>CM060907.1:508039220-513039220 GCA_030737815.1 Allium fistulosum | reverse complement strand
ACACTTGAAGAACTCCAAACATTCAAGACACTACAACAAGCTTCGGAAGAAATCTACCACATTCAACATGAATTTGATGAGATCTTCTACATTGAAGTTTGAGCTACAAGTATGAATTGTTTTAGTGATCAAAGTGAATTGTATTTCAAGTGCATTGTATCAATTTGTAATCAGATCAGCAATAAAAGAATATAAAGTGGACGTAGGCTTGATTACGAGCCGAACCACTATAAAATCGTTGTCTCTTTACCTTTTCTGCTATTTTCAGCTTAGATTTTGTTCCCGTATCGCGGGTGGTGCTTTCACAACATTACTACACAAACCGAGTGTTAGCATTCAATTTTTAGCGTTAACAGTAATCCTTCCGTTTTCAAAAATATCCGGTCTTCAACACCGGTCATCAAATGCGATCCATTACGACGTATCACATATTCGAAATGGGTTATACGACCCAAAGGTCCTTTCCCGACTAACCCGAATAGTGAGCGCAATATTTTGAAAAATAGTGTGGCATTCAAATTCAAGCAAATCACAACAAATACCCATTCAAGGTAATTATTGATAGTCGGTTATTTAACTATCAATAGGTCTTCACAGCATCATCAGATTCCAAATAATTTTCCAAATTATTTATTTTCCAAAAATATCTTTACAAGATATAAAATTTCCACAGTTCAACCATTTGAAACTAAATTTCAAATCACTTTCAATTTATCTTTAAAAGATAAAATCTTAAAAAACATTTTACTTCATATTGGAAAAACATTTCCATACTTATTTAATAATAAGTAATTCACAAATCCATTTGTTTTCAACACTTGGAAAATATTCAATATACTTAAATCATAATTAAGTATATATTTCATTCTTTAAGGAAAACGTTCTCTTAAACACATTTATTTGAGTCAAAAAGAATGTTGCGTAAAACATCGTTACGACAATCCAAAATCACTAGTATAGGGATTCGAAAGTAAGATAGATATATATAAATCCCAATACTATATAAAACATTTCCTTTCAAAAATCATTTACTATAACAACAGTGTTATAGTCCACCATTTCCTTATTTCTCAAAACGTCTATTCCAACAATAAATATTGAAATCTATGTTTTCGATACTTAACACGTTTTAAAACATCTTTTAAAACAATTACTTCATTTTGTAATATCACTTCTCCAAAACATATCCATTTTATTTAAAAATACATTCACTGTCCAAAATCATGAATATACTTTATTTACCCAATTCAATGTTTCTACACATTTATTAAAGGATTATCCACTGTCTAAAATCGTGGATATAATTCCTTTAATTAACTTCTATAATTCACTTATCAAAATAAGTGATTTCGGATTTATAAACAACATTTATAAATCACATTTATACTTTATAACAATTTCAACTTATAAAATCATTTTATTAGCAAATTCTATTTATATCCCATCTAAGTGCCAAAATCTAATTTATAAGTAAATTACTTATAAATCTTTTAATTAACAACATCTATTCATTTTATAACTTCACATTATAAATCTATTAATTTCATTCACTTATGAAATCCATTTATACTTCCTTTTAACACTTATAAAAACTCGTTTTATAATTCCAATATTTTTTATTTATAATTATCAATTTTATAAATCTTTTATATAAAACATTTATAATTATTCAAAAATCCCAATTTAAACCATTTTATAAATCAATCAACTATTTCAATAATCACACTTTGGTTATATTTCACAAAAATCATAATTTTTATAACTTTAAAATTTTAACGTTTATTTATTTAAGATGAATCAATCCAAAATTTTAATAAAACGTATAATCTCAAAAATCACTTTAAAAATCCCTTAAAAAAATACAAATCGTTATTTTTAAACTTCAAAAATGGATCCGATGATGCAACAGCACCAAATAATCAATCACGGCATCCAAACATCATATATCGATATGACAACAGAATATATAACAATATCTGTAAATAAATCAATACAGTTGAGGAATCCAGTTGGATCCCTCCAACCTGTTTCCTTGCATCTACATACGTTAGCTCAATACCCATTCCACTTCGAGGTGGAATATCGCGGTATATGGGATTTATAAAATATTATCCGCTATTATGCGGCGCAATAGGGTCTCATCCGCTATATAATGCGGGAAATCAACAACTGCAATATATACATATTCCAATATATATATATATATATATATTGCTATATATTACTATATATATATAGTATCACATCCAAACAGTCAATCAAATCAATAACTGCAAAATCAACTTTTCATTTTGAGTGAGAAGATCTCACCTTTGCTTTTAATTTGCCATCCATTTCCATTCCAGTTTGTTTTCTCGACTTTATTTGACCTTGTATAACAATTTACGATTTCATTAATATTCGAAATAATCGAATGATCAATTTTTTTATTTGATAAATTAAAATTAGCCAATGATTTAATTTTAAACTAATTTCTTTTAATTGTAAACAGATTATTATTTTTTTCTATACACTTCACTGTATTAATTCTCTACATCTGTTTGATTTAAACCCATTTCTATTTATAACTTCTCTGCTTTCCTGTTTTTCTGAATATGAAGCAGTAATTTCTTCCTTTGTATATGTATATACAGATTATTTCCCAAATTAAAACTGAATTAGTTTACTGTAAATATATTTGCTAATCTATATCATACACTTATATAATTTTCTGATTAAAAAGGTTAGAACCAAGAAGATCCGATACCTCCTGCCATTGCCGCTCGAACGAGCAGAGCTTCGCACCTACCCTGCTCGACAGAAACCATCACGGCTATTCCTAGAATCGAACTTCATGCGCTGCCCAGGAAGTTGCGACTCCACCACTTAAGCAAGCATCCACCCAGACCAGAAATATCAACGTTGCCGACCACTATCGCAACTTCTTGCTTCCCTGACCGATGCTACGAGGATCGAGATGCCTTCGCCCTTCCGGTCTCACGAATTACTTCATCGAATTGCGGCCAATGAACTTGATGAACCACTGCCACTCACGTTCGCACAACCTTGCTCGACTACCACGGCGCCGCGCTCGAGTTCGCCCACACCTTCCTGCGAGTTCGTGGATTCAAAACTGAGTTCGATCGTCTCCCATGTGAACGCGACACAACTTGACCGAGATCCCCTTTATAACTTCAATTCGAAAGATAGTGGTATGAGATGATTTAAGGTATTCGTCCCGGCCTTTGTTTTGTTTGAGAGAGAGACGCAAAAAAATTTTAAATTGAAGAAGCTCGGTATTATAAATTTTTTATTCGATTTGATTCTGAGTTGGAGAGGAGTATTTAAAATTGAAAGAGCCTGCTTTCACGATTTCGTATCGTGATTCTCTGCATGATTTTAGGCAAGATTTATGGAAGGTAACATGCTGATGTTTACCCATTATAAATTTAAATTTAAATTGAATTTGATTTAAGTTCAATGCGTTTATATGTCGTATGCTCACACAACAACTCCAAATGCTACGAAATTTGAAATCCGATAATAATTCAATATTACGGATCCAATGGAACTGGTTTCGTCGAATTCCGAGACTGTGCCTCGGAAGGCTATTTTTTAAATATCGATTCAAACGATATGATTTCAAAACTGAACAAATCATTTTCAAATTCAATTCTGAAGCTTCTATTATCTTCAGTGTTATCAATATGAATTTTCTAAGCTCTGAAAAATATTTTTAACAAGTCCAAAATTTACAATTCAGCAATTTATTCAATTTCCAATTATTAAATTCAATAATTTAAAATTGCTAAATAAACAAATGTATTTGAAATTCAAGTTAAACCATCATTCAAATATTTAAAATTAATTAAATATTTCATTTTCAAATGTTCAAAATTTCTGGGTCGTTACACTTTGTTTCGATTTAGGGTTTCTAGATCGAAAGCTGTTGCTTGGAATTTGAAGTGCGAACAGTACTCCTTTGATGCTCTCACACTTCGATTACCAGTGATTGATTGTGCGGTTGCTTTTACTTGTTGAGTTATTCAGATTGTTCGGTATGATTTTTTCCCCTTTAATTTTTTTTTGCAGCATTCTCGACTTCCACTTTTTGCCAGTGATGATTTGGGTTTATAAAGGAATTGATCTCCTATATTTTGTGGTCGCGTTCGATTGCTTAGATTTGCTTTCGGTTGCTTGGATTTGCTTTCGATTACTTGGATTTGCTTTCGATTTCTTGGATTTTCTTTCGGTTGCTTGGATTTGCTTTTGATTGCTTGGATTTGGTTTCGATTGCTTGGATTTGCTTTCGGTTGCTTCTACCTAGACTGTTGTCGATTTGGTAAGTGTATAGTTTTGCCCCTTTTCAATTTTATGCTCGAACTCGACTTGATTTTTTTCTGCCAATGATGATATGGGTATATATAGGAATCAATTTCCTATATTTTCGATTATATACTATGATTTGAATTGCTAGTTTGTGTTCTTCCTAGAGTTTTATCTCTTTTGAACTGCTTGGTTTTGATTCTGACTTGACCTTTGCAATGATTTATGTGCTACCTGAAGTTTTTATCTCTGTCGATTTGTATTATCTCTGTTGGTTTGTACATATATGAGTTTTTCTCTCTGTTGGTTTATAACTTTGTTGGTTTGTATCTCTTTTGATGCTCCATTGTTGTTGTATCATTAGTGCTTGTTGTTTTTGAACTAGTTGATGCTTGAAGTGGTAGAAGCAGTGTGCTTATGGTTCGATGTATCAAATCATCACTGTTGAACTAGTTGATTCTTGCCTGTTGCATTAGTGCTAGTTGTTGTTGAACTAGTTGATGCTTGAAGTGTCTTCTTGCTTGTTTCTAGTTATGTATACATGTATATACATATATGTTTGCACCATGCTTGGTTGTGTTAATATGTGCTTATGGTTCTATATGTATGTATATAAATGTGCACTATGCTTAGAATGTTTTGCGATTTCATGCATTTCACTATATCTATTCATCACATAGAACTTCCATGTATACACACACATACATATGTATGTATGTATGCGGGCACTTATTCTATTTGGATAATTCCTTTTGCGGTTTATATGTGTGTGCACTGGTATATATACTTGTATGTTCATACTTGTATGTACATGCTTAGGCTGTTTTGACTTGTACACACTCATATATATGAAGTGGTTTGTGTATATGAACTATTTTGACTTGTGTACACTTGTATATATATATATATACTTGTATATATGAACTGGTTTGTGAGTTGTTTGTATATACTTGTATCAACTTGTATGTTCATACTTGATACATGCTTGAAAAGGTAGTGTACACTAGTGATACCTTGTTTGTGCACTTTGATGGTCCATGTTTCTTTTGCTGTCTTGGTTCTTACATACATATTGTTGAGTTTCCTTTCTACTCACTATATGTATATATACACGTATATACATATGTGTGTATATGTATATTAGTGTGCCTGGTTATGTTGAAATGTGTGTGCTTGGTTATGTCGAAACTGTCCCTTGTTTACTGCATTTGCATTAGCACTTGTATATACATATGTGTATTCACCACCTTTTAGTTGATCTTATCTTGCTAGCTACTGACATATCTTTCTTGTATCAGATACATATATGTACCCTTGGTCATTGTGTGTATGTGCTTATGATTGGCTGCATATGTATATGTATACATATATCCATATATGTATATATGTACTTGCATGTTCACAAGACTAGAACCCAAGAGAAACAATAAACATAACAACATAGCATTTGTGTTTACTACACCATATTATGGTCTTCACTTCTGTTGAACTGTCTATTTGATGATGTTCACTGCACTTGTGTTCGCAGCACTTCTGTTGAACCGATAACTCATGTCGTTGATACTTGATTGCAGTTCATTTGCATCACTTACATTATGTGTGCATGCCTGTTAACTGACATTTTTAGTTCTTGTTACACTTGAGTGTGCATTTTCCTAGTTGCACCTGTATATTTATGGTTGGAGCACTCAAGTGTGCATTTTTCTGGCTAAAGTTGTCGCATATGTACATGTATACATGCACATACATACATGTATACATATATACATGTAAAATTTCTTAACCAGATTTTGAATTGCTTTGAGATGCTTTTGAATTGTTATGTGTTCATTAGTTGGAGCACTTGAGTGTGCATTTTCCTGGCTGCACTTGTATATTTCTGGTTGGAGCACCTGAGTGTGCATTTCTGGCTGCACTTGTATATTTCTGGCTGCACTTGTATATTTCTGGCTGCACTTGTTTATACATGTAAAATCTTTGAACCAGATTTTGAATTACTCTGATGTTACCACTTTGAATTATGTTACACATGCTTTGTTACTAGATGTTACCATTTTGAACCGTGTAGCTTCCTTTAGTTTGGTTTTCTGATTTGAGTTTCATTTCCTTATGCACCTGAGTTGAGCCCGAGGAGGCTTGGGCTTGACCTTGTGCACATTTGCACTGTGTTGAGCCTTCGGGCTTGACTTTTACAATAGTCTGTGAGATTTAATCGATGCCCGACCTTTTGATATTCACAATGATACATTGTGCATATCATAAGTTGTCTGTGCACATATACATATTTTTCCCTGTCTAAACCGTGAAGAGAAAAAAACCCATAAACTGAGGCAATAATAATATTCAAATTCAATTTTATTTTTGCAATTTAAGTTTGTTTCCTTTTCCATTTTACTGCATTGTTTATTTGACAGTATAGGAGATGGCTGGACAAAAGCTGGAGCAAATCAAGATCAAAAATAAACTCGACTTAATGTGATCGAGTGCTAGTAAAAAAGTTATAATATGAGAGAGTAGTGAAAATTTGAATATATGAGAGTGATAGTGAAATTTGTATTGTATTTGAAAGTGTAAATATAGTGAAAGTTGTTTTGTATGTGAATTTGATTTGAAATAAAATATTTATTTAAATAAAATTGCGATTCATTTATTTCATTCTTCAAATATATAATATAATTGTAATTGGTATGCATATCAGTCAGTATTTATATATGTTGTCTAATAGAAAATTCCAAATACGATACTATAACATCAAACAACGTATGGTTTCTTTTCTTTTGATGTGTTACGGGGCATATCTATGGTCTGACGTGTAATGAGACGGCACGGGATTTAATGACAGATAGTTATGCAATCAGACAACGGATCATATTTGTCGTCTGATTCGCTTTTTCCCATAGTGATTATTTCAGTCTACTTCACCATTGTTGAGTACACAAGCTGAAGCTAATGCTGCTGCGATCAATATCTCTTGTTGTGTGCCACTTGCTTCTTCTCGTGCAGTATCTGATGCCTATGCACAAGCTAGTTCTCATCATGCTCAGGCTAAAGCCTCAAAAGTTCCTGCTCAAGCTTAAGGTCAAATTGCTAAAAAAGCCAATGTATCTCCCCCTCAACAAGCCAATCCTTTTGCTCAAGGTGGTCATTAGAAATCGGTCTCGAGTGCACATGTGTGTGTACACGCTGATACACATTAAAATTATAAGGAACCTAATACGCAATATGCTATCGCACCTCATGCTAACGTGCAGTTCAATAATTCTGCCTCTTACCAAATTTCTGCACCAATTCATTAGACTGTTGATATCATGCTACAATTATCGACGTTCAACTTCTCGAGCAACACGGTTATTTGGCTATTTAGACATAGTAAGCATCTTATGCTTTATAGAATACTCAATCAGATTCCACCATGCATACTAATGAATTTCATATTGTCACATTATTCAATCTATGCCTATACATCATGTTGTTGCTGCTTCAAATAATCTTACATCAATTTAGAATTATATTCCTCCTACTCCTAATGCTCAAGGTAATTAATGCTTTATGCTTCTGGTACATATAATGATGCTCATGTTCTTCAATCATCTCCTCTCACAACATCAGTTGTCGGTCTTCCTTATGTTCAGTCTTCGGTTACCACTCTGACTAATTCCACTCCTTAGTTCCTCAACAGCTCCTGTATCTGCTACTGCTAATATTCAATATGTTATATTACTATTAGTATATTGTTAAACTTATATAAGTGAGGTAATTGATCTTCCTATAACATATTTTGTGTATTCTCAAAGTTCGGCTATGACATTATGGAGATAAATATTAATTCTATTTTAAAATTAGTCTATTAACTAATTGATCACTTCTATCTTTTGTATGTCTTAAAGGACAATGCCACTTTAATTTATAGTATGACATTCACACAACTATTTACAAACAAATAATACAGTAAATGAATGCATTATAAATACAGAAGTTACCGAAACTTAACATGCCTATGTGTGCACTCACTACAAGAAAAATGGTAGATTTATGATGTTGATTATCGATGGTATAGTGACCTGACAACGGTGGGAGGTCGCTAATTTTACTACCGTCACAAAGGCATCGCTAATTAGCTATGGCTTAGTGATGCCATGGTTTTACTACATTTTCAAATAAGCATCGCAAAGGCATTGGAAACTGTCTACAACTTTGTAACACCAAAGGAATTTGGTGACGCCGTAGTAAGTCACCTTTAGGTTTTTGTTTTAAATTTTCTGGCATCACAAAGACGTCAGGACTTACTTGCGCCTAATTGATGGAAAAGAAATTACTATCATCAATCCACATTCTTTTAATACGCACCGTTGATTCAATCTCCAATCCAATGGCTGGTAACGGCCAAAGAAATTTATTACCATCAATCTGCATTTTGTTAATATGCATCGTTGATTCAACCTCCAATCCAATAGCCGGTAACGACGATCTGCGTACAAATTAGTTATATCAAAATTAGTCTCACATCATGCACCACTTCATCAAAATAAATCATAACTCTTAAATCCCCCCTAAATAGTGAAAAACCTAATTTACTAATTTCTCAATAGCATGTATAAATCAAAATTCCAACAATAATAGGAAGCAAAGCCCTAAGGAAGCATCTAACTAGCCTGCTTTGGCCAGGACCAATCATGATTGTAGGCAGTCGACATTATCATTCGCAAGAGCCGTAAGCCTGCTCCAGCCCCTAGAGACAAGGCCTGCTTTAGCCAGGAACAACTGTGAGATTCGGATTTGGTGTGGCAGGAGATGCCGATGTCAGGTTTGTGTTGTTAGATCTATTGTTGTAGGTTTTGAAGGATATATGAGAAGAGTTGGATATTATTCTAAAATGGACGTTCTTGTAATCTAGGTTCCTTTCTACTCAATAACTTCTACCATTTAGCTTCTATAATATGTAAAATAGTAAATCAAGTAGCGTCTACAAAGTTCTGCATAATCTCCCATAATTCAGAGTTATTAAGAAAATTTTATTGTATTTTTTCCAATTCTATTTTTGTACTATCGATATATTAATTAAGTATGTTTTCCATACCTTCCATTATTTATTGATCTTATTCTCCACATTCATGATAACAGACCCTTGTTTCCATATGTAAAGCCGTTAAAAGGAAAAACAAACTTCCCCGTTGAATTTAATACCAATCAACTAGATCGGTGTTTATATTACAAGTCAAGTTTGCAAATTTACATAATTAAATAATTATTAGCCTACTTTGACCAATAAAACACATCAACATATGGTATTTTGAATTGCTTTTGTAGCGACCCATAAATTCAAACACTTCATCTTCGAATATCGAGACGTTTTGAAACATAATTAAGTGTTATAAATATTATTTTATACTTTGTTAGACATCATTTAATTAATAAATAATGATAAGAAACTTGTTTTTGAAAATGTTTACAAAAATATATTCTTCGAAGAAAAATCGAGTGACCGAAAATCGATTTATCGATAAACAGCTTTTCGATCGATATAAGTTGTTCGACCTCTTATGCACTTGACTAATGATCAAATGAACACATTAGCAACTAATTAACATACTCTTCTATTCATAAAGCTTGGAATGTTCTAGAAGCTTCCAAAAGAAAAAAATATTATCATGAGAGGGGTAAAATGGTAATTACCATAAAGGAGAAGTGACTTAAAGGAGAAATGATGGGAGGTGAAGCTTCCATGGCATGGTGGGGAGGTGAGTGAGAGCTTAGGCAACACCATTCCTAAGACTTTATAAGGAGGGGCATACCTTTAGCTGTCATTCAAAAATATTTACAAAGCTCGGAGTTGAAAATCAATGGCTTCTTCATCTTCTTTCTCTCTTATGTTCTAAATAAAATAGTTGCAAATCAACATCAAATCACTTCAAACTTTGCCACAAGGTTAGTACAATATTAGAACACCTTCCACTAAGCCAAAACTTGAATAAATGAAGCCATACTCTCAACCCCTTGAATGGGCGTGAGCATATTTTGAGGAGGAGGGCAAAGGAAAGTGCAAAAGCAAGAGAGGAAGAAGGGAAAGTAAGTTGCTAGCTTGGGTGCTTGGATCTTGGTTGTTTGAGAGGTTAAAGGTAAGTTAACACCTCACTTTGAATGAATATATAACACATATATGTTGTATTTTTGTTGTATTTAAATTGTTGAATCGTTGTTGACATATGTTAAAACACTGGTTTGAATAATTGTTTTGAAAGTAAGTGACATATATGATCCATGTATATGGACTTGAAAGAACTTGGAATAGAATTGAATGGACTTGTATGACATATGGAAGACCTTAAACAAATCACATAAATTATAGATGAACTTTGGTTTATATTGCACCCAGATTTGAAAGTGCACTTATAGCGATAGTCGCTATAGATGCAGTTGTGAATTGCCATATTTTTGGCGATTGCTATGAAATTCTGTACAGAGATCCTTAGGGGCTTCTTGCCATATTTAGAATTTTATATTTATGTTTGTTGCTATTAAAAACTCAAATAGTAAAAATTAAGTAACATCTTTGTAACGACCCTAGATTTTTATTTAGTTTAAGTTAATAATTAAATAAATTTTTGGATAAAAAATAGTAAAAATAAATTGATTAAAATGATGCGAGTTTCCCCTCCAGATGAATTCTATGTTAAATCAATAAAAATCTAAAATATTGTATATATGTGATTAGATTCAAATTTCAAGTAAATGGTTAATAATGATTTGAATTTATGAAATAAATACAAGACGATAAGTATTGAAGTAAAATAATTATAGAATCTTATTTAAAATAATAGAACAAAAGCATAGAAATAAAACAATACATAAGTCAATTCTTTATAACAATAGTTTTTATAGCTTTATATCTATATACATGAAGTATAAAACAAAACATTTAAATACTATCAGCCCCGAAAAGAAGAAAACAAAATGAGTATATGTTGTACACCTTAATTAATACAAGATCACTTCAACATGCCTTTTGTACACAAGAGATATGTACCAGCCAAAGTCAAGTATGACTAAAACAAAGATATTAGTGTACAAGTTATATATGAGATCTGCAGCCACCACCAATTTAAATCTTTGTACAGCCGAAGTATTGCAAAGGAAGACATAAGGTACAAATAGCATTTAATGTCTCCATTTATTAGCAGCAAACAAAGTCTATTCGAGTTGTAGAAAAAATCCTTCAGCCTCCATTTTGTTAAAAAAAATCTCTGAAATTGTACAAGTGTGTACACTGCTTTGTATAGGATATTATACCCTGAAACTTGTTTAAACATCACTCTGTAAACTTCTTTCCCTTATCACCTTTTCATTTCCAATTCGAGCTAAGTAAATAAAAAGACTAAGATAAAACTTCATTTGAAAACCCAAACAAGTCTTCATCTAAAACATCATCAGCAACTACAACTAAAACAAAAGCAAGGGACTTGGCAAAAGGATGTAAATGAAAACACTTTCCAGTTTTTCAAGTTCAAACTGTTTCAACATGGGTGCTCTGTTCTTTTTCATAAAGCTGGTGAGTAACCTTTCTTTTTAAACCAGATTTCCTTATTTGTTTCTTTACCTGTGAGTAACTTTAATTTTAAAGCTTTAAGTTGATAAAAAATGATTCTAGATTTATTGAAAATATAGTTTGCATATGTTATTGTTTGAAGTTATCATTGTGATGCTCTGTGCTTCTATGTTGATTGTTACAGGTTCATTTTTTTTCTGTTTTTCAAACTTAAATGTATGCTTATCAAATTTTTGTAAACTTTCAAAAGCAAATAAGTTTGTTTAAGTATCAATTATTGCTTAAAAACAGTTCAAGTAAATTTATAAACATCCAGGTTGGAAAAGAACTTGGTTTTACAGAACAAACTTAAATCCTTGATAATTTCGAATGGTATAAAACATCGACTAAATTATATAACTTGAAACTGCATTCGAAAAGAGGATTTTTAAAATAAAAATGGGAATTTTTAATCAAGTATGCTTCGAACAGTATGTAAATGAACCGGAAATGCTTTTTATCCAAATTCCAATGATCAAACGAAAATTGTATGTTGTGATCTTGCTTGAAGCTAGCTTAATGGTTTACGAAGTCGGGAAAAAATGTTAGAAAAAAATTCTATTGCGTGAATTTGGGGGACGAAGTAAATTTAGGGTTTGGGTTGCAAGTTTACTCATGTCTGTAATGTGACGATTTCAATGCCTATACGCGATCGAGTGTCACGAGGCTTTGGAAATGGCTTCGTGGATGGTCGGAGAGGGTGAAGTCGAAGTCTGGGGTCTTTCGGTGGTTGGCATTGGGGGATCGAGGCGATTTCCAGGCGTTGGTTATTTAACGTTTTGGTCGACGTGGTTTGTTTTTGATCGATGACGAGATTGAGTGGTCTGGGAGGTCGCGAGGCTTGTGAGGGTCGGGGTCAACTTGCAGAGGATCGCGATGGTGGCCGGAGCACCGCCGCGGCAGTGTGCACGTGCACGCATTGGGTTTGTGCATCTGGGAACAATGACTTTGAGGAAGACGAAGTTCTGTTGCTCGAGTTTTTGTGGAGTTCGACTCGTGAGTGTCTCGGGGGTTCTGGGGTTTAACTCGAGTTCGTACTCGAGAAATTTGGAGGGGATAGGCTACAGTTTTAAAACTGTGAAATTTATATAAGTTTTGAAAATAAAACAGGGGAAGAGGGGAGAAGGCTCGGGATATACTCGAGTGACATTCGGGTAGGACCCGAAGTGAAGATGAAGCCTGTTTTTATAAAAAAGTTTTAAAATGATATTTTTTTGAAATTTAAACAAATTTTGTTAAAACTTTCTCTTAAACACTACTTTATTAATATCAATGGTTTTTTAACCATTTGTCAAAGAGTTTTAGAATTTATTTAATTTAAAAATTTGTTAATTTTTAAAGATTTAAAAAGGGTTTTAAAATGTAAATGGTAATTAGTGTATTTACAAGATAATGTATATTAAGTTAAAAGGAGTTTTATTATCTTGGAAATTACTTAAGTTAATTAGGAAATTAAGTATAATTGGTTAATTTAATTAAAGATAAAGGTTAATTAAGTGATTTATGTAAGAATAATTAAGTAATTTAATTAATTAATGGTTATAATTGATTAACTAATAAATTAGAGATAAATGAATTGGGAATTTATTAATTATGAAAATTTAAGGTTAATTAATTAATGAAGGTGATTAAAGAATGATAATTAATTGAGGAATAATTAATCAAAGTAATTAATTAAAGATAATTAATTAAATGGTGAATTAAATAATTAAAGAGTAATTATTTAATACTTAAATGTTGATGAATTATAATTAAAGGTTAATTAATTATTAATGGTTAATTAATAAATGGTTAAAGAATAGTTAATCAAAACGATTTGTAATTTATTGATGTTAATTAACCAAAATT
Source organism: Allium fistulosum (assembly GCA_030737815.1). Lineage (NCBI taxonomy): Eukaryota > Viridiplantae > Streptophyta > Magnoliopsida > Asparagales > Amaryllidaceae > Allium > Allium fistulosum. The sequence continues at coordinate 513,025,485 of CM060907.1, read as the reverse complement.
TGTAGTTTATTCATAAGTAATTAACCTGGTATAAATTAATTAAAATCAGATATTAACTGATCTTACTTATGAATGTTTGAATTCTATTGAATGTGAATTGTTTGATATCCCTGATATATGATGCTTTGTGATATACCCTGATTTATGTTGTGATCTGTAATTTACTTATCTGTGATATATATCTGTGATCTGTGAATGAAGATGAGCGTTATAGTTATATCGCTTATTAACTATATCCTGTATTTTGATCTGTGATGATTCATCGTGTTGCACTATTGGGTTCAACCCCTGGACTACACCTTTACACACACAAATATGGATTTCACGTGGAAATCGGTTAAATCACAGATGATTTAAATTTGATGTTTTTGAAATTGAAATTTTAAATTTCAATTGATTTTTGAAATTGGAAATTTGGGTTTAAAGTGAAAAGCTTTTGAAATGGAATTTCAAAGATAAAAGTTATTTCGAACAACTTAATCGAGTTTTGGAAATTTAAATAATTTGATTTAAATTTGAATTCAAGTTTGAAATTGAATTTTATGATTTGAAACTAGGGATTAAAGATGCTGTACAAGTTATATATGGGTTAAACCATTTTAAAGGTATTGATTTGGGAATTTGAATTTAATTCAAGGGTTTTAAATCGTGTAAATATAACTGGATTTTTTCGAAACGAAAACTACTTGTTTTCAAATAGTAAAAGCTTTCACATAAGTAATGAACTTCCAATTTGTGTTGAAAGAATTTCAAGTTCGAAATGGAATTGAAGTATTTTGAAAACTATGAAATGAGTCTTTGATTTCAAAGACCGGATGAATTAATCCAACTTGAAATGGAATTGATTTTGAAAGACTATGAATGAATCTTTGGAAACGAGTTTTGAAAGCTATAAGTTAAATCTTGATTTAAAGATTTAACGAGTTAATCCAATTGAAATGGAAATAGTTTTGAAATCCATAAATGGATCTTTGTGAACGGGGTGAACTTTGTGAATTAAATCTTTTGTTTAAAAGATTAAAGTGTGGAAATTGTTTAAACCAGTGAAGGTTTTTGAAATGAATCTTTTTGTTTAAAAGAATGGAAATGGTAATTTGTTTTAACCATTCGAATGAAAAGTTTTGGGCTTTAAGCTGTGATTTAACTGAGATCCCAGTATCCATATGATTTTTATTTGCGCTCGTTATTCGGTTTAGCCGGGGAAGGACCTTTGTGTCATATAACCCATTCCGAATAGTGATACGACGATATGGATAGCATTTGAAGACTGGTGGTGAAGACCGGGTATTTGCGAGAACGATAGGATGACCTATCGATTGTCTCTGCACTGAGTCGCGCCGGTATAGAGATTTCCTAAGTGATGGGAAATCCGATCGGGATTGTGAATACCCGGATTTGCAAGGGCTTCTTTGGAAGTGCCTTCGGTTCTGTTCGAACCCGGAACAGACTTGTATGGATGTATGTCTGACATTACACTTTGAGATGTAAAGCTGGTTTCTATCAAATACATTTCTGTTGGTGGCGGAGAATTTATTCTCTTAGCTTAACACCCTTCTCTGAGACGTACGAGCTCAGAGGTTATGTAGTTGATGGTTACTAGTGATACATTCCCAATTTGGTAATGTGGCATACGAAGTGCTGATGATCATTTGTTGATCAAAGCGTGGCTTTGTGAAAAAGCGTGGCTTTGTGAAAAAGCGTTGTTTTGTGGACGAGACTTCGTCGAGCCTCACAACCCGGTAATGGTCGAAACAGGAATGTTGCGGCAAAGGTTTGTAGGGGTAGCACCCTTAGGGCATGTCATTTCCTTCTGGATAAAGGGTGGTATCATGGTATGGAGCCCAGATACTTACTCATGTGGATACACTTTATTTATTATGTGTGATGTTGGTTATCGAGCGCTCGGATAAAGGTCGGTAACGACCGGGGGATGACATGACTCGTGTGTTAGTTACCTAGTTACAGCTCGGTTAGAGCGTGAGGTAGCGTCGGCCTTTTGTTTGCAGAGATCCGGTTAGGTTCTCGGGGCGTCTTTCCAGAGGCGTTTCCATTTCGGTAAGGAAGTTCCTTTGCCTGATCATTTGTTGGAAATCCAAAGAAACAATACGAACCCAGTACGGTTTTAGTTGTATTACCTGCTATGGAATGTGGCGGTAACCTGTTATTGAACATGGTAGTTATAATAGGCATACGATGAAATGTTGTATGCTGGCTAAGATTGATATTATACTTTCGAAATGTTTTCTACACTATGCACTAGTAATAATATCAAAAGAGTTTTGATTTTACGTAGTAAGCATTTTTGACTATCATAAGAAGAAATCTCCTCCAATTCTGCGTTTGCATTGTGTGTGTGGTGGGAGGTCTTATGGTAGTTTCATTTTCCAAAAGCATTGCGGATTTCAATGTTTAAAACCTTTTGTGTTTGTTTAAAGATAAACTGTTTTTGTTGCTCACACCAGTCCCATGACTGATCCGGAGTTTATTGTTCCCTTCCTAAACTCTGGGTGCTCATAATTTTCCATACGAGCAGTCTAGAATTGGGTTTCTTTTCAGATATTCAGGTTTAGTAGATTATCTGGAGCTAGTTCATTCATCGGAGTTGCTTATCTTGGAGTTGTGGATTCATTCTTGTCTGAAGATCATTTTGGAGTTATCACTTCTATTGATATTGTTCCACTACTGTTGTTATCTTTTCTTTTCCGCTGCTATTTCTTGTATCATATCTCTGATGTATATTGATATTCATTGTATCACTCTGTTGTATCAGATATTGTATATCAATGTATTATTATTTTATTCCGCTGTGTTATTTACTTAATGTTGTTATAGCTCCGGCGAATCGGATTTGAACGGTCGAATCTGCGGCATTCTAGTACAATGTGAAGTACGGATGTTGATTTTCGAACGTGAAAAATCCGAGTCGTTACAATCTTGAAAAGTGGTCAAAACATCGGTAGTGCAGAACTGCCTCTATTAGTCTTGATTTATGGACCTTAAAGGTTTGAAAAGATATTTAGATTTAAATATTTTATTTCATTCCTTTTAAGAATGTTTACTAACTAATATTAGAGTATTTTAGAAGTGCCTTGAGACCTTTATGAATTTTTAAAATTTAATTGTGAATTTTTAAAGAAGAATTATTTTGTGGGGAATCATGTCATTTTCAAGTTTTTAAGGGATTTTGTAAAATTGCTATTTTCAAGTAATATTTTGGATAAATGTTTTAAAACTTGTTATAGAATTTTCAAAGGTTTTAAAAGTATATGCAAATGTTTTCGAAATGGGGTTAAGAATTGCTAAATGGCCAAATGGTTGATTGTTTAATTACCTGTTTGAAAAGTAATTAACTATGCTTAACACTAAAAGCCGACGTAGTTAGGCTTATCAATTTGTGAGAGTTAAGACTGATGTCGAGTAGGGATGGAGCAATAATGCTCTAATCTACCGGTTTTGCCCTTGACCAAGGAATGGTAAGTTGGAAAATGTTAGAAACGTGTTAATCGTCTTGATTTATTCTTGTTCATGGAAATCATTAATACTATACTTAACATTAAAAGCCAACGAGGTAGACTTATCTATTTGTGAGATTCAAGAATAAAGTGTCTAGGCAAAGATTTTATGCAACCAATGCTCTAGCTTACCTAGCTTCACTCTTGGACAAGGATTAGTTAAGTTGGAACGTCGAAAAAGAGTTAAACATACAAATCGCGATTTGTATAAGCAATTGTTTTGACTAGAAAATAGATTAGTCAATTATCAAACTTGACTAAATATAACTTAAGAAGTAATCGAAAGGCTTCGCGATTTCATATCAATAAGAACCTACAAGGAAGAGCATTGGTAAGAAACATCTCTAGCTTTTGCTTTCTTTTGAAAGAATAGGAATTTATTTAGCTACAAATTCATTGAATTAGTTTGGAAGAGACCGGGATCGGTATGTTTTATACTTATCGAATACCACTAAAAAACTGGTATACGAGTTCTATGTTTTGGAAGCAGTTGGAAAGTGAAATGTTATATAGTTGAACTATCAAACCTATGGTTAAGTCCAAAGGAGAGGTCAGCGTTAACATTTCAGATGATGCTATTGTGTGGGACTATCTATCTTGAGAAGTATTCCAAGAGAAAGGAAAACATTAGCATTCGTTAGAGGACTTATGCGGGGAACCTATGTGGAGGTTTAAGATTTGTTCGAGATGCTTGAATCCATATACTGATTCGTGATCTATTCGAGATGTGGGAATCAATTTAGGGATTCGTGTTCTATTTGAGTGATGAAGATTCGAGTGAGTGATGCCAAACATAACCTCGGCAGCGGAAATGACTAAAACTAGAGATAGGATGCATAGCCAAAGGGAATGTAGAATTTTAGCAATCCCAAGAGTGCAGGCGTGTAACGACCCACCTTTTTGGATGGTTCAAATCGACAATAAACCACACAGGTCAACTCAAACCGTTCAAAAGGGAGGATTGTTAATGGGGTAGATAGGAAAATAAGAGAAAAGAAGGAAAAAAAACATAGAATCTCACAACGGAATGATAAAATATAATAATCGAATAAACAGTTCATGAAGCTGTTTTACAAATACATTTGATTACACTTTACATTACAAATCAGAGTTATACATACAACAAGTATAATAGAAAAATGTGGCGGAACAACATGATGCAGTGGAATAATACTAGTAATATAATTCCAAACTCCGTCTTCATCCTCCAGAAATACAGTCTTCAACACTGAAATGCTCAGGCTGATCCGAGTGTAATGAAAAGACAAAACACTCGAGTTAGAACTAAAAGATCTTATATAAGTTAAATCAAAATTAGTAAATATGAGTGTAACGGCTTCAGAGATATTTACGGGATTTTACATCTCATATCCAGTGTCTAACGTACGTGCAATAACTTAAGAGATGTTCGGGATTCCATCTCCTAAGAATCCGTTAAACAATCTACATATATAATACAACACGCTGTTATAATATGTCTACAGTAAAGTAAAGTATTAAAATAGCATTAAGGCGTTACCCATATCCCCCTTAACATATATTTATTTAAGCATCATAGTCTATACAGTACCGTAATTCCTTCGTAAACTGGAGGGTTATCTGAGGGCACTCCATAGTGTACGACACAAACCAAACTTGCAGTGGGCTCGATCAGGATAAATATGATAAGGCACACAAGGCAACTCCCAAGGTAGGATAATACTGTTTTGCAGAACCGGGCTGGTGGTAACGCATAGCAGCTACTACCGCCCACCTCGAAACACACTCCCATAATCAAAGGCGCGCACCAATCAAATCATAAAGTAATAGATATGGTTTCGAAGAAGCATGCTCGAAAGGGGGAGCGACCCCACTTGGCCCAGGTATAGCTCCTGTTTTAGTCATTTTAATTATGACCCAAAAGTCAAGGTCATCCATCATCGTTCTCTTACTTCATTCCAGTAGTGTTCTCCAAACCATCATACTTCATTCCGGATTCTCCACCATGTGCACAATTGTTAAAGTGGTTTTCGGTATTGGTAGAGAGTATAACAATATCCGATCCTAGTCTCTTTAACCACCAAACGCTTATTTCACACTCTCAAGTTACAAATTTAATCAATACCAAAATATTTTACTTCAATTATATTTTAGTTTTGACACGCTTAAACTAACCATTCTTGTCAAATCGAGTTATTTCATTCTAAAATCATATCTTTTGAAATCTCATAAATAAAAATCCAAAAAACATTTATACCTTCATATCAAGATATCCATATACTTATTCCAAAAGTATAGATATATTCATAAATACCGAGGAATATTTCTTTCAATCAATTTCAAAAATAATTTATAAATCTCTCTCAAACCATTAATAAACTATTTATATGCTTTAGAACCATTTATAAAGCTATTTATAAATTCCCAAAACAGTTTACAATTTTTCCGTTATCATAAACGTTTACACAAATTCCTTTATACGCTTCCAAATCCATTTATACAAGTTCTTTTATAAAACCGCTTTATCAAATCCTTTAAAACCTTTATAACTACTTTATAAGACTATTATAAAATCCTTTATAAAAATCTTTTATAAAAATACTTTATAAAATCCATTATAAAATCTCTAATTAAACTTTTATAGTTTCCTTACAAAACCTTTTACAAAGATTCTAAAATCTTTTACAAAATCTTTTATTTATTAAGTTATTATAAAGTCTATATTTATTCTCTTAAATTAAATTTTAAATAAATCTTTAAAACTATATTTATTATATTAAATTAAATTTAAAATATATATATAATAAAACTATATTAAATATTTTATCAAATTAAAATTTTAAACTTTTAAAATATATATTTAAAACTAAATAAAATCATAAGTTAAACAAAATCATGAAATTAAATTTAAAAAAAATCAAATTTATAAATCAAATACACTTTACCATTTAGAAACTAATTTAATACCGACTAACGGTGTCTGTATATAATTTTCTACCCTATGGTCAAGTGATATGGATATATATCATTCAACCCACGATAAATTTGAATTTCCGGATATATATCATTTCAACCCGTATCCCGAATCACAATTTTCCAAATCCATAAAATCGCTCGGCTTTATCATCAACCCATGACGATTTTTCCCTAATCTATAAGATCGTTCGGGTATGTATCATTTCAACCCATAGTGATTTTCCTAATACTAACTAAGGGAACTTGTAGTGTGATAACAACATAAAATAAACATAACATCGAATCATCTAAAATGTAAACAATTATTCATCCATCACAATCATCATTCAAATCAATCAATAAATCACAACAATTAATTGGTTATCATTATTAGGTATTTAACTAGCAATTTAAATTCAATATTAATTTAAAAAGCAATTTGATACAATATAAATTCAAATTAAATATAAATGACAATTCAAAATACCAAACAACAATCAATAAATTTCTAATCACGTCATAAATTCAATTTAACTAACATAAGTTGATTTATTATTCGTGAGTGGGTTAAATCACTCAACTTTGATTTAGAGTCGATTTAAAATCCAATTAAAGCCCAAAATTCCAACAGTCTCAGAATGTAGCCAAACAAGTTCCATACTGTCCGAAACTTCGATACGATCCCAACGGAGAAAACCGCGTCCAAATCTGAGTTCGTATGCAAAAGTTATATATGTTAGAATGTTTGAAAATTAAAATTAAATTAAAATAAGATGGGGCAATTTGGTACTTATCATACCTTGCACAAACCCTAACGCCAAACGTTCGTTCAACCCTACATCGAAACCTGTAGAGTAGCCGTCGATAGGGGTCGCTACACCTCGATCAGGCAACACCCCAAACGTATGCAGTAGATTACGCTCATCGAGAGCTTTCCAACAATATATAATTTGCTATGGTTTGAGGAGTTTAAATTTTTGATTTTGATTTGAATTTGAAATAACGGTTTTGGAATTGGGAATTAGGTTTCTACTATTAGAAAGAGGAGATGAGAAAGAAATGTACGTACAGACAATATAAAATAAAAGGCTGCTAGGGTTTATAACAACCTATATATAGGCAGAGCTGAAATAGAAATGGATGGACAGATCAATTTGGGTCAAACGATAACAACGACCCGAAAAGCCCGTTTCGTTCCCGTAATGAAAGTAGGTCATCCCATATATCGAAATATATGTTTTCAATATTTTTAAATTTAATGGAACTAAATTCAAATCCAAATTCCATTGTATAAAGAAGTTAGCTTTCAAAATCAGATTATATTAATTTAAATTCCTTTAATTGATTCGAGCCCGCACGATCAAACGATAAGTCCGATCACTACGAAACTTGATAATCAATCAATTGTAATAAATTAATAATTCACCCCTATTAAGCTATTGTTTACAAAAAAAGGTTGATGAATTACTTACCAAATATTGATTCCATTCTATATTAAACGATTTCAATTAATTACATATAATTCTCTCTTTAATACAACATTGATTTAAATCTTTATTTACCTTTATTATTCCCATTAATTGCAATAACCTTAAATAGTTGTCAATCTCATTCAATCAACCTTATTACATTATATTCAGATTATTTTTCTTGTTAATAAATCATAAATTTTTATTCCTCACAATATTAAATTTCAAAATCTTATTAAATTTAACAGTTTTTAATTATCAAAAATTACGGATCATTACAAGGTGACTCCATCTAGTATTATGTACCGATATGCATGCAGGAGCGATGCATTCGAAACCATGATTATTTTTAAAATAACAATACTTTTGAAATCCACTATATATTCTAATAACAATACTTTTTGAAACATTTATATTATAAATAATACATTCATTTTATTTATAATCATTAGCACATATTAAATGCTAAATTCATTTTCAAATCCTAATATATGTATATGTATGTATGTATGTATGTATATGTAACTTCCAAAGTCACTTTACAAGTCATTTATAATTATAAAGACCATATCCCAATTTTCTATAACTAAATACCCTATAAAATAATTTAATAATCTATAAAATTATTCCTTTGCATTTCAAATTATGTATAAACTCAAACCATAAAATAATTTCAACATGTTCAATAATTCAAATCACAAACTATATATACTATTATTTTATTATATATATATTTTTTAACAATGCAGGGACATATTAGTGCACTGGTGGCACCACCGTCTACTGTTGGCGGTAGACCGATGACCCTACCAGTGTCGCTAATATCTAAAGCAAAAATCCAATCATTTGCTTTCCTTCTTCCACCATTTAATTCGATGCACACATAAATCATTCTATAATTCGATACATATACAAGGAACAACAATTTACTCATCCAAGAATTCAAGATCAACATAGATAGTTAGATCACTCACCTGGAAGTAGCAGCACATTCTTTCTTCTTCTTCTCCTTCCTCTTACAGACAATTCCAATCCAAAGAAATAATGATCAAAGCTTCGATTTCTCGTTACCCAATGATTAATATAGTGTTGAGAAGCTTCTTTTCTCAATTTGGGAATTTATATAATTTTATTCCATTTTATTTGATTTTAGAAGAGGAAATTAAGTTTTAAACTTTTACTGGAAAATGATAAAATGAAGTTTAGTAACCAAAGTGAGATATGAGATATTATTCTTAGGATTGGAATGAAGTCTCTAATATAGAATAATCCAAAATTTATAAAATTAGTGTTTGAGCTAAACTAATTTGGGCTCAAAAATGATTAAGAAATAAATTATACTTCTTTTACTTCATTACATAAAATAATTATATTTTGATTACACAAAATAATTAGTATTTCCATAATTTATTTACTTAAAATCAATACAAAATATTAATCATATTATTTAAAATAATTTATTAACCTAATTTTGTTAAGAGAACGAACTACAAAATCTACGTTTGTCTTTACTGAAAATTATTAATTCACCTTTTCAATCTACTTCAAAGTAATTTCGAATTTAAATTATCAATATAAATCTCAAAAATACTTTATCATTTAAAGTTCCATATAAATGCATTATTAAATCCCAAATCATTCACAGTTTATTATTTCGAACTCAATTAATTACTTAAATTTCTATTATTGATCTGAATTAATTACTTCTCAACATTGGGTTGTTACAGATTCTTAAGTCCCTAAGCTTACTAACAAAAACTTTAGTGATATTTTCAAAGTATTTAATGTTATCGTGGCCCATAGAAATTCATTTATTGGTAATTAAATTAGTAAAATTGCTTTCTAGGAACCACGTATCTTTAAATTGGAAGGTGCTTTGAAACATGCGATGAAACTCACAAGTAAGAATAATGAGATAGTGATCAGAGTATATAGTTTGAAGACCCCTAACTTGTGATGCTGGGTAATTATCGTCCATCTCCTCGCTTATGAAAAATGATCGAGTAGGGCCTGGTAAGGGGACTCTCTTTTGTTCGACCGTGTTAATCTTTTATTACTTAATAGTAATTCAATCAAGTCACCGCTAGCAATAAACCGATCAGATTCTTCCATCGTGGAGAAGTCACCCTCTCTAGGAGAACGATTGGCTAAAAAACTGGTCACATTGAAGTTCCCTCAATACATAAGGACTGACAGTGAGAAATCTAAACTCTAGTTACTTACTCTAAAGGATCCTTTTATCGATCATACTGTATGGTCCCTAGACATTGGTGACATTTAAGAGAGTTTTGTCTCTTAAATCCATGAAAATAAGGTGCATCGGGTGATTGTTATTAATAAATTGCAAAAGTCTAACACAGTTGTGATTCCAACCAACCATTAACCCTTTTGCGCTACCTCGGACAAGGAGGCAAATCCAGTTACTAATGAAAATGCCCCCTTGACTTTTATAGAAATGGTAGTCGGGAAGTTCTATTTTAGTTTCTTGTAAAAGTGCTATATCAATGTAATTATTTTCTGAAAAATGGCTTAATTTTGTTACATTTTTCTGGGCTATGAAAACCCCTAACGTTCTAACAAATGAATCTCATGATCTAAGAGATCCAACACTCTCTAGTATCTTGTTTCTAATAAAGTCTATGTCAACACTATCAAGGTTAAAGACAAAACTCGTCTTCATAGTCGAAGTCAAAGGACCATAAGTGCTACCTAAAATATCAATTGAACTTGAGCTGGAGCATGGAGCTCTAGTAGTCGAAGTCAGAGGAGCCCCTGCAGCCGCGCACTTCTTTTCAGTGAGCCCCCATGCTAAATCTGAATGATCAAATGATGCACGGCTTCACTAACTCCTCAAACTCTTGAACAATAATTGGCTCCAAGACTCGGCTTAGCTATGATTGGCTAAGTCTAGCTCTGATACCAAATGATGCAGCAGCGGATAATCAAAACGGATACAACGATGAAAATAGCAATTGGTGGATTGAAAATACCAAACGCCCAAATCCGTTGATCTCTAAGATGCCGGATTCTAGCTATCTCAAACACGTTGATCGTGCACGATACCGTGTTTAAAGATCTACGATTCTTTGACGTTGATCAAGTGCACTTGATTCCGTGAATCGGCTTCAACAATCGTTGATTCGAGCGCACTCGAATACCGAAGGTGGAGATAGGAGATCACACTCAACTACCAATTTGAGAAGAGGCACAAAGCACTCAAACAAATTTTTATTCAAAATCAACTAATTTTTACAAATGACCCAACATCCCTATTTATAGGGTTACAACACAACACAACACTTACATCACAAAGCACCACATAGTACACGACTTAACAGAGTACACGACATATGACATAACAGTAAACGACTAAATATATATACAACACATAAGCAACTTAACAAATTCCACATAACGACCTAACACCATGCGACCTAACAGTTAGCCCAGCTTCATGCGACCCAAGAAAGTAGCGGCTTAAGCTTTATGAAGAATCTTGCGACATAAGGAATTTACGGGTTAACCACTTGAACGTCTCGAGAAGAAGCGGTATAAGAAAGAACATCTGGAGCGACCTAAGACTTGAGCATCTCATGCGACTTAAGAATGAGCGACATATGAACTTTAGCGACCTAACTGGAAAGCGGCATAGGAATTCTACACGCGATCTAGGACTTCGCGACCTAAGATTCTGGCACGACCTAAGCTTCAAACGACTTAAGGAAATGTGGCATAAACTTGTTAGGCCATTGCTCTCGAACTCGTAACTTAACTCGCATACCTCGCTAGGTCGCTCAAGCGACTCAAGGCATAACACGTTAGGTCGCTCAGGCGACTTTTCATGGTGCTCTTCATCATCCATCTCTCGTATCTCGCTAGGCCGTAATTCATTAGGTCGCTGGCGACTTATGAGGTCGTTAGATCGCTCGCGACCTAAGATAACGTCAGTTTGCGCTGCTTCAAGCTTCAAATCTTGGATTGGAAAATCAGGCTCAGGCTAGGCTGCATCATCCTCCCCCGGTTGACAGAAATTCATCCTCGAATTTACAGTTTCTTCGTCTTCGACACTCTTATCCTCGTGAAACAAAACCAAGTGTTTGATATTGTCAACGTTAAAAACAGGACGATGATCTGGCAAGCTCAACTTACAATCATTCTCACAAATTTCCTTTACAATTTCCAAACGACCCATCCCTCCAGCATCTAGCTTATTGTAAGTACCAACAAGAAATTGTTCAACCATCGAATAGATAGATTCGTTGCCACTTTGCGTCTTTATCAAACCCAATACAGAGTCCATACTTACCTCCACCCATAATCTAGTATGTATAGGTAATGACATACATAATCTTGACTTCATCGCGGTCTCTCTTGAAATTTGATAATTATGGCTCCTCTGAACAAACCTTTCAACCTCCTTCCTTATTGACGGCCCAAAACAAGACATTGCAATCAACTGCATGGTACGATTACAGTCCTCTGGTCTTTCTACATGTAAGTCTTTGATAACTTTTATTCGCCAACTGCAATCAGGAGTATACAATTGCCTTCCTTCAAACAGAAACCCATCAACCAGTCTTCCCAACTCTACCTGATCTATCGGACACATATGATTACGTCGCATATGCGGTATAATAGCACCTGGCACTTGATCAACACGATGTTGTACGTCCCTCAGTGGCAGTAATTCCTTGGGTAACTCTACAAGAACTACATCTTCACATTCATTCACCACTGGCTTAACCTCTTTGAGAATTACAACACCTTCACTGGTTTCATGTTCATTCAATTTTGCTGATTGTGAATTATCAACCTCATGTTCATCAGATTTCATTGGTTGAAAATCATTAACTTCATCTTTATCAAACTTTGGTGGTTGAAAACAATCGACTTCATCTTCCACATCATCAAATTCCTTTAAAGACAACAAAGTCTTTAGCTCCTCGATTTCCTCCAATTTGTTTTCACTCTGTTGATGCCTTTTAGGAACCAAAATGATTCGTGTATCCTCGAACATAAAACTGTAGCTGTTGGTTCGACCATCATGTTGCACAGCTCTATCGTATTGCCATAGTCTCCCCAACAACAAATGACATACATCCATGTCAACCACATCTCACCAAATTTCGTCTTTGTATTTCTTCCCAATGGAAAAATTAACACAAGCTCTTCGATTAACCTTCACTTCCCCTCCTTTCCTCAACCAAGCTAATTTGTAGGGGTTTGGATGCTTCTCTGTTTTTAATGAAAACTTCTTTACAGCTTCTGAAGAAATGATATTATCATAGCTTCCTGCATCGATAACAAATTTACAAACCTTCCCCAAAATAGTGCATGTTGACTGGAAAATATTGCTCCTCAACCAACTAGAATAATCTTCTTGCTTTGGCATTAAACAGGATCTCCTCACCAACAAACTACAACCCTCATCTCCTGTCAATAATTCTTCTTCCTTAATTGGTAGTGAATTGACACACTCTACCTCTGCATCTTCATTCTCAATCTCCGCAATCATTGCTCGCCTTTGGATTTGTACATTCATTGTTTTTATGACCCAACTCTTGACAATTAAAGCATTTGAGACTACTATTGACCCTTGCTTTGTTGGCTTCATTCACAATTGGCTTACTAACGACTTTGGAAACATCCACACTGCTACTAACATCCTTGTTCTGGTTGTTGGAATTCGTAAACACACCACCACCTCTCCTACCTTGCTTCTCCCAAGCTAGAGCTTTTTGATGTGCTTCGGCAACAGATCCGGGATCAAACATATTCACCATATCTTGAATCTGCATTCGCAACCCTCCAACAAATCTAGCGGTCAACTGTTCCTCCGTCTCCATGATATCGTTCCTCGCAATCAATTGATAAAATTCATCCGCATAATCATTCACTGAATTTGTTCCCTGTCTCAGATTCTGCAATCGTTGATACATAAGAGACTGATAATTATATGGCAAGAATGTAGCCTTCATTAACTTCTTCATCTTCTCCCATGTAGCAATCTTTGACTTTCCTATCCTCTCCCGTGTAAGTTTTGTTTGCTGCCACCATGCCATAGCTCTTCCTCTCAAACGTGTAGCAACCAGCTTAACTCTCCGATGCTCGGGAACCTCCTTAAAGTCAAAAATCTCTTCAACATTAGACAACCAATCAAGGAATTCTTCAGCTTGCATACTACCCTTGAATTCTGGAATTTCAGTTTTCATCCCCGATTCCCATCGACGATCATCTTCAACATCCCGATATTGATTTCGTACTTGGTCTCGATCTCGATAATGAATATTACTTCTATCACTCTCTTCATCATAATCATGTGTACTTCGATATCGATCTCGACCATCAACATCTCTATGATCACGCATATCCCTTCTACTTTGTCTTTCCTCATCACGATATGGCTCATGTTCAAACTCATGTGGAGTTCTTCTCTCTTCATTTCTATACTCATGATGTTTTCTTCTCAATGAAACTGAAGATTCTCTTCTTTCTCGGTAAGATTGTGGCGACACCCTCCTCGCTTCCGTAACCGATGGCGAAACTCTGTTTCCTCCATGGTTCGAGACTGGCGACCTTCTCCTTTGACTTTGATTCATATCAATCATTGATTTCTCCAATCTACCAATACCTTCATCCAACTTCTCATTGAATTTGTTGCTAATGCGTTGCTCCATTTGTTCAGCATCTTCTCTTTTGTATAAATCTTCAACATTTTGATGACGATTAGCTCTTTTCGGTGGCATTATCGAATCAAACAATCTTCAACAACTTTAACTCTCGGCTGGAACAAATCTGAACTTGAACACTTCAACTCAACTCGGCTCAACTCTCGGCCTTGAACAACAAAATGATCAAATAATGCACGACTTCAACTTCTAACTCTCGGCCTTTACTTCAAACTATTCTCCTTGGTTCTAAGACTCGGCTTAGCTATGATTGGCTAAGTCTAGCTCTGATACCAAATGATGCAGCAGCGGATAATCAAAACGGATACAACGATGAAAATAACAATTGGTGGATTGAAAATACCAAACGACCAAATCCGTTGATCTCTAAGATGCCGGATTCTAGCTATCTCAAACACGTTGATCGCGCACGATACCATGTTTAAAGATCTACGATTCTTTGATGTTGATCAAGTGCACTTGATTCCGTGAATCGGCTTCAACAATCGTTGATTCGAGCGCACTCGAATACCGAAGGTGGAGATAGGAGATCACACTCAACTACCAATTTGAGAAGAGGCACAAAGCACTCAAACAAAGTTTTATTCAAAATCAACTAATTTTTACAAATGACCCAACATCCCTATTTATAGGGTTACAACACAACACAACACTTACATCACAAAGCACCACATAGTACACGACTTAACAGAGTACACGACATACGACATAACAGTAAATGACTAAATATATATACAACACATAAGCGACTTAACAAATTCCACATAACGACCTAACACCATGCGACCTAACAGTTAGCCCAGCTTCATGCGACCCAAGAAAGTAGCGGCTTAAGCTTTATGAAGAATCTTGCGACATAAGGAATTTACGGGTTAACCACTTGAACGTCTCGAGAAGAAGCGGCATAAGAAAGAACATCTGGAGAGACCTAAGACTTGAGCATCTCATGCGACTTAAGAATGAGCGACATATGAACTTTAGCGACCTAACTGGAAAGCGGCATAGGAATTCTACACGCGATCTAGGACTTTGCGACGTAAGATTCTGGCACGACCTAAGCTTCAAACGACTTAAGGAAATGTGGCATAACTTGTTAGGTCGTTGCTCTCGAACTTGTAACTTAACTCGCATACCTCGCTAGGTCGCTCAAGCGACTCAAGGCATAGCACGTTAGGTCGCTCAGGCGACTTTTCATGGTGCTCTTCATCTAAGATAAATCAGGATCTCATGTTGGAATCACTGGACTTCGTTGATGAAAAACATGAGGACGCTGAGTTGAGGGCGGCAGCATATAGGCACCGAGTCAAGCGATACTACGATGAAAAAGTCCGCCTAAGAATCTTTAATGTGGGTGATCTCGTTTTGAAATGGGTTTTCCCGGTACCATCACGTATGAATCCCAGTTGGGAAGGTCCATATGTCGTTGAACGGAAGCTTGGAGAGGGAACTTTCAAGCTAACGACCGTTGATGGCATGACACTCCCCCGAGCATGGAATAGTAAACATTTGCGACGTTATTATACTTAGCTTGTTTTTGTCATGTTTTAGGTGCAGTTATTTCCTGTATGTTTTTGTTCTAGTGTTTCTTAGTTACTTTTTGACCGTGTAATCAGGCAATTTAGTTGGTTTTCATTAATAAAGGCTTGAAGCTGTCTTTTCCATGAATTACTGATGTTTCTATACCTTATAGTCGGGTGATAAACAACTGGAGTTACATTATTCTGTATGACGTACGAACTCGCATAAATAGACTTTAATCTTCGAGTCCACTGAGTGCGGACCGGAGTACTCTAAGTCCCCAGAGCGCGGACTAGAGTATAAACGACTTCAATCTCCGAGTCCCCTGAGTGCGGACCAGAGTACTCTAAGTCCCCAGAGCGCGGACTAGTGTATAAACGACTTCAATCTCCGAGTCCCCTGAGTGCGGACCGGAGAACTCTACGTCCCCAGAGCACGTACTAGAGTATAAACGACTTCAATCTCCGAGTCCCCTGAGTGTGGACCGGAGTACTCTAAGTCCCCAGAGCGCGGACTAGAGTGTAAACGAATTTAATCTCTGAGTCCCATGAGTGCGGACCAGAGTACTCTAAGTCCTCAGAGCGCGGACTAGAGTATAAATGACTTTAATCTCCGAGTCCCCCGAGTGCGGACCGGAGTACTCTAAGTCCCTAGAGCGCGGACTAGAGTATAAACGACTTCAATCTCTGAGTCCCCTGAGTGCAGACCGGAGTACTCTAAGTCCCCAGAGCACGGACTAGAGTATAAACGACTTCAATCTCCATGTCCCATGAGTGCGGACCGGAGTACTCTAAGTACTCAAAGCGCGGACTAGAGTATAAACGAATTGAACCGCCGAGTCCCCTAAATGCGGACCGAATTACTCTAAGTCCCCGAAGCGCGGATTAGAAAATATTCTAGGTACCAACAATGTGAAACAAGAAATGTACAATTCTAAAGAATGTCCGAACAATGTAAGAATGGGTTGGGAATTTATGCAACTCACAAGAACTTAAGTTTCAACCACAGTTATACAGAAAGCTAAAAAGCAGAAATCGCTCAAATGACAAAGAAACTAAACTTTATTCAATAATCCAAAATGGGGTTATACAACCACTCCTCCAAAACAGGGAGTCAAAAATCTATCTACATAAACTACGAAAACGAAAAAGCAAAAGTAGCTACATGAGCTAAGCAAAATCTCATTGAACGAGCATAGTGGCTACTTCTTCGGCTTCTTTTTCTTGTCCTCCTTTGTTTTCTCAGATGACTCCTCTCCCTCATGCTTCCTCTTGGACTTTTTACTTGCCAAAGAAGTGGAGTCAGGAGTGGGAGGAGGAACATCCAGTGGTTTGGATTTGCCGGGAAGAATGACTTTCAAAGGCCTATTCAGCGGGTCGGTAAGTTCTAGTATTTGAGGCTCGACCTTGATCTCGACCTTCTTTTTATTCTCTTCTTTGAGTCGCTCCTTCATACTCACCTTCGAAGTATGTTCTGAGGCGCCAGTGATTTCGATTTCATAACTCCCTTCAACGGGAGAAGAAGTGTCAGACTTATCATCATCTAGCGCCCCGATCACTTGAGCGTCAGGACTAGGAATTACTCCCGCATGAGCAACATCGCTTGTTTTCCCCGCCTCCTCCTTGGCTTCATCACTCCTCGGAGTTGGTTCAAGATAAGACCGGCTTGCATAAAAACATAAAGAACGAACATTAGGACCAATAACCGCTAACAGAATGTGACAGATCTTTGAACTTCTAGAAGAAGAGTTTTATACCGGTTTTTGGCTGGCTTTCAGCTGTGCGTGGAGTTTCACCCTCTAGAATAGGGGATAGCACATGAATGCTGAGACCAGGATCTTCCGGATCATAGCCGGCATGCTGCTCAAATGGGTCAAGTGTTGGCCGACCGGCCGATTGAGTAGAAAGAGGAGCTGCAGCCTCAGCTCCGGACGGGCCAGCTTCGTCGTCTTTCTCTTTTGATAGGGGAGAGCCTTTATCATAGAGAGCCACTACGGACAAGTCCGATGGCTCGTTCCCCCTAAGAAACTCTTTCACTAAAGCCTCCTCATCGACCTCCTCAGTGCCCGACTCAACCTTCCTGATATTTATTAAAGTCTCCCAGGCCTCAGCTTGAGATTCAAGATAGCCCTCGCTTAGGAAAGTCAAGTCTCGATGCATGAGGACGCGGGCGCTGTATTCGGAAATCAGTAGGTCATACATACACTTGACCTCTTCTCTGCCGGCCTCTGCAGCTGCTTCAAGACAGGAGCCGATCTCCTCGAAAGCTAGTCTCTTGCCCTCCTCACGGGCTTCGCTCTTCATCGTCTCAACCTCAGAAAGCTCATCATCGAGCTTTGCTTTTAAGAGACGTGTATCAACGATCTTGTTACAGTACCGTTGAGACTCTTCTTAAGCCGATATCTTCTCTTCCCTCTCCTTAGAGGGTAGCTCCTTCAACTCTTTGACCTGCAGGGCGACTGTATCCCTTTCTTTTTGAATAGAATCTTTTTCCAGAGCTAGGGCCCCACTGCGTTGGACTGCGGCGTCAAGTTCTTTCTTATGGGTCATCTCAAGGCGAGCGACGGCCTCTGCAGTCTCCTTAGCACTCTTTTCTGCGGCTTCAAGCTTGGACTTATACGAAGCGAGCTCTTTATCTTGATTCTTGATGATATCCTTGTCGAAGATAGCTTCAAGCTTCAAGCGGTCAATTTCCTGTTGGCGCTCAACGGATACTTCCGAGACTTTTTCGACCAAATGTACAAACGCGTCATGTTGAAGATAGACGTCGTTGTTACAAGCAATGGCACTCTGCTTGACGTGTCCCGGAATGTGATGTATAGCTGAGAGGAACTTCAGACCGTCGAAACATATTTTGGGAAATTTACCTTTGAGCTCGACCAGCTTCTCTAATACTGTTGGGTCTATCGCAGGAACAGGGGGAGGAGGTTTTGAAAGTTCAGTTCTCTTGCGATGTTCCCGAGATTGTCGTGTGCTTGATGAACCGTAATGTTGATCTCGGGAAACATCGGGTTGAGACCCCTTCTGCGAAAGTTTTTCTCTGTCTGGCTCAGTTTGAGGAGGGAGATCGCGAGAGTATGAAGACTGGGAATATGTTTTCTTTCGATAAGACGACTCACGGGGACAGTTGTCTCAATCTTCATAATCGTCTCTGTCCCTGCGTCTACCAGAGCTTGAATCCCGTCCACAATGGTGAAATATAGAGGAGCCGTGGAGGCGATCGAATCTGTGGGAGCGCCCCATGTCACCTGCATAGAATAAAAATAACAGCGAGTTAGGAAGAATCAGGGTAATGGCAAAAATTGAAGTGTATGGTGAAGTGCATAGGTGCGTGTGTGTCCTAGTGTTCCTCCCGACGGACCAGTTCCTTTATCTTTACTAACTGGAGTATTATCTCCCTAGACTGGGGCTTGAACTCCCGTGTCGCCTCTAGCGGTCGAATGAAACTTAAGGGCCTCTAGATCATCGAAACCATAGTTGAGTAGATCGTCAGGAATGGTAAGGTTCGATAGACCCTTCAGAGAACTTTCTAGATGTTGTGAGGAAGCTTCTTTCTCCACTGGGACAAGGGTAATTTTAGAAGTCCCACCAACTTTTTCCTTCCTCATCTTGTACTTCGGTTTCTTTTTCCCCTCGAAAGGGGAAGATGACGTTTTGATGTCGTGAACTTCGACCGTTGGGTCTAGAGTGTGACCGACATTCTCATCTTGTGCTTCGGGGGTCATGGTCTCATTGATTTCTCCCTCTTCTGGTGTATTAGGAGCGTTGCATGCTGAAGACTCCGCTTGTTTTTTCCATTTGCCAAAACCAGGCCTGGGAATGGTGATGCCCTAAGGAAGGATTATCCGATGGCCTTCTGCCAATAGCCCAAGCCTTGTAAGCGACTCATTCGAAATGAGAGCTCCAATGTCCCGTTCTCCGGCAGGAAGGGTTCGACTAGCTTCGACGGCATCAGAGTGTCCGCGGCCGTCAGGACGTGGAGTAATACCTGAAAAGATGGGTAAAAGTTAGAAGAGGTACGACTGCTGCTAAACACGAATAACGGTTCAAGAAAAAGGCTTACTTCCTTCAACCCATCTCCTCACGAAACCAGGAGGGCAACACACATAGAACCATTCCTGTTTGTACAGGGCAAATTTGCTACATGCTCCGGTCAAAATTTGGCATTTGTGGTGCGGCTCGAGGAACACAAAGGAGGGGCTATCTTTCCACTTCTTAATCATATAAATATATCTGATGTCGTCGGGAGTTGGAGGCCTAGAAAAGACGACCATGAAAATGAGGTAGGTCCCGTATATGAATGCGTTGCCGTTTGGGTGCAGCTGCGACGGGGCAATGTCTATGTATTGCAACACGTCCCGAAGAAATAAATTGAATGGAGGCACGCTGCCCATCTAGCACATAAACTTATTACTTGTGGTATACCCAACTGGGGGCAGGTGTGGACGATCATGCCTCGACGGAACCAACACGTCGGCGAAAGGGATTCCGTGGATAGAGCATATTCGCTGAAGCGCGACTTCGTTAATCTTTGAAGCCTGTGAATCGATCGGATTATCCAAGAGAATCGATGCCTCCAGGGCATCAGGAGCTAAATTATGAGCGGGGGAAGTTGACGGATTTGAAGTGTCCGCGACTTCTTGCTTTGAAGACGGCCCGAGCCTATTTGAGATAGTGGTGGAGCTAGATTTTTTAGACATCTCCAATAAATAGTGAATCTGGCAAAGCACCTGTGAGAACTATACTTGAAAAATGTTCAATGTTAGAATTAACAACACGAATATTCCCTCCACGTGGTGTGTGAACTAGTGCAATCAATCGTGTATAAGCGTTGAAAATTTGAAAGTCACAAGGTTACTGATATAGAACTGAGCTTCAAATCATCGCCTTCGAAGACCGTCATCGCTGACCGTCTCCAAAAGCCTGCCTTATGGTGATTACAGTTTCAGATTCAGAAAACGTTAGAAGAAGTTATCCGATTATGTCAATCTAAGTTAAGATTTATGTCTACTGAGGCTAGGAAGTTAACAGTCCGGATCAGTTTGATATGCTAGTGTGCTAGAGTCCTTGTCCTTATTTTGTTATATGATTAGGAAAGGCAATTGTTGGTTCGGCACTTATGATGGTTCGGCACTTATGATTGTACGGCATTTATGATTGTTCGGCCTTGATATGGTTCGGCATTTGTGTTGTTCGACCTAAGTATGGTTCAACATTTATGCTTGATCGGCCTAAGTATGGTTCGACATTTACGTTGTTCGACCTAAGTTTGTTTCGACATTTATCATTGTTTGGCCTTGATATGGTTCGGCATTTGTGATTGTTCGGCAAGCTACCGTTCAGCCTAAAACTTGTTCGGCTAAATTCTCGTTCGGCCTAACTATCGTTCGAACTAGTTAGCACTCAGCAAAGCATCGTTCGACCAAGATTCTGTTCGACCGAAACAACACTCAGCATCCCCACTAACTCATGCTTCCTCCCAAACCTTCCATCCCATCGTTCGGCATATGGTGTGTCACGCCGAACTTGAATTACGTCGAGCCTCAACGCTCGGCACTGCCTTCAATTTTTCCTCTCTTCCACCATCCACGACCGAACAACGAGAATCGAGCGTTCGGCAAGTCATGCCAGACCTTACTGTTCGGCGTCCTAACCATCTCCTGCTCCTCCTATATTCTTTCTTCCTCCAAACTTGTTCGGCACAGGAGAATTATGCCAAACCACAACACATCTCCCAACAGCTTCCTAGAAAGCTTGTCTCTATTCACTCCTCCTTCCACCCTCATCGTTTAACTCTAAAAACTCTTAGAATACCTTAATCAAGGCTCGATTCACCCTATCGATTACGGAACTCGAACACAAAGACCGTTTTAAGTTATGGGAAGGATTTAGACAGAAGAATCGATACCTAGTTAGTAGGTCAAAGACTTGGAAAGGATTGATGAATCGTTGGAGGTTGTTAACTGGAAATGTCAGCAAGTACAAGGCATGGATGATGAAAATGTGAAAAGTGAAGAAGGAGGAAGGCGCCGGTCTTTATAGGAAAGAAGAAGAAGTCGAAAAGGCTATGGCCGGTGGAACCGGTCAAAGCCGCAACGTTCGGCTTCGGCACACAAAGCCGCTCGGCACATGAGGAGTGCTCGGCTTCGACTGCATCGTTCGGCATTTACACCACGTTCGGCACACACCTCCACCACTGATATTCTCAGGAAGGCATCTCCAAGAAGATTTAACCAAGGTTCGAAGCGGAGCATGGAGGATACGTAATTCAAAGCGTATCACGTAATACACTTTGGGGGGCAAGTGTTTCCTGGGGAATTGACCAGGCAACTTAGTACTCGGCCTCCCCATCGATCGGTTAAACTATCGTTCGACATCACGTTACGACCGACATCCAAGAAGCACTCGGCGTCCAAGCTCATTCGGCGTCTATGGAATGTTCGGCATCAATGAGCATTCGGCATGTTAAGACCGTTCGGCACGAGCGCATCGTTCGGCATCTAAAGGGCATTCGACATGGGATAGCATTCGACATCTAGGAGCATCCGACATCGAGAAACATTCGATATTGAATACCGTTTGGCCAAAGAAGAACGCTCGGCTTAAGATCGTTCGACAATCAAAGATTGTTCGGCCTCCCGAGTACGTTCGGCCAAAGACATCGTTCGACAAGGGACGTTCGGCATATGAGGGACGTTCGGCATCCATGAACGTTCGGCCTACAAGGTACGCTCGGCATTCCCAGACTGTTCGGCGTTTCAGTCTCATTCGACCTACATCCCTCACTCAACACCACATCTCGTTCGGTACATATCTCGTTCGGCAATCACCTGCCGCTCGTCATCCAAGGTTATTCAGTACGAACGGATGTTCGACATTCAGAGTGTCCGACCTCACCTCGTTCGGCATAAAGGGGGAGGCTCGGCATTCTGTCGTTCGACCACTCTGGATCGGCGCATAGAACTTACACTATTTGGACCGAGTTATTCAGCTGCCAGGCCTGCCAGGGAAGTCCAACCCATCTTTGTCTATAAATAGAGAGGTAGGGGCACAATGAAATGGACCTTTTCTTCGACAACACTAGGGAGACTCTGCCGCTTTCAAGACTCATCCACTTTACTTAGCAATTGTATTCAAGTAGTTGGAAAACAGATTGTATCTGTAATCAATAATCAAGGAAAGCAATAAAGTTTAACCTCAAAGTGGTCATAGGCAGTTACGCCGAACCACTATAAATCTGGTGTTCTCGTCTTTACATTCAATTTAGCATATTATTCTTTGTTTGAATTTACTTTCATCACTTATCTCTCTACACAATCTTTCTCAACGAGGTTAGTGACCAATTCTGGTGCTAATAGACATGTACGATGTTTGTCTAGTTGGATTCATCCCTTTAAAACAATTATTGCATCAGCTTTACATTTTCAAGCGTTGCTTTTCTATTTTTTTAAATAATCGTTTCAAATTCCTACAGGAAATAAAATTAATAAATGATTACAAAAAAAATTACATATATGAAAAATACCTTTACACGATCACTCCACCACTCCCCGTTGTTAATAACGGTTTGTTTACGAGTATCCTAGCGAGGACCAGCTTTATTGCACAAGCTTTCCCATCCAACCCAATCTCTACTTAAACGTCGTATTTATATCGGATTTTTGCTTCGCCTATAGGTTTAATATCGTCAATGTCTTCTACAGTTAGATTGAACATTTCTGCTATGACTTTATGCATTCCCTTTTTATTTTTACTGTAGACAGAATATGCTTCTTAGTAAAAGTTACAAAAATGAGAAGAAGTAATGTTTTGATAGCAACAAGCTGGGGCATATGAAGAAGGATTTCCGCTGAGGAACCAGCAGGTTGTGACTACTTATTCATTTAACGATGTTCCAGCTTCGTCAAGTGCTCCATCAGCGAAGGAAAATGAGAAGAGCATCGTTATACATGGTATGCTTTCTATTTCTAATACACTTATACGTGTTTTATTCGATACTAGGGTTTCATATTCCTTTATATATAGTGATTTGGTATATGGATTGGGATTGAAATCCAAGATAGTTCACTAGTCCTTGATTGTCACAAAGCCTATTAGAGGATCAACTAGCCTTCGCAAGCTTTATCGAGACTTAGCCTTATTGAGTCATGATTGTTTGTTTGCTTGTGACTACTTTGTTTTAAGTTTTGCAGGGTTTGTATCATAAAAAAAATCATAAACTGTTATATTCTAATTAATATTTTCGAATCATCCAACATACGATTATAATCAACCGATGGTCTATTGTCAATAAATATAAGCCAAAATTAACACTAATTTTATCATAATTCGAAACAATTAGTTTAGGGGAAGAATATACCTAATTTTTGATGGATCGAAGGCGTAGAAGCTTGAAGATTCCAATCTGATGAAGATCGCGACGGATTTTTGTGGATTACGGCAGCTAGAGATGGATTTTGGCGGAATTGGGGTAAAATTTTTTAGGTTTAGGGATTTGGAAAGTAAGAAATGAGAAAGAAAATGGTTTAGTTGAAGCCATTTTCATGATATTCCGACGGCTATTGACGACCATCAACGGTTAATTTTCCACGGCTTTCGATGGTAATTTATCATATTAATTTAAATTTTCTCTCTATTTAAAATAAATTTAGTTTAATTTAATTTGTTATTAAAATTTTAAAAAGTTTAAAATAACCCACTTTTGTTTCCAAATATTAAAAAAGTTATTTTTATTCATTATGCAAGACTTTTTTAATGAGTTGATAATTAATGTGAATTTCAAATGTATGTAACATAATAAATTATTTAAAATAAAATATTTTGTAGAAAAATAACTTTTTTAAATCTTATGTCGATCCAAGTTATTTTGTGCATACGGTCAAAATATGAAAGAAAAATAAATATGTTTAAGGTATAAATCTTAATTTTTAAATTTGTTACCATTCTTCGACATTTAGATTTAAACCTTTCATTCGAAGGTCAAACGCCTTTCATTCGAAGGTCAAACGATCTTCAAACGAGACAAAATTCAAACTATATGTACTATATTATGTATTTATCAAATTCGTAAAGTTGGATTTAAAAAAAATAGACAAACAAAAATTGGACTTCAAACAAGTCATTTTCATCGAAGTTGTCATAATAATATATATTAAGTGTTATACAACTCCTTGGAAAATGATATATTTTGAGCCTAATCTTTTTCCTTTCATTTTTTTCCATTCTAACCCAACAGATTGGATAAATACATTATGAAATATCGTGACAAGAATTTCGTCTTGTTTGAACATTGTTTGACCTTCGAACGAAAAGTTTCTAATTCGTATATAGATGAACAACTATAAATTAGAGAATCAAGATTGGCACCCTAAATTTATTTACTTATTATCATATTTTGAAAGTAAGTCCAAAATACTTTAGATCGAATTAAGATCTAAAAAAATATTTTTCTATCGACTATTTCTTTTATATGAATTTATAATGTTAAATATATTAAAATTTATAATTAGATACATAAGGATTAAAAAATATTTTTAAATTCATGATGCTAATACGCGTCATAAATTTCACCGAAGTTGTATAATGGACAGACTCAAAGTTGCATAGACTGATCGTTTGAGTTCGATTTTCAATTAAATTAAATGTTGAATTACACAACAAAAGATTATCGAAAATAGTAATTTAATTAGTTACAAACCGTCGTAAAATTGAATAAAAATATCTTCAACAATTTTTAGAAATTAAATTAGTATTTTTAAATAAATTTCAAATTTCTATAATTAGTAAGTTATAACAATGTGATAAATTAATAATTAAATTAACTAGCCATCGAAAACATCTTGAAGGAGCCGTCGGCGGCCGTTGAAACCGTCTATTGCTATTTAGACTCTTACTCCAAGTGAACATAGCAGTGCGTACATAATTAATGTCTACGTATTAATGATAGAGTTAGGGGTATAACATAAGTAATTCTGAAATATATTATAAATTAATAATCCTGTAATAAAATCTCTTTTGAATTAAAATATATTTGTTTTTTCTGTTAAATATTTGTTATATTGTAATATATTAGTTAGATTATGAAATTAAATTTATTTAATATAAAATCCTTAAATAATATGTTATTTGGTAATGATTAAAATGTTTTAATCATGAGAAATTTATCATATTAAATAATAACATAGTATTTTAAATATTTCTATTTTAGGTATTTCAAGAAAGAACATTGATACATTCATTAATATCAGAATACATAACGATTTCCAAATGTTAGGTAGTGTATTATTCACAAATATTGGTGACACAAAGATGTTAGGTACTGATGAATATTGGATACATATGAAGTAATCCATCTGATAGTTTCATATTGGTTAATAACAACTGGATCAAATAGGAATTCTCAAAGTGACGATAGTACTTTCAACGTGCAAATTAGCTGGCTAGTGATGCTCTTAATTAATATCCCTACTACTAGTAATTTTAGTAGTAGTACGTGCAAGAATAACAATAATATTAAACTACATTAATACATTAAACATCCACTAATTCTTCCCCATTTAGAAATTGCCATTGCTCAAAATCTTTCAGATGGAAGTAAATGTTGGCATAATAACGTTTGACTTTGCTAGTATCAAAATATTTATATGGGGTTTTGGACCAAAGGTCCCTATTCTCAAAGCCTATGCACAAAAAGTCCCTACTCATAAACCCATGTAAATTAGGTCTCTGTTTTGTTATTTTTTACCAAATTGTCCACTTCTAGAAAATCGGCCCAGCATTGAAATCAGGGGCAAAAATAGCATAAATTAGTAAAAAACCAAAAATAAGGACCAAATTTTCATAACTTTTTCGAGAGGGATTTTTCTTCCATTACCTTTCAATTCTAGAGACTTGGCAGCCATTCCTTGTATTTATATAATCTGCATGCTCATTTCCTAAATTAAAATAATTTTATAGTCTTTAATATTGCAGAATCTTTTCATTAAAACGCCTAACAAATTAGCCCACTCCATCTCTTAACTTCGTCACAAATCCCAACACTTCCATTTATCATAAATATAAACATACCAGTAACAAAACTCAAATTTTTTAACGTGTAGAACAAACAGAGGGCAATGTCATCTTCATTCCCTTCATGTACCTGAACTGCAACTGCACATGTGGACGACGATCGAAGCTATTATCTCTCTTTTCCAAGTCAAAGTCAACGCCGGGCAAGCTCTCTTCATCCAGTGATGATGCCATGAGCTCGAGCTTTAAGAAGAGGAGGGAGAAGAAGAAGAAGGTGGTGGAAGAAAGCATAGCGGTGGTGAAGGAGTCAACGGAGCCGTACGTTGACTTCAGAGAGTCGATGGTGTAGATAATAGTGGAGGAAGAATTGTACATGTGGCATGATTTGGACTGTCTGGTTTATAGGTTGCTGAGTTTGAATTCGCCAGAGCACCATCATCTTATATTGGGTGCTTTCGTTGACTTCTGCGATGGGGTGTTCTCGTCACGTGACGGTCGCTTCTGATGCATGCATGCATGCGTGGGTTTTCATTTTTATATTTGTTTATTGATTTTTTATGGAGTGAAGATGCGGATCACCTTTTAAGGCCGAACGTGGTGACTGGATCTCATAGAGTGTAATCTTTTGACTTAGATAATGAGTGTGTTAGTTGTGTTTGCAGTAGCAAGTAATTTATATAAATTTCCGTTCTGTGATAAAAATATATATTCATATAACGATCATTTACAATACTTGTTAGACGGAGCCAAAAACTCTTTAATGGATTTATACAAAGTAAAACGTATCATGCAACAATTTTTACAATTATTTATTTACATTCTAAGAAACGCATACCCTAAATCGTCGTTTTCATCATCTTAAAAATGCATACACAAAATCCTGAGCATTGACTCTAATTAATCTAAACCAGCCCTAATGCGCGTATGCGCTAATTAATCAACACATATACACCAATTAATGCACATATACACTAAACAATTTTTTTCCCAACATTCAAATGATAAACAGTTATAATAACAACCTAATTAGCATTTAATAGGGTATAACAAACAATCAATAGGGTATTATGCAACTATAACAACAAATTAATCCTAATTTAAATAATCAAAATTAATTAGGGTTTAGGAATAAAACCTGATTGGAGATTGATGAAGGGCCTAGGCTTGTCGAGAGTGGAGAATGATGAAGTTGGAGATGATCGGGGAGGCGCGAGGGCTGACTGACGACGGGGAGGAGGTGGTAGAGTTAGGAATTTGGTTGATTTTGGGAGAAATGAGATAATGAAGATGGCTCTCGACCTGTGGAGCCTGTATACACGCTTTTTTTCCGACGGCCCACGACGGCTAATTTACGTCGGTTTTGCACGGCTTGCGATGGCCACTATATTTTATTTATGAAAACGCCACGAAGATCGTCAGCCGTCGGAAGCTTACATCGCAATTTATTATTGTTTTAGTATTGTATATGTCTGTGTATATGAGCTAGGATCAATAGCCCCCATTATTTAGCACCATTTCGTAGTCCGCTAACATAAGCCACAAGTTTCTATTTAAATATTTGATCATTTTCTCTCCTACCACATGAACAAAATATAAACTTGTGGCTACTATCAAAGGTCTACAAAATGGTGATAAATTAAGGGAGCTACTGATTATATATATATATATATATAAACACACATAATAAAAATTAATCATGGAAAAGTTTTTTATGAATGTGGAAATAAGAATATAGGGAAAAAATAGCATGGAAAGCTAAATGTATATATGTTTGTTATTTACAACAGATATTTTTTCAAGTGCTAAATGGTTAGCTTTTCAATTGCTTAGTTCTATGTTTTAAGTGATATAATATGACGTTGTTCTTTAATTATAATACTTTGTTTAGCTTTTTGAGCTATTTACTTTTATATTTTTATGCTAACATTTATCAATTAAAATGTTTTTTAAATCTCTTTTTTCTCTCGTAATTCCAAGCGTCATTCTTTTTTATTATTATTAATTTAGTGAAGATAAGTATTTAAAATAAACTTGAGGTTTACATAATCTAATGGGTCTTTGTCTTTATTTTGATTATTAAGTTTTGTAGTCCTTAGATCTATTTTTTTAACTAAAAATGTTTCCTTTAAATTAAGTACTTCCTTTTAAAATGTCTTTTACAGACTTAGATGGCCCTATGAAAACCATTTATATGCTCTAAAAAGAAAAGAAAAAAGGTCCTAATCCTCATTGAAATGCTTGGGAGGAGCTAGGAATAATTCCAACTTATAATACGTTGTCTCTACCATTTTCCTACAACTGTGTCGCAATCAGTGTTTTCATGACCAGATCCAGCCGCGGTCCGATCTCGAATAACCTTGGAAGGTAGGTTACTTCAGTTCGGAACTCAATCAAACCTCGGTCATGCAGGAACCTAGGTCGGATCTTTGATCCATCCATTTTACCTGATTGAACCAATGTTTTTTTATTTTCCCTTTGCTTTCACATCGCGCCATTCTCTCTTACCCTCATCCTATGTACTGTTTTGAAATGAAAAAAAATCCACATAGCAAAAATTATAATTGCTCCAAAAACTAAATAACAAGCTCCACCACTTCGTTCTTCGCCGCTGCAAGTTCCTCCAAAACACAGCAAGCTTCGTCAAGCTCATCATCAATAAACTTCTATTGTTGTGAACAGCTATTGCCTACACAATTGTACTATAGCAGTATACAACATCGGCTGCAGTCCTTGAAGATTCTCTACGGCTCGTCTACCTTGTATTTTTTTAGAAACTACTCGATACGGAGGACCTTCGAAAGGGACGGCGGACCAACCAACTCCGGAGATTAAGTTGTGCATGTTTGCTTCAAGTCATGCCACATATAATACTAGGGTATTGTTTTTTATGTAAAGCTTGTATTTAAATATGTAAATTTTAGAAAAAATGTCCACGGTTCCAGTAGTTTGACCAGTTAATCGTCAAAACATTAAAACCTGAGTCGTTCGACTCATGGTCATGGTCTGATTATGAAAAAATACTAGTGTCGGAATGCTCAAATGTACCAGGAGGGAGATTTTGAGACAAATGCCTGTTTGAAGATGTTTTATACAAGTGACTGTATATCTATTATCCGTTTAAATAAACCGAAGGTGACGCCACCATAAGAATGCACTTCCAACATGCAAATTAGCTCGCTAGTGATGCTCTTAATTAATATCCCTACTACTAGTAATTTTAGTAGTAGTACGTGCGAGAATAACAATAATATTAAACTACATTAATACATTAAACATCCACTAATTCTTCCCCATTTAGAAATTGCCACTGCTCAAAATCTTTCAGATGGAAGTAAATGTTGGCATAATAACGTTTGACTTTGCCAGTATCAAAATATTTATATAATCTGCATGCTCATTTCCTAAATTAAAATAATTTTAAAGTCTTTAATATTGCATAATCTTTTCATTAAAACGCATAACAAATTAGTCCACTCCATCTCCTAACTCAGCCACAAATCCCAACACTTCCATTTATCATAAATATACCAGTTACAAAACTCTACTTTTTTAACGTGTAGAACAAATAGCAGTCAATGTCATCTTCATTCCCTTCATACAAGAGCAGGAACAAAATCAAACGTCCAGCAGTCGTCGACCTGAACTACTGCACACGTGGAGGACGATCCAAGCTATTCTCTCTCTTTTCCAAGTCAAAGTCAATGCCGGGCAAGCTCTCTTCATCCAGTGATGATTCCATGAGCTCGAGCTTTAGGAAGAGGAGGGAGAAAAAGAAGAAGAAGGTGGTGGAAGAAAGCATAGGGGTGGTGAAGGACTCAATGAAGCCGTACGTTGACTTCAGAGAGTCGATGGTCAGATGATAGTGGAGGAAGAATTGTACACATGGCATGATCTGGACAGTCTGGTTCATAGGTTGCCGAGTTTGAATTCTCCAGAGCACCATCATCTTATTTTGGGTGCTTTTGTTGATATCTGCGACGGGGTGTTCTCGTCACATGATGAGCGCTTCTGATGCATGCGTGGGTTTTCTTTTTTATATTTGTTTATTGTTGACTTAGATAATGAGTGCGTTGTTAGTTGTGTTTGCAATTGCCAAGTAATTCTATGTTTAATTGGAGTCAGTCTTACCTCACCTAATGAAAAATTGAAATCTAGGGTTTCCTATCAGCCATGGGGGAAAATCAATTTCCTCACCAAATCCTCTCAAACCTCTCCCAATCTTCTTCTCTAATCAGACCACCTGAGCCTTCTCACATCAGAAAGCCGCCAAGGGTTATCAGCATAGATGATGAAGGGTTCAAATTGGTTCAATCGAAACAACAAAGAAGAAAGGAGGCCAAAAAAGTTCAGGAGTCACCATCAGTCCCTCAATTTGACAACCGTAAAGGCAGAGTTGGTCAGATTGTTACCAACCAGGGCGAAAAGAGGAATGTATTGTTGTCAAATCAGAGAAAACCAATAGCTATCTCACTGAACAGAGATCAAGGCCGGAAGTCTTGGGCAGACATTGTTGCCGATCAACCTCAAGAACCCAA
This sequence comes from Allium fistulosum, assembly GCA_030737815.1. Classification (NCBI taxonomy): domain Eukaryota; kingdom Viridiplantae; phylum Streptophyta; class Magnoliopsida; order Asparagales; family Amaryllidaceae; genus Allium; species Allium fistulosum. Next base: position 512,993,819 of record CM060907.1, on the reverse strand, counting down.
TGTTGAAGAAAGCAGTCTTGAGCATTGTGCACCAATCAGAATTAACAACAAGAAGTATGGTTTGGTTATGGAAGTGGTATATAAAAGAGCTACTGAATCTTGGAATAATTCTGTGTTCTTGTTTATGTAGTGGGTACCAAACCTTACTACTTGTTTTTCAAATCTTAAATACAAAGAGTATGGAAACCGATTGGTGAATTTGAAATCTTTACTAGAGAGAATTGGTTCTTTCTAGTAAAGTTTAAGGAATCTCAAGACTGTAATTCAGTATTAAAAAATGGACCATATTTCTATAACGGCAAACTCATCATAATGAGAAAGTGGTCTGACTCTTTGAAGATGGACAGAGACTTATTAACATCTATGCCGATCTGGGTAAGGTTACCCTATGTTAATCTGAAGCTATGAGACAGAGAGGCTTTCAGTGTTATGGCAAGTATCATAGGTAAACCCATAAAAATGGATGCAGCCACAACGTTGAAGACGAGATTGAATTACGCTCGCCTTCTTGTCGAAGTGTCTGCAGAGGATGAGCTTCCTAATGAGATATTTCTTTCTTTGTATAATGGTGAAAAAGTTACTCAGAAAGTTGAATATGAATAGGTCCCGCCAAAATGTAATGTATGCAAATGTTTTGGGCACACCAGAGATCAGTGTAACCCAAAACAGGCATGGATACCCAAGAGTCACAATCAAGAAATGCAAGAAAAAGAAAATCAAAATTCAAGAAACAATTTAGTGTCACAAAAACAAGTTATGCTATCTGAAGATAATGATCGGATCAATCAAACAGATATCATCTCCGATCATAGAAAGAATGATATCGTGTTCTTTGATCAAGATGATCAAGTCATAGCAGAGGAAGCTCATCAGACCAACTCAGAAAGAAAAAAAGAAAATCTGTAGAGTAACAAAATGGTGGGTGAAAAGAATACAAAGGTCTTAGAATCTGTAACCCCACCAGTTACAGATCCTTGTATAATTACAGACAAGCATGATACAAGTAGCAAGAATGACAATGAAGAATTTCTACAATCTGCAATCTTGAGTTTTGGACAAGCCTCCTGAAACAGCCCCTCCACCTAAGCAGGCTTCAGTGATTGAGAATTCTGACTCAGCCATGCCTCGCCCTACTGTCCCATTTGATATCTCAACTATTGTAATTCCAGAAGGTATCAATAACTCTAGAAATGAAATGGAAATGGTGGATGCTGTTGATCAGTTTGATATCTCTAAACTGCATATACCAAAAACAAAAGCTATTGGTAAGAATAAGGGGAATAAAGAGAAGAAAGCTTTTAAACAAAAATGCATGTCTATAAATCCAGATTAGGATGAAATGTCAACCAGGTTAAAAGCTAAGAGTGTGGATAATAAGAGGAGAGGTAAGGGTACTACAGTGTCAGGTACCATTTAAATTTCCTTTTATTATTTTATATATATTTCTATATTTGCTTGGAATGTCAGGGGGATGAATTCCCCTGCTAAACAGTCTGATATCTTATATATGATTAACATTTATAAACCTACTATCATAGCTCTCTTAGAAAATAAAATGAATAATGATAATTATGACAAATTTTGTCTTAAGTTGTCTAGTAACTGGAAATCTACAAATAATAATAATTGTGACTGTAAAGGAAGAATCATTGTTTTATGGGATTCTAATATTTGGACAAACTTAAAAATTAATAAAAACAAAGTATTTATAGATTGTCAGTTTAAAAATATTGGTGGTTTCCTCATTCAAGTTACTAGTGTGTATGGCAGTAATTTTGAAAATGAAAGAAATGAATTATGGTATAATCTAACAGACTTGAATTCTAAGTATAATTTTCCCTAGATTATACTGGGTGATTTTAATGCTGTTTTTCATGTCTCAGAAAAATTTGGAGGAAGTAAAATTCCTGAAAGTAAATTTGATAGAGTTAATAATTTTTTATTAAACACTGGTCTTATGGAACCAACTATTAGTGGGAATAAATATACCTGGAAGTTTGGTGTGGCTAAGAATATCCATTGTAAGTTAGATAGAATTTTAATCAACAAAGAATTCTCTAGTATTTTCCCAGATTTTATTTGTTCAACCCTAGAACAAAATTCTAGTGATGATACTCCTTTAATTATAAATCTTTTTACCACTGAGAATTTAAGTAGAAAAGTTTCTCCTTTTAGATTCAAAAACAGTTGGGTCTTAGAAGAGGATTTTAAAACTTTGATGGATAATAGTTTTAATTTTTCTTGTGTTGGCACTAAACAATTTCAATTCAGTATGCTCTTAAAAAATATTAAATCCAATATTAAGAATTGGAATAAGAATAATAATCTAAATAACAATAGACTGGATTATTTAAGAAAGGAAGGAAAAATCTTACAAAATCTGGTAGACAATAATCCAGAAGATAAGGATATAGCCAACAATTTTTTTAATAATCAGAAAGATTTAACTACTGAAATTTACAAAAATGCAGTTAATGCTAAGCAAAAAGCAAAGGTAGATTGGCTAACTCTTGGTGATGACTGCACAAAAAAAATTTATGCTAAAATGAGCAATAGAAAACATATTAATAATATTGGTAACATCATAGATAATTCAGGTAATCTTTCTAATGCTTATGTCAAAATTGTTAATGAAGTTGTTGATTATTATGAGAAGTTATACTTTAATGATAATGCTGAAACAAATTTTCCTCATATTATTTGCAAAAACATTTTGAAAGAGAATGCTTCTGATATTTTACTTGCTCCTATTTCATTAGAGGAAATAAAACATATTATTTTTAATGCTGGTGATAATAAAAGCCCAGGCCCAAATGGTTTTAATGCAAAGTTTTACAAGAATCAATGGGAAAATATTAAGAATCAAATTTATGAAGTCATAAATGAATTTATGGATAAAGGTAAAAATTATGAAAAGTATCAATCGCACATTTATTACTTTAATTCCTAAAAAGAAAAATCCTTCTAATATTGGAGACTATAGACCAATTTCTTGCTGTAATTTTATTTACAAAACCATATCTACTATTTTAAGCAATAGAATTAAAAAAATTTCTACCTTCCATTATTTTTGAAAACCAGAGTGCTTTTGTGCCTGGTAGATTAATATCAGAAAATTCTATGCTAGCAGATGAAATGGTGAGAAAATTCAATACTAAAAAAGGTGATAATGTTTGCCTAAAAATTGACCTACAGAAAGCGTATGATAAAGTAAATAGGCATTTTATTAATCACATTATGAAATGTATGGGCTTTCCTAGTAAATTTTTTTTAATAAGGGTTCAAACTTTTCTATTAAATATAGGGTAAGGTACAAAAACTACAATACAAGGCCAAGAATAGCCAGAACTAATGACTACGGCCCAAAGCCCACCAAAACAGAACAATATCTCGAAACATCTAGACTAAACTGAAAAGTAAAAAAGGAAACCGTTTACAACACACTACTACATTCGTTCATTAACTCCACACTTAGAAAAGAAACCTAAAAGGTTAGAAATGGCGGCGAGTCAACGAAAAGCGAAAGTCACCAGCAATCGTCAACTAAAACCAGATACTTTGCTAATTCCAAATCAAAGCAAACCGCAAACTAGATCCAGCACTTCACAAGATCTCTAAAGATAAGTCTCGCAGGTTAAGAAAAGGTTAGTCTAAATTCTTTACAACGAAGATCTAACAATTGACGTTTGAACTGTAGGAATCAAGGTCAGCAGCAAGGAGAACAGATCGACTAAAGCTGGGAAGCTAGCAGTCGGAACGATCGGAGACTCCAACCTTACTGGACAACGAAGACAAGATAAGTCTCTTGAGTTCTAGCAGAAAAACCTCCTTTTGATTCTGCTCAGATCTCCAAATTTATACTCTTTTCTCAACTAATTGCCCAGGTACAAGCACTCGGAACCTGCAGATCTGCAACTCGATAAAGCTAGTTCAATATGAATTGAAATTGTAAAATAATATGTAATATATAAGAGAGGACGAAAAATGTAAATAAAACAGGATCAGAGAAACCTGGCACCAGGAGACAAGAAGCAAGAAGAAAGGAGAGGAACATATCTTATGAAAAGTAGTAAGGAAACCCCAATTCAGCATTGTGAGGTATATCCCCATTTCGAAGCTATTACTGCATTCATACCAGTAATGTTCTTGGTGTTTTTTGATATTGCCATTCTAATATTCATTACATGGAAATTTTTTTTACAAATCTTCGACCTATCTGTAAAACGATTCTGAAATATCCTTTCGTTTCTTTCTTTCCAAATATGCCAGACACACACTGATAAAGACAATTGAAACAAGTCTGAACTAAGACTCTTAGAGCTGGAAAATGTAACGATTTTCTGTAGGTCGTCTTTTAAGGAAAAGGAAAATACATTATTCGGAGATTGAAGAAATTTACTACAACTCCAAAGCCAAATGCTTTCTGTAAAATTACATTGAAAAAATAGGTGATCTATATTTTCAATGTAATTGTTACAAAAGACACAATAGGGGTCCACGACTATCTGCTTTTGTAGGAGTCTTTCTTTTGTCAAAAGATAGTCATCGACAACTTTAAACAGGCATACCGCCATTTTGGGAACATGAATTTTATTCCAAACCAAAGGAGCCCAATACTTAGTCTCAAAGCTGGATCTAACCGTGTTCCATACTTTTTTGAAATGGAATAATCCATCCTTTGAGCATTTCCAAGACCAAAAATCACTGTCTCTATTATTATGAATCTTAACTCCCTCAATATCTGCATGAATAAGACAAAGAAAGCTATACGAATCCCACTTCCACACACCATCTTTTATGATCTTACTAAGAGATAGATTTTCCGAACCAGTTCGGAAAGCAGTGTCTCTACCAATGCGTTCCATAATAGAACTACCGTTGAGCCAAGGATCATACCATAAATAAGTAGTTTTACCATCTACAATATTAAGAGAAAGACATTTCAAAGCTACCTGTCTATTTTTCAAAATGAATTTCCAAACTCCCGAGTCATCCAATCGCTGGTTAATTTCCCAAAAACTTTTTTGACCAATATATTTACTATGCATTAACTTTGCCCAAATTCCTTCAGAATTGATCACTTTCCATATCAGTTTGATATATAACGCTCGGTTCATCTCTTCTAAATTTCTCAATCCCATTCCTCCTTCTGCTTTTTGCCTGCACAAAATCTCCCAAGGGATCTTACTACTACGACTTTTCCATAAAAAATTTAAAATCAAGTGTTTAATTCGTTGAGACTGGAAGACAAAAACACTGCATCCAAAATTGAATTATAGGATAAATAGTAGATTTTATAAGTTCAAGTCTCCCAGCTAGACTAAGCATTCTATTTTCCCAACTATCAAACCTTAACTTAATTTTCTCTAATAGGGACGAGCAATCTTTATCCTTCAGATTAGCACTGGACAAAGGAATACCCAAGTACCTTATAGGAAGATCCAATTGTTGTATATTAAGGATCGCACTGATATCTGAACAACAATCCACCCCTTTTCCATAAAATACATTCGATTTCTCAAAACTAAGCTCCAAACCAGTAACCTCCTTCATGGTCTTAAAGACATCACTTATAGGAGTTGCTGTCTGAGCATTAGCTTTAGTAAATACAATAATGTCATCAGCATAGATTAGATGAGTCAACTTATTATCAAAATCTGTGACTGGGGAAATGAGACCATCCCTGACTTTACCGTCCATCAATAAGGTAAAGTATTCCATAACCAAAGTGAAAAGAATAGGGGAAAGTGGGTCACCTTGACGAAGCCCGTTAGAACTCTTGAAATAACCGTGCGCTTCTCCATTAGCAATGATAGAAAAAACAGGAGTCTTAATAATATCTTCGATAATTTTCACCCATTTACTTAGGAAACCCATGTTTATAAGCATATGTATAACAAAAGATCGGTTGATCGAATCGTAGGCTTTCTTCAAATCAATTTTGATACACATATATTTATTATCCTTTCTTCCGAGACCCCTTATAATTTCATGAGCAAACAAAATTCCATCCCCTATAGATCTTCCTTTGATAAAAGCTGTCTGATTAGGGGACACCAACTTATCCATAAACGGACCCAGTCTGTTACACAGAATTTTAGAAAAAATCTTAAATAGTGTATTACAACAAGCTATGGGTCTGAAATCCAGAATGCTAGAGGAATGGGCTTTTTTTGGAATCAAATGAATAAACGTATGATTCCACTCCTTGATTATAACACCCTTTAAGAAGATATCATTCAAAGCCTTGAAAATTAAATCTTTCGAAAGATTCCAATGAGTCTTAAAAAACAAAGAGTTAAAACCATCCGGTCCAGGAGAGACAGTATCTTTGATATCCCACAATGCGAGTCTAATTTCTTCTAAGGATATAACTTCATTCAGAAAATTAGCACCATAATCAGAAATAACCGTTTTACAAATGACTTCAGGAAATTGATCGCTTAAAGGAAGATTAAAAATGCGTTTAAAATAATCAATAGCCGAATCAACAAATTTATCTTCCGAAACCGACGTACCATTAACTACAATATTGGTCAAGCGCTTACTATTTCTTCTGCTAGACATCTTAGCATAAAAAAAAGAAGAAGCTTCATCGCCCATCATAAGCCAATCACATTTAGCCTTTTGTTTAGCAGCCAGAAATTCTTTCTTAAGAGCTAGATCCAAGTTTATCTTAGCTCTTTGGAATTCCACTACTAAATTATGATCATATACTTTTTCCAAAAGTTTCTGAAGTCTAGAACAATTCTCTCTCTGGTCTTTAACCTCTTGTTTTATATTACGTGATTTAGCACTCCAACTCTTTAGCTCTCTCTTGATATTTTTAAGGATACTAATGATCTGAAACAAAGGTCTATCTTTATGATTAGACATCCAAAACTTCTCAATCAAAGCAAAATATTGGTCACATAAGGACCAATGATTCATATATCTGAAAGGACTGTTTTTAACCCTAGACTTGGGACAAAGCGAGACAAGAACAGCATTATGGTCACTCACAGAAGGGGGTAAATATTCAGCCGATAAGTCTGGAAATGAATTAAACCAATCTAGGTTAGCAAAAGCTCTGTCTATTTTTGAAAATATGTTTCGACTCGGACCAGACCACCAAGAAAATTCATAACCTTTAATATTAATCTCATTAAGACCAGTATGATTAGACAGATCATCTAACTCAAACAAGTTACCAAAAGAAGCAGGCTTACCTCCCTTTTTTTTGATGGACTCCGAATACAGTTAAAGTCCCCGAGGACCATCCATGGTCTATATATGTTAATAGCATCCTCCTGAAGGTTTTTCCATAATCTTTTCCTAAATTCAACAAAATTATGAGCGTAAACAAAAGTTAAATTACATTTGAACTTCGATGGGTTGATAAGTTCGATCGTAATATGTTGATCACTCATACTAATGTAGTTATAATCCCAATAATTTCCATCAATAAGGACCAAGATCCTACATTTATAATAACAAGAGACGTTACTAATAATTTTCCAACGGTCTTCCAACGTTTTTTCCAGCTTCATTATATCCGAAAGCAACAATTTATTTTCTAGAATACCAAAGCAACTTATATTATACTTAACTATGAGTTTCCTCACTTCTCCCATTCTATTGGGGTTATGGAACCCTCTAACATTCCAGCTAGCTACTGACATTATAAGACTTTGTTATTACGGGTCCTCAACGACCTATTATTGGGAGACTCCCCTTTATCTTCCAAGGAAATGCCTAACATCTGAACCCATTTAGGATTCTTACGAACAAGCTTATCCTTTTGAATATTCTCATACTCTATGTCCTGGGGCTTGGGCATAATTTGCTCTTCCAATGTCTCCTGAACTCCATCTGCCTTTTCATAAGAACTCTGTTCCTCAACCACTTCTTTGGTTCCTGTTTCCTGATCCAGAATATCTTGAGCCTGTAAGTTAAAACAAGATTCAGTACCTCTCCTAAAATTAACATTATTACGAAAACAATCATCAATATATAAATCATTAGACAGTAAAGAGTTTGGAAAATTATGGGTATCCGATGATGTTGACGGGCAATGAAGTAAAGATAAGTGAGGCGAAGGTGACTTCGGAGTAGAAGATCTCGGGACTCTGGCTCCCGGGGTAGTTGGAGATACAGGGATAAAAGGCCCGTTGATTCCTTGATCAGGAGGAGGATCTGACCTGGCCAAGGGAGCAATGTAGCATTCTTCTCTGGCTCCTATTTCGGTGTGAGAAACAGGGTCTGATTCTAAAACTTCTGAAATTGCCCCCTCACCACGCTCTTCTGAGGAAACAACTCTTTCTAAACTCTGGTTCGATGGGATAACTTCCATTTGTTTTTGTTCTAAAATATTATTATCCCTAACTCCTGGCTCCATCTCAATAGGAATAGACTGGCACCTATTCCGTTGACCTTCAATTGTAGAACTAGCAACAGTTGAATTTTGAATTCCTTGATGCACTTCTGACTGTAAGGCTACAGTTGGATCTTCACCACAAAGAGTCTCCGTCCCAACATTCGATCTATCTCCATTGTCTTCTTGAAAAGATTCCAAAACAGTATGACTTCCATCTAGTAACTGATTCTCCACCTCCTTAGAAATCTCAAGTCCACCTTTCTCCCTGTTAAAAACCACGCTTCCTGCCAGACCAACATCAGAAGGACTTTCCTTGTCAGAGTTAACAACTTGCGTCACTTTAGGAACCCATGTCTTAGTCATAGGACATTCATCTGAAACGTGACCAAAACATACACACTTACCACAAATGGGTGGGGGATTCTCGTATTCCACTGCCTGAGTGAAACTTCTACCGTTATCGTCCATACCTTCTATAATATTAGGCATACCAAAAGTGGCACTTACCTCAACCAGAACTCTAGCAAAAGCTAGTCTAGATTTATTTTTTGTGGCCTCATCCATCTTAATAGGAACACCTATAGTACTAGTTAAAGCACTAATAGCTTTATTGCCCCATAGTTTAAAGCTTAAACCAGGAAGTCTTACCCACATAGGAAGCGATGTGAGAAGATCTCTATCAGTTCTCATATCTGGGGACAATCGCTTCATTATAATCAAATTACGATCCATAAACCAAGGACCTGATTTCAGAATTTTATCACAATCATCCTCAGACCCAAATCTCACTACAAAGAATCCGTTATTCCGTGTATGGACAGAAAACGGCTTCTTAGTAACCCAGACTCTGTTCGCATAACCCTCAAAAGATCTTAACCATGGTTTATACCCAACCACATATAATAAAATACAAAGATCCCAACCTCCCTCCGCTTCTTTGATAGCTTCAGAAGAAAGGGAACCAATCCTCTTACCGTTCGCAATTTTAGGCTCAATAAATTCCAGATCTAGATTACCTAGATCTCCTACAGCTCCTACTTGCACTGCCTCTCTGTATGAAAACTTTTTTGCATTCTCTGAAACAGTGAATATTATTTTAGAATTACTACCAGGCGACAATCCTTTCTGCTTTACAGTTTTCGGATGATTTGTAGAAGTACGCATAGAAAGATCCGTTTGCACCCTACTCCCAGCGTTCCGATCTGGAATAACTCCAGATCTATTCGGTCTTTGCCCTCCCAAGTTAAGTCTATGATCAGGACTCGAAGACACGGTAGCCTTACCTCTTTTCCTTCTCACCTCCTCCCAACCTTCATCATCCCGCAGAGATCCCATGATTTCCAGGTTTGAGGAGAAAGAAGTGAAGACAGAAATTAGAAAGATTAAACAGAGACAGAAAATAACGAGAGAAAAGCAGAAGAAAAGGCAAAACCCTAATCTCCCGCTCCAGATCTGGAAGCCATTAGAAAACGAATGCTTAAGAATATTCTGCGACTTAATCATGGAATGTATTAATACTCCTACCTTCTCTATACTTATCCAGGGAAAATCTAAAGGTTTTATCAAAAGTAATAGGGGTATTAGACAAGGTGACCCTCGGTCACCTTATCTATTTACAATGGTTATGGAATATTTTTCTATTTTGAGGAAGTAGAAGCTTTGAAAGGGAATATTAATCCTATAAATAGAGTCCAACCTTGTATTAACCACCTTATTTATGCTGATGATCTTATGGTCTTTATTAAGGCAAATAAAAAAAATGCAGTTTCTATTAAAAATGTTTTTGACACTTTGAACAATTATGCAGGGTTGCAAATAAATCTAGACAAAAGTAAAGCATACTTTAGTAAATACAGCAGCTATATAAGTGATGTTCTAAATGTTTTAAAAATTACTGAAGGAAATCTCCCTATAAAGTATTTGGGATTGCCTCTATCAGTTAATCAAATAAAAGATTCAGACTATTCTATACTATTGGATAAAATACAAGAAAGAATGGAAACATGGTCTAGTAAACTTTTATCAATTGCTGGTAGAATAGAACTAATTAAAACTGTGGTTTATGCAATAATATTATACTGGCTCCAAACTTTTCATATTCCTGTAGCTGCTATTAAAAAATTAGAAAGAAGATGTGCGAATTTTCTGTGGAGAGGTAAATATCACAAAGTTAGTTGGGATAATGTGTGTAAACCTAAGAATGAAGATGGGTTTGACATTAGAAATATGAAGGACCTTAGTCTAACTTGTCATTTAAAATTACTCTGGAGATTTCTTAGTGCAGACTCGCTCTGGGCAAGGTGGATGAAGGCTAAGTATCTTAGGAGAGGTAATTTTTGGAATATTACTCCAAACAGTAATCAATCTAACACATGGAAGCAAATTTTAAATTGCAGAAATACTGGTAAGTTTCTTTTGGAAAGAAATTTTAAATCAGGTGAGGACACTAGCTTATGGTTTGATCCGTGGTTCAATAGTCACTCATTTGTAAATAAAATTGGTTGGAGTAATCTGGTGATATTTGGTGATGCTAATGCAACTATTTCATCTATTATAATTAATAATAAATGGCAACCTCAAATTCATCCAATAACCAATCCACACAAAAATGAGATATGTAAAATTCACATGGATGGTAGTGCAGACAATGACTATTGGTTATGGAAAGCAGACAATAAAGGGAAGTTTTCATTTAAAAACACTTGGAATGCTATTAGAAATAAAGTCACCAAGGTTGAATGGTATGATTGCATTTGGAATAAGGTGAACAGTCCCAAGATGGCATACCATACTTTCTTTGCATTTCATAATAAATTGCCAACTTGGGACAGAATAAATAAGTGGTGTAATATCTCTAGTTCACATTGTTCCTTATGCAATATAGATAATGAGAGCTCTAATCATCTATTTTTTTAATGCAGTTATTCACAGTTTATATGGAAGCATATTAAGGCTAAACTGGGTATTCAAAACAATGATCTACTGGTTCTTAAGCAAATTATTCAGCTAATAAATACCAAGTTCAAAGGAAAATCAGTGGATCGTGACCTAGCTCACATATATATTACTACTGCAGTATATCATATATGGAAAGAAAGAAATGCTCGTATTCATAATAAAGCTAGTAGATGTAAAGAGCAGATATGGATTATTATTGAAACAGATAGTAAGATCCTGCTTCACAAATCAAAGAAAAAAAGGAAGGATCAAACCAAGTTTCCAAATCTAGCTAAAGACTGGAGCAATGAAGCAGGAAGTAAGCATATGGAGCAATTATTAGCCCATCCAGAGAATATTAGGGCTAGAAATCAACCATATGATGATTTTACTTCTGATAGTACATCCAACAGAGATCACTTTGCATCAAATAGAGATTGCGCTGCCTTCCTAAGGTTTGATTCTGCAGATCAGAGTCGCTTTGACTACAGATCTGGCGATCTTAGCAACAATACGTCTAACAGAGCTCATGTTGCTACGAATCAAGTTCGTGCTGGATCTCAAAGGGAGGAATTAACGGATCTGAGTCGTATTGACTACAGATCTATCAATTCTCGTTAGGATTATCAACATCAGAATAGCCTCTTTACAATCGAAGAAATGGATGGCATGCGTGGGAAATTTAACAAAGGTCTCTCGTATTGGGAGAGAGGCGAAGCGAGTGGAGTGAAGAAGTGAAGTAGGGAGTCGGAGAAGCTTTGGTGTTGCGATGTCGCCATTTTTTCTTTCTTTTGTTTTTATGGAGATAGGGATAGTGTTTGGACGTGTGGGTTGTTTTAGGGTTGTAGGTTATTGATGAGGTCGGGTTTGTTTGTTGTTGGGTTAGGCCTTTGGCCTGTTTACTCTTATTCAAAAAAAAATTCTGTGTTTAATTATGATTTTCTGTTTAATGGGAGCATTTGTCATCCAATTATTTGTCTCCAAGAAATGAATATGCAATTTGTGGTATGGTAACCCTTGCGATCATGTAGGAGAACATTAGGTAAATTTTATTTCCATGCATATTTTAATCACCTAATCCACCCTATAAAATAGGATTTATCACGGTGAGTAATTTGTTTCTTTTATGTCTAAATTTGATCAAATGTATGCACAATTCTACTCTTCTATCACCATTACTTCATAGAATTTATTGTTAGCTATGTTCTGAAATCTTGAAAAATTGATAGAATACTCATAAACCATCTTTTAGTAAGGGCACAACCAACAATGGCCTGTTCAGTTGCTAAACAAGCCACGAAGCAACCAGGTGTGACTTGTTCACTTCTCCGTGGCTAGTTAGAGCTTTTTCCGTGGCTGGTTCATTGAGTAGAGGCTAGTGATTATAACAGTGAAGTCTTCGCCGTTATACGTTTATAACGGCAAAGATTTCGCCGTTATAAACATATAACGGCGAAGAATTCGCCGTTATAAAATATAGCCAATCATATTACACGGTTTGAATTTATAAATATTATGTTATAAATTTATAACGACGAACTCTTCGCCATTATAAACCCAGTGATTTTTTTCCCCACTAGTCCGTGGCTAGTTTGTAACTTACCTGGTTGTGGAGCTCGTTTGGTCAGTTCAAAAGTATGAGAGAAAGAGAGTGAACTGAACAAACCACATTGTTGGTTATGGTCTAACTATTTAATGACATTTTATATATCAAAGTTTGGTTGGGCTGGATAATAAGTTTTAACAGTGATAATAAAATTAAAAAACAAAATTTGGACAGCTATTCCTGCAAACCTATACTAACATGTAAAGACTTTTTTAATTGTAAATTATGAAAATACAAATGATCAACAAAACCTAGCTGCAACTGATTTCATGTGTTAATATTCATTTGCCTTTTATGCTATAAATTTACTTGTGCTAATATTTACTTCCCTACTATGAAAATGCAACCGTAAAACCCATTCAGAATTTTGTATACAATTTACCTGTGCTAATAATTGTACTAATAATTGGTTGAGTTTTTCGAAGATGAGATGATTATTTGCAACTGTATTTAATTGCATGCTTGTTGTTTATTCTCCTGAGGAGAGTATGACATAAGGTTGGATCCAACAATCGAAAGTCGAGAAATACCAATTGTTTTGATGGGTGGGAACCACTTTATGATAATCCATCTAAAAGAAGCAGCACCATTACCACATATTATCCAAGTTGGGAGAAGCTATGTTATCCTGATTAGGGTGGTCAATGGGTAAGGTCGGGTCGTATTCGAGTAGAGTCAAGTCGGTTTCGGGTTGATTTTAAATGGATCGAGTCAAACCGTTTATTAAACAGGTCAGAAATAACACAACCACTACTAGAAAAACAGCAAATAGCGGCAGAAGCTTCAGACGACTGCCAATGGATATTTCTGACGGCTAACGATCTCCGTGGCTTTTACCTTAATAAAATATAATGGCCGTGGTAAACCATCGAAAACCGACGTAAATATGCCGTCGGAAGACGTCGAAAGCCATCGAAAATAAGCATGTATACAGCCAGCAAGCCGAGACCTAATTCATTATCTTCTACCCCCCTCGCCCCCCTCCCACAAAATTCACCAAATCCGTAACTCCAACACCTCCTCTCCGTCGTCAGCTAGCTCCGCGCCTCCCTGTTCATCTCCAACTTCATCATTCTCCACTCTCGACAAGCCTAGGCCCTTCATTAATCTTCAATCAGGTTTTATTCTTAAACCCTAATTAATTTTGATTTATTAAATTAGGGTTAATTTGTTATTCTAGTTATTTATAATACCCCATTGATTGTTTTCTATACCTCATTGAATGCTAATTACAGTTATTATTATCTAAATATCGAAAACACTAATTTTTTTGTATACGTTAGTATATATACATTGATTAATTAGTGCATATGCGCATTAGAGCTAGCTTGGGTTAATTATGGTACATGTGCATGATTTAGTATATGTGTTTTCTAAGATATCGAACAAGATAATTAGTGCTTTATTTTTTTATAAATCTCTTAGAGAGTTTTTGGCTCCGTCTAACAAGTATTGTATATGATCATTGTATGAATATTCATTTTTGTCGCAGAACGGACATCTATATTCATCTAATACAATATTTGTCGGACTTGTCCCTGTATTGGAAAAGTTACAAAACACAATAAAGTAATTATATTTTCTAAATTATTTCGTTTTAAACGGTTCACTAAATTTTGGCAGCACTTTCTTTTTGTTCTCCGTGTACATGCATTTGTGTACGATACATGGAACACGGAGGAAGTGCTGCTGAAATTTTGTTGACTTGTTTAGAATAAAATGATTCACGAAATGTAATTATTATTATGTTTGTAATGGGAAGCATGATAATCGACCATCAAAGTAGAAAACAATAACCCAAAAATTTAATATTATATTCATAATGCCAATCCGTAGAATGTATAAAAGATGATTAAAATGAATTATGGTTAAAGAAACAATAAAATTTATAAATGAATTGAAAAAATAATAATACTATATAATATATAAAACATTAAACTTTATGATTGAATTGAAAAATAAAATGTCAATCTATAAATGATTAATAATTTTTTTAATTTCTGTCATATGTTTTAAAGTAAGAAAAATGGTCAATTATTTTATTGATCGGGGCTAGATGTATCAATAACGAAGAAAAATGGGGGGCTCAATAAGTGAACATTTTTATAATGGTGTACACGTATTTATTGAATTTGTTTCAAGTAATAATGAAAACGACGAAGAAATTCGGTTTTCATGTAGTGGGTGCACCTTATTGAATTTGATACCGGATATGGTTAGAGTTCATTTGCGCCAATATAGTTTTGTGCCGAATTATTTGGTATGGGATCATCATGGAGAAATTGTAGCACCAAATCATGTACAGTCAAAGGAGGAGGTTGGTAATGAAATTATTACGACGAATCTTATAGAAGATATGGTTGAAGATGCAAGACGATAAATGTTCCTTACCGTTGAAGTTGATATTGACGATGTTAATGGCAAAAAAGAACCAAATGTCAGAGCAAAAAAATATATGATTTATTGGATGCTACTAAGAAACTACTACTAGAACAATAGTAATTAGCGACGGAAGCTTCCGATGGCCTTTGACGGATATTCCCAACAGCCGTCGATGGATATTTTAGGCATTACCAACGACTAATGATCTCCGTGGCTTTTACATAAATAAAATATAGTAGCTGTGGTAAACCGTCGAAAATCGACGTAAATTTGCCGTTGGTGGCCGTGGAAATCCATCAGAAAAAAGCGTGTATACAGGCAGCAAACCGAAACCTAATTCATTATCCTATTTCCCTCCAAATTCACCAAATCCCTAACTCCATCACCTCCTCCCCGTCGTCAGCCAGCCTCCACGCCTCCTCGATCATCTCCAACTTCATTATCTTCACTCTCGACAAGTCTAGGCCCTTCATCAATCTTCAATCAGGTTTCATTCCTAACCCTAATTAATTTAAATTTATTAAATTGGGATTAATTTGTTATTCTAGTTGTTTATAATACCACATTGATTGTTTACTATATCCCATTGAATGCTAATTACAGTTGTTATCATCTAAATGTCGAAAATATTAATTTTTTTAGTGTATGTTAGTGTATATACGTTGATTAATTAGTGCATATGTGAATTAGAGCTAGCTTGGGTTAATTAGGCTAGATGTGCATGATTTAGTGTATGTGTTTTATAAAATGTTGAACACGATAATTAGTGCTTTACTTTCTATAAATCCCTTAGAGAGTTTTTGGCCTCGTTTGACAAGTATTGTATGTTAACCATAAAGTTCTATCAAGAAAACAAAGCCTGCAAAAGCATTATTAGCGTTTCGCACGGATTAAAAAGAGGGGTTTCGCCATGGTCCAAAAATGAGGTTTCAAAGACGTCGAAGTGTCTTTCGAAGGGATTGAATTGGCATTACAAACATTAGACGCTTCTACAAATATCAAATAAAGTATGGGCTTTTAAAGGAGTCGAAAGGGGTCAAGGCTACCCTTCCACCTCAGTTGATCCTTTCGACATAGTTGGTTTTGCATGCATATAAGAGTCTTGTATGTGTTGAAAATATCTTTCAAAGGAATAATACCAACCTTTCGAAGCCTTTTTTGGCCACTTTTTGCCTTCCATAGAGGAACATATCATCAAGGCATCCCTTTCGAAAGCATAGATTAGGCTTTCGAATCAGTTGAATCTTACCGCAAGAGTAAAGAATACTTCACATGTGATCAAAAAAGAGGGCTTCCACATTAGTCAACAGGGACACTTTCGAAAACCACATTCCCCAAACAAACCTCCTCAAGTCACCTTTCGCAATGATTCTTTCATTACCTACAAAGCCTTTCGAAGCCATCCAAAAGATTAGCTCCATACCAAAGTAGCCAAGGAGGGGTATCGAAAGAGAAGAAGGAGTTAGAGGTGCTTCCGCTTACGTCCAAACAACGCATAGGGAACCTTGACCCTTTCGATACTAAAGAAAGCATACCTTTCGAAGGCGTCGAAAGGTTCCAAAAGTACACGAAAGCAGTTTTGGGAAAATGTTGGAACAATATCCATTGCTAATACACTTCCGATGAAGGCAGAAGGGATAATTCAAGCATAACAAGAGACCAAGATACCCGCCTTTGAAGCTATGGAAGCAGAAGGACAAAGGTGAAAGTATGGGTGCAATAGGTTAGGAGAAAGTATGGGACCAACCTGCATCTAAAAATACGACTCTAGGGGTCCAAGTTGGTTGACGGATTTTGGAATTCTTGAATTTACCTTTTTACTTCTTGGCAAATCAAATTCTTGTAACTCTAAATTGAATTAGGAAAAACTCTTCTACTTGTAATCCATTCATGGGAAATGAAAATGAGAGGATGCATGGATATAACAATGATTTCGAATATGAGGATGATCATTTCGACCATTAGCTAGACTAATGACCAATTGCACATGACATACACTTATCTTCTTAACCTTTATTTGTCATATGCCATGCTATGAGATGTATTTGGATATCTCAATAATTGAAGAATGTTATCATCACGTTCGAAGCTTATATAATTTCAAAATGATATGGTGATGATACTTCAATTTTATCAAGCCAGTTGGACATACGTTGTTTATCAAAAATTGGATTCCATAGCATTGAATCCACTTTTTACTTAATATATATATGTTGAATTCTAGGTCCCTACGAAGACATCAAGTCCTTTTTTGGTTCTTTCGAAATGGGTTTCAATGGGATTCATCGCATCAAGTCCCTTTTGGACTCTTTCGAATTGGGTTTCGAAAGGATTTGCTACGTAAGTATTGAAGTCAAAACCCTAGGGAGGACTCCTTCAAAAGATGTTTTTAGTGCTTCGAAGTGGATCTTTCATTCGAAGGATCCCTTCCCATGACAATAGTATCAACACATTCGAAGGGGTACCCTTCGAAGGAATAAAGACCCTATGGACTTAATTGATAGGTGTTTCGAAGGGATTGATTGTTCCTTAAGTTTTGCTTTGAAATTTTGACAGGATTTCTTATTAACATCGTATATGATCATTGTGCGGATATTCGTTTTTGTCACAGAACGGACATCTACATTCATCTGATACAATATTTGTCGGATTTTTCCATATATTAGACAAGTTACAAACACAAAAAAGTAATTACATTTTGTAAATTATTAACGGTTCACAAAATTTCGATAGCACTTCCTTTTTGTTCTCCATGTACACAAATTTGTGTACAATACATGGAACATGGGGAAGTGCTGCCGAAATTTTGTTGACTTGTATAAAATGAAATGGTTTACGAAATATAATTATTATTGTGTTTGTAATGGGATTTAGGATGATCGACCATTAAATTAGAAAACAATAACCTAAAAATTTAATATTATAGGCATAATGTCAATACGTAAAATGTATAAAAGATAATTAAAAATGAATTACGGTTAAAAAAACAATAAAATGTATAAATGAATTGAAAAATAAAAAAGTAAAAAATACTATATAATATATTAAATATTAAAATGTACGATTAAATTGAAAAATAAAACACCAATCCATAACGATTCATAATTTTTTAAATAACTATCATATGTTTTAAAGTAGGAAAAGCATTCAATTATTCTATTGATCGGAGCTGAATGTATCAACAATGAAGGGAAATGAGAGGCTTAATAAGTGAACATTTTTTTAATGATGTACACGTATTTACTGAATTCGCTTTTAAGTAACAATGGAAATGACGAAGAAATTCGTTGTCTATGAATTAGATGCAAATTGTTGAAGCATTTGATATCGCATATGGTTAGAGTTCATTTGCACCAATACGGTTTCATGCCAATTATTTGGTGTGGGATCGTCATCGAGAAATTATAGCACTAAATCATGTACAATCAAAGGAGGGGGGTGGTAATGAAATTATTACGATGGATCTCATAGAATGTATGTTTAAGATGTAGCACGATCAATGTTCCATACCGTTGAAGTTCATAATGACGATATTAATGTCGAAGAAGAACCAAATGTCAGAGCAAAAAAATCTATGATTTATTGGATGCTGCTAAAAAACCCTTTGGGATGGCTATACAAACGACACTCAATTATCAGTAATTACAGAATACATTGCGATGAAATCAAAATACAACGTCATAAAAGACAGATTTATAGAAGTTGTACAAGCTGCTAAACGGCATATGCCATCCGATAATTTAATGTGCGAAAACCATTATGAAATGAAAAAACTAATGTATGCTTTTGGTTTCCGTATCAAAAAATAGATACATGTTTAAATGGTTGCATGTTGTTTTGAAAAGAAGACATCAATCTTAGAAATTATAGAATATGTAACCAAGAAAGATACAAACCAAGGAAAAAGAAGGGAAAGGAAGTTACATATAAGCGTATGCATTACTTACCTATCACTCCTAGACTTCAATGGTTATATGCATCTTCTGTAACTACGCATCATATGAAATGGCACAGTGTGAGAACACGGAAAGAAGGTATGTTAACATACCTAACTGATAGAGAAGCATGAAAGCATTTTGATAAGAAATATCTCGCTTTTGCAGCAGAGAGCCGTGATGTTAGGCTTGGTTTATGTATGGATGGATTTTCACCATTTTCTTAATTTGATTCCAAATATTTTTCTTGGCCTATAATCGTTACACCTTACAATTTACCATCGTGGATGTGTATGAAAACTCCATATATGTTTCTTACAATCATCATCCTTGGCCCTGATGATCCAAGACAAGGAATCGATGTTTATTTACAACCATTAATTGAAGAGTTGAAAACATTATGGTACGAAGGAGTCAAACATATGATATTTCAAAAAAAAAAATTCGTATGTTCGCTTCTTTGTTGTGGACTATTAGCGATTTTCCTGCTTATGCAATTCTTTTAGGTTGGAGTACGGTCAGTCATCTAGCTTGTCCTTATTACATGGAAGAAATACAAACATTTTCTTTATCGCATGGGAAGAAAATTTCGTGGTTTGATTGTCATCGGTGTTTTCTCCATATTAATCATCTTTTAGAAAAGATAAAAAAAACTTTACATCTAATCGACACGAGACTTTGCAATCACCAACAATTTGGTCAAGCGAAGATACATATGACTTTGTAAAGGATTATCCAAAGATACATGAAACCGGAGGACAAATTGAAATTCAGGGTAAATCGATGATTCATAATTGGTGCAAACAAAGTATATTTTAGGAGTTGCATTATTGGAAAAATCTTCTAATTCATCATAATATTGACTTGATGCACAACGACAAAAATGTGTTTGATAATGTGTTTAATACAGTTTTGAATGTTAAGGGCAAGACCAAGCATGATTTAAAATCAAGACGTGATATACAAGATATATGTAATCATCCCGAGCTTCATATCAAGCCAAATGACACTAAAAAACCCAAAGCATGCTATGAGCTAGACAATAACCAAGTTAAAGTACTGTTAAAATGGTGGAAGGATTAAGATTTCCCGATGGGATTTCTTATAATCTTCATAGAAGTGTCGACTATAAGAACAATAAACTGAGTGGGATGAAAAGCCATGATTGTGATGTAATGATGGAAAATTTGTTACCTGTCACTTTCAAAGAACTGTTGCCCGCAAAAGTTTGAAAGGTTGTAACAGAACTTAGTTTGTTTTATTAGGAGCATTATTCCACTACGTTAAATGTTGATCGTCTACGTAAACTTCAGGAAAAAATCTCTATACTGCTCTGCAAACTGGAGAAAACATTTTCTCCAAGTTTTTTTAATGTAATGGAACATTTACCTATTCATCTTCCATATGAAGCACGTTTTTGAGGTCTTGTGCAATATTATGGATGTATCTATTTGAGAGGTATTAATATTGAGTATGTTAAATATTAATTTACTTACATATATAAGTAAATTTCAATTTGAAATAATTTTTAATAGGTACTTAAATCATCTAAATAAAAAATAAGACAAAAAGCACGAGTTGAAGGTTCGATTTGCAAACCATACATCGAAGAAGAAGCTTCATTCTTTTTCTCCCATTATTTAAGTGATCATGTGAACTTATCATTTGAAATTGCTATGCGTAATGATAAAGGCATGTAACAAGATTCTTCTTAAGCAATGTTATCTATTTTTGACAACATGGCCGACCTACTGGAAAATGTATGGACGTATGGTTAGACGATAGAGATTACTATATAGCACACACATATATTCTTCTTAATTATGCTGAAGTTGCACCATTTGTTAGGTAATATTAAATACCAAGTCTGGATATATTTATTTTAATAATACACAAATGTACATTGATTATAATGCAACTTATTATCTATATCTGTAGTGTTTATGAATCACAAAATCCAAGTGGCGCTATCAGTATTTCGCTAGTTGGTTTTCGAACTACGTTTATGATCCGATAAATTGTGTGGTCGATGAATAATTGAAACATCTAGTGATTGGACCAAAAGGAAAAGTCAAGATTTACCCAATATTCTTCGTCAATGGATATAATTCAACACCAAAGAATATAGTGATGAAAAATTAACTAACAATACCAGTGTATTTGTTAAAAGCAGTGATGATCCAAATGATCATATAAAGTATTTTTATGGTGTGTTAACCTGTAACGACCCTTATTTCTAACTATTTTAAATTATTATATTTAAAATAATTATCGAACAAAAATGGTTAGAAATAGAAAATTTAATGTTTTATTTATGTAATTTATTTAATATGAACTTGAATTTTTTTTTTGAAATAACAATTTCGATAAGATTTAAGGAAATTATTTGTATTAGAATGAAGTTCAATATATTTAACGTGTTGTAATCAATATCAAGAATTGAATAATGAATGTTGAATTACTATAAAATGGGAGTTGTTGTATAAAATGGGAGTTGTTGTTTTATTATTTGAATTCGTTTTAAAAGTTAAATTTTAAAAGTTACATAACTTATATTTAAAATATGGTGATTTATTGGATAATTAAATTGTTTAAATTTAATACTAGAAATTATTTAAATAATTGAATCTGGAATTTAATGTAAATGGAAATAATTTCAAAAGTTGATATAAATTTTATGTAAATAAGAATGAAAATTGTTAACTTCTAAAATTGAATTTAAATTGAATAAATTGATTTTGGAAAATAGCTCATTTTAATTAACGTGTAAAAATAGTCTTTTTGGGCACTGTCTTGGATTTCGATGAAACTAGTTTCATCGAATCTGTAACAGTGAATTATTATAGGATTTCAAGTTTCGTAGCGATCAGACTTATCGTCCGGTCGTGCGAGCTTGCAATGCGTAGAAATCAATTAAAGAAATTTAATTTAAATAATTTGATTTGAAAAGGTACCTTCTAAATATGATGGAATAGGCTTTCGATACATGTTACATTGTGTTCTGAATAAGGGTACAACATATAAAATGCCAGGCATCATGCTTTGTTTGGTGTTTGTAATTTTCGTGGATAAATCGGGTCGAAAATTTATATATATGGTCGTTCCAGTTTCATTTTCTCCAAACCCTAAAAGCTTCAGTGCTGTTCCTTTTATCGTTTTAATGGTCGAGAATTCACGATCTTCTTACCTCATTTTCTCTCAATCCACTCTACGAAATTGAACGACACCAAAAGAAAAAGTATAGATATCATTGAGCTCTACGTATCCAACTGTTGGATCGAGGCGATTCGACCCGAGTTTGCCAGGATTTGGCTCTGAGTTCGCTGTAGGTTTTCTCGAATTGGGGAAGGATGGAAGCGGCGTGCTTGCTAGTAGTTGTGGAGGTGGCCGAGGCTCGCGACGTCGCGGGCATGGATCGGTGGCCTAGGGTGGCGCGTGCATTAAGGAATGATCGCGTGAGATGGGTATCGTGGGCGGCCTGAACGCATGAGGAAGAAGGTTTTGTTTTGTTTTTTAATTATTATGTTAGTAATTATATTAATTATGTCATTAATAATCGATGCGCTAAATATTGAATAACATTTTCATGCGAGGTCTGTTTCAAGTCAAACGAGTCGCATTGCAATCGTATTGATGGAGGATACAACATGGAATTGGACTGGAATTTATTTGAAACCGAAAATTTTCAGTTTTAAATAAAAGTGTGTGTTTTAAACCGCTCACGAAATACTAAAATATTCTGATGTTAGTTAAATTAAAATCATGAAGTGATTTATTTTTATCGACTGTTGTTTGGTAATTTGACTGACATTTAAATTGACATATGAATTAAACTGATAGGAATTAAAATTGACAGTTCAATTTGAAATTGAATTGCTAGTTAAACATCCGATATTGACAACTAGTTAATTGTTGTGATATTTTGACTGATTTGGATGTTGATTTTGATGGATGGCTATTGGTTGACATATTTGATGATTGGATGTTTGTTTATTTATATATCATGTTATCACCGTGTATATTATTTGACAGTATGTAAAACTGTAACTTGAATTATTTCGAATAAATTTAGGAATAGGTTGAAATGATATATACCTATGACACTTTGATTTGGATTGAAATGATACATATCCATCCCTGAAATTAAATTGAAATAACTAATCACTTGGCCATAGGATAGAAAATTATATACGGACAACAGAATGGTTAAATTAAATGGTTTTAAATTCTTGAATTTGAATCTATTTAAATGATTTTGATTTAAGGAATAAAACAATTGAATTTATGAGAATCGAATTAATTTCAAATTCGAGTCTTGAAATGTTGAAATTGGAATTGGTTAAAAGAAATTGTTCGAAGAATGCAATTTGAAATGTGAAGTTATAATTGATAAATCATTTGAATGATGGAAATTGAAATTGTTTTAAAAAAGGTCGAACCTTTATTCACACTTTGAAATTTATCTTGGTTAGTAATTTAGATTGATATTTCAAAATTTATGCTCGGAATTGAAATATTCGAAATGGAATTAGTTTAAAGATTTGAACCTTAAATTTGAACATTGAAGTTAAATTTGATCTAAGTGATTTAAATCAGTATTTTGAAATCGAACTTGAAATTTATATAAACATAAATGGTTTAAAATAAAAATTGAATTGAAATTTAAAACATTGAATTGAATCGTTGAATCGAATTTGAAGTTAAAATGAAAGTTTCGAGATTGAAGTTAATTCGAGTTAGAATTGAAATTAACGTGAATTGAATTTAAATCGAAATTGAGATGATTTGAATTAGAAGATTTGAAAATTAATTAGTTGATTGAAATTTGGACCTGGGTCTAGACTGTTGAAATGGGAAGAGACAGTTTGATTTGTCAAAATAAATTATTTTAAGACAAACTGTTTAAAAATTTATCTTTTTAAATATTCAAATAATTTTGATTTTCCAAACTATTTTACTATATAAACCATTTTCAATACTCCAACCTTTTTATATCAAACTGTTTTTAACTATTTAAGTTTTTAAACTATTTTACTTTTAAACCTATATAAAATTATTCAAACTATTTTCCAAAAATTCAAACTGGTCCAAGTGGGAATTGTTTATATTTAAATCGTGGATTTAAATGCGAATTTGGTTAAATGGAAGTTATAACCTAAATTGAAATTCGAAATGATTTTGGAAGTGAAATTGGGATATTGGAGCGAAAATGATTTTCAAGTGAAATTGACATTTTAAGTAAAATGATATTTTGAAATGAAATGATATTTTGAAGGGAATATGATAATTCGATATCAAGTATGAATCATTTTCGGAATGTAAAAGAACCAACTGGTATGTAAAACGACGTTTGTTTGTTAAAGAGACCGAGGCCTCTTATTGGCATACTCTCTGTCAATATTAGAACCACTTTAACAAATGTCTACGTAGAAGAGACTCAAGAATTAAGTGGTTGGATTTGATGAACGTTACTGGATTTGAAGGAAGCGAACGTTGATGGATGACCCGACACTTGTGTCAATTTGAAATGACTAAAACAGGAGCCGTACCCATACCAATGATGTTAGCTACCTCTAGCGGACACACTCCTTCGTATTACTATCTTTACATTGTTATCGATTGGTGCGCTCCCTTTGATTTTGGTAGTGTTGGACGCAGTCGGTAGTCGCTGCAGCATTGTGTTACGATCAGCCAGGAACAAAAACTGGTAGTCTCCTACCTTGGGCATTGCCTCACGTACCCTGTCATACTTTTATCCTTATTTGAGACCACTATAATTTTGATTTAGTGTTATCGTATCACGACGCATCATTGGCTATTGGTGTTCTACTGGTTGTGTTATATGCAAACTGTACGTCACTACTTAAAAACGTGTTAAGGGGGATTAATGTAAAGTCTTAATACCAAGAAATATATTTATTTTATCGATTAGACATTACATATATAGCGTATTCTACTGTATATAGATATTTTGACAGATCCATAAGAGATGGAAAATCTCATAACATCTTTTGAGTTATTGCACGCACGTTATATACTAGATGGGGGATGTAAAATGTTTTATTTTGTGTTTACTTATCCATTGAGTTGTTTATGAATTATGGTCGGTATGTCGGACTTCATGTGATCGATAGGGATTTCTAAACACTTAAACGAGGCAAGTCGACATAGTATTGGTTTTAAATTGGGTAAATGAAATAATTTTACCTCGATTATATTTTATATATAAAGGAAACCATTTTTCAGAAATTATATAGTGTACATAAATTTATTGTTTGGTTGTTTGAAAATGTAAATATATATATAAGTTAATAAAAGCTGTTTGAATAATCTAAATTAAAACTACAATTGAAAAGAATAAATTATATAATATGAATTTGAAAGTTTAAATAACTAAGTTGTATAACTTATACATTTAGTTTAACGAGTTAGAATAAGAGTTTTGAACTTGTAATTATAAGATTATAAAATCGAAATATGAAATTAGAATTTGACTTCGGTAAAGTTAAAAAAATTGGAGTTAGTGAATTGAATCAACTATATTGATGAATCAAATAAAAGTGATTATAAACCATGTTGCAAAGTGATTGTATAACCATGAATTGAAATTATAAAATGAGAATGAAAGCAAACATAAATAAATATTCATGGAAGTTGAAGTGAATAAGTATAACTTATGAATTTTGTAATAATAAGTTGGAAACAAAAATTTAGATTTGCTAATTATGAAATGTTAAGAAATGAAAATCTGAATTTGAATAGTGATATGAAATTTGACTTAAGTAAAAGTTAATAAAATGACTTTAGAAATGAAATCTAAGTCAAGTTACAATAAAATGATCTTTGAAAATGAAATTTAACTCAAGTAAAGAAAAAGAAATGAGCTAATGAAATGACTTAAATAAAAATAGAATTTGAATTAAATTAGAAGTGAACTTAAGTTGTATAGTGAAAGTAAATGTAAGTGAGAATGAAATGAAACATAACTTAAGTGATGTTGAATAAAGTTGAGATTGACATTAACAATGAATTAATAGAGTGAATTAATGAAATGAAGCAGTTAATTGAATATGAACTTGAGTTATATAATGAAATTCAACTTTAGTTGTAAAATGAATTAGCAATCGAATGAACAAATGAATTGGATTGAACTAATGAAATAAATTAGTAAATAAAATATGGATTGAATGTTAATCAATCTAATGTAAATGAATTGATATGGAATAATGGGTGTAAGTGTTAATTCATTAAAAGCTAATGAAATTGGAAATCGAATAATTGAATGAAAGCCAATTAGATATCAAC
The DNA here is from genome assembly GCA_030737815.1 of Allium fistulosum. Lineage (NCBI taxonomy): Eukaryota > Viridiplantae > Streptophyta > Magnoliopsida > Asparagales > Amaryllidaceae > Allium > Allium fistulosum. The sequence continues at coordinate 512,967,298 of CM060907.1, read as the reverse complement.
CAATTGAAATTAAAAGTGTTAAATCAAATTGAAAGTAAACGAAGTAAATATGAATGTTGAGTGTAAATTAAATAAATTTGGTTATGTTGAATATGCATTGGTTGCTAGATGGATGTTAGTTGATTGAATAGAAATTCCTTAAGTGTTAATGAAATTGAATTAATAAAATTTAAAGCTAAATAATTGAATTCAAATTGGAAGTAAGTGAATCTAAATAGAATTGAATTGGAAGTGAACTAACTTGAATGTAAATTAGCGAATGTAAACTAATTGAATATGAACAAATGAATGTTAGTAAAATCGAATGTTAATAAATCAAATGTGATTAAATTGAAAACTAATTCAATGAATATTAATAAGAAATGAATGTATATTGATTTGGTTATGGATTGATTGAATAGATATTGGTTTATTGGATGTGAATTGGATGATAGTTGTTTGATGGTTGAATTTGTTGCTTTTGATTGCGTTTGCTATATTGGCATATATAGTTGTTGTATTGGTATATGTTGTATATTGATATTACTTTCCATATATACATGTACTTATTGTTTGTTGAGTGTTTAGTAGGTGCGGATGGTGTATGCTTCGCATTTGGAGCTCGCTTTCATTCTATATTAGACGTATGTGTTCGCTAATAATAAATAAGGTACATATCTCGGATTACATATCGTACTTTTATATTTTTTTCCCTGCGGGATGCCCCATCATCGAAGATGAGATGTATATTTCTGATATTATATATATTGTGATTTGTCCGGATCAAACCGCACAAAGGAGGCTATGGCGAAATTTTTGAAAATTTAAGGCGTTAGAAATTTTTTGAGAATTTTGGAAAAAAATTTATAACTAAAATTTTGATTTTGAGTTGTAATTTGAAATGATGTTAGTTGATTCATGGAATTATATTAGTAAATAATTAAGTATGAATTTGAAAACTTAGAAAAGTTTTTATAAGAAGTTTAACTAAATGATTTTAAAAAGTTAAACACTTAAGAGATTTGGTAATCCAACTTAACTAATGGTTTTTGAAAAGTTAATGGATTTTGGGGCTTTTTCTCACTTGGTAATTTCAAGGACGAAATTCTTTTTAGTAGGTGAGAATGTAACGACCAAGAATTTCAATCATTCGAAATTGGGATATTTAACTGATTTTAAATATTCACAAGTTAATTTTATAAGTTGAATAACTTATATTTCAAATATAATGATTTAATTGGATACCTAAATTATTAGTTTAATATTTGAAATTGTAGAAATAATTGGATTTTGAATTTAATGTGAATAAAAATGATATATAAAGTTGACTTAAATTCTATTTGCATTAGAATGAAGTTAGTAAGCTTTTAAATTTGATTTAAAAGCGATTTAACAGGTATTAGAAATTTATCGATTTAAATAACGTGTAAAAATAGTCATTTTTGACACTGTCTTGGATTTCGACAAAACTAGTTTCATTGGATCCATAATAGCGAGTTATTATAGGATTTCAAATTTTATGTCAATCAGACTTATCGTTTGATCGTGGGAAGCTGAAACGCGTAGAAATTTATTTAAGTGAATTTTAATTTAAATAATTCGATTCGAAAACCGGTCTTCTAAATACGATGGAATTGGCTTCCGATATATATTCCATTGTGTTCGGAATAGGGGTGAAACATTATAAATGTCTGGCAGCACGCTTCGTTTGGAGTTCGAAAATAATTTAGGTGAATAGTAATTTTTTATTGTCCTATATAAGGACCCCAAACTACATTCATTATCAAAACCCTAACCCTAATTAGAGCAGCCGCCACCCCTATTTTCAAAGGCCAGAAATTTGCCAACTTCCCCATCGTTGATCTCTGAATCTGTCGACTATTAGCAAAAACCTCCAACTAAAAACTTTTAGGGCTTGACAAGATCTTATCATCCAATGGTGGAGATCGCCTGGAGTTCGTCGTAGGCGCCAGAAAATAGCCGCATTCATCCTCCGTTCATGCACGTTTTTCTATGCGATGGTGGGGCCGAGCTCGTCTATACTTAGGGCGATGGTGTACCGACCTTAGGGCTTCAACGTGATGGTATTTTATCGTTGAATAGATGAGAGATAGAGGAGCATAAATCAAGTGATTAGCGGCGGCTATGGGTTCGTTGCTCATGTCTTTAATTGGAAACGAACGAAGATGAAGGAGAAAAGAAAGTGCGGCCTAGATCTGAGCTTAGGGATGAATGGCCCAGATTGGAAGGTTAAATAAAATAAAATAAAAAATTGTTGTAAATAAATTCATATATAAAATCGTGTAAACTTATAAATGTTATAACTTTGTCATACGAGGTCCTTTTGCACGAAATGAATTGCGTTGGATTCATATTGACGGGCACTACGCTCTGGAGCTGGTTTGGATTGATTTGGAGCTGCTAGGATTTTTGGGTAAAATTAAATGTCGGTTTAATTTTATTCGAAATAAAAAGCTACAAAGGCTATTGGAATCAAAGTGAGTACAACTCACTCTTTCTGACTCGCTTATATTTTTATATAAGTGAGAATAAATTTATTTATGATGATTGATGATTGTTTGGGTGATATATGATATATTATATATATTGATTGGTTTGGATATATTCTCGCGTATTTTAGCGGATGAGACCATATACATTCCCGTGTATGAGCGGATGTCCCTTTGTACACGCTTCTGCCTCATAGCGGACATTGTACATATTTTCTCATATGTATATTTGTTGCAGTTGATAGGTTGGAGGATCCAATTGGATTCCTCACTAGTGTTGATTTTGTTTACAGATATTGATATATATGTTGTATCATGTGATATGTGATGTTTGGATGCCATGATTAATGTGAATCCCCTTGTTTAGCATTTTTGTAGCATTGGGCCTATTTTTGGGAATTCTAAAATACTAAAATAATGATTTCAATTTAAAAAGGCTGTTTAAGTGATTTTTGTAGTTATATAAGTTTTAATAATGAGTTGTATATTATTAAAAGAATAAGTTTATTTAAATGGAAACGAAATATGATTTTGAAATAAGGAGTTAACTATTTTGTAAATTAAGTTAAATTGAGATTTTGAACTTATTATAAATGGTTTATATATAAGATTTATAAAAAAATGATATTTTATAAATAAAAGTAATGGAATTATAAACAGTGTCATATAAATATTACAAATGGAATTGTAATCAAATTTGCATATGGATTTGGAATTGTAAGTTAGAAATGAATTTATAATGGATTTTATAATTAATAAGACTTGAAAAGAATGAATTTGTAAATAAAGAGATTTATAAGTAAATAAGCTTATAATTGGATTTTGGCATATAAATGAGATATAAGTGGAATTGGTTAACAAAGGAATTTTATAAATGGAAGTTTTTATAAAACATAAATGGAATTTGTAAACATTGTTTTATAAATCCGAAATTAACTTATTTGGATAAGTTAAATATGAAAGCTTATGAAAGGGATTTTATTCACGATTTTGGACAAGTGAATAATCCTTGAAATTAAATGTGTAGAAGTAATGAATTTGGTAAAGGAATTATATTTACGATTTTGGAGAGTGAATAATCCTTTAAATTAAATAAAAGTTTTGGAAAAGTAATTTAATTAATAAAAGATTTATTAAAAGGGCCCAATGATTGCTTATGGTGCTAGATATTTGTTTGTTTGCTTTGATAGTTAAATAACCGACTATTAAATTTGGCCATTTTGGTTTGTCAACTTTATGTAAAAACTAATTAGTCGTACACTTAGTACGTGACTGACTGTGTAGGCTTGATTATCGTTTGTGTTAAGAATGTTGATTCATGTAGTGTAGTGCGATTACTCCAATCTATCGAGCTTCCTTCTTGGCCAAAGGATAGCAAGTTGAAAGTTGGAGATGTGATAAGTCTATGAGACTTAGTTTCTGTATGAGGTTGAGAAACGCTTTTGCGTTGTTGGTGCGAAGAGACCGAGATTAGATTTTTCTGAAAACCACTTTGGACCAACGTATATGCGTTCAATTGTGTAGGTTATTGAAGATATTGATATTTAGAATTTTCATAGTGGAGGACTGCTTGTTGATCGTTTTGGGTTAAAATCCCAATATACAACTAGTAGTAGTAGTCTTTTCGTTATGAAATATCAAATGCAAGGACTATTCGCTACTAATCCTAGGGATTTCCCAACAAGATGTTGTAGGAAAGTACCTTCGGTTTGTCCTGTTCCTGGACAACTTGTATGGACGAGTGTCTGATATTGCATTTCTAAGGTTACGTACATTGGTTTTTACAAACGTACATCTGTGGGTGGCAGAGAAGGCAACTTCTCTTAGCTTAACACCCTTCCATGAGACATACGAGCTCAAGGGTTGTATTTTTGTGGAGGGCAATTAGTAGTCAACGGAAATGGCAATGTGGCATTCAAAGTGATGTGATATGTGATATGTGAAAGGTAATCGTTACCTCAAACCTCATCAACCAAAAATAACCAAAACAGGGTTGGATGCAGCAGGCACTATGCCACAAAGTGAATCAGATAACAGTGATCACACGACATAAGGTAGATTTTCGGCTATCCCACTTTTTCACACAGCACATGGAAAACCATTTGTTGTCTGAAGAGCTACATAATCTTTCATCTCTTGTCTGAATGGCCTGTGAAATCCCTTTGTACAAGCTTGTTATTCAGACAACATTTTATATGTCATCTAATTTAAGTTATCAGAATTTTTATTTTTAGCTCCAACTTTTCCCTCACAATTATTTCGTGGCCGCTGTTTTTTTCTATTCCCCTCTTTGTTATTTTGTCCCTCCCTTTATTATTTTGTTCCATTCCCCCCTTTATTATTTCGTTCCCCCTTTTTAATTTTATTCAGGAGAAAATAGCCATCTTCTTCTCGTCGTTAGCTTAGGGTTTTATGAAATTGAAATCGTCTCATTCTCGTCTTCTCATCTTTGTGCAAATTGATGGTTGCATGCTTCATTCCTTATCAAGTGTTCTTCGATTAGGGCTATTGATGGTTGAGACTCCTTGTCGATTATTCATCGATTGATTTTGGTATGATTTTTTCCCTCGATTTTTATTGTTCTCGAATCTGATTATCCTGCCAATGATGAATTAGGTTATTTATATAGGAACTAATTTCCTGTATTTCTGTATATATGTTGAGATTTCTACCCCATTCGATTTTGTATTGATCTCGACTTGATTTGCTTGTGATGATTTGGGTGTTTATGTGACAATGAACAAAACATGGCTAAAGTGCACTAGCCTATGATGATTTTGGTTTCTTATATAGGAATTTATTTCCTAAATATGTGAATATATGATTCGATTTGATTCTTGAATTTATGATTTTGGTTTCTGTTTGATTTGGTTTTTTGATTCTTGAATTATTGCTTTCGTTTCCATTTGCTAATTTTATTGCTAGGTTGGACCTTGTTTTTCACTATGCACCTGACCATGTGCTCTTGACTTCATGTCGAAGTTAGTGGATTGCTATGTTGGACCTTGTTGTTCAAGGCAGTGTTGACTGGAACTGCCTTGTTTAAGGCAGTGCACTTCAACACTTAATATGTCTTGTTATAGATGCTTGTTGTATATGTGTCCAGTTTCTCGAGTCTTGTGTTGAATTGCAGGTCCATAGCATTGCCTATTGTTGTGAGTCTTGTTGGTCCTACCTTGTTTTAATTTGTATGAATGTTTATACTTGTGTTCATGTGTTTATATGTATATACTTGTGTTCATGTGTTCTTATGTATATATGTGTAATAGGATTTTAGTTTTGAGATATATGGGATTTCAGTGTTGCATATATACATGTATACATGTATATACATATGTGTATATGTGTATATGTGCTATTACATCTTACTTCATTTCTGTATATGTTTGAAAAGTCTGTATAATTATACCCTAGTGCTTGTGTATGTATATCTTCACCCTTGTATGTGTGTTATGTTGTTTCAGTTCTCACATATACTTGTATGTACTTGAGCTTGAACCATTTTGAGTATGTACATATATACAGGTATTTACATATGTGTATATATGTATATTACTTAAAGCTTCTTGTTGGTTGAATCTCTGAACATGCGTTGCATATATACATGTATAGACATATATGTATATATGTATATTAGTGTGCCAATTACATCCCACTTCATTTCTGTTTTGCTGGTTCATTTATGATCTGGCCGGTCTTGTGCCTTGAACTGATTCATTTCTACACTTGAACTGGTTCATTTATGATCTGGTCTTATGCCATAAGTCTGGACCATGTGCATTGAATTGTTCATGTGTTCATATGTTTTATATATATGTATACTTGCATAAACATACATGTATATACATGTAAAATCCCTTAACCAGATTTTGAATAGCTTTGAGCTGCTTTTGAATTGTTCATGTGTTCATGTATATATATGTACATATGTGCTTTGAGATGATTTTGAATTGCTTTGAGATGCTTTTGAATTGTTCATGGGTTCATATGTTGAATTTTTGATGCATTTTTCTTTGATACTTGAATTGATTTTTCTTTGATTGCTTTCCCTGAACCTAAAATGCATTTTGATACATATATACATCCTTTTGTATGCATTTTGGTTTATACATATATACATGTATACATTCAAGGTTTATACATATATACATGTATGCATTTTTCTTCGAATGGTTTATACATACATACATACATACATACATATATATATACATGCATCAATTTCAGGCCATTCAAGTATAAAATCAATCAGAGATTTATACATGTATATATGCTTTGATACCAAAATGTATTTTGCTTTGATTGCTTTCCCTGAACCTTGAATGTATACATCCATGCCTTCCCTGAACCTTGAATGGCCTGAAATTGATACTTGAGTAACCTAAACCTTGAATGGTTGTTACTGCTATATGTAGTCTTCTTGCTTGTTACTTCCATGTATACACACACATACATATGTATTATATATGTGTGAAATATTGCCATATTTTCCTTGTTTTTGTCTGGTTTATACATGTGCACTTCAGCTTTGTTCATGCTGCTCCTATATGCACTATGCTTAAACTGTTTTGATATTTCTTGCCTTGTATTCATTATGTACTCTTGTGTTTGTTGAATTAATGAAACTTGTTTTATGATATATCCACCTGAGTTGAGCCCGAGGAGGCTTGGGCTTGACGTTGTGCACATTTGCACTGTGCTGAGCCTTCGGGTTTGACCTTTGCAATAGTCCATGAGATTTAATCGATGTCCAGCCTTATGATTGTCATAGTGATATATTGTGCATATCATAAGTTGTCCGTGCACATATATATTTGTCCGGCCATGTCTAAAACATGAAGAGAAAACAAACCCATAAACTGAGGGAATATTAATATTCAAATTTAATTTTTGCAATTTAGGTTTGTTTCCTTTTCCATTTTACCGCGTTGTTTATTTGACAGGTATAAGAGATGGCTGGACAAAAGCTGGAGCAAGCAAATGAAAATCAATTTCAAAAATAAACTCGAGTGAGTATAAGTGAGTGCTAGTAAAAAAATGTTATATATGAGAGTGTAGAGAAAAGTTGTATATATGAGAGTGATAGTGAAAGTTATATTGTATTTGAAAATGTAAGAATAGTGAAAGTTGTATTGTATTTGAAAATGTAAGTATAGTGAAAGTTGTATTGTATTTGAATTTGATTTGAAATAAATTATTAATTTAAATAAAATTGCGATTCACATATTTCATTCTTCAAATATATAATATAATTGTTATTGGTATGCATATCCGTCAATATTAATGTGTTGTCTAATAGAAAATTCCAGAAATGATACTATAACAACAGACAACGTATGATTTTTTCCTTTTGATGTGTTAGTGCATATCAGACGACAGGGTATATCTGTGGTTTGATGTGTAATGAGACGGCATGGAAATAGACGACATATATGTATTCATTTTGACAACGAAGCAAATCTATCGTCTGATTCGTTTTTTCTCATAGTGAGGGCTAAGTGGGTCATTCCCAATTAGGATATGATCATCACCTTCGAGATATATTTCTTCTCACTATGACGTTCGAGATGTAAATTAATGTGGTTTGTATTCTAGAAGGCCCTCGGAAAGGTCGGTAACGACCGGGGGATGACATATTCGGTACTACCTAGTTATAGAGGTAGGTCGATCTTGTGTTGGTAGAGGAACTTTGTGATGGTTTCTCGGTACATTCCTCTAGAGATGTACTGCTGGAAGGTAGTTCCTTCACCCGGTCATTTGTATGGAAATCCAAACTCAACTACGAGCTTGCGGTTTTGTTTGTATTGGCGTAATGAATAGCCCCAAAATGCTATATGGGTAACAAATTCATCTATGATTAATATTATTTATATACTAGATACTAGTATACTATAACATGATTTGATATGAAAGGTTTTTGTTATCGTAAGGTAAAAACATGTCCGTGTTTATGTGTGGGCGTGTCTTACGAGATACTTTTGTTTGAAAAGAAAAGTTTTGGTAATTTAACAAATTCAGTTGAGTGTGTTTCTCACGCTGGTTCACTAGACTGATCAAGGCGTTCTTCCCATTCAATGCTCGGGTTAGACCAAGTATATTTTTAGATTCAGATTTGGTGCTTTTGGAGTTTCAGCAGGAGAGATGGAAGTCTTCATGTCGTATACACGTATCTGTTTATTTTCCGTTGCTCTGTTATTTATATTATCAGCAATTGTAAGGACAGAGTATTATAACTGTCCAGGCTAACGATTGGTGCTTGATTATTGAACTCTGATTGATGTATATGATATTACAGTTTATGTTTTATAAATTTTTTTGATATGATATTATAGTTTTCCGCTGCGATGTGAGGTTCTGTATTGTTTTGTCTTGTTCTCTCTTCTCTCTTTCTTCTCTTCTCTCCTTCTCTCTTCTTTTCTTTCTCTTGACTTTCCATCATTCTGTGTTTTTAGGTAGGACATGTGTGGTTTATTGTCGATTCAAAGGGTACGGATTTGCGAGTCGTCACACGTGGTATCAGAGCTTTGGTTTAGTATATTCCAAGGCTTTGATATGTACTCTGTATATATAGGGTTAGTAGCACCCTAGATTAAGTTTGAGTGTATTATATATATAAGCGCGTATTTGTTAGTGATTATAAAATGTTTTATATTGTGTTTACTTATCCATTGAGTTGTTTATGAATTATGGTTAGTATGTAGGACGCCATGTGATCGATAGGGATTTCTAAATACTTAAACGAGGCAAGTCAACATAGTATTTTTTAAATTGGGTAAATGAAATAATTTTACCTCGATTATATTTTATATATAAAGGAAACCATTTTTTAGAAATTATTATAGTTTATATAAATTTATTGTTTGGTTGTTTGAAAATGTAAATATATATAAGTTAACAAAAGCTGTTTGAATAATCTAAATGAAAACAACAATTGTAAAAGAATAAATTATATAATATGAATTTGAAAGTTTAAATAACTAAGTTGTATAACTTATACATTTAGTTTAACAAGTTAGAATAAGGTTTTTGAACTTGTAATTATATGATTTTAAAATCGAAATATGAAATTTGAATTTAACTTCGGTAAAGTTAAAAAAAATTGTAGTTAGTGAATTGAATCAACTATATTGATGAATCAAATAAAAGTGATTATAAACCTAAGTTGCAAAGTGATAGTATAATCATGAATTGAAATTATAAAATGAGAATGAAAGCAAACATAAATAAATATTCATGGAAGTTGAAGTGAATAAGTATAACTTATGAATTTTGTAATAATAAGTTGGAAACAAAAATTTAGATTTGCTAATTATGAAATGTTAAGAAATGAAAATCTGAATTTGAATAGTGATTGAAATTTGACTTAAGTAAAAGTTAAATAAAATGACTTTAGAAATGAAATCTAAGTCAAGTTACAAGAAAATGATCTTTGAAAATGAAATTTAACTCAAGTAAAGAAAAAGAAATGAGCTAATGAAATGACTTAAATAAAAATAGAATTTGAATTAAATTAGAAGTAAACTTAAGTTGTATAGTGAAAGTAAATGTAAGTGAGAATGAAATGAAACATAACTTAAGTGATGTTGAATAAAGTTGAGATTGACATTATCAATGAATTAATAAAGTGAATTAATGAAATGAAGCAGTTAAATGAATATGAACTTAAGTTATATAATGAAATTCAACTTTAGCTGTAAAATGAATTAGCAATCGAATTAATGAATGAATTGTATTGAACTAATGAAATAAATTAGTAAATAAAATATGGATTGAATGTTAATCAATCGAATGTAAATGAATTGATATTGAATAATGGGTGTAAGTGTTAATTCACTAAAAGCTAATGAAATTGGAAATCGAATAATTGAATGAAAGTCAATTAGATATCAACCAATTGAAATTAAAAGTGTTAAACCAAATTGAAGGTAAACGAAGTAAATATGAATGTTGAAATTAAATAAATTCGGTTATGTTGAATATGCATTGGTTGCTAGATGGATGTTAGTTGATTGAATAGAAATTCCTTAAGTGTTAATGAAATTGAATTAATAAAATTTAAAGCTAAATAATTGAATTCAAATTGGAAGTAAGTGAATCTAAATAGAGTTGAATTTGATTTGAATTGGAAGTGAATTAACTTGAATGTAAATTAGCGAATGCAAGCTAATTGAATATGAATAAATGAATGTTAGTAAAATCCAATGTTAATGAATCAAATGTGATTAAATTGAAAACCAATTCAATGAATATTAATGAGAAATGAATGTATATTGATTTGGTTATGGATTGATTGGATAGATATTGGTTTGTTGGATGTGAGTTGGATGATAGTTGTTTGATGGTTGAATTTGTTGCTTTTGATTGTGTTTGCTATATTAACATATATAGTTGTTGTATTGATATATGTTGTATATTGATATTACTTTCCATATATACATGTACTTATTGTTTGTTGAGTGTTAAATAGGTGTGGACGGCGTATGCTTCGCATTTGGAGCTCGCTTTTGCGCTATATTAGCCGTATATGCTCGCTAATAATATATAAGCTACATATCTCGGATTACATATCGTACATTTTTATTTTTTTCCCTACGGGTTGCCTCATCATCGAAGATGAGATGTATATTTTTGATATTATATATATTGTGATTTTTCCAGATCAAACCGCGCTAAGGAGTTTATGGCGAAATTTTTTAAAATTTAAGGTGTTAGAAATTTTTTGAGAATTTTGGAAAAAAATTTATAACTAAAATTTTGATTTTGAGTTGTAATTTGAAATGATGTTAGTTGATTCATGGAATGATATTAGTAAATAATTAAGTATGAATTTGAAAAATTAGAAATTTTTTTATAAGAAGTTTAACTAAATGATTTTGTTAAGTTAAACACTTAAGAAATTTGGTAATCCAACTTAACTAATGGTTTTTGAAAAGTTAATGGATTTTGTGGCTTTTTCTTACTTGGTAATTTCGAGGATGAAATTCTTTTAAGTAGAGTGGAATGTAACGACCCAGAATTTCAGTCATTCGAAACTGGGATATTTAATTGATTTTAAATATTCACAAGTTAATTTTATAAGTTGAATAACTTATATTTCAAATATAATGATTTAATTGGATAATTAAATTGTTAATTTAATATTTGAAATTGTAGAAATAATTGGATTTTGAATTTAATGTGAATAAAAATGATTTATAAAGTTGACTTAAATTCTATTTTCATTATAATGAAGTCAGTAAACTTTTAAATTTGATTTAAAAGCGATTTAATAGAAATTGAAAATTTATCGATTTAAATTACGTGTAAAAATAGTCATTTTTTACACTATCTCGGATATCGACGAAACCAGTTTCGTTGGATCCATAATAGTGTGTTATTATAGGATTTTAAATTTCATGTAAATCGGACTTACGGTTCGATCGTGGGAAGCTGAAACGCGTAGAAATTTATTTAAGTGAATTTTAATTTAAATAATTTGATTTGAAAAACTTTCTTCCAAATACGATGGAATTCGCTCCTGATATATATTTCATTGTGTTCGAAATAGGGGTAAAACATTATTAACGCCTGGCTGCACGCTTCGTTTGGAGTTCGAAAATATTTCGGGTGAATAGTAATTTTTTATTTGCTTATATAAGTACCCCAAACTACATTTATTATCAAAACCCTAACCCTAATTAGAGCAGCCGCCACCCCTATTTTCAATGGCCAAAAATGCGCCAACTTCCCCATCGTTTATCTCTAAATCCATCGACTATTAGCAAAAACCTCCAACTAAAAACTTGTATGGCTCAACAAGATCTTCTCATCCAATAGTGGAGATCGCCTGGTGTTCGTCGTAGTCGCCATAAAATGGCCGTGTTCATCCTCCGTTCACACATGTTTTTCTATGCAATGGTGGGGCCGAGGTCATCCATACTCAGGGCAATGGTGCAACGACCTTAGGGCTTCAACGTGATGGTATTCGATCGTTGAATAGATGAGAGATGGAGGAGCATAAATCAAGTGATTAGCGCGGCTATGGGTTCGTTGCTCATGTCTTTAACTGGAAACGAACGAAGATGAAGGGGAAAAGAAAGTGCGGCCTAGATTTGAGCTTAGGGATGAACGGCCTAGATTGGATGGTTAAATAAAATAAAATAAAAATTTGTTGTAAATAAATTTATATATAAAATCGTGTAAATTTATAAATGTTATAACTTTGTCATACGAGGTTCATTTTGCACGAAACGAATTGCATTGGGTTCGTATTGACTAGCACTACGCTATGGAACTAGTTTGGATTGATTTGGAGCTGATAAATTTTTTGGATATAGTTTAATTTTATCCGAAATAAAAGGCTGCAATGGCTATTATTATCAAAGTGAGTACAACTCACTCTTTCCAACTCGCTTATATTTTTATATAAGTGAGAATAAATTTATTTATGATGATTGATGATTGTTTGGGTGAAATATGATATTATATAAATATATATATATATATATTTTGATTAGTTTGGATATATTCCCGCATATTTTAGCGGATGAGACCCTATACGTTCTCGCGTACGAGCGGATGACCCTTTGTACGTGTGTCTGCCTCGAAGCGGACATTGTACATATTTTCTCATATGTATATTTGTTGCAGGTGACAGGTTGGAGGGATCCAACTGGATTCCTCACCAGTGTTGATTTTGTTTACAGATATTGATATATATGTTGTATCATGTGATATGTGATGTTTGGATGCCATGATTAATGTGAATCTCCTTGTTTAGCATTTTTGTAGCATAGGGCCTATTTTTGGGAATTCTAAAATACTAAAATAATGCTTTCGATTTAAAAAGGCCGTTTAAGTGATTTTTGTATTCATATAAGTTTTAATAATGAGTTGTAAATTATTAAAAGAATAAGTTTATTTAAATGGAAACAAAATATGATTTTTGAAATAAGAAGTTGACTATTTTCTAAATTAGAAATTAAGATTTTGAACTTATTATAAAAGGTTTATATATAAGATTTATAAAAATTTATATTTTAGAAATAAAAGTAATGGAATTATAAACAGTGTCTTATAAATATTAGAAATGGAATTGTAATCAAATTTGTATATGGATTTGGAATTGGAATTAAGAAATGAATTTATAATGGATTTTATAAATAATAAGAATTGAAAAGAATGAATTTGTAAATAAAGAGATTTATAAGTAAATAAACTTGTAATTGGATTTTGGCATGTAAATGAGATATAAATTGAATTGGTTAATAAAGGAATTTTATAAATGGAAGTTTTAATAAAATATAAATGGAATTTGTAAACATTGTTTTATAAATCCGAAATCAACTTATTTTGATAAGTTAAATATGCAAACTTATTAAAGGGATTTTATTCACAATTTTGGATAAGTGAATAATCCTTTAAATTAAATGTGTAGAAGTAATGAATTTGGTAAAGGAATTATATTCACGATTTTGGACAGTGAATAATCCTTTAAATTAAATGAAAGTTTTAGAAAAGTGATTTAATTAATAAAAGATTAATTAAAAGAGCATAGTGATTGCTTATGGTGCTAGATATTTGTTTGTTTGCTTTGATATTTAAATAACAGACTATCAAATTTGGCCATTTTAGTTTCTCAACTTGATGTAGAAACTAATTAGTCGTACATTTAGTACGTGACTGACTGTGTAGGTTTGATTATTGTTTGTGTTAAGAATGTTAATTCATGTAGTGCGGAGTGATTACTCCAATCTATCGGTCTTACTTTTTGGCCGAAGGATAGCAAGTTGAAAGTTGGAGACGTGATAAGTCTATGAGATTTATTTTCTGTGTGAGGTTGAGAACGCTTTTGCGTTGTTGGTGCGAAGAGACCAGGATCAGATTTATTTGAAAACCACTTCAGACCAATGTATATGCATTCAATTGTGCAGGTTATTGAAAATATTTATATTTAGAATTTTCATAGTGAAGGACTGCTTGTTGATCGTTTGGGGTTAAAATCCTAATATACTTCTAGTAGTAGTAGTCTTTTCTTTATTAAATATCAAATGCAAGGACTATTCGCTACTAATCCTAGGGATTTCCCAACAGGATGTTGTAGGAAAGTACCTTCGGTTTTTCCTGTTCCTGGACAACTTGTATGGACGAGTGTCTGACATTGCATTTCTAAGATTACGTACATTGGTTTTTACAAACGTACATCTGTGGGTGGCGGAGAAGGAAACTTCTCTTAGCTTTACACCCTTCCTTGAGACGTACGAGCTCGAGGGTTGTATTTTTGTGGAAGGCAATTAGTAGTCAACAAGAATGGAAATGTGGCATTCAAAGTGATGTGATATGTGAAAGGTAATCGTTACCTCAGGCCTTATCTACCGGAAATGACCGAAATAGGGTTAGATGGAGAAGGGCTAAGTGAGTCATTTCCAATTAAGATTCATCCCTTATAGATATATTTCTTCTCGCTATAATGTTCGAGATGTAAATTAATGTGGTTTGTATGCTAGAGGGCCCTCGGAAAGGTCGGTAATGATCGGGGAATGACATATTCGATACTATCTAGTTATAGAGGTAGGCCGGTCTTATGTTTGTAGAGGAACTTTGTGATGGTTTCTTAGTACATTCCTCTAAAGATGTATTGCAGGAACTTAGTCCCTTCACCTAGTCATTTGTATGGAAATCCAAACTCCACTACGAGCTTGCGGTCTTGTTTGTATTAGCGTAATGAATAGCCCCGAAATGCTATATGGGTAACCATTTTGGCTATGATTAATATTATTTGTATACTAGACACTAGTATAATATAACATGATTTGAGATGAAAGGTTTTGGTTATCGTAAGGTAAAAAAATGTCTGTGTTTATGTGTGGGTGTGTCTTGCAAGATAATTTTGTTTTGAAAAGAAAAGTTTTGGTAATTTAATAAATTCAGTTGAGTGTGTTTCTCACGCTGGTTTACCAGACTGATCTGGGCATTCTTCCCTTTCAATGCTCAGGTCAGACTGAGTATATTTTCAGGTTCGGATTTGGTGCTTTTGGAGCTTCAGCAGGAGAGCTGGAAGTCTTCAGGTTGTATACACGTGTCTATTTATTTTCCGCTCCTTTGTTATTTATATTATCAACAATTGTAAGGACAGGTTATTATAACTGTCCAAGCTGATGATTAGTGATTGATTGTTGAACTCTGATTGATGTATATGATATTATAGTTTTTGTTTTATAAAGATCATTGATATGATATTATATGTTTTCCGCTGCGATGTGAGATTCTGTATTTTTCTATTTGGTTCTCTCTTCCCACTTTCTTCTCTTCTCTTCTTCTCTTTTCTTTTCTTTCTCTTGACTTTCCGTCATTCTGTGTTTTTTGGGTCGGACATGCGATTCAAAGGGTACGGATTTGCGGGTCGTCACAATTCTGGTCGGTGTGTGGGACGCCATGTTTTCGATAAGAGTTTCTAAACACTTAAATGAGGCAAGTTGACATAATATTGTTTTAAAAATCGGGTAAATAAAATAATTTACCTAAATTATATTTTATGTAAAATGACAACTTTCATAAACCTCTATGATTATTAGTGAATGTTGTTTGTTAGGAGATGATAATATTTAGTTATCATCGATTAGTGGTTGAATTAAACTAAAAACAAATACTTTGTGAACTCAATTTCACGAAGCGTTCGATAATTAGATTGAATTGAAATCTAATTACAAAAGAATTTTCTACAATAACAAAGATGTAAATTAACGAAATGTTTTTATAATAAAGTAATGGAATTGTATAAGTATATTTATAATATAGCTTATATATAAAAAGGATTTAAAAGCTGAGAGTTTGGGAACTTAAATCTAGGTGCTTTTAAAATTGTTTTCTAAGATGGTGATATAATAATTAGTATTATTTAAAAATATTTACAAATAGAAGTGTTTCAAAAGGTTAGAAGGAAATAAGTCCTGTACTCCCCTCTTCTATCGTGGTAAAATAATTTTGGTCATGATAGCCGCATCATCGACATTCATTTTCAAGTCTCAAAGTGGGGGAGGCCACTTAGTAGCTTTGTTATAAATTTGGTTTGATAAACAGACTTTGATTTAAAATTCTAAATATATTTTGATATATATAAAAGGTATGAGTATATATATTATTTCAAAATGATTTGAAATGAACCAGTATTTGAATTCTTAAGTTCTTGTTAATTAATGATTTTCAGTTGTAGGAATAAGTAAAATTTTTTGAATAGTTGGAAACTTCTAAAATGAGAAATAAAAAATTGAAGCTAAGTGTTTAAATGAAATATGAGAAGCTAAATTATAACTTTTGAATTTCAAGATAATGGAAATTTAAACATGTGTAAATTATTAAACATTCCTGTAAAGTAAAATGAATAAGATAAATTTGTATAACCCTCAATTACATTCTAAAAACATATATAAAACTTACAAGAAATGTTTAAAAAGTTAAAATGTTAAATATGAATGTGTAATAGAATATTATACAAGTTTGAACTTAAGTAATAAAAACGTTTCAAATTGAAATGGTGTTTAAAGAAATGTTTAAAAAAAATTAAGTTGTTATAAGAAATGTTAAACACTTAGTTAATGTTCTAAGAAATGTTTAATGAATAATTTGAGTAGTAAAAAAGAAATACTCTTTAGATATGAACTTAAGAGAAGGTAAACAAATAATAAATTAAATCATATTTTTGTAAATTGTTTGTAAAATAAATAAATAAATTTGTAAAGGATATTTTAAGATTTAGCTGTAGCATTCTGAGATAATTATAATTTGAGTAATATTGTGTAAAAGAAGATGCACCTGTATAAAATGTTTATAAACTTAAGAAATGATTAATGAAATAAAAAAGTTGAAATTTGAATTATGAAATGAAATTTACTTAAGTCAAGTTGAATGGAATGAATCAATTAAATAAGTTAATGAAATGAACTATAAGATGAAAGTTAACTTAAGAAAAGTTGAATGAAATTGATTGTGATAAAAAGAAACATTTATTAATATGAATTTGAGTTATAAAATAAAATTTACTTAAGTAAAGTTAATGATATGAATTAGGGAAATGAACTAATGAAGTGAATCAATGAATTAATATGAACTTAAGTTATGAAGTAATAATAAACATGAGTTGTGTTTTATAAAATGTTTATAATAAACTTAAATGGTTTTATGAAATGGTTTACAAATGATATTAGTATTAAAGAGAACATACTAAGTGGTAATGAAATAAAATTTAACTTAACTAAGATTAAATGAAATGATTTTATAAGATGGTCCATAAATGATTTGATATGAAATGTGTTAAACAAAAAGTGAAATAATTGAAATTTGAATAAATTGATTGTAAATGAAATAGATGTGAATAAATTGGAAGTAAACCAATTAAATGTTAATAAAGAATGGATGTTAATAAGAAATGAAGTATATAAATTAGCTATGGACATTGGATAATGTAAATTTATATAGTTATGAATTAATTGGATGAATATTAATTGTTGGATGGTTTCTTTTGTTGTAAATCATTATTATAACTGCTTTTGATTGCATATGATTGTGGTGTTGTGTATTAGTGCTTATGTTTATGGTTTGGATTCAAAATTCAGTTATACAGTTCTATTAAACTTATACATGTTTCTATATCTTTTTATAAGTGAATAATATTTCAAATTTGAATTGAGATAGGTACATACAAAAACAGTTTGGACATATACGCGGTTTGATTTGCTTTTGCTTGCTTAATATGAGCGAGCTCGCTTATTTTATTAAAATAAGGTATATATCTCGGATTACATAACGTACTTTTATATTTTTCCCTAGGGGATGCCTCATCTTTGAGATGGGATGTATATTTGTGATAAATATGTATATTGTAAATTTTTACAATTGAGTCGCGCAAAGGAGACGCTACCGAAATTTTTCGTAAATTTGGGTATTATAAAAATTTTGAGACTTTAAAATTTTATAACTTGTTTTTATAAATAAGTTGTAATTTCCATAAAGAAAATATCAGAATGGCGTAGTGGAAGCATGGTAATTGTTTTCTAATAAGATTTTAATGTTTTATATGTTGATTATTTTAAATAAAATATACATGTTAGATTCCTTACTTAACCTCTTTTCGAGGATGAAAAGTATTGAGTAGGGGAGATTGTAACGACCCGTACTTCTAACTATATTAAATTATTAAATTTAATATAACTATTGAACAAAAATTGTTAGAAATAGAAAATTTAATGTTTTATTTATGTAATTTGTTCAGTATGAACTTGAAAATAAAAATTGAAATAAGAATTTCGATAAGATTTAAGGAAATTATTTATATTAGAATGAAGTTCATTATATTTAACGTGGTTTAATCAATAGCAAGAATTGAATAATGAATGTTGAATTACTGTAAAATGGAAGTAGTTGTTTTATTATCTAAATTCATTTTAAAAGTTAAATTTTATAAGTTAAATAACTTATATTTAAAATATGGTGATATATTGGATAATTAAATTGTTTAATTTAATATTGGAAATTATTTAAATAATTGAATCTGGAATTTAATGTAAATGGAAATGATTTCAAAAGTTGACTTAAATTTTATTTAAACAATAATGAAGATTGTTAACTTCTACAATTGAATTTAAAATGAATAAATTGATTTTAGAAAATAGCTCATTTTAATTAATGTGCAAAAATAATTTTTTTGTGCACTGTCTCGGATTTCAACGAAACCAGTTTCATCGATCTATAATAGTGAATTATTATAGGATTTCAAGTTTCGTATGAATCAGACTTATCATTTGGTTTTGCGAGCTTGAAACGTGTAGAAATCAATTAAAGAAATTTAATTTTAATAATTTTATTTGTAAGTTATCTTCTCAATATGATGGAATTGGCTCCCGATACATGTTCCATTGTGTTCGAAATAGGGGTATCACATATAAAACGCCAGGCGGCACACTTCGTTTGGGGTTTGGAATTTTCACGAACAAATGGGGTTAGAAATTTATATATAAGGCCATTCCATTTTCATTTTCACCAAACCCAAAAAGCTTCAGCGCCGTTCCTCTTATCGTTTTAATGGCCGAAAATTCACGATCTTTTCTCCTTATTTTTTTTCAATCCACTCGGCAAAATCGAATGACACCAAAAGGAAAAGTGTAGATCTTATTAAGCTCTACGTATCAAATGGTTTGATCGAGGGGATACGACCCGAGTTCGCCAGGTTCTGGCTACAAGTTTGCTGCAGGTTTTCTCGAATTGCGGGAGGATGGCAGCAGCAGAGGCAGTGTGCATGCTAGTGGTTGTGGAGGTAGCCGAGGCGCACGACGTGGAGGGCTTGGATCGGTGACCGGTGGCATGGAGTGGCGCGCGCTCCTTAGGGATTGATCGTGTGAGATGAGTATTGTAACGACCCTGAATTTTGAACGAATTAAATTGAGAATATTTAATTAATTTTAAATATTTGAACGATGACTTAATTTGAATCCCCGATATAACTTTGAAATTTGCGATTAAACTTTAAAATTTAATCGATTGAATGCTGAATAAAAATTTGAATCTTCAATTTTAAGTTGAAGAAAAATATTTCGAAAGCTTGAAAATATCGTGTTGATAATACTGGAAACAATTTAAGCTTCAGGAATCGAGTTTGAAAACGATTTGTTCAGTTTTGAATTTAATTGTTCAAATCGATATTTAAAAATAGTCATTTTTCAAACAGTCTCGGAATTCGACGAAACCAGTTTCATTGGGTCCGTAATATTTTATTATTATCGGATTTCAAATTTCGTATTGATCGGAGTTTTTATGAGAGCACACGATATATAAACGCATTGAAGAAATTTCATCGAAAAATTCTATTTAAAATTTTATTTAAACATTTACGTTTAAAAACTTTTCTCTCCTTTAATCACGCCTAAAATCGCGCCTACAATCACGAATATAATCGTGCAAACCATACTCTATCAATTCTAAATAACCCTCTCCCTCACCTGTTCAAACATCAGAACAAAGAAATTATTTTTCGTTCGTTCAAAGTTTTAATGGCCGAGTTTCCCCCTCTCGTTCAAAAAAGAATTTTCGAGCTCCTCCATTTCAAATCAAATTCCCTAGAAATCTAGTTTCCCTATACTCTCATCAGATCGAAATCAAAACAGGGAATCCCTTTCCCTCTTCACCATTTGAAAGCAATAAAAAAAAAAGAAGAAGTAAATAACAGAATTAGATTCGATTCTGAATCGAATCGATCTGGGGGGGTAGGCGCGAGAGTGCACGGCAAGGCGTGGGGATCGGCGATGACGAAGTAGGGAGGTCGCAGTTTCACGACGAGGGCGGAGTGCGTGACGTCGACTGTGGGGCGAGCTAGGGTTCGCGAGAGGCGTTCGCGATGGTCGTGGGTCGCGAACGATTTCGTGATGATTAAATTGGGGGTTTGCCGTAGTCGTGGGAGGATGTCAATTGTTCGAGTGGATAATAGCAGGCGGCAACGTAGATCGCTAGTGCCAAGGGGAGCGTGATCAATGGAGACGGCACGATCGAAGTCGCGGTGCGTTCTTGGGGCTGGTCGACGTGACTGTGGTGGGAGTTCGCATCTATTTACAGTTAAAATCGAGATAACAAAACTGAAATGGAAAATGGATTGCAAAATAAAAGCTAAGGTGAGATTTTCTCACTCGAAGGAAAATTTTGATTTGCAGTTATTGATTGATTTGTTTGAATGTGCTATTAGATATGATAGGATATATCTATATATATAGCGATATATACATATTGGCATATGTATATATTGGATTGATGATTTTCCCGCCTCGTATAGCGGATGAGACCCTATTGCGCCGTTAGTAAGCGGATTTTTATAAAACCCATATACCGCGATAATTCCGTACTGGAGCGGAATTGGTATTGTGCTAACGTCTTTGGATGCAGGGAAACAAGTTGGAGGGATCCAACTGGACCCCTCACATTGATTGAATTTATTTCTATTGTGATATGAATCTGTGAATGATTATAGTGATGCTATTAATCATATTGATATCTGGAAATTGTTTGAAAGCTAAAATTTAGCTGAATGGATGTTTTGACATCATTGGATTCCAAAGATAAACGAAATTGAATTTTTGAAATTCAAGTAGAAAATTTCTAAGTGAATCAATTTTTGAAATTTAAGAAATTTTGAAGAAAGGAATTTTTAAAGTATAAAAAGTTAATTTTTATAATCTTATTGAATAAATTCCAGAATAGAGTGAAAATGCTAAATGAATGGATTTCATAAAACAGTGATTTTAAATTGAAGAATTCAATTTAAATTTGGATTTTTAAATAGATTGAAAGAGACAAAGAAATTATTTTATTTAAAAAGGAATTTATTTAAAAAGAAATAAGTGGGAAGTCCAATTAGAAATTTAATTGGCAAATTGAAACGAATTTGGAAAATCGATATGAAATTTATAGATGTATAAATTGTAAAGTAAAAAGAATGAAATTTATAGAATTATAAATTGTGAAGTTAAAATGAATGAGATTGTAGAATGGAAGATTTATAAGAAATTAACTTATAAAACTGGATTTTTGCCTTTAAAGGGAGTATTAATCGAACTTGTTAATAAAGGGGATTTATAAATCAAAGTTATTGTGAAATATAAGGTTGAATTTATAAACGTTGTTTTATAGATCTGAAATCACTTATTTTAATAAGTGTATTATAGAAATTAATAAAAGGAGATTTATAAACCGAAGTTGTTATAAAACAGAAATGGAATTTATAAGCGTTGTTTTATAAATTCGAAATAAATTGAATTTGATGAATTAAATAGTGAAATGTGATTAGTGAAGTATATTCACGATTTTGGACAGTGAATATATTATTAAGTAAAATGGATATTGTTTGGGAAAGCGATATTATAGAAGGAAGTTAATTGTTTTAAAGATGTTTTAAAATACATTGACTATCAAAATCATAGATTTCAACATTTATTGTTGAAATAGACGTTTTCGAGAAATATAAGGAAATGGTGGACTATAACACTATTGTTATAGTAAATGATTTCCGAAAGGAAATGTTTTACGTAGTATTGGGATTTATATATCTATCTTAAAAACCGAATCCCTATACTAGTGATTTTGAGTCGTCGTAACGATGTTTTACGCAACATTCGTTTTGACTCAAATAGATGTTGTTAAAAAGAATGATTTCCTTAAAGAATGAATATGTACTTAATATTGATTTAAGTATATCGAATATTTTCCAAGTGTTGAAAATAAATGGATTTGTGAAATACTTATTATTAAATAAGTAGGGAAATGCTTTTCCAATATGAAATGAACGTTTTGAGATTTTATCTTCTTAAAGATAAATCGAAAATGAATATTTGAAAACGATTGAAAATCGAATATTAGTAGATATTTGAAAATGTAAATTCAATATGGAATTTATAAAAGGAATGGAAACTGTTTAGAAAAATAAATATTGATTTATTTTTGAAGTGTGGAAATTTTATATCTAGTAAAGATATTTTTGAAGATAAAATAATTTGGGAAAATTATTTGGAATCTGATGATGTTGCGCATCTTTATTGATAGTTAAATAACCGACTATCAATAATTACCTTTAGATAGGTATTTGTGTGAATTGGATGAATTTGAATGCCACACTTATTTTTGAATAAGCGCTCACTATTCGGGTTAGCCGGGAAAGGACCATGGGGTCGTATAACCCATTCCGAATATGTGATACGTCGTTATGAATCGCATTTGAAGACCGGTGTTGAAGACCGGATATTTTTGAAAACGGAAGGATTACCGTCGAGTTACTCTACACCGACTGATCTTCGGTTTAGAGGTTTTATCACCCTTAGTGACGGGAAGTCCTGACGTGATTGAAAATTATCCGGATATGCAAGGGCTTCGTGAGAAGTGCCTTCGGTTCTGTTCGATCCCGGAACAGACTTGTATGGATTGTGTGTCTGACGTTACAATTTGAGATATAAAGCTGATTTCTTTCAAATACATTTCTGTTGGTGGCGGAGAATTTATTCTCTTAGCTTAACACCCTTCTCTGAGACGTACGAGCTCAGAGGTTATGTAGTTGAAATTTATCAGCGATATATCCCAATTTGGTAACGTGGCATACTGAGTGTTGCTGTGAGATGATCAGTGTTTGATCATTTGTGATATGATCATTTGTGATATGATCATTTGTTTGATCTTATATCTTTGTGATCATAGGTTGATCATTTTGTTTGACCCGAAGCAGGGCTTTTTGAGAAAGCGTAGCTTTGTGGACGAGACTTCGTCGAGCCTCACACCCCGGAAATGGTCGAAACAGGAAGAATGCGGCAAGGTTCTAGGGAGTAGCGCCCCTTAGTGTATGTCATTCCTTCTGGATAGAGGTGGTATCATGGTATGGAGCCCAGATACTTAACTTATGTGGTTGCTGCATTATTATCTATGTGGTTTGTTGGAAATCGGGGATCCTCGGGAAGATCGGTTACGATCGGGGGATGGCATACGCGTGTCAGTAGTTACCTATTTTTGCAGAGGTAACCCGGCCTTGTGTTGGCAGAGATCCGGTTAGGTTCTCGGGTCGTCTATTCCAGGGACGTACCCATCGTGGATAGGAAGTTCCTTAGCCTGACAATTTGTTGGAAATCCAAACTCCAATACGTGACTTGTACGGTATTAGTTGTAGAACCTGCCATTTACGTACGGTGGTCACCACTGTTTAGATGGTAGCTATAGTAGGCATACGATACTGGTCGTATGTTGGCTAAGATTAATATTATACTTTCGAAATGTTTTCTACACTATGCACTAATAATAATATCAAAAATGATTTGATTTTGCGTATCAAGCATCTTTGACTATCATAAGAAGAAATCTCCTCCAATTCTGCGTTTGCATTGTGTGTGTGGTGGGAGGTCTTATGGTAGTTTCATTTTCCAAAAGCATTTCGAATTGACTTAAAAATTATTTTGTTGTTATAAAGAATAACTGTTTTACGATCTCACACCAGTCACCATGACTGACTCGGAGTTTATTGTTCCCTTCTAAACTCTGGGTGCCCTCCAATTTCCACACGGGCAGCCTAGAGTTATATTATCAGGATATTCTGGATATTCTGGAGCTTTGGAGATAAGCTGGATGGCGAGACGTAGTACTTGTATCTGATATATTTATTCCGCTGTGTATTCTGTATGAGGACAAGTTTATATAACTGTCCATTGTTGTATTGAGTTGTATATTGACTCTGATGATTGATGTATGTATAAAATGATATAGTTCTTTGTTTAAAGATTATTCATTTATCTATTATATATTGTTCCGTTGCTATGTGTAAGATTCTGATATTGTTTCTGCTTCAGATGTTGTTCTGTTGTTCTTCTCTATTTTCTTCTTCTCTTTCTTCTTTTTCTTCTTCTTCTACTTTTTCTTTTTCTTAAAACCCTCACTATTGGAGTTTCCGGCACTCGATTGCTCGACAGTCGATAAAGTGAGTATCGATGTCGAATTTTCGAAAGTCGAAAATTTTGGTATGTGATAGCGTGGTATCGGAGCATATGGTTAAGCGACAACCCTGCTCTGTTGGGTGTTACTCATTAGAGATAGAGTCAGCAGTACTCTAGAATGAGTTTGAGTGTAATAATAGATATGAGCGCGTATTTGTTAGTTAATATAAAATTGTTTTGTATTGTGATGATTGGTTTATTGAGTGGTATATGAACCTTCGTCGGCACAGTCTTGCAAACCTGTATCGAAGGGGTTTCTAAACACTTGAATAGAACAATTCGGCACAGTATTGTTTTTGAATAGGGTAAATGAAATAATTTTACCCAAAACTATTTTTGTATAGAAAAGAAATGTTTTTCTATAAAGTACTATAGTATATGGTTGCATGGGTGTTAGAGGTGATAATATTAATCTATTATCATTGAAATTAAATGAGAAATTGGAATTATAACTCCAAAGTTAAGAAATAAAATTCACATATACAAATGAAATTTAAAGAATGTAAATTATAAATGTGAATTGTAATTTAAAACGGAATTCCAGAGAAGTATTTGGAAATGTTTTGAAAGAATTTGAAAATTTTGGAGATTTGGAAAGTTTAAATCTTTTTGGCTTGGAAATGAATTTCAAAGGTTTTGAAAAGTATTTTGGAGGAATGAGAAGCTCTAAACTCTTTTCGGTCGCTGGAAAATAACTTCGGTAATGACTGCAGCATTATTGATGTTCATTTTCGGGTTTCCAAAAGAGAAATTGCTGCCAAGTTGTTTTAAATGAAAGTTGTTTGGAAAATTGAGTTTTGTTTTGAAAATTCAAAAGATAAATTTGAATTGTTTTCAAAATGGTTTTGAAAGGTTGAAAAGACTCTGGAATACTTTATAAGAATATTTATGGAATATTATTGAATTGATAACTTATACAAATAGAAATTGTTAATGTAAATTATGTAAATGTGATTGGAATTAAAGTTCATTAACAAATGAAATCTATAAATGTGAATTGAAAGTATAAGAAAATAAATTCATATATGAATAAAAAAATTATGAATATGAATTGTAAATATGATTTACAAATGAAAATAGAATTCCAAGAAGATAATTGAAAATAAAATTCCTTAATAAAATGGAATTGTGAATGGGAATGTATAAATGATTGTATAAATCAAGATGTAAATAAGTTGATAACTTATAGAATTTTTGAAATCTGATTGGAATGAAATTCAAATTGAAGACGAATGAATTAGTAATTGGAACTAATTTAAGATAGTGCAGTGTAAATGACAGATAATTGATAAAATTCAATATTTCAGAATTGAAAGTAAATTGAATCCAAATTAGATTGGAATTGTGAATTGAACTCAAATGAGAAATGGAAATGTGAAATTGAATTCAAATAAAATTTGAAATGTAAAATTGAAGATAATGGATATAACTTCAACAGTGAAGTAAAAATGATATAAGTAGTTATATTGAAAATTTTGTAATGGAATTTGCAAAATGATTTGAATGTGTAACTAGATATTATGGCTAGTAGGATATACAGGTATAAAGGAATTGGAATTTGATTTCGAAGATGAATTTGAATTTGCTCGAAAAAGGTATGTATTTGAGTTTTAATATGAGTTTTTGTGATTTCTCTCTAGCCGCTTGGCTTTTTCTTTTTCTTTTTGAAATCTGAGAGTCCGTAGGGACGTTTTGTAGTCGTACCGTATTAGCCGCGCAAAGGAGACGCTGGCGAAATTTTTCGGAAATTTAGGGCGTTAGAAAATTTTGAGAAAATTTTGAAAGTTTAAAATTTGAATTTGAATTTAAATTTGAACTTTGAAGTAAACAATGTTGTTTTGAAACTTATAATTGAAGTTGGAAAACGAGTTGAATGATAACGAATCTTTAGTAGGAAGATTTGTTTTGATAAATTGATAAAACTATTGAATGTTGAAAAATAGTAGACGAGTTAAGGACCATTTTTCCTAACTTGTAATTTCGAGGACGAAATTCTTTTAAGGGGGGAAGTCTGTAACGACCCTGAATTTTGAACGAATTAAATTGAGAATATTTAATTAATTTTAAATATTTGAACGATGATTTAATTTGAATCCCCGATATAACTTTGAAATTTGCGATTAAACTTTAAAATTTAATCGATTGAATGCTGAATAAAAATTTGAATCTTCAATTTTAAGTTGAAGAAAAATATTTTGAAAGCTTGAAAATATCGTGTTGATAATACTGGAAACAATTTAAGCTTCAGGAATCGAGTTTGAAAACGATTTGTTCAGTTTTGAATTTAATTGTTCAAATCGATATTTAAAAATAGTCATTTTTCAAACAGTCTCGGAATTCGACGAAACCAGTTTCATTGGGTCCGTAATATTTTATTATTATCGGATTTCAAATTTCGTATTGATCAGAGTTTTTATGAGAGCACACGATATATAAACGCATTGAAGAAATTTCATCGAAAAATTCTATTTAAAATTTTATTTAAACATTTACGTTTAAAAACTTTTCTCTCCTTTAATCACGCCTAAAATCGCGCCTACAATCACGAATATAATCGTGCAAACCATACTCTATCAATTCTAAATAACCCTCTCCCTCACCTGTTCAAACATCAGAACAAAGAAATTATTTTTCGTTCGTTCAAAGTTTTAATGGCCGAGTTTCCCCCTCTCGTTCAAAAAAGAATTTTCGAGCTCCTCCATTTCAAATCAAATTCCCTAGAAATCTAGTTTCCCTATACTCTCATCAGATCGAAATCAAAACAGGGAATCCCTTTCCCTCTTCCCCATTTGAAAGCAATAAAAAAAAAGAAGAAGTAAATAACAGAATTAGATTCGATTCTGAATCGAATCGATCTGGGGGGGTAGGCGCGACAGTGCGCGGCAAGGCGTGGGGATCGGCGATGACGAAGTAGGGAGGTCGCAGTTTCGCGACGAGGGCAGAGTGCGTGACGTCGACTGTGGGGCGAGCTAGGGTTCGCGAGAGGCGTTCGCGATGGTCGTGGGTCGCGAACGATTTCGTGATGATTAAATTGGGGGTTTGCCGTAGTCGTGGGAGGATGTCAATTGTTCGAGTGGATAATAGCAGGCGGCAACGTAGATCGCTAGTGCCAAGGGAAGCGTGATCAATGGAGACGGCACGATCGAAGTC
The DNA here is from genome assembly GCA_030737815.1 of Allium fistulosum. Lineage (NCBI taxonomy): Eukaryota > Viridiplantae > Streptophyta > Magnoliopsida > Asparagales > Amaryllidaceae > Allium > Allium fistulosum. Next base: position 512,939,178 of record CM060907.1, on the reverse strand, counting down.
GCGGTGCCTTCTTGGGGCTGGTCGACGTGACTGTGGTGGGAGTTCGCATCTATTTACAGTTAAAATCCAAAACTGAAATGGAAAATGGATTGCAAAATAAAAGCTAAGGTGAGATTTTCTCACTCGAAGGAAAATTTTGATTTGCAGTTATTGATTGATTTGTTTGAATGTGCTATTAGATATGATAGGATATATCTATATATATAGCGATATATACATATTGGCATATGTATATATTGGATTGATGATTTTCCCGCCTCGTATAGCGGATGAGACCCTATTGCGCCGTTAGTAAGCGGATTTTTATAAAACCCATATACCGCGATAATTCCGTACTGGAGCGGAATTGGTATTGTGCTAACGTCTTTGGATGCAGGGAAACAGGTTGGAGGGATCCAACTGGACCCCTCACATTGATTGAATTTATTTCTATTGTGATATGAATCTGTGAATGATTATAGTGATGCTATTAATCATATTGATATCTGGAAATTGTTTGAAAGCTAAAATTTAGCTGAATGGATGTTTTGACATCATTGGATTCCAAAGATAAACGAAATTGAATTTTTGAAATTCAAGTAGAAAATTTCTAAGTGAATCAATTTTTGAAATTTAAGAAATTTTGAAGAAAGGATTTTTTAAAGTATAAAAAGTTAATTTTTATAATCTTATTGAATAAATTCCAGAATAGAGTGAAAATGCTAAATGAATGGATTTCATAAAACAGTGATTTTAAATTGAAGAATTCAATTTAAATTTGGATTTTTAAATAGATTGAAAGAGACAATGAAATTATTTTATTTAAAAAGGAATTTATTTAAAATGAAATAAGTGGGAAGTCCAATTAGAAATTTAATTGGCAAATTGAAACGAATTTGGAAAATCGATATGAAATTTATAGATGTATAAATTGTAAAGTAAAAAGAATGAAATTTATAGAATTATAAATTGTGAAGTTAAAATGAATGAGATTGTAGAATGGAAGATTTATAAGAAATTAACTTATAAAACTGGATTTTTGCCTTTAAAGGGAGTATTAATCGAACTTGTTAATAAAGGGGATTTATAAATCAAAGTTATTGTGAAATATAAGGTTGAATTTATAAACGTTGTTTTATAGATCTGAAATCACTTATTTTAATAAGTGTATTATAGAAATTAATAAAAGGAGATTTATAAACCGAAGTTGTTATAAAACAGAAATGGAATTTATAAGCGTTGTTTTATAAATTCAAAATAAATTGAATTTGATGAATTAAATAGTGAAATGTGATTAGTGAAGTATATTCACGATTTTGGACAGTGAATATATTATTAAGTAAAATGGATATTGTTTGGGAAAGCGATATTATAGAAGGAAGTTAATTGTTTTAAAGATGTTTTAAAATACATTGACTATCGAAATCATAGATTTCAACATTTATTGTTGAAATAGACGTTTTCGAGAAATATAAGGAAATGGTGGACTATAACACTATTGTTATAGTAAATGATTTCCGAAAGGAAATGTTTTACGTAGTATTGGGATTTATATATCTATCTTAAAAACCGAATCCCTATACTAGTGATTTTGAGTCGTCGTAACGATGTTTTACGCAACATTCGTTTTGACTCAAATAGATGTTGTTAAAAAGAATGATTTCCTTAAAGAATGAATATGTACTTAATATTGATTTAAGTATATCGAATATTTTCCAAGTGTTGAAAATAAATGGATTTGTGAAATACTTATTATTAAATAAGTAGGGAAATGCTTTTCCAATATGAAATGAACGTTTTGAGATTTTATCTTCTTAAAGATAAATCGAAAATGAATATTTGAAAACGATTGAAAATCGAATATTAGTAGATATTTGAAAATGTAAATTCAATATGGAATTTATAAAAGGAATGGAAACTGTTTAGAAAAATAAATATTGATTTATTTTTGAAGTGTGGAAATTTTATATCTAGTAAAGATATTTTTGAAGATAAAATAATTTGGGAAAATTATTTGGAATCTGATGATGTTGCGCATCTTTATTGATAGTTAAATAACCGACTATCAATAATTACCTTTAGATAGGTATTTGTGTGAATTGGATGAATTTGAATGCCACACTTATTTTTGAATAAGCGCTCACTATTCGGGTTAGCCGGGAAAGGACCATGGGGTCGTATAACCCATTCCGAATATGTGATACGTCGTTATGAATCGCATTTGAAGACCGGTGTTGAAGACTGGATATTTTTGAAAACGGAAGGATTACCGTCGAGTTACTCTACACCGACTGATCTTCGGTTTAGAGGTTTTATCACCCTTAGTGACGGGAAGTCCTGACGTGATTGAAAATTATCCGGATATGCAAGGGCTTCGTGAGAAGTGCCTTCGGTTCTGTTCGATCCCGGAACAGACTTGTATGGATTGTGTGTCTGACGTTACAATTTTAGATATAAAGCTGATTTCTTTCAAATACATTTCTGTTGGTGGCGGAGAATTTATTCTCTTAGCTTAACACCCTTCTCTGAGACGTACGAGCTCAGAGGTTATGTAGTTGAAATTTATCAGCGATATATCCCAATTTGGTAACGTGGCATACTGAGTGTTGCTGTGAGATGATCAGTGTTTGATCATTTGTGATATGATCATTTGTTTGATCTTATATCTTTGTGATCATAGGTTGATCATTTTGTTTGACCCGAAGCAGGGCTTTTTGAGAAAGCGTAGCTTTGTGGACGAGACTTCGTCGAGCCTCACACCCCGGAAATGGTCGAAACAGGAAGAATGCGGCAAGGTTCTAGGGAGTAGCGCCCCTTAGTGTATGTCATTCCTTCTGGATAGAGGTGGTATCATGGTATGGAGCCCAGATACTTAACCTATGTGGTTGCTGCATTATTATCTATGTGGTTTGTTGGAAATCGGGGATCCTCGGGAAGATCGATTACGATCGGGGGATGGCATACGCGTGTCAGTAGTTACCTATTTTTGCAGAGGTAACCCGACCTTGTGTTGGCAGAGATCCGGTTAGGTTCTCGGGTCGTCTATTCCAGGGACGTACCCATCGTGGATAGGAAGTTCCTTAGCCTGACCATTTGTTGGAAATCCAAACTCCAATACGTGACTTGTACGGTATTAGTTGTAGAACCTGCCATTTACGTACGGTGGTCACCACTGTTTAGATGGTAGCTATAGTAGGCATACGATACTGGTCGTATGTTGGCTAAGATTAATATTATACTTTCGAAATGTTTTCTACACTATGCACTAATAATAATATCAAAAATGATTTGATTTTGCGTATCAAGCATCTTTGACTATCATAAGAAGAAATCTCCTCCAATTCTGCGTTTGCATTGTGTGTGTGGTGGGAGGTCTTATGGTAGTTTCATTTTCCAAAAGCATTTCGAATTGACTTAAAAATTATTTTGTTGTTATAAAGAATAACTGTTTTACGATCTCACACCAGTCACCATGACTGACTCGGAGTTTATTGTTCCCTTCTAAACTCTGGGTGCCCTCCAATTTCCACACGGGCAGCCTAGAGTTATATTATCAGGATATTCTGGATATTCTGGAGCTTTGGAGATAAGCTGGATGGCGAGACGTAGTACTTGTATCTGATATATTTATTCCGCTGTGTATTCTGTATGAGGACAAGTTTATATAACTGTCCATTGTTGTATTGAGTTGTATATTGACTCTGATGATTGATGTATGTATAAAATGATATAGTTCTTTGTTTAAAGATTATTCATTTATCTATTATATATTGTTCCGCTGCGATGTGTAAGATTCTGATATTGTTTCTGCTTCAGATGTTGTTCTGTTGTTCTTCTCTATTTTCTTCTTCTCTTTCTTCTTTTTCTTCTTCTTCTACTTTTTCTTTTTCTTAAAACCCTCACTATTGGAGTTTCCGGCACTCGATTGCTCGGCAGTCGATAAAGTGAGTATCGATGTCGAATTTTCGAAAGTCGAAAATTTTGGTATGTGACAGGGTATCACGGGTAGCCTGAACATGTGAGGAAGAAGGTTTTGTTTTGTTTTTTTATTATTATGTTAATTATTATATAAATTAGGGCTGTCAATTTCCAGCACGACCTGAAGATTACACAGAAATTAGCATGTTAACCCGACCCGTTTAAGTGGGGGGTCTTTTTTGGGTTAACCCGAAATTGACACGTTTTTAAACTGGTGGGTTTCGGGTTGACCCATGAACCCGAAATTGACTCGTTTATAACCTGTTTATACTTATATGGGTTGACCTGAAACGATTATAACCCAACCGACCCATGAACCCGAATTTGACCCATTTATGACCCGTTTATAACCTATTTATACCTTTTACAAGTTGACCCAACCCATTTACGATCCGTTTATGACCCGACCCGACCCGGTTATAATCGGGTTGCACGGGTCGTGTCGGGTCAACCCGTTTATAATTGGGTTGGGTTCTGGTTGACCCGACCCGATCCCGACTTGACCCAACCCGACACCGACCCGACCCGACCTGACCCATTGACAGCCCTAATATTAATTATGTCATTAATAATAATCGATGCGCTAAATATTGAATAACTTTTTCATGCGAGGTCGGTTTCGAGTGAAATGAGTCGTGTTGCGATTGTATCTGTGGAGGCTACGACATGGAATTACATTGGAATTTATTTGAAGTTAAAAAATTTCAATTTCAAATAAAGGTGATTGTTGTAAACTCCTCACAAAATAATAAAATATTACGATATTTGTTAAATTAAAATCATGAAGTGATTTATTTTTATTGACTGTTGTTTGGTAATTTGACTGACATTTAAATTGACATATGAATTGAACTGATAGGAATTTAAATTGATAGTTCAATTTGAAATTGAAATTGAATTTCTAGTTAAACACCCAATATTGACAACTAGTTAATTGTTGTGATATTTTAACTAATTTGGATGTTAATTGTGATGAATGGCTATTGGTTGATATATATATATATATATATATCCTATTATCACCCTATATATTATTTGACATTATACAAAACTGTAACTTGAATTATTTTGAATAAATTAAGAAATAGGTCGAAATGATATATACCTATGACACTTTGATTTGGATTGAAATGATACATATCCATCACTGAAATTAAATTGAAATAACTAATCACTTGGCCATAGGAGAGAAAATTATATATGGATACCGAATTGGTTAAATTAAATGGTTTTAAATTCTTAAATTTGAATCTATTTAAATGATTTTGATTTAAAGAATAAAACAATTGAATTTATGAGAATTGAATTAATTTCGAATTCGAGTCTTGAAATGTTGAAATCAGAATTGGTTAAAAGAAATTGTTTAAAGAATGCAATTTGAAATGTGAAGTTATAATTGGGAAATCATTTAAATGATGGAAATTGAAATTATTTTAAAAAAGATTGAACCTTTATTCGAACTTTGAAATTTATCTTGGTTAATAATTTAGATTGATATCTCAAAATATGGGCTCGGAATTGAAATATTCAAAATGGAATTATTTTGAAGATTTGAACCTTAAATTTGAACATTGAAGTTAAATTTGATCTAAGTGATTTAAATTGGTATTTTGAAATTGAACTTGAAATTTATATAAACTTAAATGGTTTAAAATAAAAATTGAATTGAAATTTAAAACATTGAATCGAATCGTTGGATTGAATTTGAAGTTAAAATGAACGTTTTGAGATTGAAGTTAATTCGAGTTGGAATCGAAATTGAGTTGAATTGAATTTAAATCGAAATTGAGATGATTTGAATGGGAAGATTTGAAATTTAATTAGTTGATTGAAATTTCGACCTGGGTCGAGATTGTTGAAATGGGAAGAGACATATTGATTTGAAACTATTTTCAAAATAAATTATTTTAATATAATCTGTTTAAAAATTTATCTTTTTAAATATTCAAATTATTTTGATTTTCTAAACTATTTTACTAAATAAACCATTTTCAATACTCCAACCTTTTTATATCAAACTATTTTAATTATTTAAGTTTTTAAAACATTTTAACTTTTTGGCATATTACAGCGAAATGATTTTCAAGTGAAATTGACATATTTTAAGTCAAAATGATATTTTGAAATGAAATGATATTTGAAGGGAATATAATATTTTGATATCAAGTATGAATCGTTTCGAAATATAAAAGAACCAACTGGTGTGTAAAACGATGTTTGTTTGTTAAAGAGACCGGTGCCTCTTATTGGCATACCCTCTATCAATATTGGGATCACTTTAACAACTGTGTATGCGAAGGAGACTCCAGAATTAAGTGGTTAGATTTGATGAACATTGCTGGATTTGAAGGAAGTGAATTTTGGTGAATGACCTGACACTTGTGTCAATTTGAAATAACTAAGACAGGAGATGCACCTGTGCCAATGAGGTTATCTACCTCTAGCGAACACACTCCTTTGTATTACTATACTTACATTGTTATTCATTGGTGCGCACCCTCTGATTTTGAGAGTGTTGGACGCAGTCGGCAATCGCTGCGGCGATGTGTTACGATCAGCCGGGAACGCAAACTGGAAGTATCCAATGTTGGGCATTGCCTCACCTGCCTTGTCATACTTTTATCTTTATTATAGACCACTACGATTTTGATTTAGTGTTGTGGTATAGCGGCGCATCACTGGCTACCGACATTCTACTGGTTGTGTTATATGCAAACTGTACGTCAATAATTAAAAACGTGTTAAGGGGGATTAATGTAAAGCCTTAATGCTAGGAAAAATATTTATTTTACTGATTAGACATTACATATATAGCGTATTCTACTATATTTAGATATTTTGACGGTTCCTTAAAAGATGGAAAATGCCGTAACATCTCTTGAGTTATTGCATTCACGTTATACATTGGATAAAAGATGTAAAACCCCATAAACATCTCTATGCTATTACACTCCTGTTATATGTCATATTGATATGACTTGCATAAGAATATTTTAGTTTTGACTCGACTGTATTGTTTTACTTTATGCTCGGGTCAGCCCTTAGTATTTCAGTGCATTGAAGGTTATTTTCTGGAGGACATAGACGAAGATTTGGTATATTATATTTCTAGTATTATTTTCCTGCATCATGTTGTTCTGCTGCATTATTCTATTATTTTGTTGTATATATAACTCTGATAAATGTTGTATAAATTATAATCAAATGTATAGTATAAATAGCTATTTGATTATTATATTTTGTCATTCCGCTATGAGATTCTATGTTTGTTTTCTTCTTTTCTTATTCTTCTTAATTAACCCCATTGATTATTTGTGTTTCGGATTGTTTTGAGTTGGACATGTGTGGATTATTATCGACTTTAACCTTCCGAAATGTGGGTCGTCACATAACCCAGGTTTTGCAACTGACATATTTCCCAAGACCTGTAGAAGAAGTTTTTTTTTAATTAGATGCAACTAGTTCGGCAATGTTTCAAGTTCTGGAATCAACGTGTACCCAAATTATAATCTTATTGAAATAAAGCATACCTCGCGTTATCATAAGCACGATCTTTTTATACTGGCCAAACAACCCCTACAAATTTATTACACTCCTTACCCATCTCTAAAAAGAGATAAAGCAGATTGGTCGGCAGTTTTTAAAATGAAGGCAAGATTTACGTTTGATGAAAAATATATTTCAGATGAACAAGCTTCTCAAGCAGATATCGAGGAAAATGGCGAAATAATAATAACCGATGTTTAGATCGATTTTGGACCTCTAAGCGAAGAACCTAATGTATTAGTAGAAGCGTTTGATACTGCAAAGGAAAAAAATACGGAGTATGAGATCGAGTCTGAATCAGAAAATGACAAGGAATGATTAATAATGTACATTTTAATGTAAGGTAGTTTATGCGATTATTTATGTTATATTTTTCTCATTAACAATGATAGGCATTCTTAATTAAATGTTATGTTTGGGACAATATACTGTCTTTTTTTCAACGCCGCGGTTCCTTCCCATTCAGGTTCCCCTTCTTCTTCTGAGAGAGGGACCACTACTGGAGGTGATTGCAGTGGCCCATTAGAGCAGGCACGTCATATCATAGTGGCTTTACAGCCTGAACGGATGGAATTTGAGCTACAGCCATCAGGGACTGTTCTTAGTATTTCAAAGCAGGCTTACATGAGCAGGATGACTGAATGTTGGTCTAGATGGAGTAAGATCCAAGAGCTAATCAGGCAGAGTATCTGTTAGGACCTCCTTGTGAGTGTAAATTTATATATCATTATATATTACCACATTACAATTTTCTGACTAAGTATAAATGAATAACTTATATTTTCTCAACGTGTAGGGGTCGGTAGACTTGTAGGAAGCTGACATTCCCCTTTGCCAATGCCACTGGAGTTCAAAAATTGCTAAGAATTACCAGGACACAATGCCTGGCCTTAAGAAAGTGGAGAAAAGCCTAACTTGATGAGCGCTAGCGTGTAGGATGCTTGGGTTGTTTGATGGAACAACAATGAATTTAATGTAAGTTTATCATATATCACTTAAATTTGTTTTACAGCTATAAAATATAATGTCAAATTCAAATTTGTCGCCGGAGTCGGAGAAGGAGCTCCACAAATATAAACATGAACCCAGTCACACATCGCCGTGGTTCTAAGTCATTTTAACATCATTGTGAGGATTTGGTAAATTTAATAATTGTAACTATAAATAGTTATTACATTTGTATATTTTAAGTTATAAGTTATTAATAAATAGTTATTGCAACTATAATACATATATACTAACTATTTCAAAAAAGAGCGCATGGAGGTCCCGTCTCGTATATGGATGTATTTGCTCATACTCATGCCATTAAGCAGACAGATGAAGCTGGCAACCTCACGTACGCATAGGAGGACGAGGATAAAGCAATTGCTTCCTATGTAAGTATATTTTAAATTCTAAGTTATTAATATTGATCAGTTTAAGTAATTAGTTATAAAGAATTAAAATAATGTTGTGTAAATTTCAATTGTATTTTTTTTGCATTGTAGGAAAAATTTCAAGAAGCACGAGCACAGATGTTGTATGAAACGAGATGGGAAGAGTTGACATGTGATGAGGAGGATGCTATTTTTGGCTCTATCATGGAACATACATCGCGATGTAGGTGTTCTTGCTTTGGAAACTCAACGATAACTTATAAAAATAAACAACCTTATAAAAGTTGCATAATTTTTATAAAAGTTACGTAAGTTTTAATAACAATTTATTTCTATTCGCAGGCTAGGACCTCCCAAAAGCATATACTCTGGACAAAGCAGGGATTGCAGAGTTGAGAGCCATGGTTGCACATCTATAGGAGCAAGACTGCCTTCGTGCTATGGAGATGGCGCAGCTGAACCAGCGGTTGGCGGAGTATGTGCAGCAACATGGTACATTCCCTTCGTCATCGGGTGCTTCTGGAGGTGAGGACGAATCTCGATATGTACGCTATTTTGTCTTTGTATTTGGACATTATATATATGCACTTGGAGATGGTAAGTATGATGTGTTTTGTTATGTTTGATATATGTTGATGGGAGGTTGAATGTTTTATGTTGATTTGGGTATGTTTGATACATTTTGTGGAGATGTTGGATGTTTGATGTTGAGTGGATATGCTTGGTACATTTTGTGGAGATGTTGGAGGTTTGATTTTATCTTTGTTGGATTGTTTGAGCTTGAATTGTTGTTGGTATAATATGTGATTTTAGTTTTTTTATATATATATATATGATATGTATCTATGTGAAATGGAGCTGCGATATATATTGATGTATATGGATTGTATGGGAATCGAATGGCTGCGGGCATAAAAAAGCACCCAGATTACCGATAGCTTCCGACGACTAGCGATGGCTGTCTGGTCATAATATTCTGACAAATTGCGACGGCTGTCGATAGAATATTGTCAAGGTTCGTGGCCATGTGTACACCACCAACCGTTCGAAAAACATCGCTAAATGTCGTAGAAAGCCATCGAAACCCGTCACAAATTCTCATCGAAAAGAGTCAACAAGCGCATATGCTATTCCGATAGATATTCCATTGGTTATCTACCATTGGAATTTGATGTTATTCTTATAATGACCCATTTAGAATGGCTATATAAGCGGCACTCAGTTATAACTGCAGAATACATTGAGATGAATCAAAATACAACTTCACAGAAGCTGGATTTACAGCTGCTATACAAGCAGCTAAAAGGCATATGCCACCCGATAATTTAATGTGCGAAAAGCATTATGAAGTAAAAAAAATTATGTCTGTTTTTGGTTTGCCGTATCAAAAAATAAATATATATTAAAATGGTTGCATGTTGTTTTGGAAAGAAGACATTAATCTTATAAATTATAGAATATGTAACCAGGAAAGAAATAACCAAGACAAAAGAAGGGAAAGGAAGTTCCATACAAGCGTATGCATTACTTACCTATCGCTCATGGACTTCAAAAGTCATATGCATCTTATGTAATATCGCATCATATAAGATGGCACAATGTGAGAACACAGGAAGAAGGTACGTTAGCGCACCCAGCTGATGGAGAAGCATGAAAGTATTTTGATAAGAAATATCCCGCTTTCGCCGTAGAGAGCCGTGTTGTTAGGCTTGGTTTATGTATGGATGGATTTTCAACATATTCTCAATTTGATTCTAAATATTCATCTTGGCCTATAATCTTTACACCTTACAATTTACCTCTGTGGATGTATAAGAAAACTCCATATAGGTTTCTCACAGTTGTCGTCCCTGGCCATGACGATCCGACACAAGGAATCTATGTTTATTTACAACTGTTAATTGAAGAGTTGAAAACATTGTAGTACGAAGGAGTTGAAATAACAATATTTCAAAAAAAATTCATATGTTCGCTTCTTTGCTATGGACTATTAGCGATTTTCCTGCGTACACAATGCTTTCGGGTTGGAGTATAGTCGGTCTTCTAGCTTGTCCTTATTGCATGAAAGAAACACGAGTATTTTCTTTACTGCATGGGAAGAAAATTTCGTGGTTTCATTGTAATCGGTGTTTTCTCCATATTAATCATCCTTTTAGAAAAGATAATTTTTTTAACATCTAATAGACATGAGACTTTGTGACAACCAACGATTGGATCAATCGAAGGTATATATCTTCTTGTAAGGATTATCCAAAGAAACATGAAACCGAAGAACAAATTGAAATTCAATGAAAATCGACGATTCATAATTGGTGCAAACAAAGTATATTTTAGGAGTTGCCTTATTGAAAAATCTCCTAATTCGTCATAATATTAACATGATGCACAATGAGAAAAACATGTTTGATAATGTGTTTAACACAGTTTTGAATGTTAAGGGCAAGAATAAGGACAACTTAAAATCAAGACATGATATACAAGATATATGTAATCGTCCTGAGCTTCATATCAAGCCAAATGGTACTAAAAACCCAAAGCATGCTATGAGATAAACAATAACCAAGTCGAAGTACTGTTAAAATGGGTGGAAGGATTGAAAGGTTAAGCGATGAGACCAAAAAACCTAAAGCATGCTATGAGCTTCATATCTGATAAATTGTGTGGTCGATGAAGGATTGAAACATCTAGTGATGAGACCAAAAAGAAAAGTCAAGACATCCAATATTTTTCATCAACGGATATAAATTCTATACCAAAAAATATGGTGTTGAAAAATTAACTAACAATAACGGTGTATTTGTTAAAGGCAATGATAATCCAAATGATCATATAAATGATTTTTATGGCAAGTTAACCCAGGTTTTGCAGTTGACATATTCAAAAGACCTGCGGAGGAAGTTTTTTTGTTTAGATGCAACTGGTTCAACAATGGTTCAGGTTATGAAATCAACATGCATACAAATTATAATCTTATTGAAATAAAGCATACCTCGCGTTATCATAAGTATTATCCTTTTATACTCGCCAAACAAGCCCTATAAGTTTATTACACTCCTTATCCATCTCTAAAAAGAGATAAAGCAGATTGGTCTATAGTTTTTAAACGAAGGCAAGATTTACATTTGATGGAAAGAATATTTCAGATGAACAAACTTATCAAGCAGATATCGAGGAAAATGGCGAAATAACAATAACTGACGATTAAATTGATTTTGGACCTCGAAATGATGAATCAGATGTATTAGTAGAAACATTTGAGACTGCAGAGGAAAATAATATAAAGTATAAGACCAAGTCTGAATCAAAAAAAGATGATGACTAATTAATAATGTATATTTTAGAAGAAGGTAATTTATGCGATTATTTATATTACATTTTTCTCATTAACAATGATAGGCATTCTCATAATTAAATGATATGTTTTTCTATAATAAAATGATATGTTTATGAAAGATATTATGTCTTTTTCCGATACCACGGTTCTTCCCATTTAGGTTCCCCCTCTTCTTCTCAAAGAGGGACCGCAGCTGGAGGTGATGGCCGCAGCCCATCAGAGCAGGCAGTGCGTACTATAGTGATTTTGCAGCCTAAAGCGGATGGGTCGTAAGTATTAAAGTTATTAGCAATAAAAATATTTTGTGTATGATATATTAGCCATGATTTATTAAAGGTCTGTTTCATATTTAACAATTGGGATTTGAGCTCGATCCGTTAGGGAATGTTCTTAGTATTTCGAAGCAGGCTTACATGAGCATAATGACTGCATGTTGGCCTAGATGGAGTAATATCCTAGACCCCATTAGGCAGAGTATCTGGCAGCACTTCCTTGTGAGTGTAAATTTATATACCACTTTACAATTTGCTGGCTAAGTATAAATGTATAATTTATATTTTCTCAACGTGCAGGGGACGGTAGACTTGCATGAAGGTGACGTTCCCCTTTGCCAGCGCCACTGGAGTTCAAAAATTACTAAGAATTACCAAGAGACAATGTCTGGCCTTAGGAAAGTGGGGAAGAAGCCTAACTGATGGGTGCTAGTGTGTGGGATGCTTGGGTTGCTTAGTGGAACAACGATGAATTTAATGTAAGTCTATCATATATCACTTAATTTGTTTTACAGCTTTAAAATATATTGTCCAATTTAAATTTATAGGTAGAGTCAAAGAGGAACTCTACGAATAGAAACAATAACCTGGTCACACATCGTGGTTGTTCTAAGTCATTCCAGCATCATCATGAGGATCTGGTAAATTTATTAATTGCAATAATAACAAGTTATTACATTTGTATATTATAAGTTATTAATAAATAGTTATTATAACTATAATACATATATACTGATTATTTCAGGAAAGCGCACGTGGAGGTCCCATCTTATATATGGATGTATTTGCTCATACTCATGCCATCAAGCAGTTGGCAACCTCACGTACATATGGGAGGACGAGGATAAAGCGACTGCTTCCTATGTAAGCATATTTTAAATTTAAGTTATTAAAATTGGTTGGTTTAAGTAATTAATTATAAAGAATTAAAATGACGTTGTGTAAATTTTAATCGTATTTTCTTTTACATTGTAGGAAAAAATTCAGAAAGCACGAGCACAGATGTTGGACAGGATGAGTTGATGCGTGATGAGGAGGATGCTATTTTTGACTCTATCATGGAACCAACGTCGCGATGTAGGCGTTTTGGCTTTGGGAACCAAGCGGTAATTTATAAAAATAAACTACCTTATAAAAGTTGCACAGTTTTTATAAAAGTTACTTAAGTTCTATAACAACTTATTTCTATTCGCAGGCTAGGACCTCCCAGAAAGCGTACCAAAAAGCTCAGGACAAAGCAGAGATTGCAGAGCTGAGACCCATGGTTGCACAGCTATAGGATCAAGACCGCCTTTGTGCTATGGAGATGGCATAGCTGAACCAGCGCTTGGCGGAGTAAGTGCAGTAGCATGGGACATTCCCTTCGTCGTCAGTGCTTCCGGAGATGAGGACGAGTCTTGATAGGTACGTTATTTTGTGTTTGTGTTTAGACATTGTATATGCACTTGGAGATGGTATGATGTGTTTTGTTATGTTTGATGTACGTTGATGAGAGGTTGGATGTATTTGTTGATTTGGGTATGTTTGATACATTTTGTGGTGATGTTGGATGTTTGATGTTGATTGGATATGCTTGGTACATTTCATAAAGATGCTTGATGCTTGATTTTATGTTTATTGGATTGTTTGAGCTTGATTTGTTGTTAATATTGTTGTTAGTATAATATGTGATTTTAGCTTTTATATATATATATATGATATATATATATATATATATATATCTGTGTGTGTGAAATGGAGCTGTGCCATATATTAATATAGATGGATTGTATGAGAATCGAATGGCTGCTGGGGAGGGAAAAAATACCCAGATTACTGATAGCTTCCGACAGATAGCAATGGCTATCTTGTCACAATATTCTAGTGGATAGCGATGGCCATCGATAGAATATTGGTAAGGTTCATGGCCACGTATACACCGTCAGCCATTGAAAAACTATCGCTAATAACCATAGGAAACCATCAGAAAGCCATGTAATTCTTGTAGTGAACCCGAACCCGATCCGTTTATTAACGGGTTGACCCGACCTGACCCGTGTAACCTGATTATAAATGGGTCAGGTCGGGTCGTAAACGGGTTAGATCAACCTATATAAGGTATAAATGGGTTATAAACGGGTCGTAAATGGGTAATAAACTGGTTGAATTCGATTTCAAGGGTCGAGTTGGGTTATAATCGTGTCAAGTCAGCATATATAAGTATAAACGGGTTATAAACGGGTCAAATACGGGTTCATGGGTCAACCCGAAACCCCCCCGTTTATAAACGGGTCAAATTTGGGTTGATCCGGAAATGACCCGCCCACTTAAGTAGGTCGGATTAACTTGCTAATTTCTGTGTAATCTTTGGTTCGTGTTTCGGGTCATGCTAGAAATTGATAGCCCTAATCCCAATGCACAAAAAATTATTATCAAAAATCCTAAAATCTTATAATTTAAATCCCGATTTAGATCAGATCTCTACCTTTACGATTCGATTTATATTGTGATTCAAACTTAGTTAAAATCAGAACTCAAAAAATGATTCAACCTACGCTGATATCTTTAATATACTTACTAGGATCCACAAGTCAACTTCTAATGTTTTCTAAATAAAGTGGAAAATAAAGAAAATTGAGTTTTTGGTTTAAATTTAGAGGTTCAAATGCAAAATCAATGTAAAAACATGTATAAAAGTTTAAAATATAGATCTTTTAAATCTTTGATTTATGATTTAAATCCCGTTTCGATTTAAAGTTTGAATTTCACAATTTACGATTTGAATCCATTATTGAAAACCTTGGTTTGAAGTAGTTCAAAACAGAATTCACAAGTGGGATAGAGTCATGACTTCAGAAGTTCCTTCAACCTAAAAAAATCCATAACTTTTTAGGTTTCTTTAAAAAATAATCTTCTCGTAGTTTGAATTAGATATTGCATAACTTTGTACCGAATTACACTTTTTATATTATCTTATAGGAAGATGCTATATTTTATACAAAGATGATTAGTATCACTTTATGATGCTTATTGAATAAAACTAATTATACTTTTTTGATACTCATGCAATGTCTTTGCTATATACAAATTGTTGAAAAGTGTATCATCCTTCATGCCTCACTAGGCTTGATGAGTGCTCTAGAGGGAAGGATAATAGATGTTGATGTGCATGTAAAGTGCTGCTTGAGTTTCTTTACATGCACATAGGGAAGGATAACTGATAATACTATGTAAGGTTTTACCACTTACGTACTATTTTGGGTAGTTTATTTAGTTTTACCTTATCAATTCATCAAAGTTGCTTACATTTTGTCGTTATTATAAAGCAATTTTGCTTTTCTCTTTTCCATTTGCTACAACTGATTCAAAATACCATTAAGTTATAGTTATCATAGTAAGTAAGAGTAAGGATTATATACCAATATTATTGTATGGCACTTCATAGGTGAATTTATGTTTGGTTGTGTAATATATGATACACCATGAAAACACTGAAGCTTTACTGTGCTAATCATTATAACTCAAGGGATTTATTTAGATTTCAAGCATTAATTATATTCATTATTTGGGATTGTGAACTTGAATGCATGATAAGAATCAAGATAATGTATGTTTCAAAAAAAAAGTGAACCTACATGTTGGTATTTAAGTTATCCAATTGACTTTGAATTTTTAACTAAGACATTAATTTTCATCTTCAATCTACTTCGCACATTCTAATCACTCAACGATGGTCCTATGTTTCAATAAACTTACTTTAAACTGTCATAAGTTCATTTCAATCATCAAATGACTTTAATAAAATGAGCGAGTATATATTAAATCTTTAGAGGATTATATTTTTGTGTTTATACAATTTTTAGCTGTATGAAAGGTTGGGAAATAAATTTAATGCATTGAGAATATAATTTATTCTCTATATAAAAAAAGTAAGGTTAAAGAATGTTGATTGAAATTTTAAAAAAGTTTACTAAGACATGAGTTGAATTAAATGATCATGTTAATTGCCATTCAAAAAATATTTTAGTATTTATATAAACAAATATTTGATGGTAACAATAGATAAATATAGTTGCAATCCGTATGCTTATTTTTACTGGATTTTTATTTTTAAAAATCTACTTGATTTACCCTTTCTCAACAAGGGTCATCTTTTGCACATTGATCTGCTTTTCATATGCTAATTAATAAGGAGCTTGCGGTCTTTATCAAATTGTGTAACATTGTCACTGTTCTCTAATAGCAAGCTTATCATTATGGTATTAGATGAACATTCAATCCATTTGGGTTTAGCGATGGGGACATGGAAGGATGACAACCTCTATCAGCATATTGTGCTTGGTCAATGATGCTACACTTTTATCCAAACACTAATTTTTCTTTTTTAATTTTTTACGTGTATCAAAACAAACAATCCATCTACTTATCTATTGTAATGCTGTAAACATTTTCTTTTATGGACTTAATTTATCCTAGCTTGACTTCTTTGTTCAGCACGGTTTGATATTCATGTATTTGATAAGATTTAGATAACACCCTTTCATTCGTCTTTCAAAAAAAAATTTCATTTGATGTAATTTGTTTTTGATGCGGATATATTTGTCACAACTTAGTATTTCCTTTGTTGGAAATATTAGATCATCTATTTTATTTTATTTTCTATTGCCCATCTAGTTACTATGCTTTCAAATGAGTTTGATGGCCAACGGTACAATTTATTATTTAGTGTTAAGGAAATGAACTACCATATATACTCCTTATTTTGGAAGCACGTTGGACTGTGCATCAAAATTGTTTGCGCATGAGCCATAGTGAACCATTCCATGCAACAGTTATTTTTTTAAGACAGCTCCAACAATTGTACTAAACCACTTGAGCCTTTACATGATAGCTCAAGAGTACAAGTGCTATATATGTATCACCTTGCTATATATCCCTTTGTGATGTATAAACTATGTTGTTCTAATTAAATCTGTTTTATAATAGGGTGAATAATACATTAGATTAGTTTTCTAATGTGCTTATTAAATTTAAACATATATTGTGCATGGCATTTTATAGTTCGACGCATATAATTTTTTCTTCACATTACACTGGTTTGAACATGATTTACAAATATGGTTTTACCAATAATGCACTATTGTATTTCCAAAGCTTTACATTCAACGCCGTGTGCATAGCACGGGTTTGCGATCATTTTATTTGGTTTCTGGAGCCAACTTAATAAATTTTTCAAAACCTTTAGGAATATTATAGAGCATTGATTTTGCACTTATGGATGTGAATCAAACCATGGGTAATGCATTTTCTCAGCAATATAGAAGCTTTACAGCTTATAATATTATAAGTATTCTTTCTCAAGTCTAAAATTTGTATGTCAATTAGTTTCAAATTAATGTGATGGGACAGAAAAAGTAATTGGTATAATAGATCAAAGGGTGTCTCTTGTCTTACAAACATGAAGTGTCAACTTTGCAAGAATATGGAGACATTCATTATGATATGCAATTTGTAGGTATCCATTTCTTTCTAAAGTAAGCACTGAAGTTAAAACAATGTATAATTGGCTAGAAGACAGTAAAGTTAAAATAATTTACAAGGGTTTATTCAGTAAACTCGGGAGGAAATAAACTATATAATGTTGATCATCAGAATGATTATTATCCAAAAATTACATGCAAAAAGAAGTTGTCAGATTGTGCAAATAACTTTATGAATAGCCAAATTACAGAAAATTAAAGTTAAGATAGTGGTAGTGGTTAGTGTAGTGATCCTCCCTAGAATCTAATGATTATAATGATTGCTTGTACAATTTGATTGGGAAATACTTAAAAACATCATAGAAGCAACACAAAATGTATTTGTGATTGAGAAAATCATCAAAGGAAATTTTATCATACTTTTACATCTGTAACTCCTAAGATCCTCAGGCTTTTCAACAAGGAGTACTATATTAAAGCAATCGACTCGAACAACCTATGGGTTAATAATTCTGAAACTAACTATGCCAAATTAAAATTAAAATATTTCAAATTAGAAATTAGCACCTTTTCAATAAGGAAGAATCAATTATTGGACCGCCTGAATGTAAATTTTTGTTCGATTGGAGTGGGAGTCGCCGTCTGAGTAGAAATCGGGAGTCGTTGTCGATTCGCCATCATTTGATGGAGATAAAATTTGGAGTTGCATCACATGTTATGCTGCCTATCACAGTCCCGCCGCCTCCTGATGAATCTGAATTGTTGTATTGGTGAAAATATAAGAAGATAAGGAAAATAACTTGGGTGAAAAATAAAAAAGTAAAGGAAATTGCGTACGAGAAATTTGGAACAAAGAGGTGGATGGAGCCTGAGAGGAGAAAGGAAATTTTAGGGTTTCATTTTTTTTTTCATTTTAATGATGCAATAGAAATGAACAGATGTACAGAGAAAAAATAAAGGCAAGGCATCCTCCCTCTAAAATTATCGCGCCATGTGAAATTGTACCCACCTTGAAAATGGCCCCTTCATACACAGTCGTAGTGCAATGTACATTACATAACTTTTTTTTATTCTTTTTTGTTTTTATTAATGAACTAAAATAGCACTTTAGCTTTAAACGCTATAATTAATAGTTATAAAAAGCAACTTCTCGTATAGTGTAATAATTTGTAACGTAATATTTATATTTTTCAAAGTTTGAATTTTTTTTAATATTTTGAACTTTTACGAAATTTTGAACATTTTGTAAACTTTACAATTTATTTAACATTCTATTTTTTTTATTTTTTGAAAATTTCAAAATTTTTTCTCTAAATTTTATCAATATTTTTGAATTTGTTTAGAATATTTTAAATTTTTAAAATTTTTTAAATATTAAATTTAATTATCAATTATAACTATCAAATATTAAACACTATATAATAAATATTACTTCTTAATTATTAAAGATTACTTATTACTTATTAAAAATTTATTATTAAATGGTAAATAATAAATATTAGTTTTAATTTTTGATTATTAATAACTGCTTCTTAATTATGTAATATTAATCATTAATTATTACATAAAAACGTTAATTATTATTTTTAATTATTAATAACAATTATTTAATACTAAATATTACTTGTTAGTTATGAATTATCAATTATTAAATATATTTATTACAAAATTCATCATGGTTAAGTTGGGATAAGTTACCCAAAATTATGTACTTATAAAAATAACATATCTCACCTAGTAAATTCCTTATAAATCAACCATAAAATAGCTTCAAAAATTATCGAAAATTAACCGTCGGTAATCTGCCTTGGTTTTAACGGAAATTAGCATCAAAAAATTTCCTTTGGTAAAATGATGCAATTTGTAATGGTTTAGTAGGGATATAAAAATTAGATGGCGATAATACAAAAGAATTTGAAATAGAATAAAATAAAAATTATTCCTTGCAAATCACTAGCAAATTCATCGTAAATTTAGAAACAAAAAACATTTCACTATAATATGCCACTATCATCGGCTTTTCTTGTAGTATAGAGCTTATTATTTTCATTATCACAAATTTTTAGTTGGTGTTTTGATGAATTTTATGTATGAACTTATTCTCAGTTTATATGTTTGTTTTGTACACTTTTAGGTAGTACTTTTGTTGAATATTATGATGTATAAACTTGCCACCGTGTAGGTTGTGATACCTACAATGGAGATAGATGTTACATTTTTTCTTGGTAAGTGCAATTTAATGCTAAACGAAGTTAAATCAAGAGTGTCTAAATGTAACGATCTGGAATTTTCGATCCCGAAATTCCAGATAGTTATGAAAAAGAAGAAAGAGATTGAAGAAGAAACAGAAAATAAAACACAGAATCTCATATTCGCAGCGGATCAAAATATAATATCAAGTAAAATAACAGTTTTACAAAGAAGAACTTTATCAATACATTTACATTTTATAGATCAGAGTTTTACATATACACAATCACTGGACATATACAAATCAACATATCCCAGATAAACAGAAATATTACAGCGGAAACACTCTATATGATCCTGCCATCCAGCTCGTCTCCTGAGCTCCAGAACGTCCTTACCTGAGAATCTGTAATACTCGGTCTGACCCGAGCATTACATCAAAGTAACACCCGGGTCAGGCTGGAAATTAGCGTGAGTAAACCCATATAAATTAAAATATCAAGTAATAAACTTATTTGCAACCCAGGGTAGCTCGTACCCTTTTACGAATTCTTACCTATAACAGTCAACCATTTATCCCACCCAACAGTTCACAGTTTAAATGTCCATGTTACATAATTTATTCCATCCCAGCCTGTTTACCTCTAACCAAGCTATAAAGAACTACTGCCAATTTCTAATCGAAGTGGTTTCGGGTATTTACTGACACCCGACCCCGGTCTCTTCGAATCCAAGGTTGATCTCTTTAAGTTTAAACAATACAATTTATATTCAAGTTATCATATCACATAACAATTCATATCTCAGATAGGTAGCCCACATTCTTCAACTAAAGCATTTCTTATCACAGATCATCACATCATATCAGACTTGAGGTATTAATTAATTTAAAACATTCATTCAAATTTATCATCCTAAGCAAGATTAATTAGTCATATAATAAATTTAATTTTCCAATTTAATTAATTACTTATGATTAATTACATAACCCAGCTTAATTTACATTAATCAATTACATACCTTTTTGTTATTACTTTAATTAACCATCCTTAATTACCTTCATTAATTACTAGTTATACTTAATTAATTAATCTTAATCAATTAACTAACCTCAATTAATTTCTTTAATTGACTATCCTTAATTAATTATCCTTAATTAATTTATTAATTAATCACATTAATAATTAAATTCTTGGTTACTAATTAATTAACCTTTCTCTAGTTAATTAATTTAAATCACCCAACCTTAATTACTTAAAGTTAAGTCATTTCTCTTAAATAACTTCTTGGTTATCATTAAAAATCTTATTAAATAAATTTTGAATTAATTTACCATTAATCTAAAATTTGACTTCCTTCTTAAGTTTAGTTAATGATTAAACACATTAAATCTTCTTAATTTAATCACGTTATTAATTTAGTTTAAACAACCCTAAGAATCAACTTAATTAAACTAATATTTAAATAAACAACTTTATTTAAAATAATGATCTAAGTGAATTAATAAAACTTGATCAAGTTATCTTTTAACACTTAAAACGTAATTATTTTACCCGAGAAAATCCTAGGAATTACTCGAACTAAAACTGAGTTTCCTCATCCTTTTCTCGAGCTTCCTCCTTTTCCTTAAAACTTGTTCAAATCTTTAAAACTGTAAGTATCATTCATTTACTCACGTTTACCCCCAGATTTTCCTGAGCCAAACCCTACGAACTCTCGAACCAGCCCTAACTTCGAGCCACTATACAGAATTCACGAGTTCAATCCCGAGACACAGCTTCTTCCAAAAAGAAAACATAAAAGCTTCCTTCTTCCACTGATACATCGAGCATCGGTGCACGTGCACCGCCGATTCATCCTTCTCCGATCGCACTCGTGACCTGAGACAAGTCACCTTCAACTCCCTCATCATGATCGACCACCCAGAAATTTAAATCTCCACGCGAATTCAAATCGAGTATTTCGAACCAAACTGGAACCAAATCTCTGGCTAAATCCACTCACCGGTGACGACCTCGCCCACCAGAGTCCATGCCTCTCCGACCAGAGCAACGTCCCAGAGACACACGACATTCCCACCCCTCGCGATCACTTCCAGTACTTCACCAACGACGAATGATCTACTAGAAGATCGTTGACGGAACCCGACATTAAACCCTATATCGCCCCTCTTCATCCACTTCGGCCATCAGAAAAATTCCTACCCAATTTTCCCGAGTTCCCATACTCCCCATCCTCCTTCAGACGAAATCTTGACCACTCACTCGCCTCCGATCGACTGTGATCGACCAAAAACCCAATATTGATCATCACAGCATAATCCAATAATCCCTACACTAAAAATCTCAATTTTACTTCCTAAAATCATCATCTTCGATTAATAAACTATTCCTGAATTCAAACTACTAAAGTATGATAATTTATTTTTGACAAATGTATGTGTATTTACTGTAAAAACCCAATTTGAAAAAAATGTCTAATATAACCTTTTGGAAATTTTTTTTAAGAGTAAGGTTATAATCTTTGATTCATCTTTTATTTAAAAATCGAAACTTAAATTCAATCACAGGAAGGGATTTGAGATTTTTTTTTCTCTGTAGCCTGTAAATAAGGCAGAGGAGGATATTTATCTATATACAGACATTTTTCAGACATTGCCATATATACCATACATTCACATCAGCCTTCATATGAACACTTTTAATCTAGATTGCAGTAACATTTATCACTGGTAAGAATCATAATTTCAGATTAAAAACTGTTTTGAATTTAGGTCTACTCACCTGAAACAAAAAGTAAAGAACAGAGCACACTTTCTGGATTAAGAAAATAGCAGCTTGATCTTCCTTGCTTGTTTGATTTAGTTGTTGTTAAGTTTTAGGTTGAAGCTTTCCCCTATTTTTTTATAATGCTCGGTTTTCTTTTTAATGCACGAAATGGAAACAAAAGAATGATATATAAAAGAAATGTGTATAGCTGAAGTAGTATTCAGGTACAAGATTATATTGTAAGATTGTACATGCTTTGTTTCCCCTAGTACAAAATTTAGACAGAGATTTTTCCTTAGTTTGGAGGCTGAAATGACGAATTGGGTGCTAACATTAATTATGCTCGTCTTCTTTTGTTAAAATTCACATACTTATCTTTTATATATTTGAATGTACTTGAATGTATATTTGCTATCTTTTATTCTCATGAGTACATTCTTGAATATATATACCACTGTCTTCCTTTGCAAGCTCATGGATATTCATATTTTTTCTTGTCATATTTCATATTTGAATGTACTATTTGTTCCCTTTTCCTTTGGTCAATGATCTCAGGCTCGACTAGAAATATTGTATGCTGGATATGAAACCTTGCATGCTTGGACATTAAATGCCTGACATTGATAAAAAAGGTTGTGTGTACTTGAGATGATGTGTATTTATGATGTGTGTGTGAATCCATTTGTTGTTATGTATATATTTATCACTTTATAAATATATATATATATATATATTATTTCATATGAGCATACATTCCTATATTTGTATATTTATACATCTATATTTATATATATCATCTAACACAAAAAAACTCATATCTAAAATTTTATGGATATTTTATCACAATTTAAATGGTGAAGTTTATCTACACAACAAGTTTTTTTTCTTTTCCATGGGATTCAAAAATTATACAATGCAACATTCAATATAAATTTTAATTCAATGTTTTATTTTAGTTTCCAAATCAGCATATATTTCAAATATCCTTAATTACCAGAAATTCATTTATTTGACTAATTAGTATTAATATTTCAATATTAAAATCAATTAATTTCCCGATTAACAGACGTCCAAAATCTGGGTCATCACATCTCTCCCCCTTTTAAATCTTTTCGTCCTCGAAAAGGAATAAAGCCAAAATTTATGAAAATGCTTAAATCAGATAAATTCCTTTGATCATTTTTAAACTACTTTAAAAATCTATATAATATTTCTAAAATAGTTTTTATAAAATACTTTTATAACTCGATGTTTCGACAAGTCCATCCTTGTTCTTACAGAAATTCGGTCATACGTTGATCAGTCGTACAACTGAAAATCTATAAGTGCTTGGCAGACCCGTTTTCAACATCCAGTGAAAATATTTCGAAAATAATTTTATTGAAAATATAGAAAACGGTTTCGAAAATAGAGGAAATATCTTTGGTGAAATTGCTCTCGAAATCATCACACCCATCCATGGTCACAGTTACATCCTGGGTTACGTTGCCATCGCAGCAAAAGTCCATGTAACTGATTACACCATAGAACCCACAACAGATCGCAGTTACATCCAGGGTTACGTTGCCATCACAGCAAAGTCCATGTAACTGTTGGCTCTCAGCGGCACACACGATTTTCGCTGTCAAAATGAAACTTCTCCACTCCTACATAGGAATCAGTCTACCGATATAAAATCAAACGCAGACTGTTGGTTCTCAGCGGCACACATGACTTTCGCTATGTTACCATAGTGTCACAGTCTACCGATATAAAATCAAACGTAGACTGTTGGCTCTCAGCGGCTCACGAGACTTTCGCTATGGTCTGCAGTAGATCGCAGTGACATCGAGTTACACTGTCGTCACAGCATAACCCAAATGCCTCTGTGGGCACCAGCCCCTTGACTTTCGCTACACAAATAATCCTCAGGAACTAGTTTTGTCCGGACTCCTCACAGGATCAACTTTAGAAAACCCCTTGGGGTTCAAGGCAGTACCACCCAGTGGCACTCCTGAGAAGTTCATTTCAAGGGAGTGCCTTTTTCCCCAGAGCAAATCTCAAAACACTTTATACTATACACATATAGTATTTTCCAAATCATACACCTAGTATGAATCTCATATAAATGCTTTTACACAAAATCGATTCTCAAAATCGATAATTCATAAATCAGGCTTTCCCAAATCCCAATATTGATTTTATCCAAAAATCAAAAGCCTTTTCCAAATCCAAAGGTTCCCAAAACCATTTCCATAAAATCTTTTATATATATATTCATATATATAATTTTCTTAGGAAATCTTTAAATCACTTTATACTTATATAAGTTTCCTTTGTATACTTCAAAACTTTCAAAAACCTTTTTCTTCTGGCAATGGATTCAATAAGGGGAGTTTTATCATATATAACAAAGATACGTAACTTTGTTTATTCCCAATCAAATATTCAAATTTGATTACTTTATAAAGTCACTTGCCAAATTTCTTACTTTTATTATAAAGTAAACTTTAACTCAGAAAAATATTCAATTTCCACTTTATTTCTATGAAGTTAATTCCTACCATAGAAATATAAATTTTAAATTTATTTTATTTTAGTTCCTCATATATTCACAAATATATTTTCCATTTCAAAAATCATCTTATAACCTTTTATCTATAACTTCAAAATCAAATTTCCACCTTTATTCATTGTCAATTTCTCAAAATATACTTTCAATTTCAAAAATATTTTCAGTTTTTATCCATAAATTTTCAATGCCAATTTCATTCAAACCCGTACGATGTCCCCATATCATTCGTACACAATATCAATCTGATCGCTCACTCGATCACACAATTTCACTTCCGAACTAGTATCGTCCACCCGACTTCCTAGTGCGGACTCAGATCTGGTTTCTTGATCAGAAACCGTAATTCTCCTTGCATAGTCACACCTATGATAGAGAATATCCAGAACCAATCAAAAATCCATATCCAGGTTCGCCGTCGAAAATCGAGCGAAAAATCCCAACTCGGATCGATAATACCATCTCGAAATTCTATGCTCGAATCTGGATCAAATCACTATGCGAATAGAATAATATACGTACATCCTACGTATTTATCTTCTTTGATTATTAGTTAAATCAATTTCCTTTATATTCACCCTCACTCTGATTTTATTCACTTATTCACGTTTGTCTTAATCCCCACTTGGATTATTACTTCACTTCTTATCTCAGTTGGGTATTTAATCAATAACAGTTTGAACTCCGTCCAATTTAAATTTTGAAAATAGCTTGGAAAATTTTAAAATGAATAAGTAATTGAAAAATTATTATTACTTTGTACAATAGCTGTAAAATAGTTAAGTAGTTGTAAGATAGTTGAAAATAGTAATTATTTATAAAACAGTTGAAAAGGAAAAAAAACAGTAATCAGTTTATAAATCAGTTGTAAAATGGTTAAATAGTTCCAAAAGTAATTGTAAAACAAGCTTAAGATAGTTTTAGGTTTTAAAAAGAAAAGTTGTATAGTAAATAGTTTGGAAAAATAGATTTATATTAAAACAATTTATTTTGAAAAATAGTCAAGAGTCAAACTGTTCAATTCCCAACCTCCATTTCAAATAAATTCAACTTAAATTTTCCACTTCCAATTGGGTTCCAATTTTAAATAACTTCAATGTTCCCTAAACTTGATTTATTCCTAATTCAAGTTGAATTAGCCTCAATTCCTTTTCAAATTCAAATCAAATTCCATTTGATTTTTAAACATATTCACTTTAATTACAATTCCAAATTATTCAAATTAGTTTAGACTAATTTCAAATCATTTCAATTTCAATATGAATTAATCCCAATTCCCATTTTGAATTTGAACTCATTCAATCTTCAATTTTATTTCAAATTAATCCAATTCCAATTTTCCATTTGAATTTTATACTTATCCATCTTCAATCACAATTCTCATTAATCCAAATCAAATTCTGTTTGAACTAATTCAATTTAAATCTTAATTTTAAACCATCTCGAATTATATAGATTCGAGTTAAATTCCCAAATGTTGATTTAACCCCTTAAATCAAATTAATCTTCATTTTAAATTAGCAATCCAAATCTTTAACAATTTTCAATTCTGAATCCAAATTTCAAATGTTCATTTTAAATTGCCTTTACTTAACTTATTTCAAGGTTCAAATAAAAGTTCAAAACTTTTAAACAATTAAATCTTCAGAATTTCATTTATCTCCAAATTTTTAACTTCTAACTTTGAAACCAGTTCTTAAACAATTTTATTTTGCAAATTTAGTTCTTAAGTTCAAAGTGATTCCATTTTATTTCTGCAATGGATGTATATTACCTCAATCCATTTCTTAATTTAATTAGAATAATCCAATTCACAATTTCATGGATTATTAATAACAAAAGAATGCTATCAGGATAAACCAAAGTAAATAAACATCCAAATTATTTAAAACAGCATCCCTCACTAGCTCACATTTCCCATTTCCAGATCTCAAATCCATTTGAGATCACACATAACTCCCATTTCAAAACAACCCATTTAACTTCACTAAGTAAAATTTTAATTTCATCTTAAAATTTTCAATTTAGGTTGTTCTTATTTAACTTCCCCAAAGTTAAATTCAATTCACTTGATCTAGTCAATCTCACAAAATTTGAATTTCTCCATTTCAAATTCTTAAACTTCCCATCAATATCCCTTCTCACTTATAAGCTCAAATTTAAAACTCAACATTTAGAGTTTATTTCAAACCATCTTTGTATCTATATATACATATTTATTTCTTTGCCCACTACGCTATACTTTAAAATTTAAACCACCTTTGGTTTTAATTTAAGACAGATCTTTTATAAGTTTTCAAACAACTTCTTATTTTAAAGTAAGATCACATTCAAGTATATTCCAACAATATTATTTATTCTTTTCTTTTAACACTTTGAAACAATTCAAATGTTTCTAAACTTAGGTTTAAACTTCACAATTTAAATCTGTTCTAATTTACAAGTTATACTCATCTAAGTTTATATCCTTAACACATTTTATTTTGCTTACTCATTAACACACCTTCCACTATTAAATACAACAACCATTTATGATAATAACCAAGATTATCATATCAGGAAACCAATTCATTATCATCTTTATTCTGAAAACATTTTTACAAATTCAGGATTTTAATTCAGTTTGGATCCATTTCAAATTTATCTCCATTCAATTACAATTTGGTTGTATTACTATTACCACTTAATTCTCATTATTTAATTTAATTCCAATAATTTTTAACAACCAATTACTTTAACATTTATTGGTTAAAAAATATTGCTTTATATATATCAAAATATATCCTTACTTAAAATCATTTAAAATCTTTATATAAGAAAATAACAAGTACGCTCTCATATATATATATATATATACACTCAACTCATTCTAGGGTACTATTGACCGTATCCTTATGAGTATACCCACCAGAGCCAAGGTTCTCGCTTAACCTTCCAGCTCTGATACCAACTATAACGACCCGGAAATTTTCGATCCCGAAAATTCCAGATAGTTATGAAAAAGAAGAAAGAGATTGAAGAAGAAACAGAAAATAAAACACAGAATCTCACATTCGCAGCGGATCAAAATATAATATCAAGTAAAATAACAGTTTTACAAAGAAGAACTGTATCAATACATTTACATTTTATAGATCAGAGTTTTACATATACACAATCACTGGACATATACAAATCAACATATCCCAGATAAACAGAAATATTACAGCGGAAACACTCTATACGATCCTGCCATCCAGCTCGTCTCCTGAGCTCTAGAACGTCCTTACCTGAGAATCTGTAATACTCGGTCTGACCCGAGCATTACATCAAAGTAACACCCGGGTCAGGCTGGAAACCAGCGTGAGTAAACCCATATAATTTAAAATATCAAGTAATAAACTTATTTGCAACCCAGGGTAGCTCGTACCCTTTTATGAATTCTTACCTATAACAGTCAACCATTTATCCCACCCAACAGTTCACAGTTTAAATGTCCATGTTACATAATTTATTCCATCCCAGCCTGTTTACCTCTAACCAAGCTATAAAGAACTACTGCCAATTTCTAATCGAAGTGGTTTCGGGTATTTACTGACACCCGACCCCGGTCTCTTCGAATCCAAGGTTGATCTCTTTAAGTTTAAACAATACAATTTATATTCAAGTTATCATATCACATAACAATTCATATCTCAGATAGGTAGCCCACATTCTTCAACTAAAGCATTTCTTATCACAGATCATCACATCATATCAGACTTGAGGTATTAATTAATTTAAAACATTCATTCAAATTTATCATCCTAAGCAAGATTAATTAGTCATATAATAAATTTAATTTTCCAATTTAATTAATTACTTATGATTAATTACATAACCCAGCTTAATTTACAGTAATCAATTACATACCTTTTTGTTATTACTTTAATTAACCATCCTTAATTACCTTCATTAATTACTAGTTATACTTAATTAATTAATCTTAATTAATTAACTAACCTCAATTAATTTCTTTAATTGACCATCCTTAATTAATTATCCTTAATTAATTTATTAATTAATCACATTAATAATTAAATTCTTGGTTACTAATTAATTAACCTTCCTCTAGTTAATTAATTTAAATCACCAAACCTTATTTACTTAAAGTTAAGTCATTTCTCTTAAATAACTTCTTGGTTATCATTAAAAATCTTATTAAATAAATTTTGAATTAATTTACCATTAATCTAAAATTTGACTTCCTTCTTAAGTTTAGTTAATGATTAAACACATTAAATCTTCTTAATTTAATCACGTTATTAATTTAGTTTAAACAACCCTAAGAATCAACTTAATTAAACTAATATTTAAATAAACAACTTTATTTAAAATAATGATCTAAGTGAATTAATAAAACTTGATCAAGTTATCTTTTAACACTTAAAACGTAATTATTTTACCTGAGAAAATCCTGGGGATTACTCGAACTAAAACTGAGTTTCCTCATCCTTTTCTCGAGCTTCCTCCTTTTACTTAAAACTTGTTTAAATCTTTAAAACTGTAAGTATCATTCATTTACTCAAGTTTACCCCTAGATTTTCCCGAGCCAAACCCTACGAACTCTCGAACCAGCCCTAACTTCGAGCCACTATACAGAATTCACGAGTTCAATCCCGAGACACAGCTTCTTCCAAAAAGAAAACATAAAAGCTTCCTTCTTCCACTGATACATCGAGCATCGGTGCACGTGCACCGCCGATTCATCCTTCTCCGATCGCACTCGTGACCTGAGACAAGTCAACTTCAACTCCCTCATCACGATCGACCACCCAGAAATTTTAATCTCCACGCGAATTCAAATCGAGTATTTCGAACGAAACTGGAACCAAATCTCTGGCTAAATCCACTCACCGGTGATGACCTCGCCCACCAGAGTCCACGCCTCTCCGACCAAAGCAACGTCCCAGAGACACACGACATTCCCACCCCTCGCGATCGCCTCCAGTACTTCACCAACGACGAACGATCTACTAGAAGATCGTTGACGGAACCCGACATTAAACCCTATATCGCCCCTCTTCATCCACTTCGGCCATCAGAAAAATTCCTACCCAATTTTCCCGAGTTCCCATACTCCCCATCCTCCTTCAGACGAAATCTCGACCACTCACTCGCCTTCGATCGACTGTGATCGACCAAAAACCCAATATTGATCATCACAGCATAACCCAATAATCCCTACACTAAAAATCTCAATTTTACTTCCTAAAATCATCATCTTCGATTAATAAACTGTTCCTGAATTCAAACTACTAAAGTATGATAATTTATTTTTGACAAATGTATGTGTATTTACTGTAAAAACCCAATTTGAAAAAAATGTCTAATATAACCTTTTGGAAATATTTTTTTTTTAAGAGTAAGGTTATAATCTTTGATTCATCTTTTATTTAAAAATCGAAACTTAAATTCAATCACAGGAAGAGATTTGAGATTTTTTTTTCTCTGTAGCCTGTAAATAAGGCAGAGGAGGATATTTATCTATATACAGACATTTTTCAGACATTGCCATATATACCATACATTCACATCAGCCTTCATATGAACACTTTTAATCTAGATTGCAGTAACATTTATCACTGGTAAGAATCATAATTTCAGATTAAAAACTGTTTTGAATTTAGGTCTACTCACCTGAAACAAAAAGTAAAGAACAGAGCACACTTTCTGGATTAAGAAAATAGCAGCTTGATCTTCCTTGCTTGTTTGATTTAGTTGTTGTTAAGTTTTAGGTTGAAGCTTTCCTCTATTTTTTTATAATGCTCAGTTTTCTTTTTAATGCACGAAATGGAAACAAAAGAATGATATATAAAAGAAATGTGTATAGCTGAAGTAGTATTCAGGTGCAAGATTATATTATAAGATTGTACAGGCTTTGTTTCCCCTAGTACAAAATTTAGACAGAGATTTTTCCTTAGTTTGGAGGCTGAAATGACGAATTGGGTGCTAACATTAATTATGCTCGTCTTCTTTTGTTAAAATTCACATACTTATCTTTTATATATTTGAATGTACTTGAATGTATATTTGCTATCTTTTATTCTCATGAGTACATTCTTGAATATATATACCACTGTCTTCCTTTGCAAGCTCATGGATATTCATATTTTTTCTTGTCATATTTCATATTTGAATGTACTATTTGTTCCCTTTTCCTTTGGTCAATGATCTCAGGCTCGACTAGAAATATTGTATGCTGGATATGAAACCTTGCATGCTTGGACATTAAATGCCTGACATTGATAAAAAAGGTTGTGTGTACTTGAGATGATGTGTATTTATGATGTGTGTGAATCCATTTGTTGTTATGTATATATTTATCACTTTATAAATATATATATATATATATATTATTTCATATGAGCATACATTCCTATATTTGTATATTTATACATCTATATTTATATATATCATCTAACACAAAAAAACTCATATCTAAAATTTTATGGATATTTTATCACAATTTAAATGGTGAAGTTTATCTACACAACAAGTTATTTTTTTCCATGGGATTCAAAATTTATACAATGCAACATTCAATATAAATTTTAATTCAATGTTTTATTTTAGTTTCCAAATCAGCATATATTTCAAATATCCTTAATTACCAGAAATTCATTTATTTGACTAATTAGTATTAATATTTCAATATTAAAATCAATTAATTTCCCGATTAATAGACGTCCAAAATCTGGGTCATCACACTAAAGCTTTAGATGCCATAGGCATGTCAAGCTATACATAAATATGTATTTTACTTACGAAAACATGCATATATTTATAATAGTAGTGCTATATATACTTTAATACGCATACCATTGATTGATTGCTTATTATATTTGGTAGAGAAAAATTAAAACTCTAAGTGATGGTTAGAAACAAAGCATTTCAGTAGCTGGTGCTCTAGCTAAAGCATGTAGAGTGTTGTTGTTAGATGAACTCACCATGTATATGGATGGATATGACCAGGTTCTCATTTATGATCCATCTACTTAGAACTGTATTACCATGTGCTAACAACAATACAAAAGTGTTTGAAGGAATAAAAATTGACACCAAAGTTCAAGCTATGTGATAGCTAGAGGTCATCATATCACAATGTCTCTTCTAAAGAACTTTTGATTCTGATACAATATATTCCATATGATAAATTCTAGGAAATAAAAATATCGAAACAAGTATTAAGAGTACCACGATTGTTATGTGATAAAACTAGTAACTTTAACAGCCTTAGAACTTCTAAACAACAACTTTAGAAAGTCATTTATAAAATTATAGTAAGTATGATAATGCATATGTAAAAAATTGTGAACACTAGAATAATTGCTCTCTTATTCGTGGATTGTTAGATTTTATACAATATTTTCATACTTAAGAAGATTTGGAAGATATTTGAGATAATTGCTCAAATGTATTGTCTCTTTTATAAGCATTAAAGAGGATAATGGATTGGCTACATAAGAGGAAGAAATATTTGAAAAAGAGTAAAGTAATTAATTAATTCTCTAATTAGATGATTAAAGAAGGAATCTTATCAGACGCATACAAATTGTGGAAAACTAGAAAATTAAAATGGTAAATGTTCCCCGTATGATTTGGAGAATTGATTAGGTGTTGATTTATGACCATAAATCAATTACTTCAATCTCAAGTGATAATCCTTATATAAAGGTAGGGATTATGATGAATAGAAGCATCAGAAACGAATTATCTTCTCTTTTGTATTTCTTCATATTCTTCTTAGTCTCCATTATCAATCTTATAATTCTTCTCTCTGAAAGTAATAAAATCTCCTCTTCCCATGTGGATGTACACTATCTTGCGATAGTGGACCACTATAAATCCGTGTGTGAACTTTCTATTTACTTTCTCGTGTGATTTACCGATTTCCCGTTTTATTCTCAAGTTCTATTTGTTTTGTCACCACTACAACTCGATCTTATTGCTTCCACATGTATTAGGGTTGATTTGCAATCATTTGTGTAAATTCATGCCCTACAGTTTGGTATCAGAGCTTTTAAGGTTGTCGTTGAAGCTTAGGGCTAGAAGGTGTTCGATAAAATGGCAGGACCTGGAAATGAGGAGGTTAGACCTACCCAGGAATATGCACCCTACATTTGGGGTTCATATGCAGCATCAGGTTCGCAGTTGGCTATAGAGAAGTGAAATGGAGATAATGATTTTGAGAAGTGTCAGTGGCAGATGAAGGCATTATTGAGAAGAAATCATGCTCATCAGGTTGTATTTGACATAGAATCATTGCCAGTAGATATCTTAGAATTGGAAAAAAAGGTGATGGAAGAATGGGCCTTTACTACCCTCTAACTAGCCATGGGTGAGAATGTCATTCTAGAGATTAGTGGTGAAACTACCGCTAGAGATTTATGGAAGAAACTAGAGGATCTCTACATGAAGAAGTCACTCATGAATAGGCTGATTCTATTGAAAACGTTTTTTACATATAAGATGTGGGAAGGTACGTCATTGAAAGCACATCTGAACTTCTTCGATGATTTGATGACGAAGATGAAAGCTGTTGATTTGAATGTCGACGAGGAGCAAAAGGCTATGTGATATTGTGTTCTCTTCCCGAGCGATACACGGTTTTCGCTAATAGCTTGATTTATGGCAGAAGCACGCTATCATTAGAAGATGTGAAGATAGGACTTCTAAGTGAAGAAATGAGGGATCAGATGAAGAATTTGAGCGAAAGTGGAGAAGCTAGTAGTAGTCAGGGCTTGTGTGTGGAGAGAGGAAGAAAGGAGAAGGAGAATAATTTAAAGGGCGTTCCAAGTCAAGGAAGCCTGGAAGTTGTTGAAGAGGTAAGTCTACAGACAACATGTGTCATCATTGCAAGAAACATGGCCACTGGAAGAAAGATTGTCCAGATTTGAGGAAGAGAAATAAAGTGGATGGTTCTTCTCTATTGCGGTGGAGAATGTTGTTTTTGATGATGTGTTGACTACAACTATTTCTGATGTATCAGACCATTGGGTGCTAGATTCAGGGGCATCTTTCCATATGATGCCTAGAAGAGAGGATTTCTGTTCTTATGAGGATAAGGAGGGAAGTTCCACATTAATGGGGAATAATGCTACTTACAAGTCATTGGGAGAAGGATCAATGCGTATTCACATGCACGATGGTGTGGTGCACACTATCATTGGAGTCTGCTATGTTCCAGATTTAAGAAAATCTCTTCTATCCTTGAGTCAGCTAGCATCTTTGGGGTGCAAGATTGCGATGGCTTAAAGGTGACATGTGGTGCTCTTGTATTGATGAAAGGAATGATGGTCTGGAATCTTTATCTACTGAATGGATCTACAGTTCTTGGAGAGATGTGTGTTGGAGTTGATAGTTCACGAGCTTTGGATGCCACCAGACTATGACATCTCAGATTAGGTCATGTTTCAGAGAAGAGTTTGTAGCTGCTTCGAAGGAAGATTATTAAGGGTGAAAGCTTCAAAAGTTTGGAATTCTGCCAGGAGTGTGTATTAGGGAAGCGGACAAAAGTTTCTTTTGGTGTTGGTAAACATAAGTCCAAAGAAGTACTAGAGTATGTACATATAGATGTTTGGGGATAAGTAGCTACAGCTTCTATTAGAGGAGCTAAGTATTTTATCTCTTTTACCGATGAATATTCTCGGAAGGTTTGGGTGTATATGATGAAAGCTAAGTCGAAGTCATTTGAAAAGTTTAAAATTTGGAAAGCACTGGTAGAGAATGAAGTAGGAAGGAAGTTGAAGGTGCTAAGATTCGACAATGGCGGTGAGTTTGTTTCTATGGAGTTCACAAATTTCTGTAGACAACATGGAATTAGGAGATATTTTACTATACCTAGTGATTCACAATCAAATAGAGTTGTTGAAAGGATGAATAGAACTCTATTGGAGAAGGCCCATTGCTTGAGATTGACGGCGGGCTTGTCTAGAGGCTTTTGGACCAAAGCTTTATCAATGGCAGCATATATTATCAATCAGATTCCATGCTCAGCCATTGATGGGAGGATTCCTGAGGAAAGGTGGAAATGTACATCTATACATATCAGTTATTTTCAAATATTTGGTAGCCCCGTGTAATACAGAAAATGACAAGTTGGAGACTAGAGCCTATCAAGGCATATTTTTAGGCTATACAGAAGGTATAAAAGGGTATCGCGTTTGAAACCTTGTTGATAGGAAGGTAGTGCACTCGAGACATGTCACATTTGATGAGTCCGCTATGTTCAAGCCAAAGGAGAATCCACCTTGTTCAGTAGATTCAGAAGCTAAAAAGCATAAGGAGATGGAAACTATTCCCACATATCAGCCTTGTAGTAGAGTTAGAGATGTAAAAGAAGATAGAGTAATTGCAGTTGTTGATAGATCACTTGAAGGTCCATAGAATTCCTCTAGCAATGATAGTGATGGTCATGAAGCTAGAGATGATTCAGCTCAAGGAGGAGTTGATAGGAGTTTAGGCTAAGTTACACCTATTTGGGCTAGCTCTAGAATTAGAAGGCCACCAATTAGGTATGGAGACTGGAGTTATGCAAAACTTAGCCTTGATGATCATTTTGATTATGCACTGCATATATTGCAAGATGAGCCTTTCGACCTTGAAGAAGCTATGAATTCGAGTGCCAGCTCGAAATGGATGCATGCTATGGAAGAGGAGATGGATTCATTGAAGAAGAATCAGACTTGGGAATTGGTACAACCCCCTTAAGAAAGCCGAGCCATAGGATGCAAGTGGTTATATAAGGTGAAGGACGATGGAAGATAGAAGGCTAGACTTGTTGCAAAGGGGTTTTCACAAATGAAGGGGATGGAGTATGATGAGGTGTTTGCTCCAGTTGTTAGACATACTTCTATCCAAGTATTGCTAGCTATAGTTGCAACTCATGACATGGAGTTGGAACAATTAGACGTAAAGACTGCCTTTTTGCATGGAGACTTAGAGGAGTCCATCTATTTGAAGCAGCCAGAAGGATTTGTAGTGGATAGGAAGAAGGAATGGGTTTACAAGCTGAAAAAAAATCTTTATATGGTTTGAAGCAGTCGCCTAGGCAATGGTATAAGAGGTTTGATTCCTTTATGCTTGCTGTTGGTTTTGATAGAAGTGTTAAAGACGCTTGCATTTATAGCATATGGATAATGGTAATTGGATATATTTACTCTTATATGTGGACGATATGCTAATTGCTTCCAAGGACAAAGCTGAAATTGATAGGTTAAAATTAAGTGAATATTAGGCTCAGGTCCCTAATAAGTTTCAAAATACACAAAAACCCCAGTAAAAAAAAGTATATAAATTAGGTCCCTAAAATTAAGTTATTAAATTTTCGCAATTTTTTTGGTTAATAATTGCGGAAATTTCCGCAACTTTTTGAAAAAATTGCGGAAATTTCCGCAATTTTTTTGGTGAATAATTGCGGAATTTTTCGTAATTTTTTGAAAAAATTGCGGAAATTTCCGCAATTTTTTTGGTGAATAATTGCGGAAATATATGCAATTTTTTGATATAATTGCATAAATGTCTGCAATTATTCACTGAATAATTGCATAAGTGTATACCATTATTCAGTAACTTAATTCTAGGGACCTAATTTACAAACTTTTTTTTACTGGGGTTTTTGTGTATTTTGAAACTTATTAGGGACCTGTGCCAAACTGTCCCTAAAATTAAAGCAAAAAGCGGAATTCGAGAAGAAAGACCTTGGAGAAGCAAAGAAGATTTTAGGAATGGAAATCCAGAGAGAAAGAAAGCTGAAGGTGTCGAGATTGACACAGAGAGAATATACCTAGAAAGTGCTTGCTCGGTTCAACATGGAGAAGGCAAAGGCAATTAGTACTTCCATGCCTTTGCATGTTCAGCTTTTAGAAAAGAACTCTCTGATCTCAGATAAAGACAAAGCTTATATGGAGAAGGTACTTTATGCTAGTGCAGTTGGAAGCATGATGTATGCTATGCTCTGCCATAAGACCGGATATTGCAAAGGAAGTTGGTTTGGTTAGTCGCTACATGGCTAATCCATGAAAAATGCAGTGGAAAGAGTAAAGTACATTTTGAGGTATCTTAGAGGAACAATAGACTATGGGCTTGTTTTCGACGGTAAGGAGAAAGATTTTAGCTTGGTCGAATATTGTGGTTATGATTATGCCAGAGACAGAGATTGAAGAAAGTCAACTTCATGTTATGTCTTTACACTTGGAAAGACAGCTATCGGTTGGAGAGCGAGTTTGCAGACTATAGTTGTCTTGTCTACTATAGAGGTAGAGTTGATAGCCACTGTTAAAGCAGCTAAAGAGGCACTTTACTTGAAGCGGCTGATGTGTGATTTAAGCATTGTTCATGGGAGTATAGTAGTAAATTGCGATAGTCAAAGCGCAATACATCCGCCTGAAAATATAGTATTTAGTTCGAGAACAAAGCATATAGAGGTAAAAGAGTCTTTCCTTGTCTCTATGAATGAAGAAAAGCAGGTGTATCTTCAGAAAATTCACACCGAGGAGAATGTAGCAGATATGTTCACGAAGTCCTTGCCTATTGCAAAGTTCGAGCATTGCTCGAACTTAATTCGCTTGCTAAAGTGCTAGGTGCCACTTGGTGGCACATGGGGAGAGTGAGTTAGTATATGGAGATGTTTGTTTTGGAGATTGATGGGTCCTACATGGAAGGGGTACTTTCAACACTTTGTTGGCGAGCAGTGGCTTTGCCAGAGTTCATTGACAAAGTGGAATTGGTGATGGCCATGCTGAAGCTCATTGGGAAAATATCTGTGATGCCTTGTCCGAAAGCTGCTTGGAGTAAAAGAATGTTGGTGGAGTTGGTAGGCTTGCAGGGAAATATAGTATCAAGATGGAGATTGTTAGATTTGATACAATATTTCCATACTTAAGAAGGTTTGGAAAATATTTGAGATAATTGCTCAAATTTATTGCCGCTTTTATATGCATTAAAGTGGGCAATGGATTAGCTATATAAGAGGAAAAAATATTTGAAAAAGAGTGAAGTAATTAATTAATTCTCTAATTAGATGATTAAAGAATAAATCTTATCAAACGCATACAAATTGTGGGAAACTGGAAAAATAAAGTGGTAAATATTTCCCATATGATTTGGAGAATTGATTAGGTATTGATTTATTACCATAAATCAATTACTTCAACCTCAAGTAATTATCCCTATATAAAGTTAGGGATAAGGATGAATAGATGCATCAGAAACTAATTATCTTCTCTTTTGTATTTCTTCATATTCTTCTTAGTCTTCATTATCAATCTTATAATTCTTCTCTCTGAAAGTAATAAAATCTTCTCTCCCCAAGTGGATGTACACTATCTTGCGATGGTGGACCACTATAAATCCATGTGTGAACTCTCTAATTACTTTCTTGTGTTGCTGATTTTCCATTTTATTCTCAAGTTCTATTTGTTTTGTCGCACTACAACACGATCTTATTGCTTCCGCATGTATTAGTGTTGATTTACAATCATTTGTGTAAATTTAGCCCCTACAGTTAAATGGAACTAAACGAGTACACAACTTTAATCTTTATCTACTAACTGATCAAATATAAGTGTTAGTATGTTATTCACTCTATGCCAAGCTACACTTTAATTTTTGAATCGGGATGAAGTGGAGATACACAAATATAAAGATGAGATAACCATTCTTCTAGTTTCAACTAAACCCAAACACATTGGTTCTATCTTGCATCATTAATATTTCTATAATTAGTCTGTTGGAGATGGATGACAAGAAGTTTACAAAGAGACCTAGACTAGAATTTCTTGAAGGAAAAGATTTCTCCTATTTCTTATTTGTTTGCCAATCAAGAGTGTTATGGTTCTATTTCTTATTAATTTATTTATTTGTTTCTTTTTTTAACATTGGTTATTGATGCCAATGAAATTGATATCAGGGTCTCTAGATCAATAATCTAGACTGTTAACACTGTACTAATCATATGGTTCTCAATATATTAGTAATTCTTGCTAGAGCTAATAATATGAAGTAATATAGATGGGAGCGATAAAGGCCGCTAAAAATTCAATGGCAAAAGACGGAGAAGTTGTCGAATTGTGGGTCACACATTGGCTTAAAGAACTTGAATATGCAGATGTTGCCATTTGTATGGAGAATGGAAATATTCTTATGTAGGGTGATGTTTCTACAGTTGCTAATTTTTTGAAGCAAAAACAATCTCAATGCACTGATCATCTTAATTTATGACGTTACCATTTATCTTTCATTCTTTTCTTATCTGGTCGGATTTTTAGTTCGAATTTCACTTTCATATAGTATTGATGTATAACTG
This sequence comes from Allium fistulosum, assembly GCA_030737815.1. NCBI lineage: Eukaryota > Viridiplantae > Streptophyta > Magnoliopsida > Asparagales > Amaryllidaceae > Allium > Allium fistulosum. The sequence continues at coordinate 512,899,396 of CM060907.1, read as the reverse complement.
CACATTTCGTCAAGTCTGGTTATCTTTCTTCTATTGTCGCATAAATTTTTTTGTTCTTGGTAAGTAAAATTTGTATAATGACATTTTATTCTTTGGTCGGTTTCTTTATATTCAAAAATTTAGCAATTGATGTCTAAATGATTCAGTTTCATCATCTCTATATCAAATATAGTTTTTAATTCACCCAACAACAGATCCATTAATGTGTGCAATCCAAATTTAGAAAAAAAGCATTTTGTGATTTTAATCAGTTAGTGCATACAAAATTTATCTATGCCATTTGTTTACAAGATATGGTAAAATCCATGAGACATGATATATATTAATTTTCGTATAGAAGATACAATAAGCAAAATATGCATAATATGCATAAACAATGTATTCAAACATGTATGACAAGGCAGCAACAGAAATTTTATGATATTAATGAGTAGCAGAATGAAGTAATAAAATAAAATCATTTTTCCATGGTACTTATCCTAGAAAAAGGAAAACATTTCAACTTGGTTGAAACGTATTCAGAATTAAGCTCCAAAGCCATTAAAGGAACCATGATATCTAAGAAGTCAATAGCATTTATCATCTTTAGGGACTATTATCTTTTCCAAACTAAGAGTTTCGGACCTACTATAAAATACATAGGAATTTCCTTTATGTCTTCACAAACGTCATTCTATCAACTTATGGTTAGTTATCCATTCTTCTTTTTTTTTGAAATAAGAAAATTAATCATTTTTGACTAATCATAAAACATCTAAGAGAGATAGTACTAGTGCAACTTTAAATTGTATCAGTATAGATACGTTTTTCCAAAATTTTATACCAACGTTATTTCAAATGGAGTTAGCCCTTAAAAATGATGAAAATGTACATTACATCATTCAATATGATATAACAATTGTGTAAATTTTTGAAGAAGTAAAATTGTATTAACACAATTTTAATTCACTCGACATAATCATGCAACCTTTTGCCACGTTGATAGAAACATAAGTTACTAATATTTGCATTATGTTTTAGAAAGTTTTTTTAATTTTTAATTAACTAAGAAAGTGGCTCTAATATGCATTTGTGAATTCTCTCTATGGAAGTTATAATTTCTAACAATATCTTTACTATATACTTATAAGATAATTCTTTTGGGGTCACATTTGCATGCACTTTTAATCTAAGTTCTTTTGCTTTAAATTAATGTACATATGAGTAGGATCGAACATTTTAGTTTTTGTCTTATGCATGTTATCAGTATGCTCAATTTAATTTAAATTTCTCAGTAGCGTAGATGACAACAAAAAATGAAAATTTATCTTAATCTTATCATCATTAGCTTTGTTTACGAATGTTGCTTTGTTGAGTCAAAGCGTAATGTAACGACCCAAAATTTAATTACCTTAATAATGAATATTTAAATTTATTAACTAATTAATAGATTTTATTACTCAAATAAACTTCTTTTAAATAATAACTAAAGATGGTGAAATAGTTTTTGTAATGGCCCGGAATTTCACTGCTTTGATCTACGAATATTTAATTAATTTTAAATATTCAAATAATAGATATCATAATGAAAATAAAACTCTTTTAAATAATAACAAATTATAGTGAAATAATTTTTAATTTTTTTTACAAAAAATAGTTAGTTCGAAGAAAGATTGAAAATGCGACGGGAAGTCATTTTCCAAATTTTCAATTGTTCGTCGACTAAAAGTTATCAAAAATGTTATAACACTTTTGAACACACAAACACATATTTATAAATCACTTTTGTCATGTTGGAATGTATATGTTAACCCCGTTTGATCAACGACTTAGGGTCCTTACGACTTAAAGACTTAAGGTCTAGACGACCTAGCCACTTAACGAGTTAACTACAGGAACAACCTAACAACTTAAGAACTGCACGACTCAAGAAAAGTATGCGACTTAACGAGTTAAGGATTATGCGACTTAAGGAAGCTACCAGCCAACGACTTAAGGGTGGTACGATCTAAAGGATGAAGCAACCTAAGGAAGTCTACAAATTAACGACTTTAGGTCTGGATGACTTAAGGAAGTCTACGACTTAACGACTTAAGGAAGTGGATGGTCTACGACTTAAGGTTATCTACGACTTACAACTTAGCATGTGTCGTGAACGACTTAAGGCTATCTACGACTTACCTCCTAGCTCGTCAGCGGGTTAGGACTTGTGTTATCATCTGAAAGCCACGAGCTTACCAGTTAAGCCGCGACTCACGACTTAGTTTAAGTCGTCTACGACCTAAAGCCGCTGAGTTATAATCCGCTGCCGCAAAACTTATGCCGGAGGAAGTTGACTCGTAGACGACTTAGGACTTGTAACATGGATCCAAATGGATATGTAAACTTCTACCAAGCCGCGAGCTGGACTCAATAGGTCGGCCACGACCTACCTTAAGTCGACCACGACTTACGACCTAAGGGGTCAAATTCTCTATAAATACCAACCTACCTCGAATGAGAAGAGGACTTTTGGCCAATCATTTTCTGAAGCGTCATTTGTAACGTACAGAAATTTTCGACTTTCGAAATCGACATCGATACTCACTTCATCGAATGCCGCCCAGTCGAAGGCCGGAAATCCCACCATTATGGTTTAAGAAAGAAGGGGTAGAAGAAAAGATAGAAGAAAAAGAAAGAAGAACAACAGAACAACATCAGAAAACAGAAACAATATCAGAATCTCACATTCGCAACGGAACAATATATAATAGTTAACCACTAGTCTTTTAAAACAAAGAACTATATCAATTTATACATACGTCATTCAGAGTCAATATACAACTCAATACAACAATGGACAGTTATATAAACTTGTCCTCATACAGAATACACAACGGAATAAATAATATCAGATACAAATACTACGTCTCGCCATCCAGCTCGCCACTAGGCTCCACAGCATCCCGAATCCAGAATGACCTGATAACCTAACTCTAGACTGCCCATGTGGAAATTGGTGGGCACCCAGAGTTTAAAAGGGAAACAATAAACTCCGAGTCAGTCATGGTGACTGGTGTGAGATCGTAAAACAGTTATTCTTTAAAACAACAATAGGAAAATTTTAAAGTCAAATTTTGCAATGCTTTTGAAAATGAAACTACCATAAGACCTCCCGCCACACACACAATGCAAACGCAGAATTGGAGGAGATTTCTTCTTATGATAGTCAAAGATGCTTACTACGCGAAATCAAATCCTTTTCGATATTATTATTAGTGCATAGTGTAGAAAACATTTCGAAAGTAGAATATAAATCTTAGCCGACATAGGTACCATTATAGTATGCCTACTATAGCTACCATATTAGATGGCAGGTTCTACAACTAAAACCGTACAAGGCTCGTATTGTTTCTTTGGATTTCCAACAAATGATCAGGCCAAGGAACTTCCCATTGCCACATGGAAACGCCTCTGGAATGACGTCCCGAGAACCTAACCGGATCTCTGCCAACACAAGGCCGGGTTACCTCTGCAAAAATAGGTAACTACTAACACGCGTATGCCATCCCCCAATCGTAACTGATCTTCCCGAGGATCCTCGATTTCCAACAACCACAAAGTAATAAATTTGCAGCAACCACATAGGTTAAGTATCTGGGCTCCATACCATGATACCACCTCTATCCAGAAGGAATGACATACACTAAGGGGCGCTACTCCCTAGAACCTTGTCGCATCCTTCCTGTTTTGACCATTTTCGGGGTGTGAGGTCCGACGAAGTCTCGTCCACAAAGCTACGCTTTGTCACAAAGCCATGCCTTGGGTCCAACAAATGATCAATGTAATGATCACAAAGATAAATGATCAAACAAATGATCATATCACAAATGATCAAACAATGATCATTTCACAGCAACACTCAGCATGCCACGTTACCAAATTGGGAGTATATCGTTGATAAATTTCAACTACATAACCTCTGAGCTCGTACGTCTCAGAGAAGGGTGTTAAGCTAACAGAATAAATTCTCCGCCACCAACAGAAATGTATTTGAAAGAAATCATCTTTATATCTAAATCTATAACGTCAGACACACAATCCATACAAGTCTGTTCCGGGATCGAACAGAACCGAAGGCACTTCTCACGAAGCCCTTGCAATTCCGGATAATTTTCAATCACGTCCGGACTTCCCGTCACTAATGGTGATAAAACCTCTAAATCGGAGATCAGCCGATGTAGAGTAACTCGACGGTAATCCTTCCGTTTTCAAAAATATCCGGTCTTCAACACCGGTCATCAAATGCAATTCATTACGACGTATCACATATTCGGAATGGGTTATACGACCCCATGGTCCTTTCCCGGCTAACCCGAATAGTGAGCGCTTATTCAAAAATAAGTGTGGCATTCAAATTCATCCAATTCACAACAAATACCCATTCAAGGTAATTATTGATAGTCGGTTATTTAACTATCAATAAAGATGCGCAACATCATCAGATTCCAAATAATTTTCCAAATTATTTATTTTCCAAAATATCTTTACTAGATATAAAATTTCCACACTTCAAAAATAAATCAATATTTATTTTTAAAATGAATTTCCATTTCTTTTATAAATTCCATATTGAATTTATATTTCAAATATCTACTGATATACGATTTTCAATCGATTTTAAAAATTCACTTTCAATTTATCTTTAAGAAGATAAATTTTCAAAAACATTTCATTTCATATTGGAAAAGCATTTCCATACTTATTTAAAAATAAGTAATTCACAAATCTTATATATTTTCAACATTTGAAAATATTCAATATACTTAAATAAATGTTAAGTATATATTTCATTCATTATGGAAATCTATTTGAGTCAAAACGAATGTTACGTAAAACATCGTTACGACGACTCAAAATCACTAGTATAGGGATTCGGAATTAAGATAGATATGTAAATCCCAATACTATATAAAACATTTCCTTTCGGAAACCATTTACTATAACAACAGTGTTATAGTCCACCATTTCCTTACTTCTCGAAACGTCTATTTCAACAATGAATGTTGAAATCTATGGTTTCGATATTTAACACATTTTAAAACATCGTTAAATCGTTTTCATTCTATTCCAATATCACTTTCCCAAAACAGATCCATTTTACTTAATAATATATTCACTGTCAAAAATCGTGAATATATTTCACTAACCAAATTTCGATCTTTTCTACACTTTTTATTTTCAAGAATTTATCCATTCTCCAAAATCATGGATAAAACTCCCTTAATACTTTCTATATTTAATTCATCAATTTGATTGATTTTTGGATTTATAAAACAACGTTTATAAATTCCATTTTCTATTTTCTATAACAACTTCGATTTATAAATCTCCTTTTATTAACTTCTATAATTCACTTATCAAAATAAGTGATGTCGGATTTATAAACAACGTTTATAAATCACATTCATACTTTATAACAATTTCAACTTATAAAATTATTTTATTAACAAATTCTATTTATATCCCATCTAAGTGCAAAAATCTAATTTATAAGTAAATTACTTATAAATCTTTTATTTTACAACATCTATTCATTTTATACTTCACAATTTATAAATCTATAAATCTCGTTTACTTATGATTTTTATTTCATCTCATTCTAACACTTACAAAACTCGTTTTAAAATTCCAATGTTTTAGATTTATAAATATCAACTTTTTAACTCTTTTAAATAAACCGTTTATAATACTGTGAAAATCTCAATTTAAACTTTTTTATAAATAAATCAACTTTTATTTCAAAAATCACACTTTGGTTATATTTCACAAAGATCTTAACTTTTATAACTTTAAAATTTGGACGTTTATTTATTTAAAATAAATCACTTCAACAATTTAAATAAAACGTATATTTTCAAAGATCACTTTAAAAATCTCTTTTAAAATCAACGTCGTCATTTTTAAATTTCAAAAGTGGATCTGATGATGCAACACACAAATTTGTCAATCACGACAACAAACATCATATATCATCATATGATAACAGAATATACAACAATATCTGTAAATAAATAAATACTGGTGAGGAATCCAGTTGGATCCCTCCAACCTGTTTCCCTGCATCCACAGACGTTAGCACAATACCAATTCCACTTCGAGGTGGAATATCGCGGTATATGGGATTTATAAAATATCATCCGCTTACTAATGGCGCAATATGGTCTCATCCGCTATATAATGCGGGAAATCAATCAATCCAATATATACATATGCCAATATGTATATATTGCTATATATATAGATATATCCTACTATATCTAATATCACATCCAAACAGTCAATCAAATCAATAACTGAAAAATTAAATTTTCCTTCGAGTGAGAAAATCTCACCTTTGCTTTTAATTTTGCAATCCATTTCCATCCCAGACTTGTGTTCTCAATTTATACCTTGTATAATTATTTACACAATTTATTAATATTCGAACAGATCGAATAATAATTTTCATTTGATAATTTTGATTCATCGGTGATTTCATTTTAATAGTTAAATTAACTAATAGTTTTATTTAAACCAATATTGTCTTTAATAATTGATTCAATTAAAAACTAAATTTCCTTGAAAACTACTTTATTTTTATCCACTAAAAATTAAATAAGTTAATTTAAACCTAGCTAATAAATTAAAAGTGTATACTTGCATATTTACCTTTCCTCCGAAAATCTTTTGAGTACTTAGAAAAATTAAACAGTAAGTGGAAATATATATTTCTTTCCAAACCTTGCCTATATATATATATAATTTTTATTTATTTTTGTATACTTATAAACCTTACCACTTTTCAACATTTACTATTTTTTTCTCTTACTGTATAAATTTTCTATATAGGTGTATATCTATATAAACTCTTTACTGTATAAATTTACATATATTATATAAATCTTTAAATGTGAAAGTAAATGACAAATATGCCTATATCTTATTGTACAACAATTTTCTGCTATACTATACAAACATATGTAGATGTAAATTTAATTTAATTGAGAAATAAATAAATAAAATAAAAATGAAAATAATATATGTAACGACCCGTAAATTTTAATAGTTTTAATAATATGTTAATTGAAATTTTGTGAAATTTTAAACAATAAAATTTGAAAATGAAAATTTATTATTTGGAATACGTCTATTTTAATATAGCAACTGGTAAATTTTCATCTGATAATATTGAAGTTTATTTTTCTGTGAAATTTTATTTCAAATCAAACCGGTTAATAACAGTGAATTTAAAAGTTTTCCGAAACAAAAATATGTCAACAGGAGAAAATTTATTCAGATCATTCTGAATCAGACTGCGAAATTCGTTTTTCCAAATTAAGACTTCTACTGCTCCGTTTATCTTAATTCTGGCAAAATAGCAGCATTTCTGGTACCGATTATCGACTTTCGATCGGATGATCGTACCACTAGTATCTGTATACCGTTTTGATTGTCTCGTCGCGCTGATCACCACGGTATATTTATTTTTATATTTTGGGGTCCGGTACGCGACGGGAATAATAAACTGTTCGCTGTAACGGTAGCTTTAATTATGACCGTTAATTTCCTTCCGTTTCGAAATTCGAAACGTATCAAGTAAATTGCTTTAATAGCTCCTTAATCAGTGTGTAGCCCGTTACTTCTATAATTTTGAATTTAAGGGTGGCGATTTCTATTTTCTGACCTTTCCTTTCGTACCATTCGCTGTTTCCTTTTCCTTTTCTTTTAACCATTCGTTTCCACTTTTACTTCTATAACCGATAGCCTTTACTTTAATAATTCCCTAAATCAGGCGTAACCTTTCTTTGTCCATTTTGATAAATTACTCTGTCATTTCAAATTCTTATTTGTGTCCTTTTGTTTCTGCGTTTTGCTTTTGAAGTAATATTTAATATTTGTACGTTTTCCTTTTTATTTCCTGAAACCCAACTTCTGACTCTTCATCATTTTCATTTATTTTACAATTATATTGTGGTCCATAATCTTTTATTCCGTGGTCCATATTCTTTTATTCCAGTTCAAACTTTTCGTTTCAGAGAAATAGATAAGCAGTATATATTTCTGAAAGCATTTGTTTTCTCCTTTATTTGACCTGCTGCTTGCCCATCTTTCTTCTCCTCCCTTCTTTTTTTCCATTTCCTTCCCATTCTTCCATGTTCCTCTGCATTTTCCTCTTCCCTGTAGCCGAACCCCCTCGGCCTCAACAATCTCCTCCTCCACGAGATTCCACACTCGGCGTTCCTCCTCCCCACGACCAGCAACCACCACGACCTCCTCTCCCAACCGAAGCTTCACCTCCTCCCCACGTCACCACTTCCACCTTCAACACGCAACCCCAAGCCTTGAGCCTCCTTGCTCCTCAACTCGAAGCCAACATCTCCACACACCCAGGCCTCGGCCTCTGCCCTCACGCACCTTTCCCTCTCCTCTAGCTTTACCCACAAACTTGCCGAGCTTCCTCCACCTTATAACAGCAGCGTGCCTCTTCTTTTATTCACATGGAAGCTTGCATAAAGTATAATGTCAGTTTATAATATGTGAGTTTACACATGTACTATATTTTTTTGAGTTATGTATAAGAAGACGATAAACTGTTTTCGTACATATGAGTTTACTAAAGATCTGTGATTGTTTTAGATTCTATACATATATATTGCAATAAACTGTTTATATTGATTCTTTTTGATAAATACTGGTTTTAAAATGTTAACTATATAAGTAATGTAAATTTATGCGAGTTTATATTAGTATCATATCAGAAAAAAAAATGAGATTGGAACAATGTAGTTTGCTGGGGTTATATATGTATATACTATATACTTTATATGTGTTATACATTTTGATATAAGTTGAATAGTGGTATTTCCTGAGACCTATTTACTACATATATAAATTTTCCAAGTTATTCTATTAAATATTAGAGGTATATATATAGTCTATATAAGTTTCTGTTTTAAGTTATATGCACATACTTGTGATACGTTTATATATCTATATAAGTTTTATAAAAAAAAAAAATTGTATATGTATATATGTTGATTCTTATATATGTGTTAATCTAAAAACAATGAATTTTGAAATACATACATATTAATATGTGTATATATATATTTAATATAATATATTAAATATGTTTGAATTCAGGATATGATTCTCATATATATAGTTTTATATAGCTATATAAAAGTCCACTTATACCATTTATCATCCTCGACCTAGTCCTGATTTATTCTTATCAATTCCGTTAGCAGCTTTGCTCGTTGAATTCGTGTCGATTTTGTTTTGCTTGGATTCATAATTCAAATTCAGCATCCGTATCAGTGTTTATCCGTGTCATCTTCTCGTTCGTCTCTAACCTCGAAAGGTGAGCAATCACTCACGATTAACGTTCTTTTATTATTTAAATTTGATTTCAATTGAAATAGCAATTGAAATATGCTGCTGTAGTTATTTACATTGTGATATATGCTATTATCTATAACTGTTCACCTGTGACATCTGACACCAGTATCTAGTATTATATGCCTGTTATTACTATTATTTGTATCTGTTCACCTGTGACATCTGACACCCGTATCTGTTATTTATACTGATGATATATGCATGTTGTTATATTTTTAGTATCTTTTATCACTCTGCAAGTTCCCTGTTAGTATAGAATTTCGTTATGGGTTGAAATGATAAACCCAAGCGATTTTCATTTGAATTGAAATTGGGATTATGGGTCGAAATGATATCTACCCGTATATATTTAAATTTCGGATTGAAATGATAAATATCCGTATCACTTAACCATATGATAAATATATATACAGACACCGTTGGTCCATATATATAAATATTTTAAAAATGAATTTTATGGTTTTGGAAAGAAATGTATGGTTTTAATAAATGTTGAGCCTTAAATTATTTAATTTAAATTAGGATGGATTTAATACTTATGAGATGTTTAAGTATAAAAATTATGTTTTCAAAATAGATTTTGGTAATAATTTGAATAAGTTAAGGTTGGAAAGATAATTTATTAATTAAACCAATTTGAAACTTATTGAAATTGAGATTTAAGATATGATTTATAACTTGGGTTTTATTTAAATAATTTAATGAATAATTCTTGTTTAAATAAATTTAAGAAAATATTTAGTAAAAATGAAATGTAAGGCTAGTTAGATGATATTGAGTTATTAAGTGAATATTCCCTGATTAAATAATAATGAAGTTAAATCAAGAGCTATATGAAACTGTTAAATCTAACTTTGGAAAATGTTGAGTATTAAAGCTTTGAAATATATTGAAAATAAATGGTATATTTAGAACTGAATTGAATTGATGAATTGAGCTTTGAATAAATTTGAATTTGGAATTTGAGCTAAATTGAATCGACTTGTGAGACTTGAGGAAATTATAAATACTTTACTTATTAAATTAATTAATATATATACTATCTTGGAAAATAGTTATATTTGAAATGAAATGATATTTGGGTTTTGAAGTATAAATTAAATTGAAATGACCACGGTGTTATAATGTATATCTCCACCTTGTAGATAGTTCTGAAGATCCTTAGAGGATGGTTATCCCAAACATCCTTTAAGTTACTTGTATTTCAGTTGATATTTCACTTGAGTTGGATTTATTTATATAAGAATGTTAATCCTGACTCGAGTGTTTTGTGTTTTGCTTTACGCTCGGGTCAGACCGAGTGATACAGCATTTGAGACTCACCCTTGGAGTTTGGAGCTTCCTTTGGAGATCCAACTATCGCCTCAACTTCCAACTCTTCTAGTTGATTTTGATCAGAGAGTCCATCTATTTGTACTGAAGACTTCACTGTATTTGAGATATTCTGTTGTATTTTATTTTAACTCTGATGTTTATATAGTAGCTTCATGAACTACTATTTTATCTATTCCGATGTGTATTATTGTATTACTCTGTGTCTGTGATTCTGTGATTGATTTATTTACTGCATATGCTGAGTTTTGCCAAATTTAAATTAACAATCTGATATTTTGAATTATTCAAGTCAGACATGTGTGGATTATTGTCGATTTGAATGGTCCAAAATACTGGGTCGTTACAGTTGGTATCAGAGCTTTGGCTCTAGGCAAAACCTAGCATATATAGTAAATTTATTTACAGAATCACTTTCGTTCAAGTTCGAATCTCTTCCGTTTGACTCGATTTCCTTTGAACTTTGGAACGTTCCTGCGGTTCCAAAATTCATTCTTGTCTCTCCCTATTTGTATTCTTTTGATTCTGGAGTATCCCATAACTCCACTTCGAATGATCTCTATAAGAATAGGATTCCACCAATCTTTGAATGATTTGTGAAGGGGTGAAACTCCTTCAGAATTGGCATTGATTCACCGGAGATTTCTATATCTTTGGTTTAAATGCCGCTATCTCTTGCGACCGAATGTTGATTTTTCTTAAAATTCTGCATCGATCTTGTTACTGAAGTCACGGTTGACCCTAGGGTCATTCGCGATTTATATAAGTATATTCATGTTCTATTTTGAAATTTAATTATCTCATCTTCGTTCGAGCTTATCTTCGAATTAGAATTCTATTTGATTAGAGTCCCTCTAAATTGTATCTCTATCTTTGTTTGGAAATCCATTCTTAAATCATCCTTTGAAAATCGGGTTTGTTTATATTTTAGAAATTGTTTTCTAAACCGAAATTATTATTTTGATAAGTAGGATTATATACCTATATATAAAACAAATAAGAAATGTTATTCTATATAAAAGGGCTTCGAAAGGATTTGTAATTTTGAAAAATTATATAAGAAATTTGATTTATCTAAAAATGATTTATAACTGAAGGATTTTAAAATTTGAAATTCGAGAATTGAACTCCGGTATTTTGAAATTGATTTTAAGATTTTGAAATATATTATAACAATAATATGATTTAATAGTATTTTCCGAATAAGAAATGTTTCAAAGGATTTTAATGAGTTTCGAATGATTTCGAAGAAATTTCAAAAGAAGTTTGAGAAAATAGAAGTCCAGAACTCACTTATGTCGCTGGAAAATAATTTCGGTGATGAGTGCACGCATCATCGACATTGATTTTCGAGTTTCAGAGTGAGGGATAGGCCACTTCAGTAGCTTTGCTATGCGAGTGATTTTGAAAACAATTTTGATTTTAAAATTCCAAAGTATGATTTGATATTCGAAAGATATATGTATATATATTTAAACGATTTGAAGTGAATCGGTGTTCAGTTCTTGAGTTTTGGATTTGATTTAATATAACCCTATCTATTAAAATTGATTTACTGATTTGTTGTTGATTTCCAACTCTTGAATTTGAAATGATTTCTTCAACTATTTTGAAGGTTCGAGCACTTCCAAATCAAGGTTAACTTTTCAAAGCTAAGAAATTTCGAAAAGTATAAAGTATATAAGTTTGGCATTTATGTTTAAAGTTTGTAGTAATATGATTTAAATAAGCTGAAACTGTTTTGTTAAGTATATGAATAAGGCTATTTTGAATTTTTCTAATATGAAATTTAGATTTGAAATGCTTTGAAAAGAATTTGGTCTTCAAAATATTTTGAATAAAGTTTAGTTAAATGTTTTAACTTAGTAACATCTTTATGAAACTATATATTTAACAAGTTGGAATAAATATATAAGTTGTACATATGCTGTTTTATTCGCATAATTAATTTGATCCAAGTTTGAGCACACAAGTTCAAGATGAATTACACCATTTCGTGTTAGGATTTTTCATTCGATTCTTGATGACGAATATTTGATATGGATTTTGGGCTCGATTCTAGAATTCTCTATCATAGTATATGGCTATGCAAGGAGACTGATGGATCCTAGTCAAGAAACCATACCGAAATCCGCATTAGGGAAGTGAATGGACAATACTAGTTCGAAAGCGCACTTGTGTGATCGAGCGAGCGATCGAATGTGACTTTGCGAAATGATGACATATGTACATCTTATATTCTAATATCTTTGATATTTTGACGCTGAAATTAAAAGCCATCGAGTTAGAATATCTTTGCTTACTAAAAGAAAATTTCCAATTTAAAATTACAAAGATATATAACCCATAAAAGCAAAGATATTCAAATCTCATATGGCTCTTCATACAGCGAAATTTATTTTGTAAAATTTGATCCTTATATAAGATAGACCTTACGTAAGTATAAGATGATTCTGAAAACATTTGATTTTGGAAATGAATTGGTTGTCTTAAATTATTGATTTGAAAATTTGGATTTATTTTCTAAATCTGTTATTTTGGAAACTTTGAAACTAAAAATAATTAATTTGAGAAGAAATAAATTGGTGAAATTGTATATGATTTTGAAATTGAACTGATATTGAAACAAATTGAAATTTGAGAACCTTGTGTTACTAAATACTTGATTTGGGAGTTATCGAACTTATATAAAATTGATTTGTATAAGTATGATGTTGACTCAAAAACTATGGATTTGAAAAGGCACTCAATTTGAAAAGTGAAATCTTATATAATTGAAGTCTATATAAGTGTGATTTGATATACTATTGATTTTGGAAAGTATTTGATTTGAAAATGAAATCTTATATATAATGGACTTTATATAAGTATGATATTTGAAATTGATTTGAAAGGTACTATATGATACATATTTTCGAAGTAAAGATATGGAAAGTGCCTTCTGCTTGATATCCGATTTGTGGCCACATCTTGGATTCATTCTATCGATATTATTCTCTCTGATTTTTGGTTTTCCGGATATGATACTCGAGTGTCCTTCGAATTCCATGGCCTTACCCATGGTCTTACGAACTCGACTGCATAGCGTAATTCGTAAGGCAGTGATTGCTTAAAAGGTACGGATGTTTCCTGGGGGATCCAGGCGTAACCATTGTGTATCTGCGATCTATGGTCGTGTTAGTGGCGTAATCCGCAAGGCAGAGATTGCTTACGGGGTATGGATGTTTCCTGGGGGATCCAGGCGTAACCATTGTGTATCTGCGATCCATGATTTGATTCGTTTTGTTTGGATTGTACTTTCCATATCTGTTTTTAAAAGTTTTTCCAGTATTTTCACTAGGTGTTGAAACAGGTCTACTAAGTACCTGGAGAATTCTAGTTTTGCGCTTGATCAACGCACTACCAGAGTCTACAGGAACAAGGATAAACTTGTTGAAACATCGAGTTATAAAAGTATTTTCGAAAGGAAATTTGTTTCGACTATAAAGGTATTTTATTATAAAGGTATTTCCAACAAAGAAATTTTGAATTAATATTTGAAATTGAAATCCTAATGGTTTGAATAAATTATTCATGCCCGATACTAATCTTTTGAATCTATCTTATCTGCTCAGCTTTATTTATTCACCTATATTCTGTTTTGCCAAGTCCCTCTTCTCCTTGTTGACTATATCCCTTTAAATATTGTTTATTTATATACTATATGGTTTAATAGAAATTTTAGTGTTATAAATATTTTGAGTTATTAATTAAATACAACATATTTAAAAGAAATGATAATTGATTTATTAATAATGTTGAAAAGTATCTTGAGATAAATTAATAAATTTATAAATTATGGATTTAATTGTTTTCAAATAGTTTTCATATAATTATAAAGGTGTCATTTAAACATATAAATGGTATTTATAAAGGAAGAAAGAAATTTTACAAATGAGTTTTGAAAAAGTATTAAATTATAAAAAAATAATTGATTTGCAAATGAAGTTTTCAAATGAATATTTCAAGTAAAATTTATATAGTTTTAAATTAATTGTTTAATCTTAACTTTCAATCTATTTTTCTTTCTGGTTGTTTATATTCTTCTACCTCCTTTCTTTTCGAGGACGAAAAGGTTTGAGTGGGGGAGAGTGTAACGACCCGTAAATTTTAATAGTTTTAATAATATGTTAATTGGAATTTTGTGAAATTTTAAACAATAAAATTTGAAAATGAAAATTTATTATTTGGAATACGTCTATTTTAATATAGCAACTGGTAAATTTTCATCTGATAATATTGAAGTTTATTTTTCTGTGAAATTTTATTTCAAATCAAACCGGTTAATAACAGTGAATTTAAAAGTTTTCCGAAACCAAAATATGTCAACAGGAGAAAATTTATTCAGATCATTCTGAATCAGACTGCGAAATTTGTTTTTCCAAATTTAGACTTCTACTGCTCCGTTTATCTTAATTCTGGCAAAATAGCAGCATTTCTAGTACCGATTATCGACTTTCGATCGGATGATCATACCACTAGTATCTGTATACCGTTTTGATTGTCTCGTCGCGCTGATCACCATGGTATATTTATTTTTATATTTTGGGGTCCGGTACGCGACGGGAATAATAAACTGTTCGCTGTAACGGTAGCTTTAATTATGACCGTTAATTTCCTTCCGTTTCGAAATTCGAAACGTATCAAGTAAATTGCTTTAATAGCTCCTTAATCAGTGTGTAGCCCGTTACTTCTATATTTTTGAATTTAAGGGTGGCGATTTCTATTTTCTGCTTCCTTTCGTACCATTCGCTGTTTCCTTTTCCTTTTCTTTTAACCATTCGTTTCCACTTTTACTTCTATAACCGATAGCCTTTACTTTAATAATTCCCTAAATCACGCGTAACCTTTCTTTGTCCATTTTGATAAATTACTCTGTCATTTCAAATTCTTATTTGTGTCCTTTTGTTTCTGCGTTTTGCTTTTGAAGTAATATTTAATATTTGTACGTTTTCCTTTTTATTTCCTGAAACCCAACTTCTGACTCTTCATCATTTTCATTTATTTTACAATTATATTGTGGTCCATAATCTTTTATTCCGTGGTCCATATTCTTTTATTCCAGTTCAAACTTTTCGTTTCAGAGAAATAGATAAGCAGTATATATTTCTGAAAGCATTTGTTTTCTCCTTTATTTGACCTGCAGCTTGCCCATCTTTCTTCTCCTCCCTTCTTTTTTTCCATTTCCTTCCCATTCTTCCATGTTCCTCTGCATTTTCCTCTTCCCTGTAGCCGAACCCCCTCGGCCTCAACAATCTCCTCCTCCACGAGATTCCACACTCGGCGTTCCTCCTCCCCACGACCAGCAACCACCACGACCTCCTCTCCCAACCGAAGCTTCACCTCCTCCCCACGTCACCACTTCCACCTTCAACACGCAACCCCAAGCCTTGAGCCTCCTTGCTCCTCAACTCGAAGCCAACATCTCCACACACCCAGGCCTCGGCCTCTGCCCTCACGCACCTTTCCCTCTCCTCTAGCTTTACCCACAAACCTGCCGAGCTTCCTCCACCTTATAACAGCAGCGTGCCTCTTCTTTTATTCACATGGAAGCTTGCATAAAGTATAATGTCAGTTTATAATATGTGAGTTTACACATGTACTATATTTTTTTGAGTTATGTATAAGAAGACGATAAACTGTTTTCGTACATATGAGTTTACTAAAGATCTGTGATTGTTTTAGATTCTATACATATATATTGCAATAAACTGTTTATATTGATTCTTTTTGATAAATACTGGTTTTAAAATGTTAACTATATAAGTAATGTAAATTTATGCGAGTTTATATTAGTATCATATCAGAAGAAAAAAAAAGAGATTGGAACAATGTAGTTTGCTGGGGTTATATATGTATATACTATATACTTTATATGTGTTATACATTTTGATATAAGTTGAATAGTGGTATTTCCTGAGACCTATTTGCTACATATATAAATTTTCCAAGTTATTCTATTAAATATTAGAGGTATATATATAGTCTATATAAGTTTCTGTTTTAAGTTATATGCACATACTTGTGATACGTTTATATATCTATATAAGTTTTATAAAAAAAAAAATTTGTATATGTATATATGTTGATTCTTATATATGTGTTAATCTAAAAACAATAAATTTTGAAATACATACATATTAATATGTGTATATATATATATTTAATATAATATATTAAATATGTTTGAATTCAGGATATGATTCTCATATATATAGTTTTATATAGCTATATAAAAGTCCACTTATACCATTTATCATCCTCGACCTAGTCCTGATTTATTCTTATCAATTCCGTTAGCAGCTTTGCTCGTTGAATTCGTGTCGATTTTGTTTTGCTTGGATTCGTAATTCAAATTCAGCATCTGTATCAGTGTTTATCCGTGTCATCTTCTCGTTCGTCTCTAACCTCGAAAGGTGAGCAATCACTCACGATTAACGTTCTTTTATTATTTAAATTTGATTTCAATTGAAATAGCAATTGAAATATGCTGCTGTAGTTATTTACATTGTGATATATGCTATTATCTATAACTGTTCACCTGTGACATCTGACACCAGTATCTAGTATTATATGCATGTTATTACTATTATTTGTATCTGTTCACCTGTGACATCTGACACACGTATCTGTTATTTATACTGATGATATATGCATGTTGTTATATTTTTAGTATCTGTTATCACTCTGCAAGTTCCCTGTTAGTATAGAATTTCGTTATGGGTTGAAATGATAAACCCAAGCGATTTTCATTTGAATTGAAATTGGGATTATGGGTCGAAATGATATCTACCCGTATATATTTAAATTTCGGATTGAAATGATAAATATCCGTATCACTTAACCATATGATAAATATATATACAGACACCGTTGGTCCATATATATAAATATTTTAAAAATGAATTTTATGGTTTTGGAAAGAAATGTATGGTTTTAATAAATGTTGAGCCTTAAATTATTTAATTTAAATTAGGATGGATTTAATACTTATGAGATGTTTAAGTATAAAAATTATGTTTTCAAAATAGATTTTGGTAATAATTTGAATAAGTTAAGGTTGGAAAGATAATTTATTAATTAAACCAATTTGAAACTTATTGAAATTGAGATTTAAGATATGATTTATAACTTGGGTTTTATTTAAATAATTTAATGAATAATTCTTGCTTAAATAAATTTAAGAAAATATTTAGTAAAAATGAAATGTAAGGCTAGTTAGATGATATTGAGTTATTAAGTGAATATTCCCTGAATAAATAATAATGAAGTTAAATCAAGAGCTATATGAAACTATTAAATCTAACTTTGGAAAATGTTGAGTATTAAAGCTTTGAAATATATTGAAAATAAATGGTATATTTAGAACTGAATTGAATTGATGAATTGAGCTTTGAATAAATTTGAATTTGGAATTTGAGCTAAATTGAATCGACTTGTGAGACTTGAGGAAATTATAAATACTTTACTTATTAAATTAATTAATATATATACTATCTTGGAAAATAGTTATATTTGAAATGAAATGATATTTGGGTTTTGAAGTATAAATTAAATTGAAATGACCACGGTGTTATAATGTATATCTCCACCTTGTAGATAGTTCTGAAGATCCTTAGAGGATGGTTATCCCAAACATCCTTTAAGTTACTTGTATTTCAGTTGATATTTCACTTGAGTTGGATTTATTTATATAAGAATGTTAATCCTGACTCGAGTGTTTTGTGTTTTTCTTTACGCTCGGGTCAGACCGAGTGATACAGCATTTGAGACTCACCCTTGGAGTTTGGAGCTTCCTTTGGAGATCCAACTATCGCCTCAACTTCCAACTCTTCTAGTTGATTTTGATCAGAGAGTCCATCTATTTGTACTGAAGACTTCACTGTATTTGAGATATTCTGTTGTATTTTATTTTAACTCTGATGTTTATATAGTAGCTTCATGAACTACTATTTTATCTATTCCACTGCGTATTATTGTATTACTCTGTGTCTGTGATTCTGTGATTGATTTATTTACTGCATATGCTGAGTTTTGCCAAATTTAAATTAACAATCTGATATTTTGAATTATTCAAGTCAGACATGTGTGGATTATTGTCGATTTGAATGGTCCAAAATACCGGGTCGTTACAATATAAAACCCGAATACCTCTACCACGAATCGCCTATGCTCTCCAGCCTCGATTGCATTGACGCCGAACCACCAACCAATCTCGCGTTCACCGATTGACCAAAACTCAATGTCCCCTCATCGCCATCTCAACCAGGAACTCGCGAATCAAATCGCGACGTCGCCTGCAACTCCACTAATCTGCGCATCGCCATCATCGATCAACTCGGCCATCGATCATGCCGCTTCCTGCCATTGACACACTCGTCGACGTCGAACCCCAATCGCAAGCTCCACCTTCCAACTCGTCGCCGCTCGAACGCGAGCGACCTCCTCTTGATTTCCCTCTTCGATCGAGCGCTGCGTACCTTCCGCTAGCAGCCGCCATAGCTGCCCCAATGCTCCCATCCAGCCTCGCGATTGAATGTCTAAACATTGCCGAGTCCCCCTTTCTTGATTTGGATTCGAATTTGAGAGAAGTCGTTTTGATTTTGATTTTAAATCAGAGGGGAAAAGGAACGATAAAATTTTTCTTTTGAAGCTCTGTAACAAATTTTCGAATAATTATACTAAGTTTGGAGGAACGAGCCTTTTTCTGATGTTCCACTTTCCTTTATATCGGCCATTATGATTTTCTTCGTTTGATTTTTTTATTTTAAAAACTGTTTGCGTGATGGTTTAAAAAGAGTGGAGGAAGACATGAGAACATGGGTTGCACGATTTGGTATCGTGATTTTAGGGGTAAATCTAGGGAAGATAACGTGCTACTGATATTGACCAAATTTTAAATTTAAATTCTAAATTTAAATTGAATTCGATTAAATTTCAATGTGTTTATGTGTCGTACGCTCACACAACAACTCCGAAAAATACGAAATTTGAAATCCGATAATAATTCAATATTTCGGACCCAATGGAACTGGTTTCGTCAAATTCCGAGACTATCCCCCGGAACGCTATTTTTAAATATCGATTCAAACGATATAATTTCAAAACTGATCAAATCAATTTCAACTTCAATTTTGAAGCTTCTATTATCTTCAGTATCATCAATATAAATTTTAAAAGCTTTTGAAATATTTTTCTTCAGCTTAAAATTGAAGATTCAAATTTTTATTCCACTTTCAATAGATTAAATTTTATAATTTAATCGCCAAATTCAAAGTTATATTGGGGATTCAAATTAAATCATCGTTCAAATATTTAAATTAATTAAATATTTCCAATTTAATTTGTTCAAAATTCTGGGTCGTTACAATCTTCCCTCCTTAAAAGAATTTCGTCCCGAAATTACAAGTTAGGAAAAATGGTCCTTAACTCGTCTACTATCTTTCACAATCCAATAGTTTTATCAAATTTTCAAAACAAATCTTTCTACTAAAGATTCGTTATCATTCAACTAACTTTCCAACTTCAATTATAAGTTTAAGACAACATTGTTTACTTCTCAATTCAAATTTAAATTTAAATTCAAATTTTAAACTTTCAAAATTTCTCAAAAATTTTCTAACACTAAATTTTCGAAAAATTTCGCCAGCGTCTCCTTTGCGCGGCTAACACGGCACGACTACAAAACGTCCCTACGGACTCTCAAATTTCAAAAAGAAAAGAAAACGCCAAGCGGCTAGAGAAGAAATCAGCAAATCTCATATTGAAATTTAAATACTTACCTTTTGTCGAGCAATTCAAATTTATCTTTGAAAATCAAATCCAATTCTCTTTATACACCTGTATATCCTACTAGCCATAATATCTAGTTACAACATTCAAACTATTTTGCACATTTCACTACAAAATTTTTCAATATATGCTTCTTATACATTTTTACTTACTATTGAAGTTATATATCTGTTGTCATTCAATTTTACATTTCAAATTACATTTGAATTTAATTCACAATTTCAATTCTATTTGAATTCAGTTTAACTTTTGAATATTGAATTTCATCAAATTTTTCATTCATTCAACTGCACCATTTTAAATTAGTTCCAGTTACTAATTTTAGTTTAATAATTCACTATGTTTTCCACAAATCAAATTCAATTCCAGTTCTATTTACTTACAAATTCAAAATGAATTTTAATATTCAATTTCATTTTTTTCAATTTCAATTCAAATTTATATTTATTCATTCACAAATTCTTTCATTTTCAATTTGAACCTTATTCCTATCGGATTTCAAATATTTTATAAGTTATCAACTTATTTACATTTCGACTTATAAAATCATTTATACATTCCCATTAATGAATTTTATTTTCAAGTATTCTCTCTGGAATTCTATTTCCAATTATAAGTCACATTTATAATTTACATTCTTAAATTTCATTTGTTAAATGAATTTATTTTCAATCTTTGGCTATACATTTTATTTTTCATTCAATTTCAATATAACAATGATAATATTTCAATGTTATTACTTCCTAACAATCAAGCATCCATATACTATGATAATTCATAGAAAAACATTTCTTTTCTATACAAAAATAGTTTTGGGTAAAATTATTTCATTCACCCTATTCAAAAACAATACTGTGCCGAATAGTTCTATTCAAGTGTTTAGAAACCCCTTCGATCCAGTTGCGCAGACTGTGCCGACGAAGGTTCATATGCCACTCAATAAATCAATCATCACAATATAAAACAATTTTTATATTAACTAACAAATACGCACTCGTATCTATTATTACACTCAAACTCATTCTAGAGTACTACTGACTCTATCTCTAATGAGTAACACCCAACAGAGCAGGGTTGTCGCTTAACCATATGCTCTGATACCAAATGTAACGTACGGAAATTTTCGACTTTCGAAAATCGATACTCAATATCACTAGTATAGGGATTCGGAATTAAGATAGATATGTAAATCCCAATATTATATAAAACATTTCCTTTCGGAAACCATTTACTATAACAACAGTGTTATAGTCCACCATTTCCTTACTTCTCGAAACGTCTATTTCAACAATGAATGTTGAAATCTATGGTTTCGATATTTAACACATTTTAAAACATCGTTAAATCGTTTTCATTCTATTCCAATATCACTTTCCCAAAACAGATCCATTTTACTTAATAATATATTCACTGTCAAAAATCGTGAATATATTTCACTAACCAAATTTCGATCTTTTCTACACTTTTTATTTTCAAGAATTTATCCATTATCCAAAATCATGGATAAAACTCCCTTAATACTTTCTATATTTAATTCATCAATTTGATTGATTTTTGGATTTATAATACAACGTTTATAAATTCCATTTTCTATTTTCTATAACAACTTCGATTTATAAATCTCCTTTTATCAACTTCTATAATTCACTTATCAAAATAAGTGATCTCGGATTTATAAACGACGTTTATAAATCACATTCGAACTTTATAACAATTTCAACTTATAAAATTATTTTATTAACAAATTCTATTTATATCCCATCTAAGTGCAAAAATCTAATTTATAAGTAAATTACTTATAAATCTTTTATTTTACAACATCTATTCATTTTATACTTCACAATTTATAAATCTATAAATCTCGTTTACTTATGATTTTTATTTCATCTCATTCTAACACTTACAAAACTCGTTTTAAAATTCCAATGTTTTAGATTTATAAATATCAACTTTTTAACTCTTTTAAATAAACCGTTTATAATACTGTGAAAATCTCAATTTAAACCTTTTTATAAATAAATCAACTTTTATTTCAAAAATCACACTTTGGTTATATTTCACAAAGATCTTAACTTTTATAACTTTAAAATTTGGACGTTTATTTATTTAAAATAAATCACTTCAACAATTTAAATAAAACGTATATTTTCAAAGATCACTTTAAAAATCTCTTTTAAAATCAACATCGTCATTTTTAAATTTCAAAAGTGGATCTGATGATGCAACACACAAATTTGTCAATCACGACAACAAACATCATATATCATCATATGATAACAGAATATACAACAATATCTGTAAATAAATAAATACTGGTGAGAAATCCAGTTGGATCCCTCCAACCTATTTCCCTGCATCCACAGACGTTAGCATAATACCAATTCCACTTCGAGGTGGAATATCGCGGTATATGGGATTTATAAAATATCATCCGCTAACTAACGGCGCAATAGGGTCTCATCCGCTATATAATGCGGGAAATCAATCAATCCAATATATACATATGCCAATATGTATATATTGCTATATATATATAGATATATCCTACTATATCTAATATCACATCCAAACAGTCAATCAAATCAATAACTGAAAAATTAAATTTTCCTTCGAGTGAGAAAATCTCACCTTTGCTTTTAATTTTGCAATCCATTTCAATCCCAGACTTGTGTTCTCGATTTATACCTTGTATAATTATTTACACAATTTATTAATATTCGAACAGATCGAATAATAATTTTCATTTGATAATTTTAATTCATCGGTGATTTCATTTTAATAGTTAAATTAACTGATAGTTTTATTTAAACCAATATTGTCTTTAATAATTGATTCAATTAAAAACTAAATTTAAACTAAATTTCCTTGAAAACTACTTTATTTTTATCCACTAAAAATTAAATAAGTTAATTTAAACCTAGCTAATAAATTAAAAGTGTATACTTGCATATTTACCTTTCCTCCGAAAATCTTTTGAGTACTTAGAAAAATTAAACAGTAAGTGGAAATATATATTTCTTTCCAAACCTTGCCTATATATATATATATATTTTGTATACTTATAAACCTTACCACTTTTCAACATTTACTATTTTTTTCTCTTACTGTATAATTTTTTTTGTATAGGTGTATATCTATATAAACTCTTTACTGTATAAATTTACATATATTATATAAATCTTTAAATGTGAAAGTAAATGACAAATATGCCTATATCTTATTGTACAACAATTTTCTGCTATACTATACAAACATATGTAGATCTAAATTTAATTTAATTGAGAAATAAATAAATAAAATAAAAATGAAAATAATATAAAACCCGAATACCTCTGCTACGAATCGCCTATGCTCTCCAGCCTCGATTGCATTGACGCCGAACCACCAACCAATCGCGCGTTCACCGATTGACCAAAACTCAATGTCCCCTCGTCGCCATCTCAACCAGGAACTCGCGAATCAAATCGCGACGTCGCCTGCAACTCCACTAATCTGCGCATCGCCATCATCGATCAACTCGGCCATCGATCATGCCGCTGCCTGCCATCGACACACTCGTCGACGTCGAACCCCAATCGCGAGCTCCACCTTCCAACTCGTCGCCGCTCGAACGCGAGCAACCTCCTCTTGATTTCCCTCTTCGATCGAGCGCTGCGTACCTTCCCCTAGCAGCCGCCATTGCTGCCCCCAATGCTCCCATCCAGCCTCGCGATTGAATGTCTAAACATTGCCGAGTCCCCCTTTTGCTTCACTGTATCACGACGCCCATCGCGAAACCCCCTTTCTTGATTTGGATTCGAATTTGAGAGAAGTCGTTTTGATTTTGATTTTAAATCAGAGGGGAAAAGGAACGATAAAATTTTTCTTTTGAAGCTCTGTAACAAATTTTCGAATAATTATACTAAGTTAGGGAGGAATGAGCCTTTTTCTGATGTTCCCCTTTCCTTTATATCGGCCATTACGATTTTCTTCGTTTGATTTTTTTATTTTAAAAACTGTTTGCGTGATGGTTTAAAAAGAGTGGGGGAAGACAGGAGAACATGGGTTGCACGATTTGGTATCGTTATTTTAGGTGTAAATCTAGGGAAGATAACGTGTTGTTGATATTGACCAAATTTTAAATTTAAATTCTAAATTTAAATTGAATTCGATTAAATTTCAACGCGTTTATGTGTCGTACGCTCACACAACTCCGAAAAATACGAAATTTGAAATCCGATAATAATTCAATATTTCGGACCCGATGGAACTAGTTTCGTCAAATTCCGAGACTATCCCCCGGAACGCTATTTTTAAATATCGATTCAAACGATATAATTTCAAAACTGATCAAATCAATTTCAACTTCAATTCTGAAGCTTCTATTATCTTCGGTATCATCAATATAAATTTTAAAAGCTTTTGAAATATTTTTCTTCAACTTAAAATTGAAGATTCAAATTTTTATTCCACTTTCATTAGATTAAATTTTATAATTTAATCGCCAAATTCAAAGTTATATTGGGGATTCAAATTAAATCATCATTCAAATATTTAAAATTAATTAAATATTTCCAATTTAATTTGTTCAAAATTTTGGGTCGTTACATCATTACTCTACCGAATTCTCAACTCATTCAACACTTGAAGAGCTCCAAACATTGAAGATACTACAACAAGCTTTGAACGAGATTCTACACATCCGACATGGATTCAACAAATCTCATCATCAAAGTTTGAGTTACTAATCCGAGATGTTTGTGTGATCAAAGTGAATTGTATTCGAAGTGCATTGTATCAAATTGTAACCTAATCAGCAATAAAAGACTATAAAGTGGACGTAGGCTCAATTATGGGCCGAACCACTATAAATCTGTTGTCCCTTTACCGTTTTCTGCTATTTTCAGCTTATATTCTGTTCCCGTACCAACGGGTGGTGCTTTCACATTATTACTACACACACCGGGTGTTAGTGTTCAATTTTAAGCGTTAGCATTTTGGTGCTTTCACTGAGAAACCAACTTAGGACTATTGTCGCCATTGCTTCGCGAAAGATTGTTGAAAAAGTTTCTTTCAAAACCAGAAGGCTATCAGATATAATGGCTCCTGGAAGAAAACGCAAATCTTTTAGATTTGATGATGCTCGCGATAACACCGCCACTTCTCCTTCTCCAAGTCAAGCAGCTCCGAGCGTCGGAGTGACGCGAGAAGAGTTAGATGCTGCTGTTTCTGGACTGTATCAGCAAATTGAAACTCAGAATAATCTAATGATGGAAAAATTGAATGCTTTGCTCGGGGCTAATCAGAGACCAGTAAATAATGAAGAAAACTTTGCTGATGCTGTTCACAACTCCAAAGGGAGAGATATTCCTCAAGAGGCACCTCCTCAAGCTAAAGCATCCAGACCACTGCTAGTTCCCCGTGAACGTTTGCCCGGACAAACTTCCGAGAAAATGGCCGATGTCTGCTCTGCAAAGTCGCTAAACAATGAAGAGTATCTCTCCGGTATGATTCGGCAAATAATGAAGGAAAGCATGCAGAGAAACGAAGATGAGAATGATTGGGGGTTTGCTCCGAGTAAAACTCCATTTACTGAGAGGATTCTAAAAGCTGAGTTTCCCAAAAAATTCGTTCCTCCTACCATTCCTGCTTATCGAGGAACAAGCGACCCGAATCAATTCTTGTACAAATATGATTGGCACATGATTGGCGCCAGAGCAACTGATGAGATTAAATGCCGGTATTTCCCGGTATACTTGGAAGGAGTGGCGCTACTTTGGTTTACCAAGCTTCCCGTACGATCTGTTGATCAATTTTCTGATCTAACTCGGAAATTCAAGGAACAATTCAGACTGTACACTTCGAGAGCAAAGGATATAATGTCTCTTTCAAGTCTCGAACGAAACCCTGGAGAACCCATCAAATCCTTCTTGAATCGCTTTAATATAGCCCTAGCTGAAGTTGATAACGCAGAACCGCGAATGGTTTTAACCTACTTAATGCGGGCTATTGACAAGTCAAGCGAATTTGTAAAATGGTTGAAGATGAAGGAACCAAATTCGCTCGAAAAGTTCTACAAAAAGGCTGATGAGTTCATGCGCCTAGAAAATCTCTCTGCATCAGTGAAATGACCCTCCTATTTCTACCCTAATTTCATTAGGATTTTTTTTTACAGAGATGATATATATAGATATATCATTCATTACAAATATATTTCCCAGGGTCATTTTCTTTTTCCAATAAACAAAATATATCCAGGATCAAAATAATTAACCAATATAAATATATCAGTACATTCACAAAGATATGCACATACATGTGAGGATGTATATGCCTCTCTTGTTTGAATCAGAGTTCTGGAAAACAAGAGGATATTGGATTGATTGAATTTAATCAATCCACACATAGTTCAGTGTTATATGCAATAAAAATTCCATTCATGCATGAATACCTATATTTATATTTTTGAACTCCTGATTCCTTGCTAAATTCTCTAGGGAGTATAAATTCTAAAAACCAGATAATTGTGATATGATTGTCTATAAATTAATGGTCTGGTGCTTGGGTTCTGAAAAATGATAGAAGTGTTTATCATTATCCATGTTTGATTTTTTTCTTATAAAATCTGTCTGGAATACAGGCTCTCTTTTTTTTTGGAATAGTTTAAAGTGATCTAACACATTCAACATCTTGATTCTTTGATGTCAGTATGCTTTAAATTAAATGAAGTGCAAACTTGAGTGGGTTTCCTGTAACCATGGGTGTCAATCACATGGTTCAACCAGACTCTTTGTTCTGGTGTAACCCATCTGGTCTTAAAATGCATTTGATTAAAATCTGAGTGAAATGGAATTCAGATTCCTATTAAAAATACAAAGGAAAAGGTGTGTTAATATTTGTACAAAACATGTTTATGTGTGTATATAACTGCAACTATTTTGGATCTGGCTTTCAACTCCCATATTACAGATTCTTTCTTTATTTAAAAATAAGGCATGAAACATTTGTATAAAACAAGTTAAATTATGGAAACCTTGCAGTCATAAAAAACATTCAACCTATGCCTATTATCTTTTGTATACACATGTCATGGTAGAAAGATAAAACCATTTAATTTTTCTGAGAATCAACTATCCAGATTTCCCAAAACTTAAATCCTTTCTAAAGACTGAAGATTGACTAATACATTTATAAAATGTAATCATTCAATTTTAACATAGTGTTCTTGCTAAATCCACTTACAAGATTTTGATTAACTTCTTTAACATGTCAGATATTTAACTAGGTTTATAGATTCCAGACACAAGTCAATCTCTTAACAAAATACTTAACAAAATATCCATCCAATATTCAACACTTAATACAAGTAGCAATTTAAATTATCAATACATGCAGATTTCAACATCTAGGCTCTTATCTAACTAAGTTTAGCATGCTATAATCTTCTTCTCAAAGCCTTGCTCCTACTCCTACTTAGTTGCTGCAATCCCTGAAAATGCATTTGAAGCTGCCCCATATTAAATGGGACACCTGTGACGACCCGCCCTTCTCGGCCCTCGAAAATCGACACAAAATACTCAACAGTATAATATGCCGACGATCGAACGCCGGAAAAGACAGATTGTAGGAAAGAAAGAAAGTAGATAGAAGAAGAAAAAACTAAACAAAATCAGAACCTCACAGTCGCAGCGGATAAAATATAATATATAGAACAGATCTTTACACAAAATGAAACTATATATGTTTATATACAATACATCATCATCAGAGTATATCAATACAATCATCAATATCCAATCAATCAGTCAATACAACAATCACAGCAGCGGAATAATACAAGTACGAGAAATACGTCTCGGACTCCAGCTCCTCTCCTGAGCTCCATAGTAACCTATCCTGAAATATACTCGGTCTGACCCGAGCATTATAATAAAATAACACCCGAGTCAGTCTGGAATACCAGCGCATCATAAATACATCCAAACTGATTATTAAAGTTCGAAAATCCTTTGAAACAAAAGCATCTCGTAAGACCACGCCACAAATAAACATGTCGGGTTTTTACCTTACGATAGCTAAAACACTTTTTTATAAAAATCCTCTGATATTATAATAGTGTCTATTTACAAATACTTATTAAAATAGCTGAAATTGTTACATGATTAAATTCCAGCATACTAGGTATACAAACAAATACCGTACAAGGCACGTAGGGAAAATGGATTTCCAACGAATGACTAGGCACTGGGGTACCACCTGTCACAGTACGTGGCCTAGATCACAGTACCGAGGAGTACGCCCGCTCCCCTGCAACACAAAGCCGGAATCATCCCTTACTGGATAATTCCAAGTAAAATCACCCCACGGTTGGGATCAGCAACCGCACCACTAAGCCGAAATAAAAGGGACATCTAGACAGGGATGACCTTACTCTCAAGTGGGGGCTACCCACGAAGCCTTGCTGCATAACCCCTGATTTTCAGTCATTCCCGGTTGATGAGGCTTGAGGCTAAACGATACCTTTATAGCACAAATCCCTTAGAATGCCCATCGTCCACCTGACGATGTCACGAAAGCATTCGTCCATATAAGTCCGTCCCGGGTCCGAACGGAACCGAAGGCACTACCCCTACTACATCCATTTTGGAAATATCCTCAGGATTAGTAGCGACTAGCCCTTGCACTTCACTGCTCCATCTTCGACTCTGAACACGATACACGAAACGTACAAACCGAATCGAAGTGGTATTCGAGTCTCCAGACCTAGAATCCCGGTATACGGAAACTCGATCCCGGTCTCTTCGAAACGATCAGCGCATTTGGCCAATATTGATAGTCGGTGATTTAACTATCAATTAATGTTCACAAACATCCATACACATCCATCACACAATAAATAATCTCCATGTTATTTATTTTCTTCTAATATCTTTCAAAGATATATTTTCACATTTTCAAAACTCGTTTGAAAACAATTTTCCAAAACTCTTCCTTTACAAGGTAAATCCTTTACCCTTTATTCCCATCGGGAATAACCAAGTATAAAACAATTTTCATTTAAAACAGTTAAAAATACTTATACTGAAATATACTTTAAAATATGAAAATTACTTCTATTTACTCAAAATATAAATTTAAAATATGTGAAGAAAACTAGTTATTAACACCATAAACTTTGATTTTTAAAAATAAGGGTTTTAGTTTAACTAAATTCAAAATAGCGTTATAAGAAGAAAAATACTAATTTTAACAACTTAAGCTAAAACCAACTCTTAAATAAATCCATTTGTAAAATAATTGCTAATATACTCCCAAATTATTACGGTATTAAAAATTATTAATTTATTTCTTTAAAAATAACGATTTCTTAAAAATACTTTTAAAACGATTTAAAACTTAACCTTAGTTAAATAAAAATATTTTTATAAACATTTACTTGGTTTTTCCCAGGGAAACACTTTCCCGTTTCTAAACATTCCAAAGTACTCTTTCATATAAATCCACTGATTTATTTCAAGTCAATTATGTTTTACAACATAAATTTCCAATTCCATACTTCTATAACTTCCTCCGAAGTTAAATCACAATTTTTCATTTCCGAAAATTCATTTTTAAATATAGTTTAAACATTTTGGTGAATTTTCAATGGAAGCCAAATTTCCAATTCACTTAATTAAATTCCAATGAAATACGGCATTTCAAAACATTCTATTTTTCATTTGAACTTGTTAATTTATAGTCGGAAACTCCATTTTAACATATTTTTGATTTCCGGATAACATTAGTCATTATTAAAATAAACATCGTTATTTTAAACAATTTATAATTTCATAAATTTAATTTCCAGAAAACTATACTTTCCATTTACCCATTTCATAAACTTCCCGTTATATTCAAAATCCCAATTTGGCCCAATTTACATTTTTCCTTTCAAATCCGATTTCAAATTTTATTCTTTGAAATTCTAAATTTAACAATTCATTTTATTTCGTAAAAACACAATTTATCTATTTATAATTAAATTCTGTGATTATACTTTATACAACAATGTCACAGAACAACTAAATTTCAAGATTTATCAATCACATCATATAAACAGGTATCACTATCAATTATAAAATAATTGCTACATTGTGAGGAATCCAGTTGGATCCCTCCAACCTGTCTCTCCCTGCATCACAAATGTTAGCACATCACAATATAAATATCAATCCAGACTGATAATAACAATTATATTCAGCCATCCACACAGATATTTAAATATCAACTATTTATAATGTCTAGCATCCAGATGTGAGTGAGAATAACTCACATTGAGTTTCGGCGAGCGATCGAAATTTAAATTAAACCGGACGACGTCCGATTTAATCCAAATTCCTACTTGCCCGGAATGACTCCGGATCTGCACCATCACGAAGTACATCTCTCTGCGATTCCAACGGTTCCAGTTTCGTTAAAATCTGCTAACGTATGAACGAGTTACGATTTTATAAAGTTTTGAATAAAATTTTATAACAAATTTCTTTTTTTTTTTTTAATACTAGAAATAAAATCTGGTCAATGCTCACGCATCAGGAACCCAGGCCGATACTTCATCTTCTCCCACGAAGCACGTCGAACCCATCATCACCATTAGGGCTCGAAATCACCGCCACTCACATCGCCTTCAACTCGATCGAGAACCACCGCATCGAAGGCCGCACCTTCCTCTACCCCCGCCGTGAGCCATGCAGAGCTCGGCAGTCCCAATCGCACGTGATACGTGCTCGAACCCCATACGAACGCGGCCCAATAACTCCACCCCCGGTCGATGAAAATCCATCTCCCCCGTTCAGAACGTAGATCTCGCCGTTCTCTTCGTTTCTCTAGTTGGAGGATTTCGCAAAAGATCGAAGGATTGCTCGATAATTAGAGGCGAACGAAAACGATTCCCGGCCATTGAAACAAAAGGAGGCGGCTGCGTTAATAACAACTAGGGTTTTAGAGAATAAAACGTATATATATAATAGCTTTAATATTATTTAATTAATAAAATTTCTCGTTCCACTCAATTTACCACTTACGCAAACGAACTCCAATCTACGCGTTCCGACAGGCTATCCTGGGGTTTTTCCGCGTTCCGGACACAATGGAACAGGTTTCGTAAGCTAATTTGATCGTATGCGCGAGATACAGAATTAAACGATCGATTTAAAATTAAATCGATTAAATCGATTTCGATGCGTTTCGAGCTGCCACGGTCAAACGACAATTCCGATTGCTACGAAAATTGAAATCTGATAATAACTAACTATTACGGATCCAATGGAACTGGTTTCGTCGAATTCCGAGACTGTGCCCCGGAAGGCTATTTTACTCGTCTATTTAAATCAGGCGATTTGTCAAAATTGACGAAAACGCGTAAAATTTCACTTTTAAAATTTTAATAACTTAACAATAAATCATATAAAATGTATAACCACATTTAAAATCATTCCGGCTCAATCCGGACTCAAAATCTGATTATTTGCATTTTAATAATATTAAATTCATTTTTAAATTAATATAAAATCCCAAATAATAATTTATTCACTTTAAAATTCATCTAAAAATCCAACAATATTATTTATAACCAATCGAACCTAAAAATACATTTAAACATCATTTTACAGCTATTTACATCCAGATTCACCTTTTTATCCTAATCCCGAATATTTAATTAGTATCTTCCCGTTATTCAAATTCAACCCGAAATTACTATAATTAAAAATTACAGCTTATTTCATTGATTGAATCTGAATCTATTCATTTTAAAATCAATTAAGAATCCACATTAACATTTAAAATGAACTAAATGTTCAAATTCAATGGCTTAAAAATACGGGATGTTACATTCCTCCCCCCTTATAAAAATTTCGTCCCCGAAATTTGCTAAGGTAGAAAATACTCTCCAACCCGGTTACTTACCCAATTGGCTGAGTTAAAAACTTACATTCACTTTCTAAAATCCTTTAACCCAAACCCAAATCCATTTGCCTCATTTACATTCAAAATAACTTTCCAAGTTAATAAATTTTTCCAAAAACTCTCAAAAATTTTCTAACTCCCAAAATTTCTGGAAAATTTTGGCGGAGTCTCCTTTGTACGGAGGAGCTTCTGCGATATCGCAGGATACACAAATATATATACATCGGCTCACACGGCCGGAAACCAAAATATATCACAATATATATATCATTTTCCCAATTATATTTGCGTAGGCGTACCTCTTAGCAAATTTTTAATAGCGAGCGGCTAATATAACGCATATACGCGCTCCAACTCTCTCGAACGCCTCCCGTACCTGTACTTACTCAACAAACTCATCAGTTTTCAAAGATATGAGCATTTTCATAACCTTTCCAATATAAATGCAAACCAAACATATCCATTGCATAACCAAACCAAGCAATTTTATCATTAACAATGTTAACCATATTTATTTCAACAATCCAAAGATTTCAATCACTTTTCAAATTACTCATTCAAGTCCAACTTCATTTTATTTCTCTTGAATGACTTGCATTCAAGTTTAATATTCTCAATTCATATTTTCATCAGTTTGATTACATGCGTATCACTTGCATCAATTTACTTCAATTCAATTACAAATTGATTCACAATCAAATTCTTATTCTTAAATTTGATATACTTACATTTTCTTTATTTTAACCTACATTCCCAATTTGATTTACAATCAAATTTTATTTTAAACTTGAAACATTTGCATTTCAGTTATGATCCATTTCCATTCATATGCAAACATTACTCATTAAGAGGTCAATTCATTCCTATTGATTCAAAATCAATTTCATTTGCTATTCTTAACCAATTCACTTGCATTCATATACAAAACTCTTTGAATTGGGTTCCCATTCATATCAATTTATTCACAATTCAATTCCAATTGCTTTTAAACACTCAATTGCAAATACATGCAAATTTCCATGTCATTCAAACAAAACAATTGTCACTTAAGCTTATAATCATTTAAAATTATTTTCAACTTGGATGTGTATTAATTTTATTCAATTTTTGCATTGTTCACAATCCAAGTATTTTCTCTTTCCAATGTAATTGTTAAATTACATTTTCCTTACATCTTGATTTCCATTAACCAAATTCAAGTTTATATTAATACCATTCCATCCTGGGTTATATTCAACTCATACATTCTTAATTTACCACAATAATTAATGAATATCATTTCACTTTCTATTCAATTTTATTATCCAACAAATTCCATTCAAATTTCTTAATAAAGCTCATCCACAATCATTTGTTTCTTTCAATTTGCTTAAGTAGTTTCACAATATTACCATTATCTATTTAATTTTATTTCCATCTGATTCTCATTCAACCAATTTCAATTCATTTACAAAGTTTAATGCTCTTTGTTTATTTATCCCATCCATTTTAGATTTATTTTATCAACAAAGAGACCATTTAAATTATTTCTCTCATTTGAATTTTACTTCAATTCAAATCATCATTATTATAAGCTAATTCCATTATTCATTCTCACTTCCAACACTTATTACCAACTTAAATCCCATCCCAAAACTGGATTTTATTAACCTTTCAAATTTTGACCAAACTATCAAAATTCTATTCATTACAATACAAATTCCATTTAATTTAGCTTACACAAGATTTATTTCCAAACAATCATTTTGGATTTAATTGAGTAAGCATTTACTTCATTCATCATCATTCAACTGAATTAAATTTCCATTAAACTCAATTCTTATCCCATTTTAATTCAAGGTTAACTAAATTATATATGCATTTTCAATTTAATTCCTTTCCAGAATTAATTCAAGTTCATCTAAATTTTATTTAGCCCACCTGAATTTAAACCATGTCCTTTACAACTTTAAATAAGAATTTAATTACATTCATTCTTATTCATAACACAACAGAAATTTTAATTTTAATATTCAGCTTAATTCCATCTTAGTCGAAGTTAAACCAAATTCAATTTAATCTTAATTCTCCATATCCAAGTTCAACTTATTTACTAACTTCAGTTCACTTACCTCTTTTATATTTTATAATTGCTTCACCTTACCTTGCATTCCATTTAAAATTAAGTTCGAATTCACCATTCCATTTATTATTTCCATTTGTGATTATAATTCCATTTTACTTGAGTTAAAATAAAATCTTCCATCCTCAAGTTCTCCAACTTATTTACTTATAAGTTTATATTGCTCATTTCAAACCAATCCACATTTTTATAATCACAATGTCAAATTTTAACACTTAATAACTTAAAAATATGAATTCATTTACACAATTATCAGCATTTACATTTCACCGTTATCTCATTTCCATTTAATTCCAATTCATTTAGGTTTAATTCAATTTCAAATTCTTAATTTTATTTAACTTATCACAAGTTAAATCCAGATATATTCCATTCACCTTCATTTATTCAAAGTAAATTTACATTCCATATATACTCAATTCTTCTTTAAATCAACTTTCCTTTATAAGTTATATAGTTGAATCATTTCAACTTTCACATTTTTTTTTATTTAAAATAGAATTCCCAGAATTCAATTTACCAGGATTTATTTCAAAACCAATTTGAAATAAAAATCAACATATTCCCATTTGATATCCAATCAAATACCAAATCCCAAAGCAATTTGTTTTTGCCAAACAATTTTCCTTTTTGAAAATTCCCAAAATCACTTGTTTTCCCAAACAAGTCCAAACAATGTCATAACCAACTATTTTGGTAGCAATCCATCACTTTAGAAACTCGAAAATGAATTCTAATGATGTGGCCAGCATCATCAGGATTATTTTCCAGCGACTGAAGTGAGTTCAATGCTTTCCACTTCCAATATTCACCTTAAATCAAATTCCATTCAAAAATATTTTCCAAAATATACTCCATTCTTACAAATGCTTTTGAAAACATTTCTAACATTTCCACAAAGTCAAACTCCTAAAACTTTGTTTAATTCCATTTGAAATCCCTTTCAAAATTTCCGGGGTCAAAATTCTAGTTTAAATCAAATTTTAATTTTTACTTTTCTTATTTAAAGCAT
This sequence comes from Allium fistulosum, assembly GCA_030737815.1. Taxonomy (NCBI): domain Eukaryota; kingdom Viridiplantae; phylum Streptophyta; class Magnoliopsida; order Asparagales; family Amaryllidaceae; genus Allium; species Allium fistulosum. The sequence goes on along the minus strand of CM060907.1, from coordinate 512,863,772 downwards.
ATCCAATCAATTCCATTTGGTTATAAGCCATTTTAATATTTTAACTTCTTATTTTCTTATATATATCATTTCAAATTTTAGATCATGTTTTAATTTCTAATTTGATTATAGAAGAAACAATCAAACAAACATCCAATACATATAATAATTTAGAAAATTATTTCTTTTTATATCAAAATACAATTTTGGGTAAAATTATTTCATTTACCCACTAAAAATAATACTATGTCGGTTTATCTTGTTTAAGAGTTTAGAAACCCCTATCGATACGGTTGTACTTCCCGCACCGACCAGAATTCATAAACACTCAACCGATAAATCAACACAATATAAAAACAATTTTATATTCACTAACAAGTACGCTCTCATAGCTATTAGTACACTCAACTCATTATAGAGTACTTCCGACTCTATTTAAAAATGAGTAATTTTCCCACCAAAGCCTAGGTTGTCGCCAATCTAAGCTCTGATACCAAGTGTGACGACCCGCCCTTCTCGGCCCTCGAAAATCGACACAAAATACTCAACAGTATAATATGCCGACGATCGAACGCCGGAAAAGACAGATTGTAGGAAAGAAAGAAAGTAGATAGAAGAAGAAAAAACTAAACAAAATCAGAACCTCACAGTCGCAGCGGATAAAATATAATATATAGAACAGATCTTTACACAAAATGAAACTATATATGTTTATATACAATACATCATCATCAGAGTATATCAATACAATCATCAATATCCAATCAATCAGTCAATACAACAATCACAGCAGCGGAATAATACAAGTACGAGAAATACGTCTCGGACTCCAGCTCCTCTCCTGAGCTCCATAGTAACCTATCCTGAAATATACTCGGTCTGACCCGAGCATTATAATAAAATAACACCCGAGTCAGTCTGGAATACCAGCGCATCATAAATACATCCAAACTGATTATTAAAGTTCGAAAATCCTTTGAAACAAAAGCATCTCGTAAGACCACGCCACAAATAAACATGTCGGGTTTTTACCTTACGATAGCTAAAACACTTTTTTATAAAAATCCTCTGATATTATAATAGTGTCTATTTACAAATACTTATTAAAATAGCTGAAATTGTTACATGATTAAATTCCAGCATACTAGGTATACAAACAAATACCGTACAAGGCACGTAGGGAAAATGGATTTCCAACGAATGACTAGGCACTGGGGTACCACCTGTCACAGTACGTGGCCTAGATCACAGTACCGAGGAGTACGCCCGCTCCCCTGCAACACAAAGCCGGAATCATCCCTTACTGGATAATTCCAAGTAAAATCACCCCACGGTTGGGATCAGCAACCGCACCACTAAGCCGAAATAAAAGGGACATCTAGACAGGGATGACCTTACTCTCAAGTGGGGGCTACCCACGAAGCCTTGCTGCATAACCCCTGATTTTCAGTCATTCCCGGTTGATGAGGCTTGAGGCTAAACGATACCTTTATAGCACAAATCCCTTAGAATGCCCATCGTCCACCTGACGATGTCACGAAAGCATTCGTCCATATAAGTCCGTCCCGGGTCCGAACGGAACCGAAGGCACTACCCCTACTACATCCATTTTGGAAATATCCTCAGGATTAGTAGCGACTAGCCCTTGCACTTCACTGCTCCATCTTCGACTCTGAACACGATACACGAAACGTACAAACCGAATCGAAGTGGTATTCGAGTCTCCAGACCTAGAATCCCGGTATACGGAAACTCGATCCCGGTCTCTTCGAAACGATCAGCGCATTTGGCCAATATTGATAGTCGGTGATTTAACTATCAATTAATGTTCACAAACATCCATACACATCCATCACACAATAAATAATCTCCATGTTATTTATTTTCTTCTAATATCTTTCAAAGATATATTTTCACATTTTCAAAACTCGTTTGAAAACAATTTTCCAAAACTCTTCCTTTACAAGGTAAATCCTTTACCCTTTATTCCCATCGGGAATAACCAAGTATAAAACAATTTTCATTTAAAACAGTTAAAAATACTTATACTGAAATATACTTTAAAATATGAAAATTACTTCTATTTACTCAAAATATAAATTTAAAATATGTGAAGAAAACTAGTTATTAACACCATAAACTTTGATTTTTAAAAATAAGGGTTTTAGTTTAACTAAATTCAAAATAGCGTTATAAGAAGAAAAATACTAATTTTAACAACTTAAGCTAAAACCAACTCTTAAATAAATCCATTTGTAAAATAATTGCTAATATACTCCCAAATTATTACGGTATTAAAAATTATTAATTTATTTCTTTAAAAATAACGATTTCTTAAAAATACTTTTAAAACGATTTAAAACTTAACCTTAGTTAAATAAAAATATTTTTATAAACATTTACTTGGTTTTTCCCAGGGAAACACTTTCCCGTTTCTAAACATTCCAAAGTACTCTTTCATATAAATCCACTGATTTATTTCAAGTCAATTATGTTTTACAACATAAATTTCCAATTCCATACTTCTATAACTTCCTCCGAAGTTAAATCACAATTTTTCATTTCCGAAAATTCATTTTTAAATATAGTTTAAACATTTTGGTGAATTTTCAATGGAAGCCAAATTTCCAATTCACTTAATTAAATTCCAATGAAATACGGCATTTCAAAACATTCTATTTTTCATTTGAACTTGTTAATTTATAGTCGGAAACTCCATTTTAACATATTTTTGATTTCCGGATAACATTAGTCATTATTAAAATAAACATCGTTATTTTAAACAATTTATAATTTCATAAATTTAATTTCCAGAAAACTATACTTTCCATTTACCCATTTCATAAACTTCCCGTTATATTCAAAATCCCAATTTGGCCCAATTTACATTTTTCCTTTCAAATCCGATTTCAAATTTTATTCTTTGAAATTCTAAATTTAACAATTCATTTTATTTCGTAAAAACACAATTTATCTATTTATAATTAAATTCTGTGATTATACTTTATACAACAATGTCACAGAACAACTAAATTTCAAGATTTATCAATCACATCATATAAACAGGTATCACTATCAATTATAAAATAATTGCTACATTGTGAGGAATCCAGTTGGATCCCTCCAACCTGTCTCTCCCTGCATCACAAATGTTAGCACATCACAATATAAATATCAATCCAGACTGATAATAACAATTATATTCAGCCATCCACACAGATATTTAAATATCAACTATTTATAATGTCTAGCATCCAGATGTGAGTGAGAATAACTCACATTGAGTTTCGGCGAGCGATCGAAATTTAAATTAAACCGGACGACGTCCGATTTAATCCAAATTCCTACTTGCCCGGAATGACTCCGGATCTGCACCATCACGAAGTACATCTCTCTGCGATTCCAACGGTTCCAGTTTCGTTAAAATCTGCTAACGTATGAACGAGTTACGATTTTATAAAGTTTTGAATAAAATTTTATAACAAATTTCTTTTTTTTTTTTTAATACTAGAAATAAAATCTGGTCAATGCTCACGCATCAGGAACCCAGGCCGATACTTCATCTTCTCCCACGAAGCACGTCGAACCCATCATCACCATTAGGGCTCGAAATCACCGCCACTCACATCGCCTTCAACTCGATCGAGAACCACCGCATCGAAGGCCGCACCTTCCTCTACCCCCGCCGTGAGCCATGCAGAGCTCGGCAGTCCCAATCGCACGTGATACGTGCTCGAACCCCATACGAACGCGGCCCAATAACTCCACCCCCGGTCGATGAAAATCCATCTCCCCCGTTCAGAACGTAGATCTCGCCGTTCTCTTCGTTTCTCTAGTTGGAGGATTTCGCAAAAGATCGAAGGATTGCTCGATAATTAGAGGCGAACGAAAACGATTCCCGGCCATTGAAACAAAAGGAGGCGGCTGCGTTAATAACAACTAGGGTTTTAGAGAATAAAACGTATATATATAATAGCTTTAATATTATTTAATTAATAAAATTTCTCGTTCCACTCAATTTACCACTTACGCAAACGAACTCCAATCTACGCGTTCCGACAGGCTATCCTGGGGTTTTTCCGCGTTCCGGACACAATGGAACAGGTTTCGTAAGCTAATTTGATCGTATGCGCGAGATACAGAATTAAACGATCGATTTAAAATTAAATCGATTAAATCGATTTCGATGCGTTTCGAGCTGCCACGGTCAAACGACAATTCCGATTGCTACGAAAATTGAAATCTGATAATAACTAACTATTACGGATCCAATGGAACTGGTTTCGTCGAATTCCGAGACTGTGCCCCGGAAGGCTATTTTACTCGTCTATTTAAATCAGGCGATTTGTCAAAATTGACGAAAACGCGTAAAATTTCACTTTTAAAATTTTAATAACTTAACAATAAATCATATAAAATGTATAACCACATTTAAAATCATTCCGGCTCAATCCGGACTCAAAATCTGATTATTTGCATTTTAATAATATTAAATTCATTTTTAAATTAATATAAAATCCCAAATAATAATTTATTCACTTTAAAATTCATCTAAAAATCCAACAATATTATTTATAACCAATCGAACCTAAAAATACATTTAAACATCATTTTACAGCTATTTACATCCAGATTCACCTTTTTATCCTAATCCCGAATATTTAATTAGTATCTTCCCGTTATTCAAATTCAACCCGAAATTACTATAATTAAAAATTACAGCTTATTTCATTGATTGAATCTGAATCTATTCATTTTAAAATCAATTAAGAATCCACATTAACATTTAAAATGAACTAAATGTTCAAATTCAATGGCTTAAAAATACGGGATGTTACAACACCCCATATGCCAATAGCACACTAGGGTCAGACACATGTCTGGTATGAGAAAATCCACCAAAACAATTTGAAAGTCAAGTTAAAGTTAAACATGGATAGTTGTATATAACTCTGCCTTTAGAAAACAAGCAATTCATGTGTGCATGTTCTGTGTCAGTGTGAAGGTGCACACTTTAATCTGTCCTTCCAGGAACCTCAAGAAAAACATGGTACATTCATACTTTCATATAATTTAATCATGAATCAAGTAAACATCCATACAACAAGGAAATCACCCAAAATGAATTAAATCATTTATTCACAATCCAGATTCCATTCTAGGAAAACTCTAGTTCCTCTTTATATCAAATTCTCTTATCTTGATATATATTTATCTATCTTGGTCTCATCTGCAATTAATTGAATCAATGGACACACTGTAATGAACTAATTCACTCCATTACACAAAGATCTCAGGACTTAATCAAGCCATGTGTCAACTTGTATTACTCAAGAAAACAAGTCATTCCTGCAGTGTTCTTGACCCCAATTTCCTAATCAGGTTTAAGTTAATAATAACTCTTTTGATTTTTCATGACTAAACCATTCAGTGTTCCATTTTACTAACTAAAAACATCCATATCATGGCATCTCATATTATTCATAACCAAATAGAGACAAACAAGCAAACAACCATTGGTGACTAAATAAATAAGATTCTGTATGTATATATATATTCTGGTATTTTTAAAAAGGGGTATAGGCAACTAACATTGGCTTATGGCTTTTGAGAGAGTTTTTCCTTTTGCAAACATTTGTGCTTGAGTTAAACTCAGAATGACCTAGTTTCTCTGAATCACAAAATTTTGTTTGCTATGCATATATGAACATTTATATATTTTCATTGGATCAGGAGCATCAGCACATAGGCAACCCTATTGCACCCCTAATTCCTTTTTGTCTCAAGCCTCAGCACTTATACATGAGTATATTGCAGCTCAACATTATTTACATCTTTCTGGGTTGAGCCAAAACCAATACTACTTGCCTATTTTCAACATTTTATTTTCTGGGTATTTGTTTATGTTCCTAAACATTAACATATCAGAGATCTGGGTTTATAAAACATATATGTATACTAACAACCCTTAAAACTTTCATATAATAAAACAAGTAGAACAACCAAAGAGAATCAAAACATTTTCAGTTCTAAAATCACAGATAAGCATTCACATATGAAAATACACTTTCAAGAAAATTACTTATAACTAGCTGCCTACATTAGGACTTATTGCCTTAGATTTTGAGTGAGTTTTCTCACCTAGCTCTCTTTCACTTCCTAGTTGACTGGTAAACCTCTGCCTTCAAATCTTTTCTTCACTTGTATTATATTTATATAATATCTATATATTTTTCTCAAGAGTTATCCGGGAAGAAGAAGGTTTCTCCTCTCACTGCCTATTTATGCAGGGTTTTTCTTAGGGTTTAAGGCACTAGCTAAAGACATTTTTTCCCATCAGAAATTATGCCATTTGTATTTAGTTTTCAAACCCAAAATCTTACCCTCCCCGGCTTGAGTTTGTGAAGAGAAAAGTGGTTATATCTTTTTGGTTAATTTCAGATTTTTGCTTTTCCAGAAAATACTTTTTCCTTTGTCTACTATCATGCTAAAAGTGTGACTTGATTTTATTATTTATCAAATACTCTTCCTAATTCTGCCTATACCAAGTATTTCTCTGTTTTATCTTATTTTTTTCTATTTTTAGCTTTCATGTAAATGGTATGTACTTCCTTCATTTGTTTATAAGAGGATTACTCCTTTTTATATCTTCATTCTTTTTATTTCTGCCTATATTTAAAATATGTTGGTATATTTTATTTTGCTGATTTGAACTCTAGTACCTTATTAACATATCTATATCTATATATATGTATATATGTATATAAAGCTTACTAAATTAATTAGTATACTCATCTGTATATATTTATACATTATTTTGTACTGACACACACATGTACACTCAAAAATACTCAATAGCATTCATATATATATATATATTGCTTATGCATACAGCTTTTAAGGATTTAATCTACATATATATATATATATTCCCATACATATCAATATGTATTTATTCTTAGAGTTCAGCGATTTTTAGCTTTAGTTCATGTGCATTTCCTGTGCACACATGTACACACATATTGATACACTATCAAGCTATATCAATCCCCTTTCAAAATTTATTCAAAAATTATTTTGAATTCATTTATATTTTTCAGAATAAATTCCTAAAATCTTGGGTCATTACATACACCCCTCCTTTTAGAAATTGTGTCCCACAATTTTCCTAAGCTTAAAATAAATTTTAAACTTAATTCAGAGAACAAGTACATTCTCAACCAAATAGATTTTTAGTTCTATAATAACTAAAAACATATGCATCTAAAATAAAAAAAACAATCAAAAATCAGAATTACCTTTAATCTGAAAATAGCTTAGGATAATTCATCCTAACTTTGTCTTCTAATTCCCATGTGCAATCACTAGGATCAAGACTCCACTGTACCTTCACAAGTTTCAGAGATTTATTTCTCAACTTCTTCACATCTTTTGCCAAAATTCCCACTGGATCCTTTTCATAAATCAAATTAGAATTTATCTGCACTTGGGTTGGGGTCTCAAGAATTTCTGCCTTGTCATGGACCCACCTTCTCAATTGTGATACATGAAAAACATCATGTATACCTTGCATGTTTTTTGGTAATTCCAACTTATATGCCAAGGGACCAATTCTTTCTAGAATTTTGTATGGTCCAATATATCTTGGGGTTAACTTGCCTTGTTTTCCAAACCTCAGCACATTTTTCATAGGTGAGATTTTGATGAAAATAAAATTTCCCACTTCATATTCTACCTGCCTCCTTCTCATGTCTGCAAATTTCTTTTGCCTATCTTGAGCTGCTGCCATTCTTCTTCTTATCAACTCAATTTTCTCCTTAGTTTCTTGTATGTACTCAGGTCCTAAAATAGACCTTTCTCATGCTTCTACCCAACAAACAGGTGACAAACAAGGTTTACCATATAAGGCTTCAAATGGAGCCATTCCTATGGTGCTTTGGTAGTTGTTGTTGTATGTAAATTCAACTAGATGAAGATAATCTTCCCAGTTGCCCCCAAAATCCAGTATACATGCCCTCAACATGTCCTCCAAAACTTTGTTTACTACCTCAGTCTGCCCATCTGATTGAGGATGGTAGGCAGTACTTAAACATAGTTCACTTCCCATTGCTTCTTGAAAGCTTCTCCAGAATTTTGAAGTGAAGATGGTATCCCTATCACTCACAATGGTTTTGGGAATGCCATGTAACTTTACCACTTCCTTTATAAAAATTTGAGCTAATTTTGGTGATGTCCTTTCTGACTTGACTGGGATGAAGTGTGCTACCTTGGTTAGCCTATCAACTATCACCCATATACTTGTATTACCTCTCTTAGATCTAGGCAGTCCATCTATGAAGTCCATAGATATGTCTTCCCACTTCCACTGTGGTACACTAAGAGGCTGCATCAACCCTGATGGCCTTTGGGTTTCAGCCTTGACTTGTTGGCAAGTCATACATTTGGCAATGTATTTAGCTACATCAGATTTCATCCCCTTCCACCAGAAGTCTCTTTTCAAATTTTGGTACATTTTTGTGCTGCCTGGGTGTATGGAGTATTTACTTCTGTGATATTCATTCAATATCTCTTTCTTCAATTCTGTGTCCTCTGGTACACACATCCTATTTTGGTATCTCATATAACCATTTTTATCAATATGGTGATTCATCACTTCCTCCCCTCTTGAGAGGAGCATTTTCTTCTCTAATAAGTTAGCATCCTGTTCTTGCATTTTTCCTACCTTCAGAATTAAATCTGGTTGAAGTGTCATTAAGCTTAACTTCCCTTTATCTTCTTGTGCACCATGCATCTGCTCATCAATGTGCACACAACCATTCTCCCCAATTTCTAACTCAGTTAGCAAAGACAAGCCCTTAAATTCTTCTATCATCATCATAGCCAATTTAGCATGCTGTCTACTTAGAGCATCTGCAACTTTGTTTGCTTTGCCTGGTGTATAGAGTATGCCAAAGTCATAGGCAGCTAAGAACTCCACCCATCTATGTTGCCTCATGTTCAAATCTTTTTGTGAAAATAAATATTTTAGAGACTTGTGGTCAGTGTAAAGTTCGAACTTTGTGCCTAACAAATAATGTCTCCAAAGTTTTAAAGCATAGATCACAGCTGCTAATTCGAGATCATGTGTGGCATACCTTACTTCATGGGGTTTAAGTTGTCTGGATGCATATGCAATGACTTGGCCTTGTTGCATCAACACTGCACCCAAGCCAAATCCACTAGCATTAGTGTATACCACTAATTCTTCATTTCCATGAGGTACCTTTAAAATTGGAGCATTCACCAATGCCTCCTTCAACTGTTCAAAAGACTTTTCACATTTTTCTGACCAAACAAAAGCTTGGTTCTTCCTGGTTAGGTTAGTGAGTGGTGTAGAAATTTTTGAAAAATCTTTTATAAACCTCCTATAATACCCTGCCATCCCCATAAATGACCTCACTTCACTCACAGTGCTTGGCCTCTTCCATGCTTGAATAGCCACTACTTTATTGGGGTTCACAGAAATTCCTTGGGCGGATATAACATGGCCAAGGAAATGTACTTCCTCTTTCCAAAATACACATTTTGAAAATTTTGCCTTTAAATCTTTTTCCCTTAATCTAGACAAAACCAGGTGCAAATGATGCTTATGTTCTTCCACTGTTTTGGAATAAATCAAAATATCATCTATAAAAATAAGCACAAACTTGTCTAAATAATCTCTAAAGGTTCTGTTCATTAAATCTACAAAGTATGATGGTGCATTGGTCAAGCCAAATGGCATAACCAAAAATTCATACAACCCATACCTAGTGTTAAAGGCAGTGTACTTGATGCTTGATTCTTCCACCTTCATTTGATGAAAACCAGATGCTAAATCTAGTCTAGAAAATACTTTTGCCCCTGCTAATTGATCAAAAAGATCATCTATTCTTGGCAATGGGTATTTATTTTTAATAGTTACTTTGTTTAATTCTCTATAATCTATACAGAGTCTTAAGGAGCTATCTTGTTTCTTAACAAATACCACTGGTGCTCCCCAACAAGAATTACTTGGTCTTATAAAACCCTTTTCTTCCAATTCTTCTAACTGTTTCTTTAATTCTTTTAGTTCATTTGGCCCCATTCTAGTTGGCTTTTTAATCACTGGGCTTGCTCCTGGAACTAGATTGATCTGGAACTCTACTGGTCTATGGTGTGGAACACCCTTGACCTCACCAAACACATCCAAATATTCATTGACTATGGGAATTTCTTCAATGGTTAGTTCACTGAAATCTTTTTCTGAGTCAACTAAATGATATAGTTTTCCTTCCTTAGCTACTTCACATAAAACTGTGATTCTCTGACCTCTAGAATTTTGCAATGATATGGTGGATGAGTCTAAATTAATTATGGCTTTAAATTGCCTTAACCAGTCTACCCCCAATATAACACCTATATTTGGGTAATTCAAAACATATAAATTGGAAATAAAAATATTTCCTCCTATGTTTAATTCCACATCCACACAAATCATATTTAAAACACTAGAACTCCCCAGTGGACTTTGTATATGCAATGGGGTTTCAACCAATATGCAATTCAGTTTTAGCATTTTAACTAGTTCATAAGAAATTAAAGAGTGAGTTGCCCCAGTATCATATACTACTGCTATGGGTATGGTACAAATAAGTAATGTACCTTCCACTTGGCTATGGTTTTCAGTGTTACTCTCCACTGTGGCTTTGCCTTTTCCTTCCAAATTTGCCAATTTTCCTTGCTGTTTGTACTCAGGACAATTCCTCTTCATATGCCCCTCTTTCCCACATAGATAGCACTTGAAAGCTCCTCCCTTCAATTCTGGACACCTAGGCTTGATATGCCCCTCCTTTCCACAGTGATGGCACACAATTTTCTTCTTGGTTTCCTTAGCTTTGACATCTCCAGTGCCTTTGTTACTGGCCTCTTCCTTCTTCTTATCATAAGGGTGATACCTCCCCTTACCCTTCTTGGTATTATTGTTCTTAAAATTTCTGAACTTCTCCCTTTCCTTGTCATGCTGCTCCAACCTCAAAGCTAAGTCTATCACATGGTCAAAAGTCCTGTCTGCATAGGGTAACATGGCTCTGCTAAGTCCTGGGTTCAACCCTTTTATGTACCTATCATTTTTGGATGCCTCATCTGCCATAAGCATTGCTCCATATGTGGAAAGCCCCTCAAACTTTTGAGTGTATTCTGTGACAGTCATGGTTCCTTGTCTAAGTCTAATAAATTCTTCTAGCAAGGTAGTCTTTGCTGATGCTGGTACAAACCTTGCTTCCAACATCTCTTTGAATTGATTCCAAGTGATTTCATTCTCATTTCTTCCTGCAATGATTACTTCCCACCAGCCTAAAGCTACTCCTTTTAGCTGTCTTGAAGCCACTTGCCTCTTTCTTTGATCATCAAGTTGCATGTCATTGAAAATTCTTTCCAATGTTCTCAACCATGTTTGAATTTCCATGATACTCTCTGTCCCTTCAAAGCTTTTGCCTCCTAAATGAGTATATGTCTTAAGTAATTTTGAGAGTTCTTCATAGGGATTTTCTTGCCTTTGTCCTGCCCCATCCCTAAATGCTCTCACCAAGCCTTGCAGATTGACCATTGGTGGTGCATGGGAAGATCCTGCTCCCTGATTTGGTGGTCTCCCTACCATAGATTGCTAATAATAATTTACATAGCTGGTTAGTTTGATTGGTAATTTTATTATTTCAGTGGTTTTTTTTCACTAAAAACATTGATATATATATTTAGTTCCTTTAAATTTTATTTCTATCTAAGAACTTGATCTTTACTTCTACTATGTTGAATAACATAGCTCTGATACCAAATGAAATGACCCTCCAATTTCTACCCTAATTTCATTAGGATTTTTTTTTACAGAGATGATATATATAGATATATCATTCATTACAAATATATTTCCCAGGGTCATTTTCTTTTTCCAATAAACAAAATATATCCAGGATCAAAATAATTAACCAATATAAATATATCAGTACATTCACAAAGATATGCACATACATGTGAGGATGTATATGCCTCTCTTGTTTGAATCAGAGTTCTGGAAAACAAGAGGATATTGGATTGATTGAATTTAATCAATCCATACATAGTTCAGTGTTATATGCAATAAAAATTCCATTCATGCATGAATACCTATATATATATTTTTGAACTCCTGATTCCTTACTAAATTCTCTAGGGAGTATAAATTCTAGAAACCAGATAATTGTGATATGATTGTATATAAATTAATGGTCTGGTGCTTGGGTTCTGAAAAATGATAGAAGTGTTTATCATTATCCATGTTTGATTTTTTTCTTATAAAATCTGTCTGGAATACAGGCTCTTTTTTTTTGGAATAGTTTAAAGTGATCTAACACATTCAACATCTTGATTCTTTGATGTCAGTATGCTTTAAATTAAATGAAGTTCAAACTTGAGTGGGTTTCCTGTAACCATGGGTGTCAATCACATGGTTCAACCAGACTCTTTGTTCTGGTGTAACCCATCTGGTCTTAAAATGCATTTGATTAAAATCTGAGTGAAATGGAATTCAGATTCCTATTAAAAATACAAAGGAAAAGGTGTGTTAATATCTGTACAAAACATGTTTATGTGGGTATATAACTGCAACTATTTTGGATCTGGCTTTCAACTCCCATATTACAAATTCTTTCTTTATTTAAAAATAAGGCATGAAACATTTGTATAAAACAAGTTAAATTATGGAAACCTTGCAGTCATATAAAAACATTCAACCTATGCCTATTATCTTTTGTATACATATGCCATGGTAGAAAGATAAAACCATTTAATTTTTCTGAGAATCAACTATCTAGATTTCCCAAAACTTAAATCCTTTCTAAAGACTCAAGATTGACTAATACATTTATAAAATGTAATCATTCAATTTTAACATAGTGTTCTTGCTAAATCCACTTACAAGATTTTGATTAACTTCTTTAACATATCAGATATTTAACTAGGTTTATAGATTCCAGACACAAGTCAATCTCTTAACAAAATACTTAACAAAATATCCATCCAATATTCAACACTTAATACAAGTAGCAATTTAAATTATCAATACATGCAGATTTCAACATCTAGGCTCTTATCTAACTAAGTTTAGCATGCTATAATCTTCTTCTCAAAGCCTTGCTCCTACTCCTACTTAGTTGCTGCAATCCCTGAAAATGCATTTGAAGCTGCCCCATATTAAATGGGACACCCCATATGCCAATAGCACACTAGGGTCAGACACATGTCTGGTATGAGAAAATCCACCAAAACAATTTGAAAGTCAAGTTAAAGTTAAACATGGATAGTTGTATATAACTCTGCCTTTAGAAAACAAGCAATTCATGTGTGCATGTTCTGTGTCAGTGTGAAGGTGCACACTTTAATCTGTCCTTCCAGGAACCTCAAGAAAAACATGGTACATTCATACTTTCATATAATTTAATCATGAATCAAGTAAACATCCATACAACAAGGAAATCACCCAAAATGAATTAAATCATTTATTCACAATCCAGATTCCATTCTAGGAAAACTCTAGTTCCTCTTTATATCAAATTCTCTTATCTTGATATATATTTATCTATCTTGGTCTCATCTGCAATTAATTGAATCAATGGACACACTGTAATGAACTAATTCACTCCATTACACAAAGATCTCAGGACTTAATCAAGCCATGTGTCAACTTGTATTACTCAAGAAAACAAGTCATTCCTGCAGTGTTCTTGACCCCAATTTCCTAATCAGGTTTAAGTTAATAATAACTCTTTTGATTTTTCATGACTAAACCATTCAGTGTTCCATTTTACTAACTAAAAACATCCATATCATGGCATCTCATATTATTCATAACCAAACAGAGACAAACAAGCAAACAACCATTGGTGACTAAATAAATAAGATTCTGTATGTATATATATATTCTGGTATTTTTAAAAAGGGGTATAGGCAACTAACATTGGCTTATGGCTTTTGAGAGAGTTTTTCCTTTTGCAAACATTTGTGCTTGAGTTAAACTCAGAATGACCTAGTTTCTCTGAATCACAAAATTTTGTTTGCTATGCATATGAACATTTATATATTTTCATTGGATCAGGAGCATCAGCACATAGGCAACCCTATTGCACCCCTAATTCCTTTTTGTCTCAAGCCTCAGCACTTATACATGAGTATATTGCAGCTCAACATTATTTACATCTTTCTGGGTTGAGCCAAAACCAATACTACTTGCCTATTTTCAACATTTTATTATATGGGTATTTGTTTATGTTCCTAAACATTAACATATCAGAGATATGGGTTTATAAAACATATATGTATACTAACAACCCTTAAAACTTTCATATAATAAAACAAGTAGAACAACCAAAGAGAATCAAAACATTTTCAGTTCTAAAATCACAGATAAGCATTCACATATGAAAATACACTTTCAAGAAAATTACTTATAACTGGCTGCCTACATTAGGACTTATTGCCTTAGATTTTGAGTGAGTTTTCTCACCTAGCTCTCTTTCACTTCCTAGTTGACTGGTAAGCCTCTGCCTTCAAATCTTTTCTTCACTTGTATTATATTTATATAATATCTATATATTTTTCTCAAGAGTTATCCGGGAAGAAGAAGGTTTCTCCTCTCACTGCCTATTTATGCAAGGTTTTTCTTAGGGTTTAAGGCACTAGCTAAAGGCATTTTTTCCCATCAGAAATTATGCCATTTGTATTTAGTTTTCAAACCCAAAATCTTACCCTCCCCGGCTTGAGTTTGTGAAGAGAAAAGTGGTTATATCTTTTTGGTTAATTTCAGATTTTTGCTTTTCCAGAAAATACTTTTTCCTTTGTCTACTATCATGCTAAAAGTGTGACTTGATTTTATTATTTATCAAATACTCTTCCTAATTCTGCCTATACCAAGTATTTCTCTGTTTTATCTTATTTTTTTCTATTTTTAGCTTTCATGTAAATGGTATGTACTTCCTTCATTTGTTTATAAGAGGATTACTCCTTTTTATATCTTCATTCTTTTTATTTCTGCCTATATTTAAAATATGTTGGTATATTTTATTTTGCTGATTTGAACTCTAGTACCTTATTAACATATCTATATATATATGTATATATGTATATAAAGCTTACTAAATTAATTAGTATACTCATCTGTATATATTTATACATTATTTTGTACTGACACACACATGTACATGTACACTCAAAAATACTCAGTAGCATTCATATATATATATATATATATATTGCTTATGCGTACAGCTTTTAAGGATTTAATCTACATATATATATATATATTCCCATACATATCAATATGTATTTATTCTTAGAGTTCAGGGATTTTTAGCTTTAGTTCATGTGCATTTCCTGTGCACACATGTACACACATACTGATACACTATCAAGCTATACCAATCCCCTTTCAAAATTTATTCAAAAATTAATTTGAATTCATTTATATTTTTCAGAATAAATTCCTAAAATCTTGGGTCATTACAATCAGCTAAAGTCGTGACAACAGTGGTGGAAAATAATGCTACTGCTCAGAACAAAAAAGAATCTGCAAATCAGAAGAGGGAGAGTAATGGTGGAAAGAAGCAGAAGGACCTCAAAAAACCCCGCTTTCTCAAGCCCTCAGATTTTACCCCTCTAACTGATACACCGGAGAATATTTTCATCGCCACTAAAGATGTTGTTCAATACCCGAAGCCACCAGCAGTAAAAGTTGGAAAAAATGCTGCTCAAAGTGGGAGATTTTGCCAATTTCATAATCAACCAGACCATGATACCAACGAGTGCCACCACTTGAAAAGTCTGATTGAAGAATTGTTAAGAGAGAATAAGTTGCAGCAGTACGTTAAAAGGAACATAAAAGACCCGTCTTCATCTAACAAGGGGCAGAAACCTCAAGCTCATTCATCTAGTTCAGGAGAGAGGCCTGCTGCACAAGAAACAGAAAGACCTGTTATCAATGTGATCACAGGAGGACCCCACCCGGCCGGCAAGAGTTGGGGAGAGATGGAAAGGTATGCAAGAGCTTTGAAATATGCCCCAGCTGAAGAAAGTGTCTTGGTTTTGGAAGATGCTGCACCTTTGAAGCAGCAAAAGACTTTTCATGATGATATCATATTCAGAACCAGGGATTCTGTTGGTGTGGAGGCTCCTACTGAGGACCCTTTGGTTGTTTCTGTCGGTATTGGGCCGGCTATTGTAAGGAGGGTCCTGGTTGATAATGGCGCCTCATGCAACATACTCTTTAAGAAGACATTTGACCAAATGAAAATTCCAATGGCAGACGTACAGGCTTCATCTCAGAAGATCGCCGGATTTACAGGGGAGCCGAAACAACCAATTGGGACAGTTGACTTATTTGTTGAATTAGGAGAAGGACATAAGAAGGTGGTTCGAAAACAAACTTTTATAATTGTTGATGGATTCTCCGCCTATAATGCCTTCTTGGGTCGGCCTACACTTGCTGCTTTCAAGGCCATCCTCGCCCCGTGGTGCTTGATAATGAAATTTCCCACTGATAAAGGGGATGCTGTCATTAAGGGAGATCAGAACGCAGGGTGAGAATGTTATCTTGTAGAGCTCCGAGAGGCCAGGAAAAGAGAGATGGGAAAAGATGCGACAGCTCCGCTCCGCATCAAAGAACCGACCTTGTAGAAACTACGGGGTGGCCCCTATACTGGCGAACACAGCAATGCAAGGAAAGAAATGGACCCCAGAAAAGCCAGTACAGGGGAGAATAGAGTGGTACCCATGGAAGTAACGGTACCAATACCCGTTGACTCGAAAGACCCAAACAAAGTACTCAATGTGGGTTCACAACTAAGCATGGCAGTTCAAAACACGTTTATATCATTTTTGAAAGCAAATATGGATGTGTTCGCTTGGTGTCACGCTGATATGTGTGGGATCTCTCTGGAAATTGTTGTACATACTCTGAATATTGATCCGAAATTCATACCAGTAAAACAGAAAAGAAGAACCCAAGGTCCAGAAAGGTCAGCAGCGCTAAAGGAAGAAGTAGATCGGCTCATGGAGAATAGTTTCATCAGAGAATCCACTTATCCAAATTGGGTTTCAAATCCAGTACTGGTTAAGAAGGCAAATGGAAAGTGGAGAGTATGCATCGACTTTTCAGATCTGAACAAAGCTTTCCCCAAAGACTGCTTCCCGTTGCCTAGAATCGATCAATTGGTGGATGGAACAGCTGGGCATGAGTTGTTATCTTTTATGGATGCTTACTCCGGATACAATCAAATTATGATGCATGAGTCAGATCAGGAAGACACAAGCTTTATCACGGATGCGGGTCTCTACTGCTACAAAGTTATGCCTTTCGGATTAAAGAACGCTGGAGCAACCTACCAAAGCCTCGTCAATGCGATGTTCAAACCTCAGATTGGCAAAACTATGGAAGTTTATGTTGATGATATGTTGGTAAAGTCAAAGAAAGCAGTAAACCACATGGACCACTTGGCAGAAATGTTTGCAATTCTTTGAAAGTACGGAATGAAGCTCAATCCATTGAAATGTTCATTCGGGGTAGAGTCCGGAAAATTCTTGGGTTTCATCATGAGCGCTAGGGGCATCGAGGCCAATCCTGCTCAAATCACAGCTCTAAGAGAGGTCAAAGCCCCTAAAACAAAGAAAGAACTGCAAAGCCTCAATGGAAAAGTCGCTGCTCTGAGTCGTTTCATCTCCAAGGCCACAGACAAATGCATTCCCTTCTTTGACGCTCTAAAGAAAGGAAAGAAAAACTTTGAATGGACTCCCGAATGCCAGAATGCTTTCGATGAACTAATTCGTCATATGGAAACGCCTCCAGTTCTTTCCAAGCCTAGCGATGGTGAAGACCTTTTCATCTATTTAGCAATTT
Organism: Allium fistulosum; assembly: GCA_030737815.1. Taxonomy (NCBI): domain Eukaryota; kingdom Viridiplantae; phylum Streptophyta; class Magnoliopsida; order Asparagales; family Amaryllidaceae; genus Allium; species Allium fistulosum. The sequence goes on along the minus strand of CM060907.1, from coordinate 512,845,876 downwards.
CATCTCATGCTCTCAGTGCAGCACTTGTACGGGAAGATATGAAAGTACAGCGTCCAGTCTATTACATCAGCAAACGGTTCACTGGGGCAGAGATGAATTATTAAAAGATAGAAAAGCTTGCCTATTGTTTGCTAATTGCTTCCAGGAAGTTGAGGCCATACTTTCAAGCTCATCCTATCAAGGTTCTTACTGATCAACCTCTAAAGCAAGTCCTGTTTCGTCCTGAAACTTCGGGTCGTCTTTTGAAATTGAACATTGAACTCAGCCAATATGATATCACTTACCATCCCCGAAGGGCAATCAACGGACAAGATTTAGCAGATTTCATTGCGGAATTTACTGACAAAAGTGACAATGAGAGAGAAATAACTGATGGCATTCCAATCCAATGGAAGTTGTATGTTGACGGCTCGAGAAATGATTATTGTTCTGGGGCAGGGGTTGTGCTTGAAACCCCCGAAGAACGATCATTGTGTTATGCATTGAGATTGGAATTTCCTTCAACGAACAATGAAGCAGAGTATGAAGCTCTTATTGCCGGTTTAAGAATTGCCAAGGAACTGAACATCAAAGTTTTACAGATTTTCAGCGACTCCCAACTTATTGTTTGCCAGGTGAAGAAAGAGTTTCAAGCTAAAGGTGGAAATCTGCCCGCATACTTGTCGAAGGCATGTGAACTTCTCGAAGATTTTGATCATTACACGATAAGTCACATTCCTTAGGTAGAAAACATGAAGGCGGATTCTCTAGCGAAGTACTCAAGTTCTAGAGAGGCTCAATTATTAGGATTAGTCCATGTGGAAGTCTTGTCAGCTCCAAGCATTGATGAGATGGATATTGATTGGATTATGGTTGCGTCTCAAGAGCATGAATCGTGGATGACTCCAATCAAAGAATATCTACTCAATGGTTCCCTGTCGGAAAGTTCTAAAGAACGTCGAAAGCTGTTGAGGAAAGCGTTAAGATATATAATTCAAGATGACCGATTATACAGACGGGGATTCTCAATGCCATTACTCCGATGTGTAACCAAGGAAGAAGCCAAGATGATTCTAGCTGAGGTACACGGAGGAGAATGTGGGGATCATTCAGGTGGTCAAACTCTAGCCAAGAAAGTTCTCCGATATGGGTACTTCTGGCCAGACATTAATCGAGATGCTGCTATTTACTCCCGAAAGTGCGACAATTGCCAAAGATTTGCAAAAATCCCAAAAGCGCCTTCCACCGAACTCACGCAAATGGTCAGCCCATGGCCGTTCGCCATTTGGGGAATAGACTTGATTGGACCTTTACCGATCGCTAAATCTGGAATCAAATATGCTATTGTTGCTGTTGATTATTTCACTAAATGGGCTGAAGCTGAACCCTTGGCCACCATTACCTCTAAAAAGATGATAAATTTCGTAACTAAAAATATCATTTGCAGGTATGGTGTGCCGCAGAAGATAATCACAGACAACGGTACACAGTTTGAAAGTGAAGAATTCCAGGACTTTTGCAAACGGTTCAGAATTCGAAAAAGCTTTTCTGCAGTGGCTCATCCACAGGCAAATGGGCAAGTGGAAGCAGTGAACAAAATTATCAAGTCAACCATCAAAAAGCAACTCGAAAAAGCAAAAGGCGGTTGGGTCGATAAGCTGCCACTAGCACTATGGGCATACAGAACTACTCACAAAACTGCGGCTGGGCACACTCCATTTTCACTGGCATACGGATCGGAAGCAATGATTCCAGTGCAAATAGAAATCCCTTCACACAGGAGAATTCATTTCAACGAAGCTGAAAACGAAAAACTGCAACTTGAAGCACTTGATTTTCTTGATGAAAAAAGAGAAGAAGCTAGGCTCAGAGTTTCAGCTTATCAGCAAAGGATAGCCAGGCACTTCAACTCTAAAGTTCGCCAACGCAGCTTTGAGATCGGAGACTTAGTCTTGAAAAGGATCATGACAGCAACTGGGGTGTTTGGGCCAAACTGGGAAGGGCCATATGTCATAGGCAATAAACTTCTTGATGGCACTTTCAAACTCATAACTGTCGAAGGAGATCCAATTCCAAAGCCTGGAACAGCAACCATTTGCGTCCTTATTTTACTTAAAAAAGCTTTGCTCAAAATTGTAAAATAGCGATTGATGTATCAGGTGTATTGTAAGACATTGTAAATCAGTGCAAATTAATAAAATCTATAAAGTGGATGTAGGCCCGATTCTTGGCCGAACCACTATAAATCTTGTGTTCTTTATTATTGTATAATGCCTGTTTCATTTCGATATGTAAATACTTTAAATGTATTGCTAAAATGTCGATTCAAAATTGCAGGCCATCAAAACAAGGTTTACCCGTCATAAGGCCAAGCGAGCCCTATAAATCACTTATTAAGCAAATACCAAGTGACAAAAATTCCAGATTCGCATCCCATACAAGAAGAACTTCACATAAAAAGTTGGCGACTCCACTGTATCAAGCCCTCGTTAACTAGTTGCGATCGTCGGTATAAACAGACATCCAACCAAGTAACTTGCGTTTGCCCCGTGAAGTCATTCAACAGTGAAGTCTACTTCTTTGGATAAAGCAATTTACTTGCAAAAGAAAGGAAGATGCGCTTGGAAACGATAATAAAGGATCGCTAGTGAACAGATGACGAGAAAAACATGGGCAGGCAAACAGAAATGAAACCTCCCTGGAACACCAACCAAAGCCCTCTAATAAGGCACGCCGAAAAATGAAAGTGCTTTCCTCAATCAAAAAAGATTGGTGGAACCACCGGAGGGGCACCTTCCCAAGCTGAAGGAACAGGGCCCTGGTTAATTGGTTGCGATTGTTTGTACAAACAAACATCCAATCAAGCAACTTGCGTCCGCCCCGTGGATCCATTCAACCATGAGAAAGTAACTTCCAGACAATCAAAAAGCCCTCTTCGGAGGCACAAGCCCTCTTTGGAGGCACAAGCCCTCTTCGGAGGCACAAGCCCTCTTTGGAGGCACATGCCCTCTTTGGAGCCAAAAGCCCTCTCCCGAGGCACCACAAGCCCTCTTCGGAGGCACATGCCCTTTTCGGAGGCAAAAGCCCTCTCCCGAGGCACCACAAGCCCTCTTCGGAGGCACATGCCCTCTTCGGAGGCAAAAGCCCTCCCCCGAGGCACCACAAGCCCTCTTCGAAGGCACATGCCCTCTTCGTAAGCAAAAGCCCTCTTCGGAGGCACAAGCCCTCTTCGGAGGCACAACTCTTCAAAGGAGCCCTCTTCGGAGGCATGTCCCAAAATAGAATGCTCGAACAAAAAAGCCTTCTCCGGAGGCACATTTCAACTCTCAAAGGAAGGTTAACTTATTCATCTCAAAAAGTTCTTCCTAAAAAGTTGAAATGCTACATAAAGCCCTCTTCAGAGGCCCACTTTATCGCATAAGAAATCACACTTCTCAGAAATATGAAGTGGCTATCTCCGAAGGTTGAAGCGTGAAACCTCTCCCAAAAACGAGATACGCTCTATTAAAGAAGAATGATTCTTCCCTTAAAAGTGGAATAATTATTCTCCGAAATAAGAGTATTAGTCCTGTTGTAATAACCCGCTTTTCCGTACTCCTTGATTAGACACTAATTTCCATCGATTAACTCAAGACGAACAGAAAACCGAACCATTAGGGTTTAAGAAAGGAGAGGTAGAAGAAAAGATAGAAGAAAAAGGAAGAAGGACAACAGAAACAATATCAGAATCTCACATTCGCAGCAGAACAACATATAATAGATAAATGAATAATCTTTAAACAAAGAACTATATCATTTTATACATTACATCATCATCAGAGTTTACAACAACAATACAACAATGGACAATTATATAAACTTGTCCTCATACAGAATACACAGCGGAATAAATAATATCATATACAAGTGGTACGTCTCTCCATCCAGCTCGCCAATAAGCTCCACAGCATCCCGAATCCAGAATGACCTGATAACCTAACTCTAGACTGCCCGTGTGGAAATTGGTGGGCACCCAGAGTTTAGAAAGGAAACAATAAACTCCGAGTCAGTCATGGTGACTGGTGTGAGATCGTAAAACAGTTATTTTTAAAACATACAACAGGAAGATTTTAAAGTCAATTTCGCAATGCTTTTGGAAAATGAGACTACCATAAGGCCTCCCGCACACATACACAATGCAAACGCAGAATCAGAGGAGATTTCTCCTTATGATAGTCAAAGATGCTTGATATGCAAAATCAAATCATTTTTGATATTATTATTAGTGCATAGTGTAGGAAACATTTCGAAAGTATAATATTAATCTTAGCCAACATACGACAAATATCGTATGCCTACTATAGCTACCATCTAAACAGTGGTGACCACCGTACGTAAATGGCAGGTTCTACAACTAAATTCGTACAAAGTTCGTATTGGAGTTTGGATTTCCAACAAATGGTCAGGCTAAGGAACTTCCTATGCCACGAAGGAACGCCTCTGGAAAGACGTCCCGAGAACCTAACCGGATCTCTGCCATCACAAGGCCGGGTTACCTCTGCAAAAATAGGAAACTACTGACATGCGTATGCCATCCCCCGATCGTAACCGATCTATATCCGAGGATCCTCGATTTCCAACAACCACATAAGAGTAATAATAATGCAGTAACAACATAGGTTAAATATCTGGGATCCATACCATGATACCACCTCTATCTAGAAGGAATGACATACACTAAGGGGCGCTACTCCCTAGAACCTTGCCGCATCCTTCCTGTTTTGAACATTCCGGGGTGTGAGGTCCAACGAAGTCTCGTCCACAAAGCTACGCTTTGTCACAAAGCCATGCCTTGGGTCCAACAAATGATCAAAGTAATGATCACAAAGATAAATGATCAAACAAATGATCATATCACAAATGATCAAACAATGATCATTTCACAGCAACACTCAGCATGTCACATTACCAAATTAGGAATATATTGCTGATAAATTTCAACTACATAACCTCTGAGCTCGTACGTCTCAGAGAAGGGTGTTAAGCTAAGAGAATAAATTCTCCGCCACCAACAGAAATGTATTTGAAAGAAATCAGCTTTATATCCCAATCTGTAATGTCAGACACACAATCCATACAAGTCTGTTCCGGGATCGAACAGAACCGAAGACACTTCTCACGAAGCCCTTGCAAATCCGAATAATTTTCAAATCACGTCCGGACTTCTCGTCATTAAGGGTGATAAAACCTCTATATCGGAGATCAGCCGATGTAGAGTAACTCGACGGTAATCCTTCCATTTTCAAAAATATCCGGTCTTCAACACCGGTCATCAAATGCAATTCATTACGACGTATCACATATTCGGAATGGGTTATACGACCCCATGGTCCTTTCCCGGCTAACCCGAATAGTGAGCGCTTATTCAAAAATAAGTGTGGCATTCAAATTCAAGCAAATCACAACAAATACCTATTCAAGGTAATTATTGATAGTCGGTTATTTAACTATCAATAGAGATGCGCAACATCATCAGATTCCAAATAATTTTCCAAATTATTTAATTTCCAAAAAATATCTTTACAAGATATAAAATTTTCCACACTTAATCATTTGAAAACAAATTTCAATTATTCACTTTCAATTTATCTTTAAAAGATAAAATTTCAAACCGTTCATTTCATATTGGAAAAGCATTTCCATACTTATTTAATAATAAGTAATTCACAAATCATTTATTTTCAACACTTGGAAAATATTCGATATACTTAAATCAAAGTTAAGTATATATTTCATTCTTTAAAGGAAATCATTCTCTTTCACAAATTTTATTTGAGTCAAAACGAATGTTACGTAAAACATCGTTACGACAACTCAAAATCACTAGTATAGGGATTCGAAATTTAGATAGATATATAAATCCCAATACTATATAAAACATTTCCTTTCGGAAACCATTTACTATAACAACAGTGTTATAGTCCACCATTTCCTTATTTCTCGAAATGTCTATTTCAACAATAAATGTTGAAATCTATGTATTCGATACTTAACACGTTTTAAAACATCTTTTAAAACAATTACTTCATTTCGTAATATCACTTCTCCAAAACATCTCCATTTTATTTAATAATATATTCACTGTCCAAAATCGTGAATATAATTCGTTAACGCTTTTAACGTTTCTACACTTTTTACTTAAAAGATTATCCGCTGTCCAAAATCGTGAATACACTTCCTTTAACAAGCTATAAATATTCACTTATCAAAATAAGTCAAATTTCGGATTTATAAAACAACGTTTATAAATTCCATTTATATTTTATAACAACTTCAAGTTATAAAATCACTTTTATTAACCAATCAATTTATAACTCAATTTTATACCTAAGTCATTCTTTTAATAACTTTACAAAATTTATAAATCTTACTTCTTATAAAATTCCATTTATAAACTCATTTTCAACATTAACAAAAACTCCTTTTATAATTCCATTTTTCGATTTATAAAAATTCAATTTTTATAAATCTTATCTATAAACCATTTATAAATAAATTCAAAAATCTCCATTCATACTATTTTACAACATAGTTCATTTCATACTCCCAAAAATCAAATTTTGGTTTATATCACAAAATTCTTAATTTTTACTACATGAAAATTTTAACGTTTATTTATTTAAAATGAATCAATTCCAAAATTTTAAATAAAACGTATACTTTCAAAAATCACTTTAAAAATCCTTTATAAATCAAAATCGTTATTTTTAAACTTCAAAAATGGATCCGATGATGCAACAGCACCCAATAATCAATCATGGCATCCAAACATCATATATCGATATGACAACAGAATATACAATCATATCTGTAAATAAATCAATACAGTTGAGGAATCCAGTTGGATCCCTCTAACCTGTCCCCCTACAGCCAAAGATGTTAGCACAATACCAATTCTGCTCCAGTACGGAATATCGCGGAATATGGGTTTAATAAATATTATCCGCTATTATGCGGCGCAATAGGGTCTCATCCGCTATACAATGCGGGAAAATCAACAACTCCAATATATATATTCCAATATATATATATTGCTATATACATATATAATACCAATTTCACTTCAATATGAAATATTCGCGGTATATGTTTTTAATAATTTACCTCCGCTTAATAGCGGCGTATAATGTCTATTTTAACAATCAATAGATAGCAATCATCATTCAAACATACATTCAAGCTATTTTAAATCTTTCTATTTAAAGTATAAATCGAAACAGATTCGATTGAGTGAGGAGTTCTCACCGTGAATTTCCGATATCAGTTGTAGCGTTTTATTTCAAATAAAATTAAACGGACGTTTAATTTTACCCAAAATTTTTGCTAGCTCCAAACAATTCCAATCCAGCTCCATTGCGTAGTGCTTGTCGGTACGAACGCAACGCAATTCGTTTCGTCCGATTCCGACCTCGTATGACAAAGATACAGCATTTCAAAGATTACACGATTAAAATTAAAATTTTATTTACAAATTCTTTTATTTATTTAACTCAGATCCATCATCACCGTACGTTTCAAACTTGATGAATCAGGGTCGTGACTTGTTTTCTTCCTTACCTTCCTCTCCAGGTAAAAGAAAACGCACGCAACCCATAAGAGCCGACCCCCTTTGATTTTTGCACCCCACAAACATCGTCGAAACCCCATTATTTTGCCACCATTCGAAGCGCCTTCTCCACCCTGATGCTCGGCCAGAGCCTTGTGACACTCGGCCCTTCCTCTATCTCGAAATCCGTGCCTAAACGTATGAGACTCAAACCCATTTTACCGCCAATCCGCCAATCCATTCACGATCACAGCCGTCCATATCGAAGCTCTCGAGACGCTTAACGTTTTTGTAGTTGATAATCTTTGCTAATAATGTGTGGATTAAGAGAAAATAGAGGAAGAAGTTCATTGTTTTCTGGCCATTGGTTATAAAAGTGGCGGCTCTGTAGGTTTAAACCCTAGGGTTGTTTTTCTTTTGCAAAAGTGAAGAAAACAAGGGCTTTTATAGAAAAATTTCAAAACACTATTCACCCCGGAATTTTCGAACTCCAAATCGAGCGTGCCGGCTGACGTTTCTAGGGTTTACCCCGCGTTCCGAACACAATGGAATAGGTTTCGGGAGCTAATTCGGTCATATGTGCGAGTTACGGAATTAAACGACCGATTTTAAATTAAATCGATTTAAATCGATTTCGATGCGTTTTCGCTTGCCCCGGACAAACGATAAATCCGATTGACATGAAATTTGAAACCATACAATAATATCACATTACGGATCCGATGAAATTGGTTTCATCGAAATCCAAGACTTTTTGAAAAATAACTATTTTAACTTGCCAAATTAATATTAAAACAATTTCGATGCGTTTCGAGCTGCCACGGTCAAACGACAACTCCGATTGCTACAAAAATTGAAATCCGATAATAACAAACCATTATGGATCCAATGGAACTAGTTTCGTTCAATTCTGAGACTGTTCGAAAAATGGCTAATTTCACTAGTCGATTAATTATTAAAATATTCAATTTTCACAATTTGACTTAAAATTCAATTTTAAAAGTTCTATAACATCACTATAACTTCAACATGATTTAATATAACTTTATAAATCATTTTCATTCACATTTAATCCAGATTTCAATTATTTCTGGAATTTCACTATTAATTTATTGATTTAATTACCCAATTAAATCCAATTATTCGAATTTTAAATTATTCGACTTATTAATTCCACTTATTAATATTTAAAATCAGTTAAATATTCAAGTTTTAATTAATATAAATTCTGGATCGTTACAAATTTCCCCCCTTAAAAGAATTTCGTCCTCGAAATTACCAAGTAGGAAAAATTTACGAAATCCGTTAACTCTTCAAAACAAATTGTTCAAATTAGATTTACAAATCTCTTAAGTGTTTAACTTTTCCAAAATTCATAGTTAAACTTCTTTCAACAACTTTACTAAGTTTCCAAAATTTTCAAATTTCTCAAAAATATTCTAACGCCTTAAATTTTCGGAAAATTTCGCAATAGCCTCCTTTGCGCAGCTCTATCCGGAAAAAAAATGACAGTGTATATATATCACAAATATACATCTCATCAAGTGATGAGGCATCCCGTAGGGAAAAAAGTGTAAAAGTACGATATTTAATCCGAGATATGTACCTTATATATTATTAGCGAGCGTATACGGCTAATATAGCGCGAAAGCGAGCTCCAAATGCGAAGCAAACGCCATCCGCACCTAATAAACACTCAACCAAACAAATGAGAACATGTATATAGAAAATAATATCGATATACAACATATAGCAACATAATAACTACATGTACCAACATAGCAATGCGTCAAAACAACAAATGCAACCATCAAACAACTATCATCCAACAAATCCATACCAAATCAATATTGATTCACTTTTCAATTTATAATCATTGAATTGGTTTTCAATTTTAAGTCATATTTGATTCATTTACATTGGATTTTACATATATTCATTCTCAATTAGTTTACATTCATTAATTCACATTTGTTCACTTTCAATTTGAATCAAATTTGATTTCTATTCAAATTTACATATTATCAATTTGGATTCAATCACTTAGCTTCCAATTTCGCTAATTCAATTTCATTAACACTTAATGAATTATATACAATCAACTAACATTCATATAACAACCAATGTACATCCATTACAACCAAATTTATTCAATTTACATTTCTTTACATTCAATTTGGTTCAACACTTTTAATTTCAATTGGTTGATATTAAATTGACTTCCGTTCAATTTATTCAATTTCTCAATAACATTAGCTTTTAATGAATTAACACTTACATCCATTGGTTCATATCAATTATTTACCTTCAATTGATTAACATCCAATCCATTTATTCAATTCAATTGCTACTTCATTTTACAAATAAAATTGGATTTCATTTATATAACTCAAGTTCACATTCATTACTTCATTTCATTAATTAATTTTGATACCCAAAATCAAATTCATTCACCATTACTTAAGTTATATTCCAATTAAACATCATTTGTTTAACTTACATTTCCTCATTTTATAAGTTATACAACTTATATTCAACCTTTCAAAACCATTTTTGAAATCAATTCAAATTATCCTTTGAATTTCCAAAACCAAATCCAAATTTTCCAAACAACTTCCATTTAAAATAATTTGGCAACAATTCCTCTTTTGGAAACCCGAAAATGAACACCAATGATGTCGCGATCATCATTGGAATTATTTTCCAGCGACCGAAAAGAGTTTAGAGCTTTCATCTCTCCAAAACAATTTTCCAAAATATCAAATCCTTTCCAAACACTTCTCTGGAATTTTATTTCAGATTATTAATCACATTTACAAATCTTTTACTTATAAAATTTCACTTCTTATATATAAGATTATTTTACCATTGTAAATCATTTTAATTATAACTTCGTACATTATAATTCATTTGCTTATACAATTTCTTTTACAATTGTTGTTTTATTTAACTTATTCAAACAACTTTTATTAATCAATATATATTTATATTTTCAACATCCAAACAATCAATCATATACACTTTAATAATTTCAGAAAAATTATTTCTTTATATACAAAATATAATCGAGGTAAAATTATTTCATTTACCCACTTTTAAACAATATCATGCTGAATTGTTCTATACAAGTGTTTAGAGATCCCTATCGATAGAGTTGTACGGACAATACCGACCAGAATCCATATACCACTCAACAAACCAATCATCACAATATAAAACAATTTTATATTAACTAACAAATACGCACTCGTATCTATTATTACACACAACTCATTCTAGAGCACTACTGACTCTATCTCTAATGAGTAACACCCAACAGAGCAGGGTTGTCGCTTAACCATATGCTCTGATACCAAATGTAATAACCCGCTTTTCCGTACTCCTTGAGTAGACACTAATTTCCATCGATTAACTCAAGATGAACGGAAAACCGAACCATTAGGGTTTAAGAAAGGAGAGGTAGAAGAAAAGATAGAAGAAAAAGGAAGAAGGATAACAGAACAACATCAGGAACAGAAACAATATCAGAATCTCACATTCGCAGCAGAACAACATATAATAGATAAATGAATAATCTTTAAACAAAGAACTATATCATTTTATACATTACATCATCATCAGAGTTTACAACAACAATACAACAATGGACAGTTATATAAACTTGTCCTCATACAGAATACACAGCGGAATAAATAATATCATATACAAGTGGTACGTCTCTCCATCCAGCTCGCCAATAAGCTCCACAGCATCCCGAATCCAGAATGACCTGATAACCTAACTCTAGACTGCCCGTGTGGAAATTGGTGGGCACCCAGAGTTTAGAAAGGAAACAATAAACTTCGAGTCAGTCATGGTGACTGGTGTGAGATCGTAAAACAGTTATTTTTAAAACATACAATAGGAAGATTTTAAAGTCAATTTCGCAATGCTTTTGGAAAATGAGACTACCATAAGGCCTCCCGCACACACACACAATGCAAACGCAGAATCAGAGGAGATTTCTCCTTATGATAGTCAAAGATGCTTGATATGCAAAATCAAATCATTTTTGATATTATTATTAGTGCATAGTGTAGGAAACATTTCGAAAGTATAATATTAATCTTAGCCAACATACGACCAGTATCGTATGCCTATTATAGCTACTGTGATATCCCAGAAATTTGGCAATATCAATTTAATAATCTTTATTAATAATTAAATTGATTTGTTGATTTATTTTATAAATTGACAAGTTTATTCATTTTAAAAGGTTAATTACTTAGTGTTATTAATTAAATAAATTATTTAATTAAGTTAATTAAAGGATTAAGATTAATTATAAGGTAATTAATTATTTGTTAAGGTAATTAATTAAAAATAATTAATTAAGGAAGATAATTAATTAGAGTTAATTACTGGTTAAGTTTAATCAAAGGTGATTAATAAATTATGGTTTAATTAAAGGTTAATTACTTAATGTAATTAATAATTAATTAAAGGTGTAATTAGGGATCATTAGTTTATAATTAATGATGTGATTAAGAGTTGATTAATTAAGATTAATTAATCAAATGATAAGTGATTAATTGTAATTAATTAAGGATTAAAGTAATTGATTATAATTAATTAATTAATGAAGTAATTAAAAGGTTAATTACTGTATTTGGTTAAGAATAATTAATTTGTGAAATTAATTAAGGATAATTACTTAAATGTAATTAAAGTATAATTAATCAAGGTAATTAATTAAGTGGATAATTAGAGAAAGATTAATTAATTTATTTGTAATTAATTAATGATTATATAAGTAAGATTTATAATGAAGTAATTAATTTAATTAATTTTAAATTAATTAAGAGATGAAGTAATTAATTTAATTCACTTTAAATTAATTAAAGATAGAGATAGTTAATTTAATTCATTTTAAATTAATTATGTTGTGATTAAGTAAATCATTGCTTATATAAGAATGAATGACATTGATTGTCTTGAATGGATGTAATCTCAGAAATGAGATAAGGGATGTTGTGTGGTATGAATGCTTGGTTGCATTATGATGGTAATATAGATTAACTATTGTGATGTTGATATGGATTACCTATTTGGTTATAGATCAATTGTTTATTTGATAATGTGAATATGAATTGTGATTTGTGAATTATCTATCTGTATGAATATAGATAAGTTGAATTGTTTAACCTTAAAACAACTTGGCCCTTAAAAGATACGTTTTGGATTTCGATGAGACCGGGATCGGGTTTCCGTATACCGGGATTCCAGGTCTAGAGATCCGAATACCACATCGATCCAAATTAACGATAGGTCGTGAATCTCAAGTGAAGATGAAGATTCAAAGTGCAAGGGTTATTGTCGTTAACTCTGAGGGTGATTCCAAAACGAGTATAACGAGATAATGCCTTCGGTTTCGTTCGAACCCGGAACGAACTTGTATGGATTGAATGCTTTCAACACATCGTCAGGCGGACGATGAGCATTCTAAGTGATATGTTCTGATTAAAGGTAATCGTAACCTCAAGCCTCATCAACCGGGAATGGCTAAAACAGGGGAGGTGCAGCAAGGTTTCGTGGGTAGCACCCACTGAGAGCAAGATAGATCCCTGTCTAGAGGTCCCTTTTCTTTTATTCGGCTTAGTGTGTGGTTGGTCGCGCCAACTACGGGATTGTCTTGTTCGGGATTATCCAGTAAGGGATGGTTCCGGCTTTGTGTTGCAGGGGAGCGGGCGTACTCCTCGGTACGGTGATCTAGGCCACGTACTGTGACGGGCGGTACCCCAGTAGCCCTGCCATTGTATGGAATCCAAACTCCAATAAGTGTCGTACGTGTTAGTTGTGCCCAACTATGTTGGAATGTGAGATGTAAGCATTTCAGCTATTTCTGTATTTTACTTGAAAACCCTAGACCCTATTATAATACAATCAGATTTCCTATCAAACGTTTTAGTTAGCGTAAGGTAAAAACTTACCCATGTTTATTTGTGGGGAGTCTTACGTGATACTTTTGTTTTTAAAAGTTTTCAAAGTTAAGCAATCTAACCGTTTACTCACACCAGACCCATGTCTGACCCAAGTGTTTATTTTCTGTTTTATTAAACTCTTGGGTACTCAATATTGTATTGAGTAGTCAAGGGATTCAGGATAATCTTGACGAATTCTGGAGGAGCTGTGGAGCAGGAGGCTTCAGCGAGTAGATATATAGAGTTTCCGCTGTGTATATGTTGTGTCTGTATCTGTGATACTTGAGTTGTATGAATTAGACAGATGTTTATAACTGTCTAATATGTGTTTTATAAGTTGTGTAACTCTGATGTATATGATACTATGTAATATTTTATATGATATATTATATTTCATTCGTTCCGCTGTGAGTTTCTGATGTTGTTGTTCTTTCTTCTTTTCTTTCTTTTCTTCTTCTATCCCTTTCTTTCTTAATTCACGATACGTCTTTCTGGGCATAGAAAGTCGGGTCGTGACAGCTACCATTTAAACAGTGGTGACCACCGTACGTAAATGGCAGGTTCTACAACTAAATTCGTACAAAGTTCGTATTGGAGATTGGATTTCCAACAAATGGTCAGGCTAAGGAACTTCCTATGCCACGAAGGAACGCCTCTGGAAAGACGTCCCGAGAACCTAACCGGATCTCTGCCAACACAAGGCCGGGTTACCTCTGCAAAAATAGGTAACTACTGACACGCGTATGCCATCTCCCGATCGTAACCGATCTATATCCGAGGATCCTCGATTTCCAACAACCACATAAGAGTAATAATAATGCAGTAACAACATAGGTTAAATATCTGGGCTCCATACCATGATACCACCTCTATCCAGAAGGAATGACATACACAAAGGGGCGCTACTCCCTAGAACCTTGCCGCATCCTTCCTGTTTTGACCATTTCGGGGTGTGAGTTCCAACGAAGTCTCATCCACAAAGCTACGCTTTGTCACAAAGCCATGCCTTTGGTCCAACAAATGATCAAAGTAATGATCACAAAGATAAATGATCAAACAAATGATCATATCACAAATGATCAAACAATGATCATTTCACAGCAACACTCAGCATGTCACATTACCAAATTGGGAATATATTGCTGATAAATTTCAACTACATAACCTCTGAGCTCGTACGTCTCAGAGAAGGGTGTTAAGCTAAGAGAATAAATTCTCTGCCACCAACAGAAATGTATTTGAAAGAAATCAGCTTTATATCTCAATCTGTAATGTTAGACACACAATCCATACAAGTCTGTTCCGGGATCGAACAGAACCGAAAGCACTTCTCACGAAGCCCTTGCAAATCTGGATAATTTTCAAATCACGTCCGGACTTCCCGTCACTAAGGGTTATAAAACCTCTATATCGGAGATCAGCCGATGGAGAGTAACTCGACGATAATCCTTCCGTTTTCAAAAATATCCGGTCTTCAACACCGGTCATCAAATGCAATTCATTACGACGTATCACATATTCGGAATGGGTTATACGACCCCATGGTCCTTTCCCGGCTAACCCGAATAGTGAGCGCTTATTCAAAAATAAGTGTGGCATTCAAATTCAAGCAAATCACAACAAATACCTATTCAAGGTAATTATTGATAGTCGGTTATTTAACTATCAATAGAGATGCGCAACATCATCAGATTCCAAATAATTTTCCAAATTATTTAATTTCCAAAAAATATCTTTACAAGATATAAAATTTTCCACACTTAATCATTTGAAAACAAATTTCAATTATTCACTTTCAATTTATCTTTAAAAGATAAAATTTCAAACCGTTCATTTCATATTGGAAAAGCATTTCCATACTTATTTAATAATAAGTAATTCACAAATCATTTATTTTCAACACTTGGAAAATATTCGATATACTTAAATCAAAGTTAAGTATATATTTCATTCTTTAAAGGAAATCATTCTCTTTCACAAATTTTATTTGAGTCAAAACGAATGTTACGTAAAACATCGTTACGACAACTCAAAATCACTAGTATAGGGATTCGAAATTTAGATAGATATATAAATCCCAATACTATATAAAACATTTCCTTTCGGAAACCATTTACTATAACAACAGTGTTATAGTCCACCATTTCCTTATTTCTCGAAACGTCTATTTCAATAATAAATGTTGAAATCTATGTATTCGATACTTAACACGTTTTAAAACATCTTTTAAAACAATTACTTCATTTCGTAATATCACTTCTCCTAAACATCTCCATTTTATTTAATAATATATTCACTGTCCAAAATCGTGAATATAATTCGTTAACGCTTTTAACGTTTCTACACTTTTTACTTAAAAGATTATCCACTGTCCAAAATCGTGAATACACTTCCTTTAACAAGCTATAATAATTCACTTATCAAAATAAGTCAAATTTCGGATTTATAAAACAACGTTTATAAATTCCATTTATATTTTATAACAACTTCAAGTTATAAAATCACTTTTATTAACCAAATCAATTTTTAACTCAATTTTATACCTAAGTCATTCTTTTAATAACTTTACAAAATTTATAAATCTTACTTCTTATAAAATTCCATTTATAAACTCATTTTCAACAATAACAAAAACTCCTTTTATAATTCCATTTTTCGATTTATAAAAATTCAATTTTTAAAAATCTTATCTATAAACCATTTATAAATAAATTCAAAAATCTCCATTCATACTATTTTACAACATAGTTCATTTCATACTCCCAAAAATCAAATTTTGGTTTATATCACAAAATTCTTAATTTTTACTACACAAAAATTTTAACGTTTATTTATTTAAAATGAATCAATTCCAAAATTTTAAATAAAACGTATACTTTCAAAAATCACTTTAAAAATCCTTTATAAATCAAAATCGTTATTTTTAAACTTCAAAAATGGATCCGATGATGCAGCAGCACCCAATAATCAATCACGGCATCCAAACATCATATATCTATATGACAACAGAATATACAATCATATCTGTAAATAAATCAATACAGTTGAGGAATCTAGTTGGATACCTCCAACCTGTCCCCCTGCATCCAAAGATGTTAGCACAATACCAATTCCGCTCCAGTACGGAATATCGCGGTATATGGGTTTAATAAATATTATCCGCTATTATGCGGCGCAATAGGGTCTCATCCACTATACAATGCAGGAAAATCAACAACTCCAATATATATATATATATATTCCAATATATATATATATTGCTATATACATATATAATACCAATTTCACTTCAATGTGAAATATTCGCGGTATATGTTTTTAATAATTAACCTCCGCTTAATAGCGGCGTATAATGTCTATTTTAACAATCAATAGATAGCAATCATCATTCAAACATACATTCAAGCTATTTTAAATCTTTCTATTTAAAGTATAAATCAAAACAGATTCGATTGAGTGAGGAGTTCTCACCGTGAGTTTCCGATATCAGTTGTAGCGTTTTATTTCAAATAAAATTAAACGGACGTTTAATTTTACCCAAAATTTCGGCTAGCTCCAAACAATTCCAATCCAGCTCCATTGCGTAGTGCTCGTCGGTACAAACGCAATGCAATTCGTTTCGTCCGATTCCGACCTCGTATGACAAAGATACAGTATTTCAAAGATTACACGATTAAAATTAAAATTTTATTTACAAATTCTTTTATTTATTTAACCCAGATCCATCATCACCGTACGTTTCAAACTTGATGAATCAGGGCCATGACTTGATTTCTTCCTCACCTTCCCCTCCAGGTAAAAGAAAATGCACGCTACCCATAAGAGCCGGCCCCCTTTGATTTTCGCACCCCACAAACATCGTCGAAACCCCATCATTTTGCCACCATTCGAAGCGCCTTCTCCACCCTGATGCTCGG
Source organism: Allium fistulosum (assembly GCA_030737815.1). Lineage (NCBI taxonomy): Eukaryota > Viridiplantae > Streptophyta > Magnoliopsida > Asparagales > Amaryllidaceae > Allium > Allium fistulosum. The sequence goes on along the minus strand of CM060907.1, from coordinate 512,828,435 downwards.
CCAGAGCCTTGTGACACTCGGCCCTTCCTCTATCTCGAAATCCATCCCTAAACATATGACACTCAAACCCATTTTGCCGCCAATCCGCCAATCCATTCACGAGCACAGTCATCCATATCGAAGCTCTCGAGACGCTTAACGTTTTTGTAGTTGATAATCTTTGCTAATAATGTGTGGATTAAGAGAAAATAGAGGAAGAAGTTCATTGTTTTCTGGCCATTGGTTATAAAAGTGGCAGCTCTGAAGGTTTAAACCCTAGGGTTGTTTTTCTTTTGCAAAAGTGAAGAAAACAAGGGCTTTTATAGAAAATATTTCAAAACACTATTCACCCCGGAATTTCCGAACTCCAAATCGAGCGTGCCGGCTGACGTTTCTAAGGTTTACCCCGCATTCCGAACACAATGGAATAGGTTTCGAGAGCTAATTCGGTCATATGTGCGAGTTACGGAATTAAACGATCAATTTTAAATTAAATCGATTTAAATCGATTTCGATGCGTTTTCGCTTTCTCCGGACAAATGATAAATCCGATTGACTTAAAATTTGAAACCGTACAATAATATCACATTACGGATTCGATGAAATTGGTTTTGTCGAAATCCGAGACTTTTTGAAAAATGACTATTTTAACTTGCCAAATTAATATTAAAACAATTTCGATGCGTTTCGAGCTGCCACAGTCAAACGACAACTCCGATTGCTACAAAAATTGAAATCTGATAATAACAAACCATTACGGATCCAATGGAACTAGTTTCGTTCAATTCTGAGACTGTTCGAAAAATAGCTAATTTCACTAGTCGATTAATTATTAAAATATTCAATTTTCACAATTTGACTTAAAATTCAATTTTAAAAGTTCTATAACATCACTATAACTTCAACATGATTTAATATAACTTTATAAATCATTTTCATTCACATTTAATCTAGATTTCAATTATTTCTGGAATTTCACTATTAATTTATTGATTTAATTACGCAATTAAATCCAATTATTCGAATTTTAAATTATTCGACTTATTAATTCCACTTATTAATATTTAAAATCAGTTAAATATTCAAGTTTTAATTAATATAAATTCTGGGTTGTTACACCTGTCAAAGCAAAAGATATTGCAATGCACTTGTGGTATAGGGGCAATATCATACAAGATAACTACATCAATAAAAGTAGTACTCAAGTAACATACCACAAGTTCATTACAATATCAAGCAAAAAAGATGTGGAATAAATGCATTCTCAGACACAGACAAGAAGTTTGTACAAGTAAAAAGAACCATTTATTCTACACTAAAATGAGAAATAAATGCATTTTTACATACACAAGAATTTGTACAAGTGAAAGAATTATTTTATTCTATACTATGAAAATTCTTTACATATGCAGATATCAAAAAAAGCAGGGACCGGTACCCGCACAACCTCCGGTCAATACATTCAAAAAGAAAAACAAGAACCATAAAGTCCAGCTTGTCACTCCATCTTCCCGCCACCTTTAGAGCCCTTTCCCGGCTTGATAGTTAGTTTCGGAAGCCGTTGTGGACGGGTCGGGGGGAAGGAGAAATAGGAGTAGCTGGACCTTCTTCAACATTTTCTTCATCAGCCAAAGTGCTCTTCTTCTTCTTCTTCTTCATTGCACGCTTCCCTTTCCTCTTCGAAGAAGACTCACTTCCAGGAGTAGTAAGCAGTGTGGAACATTTCGTGTTATCATCAAGAGACTGCTCCGGAGTCTTCTTGCCTTCTTCAAGTTCCACAGTCTTTTGCTCTTGCGAAACAACCGGATCGTCCAAGTCTTTGAGGGCTTCTATTTTCTCTTCTTGCGATCCTGGTTGAGAAGCTGGAAGAGGAGTAACTTGAGAAGAAGAAGGAACGGCAGTCGAAGAAGGAGAAGTTAGCGCAACTTTCGGTGCTTCCGCTACAGAAGAAAAGAAGTCAAAATCGGTATTCTCTGAAAAGAGAGAAGATATGGGTCCATCAAGACTTAAGTAACAATCGAGAAATTCATCAAACTCGGTTGAAGCAAACAAGTAGTCCACTTGACTTGGTTCAACGTCAAAGTTACCTGGAAAGTCGACTTTGCAAGATCAATCTTGAATTTCTAAGCCTCAATATCTTCTAGGGCCTCTTCCTCGGTGGGAGTGGTCACAATTTCTTTGTCAACTTTAGCAGGAGGCGAAGAGTGTGAACTGGAGCCAATAATATCGACATTAGCTAAAACCGAAGTATGAACAGGGGCAGTAGGAAGTATTTCTTGTTCGAAACGCTTCTCGCCCGTCACTTCAGCTCGTGCTTGGGCAAGTTGCTCTTTTCCTTTAGCAAGAGCGGCACGAGACTCATCATTTAGATAAATGGCTTCAAGATCCGCTTCACCGTAACCAGCTCCTCCAAGCATGTCGATAATTACTTCCCACACTTCAGCCAAAGTAATTTCATATTTTGGCCCCAGAAAAGAAAGGCTTCCGTGCCCCAAAACGCTGTGGACATAAAAGTCAAACAAAGTGGAGCTAATATTTGCTTTGGTTGTTTTAAGAGATTGTTCGGCCGCAGCTTTACCGACGATAGCCTCATCGTGCTCCTTTTCAACCCTTAACAATTGAGATTGCAGCTTTGTAATTTCCAAGTCTTGGGAGCTGACTTTCTCCTAAAGCTGAGCAGCGTCTTCACGATATTTCCTAGTAACATGCTGCTCTGCTTCAACTTTCGCTTCAGCATCTCGCTGAGCAGCATGGGCATCTCGAACTTGTTTTTGAAGCATTTCTTCCTTTTGCGAAAAAGAAGTGGAAGAAGTGGCAAGCTCGTTCTTTAGTCTTTCAACTTCAGCTTCAAGTTTCCCATAACCATCAGAAATGCTCTTCATTTCAGCATCATGCCGCTTGCAAACTTTATCCCACTCCGACTTATCGTTTTCCATGGTCAGCATGGCTTCGAGATTCGTGCGATTGACCCTTTGCAGCTCGTCAACAAGTTTTTTCCATCCAGACATCCTTTCAATATCAAGTTTGACGGCATCGAGGTTACGCAGCATAGCCGATTTATCAATCGGGACCAAGTCAAGGTCAAAGCGCACCCCCTTTAAGCACCATTGCGGGAACCGACTTTGAAGAGTTGGCGGACCCTGTCCAACTTGATATTGAGGCCAGTTGATGATTGTTTGGATGTCAGACTTCTCAAGAGCGGGTGAACTGGAAGGGATGTCAAGAGGGATAGAAGCAGCGGGCTTGTCAGAAATAGTAGAGGCGTCACTAAGCTTAGGCTGTTTGCTCGGGTCACTAGCGACTTGACTCTTCCCTTTATCATCATAAGATTTTCTCTTATGAGAGTCATCATCTCTTTGGGATGAGTCATATCGTTCATCTTCTCTCCTGCGGCGTTCTTCATAATCCCGCCTCTCATGAGCTTTTCTAATGGCTCTTTCTTCATCGGTCTCCTGGCGGGAAGGGAGGTAGCGTCTGTAGTCAAAAGTGTCGCGCTCCCCATAGCGTCGGAATTCGTCATAATATGAACCACTACGCCCCATCGGAGAACCTGAAATTGAAGAAAAGACAAGTCTTAGAAATCTTCAAATTGAAGAAGCTAAGTGCATATAAGTGCTAAGCATCCTAAGTGTGTGTGGTGTGCAAACTATGCGCATCAGACTACAAACCACTCTGTGGTATGGGAATGGAAACAGCAGGTATAGGAGGTGTTGTAGTTTGTTGCAAAGAAGAAGTCGCTTCAACAACAGGAGAAATCGCTTTTGAAATGTCGTCTTTAAAAAGCTCTTGAGAAGTTATCATTATATCGCTCAAGTTATCAAAAGTGTCATCACCATGACGCCCAGCAGAACTCACTTTCTCAACTTCCACATCGGCCGTCTTCCCAGAAATTCGAGGATTTTCTTCCTCTTCAATAACTGGAGCAAGTGCCTGTTTGCTAGACGGTCCCGCAACATCAGTAAGCGTGGGGCACTTAACCAATGAAGTTTCAGTAGCAGGCTCCTTTGGCGTGAGTTCCTCAACTGAAATTGGGGCATTTGGTGCCTTCGTTGGGGAGTTGGGAACTTCGTGAGGCTGAGTGGAGCGAGAAGGGTGAAGAAGTCCAAACTGGTAAAGAAATTCGTCTTTCAACAAAAATTTCACGTCCCGCTCTTCAGTTGGTGCAGCCATGAGCCTCTCCAGAGTTGGCTTGTGGCTGGGATCCCTAGAAGGAGGGGGAGCGCTGAAATGAAAAAGCGAAATTAACACTTGGCAATTTGAACTTCACAAAACCTAGAGAATAAAAGAAGTAAAGATGGATAATCTTACTTCCTTCCCTCCACCCAGCATAAAACCCCGGGGGACAGTGAACGTAAAAGTACTGAGTTAAGAACCCATGGGCACTCTCGGGGAGGCCGATAATCAATTTTCGATTTCTGGCGCTTCTCACAACAGTGATCGAAGGATGATCTTTAGTTCTGGTAAAAGAACACAATTAGCAGATCTCGTCAAAACTAGGGAGACGGTCAAGCGTTCTACTAAATAATACACACAACCCCATTAGAATGGCATAGCTATTGAGATGTAGCTGAAATGGGGAGATGGCCAGTTGACGAAGAAGATGCTGGAGAAAGTTGTTAAAAGGTGGAATGGCCCCGCTTAGGCACATTTGTCGATTAACTGCTACAAAGCCAGGAGGTGCTGCATCAGCGATGTTACTTTTCTCAGGAAGAATGGTGTCTGCTTCAGCAATGCCAAACTGGGTGCACAATTGCCGAAAAACATTGTATGACAAAGTGGTAGAGGCTCTTTCAGGAGGATTGACTAAAGGAGCTGGAATAAGAGTGGCCTCTCCAGTCTGGACTGTTATATCTTCTTGCTGAGAAGTCATTCTACACAAGCAACTGGATATTCAAATATGAAGGTGCACGTTTCCTAAATAGTGTGAAGTGTTGTGCAGAACTAATGAAGATAACAAGTAAATATAACTGGAATTAAGCTAGTCGACAATTGATCGATTACCAAATTTCAGGACTTGTTAATTTAAAGTTCAGGTACAGTATTAGTGCAAACCGGTCATTTTCAGTTGACTATTTCAATGTTGCTTTAATACTTTGTTTGAATTTGTTGATTTAAAGCACTTCGTTCACACAATCTATTTGAGTTGATTATCTGTTATTAACTAATCTGTCATTTGATGTGGGCAGTCAGTGGCAGTATATTTGTCCCAATTTTCTGTAAATGTTGTATTAAACAGATTGTTAGCTTGCAAGTTAAAGTGATCTGTGAAAGAATGCAACAAAGTTCAACAATTCAAAGTTCAAACAATAATTCAAAGTTCAAGCAAAGCTTAAAAGTACAAGTGCTAAGTCGCCAACGACTCAAGTGCTAACTCGACGGCGACTTAAGAAATTTTCAAGTAGGTTAAGTCATTGGTTCTTTGGCTAACTCGTCCACGAGTTAAGGATTATGAGGCGGGTTAAGTTAGATCACTTCAATTTTAAGTCGTTGATGCTTTAAGTCGGCAGTACTTTGAGTCGTAAGTCGTGAAAAAGAAGAAAAACTTCAGTTTAAAGCAGTGAGAAATTCTCCAAGTCCTAACTCGGCCATGACTCAAAGCTTAGGTCGCACGAAGCTGCTAGGTCGGTTCAGAGTTAAGTCGTGGAAGTCACTGGGTCGCATGAAATTGCTAAGTCGTGACCAAGCCAATATCTCAACGAACTTTTCTCCCTAACTCCTAACCCGTTACCCTTCTAACTCCTAACCCATTAACCCAATAGCCTCTCAATCAACAACGATCCTCGTTCCATCACACCATTGAATCACCCAAAAACCAATTCGAATCACCTCAGATTTGCCATGAATCTGATACATTGCTGCTCTATCACAACCATAATATGATCGATGGCAATCACAGATCGATCGAAATATTATACGTAATGAAACGCGGCACCAAAAAGTGAATGGAAGTCGGAAAATGGGGAATTAGCAATTCGACAATGGACGTGGGTGAAGGATGACCGGATTCACTTACGTAGTATAACGGAAAGATGATCGGCGATTGGATGGTTGGAATTCGTCTTTGAAAGCTCGGAATTACGTCAATGGTGATTTCAAACGATAGAGCAAGTGGGAAGAAGGAAGTAGGAGGAACGACTCAAGCCTTTTATATCTCGGAGCAGTGGAACTCGAAGCGGCACACGCGAGTTAAAATAAATCGAAGCACACGACCTACGACTTAGGCGTGTGCTTCGAGGGGTAAATGTTAACCCCGTTTGATCAACAACTTAGGGTCCTTACGACTTAAAGACTTAAGGTCTGGACGACCTAGCCACTTAACGAGTTAACTACAGGAAGAACCTAACGACTTAAGAACTGCACGACTCGAGAAAAGTATGCGACTTAACGAGTTAAGGATTATGCGACTTAAGGAAGCTACCAGCCAACGACTTAAGGGTGGTACGATCTAAAGGATGAAGCAACCTAAGGAAGTCTACGACTTAACGACTTTAGGTCTGGACGACTTAAGGAAGTCTACGACTTAACGACTTAAGGAAGTGGATGGTCTACGACTTAAGGTTATCTACGACTTACAACTTAGCATGTGTCATGAACGACTTAAGGCTATCTACGACTTACCTCCTAGCTCGTCAACGGGTTAGGACTTGTGTTATCATCTGAAAGCCACGAGCTTACCAGTTAAGCCGCGACTCACGACTAAGTTTAAGTCGTCCACGACCTAAAGCCCCTGAGTTATAATCCGCTGCCGCAAAACTTATGCCGGAGGAAGTTGACTCGTAGATGACTTAGGACTTGTAACATGGATCCAAATGGGTATGTAAACTTCTACCAAGCCGCGAGCTGGACTCAATAGGTCGGCCACGACCTACCTTAAGTCGACCATGACTTACGACCTAAGGGGTCAAATTCTCTATAAATACCAACCTACCCCGAACGAGAACAGGACTTTTGGCCAATCATTTTCTAAAGCGTCATTACTCTGCCGAATTCTCAACTCATTCAACACTTGAAGAACTCCAAACATTGAAGATACTACAACAAGCTTTGAACGAGATTCTACACATCCGACATGGATTCAACAAATCTCATCATCAAAGTTTGAGTTACTAATCCGAGATGTTTGTGTGATCAAAGTGAATTGTATTCGAAGTGCATTGTATCAAATTGTAACCTAATCAGCAATAAAAGACTATAAAGTGGACGTAGGCTCAATTACGGGCCGAACCACTATAAATCTATTGTCCCTTTACCATTTTCTGCTATTTTCAGCTTATATTCTGTTCCCGTACCAACGGGTGGTGCTTTCACATTATTACTACACACACCAGGTGTTAGCGTTCAATTTTAAGCATTAACAGTATATGTACATGCATGTACACTTGAGTATGTACATATGCATGTACACTTGAGTAAGCACAACACGGGAAAAATCCTTAATGAACCGACGGTAATAACCCGCCAACCCAAGGAAACTACGAATCTCATGAACATTCTCAGGCCTCTTCCAATTCTGGATAGCTTTGATTTTGAGGGATCGACAGAAATGCCATCAGAAGATACAACATGGCCTAAGAACTTAACCTTATTCTCCCAAAAATGGCACTTGGAGAATTTGGCTTTAAGCTGATGGTGACGAAGAGTACTCAAGACAATTCTCAAATGATTAGCATGCTCGGCTTCAGACTTAGAATAAACAAGAATGTCGTCAATGAACACAAGGACGAACTTATCGAGATATTCCCGGAATACTCGATTCATAAGATCAACAAAGAAAGCAGGAGCGTTCCACTACTACAAAACAGGCCATTTGCATCGGTTGTTTACCCCCATTTTGCATCAGTTCAACATCCGATGCATATGAAACTGATGCAACAGGCTTAACAGTTTTGCATCAGTTCTAAAACCAATGCAAAACGATCTTTTTTGCATCGGTTGTTACTAACAACTGATGCAAAATACGGTTGGTTGCTTGGACACAGCCCTCTTTGTTGCATCGGTTTTTTATAACAACCGATGCAAACTAATCCCTCGATTGCATCAACTATTTATACCTGATGCAAAAAAACCATTCTCAGAAATCATTATTACAGTACTCAAATAGACTATATATATATATATTATTGATTATAACAAATAATTATAAATGAAAAGCTATGTATTTTCCGACAAAACTCAGACAACATGTTGCTCTTATCCCATTAATCAAAACATATGGTACAAAATTTCATATATTCAAAAGATTAAATCCAGTCTAATATCAAATATCAAGTATGTTGTAGCAGTTAGTCAAATAAATATATGGAAATTAGCATCTGTATACACTTTTAGATTGTTTCTACCTGTTCATAATTTGTGTGTCAGTATAGAATTTGAGAAAAATAACTCCAATTTCATTCAGTATACTCACAACACTTGGAGATTTAGGCAACTTCTAGTGTTAAGAGATGCTACTAGAACTTCTTAGTAAAAGCTCTTCAATGCCCACTTTCATATTAAGTGCTAATCTTCCATTAAAAACAATGACATCAACTGAAAAAACGGAACGCACTGGTCTGTGATCAGAGAATCTTGATTCACCGCGATTGTATGATATTTTCCTGATTCCTTCACCGTACCAAAGTATGCGGTCACACCTAGTAAAATTTTCTCTCTATTAGCATAATAATGAATATAAAAGAAGTAACATTTGCTTTTATTTTGAGAAAAATGAACCTGTCATATAAGAAGTGCCTTTTTAAATGTCTGAAATGTGAAACGAAGATCAAGTTATAGGTGATATGGGAAGGACATAACAAAAAATGTTTTCTTACCATGCAGGAGTTCGACGTTTCTTTTTAGACATAGCAGTCTCTCCAGCATAAGCATCTGAATTGCATGAATACTTGTATGTTGGTGCAAAGAATATATTTCCTTCATTCCATCCTTTAAACACTCTTCCGGATTCTCTTTTAATTTTGAGCTATTAAATCAAAAACATATTATACATATTACTCGACTGCAGAATTAAATTGTTGTAGCATTTGGTCACTTTTCCTTTTTTGAGTCCAGAAATAAATGAAACGGAGTAATATTTTACTCCCATAACTGTCAACAAACCCTTTGGCTTCATTTGATGAGCGAGTTTACTGTGCACAAAAATTACAAAATTATGTACTGTGCTCTGTACAAAAGTGCAAAAATATGAATATACTAACATGAAGCATGGCATTTTGAAAAAGTAATTTAAAAGTGAGCTTATGCCCATACATTTGGAGTGAAATGGCATGGGATATTTAGTAATAAAGTAATGGACCGTTTTCAAGAAAGAAGAAGAGGAAAAGTTTGTATCTTTCATCTATGAATCTTCGACGGACTAACTTTGATAATTCATTTGGAATGTTGATTTTTGCAAGCAATGCAAATTTTACTTTTATTTGACAACCCTGTTTACCAGAAACGGCCCTTCACCTCAACCACCCATACCAATTCATTATAAGAAATCAAATAAATGATGTCGGACAACAAAGTAAAAGTATTGACTTTACACAAATAATTAGAAAGAAGAAGGAAACAAATAGAAGATATTATTTTCTTTGTTCATCCGATAATTTACAAAGAAATTCCAATTGTTACAGCAGAACAGATAGCAAGCATGAATAAAATAAAAATGTCAAATAATGCATCTCAAATATACGTTTGAATTCAAGCTTTAAGAGCAAACCTACCCTTAATCTTCTGGACCTCCTTAGTACCAATCTGGAAGCCCTTAGTCAAAACATTATCGGGAACAGGCGGAGTGGCCGCAAACAAAGTGGGCGCAATAGAAACGGTTCCGGCCAGCTGACTGTTAAAGGCGGCAATGACAGCAGCGGGCACTCGTCCATTATTCTTCTGAAAGTGAACCAAGCCCTTGGGGAATGCAAAAACCTCCCCTTTGACGATGGTCTTCATGTAAAGCTTATTGCCAGTGGTGATGAAAAGATCTCCTAGCCATATTACTCGACTATAGAATTACAGACAATAAAAGTAGAGTTTTATATGCAATATTTTATTTTACTTTTAGTAAAAAACTTACTTATGGTCAGTGATTATTCCAGGATTTCTTCTCCTTGATGAATTCTTGCAGATTCTGGGAAACTGAGTATTCTTTAAGATTTCAATGACATCAGCATTCCTCCTCCTTTCTTCTCCTTCTTTTTCTTCGGATGCTAAGTGACTGCACATGAAGCAGAAGCTGGTTTGGTGCACTGACATGCTCACTGATATACATCCCTGTGTGTTACATTTCAAATCCAAGTTATATATAAACACACATTCAAACATCTATACCATACATATTCAAAGAATATGGATCAATTCTAGGTGATAAGGTAAATTTGCTTTTAAATACATGAGATATGTGTTATGTGGTTGATGCATACTTGGTCCAATTTATTTTAGCTTTCCAATAAAAAAAGAAGAAGAAGAAAAGGAAGAGATGAAGTTTTTTAATCTACAATACTAATATGCGCATTGATATACCTATCTATAGCCACAATTTGAATCCAAAATTTAGAAAGACAAACATAAACATGTATACCAAGGACTTCCAAAGAATAACTCATCTAGTAAAGCATTCAAATGTCAATGGTAAAGCATTCAAATTTCAAATGTCAATAAAAGATGGAAGAGTCAGTTGAAGCTCTTTTAAAATAATTGTATGTGTTATAAGATTGGCGCATACTTCCTCAGAATGTTTATGAATAGTGTCTGATTCATTTGAAGGTTTTATTTTATTTTTATTTTTTAGAAGGAAAAAACATGTATACAAGGTTTCTGAAAATCATGAAATTATAAGACAATACCTACCTTATTACCAAGATACCCCATGACGCTGCGTCCTATGCAAGAAACACGCAAATGCCCATTATCATCCCAAATTTCATCTCCTCAAACAAAAACAAAACAAAAAACAAAAAACAAAAAAAGGGGACTACCACAACTCACCGAACTAACCATTATTCATATAAAGTGGTATTTAATATAATCATTCAAAGAATAAGAATACAAGGAAAAGGTTGACTTGTAGGGCTCACCTTTCAGCTCCTGGACGCAAAGGTATATCGTTTGAAGCTGCAAACTCTTCCAATGTTTTTTTCTGCAATCAAAGATATAACCAATCAAATATATGCCAATGTATAACTCAACAATGATAAGAAGCACAAAATCATTATTTTTCAGTATCAAAGAGAAAAATCACAATGCACTACAAAGAAAAAATTTACATTTTGATAAACTTAAAATGTTATAACAATCAATTAGTACTAAGTTAGATTTAGTTACTTGATTATCCATTGATTAGACTTCGGCCAATAGAGTGTAGACTACAATTTAGTTTTGAAAATATAGTGCTTATGGCATATACTCTATTGGCAATAAGCCTTAAATGACAAGTCTGTTATTCCTTACAGTTAGCTGTTTATATATAATATACCTGGGCATAAACAGTTGCTTGAACTCCAGCATGGTTCATAAATTGATTAATCAGCATAAATGTAATTTGTCCAACTTAAAACAAAAAAGAGCATTGTACACCATGTAGAGCAGAGGAGAGCATTGAATTAATGGTTGCATAAACTTATACACTTGTTCCATAATACTCGCACCTTTGGTACTCAAATATTGCCTTACAGTTGTTTTTCTATCTCCTAGGAATGTGTGGTCTAAGAAATTATCATAAGCTGATTTCCCTAGACTTTTGGCTGCCAGTACACTACAATAAAATAGCAGCTTATTATAATTCAAGAGGTATTCGGTATTAAATCAAATTATTTTCTAGTATGAATAATTTTGAACTAAGTGATAGAAAGGTTAGTGTTGTGTATCTGTACCAATGCTTAAGATAAACTCGGCATGTTAAAGCATCATCTCGCCATATCTTATGGATGTTGTATTTTCGACATCTGTTGTATAATATTTCTTTATTGCCTGCAAGCAATGTAGTACAAATTCATTTGTTGATTTAAATAATCAACATGAACTAAACAAGTATTATCAATCTTAGAAACAAATGTAATTAAATCATAAAATGTAAATTTAGATATAAATATTAAACACATACCTCTTCTAATCTGATCTCAAAAATAGTTACAATCAGAGTTTCACCGTCGTAGGGCTCCACGGTCAAACCAGAAACTTCCTGCAACATCAAATATTTGCACACAAAAGTGATAAAATAAATAATTTAGAAAAAACAGCTGATAATTACAAAATTAATTAGTACAGAAAATATGGAAGTCTAACTCCAGTTTCCTGATTTGCCAGCCCAAGTTGAACAAAGACTGATCCAACAGCTACATACAGTCGACGAATTTTGGATAGTAGAACTAAATTCATCGCCTTTTAGCTGTACCCACGATCTACCCCATGTACTGCTAATTGAAAATAATTTTACAACTTAAATGAAAGTGAAAGTTGTTAAAATTGGAGCAGAATTAGTTTCACTTGTAGATGATAACACCATGTACATTAGTCTTGGTGGATATTTAAATAACCAAGATAATGGTGGAAATTTGATAATTATTTCCATCTCCTCTACATCCTTCAATCATGTTTCTCAGCCCAAAACATGAATATCATACACCAGGCCCACAAAAAGGTTGAATTATCTGAAACAAACATCATAATAAACACATAAAACACATTCAACATCAATTATAAAAATACCGATCATCATCATTTATGGATGTCTACCTTCTTCAATTCACAAGATATAACTTTTGGGATATAATATCTATTTAATCAAGCTGGCTCCTTCTTTCAAGATTTTTTCTGAAACAATTCCTCTTTCAAGTCATAAAACTTTTATTTATACCATTTAAATGGACATTAGTTACACTAAATAAATTAAGTAAAAACCCATCAGCATGTAGTATTGTAATTTCAATTCATCTTTTAAAGAGTAACAACTAGCATCGACAATAGGACAATAATTAGTAATTCAATTCACATATGAACAACACCAACATAGTAGAACAATAAAACGTATGAAGAACAATCAACAATCACTCACAACTACTATGGTATGCTCTAATCTTATCTAAACAAATAGGATCCTGAATAAAATAAGCAAAATGGATCAAAATGTAACTATATACATCGTTTGTTACTATAAACTGATATAAAAAGCAATTTATAACAATACTTGATAATTAATAAACAAATTAGAATTAATCTAAGATCAAAACCTCACCTCTTTTGCTCTTTATCTACCAGAATAAGAAAGATGTAGTCCTCTAGCCAAATCTTTTAGTATATTTTTCAGTTCTATCGGGAGGCGAAACATTATCATCGATAAGCTTTTGGCACTTTAATAAATTGAGCTTCAGAACCAAGCGTCGAACTTCAGATCTTTTCACGATATCGAGCTTCAAATCCAGGCATTTAGTGAGTTAATCGATCACAGCGACGTCAAGCTTCTCTCATCGCGAATAACTAGGTGTCTCGGGCAGAATAACAAGAGCGACAAAGAAGTGAGGCAAGGTAGGAGGAGTCGATTAAACGTTCAGGTTGAAAGGAAGGAGGGAGGAGCTTCTTCAACGGTGGGGGCAGGAGTGGGGGCGAAGGCAGGTTGCTCTTCGACAATGGAAGTAGGAGCGACGGCTACATCTTCGATTGACATGGTTAGTGAAATACTTTTTAGGGGAAATGATAGGAATATAAGCGGCGGCATAAAAAATTGGGATGGCAGGAATTAATGAAAGTGCGTAACGAAAGGGATGCAAATTAATGTAGTTGCATTGGTTGATTTTAGAACCGATGCGACTAAAAATATTTGCATCGACATATTTTCTTCGGTTGTTGGTGACAACTGATGCAAATTTGATTTTTTATTACCTATTGCTTTCCACGTATCAATAGCACCGGTTATTAAGACAGAACAGATGCAAATAGTTCTATTTGCATCAGTTTTTACTTAAACCGATTCAAATGAGGCGAAGTAATATGCATTTTTTGTACTAGTGTTCATCAAACCGAACGGCATAACGAGCCACTCGAAAGAACCATATCGAGTGCGGAAAGCTGTAAGAGGTATGCTACCTTCCGCAAATCGGAGCTGATGAAAACCAGTAGCAAGGTCGAGCTGAGAGAAGACCTTAGCCCACTCAATAGATCGAACATATCATCGATCCTAGGCAATGGATACCTATTCCTGACGGTCAACTCATTAAGCTTGCGATAGTCAATGCAGAGCCTAAGAGTTCCATCTAACTTCTTCATGAAGACGACCGCGGTACTCCACGGTGAAAAACTGGACTGAATCAACTGTTTGGACTCAAGCTCTAAAAGTTGCTTCTTGAGTTCCTCATTTTCTTTTGTAGACATCCTCGTGGGAGGACGGCCAACTGGCCGCTCACTTGGAATGAGATCAATGCGGAACTCGATTGCCCGCTTAAGTGGCAAACCCAAAACCGGCTCAAAAACATCAGAGAAGTCACAAACAATAGGAATACGATATATATCATCATTATCTCATGAGTCAAGAGAACATAAAGCCATTTCGGAATTATCCACACTCCGAAGAACAAGTGATAGCTGAGTAGACGAATCCGGATGTCGAAGATATAAAATTCTTTCAGAACAAATAATCCTGGCATCATATCTCACTAGCCAGTCCATACCCAAAATCATATCAAATCCCAAATAAGAAATAACATGCAGATTCGCACGAAAAGAAAAGCCACATAAAACAATCTCAACATCATCACAAAGCATGCTAAGGGTCGCGGATAACCCAATAGGATTTGCAATCCTCAACGAAGTAACCATACAAGAAACATCCAAAGACAAATCAACGACGAGTGTCTTCGATACGAATGAATGCAAAGCACCCGTATCGAAAAGAACTCGAATACTATGGTCATGAAATAAAATAGAACCTTCCAAAATAGATGGAGATTTACCTCTGGGCTAAGAAGAACCTCCAGAAGCCTTAGCAACATAAAGCTTGCCAGACTTGGCACTAGTAGGAGCAGTAGGGCAGAAGGAAACACGGTGATCTTCCTTCTTGCAATAATGGCAGAAGAGAGGCTTAGGACAAGCTCGAATCATATGATCAGGAGAAACACAATTGAAACACTTCCGAACGGAAGGTGTTCCAGCAGATTGAGAGTTAGAACTAGATTCAACGGGCTTTTTCTTCTTCGAAGGGAGAAATCCTTGTTTATGAAATGGAAACTTCTTCTTATTGTTGTTCTTGCGAACCTCAACATCATCACCACTATCACACTCCTTCTCGATGGCTTCGAGATGAAGTGCCGAATCAACCAATTCATCAAAAGAAAGCTTAAGCTCGAGCATTAAAGACTTCTTAAGACCAGAGACAAACTTTATATTCTTCTTATAAGAAGTGCTAATGAATTCAAGACCATACTTAGATAATGCCTCGAATGATGCAACATACTCAAAGACGGAGGACTTTCCTTGCTTCAACTTAAGGAAGCGACGGGCTAATAAAACTTTCTCAGATTCAGGAACGAATTTGAGTTCGAATCGCTCCCGAAACTGACTCATCAAGTTCGGCTACAAGAAGCTCATACTAATCGAGGGCACGCTCTTGCAATAAGCTAGAAGTTACAAGAACTCGATCGTGGTCAGAAAGATCCATGCGAGAAAAGATACGCTCACATGTGCGAATCCAAGCTTGGACCTCAAGAACGGAAACAGTGCCTTTGAATGGCTTTCCTCTAAGATGAGAAAAATCACTGCACATATGTTCAAAAGCAGACTTGCATGGAGGAGACGTTCGAATAGGAGCTGGAGGCTGAGTGCTCCTAAATAACTCCAAGAACTGATCGACAGACAAATAAACGCCATCCAGATGCGAGCCACTGGATTACCCAGCATATGTGCGTCGTCCTCGGCCTCTTCCAACCATTAGCTGAAAGTTAAGATAAGATAAAGATTAATCACAGGGTAGATATCATTAATTAAAATATGGAATATTACGGAATAAAATGCATTCCTAGACATATTCCGAAAATTCTATCTACCTCAAAGCATGGAAAGAATAAAAGGCACGACGATTCAAAGATTCGTACCATTCGTACTACACTTTGATGTACCGTAATATGTGTCTCTGTTCTATATTTATCATATTTTGTTCTGAACTCAGCTCTGATACCAAGCTATAATGCCCCACTCCGAGACCCACATTAGCAAAGAGTATTACAAGGTAACACCGTCTGCTAATGCGAAGAATAGAGCTGGTTAGGAGCAACCATCTATAGCCTTGTCTTAATTACCTATTGACTACGCCGACAATTACCATTCATTCTCAAATGGATAGACATATCCAATAAATATTCAACACAAAGCCATAGGTGGTTGGAGGATCTATCAGAATAAAATATAACAACTCAAATGTAATACACATCACAGAACAGTTGATCATCACATACATTTACACATATTCAGATACATTACAGAGTATACAAAATGATACATGTCAAGTGGTAAAGTAAACCGCAATATACAGACGAGTCAAAAGAATACATATCAGAGTTACACCCAAAAAGGACTACACAAAATGCTATAACAAAAAGAAGCTAGCAGAATAGTCCATGCGGAAGAAAAATAGGCTAAGTCCAATGTACCTAACCTGAAACATCTCGGTCTGACCCGAGTATAAAATACACGGGTCAGTCTAGCTAAACAAATTAGTTCGATAAACTAAATGATAATGAACATACAAGATCATAAAGTACCACCAATATCTCCAAAAGAGATAACCAAATCATCTAACATAAGATGAATCAAAACAAGCCTCATATCATCGGCAATCCCAATAGACAAGGATATCATATCCCAAAACAAGCCAAAAGGCAAATGACAAATACCAATAAAGGTAACACAAGTTTCCACAAGGTAATCGCTATATATCATGTGGTTCAAAGAATCTACCCCAAAAGGCGATACACTAGGGAAATATAATTGTCAAAGAAACAAAAGATGCTCGAGCTCAGTACTGTAACAAGGATCCATACGTCCGAAGGCAATGCCAAAAAGGCAATGCCAAAAGGCAACGCCAAAAGGCAACAAACCCCAAAGGTTCAAGCCCGAAGGCAACAAACCCCGAAGGCAACAAACCTCGAAGGCTCAAGCCCGAAGGCAACAAACCTCGAAGGCAACGCCAAAAGGCAACAAACCGTAGTGGCGGTACTGGACACCACTGTCCGGCGGAATGTGTCACAACTCTCAGCAAGGAACCCAAAAAGTGTTAACGTGAGTCCCATACCCCACGTTCGCACTAAACGATTTAATAACCATTAGTCAATTTCACACTCAAAGCAGTACAAAGTTCACCTCATCTCATCGGTAAACCAAACCCAAAGGTCAAAACGGTCAAACGAATAGATTAGGAATTAACTGAAAAGATAAACGCACGTGTTCATAGCACGCATTTAATTTAACCATTTAATTCACCTTCCTCTTCGCTCAAAGTGCAAAATTGTGTGTGTGTTTTGAATAGAAATTATAAATTGGAGAAACGAGCTTTTAATACAATTTGAAAAGATCATTTTATAAAATCCGTGTACGAAATCGAAAAGGAATCATCAAAATAAAATATGCAATAACAACTAATTGGAATCGACACGAATCGATTAAAATTGGAAACCAAGAAAAATAGGCAAATCTGGGCTGAGACAAGCAAGTCAGTTGACTGACTGCAGAGGCCAGTCGACTGATCCAGAAACCCAAAAGTTTCAGTTCTTGCAGTCAGTCGACTGACTGCAGAGGTCAGTCGACTGACCGCAAAAAACAAAGACTTCCAGTTTCTGCAGACAGTCCCAGAAACTCCAGGTTTCTACAGCCAGTCGACTGACTGGCACTGGGACTGTTTTTCACCCTATCCAAATGAAGAGCAAACTCTTCCAATTTGCGATCGGACGAGCAATGGGCGCTAGGGGTTTATGCCCATCGACAACCCTGCCCTATAAGCTCTTCAATACACCACCAAAAGCATGATCAAACATCAAAGCCAAGATTTTTAGAGTTTTAGACTTTAAAACACCAAAAATCAAAATGTTCATCAAATCAATTCAAATCAAAAGCAAATGATCATGAATAAGTGTTAGGAATTCATACCTAACATCAATAATACCAAGAGAAGTAGATGTGAGTTCAAAACTCACCTTTTTAACTCAAAAACAAAGATGAGAAGCTCATATGCAAAGGAAAGATCAACCACTCTTCACTTCTACTCTACAAGCTCCAATCTAAGATCAAAATAAGTATTTCCTAAATTAGGGTTTAGGAAATTTTTGAAATTGAAGAGGAAATGGGATGGAGAAGATAAAGAGGAGGCTTACCTAAGCTTCTCTTTGATTTTGGAGCAAGAATTTGAGTTTGTAAGAGGAACTAGGGCTTGGTAATTTCTATTTCCCATTCTCTTCCCCCATTTTCAGTTGAGCTTAAGAAAAAAAAAGAAATGAGTTGAGTGAATGGAGAGGAGAGGAGGCTGAGTTAGGGTATAGGATGAGTTGGGTGAAACCCAAACCCAAAAGCCCACTTAGAAAATAGCAAAAATTCAACTTACTCCAAACATATCGATGCTTATACTCAAAAAAGTCGCAAATGCTATTTTGGACTCAATGTAAGTGGTCTCGAGTCCTAATTCGGCCGTTTGCAAAAAGTGACATTTCGAACCTTAATCCGATTAACGATGTTATATTTAAATATATAATCGTAAAATATGCGGGTTGTTACAGCCGTACCCCTATATGTCTATGGCCGAACCATATTGAGCATAAGCCAAGCTCATTTCTAAAGTTTCAAAGCAAAGTTCAAGTCTTACCATAGGATTCAAAAATCTTAAGTCTTTTTGCAAAAGTTTGAAAAGATTTTGTTTCAACTAGGTGAGTACATTTTAAACCTCTTTTGGAAAGATGTTTTCTTATATATATGGTAATTATATAGTTGTGTACATGTTGTTTATTGTTTGGATTATGGCATGGTTTGGGCGTATGTGTATGTGATAGCTTGTGTTTGAGTTTGGGACCTGAAATGATTGTTTAAGTGATGCATGTAGTAGAAAGATGTGATGTTTATTATATAAGTTATGATTTTGTTTATGTATGGAATGGTGTGATTATGTTTCTATAAGCATGGATATGTCGTGAATGGTTTGGAAGTTAGAGTTGCAGTATGTTGAAAAGGACTTGAGATCCTCTTTAAAAATTAAATCGTTTACTTGTTTAGCTTAGTAAATGTTTTGTTTATTTTTAATTCTAAATTAGTTAAAGTTTCAAACTTTCTTCCTTTACGTTTTCTTTTAAAGATAAACTAGAGTGGAAGTTTAAGTTTTGGATGGTAACTTAGAAAAGCAATTCTAAGTTACGACATCCATAGCGATAGTCGCTATGGATGCAGTTCAGAATTATACGATTATCAAGTTTTTAAGTTTTCTTTGAAAATTATTTTGAAAACCATTTCAAACTTAATTAGATATTATAGAACTTAATCGACTTTAACTTATGAGTTAAATAATTAATTTGTTTATTAAAAATAATTATTAATTAATTAAATAATCAAGTTAAGTGATTAGGGTTTAAGAATTAATTAATTAAGTTAATCATTTCTAATTATTTAAGAATTTTAATTAATGATTAATTAAGTTAACGGGTAATTATTTTAATTAATTTTTTTAATCAAGTTAATTATTTTTAAATTAATTATTTTATTAATATTTAATTAGTCAATTAATTATTATGTAATTAAGAGTTATTTATTTACTTAACTATTAATTAATTAAGGTTTAATTTATAATAAATGTTTATGAAATAAAGATTATTTATTTTTATCTAGCTAGGGATTAATTATTATTCAGCTATATTTTAAATATTTAATTAATTTCTTATTAACAAAGAGTAATTATTAGTAATTAATTAAGACTTAACTAAGATAATGAAGGTTTTAAATTTTGATTTAAGTGTATTTAATTAAGGAAAAATTAAGCTTTAAATTATGATTTAGTGATAATTATTTATTATTTTAAATTCCAATAGTTCTTTAGTTTAAATTAACCTTTTTCTCTTAGTGAATTGTTTTTAAACCAAGGACCTCTTGTCCATGTCATTAAGTAGCCAAACAAATTAAAGTAGATATAGCAAAACGTTGACATGTTTTATTGAAAAGAAGACAACTTGTACTTATCGTAAAGACCGCACTTCAAAAACATGATAAATGCAAAGGAGTTAATTTCAATAAGCGGGTCATGATAACTTGAGCATATAAAAGGTAATTCCATATGTAAATCTTTACACCTAGATAACGGAGTTGTTTACTATGTATAACTTGACCTATTTTAACTTAGGAAGTATGTTGTGTATATTAGAGTTCCCTAGTGAGGACTTGAATACTGGTTACATACTTCTAAAAGAACCGAAATTGAGTTAGCTAGGAGTTATCACTTAGTTTGGAGACATCGGTTTCGAGTAAGTATAATTCATCCGAACCACAACAAACTACTAATGTTCTTGATGGATTATTATGAAGTATGTTACGGAGCTGTACTATTCTTCCTAAGGGTGATTCCAAAATGGAAGATAGTAAATGTTGAAGGTTTGTTCGATCCTAAAATAACTTGTATGGATGAATGTTATCATTGCATTGGATGCTTGAAGGGCGAACGTTAGCATTCCAAGATGATCTGCTAGAAGGAAGGTAAATGCGTAGCCTCAAACCTCACAACCCGAAGGTTGCTAAAACAGGGTAGATGCAGTAGAGTTATGTGGGTTCGCACCCATTAGGGTATGATCATCGCCAAATCTAGAGTGATATCTACAGTTTATGTATGCCTCGGGATCCCTTTATGGTTGTTGATCGCAACCAAGGGGTGATCATATTTGGTACTAACCAAGTTCAGAGGTAGGCCGATTCTATAGTAGAAGGGGTAGGCCAAGTTCAAGGTCTGACCCCAGGTACATTTTATCTAGAGGTATACTATACGGAAGTTATTCTCTTACCTTGTCACTATTGGAATCCATTTTCCAATACGAGCCTTCGGACTTGATTGTATACCTATTATGCTAGAATTTAATAATGTAATAATTTCGGTTATAATTCAATATTTCTTTTAAACCTAGACATTATGATAATATTAGAGGATTTTATATAGAAATGCTTTGGTTATCGTAAGGTAATCCCGATCATTTATATGCGGCATGGTCTTATGAGATACCTTTAATTTAAAGGTTTTTATAAAGTTAAACTTATGCTTTACTCACACCAGATCCATATCTGACTCGCAGTTTTATTTCTTTCTCTTAAACTCTTGGGTACTCAATATTTTTATGAGTATCCAAGCAGTCAGGCTTCGTTGAAGCATTTTGGGAAGTAGTATGGAGCAAAAGCTTTTAGTGTATCCAGTAGTTATGTTTATTTCCGTTGTGACTGTTCATTATGTATTAGTAATTTAGGCTGATATAGTTGTCCTTGTTGGGAATAGTACTTGTTGTAACTTTGATGTGACATGTTGGAGTAACCATATGTACTATTCTATAATAATGTATATGTAACTCTATCGTTTGTGAGAAAAATCTATATTTGTTTCCTTTGTCTTTTATTTTTCTTTACCCCATGACTTTTCTTTCAGACACTTAAATGATCGGCACATGAATACTGAGGATGTATTAAGTGTCGTATTGGGTGTAAGAAAGGCATGTCATCACACTTAGTATCAGAGCTTAGGTTGAGCAAAAACCCATGCCTTGGTTAGGGTCAACTCGTTAGAGGTGGGTTTAGTAGAGTTCAGTCTTTGAGAGTGTGTTTCCGTGTGGTTTTGATCACCAACTATATGTTTTGTTTTATGCTCTTTTTTCTAAGATAATCCCGTCCATGTATTCTAAAGATATCTTACTTTATTTAGGTAGTAATAATGAGTACGAGAAGGGGACGAGGAAGGGGAAATAGTAGCATAACAAGCACAAATAGAAGAACCTCGAATGTTAGAAGGGGTGGAATAGCTGTTGAGGTAGTAGCTCCAGTGTAGCATATGGTAAACTTCATAACTCTATGCAAGGACTACACAAACCTAGGAGGAAAACCTTTCAGGGGTACCGAATCCATCATTAAAGTATAAGCTTGGCCATAGTCATGTGAGAAGATTTTCAAAGATTTTGACATTTCTGATGATCAGAAATGGTTTTTGGTATCATGGCAATTGCAAAAGGGTGTAGCTGCATGGTGGTATTTTATCACTGCAAATGTTCCAGAAGATGAGTTCTCATGGGCTAGATTCAAAGAAGTATTTGAAGACCAATTCATGCCAACTGCAGGTAGAACTCGATTATATAGAAGTTTCATGGATCTCAAGTAGGAAGTCATGTTAGTAGCTGAATACGAGTCAAAATTTAATGAATTATCTTGTTTCGGCCTCGGACTTATTAATACACCATTAAAGAAAAACGAGATGTTCGTATTGGGTATGAGAGAAGAGTTCCATGAAAAGATGACGACTCATGTGAAGGAATTATTTGTGCATTTAGTTGATATGGCCTTAAGGTATGAAGTGCTTTTGACGAAAAAGCCAACAGCAACAGCAACCGGTGCAGGTAAAACTAACCCACATAAAAGGAAGTTTAATCCAAACTGGAAGAAGAAGCAGGGAAAAGGAAAACCTACAAGAGGAGATCAAGGAAACCATTTCAAAGATACCGAATGTTTTAACTGCAAATAGAAGGTAAAACTTCTAAAGTTTGTCGTTAGGCAGGACCTATCTCTCCGATGGTTCAGAAGATGTTTTGTTATAATTGTTAATAGTCAGGGCACATGATTAAGGACTGCCCACTGTTAAAGAAAGGGCAATATGCCAAAGTATATGCAATCAAGAACGAACCCTCAACTTCGAGAGCTGTGAAAGGAAAAGGATTCTTGGAAGGTACTTTAATCATTAATGGAGTTTTTGTTTGAGTTTTGTTGGATACCGGGGCTTCCAGTAGATTTATTTCTCTGGATTTAGTTAGAAAATATAAACTTTCCCTTAAAATCATAGAAACCTCTCTGTGTGTCAACCCATCGGAGGCGTAACTAATCTATGTATAGTTTGTAAAGATGTGTGAGCTTCATACCTTACCCACAACTTTTCATGCAACTTGTTTGTTCTAGATTTTATGGGATTTGATATTTTACTTGGTATGGATTGGCTAGCAGAGAATGGAGCCATTGTGGATTTTATTAGAAGAACAATATCTTTGCTAACCAAACTAGGAAGTTTGATGGTGGTGCCTTGTGATGAGCCTAGAAAATTATTTTGTAGTTTCTTATATGCCTTAGAATCATCCCAGGAAAAGTTAGGATCAACAGAAGCCGTTAAAGTTTCCCTAATATTTTTGAGCTAATTTGCAGGTTGCATCCCCATTGGAAAACTGAATTTCGTATTGATCTAGTTCCCGGTGCGAGACTTGTTATTCAAGCCCTATGTAAAATGGCCCCAAGAGAGAAACAGGAGTTAAAGGACTAAACCAATGATTTGTTTAGAAGAGGATTGATTAGGTCAAGGCGTCCAAGTTGGGAATCAGCAGTAGTTTTTGTAGCTAAGTCTGATGGTTCATTAAGATTGTGTGTGGATTATAGGGAACGAAATAAGCAGACCATTCGAAATAAGTACCGTTACCCTGAATAAATGATATGTTTGACCAACTTCACGAGGCTATAGTATTTTCCCAAATAGACCATGCTACATGGTTCCATCAGTTAAGGGTAGCGGAGGATAGTATACCCATAACTGCATTTAGAGGTCTGGACTTATTTTATGAGTGGTTGGTTATGCCTTTTGAGCTGACCAATGCACCTGCATTATTCGTTGATCTTATGGATCGAGTTATTAGGGATGTGTTGAATAAGTTCGTGTTGGTTTTCATTGACGACATTGTTATCTACTCAAAGACCAAGGAAGCGCTCAAACACCATTCGAAAATGTTGTTGGAAACGTTAAGGAAAAATGTTCTTAAAAGCTAAGTTTTCTAAGTGCCACTTTTGGCAATCAGAAGCGATATGCATAGGACATATTGTATCGGGTGATGGCATCTCGGTTGATCCGGCTAAGGTAATTATTGTGCAGGATTTCAAAAGACCCTAAACTCCCATGGAAGTGAGAAGCTTTTTGGGGATGGCCAGTTATTATAGAAAGTTCTTAAAGGATTACTCTGAATCGCCTCTCACCTAACCAAGCCAATAAAGGAGGATGTTAAATTCGAGTGGAATACAAAGTGTAAGAGTGCATTTCTCTAGTTAAAAGAGAGATTGACCAGTGCCCCTATTTTGGCTATTATTGATGGAGGAGAAGGGTTAACTGTTTATACGGATGCATGTACAGTTGGTTTGGGTGCAGTGTTGATGCAACATGGAAAGGTTATAGCCTATGCAAGTAGACATTTAAAGCCTCACAAGAAGAATTATGCAACGCATAACTTGGAGCTGATAGTCGTAGTATTTGCGTTAAAGATGTGAAGGAATTACTTGTAGGGTAAGAATCCTTCTTTCCCTCTTTTGTTTATTTCCAATCTTCAAGGATCCTAGTTAGTAATTTCCTTTTTAAATAGTTGAAAAGTTCTAGCTCTTCATGGATCACAAGTCCCTGAAGTACCTTTTCACTCAGAAGAATCTAAACCTAAGGCAACTGCGGTTGTTGGAGTTCCTGGAAGCCTCAATATCTCGATTTCACTTCCAAAATTGTTTTGAATTCCAGTTTAGGTTATAACTTCATACCCAATTCGTATTTAAATCAATGATTTAAATATAAACATTCCATCCTTTGACCAGTTTGAATTTTTGAAAATAGTTTGGAAAAAGTTTTAAATTGTTTAAAAAAATAGTTTAAATAGTTAAAGTAGTTTGATATAAAATGATTTAAGTATTTAAAATGTTTTATAAAATAGTTGGGAAATGAATATAATTTAAATATTCTAAAAAGATAGATTTTAAATAGTTTATATTAAAATAATTTTTTGTAAAATAGTTTCAAACTCAAACTAACTCAATTCCAAATTTTCCAATCCAAATAAATTTCAATTTCCATTTCAATTCAATCGATTCAATTGAGATTTCAATTCGAATCAATTTCAATTTCCATTTAAGTCGATTTAATTTCCGATTTCAATTCGAATTTACTTCGATTCAAAATTTAATTCAAATCAATTTCAACTTCGATTTCAAATTAATTCAGTTTCACACTACAAGGAGAACAATGATTTCTGATGGCGGCCGTCGGGAAAACCCGTCGAAATATACGGCATTGGGGAGCAGTGTTTCCAACGGCTTCCGACAGAGGGTGCCGTACGTATTTCCGATGGTTTCCGATGGCTTCCAACGGCTTCCGACGGATTCCGACACTTGTCGGGATCCGTCGAAAACCACCGAAAAAAATGTCCTAAAGGCTGTCGGAAGCCATCGGAAATTGCCTACCTTGAAACTCTTGGAAGCCGTCGGAAACCGTCGGAAATCTATTGATTTTTTTTTATTCCTGCTGCAAATATAGCCTTCCATACACATTTCTCTTCCAAATACTATTACACCAATACTGCACAATCCAGTATACAATATACCAACCAAATATCAAAACCCAAACTACACAAAATTAATCAAACAAACAAATACATCAAATTACATCAAAATAAAATACATAATATACATAACCATTCCAACAACCCCAACAATAAGTGTTCTACCATGTCATACATACACAAAATCATCAACATCCACATCATCATACAACCACACAACCAAGTGTATCAAACATAATCATACAAAAATCAACAACTACCTCCACCGTCTACCAAATAATACAAAACTAAAAAAATCATATCTGAAAAAGCAAGCAAGCAATGAATCAATCTCCTCCAGATCCAGAGCCAGCCGAGGAAGGGAAGCGGCCACCAAACTGCTGCATGTACTCTAACAACTGTGTGGTCTGCATGGCCTGTTGGCGGTTCTACTCCTCCAGCTGGGACACTCTAGCCCGCAACTCTTCTATATCAGCTAGATTGCTCTGAGCTCTATTCCGCCGACCCCGTCTCTGACTGCTAGCCTGCAATAAATATTAAATTTAGCTGTGTGATCTCTGTAAGTGTATGTGCATATCTCTATAAATGAATAAAATTCAAGTTTATTGTTTTGAAAAGGTCCAAATAGCATATTTGAAGTATTCAAGATAAAATTATATATTCCAACATAGAATTTTGACTTAAATATCAAATTAGCAGTAAAATAAATTATTTACCATTTGATTGCCAAATCCGTATCGTCTGCCATGCTCTGCTGGATCCATAACGGACTCAAAAATAGCATCCTCCTCATCAGTCGTCAGCTGTTCTCGACCCGTATCAACAAGGAGTTTCTAGCGCTGCTCCATAAACTTTTCCTACATTAACAAATTAATAACTATCTTATTTCATTATAGTTTAACAAGCAGAACAATTACTAATACTGCATAAAATGAAATATGCTTACATGGCTCTTGCTGAATTTATCGTCCTGCCATGTATACGAAACAGTTCCGTCCGGATATACATGCTCGACAGCATGCATACGAGTGAACACGTCCATATAGCCCATGGGACCATGCGCCTCAGCTTCCTAAAGTTGATTTTTACATACAATTATTATACATTTAAAATTATATAGCATAAACTATTTACAATTATCATTCAGTAAATTTACCAACTCCTGCCGATACTGCTGAAATGGCTTCGACCCCCCGCGATGAGTGACGAGATTTTTATTTCTGTTTGCAGAGTTTCTATCCGACTATGCCTATACATTCAAAATTTAATACATTATTTTTCGATCACGTCAAATTAATAATTCAAAAAAAATTAGTATACTTGCCTTCGCCTCGTCTGTTTCCCAATATCCCAACCATGCTTGCCATACGCTCTCCCTCATCCACCGTGGTTTCTTACCAAATTTCTTAATTTTAGATATCGTGTCCCTATAGTTCTTGTGCATCTTCTTCATCCAGTATCCTTATGCCAGTAGCATATAGTATGTCTGGATGTCTATCTCAGCCTGTGTTTCACGATAAAAGGTAAAAAAAAAGATTACACTGTAAACGATAAACAGTAGAAAAACGACAAAAATGAATTAAAAATGGAAAATAGAAAAATATACATACTAGGACATCTTGCCATATACACTCTATGATGTGAGGAGGGATGTTATCCCACTTGGGCCAGCAAGCACTCATCCTACTGCGATAAGAAGCTCTATAGACATCCAGCAAAATCTTCGAGGGAAGTAGGTCGAACCCCCTGTTTTTAAATACGATACAGATAAGTACATACGTATATCATAAAAAAAATAAGATGCTGAAGAAAATTTAATTCTTACCCCTCTACTCTAGGGACTAACGAAACT
Organism: Allium fistulosum; assembly: GCA_030737815.1. NCBI lineage: Eukaryota > Viridiplantae > Streptophyta > Magnoliopsida > Asparagales > Amaryllidaceae > Allium > Allium fistulosum. Next base: position 512,801,084 of record CM060907.1, on the reverse strand, counting down.
ACTGGACGCTGTGACTCTTGCGATGGGCCACTGCCATCGCCTCCTGATGATCGTGAAGAGCTCCTACCTCTATATGACATTATGATAAACCTGTGACATATATACACATCATTATATAAGAGAAAAATAACATGATAATGAAATATATTTCATATGTAAATGACATCAACGGTATAAATTTCTTAATTAATGACCGAAATGGAAATAGAAATGGAAGTGTGTTATACCTGATTCATAATGGGTGTACTGTTCCGACGATAAGCAGATTTCATTGCATTTTTAATTAAAATTGCTAAATAAATGACAAATGGAAATGACATAAAACATGTAAACAATAGTAAACAGATTTGGTTTCATCGTCACATCAATTTCATAATACATCAAGAATTCAACATAGTTACATCAATTGCAAAAAAATCAGATTTAGATTTATATCAGTCATCACCGTCTTCTGATTCAGATTCGGTCCCGTTTTCTACGATATTTTCCTCTGCACTGTCAAACGCTTCTACCAAAACATTTGATTCATCGATCAAAGGACCAAAATCTGTATGATCGTCTATAATTATTATTTCGTTATTTTGCTCAAGATCTGCTTGATAAGCTTGTTCGTCCGGAATATTCTTCCCATCGAATGTGAATCTGGCCTTTGTTTTAAAAACTACAGACCAATCTGCTTTACCTCTTTTTAGAGACAGAAAAGGAGCGTAATAAACTTGCAATGCTTGTTTGGCTAGTACAAAAGGATCATACATGTGATAGTGCGATGTATGCTTTATTTCGATAAGATTATCATCCTTGTGCACATTAATTCCAGAACCTGGAACATTGCTAAACCAATTGTATCTAAATAGAAACACCTCCTCCGTGGGTCATGAGAAATATGTCGGTTGTAAAATTTGTGTTAGAACGCCATAAAAATCATTTAAGTGATTTTCTAGATCGTCACTACCTTTAACAAATACACTAGTATTATTTGTTAATTTTTTTGCACCGTATTCTTTGGTGTTAAATTTATATCCATTAACGAAATATATTGGATATTTCTTGACCACTCTTTTTGGTCCCATTGCAAGATGTTTCAACCCTTCGTCAACAACAAAATTTCTCGGCTCATAAACGTAATTTGAAAACCAACCAGAAAATTCTTTACTGAGATCTCCGTTTGGATGTTCACGTTCATAAACACTGTTTATATAAACAAATTATTACATTAGGTTATACACGCGCATGCATTATAGAAAAGAATAAAACACAAATTATTATTTCAGATTACCTAACAAACGGTGCAACCTCGGCACAATTTAGAAGAATATAAGTGTGTGCTACATGAAGATCTCTATCGTCTAGCCATATTTCTACATATTTTCCAGAAGACCGACCATGTTGTCTAAAAATAGATAACATTGCTTGAGAGGACTATTGTTCGTCACCTTCGTCATTACGAGGAACAATTTCAAATGAAATATTCACATGGTCACTGAAATAGTGAGAGAAAAAGAACGAAGCTTCTTCTTCGATGTAAGATTTACATATCGAACCTTCAACTCGTGCTTTTTGCTTCACTTTTTTCTTCAGATGATTCAAATATCTATGCAAAATTAATTTATATTAACTTCATCTTTCAAATGCAATTAAATTACATGGTAACATATTACATACCTCTCAAATGGATACATCCATCCATATTGGACAGGACCTCGAAGTCGTGCTACAGATGGGAGATGAACAGGTAAATGTTCCATTACATTAAAAAAACCCGGCGGAAATATTTTCTCTAATTTGAAAAGCAATATAGGAATATCCACTTCAAGTTTTCGTAAACATTGCACTTTTAAAGTAGTCGAACAAAGCTCTTTGTAAAACATACTAAACTCCGTTACTACCTTCCAAACTTTTAACGGCAGTAGTTCTTTGAACATAAAGGGAAATAAATTTTCCATCATTATGTGACAGTCGTGACTTTTCATTCCGCTCAATCAACCATTTTTAAAGTCAACACATCTACGAAGATTTGATGATATCCCATCAGGAAATCTTAACCCTTCCACCCATTTTAACATAGCTTTAACTTGATTATTATCTGATTCGTAACATGCTTTGGGTTTTTTTACTGTCATTTGGTTTCATATGAAGCTCAGGACGTTTGCATAATTCTTCTATATCACGTCTTGATTCAAATCATTCTTCGTCTTCCCTTTCACATTCAAAATTGTGTTAAAACATTATCAAATACAATTTTCTCATTGTGCATCACATCTATATTATAACGAAGCAGAAGATGTTTCCAATATGGAAACTCCCAAAAAATAATTTGTTTGCACCAGTTATGAACAACTGATTTGCCTTCAATTTCTGTTTGCTCTCCAGTTTCATATATCTTTGGATAGTCCCTAACAAGTTCATATATGTCTTCGCTTGACCATATCGTCGGTGGTTGTCTGGTTTCTACTCTATTAGCTAAAAGGTTTTTCTTATCTCCTCTGAAGGGATGAATTACATGAAGAAAATATCGATGATAGTCAAACCATGAAATTTTCTTACCATGAGATAAAGAAAACGCTTGTGTTTCATCCATGCAATATGGACATGCTAGACGACCGACGGTACTCCATCCTGAAAGCATTGCATAGGCAGGAAAATCACTTATAGTCCACAACAAAGAAGCAAACATACGAAAAATTTTCTTCTTGGACGAATCGTATGTTTCTACTCCTTCGTTCCACAGTATTTTTAACTCCTCAATCAACGGTTGTAAATATACATCGATTCCTTGTGTCGGATCGTCGGGGCCAGGAACGACAACAGTAAGAAACTTATATTGCATTTTCATACACATCCATGGAAGTAAATTATACGATGTGACGATAATGGGCCAGGATGAATATTTAGAACCAAATTGAGAAAATGGAGAAAAACCGTCCATACATAATCCTAATCTAACATTTCGACTCTCCGCTGCAAAATTTGGATACGTTTTATCGAAATGCTTCCATGTTTCTCCATCGGCCGGATGTGTCAACGTACCCTCTTCCTCCGTTCTCACATTATGCCATCTCATATTAGATGCAGTTACAGAAAATGCATATAATCTTTGAAGTCTTGGAGTTATGGGTAAGTAATGCATACGCTTGTACGGAACTTCCTTACCCTTCTTTTTTTTTGGTTTGTATCTCTCCTGGTTACAAATTTTACAATTTCTAAGTTTTGCGTCTTGTTTCCAAAACAACATGCAGCCTTTTAAACATGTATCTATTTTCTGATAAGGTAAACCAAAAGCCGACATAAGTTTTTTAACTTCATAGTGATTTTCACACATAAGATTATCGGGCGGCATATGTCTTTTTGCAGCTTGTACAACAGCCGTAAACCCAACTTCAGTGATGTTGTGTTTTGACTTCATCGCAATGTATTCTGCGATTACTGACAGCTGAGTGCCGCTTTTACAACCATCCCAAATAGGTTTCTTAGCAGCATCTAGTAAATCATAAATTTGTTTTGCTTCAATATTTGGTTCTTCAAGATTTCCATCATCGTCGTCAACTTCAACCATAGGAAATATTGATCGTGCTGCATCTTCGACCATATTTTCTATACGGGTCGTCTTAACTATTTCGTTAACGACACTTTCAGACTCTACAGAAGTATTTGCTACAACTTCTCCATGCCGATCCCAAACATAATACTCGGGTACGAAACCGTTTTGGCATATATGAACTTTCACAATATCTGGTAACAAATACTTCAAATGTCTACACATACTACACGGACAACGAATTTCTGGATCGTTTCCTTTATTACTTAAAGCAAATTCAACAAACACGTTTATAACATTATAAAAATATTCTTTTATTGAGCCCCTCGGTCCTTTTCTTTGGTACATCCATCTCCTCCGATCAACAAAATAATCAATTATTTTTCCTATTTGAGAAAATGAGAAGTTCAAAATTTAATATTTATTTTCAAGAATACAAATTCGAAAAAGATTATTTTCATGGTCGTATAATATTTGAATTTAAAGAACAACTTCACAAATTTAAAAATATTTTCAAATAGGACACATTTTATTTTTTAACGTATCGATATAAAAAATTGTATAAAATTTTTTTCCATGGTCACTCATCCTACTTCCCATTACAAACACAGTAAGCATTTACATTTCACATATTACTTCGTCTCAAACGATTCAACAAAATTTCGGCAGCATTTCCCTTTTGTTCCCTGTATTGTACACAAATGCGTCTACGCAGAAAACAAAAAAGAAAAGTTAGGCCGAGATTTTATGAACCGTTTGAGACGAAGTAGTATACAAAATGTAAATGCTTACTGTGTTCATAACTTGTCCAATACATGGAAAAATCCAACAAACATTGTACCAGATGAATATAAATGGTCGTTTTTTGAAAAAAACGACTATTTATATAACGATCATGTACAACACTCGTCAGACGGGGCCAATAACTGTCTAAGGGACATTAGTTAATTAAAGGGGCATTTCACCAGAAGGAAAAACTTTGCAGTCCAATTAGTTTCTTGGACACACATTCAAAGAAATTACTTTCAAGGCCAAAGTCAGCAGAATAATTACTTTCAAGGACAAAGTAAACAGTCCAATTACTTTCAAGGACATAATTTCATAGGTTTTTAGGCCCTAGAAACTAATTATTTTACGTTTTGTCCTTGAAAATAATTATTTCAGTTGGGTGTCCTAGAAACTAATTCCACTTGCTAAAGAGGCCTTTGTGGTTAATTTCCACTTAATTAAATGTGCGCATTTTACGAAAAAATACAGTTTTACTAACTGTTCACATTTACAAAAATATATTTTAATTTAACACATTTATTCGATGTATTACATCAACTTAAGGCTCGTTCGACGCTTTTTTTTGTTGCATAAGTCAATACATGCAAAATATAATATTCCTAGCTCGTGCATTCATTTTATCTTATTCCAACTAACACAATACAATGATAGCAGCGCTACACACATATACAATGGTACAACCAAGGCATACACAACGATTTCCATATACACGAACAACCACAAATTATACATGTTTTTCACAATTTCACGATAAAAGATGAAATAGGTATATCATGGAATGCTAGAAACTATTATAACACAATTGGAAACAATTTCAATCACCAATTAGCCCTAATTTATCAACTTATGCAAATCTAGAATTAGGGTAAAAACTGAATTTTTCATGAAAATAAGAGATTATACCTTAGCTGGAGAGCAAGAGGTGCTGAATTCATAGCGGGGAGGAGGAAAAAGCACCAAATTAGCGATTGGAGGTCGAAAATGGTGATTTGGGGGTATTTTGGGGTTTTTCGATGTGGCTGGAAAATGAGGAAGAAAGGCTCGGCTGGCTGCTATAATTTGTGATTTTCCGACGGCCGTCGACGGCCCGTCGGAAGCCGTCGGAAACTGTCGCTTCCCCTCATTGCTATTTGACCCTTTTCTAGTAGTGTCACTTTCAATTCCAATTAATTTCAATTTCAATTCCAGTTAATTCCAGTTTCAATTCCAAATCGATTTCAATTTCAACTTCAAATATTTGGTTCAATAGTTAAATTTCAACTCAATTCTCAAATTTTAAACCATTTCAATAAATATAAAGTCGAGTCCAATTTCAAAATATCGACTTAAATCATTTAATTCAAATTAACTTCAATGTTCGAAATTAGATTTAAATCTTCGAAATAATTCAATTCCGAGCTCAAATTTGGAATGCCCATTTAAATGTACCTTTATTTAAATAACTTCGAAGTTCAAGAAAAATTCGAATCTTTTTAAACAATTCGGTTTCGATAATTCAAATCATAATTCCATCATGACCTCAAATTCCAATTAAATTTTTTAAAATAGTTCCTTTTAATCAAATTTAATTTCAACATTTCAACTCGAATTCTTAATTAATTCAATCTTCATAAATTCGATTTTTATTTCTTTGAATCAAAATCATTTAAATAATTTCAAAACCAAGACATTTTAAAATTATTTAATTTAACCAATCCACTGTGCGTATATAATTTTCTATCCTAAGGCCATGTGAATAGTTATTTCAATTTAATTTCGGGATGGATATATATCATTTCAATCCAAAATAAATGTCATAGGTATATATCATTTCAACTTATTTCTTAATTTATTCAAAATAATTTGATTTATAATTTTATATACTGTAAATAATATACAGGATGATAATATAATATATAAAATAAATAAACATCCAAATCATCCAATATCTCAATCAATTAGCATTCATCATAAACAATCATCCAAACAATCAATAAATCACACCAATTAACCAATTATCAATAACCAGAAATTTTACTAGCAGTTTAATTCTAATTTCCATATAATTGTTAATTCAAAATTTCTAACATATAAATTTCTATATCGATTTCCATGTCAGTTAAACTCACCAAACAACAATCAATAATTTAAATCACTTTGGAATTTCAATTTAACTAACATAAAAATATTTTTTCCAATCGTGAGCGTATAAACACTCACATTTTATTTGAAACTGAAAATATTTTCAGCTTCAAATAAATTCCAACTCAATCCCATATCGTAGACGACGTCGATACAAATCCTTAGCAACTCATATCACGCGAAATGGACCTCGTACGAGAAAGTTCCGGTTTAATTAATATTCGTTATAATAAAAATATAATTAACATAAACTAATTAACTTAATTAACTAAAATTAAAAAGAAACCTTACTGCTTATCCCCGTTCGTTCATCACTAGGCCCACGTTCTTCTGCTCGATACTTCATTTTTTTTTAAAACGCGATCGCGACCACCTCTGCCTTGCCGACCACCGCATACCCCGCCTTGCTGACCAGAACCACGTGCTAGTCACCAGCGCCGCCATCGCGCGCAAACCCTAACCCTAAAATTAATCGACCGCGAGCCACGCTCGATCGTCACCACGCCGTCCTTCCAATCACGCCGCCTCCCTCTCCTAGCCGAAGTCGCGACCTTGATCGCTAATTCGGTTTGTTTTTTTTTGTTCTTTCGTTTCATTTATTTATTTCGTATGCAGGTTTGAAATGATATAAAAAGGAGGGGCATGTGTATGGTGCAGACAAAAGGGAGGCGAGATCGTGCGTTATGTTGGTGAAAAGAATATATATATATATATATTATAATTAGAAAATATCTACCTCGATCGACCCGCGAAATTCCAAACTTCAAACGAAGCGTGTCATCTGGTGTTCGTAATGTTTTACCCCTATTTCGAACGCAATGGAACTAGTTTCGGGAGCCAATTCGATCTTATGCATAAGATAGCTTTTCAAAATCAATTTATTTTAATTAAATTCTAAAATTAATTTCTATGCTTTTCAAGCTCGCACGGCCAAACGATAAGTCTGATCACTATGAAACTTGAAATTATACAATAATTCAGTATTACGAACCGATGGAACTGGTTTCGTCGAAATCCGAGACAGTGGCCAAAATGGCTATTTTTACTGGTTAAATAAAATATAAAATTTTCAATTTCTATTTATTCACTTTTAAATCCAATTTTAAATGTCAACGATCTTCATTCATACTTAAATAAAATTTAAATCAATTTCCGGTTCCATTTTCATTCACATTAATTCAAGATTCAATTATCTAAATAATTGCAATATTAAATTTAAACAATTTTAAGTATCCAATAAATTACATTAATAACCATTAATTTCAAATGAGTTTTAGTTATCAACAACTATTTCATTTATATCTAAATAATTCAATATTTATTATTCCATTTCAGTTATCGATTACAAACACATTCAATATATATAATTTAACTTCAATACATGTTATTGCCAAAATCTTCGTAATTGGTAATTTTAAATTTTTATTCAAGTTCATATTCAATAATGACACTAATATTTTGTCAAATTTTATTTTTAACCATTTTTATTCAATAATTACATTAAATTTAATAATTTGAAATAACTAAAAATACGGGTCGTTACATTCTCCCTCACTTAAAACTTTTCGTCATCGAAAAGGGTTTAAGTAGGAAATTTTAACATTTGATATATTTTATTCAAAACAATTAACATACAAACATTAAAATCTTATTAGAAAACCTTTTACTACGCTTATACTACACCACTCCGATATCGGTTTTATGGAAAATAGAACTTTTATATAAAAACAAGTTATAAAATTTTCAAAACCTCAAAAATTTTCTAACACCGGATTTACAGAAAATTTCGGTAGAGTCTTCTTTGCGCGGTTCGATCGGATTTACAATATCAATATAATCATATAATATACATCTCATCTCAATGTTGAGGCATCCCAACCATGGAGAAGAAATATATAATATCAAAATACGGTATGTAATCCGAGATGTGTACTTTTATTAGCGTTATAAGCAAGTTAGCTTATATTTGAGCGCGCAAAAGCAACATATGCGCAAGAGAGCTCCAAAAGCTAGCATGCACTCCTCCATACCTACTAAACACTCAATAATAGATGAGAATATGCATAAAGCAAGAAATATCAATATATATAACATAAACATAAACTAATAACAACTATATGCAACATAAGCACAAAGTAACTAATTTATTAAATACCAGCATACATCATTCATTTTCAAATGACATTATTAAATTTATAGACTTCCATTTCTTATTAACATTCATTCTCATTAACACTTTAATTGACTCAGTTCAATTAATTTACATTCACATCCAATTTATTTTCATTCACTTTATTTACTTCTTAATTGATTAACATTCACCTTATTAATATTCATTTCGTTTATCATACAATGGATTTATATTCAATTCATTCGATTTTAATTGATTTACATTCAACTAATTTAATTTCAATCCATTTTTATTCAATAAATCAATATTCATCGTATTCACATTTGATTGATTACAATTCAATGTATTTACATTCAATCGATTTGTTTCAATTATTTACATTTGTTTCATCCACATTTAATTGGTTTACATTCAATTGATTTCTTTCAATTTATTAACATTCATTACAAATTTAATGTATTCATACTTACTTATTCACATTCAATAAGTTCTCATCCTATTAAATCACATTCTATTATGTCCATTTGACTTACAAACAATTATTAACGTTCATTAGGTTCACACTATTTATTTACATTCGTTTACAATCATATTTGTTATTCACTTTCACATTCAATTTTATTTATGTTCATTTTTTTATTCATTCGCAAAGTATATTTCCCTTAATGTATGTATCACTTAATTAACCAATCTGCAAATTTTACTCAAGTTTAATATCAACATTCCAGATTTTCTTTTTTTGCTTATCCAAAATGATTAACCACATTCATAATTTGGTTTTATTCCAATTTTTTCAAGTTTACAAGTTATATAAATTATCTTTTCCAAATTTCTTACATCTTTACTTAAGTAAATTTCCATATGTTAGTCCTTGGGATGATGGTTTTGATGACAACAACCTTAGGACTTGTTATAAAATATAAACACTAACGTTATGGTTTAGATATATATCTATATGAAGAATATAAATATGCAGGTACCAAGAATGAACACTGTACAGTATAGAGATACAAGACTGATGAATTTAAAGGTCGAAGATATCAAGATTAAAGACTCATGAGTATCAAGAAACCAAGTTATCAAGAGTTCAAGATTTCAAACAGTACAAGATAATGTAGTTAGTCTAGAATTATGTTAAAACTTCTTGAAAGCACTTACATCTTTATTCAAAATTTATTCGTGGAATGGAATCCACTTCGAGCCTGTTAAAGGGATGGAACCCTAGTGGGATGGAACCCACGGCAATATCTAGTGGAACATATAGTGGTCCTATTTTGATATCCAGTAACTTTATAAAATTGTTTTTCAAAAATATATTTCTTGTTTTTTTTTAAAAAAATGTTTTCAAAACTTTCTTTTCAAAAAGACATCTCTCTTGTTTGAAAAATTTTAGCCTCAAAACTATTTTTATCATTTTTAATATTTTGATTTCAAAATTGTCCTTGTTTTTAAACCATCTCTTGTTTTAAATATTTAGCTTTAAAATATTTATATACTCATATTTTAAATCACTTTATAGATTAAGATTATATATATTAAAAATTATTTTCTAAACTCTTTTATATGTTTAAACTATATTCAAATATATTTACAAAGTTTAGAAATTGTTTTGACAAATTATAGAAACCAATTTTAATAAGAAAATCAAAACATCAATTTTGCCTTGAGCATGTCAACGTCCCTCAACCCCTCATGTCGACATGGTGTCCATTATTTTCAAATATCAATTTTCAAAAGAAGTGTTTATTCGTCGTATCCTTTCACGAATAGATATGGCTGTTGCTCTACTATAATTACCAGTAAGTTCTAAATGAATTTTTATCAGATTTCATTTATTTTCTCTCCTCTTCATCTTCCACATTTATTCTAAAGAATCCTAAACTATACTCTACCAAAATACCAAGTGAATCAAACTTGATTATCTCTTGTTTGATTCTCTGCAACTCTCTCCATAAGATCTTAGTGCTATTCAGAGTTATAGAATCTTTTGTAAATCAAATTGTTGAGTAAAAGGTGCGGTTGAGCCTTGAAATCAATTGGGTGTGATTGTAGCCTCGGAAATCAATTAGGTGATCTTGTAGCCTGGTTAAGTCAAGAGAGTTTGACCTGGAATCGAATACAGGAGGATGTACCTCGTAGCCTTGAAACCGAGGGTGTAATCTGGGAGATTATTTTGATAAGAAATCCGTACGATTATACAGAACTGGATGTAGGGTAACTCCGAACCAGTATAAAATCCTGGTGTGTTCTTTCCTCTGCTGCTTTTATTTAGTATTTGCATCTATGTTTGATTCTGTGATTATATCTGTGTTTGTGAATAAAATTCAAAAAGATTTAAAAAAATCCATAAAACACTATTCACCGCCCTTCTAGTGTTATTCCAGCCTTAAGATCTGTAATCCGCATTTCTCACATTTGGTATCAGAGCATTGGTTTTCAAAGTTTTCATAATCTATGTTTTGAAAAAGTTTTTAAAATGGATATTTTTGGGGATTTTGTTAAGACTGGTTTAAAACTGTTCAAATCATCATTGTCTAATAAGTCTGCATATAGTTAATATAGAAAATCAAGTTATCTACTGAGTTTGTATTCTGTGTAGAAAGAAAAATGTTATATGGCCTTTGAAGAATCAACACTCAATGGACAAATTGTGCAAATCAAGAAGAATAAGTGGATACTTGATAGTGGATGTTCAAGACACATGACTGGTAATCCAGATATGCTGAATGATATTATCTATAAAGATGGAGGATTGGTTAATTTTGGAGACAACTCAAATGGATATGTGATTGGCATCGACAATGTCGGTAACTCTAAAACTCCTACCATTTCTAATGTTTTATTGGTTAAGAATCTGTAACATAATCTGCTTAGCATTAGTCAACTTTGCAATAAAGGATACAAAATTAAATTTGAAAAAGATAAGTGTCACATCGAAGATAATAATTCAAATATTATATTTGAAGGAATTAGGAAGAAAAATATTTATATTCTTAGTATGAAAATCTCAAATGATAATCTATGTCTTTTGGCTAATATACAAGTGACCCTTGGATTTGGCATAAAATATTTGGGCATTTGAATTTTAAACTCTTATCTAGACTTTCTAAACTTGATCTAGTAAGAGGTCTCCCCAGAATGAATTTTAAAATAGATAGTATATGTGATGCTTGTCAATTAGGAAAACTTAGGAAGAGTTCTTTCAAATTAAAAGATATGATTTTAACTTCAAAACCTCTTGAGTTACTTCATCTAGATTTGTTTGGTCCATCTCAAATTCAATCAATAAATCACAATAAATATGTCTTTGTAATTGTAGATGATTATTCTAGGTTTACATGGACAATTTTTATGAAACATAAAAGTGATACTTTTGATTCATTTAATGTTTTTACAAAAAGACTCCAAAACCAACTTTCTTTAAAAATTATAACTGTTCATAGTGATCACGGTGGGGAATTTGAAAATGAAAATTTTGAGAGATTCTGCAATAAAAAGGGAATAACTCATAATTTCTCTTTTCCAAGAACTCCACAACAAAATGGAGTGGTAGAACGTAAAAATAGGACGATTCAAGAGTGTGCTAGAACAATGCTTTCAAATAGTAATTTACCAAAACATTTTTGGGCTCAAGCAGTCACTACAGCTTGCTACATTTTGAATAGAATATTAATTAGACCGTTAACTGATAAAACACCTTATGAACTTCTTTACAAGAAGAAACCAAAGGTATCTTATTTTAGAATCTTTGGAAGTAAATGTTTTATTCTAAATATAAAAGACAATTTGGATAAATTTGATCCTAAATCCGACAAAGGAATCTTTATCGGATATTCTAATAGAAGTAAAGCATACAGATTTTTCAATTTAAGAACTAATACCATTGAAGAAACAATGCATGTTTCGTTTGATGAAAATTTCAAAAATGTTGAACAAATTAATGATGAAGAAGATTATGTTATCCTAAATAATGAATCAATTGAAACAAATAATGATCTTATTCATCCAAATAAAAATGTTAAGCTTTTAAAATATCGTCCTATAGAAAATATACTATGAGATATTGAATTTGTTGTTAGAACTAGAAATCAACTAAATAACATGAGTAATGTAGCTTTTATATCATATATTGAACCTAAAAATCTAAAGGAAGCATCGCCTGATGATTAATGGATTCTGGCTATGCAAGAAGAACTGAATCAATTCACCAGAAATGATGTTTGGGAACTTGTTCCTAGACCCTAGGATAAAACTATAATAGGAAATAAATGGGTTTATAAAAATAAAATGAATGAACTAGGTGAGGTCGTTAGAAATAAAGCTCGATTAGTCGCACAAGGTTATTGTCAAGAAGGAATAGATTTTGATGAAACCTTTGCATTCGTAGGAAGATTAAAAGCCATTAGAATTCTACTTGCTTTCGCAAACTATAATAATTTCAAATTATTTCAAATGGATGTTAAAAGTACTTTTCTAAATGGATTTGTTAAAGAGGAAGTTTATGTTGAACAACCTCCACTCTTTGAAGATGAAAAATTTCCAAACCATGTTTTCAAACTTAAGAAAGCTCTATATGGTCTGAAACAAGCTCCTAGAGCATGGTATGATAGACTAAGATCTTTTTTATTACAATCAAATTTTGAAATTGGTAAAGTAGATAATACTCTTTTCATTAAAAGAAATAAAAATGATATCCAACTAGTACAAGTTTATGTAGATGATATTATTTTTGGTTCAACTAATCATGAGATGAATAAAGATTTTTCTGAAATAATGACAAAAGAGTTTGAGATGAGTCATATGGGTGAACTTACTTTCTTCTTAGGTTTACAAATAAAACAATTAGATAATGGTATTTTTATTAGTCAATAAAAATATGCTAGGGATCTAATTAGTAAATTTGGTATGACTACTGCGAGTGGAAAACCCACTCCCATGGCAACCAATGAAGCTTTAAATAAAGAAGATCTTTCAAAAGATGTAAATCAAAAACTATATAGGGGAATGATTGGATCACTACTCTATATCACTGCGAGTAGACCTGATATCATGCATAGTGTTTGTCTTTGTGCAAGATACCAATCTCAACCCAAAAAGACTCACTAAAAAGATGTGAAACGCATCATAAGATATGTTAAACATACTTTTGACTATGGTTTATTTTACCCTAAAAATGATTCATTTGATTTAATCTCTTATTGTGATGCTGACTATGCTGGTTGCAAATCTGACCGAAAAAGTACAAGTGGAACTTGTCACTTTTTGGGGCATTCTCTGGTTTCATGGTTTAGTAAAAAGAAAAACACTGTTTCTTTATCAACAACTAAAGCAGAATATATCTCTACTGTTTTGGCTTGCTCTCAAGTCATTTATATGCAACAAATCCTAAAAGATTTTGGATTAACAATTTCAAAATCACCAATTTATTGTGATAATACTAGTGCAATAAATTTATCTAAAAATCCTACTCATCATGCTAGGACTAAACATATTGATATCAGACATCATTTTCTCAGATGTAATATAAGTATAGAGATTATTTCTCTTGAATTTATCAACTCCGAGAATCAAATTGCTGATATCTTAACCAAACCCTTAAATCAATCTATATTTACTAAATTAAGAAGAGAACTAGGCATTTGTTCAATACTGAGATATAGAATATAGATATAGTAACATATATTTTTAATAAATAGAGATATACAAGAAAACCAAATTTTTCATAGGGATGTCGACATACCCCTACCACCCATGTCGACATACAACGGTAAAATTTGAAAATTTGATTTTCCCTCTAAAATCAATTTGGTAGTTATATAAACCTATGTATTTCAAAATTTTCTGTCTTCTCACTTCTCTTTCTCTGTAATAAACTTCTGAAAATTAAAATTAATGGCCTCCTCCACTAAATCAAACCAAAATGACACTGTTTCTTTCCCTTCTCCTCATTCTGGTCCATTCAAACGCATTACAGTGGCACGTGTAATAAAGATTGACTGAACTTCAAGTTGTGCAAATAAGGATGGCAAAAGAACAAGAAAAGCAAGGAAAAATTCTTTGGAATTTGCAAAAATTCCTAACGGATATTCATGCAAATCCTATTGTGATTGAAGAAGATTCTCCCAACATTCAAGTGCATAACCCCTTAGAGCACAGTGAATAGGAAGAAGAAGAAGAGGAAGAAGCGCCCATGGAAGAAGACAACAACGTGGTCTGCGTAGGCGAAGTCTGTTTTGACAAAGATGGGAATTTGGTCGAACAACGTGGAAACTTTTGTTTTCATTATCCAAATTGTTCGATTCACAAATCTCCAATTGTCAAAAACACTCGTTAGTAGTGTTATTCTATAATTTATGTACTTGAATATATTTATGTGTTTATGTTCCATATATATATATATATATATATATGAAAATATAACATCGTATATAATAAAAAATTTGTTTCGCTAATTATACTTCCTTATTAGTATTTAGTTGGGATAGTATTAGATTAAGGGGGAGATATATATAAGATTAGAATTAGTTTTTGTTGATGGCAAAGGGGGAGAAGTATAAAATAGAGTAGTTAGGCTTAGATTAAGGGGGAGTTATTAGTTTTAAGGGGAGTTATAGTGAAGGTGAAGTATATTTTATAAACATAGGTTGTCATCATCAAAAAGAGGGAGATTGTTAGTCCTTGAGATGATGGTTTTGATGATAACAGCCTTAGGACTTGTTATAAAATATAAATACTAATGTTATGGTTTAGATATATATGTATATGCAGAATATAAACATGCAGGTACCAAGAATGAAGACTATACAGTATAAAGATACAAGACTTATGAATTTAAAGATCGAAGATATCAAGATTGAAGACTCATGAGTAACAAGAAATCAAGTTATCAATAGTTCAAGATTTCAAACAGTACAAGATAATGTGGTTAGTCTAGAATTATGTTAAAACTTCTTGAAAGCACTTACATCTTTATTCGAAATTTATTCGTGGAATGGAATCCACTTCGAGCCTGTTAAAGGGATGGAACCCACGACAATATCTAGTGGAACATATAGTGGTCCTATTTTGATATCCACTAATTTTATAAAAATGTTTTTCAAAAATATATCTTTTGTTTTTCTTAAAAGTGTTTTCAAAACTTTCTTTTCAAAAAGACATCTCTCTTGTTTGAAATATTTTAGCCTCAAAACTAATTTTATCATTTTTAATATTTTGATTTCAAAATTGTCCTTGTTTTTAAACCATCTCTTGTTTTATATATTTAGCTTTAAAATATTTATATACTCAGATTTTAAATCACTTTATATATTAAGATTATATATATTAAAAATTATTTTCTAAACTCTTTTATATGTTTAAACTATATTCAAATATATTTACAAAGTTTAGAAATTGTTTTGACAAATTATAGAAACCAATTTTAATAAGAAAATCAAAACATCAATTTTGCCTCGAGCATGTCGACATCCCTCAACCCCTCATGTCGACATGGTGTCCGTTATTTTCAAATTTCAATTTTCAAAAGAAGTGTCTATTCATCGTATCCTTTCACGAATAGATATGGCTGTTGCTCTACTATAATTACCAGTAAGTTCTAAACGAATTATTATCAGATTTCATTTATTTTCTCTCCTCTTCATCTTCCACATTTATTCTAAAGAATCCTAAACTATACTCTACCAAGATACCAAGTGAATCAAACTTGATTATCTCTTGTTTGATTCTCTGCCACTCTCTCCATAAGATCTCAGTGCTATTCAGAGTTATAGAATCTTTTGTAAATCAAACTGTTGAGTAAAATGTGTGGTTGAGCCTTGAAATCAATTGGGTGTGATTGTAGCCCCGGAAATCAATTAGGTGATCTTGTAGCTTGGTTAAATCAAGAGATTTTGCCCTAGACTCGAATACAGGAGGGTGTACCTCGTAGCCTTGAAATCGAGGGTGTAATCTGGGAGATTATTTTGATAAGAAATCCGTACAATTGTACGGGACTGGATGTAGGGTAACTCCGAACCAATATAAAATCCTGGCGTATTCTTTCCTTTACTGCTTTTATTTAGTATTTTCATCTGTGTCTGATTTTGTGATTATATCTGTGTTTGTGAATTGCATTTGTTGGCGTTTAAATGAATAAAATTCAAAAAGATTTAAAAAATCCATAAAACACTATTCACCCCTCCTCTAGTGTTATTTCAGCCTTAAGATCCGTAATCCACATTTCTCACACCATACATAATTTATTTCATTAACTTATTTCATATTCAATTAGCCACCAACCAATTTATTTAAACTCACTCCACTTACATTATTTATTGATATCCAATTTAAATCAAGTTCAATTACTCATATAAATTTTCTTACACCCATTTGTTTTTATTCAATTTCTTTCACATTTCAAATTGCATTTCATTTTATAATTCAAGTTGTATTCATTATATTAATTCATTTTATAGCTTAAGTGGAATTAAATCACTTTACCAATTCATTTAGTTATGTTCAAATCTAATTCAATTCATTTAATCTTTATTACGTGAAATTTTATTTCATTTAATCCATTACTTATTTTATTTACTTCATTCAAGTTATTTTTTTTTCATTCACATTTAGCAAATTTAAAATTTGTTTTTAGCTTTGTATTCCTCAATCTATAAGTTATACAACTTGATTCACTTAAAATTTCATCCCGTTATTTTATTTAATTCATTTCAAATACAATTCACTTTTTTTGAGCTTTCTTGAGTTGGAATTCATTTTATTTACTAACTCAATTTTATTCAACATTTCTTAAGTTAATTATTTTATTTCATATCTCAATTTTCAAATTTCTTTTGTTTGCTTAACCAACTATATTCAACGGTTTTAAATTTTAATTTTACTTTCCTATTCAAACTTATAAGTTATAAACTTATTTTTATCTATATTATTTCCAATTATAAGTTCAAAACTATTTTCATATATTTATCAAATCATATTTGGAATATATTTTTTTCACAATCGAAACTTGTTTTAATCAAAAACAAATTTCTTTTGGTAGCAATTCGCACTCAGAAACTCGAAAATGAATACTGTTAATGTTGTAGTCATCTCCAGAATTATTTCCCAGCAACTAAAGCGAGTTTAGTGCTTTTATTTCTTTCAAAAATCTTTCCAAAATATTTTTCTAGTCAAAATACTTTCAAATAATATTATTATTGATTTTGAAGGCTTTGAAAACAATTTTTTGAAAAATCGATAGGATTTTAAATTATAAAATTCTTAGCTTTAAATCTTTTCTATTTATAAGCCACATTATAAATAAACTTATACAAATTTCATTATCTTATTACCAAAACATTTCATTAATTTACAACTTTGTTATTTTAAAAAATTCTTATTGTAATTGAATTTCAATTCAATTTAATGATCAATCACTTCGTGAAATAGAGTTCACAAAGTATTTTTTTATTTTAATTCAACCAATAATCGATGACAACTAAATATTATCATCTCCTAACAACAACATTCTTTAAAATTATCATTATATATGAAATAAAATAATTTAGGTAAAATTATTTTATTTCATTTACCTGATTTTAAAACAATATTATGTCGACTTGCCTCGTTCAAGAGTTTAAAACCCCTATCGATAAAACAGCGTCCCACGCATCGACCAGAATTTCTAAACAACTCAGTGGATAAGTAAACACAATATAAAACATATTATAACACTAACAAATACGCTCTCTCATATATATATACACTCAAAACAAACTCATTCTAGGGTATTACTACCCTATCTCTAATGAGTCAAACCCCACAAAGCTAAGGTTATCGCTAAACCGAAGCTCTGATACCAACTATGACGACCCACATTTCGAAATGTTTAAATCGACAATAATCCACACATGTCCAACTTAAACAATCCAAAACATAGATATTCATTGGGGATATCTAAGAAGAGCAGAAGAAAACAAACGCAGAATCTCGCAACAGAATGACAAAATATAATAATCAAGTAAACAGTTCATGAAGTTGTTTACTATACATTTGATTATAATGTACACAACATTTATCAGAGTTATATATACAATAGAAACAAAATAAAATGCAGCATAACAACATGATGCAGGGAATATTAATAGTAATAATATACCAAATCTTCATCTTCGTCCTCCAAAGTATGATCTTCAAAGCGTTGAAAAACTTACGACTGACCCGAGCGTAATGAAAAGACAAAACATTCGAGTCAGGACTAAAATATCCTTATGTGAGTCAAATCAATATCACATAACATGTGTGTAACATCGTCAGAAATTTTTATGGGATTTCACATCTCCTATCTAGTGTATAACATGCGTGCAATAACTCAAGGGATGTTATGGGATTTTCCATCTCTTAAGGATCCATCAACATATTTATATGTAGTAGAATACGTTACATATATAATTTCTAATCAGTGAAATAAATATTTTTCTTAGCGTTAAGGCTTTACATTAATCCCCCTTAATGTGTTTTTAAGCATTGGCGTACAGTTTGCATTTGACACAACTAGTAGCACATAGGTAGTTAGTGATGCGCCATGATACGACAACACTAAACCAAAATCATAGGGGTCTCGTACAGAGATAAAAGTATGACAAGGCACGTAAGACAATGCCCAAGGTAGGATACTTCCAGTTCAGGTCGTAGGGCTGCTGGTAACGCATCGTAGCCACAACCGCCCACCGCGTCCGTCCATCCCATATTAAGTCAAAGGAAGGCTATCCCAAATCAAGGTGCACCAATCAAAACTAACAACAAGAGTAATAATATGGACCAAGTCTAAAAGAAAATCG
Organism: Allium fistulosum; assembly: GCA_030737815.1. Lineage (NCBI taxonomy): Eukaryota > Viridiplantae > Streptophyta > Magnoliopsida > Asparagales > Amaryllidaceae > Allium > Allium fistulosum. Next base: position 512,781,694 of record CM060907.1, on the reverse strand, counting down.
AAGAACGGATGTCCGCTATGGGTAGCTAGCCCACTTGGCTCTATCAAGCCATCCTGTTTTAGTTATTTCAAATTGGCACTAGCATCGAGGTCTATCCATTTCAATCCAGTCGATTCAATTTCGATTTCAATTCGAATCAATTTCAATTCGAATCAATTTCAATTTCAATTTAAGTCAATTTAATTTCCGATTTCAATTCGAATTTACTGTGATTCGAAATTCAATTCAAATCAATTTCAACTTCGATTTCAAATTAATTCAATTTCACTTTCAATTCCAATTAATTTCAATTTTAGTTCCAATTAATTCCAATTTCAATTCCAAATCGATTTAAATTTCAACGTCAACTATTTGATTCAATAATTAAATTTTAAGACAATTCTCAAATTTTAAACCATTTCAATTGATATAAAGTCGAGTTCAATTTCAAAATATTGACTTAAATCATTTAATTCAAATTAACTTCAATGTTCGAATTTAGATTCAAATCTTCGAAATAATACAATTTCGAACTCAAATTTGGAATACCCTTTTAAATTTACCTTTAGTTAAATAACTTCGAAGTTCAAGAAAAATTCTAATCTTTTTAAACAATTCAATTTCGATAATTCAAATCATAATTCCATCATGGCCTCAAATTCCAATTAATTTTTTAAAAACAATTCCTTTTAATCAAATTTAATTTCAACATTTCAACTCGAATTCTTAATTAATTCAATCTTCATAAATTCGATTTTTATTCCTTTGAATCAAAATCACTTAAATAATTTAAAAACCAAGACTTTTTAAAATTATTTAATTTAACCGATCCAGTGTCCATATATCATTTTCTATCCTAAGGCCAAGTGAATAGTTATTTCAATTTAATTTCAGGATGGATATATATCATTTCAATCCAAAATAAATGTCATAGGTATATATCATTTCAACTCATTTCTTAATTTATTCGAAATAATTTGATTTCCAATTTTATATACTGTAAATAATATACAGGATGGTAACAGAATATATAAAATAAATAAACATCCAAATCATCCAAAATCTCAATCAATTAGCATTCATCATAAACAATCATCCAAACAATCAATAAATCACATCAATTAACCAATTATCAATAACGGAAATTTTACTAGCAGTTTAATTCTAATTTCAATATAATTGTTAATTCAAAATTTCTAACATATAAATTTCTATATCGATTTCCATGTCAGTTAAATTGACCAAACAACAATCAATAATTTAAATCACTTTGGAATTTCAATTTAACTAACATAAAAATATTTTTTTCAATCGTGAGCGTATAAACACTCACCTTTTATTTGAAACTGAAAATATTTTCAGCTTCAAATAAATTCTAGCTCGATCCCATATTGTAGACGACGTCGATATGAATCCTTAGCAACTCGTATCACGCGAAATGGACCTCATACGAGAAAGTTGCGGTTTAATTAATGTTCGTTATAATAAAATATAATTAATATAAACTAATTAACTTAATTAACTAAAATTAAAAACAAACCTTAGTGCTAATCCTCGTTCATTCATCACTAGGCCCACGTTCTTCTGCTCGATACTTGAATTTTTTATATAAAAAACGCGATCGCTACCACCTCCACCTTGCCGACCACCGCATACCCCGCCTTGCCAACCAGAACCATGCGCACGCGAACGCGCTAGCCACCCGTGCCTCCATCACGTGCAAACCCTAACCCTAAAATTAATCGACCGCGAGCCACACTCGACCGCCACCACGTCGTCCCTCCAGTCACGCCGCCTCCCTCTCCTGGCCGAGGTCGCGACCTCGATCGCCAATTCGGTTTGTTTGTTGTTTTTTTTCTTTCGTTTCTTTTTTTATTTCATATACAAGTTTGAAATGATATAAAAAGGAGGGGGATGGGTATGCTGAAGACAAAAGGGAGGCGGGATCGTACGTTATGTTGGGGAAAAGAATATATATATATATATATATATATATATATATATATATATGTATGTATGTATGTATGTATTATAATTAGAAAATATCTACCTCAATCGACTCGTGAAATTCCAAACTCAAAACGAAACGTGCCGTCTGACGTTCATAATGTATTACCCCTATTCTGAACGTAGTGGAACTAGTTTCGGGAGCCAATTCGATCATATGCATAAGATAGTTTTTCAAAATCAATTTATTTAATTAAATTCTGAAATAAAGTTCTACGCATTTCAAGCTCGCACGGCCAAACGATAACTCCGATCACTACGAAACATGAAATTCTAAAATAATTCACTATTACGGATCCGATGAAACTGGTTTCGTCAAAATCCGAGATAGTGGCCAAAATGGCTATTTTTACTCATTAAATAAAATATAAAATTTCCAATTTCATTTTATTCACTCTTAAATCCAATTTTAAATGTCAACAATCTTCATTCATACTTAAATAAAATTTAAATTAATTTCTGATATCATTTTCATTCACATTAATTCAAGATTCAATTATCTAAATAATTGCAATATTAAATTTAAACAATTTTATCTAATAAATTACATTAGTAACCATTAATTTCAAATGAGTTTTAGTTGTCAAAAACTATTTCATTTCTATCTAAATAATTCAATATTTATTATTCCATTCCAGTTATCGATTACAAATACATTCAATATATATAGTTTAACTTCAATACTTGTTATTGCCAAAATCTTCGTAATTGCTTATTTCAAATTTTTATTCAAGTTTATATTCAATAACTACACTGATAATTCGTAAAATTTTAATTTTAACCATTTTTATTCAATAATTACACTAAATTTAATAATTTAAAATAGCTAAAAATACGGGTCGTTACAATATTCATCCAATATAATTATTATTCTAATCCTATCAAAAGCAACCAAAAATCCAATCAAAAAATTTAAATTTTGTATGTGTACCAATTTTTGCTCCATTACTTCGAACTTTTCTGAATTTAATTTTATATTGCTATGAAGCACATATTGGCATCATCCGTATCTGGTTTATTATCACTTTAGGAAGTATCTGAATCGTCTAATGTTGTAGTATAAGCCCTTTTCCATTTTCTGGATGAATTAGTTTTTGGTGAGATTTTCGGTTTCTTCGGTTGTGGACAGTCTCTCTGCATATGGCCAAATTTATTGCACTTAAAACATCAAACAACATTTTCATTTCCTAGATTTTTATTACCATTTCTCCGAGATTATTCGTTTTTCTGTATTTTAGAAATTTTTTGAAATTTATGGTCATGAAAGCAATTTCCTCGTCATCGTCGTTGTCTGAATCCAGATCATCTGTTGTTGCATTGAAAGCGATGGATTTGTTTACTATTGCCTTGCTTTCTCTCCTGCCCTGCATTTATGCTTCATATTACATTAAATTACTAATTAACTCTTTAATTTTCAGAGTGCTAATGTCATTGGCCTCTTCAATTGCTAGTGTTTTGGTTCCATTCAGGAGTAAGTAAATTGAGGATTTTTCTAACTTGCTCCTCTTTAGAAAAACCTTTACCTAATGTAATTAGAGAATGCATTATATCTTAAAATCTACTATACATATCAGAAATGGACTCTTTTGGTCTCATTTTAAATAATTGAAACTGATTGGTTAACATAGAAATTTTGGTCTGTTTGACTTTACTAGTGCCATCATGTGTAACTTGCAGTGTTCTCCATATTTCAAAATAAAAAGTATCTTGTAAGACCACACTACACATAAACATGAGCAGGTTTCTACCTTACGTTAACCAAAAAAATTTATATTATAAAATCCAATGATATTATAATAATGTCTAGGGTTTAAAGTATTTAATAACCAAGTAGCTGTGATGCGCGTACACGACAGCAATAATAGGTATTCAACCAAAAACCGGAGGTGCTTATCGGAAAATGGATTTCCAACAACGGCAAAGTAAAGCAGTACATTCCAAAAGCAGTAAACATCTACATAAAATGTACTGTGAGATCGAAAACCTTTAGACCTTGGCATGACAAGACATGCCTACTCTTGACTAGATAGTACTGAATATGGACACCCCTTGGTTGCGATCAAACAACCACAATGGGCCCCGAAGCATACATGGATATCAACACTAGATCAGGGGATGATCATACCCTAATAGGTGCGACCCACATAGCTTTGCGACCTACCCTGTTTTAGCCATTTCCAAGTTGTGAGGCTTGAAAGGCTATGGTCTTACCATTTCTTCATAGCAAACCATCTTGGAATGCTAACACTGCCATCCAGGCAGAAATGCATTGCTAGCATTCATTCATACAAGTTCATTCTAGGTATGAACGAAACCCAAGGCACTACTTCTACTACATCCATTTTGGAATCACCCTCAGGATTGGTAGCAAGTATTCCTTGCGCTTCAAAAGCTCCGTCATTGATTTTTTTTACCATCAATTCCTACTTCAACCTTGTCGAAATCAAAATGATTAAAAGGAAAAAAGCAACAATAGATGACAGCACCAACAAAAACCTTTCGAAGGAGCCGAAGGGATGTTATAGCCAAAAGCAAGATGTGTTACAAGCTTTCGAAAGGGTCAATGTGTAACACCCCATATTTTTATAACATTATTTGGGATATTAAATTGGTTAAATTACATAAAATAATGTGAAGATGAAATAGGTTGAGATTTGATTAAACTAAAGGTAGCTATGCCATTTTAATGTGCAAATTAAAATGAGATAACATAAACTAATATGTTAGGAAACGAGTAAGGGCACTATGGGAAATAAGAGAGGCCTATACCGTAAACCCTTAGGAAATGAAACTTACATTCATTTCATTTTAGCAAACTAAAAACATCTAAGGCCGGCCACCATTTTTATTCTCAAGGAAGATAAAGCTAGGATTCAAGAGGAAGAAGTTAATCAACATATTCAACATCAAATCACACATCTTTTAATCTCAATTCTAAGGGGAATAATTACTTCATCCCATTTTTTATGGTTTTCGGTTTTAAGATTAGGTCAAAAATGATTTTGCAAGTATATGCCATGTTTTTGATAGTTAAAGTTATATATATGCTTGTTGATGGATTATATATTTTCATGTTAGTTTTTATGATATGTTTGACATAAAAACCCTATTAGATGATATCCAAATGCCTTGAAAATTTAGATATAGGTCAGAGATGTTATTTTAGAGATCAGTTTTTATTTTTATAATTTTCTGAGTTAATGTGGATTTTATATTAATATTATAGTGAAGAAAATAATTTATTGGGTTATAAAATATTTTCGGCTAAATAATTATTATTTGGGTTTGAAATTTTCAAATGTTGGAAAATATACTAAAATAGACTTTCTGTAATTTTTCCAGATTTTTTTCCTGAGTGTTTTGATGAATATATAAAATTATTTAAGGTATGGGACTTAAATGTTTTATATATTTAGTTAAGGAGAAGGGGCATTTTATAAAATGAAATCATTATTTAATTCTGAAATTAGTGGCAACACTTTTCTGAAAAGTATTTTACTAACCAATAAGAACTTGATAAACAAAGGCAGGTTAGTTGAAAAATTATCTCTTTTAAGTAAAAACAAGAAAGTCATGCTTTTAATATGTTACAGCCATTTTGGCATCAAACCTTCTGACCCAGGCCTTCTGACAAGGTCGAAGGATATCAAAGCTATTGAAAAGGTCAAACCAATGCTTATGGTATCAAGTTGCCTGGTACATAATGAATTGGGCAAGGTCGAAGGGTACTTAGTCGAAATGTTAGTTGCCAAAGAGGTTGGAGTATGTTTGTTTTGTAAACCAAAAGAATCGCCTGCTTTGCTTTCAAATAAAAGCTTTTGACCTGGTTGCTTTCGATTGGGCTAAATAATTAAAATAAAGGTTTTAAACCTTTTGACAAGGTCGAAAGGTTACTGCCGCTTTCCAACCTTTCGAAGTTGTTGCTTTCGCCAAAGAAGAAAGGTTTACTTGTTTTTAAAACCAGCCGCTTCTCCCATGCCTTCGAAAGGAAGATTTCGACTTAAATGCTTTACCCTTGTTTTTCTAGTAGAAGTATAACCCAAGCTTTTGAAAGAGATGTTTTAAAGGCTAGAGCCTATTGTTTTAAAGAAGAAACGTTTTAAAGCTTTCAAAGCAAATCTTTCGATAAGGTCGGAAGGTAGCTTCCAATAAAGTCGAAAGGTTTTAAAAGAAGATCTTCCATATGTTTTAAATTGAACCCAGTGAGTTTTCGAAAGGTTTATGTTTTAAAACGGTTGAGTGCTTTCGAAAGGTTTTATTTCTTGAATGGTTTCAATGTGGTCGAAAGCAAAGCTCTCGATAGGGTCAAAAGCCAAGCTTTCGATGGAGTCAAAAGGTAGCTTCCGACAAGGTCGAAAGGTTCTGTTTTCTGAATGGTTTCAAAAATTTTAAAATGGAAGGTTTTTCAAATGTTTTCTAAGGCAATATTTTGAAGTATTTTAAAGAAGGATTTCTAAATTTTTATTGCTTACGAAAGGGATGATTTCAGTGGTTTTGAAAGGTTTGAAGTATGGTTTCGAAAGGTTTGGAGTATGGTTTCAAAAGGTTTGATGTATGATTTCAAAAGGTAAGGTTTTGGCCTCTTGGCCTAGATAATTGAAGGGTTTTACTTGGTTTCGAAAGAGATGCTTTCAAAAGTTTAGAAAGAGGTACTTTCAAATGTTTAAATGTTTTCATCAACTAAAGTTTGAGTGTAACGACCCAGAATTTTGAACGAATTAAATTGAAAATATTTAATTTATTTTAAAATTTTGAACGATGATTTAATTTGAATCCCCGATATAACTTTGAAAATTTGCGATTTAACTTTAAAATTTAATCTATTGTAAGTTGAATAAAATTTGTATCTTCAATTTTAAGCCGAAGAAAAATATTTCAGAAGCTTTTAAAATTCGTATTGATAATACTGAAGATAACAGAAGCTTCAGAATCGAGTTTGAAAGTGATTTGTCCAGTTTTGAAATTTATACCGTTCAACCGATATTTAAAAATAGCCGTCCGAGGAACAGTCTCGGAATTCGACGAAACCAGTTCCATTGGGTCCGGAATATTGAATTATTGTCGGATTTCCAATTTCGTATTTTTCAGAATTGTTATGTGAGCACACGGTAAGTAAACGCGTCGAAAATTTAGATTGAATTCGATTGAAATTTAAACTTTGAATTTTGTCACGTCAGTTGCTTTTCGTTCCTTAAAACATGCTCCGTTGTCTACGCCGAAGACCACGAGATAATCGTGCGAACCATCCTCCATCTCATTTTAAATAATCACGCAAGCAGAACGAAGACTATCTTCATTCGTAAGGAAAATTAAATGGCCACTGCCTTCTTTCAATTAACACGAAAACGAAACTCCCCTTTCCCCTTACAGTTCAAACGAACGAAACCAAATCTTCTCCCCAGAATCGCATCTCCCTACTATCTCGAAACAAAATTTGATGAAGCTGGAATTGCGCGTTCGGATGGGTCGCGATTCAGGCGGAGCTCGATTTCGAGCAACGTGGTCGCGAGGCAAGCGGCGGCAGCAGTTCGATGGCGAGCGAAGGCGATTCACGTGCGCGTGGTGATTTCGAACGCGAGTTGGAGGCAACGAGCGTCTGGGTGTTGGGGTAGGGTTTAGTACCGTGGAAGTCGTGGGGTGCTGCTGCCGTCGCATGCGATTCGAGGTCGAAGTGAGCATACTGTCTACAGCGAAGAACGGAGGGCTCGAGTTCGAGTTTCCAGATCGATCGAGTGAGGTATGCATACCTGTTTGGATTTAATTCGTTTATATTCATACATAGGTTAGAAAACGTCTATTTATTTCTAGCTTGAAAAAAAATAAAAATAAAGAGTTTACTGTGGAAATTTTATGCAAAATAGAAAAGGGAATATAGGGATTTAAATTGTTGAAAGTTGGTATAAAATTTGGGCTTTGAATCTATACAGTTTATTAATAAGTATATATATATAAGTCAGAAGCAAATTTATTTTCACTGAAATTTAGTAATATATGTGTAAACAGTAAATACACATATATATGTATAGTTTAAATTTGGGAAAATGGGAAGTTTAAATGGTTATGAGGTTATTTATAAAGAAAATAATAATTCAATTTGTTGTTATAGTAAATTAATTTACTGAAGAATATATATAAAGGAAATTTAGTTTGAAAATCAAATTTGTTAGTTAATTAAATTTATAAAAGGGAAAATTTTTAGTTCAAAATAAATTTCTAGTTAATTGAATTATAAAAAGGAAAATGGATTATTCGATTTGTTCGAATATTAATAAAATTTTATAATGTTTATTCAAGGTCTTAAATAGAGAAATCAAAGCAGAAATGGAAATGGATGGCAATTTGAAAGCAAAGGTGAGATTTTTCTCACTCAAAATGAAAGTGGAATTTTCAGTTATTTATTGATTGATATGATTGCTATTTGGATGTGATATTAGATATAGTAGGATATATCTATATATATAGCAATATATACATATTGGCATATGTATATATTGGATTGATTGATTTCCCGCCTCGTATAGCGGATGAGATCCTATTGCGTAGTTAGTAAGCGGATTATTTTTATAAAACCCATATACCGCGATATTCCACCTCGAAGTGGAATTGGTATTGTGCTAACGTCTGTGGTTGCAGGGAAACAGGTTGGAGGGATCCAACTGGATTCCTCACCAGTATTTATTTATTTACAGATATTGATGTATATTCTGTTATCATATTGATATATGATGTTTGTTGTTGTGATTGACTAATTGGTGCTGTTGCATCATCGGATTCAGTTTTGAAGTTTAAAAATAACGACTTTTACTTTAAAAGGATTTTAAAGTGATTTTTGAAAGTAGACGTTTTATTGAATTGTTGAATTGATTTATTGTAAATAAATAAACATTTAAAATTTTAAAGTTATAAAAGTTAAGATTTTTGTGAAATATAACCAAAGTGTCATTTTTGAAATAAATAGTTGATTTATTTATAAAATGGTTTAAATTGAGTTTTTCACAGTATTATAAACGGTTTATTTAAAGGATTTAAAAAGTCGATATTTATAAATCTAAAACATTGGAATTTTAAACGAGCTTTGTAAGTGTTAGAACAAGATGAAATAAAAATTCGTAAGTGGATGAAACTTATAAATTGTGAAGTATAAATTGAATAGATGTTGTAGAATAAAAGATTTATAAGTAATAAACTTATAAATTAGATTTTTGCACTTAGATGGAATATGAATAGAATTGGCTAATAAAATGATTTTTGCAAGTTGAAATTGTTATTGTAATACCCTAAGATTTTGAGGAAAATTCTTTTAAATAAATGATTAAAATTCTGGGGGAAAATCAGAATTATTATATAGGTGGGATTTTCAGTGGTGCAAGGTTGTGTGCATGTGTGCACGTGCACACTAGTTATGGCACTAAGGGAAAATCCAGAATTCCTGAATAATAAAACAAGGAAGGAAAACATTTAGGTAAAATGTTTTAAATAAAGAAAATATAGGCCTAGACATGAATATTAAAATTCCTGAGGATGTGTGTGTGTGTATATATATATATATATATATATATATATATATATATATATATCTATATATATGCATATATATGACTTGTCTGAAAATTAAGGCAGAAGAGAACATTGATTTATAATGAATAAGTGAAATTTTTATTTGAATAATAGGTGTAGAAATGCACATAAGTATGCACATGTTTTCTGCAAATAAAAGGTTAAAGTTAAATTAACACCCATAGTTGTATAAATGTATATATATATCCAGATCTTATTTGAGCAGAAAATTAATAAAGGAATCACTAAAACAGTAAGAACCAAAGTGCAAGAAAGCAAATGTACATAGGCAGAAAATAGAAAGTCACACCATTATCATGTTTGAGGTAAGTATAATAAAAATACTTAAAGTAATCACTTTCTGAAAAGAAAAGAAAATGGGCACAATTTAGCCTTGTTTTGAAATATTGGCCGGGACATTAAGGGTTAGGAGGGAGGGAATATGCAATGCCAAATGCATGATTCTGGTCTGGGCTAAAATAGGGATTTTGCATCACCCAAAACCCTAGATAGAACCCTTATTTAAACCAAGAGCCCAATCAGAAAACTGCTCTCTCACTAATTAATTAACCTAAGGAAGAAGAGGAAGATAAGGCTAAAGATTTGAAGGGTTTTCTGGTTTAAGCTTGTGTAAGCATTTAGGTGAGTATCCTCACTCATATACATGGCATTAAGACCTGGGATTAGGCAGCCAAGCTTTTATATGCTATATTTTGCATGTTTTGATTTACAAACTATGTTGGCTACTGATGGTTTCATGAATGTTTGATGAGATATGATCTGCTATGCTGGATGTATAACTTTGTTGTTCTATTTTCATCTCTGTATATTATACCAAAACCTTAAAGAACATATAGCAGAGTATTTGTAACTAGTCTGAATAATGGCTTAAGACAAAGAATGAAAAAAAAGAAAACTATGAGCTGCATATACATTGGTATGGTGCTGAGGCTTGAAATAATTGGTTAAGGGTGCAATGGAGTCTTTCTCTATAAGTGCTGAGCCCTAAACCAAACAGAAATTTACAAGCCTAAAAACTTTGTTTAAACAAGATTAAAAATCTGGCTAAACATAGTTGCTTGCAAAATCAAAATAAACCCAATAGAGCCATGCATTTATTCTCAGTTGCAAATATTCTGGTATATGCTTGAATAGGGTGTTTATATGCTAAATAATGTGAGATGAAATGACTGGGGTGTTATACCTCTAGAAAGTAACCTTTAATTTGCTTGCAATATTATGTCTGCAAGGTAACTAGTATGCTTCATGTGTACAGGTGGTTTGTACACCTAGCTATCATTGATAGAATGAACATAAATACACTTAGTGATATAACTAAGGATTTTGTGCCAAGAAGGCTGCTGGAATGCTTGTCCTATTTGAAGTAGACAAGTTGGCACATGGCTTGTTTAAGTCCTGAGATCTTTGTGCCATGATGTTAATTAGTTCATGGCAATGTGTCCCTTTGATTCCTTATAGCAGATGAGGCCAGGAATTTATAAGAAAAAGAAAAGGCAACCTTAGTAGTTCCAGATAAAAGTTGTTTTAATGCATATGTTTGCTCTTATGTATTGTATATGTTAATACCTGTCAAGTATGCAAAGTATATTTATGCTGTATCCTTAGCTTAATATCATGGATATGTTAGAAATGCTCACACCAGATCATAGATCTGACCCTTATTGCTCATGGCACATGGGGGTGTCTCATTTACAATGGGGCAGCCACTGATGCTTTTGCAGGTTGTGATGGAGCTAAGTAAGCAAGATTAAAAAGATATGGAATAGAGGATGCTAAGATAATTAGAAAATAAAAGCTAGAATGTGTTAATTCATGCATGTATTCCCTGATTGATATGGCTATCTAAATGTATTAAGTAGGAAGAACTTGTAAGAGACATGTGCTATGTTGTTTCTGGTTATTTCTGATTTGGTATGTACTAAGGATATTGATGTTCAACTGATTTGAAAACCTATTTGCTAAAGTTGTTTTGATTTAGAGGAAAAACCTGGATTTTATAAGCATAATCATTTTATGATGATTTCAGTTAATCCTGAGTTCTTTCAAAAAGAATATAGATATACAGAAAATTATATTGGGAAAACCCAGAAAAGAATTAAACTGCTATATCTTCAATTTATGATATTGACATAAGTCCAAATGCAAGAAAAAGTGTTTATACCCTGAAGATGTATTTTTAAAAAGAGAAGTATGGTTAGGAAGAATGATATATATCTGATCACAAGGTGTCTGATTCATACAAATATATACACATGCTTTTGAAAAGGAGAGGTATCAATGTTTTGTGTATAATCTGGGTTGTAAATATGCAAACAAAAGAATGGCCAGGGTAACCACATGGTTAGGCCATAGGTCAGGCCAAATGTTTCACTTCAAATCAATGAAGCAAGGGAACATTTGAGCTCAGTTTTCTGGAAAATGAACAAAGACACTGACATGTACATGTATATCTGTGTACATGTTGATATTGGGCAAAAATATAAATGTAAATTCTTAAAACAGTAGAAAGAATGGGTTTTAAAAATAGTTATGCAAGAAGAATTGTTTTGTATGTTAGGTTATAGGCAAAAATTAAATATATATGTACAAATATAGGTAGGTATCAGATTTCTAACCATACAGGAGAAAAATAAAAAGAAAAACCAAAAATTGTGTTTGAACCGACCAGCATAGCACTCGAACTCGTGACCTTGAATGTATAAGTTAGGCGCGTTTCCATTACGCCTAGATGTTGCTTGTGTTCACTTATGATCCACTTTCTTTTAACCTGAGTTTGATACTATCCAGACTTTAAGAAAATCATCTATATTATAAGCTTGCTTTCCACTGATTATTGCTTGATCATTTCTTAATTATAATAACAGCCTAAGGTACATATTTCCAGTGGACACTATAGTCAAAAATCAGGATACAATAAGTTTTCTTTTAAAAAGGGAATTTATCACATTTTTGCAAATTTAAAAAGGATTTCTACTTATTATCATGCTCTGATTCAAGTAGAATATAACATAGATATCTTCATATATGTATGTTAAAAATGATTTAGAATTAAAACAATATTTTTATATTGTGAAAGATCCTGGATATATTTTTGTTTATTAGAGAAAGAAAATGGCCCTGGAAAATATTTTTATAATGGATGATATATCTGTATATCATCTTAAAAAAAAAATCACTAATAAAATTAGTGTGTAAATAGGAGGGTCATTACATTTGGTATCAGAGCTATGTTTTAATTAACATAGCAAAATGTTTGTATGCTTATGTTTATACTAGGTTGTTTGTATATTTGACTGTTTATAAGTATTCCCTGAATGTATGTATGTGTGTGCATGTGACATACACAATGATTAAATAGGAAAGATGCAACCAATTTAAAATTAAAGCTAAGTGTTATAAACTAATAAGATGAAATACATATACTTTTAGAAATATGGTAGGAAGAGGGTCTCATCATCAAGGAGGATCTAGCACACCACAAATGCTTGACATGCAGGAATTTGTGAGAGTCCTGAGAGATGGAATTGGGCACAGACCTGAGAACCCATATGAGGAGCTCTCCAAGTTAGTGAAGACTTATACCAACTTGGGAGGCAAGAGCTTTGAAGGAACTGAAAGTGTAATGGAGATTCAAGCATGGCTAAGGACATTAGAGAGGATCTTCACTGATATGCAACTAGATGACCAAAGGAAGAGGCAAGTGGCCTCAAGGCAATTAAAAGGTGCAGCTTTGAGTTGGTGGGAGGTGATCATAGCTGGCCGGAATGAGAATGATATTAATTGGAATCAATTTAAGGAGATGTTAGAGGCAAGGTTTGTTCCAGCCTCAGCAAAAACCACTTTACTTGAGGAGTACATCAAACTTAGACAGGGGACTATGAATGTCACAGAATACACCCAGAAGTTTGAGGGATTGTCAACCTATGGGGCAATGTTAGTGGCTGATGAAGCATCCAAAAATGATAGATACATCAAGGGATTGAACCCAGGGCTTAGCAGGGCTATACTGCCTTATGCTGACAGAACTTTTGATCAAGTGATAGATTTGGCTCTGAAGATTGAGCAGCATGACAAGGAAAGAGATAAGTTTAGGAGCTTCAAAAACAATAGCAACAAGAAGAACAAAGGGAAGTACCATCCTTATGATAAGAAGAAAGGAGAGGCAGATGGTAAGAAGGCAGTAGATGCAAAACCCAATGAAGCCAAAAGAAAAATAGTTTGCAACCATTGTGGGAAAGAAGGCCATATTAAGCCAAGATGCCCAGAGCTTAAAGGGGGAGCTTTCAAATGCTTTCTATGTGGGAAGGAAGGGCATATGAAAAGAAATTGCCCAGAATACAAGCAACAAGGGAAAGTGGCAAACCTGGAAGGTAGGGGCAAGGCCATAATTGAGGCTAATGCTGAAAACCATGGTCAAGTGGAAGGTACACTATTTATTTGTACCATACCTTTAGCTGTAATATATGATACCGGGGCAACCCACTCACTCATTTCCCATGAAATAGTTAAAAGGTTGAAAATGAACTGCACTTTGGCTGAAATACCTCTGTTAATACAAAGCCCTTTAGGAAGTTCTAGTGTATTAGATATGGTTTGTGTGGATGTGAATTTGAACATAGGGGGAAGCACATTTGTTTCCAATTTATATGTTCTAAATTTCCCAAATATAGGAGTTATATTAGGGGCAGATTGGCTAAGACAATTCAAAGCCATAATTAACCTAGATGCATCCACCATTTCACTACAAAATTCTAAAGGCCAAAGGGTTACAATTCTATGTGAACCTATCAAAGAAAACAGTCTAAATCATTTAATTGAATTAGAAAATAATCCCAAGGAAATAGCTATTAATGAAATCCCCATAGTTAAAGAATACTTGGATGTATTTGGGGAAGTAAAAGGTGTCTCACACCATAGACCTGTTGAATTCCAGATTAACCTTATGCCTGGGGCTAGCCCAGTTATCAAAAAGCCTACCAGGATGGGGCCAAGTGAATTAAAGGAGCTAAAGAACCAGCTGGAAGAATTAGAAGCCAAGGGATTTATAAGGCCAAGTAATTCATGCTGGGGTGCTCCTGTAGTATTTGTTAAAAAGCATGATGGTACTTTAAGAATGTGTATAGATTATAGAGAATTAAACAAAGTAACCATCAAAAACAAATACCCATTACCCAGGATAGATGATCTCTTTGATCAACTCAGTGGAGCTAAAGTGTTTTCTAGGCTAGACTTGGCATCTGGGTTTCATCAGATGAAGGTTGAGGAATCAAGTGTTAAATATACAGCATTCAACACAAGATATGGATTGTATGAGTTTCTGGTTATGCCATTTGGGCTAACAAATGCCCCTTCTTACTTTGTAGACCTAATGAATAGGATATTCAGAGATTACTTGGACAAGTTTGTTCTGATTTTTATAGATGACATTCTAATCTACTCTAAAACAATAGAGGAACATGAGAACCACTTACATTTGGTCTTATCTAGATTAAGAGAAAAAGATTTGAAAGCAAAGTTCTCTAAGTGTGTGTTCTGGCAAGAGGAAGTACACTTTCTTGGACATGTTGTCTCTGCTAGAGGAATTTCTGTAAACCCCAATAAGATAGTAGCAATCCAAGCATGGAAGAAGCCTAACAATGTTAGTGAAGTTAGGTCATTCATGGGGATGGCAGGATACTATAGAAGGTTTATACAAGGATTTTCTAAAATAGCAATGCCACTCACTAACCTGACTAGGAAGAACCAAAAGTTTATATGGACTGATAAGTGTGAACAAGCTTTCACCCAGATCAAGGAGGCTTTGGTAAAATCACCAGTGTTGAGAGTACCAGAAGGCAATGAGGGATTAGTTGTATATACAGATGCATGTGGGTCAGGGCTAGGGGCTGTGTTGATGCAGCAAGATCAGGTCATAGCCTATGCATCTAGACAACTAAAACCCCATGAAACTAGATATGCAACTCATGATCTTGAGTTGGCAGCAGTAGTATATGCCTTAAAGCTCTGGAGGCATTATTTATTGGGTGCAAAGTTCATTTTATACACTGATCACAAGGCCTTAAAGTATCTCTTTTCACAGAAAGATTTAAATATGAGACAACACAGATGGGTTGAATTTCTTGCTGCTTATGACTTAGATATACTTTATACACCAGGCAAGGCTAATAAAGTGGCAGATGCATTGAGTAGGCAGCATGCAAAAGTGGCCATGTTGATGATGGAGGAGTTTAGAGATTTGACCATGCTCACTGATTTGGAAATAGATGAGAGCAGTGGGATAAGTATGGAGATAATTGAGGAAGAAAGGAGTAAAGGAAGGTTAAGTTTAATTACTTTACAATCAAATTTGGCCTTGAAGGTGGCAAAAATGCAAGAAGAAGATCAAGACTTAGCAGAAAAGAGGTCTCTCCTATTAAAGAAGGAGGAAGTGAAGGATTATCACATAGATGTAAAAGGATACTTAAGGTACAAGGGAAGGATATGTGTCCCAAACATCATAGAATTGAAAGAAGAAATCCTTAATGAGTACCATAGGAGCAAATATTCCATACATCCAGGCAGCACCAAAATGTACCAAAACTTAAAAAGGGACTATTGGTGGAAGGGAATGAAGTCTGATGTAGCTAGATATGTTGCTAAGTGCATGGTTTGTCAACAAATAAAAGCTGAGACCCAAAGACCTTCAGGGTTGTTGCAGCCACTTAGCATACCACAGTGGAAGTGGGAAGACATATCTATGGATTTCATAGATGGTCTTCCTAGATCCAAGAGGGGAAATACAAGTATTTGGGTGATTGTAGATAGGCTGACTAAAGTAGCCCACTTCATACCAGTGAAAGCAGACAGAAATGCACCTAGGTTAGCCCAAACTTTTATGAGAGAGGTGGTAAAACTGCATGGTGTTCCTAAAACTATAGTGAGTGATAGAGATACAATCTTCACTTTAAGATTCTGGAAGAGCTTCCAAGAAGCTATGGGGAGTGAATTGTGCCTAAGCACTGCTTATCACCCCCAATCAGATGGGCAAACAGAAGTGGTAAACAAGATTTTAGAGGATTTGCTTAGAGCATGTGTGTTAGACTTTGGAGGAAATTGGGAGGACCACCTCCATTTGGCTGAGTTCACATACAATAATAGCCACCAAAGCACAATTGGAATGGCACCCTTTGAAGCCCTATATGGAAAGCCATGTCTATCACCTATGTGTTGGGCTGAGGTAGGAGAGAAAGCTATCCTAGGGCCAGAATATGTCAAGGACATCACAGAGAAAATAGGACTGGTGAGAAAGAGGATGGCAGTAGCTCAAGATAGGCAAAAGAAGTATGCTGATGCAAAGAGGAAGTCAGTGGAATTCAAAGTAGGTGATTATGTCTTCATTAAGGTTTCACCAATGAAGAAAGTCTTGAGATTTGGCAAGCAGGGGAAACTCAGACCCAGATATGTTGGACCATACAAGATTTTGGAAAGGATAGGCTCACTAGCCTATAAGCTGGAGCTTCCAGAGAAGATGAGTGCAATGCACAATGTGTTTCATGTGTCACAACTAAGGAGATGGGTACATGACAAGGAGGAAATCTTAGAAAAGCCTACTGAAGTTCAGATTAATCCAGATCTAATCTATGAGAAAGAGCCAGTGGGAATTGTGGCAAGGGAAGAAAAGAAATTAAGAAACAAGACATTGAAGCTTGTAAAGATTCAATGGAGTATAGATCCTAGTGATTGTACTTGGGAGCTAGAGGATAAAATCAGGATGGATTACCCTAGGCTCTTTGCAAATTTAAAAGGTAAATTCTTAGATTACTAAGAAAGTATGATATGTATGATAGACAGTGACTAATTGATTTGCTCATGCATATTTGAATAATTTTTTTTTTCCCTAAGAAAGCAGAAGTACTCAAAGAATATGCTGCAATTGTGAGGGCACAATTCCTAAAAGAAGGGGTGATTGTAATACCCCAAGATTTTGAGGAAAATTCTTTTAAATAAATGATTAAAATTCTGGGGGAAAATCAGAATTATTATATAGGTGGGATTTTCAGTGGTGCAAGGTTGTGTGCATGTGTGCACGTGCACACTAGTTATGGCACTAAGGGAAAATCCAGAATTCCTAAATAATAAAACAAGGAAGGAAAACATTTAGGTAAAATGTTTTAAATAAAGAAAATATAGGCCTAGACATGAATATTAAAATTCCTGAGGATGTGTGTGTATATATATATATATATATATATCTATATATATGCATATATATGACTTGTCTGAAAATTAAGGCAGAAGAGAACATTGATTTATAATGAATAAGTGAAATTTTTATTTGAATAATAGGTGTAGAAATGCACATAAGTATGCACATGTTTTCTGCAAATAAAAGGTTAAAGTTAAATTAACACCCATAGTTGTATAAATGTATATATATATCCAGATCTTATTTGAGCAGAAAATTAATAAAGGAATCACTAAAACAGTAAGAACCAAAGTGCAAGAAAGCAAATGTACATAGGCAGAAAATAGAAAGTCACACCATTATCATGTTTGAGGTAAGTATAATAAAAATACTTAAAGTAATCACTTTCTGAAAAGAAAAGAAAATGGGCACAATTTAGCCTTGTTTTGAAATATTGGCCGGGACATTAAGGGTTAGGAGGGAGGGAATATGCAATGCCAAATGCATGATTCTGGTCTGGGCTAAAATAGGGATTTTGCATCACCCAAAACCCTAGATAGAACCCTTATTTAAACCAAGAGCCCAATCAGAAAACTGCTCTCTCACTAATTAATTAACCTAAGGAAGAAGAGGAAGATAAGGCTAAAGATTTGAAGGGTTTTCTGGTTTAAGCTTGTGTAAGCATTTAGGTGAGTATCCTCACTCATATACATGGCATTAAGACCTGGGATTAGGCAGCCAAGCTTTTATATGCTATATTTTGCATGTTTTGATTTACAAACTATGTTGGCTACTGATGGTTTCATGAATGTTTGATGAGATATGATCTGCTATGCTGGATGTATAACTTTGTTGTTCTATTTTCATCTCTGTATATTATACCAAAACCTTAAAGAACATATAGCAGAGTATTTGTAACTAGTCTGAATAATGGCTTAAGACAAAGAATGAAAAAAAAGAAAACTATGAGCTGCATATACATTGGTATGGTGCTGAGGCTTGAAATAATTGGTTAAGGGTGCAATGGAGTCTTTCTCTATAAGTGCTGAGCCCTAAACCAAACAGAAATTTACAAGCCTAAAAACTGTGTTTAAACAAGATTAAAAATCTGGCTAAACATAGTTGCTTGCAAAATCAAAATAAACCCAATAGAGCCATGCATTTATTCTCAGTTGCAAATATTCTGGTATATGCTTGAATAGGGTGTTTATATGCTAAATAATGTGAGATGAAATGACTGGGGTGTTATACCTCTAGAAAGTAACCTTTAATTTGCTTGCAATATTATGTCTGCAAGGTAACTAGTATGCTTCATGTGTACAGGTGGTTTGTACACCTAGCTATCATTGATAGAATGAACATAAATACACTTAGTGATATAACTAAGGATTTTGTGCCAAGAAGGCTGCTGGAATGCTTGTCCTATTTGAAGTAGACAAGTTGGCACATGGCTTGTTTAAGTCCTGAGATCTTTGTGCCATGATGTTAATTAGTTCATGGCAATGTGTCCCTTTGATTCCTTATAGCAGATGAGGCCAGGAATTTATAAGAAAAAGAAAAGGCAACCTTAGTAGTTCCAGATAAAAGTTGTTTTAATGCATATGTTTGCTCTTATGTATTGTATATGTTAATACCTATCAAGTATGCAAAGTATATTTTTGCTGTATCCTTAGCTTAATATCATGGATATGTTAGAAATGCTCACACCAGATCATAGATCTGACCCTTATTGCTCATGGCACATGGGGGTGTCTCATTTACAATGGGGCAGCCACTGATGCTTTTGCAGGTTGTGATGGAGCTAAGTAAGCAAGATTAAAAAGATATGGAATAGAGGATGCTAAGATAATTAGAAAATAAAAGCTAGAATGTGTTAATTCATGCATGTATTCCCTGATTGATATGGCTATCTAAATGTATTAAGTAGGAAGAACTTGTAAGAGACATGTGCTATGTTGTTTCTGGTTATTTCTGATTTGGTATGTACTAAGGATATTGATGTTCAACTGATTTGAAAACCTATTTGCTAAAGTTGTTTTGATTTAGAGGAAAAACCTGGATTTTATAAGCATAATCATTTTATGATGATTTCAGTTAATCCTGAGTTCTTTCAAAAAGAATATAGATATACAGAAAATTATATTGGGAAAACCCAAAAAAGAATTAAACTGCTATATCTTCAATTTATGATATTGACATAAGTCCAAATGCAAGAAAAAGTGTTTATACCCTGAAGATGTATTTTTAAAAAGAGAAGTATGGTTAGGAAGAATGATATATATCTGATCACAAGGTGTCTGATTCATACAAATATATACACATGCTTTTGAAAAGGAGAGGTATCAATGTTTTGTGTATAATCTGGGTTGTAAATATGCAAACAAAAGAATGGCCAGGGTAACCACATGGTTAGGCCATAGGTCAGGCCAAATGTTTCACTTCAAATCAATGAAGCAAGGGAACATTTGAGCTCAGTTTTCTGGAAAATGAACAAAGACACTGACATGTACATGTATATCTGTGTACATGTTGATATTGGGCAAAAATATAAATGTAAATTCTTAAAACAGTAGAAAGAATGGGTTTTAAAAATAGTTATGCAAGAAGAATTGTTTTGTATGTTAGGTTATAGGCAAAAATTAAATATATATGTACAAATATAGGTAGGTATCAGATTTCTAACCATACAGGAGAAAAATAAAAAGAAAAACCAAAAATTGTGTTTGAACCGACCAGCATAGCACTCGAACTCGTGACCTTGAATGTATAAGTTAGGCGCGTTTCCATTACGCCTAGATGTTGCTTGTGTTCACTTATGATCCACTTTCTTTTAACCTGAGTTTGATACTATCCAGACTTTAAGAAAATCATCTATATTATAAGCTTGCTTTCCACTGATTATTGCTTGATCATTTCTTAATTATAATAACAGCCTAAGGTACATATTTCCAGTGGACACTATAGTCAAAAATCAGGATACAATAAGTTTTCTTTTAAAAAGGGAATTTATCACATTTTTGCAAATTTAAAAAGGATTTCTACTTATTATCATGCTCTGATTCAAGTAGAATATAACATAGATATCTTCATATATGTATGTTAAAAATGATTTAGAATTAAAACAATATTTTTATATTGTGAAAGATCCTGGATATATTTTTGTTTATTAGAGAAAGAAAATGGCCCTGGAAAATATTTTTATAATGGATGATATATCTGTATATCATCTTAAAAAAAAAATCACTAATAAAATTAGTGTGTAAATAGGAGGGTCATTACAGTTATGAAGTATGAACGTGATTTATAAACGTTGTTTTATAAATCCAAAACCAATTGAAATTGATAAGTTAAACATAGAAGTTTAATAAAGGAAATATATTCGCGATTTTGGATAGCGAATTATTTTTGAAATAAAATATGTAGAAAATAGTGAAATGTAATTAGTGAAGTTTATTCACGATTTTGGATAGTGAATATATCGTTAAGTAAAATGGATAGTTTTGGAAAAGTGACATTGAAAATGAAGTTAAACATTTAAAGATGTTTTTAAAATGTATTATGAATATCGAAATCATAGATTTCAACATTTTATTGTTGAAATAGACGTTTTCGAAAAATAAGGAAATGGTGGACTATAACACTGTTGTTATAGTAAATGATTTCCAAAAGGAAATGTTTATATAGTATTGGGATTTACATATCTATCTTAAATTCCGAATCCCTATACTAGAAATTTTGAGTCGTCGTAACGATGTTTTACGTAACATTCGTTTTGACTCAAATAAATGGGCTTAAGAGAATGATTTCCTTAAAGAATTAAATGTATACTTAATTTTGATTTAAGTATAACGAATATTTTCAAATGTTGAAAATAAATAGATTTGTGAATTACTTATTATTAAATAAGTATGGGGATGTTTTCCAAAATGAAATGAAACGTTTTGAGATTTTATCTTCATAAAGATAAACTGAAATTGAATATTTGAAATCGATTGGAGAATCGTATATCAGTAGATATTTTGAAAATATAAATTCACTATGGAATTTATAAAGGAAAGGGAAACTGTTTAGAAAAATAAACGTTGATTTATTTTTGAAGTGTGGAAATTTTATATCTAGTAAAGATATTTTTGAAGATAAATAATTTGGAAAATTATTTGGAATCTGATGATGTTGCGCATCTTTATTGATAGTTAAATAACCGACTATCAATAATTACCTTGAATGGTATTTGTTGTGAATTGGATGAATTTGAATGCCACACTTATTTTTGAATAATCGCTCACTATTCGGGTTAACCGGGAAAGGACCATGGGGTCGTATAACCCATTCCGAATATGTGATACGTCGTTATGAATTGCATTCGAAGACCGGTGTTGAAGACCGGATATTTTTGAAAACGGAAGGATTACCGTCGAGTTACTCTACATCGGCTGATCTCCGGTTTAGAGGTTTTTATCACCCTTAGTGACGGGAAGTCCGGACGTGATTAGGAAATTATCCGGATGTGCAAGGGCTTCGTGAGAAGTGCCTTCGGTTCTGTTCGATCCCGGAACAGACTTGTATGGATTGTGTGTCTGACGTTACAATTTGAGATATAAAGCTGATTTCTTTCAAATACATTTCTGTTGGTGGCGGAGAATTTATTCTCTTAGCTTAACACCCTTCTCTGAGACGTACGAGCTCAGAGGTTATGTAGTTGAAATTTATCAGCGATATACTCCCAATTTGGTAATGTGGCATACTAAGTGTTGCTGTGAAATGATCAGTGTTTGATCATTTGTGATATGATCATTTGTTTGATATTATATCTTTGTGATCATAGGTTGATCATTTGTTTGACCTGAAGCAGGGCTTTGTAGAAAGCGTAGCTTTGTGGACGAGACTTCGTCGAGCCTCACACCCCGGAAATGGTCGAAACAGGAAGGATGCAGCAAGGTTCTAGGGAGTAGCGCCCCTTAGTGTATGTCATTCCTTCTGGATAAAGGTGGTATCATGGTATGGAGCCCAGATACTTAACCTCTGTGGTTGCTGCAAAATTATTACTTTGTGGTTTGTTGCGAATCGGGGATCCTCGGGAAGATCGGTTACGATCGGGGGATAACATACGCGTGTCAGTAGTTACCTATTTTTGCAGAGGTAACCCGGCCTTGTGTTGGCAGAGATCTAACCGTAACGTTAGGTTCTCGGGTCGTCTATTCCAGGGACGTACCCATCGTGGAAAAGGAAGTTCCTTAGCCTGACCATTTGTTGGAAATCCAAAGAAACAATACGCGACGTGTACGGTTTTAGTTGTATTACCTGCTATGGAATGTGGCGGTAACCTGCTATTGAACATAGTAGCTATAGTAGGCATAAGTGCGGAATGCCTATGCTGGCTAAGATTAATATTATACTTTCGAAATGTTTTCTACACTATGCACTAATAATAATATCAAAATGATTTGATTTTGCGTAGTAAGCATCTTTGACTATCATAAGAAGAAATCTCCTCCAATTCTGCGTTTGCATTGTGTGTGTGGTGGGAGGTCTTATGGTAGTTTCATTTTCCAAAAGCATTGTGAATTTGTTTTATTTTCTTTGTGAAAAATAACTGTTTTACGATCTCACACCAGTCACCATGACTGACTCGGAGTTTATTGTTCCCTTCTAAACTCTAGGTGCCCACAAATTTTCCACACGGGCAGCCTAGAGTTATGTTATCAGGATATTCTGGATATTCTGGAGCTTTGGAGATAAGATGGATGGCGAGACGTAGTATTTGTATCTGATATATTTATTCCGCTGTGTATTCTGTATGAGGACAAGTTTATATAACTGTCCATTGTTGTATATTGACTCTGATGATTGATGTATATATAAAATGATATAGTTCTTTGTTTTAAAGATTATTCATTTATCTATTATATATTGTTCCGCTGCGATGTGTAAGATTCTGATATTGTTTTCTGTTCTGATGTTGTTCTGTCGTTCTCTTCTCTTTTTCTTCTATCTTTCTTCTATTTATTATTTCTAAAACCCTCACTATTGGAGTTTCCGGCACTCGATTTCTCGGCAGTCGATAAAGTGAGTATCGATGTCGAATTTTCGAAAGTCGAAAATTTCCGTACGTGACAGCGTGGTATCAGAGCATATGGTTAAGCGACAACCCTGCTCTGTTGGGTGTTACTCATTAGAGATAGAGTCAGTAGTACTCTAGAATGAGTTTGAGTGTAATAATAGATATGAGTGCGTATTTGTTATTTGAATATAAAATTGTTTTATATTATGTTGACTTATCGGTTGATTGTTTATAGATTCTGGTCGGTGCAGTCTAGCTAACTGTGTCGATAGGGGTTTCTAAACTCTTAAACAAGATAAACCGACACAGTATTGTTTTAAAATAGGGTAAATGAAATAATTTTGCCCAAAACTATTTTTGTATATAAAAGAAAGGATTTTCTGTAAATTACTACAATATATGGTTGCATGGTTGTTAGGAAAGTGATAACATTGAATTATTATCATCATTATCTGTAAATGGATAAGAAATTGAAATTGTAACTCCAAAGTTAAGAAATAAATTCATATACAAAAGGAATTTGAGAATATAAATTATAAATGTGATTTGTAATTTGAAACAGAATTCCAGAGAAGTTTTTGGAAATGTTTTGGAAAGAATTTGAAAATTTTGGAGATTTGGAAAGTTTAAATCCTTTTTGGTTTGAAAATGAATTTCAAAGGTTTTGAAAAGTATTATGGAGAGATGAAAGCTCTAAACTCTTTTCGGTCGCTGGAAAATAATTCCGATGATGATCGCGACATCACCGGTGTTCATTTTCGGGTTTCCAAAAGAGGAATTGCTGCCAAATTGTTGTAAATGGAAGTTGTTTGGAAAATTTGGGTTTTTTTTTAGAAATTCAAAGGATAATTTGAATTGTTTTCAAAATGGCTTTGAAAATGTTATTAAGACTCTGGAATGCTATATAAAAATATTTATGAGAATAAGAAATGAGTTGATAACTTATACAATTTGTTGTGAATTTAGATTGAATAAATTTAACTTAAGGAATTTTAAGTTGGATTAAAGAAAGTATAAGTGAATAAATT
The DNA here is from genome assembly GCA_030737815.1 of Allium fistulosum. Lineage (NCBI taxonomy): Eukaryota > Viridiplantae > Streptophyta > Magnoliopsida > Asparagales > Amaryllidaceae > Allium > Allium fistulosum. The sequence continues at coordinate 512,756,877 of CM060907.1, read as the reverse complement.
TGAATAAATGAAAGCGAAATTGAAAATTGAGATTCATTTTGAAGTTGTAAGCAATAGAATTGAATTGAATAATTATAAATGTGAATTGAAAGAGAAATTAAAATTCGTATGGAATTTGAAATCCAGTTTAAATGTCAGTAGATTTAACCGAAGTGGTAAATTGAAAATAAATATAATGTGTATATGGAATATTTACATTGAACCTAAGAAAAGAGGTGTGAAATTCTTAAGTAAATGTGATATTGAAATTATTCTAAGTGATGATTGAATAAAGATAAAACTGGAAATTGAAACTGAATGTTGAAAACAAATTTGAATAAAGTGAATTAGAATTTATAATGAATTAGTAATTGGAACTAATTTAAAATAATCAGTTGTGAATGAAAGATAATTGATAAATTCAATATTCAGAAGTTAAATAAAATTCAAATTGAATTGAAATTGTGAATTGAATTCAAATGAATGTGAAATATAAAATTGAATGAAAATAGATATGTAACTTCAATAGTGAAGTAAAAATGATATAAGAAGTATATATTGAAAAATTTGTAATAGAATTTGCAAAATGGTTTGAATGCTGTAACTAGATATAATGGCTAGTAGGATATGCAGGTTATAAAGGAATTGGAAATTTTGATTTCAAAGATAATTTGAATAGCTCGACAAAAGGTAAGTATTTAAATTTCAATATGAGGTTTGCTGATTTCTTGTCTAGACGCTTGGGTTTTTTTCTTTTCTTTTTGAAATCTGAGAGTCCGTAGGGACGTTTTGTAGTAGTGCCGTATTAGCCGCGCAAAGGAGACGCTGGCGAAATTTTTCGAAAATTTAGAGTGTTAGAAAATTTTTGAGAAATTTTGAAAGTTAAAATTTGAATTGAAACTCGAATTTGAATTGTTAAGTAAACAAAGTTGTTTGAAACTTATAATTGAAGTTAGAAATTTAGTTGAATAAATAACGAATCTTTAGTAGAAAGATATGTTTGGATAAATTTGATAAAACTATTTGGATGTTGAAAGATAGTAGACGAGTTAAGGACTTTTTTTTCTTCCTGACTTGTAATTTCGAGGACGAAATTCTTTTAAGGGGGGAAGTCTGTAACGACCCAGAATTTTGAACGAATTAAATTGAGAATATTTAATTTATTTTAAAAATTTGAACGATGATTTAATTTGAATCCCCGATATAACTTTGAAAATTTGCGATTTAACTTTAAAATTTAATCTATTGTAAGTTGAATAAAATTTGTATCTTCAATTTTAAGCCGAAGAAAAATATTTCAGAAGCTTTTAAAATTCGTATTGATAATACTGAAGATAACAGAAGCTTCAAAATCGAGTTTGAAAGTGATTTGTCCAGTTTTGAAATTTATACCGTTCAACCGATATTTAAAAATAGCCGTCCGAGGAACAGTCTCGGAATTCGACGAAACCAGTTCCATTGGGTCCGGAATATTGAATTATTGTTGGATTTCCAATTTCGTATTTTTCAGAATTGTTATGTGAGCACACGGTAAGTAAACGCGTCGAAAATTTAGATTGAATTCGATTGAAATTTAAACTTTGAATTTTGTCACGTCAGTTGCTTTTCGTTCCTTAAAACATGCTCCGTTGTCTACGCCGAAGACCACGAGATAATCGTGCGAACCATCCTCCATTTCATTTTAAATAATCACGCAAGCAGAACGAAGACTAACTTCATTCGTAAGGAAAATTAAATGGCCACTGCCTTCTTTCAATTAACACGAAAACGAAACTCCCCTTTCCCCTTACAGTTCAAACGAACGAAACCAAATCTTCTCCCCAGAATCGCATCTCCCTACTATCTCGAAACAAAATTTGATGAAGCTGGAATTGCGCGTTCGGATGGGTCGCGATTCAGGCGGAGCTCGATTTCGAGCAACGTGGTCGCGAGGCAAGCGGCGGCAGCAGTTCGATGGCGAGCGAAGGCGATTCACGTGCGCGTGGTGATTTCGAACGCGAGTTGGAGGCAACGAGCGTCGGGGTGATGGGGTAGGGTTTAGCACCGTGGAAGTCGTGGGGTGCCGCTGCCGTCGCATGCGATTCGAGGTCGAAGTGAGCATACTGTCTGCAGCGAAGAACGGAGGGCTCGAGTTCGAGTTTCCAGATCGATCGAGTGAGGTATGCATACCTGTTTGGATTTAATTCACGTTTATATTCATACATAGGTTAGAAAACGTCTATTTATTTCTAGCTTGAAAAAAAAAAAGAGTTTACTGTGGAAATTTTATGCAAAACAGAAAAGGGAATATAGGGATTTAAATTGTTGAAAGTTGGTATAAAATTTGGGCTTTGAATCTATACAGTTTATTAATAAGTATATATATATATAAGTCAGAAGCAAATTTATTTTCATTGAAATTTAGTAATATATGTGTAAACAGTAAATACACATATATATGTATAGTTTAAATTTGGGAAAATGGGAAGTTTAAATGGTTATGAGGTTATTTATAAAAGAAAATAATAATTCAATTTGTTGTTATAGTAAAATAATTTACTGAAGAATATATATAAAGGAAATTTAGTTTGAAAATCAAATTTGTTAGTTAATTAAATTTATAAAAGGGAAAATTTTTAGTTCAAAATAAATTTCTAGTTAATTGAATTATAAAATGGAAAATGGATTATTCGATTTGTTCGAATATTAATAAAATTTTATAATGTTTATTCAAGGTCTTAAATAGAGAAATCAAAGCAGAAATGGAAATGGATGGCAATTTAAAAGCAAAGGTGAGATTTTTCTCACTCAAAATGAAAGTGGAATTTTCAGTTATTTATTGATTGATATGATTGCTATTTGGATGTGATATTAGATATAGTAGGATATATCTATATATAGCAATATATACATATTGGCATATGTATATATTGGATTGATTGATTTCCCGCCTCGTATAGCGGATGAGACCCTATTGCGCCGTTAGTAAGCGGATTATTTTTATAAAACCCATATACCGCGATATTCCACCTCGAAGTGGAATTGGTATTGTGCTAACGTCTGTGGTTGCAGGGAAACAGGTTGGAGGGATCCAACTGGATTCCTCACCAGTATTTATTTATTTACAGATATTGATGTATATTCTGTTATCATATTGATATATGATGTTTGTTGTTGTGATTGACTAATTGGTGCTGTTGCATCATCGGATTCAGTTTTGAAGTTTAAAAATAACGACTTTTACTTTAAAAGGATTTTAAAGTGATTTTTGAAAGTAGACGTTTTATTGAATTGTTGAATTGATTTATTTTAAATAAATAAACATTTAAAATTTTAAAGTTATAAAAGTTAAGATTTTTGTGAAATATAACCAAAGTGTCATTTTTGAAATAAATAGTTGATTTATTTATAAAATGGTTTAAATTGAGTTTTTCACAGTATTATAAACGGTTTATTTAAAGGATTTAAAAAGTCGATATTTATAAATCTAAAACATTGGAATTTTAAACGAGCTTTGTAAGTGTTAGAACAAGATGAAATAAAAATTCGTAAGTGGATGAAACTTATAAATTGTGAAGTATAAATTGAATAGATGTTGTAGAATAAAAGATTTATAAGTAATAAACTTATAAATTAGATTTTTGCACTTAGATGGAATATGAATAGAATTGGCTAATAAAATGATTTTTGCAAGTTGAAATTGTTATGAAGTATGAACGTGATTTATAAACGTTGTTTTATAAATCCAAAACCAATTGAAATTGATAAGTTAAACATAGAAGTTTAATAAAGGAAATATATTCGCGATTTTGGATAGCGAATTATTTTTGAAATAAAATGTGTAGAAAATAGTGAAATGTAATTAGTGAAGTATATTCACGATTTTGGATAGTGAATATATCGTTAAGTAAAATGGATAGTTTTGGAAAAGTGACATTGAAAATGAAGTTAAACATTTAAAGATGTTTTTAAAATGTATTATGAATATCGAAATCATAGATTTCAACATTTTATTGTTGAAATAGACGTTTTCGAAAAATAAGGAAATGGTGGACTATAACACTGTTGTTATAGTAAATGATTTCCAAAAGGAAATGTTTATATAGTATTGGGATTTACATATCTATCTTAAATTCTGAATCCCTATACTAGAAATTTTGAGTCGTCGTAACGATGTTTTACGTAACATTCGTTTTGACTCAAATAAATGGGCTTAAGAGAATGATTTCCTTAAAGAATGAAATGTATACTTAATTTTGATTTAAGTATAACGAATATTTTCAAATGTTGAAAATAAATAGATTTGTGAATTACTTATTATTAAATAAGTATGGGGATGTTTTCCAAAATGAAATGAAACGTTTTGAGATTTTATCTTCTTAAAGATAAACTGAAATTGAATATTTGAAATCGATTGGAGAATCGTATATCAGTAGATATTTTGAAAATATAAATTCACTATGGAATTTATAAAGGAAAGGGAAACTGTTTAGAAAAATAAACGTTGATTTATTTTTGAAGTGTGGAAATTTTATATCTAGTAAAGATATTTTTGAAGATAAATAATTTGGAAAATTATTTAGAATCTAATGATGTTGCGCATCTTTATTGATAGTTAAATAACTGACTATCAATAATTACCTTGAATGGTATTTGTTGTGAATTGGATGAATTTGAATGCCACACTTATTTTTGAATAATCGCTCACTATTCGGGTTAACCGGGAAAGGACCATGGGGTCGTATAACCCATTCGGAATATGTGATACGTCGTTATGAATTGCATTCGAAGACCGGTGTTGAAGACCGGATATTTTTGAAAACGGAAGGATTACCGTCGAGTTACTCTACATCGGCTGATCTCCGGTTTAGAGGTTTTTATCACCCTTAGTGACGGGAAGTCCGGACGTGATTAGAAAATTATCCGGATGTGCAAGGGCTTCGTGAGAAGTGCCTTCGGTTCTGTTCGATCCCGGAACAGACTTGTATGGATTGTGTGTTTGACGTTACAATTTGAGATATAAAGCTGATTTCTTTCAAATACATTTCTGTTGGTGGCGGAGAATTTATTCTCTTAGCTTAACACCCTTCTCTGAGACGTACGAGCTCAGAGGTTATGTAGTTGAAATTTATCAGCGATATACTCCCAATTTGGTAACGTGGCATACTAAGTGTTGCTGTAAAATGATCAGTGTTTGATCATTTGTGATATGATCATTTGTTTGATCTTATATCTTTGTGATCATAGGTTGATCATTTGTTTGACCCGAAGCAGGGCTTTGTAGAAAGCGTAGCTTTGTGGACGAGACTTCGTCGAGCCTCACACCCCGGAAATGGTCGAAACAGGAAGGATGCAGCAAGGTTCTAGGGAGTAGCGCCCCTTAGTGTATGTCATTCCTTCTGGATAAAGGTGGTATCATGGTATGGAGCCCAGATACTTAACCTCTGTGGTTGCTGCAAAATTATTACTTTGTGGTTTGTTGCAAATCGGGGATCCTCGGGAAGATCGGTTACGATCGGGGGATGACATACGCGTGTCAGTAGTTACCTATTTTTGCAAAGGTAACCCGGCCTTGTGTTGGCAGAGATCTAACCGTAACGTTAGGTTCTCGGGTCGTCTATTCCAGGGACGTACCCATCATGGAAAAGGAAGTTCCTTAGCCTGACCATTTGTTGGAAATCCAAAGAAACAATACGCGACGTGTACGGTTTTAGTTGTATTACCTGCTATGGAATGTGGCGGTAACCTGCTATTGAACATAGTAGCTATAGTAGGCATAAGTGCGGAATGCCTATGCTGGCTAAGATTAATATTATACTTTCGAAATGTTTTCTACACTATGCACTAATAATAATATCAAAATGATTTGATTTTGCGTAGTAAGCATCTTTGACTATCATAAGAAGAAATCTCCTCCAATTCTGCGTTTGCATTGTGTGTGTGGTGGGAGGTCTTATGGTAGTTTCATTTTCCAAAAGCATTGCGAATTTGTTTTATTTTCTTTGTGAAAAATAACTGTTTTACGATCTCACACCAGTCACCATGACTGACTCGGAGTTTATTGTTCCCTTCTAAACTCTAGGTGCCCACAAATTTTCCACACGGGCAGCCTAGAGTTATGTTATCAGGATATTCTGGATATTCTGGAGCTTTGGAGATAAGCTGGATGGCGAGACGTAGTATTTGTATCTGATATATTTATTCCGTTGTGTATTCTGTATGAGGACAAGTTTATATAACTGTCCATTGTTGTATATTGACTCTGATGGTTGATGTATATATAAAATGATATAGTTCTTTGTTTTAAAGATTATTCATTTATCTATTATATATTGTTCCGCTGCGATGTGTAAGATTCTGATATTGTTTTCTGTTCTGATGTTGTTCTGTCGTTCTCTTCTCTTTTTCTTCTATCTTTTCTTCTATTTCTTCTTTCTAAAACCCTCACTATTGGAGTTTCCGGCACTCGATTTCTCGGCAGTCGATAAAGTGAGTATCGATGTCGAATTTTCGAAAGTCGAAAATTTCCGTACGTGACATTGAGTAAAGAAGATATATATATATATATATATATATATATATATATATATATATATATATATATAACATGTGATTTTGAGTAAAGCATAAAGATTATATATTTTCCTGTTTAAGTTTGATTCAAAGGTTTTAAATCATTTTGAAAATGTTTTCGAGGAAAATTATGGGAGGGGATCTTTAAGTGAAAATGACTCAGATACTAGAATACCAAATGAGACTGGTGTAGGGTCGTGCCCAATACATTAGCTATTAGCCCCAGCTAATTGATGTCCAAAATTCCAGTGTGTAGGGCTTAGTCATAGGTAGACTAAAATTATGATTACACACTGAAGGAAATATATTTTTGTATACAGATATGTTATTGGTTAGCCTGAAAAACCATTAGGATCAGGAAGACCTGGGAGATGATTAATCTGGGGACTGACCGTCTAGAAGTGAAGTATTTAACAGATAGTTAAGGATAGACTGTCCAAAAGAGGAGTGTCAAACATGTGTTAGATAAATTTTGTTTATATTGTCTGGTAGGCCCGAGTAAGCGAAAGGTTAAAAGTTATCCAAACAAAACTTAAGTATTTGAATAGATAGTTCATATTTACCTGATATTTATGTATGTTTACATAATAATGCTTTACAGTATTTAACCAGTTTTGGTTGTAGGAAAAGGTTTTACAAAGATATGTTTTAAAAGGATGTTAGTGAGGGGAAACCCATTTCGCTAAGCTGCATGGTCTCACTTAACATATTAAAATGGAATGTATAGTATTATTCACATCATGCTTTATGTCTGACTCGGAGTTTATGTTTTCTCCATAAACTCTTGGGTGCTCAAAATTAATTTGAGTAGGCTGAGGGGTTAGGGTCTTTTCAGGTTTTAGTACGATGACGAATAAGACTACCGGAGGCATGCAGGAGGCAAATGGATAGCTATTTAGGAATTACAGTTCTTATTTATGCTTTGTGGTATTTCTGATGTGTTTGTACTAAGTCAATTATGACTATATGACTCTGATCATCCAAGGGGATATCTTCATATACCGCTCTTGGCATATTTTGTAATAAGTATATTTGATCTGTGCTTGGGAACGTATTGGGATTATGTATTAAAAATATGGAACATCTGTTTTGAAAGTTAATGAAGTAATGTTGTTTTGTTTCATATTCAAGTGCTTCTAATATTGTAAATACCATTAACATAGCCGTATTTAGTCGTTGGAAGCTAATACTATAGATGATTGCAGCATCTGTAGCGCTTAGTTTTGGGCCTCTAGATTGGGGATGTTACACAATGTGGTCAAAAGCTCCATTTCACGTCAATGTATACCTTTCGAAACAGATGCTTTCGACTACTTGAAGATATTTCGAATAAGAGGAGTACCTTTCGAAGGCAGCGGACAACAACCCATCACATTCACGCCAAACCTTTTGAAACCAAAGGTTTCGCCTTCATTTAAACTAGTCAGAAAGGTGCCTAATCAGAATAACCCTTTAAATACATAATTAAGCCTATCTAACCGGTCGAAGCCTTTAACATCCAGGGAAGGTTCCGCATCAATTCGCAAGTATGTATTCGGAAGCTACCTACCGCGTCGAAACAATCAAAGCTTCAACATCTTCGAAACCCTAGGGAACTACCTATCGATAGAGTTGGAAGCTTATGCCTCTACCTCTTGTGACAACAAAGCAACCCAAAGAGAAAAGACGCAATCACCCCTTTCGACGAAGACGGAGGCATTCAAACTCATTCTAAAACACTGTAGAGGGATGCGCAAGTGTCAAAGGAGATGGAAGCTATATAAAGCCACCTTTCGACCAGGTTAGAAGCACTGAGTCGAAAGGTGCCAACCCGCATCTATAAATAAGACCCTAGGGGTCTGGTTTAAAGTATCTTAATTCATTGATTGTTCTCTTATACTTTCTTTTATTTTTAAGCTTGTAAACCCTAATTTGGAAATCAAATTAGGGAAAATTATTTAGATTGTACATCATTAGTTCAATAAAGGCTGGATTTGATATTGGAGATTATGCAACTATTTTGTGAAATTATTTGATTCAATTATGTTCTGCTCGCCACAATCTAGTCGAAAGGATACCATTCGAAAGAGTCGAAACCTCTCACTTACCATTACACTTAAGTCCTTAGCTCCAAATCACTATTCACCAAACACTCACATTTTAGGGAGTTGAAACCTTAACCTGAACTTGTTTCTCCTTAGATTTTAGGATTGAGCCCAACCCATCAAGAATACCAGCTTTCGACGAAGTCGAAACCTGCCTAGCCAAGTCATATTCTTGAATCCATATCGCTAACCTTTAATGTTTCACAACCGTTTCGAAAGGAGGTTTCGAAAGGATAACCAAACAACTTTAGCAAGCATAAAAGACTTTAAAACAAGGGATATAAGTGATTCGACTGAGTCAAAAGGTCGGACAAGGAAGACTTTTTAGAACATAAACCTATTAGAAGGGTTAATAAAAGAAAGCAATAAGATCCTAACCTATTCTACTTAATCAAAAGAAGCTTAGAAGGACATTTTTGTACCTTTAATTCTACTTTGGGGTGTTGACAAGTATTCTTGTTAAGAATTTGGAGCAAGAAGGAGGGCTTGAACCTTCGATCTTATTGAACATCCAACACCATTTTCCTCTAAACCAATTCTATTCCAAGCTTACCCACTTTAGATTTTACTTCATCATGATTGGCAAAATCAGAAAATCCGAGCAAGGTTCCTCGAAATCACATCTAGTTGGATTCTCCCATGAAACCATTAATGATATAAATTTACAAGAAGAACAACTGTAAAGAATAGAGGCTTTAAGGATCATAAGGAAAAAGAAAGTTGAAGCCTATGATCCAATTGAATGGAGTTTAAACCCTTTACATATTGGCCCCACCCCTATCTTTGCCTTAAGAGAAAGGAGAAATGAAAGTGATAACTTGTTCGATCAAATAAGGAAAACAATTCAACATTATACCAAAGGCACAATCTTTGAAAAAGGAATGATGGCTGATTACAATGCCTTTGCACACAAATAAGGTCAAGTGACAAGTGGGACATTGCCTACGTCGGAGCTCCAAAGAGTTTTAAAAAGAAAACTAGTTGTCAAGGGTGGAACTCCAGAGACAAGTAATAAAAGACCCAGGAACCATCCTTGAGAAACAAACTTCATGTCAGGACTTCCAAAAGAATGCAACTTATCAACATCTATAGAGAATGTCTCTTGCTAACAAAGGATGAACTCAGTTATTGGCCATCCTAGAAGAAAAGGCCTAAATAAGAAAGGAACTTGGGAGGATCCTATTGCCACTACCATATGATGAATGGACATGAAACTAGTCACTGTAGAGCACTTGAAGGAATGATAATCAACTTTTTCAAACAAGGAAAAATTAATGGGTTTGCAAAGAGAATTCAATAAAGAACAACTTTAGTAAGAAAAATCTACATGGTTGGGAGTGATATGCTCCTTGCACTTGGATAGTACCTTAAACGGTCAAAGCCTTTGTTCGTGCCGAGTTGGCCAGGGCAAAGCACCTCCTGGAGGGAGGAGTGTAAGCCTTTATCCGTGCTACGCTATGGCCATGATAAATCATTGACAAGCCCTTGGTCAGGGGGCCTCTTGGAGGAAGGTTAGAGTAAGCCTTTATCCACGCCACTTTATGGCCAGGTTAAAGCGTCAACAATTAGTCGCGCCACACTATGGCCAGGTCAAGGCGCCTCCTAGAGGGAGGTTGGTTAAGTCCTTGGGTCCTGCTTGAAGATAAGCTAACCAAGCGCACCGGACAACAATGGACTAAGATGTCCAAGTCCAAGAAGCGACATATCAAACAATGGACTAAGATGTCCAAGCCCAGGAAGTGACATATCAAACAGCGGACTAAGACGTCTGAGCCCAAGAAGCGGCATATCAAACAGCGGACTAAGATGTCCAAGCCTGAGAAGCGGCATACCAAACAACGAACTAAGACGTCCGAGCCTGAGAAGAGGTATATCAAATGATGGGCTAAGATGTCCATGCTCAAGAAGCAGCTAATCAAACATCAACAACAAACAAGGCTAAAATGAGAATCTACAGCAAACTAATCATCAAAGAAGAATTTCCAAACTTCACTTATTAATACCCGAATCTGGGTTTTGGGTCATTCATTATTAAGTTCGGGATTTTACTTATTAATACCCGAATCTGGGTTTCAGGGCTATAAGTATTTACTGGAATTCACTCATTAGTGCTTGAATCTGGGCTATAGATCCTTATTAAGAATATTATTATGGACTTCTTGTTGTCATCCACAGTACTCGAATCTGGGTTTCGAATCTTCTAACTTTTAAATTTCAATCATTAATGCCCGAATCTGGGTCGATGGACTTCTATTACATGATTATTATCGATTTTCTACTAGTTATCTCCAAAAGTTGGATTTCTAAACATCTATAATTAAATCCTTGGTTGAATCTATGGTTTTCTACCATATGACTTCTGATAATCTCGCAATATAAATGAAGTTGAATTCTTGGTTATCTCTCATCATTACGAAGGATGGGTTTCAAGACATTTAATCATATCAATTATGGGATTACTTCTCATAAGTTAATATGATGATTTTGTTAATTTCTACAAATGACATGAACAAACTTCTATACAAATTTCAAGCTAACGATAAGAAATATTATTTACTTCATGCTTTTCAAGGAAAGCAGAACAGTAAAAAGGATTAAAAGATCCAGCAAATACAAAAATCATGGTATAAGCTATCAAAGAGATGATTCAAAAACAACATTACAAGAAAGGATTACAAACCAGGTGATATTTACAAAATTTTCATAATTTACGTAATTTATGAAATTATTTACAAGTATACAGAACAAATATATGCATTTTATTGATATAAATTGTTCATAAGTCTTGAACAGCCTTATTTGGATTCTCGGCAATTAAAGGATCCACGGTATGATGAATAGTGATACGATGAACTTCTCTAAGTTTCTTCTCTTTTTTCCTCATCTTTTCTTCATCATCAATAGCCTCAATATTGGTCTTCAAACCACGATTAAAGGCTTTATTTGTGCTTTTAAGAGTTTTATTCTCCCTTTCCAAATCAGCGATGCGTTTCAGGAGGAGATACTTTTCGCGTTCAAGCTTCTGAATCCTAGCTGGATATTCATTTATGTGTTACTAGTATCTTACTTTTTGTTATTCATCCAAATACTTCATCATCTTAAATTTGACTTTCCTGCACCATTCTCCTACTGCCTTCTCGTCTAAGAAAGGAGGAGGGTTAGTCATAGTAGGGAACTTTTGGATGGTAAGGGAAGTAGACCTTGTTGATTTTGCGGCGGATGAAATAACAGGAGAAACTCTTAAATCAATGTTTGAGATATTATTCCCCATAATATATTCTAGTGATTCATATTGAGCTTGACTATCCTTTAACTTAATCTCCAAATCACTTATTTGCTGGAGGAGCTTAAACATCTTATGGTCAAAATTGATTGAAGGATTTGATTTAATTTGATGCTATAATGAGGAAATTGTTTCATTTTTACTCTTAACATCTGCCTCTAGGTTGGTAATCTGATCGTTAAGATTTCTAACAATTGTTTTCTGAAGCAAAAATCTCCTGTATCATTTTAGTGCTTTAATGTTACCTTGGAAATGAGCGGATAAAGGATCATCAACGAGCTTTCTCTTTTCAAGATCTGCTAACAATTTATCTCTAATATCTATAAAGCATGATGTCAAATATAATGAGAGTGGCATGGCAGATAGCTGCTCCTATTTAAAAAAACAAAGAAAAAGAAAATGAAGTCAAGACTTGAATAATCCATCTCTTTATTATAACAATAGAAGATTATAGCTTAAGTAAAAATGAAACTAAAAAGTACAATTAGACATTTGTTTTACATCTAAAGTTGAGAAACTGTGTGATGACCCATTTCGGAATGTTTAAATCGACAATAATCCACACATGTCCGACTTAAACAATCTGAAATGTAGATAATCAATGGGATTAAATAAGAAAAATAAAAAGGGAAGAAGAAAACAAAACACAGAATCTCACAGCGGAAATGATAAAATATAATAATCAAATAAACAATTCATGAAGTTGTTTACTATACAATTGATTTTAATCTATACACATTTATCAGATTTATATATATACATCAGGGATAAATAATCAATATAGCAGAATAGCATGATGCAAGGGATAATAATAGTAATATACCAAAACTCCGTCTTCGTCCTCCAGAGAATAGTCTTCAATACGCTGAAAAACTCAGGACTAAAATACTCCTATGTAAGTCAATCAATATCATGAAAATCTAAGTTCAATAAATTAAGAGATGTTATGAGATTTTCCATCTCCTAAGGATCCATTAAACTATTTATATATAATAGTATACGCTATAATAGATAATGTCTATCAGTAAAATAAATATCAAAATAGCATTAAGGCTTTACGTTGATCCAGCTTAACACATTTTTATAGGTTCAAAACTAAAGTCGTAATGGGCTCGTATAGCGATAAATATGACAAGGCATGTGAGGCAATGCCCAAGGTAGGATTCTACCAATTTACCGTTTCTGGTTTTTCGTAACCCATCCGTGGCTGACCGCGGCAATCAATCCAAAAAAAAAGGTGCACCCACCGAATATGAAATCACAATAGTAATACGAGGGATCAACGTCGCTAGAGTTAGCTAACCTCATTGGCCAGACATAGGCTCCTGTTTTAGTCATTTTAATTATGACACAAGTGTCAACGCTATCCATCATCGTTCTCTTACTTCATTCCAATAAACGTCGCCAATTCAACCACTACATTCTGGATGTCATCCATCGCGTACACAGTTGCTAAAGTGGTTCCAATATTGACAGAGAGTGTGCCAATAAGAGGCCCTGGTCTCTTTAACAACCAAACGTCATTTTACACACCAGTTGGTACTTTTACATTACGAAAACAATTCGTACTTGATATCAAAATATCATATTTACTTCAAAATCAAATCCATTTCGAAATCATCGTATTTACTCAAAAATCATATTTTTACTTCAAATGTTAATTCAACTCGACATATCGATTTCACTTCAAAACTTGATTTGAATTACAATTTTGGTTATAATTCACTTTAACCCAATTCGTATTTAAACCCAAGATTTAAATACAAACATGCCACTCTTTTTACCAGTTTGAATTTTAGAAAATAGTTTAAATAGTTTTAAAATAGTTTAATAGTTAAAATAGTTTAATAGAAAATAATTTAAGTAATAAAAATGGTTTATATAGTGAAATAGTTTGGAAAATCAAGATAGTTTGAATATTTAAAGAAAATAGATTTGAAATAGTTTATACTAAAAAAATTTATTTAAAAATAGTTTCAAAGTTAAACCGATTCAATTCTAAATTTCTCAATTCAAATCAATTCCAATTTCCATTTCGGTATAATCGATTCAATTTCGATTTCAAATCGATATTTACTTCGATTCCAAATTAATTTCAATTCCAATACATAAAATTTATTTAAAATTCTGATTCCAAACTAATTTAAATTCCAATCACAAATTAAATTAAATTTTCCTTCCATATCCAATTTAAAATCTGAATCTTCAAATATAATTAAATTTTGAGCTCGATTTTGAAATATTATTTTATATCATCTTTTACTTAGAAATATTCAAAGTTCGAATAAAAGTCCAATCCTTTAAAACAAATCAGTTTCTAAATTTCAAATCATATTTCGATTATAACTTCGAAATCTCACTTTAATTATTTTAGACAATTCCTGTTATCAAATTTAAATTTCAACGTTTCGAGTTCAAGTTCGAAAATAATTCGATTTCCATAAATTCGATTTTATTTTTAAAAATCAAAATCAATTAAATAATTTTAAAACAAGATTTTAAAAATCAATTAATTTAACCAATCTGGTGTCCATATATAATTCTCTATCCTATGACCAAGTGAATCAATTATTTCAATTTAATTCGGGGATATATATCATTTCAATCCAAAAATAAATGTCATGGCTATATATCATTTCAATCTATTTCTTAACTTATTCGAAATAATTCAATTTATAGTTTTATATACTGTAAATAATATACAGAATGATAACAAGGTATATAAAAATAAATAAACATCCAAATTATCAACAAATCGCATCCATCACAATGAATCATCCAAACAGTCAATGAAATTCACAATAATTTCATAATTATCAATATTGGGTATTTTACTAGCAGTTAAATTCTGGTTTTTATTTAACCGTCAATTCAAATTCTATCTGGTGATTTAGATGTCAATTTAAATGTTAATTAAATTTATTAACCAAACATCAATCAATTCAAATCTTTTCAGAATTTCAATTCAACTATTATAAAAATATTTCATTCAATCATGAGCGTATAAAACACTCACCTTTTTATTTGAAACTGAAAATAATTTCAGCTCCAAATAAACACCAACTCAGTCCCAAATCGTAGACGGCGTCGATAAGAATGCATTGCAACTCGTTTCATCCATAACAGACCTCGTACGAAATATTTAAAATTTTATTACTATCGATAAATTAATAAACTAATTGGTTGAAATTAAAAAATACAAACCTAAACACTCATGCCTTATTCCAACTTCCTCTACGCGACTTCGATCCTCTGCTCCTATTATTTTTTTCTGACGCTACTTCCCAAAATACGTCGCCGACCCCCCTAGCTGTCGTCTCCTCCTTACGCGCGCACAAGTCGACTCGCCAAACCCTAGCAATGATCGAACACCCTCTCCATCTAGCACCGCCTTTTCCAACGCCCCAGTCGAAGCCATGGTCGTTCGTGAATGCCCCATGCCCCTCGCTCGCGCTCAGTCGCTATTATTCGATCTCGATGTTTTTTTTATAGATCGGACGCCTTTTTTTATGTTATTCAATTCGAATAAACATGAGAAGGTGAAAAAGAAGGGATACGGCTGGGAATGTGGGCTTGGGCTTGAACGAGATAAAGGAAATTTGAACTTTTTTTATATCATAAAAATAAGAAAATATGTCGCCCATTTGGCCCGCTCAAATCCGAATTCCAAACGAAGCTTGCCACTTGGCGTTTGTAATGTTTTACCCCCATTCCGAACAAGATGGAACTAGTTCTGAGACTTAATTCGATCGTATGCAGAAGACAGCTTTTCGAATCGAATTTTTTTAATTAAATTTTGAATTTAAATTCTACACGTTTCAAGGTCGCATGGCCAAATGATAGGTCTGAACGCTACGAAACTTGAAATCCTAAAATAATTCACTATTACGGATCTGATGAAGCTAGTTTCGTCGAAATCTAAGATAGTAACCAAAATGGCTATTTTTACTCGTTAATTAAAATATAAAATTTCAAATTTTAAATTATTCACATTATAATCCAATTTTAAATGTTAACCATCTTCGTTCATAATTTGAATAAAATTTAAATCAATTTTCAATCATCTTCAATCATCTTAAATCCAGAATTAAATTATTCAATAATTTCCAATAATAAATTTTAAACAATTTATTTATCCAATAAACCAATATTAATAAATCATTAAATTTTATTTCTACCCATATTTATCCAATAATTACATTAAATTTAATAATTTAATATAGCCAAAAATACGGGTTATTACAAACTGCATTTCTAACTTTATTTAATCAATTAGCAGAAAGAATAACTGTTGAGTCAATAGGAAGATTAAGTCATTTTGGAGTAATAACCGAAGGATATTTGCTATAGTCCAATTCCCCAACAGGAGGAGTATCACGACCACATGTTAACTTGGTGTGATATGTTCGGATTTCCTTAAGTAGCTTTTCTTTTTCTTCACCTAGAAAATCGAAACGGAGACGAGGATGTTTGATATAAAGTTTTTGCAAATGTCTAAGAAACCAATATCTTGCTAATTTTGAAGATTTCAAAATTGATGCCTTTTCAAGATAATCTCTTCTTAGTTTAACATACTAGTTTAGATAATCTTTAGAGACAAAGTGGCCTGAGGGACATTTATTATATGATAATGTAATAAAATACAGCTAAGTATAAAAGGAAGATTAAAGCAAAAATTCACAAATCAATATTATTACATAATTATAACTGTTCATCTAGTTCATACAAAATTTACTTTGTAAATAATTCTGAAATCAACTTGTCCTTATAGTATTTGAGTTTATCGGGAGGTAGTTCTTGGGGAATCGATCTGACTTGTGGTAAGTTCTTACATGCTCCAGGATGCAGGTTAGATCCAAATTTGTCCATGTATCTCTTGTGCAAATGCCTAAGTAGACCCCATTAAAATCACCTAAGTGTGAGAAATCTAAAGTTGGGTGTCTACAATAGGCTTTGTATAGGAAGTCTATCAAAATGTTTCTCTCCTCAATCAACATCCAAAAGAGCATGATCAACTCCCGATTCTCTTTTAAAAGACCATCATATCAATGGCATGCCCTCCTCAGTCGTGGGGCAGCTTCTTGATGTTTGAAGGATGCTAACACTACTGCACTTCTGTTAAGCGTATGATATTTATCGAAAAAAATATTATGTTCCTTTAGTTGTTTATCTATCCCCCTATACAAACTATTTATTTCCACTTTTTTTCTTTCAAACTTGGTTTTATAGGGGTGAAGGGGTTTCCTCCGTATCTAAAATAAAGGGTTTAAGCTATTATTATCTTAGAAATGAAAGCTATTTAAATAAAGAATCCCATACCTGAAAGACGGGAATAGACGCTTGAGAAACCTGCTTTTTCTCCCTTGATTCTTCCACACTAATGTAAGAAGGTTCCTCGTGAGGGTCGGAAGGCGTAGGGGGTTTATATGGGCTTGCTTCATGAAAAGATGGATCAGGATTGACCTTCTCAGAAGTCCTTGTGTTGTCATCGCCATCTTTTTCAGGAGCATCAGTGTGACCACCCCTGTCGCCACTTGATCCTTGACCTCCATCTACGTTGTTGTAACGACCCGAAAATTTTAACTGTTTTAATAACGTAATTAGTTAAAATTTTATGTAATTTTAAACGATAAAATTTTGAAATATAAATTTGATATTTGGAATGCGTCTAGTTAAACATAGCAACTGGTAAATTTTCGTCCGAAAATACGAAAGTTTATTTCGCGCGTAAATTCACTTCAATTCAATCAGTTAAAAAAATAATGAAAATAAAATGTTTCCGAAACCTAAATATTTTTACATAGAAAAATTCTAAACCATCTTCTGAGCAAGATGGCAGTTGGTCGTTTTTCCAAATTCGGACATCTTTGGCTCCGTCGATCTTATTTTTTAGTGTTTTTCTTACATTTTCCGCCGGTAGAAAATTCGATATTTTTTTATTTCAATCATACCACTGATATCTTTATACCGTTTTGACCGTCTCGTCGCGCTATTCTGTACGGTATATTTATTTCTGATCCGGTACGCGACGGAAACAATAGAACGGTACGTCGTACCGGTACCATAAAAGATGACCGTTAGTTTTCCTTCTGTCTTTTCAAAACTTAAACGTGAGTCCCAACCAAAATAATAAATTGATTTAATAGCTTATCAATCAGTGTACAGCTGTTGCCATCCCATACCATTTCAAAGGTTTAAACGTACAAAATTCTATACGTTATTTTGCATTCATCTACCTTTATTTCCTTTACGTTTTCTTCCCATCTGCCTTATAATCTTCTCTGTTTTGCTATTTTTTTTACACTAAGCCTGCTCCTCCTCTTCTCTTTGAAAACCATCCCACCACTCTCTATCTTTCTTCTTTTACAAACTCTCTGTCACCCTCCTTCTTTCTCCTTCCTCACATCTAAACTTTCCATCACCATCTCCATAATTTCCAACAACCACCTCCTTCTCCCCTACGTGCACCAAGCCTCGCCAAGATCTCTGATCCACTACACCGATCACCTTCGCCAACGACAGCCGCCGACCTCACCACTTTCCGCTCCCCTCTCCACCTCGAGTACCACGCAGCCAGCACACGGCTCGACCTACTAGCAGCCGTGCTCCGCCGAGATCTACCTCAATTCCAGCGATCCACCGAGAACCCGTAGTGCCGCCTCCAATACGTCGCGCGCCCAGTAAAATCACCTCGTGCTCGGCCGAACTCGCCCCAGCCTTGGCCGAAACCTCTGTTGCTCTGCCGTGAACTAGGTGCGCAGGTTTTATATTTTAGTAGGTGGTTATATACTTATGTTTAATATTATAAAATATAAATATTATATATGCGTATGTTTTTAGCATTGTAAATTCGCATATGTGTATGCTTGAATAGATTCTTTTGTAAGGCAGTGTTCTACGTAGTTGTATATACATGGTTGGGTGTGCATATCTTCGTGATTTAAAACTATATAAAACTATTTTAAAATATATATTATATAAATCTGCTCACATAGGTTGTATAAATCTGTTATATATATTTTGACTGAGGTTATCTGTGAGCGTGTACTGTTGGTTTATGTTCTAAGTAAAAATATATCAGTTTGTTTATAACCTTAGCCTATATTATAGTATATAATACTTTGACACGTGAGCCACAAATAAGACCATATGCCGCAAGTGCTATGCAAGACTCCACCCCAGGGCTGTTAATTGTAGGAAGAAAAAGTGTGGTCATAGAAACCAGTTGAGGCCCAAGAAGAAGATCTAGTAGATGGCTGGTTCTCTATTCTAGTTGTTTTCTTTTAAAATTATTGTGCGCTTTATGTTATTGAATTTTGAACATAATTTTGCTTTTCAAAAATATTTCGTAATATGAAACCTTTTAAGAAAAAAAAATACTACTTTAATACGTGATTTGGTTTAATGGGTAATGTGGATAAGGTTGTATTTGTAGTGGTTTCTAGAAATATTACCTGAGACAGCATAGATATGTTTAAGTAAATATATAAAACAGTTTTGTTATATTTTAAGTATAGTTAGTTATAATGTATAGTGTTATATTGCAGTTTTATATTATAAGGTATATATGTACACATTTATATAGCCTTCCAATCTATGTTACTATTTCTGTTCGTATACAATATTAATATCAGTCTAGCTATATATATGTAGTCAGCTAACTTATAAATTTTGATTCTTAAATTTTGGTAAGTATATTTGTTTCTGTATATGCTATTATTATTATGTATGTTAGCTATGTACATATAGTTGCTGTTAATGTGTATATGATGCTTAGTGGGATTTTGGATTTATACCAACTTTTAAAAATAATAAGCACGTGATTTATATTGAACGTTAGAAAAAAATATGTCGGCTACTAAGTCATATAAAATGTTATTACTTTGATGTATATCTATACAGTATAAGTCGTATATTGATTGGTAAGTGTTTTGGTTTTAAATATCTGTAAAAAAAAATTATATATTATTTTAATAATATGTGTTCAAATTTATAATTTCATGGAAATAATGATAATGATAATATGTATAGTGTTGCTGTCTATCAAATTGATTCTGATTCGTTTTTCATCGATTCTTATCTATCAGCTTCTTTGTTCGTCAAATTCGCTTCCAGCTTACTTCACTTTGAGACTGTTGTTTGGATGGTTCGATTCCCTAGATCGAGATCCAATTCGTTGCTGGTTTTGTTTCAAATTTCTCTAGCCTCGAAAGGTGAGCACTCACTCACGATTAACGTTCTTTTATTTATTAAATTTGATTTCAATTGAAACGACAATTGAAATATACTGCTGTTAGTTAATTACACTGTTATATATGCTATTGCCTATATTAGTTCACCTGTGACATCTGACACCATTTTCTGTTAATTATTTATGCGATGATAATACAGTTGGCTGATAATTGATTGATTGTTGATGTTTATATTGGACGTTAAACTGTTAATGTTAAAATGATAAATAGTATGCAATTGAACTTAATATAGGATAATTAAATGTTAAATTTGATTAGCTGACATTTGTATAATATGACCCCTTTAACTGTTAAATTTATTGACACGTAGGATTTGTTTAATTACACCTTGAACCACTGAATGTATGTTGTTAAATTGATGATGTATGAAAATTGAAGTTGAATGACAAGTGAAAAACCGTAATGTAATAATCTTTAATCTACATGAAATGATAGTGTAGATTCTAGAAATAATTTTATTAATTCGTACAAATAACAATGCGAATTGATACGGTTATTTCGGGATTATTTGAATTGATTATTGGATTGATATTGGTTGTTGTTATTGCTTGTTTATTTACTTTGACACCATCCCAGTTATCACACTGCAAGTTCCCTTTGAATGTTTTGATTTTGAATTGAATTGGAATCGGGTTGAAATGATAAAGACCCAAATTGAACTTTGACATAGGATAGGAAATTAAATAAAAACCCGATTGGTCAATAATTTGATTTAAAAATAAAATGAAGATTTTATTTGAATAATAATGTGGTTTTGAAATGAAGTTGGAAATTGAATTTTAATGAAATTTAAATGTGAATATTTAATAATCTGGAATAAAATATTAACAATGTAATTTATGAAAGAATGTTGTTTAATTTGAGAAATGATTGAATTAAGTTTGAAATTATAATTAAGTTTGAAATTATTAAACTTTGAAATTATTTAATAATTAAGTTTTGAATTATTTAATAATGAATTATTAAATGATTAAATTGAATAGAAATTCTTTAATAAGAAAAAATAAACTTTTGAATAAGTGAATTTTACTTCGTAAATAATTGAAATTGAGTTTCTTTATCAATTAAGTTTTGAAAAATTATTTAAGTAAGTAAATAAGTGAAATTGAATTACTTTAACAAGAAATAAAATGTGATTTATTGAAATTAATGTAAGACTTGAAATTTAAAGAATTTGATTTGATGAATTTAATTTAATTCAATTTGTAAGTTTTGAAATAAGGAAGTTGAATTTAAATAATGGATTTAATGAATTGGAAATTTAATAGAAATTGTTTTGAATGGCAAATTTACTTAACGAATATTGAATGAAATCGATAAATGAATTCAAATTGATTTGAATGTTAAAAATTAAGTTAATTTAAATGATTTCGAATTGAAACTTGTTTGCGAACTTGAATCAATATTTGAATTGTTTTAAATAAAGATTGAAATCGAATTATAAGATTTTGAAATGGTAAATTGAAGTTTTGAAACGTAAATTTTGGAAATTGGTTTTCGAAAGAGAAAGGAAATGTTGGTTTACGAATTGAAATTGAAATTGAAATTGATTTGGTTTTGAAATATATAAACGACCAATCGGTGTAATAATTACGAAAGTTATTAAAGAGACCGGAATTCGGTTATGGATATACTCTCTATCTAAACCGAAAACCACTTTAATAACTATACGCGGAGTGATGATCCAGAATGAAGTGGTTGGAATGATGTACGTGATGACTGAAGAAAGAGAACGATGATGGATAGCCTTGACACTTGTGTCAAATTGGAAATGACTAAAACAGGAGCTGTGCCGGGCCAATGGAGAATTAGCTACCTCAAGTGGACACACTTCTTCGAACTACTTATTACTTGTTGTCGATTTGTGCACCCTTGATTTTGGGAGTGTTGTTTCACGGTGTTGCGGGCGCTGCGGCGTTGCGTTCTCACCTGTCCGGATCAAGCGAACGGTAGTATCACTACCTTGGGTATTGCCTCATGTGCCTTGTCATACTTGTATTCCATTTATTCGCGACCACTACGATTTTGATTTGTACCTTTAGTATATGGATTGCCCTCTGGTGACATCCGGTTTTGGGGAAACTACGGTCTTGTATATGCTTTTGGGAATAAAAATGTGTTAAGGGTGGAATGGGCCATGACTTAACGCTATTTTGATATCTTATTATTACTGATAGACATTATCTACTTATCGTATACTACTACATAGTAGATAGTTTAACGGATCCTTAAAGGATGGTTATTCCAACATCCTTTGAGTTACTTGTATTTCAATTGCTATTTCACTTGAGTTGGATTTATTAATATAAGAATGTTAATCCTGACTCGAGTGTTTTGTATTTTGCTTTACGCTCGGGTCAGACTGAGTGCACCAGTATTCGAGACTCACCTTTGGAGTTGGAGCTTTGCTTGAAGATCCAGCCATCTATTCTGCTTTCAGTATTCGATGATTCCAGTGATGTATTCTGATTTTGTAATCTGATGTATCGTGTTACGCTTCCGTTGTATCTGGTTTAACTCTGATGTATCGTATTACTCTTCTGTTGCAAACTCTGATGTATTTTATATATTCATATAGTAGCTTCATGAACTACTATCTCTTTTATTTCCGCTGCACTTATTACTCTGTGTCTGTGATCTGTGATTATTTATTTACTGTATATGTTCAGTTTTGCCAAATTTAAATTAACAACGTGGTATTTTGAGCAATTCAACTCCGGCATGAGTGTCTACCTATACACTTATAATGGATGCGAATGGTTAAAAATTCCGGGTCGTTACAGTTGGTATCAGAGCTTTGGTAGCTCTAGGCAAAACTCAACATATAGGGTAAATGTATTGACAGAATCACTCTCATTCGAGTTTCAATCTCTTCCTTTGACCCAATTCCTTTAAATTTTGGAACGTTCCCCTCGGTTCCGAAATTCATTCGTGTCCCTCACTATTCGTCTTCTTTCAAAATGAAATCCATAACTCCATTTTTGAATGATATCTATAATAGATCGGCGGTCTCGCCAATCTTCGAATAATTCGTAAAGGAGCAAAACTCCTTTACAATAGGCATTGATTTACCGGAGATTTCTGTATCCTCAGTTTACGATGCTATCTATCTCCTGCTATACCTGAATTCTATTTCTTGAGATCGAATGTCGATTTACCTCGGAATTCTACACCGATCTTATTTTTGAAGTCACGGTCGACTCGGTTAAGGTTGCCCGCGATTTATATAAACTTATCCATCACCTTATTTTGTTATTTAATTATCTCGTCTTTGTTCAAACCTATCTTCGAATCGAAATTCTCTTTGATTTGAGTCTATCAAATATTTGAATCCCTATCCTTGCTTTGAAATCCATTATTGTATCGTTAAGTGAGGAAGTATATTGTAAATTAATGTTAAAATGTTTTTATATTGTGTTGTTTGAGTTATTGATGTTGATTCGGGTTTTCGATCGATTCGTCTGATCAACGCTATCGATAGGATTTCCAAAACACTTGAGAAGAGCAAACTGACACAATATCGTTTTCAAAATTGATAAATAAAATAGAAGTTTTGTATGATTATCTTATATATAAATATAAGTTTTCTGAAATTAAATTGTTAATGAATTTGTTGTCTGAAAATAATAATATTTGATTTTCACTTATTGTTTTGTAAATCATTGACTATTGCATAATATAAATAAATGAATTTATAAACTTGGTTATAAATTGATTGGAATTTGAAATGAATCTAATTCAGAAATTTGAGAATTTATTGGTTTCCGGTGGTTTCGAACTTTTGTTTTTAAATTTTAAAGTATATATATTGAAAGTATTTTCGAATAGAAATCGTTTCAAAGAATTTTTAAAATGTTGAAATCAATGTTCTTCTCTTTGTCGCTGGAAAATAATTTCGGTGATGGCGGCCGCATCATCGATGTTCATTTTCGAGTTTCGAAGTGAAGATACTATTCTGTAGCTTTGCTACGGATTTGTTTTGGAAAATATTTTGATTTGAATTTTTAGTATATTTTGATTTACATATATATAGGTATCTTATTTTAAAATTTAATTTGATTTGATATAAATATATTATATATATCTCTAAATTGTTTAAAGTTAATCGGAAATCTAATTCTTAAAGTTTGTTAAAGGATGATTTTAATTATAAATAAAACCAAAACTTGGAATAAATATTTAAACTTGAATAATTGAATTGGGAAATTTTCATTGTATATTGTTCAACTGCATTCTAATACAACTTACCTAAATCATTCAAAAGTTAAAATGTAATTGGATAATATACAATGTAAAATGATTTTATCAATTAAATTTGAGTGTTTATAATAAATATTATACACTTGGATATTAATTATAAAAGATGCTAATAAAGATGATAGAATGATAAGTTAATTGAATGAGATAAATAAGTAAATTTTGTTCTGGAAGAATTAACAAATTGAATCAGTTTAATGAAATACCTTGAATTAAGATCAATTATTGAATATTAATTGATTTAAAATGAAATTTATATGATTAGAATTAACAATTGAACTAACAAAATTTAAATCGAATGACTATTTATTGATTTATTATAAATGGATTTAACCAAATCGAAAAAAATAGAAATTAACTTAATTTGAAATTTATATGGTTTAAATTAATTTATATGATTTAAATATAGGTAATAAGATATATTAAGTGAAATAAACTTAATAATAATTTGGAATAAAAGAATTAAATCTGTTGAATAAAATATGAGTACAATAATTGATTATACAAATTGATGATTTAGAAATTGTAAATTGAGGATAATTAGATAGTAAAATAATGAATTTAGAAATAGTGAGATTGATTTTAGTGAAATCAAATGGATTAAATCAATTATTTAATATCAATTAATTTAAATTTGAATTTATATGGTTTAAATTAATTGTTATTTTGTATTTCAAATCTGTATTTCTTTCTCGTTGTTTCTATTTCCTACCTCGTTCCTTTTCGGGGACGAAAAGTTTTGAGTGGGGGAGAGTGTAACGACCCGAAAATTTTAACTGTTTTAATAACGTAATTAGTTAAAATTTTATGTAATTTTAAACGATAAAATTTTGAAATATAAATTTGATATTTGGAATGCGTCTAGTTAAACATAGCAACTGGTAAATTTTCGTCCGAAAATACGAAAGTTTATTTCGCGCGTAAATTCACTTCAATTCAATCAGTTAAAAAAATAATGAAAATAAAATGTTTCCGAAACCTAAATATTTTTACATAAAAAAATTCTAAACCATCTTCTGAGCAAGATGTCAGTTGGTCGTTTTTCCAAATTCGGACATCTTTGGCTCCGTCGATCTTATTTTTCAGTGTTTTTCTTACATTTTCCGCCGGTAGAAAATTCGATATTTTTTTATTTCAATCATACCACTGATATCTTTATACCGTTTTGACCGTCTCGTCGCGCTGATCTGTACGGTATATTTATTTCTGATCCGGTACGCGACGGAAACAATAGAACGGTACGTCGTACCGGTACCATAAAAGATGACCGTTAGTTTTCCTTCTGTCTTTTCAAAACTTAAACGTGAGTCCCAACCAAAATAATAAATTGATTTAATAGCTTATCAATCAGTGTACAGCTGTTGCCATCCCATACCATTTCAAAGGTTTAAACGTACAAAATTTTATACGTTATTTTGCATTCATCTACCTTTATTTCCTTTACGTTTTCTTCCCATCTGCCTTATAATCTTCTCTGTTTTGCTATTTTTTTTTACACTAAGCCTGCTCCTCCTCTTCTCTTTGAAAACCATCCCACCACTCTCTATCTTTCTTCTTTTACAAACTCTCTGTCACCCTCCTTCTTTCTCCTTCCTCACATCTAAACTTTCCATCACCATCTCCATAATTTCCAACAACCACCTCCTTCTCCCCTACGTGCACCAAGCCTCGCCAAGATCTCTGATCCACTACACCGATCACCTTCGCCAACGACAGCCGCCGACCTCACCACTTTCCGCTCCCCTCTCCACCTCGAGTACCACGCAGCCAGCACACGGCTCGACCTACTAGCAGCCGTGCTCCGCCGAGATCTACCTCAATTCCAGCGATCCACCGAGAACCCGTAGTGCCGCCTCCAATACGTCGCGCGCCCAGTAAAATCACCTCGTGCTCGGCCGAACTCGCCCCAGCCTTGGCCGAAACCTCTGTTGCTCTGCCGTGAACTAGGTGCGCAGGTTTTATATTTTATTAGGTGGTTATATACTTATGTTTAATATTATAAAATATAAATATTATATATGCGTATGTTTTTAGCATTGTAAATTCGCATATGTGTATGCTTGAATAGATTCTTTTGTAAGGCAGTGTTCTGCGTAGTTGTATTTACATGGTTGGGTGTGCATATCTTCATTATTTAAAACTATATAAAACTATTTTAAAATATATATTATATAAATCTGCTCACATAGGTTGTATAAATCTGTTATATATATTTTGACTGAGGTTATGTGTGAGTGTGTACTGTTGGTTTATGTTCTAAGTAAAAATATATCAGTTTGTTTATAACCTTAGCCTATATTATAGTATATAATACTTTGACACGTGAGCCACAAATAAGACCATATGCCGCAAGTGCTATGCAAGACTCCACCCCAGGGCTGTTAATTGTAGGAAGAAAAAGTGTGGTCATAGAAACCAGTTGAGGCCCAAGAAGAAGATCTAGTAGATGGCTGGTTCTCTATTCTAGTTGTTTTCTTTTAAAATTATTGTGCGCTTTATGTTATTGAATCTTGAACATAATTTTGCTTTTCAAAAATATTTCGTAATATGAAACCTTTTAAGAAAAAAAATACTACTTTAATACGTGATTTGGTTTAATGGGTAATGTGGATAAGGTTGTATTTGTAGTGGTTTCTAGAAATATTACCTGAGACAGCATAGATATGTTTAAGTAAATATATAAAACAGTTTTGTTATATTTTAAGTATAGTTAGTTATAATGTATAGTGTTATATTGCAGTTTTATATTATAAGGTATATATGTGCACATTTATATAGCCTTCCAATCTATGTTACTATTTCTGTTCGTATACAATATTAATATCAGTCTAGCTATATATATGTAGTCAGCTAACTTATAAATTTTGATTCTTAAATTTTGGTAAGTATATTTGTTTCTGTATATGCTATTATTATTATGTATGTTAGCTATGTACATATAGTTGCTGTTAATGTGTATATGATGCTTAGTGGGATTTTGGATTTATACCAAATTTTAAAAATAATAAGCACGTGATTTATATTGAACGTTAGAAAAAAATATGTCGGCTACTAAGTCATATAAAATGTTATTACTTTGATGTACATCTATACAGTATAAGTTGTATATTGATTGGTAAGTGTTTTGGTTTTAAATATTTGTAAAAAAAAAATTTATATATTATTTTAATAATATGTGTTCAAATTTATAATTTCATGGAAATAATGATAATGATAATATGTATAGTGTTGTTGTCTATCAAATTGATTCTGATTCGTTTTTCATCGATTCTTATCTATCAGCTTCTTTGTTCGTTAAATTCGCTTCCAGCTTACTTCAATTTGAGACTGTTGTTTGGATGGTTCGATTCCCTAGATCGAGATCCAATTCGTTGCTGGTTTTGTTTCAAATTTCTCTAGCCTCGAAAGGTGAGCACTCACTCACGATTAACGTTCTTTTATTTATTAAATTTGATTTCAATTGAAACGACAATTGAAATATACTGCTGTTAGTTAATTACACTATTATATATGCTATTGCCTATATCAGTTCACCTGTGACATCTGACACCATTTTCTGTTAATTATTTATGCGATGATAATACAGTTGGCTGATAATTGATTGATTGTTGATGTTTATATTGGACGTTAAACTGTTAATGTTAAAATGATAAATAGTATGCAATTGAACTTAATATAGGATAATTAAATGTTAAATTTGGTTAGCTGACATTTGTATAATATGACCCCTTTAACTGTTAAATTTATTGACACGTAGGATTTGTTTAATTACACCTTGAACCACTGAATGTATGTTGTTAAATTGATGATGTATGAAAATTGAAGTTGAATGACAAGTGAAAAACCGTAATATAATAATCTTTAATCTACATGAAATGATAATTTAGATTCTAGAAATAATTTTATTAATTCGTACAAATAACAATGCGAATTGATACGGTTATTTCGGGATTATTTGAATTGATTATTGGATTGATATTGGTTGTTGTTATTGCTTGTTTATTTACTTTGACACCATCCCAGTTATCACACTGCAAGTTCCCTTTGAATGTTTTGATTTTGAATTGAATTGGAATCGGGTTGAAATGATAAAGACCCAAATTGAACTTTGACATAGGATAGGAAATTAAATAAAAACCCGATTGGTCAATAATTTGATTTAAAAATAAAATGAAGATTTTATTTGAATAATAATGTGGTTTTGAAATGAAGTTGGAAATTGAATTTTAATGAAATTTAAATGTGAATATTTAATAATCTGGAATAAAATATTAACAATGTAATTTATGAAAGAATGTTGTTTAATTTGAGAAATGATTGAATTAAGTTTGAAATTATAATTAAGTTTGAAATTATTAAACTTTGAAATTATTTAATAATTAAGTTTTGAATTATTTAATAATGAATTATTAAATGATTAAATTGAATTGAAATTCTTTAATAAGAAAAATTAAACTTTTGAATAAGTGAATTTTACTTCGTAAATAATTGAAATTGAGTTTCTTTATCAATTAAGTTTTGAAAAATTATTTAAGTAAGTAAATAAGTGAAATTGAATTTCTTTAACAAGAAATAAAATGTGATTTATTGAAATTTAAAGAATTTGATTTGATGAATTTAATTTAATTCAATTTGTAAGTTTTGAAATAAGGAAGTTGAATTTAAATAATGGATTTAATGAATTGGAAATTTAATAGAAATTGTTTTGAATGGCAAATTTACTTAACGAATATTGAATGAAATCGATAAATGAATTCAAATTGATTTGAATGTTAAAAATTAAGTTAATTTAAATGATTAAGAATTGAAACTTGTTTGCGAACTTGAATCAATATTTGAATTGTTTTAAATAAAGATTGAAATCGAATTATAAGATTTTGAAATGGTAAATTGAAGTTTTGAAACGTAAATTTTGGAAATTGGTTTTCGAAAGAGAAAGGAAATGTTGGTTTACGAATTGAAATTGAAATTGAAATTGATTTGGTTTTGAAATATATAAACGACCAATCGGTGTAATAATTACGAAAGTTATTAAAGAGACCGGAATTCGGTTATGGATATACTCTCTATCTAAACCGAAAACCACTTTAATAACTATACGCGAAGTGATGATCCAAAATGAAGTGGTTGGAATGATGTACGTGATGACTGAAGAAAGAGAACGATGATGGATAGCCTTGACACTTGTGTCAAATTGGAAATGACTAAAACAGGAGCTGTGCCGGGCCAATGGAGGATTAGCTACCTCAAGTGGACACACTTCTTCGAACTACTTATTACTTGTTGTCGATTGGTGCACCCTTGATTTTGGGAGTGTTGTTTCACGGTGTTGCGGGCGCTGCGGCGTTGCGTTCTCACCAGTCCGGATTAGGCGAACGGTAGTATCACTACCTTGGGTATTGCCTCATGTGCTTTGTCATACTTGTATTCCATTTATTCGCGACCACTACGATTTTGATTTGTACCTTTAGTATATGGATTGCCCTCTGGTGACTTCCGGTTTTGGGGAAACTACGGTCTTGTATATGCTTTTGGGAATAAAAATGTGTTAAGGGTGGAATGGGCCATGACTTAACGCTATTTTGATATCTTATTATTACTGATAGACATTATCTACTTATCGTATACTACTACATAGTAGATAGTTTAACGGATCCTTAAAGGATGGTTATTCCAACATCCTTTGAGTTACTTGTATTTCAATTGCTATTTCACTTGAGTTGGATTTATTAATATAAGAATGTTAATCCTGACTCGAGTGTTTTGTATTTTGCTTTACGCTCGGGTCAGACTGAGTGCACCAGTATTCGAGACTCACCTTTGGAGTTGGAGCTTTGCTTGAAGATCCAGCCATCTATTCTGCTTTCAGTATTCGATGATTCCAGTGATGTATTCTGATTTTGTAATCTGATGTATCGTGTTACGCTTCCGTTGTATCTGGTTTAACTCTGATGTATCGTATTACTCTTCTGTTGCAAACTCTGATGTATTTTATATATTCATATAGTAGCTTCATGAACTACTATCTCTTTTATTTCCGCTGCACTTATTACTCTGTGCCTGTGATCTGTGATTATTTATTTACTGTATATGTTCAGTTTTGCCAAATTTAAATTAACAACGCGGTATTTTGAGCAATTCAACTCCGGCATGAGTGTCTACCTATACACTTATAATGGATGCGAATGGTTAAAAATTCCGGGTCGTTACAGTTGTCATCGTCATTGTCATCATGGTCATCATTATCAACATCATCGTTACCACCCTCTTCCTCGGCAACTTTATCTTTGTCACCTTCATCTTCGGAGTTGGAGTCTACTTCATAGGAAAGGACTTTGAAAGATAGAATTTTAGAGGCATCGATCTCCTCTCTTTCAGCGACTTCAACCCCCTTCTCCATTTTTTATTTTGTCCATAACCCTATTGACAAGAGCAAGGTCGAGTTAGGGAAATCTCAATTCTGGGCATTTATCGACATTGTCGGCATAAGCGAGCACCATAACATCTTCAAAAGAATTTACAATGATGTCTTCAAGAGAAGTGTCAAGGAATTGAGACATCTGCTGCTTTGCATCGGAAATAGTGTTGATAGCCAATTTTAAAGAATCTTTATTCTTCTTCATCTTTTTCTTTAGAGATGATTATTTTGCTACCATCCGAGCTTTTTCGTCCTCAGATTTTTTAGGGGCCATTTTCAATGCCAAATTCTCGTCAACGAGGAGTCGACAAGCTTTCCTCTCCTCGAAAATAATAGATTCCGATTGGGCAAGAGAAGCCATCGGTCGCTCTAATTCTATCATAGCCTCATTTTTCTCCACGGACAGGGAGGGAACTTGACTGTTTAAGTGTGAAATTTCTCCTCGAAGCTTAGACGATTTAGCAAAGGATTTTAACGCATTTTCATGCAACGAGAGCCAATCTTGAAAATTTAAAAGAAAACTTATAACATAAGTCAAAAACATAGAAAAAAGCAATAACAATAAAATTAAGATATATGAAACATACCCAGAGCTATTGTTCTATAAGGGATAGGTAGTGACCCGCCGGATCAGAAACAGAGGAAGGCAGATGAATAGAGGCAAAAGATGAAGAATTCAAGATAGATTGGACTATCTTTTGAAAATCGCTTGAGGGCATGGGAGATGATGGCCTAGAAGGATTCAGCTCTTGGGAAGCGGTCGATGTCCCTAAATCTTTTTGCATTTATTCAATCACACTAGAAGAGCTCGAGAAGACAATGCGAAAGAGGGGATCAACTTTTAAGGGAGGCTTCTTAGATTGATTAAGAGAAGCTTCGATAGTTGGACTCTCTAAGGTTTTATCAATGTCTGCAAACTCCCCCTCTTCTCGTGGCGGAGAATCGGGAACTTCAACAATTTTGGCCTTCTTAGGGGATGGCTCTGCCACTGCCGCTTTAACTAGCTTTCTTTTATCAGCCATCTTTGTTCTAGCAATAGCTTGAGATAAAGATGATGTGTGAGTTGTAGAAATAAGGAGAGTTGGATCAGTTATGATAGGCTCAACTTGGGATATTAGCTTTTGGGGGTGATTGGTTCTAAAGGTTTGGTTATTGAAGTTGCTAAGCTTAACCAATCGAATAAGATAATTCAAGACTTCAACATTGAGTGAAGGAATTTCGAACTCCAGTGCCATGAGTTCCAGGGATAAAAGATATGTATAAACATTTGGTGATAACTGTATAGGAGCAAATACCCAGATAGGTCAGGAACTTGGATAAGAAATCCAGGAAGGGTAGGAAGCCTCCATGCTAAATGTGGATTGCGGTGTAAGCAAAGTACCCTTCAGGAGGGCTATGAATGGTGTCGTTATAATTAGGGGGAATAGCTTCCACCAAAGTTATGCCAAAGTCGTTGAGAATTGCATCCACCTCATCATGGGTAGATATGAAGGAATGTTTGGAGGTGGCTTCAATCTTCTTGGGTGAAGATTCTATCACTGGTATTGTGTCCTTCTCTGGTTTCAAGGAAGACTTCTTCAAGCCCATGATTCTGTAAGGTGAAATCATTTCAGTTAGAAATTATAATTTGTTATGAAATTAACATTCTTTCAAAGATATTGGAAACCTATTACAACAATTTGAACATCAACCAGTACATGAAATTTCATATCCTTGAAAGAATGTTAAAGTTAGTTTAAAAAAATAAAATCTGTTGAGCTTTCGATAGAGTAGAAAGGGAAGATAGAAGTAAACATCCAACAAACACACTTCAACAGTGTCGAAAGCTCTATAGAAGCTTTGATATTAAAAGGAAGTAGTTGAAACCCACACAACAAATTTGAATAAAATATACGCTACCAACATTCAATAAACAAGGCAATAGAACCTTTCGACACTGTCGAAACCCATGAGCTTAATTTTTCTAAGGGAATATGAATGCTTTCGAAACCTTATATGCCAATTAAGTCGAAAGGTTTTGAGTTTGAAACACATTGATAAAAATAAAAGGACTTGGGACATTTCAACAATATTGGTAAAAGATGATGATCGAATCTCAATTAGTTACAAAAGGATTCGACATAGTCGAAAAGGGGTACATCGTTTCGAAAGCATACCGACAACGAAATTTGAATCGATACATAAGGTTTCGACTAGGTCGAAACGTTTTATTTGATTTACAACTTATACAAAGTGTGCTTCCTTCAATCTAATTTATAAAAATATATGTATCCCTAACTTCACATGGTTTCTAAAATAGGTTGGAAGTAAGCATGTACTAAAGGTTTTGAAACCTATAAAACAAAGATTATGCTTTCGAAAGAATGTATTAGATAAATATTTAGTAATACACACTAGACAACTTCTTCGAAAGGCATTAGAATACACTAAAGTACAATTTTGATTTCAAAGGGGTCAACTTCATATTAACTACACAACCTTTCAACGAGGTCAATTAAATGAGGTGCTAGATTACCTTTCGACCCCATCGAAAGAGGTTGAAAAAGCGAAACAAAAGTTACTGCCTTAATCCCTTTCGAAGGGGTAGAAAGGTAAAATTGTAGCACCAAATTTTGATTCGTACATTTCAAAATTTCTCTATGAAGTAGCCGGGAATCTCCTTCTTCCCGAAATTCGATTTTTAACCAAGAAATTCAAAAAAAAATCAATAACAAGATGGATTTAAGCGCGAATTTACCATTTATAATTGTAAAATCTTTGAGATGAAAACATGAACTCTTTAAAAATAATAATAACAATGAAATCCAAATCAGATAAGTTTAGAATGAAGATTAACGGAGAAATAAATCGAAGCAACTCATGAAAATAAATAATAGAATGCTTTCGGGCAAATAAAAAAACCTAAATGATTTCTATTAAATCAAAACAGTAGTTCAGATCCAAATTGAGAAAGTTTTAGAAATCAAAATTCACTGTGAAAAAGTAAATTCAAAATGCAAGACAATAAAAAAATTACTTTTAATTTGAAATTATGCTGTTGAGAATAGAAATTATTTGAGAATTTGAAAACGTTGATTCTTGCTGGAAATTTCTTATAATTGCAGATAAATGAAAGAGGGGAAGGAAGGAACTTGCTTTATAAGAAAATTCAGCATGGACGGCAAACCATACGATCAAATTTAAATGAACGGCTAGGATTTACACATGAATATGAAAAGACGGGAAGTGTAATATGTTTCGAAAAGGTTGACTTGGAAAGTCAAGAGTATCCCTTCGCAAGTAGGGCGGCAAATGTTACCATCAAGTCCTACTTCAACCTTGTCGAAACCAAAATTATTAAAAGGAAAAAGCAACAAGAGATGACAACACCAACAAAAACTTTTCGAAGGAGTCGAAGGGATGCAATAGCCAAAAGCGAGATGTGTTACAAGCTTTTTAAGGGGTCAATGTGGTCGAAAGCTTCCTTTTGCATCAATGTCTACCTTTCGAAAAAGATGCTTTCGACTACATAGATTTCGAATAAGAGGAGGAATACCTTTCGAATACAGCGGACAACAACCGCACACATGCGCGCCAAACCTTTCGAAACCAAAGGTTTCGCCTTCATTTAAACTACTCAGAAAGTTGCCTTGATCAGAACAACCCTTTTGAAAGCATAATCAAACCTTTCGAAATGGTCGAAGCCTTTAACATCTAGGAAAGGTTCCGCATCAATTCACAAGTATGCATTAGAAAGCTACCTACCATAGCGAAACCATCAATGCTTCAACATCTTCGAAACCCTAGGGAACTACCTATCGACAGAGTCAGAAGCTCATGCCTCTACCTCTTGTGACAACAAAGCAACACAAAGAGAAAAGACGCAACCACCCCTTTTGATGAAAACGAAGGCATTCAAACTCATTAAAAAGCTTTCCAGAGGGATGCGCAAGTGTCAAAGGAGACGGAAGGTATATAAAGCCACCTTTCGACCAGGTCGGAAGCACTGAGTCGAAAGGTGTCAACACGCATCTATAAATAAGACCCTAGAGGTTTGGTTTAGGAGATCCAAATTCATTAATTCTTTTCTTATACTTTCTTAAATTTGAAAACTTGTAAACCGCAATTTGGAAATCAAATTAGGGAAAATTAATCAGATTGTACATCATTAGTTCAATAAAGGCTGGATTTTGATATTGGAGATTATGCAAATGTTTTATGAAATTATTTGATTCAATTGTGTTCTGCTCGCATTAATATAGTCGAAAGGATACCATTCGAAACATCGAAACCTCTCACTTACCATTACACTTATGTCCTTAGCTCCAAACTACTATTAACCAAACACTCACTTTTTAGAGAGTCGAAACCTTAACCAGAACTTGTTTCCCCTTAGATTTCAGGATTCAGTTAACCCATCAAGAATACCAGCTTTTGACAAAGTCAAAACCTGCCGGCCAAATCATATTCTTGAATCCATACCGCTAACCTTTAGAGTTTCACAACCATTTTGGAAGGATGTTTAGAAAGGATAACCAAACAACTTCAGCAAGCTCAAGAGACTTAAAAACTAGTGAAAAAAGTGTTTCGACTGGGTCGAAAGGTCGGACAAGGAAGATTTTGTAACGCCCCTGATTTTTAGTCATTTAGATTTGGAATATTTAATTGATTTTAAATATTTAAAAGTTAATTTTAAAATTTAAATAACTTGGATTCAAATATTATTGGATAATTTAGTTGTTGAATTTAATATTTGGAATTATCCAAATAATTCAATCTTGGGTTTTAAGCTGGATAAAAATGATTTAAAAGCTTATTTAATTTCTATTAATAAGAATGAAGATAATAAAACTCTTAAACTGCATTCAAAAGTGATTTAACTGATTTTGGAAATAATTCGTTTTAAATAACATATAAAAATAGCCTTTCGGGGCACTATCTCGGATTTCGACGAAACTTGTTTCATTAGGTCCGTAATAATGAATTATAATACGCTATCAAATTTCATGGCGATTAGATATACCGTTTGGCCGTGTGAGATCGAAACGCATTGAAATTAATATTGAAAATTTAACATAATAACTAGGTCAAAAAACCTATCCTCTGCATACGATCGAATTAGGACTCGGGACAAGTTCCATTATGTTCGAAATAGGGGTATAACATATAGAACGCTAGGCGACACGCCACGTTTGGAGTTTGGGATTTTCAGGTATGTTTTGTTGAATATTTAAAATTAAAATAATAATATATATGCATATATATATATATATGCACCATTCCTGCAATATGCTTTCCTATACCCTAACAATTCATGCCATAACTCTACTATCCTAGCCATACTCTTTCCTCTCTATAAATTGTTTCCTGTAACAAGAAAATTGGTTTTCCCCTTTAATTTCAAACTTCAAATTTAAATTAAAAATCCCATACTTGTTTAAAAATCATGAAACCAGTTTAATTATATTAGTACTGTTTTAAAGTTATTTGTTTATAATTAATATTTTTTTAATGAATTTATCAAAATGTTTATATTTTGAAAGGCTAATTATTTCAAGAATAATTATGGTTTGAAATTAATAATAAGGATTATTAATAAGGTTTTAGAAATAAATTATTATTTACAAAAATGGAAAAGATTAATTATTATTGTTTCTTAAACAATATTTGAAATTATTAAATTATTATTTTAAAGAGGTTTTAAAGTTAATAATTTTCATTTATTTATAATGTTTATTGTTAGTAATTATTATTATATAATGATGTTTTGAAGTAAAAGATTTTTAATTATTTGTAAATGTTTTCGAGACCCATGAATAGAATTGAAAGATTTGGATTTTATAAAGGAATTTATAAAATGGTTTTGAAGACTTAAGGGAAGATTATTTACAATGTAAAAGAGTTTATAAATGGTTAGATATTTATAAACGAATTTTTGAAATAGGTTTATAAAAGGAGTTTTATAAATGGTTTATGGATTTATAATGGGTTTATAAATGATTTTTGAAATGTACAAAGAGTTTGTAAGTGATTGAATTTGGAAAAAGGGATTATAAATGGTTTTTAGAGATTTATAAAATGGTTTATAAATAGGTTTGGAGAATTGTAAGGAATTTAAAAATGATTTGAGAATCGAATAAAAAAAAATCTTTCTCAATTTTGTGGATATACTTATATCGTTGAGATAAGTATATGGATATTTTCTAAGTATTAAAAATATAGGGATTTAGGAATGTACCTTTGTAAAAGTATTTTTTCACAAGTAACTTACAAAGTGTTTTCAAATGAATGAAAGATTTATTGAAAGGAGGCTAGTGGTTGCTATGCGCTTAACCGCTGTTGTTTTCAACTATGGATTAAATCTTTGTTTGAATGTTTGTTATTCGATAGTTAAATAACCGACTATCGAAATTGGACCTAAACGTAACTTAGGAAATATCCAGGAGAAACACGTGAATTATATGCCACAGTCATCTCCGATGATGTTGTACTGTGAGTATAAATCTCCTTTAGTTCTTCTAGGACAATGATAAGGAAATCCGTCCACTAACGGTTAGGAGATGATCTTTGATCTTGTCTTGACTGTTTATTTCCTAAAGAACCAGGGTTGAGTTTACCGGAAATTATCGAATGTTGTTTCGAAGAGACCGGGATCGAATATGTTATCTGAAAACCACTTCGATTCAACTTAAGCATTGTGAATTAAAGACATCTTGAAGATGATGGAAATTGGAGACGGAGCTCTCAAGTGTTTCATTTAGTTCTAGAGCGAACTTGTATGGATGATTGCTAGTATGCATTGTTGCTTGGAAGGCAGTATTAGTATTTCAAGTGAGAAGTGCTATATAAAAGGTAAAACGTAGCCTCAAGCCTATCAACCGAGAATGACTAAAACAGGGGAGATGCAACGGGGCTAAATGGATCGCTTCCAATTAGGGTATGATCATCCCTATCTAGAGTCCCTATTTTCTACTCGTGTGTGTTTTGGTATAAGTGCTAATCCCAACCGAGGGTGTTCATAATCAGTACTATCCAGTAAGGGGTAGGCCGGTCCTGTGTTGGCAAGGGTCAATAGGTTCGACCTCGGTACACTTTTCTATACGCGTATTGTGATGGGCGATACCCCAGTAGCCAAGTCATTGTATGAAATCCATTCTCCAATAAGCGCAATATGGTTTTGATTGTGCCCAATTATGCTGAAACGTGAGATGCAAGCATTTCAATGCTCGGGTCAGACCGTGTATTTTTACATATTGTTTTTGATGCATTGGAGCTCAGGAGAAGAGCTAGAAGCAAAAGACATATTCCCATATTTGTTTATTTCCATTGCATTGTTTATATAAAATTTTCAGCAATTGTGAGGACATGTTGTTATAAATGTCCAGGCTAATAATTAGTGTTTGTATACTCTGATATTGATGGATGTATAATACAGTTTCTCTTTTGTAAAGATTATTGATATTCTATTATATGTTGTTCCGCTGTGATGTGAGATTCTGTGTTGTGTAGTTTTTCCTCTTATCTTCTTCCTTCTTTCTTTCTCCCTAAGAATCGGGTTTTCCGACATTTGATTTCTCGGCATGTAATACCGTGGACGTATTTGTGTCAATTTTCAAGGGTCAAAAAACCCCAGTTGTTTCATTTGGTATCAGAGCCGGGTTAAGCGAGGACCTTGGCTTTGGTGGGGTACTCATTAGAGATAGGGTCAGTATCACCCTAGAATGAGTTTGAGTGTATATGTATATGAGCGCGTATTTGTTAGTGATATAAAAATTGTTTTATATTGTGTTGATTGGTCAGTTGAGTGGCTTATGGATTCTGGTCAATATGAGTAAATAACTTTATTGATAGGGGTCTCTAAACGCTTCAATAGAGCAATTCGACATGGTATTGTTTTGAAATTGGGTAAATGAAATAATTTCACCTTAATTATACTTTATATGTAAAGGAATAATTTTTTAGAAATTATTATGGTATATATGGTGTGCTTGGTTGTTAGTGAATGATAATATTTTATTATTATCATTTGTTATTTGAGATCGAATAAAAGTGTTATTATTATAATGTGAACAAGATTAACAATTACAAAATGATTTTAACCAAGGTGGGATTATATAAAAATATGTTTTATAAATTTGATTTTTAAATGGATAGGAAATGAAATTTTAGAAGTATATTGTAAATATGATTTGTAAGTAAAAAGGATTTACAGCTGGGAACTTGGAAAATTAAATCCCGTTGGGTTTCTGTTTGTACCAAAAATGGTCACAAACCCCAAGTGTTGTGAAAGCACCAGTGTATGAATACAAATCAGCAATATTCAAACACAAATATCAGATCTAAGCAAGCAACAAACAACAATCCAGAAATAATGAACAGTGACACGCAATTTATAGTGGTTCGGCTATCTCCGGCCTACGTCCACTTCAAGGATTTTTATCTTTTATTGATGTTCTTCGCTGATTACAGATGATTACAGCAAATACAATGAATGAATCTGAATATAACAGCAATGGAAAGGAGTAGAGTTGAATCCGGCAGAGTCTGGACGTTGAATGGTACCCAACCTCCCTTTTCTGTAGGCTTCGGGGGGCTATTTATAGGCGTAGGAGGCCCAGATCTCGCCCAAACTTCAGGAGATTTCTTCTGGCACGTGAGGGGGCCCACGCGACCGGTCCCACCAAGTTTCAACTCAATCTGTGATCGATTCGAATCAATTTCGTATCGATCAGGAAATGCTCCAATCGAGCTGAAACTTGGTAGGATTGCTCTTTACCTTGCATGGAAGCTACTCTGAAAATTCAGTTGCATTTGGATCT
Organism: Allium fistulosum; assembly: GCA_030737815.1. Taxonomy (NCBI): domain Eukaryota; kingdom Viridiplantae; phylum Streptophyta; class Magnoliopsida; order Asparagales; family Amaryllidaceae; genus Allium; species Allium fistulosum. The sequence continues at coordinate 512,717,254 of CM060907.1, read as the reverse complement.
GTGGTTTAGGAGTTATGATCGATTCAAGGCTATGTTTTCCGTGGTCTGCTGAGTTCGAATCCATGTTTCGTATCCCCTTCTTCGACTCGATCGAAGCACGTGCGCGTGCAATGACGTGGAGTGGTATGGAGCGGGTTTTCCTGGTCAATCCGGTTTTAGTGGCGTATTGACCGATTTGCATCCATGGATTTCGCCTTGCTTGCATCGGGCACTGTTATCTAATTTGAATCAATCAACTTCGCATGCTTTGTATCAACTTTCAACGTATAGTTTGAATCGAGATTAGCAGCTTAGCTCGCATCGAGGAAGACCCATTCAATGGATACTGTTTGTGATGGATACGAGCTAAAGCTTCCTGATGGATTCGAACGAATGCCTCGTTCATCGATCCGAATTAATCATCAGTCAATCGATACGAAGTTCATGGATACGAAGGCCTGGACCATTCTGATCGATACGAAGCCTATGGGTATGAACCAAGGTGTGGTGAGGGATACGAACAGATGGATTCGAACTCCATGACCGCGGTCTGACCCGTACCTGATCGATTCGAAGATGATCGATTCGAAGTTGCCAAGCTCCAATGGATTCGAACTTGACGATGCCTCTCTGATGGATACGAATCTGATCGATTCGAACAGGTCGTCACCTTGGTTTTCTGATGGATTCGAACACCACCTTGTACCTAACTTGAATCGATCATATCTCATTCATACGAACTCCGATTATCCTGAAATCTGAAACGCTGGCTCTCACGGCTTGGCAAGTCATGTCTTGTCAATTACAGCCCAATCCGAGCTCGGACAAAATTCATCGATATCCATGATCATCCTGCAATGCACATTCAATATTCATGGTTGGTTAATATTGATTTCAGTTAATTTTTGGGTATCTCAGCTTTGCCAAAAAGTGGGATAACACTTTGCCCCCCAAAACATGCCTTTTGGTAAAAGGTGTGTTTTGATTAGTCTCAATTCGAGTGTAGTAAGCTCAGGTTTCGTTCGAATCTTATGATATTTTCAATCAAGCTCATGGCTGTTCGAAGCCGAAACGTTATCAATTTCTGCCAGTGGAAGTTAAGAATGAAATTCTACAGTCTCTCCGGACTGTTGACGATCGCTCCGGACCCTTGCGAAGCCCATTCTAGACTTAACGGTTGAATAGAAAGATCCTATTGCACTCCGGCGTTGCTTTCTATTCCTTGCACTCTGGCCCCAGTTAGGACGTGAAGCGATGTCTTGGCCGTTCTGGGCCGATCCTAGCCTCTCCGGGCTCCTGCTGGATCCCATCCTGTCACTCTCCGGTGAAGGGGAAACAACGTTAAGTGGGTCGATCCTGTCGCTCTCCGGCGAAGCGATCCACTTCTTGCACTCCGGTTCAGTGTATTTGAACATTAAGCGATATCTTGGCCTAAATCGTCGGCCGATCATAGCCTCTCCGGGCCCTTGCTGGATCCCATCCTGTCACACTTCGGTGAAGGGGAAACAGCGCTTAAGTGAGTCGATCCTGTCGCTCTCCGGCGAAGCAACTCACTTCTTGCACTCCGGACCCCGTCTCTCCGGATAGGGTCATAAAGCGATCATAATGTTGTATTAATACGTAATATTTGTCCTTTAACTCTCCGGTCAAAGGCTTATTTAGGAAATTCAAGTTTATTTATTAAATTCAGACCCTAGATGTTCAATCTCAAACATCAGGGAAAAAGTAAACAACGCCTCTCCGGGCTGAACGGTCTATACCATCTCAGAGCATGCCTAGGGGTCTCTTTGGTTCCCGTACATGAGTGAGTGGAATAGCCGTTTTATTTTGAAAGCAAATCTAATGAAATTATTTGGCCGAAGTCCAAATCTTGAACTTGGCCCTTGCCATCGCAATCAGTTGATGACGAATCGTGATCCCGCTCCAGGATCATTCCTGTTAGGTGGAGGCGGTAGCTGTTCGGGCCTTACTGCCGCTGCCCGTTCTCTGACATATTGTGGCAGCTTACCACTCCTGGCATGTTCTTCCACCTCATCCCTTAGGTGGCGGCATTCATCGGTAGTGTGTCCGTCCAGCTCATGGAATAGGCAGTATTTTCCAGTCCTGCGTTCCCGCTCCGTGGGATCTCTCCTGGGTGGTTTTCGATAGGGGAGTTGCCCCCGAGTTTCAGTGTAAATCCTTTCTAAGCTTGCCGTCAAATCTGTGAATTGCCTGAACCTAGGCTCTCTGAATTTCTTCCATTTATCAGGACCATCATGTGTGTCATCCTGCTTTCTCTTTCCTTTGTCTGCTCCAGACTGTCCTCCTGCGGTTCCTTCGCTTCGTGTAGTGTTTATTTCCTGCCTCTCGGCTCGTGATTCTTCCAGTCGAATGAATTTTTCAGCTTCATGATAGAACTCTCCTAGATCTTGCGGTGGATCTCTGGTCAGAGAATCTTTGAACTCGGTGCCTTCTGCAATTCCTGCTACTGCCGCCATCAAAATCATTGATGGATCCGGGCGATCTACAGAAGCCACCGTTGCATTGAATCGCAATAGAAAATCTTTTATGGACTCTCCGGTCCTTTGCTTTATCGAGGCTAAAGTCATCACACTCTTGGGTCGCGTCACATGGACCCTAAACTGTCTCATGAAGCATTCCACTAGCTCACCCCATGTCCTGATTGATCCAGTCTCTAGTTGTCTGAACCAAAGCGCAGCCAAATCTGATAGAAACAAAGGGAAGCATCGTGCCATCACTTCCTCGGATGCCCCCAGCACTTCCATATGCCTGATGTATCTGGTAACGTGCATGGTCGGGTCTGACTTTCCATCATACGGGTTCAGCGTCGGCAGTTTGAACTTTGGAGGGTTCCTTGCATTCCTGATATTTGGAGTGAACGGACTCCGACTGACTTCCTCCAATCCTCCGCTAGACAATCCTCCTCTCATGAGTCGTCGCACTAATCCAGCCATCTTTTCATCTCCATCCTGGGGTTGCCCTCTTGGTCTTGAAGGGTATTCTGGTATGTACTCTTCGTGTGGCCCATTAGCATCAGCATTGGCCCTAGCTTGTTGAGCTCCGTCTGTCGGCCTTCCAGTATCGGATCCCGTGGGTCTGCCCCCGAGTCCTTGTCGATTGTCCTCTGGATCTGCATTCTGTTCCTCATCCGGTTCCGCAATCCTAGCTTCCTATTCCGCATTCATAGCCGCTGTAGTTGGTCCTAGGCTCTGTGTCCCCGCAGCTCTCATCTGCTCGAAGAAATTCTGCAGCATCTCTTGTTGGCTTTTCATCATTCTTTCGTGCATCAGATTGGTCATGGTCTCCATTTCGTCTCTAGTGATGTAGATCGAAGCTGGTTCTTCTCCAGCACCAGAGGATGCCTCTTGACTTCCTCCTTGATGGCTTCTCTCGGCTCTTTGTCTTCTACTTGTTTGCCGAGTCATTGTCTTCAAATCTTCGAGTTTTCAAATCTGAACTTCGAATCCGGTGTAGCGGGTGCTGGTTGTTCTTAGTGAAAGCACCAAAGTGTTTGTACCAAAAATGGTCACAAACCCCAAGTGTTGTGAAAGCACCAGTGTATGAATACAAATCAGCAATATTCAAACACAAATATCAGATCTAAGCAAGCAACAAACAACAATCCAGAAATAATGAACAGTGACACGCAATTTATAGTGGTTCGGCTATCTCCGGCCTACGTCCACTTCAAGGATTTTTATCTTTTATTGATGTTCTTCGCTGATTACAGATGATTACAGCAAATACAATGAATGAATCTGAATATAACAGCAATGGAAAGGAGTAGAGTTGAATCCGGCAGAGTCTGGATGTTGAATGGTACCCAACCTCCCTTTTCTGTAGGCTTCGGGGGGCTATTTATAGGCGTAGGAGGCCCAGATCTCGCCCAAACATCAGGAGACTTCTTCTGGCACGTGAGGGGGCCCACGCGACCGGTCCCACCAAGTTTCAAATCAATCTGTGATCGATTCGAATCAATTTCGTATCGATCAGGAAATGCTCCAATCGAGCTGAAACTTGGTAGGATTGCTCTTTACCTTGCATGGAAGCTACTCTGAAAATTCCGTTGCATTTGGATCTGTGGTTTAGGAGTTATGATCGATTCAAGGCTATGTTTTCCGTGGTCTGCTGAGTTCGAATCCATGTTTCGTATCCCCTTCTTCGACTCGATCGAAGCACGTGCGCGTGCAATGACGTGGAGTGGTATGGAGCGGGTTTTCCTGGTCAATCCGGTTTTAGTGGCGTATTGACCGATTTGCATCCATGGATTTCGCCTTGCTTGCATCGGGCACTGTTATCTAATTTGAATCAATCAACTTCGCATGCTTTGTATCAACTTTCAACGTATAGTTTGAATCGAGATTAGCAGCTTAGCTCGCATCGAGGAAGACCCATTCAATGGATACTGTTTGTGATGGATACGAGCTAAAGCTTCCTGATGGATTCGAACGAATGCCTCGTTCATCGATCCGAATTAATCATCAGTCAATCGATACGAAGTTCATGGATACGAAGGCCTGGACCATTCTGATCGATACGAAGCCTATGGGTATGAACCAAGGTGTGGTGAGGGATACGAACAGATGGATTCGAACTCCATGACCGCGGTCTGACCCGTACCTGATCGATTCGAAGATGATCGATTCGAAGTTGCCAAGCTCCAATGGATTCGAACTTGACGATGCCTCTCTGATGGATACGAATCTGATCGATTCGAACAGGTCGTCACCTTGGTTTTCTGATGGATTCGAACACCACCTTGTACCTAACTTGAATCGATCATATCTCATTCATACGAACTCCGATTATCCTGAAATCTGAAACGCTGGCTCTCACGGCTTGGCAAGTCATGTCTTGTCAATTACAGCCCAATCCGAGCTCGGACAAAATTCATCGATATCCATGATCATCCTGCAATGCACATTCAATATTCATGGTTGGTTAATATTGATTTCAGTTAATTTTTGGGTATCTCAGCTTTGCCAAAAAGTGGGATAACAGTTTCAAAATTGGTTTTTCAAAGTTTTAGAAAATAATAATAGTATTATTTGGGGAAATATTTTTGAATAAAAATATTTAAAAAGGATTTCAAAGGAAATAAAAACAATGAACTCACTTCGGTCACTGGAAAATAATTTCGGTGATGACTGCAGCATCATCGATGATCATTTTCAGGTTTCCAAGGGAGGAATTGCTACCATTGGTGTTTTGTTTTGGTAAAACTGGTTTTGATTCCAAAAATTCAAAAGAATGATTTGATATACCAAGGGGATTTTGTGTGTGTGTGTGAGTGTATGATTTCAAAAATGATTTGAAATACTTAAGAATAAGGTCTTTAAACTATGGGATTTTTATTTAAATGTTTTATCGAGAATATGAGAAAATAAGTTGATAACTTGTAAATTTTGAGAATTTGAAAGTGACACAAAGCTTTAAAATTGTTGCATGTGAATGTTAAGGAAAGTAAATTTGAAATTGAACTATGGAATTAAACTTAACTTAAGTTAAATAAAATGAATTATGGAAAGAAATTTAGCCTAAGTTAGGTTAAATAAAATAATTTTTGGAAATGGAATTGGTGATGTTTGAAATGAATTAAGGAATGAACTAATCGAATAAATTAGTCAGTTGAATATGATTTTGGAATATGGTTGAAATATTGAAATTGAAATAAATGGATTAAGTCAGATGGAATCGAAATTGATTTTAAATGGACATAGACTTAAGTTGTGAAGTGATAGTAAACATGAGAAGTGTTGTAGAAAATGTTAATAATAAGCTTAAGAAAATTTGATGGGATGGTTCTTAAGTGATATTGGTATTGAAAGAATATACTAAGTATTAAATGAAATGAATGTGAATAAAAGAATTTGGTTTAGCTAAGAAATCAATTTAAATAAATATGTAAGTTGTACGTATATTATTTTATTCGCATAACGGTTTGATCCGGATTCGAGTACATGATTTTGAGATGATTTACATCGATCCGAGTTAGGATTTTTCACTCGATTCTCGACGGCGAATACTGGATATGGATTTTTGGTTGATTCTGAAATTCTCTATCATAGTATATAATGACGGTTTCTAAATGAGGAACCGAATCTAAGTCCGCACTAGAGCGGTCATGTGAACGATACTAGTTCGGAAGTGAAATTGTGTGATCGAGTAAGCGATCAGATTCGATATTGCATACGGATGATATATGTACATCGTACGAGTTTTAGTAAAGCAAATGTTGGAAATTGAAGTTGCAGAATAATATGATTCTGAATTATATGATTGGATATCATTGGTAAATAAGATGCAGCTATATAAAATAAAGAGATAATTTGATGCTTTTGATTTCATAAGAAAATTTTGGTTGCCCAACAAAAAGGTACATATTTATATTGTTGATTGATTTGATGGTCTTATGATTGAGCCATTTGGCTTTTGTTTTCTTTTGCTGGTTTTGGCCCTAAGTGGTGATTCATATTTGTTTTGATCCAGCCGTGTAAATGAGACGCTGGCAGAAATTTTCGTAGATTAAAGGAGTTAGAAAACTTTTGAGAAAATTTAAAGAAATTTTTGATAACTAAAATTTGATTTTGAGTATACCTTGAAATGATTGAATGTGATAATATTAGTTAGAATCTATGAATGAATTTGCAAACTTAGTAAAAGAAATAACAAGGTTTCAATGAGTGGATTTTTGGGAAAATTTATAGGCTTAAAAGGATTTGGTAATCTATTTCAACTAATTAGTTTTGAAAAGTTAATGGGTTTGGGCATTTTTCTTACCTTAGCAATTTCAGGGATGAAATACTTTTTAAGGGGGAAGAGTGTAACGACCAAGAATTTTAGTTATTTGGATTTGGAATACTTAATTGATTTTAAATATTTAAAAGTTAAATAACTTCAATTTCAAATATAGCAATTTATTAGATGATTTAGTTGTTGAATTTAATAATTGAAATTGTCCAAATAATTCAATCTTGGGTTTTAAGCTGGATAAAAATGATTTAAAAGCTTATTTAATATCTATTAATAAGAATGATGATAATAAAACTCTTAAACTGGATTCAAAAGTGATTTAACTGATTTTGGAAATAACTCGTTTTAAATAACATATAAAATAGCCTTTTGGGGCACTCTCAGATTTTAACGAGACCAGTTTCATTGGATCCGTAATAATGAATTATAATACACCATCAAATTTCATGGCGATTAGATGTACTATTTGGCCGTGCGAGATCGAAACGCGTTGAAATTAATATCGAAAATTTAATATAATAACTAGGTCCAAAAACCTATCTTTTGCATACGATCGAATTAGGACTCGGTACAAGTTCCATTGTGTTCGGAATAGGGGTATAACATATAAAATGCCAGGCAGTACGCCTCGTTTGGAGTTCGGGATTTTCGAGTATGTTTTGCTGAATATTTAAAATTAAATAATAATATATATGCAATATATATGCACCATTCCTGCAATATGCTTGCCCATACCCTAACAATTCATGCAATAACTCTACTGTTCGAACCATACTCTTTTTTCTCTATAAATCATTTCCTGTAACAAGAAAATTGGTTTTCCCCTTTAATTTCAAACTTCAAATTTAAATTAAAAATCCCATACTTATATAAAAATCATGAAAAATTTTAAAAAATCTTGTTTAAGCTAAATCTTCCATTCTATATCTGAGTTATAGCTCGCAAGTTTGGTTTGGGGATGGTCGATATTTGAGGGGCAGCTAGGGTTGGATTTTTAGGGACTGTGGTCATCGATTGGTGAATCGGACATCATAATTGGTTTAGATCGTCGTTTAGCACCTTGGCATGATTTTTTAGAGGGATCGGCTATGCTTTCAGTCTCATGAATAGTGCATAGATGAGAGTGGTGGCAGCAGTTCGTGAATTGGTGGGGGTTGTAGGTTCGTCTTCGTGATGTTGAGCTGATGCGGTTCGTCGAGAGGAGCCCATCGGTGAAGGCGGATTCGAGTTTAGCAGAGCATAGCTCTGTGTCTCCTCTTTACCGTGCATGTTTTTGATGGGTTGGAGTATCCTGTGCACGTTTATTTTGATTGGGGAAGAAGGATAGAGTGGTAAACTTGTAAATATATATAATTTATTTAATTTTTTCAATAACTTTAACATTTATTATTCCTTCATTCGAGGTTCGATCGAGACGAAACCTTTTGTGTTGCGCTCATATGGACGAAAGCTTTGGAATGGAACTAGTTTGGTTGGATCTGGAGACAGTCGAAATATGGGCTAAAATCGGATGTTGTTCGGTTTTAGTTCCAAACCGGAACGCCTCGGCGACGGCAGAAAAATTTCGGTGAGTAAAACTCACCATTTTGGTTAACTAGTATGATATATATTAAATAAAAATCATTGAATGATTGTTTGGAAGATTCACTATATTTATTAGTTGGTTTGGATATATTACCACCTATTGGAGCGGATGAGATCCTATTACGTTCCCATGTAAGAGCGGATGACCCTTTGTATACGAATCCCACCTCGAAGCGGTTGATTTATATTTATGGTTGTATAACGTTTGTGATGCAGGATATGCCGGTCGGAGGGATCCAAAAGGATTCCTCACCGATGTTGATTTTATTTACATATATATGTGCTGATATATATATGAGCTGTGATGCGGGGGGACAGGTTCGAGGGATCCAAGGGGATTCCTCGCTATTGTTGAATTAGTTTTAATAATGTTCAGATTTATATGAATTATTGGATGATAAACCTGATTTGTTGGAAATATGGTTTATGGCATTGTTATATGTTTGAAAACTAAAACCCAGTAGTGATAGAAAATCAATATCGAAATTGGTTAAGTGTCAGGTAGCTATTGGCCTCAAATTAGTATTTTAAAAATACTATAAATTGTCGTTTGAGTTGAGTGTTTTTTGAGCCAGGAAATGATAAATAAATCCGAAATTTAGTTTCGCAAATATTTGGTTTTAAATATTATCTATTTATATTAATATTATTTTAAAGTTATTTAATTATATTAATATTGTTTAAATTTATTTAATTATAATAATATTATTTTAAGGTTATTTTATTATATTAGTATTGTTTTAAAGTTATTTGTTTATAGTTAATATTGTTTTAAAGAATTTATCAAAATATTAATATTTTGAAAGGTTAATTATTTCAAGAATAATTATGGTTTGAAATTAATAATAAGGATTATTAATAAGGTTTTGGAAATAAATTATTATTATTTAAAAAATGGTAAAGATTAATTATTGTTGTTTCTTGAACAATATTTGAAATTATTAATTATTATTTTTAAGAGGTTTTAAAGTTAATAATTTTCATTTATTTTTAATGTTTATTGTTAGTAATTATTATTATATAATGATGTTTTGAAGTAAAAGATTTTTAATTATTTATAAATGTTTCTGAGACCCATGAATAGAATTGAAAGATTTGGATTTTATAAAGGAATTTATAAAATGGTTTTGAAGACTAAAGGGAAGATTATTTACAATGTAAAAGAGTTTATAAATGGTTAGATATTTATAAACGAATTTTAGAAACGGGTTTATAAAAGGAGTTTTATAAATGGTTTAGGGATTTATAATGGGTTTATAAATGATTTTTGAAATGTACAAAGAGTTTATAAGTGATAGAATTTAGAAAAAGGGATTATAAATAGTTTTCGAAGATTTATAAAATGTTTTACAAATGGGCCTGGAGAATTATAAGGAATTTATAAATGATTTGAGAATCAAATAAAAAGAAAATCTTTCTTAATTTTGTGGATATACTTATACCGTTGAGATAAGTACATGGATATTTTTTAAGTATTAAAAGTATAGGGATTTGGGGATGTACCTTTGTAAAAGTATATTTGTACAAGTAACTTACAAAGTGTTTTCAAATGAATGAAAGATTTATAAAAAGGAGGCTAGTGGTTGCTTATGTGCTTAATCCCAACCGAGGGTGATCATATTTGGTACTATCCAGTAAGGGGTAGGTTGGTCCTGTGTTGGCAGGGGTCGATAGGTTCGACCTCGGTACACTTTTCTATACGTGTACTGTGATGGGCGGTACCCCAATAGCCCAGTCATTGTATGGAATCCATTCTCCAATAAGCGACGTACGGTTTTGATTGTGCCCAATTATGCTGAAACATGAGATGCAAGCATTTCAGCTATATTCATAGTTTACTTTGAACCCTTAGGCACTATTATAATATCAAATGAGTTGATAAAATGGTTTTGTTATCGTAAGTAAAAACCCATCCGTGTTTATATGCGGCGTGGTCTTACGAGATACCTATTGTTTTGAAAAGAAATTTTTTGATAACTTTATAAAATTTCAGTGGAGACTTGTTTTCTCCCGTTGGTTTACCAAACTGATCCAGACGTTCTTCCCTTTCAATGCTCGGGTCAGTTCGAGTATTTTTACAGATTTCTTTAGATGCATTGGAGCTTAGGAGACGAGTTGGAAACCAAAGACGTATACCCGTATTTGTTTATTTCTGCTACATTGTTTATATAAAATTATTAGTAATTGGGAGGACAGGCTATTATAACTGTCCAGGCTGATAATTAGTGTTTGTATACTCTGATATTGATGGGTGTATATTACAGTTTCTCTTTTGTAAAGATTATTGATATTCTATTATATGTTGTTCCACTGCGATGTGAGATTCTGTGTTGTGTAGTTTTTCTTCTTATCTTCTTCCTTCTTTCTTTCTCCCTAACAATCGGGTTTTTCGACATTCGATTTCTCGCCATGTAATATAGTGGATGAATTAGTGTCGATTTTCGAGGGTCGAAAAACACCGGTCGTTACAAGTTTTCACAACATATACCTATTAGAAAGGTTAATAAAAGAAACCAATAATATCCTAACCTATTCTACTTAATCAAAAGAAGCTTAGAAGGACATTTCTGTACATATTTCTTGTTAACATATTTCATACTCTTCATGATGTCTTTAGTTTGAAACACTTGAGTTGGATCGAAATGATATTTGGATAATTTATACTTATCCGATCTTGCTCTCTCCGAACCAACCGGTAATTTCCAGTTGACTCATTCTCTGTTCTTTTGAAAGTGTACAACAAGTATTCGAGTCCAAGTCAAAACTGGCCAAGATTTGATATTTAACTATCAAACACATAAACAAACAAAAATCTAGAGATTTAATTACCTATAGCAACCACTAAGCCTAAAAAACAAATCTATATTTATTAAATCTCTTTTCAAAACGTTTATCAAAACATTTATATACTTTTCTCACTGACATTAGCTTATTCACAAAATATTTGTGATAGATATCTTATTTAAAAATCATATTAAAGGATCAACCAAATGTTATTTAAAGTAGAGACAAGAATGTAACGCCCCTAATTTTTTATAACATTATTCAGGAGATTAGATTAGATAAATTAAATAGAATAATATAAATATTAGAGTGATAAGGGGATTGAGATTTGAAAATGTATTTAGAGGTCGAGCTTAATTAAATAAATGGGCTTATGAATGGTTTTATTTGTAAATTAATTAACGCAGGGGTATTATAATCTAATTGCTAAGAAATCAAGCAAGGGGAACAAATCCAAGATCAAATCTCAAATTTCTTATCCTAATCAAGGTGAATAATAATCAAAACCATCTCTATTTTTGTTTTTATGATCATTTGATTCTCGGGTTTAAGTTTAAATCCATTATGATTATTTTTGATGATGATATGCTTGGGTTTTATGATATGTTATATTCAAACAAGTTTGTTTGATAATTGTTTCACACGGTTTTAAGGCTAAAATTGTTCATTTTGTTTTTTGAATGCCACGAGGAATTTATATGTCATGAAAAACAAGATTTTGGAGACGTGTTTTAATTTTTATAATTTTCCAAGCTATGGAAATTTTATTATGAATTTTCAAAGAAAAATATGAATAATTGGGTTTAGAAATTAATTTCGGTAATTATATGAAGAATTTGGGTTTGAAATTTATATTTGTTAGATAACATATTAAAAGTATTTCTGTAATTTTTGGGGATTTTTCCTATGTAATTTACTATGGGAATTAAATTATTTTAGAAGGAGGACTTAAATAATTTAATTTTTTTGCTTAATGGAAGGGTTTATTTGTTAAGTTAATTGTTGTTTAGATATGAAATTATGCGACAGTTATATTTTGGTAAAGAATTTGAAAAGTTATGGCAACTAATTAAATGTTTACAAATAGGTAGGTTAGTAAAAAAGTAATTACTTTAAAAGGTGTTAAATCAGTCTATAACCAGAAATTGTGTTCCACCTCTTTCAGAAGCAACCTTTCAACCTTATGCTTCCACCTCAACTAAGTCGAAACCTACCAAGTCGAAACCAATACACAAGGTATCAATGTGATTGGTACGTAGTGGATTGAAGAAAGGTGGAAGGCATGGTGTTGAAACATAACTCTCGATGGGGTCGGAACCCTTGTTTTATTTTCAAAAAATATGCACTTGCCTGATTTTAACGAATGCTTTCGAAGGAGTCGAAACCAATGCATTTGAAAGGGTCTTTTAAATAGCTTTCGAAGGGGTTGCCGCTTTTTTGTATAAAGTATAGCTTTCGAATGAGTTACTGTGTTTTTAAATCCATGCTTTCGAAAAGGTAGCTTTAACCCAATCGAAACCCAACAGCCGACCCTATGCCTTTTGAAGGGATTAAAGTCATCAATGCTTTTGAAAGATAGCTTTTGTATATTAAATATATTAAGCCGCTTCCTAAAGCTTTCGAAAGGGGTTAATGGTTTCGAAGGCAAAGGCTATGAAAGGGGTTTCGAAGCTAAACTTCAAAGGTTTTACTTAAATGATTTGAGCTTTCAAAAGGATGGTTCCAAAGCCATCAATTTTTCCCCGAACAATTTTATATAAAGATTAATGGTTTTGAAAGGGTTACTTTCATTTTTATTCACTTTGACCCAAAAGATATTTTAAAGATAAACCCAATGGTTTCGAAAGGGGTACTTTCAATGGTTTCGAAGCTATGATTCTAAGAGTTAATAAGTAATGCTCTAATACTTTCGAAAGGTATGTTTTGATGGTTTCGAAAGAGATGTTTTAAAGTGTTTCGAAAGGCATATGCTTAGTGTTTTGAATAAAAGATTTGAATGCTTTCGAAGGAGGTTATCCAAGAGTTCGAAAGTAAAGTTTTAAGGTTTCGAAAGCCTTATTTTTCAAAACAAATAACCCCAATCTCATTTTAAAGGAAAATCCATGGCTAAGACAATGGAGTTTTGAAATGGTTTTAAGTATGAAGTTTTTGAAGAAGCTATCTTTGATAAAATAGTAGGTTAAAGGGATCAACCATATTTTATATGAAAATGATTTCAAGGATATTAAACCACAGGTGTTGGTATTATTATGTTATTATGTTTTCTTCTTATAATATATATATATATATATTCACATTATAATGATCCATAACTGCATTTTGGGGAGAAATGGTAGAATAACTAGCAAGGTTGACCCAATAGTGAATATAAATTGAGTTAACTCCTAAATGAGTAGAATTGCATCCACGAGGTTAGGCAGACCAGAATGTAGGATGCCTAAATATTGATTAAAAAAGTTGTCAAATAGACAGATTCATAGTAAACCCATGGAAACTATGTTTAGGAAAAGTTATTGGCAGGGGCCAATAGGCTCATAGTAAATCTATGAAAACTATGATTAGAAAAAATTATTGGCAGGGGCCAATAGGTTTATAGCAAACCCATGAAAACTATATTCGGATTAAGTTATTGACAGAAGTCAATAGGTTCCTAATTAATCCATGAAAACCAGGATATGAAGGAAGTTATTGGAGAAACCAATAGGTTCCGGAAGAACCCATGAAATAATAAAGTTATTGGCAGGGGTCAATAGGTTCTTAGTGATCCCATGAAAACTATGAAACCAGACAGGGAGTCCATAAGTTTGAAACAAATTATAAGTAAGCCCATGAAAACTAATAGGGTAATAGTGATCCTAGAAGCTATAACTGAGAAAGATAGTCAAAATGAACGGGGATGGGAAATCCAAAATTGATTTACTTGTTTGCATATCATCATAATATTTTGAATTGCTATGTTCTAACCATTGTGGATGCAGGAGCACAATATATGTTTTTTAAAGTTTTGAATAAGATACTAGTGAGGGGAAAACCCGTTCCGCTAAGCAGCGTGGTCTCACTAGATATCTAAATGGTTGGAGATTGTTGATTATTATTCATACCAAGCTTTACGGCTGACTCAAAGTTTATGTTTTCCCCTTAAACTCTCTGATGCTAAATTGATTTTGAGTAGTTTGAGAGTTGAGGTTTTCAGGTACCTCTTTGGACAAATAAGTTGTGATGCCCCACCTCTATACTCACACTAGCCAAGGAAACTACGGGGTAATGCCGTGGACTAGCACGAAGAATAAGGCTGTTAACAAGCGACCATCTGTGTAATTGATTTGTGTGAGTACTGATATGTCAGATAGAAGGTCATGCATTTCATTTTAAGAGGAAATCTGACATATCAAATACAAACTCAAAGTTACTACACAGTGGCTATGTGGTCTTTGGGAACAAATATGAAATAAGCATAACACAAAATCAGTCACAGATATTCATATCAGAAAGGCGGAAACAGATATGAATATAATCACGTAGAAGTGTACATCAAAGTAGTGGTCATACAAGATCCACTACATCACAAAAGAATAGGTACAAGTGCTAGACAAAAGAATATGTATACATCAAGGAGTCCCTATCTCGAATGTATAAAGACCAAAACTACTAAGCTAAAGTAGTTAGCCAAAAGTCAAAAGCTAGTCCCTGCAAAGAAGTTAAGTGGAAGCACCTGAAACACCTCGGTCTGACCCGAGTATTATTTAAGAAGAAAAATAATAAACGGGTCAGTCTAGCTATAATTATCATGTAAGAAGAGATAGGATAAGAGACATGACAAATATATATGATAACAACAAAAATCATACAATTTTTCAAGTTTTCTTAAACACAAAAAAGAATGTCATATTCTTTAGCTTATTCACCAAATCAAAAATATTGATAGAGCTTATCATTGCAGATCACAAAAATTGGTGAAACACAAATTCTAGAAATCAATAATTAGAAATCCAGAAAACATAAAAAGGGGCAGGCCTATCATAAACGGGAGCATGAAAACTCACCAACATGTGTATCACAAACGGAATGCTATCCCATAGGTCGCTAACCCATAGAGCCGGCGCAACGACGTAGTACAACGGTACGCTCGAGGAACCTGAAACTCAAATAAGCTGGAACAACGACGTAGTACAACGGTACGTCTGATGAACCGAACTCCATAAAAAGACCATGGGCCGCCAGCCCATAAAAATAAGACGAAACTCCACAGAACGGGGTACAGTCCCCCACGCGGACTAAGAGACATCGCATATCGCTAGTTTGAACCACAAAATGATCATCATAGATCAATAAAAGTGTAAATTACACCAAGCTAGTAAATAAATGAGTTTAGCTTCATGTCCCATAACCACTGGCTTAACTTAAATATTTACGAACAAATTATAGATTTCCACTCGAAAATCATCACAAGATTTCAATCGAACAAGTCTAAGAATTAACCGACGAAGTAAACGCAAGCGTTTCATACCACTTGTTTTGCTAGGTCGTTTAATTGGATTTCTCGTACGAATGAGGTAAAGATTTGTATATACTAATAGATTGGAAAACGGTTTTAAAAACGAGCTTTGTACTAAAAGTAATGTTGAAATCATTTATGTGAAAGAGTTTGAGTATTTACTACTAGTATAGAAACCTTTGTATTTTTTAAAGTGACAAATCACAGAAACGATTGTAAAAACAATCTATCACCAAAAATTCACATACGACGACGTGAATTAAAACCATGAAAATCGATATCGAATCCATCAAATGGATATTCCCAAAAATCCAGAAAAGAAGTCATCAAAGTCGATAATAAATGACAACAACTAACCGGATCAACAAAAATCGATAAAAATTGGAAATTTGCATAAAAACAGGCAAATTGGCTGATTTTAACAACACTAGACGTCTGGTGGTTCTCCCAAACGTCTGAGCTGAAGGTCTGGAATTTTTCCAGATCACTCAAATGTCTGAGTCGTAGGTTTGGAATGTTTATTCCTTTGCCTCAGACGTCTGAGTGTTTTACCAAACGTCTAAGTTGAAGCTCAGGGTAAAATTTGCCTAGGTCATTGATGGCCAATTCAACTCAAAAGCAATCGAATGAGCGATGGTGGCTAGGGATTTATGCCAAGTGATAACCCAGCTCTATAGGCTCTTCAATACACTCCAAACAACATATCCAAACATTTATAGTAGGATTTTCATAGATTTTGACTTCAAAATACCAAAAATTGGAAAATTCACCAAACCAATTCAATTCAAAAGCAATTGAACATGAAATAGATGATAGGAATTCATACCTAACAACTATGAAAACTATAGACATAGATGTGAGTTCAAGAACTCACCTTTAAATTCAACAACAAGGAATGAGAAGCTCTAAAACAAAGCAAGATCAATCTCTCTTCAACTTCACTTCTAGAACCTTCAATCTATGATCAAATGCAAAGTTTTTCCTAAGTTAGGTTATAGGAAAAATCAAGAATTGAAGAGGAATTGAGATGGAGAAGATGAAGAGCATGCTTACCTAAGCTTCTCCTTGATTTTGGCACTTGGATTTGAATTTCCTAATAATCTAGGGTATATGAATTTTAATTTCCTATCATTTCCCCCATTTTTCCTTTAGGGCTTGAGTGTTAGGAATAATGGAATGAATGAATGAAGAGGAGTGGAGTGGGAGGTATTTGGTAGAAGGTTTGGTTTCCCTTATTGGGTTAGTGGGCTAGAACACAAACCAAAGCCCAAACAAAATACCAAAATCCTAATCAACTCCAAACATATCAATGTTTATACTCAAAAAAGTTGTAAATGTCGTTTTAAACTCAATGGAAGTGGTCTCGAGTTTGGATTCGACTGTTTACAAAAAGTCATATTTCGGACTTTAAATACAACAAACGATGTTATATTTAAATAAAACGTTTAAATATATAATCGTAAAATATGCGGGTTGTTACAGACTCCCCTCCTTAAAAAATTGCGTCCTCGCAATACTTAAGAAGAAAATAAAGAGTAACAACTACTCTAAGGCATAACAACACAAAAGAAAATTTTGAAGTGAGAAGTTCACATTAAGGAGCACGAGAGAGTATGTCCAGATGTGTTCGCTCGATGAATTCTCTGGATTCCAAGAACAATCTTTAGGATTTGCGGACCATTGAACTTTCACAAGCGGAACACCTTTATTATAAAGACATTTAACTTCCGTAGCAATGATACGAATAGGATGTTGCTCATAAGTCAAATTAGGTGAAACTTCAATTTCTTCAATAACATCGGGCTCAAGAATAGAATCGGAATCTCTAAGGCATTTCCGTAGTTGAGAGACGTGGAATACATCATGAATAGTAGAAAATTGAGCCGGTAATAAAATGCGATAAGCCATGGAACCAATGCGTTCGATGATGGGAAATGGGCCAATATATTGAGGTGCTAATTCCCGATCGACTGAAATGCACAACACCCTTCATAGGTGAAACACGAATGAGTATCAAATCTCCCATAGAAAATTCCAAATTCCTTCTTCGGTTATCGGCATAGGATTTTTGTCTACTTTGAGCTTCTTTCATCCTATGACGAGTATGTCTATCTATAAAAGTGGTACGATCCGATTGGAACGAACGGGAATAAAATAGGCGGATTTTGTAAGTCTATCTACAATCACCCATAGACTGTCATGACCTGAGCGAGAACGGGGAAGATCGTCAATAAAGTCCATGGAAATTTGATCCCACTTCCAAACGGGAATGTCTAAAGCTTGCAATAATCCACCGGGCCTTTGATGCTCGGCCTTAACGAGTTGGCAAGTCATGCAACACTTAATAAAGTTAGCAATATCAGATTTCATTCCATCCCAATAATAAAGTCATTTCATGTCCATATATATTTTACTAATACTGGGATGAATGGTAAATTTAGTACGATGAGAATCTTCTAAAATGTCTTTACGAAGATCACTAATATTTGGCACAATAAGTCTACCAAATTTTCGAATGCCACTACGAGCATCAATTTCAAAGTCTTTCAAACCATCAACATCAATTTTATTCCTACAAATTCGGCCCAGATGAGCCAATTCGGGATCATACTTTTGAGCTTCAAGGATGCGGTCTAAAAGAGATGGATGAGCCTCAAGGCTACATAAAACAAGAGATGAACACGAATTGGATTCACGATCTCGAATCTCACAAGTAGACAAAGTCTCAAGATCATTCCATTCAGATATCATCATGGAAACAACCGCTTGTTGCTTACGACTAAGGGCATCGGCAACACGATTTCCCTTTCCGAGAGTATAAAGAATATCAAGATCATAAGATGCAAGGAATTCGAGCCAACGTTGTTGACGCAAATTAAGTTCTTTTTGAGAAAATAAATATTTCAAATATTTATGATCGGTGTAAAGAACAAATTTCTCTCCCAAAAGATAATGACGCAAAATTATAAGGGCAAAAACAATGGCCGCGAGCTCTAAATCATGAGTGGCATATCTAGTCTCGGCAGGCTTCAATTGCTTTGAAGCATAAGCGATAACACGTTCCCTTTGCATGAGAACGGCCCCCAAACCAACACTACTAGCATCGGTATAAAAAATCAAGTCTTGGTTCCCTTCGGGAATCACAAGAATAGGAGCATCGGAAAGGAGTTCTTTTGATTTCTAAAAAGTAGCTTCACATTTGTCTGACCAAATATACTTAACTCCTTTCTTTGTCAAACTAGTAAGAGGTACGAAAATTTTAGAAAAGTCTTTTATGAGCCGGCGGTAATATCCCGCCAATCCAAGAAAGCTACGAATTTCCGTCACACTCTCTGGTCTCTTCCAATTTTGAATCGCTTCAATCTTCGAAGGATCCATGGAAATTCCGGATTCAAAAATAACATGTCCTAAAGATTTCACACAAGATTGCCAAAAGTGGCACTTAGAAAATTTTGCTTTCAATTGATTGCCCCTAAGGGTTTTCAACACAATTCGAAGATGTTTTTCATGCTCTTCCTTGGTTTTCGAATAAACAAGAATATCATCTATAAAGATGAGAACAAATCGATCGAGGAAGCTTTGAAAATTCGGTTCATAAGGTCAACGAATTAAGCTGGAGCATTTGTCAAACCAAATGGCATAACAAGCCATTCATAAGATCCGTAACGAGTACGGAACGAAGTCAAAGGAATACTATCCTCTGTAATTCGAAGCTGATGAAAACCAGTTGCTAAGTCTAACTATGAAAAGACTCTAGCACCGCAAAGTTGATCGAATAGATCATCAATCTGAGGTAAGGGATATTTATTCTTGATGGTAAGATCATTAAGCTTGCGATAGTCAATGCAAAGCCTAAGTGTACCATCAGATTTCTTTACAAAGATAGTTGAAGCTCCCTAAGGAGAGGAACTAGATCGAATAAACTGTTTCGCTTCCAATTTGGATAATTGTTTACGCATCTCCTCATTTTCCTTATTAGACATACGATAAGGAGGATGAGTGATAGGTAGAGCTCCAGGGATTAGATTAATTCTGAACTTAATTGCTCGCTTAGGTGGTAATCCTAAAACGGGCTCAAAGATGTCGGGAAATTCACAAACAACGTGAATGAGGTAAATGACATCTTCCCCATCATCATTATCGTCATCATGTGGCTTTAGAGAATATGAGGATGCTACGAATTGGAATCTAAATCTATAAGAATAATAGAAATCTACTTAACAGATTGGGGATGTCGAAAATAGATAGTGCTCTCGGGACATAGGATGTGGGCTTCATAACGATTAAGCCAATCCATTCACAAAATCATTTCAAAACCTAAGTAACGCATAACATACAAATCGGCACAGAAAGCATAATCACATAGAATAATTTCAATATCCTTACAAAATAAACTGAGTGTTGCGGATCCACCAACCAGATTCGCAATTCTCAGTGAAGTCATCAAGCCCATAACATTTAAAGACAAAGTATCAACAAGTTCTTTTGATATAAAAGAGTGAGATGCACCTGTATCAAAAAGAACTCGAATAGGATCATCATGAAACATAATAATGCCATCAAGGACAGAATGAGAAATACCTTGACCAAAAGAAGGGTTATTAAGGGATTGCACAACATTCAGCTTTCCCTCTTTCTTGCTTTGAAGTTTGGGACATGAAGATATAAGATGACCCGAACTTTTGCAATAGCGACAATAGAGGAGTTTCAGACACCTATTTGCATAATGGTCCTTAGAACAACAATTGTAGCATTCTCCACGATTAGGGGTAGGAGTCTTTGCTACCGAAGTTGCTTGCTTCCCTTTCTTGTTGGGATTAGGGCCTTTGAACTAACTATTGAGTTGCCTCTTCTTGTTGCTATTGAAGTTCTGTTTGGCACCCCCAACATCACCATCACTTTCTTTATCGACCTCTTCAAGTCGAAGAGCGATATCTACAAGCTGATCGAAAGAAACTTCTAGTTTTAGAAGTAAAGGCTTTTTGAGGTTTTTATTCAACCCATAGATAAAGCTCTGATTTTTCTTCAATGGGGTATTAATATACTCGACCCCAAATTTAGAGAGGGATTCAAAAGATGCGACATAATCTATCACAGAAGATTCACCTTGAACAAGGTCAATAAAGCGTCAAGCTAAAGTTACTTTTTCAACTTCCGGCATAAACTTCAACTCGAACCTTTCCCGGAATTGCTCCCAAGTAAGATCCGCTTCAACAATTTCTGAAATTAAAAGCTCATACCAATCTAATGCTCTCTCCTGGAGCATGCTAGAAACCACTTGGACTCGATATAGACCCACAAGATTTATGCGAGAAAAGATGCGATCGCATGTTCTAAGCTAAGCTTGGACTTCTATAATGCTTTTGGAACCCTTGAATGGCCTTCCACCCAAATTGGTATAATCACTGCACAAGCGTGCAAACCAAGATTTAGGATGAGTAGACTCAGGAATGGGTCTGACAGCTTGGGCATTCTTTACAAGATCCAAAAGCAGTTGGGCAGACATGAACACACCATCTTGAGGAGTAGTACTAGATTGACCGGCACTGGGATGGTCAGGTCTAACCATTTCTCTTCTTTAAGAAAGAAAGAAAGAAGAGGAAAAAGGTTATTCTCAGAATGAATTCAAATAAACTAGATTGATAAAACAAGGCATCATAAAAGAAAATAGGATAGAACGGGTCCTATGACTTGAATTAAATCCTAAGGCACGATTCCTAAGAGAGAATTAGGACAATGATCCTTGCTAGATTATTCCACATTGTTCCGAAGTTTGGCTCTGATATGAAGCTGTGACACCCTACCTCTCTACTCACACTAGCCAAGGACACTACGGGGTAATGTCATCGACTAGCACGAAGAATAAGGCTGTTGAGGAGCAACCATATGTGTAATTGATTTGTGCGAGTACCGATATGTCAGATAGAAGGTCATGCATTTCATTTCAAGAGGAAATCTATCATATCAAATACAAACTCAAAGTTACTACACAGTGGTTATGTGGTCTTCGGGAACAAATATGAAATAAGCATAACAATATATCAGTCACAGATATTCGTATCACAAAGGCGGAAATACATATGAATATAATCACATAGAAGTGTACATCAAAGTAGTGGTCATACAAGATCCACTACATCACAAAAGAATAGGCACAAGTGCGAGACAAAAGAATATGTATACATCATGAAGTCCCTATCTCGAATGTATAAAGACAAAAACTACTAAGCTAAAGTAGTTAGCCAAAAGTCAAAATCTAGTCCCTGTTAAGAGGTCAAGTGGAAGCATCTGAAACACCTCAGTCTGACCCGAGTATTATTTAAGAAAAATAATAATAAACGGATCAGTGTAGCTATAATTATCATGTAAGATGAAATAGGATAAGAGATATGACAAATATATATGATAACAACAAAAATCATACAATATCTTAAGTTTTCTCAAACACAAAAAAAGAATGTCATATTCTTTAGCTTATTCACCAAATCAAAAATATTGATAGGGCTTATCAATGCAGATCACAAAAATTGGTGAAACACAAATTCTAGAAATTAATAACTAGAAATCCAGAAAACATAAAAAGGTGGAGGCTTATCATAAACGGGAGCATGAAAACTCACCAACACGTGTATCACAAACATGATGCTATCCCATAGGTCGCTAACCCATAGAGTCGGTGCAACGACGTAGTACAACGGTACGCCCGAGGAACCTGAAACTCAAATAAGCTAGAACAACGACGTAGTACAACGGTACGTCCGATGAACCGAACTCCATAAAAAGACCATGGATCGCTAGCCCATAAAAATAAGACAAAACTCCATAGAATGTGGTACAGTCCCCCACGCGGACTAAGAGACATCGCATATCGCTAGTCTGAACCACAAAATGATCATCATAGATCAGTGTAAATTACACCAAGCTAGTAAATAAATGAGTTTAGCTTCATGTCCTATAACCACTGGCTTAACTTAAATATTTATGAACAAATTGTAGATTTCCACTCGAAAATTGTCACAAGATTTCAATCGAACAAGTCTAAGAATTAACCGACGAAGTAAATGCAAGCGTTTCATACCACTTGTTTTGCTAAGTTGTTTAATTGGATTTCTCGTACGAATGAGGTAAATATTTGTATATACTAATAGAATAAAAAACGGTTTAAAAAACGAGCTTTGTACTAAAAGTAATGTTGAAGTCATTTGTGAAAGAGTTTGAGTATTTACTACTAGTATAGAAACCTTTGTATTTTAAAGTGACAAACCACAGAAACGATTGTAAAAACAATTTGTCACCAAAAATTCACATATGACAACGTGAATTAAAACCATGAAAATCGATATCGAATCCATCAAATGGATATTTCGAAAAATCTAGAAAAGAAGTCATCAAAGTCAATAATAAATGACAACAACTAACCAGATCAACAAAAATCGATAAAAATTGGAAATTTGCATAAAAACAGGCAAATTGGTTGATTTTAACACTGCCAAACGTCTGGTGGTTCTCCCAGACGTCTGAGCTGAAGGTCTGGAATTTTTCCAGATCACTCAGATGTTTGAGCCGTAGGTCTGGAATGTTTATTCCTTTGCCTCAAACGTCTGAGTGTTTTACTGTAACAACCCGCATATTTTACGATTGTATATTTAAATATTTTTATTTAAATATAGCATCGTTAGTCGAATTTTAGTCCGAAGAAGTCACTATTCGTAAAAGAACAGTCGAATTAGTGAAGTGTCTTTGTGGATCATGTTTCGGAGGAGTCTAATTGAAGAAAACTGTCTTACAGGGATTCAGACGTCTGAACTGAAGCATTCAGACGTTTGAAATTGTTTGAATCAATCCAGAAAGAAAATAGGCAAAAATTGCCATTTTCAGATGTCTGAAATGGACAATTCAGACGTCTGAATATTGTTCTAGGAACTCATATTTTTCCAGATTCAGACGTCTGAATTGTCCATTTCAGACGTCTGAATCAAGAGTGAAGTTGAGAATCAACAATTTGAACGTGAGTCCATTTCCATTGAGTTCCAAATGTTGTTTGCGACTTTTTTGAGTATAAGCTTCGATAGGTTTGGAGTAAGTTGAATTAGGCTATTTTCTATTGGGCTTTGGGTTTGGGTTTCACCCCAACTCACTCTATAACCTAACTCATCCCCTCTCTTCATCCATTCATTCTCATTTCATTTCTTTTTCTCAAGCTCAACTGAAAATGAGGGAAAAGAAAAGGGATTAGAAATTCCAAGCCCTAGATTCATTTGCAAACTCAAATTCAAGTCCAAAATCCAAGGGAAGCTTTGGTAAGCCTTCTTTCCACCTTCTCCATCTATCTCTCTCTCCAATCTCAGAAAATTCCTAAACCCTAATTAGGAAATACTTGTTTTGATCTTAGATTGAAGCTTGTAGAGTTGAAGTGAAGAGTGGTTGATCTTTTCCTTGTGATTGAGCTTCTTATCATTTGTTTTTGAGTTAAAAGGTGAGATTTTTATCTCACATCTAAGTCTATATCGATCTTTGATGTTAGGTATGAATTCCTAACACTTATTTATGTTCATTTGCTTTTCATTTGAAATGATTTGGTGAACATTCCAATGTTTAGCGTTTGAAGTCAAAATCTATGAAATCCTTATATGGTGGTTTGGGCATGT
Source organism: Allium fistulosum (assembly GCA_030737815.1). Classification (NCBI taxonomy): domain Eukaryota; kingdom Viridiplantae; phylum Streptophyta; class Magnoliopsida; order Asparagales; family Amaryllidaceae; genus Allium; species Allium fistulosum. The sequence goes on along the minus strand of CM060907.1, from coordinate 512,693,011 downwards.
TAGTCGGAGTGTATTAGTGAGTCTTTAAGGTTGGGTAGTCGTTTGGCGTAAACCCCTAGCCATCGTCACTCATCCGATTGCTTCCGATATAATTTGGCCATCATTGGCCTAGGCAAAGTATTGCCTGAGCCCTAGGTTCTAACGTCTGAAATATACAAGTCAGACGTCTGAATCTGCTTGTCTCAGCCTAATTTGCCAATTTTGTGTGGGATTCCAATTTTTATCGATTCGTGATTATCTGATTTGTTGTTATCAATTATTATTGACTTGATTATTCCTTTTTGATTTCGTACACGGGTTTAGAAAATGGTCTTTTTAATTGTATTAAAAGCTCGTTTCTCCAATTTATAATTTCTATTTAAAACACACACACAATTTTGCACATCGAGCGAAGAGGGAGGAGAATCAAATGATTAAATAAAACGCGTGCTATGAACACGTGCGTTTATCTTTTCAGTTAATTCCTAATCTATTCGTTTGACCGTTTTGACCTTTGGGTTTGGTTTACCGATGAGATGAGGTGAACTTTGTACTGCTTTGAGTGCGAAATTGGATAACGGTTAGTAAACCATTTAGTGCGAACGTGGGGTATGGGACTCACGTTAACATTTTTCGGGTTCCTTTCTGAGAGTTATGACACATTCTGCCAGTTAGTGGTGTCTAGTACTGGGACTCCGGACCTTTGCCACTACGGTTTGTTGCCTTCGGGGTTTGTTGCCTTCGGTCTTGAACCTTCGGGGTTTGTTGCCTTTGGGCTTGAACCTTCAGGGTTTGTTGCCTTTTGACGTTGCCTTCGGGCGTGTGGATCCTTGTTATACAGTACTGAGCTCGAGCATCTTTTGTTTCTTTGACATTTATATTTCCCTAGAGTATCGCCTTTCGGGGTAGGTTCTTTGAACCACACGATATATAGCGATTACCTTGTGGAAACTTGTGTTACCTTTATTGGTATTTGTTAATTGCCTTTTGGCTTGTTCTGGGATATGATATCCTTTGTTTATTGGGATTGCCGATGGTATGAGGCTTGTTTTGATTCATCTTATGTTAGAATATTTGGTTATCTCCTTTGGGGATATTTGTGGTACTTTATGACCTTGTATGTTCATTATCATTTAGTTTATCTGACTGATTTGTTTAGCTAGACTGACCCATGTATTTTATACTCGGGTCAAACCGAGATGTTTCGGGTTAGGTACATTGGACTTAGCCTATTTTGCTTCCGCATGGACTATTCCGCTAGCTCCTTTTTGTTATAGCTTTTTGTGTAGTCCTTTTTGGCTGTAACTCTGATATGTATTCTTTTGACTCGCCTGTATATTGTGGTTTACTTTATCACTTGACATGTATCATTTTGTATACTCTGTAATGTATTTGAATATGTGTAAATGTATGTGATGATCAACTGTTCTGTGATGTGTATTACATCTGAGTTGTTATATTTGTTCTGATAGATCCTTCAGCCACCTATGGCTTTGTGTTAAGTATTTATTGGATATGTCGATCCACTTGAAAAAAATATAGATATATGCTACCTTGTCGACGTATTCAGTAGATAGTTAAGGCAAGGCTATAGATAGTCGCTCATAACCAGCTCTATTCTCCGCATTAGCAGACGGTGTTACCTTGTAATACTCTTTGTTAATGTGGGTCTCGGAGTGGGGCGTCATATTTACTAGACGTCTAAGCTGAAGCTCAGGGTAAAATTTGCCTAGGCCATTGATGGCCAATTCAACTCGGAAGAGATTGAATGAGCGATGGTGGCTAGGGACTTATGCCAAGTGACAACCCAGCCCTATAGGCTCTTCAATACACTCCAAACAACATGTCCAAACGTCCATAGTAGGATTTTCATAGATTTTGACTTCAAAATACCAAAAATTGGAAAATTCACCAAATCAATTCAATTCAAAAGCAATTGAACAGGAAATAGATGATAGAAATTCATACCTAACAACAATGAAAACTATAGACATAGATGTGAGTTCAAGAACTCACCTTTAAATTCAAAAACAAGGAATGAGAAGCTCTAAAACAAAGCAAGATCAATCTCTCTTCAACTTCACTTCAAGAACCTTCAATCTATGATCAAATGCAAAGTTTTTCCTAAGTTAGGTTATAGGAAAAATCAAGAATTGAAGAGGAATTGAGATGGAGAAGATGAAGACCATACTTACCTAAGCTTCTCCTTGATTTTGGTACTTGGATTTGAATTTACTAATAATCTAGGGTTTAGGAATTTTAATTTCCTATCTTTTCCCTCATTTTTCCTTTAGGGCTTGAGTGTTAGGAATAATGGAATGAATGAATAAAGAGGAGTGGAGTGGGAGGTATTTAGTAGAAGGTTTGGGTTCTCTTATTGGGTTAATGGGTTAAAACACAAACCAAAGCCTAAACAAAATACCAAAATCCTAATCAACTCCAAACATATCAATGTTTATACTCAAAAAAGTTGTAAACATCATTTTAAAATCAATGGAAGTGGTCTCGAGTTCGGATTCGACTATTTACAAAAATTCATATTTCGGACTTTAAATACAATAAACGATGCTATATTTAAATAAAACATTTAAATATATAATCGTAAAATATGCGGATTGTTACATAAGTTTTCAAAGACATGTAGGAGGCAAGCTAGATTATAAGAGTTCTTTTTATTTTGATTCCGTTGTGTTTGTGTTGTAAAGGCAAAGTTGTTTACTTGCCTAGTTGTATACTCTGATCATCCAATGGGGCATCTTCATATGTCGCTCTTGGCATATGTTATAATAATTATATTTTTCTTTGAACATAGTTCTCGAATATGGGATTATGTAATGAATGTTGAAATGATTTGAAACGAAATGTGAAAGTTGTTTTATGATTTTAAAATTTTTCCATATCCATGTGTTTATGTATATCAATGTACCTAACATTACCATATTTGGTCGCCGAGGATTAATAACTATGGATGACTACAGCATCCATAGCCGTTAGTTTTGGCCTCCAAGTGGGGGATTTTACAAGTTGGTATCAGAGCCATGGTTTATGAAACTTAAATAAATTTAAACCTAAAAAAAATTTCATAACATAATCCAATGAATCAAAAATAAGATCGGGGTTTGGGATAACACTATAGAAACATACTTGTATTTGATATATATTTATATATATAAGTATGTATTCCCCTCTCTCTTAGACCGTTCTTATGTATCTTACTAAGGCTCATATGCAGATTTAAGAGAAAGAAGATATGGAGGCAGAAAATGGAAGAGGAAATTGCGGTGGAGGAAGAACCACGACCAACGAAAATGCTCGACCCACTAGGAGGAACCCAGGTCGACAGGCTAATGCTTACCAAAATGAAGATGCCAATGTGGGTGCTGGAAATCCCCCAGTAGATATGGGGATGATGTATCAATTCTTCGTCAATCTTATGTAAGCTGGGGCAGCTGTTGGAGTTGCTTGGAATATTGGAGGAGCTAATCCTGTGGCTCCAATTTGGAATAACTATGCTAAGTTGAGTAGAGACTACACTAGTCTTGGTGGAAAGCCATTTATGGGAACAGAGGATGCCATAGAAGTGGAGAATTGGCTGTTGCATTGTGAGAGAATCTTCACTGATTTGGATTTGGATGATGAGCGGAATAGGAGATTAGCCTCTAGGAAGTTGCATGGGGCAGCGCTTCATTGGTGGAATAGTGTTACTGTCGGGGTTCTTGAGGAAGAATTGACTTAGGCAGAATTTAGGAGGAGATTTGAGCAAAATATTTTGTCTAAAGTTGCCAAGTCGACATTGCTGAGAAAGTTTATGGATCTGGTGCAGGGAGAGATGTCGATAATTGAGTATGCCACTAAGTTTGATGAGTTGTCCGATATGAATATGCTACTATAGACACCATCATCAGGAGGAATGAAAGTTCATTTGGGGACCGAAGCCCAAGATTGCTAGGGCGACCTTGACACATCTTTGAGATCTTGTAATGTAGTTGTGGAGATGGCAATCCGACATGAGGAAATGCTTGCTATTTGTGCAGAAGAAAAGCCAGTTGAAACCCAGGGTTCTTAGGGAAAGAAGAGAAAGTTCTTTAAGAATAAGGGATCCTAGAAAGGAGAGGCTGCCAAGAAGGCAAAGGCTGATTTAGTTTGCTTCAAGTGTGATAAGAAAGGCCATTATGCACATGAGTGTCGGTCAGGCAAGGGGAAGAAGGCTATAGAAAAGAAGAGAATGAAGTGATTTAACTGTGATAAAGTTGGGCATTATAAGAATCAGTGTCTAGAGCCAGTTAGGGCGGACAGGGGGAAAGTCTTTGCTATTGGACCATCATCAGCTATGCCAACTACAGTGGAAAACGGGAAGACTATAATGGATGGTACGCTTTTGATTCAGAGTATACCAATTAGGGTACTATTTGATACTGGTGCGTTACGCTCATTTATATCTCAGTGTTTAGTTGATAGATTATGCTTAGAACCTACATACCTTGTTACTTCCTTAAGGGTTGCGAATCTGATAGGAGGATATGCAACTCTGGAGATGCGATCATGTGACCAGTTAGAACTTGATTTGTTAAGTCATAAGTTTGCATGTAGTCAGTATGTTTTTCATAGATTTTGGGATCACCTTGGGTATGGATTGGTTGGGTAAGTATGAGGCTAGGATATTTTGCCAGGATAGAGAAATATTGTTGAGACACCCTGATAGTTATAACCTAATCATATTCTCAGTGGAGAATTCTGACCAGAGAGTTTGTGCTTTGTTAAGTGCTATGGAAGCAAAAGAACAGTTAAGTTAGGTTCGAGTAGCAAGAGAGTTTGCATATGTCTTTGAGCCAGTTACAGGATTACCACCGAAATGAGCTATTGAATTTTGGATAGACCTTATGCCAAAAACTAAACCTGTAAGTAGACCACCTAGCAGGATGACACCGATCGAGATGAAGTAATTGAAGGTGTAGCCAGTGGATCTAGAAGGAAGGAATTTTATTAGACCAAGTAGTTTGCCTTAGGAAGCGGCCGCAGTGTTCCTGAAGAAACTAGATTGGTCTTTGAGGATGTGTATCGACTATTGTAAGTTGAACGAGAGGAAGATTAAGAATAAGTATCTTTACCGAGAATAAATGATCTCTTTGATCAGTTGTGTGGAGCCAGAGTGTTTTCCCGATTGGATTTAGTGATAAGTTTCCATCAGTTAAGAGTGGTAGAGGATAGTATTACATTGATAGCATTTCTTACTAGGTATGGTCCGTATGAGTGGGTGGTGATGCCATTTGGGTTAACGAATGCACCTGCTTTCTTCGTGGATTTGATGAACCGGGATTTCCGAGATTACTTGGATAGGTTTATGTTGGTGTTTATAGATGACAGTTTAGTATACTCTGAAGATGAGAGAGAGCAAGAGGATCGTCTTAGAGTAGTGCTTGAGATGCTGAGGCAGCATCAGCTTATAAGGCGAAGTTTTCCAAGTGTCATTTTTGGAAGAAAGAGGTTAAGTTTCTTGGTCACGTGGTTTCAGAGGAAGGATTGCCAGTCGATCCAGTTAAGATCGATGCATTTGATAATAGAAAGATACCAAAGACGGCAACTGAGATTAGAAGTTTTCTTGGACTTACTGGCTATTACTGGAGATTCATCAAGGATTTCTCGCAGATAGCAGCACCGTTGACTAAGATAATCAGGAAGGATGTGAAGTTCACCTGGTCTGATAAATGTGAGGAAGCAATCCTTAAGTTAAAGCATTTGTTGACCAACGCGCCTGCGTTAGTGGTTCTAGAAAGAAACCAAGGGTTGGTGGTGTATACTAATGCATGTGGGACTGGACTAGGAGTTGTGTTGATGTAGAAGGGTAAAGTCATTGCCTACGATTCTGACGCAGCAATGGAATAACAGAAATGATTATGATGATGAAAGTAGAAATCGATGAAGTAGAAGATACCGAAATGCCCAAATTCGTTGATCCGAAGATACCGAATTTTAGCTATCCCAAACACGTTGATCGCGCACGATACCGTGTTCAAAGATCTATGATTCTTCGCACGTTGATCTAGCGCACTAGATTCCGTGAATCGGCTTCAGCAGTCGTTGAATCGAGTGCACTCGATTAACCGAAAGTGGAGATAGGAGACTACACTCAACTACCAATTTAAGAAGAGACACAAGCTCTCAAAACAAAAGTTTTATTCAAAATCAACAACCTTTACAAATGACCAACACTCCGTTATTTATAGAAGTTACAACTCAACACGACGTAATTCTGGACAACACTTAGGTCGGCAACGACCTACGACCTAAAAATAAGACGACTTAACTCACACGACCTAACTACTTATAGTATTTACAACAGTTACAATCATACGAGTTAAGAAAATTACAACACACGACCTAAAATACAACACACCCACGGCAGAAACGACCTAAGTTTCTCCAGCGAACTAAGTCTTGCGACCTATTCTTGAGCGACTTAAAAATCCAGCAGTGAGCGACCTAAAATAGAAGGCAGCGACCTATCTTCTTGGCGACTTAAGGCAAGTGACCTAACTTCCCGCATCACTAGGTCGAGCGACCTATCTTCTTGCGACCTAATTTAGGTCGGAACATTTCTCTGCGAACTATCGTAGGTCGTAATTCTGTCTCGCGACCTAACTTAGGTCGGAACATTTCTCCGCGACCTATCGTAGGTCGTAATTCGTTAGGTCGTCTGAGCGCATTTTCCATTAGCTCGTTAGCTCGTAAGTCGCTAGGTCGTTCGCGACCTAAAGCAAGCGACTTATCACAGCGTGTTGCAGCCTCTTCCTCTAGCTTCTGGTTAGGTCGTAGCTCATTCTCTTGCGACTCGTGAGGTCGTGAATGACCTTCACTAGGTCGTGAGCGACCTAAAAACTCACTAGGTCATGAGCGACCTAAAATCTCACTAGGTCGTGGGCGACCTAAAATCTCACTAGGTCATGAGCGACCTAAAATCCTGGAACGAGCAGATTGCGCTGCATCATCCTCCCTCGGTTGACAAAAATTCGACCTCGAATTTGCACCTTCCTCTTCCACAACAAGTTCATCCCCATGATACGGAATCAAATATTTGACATTGAAAACATCAGAAGTATGAACATTATCAGGCAACTTCAATTGATATGCATTCTCATTGATTTTCTTCAAAATTTCCACTGGACCGATTTTTTGAGCTTTCAACTTATTATACGTTCCCACTGAAAAACGATCTTTTGTCAACACGGCATAAACCAAGTCACCTTCTCTGAAATTCACACTCCTTCGCTTCTTATCCGCCAGTTGTTTATACTTCTCGTTTGATGCAAGCAATCGTTCATGAACAGTTTTGTGGCATTCCTGCAACTCAGTCACAAAATCACCAGCTCGCTTAACAACTCCCTTCTGATATGGAACTATTGCCAAATCCAACGGTCCCTTTGGCAAGCTTGAATATACAACCTGAAACGGACTGAATCCAGTACTTCGATTGACTGCATGATTATGTGCAAACTCTGCTTGACATAACTTCACATCCCAACTCTTCAGATTATCCTTTACAAGACACCGCAATAAATTTCCTAGGGATCTGTTAACAACTTCGGTCTGTCCATCGGACTGCGGATGATAAGCACTACTAAAATTCAGCTTTGTTCCCACCATCTTCCACAAACTTAGCCAAAAATGACTCAGAAATCTAGTATCCCTGTCGGAAACTATGGACTCCGGTAATCCATGCAAACGATATATCTCTCTAAAGAACAATTGTGCAACACGGACGGCATCCGTTGTCTTCTTACATGCTATGAAATGTGCCATTTTCAAAAACCGATCAACTACAACAAATATAGAATCATTTCCCCTTTGAGTTCTAGGCAAGCCCAACACAAAATCCATGCTCACATCCACCCATGGTTTTGTCGGAACTGGTAAAGGCATGTATAATCCTGCATTTGTAGCGGTTCCCTTTGACACTTGACAGACATGACATCTCTCCACAAACCTCTCCACTTCTTTTCTCATTGACGGCCAAAAGTAAGATTGAGAAATCAGCTGTAATGTACGGTCTCTACCCACATGTCCTTCCTCATGTAGCTCCTTGACAATTTTCATTCGTAAACTGCAATCTGGTACACATAATCGATTTTCTTTAAATAGAAAACCATTCACCAATACAAACTCATCTGTCTTTCCCTCCTTGACTTCATCTACAAACTTTGCAAAGTAAGGATCTTCAACACACAACTCTGGAAGTACTCCGAACCCCATTACTTCAACTTTCATTGTAGTTAATAAATGATTTCTTCTGCTCAACGCATCCGCCACACGGTTTGTCACTCCGGATTTGTGTTTCACAACAAATGTAAATTGCTGCAGATATGCAATCCATGATGCATGCCTTGCTGAAATTTTCTCCTGTCCTTGCAGATGTTTCAAAGCCTCATGATCAGTGTATAACACAAACTCCTTGTGAAATAAGTAATGTCTCCAATGTTTAATGGCTTGTACCACAGCATAAAATTCCACATCATACGTACTGTATCTCATCTTTGCTGCTGATAACTTCTCACTAAAATATGCAATAGGACGTCCTTTCTGACTTAACACCCCTCCAATCCCAACTTTAGATGCATCAGTATGTAACTCAAATAACAACTGAAAATTTGGCAATACTAGAATTGGTGCTCTCGTCAAAAGCTCCTTGATCCGCTCAAAAGCAACCCCTGCTTCCTCTGACCATAAAAATTGTTTCCCCTTCATACAATCAGTAACTGGTGCCATCACGCTACTGAAGTGTGGAATGAACCTTCGGTAGAATGACGCCAAACCATGAAAACTTCTAACTTCTGTTATCGTCCTGGGTTGTGGCCAATTTCTGATTGCTTCAACTTTATTCCGATCCACTTGTATACCTCCTCCCGATATAACATACCCCAAAAATAAAACACTATGCGTCATGAACACGCATTTCTTCGTTGCAGCATAAAATTGTTCATGTCGCAGTACCATCAACACTTCTCTCAGATGTTGCAAATGTTCCTCTGCGCTTCCACTATATATCAGTATATCATCAAAATACACCACCACAAACTTTCCAATGAATGGTCTAAAAATCTGATTCATCACCCGCATGAATGTACTAGGTGCATTCGAAAGACCAAACGGCATAACCAGCCATTCGTACAACCCCTCACGTGTCTTGAACGATGTTTTCCATTCATCCCCTGGTCTTATTCGAATTTGATGATAACCACTCTTCAAATCAATCTTCGAAAAGATAGCAGCTCCACTAAGTTGATCCAACAAGTCATCCAATCTAGGCATAGGAAATCTGTATCTCACTGTAATCTTATTCAACGCCTGACTATCAGTGCACATCCTCCACGTCCCATCCTTCTTCGGTACTAACAATGCTGGTACAGCACATGGACTTAAACTTTCCTGCACACTCCCCTGTTCAAGCAATTCTTCCACCTGTCTTCTCAACTCCTCGTGCTCCTTTGGACTCATTCTGTAGTGTGGTCTATGAGGTAACACAGCTCCTGGAACAAGATCAATTTGATGTTGAATGTCCCTCAACGGTGGTAACTCCGTTGGCAACTCCTCTGGAAATACATCTTCAAATTCCTTCAGCACTGGATTTACTTCTTCAGGGATTTCAACCACTTCTTGACTCACACGTCCAATCAACAAAAACACTTCTAGCTCCTCTTCTACTTCCTTAACAAACTCCTTCAAAGATAGAAAAGTTTTAAGCTCTTAAATCTCCTCCAACTTGCTTTCTTCTTGTTGTCGCTTCTTGGGAACTAAAGTAATTTTTGTGCCTTCAAACATGAAACTATAACTGTTAGTATGCCCATCATGTTGTACAGCCCTATCATACTGCCACGGTCTCCCCAACAACAGATGACATACATCCATGTCCACAACATCACACCAAATTTCATCTTTGTATTTCTTCCCAATTGAAAAATTAACACAAGCCCTTCGACTAACTTTCACCTCCCCACCTTTCCTCAACCAAGCTAACTTGTAAGGTTTCGGATGCTTCTCAGTTTTCAAAGACAACTTCTTCACAGCTTCTGTAGAGATAATATTATCACAGCTTCCCGCATCAATGACAAACTTGCAAACCCTTCCCAAGATAGTGCACGTTGATTGAAAGATGTTACTCCTCAACCAGCTAGTCTCTTCCTCATGCTTCGGTGTCAAGCAATTCCTTCTCATCATTAATGTATATCCATCATCTCCCGACAATAACTCTTCCTCCTCAACCGGTAATGAATTAGAACATTCAGCCTCCTCATCCTCATCTTCAACCTCAGCTATCATTGCTCGCTTCTTCGACTTCGGACATTCATTGCTTTTGTGACCAACCTCTTGACAATTAAAACATTTGATACCACTGTTGACTTTAGTCTTAGCTACTTCACTAACAACTGGTTTTGTAACAGCCTTTGAAACATTCACATTGCTACTAGCCCCTTTCACTTGATTGTTGGAATTTGTAAACACACCTCCACCTCTTCTACCTTGCTTCTCCCAAGCTAACGCCTTTTGGTGTGCTTCAGCAACAGATTTGGGATCAAACATATTCACCATATCTTGAATCTGCATTCTCAACCCTCCAACAAATCTAGCTGTCAACTGTTCCTCCGTCTCCATAATATCATTCCTGGCAATAAGCTGATAAAATTCTGTAATGACCCAAGATTTTAGGAATTTATTCTGAAAAATATAAATAAATTCAAAATAATTTTTAAATAAATTTTGAAAGGGAATTGATATAGCTTGATAGTGTATCAGTATGTGTGTACATGTGTGCACAGGAAATGCACATGAACTAAAGCTAAAATCCCTAAACTCTAAGAATAAATACATATTGATATGTATGGGAATATATATATATATATAGATTAAATCCTTAAAAGCTGTATGCATAAGTAAATATACATATATGGATGCTACTGAATATTTTTGAGTGTACATGTGCATGTGTGTGTCAATACAGAATGATGTATAAATATATATATGGGTGTACTAATTATTTCAGTAAGACTTATATATATATATATATATATATATATATGTTAATAAAATACTAGAGTTCAAATTAGTAAAATAAAATATACAGACATATTTTAGTATATAGGCAGAAAGAAAAAAAATGAGGATATAAAAAGGAGTAGTCCTCTTGTAAATAAATAAAGGAAGTACATACCATTTACATGAAAGCTAAAAATAGGAAAAATAAGACAAAACAGGGAAATGCTTGGTATAGGCAGAATTAGGAAGAGTATTTGATAAATAACAAATCAAGTCACATTTTTAGCATGATTGTAGACAAAGGAAAAAGTATTTTCTGAAAAGCAAATTTCTGAAATTAACCAAAAAGAATATAACCACTTTTCTCTTCACCTAAATTAAGCCGGGAAGGGTAGAATTTTGGGTTCAAATAAAATGGAGATAACATAATTTTTTTTCTGGTGGGCAAAAATGGCTTTAGCCAATACCCAAAACCCTAAGGAGGACCCTGTATATATATATGCATATGCAGCAGCCTCCTCTCCTTCTCAGAAAAGAACTTTGAAAAAAAAAGAAACAACACCATAGAAATCATAAGGCAAGGGAAGGAAAAGAGCTTGAGGCTAAAGGCAGAAGTTCATCAATTAATTAAGGAAGCAGAGAAGAGAGCTAGGTGAGAAAACTCACTCAACAACTTAAGGCACTAAGTCCTAATGAAGGCAGCCAGTTATAAATGAATTTTTCTTAAAAGTATATGTGATTGTTCTTCAGAAGTTAAGGATGCTTTAATGCTAAATGGTTGTTCTGGTTGTTTTATTTTGTGAATATTCTAAATATGATCTGCATGCATACATAAGTATCTTTGAAACCCAGATCTCTTTTTAATATGATACTGGTTAGAAACAAATAAATACCCAGAAAAAAATAAAATGTTGGATATAAGCAAGTAGTGTTGGTTTTGGCTCAACCCAGAAGAATTGATAAACTTATGGGCTGCAATATACATATGTATATGTGCTAAGGCTTAAAATGAAAAGGAATTAGGAGTGCAATAGGCTTGCCTATGTGCTGACACTCCTAATTCAAAGAAAATATACAATATCCACCCAGCAAATATATTTTGTGATTTAGGAAGCTTGGTCAATCTGAGTTAACTAAAGCACAGATGTTTGCAATAAAATCTTCCCATAGAGCCATAAACCAATGTTAGTTGTCTATATCTCTTTAAAATTGCAAGAACATGTTTTAATAAGTACCAATATTAAAATTGCTTGGTTGTCTCTGTTTGTTTATGAGAATGATAAGGAATGCTATGAGGTGAATGCTTGTTTTTGTAAAATAACTCACTGATTGGGTTTGCTCTGAAAAATTTAAAAGAGAAAGTACCTAAGAATTTGATTAGGAAATGGGGTCAAGATTACTGCAGGAATGACTTGTGTTCTTGAGTAATGCAAGTTGACACATGGCTTGTTCAAGTCCTGAGATCTTTGTGTAATGGAGTGAATTAGTTCATTACAGTGTGTCCATTGATTCATAAAATTGCAGATGAGACCAGGATAGATAAATATACCAAGGGAAAAATATTTGATATGATGTGGAAACTAGAGTTTTTCCCAGAATTGAAATATGAGGATGGAATAAATGATTTAACTCATATTGGTTATTTTCCTGTTTGGTGTGAGTGATTGTTTGACTATGACTGAATTGTATGCTTGAATGTATGTACCATATTTATATATGTAGTCTTTGGAAAGAAAGATTATAATATGCACATGCACAATGACACAGAGCATGCACACAAGTATTACCTGTTTCCAAAGGGCAGAACTTTATGCATATGTACTTAACTTGATTTTAACCTAATTAATTAATTGCTTTTGTGAATTTTCTCATACCAGACATGTGTCTGACCCTAGTGTGCTAATGGCATCTGGGGTGTCTCATTTAAAATGAGGCAGCTTCAAATGCTTTTTCAGGGACAGCAGCCTCTAGATAGGAGTAGAAGCAAAGCATTGAGAAGAAGATTATAGCATGCTAGAATTAGATAGATAAGAGCTTACAAGATGAAATTTGCATGTATGATATTTTAAAAAGAAATTTCCATTGTACTAAGTACAGAGTGATGTTGGATATTTGGTTAAGTATTTTGAGAATTTGACTTGGAACTGGTATTTAAAATATCTGAGTTTTATTATCTGGAATGTTGAAAAGCTTTAACTATAATTTTGTAAGTTAGATCACCAGTAGGGATTTTATAAGATAGTGATGTTAGATCCATATTACTAAATTATTTACATGTTCAGATATGATTTGCTCAGACACTGTCACACCAGTACCTTAGTAATTTTAACATAAAATCTGAATCCCTCTTTACTAAAGCTTTGGGCAAAATGCATTTTAAGACCTTCTGAAATATGTCTGAGTAGAGAGTCTGTTCAATCCATATTTTATTTGCTAAGTATCCATGTGTGAGGAAACTCACCCCGGACTGCATTTCATTAGTCTAGTACCTTGGTATCAAGGAATCAAGCTTCTGGAATATGATGATTCACTTAAGAATATCCCAGACATGAGTTTGCACATAAGGTAGATATTATAAGAAAGCAAACATAGGAAATGATATAAGCTTATATCATTTTCAAAGCACAGACACTATACAATTGATTTTTACAGATAATCATAACATAATTATCTGGGTTCTATGAATCATATTTCATGGAGAATCCAGCAAGCTATCAAAGAATAAAAAACCATACTATTACCTATATGAATAAGATTTTCATTACTTAAATAATAAAATGAAATTAAGCTATGTGGGGATTGATTAAATTTAATCAATCACGGTAACCTCTTGTTTGCCATAACCTGATTAAACCAGAGGGGCACATGCATCTTCATATGTGTGTGCATATTTTATGTGGTTGCACTGATATATCTATATTGGTAAAAATTTTGATCCTGGATAAAGTTTGTTTATTGGGAAAAAAATGACCCTGGAAAAAATATATTTGTTAATAAATGATATATACATATATCATCTTTAAAAATAAAAAAAAAATCCTTACAAACTGAAGGTAGAGAAGAGAGGGTCATTTCAAATTCATCTGCATAATCAGTAACAGTCTTCGTTCCTTGCCTCAAGTTCGGCAAACGTTGATACATAAGAGACTGATAATTGTAAGGTAAGAATGTAGCTTTCATCAACCTTGATTCATATTATTGGTGACCTCCTTCTTTGACCTTGATTCATATCATTCATCAAACTCGGTTTCCTCCATGGTTCGAGATTAGCGACCTCCTTCTTTGACCTTGATTCATATCATTCATCAATTTCTCTAACCTTCCAATACCTTCATCTAACTTCTCATTGAATTTGTTACTTATGCGTTGTTCCATTTGCTCGGCATCTCCCCTCTTGTACAAATCTTCAATATTTTGATGTCGATTAGCTCTTCTCGGTGGCATGATTTGAAACTTCACAAACACTTCAATTCTCGGCTTGGATTTTCGAAATGATACCAAATGATGCTCGGCCTTCAACTTCAAACTTTGGCACGCAAAGCTTCCACGCAAAATTCAAACACTTTTCAATCTTTGATCCGAAATGAGATGGATCAAATTCTTCAAACTTGTTGCAACTTTGTGATGAACACGTTGAACAACCAACTTCCCCAAATGATGTACGACTTCAATTAACTCCTCAAACTCTTCAAATAAGATTGGCTTCAAGACTCGGTTTAGCTATGATTGGCTAAGTCTCGCTCCGATACCAAATGACGCAGCAGCGGAATAACAGAAATGATTATGATGATGAAAGTAGCAATCGATGAAGTAGAAGATACCGAAATGCCCAAATTCGTTGATCCGAAGATACCGAATTCTAGCTATCCCAAACACGTTGATCGCGCACGATACCGTGTTCAAAGGTCTACGATTCTTCGCACGTTGATCTAGCACACTAGATTCCATGAATTGGCTTCAGCAGTCGTTGAATCGAGCGCACTCGATTAACCAAAAGTGGAGATAGGAGATTACACTCAACTACCAATTTAAGAAGAAACACAAGCTCTCAAAACAAAAGTTTTATTCAAAATCAACAACCTTTAAAAATGACCAACACTCCGCTATTTATAGAAGTTACAACTCAACACGACTTAATTCTGGACAACACTTAGGTCGGCAACGACCTACGACCTAAAAATAAGACGACTTAACTCACACGACCTAACTACTTATAGTATTTACAACAGTTACAATCATACGAGTTAAGAAAATTACAACACACGACCTAAAATACAACACACCCACGGCAAAAACGACCTAAGTTCCTCCAGCGACCGAAGTCTTGCGACCTATTCTTGAGCGACTTAAAAATGCAGCAGTGAGCGACCTAAAATAGAAGGCAGCGACCCATCTTCTTGGCGACTTAAGGCAAGCGACCTAACTTCCCGCATCACTAGGTCGAGCGACCTATCTTCTTGCGACCTAACTTAGGTCGGAACATTTCTCCGCGACCTATCGTAGGTCGTAATTCTGTCTCGCGACCTAACTTAGGTCGGAACCTTTCTCCGGGACCTATCGTAGGTCGTAATTCGTTAGGTCGTCTGAGTGCCTTTTCCATTAGCTCGTTAGCTCGTAAGTCGCTAGGTCGTTCGCGACCTAAAGCAAGCGATTTATCACAGCGTGTTGCAGCCTCTTCCTCTAGCTTCTGGTTAGGTCGTAGCTCATTCTCTTGCGACTCGTTAGGTCATGAACGACCTTCACTAGGTCGTGAGCGACCTAAAAACTCACAAGGTCATGAGCGACCTAAAATCTCACTAGGTCGTGAGCGACCTAAAATCTCACTAGGTCGTGAGCGACCTAAAATCCTGGAACGAGCAGATTGCGCTGCATCAGATTCACAACAGCTTAGACTGCATGAAGTAAGATATCCTACTCATGATTTACAGTTGGCTACGGTGATATTTGCATTGAAGATATGGATACATTATTTCTTAGGGGAGAGATTTGAGCTATACACAGATCATAAGTCTTTAAGGTACTTATTCTCTCAAAAGAAGTTGAATATGAGACAGCAGAGGTGGCTGGAGTTCTTAGCAGCTTACGATTTTGGTATAAAGTATACTCCTGGGAAAGGAAATAAAGTACCGGATGCTCTTAGCAGATAACATCAGAATGTGGTGTTAGCTATGTTGGCAGAATGGAAAGATTTAGAAGCCTTGACTACTTGTAGTGTGCAGTTAAGATCGACTACTAGTTCTAGTCAGAGCACCGCCATGTTGTCCTGTTTAGAAGTTCAACCAATGTTGATCGAAAAGATTTCTTCTAAGCAAAAAGTGGATCCATTATTAGCCGAGAATATTACAAGGCTTGAAGTTGGGTTGGAGATCGATGATCTAAATAATTTTAATCTTGACCAAAGAGGATGGTTGAGAAAGAAGGGACGATTGTGTAATCTGAATGTTGAGGACTTAAGGAAAGAACACTAGTACAAAATAGGTTTGTTTCTTCTCCTCATTTGCATCGTTTGTTTTTACAAACAACACAAATGAAATCAATTTTGTCGGTCCATTCTTAACAACCGATGTAATTGACATATGGAAGTAGTAGAAAATTAAAAACTGCAATTTGCGTCGATTGTTAGTTACAGCCGATGCGAGTAGACTAAAGCAATAGAACCTATTTGCGTCCGTTTTCTTTACAACCGATGCAATTAACTTCATTTGTGTCTGTTATATAGGAACCGACACAAATTAACTTCATTTTTCCATGTATCCGACCACCCCTGCTTCCTCCTTCTTCCCAAATGAAAAAAGCAATCGATTCAGAAAAGAAAAAAAAGAAGAAAAAAAACATCGATAAAAAGAAACGCTTGTCAATTTTGATTTTACCGCCAATTTCCATCGATCGAAGAGCGCCAGTTTCTATCCATTTTCTTTTGTCAATTTCAATTGCCCACTTCCTTCAGATATTGAATTTCGTTTTTTAGTCGATTATTAATTTCGATTTTGATTTTGATTTCCATTCGTATTGTTCTTGTTTTAAAGTTTGCCGTATTATTCTTGTTTTAAAGTTTGCCGACTTTGATTTCGATTTCAATTTCCAGATTTCATATGAAAAAAGGCAATCGTATACAAAATATAGACACGGTCATTTTTATTTCCAAATTTCCAAAATATATTACTAAAAATATAGAAATAAAATTATATACAAAATATTGTCCAGATAAGAAATAATTTAACTGAAACTTTTACTACTAATAGACGTAGTCATTTTGAATAAGAGTAAAAATTATTTAAAGCAATCAAAATCTTTGATAATTTTTAAAACTAAATTTGCATCATTTTAGTAATTTGATAGTTTACGAAAAAAATTAGCAGTAAATATCATAATTTTGCTTCAACCCAACAAGTATATTGGATTATCAATATGCCATATCATTATATAATATAAATCAGAAAATTAAAATAAAGTTAACATAAATAGAAAAGAGGAGTACCATTGCAAGTTATTTTTATCTATTATGACAAATTGATATCAATTTGTGTATCCTTGTATAAGGTCATGAATTTATAGTTTGTTTATCTTTGTATATGCCCATGTCAGAGATAAGCTAATTTAAACTGGCATAGCACAACTGTAAATGCACACACATAAGTGACAACTTTGGTGCATTTTTTCACTAATATCAAGGAGATCAGAGATACTAAAGATTGAAAGTCTAGTGAAGGGAAAAGGTAAGAATTTAATGCTTACATTGTAAAGCACAACTCAGGCAAAGATATTGAGAGGAATACGGAAGAAATATATGGGAGACCTTACTTTCTGAAAATGCTTACACACCAAATAACAGATATTTATATGTATTTTTCAACTGCAACCTATATTTATATCAAAACATAACAAATTAAGTTAATAAATATATATCTACAATTTTCAGTTTACGTATATACAACAAATGAAAGTGTGCAATATTAACTGTCACCATGTGTTCTTAGTCATGTATATTTTCAATATTTGGAATTATTTGTAGCATATATGCAATTATTGTAGATCTGTACCATCCATACAGAATTCTAATCCAAATATTGCAAGTACACTTGAACGTTAGTCTCTTCTATTGACTAGTCTTATAATATGTGGTCTTATAGGAATGTTGAAAGTGGATGACTGATAATAAGAATTCTGTGTTCTTCGATTGACTAGTCATATAATATGTAGTCGACTTTTGTAACAACCCGCAAATTCGTACCAATTAATTATCGCCATTAGGTGATTAAATCGTTCATAAATTTTAATTGAAATTAAAAATCAATTTGAAATTCTTTTATAAACATGGTTAAAAGTATTTGGGCTTTAAATAAATATACCTTTTTATTTTATAGTGGCCCATTTGTTTTGATGAAGAGATGATACCAGTACCATTCTTTATCTGGCATTCATTCTAACCCGATCCCCCTTTTCATTTTCTCATTCATTAAAACCCTAAAAGAAAAAGCATTCGAATGAAAAATGGTGGCCTCGCGACAAATTAGGGCTTTGGCAGCTTCATTCTTCTTTCTCGAATTAAGGCTTCGGCTCTGGTTTGCGCTCGTTCTCTGACGGTCGATTCTCTGGGTTGCTTGCGCTCGTTCGCTGTTGCTCGATTCTCTGATCGCCTCGACCTCGTCTCGGAGCAGCTCGTCTCCGCTACGTTAATAAGGTGAGTGGACCTCTTCACTCACATCTAATTTCACTTGTGCTTCGACTGTTTAATTTCATTTGAATGAGGTTGATTTCTGAGACTTTCAATTCGCTAGGCTTTGAATGCTCGATCGAATTTGGCTGCTGGTTTTTATGATGTTATTGTTGTTTGACTTTTGAGTTTGGACTTGTTCCTATTTCGTGAGTATCACTGGTTCGATTTTGTTTGGATGTTTGCGATGAATTCCGACCTCTTCCATAGCGTATATTTTTGTATATTACATTACTTGAGTTGCCATTTCATATGCTTGTACTGCTGATCATGGTAGTCTGGTCTTGTTTGCTTGTGACATTTGTTCCCGGTTGCACATTCCTGGTTCATGCTGGTACTGATGGTCTATGTTGTTTTTGAACTTCAAGTCTGCACTTCATATAATCTGACTACGGTGGCCTTCATGTATTTTGATTTGCTGGGTCTTTGCATTTGAAACTTTGTTATTTGCTGTCCTTTACATGCTGTGACTTGTCACTTGAACTTGTTTTCATTTGAGTTGCTTGTATATGTATACAAGCGTTCACTGGGTCCATGAGGCATATTGCATTTGTCGTCGTAGCACATCACAGGTTCTAGTTGATTTACTGTCTCATTTGCCATAGCTTGATCCATTCAGAAACATTGTTGCATTTTAGTTGTAGCTTGGTCTGCATTATTGCTTGAAGTGATTGATGACACTTGTGGTTGTTTCACTGAAGTCTGATATGCATCCCTGACCCATGACTTCTGCAACCTTTGAACTCCAGTTAGTCTTCGACTACAAACTCGACTTTTTTGATATTGACTTTGTTCAACTTTTGCTTGTTGTTTTCTTTACTGATCTTGTTCATGCTTCCACTGTTTTCCTGCATTCACTTAGTTGCTTGTACAATTGTTCACTAGTCTCTGTTTGACCTGAATTTGCTTTAAGTACACTGCACCATTGTAAACTTTGATTGCTTGAAACAGTTTTGGCTTTGTGCCCTTGTAGCTTGGTTGAGTTTACACTGTTTTGCATCTGTAGTAGTTCATGTTACATATATCACTGATCTTTGCATTTTCCAGTTTTATCACTGTTTCGCTTCCACACTGTTGCACTAGTTGCATTTGGTCACTTATCCTAGTCTTCATTTAGGGTAGTCTGCACTGCTTCATGTTGTTGCTTGACCTGTTCCACTATGGTTCCATGCCTTGTGGTTGCATTTCCTTCGTGTTGCTGTCACATTGGGCTTGTAGTTGGTGTAGCTCGCTGTCTTTGAACTTTACTTGGTCATTTGAGGAGTTGGGTCTGCATTTGGTTGTATCTGTACATGTAGTTGTCTTCGGCTGCACACTCCATTTTGTGATGTTGGTCTGGTTCGACCTTGCCTTGTTATCCCCTGCCTCTAGTAGCACTCTGATATGGTGTAGCTTTTGAATTATCACTTACCTGTTACATTTGCATATCACTGTAATTCTATCACCACTGTTTATTTGCATATAAACGTGAGTTCTGACTTGTTTGGATTTCGTGACATCCGGGATACTTGGTATAGTTTGAACTTGGTTCTGGTTATCTTCGACATTGGTTTAGATATTGAACTGCACTGCCTTGTTCTCGAATCTGATACATTGCATTGATGCCTTGTATCATTTGCATTTTGTCATTTTGCTTCACTGATGACCTTATCTTCTAATGAGGCTGATTTGCGTCTTTTCTGTTGAGTGTTGTAGTGCCATATCTTTGGTGCTCTCGCCTTCAGTTTGCTATTTCCCTGTGCCTTGCTTTGCGACATGTTGAACTTGTTTCACTTGTTGTCTCTTTCACTGGATACACTGTTACATTTCACTGATGCAGCCTTGCCCTTAAATACAAGTGGTGGTTGCATTTTCGTAGCAGTTTTACCCTTGTCCCTTGTGGTGACTTTATATCCTGTTGTGGCGAGGCGGTGCACGCGTGCGTGCACTGCAGCCACACTGAATTGACAGATTTTAATCGATATTTCTTTTGTTCTTGATTCATCGACCTGTTGCGTAATTCGTAGGCTGTAGTGGCGAGGCAGTACACGTTAGCGTGTACTGCAGCCAATTAGCATTGATGATTTTAAATTGACATTTCAATTGTTTAAACTGCTTTGAATTTCTGTTTTGTGGATTAACACTGTTTAGTGTTATATCTGCCGTTATCCGGTTCTCTTATCGAGAAGTTGGGTATACGAGATTTATGTGACTGTCGTCTATTTGATATTGGATTATTATTGCTTCTGTGCATTAATAACTGAGTTTGAATTAGACTGATCCGGGTATTATTTTCTTTTGAATGTAATACTCGGGTCAGACCGAGTATTTACAGGTTGTAGATTTTTAGCTTTGGGTTGCTGCTAGAGCTATGAAGACTATTTATATCATTTGAAGTGGTCTTCGTCTTATTGTAGTAGTCAGTGTGTCTGTTTTAAGATGATAATGTATTCATGTATATTAGTCGATAATGTACATGTATATATAACTTCTTGAGTCGACAGTTGTAGTTGTATCATTTGTATTGTGTCAAATGTATTGTAACTGACATCAGTTATTATATATATGAGACTTTTCGTTCCATCTGTATTCCGCATTTATGTTATCTGTGTTATTTTTATATCTATTGTCCTAAACTATTATAGCCACTGTGTAGTAGCTTTGAGTTTGTATCGGTATGTCGAATTTCCTCTAAAGATGAAATGCAATGTTTTATTATCTGACATATCGGTGCTCGCACAAAGCAATTACATAGATGGTCGCTCCTCAACAGCCTTATTATCCGTGCTAGTTGACAGCACTACACCGTAGTGTTCTTGGCTAGCGTGGGTATAGAGGTGGGGCGTCACAGCTTGGTATCAGAGCCTGGGGTTTAGGACAATTATAAAACATAACTTAGATGGAGCATGTGTTACAACTATTTGTCGATGTTTTATCTCTCATCTTTACATATGATTATTTTTGACTGTTAGGTATGAATTCCTAACGCTTATTCTTGTGTTTTCGGCTTTGAATTGATTTAGCCGATGTTGATTTTGTTTTAATTTGGCAAATTAAAGCCATTCTGACTTTTGGACTTTGTTCCACTTTTGTTCTATGCTATGAGTGTCATTGTGTACCTGTTACACTGTGATGAAAAATAGCTGGACCAGTTGCAAATTGAGTGATTTTGATTTCTCATTCACATCTAGTTTGAATCTCAACGATTTTGAACTTGATATTTTGTGTTTTCCTCATCTTGAATTCCATTCGACTTCGGTCACTTTGTTTTTGAGAAATTGCTAATTTCTTGATTTTCAAGACTCTGATTTTGTTTGCCGTTGGTTTCCTAATTTGATCGATTCTTGATCATTTCCCCGATTTGTTGCTATCATTTATTAGCAACTTTGATGACATTTTCTTCGGGATTTTTGTGAACATACTTTCTGATGGATTCAGTATCGATTTCTTTGGATTCCATTCACATCTTCGTATGTGAATTCTTGTGATTGATTGTTTCTACAATCATTTTTGTGATTTGTCACTTTAAAAATATAAAGGTTTTCTATACTAATAGTAAATATTAAAATCCTTTTCTCCAAACGATTTCAAAACTATTTTACTACAAATCTCTTTTCCTAAATCATTTTCCAATCTATTAGTATATACAAGCCTTTATTTCACTCGTATGAGAAATTGAATTAAACGGCCTAGTAAAACAAGTGGTATGAAACGCTTGCGTTTACTTCGTCGGTTAACTCCTGACTTGTTCGATTGAACCCTTTGTGACAATTTTCTAGTGAAGATTTACAGTTTGTTCGTAAATATTTGAGTTAAGCTAGTGGTTATGGGACATGAAGCTAAACTCTTATATTCACTAACTTAATGTAATTGACACTTCTTAATGTTCATGACAATCATTTTTATGATTTAGACTAGGCCTCATCGGTGTGATTTCGTCTCACACGTATCTCTTGGGCTTTGAGGATTGTCTAGACACCATTGTGTGATTTCGTCTCACACATACTGCACGGTTAGACTAGGCCTCATCGGTGTGATTTCGTCTCACACATATCTCTTGGGCTTTGAGGATTTTCTGGATACTTTTTGTGTGATTTCGTCTCACATATTTCTTTGTCTGCGGGGAGACTATACCCCGTTTATGTGATGTTTCGCCATCACATATCTAGGGTAGCACCCTACGGTCTTCGGGCCATTCCTGTGTGAAAATTTAATGGATAGCTTCCATGAGATAGCTTCTCGTCATGTGTTTACGCGTAGGTGAGTTTTCATGCTCCCATTCATGTGTTAGGCCTTTTCCCCTTTTTTTATAATTTAGACTAGCGATTGTGCGAAGTCTCTTTGTCTGCGTGGGAGACTATACCCCGTTTATGTGATGTTTCGCCATCACATATGTAGGGTAGCACCCTACGGTCTTCGGGCCATTCCTGTGTGATACGCGTAGGTGAGTTTTCATGCTCCCATTCATGTGTTAGGCCTCCCCCCTATTTATGTGTTTTCTGGATTTCTTGTGATGGTTTCTGGAATTTTGTGCTTCACCAATTTTCGTGATTTCTATTTGATGCAGCGCAACCTACAACCTTCAAAGGCATAAGTCGTACACGACTTATGGAATCAGAGATAAGTCGTCCACGACTTATAGAAGGAGCACGAGATAACATAATAGCTGTGAAAGTAGAAGGTTTAAGTCGTCTACGACTTAAGAAGAAGGATCTTCCTCCGAGTTAATCTCTACCGTTGGGATGAGTCGCTGAAGACTGAAGCGTGGGATCTTCTACGAGTTAATCTCTACCGTTGTTCTTTAGGTCGCTGATATGGGATGCGCATATTCTTAAGTCGCTAAAGCCTGTTGCCGTAGATTCTTATGCGAGTTAATCTACATCGTGGATTCTTAAGTCGAAGGAAGTTGCTGTTGTGTTGGTTGATAAGTCGTTCTGTACATATGTCTTGAGTCGTATGTTTGTAATTTGTTGTAATCTTTGAGTCGTAAGACGGTTGTATTGTATAATGTGATAAGTCGTGAGTCATTTGTACTGTAAGCTGATAAGTCATATACGACTTATGATGAGTCGGAAACGACTTAAGACTTAGGAATTTTCTGGATTTATGTTGTAGCCTATAAATAGGCCGAGACTTTCATTTGTAAAAGGTTGTTGAATATTGAATAAAATTCTCTTTTGTTAGCTTTGTGCTTTCAATTTCAATTGGTAGTTGAGTGTATCTCCTATCTCCACTTACGTCATTCGAGTGCGCTCGAATCATCGTTTGTTGAAGCCGATTCACGGTATCTTGTGCGCAAGATCAACGTCGAAGAATCGTAGATCTCTTTCCCGGCATCTTCGGATCAACGAGACAGAGATAGCTAGAATTCGGCATCTTCGGATCAACGAGTTCGGGCATTTCAGCATCCATCAATCCACAGATTGCTACATTCAACGATCTACATCATTTTTGTAATATCCGCTGCGTCAGTTTGGTATCGGAGCTTGTTCTAACCAATCATAGTTAGATCGAGACTTGGAGCCTATTCATTTGAAGATTTGAAGTTAATCCTCACGGCCGAGAGTTTGAAGAAGTGGGTCGTGCATACTTTTGAAGTTTGAAGTTTAGATTTGTGATTTGGAGAAGTCGTGTTCATCGTGTTCATCGAGATTTGCAACAAAGTGGAAGATTTCGATCCGTTTCATTTTGGATCAAAGTCCGAATTGTGTTTGAATTTTGAAGTGTTGGAAGATTTTCAAGTATGCCGCCAAGAAGAGCTAATCGCCACCAAAACGTAGAAGCTTTGTATCAAAGAGAAGAAGCTGATGAGATGGAACAAAGAATCAATGAGAATTTTAGTGAGAAGCTTAATGAAGGAATTGGCCGGTTAGAGAGGCTTATGACGGAGATGAATCAAAATCGGAGAAGGGTTTCACCAGAATCTAACCATGGGGGTAGTAGAGTCTCGCCACATTCCAATCGTGACAGAAGTGTTGAAAATGATCAAGAGCGTGGGAGGAACGTGAATGATCGTGAACGGAGGAATGTCGATAGAAGGGAGGAAGGTGGAAGGCGTAATGGTAGTAGAGATGTTGGTGGTCAGAATCGACATCGTTATGCATCTGATTTTGAAGAGGAGTATGATGGTGGTAGTATTCAAGGAAGAGGTCAAGGAAGAAACTATTCTGAGTATGATCACAAGTGGGAATCGGGGATGAAGACTGAAATTCCTGAATTCAAAGGTGGTATGCAAGCAGAGGAGTTTCTAGATTGGGTAGCTAATGTTGAAGAAATTTTTGACTTCAAAGAAGTTCCAGAACATCGTAGAGTGAAGTTGGTTGCTACAAGGCTGAGGGGTAGAGCTTTGGCATGGTGGCAGCAAACCAAGCTTACACGTGAACGAATGGGAAAGTCAAAAGTTGAATCTTGGGAGAAGATGAAGAAATTAATGAAAGCAACGTTCTTACCTTACAATTATCAATCTTTGATGTATCAACGTTTGCAAAACTTGAGACAAGGGACGAAAACTGTGAATGACTATGCTGATGAATTCTATCAACTGATTGCAAGGAATGATATTATGGAAACAGAAGAGCAACTGACATCTAGGTTCATTGGGGGATTGAGAATGCAGATTCAGGATATGGTTAATATGTTCGATCCAAGATCTGTGGCAGAAGCACATCAGAAAGCATTGGCTTGGGAAAAACAAGGGAGACGAGGAAGTGGTGTGTTTACTAATTCTAGCAATCAAGCAAAGAATGTTGGAGGAAGTTCTAATGTTTCCAAACCTATCAGTAGACCAGTGTTGAAGGAGGTTGAGAAGGCAAAGGTTAACAATGGTTTCAAATGTTACAATTGTCAAGAATTGGGTCATAAAAGCAGTGAGTGTCCAAAGCCAAAGAAGAGAACCATGATTGCAGAAGCTGACGATGAGGATGTTGATGAAGATTGTTCTAATCCAGTTGAGGAGGATGAGCAGGATATTGCGTCAGGAGACGAAGGTTGTAACCTAATGCTGAGGAGATCGTGTTTAACACCGAAGCAGGAGGAAGCTAGTTGGTTGAGAAGTAATATCTTTCAGTCAACCTGTACTATTCTGGGAAAGGTGTGTAAGTTTGTGATTGACGTAGGAAGCTGTGATAATATTATCTCAACCGAGGCAGTGACAAAGTTGAAATTGAAAACATAGAAACATCCGAGTCCATACAAGTTAGCATGGTTGAGAAAAGGAGGAGAAGTGAAAGTGGATAGACGAGTTCGTGTTCCATTCTCTATTGGGAAGAAATACAAAGACGAAATCTGGTGTGATGTCGTAGAGATGGATGTTTGTCATTTATTATTGGGAAGACCATGGCAGTATGATCGAGCAGTACAACATGACGGTCGGACCAATAGTTACAGTTTTATGTTTGAAGGCACGAAGATTATCCTAGTCCCAAAGAAGAGACCACAAGGAGAAAGTAAATCAGAAGAAATTGAAGAGCTGAAAACCTTATTATCTTTAAAGGAGTTTGTTAAGGAGGTTGAGAAAGAGCCTGAAGTATTTTTATTGATTGGGCGTGAGAGCAAAGAAGAGGTTGAAATTCCAGAAGAAATTAAACCAGTTTTGAAAGAATTTGACGATGTATTCCCAGATGAGTTACCAAAGGAGTTACCGCCTTTGAGAGACATACAACATCAAATCGATCTTGTTCCAGGAGCAGTGTTGCCACACAGACCACATTATCGAATGAGTCCGAAGGAACATGAAGAGTATCGGAGGCAAGTGGAAGAATTGCTTGAACAGGGGCGTGTGCAGGAGAGTTTAAGTCCTTGTGCTGTACCGGCTTTATTGGTACCCAAGAAGGATGGGACGTGGAGGATGTGCACTGACAGTCGAGCATTGAATAAGATTACCGTGAGATATAGATTTCCAATGCCGAGGTTGGATGACTTGTTAGATCAAATAAGCGGAGCTACTATATTTTCGAAGATTGATTTGAAGAGCGGATATCATCAAATTTGTATCAGACCAGGAGATGAGTGGAAAACTGCTTTTAAAACCAGGGAGGGTCTATACGAATGGTTGGTCATGCCATTTGGTTTATCCAATGCACCGAGTACTTTCATGAGGGTAATGAATCAGATTTTTCGACCGTTCATTGGGAAATTCGTGGTGGTGTATTTCGATGATATTCTTATTTACAGTGGGAGTCCAGAGGAACATTTGAATCATCTTAGAGAAGTGCTGATGGTATTGCGACAAGAACAATTCTATGCTGCAACGAAGAAATGCGTGTTCATGACGCATAGTGTTTTATTTCTGGGGTATGTTGTTTCAGAGAAAGGAATACAGGTTGACCAAAGCAAAGTTGAGGCGATCAGAAATTGGCCGCAACCCAAGACGATAACGGAAGTTCGTAGTTTTCATGGGTTGGCTTCATTTTATCGAAGGTTTATTCCACACTTTAGTAGTGTGATGGCGCCTGTTACAGATTGCATGAAAGGTAAACAGTTTGCATGGACGGAGGAAGCCGGGGTTGCTTTTGAACGAATCAAAGATCTTTTGACCTCTGCACCAATTCTAGTGCTACCTGATTTTCAGTTGGTGTTTGAACTACATACTGATGCATCCAAGGTTGGGATTGGAGGGGTGTTGAGTCAGAAGGGGCGTCCTATTGCATATTTCAGTGAGAAGTTGTCAGGAGCGAAGATGCGATACAGTACATATGATGTGGAGTTTTATGCTGTTGTACAATCTATTAAACACTGGAGACACTATCTATTTCAGAAGGAGTTCGTTCTTTACACTGATCATGAAGCATTGAAGCATTTGCAAGGGCAAGACAAGATTTCAGCGAGACATGCATCGTGGATTGCATATCTGCAACAGTTTACTTTTGTTGTTAAACACAAGTCAGGGGTGACAAATCGTGTGGCTGATGCTTTGAGTAGGAGGAGTCATTTGTTGACTACACTAAAGGTTGAAGTGACGGGGTTTGAAATGTTGTCAGACTTATTTACTAATGATCCTTACTTTGCAAAATTTGTTGATAAAGTCAAGGAGGGAAAGACGGATGATTTCGTGATGGTAAATGGTTTTATGTTCAAAGGGAATCGATTGTGCATACCGGAGGGTAGTTTGAGAATGAAAATTATCAAGGAATTACATGAAGAAGGGCATGTTGGAAGAGACCGTACTTTACAATTAATTTCACAATCCTACTTTTGGCCATCGATGAGGAAAGAGGTAGAGAGGTTTGTGGAGCGTTGTCATATTTGTCAGGTTTCGGAAGGAACTGCGACTAATGCTGGTTTATATATGCCGTTACCTGTACCAATTAAACCATGGGTTGATGTGAGCATGGACTTCGTGTTGGGATTGCCAAGAACACAGCGAGGAAATGATTCTATCTATGTGGTAGTGGATCGGTTTTCGAAAATGGCACATTTTATTGCTTGCAAGAAGACAGCAGATGCTGTTCATGTTGCTCAGTTGTTTTTCAAGGAGATCTATCGACTTCATGGATTGCCAGAATCTATTGTGTCGGATAGAGATACTCGATTTCTTAGTCACTTTTGGTTGAGTTTGTGGAAAATGGTGGGAACGAAGCTGAAGTTTAGTAGTGCTTATCATCCGCAAACGGATGGACAGACCGAGGTTGTGAACAGATCGTTGGGAAACTTGTTGAGGTGTCTTGTTCAAGATAATCTGAAGAGTTGGGATATGAAGTTATGCCAGGCAGAGTTTGCCCATAATCATGCTGTGAATCGAAGTACTGGGTTCAGTCCATTCCAGATTGTCTATTCGAGCTTACCGAAGGGACCGTTGGATTTAACGGTGATACCATACTCAAAGGGGACAGTTAAGAAAGCTGCTGATTTTGTTGAAGGGTTGACGGAATGTCATAAAGTCATTCAGGAACGATTGGAGAAAGCAAATGAGAAATATAAACGAGCTGCAGATTTGAAACGAAGAAATGTTGAATTTCAAGAAGGTGATTTGGTTTATGCAGTTTTAACGAAAGATCGTTTCCCAGTAGGCGCTTATAACAAGTTGAAAGCCAGGAAAATTGGTCCCGTGGAAGTCGTAAAACGAATTAATGAAAATGCTTATAAATTGAGACTACCGGATGATGTGTATACATCTGACGTATTCAATGTTAAGCATCTCGTACCATATCATGGGGATGAGTTTGTTCGGGATGAAGAGTGTGCAAATTCGAGGACGAATTTCTTTCTACTTGGGGAGGATGATGCAGCGCGACCTACAACCTTCAAAGGCATAAGTCGTACACGACTTATGGAATCAGAGATAAGTCGTCCACGACTTATAGAAGGAGCACGAGATAACATAATAGCTGTGAAAGTAGAAGGTTTAAGTCGTCTACGACTTAAGAAGAAGGATCCAGGAAGGGCAACACGAGTTGAAAACAAACAAGGGATAAGTCGTCTACGACTTAAGAGAAGGGATGAGTCGCTGAAGACTGAAGCGTGGGATCTTCCTCCGAGTTAATCTCTACCGTTGGGATGAGTCGCTGAAGACTGAAGCGTGGGATCTTCTACGAGTTAATCTCTACCGTTGTTCTTTAGGTCGCTGATATGGGATGCGCATATTCTTAAGTCGCTAAAGCCTGTTGCCGTAGATTCTTATGCGAGTTAATCTACATCGTGGATTCTTAAGTCGAAGGAAGTTGCTGTTGTGTTGGTTGATAAGTCGTTCTGTACATATGTCTTGAGTCGTATGTTTGTAATTTGTTGTAATCTTTGAGTCGTAAGACGGTTGTATTGTATAATGTGATAAGTCGTGAGTCATTTGTACTGTAAGCTGATAAGTCATATACGACTTATGATGAGTGGTGGATCATAGATGATGAGTCGGAAATGACTTAAGACTTAGGAATTTTCTGGATTTATGTTGTAGCCTATAAATAGGCCGAGACTTTCATTTGTAAAAGGTTGTTGAATATTGAATAAAATTCTCTTTTGTTAGCTTTGTGCTTTCAATTTCAATTGGTAGTTGAGTGTATCTCCTATCTCCATTTACGTCATTCGAGTGCGCTCGAATCATCGTTTGTTGAAGCCGATTCACGGTATCTTGTGCGCAAGATCAACGTCGAAGAATCGTAGATCTCTTTCCCGGCATCTTCGGATCAACGAGACAGAGATAGCTAGAATTCGGCATCTTCGGATCAACGAGTTCGGGCATTTCAGCATCCATCAATCCACAGATTGCTACATTCAACGATCTACATCATTTTTGTAATATCCGCTGCGTCACTATTGATATGTTTATCAATTTTTGTGCATTGGTGAATTCATGTGTTATTGACTTGTTATGAATACAAGTTTAGGGTATGATATCCCTTTCTATCTTTGAGAAGATTCTTGTGACATTTTTGATGAATGAAAATTCATTTGGTATTATATTTCGATGCCAGTTATTTTGATGAGATTTTGACGTGTTAACTTCAGTAACCGTCAATTTTGAAATGGATTTACAAGCGGTTCTCCCGCAATACTGATATTGCTAATTTAATCACGTGTTTTCAAAATTCTTTATTTTTTTAAAAGTAGTTTCAAAAATATAAATTAAAATTGTTTTCAAAATTTTTACAGTTTACAATTTTCAAAAGAACGAGGAAGCGATTTAAATGTTTCAGCAAAATCGAGGACTATGACCCCTTTCTTTTACTGATTCGCTTAATTCCGGACTTGTCCGTTTGAGAATGTGAAATGTTATTTTTAAAACACACAATTCTGCACTTTCAAGGAAACGATAAAGATATTTAAACGATTTAGCAAAAGTACGGAGTATGGAACCATACTTTTACTACTTCGGTTAATTCCGGACTCGTTAATTGAATATTTATGACTTCTGATTATCGTTTTAGATAATCAGATGTTTGTGTTTCTGATTATCTTTTTGATAACCAGATATTTGTGAAATTTGATTATCGTTTGAGATAATTAAATATTTTTCGATTTGATTAATCGAATATTTGTGTTTCTGATTATCGTTTTTGATAATCAGATATTTGTGAAATTTGATTATCGTTTAAGATAATTAAATATTTTTTGATTTGATTAATCGAATATTTGTGTTTCTGATTATCGTTTTTGATAATCAGATATTTGTGTTTCTGATTATCGTTTTAGATAATCGGATATTTCTTATTTCAGATTATCGTTTTTGATAATTAGATTTTTGTGAAATTTGATTATCATTTGTGATAATTAAATATTTTCCGATTTAATTATCGTTTGAGATAATTAAATATTTTTCGATTTGATTAATCGAATATTTGTGTTTCTGATTATCGTTTTTGATAATCAGATATTTGTGAAATTTGATTATCGTTTGAGATAATTAAATAATTTTCGATTTGATTAATCGAATGTTTGTGTTTCTGATTATCGTATTTGATAATCAGATATTTGTGAAATTTGATTATCATTTTTGATAGTTAAACCTATTTGCGATTTGAAAATTCGATTATCGTTTTTGATGATTGAATATTTGCGATTTTGAGATTTGAGCTTCATCTTTTTCTCTGACGATTCATGTGAGTAATTTGATTTACTCACATTCAATTCGTGTAGTACGTGAATTCTGCTCTGTTTTTCCTTTTCTTTTAAATGCTGGAACTCGATTGATTCACCCTTTTTATAGTCGTCTGATTTTGATTCCTTGATCCCCACGATTGTTGATTCTTTTGACTTGAAGCAGTCGAACCTTTTTGATTCTATATCTGATACTTCCATAATTCTAATGCTTCCCTGTTGGCATTTGCTTTGCTTATGCATTCGACATTGCCATGCTCTTATGGTTGTTACCTTTTGTCCATTTATTTCTTATGATTGCGAGGACGCAATTTCTTTAAGGAGGGGAGTCTGTAACAACCCGCAAATTCGTACCAATTAATTATCGCCATTAGGTGATTAAATCGTTCGTAAATTTTAATTGAAATTAAAAATCAATTTGAAATTCATTTATAAACATGGTTAAAAGTATTTGGGCTTTAAATAAATATACCTTTTTATTTTATAGTGGCCCATTTGTTTTGATGAAGAGATGATACCAGTACCATTCTTTATCTGGCATTCATTCTAACCCGATCCCCCTTTTCATTTTCTCATTCATTAAAACCCTAAAAGAAAAAGCATTCGAATGAAAAATGGTGGCCTCACGACAAATTAGGGCTTTGGCATCTTCGTTCTTCTTTCTCGAATTAAGGCTTCGGCTCTGGTTTGCGCTCGTTCTCTAACGGTCGATTCTCTGGGTTGCTTGCGCTCGTTCGCTGTTGCTCGATTCTCTGATCGCCTCGACCTCGTCTCGGAGCAGCTCGTCTCCGCTACGTTAATAAGGTGAGTGGACCTCTTCACTCACATCTAATTCCACTTGTGCTTCGACTGTTTAATTTCATTTGAATGAGGTTGATTTCTGAGACTTTCAATTTGCTAGGCTTTGAATGCTCGATCGAATTTGGCTGCTGGTTTTTATGATGTTATTGTTGTTCGACTTTTGAGTTTGGACTTGTTCCTATTTCGTGAGTATCACTGGTTCGATTTTGTTTGGATGTTTGCGATGAATTTCGACCTCTTCCATATGCGTATATTTTTGTATATTACATTACTTGAGTTGCCATTTCATATGCTTGTACTGCTGATCATGGTAGTTTGGTCTTGTTTGCTTGTGACATTTGTTCCCGGTTGCACATTCCTGGTTCATGCTGGTACTGATGGTCTATGTTGTTTTTGAACTTCAAGTCTGCACTTCATATAATCTGACTACGGTGGCCTTCATGTATTTTGATTTGCTGGGTCTTTGCATTTGAAACTTTGTTATTTGCTGTCCTTTACATGCTGTGACTTGTCACTTGAACTTGTTTTCATTTGAGTTGCTTGTATATGTATACAAGCGTTCACTGGGTCCATGAGGCATATTGCATTTGTCGTCGTAGCACATCACAGGTTCTAGTTGATTTACTGTCTCATTTGCCATAGCTTGATCCATTCAGAAACATTATTGCATTTTCGTTGTAGCTTGGTCTGCATTATTGCTTGAAGTCATTGATGACACTTGTGGTTGTTTCACTGAAGTCTGATATGCATCCCTGACCCATGACTTCTGCAACCTTTGAACTCCAGTTAGTCTTCGACTACAAACTCGACTTTTGTGATATTGACTTTGTTCAACTTTTGCTTGTTTTTTTCTTTACTGATCTTGTTCATGCTTCCACTGTTTTCCTGCATTCACTTAGTTGCTTGTACAAGTGTTCACTAGTCTCTGTTTGACCTGAATTTGCTTTAAGTACACTTCATCATTGTAAACTTTGATTGCTTAAAACAGTTTTGGCTTTGTGCCCTTGTAGCTTGGTTGAGTTTACACTGTTTTGCATCTGTAGTAGTTCATGTTACATATATCACTGATCTTTGCATTTTCCAGTTTTATCACTGTTTCGCTTCCACACTGTTGCACTAGTTGCATTTGGTCACTTATCCTAGTCTTCATTTAGGGTAGTCTGCACTGCTTCATGTTGTTGCTTGACCTGTTCCACTATGGTTCCATGCCTTGTGGTTGCATTTCCTTCGTGTTGCTGTCACATTGGGCTTGTAGTTGGTGTAGCTCGCTGTCTTTGAACTTTACTTGGTCATTTGAGGAGTTGGGTCTGCATTTGGTTGTATCTGTACCTGTAGTTGTCTTCGGCTGCACACTCCATTTTGTGATGTTGGTCTGGTTCGACCTTGCCTTGTTATCCCCTGCCTCTAGTAGCACTCTGATATGGTGTAGCTTTTGAATTATCACTTACCTGTTACATTTGCATATCACTGTAATTCTATCACCACTGTTTATTTGCATATAAACGTGAGTTCTGACTTGTTTGGATTTCGTGACATCCGGGATACTTGGTATAGTTTGAACTTGGTTCTGGTTATCTTCGACATTGGTTTAGATATTGAACTGCACTGCCTTGTTCTCGAATCTGATACATTGCATTGATGCCTTGTATCATTTGCATTTTGTCATTTTGCTTCACTGATGACCTTATCTTCTAATGAGGCTGATTTGCGTCTTTTCTGTTGAGTGTTATAGTGCCATATCTTTGGTGCTCTCGCCTTCAGTTTGCTATTTCCATGTGCCTTGCTTTGCGACATGTTGAACTTGTTTCACTTGTTGTCTCTTTCACTGGATACACTGTTACATTTCACTGATGCAGCCTTGCCCTTAAATACAAGTGGTGGCTGCATTTTCGTAGCAGTTTTACCCTTGTCCCTTGTGGTGACTTTATATCCTGTTGTGGCGAGGCGGTGCACGCGTGCGTGCACTGCAGCCACACTGAATTGACAGATTTTAATCGATATTTCTTTTGTTCTTGATTCATCGACCTGTTGCGTAATTCGTAGGCTGTAGTGGTGAGGCAGTACACGTTAGCATGTACTGCAGCCAATTAGCATTGATGATTTTAAATTGACATTTCAATTGTTTAAACTGCTTTGAATTTCTGTTTTGTGGATTAACACTGTTTAGTGTTATATCTGCCGTTATCCGGTTCTCTTATCGAGAAGTTGGGTATACGAGATTTATGTGACTGTCGTCTATTTGATATTGGATTATTATTGCTTCTGTGCATTAATAACTGAGTTTGAATTAGACTGATCCGGGTATTATTTTCTTTTGAATGTAATACTCGGGTCAGACCGAGTATTTACAGGTTGTAGATTTTTAGCTTTGGGTTGCTGCTAGAGCTATGAAGACTATTTATATCATTTGAAGTGGTCTTCGTCTTATTGTAGTAGTCAGTGTGTCTGTTTTAAGATGATAATGTATTCATGTATATTAGTCGATAATGTACTTGTATATATAACTTCTTAAGTCGACAGTTGTAGTTGTATCATTTGTATTGTGTCAAATGTATTGTAACTGACATTAGTTATTATATATATGAGACTTTTCGTTCCATCTGTATTCCGCATTTATGTTATCTGTGTTATTTTTATATCTATTGTCCTAAACTATTATAGCCACTGTGTAGTAGCTTTGAGTTTGTATCGGTATGTCGGATTTCCTCTAAAGATGAAATGCAATGTTTTATTATCTGACATATCGGTGCTCGCACAAAGCAATTACATAGATGGTCGCTCCTCAACAGCCTTATTCTCCGTGCTAGTTGACAGCACTACACCGTAGTGTTCTTGGCTAGCGTGGGTATAGAGGTGGGGCGTCATAACTTTATCTTTGGTTAATTTTGCAATCACCAAGATCGTTTCGAATGGAACACTTAAGGATTTTTTTCTAATGTAGTGCATGTCTAGTATTTTCACATGGATCGTAGTTGGATGTACAACGTGAAATGTAGCGATGATGAGTTCTTCAGCAAAATGGAAGATTTCATCAAGTGTGCATTGAATGATCAATTAACAAGAAGAGAAGAAACTATTTTTTGTCCTTGTGGACGCTGCTAAAATAAGAGGAGATTCCGTAACATAGATCAAATTAAGGATCACATAATTTGGTATGGGTTCAAGCAAAATTATACAAGGTGGATATGGCATGGTGAAAGCATACTTAGTAGAACTAGTTCTAGTAATCATTACAATGATGAGAATGACCGGGAAGATACCTAAATAATGAGGTGAATGATGAGAATGATGGGTACGACCATGTTAATGAGATGTTTGGTGATGTTGAAGAACATTTGATGGAAGAGCCAAAGTTGTACGAAAAAATATTAATTGATGCTGAGAAGCCTTTGTATTTTGGTTGTGCTAAGTTCACAATATTGTCTATTGTGCTCAAGCTTTTCAATTTAAAAGCAAAACATGGATGGAGCGATAAATTTTTTACATCATTGCTGGAACTTTTGAAAGACATGCTTCTAGAAGGTGACGAGCTTCCTACTTCCAAGTATGAGGCAAAGAAAATTATGTGCCCAATAGGTATAGGGTACAAGAAGGTACATGCATGTCCAAATGATTGTATATTGTATCGAAATGAATATGAGAGCTTGCATGAGTGTCCTAAGTGTGGATTATCCCGTTACAAGTCACGAGGGAATGTTCATAACGACCCAAATAAGAAATGGCCTCAAGCAAAGATTTTATGGTATTTGCCCATTATACCAAGGTTTAAACGTTTATTTGCAAATAAAGAAAACGTAAAAAACTTAAGATAGCATGCAGATGTGAGGAAGGATGATGGAATCCTAAGGCATCCAGCCGATTCTCCACAGTGGAGGAATATTGATACGATGTATTCTAGTTTCGGCGTAGAAATTAGGAATCTTAGACTTGGTCTTTGCATAAATGGCATAAACCCATTTAGCAACCTTAGCAGTCAACATAGTACTTAGCCGGTTCTTTTGGTGATTTACAATCTTCCACCTCACTTGAGTATGAAGCGCAAGTACATCATGTTGTATCTTCTGATCTCAGGACCATGATAACCAGGAAATGACACCGATGTTTACCTAGCTCCTTTTATTAATGATTTCAAACTTTTGTGGGATAAAGGTGTGTGTGTGTTTGATGCATATAGTAGAAGTGATTTTACATTATGCGCCATGCTTTTTTGTACCATAAATGATTTTCCTGCATATGATTACTTGTCTGGATATAGTACAAAAGGTGCCCAAGCATGTCCAATTTGTCAAGAGGATACGGTTGTTGAGCGCTTGCATTTTTCCAAGAAAAATGTGTATATGCATCATCGTAGATTTCTCCCTCCCAATCACCCTTATCGTAAAAAAAAGAAGCCTTTCAATGGGGAGATGGAGAGTGGAGTTGTAACAACCCAAAATTTCAGTCGTTCGAAATTGGAATATTTAATTAATTTTAAATATTCACAGGTTAATTTTATAAGTTGAATAACTTATATTTCCAATATAATAATTTAATTGGATAATTAAATTGTTTAATTTAATATATGAAATTGAAGAAATAATTGGATTTTGAATTAAATGTGAATGAAAACGATTTATAAAGTTGATATAAATTCTATTTGAATTAGAATGGAGTTAGGGGATTTTTGAAATTGAATTAAAAGTTAATTTATAGAAATTGGAAATTTATCAATTTAATTAACGTGTAAAAATAGCCATTTTTACACCGTCTTGGATTTCGACAAAACTAGTTTCATTGGATCTGTAATGTTATATTATTATAGGATTTCAAATTTTATGTCAATCGGACTTACAGTTTTGTGGTACGAAGCTGAACCGCATAGAAATCTATTTAACTAAATTTTAATTAAAATAATTCGATTCGAAAACCTATCTTCCAAATACGATGGAATTAGCTCCCAATATATATCCATTGTGTTCGGAATAGGGGTTAAACATTATAAACGCCTGGCGGCATGCTTCGATTGGAGTTTGAAAATTTCGCGGATAAATAGTGCACAAAAATTTTCTATAAAAGGACCTCACTTTTTCCTTTTTTCACAAACCTTAGGGTTTTAACCCTAGTTGTCATTTTTAATATCAATGGCCTAGAGAGCTCGATTCTTTCTCCTCGATTTCCTCTCAATCCGTAAACAATTACGAAATACTTTCAACTACAAACTTGTAGAGCTATGTGTGATCTTCTCATCCATACGGTCAAGATCTAAATCGGAGCTTCGTAGTGGCCATAATCTAGCTGAGTATGCTTGGCATTCAAGCACATTTTACGAGAAGGAGGAAGCACTAGGGAGCTGCGGTTATGGCATATTGGTGAAGGCAGGGTAGGTCTTCGTCGCAGCGTCATCTGATCTTCGTGTAGTCGTCAATGGGAGGCGCGACCATCAAAAAATATGTGTGCGTTTTGGGTTTTCTAAGCGAGCACGAACGATGATGAAGGAGAAAGAAAACGTGGCCAAGTCTTGTTCTGTCAAATCCAACGACCTGATTTAAAATTGAGGTTAAATAAAAAAAATTGTTAATAGATTTATATTTATAATTCATGTAATCTTCTAAAATTCATATCTTTGTCATACGAGGTCCGTTTCACACGAAACAAGTTGCGTTGGGTTCGTATTGGTGAACACTACGCGGTGGAGCTTGATTGCGGTTGATTGGAGCTGTTGAAAATTTGGTTAAAATTAAATGCCCGTTTAATTTTAATCGAAATAAATCACTATAACGACGACGACGACCAAAGTGAGTACAACTCACTCTTTCTGACTCGCTTATAATTTTATATAAGTGAGAACAAATTTATTTTGTGTTGTTTGATGATTGTTTGGATGTTATGCTAT
This sequence comes from Allium fistulosum, assembly GCA_030737815.1. NCBI lineage: Eukaryota > Viridiplantae > Streptophyta > Magnoliopsida > Asparagales > Amaryllidaceae > Allium > Allium fistulosum. The sequence goes on along the minus strand of CM060907.1, from coordinate 512,655,113 downwards.
AGTAGTTAGTAGTTGGACATATTCCGCCTATTGGAGCAGATGAGATTCTATACGTTCCCATGTATGAGCGGATGACCCTTTGTACGCGCGTCTACCTCGAAGTGGACATTGTACATATTTTCTCATATGTATATTTGATGCAGGTTACAGGCTCGAGGGATCCAACTGGATTCCTCACCACTGTTATTTATTTTATTTACATATATATGTATATATGTTATAACGTGTGATATTTGATGTAGGGGGACAGGTTAGGGGAATCTAACATGATTCCTCACTATTGTTTGATTTTGTCATATACATATCGTTATATATATGTGTGTATCGTATGATGTTTGATGTGATGGATGCCGTATTAGTTGAATTGATTGTTTATCTCTTGTTTAGTGCTTTAGCAGTATTGGGCCATATTTTCAGTATTTTGAAATGCTATAAAAGTGATTTTGGTTTGAAAGTGATTTTTAATGATTTCGAAATATTTGTCCTTATAATTATTTGTGAATTATGAAAAGGAGTTTATTTAAATTTAAATGTAATGTATGGTTTCTATTTGTTTTAAATTTACAGTTTTTATGAAATATTTGTAAATTAGATTTGTAAGTTGATTTTTATATTAAGGATTTATAGAAGTAACATTTTCATAAATTAAGTAATTGATATTGGTAAATATAGTTTTATAAATATTTATGAAATCTAGATTAATAAAATTTGAATATATGAACATCTTGTGATTAGAATCGCACATTTTGACTATAAGATGCTTCATAAAAATAAGTGATAAGTGGGAAATTAGTTGAAACCTGATATTAAATTTAGGTAAGATAATTAAATGCCTATTTATAAATATTTATCAAGGAATTATAATGTTTATTTATTATCATTGATTGATTGGATTTATTTGATATGAAACTTGAAGTACAAATACCTTGTGAATTCATTTTCACGATTTGACTATAAAGTATTTGATAATAATAATTGTGTAAAGTTAAGAATGTAGTTATGAGCATGTTTTTCAAATTCACGACTTTGGATAGTGAATAATCTTTTAAATTGAATTTTTATAAAGGGATTACATTCACGATTTTGGATAGTGAATAATCCTTTAAAATAAATGTTTAGTAGCAATATATCTAAATAGAGTTTAAATGATTTATGAATATGCTTATTCCGTTGAGATAAGTATATGAAAATGTTTTCCAATTATTGAATATTTGTGAAGTTTATGAGTATGTATCTTTATAGATATTTTGGAATATATATATATATATATGAAAAGTGATTTGGGTTATAAGAATTATAAAAGGGCCTAATAATTGTTTTAGTACTAGATTATGCCTATTGGCCAAGTTTTGGTTCCTTGACTTGATATGGAAACTGATTAGTCGTGCACTTTGCACGTGGCCAATTGTGTAGGCTTGATTATCATTTGTGTTGGGGATGTTGATTCGTGTAGTGCGAAGTATTAATCCAATCTATCGAGCTTCCTCTTGGGCCGAAGGATAGCAAGTTGAAAATTGAACCGTGATAAGTCTATGAGACTTGGTTTTTTAATGTGGTTAAGAGCCACTTTTTGATATTGGTGCGGAGAGACCGGGATCAGATTTATCTGAAAACCACTTCGGACCAATGTATGCGTTCGGAAGTGCAGATTATTGATGATGATTTATGAAGACCGAGGATCTTCATAGCGTGAGGACTGCTTGTTGACATGCTCTGGGTCGCTCCCACTATAGAGTTATTTATAGCAGTGGTCTCCTCGTTGTGGAGATTTTTCGGATTGTAAGGACTACTCGCTACTAGTGGTAGAAGGAGAGTACCTTCGGTTTCATTCAGTCCCAGAATGAACTTGTATGGACGTTTGTCTGACATTGTATTCTAAATCACATTTGAGTGGTTTCTATAAACGTATATCAGTCGGTGGTGGAGGAGGCAACTTCTCTTAGCTTAACGCCCTTTCCCGAGACATACAAGCTCAAGAAGTTATACTTTTCTAGAAATTAGTCGTGTGACGTGGAATGACAATGTGGCATTCAAAGATGTAATATGTGATATGTGAAAGGTAATCGTAGCCTCGCGAGCCTCACACCTCGGTTATGATGGGATTCTATGTGGTCAGATGTATGCTAGCATTTCGGATACTTGTGATTTGGGTTATCAGATGTTCTAAGCCCTAGGTACCAGATACGTCTGGGCCTTATGGCGGGGATGCGCGAAGTCTAAGTCCTTGGATGTTATTCGCATATTGTAACCCCTTTTAGCCATTTGTATTGTTGTATAACGGCGTCTGAGTTTTGGACGTAAGTCATGGATACAGATTGATCTTTCCACTAGTTTCTTGTCATGTTGGAAATCCAATTCCAATACATGCCTGCCATTTTGTTTTGTATAGCCTTAAATGATTAGGCCCAGAATTTAATAATGGTATCAATTTCGAATATTTGCTATTATTTGTGAAATAGACACTATTATAATATAGAATGATTTGATATAAAATGTTCTGGTTATCATAAGGTAAAAACATGTCCGTATTTATGTGCGGGCGTGTCTTACGAGATACTTTTGTTTTGAAAAGAAAAGTTTGGTAATTTAGTAAATTCAGCTGAGTGTGTTTTCTCACACTGGTTTACCAGACTGATCCGAGCGTTCTTCCCTTTCAATGCTCGGGTCAGACCGAGTATATTTTCAGGTTTGGAGTTGGTGCTTTTGAGCTTCAGCAGGAGAGCTGGAGGTCTTCATGTCGTATATACGTATCTGTTTATTTTCCGCTGCATTATTGTTTATATTAACAGCAATTGTAAGGACAAGTTATTATAACTGTCCAGGCTGATGATTAGTGATTAATTATTGAACTCTGATGGATGTATGCATATGATATTACAGTTTCTGTTTTGTAAAGATCATTGATATAATATTATATGTTTTCCGCTGCGATGTGAGATTCTGTATTGTTCTATTTGGTTCTCTCTTTCTTTTCTTCTCTTCTTCTCTCTTCTTTTTTTTCTCATGACTTTCCGTCATTCTGTGCTTTTTGGATCAGACATGTGTGGTTTATTTTCGATTCAAGGGGTACGAAATTGCAGGTCGTCACAAGAGTTGCTCATTTACCATTAACAGGAAATGATGTATATGAATGAGTCAAAGATATTGAAAATGTATTTGGCAAAGCCTTTCCTCTTCCAGAAGGGTCGTGGAAGAAAATTTTTTATATTTTGGGAACTTTCATATTGGAAACATTTAAAGGTTAGGCATTGTCTAGATGTAATACATATAGAAAAAAAAGTTTGTGACAGTATCATTGGGACACTCTTGGATACACCTGGTAAGACAAAGGATGGTGTGAAAGTTAGGCAAGGTATGTTGAAAATGGGTATTCGAAAGGAAAAGAAAGGTAAATGTACCTATTTGCCTCCTGCATGTTATACATTATCCAAAAAAGAGAAAACTAGTTTATGTGAGTGTCTTCATGGTGTCATGGTTCCATTGGGTTATTCTTCGAACATTAGCAGTCGTGTATCAATGAAGGATTTGAAATTGACCGGCATTAAGTCTCATGATTGCCATGTGTTAATGCAACACTTGTTACCTGTTGCAATTCAAGGTATTTCTCCTAAACATGTTAGACAAGTTATTACAAAACTTTGTATCTTTTTTAATGTAATTTGTAAAGGTGATTGATCCTAATATATTGGATGATCAACAAGCTAATGTTATTGTTACCTTATGTCAATTTGAGATGTATTTCCCCCTTCATTTTTTGATGTTACCGTGCATTTGGTTGTTCATCTGGTAAGAGAAATCAAGATTTGCGGTCTTGTGTTTATGAGATATATGTATCTGTTCGAAATGCACATGGGAACTTTAAAAAGAAAAACAAAGAATAGATACAGATCTGAAGCTAGTATCGTAGAAAGTACTATATACTATAGCTGAGGAGGTTATTAAATTTGTCACTCAATACTTAATTGGTGTTGAACCTATTGGACCTTACAAGTCTCGACATGAAGGTAGACTTGATGGTCATGGCATAATTGGGTTTAAATTGATGTCAATTGGTGATGAAATGTTTCACAAAGCCCACATACTTGTTTACAACACCTTAGTGAGGTTCATCCTTACTTGGAGGAGCACAGGACAATTCTAAAGTCTCAGAATTTTCAAAGAAAGAATGATGGTTGACTAATGAACATAACCGCTCCGTCATCATATGGTTTGAAGATTGGGTAATGTCTCAATTGTCTCAAACAGATCATAATGTTTCCGATACAATAACATGGTTGGCGTATGAGCCTAAATTTCAAGTTGGCTCTTATGAAGTATATGGTATTAATGGGTGTGCCTTTTATATAAAGCGCCAAGATGAGAAGAGAAAAATGCAAAATAGTAGAGTTAGTTTCGTAGCATCTTCAAGGGAATTTGCTAGTGCTAAAAATAGCAAACCAATAAACGTGATAATGCCATATTATGGGGTAATTGGGAATATTTGGGAACTTGAATATAAGGACTTCACGATCCCTCTATTTCAATGTAAATGGGCCGATAACCATCGTGTTGTACGAGTGGATGAACATGGATTCACACTTGTTGACTTTGGTCGAGTGAGTCATGATAATGATCCACTCATCTTGGCATCTCAAGCGAAATAGGTTTTTTACATCACCGACCCAGGTTATCATAAGTGGTTTGTTGTTCTTCCTAGCAAAAGACGCATTGTTGGGATTGGTAATGCGGTAGATGAAGAAGAGTATAATCAATTTGATGAGAACCCACCTTTCCCCGTCGGCGTAAGTCTATTAGAAGAAGAAGTTGATTTAAATGCAAATTATGCACGTTATGATCTTGATGAAGGGGCTTGGATAGCGGGGTAATTTTTAACATGCTTATAATGCTTTATTTGCCATTTGAAATCTTACATGTGAAATTTGTTTGATACTTCTAATTTTTCGGGAATAACTATACTACGTTACCTTTTACTGGGATACTTGATTGATCGTTATTATAATAATAAAATTGATGAATACGATGGAAAATAGCATATGCAGGTGATATCAAAGTAAGCCATATGCTAATTCCCACATACATTTATCGGGTCTTATATATCTACAATTCAGCGGAAAATTGTCTTCTTTTTCCTTAAGTAGTATTAACTTCAAAATCTTCAGGTCTTTATTTCAATGATTTGTGTGCACTGTCACTTGTGGCTGAAATACTTGTCGAAATTTGTATGATTTAACCTGTCACTTTTGGCTGAAATTGAAAACTTGGTGGTGGTTTATTTCATTTTTTCAGTTTTTTCAGAAGATATGTTTTCTAAATGTTGTATCCTTTATTTCAGATAAGGGGTTTTGGAGGATTGTGGTGTAGCTCTACATAGACTAGCACTTCTCTATTTTTTAAGTCTGAAGCTGACAGCTTTGTAAAAGGTATTAGTCTTTTCATGCTTAACTATATTTGATCATCCCTGTCATCTATTTTCTTTATTTTGTTGTCTTTTAAGTCTGAAGCTGATATTTTTTAAGTCTGTTATTTTTTAAGTCTGAAGCTGATACCTGATGGTGGTTTGATTCATGCTTAACTATATGTGGTAGTTTAGTTGATCACCTCAAAGAAATGATGAGAGATATGGACAGTTCATTTTAGCACGATGAATTTATCTTTTGAGTTTCTTTCCCTATGGTAAGACATAAACAACATTGATTTTAGCGGGTCAATCATAATTTCATACTTAGATGATATAATTCTAGTAAATACTTAGTTACAGATACACAACTTGGAGATAACCATATAATTATATTTACTTCTCCGTTTAATTATATCATTAATCTTAGAGTCCAAACTAAAATTAAGATTATTGATTTGGTTTAGGATCGTTGACTAAATGCATATATTGCAAAATGATCAAGGTCGTTATATGTTAGTTCCAAAATTGGTCACTAACACCCAAATCCAAGCGAAAGCACCAACTAACAGTCACCGATAACAGATAGAATGTATGTAGAGAGTAATAATGTGAAGAACGGTCAAAATTAAAATGAAAGCAGTAAAGAACAACAGATTTTATAGTGGTTCGGCTAGCTCCGGTCTACGTCCACTCCAGAAGTTTTCTTTTAATTGATGTTAGAATCAATTACAGTTACAATCTAGAGTTTTTAAATCAACAATGGCAGAGCAGCCTTAGTGTAGAAGATGAAAAGAGACAGAATGGAGACCCCTTTTCTAAAGCCCCACATGTTGTATTTATAGGCAAAATCCTGTTTATCGGGCTTCCCAAGTGATACGGGCCCACTAAGACTCAACCCCTTCCTTCAATACACCGACTCCTTGCCCAAATGTTGCCGACCCAGGAAGTCTACCAAGGCGACTCGAAGTAAATCCCCTTTTAACTCAAAGTAATCTGAAGTGGCCGACCCGGTGAAACAACTACTTGGACACAAGATTGCCGAGCGGCGATGCCGAGCGACAATGCCGAGCCACCTTGCCGAGCCACCATGCCAAGCCACAATGCCGAGCAACGATGCCGAGCCACCTTGTCGAGCCACCATGCCGAGCCATCATGCCGAGCCACAATGCTGAACGACCCACGATGCCAAGCGACCCACGATGTCGAGCGACATCACCAAGGCCGAGCGACATCACCAAGGCCGAGCGACCCACGATGCCGAGCGACATCTACCGACCCACCTAGGCCGAGCCATGCATATTGAACCATCCTTGACTAACCGTCTATCCATTCAGCTGGCTCCAACCAATCGTATTCCAGTCTTGCCAAATGAGCAGTCGATTTGGTTATATCCGCCTGTCCATGGCCTTGCAAAAAGGCGGGTTAACATTTTTCCCCCCAAAACATGCCTTCCTATTGGAAGGTTTTTTTGAATATCCTCAAATTCGATATCTGAAGTCTATGTTCAGTTCATAACCATATTATTATATCCATGATTCAAGCGATCTGAACCCGTCAACCAAGTTTTAATCCATCAATAACTAATAGTCAAATACATGACCTCACCGGGTTTAGTCTTTGAATCTGTAGACCTCGCCGGGTCGCATTATCCCGTTCCAGCTTCGACTCTCCAGTCAAGGGCTCGTATGTTCTCCGGCCTTGGCTCTCCGGCTAAGGACTTGTGTATTTTCCGGCCTCGGCTCTCCGGCCAAGGACTTGTATATTCACCGGCCTCAGCTCTTTGGCCAAGGACTTTTATATTCACCGGCCTCGGCTCTCCGGCTAAGGACTTTTATATTCACCGACCTCGGCTCTCTGGCCAAGGACTTTGATATTCACCGGCCTCGGCTCTCCGGCAAAGGACTTTCATATTCTCCGGCCTCAACTCTCCGGCCAAGGACTTTGATATTCACCGGTCTCGGCCCTCCGGCCAAGGATTTTCATATTCTCCGGCCTCAGCTCCCCAACCAAGGACTTTGATATTCACCGGCCTCGGCTCTCCGGCCAAGGACTTTCATATTCTCCAGCCTTGGCTCTCCAGTCGAGGACTTTGTATTCTCCGGCCTCGTCTCTCCGATCGAGGACTTTTTATATTCTCCGGCCTCGACTCTCCGATCGAGGACTTTGTATTCTCCGACCTCGACTCTCCGATCGAGGACTTTTTTATTCTCTGGCCTCGACTCTCCGGTCGAGGACTTTGTATTCTCCGGCCTCGACTCTCCGATTGAGGACTTTGTTTATTTCTCTAGCCTCGGCTCTCCGATCGAGGACTTTGTTCATTCTATTCGAGTCCATTTCGTTGCTCTCCGGCAAAGGGACTCGTAATTCGCGATTACTGTCCCGTCTCTCCGGCCGGGACGGTAATCGCTTGGCCTGTATTATTTATTGAATTAGTCCAAACCCAATCATTACAGTATTCAGTTATCAGAGTGAAAGTTCGTACAACAAAGGGGATTAAATGTCCGAAGTACCAAAGAAGAAACCAGAGTTTGTAGAAAAACAGAAAGAAAACAGGATTTCATATATCCAAGCAGTACGGTTTTTTGTCATCTCAGAGCACGCCTAGGGACCATCCTCGATCTCGTACGTGTGTAAGTGACCTAACCGTATTACTTTGAGTTCTATTACTTATTCAGAACCATAAATCCATTCAGTTGATAACAAGCTAGCGGTGACTAGATCCAGCGCCACCTTCATTCGAGGTAGGCGGTGGCCGTTCCCGTTCCACTACTACAGCCCGATTCCTTATGTATTGTTGCAGGTGACCATTCCTTACAGCTCCTCAATAATATCCTTTAAATGCCTGCAATCATTCGTGTTGTGACCATCCAACTCATGGAATAGGCAATGCTTTCCTGACGCCTTCTCGTATTCCAATGGTTCCCTCCTAGCCGGTCTTCGATATTGGAGGTGCCCCCGAGTATCCAAGTAAATCCTTTCTAGAGTCTCAGTTAAATTTGTGTAAGAAGAAAACTTTGACTCCCTTCGAGGCCTCTTCGAAGTGCCACTGTTGCCATTTGTTTTCCTTTTTCCTTTATCGTCTTTACTTGGATCCTCCCTGGGTGGACCTCCACCCCTTACTGCATAAGCTTCATCCTCTCTCCCTACTCTCTCAGCTTGTGCATCCTCCTATCTTAGGAACCTTTCCGCCTCATGGTAGAACTCCCCAAGATCCCTCGGTGGGTCTCGTTCCAATGATATCTTGAAATCCAAATTATCTGCAATTCCTTAAACTACTGCCATCAAAACCATCGACGGATCGGGTCGATCCACTGAAGCTACTACTACGTTGAATCTGGTTAATAAATCACTGAGCGACTCTCCCTTCCATTGTTTCATTGATGTCAAGGTCATTACGTTCTTGGGTCTGACTATATGGACCCGAAATTGCCTCATAAACCTCTCAATCAGCTCTGTCCAAGTGTCAATAGAACCACTCTCCACTAGTCTGAACCACATAGCTGCAATATCCGTCAAATACAAAGGGAAACATCGAGCCATGACCTCATCTGATGCGCCCAGTACCTCCATATGCCTCATGTACCTTGTCAGGTGAATGGCGGGATCCGTTCTCCCATCATACATCTCCAACGTTGGTAGCTTAAAATCCGGAGGGTTCCTAGCTTGCCTGATAGTAGGAGTAAAGGGACTCCTATTCACATCCTCCAAGTCTTTATTTACCAATCCACCTCTCACAGCTCGTCTGACCATCTCCGCTAATATGTCATTGTCGCCAAACTGTAATCCTTGTCCGCTACCTCTGATCTGTCCCCCGAGTTCACGAGGGAATCCTGGCACATACTCTTCGTCACGTACTCCTGCACTCCTGTTGGTGTCGGGTTGCACAGCATCATCTGGTATCCCTCCATGGATTGGTCCGGCATTTCCTGGTGGTGTACCCCCAAGTCTAGGTCCATCCAGATTGATAGTCGTCTGCTGATTAGGGGATGCCCCCTGCTGAGCCATTCCCTCTGCTTACTGGTTGAGCGCTTCTGATCCAGCTCCATGGATCTGAGCTCTTGCATTTCCTGCTTGTGAAAATTGTCTGAGAAGAGCCTGCATCATCTCCTCTTGTCTTTTCAGCATCGCTTCCATCTCATCTCTGGTGATGTAGATGGATGCTTCACCTGCTCCAGCTCTAGAGGAAGCCTCTTGACTTCCCTCTTGATTGCTCCTTTCTGTCACTTGCTTCCTTGTTGGTGGCCTAGCCATTACTTCCTAGAATCCAAGTTCCTAAGCTTTTGAATCCAAAATCCTAGCTCTGAAATCCTCGAGTGCTTGCTTCTCAGTGAAAGCACCAAAATGTTAGTGCCAAAATTGGTCACTAACACCCAAATCCAACCAAAAGCACCAACTAACAGTCACCGATAACAGATAGAATGTATGTAGAGAGTAATAATGTAAAGAATGGTCAAAATTAAAATGAAAGCAGTAAAGAACAACAGATTTTATAGTGGTTCGGCTAACTCCGGCCTACGTCCACTCCAGAAGTTTTCTTTTTATTGATGTTAGAATCAATTACAGTTACAATCCAGAGTTTTAAAACAACAATGGCAAAACAGCCTTAGTGTAGAAGATAAAGAGAGACAGAATGGAGACCCCTTTTCTGAAGCCCCACATGCTGTATTTATAGGAAAAATCCTGGTTATCGGGCTTCCCAAGTGATACGGGCCCTCTAAGACTCAACCCCTTCCTTCAATACACCGACTCCTTGCCCAAATGTTGCCGACCCAGGAAGTCTACCAAGGCGACTCGAAGTAAATCCCCTTTTAACTCGAAGTAATCCGAAGTGGCTGACTCGATGAAACAACTACTTGGACACAAGACTACCGAGCGACGATGCCGAGCCACCTTGCCGAGCCACCTTGCCGAGCCACCATGCCGAGCCACAATGTCGAACAATGATGCCAAGCCACCTTGTCGAGCCACCATGCCGAGCCACTATGCCGAGCTACAATGCCGAGCGACCCACGATGCCAAGCAACCCACGATGCCAGTGACCCACGATGCCGAGTGACATCACCAAGGCCGAGCGACCCACGATGCCGAGCGACATCTACCGACCCACCTAGGCTGAGCCATGCATATTGAACCATCCATGACTGACCGTCTATCCATTCAGCTGTCTCCAACCAATCGTATTCCAGTCTTGCCAAATGAGCAGTCGATTTGGTTATATCCGCCTGTCCATGGCCTTGAAAAAAGGCGAGTTAACATTATATAACATGATGAAAATGAAAATAACAAATGAAAGAGGAAAATCAAATTGTATTTCTAATGTTAACCACAAAATACACAGTGCAACACATAAAAATTAATGTCAAAATTTTACTTCAGACCTTCTCCCATTAGACTACCTCATCAAGATAAATGTATATGAAAAGTAAGAGGGTATTTATGCTACTTTGATAACTGAAACAGTGACACCAATGAATCCAATAAATTAATTCTCTTATTAGAGAATCTCCAACATGTTGCAAATTCTCGAATCCGCACCCGAAATCAACCCCAACAGAGTGCGAGAATTTGCAATAGTGCAGAAAGTAGGGCCTTCGGACTGAGAAATTAGGATAGAGTGAGGTGCCTGTTCAACAGGCGCTTGTAGGCCAGGCGCCTGTTGAACAGGCGCCTGTAGGCCAGGCGCATGTTGAACAGGCGCCTCATCTTCAGGCGCCTGTTCAACAGGCGCCTGGCAATAGGGGCCCTGTTGAAACAGGCGCCTGTTAAACACGGGCGCCTGTTGAACAGGCGCCTGATGCCAGGCGCCTGTTCAACAGGCGCCTACCCTCATTTCTGTTGTAGAAATGAGGGCTCCAACATTTTGGAGTGCGGAAAATCGAATTTCCGCACTCCAAACTGTTGGAGATGCTCTTAGTATAGATAGCTTATTATTTTACAGTTATTTTGGCTTGCTTGTTCCATATAATTTGGACATTAATAATACCAAAAATTAAGAACTTTTTACCTATCCTTTACTGATATGAGACTTGATTTTAAATCATTCATGATCAGGCCTATGTCTGCTTGTATTTTTCATCAGTCTATGTATGGTTTCTACATTTCCATTTGTCTCACCAACATACAAGAGGTAGGTGATTACTGGCTCGACTGAGTGTATTGGAGTCCAGTTGCCCTTTAGATACTCCAAGTCAATAAAAATAGTTAAATATATTTCCATTGAAAAAAGGAAAGAAGATAATACTGAATTGTTAGAATGCTTCCTATTAAAGCTCCTTACCATTTCATAAACCATCAATGAATATTTCTTGGTAATTCTCTCAAGGACGAATGCTTTTTGATGATGAGAAATTAAATCATTGAAATATAACTTCATTCTGTTAGATAATAGATTTGCCATAATTTTGTAAAGCGCAATACATAAAGCTATGGGCCCATGATTTGTAATTAAATATGGAACATGCTTCTTTGGCACAAGGCATATACAAGTATGATTTCTCTTTTATTATATTTCCAGAGTTTTTTATGCCAGCTATAACATCATATAAGTCATGCTTAATCTCTCCAAATGAATTTTATAAAACTTGGCATTTAGTTCATCAAGGTTGGATGAGCGATTGTCATTTATTTGAAATAATGCATTCTTTACTTCATCTAGTTGGAATGGCATGTCCATATTTATTCTAACATTTTTTGTTAATTTTTTTAGTTAATGCCTAAAAATTAATATTTTCATTATTAGAGTTGAAAAGTCCTAAAAATATTGAATGGCTTCTTGAGCTAAACATTCTGATGCTAATACTAGGTTGCCATCAGTGTCTAGAGTGTATTTCCCCCTTTTTGACAAATTAGGGACATCCATCTTGTTATGAAATTTTTTCAAAAATTTATCCCTTTGATTTTACCATTTGAGTTTCATTCTATAAATATTATCTACAGTAATTTTCCTTAGCAGTTTTGATAGCTAATCCACTTTATTACTATATTATTAAGCAATGACATCATGTTGTGGGTTATTAACTAGTTGTTTATAACTTTATATAGCTCACCGACTTCTTTCCTTATGGCATCACATTTTTCATTTATATTATCTTTGTTTTTTATGCCATGATTTGAGGGCTTATTTCGCGGTTTTCAGTTTCATGAGTAAAACATATTTCATTTGGACATTAGTATAGATACCTCTTTTTAACTAAAAAGCTCAACCGCTTTGAATGATAATAGCTCTAATTGAAATCCAACTTTTTTTGTTTCTGGCAACTAGACCTCGGTAAGCAGTATTAACCATTTCAACACGACAATTATCATTTGATCCTTGTTTCTTCAAAGGATGATCGTAGTTCATTTTGCTAAACACTTTGACTTTGCTGCTAAAAGTTTCATCCTTTTCGATCCAAATGTATCTTCCTTCATCGTTTAGGATCTCTGACATGAATTAGGGGTAGATATGCAACATGAGGAAGGAGCAAAATGAGAAATATATAAATTGAATCTCTATCAATGACACACTTTGTATCTTAATAAATTTTAGGGACCTATAATGTATTAACAAGGATTCATATCCCATTCCACTAAAATAAAAACAAAAACCCCATTGAGATATACACATGAGCATGCATATTCCATTTTAATCTCTTAAAGTGGTGAAAGCATGTTATAAAACTAATTAATGGAAGTTAGAAAAGGATTTGTTTTCTTTTATAACTTGACACCAATGCAGAGATAACCTCAACTATATTCAAAGTGGATGATGAAATATATTTTTCAATCATCACTCTTAGTAAACTTGCATTGTCGATTCGAAATTCAACGAAACAACAGATGTAATGTTCATTTAGACATATTGAAACATATCAAAATGTTTGTAAGGCCTTATTACCCACCCACAAATTTTACAAGTACCCATGCCAAAATAATTAAATTCAACTAACGATACTTCTATATAAACTAGGCCCATGTATCCAGCAATATATAGCACGAACCATCACTAGCACTAAGTGATTGGTTACATATAAACCCAAACATAAGGGACTGAATTATAATTTATAAAAAGGCATTGCCATTGTTATATCATAGTATGTTTTCTTATATAAAAATTCTTATAGTAAAAGCTTCTCATTTTAAGACCCACTGTTGATACAATGCCATCTATTGGCATAGCCAAATTAGTTTTTTTACTATTTTCCCTCGTACATAAAAGAATACATGATAATTTGATCATTTTTCTTTACAGTTTTGCTGGTTTCAATCGGCTTTCAAATTTTATGCTCGCACTGGGACTGGAATATAAAATATCAAATCAGTTTTTTTGCTAGTTTCTTACTAAAAAGTTGGATTAATTCTTTATATTAATGTAACTTATGTATATAGTGTTGAAGCCAGAATTTGAACTAAACTTTGCCAGAAAAGAGCAAATAATTTTGTCAAAAAGAATGTCTTAATTCAAAACAACATTGTACACAAAACTATAAAAGAGCCTATCAAATTTGTATTGTATGTGCAACTAACAATGCTGAATGCTAAATTTGAAGTAATAAATACCAAATCTTTAATATCGGCTTTATTAGGCCTTTGTTGATGCTTCCGGGCTTTATTACGACTGTATTGTAACCACTACATCTATATGAACACTTGGATCACTTCTGCCTAAGACATGTTATTATTTAGTAATAAACTTTATTTTAATGCAACTATTTGAGATAGACTGGTTCATTATTATTTTTTGTTTGCATTGAAAATTGATTTTATTTTTAGTTGTATTAATTTTACTGCACATTTGTTTTATATGTAATAACATAAATACTTATCAAAACATATATGATGAATATTAAAAAGAATTACTATACTGAATCTAACTATTGATACGGGAATAATGGAAATAAAACTATATGGACACACTGAAGAGCAGAATACTTCTGCTTCTGCTTCACAACCGTCATCTAAGAAGAGGCAAAGAGTACCAACAACCAGAAAGAAATATAGAATGTCAGAGCCAAAATTCATCGAGTGGAGTGATAATGGAAAACCTATTGTAAAGTGGGCGAAGTCTTTTAAGGTGTATGTAGGCCATATAGCTAGATCCAAATTGAAATCAATATCAAGAACTGGGGTAGCGTTCATCAAGGGCTTAAGGACACTATCTGAGAAGATATTAAGGTATTATAAATTCATTTTCTCACTTATTAAATTGTCAATTGGAGCCTCTTGTTTGGAGTCATGAACCACTTTCATTGTTTATCAAAATATTGTTTATATTTTTACTCCTTTGACATTGTTTATTTTTTTATTTTAATTATTTCAGACCGAGTACCACATTGATGACAAAATGAAAAAGAACGTGTAAAAAATGTATGTGGAAAATGGAAGGATTTCAAAACAAAATTGGTTAGTGGTTGGATTACGAAGACTAGAAAGCTTCCAGGGGACTATAAAGAGCCATACGAATTTTATGATGGCATAACAAAAGCATAATGGGAAACACTTAAGAAGTATTGTGAAACAGAGGAGTTTAAGGTATATTTCTTTTTTTGGCATTACTGTACAATAATAAGATCCCGTATTTTTATAAATGGATGACGTAGAGAAACTATTTCATGCAAAATCAAGTAAACATTTGTTATTTCATTCTATAAATTGATTGATAATTGCTATTTATATTAAAAGTAGACTATTTTCATGAAAATTGTTATTTATATTAAAAGTGGGTATTCATTTAGGGTATTTTCATGAAAAAATGACCTTTAGCATCAGATTGATGTCCTTGTAGCTATCTGGTAGCACACAGATGCCTACATATATGTAAAGGATAGCAGTATCGAAGATTATAAGTGCTAGAATTTTTCTAGCTCTTTGTCTGCATTTATGTTGGTTATTTGCTCATAGTTTCTACCAATAGAAAAAACAAAACATGTATGAATTAGGCATTGATGATAAAACAAATAGACAGCCTACTTTACATCATTAAATTAAAACACTATAAGGAGAAGGAAAAAAATTACTCAGGTAATCATGTGTTTGTGAGAGTAACTGCTATGATGGGCATTGGTTTTATCATGTATATAATAAAACCAAAATTAAACAATTTTATCATCATTCTTTTTGCATATTTAGTTTGCAATCCATTAAAGCATGCATCGACAAAAATTTATAGAAATATAACTGTTTAGCTTGCCTAAATATTTTGATATTTACGCTAGAATTCTTAATGTCATAAAACAACAAATAAGTGTGAAGGCTAGGAAGAGTTAGACATATAATGAGCATCCTCCCTATTTGGGACAGGCTAGATATGCAAGGAAGAAGGCTAATGGATAACCGAAGGCCATAGTTCCTCAACCACATTGCCAAGTGGATCTGTTTTGGATCGGAGTATTGATTGGATTTTGGCACGATTAAAAAAGGAGCCGATGGAAATCATGCAATCCCTAATGAGAAAACTAAGATAGTTGTAGATAAAGTGGTATGGCTAGTTTCCATGCATTTTATCACTTTACATGTTTTAAACAAAATCTAATTTTGATATAATAGTATAAATAATTATCAAAATTTACATGTTTTAAACAAATATTTTTCTGCAGTTGAATCTCATATCAAATTTTATATAGAATTTGGAAATTCCAATTTTGATACTGGATTTGGTTAAAAATACTTCACAAAATCTGTCATGGTAATATTGAGTTTATTCTTTTGATATTGGATTTGGTTAAAAATACTTTTGATATTGGGTTTTTGTTTTTATAGTTTTGGATGTTCTGTTCATTAATTATATGTGTTAAGTGGGCTTAAATGGGCTTCTATAATCAGATATATACATTTTTTGTGACTGCATGGTCCACTGAACTAATTCAATAAATACAGTAAACGCATTACATAAAATTTGTTAGTGTGATAACTATTAGATACCAAGGCTGGTGAGATATGCACTACCTGTTAACTAACACCTTCAGTTTTGTAGTTTCCATTTTCCATCATATAATTATTAGGGCTGTAAATTTTGTACGAGTGTCCGATGTCCGTTCGTGTCCGTAACCGAAATACGTCCGTCCGAGTCCGTTCGATTTTCATTTAGGACACGAGCTAGGACAAGAAAATTTGTACGAGAAAAAATATTGTCCGGTCCGAGTTCGTTCGAATTTCTTATAGTGCAGTATATCTGATGGAAATTCTATTAAACAACATAAAATTTGATGTAAATAACATTGTTCGTCCGTGTCCGTTCGGGTCCGTGTCCGAAAAATGTATGTACGAGTCCGTCCGATTTCATTTAGGACACGAGCTAGGACAACAAAATTTGTACGAACATAAATCTCGTCCGGTCCATGTCCGGTCCGATTTTATTTAGGACATAAACTGAACACACCTCCGTCCGGTCCGGTCCGACCGATTTACACCCCTAATAATTATAATACTGCAATAAATACATTATGATAAGTGAAGCGTTGTTCATTTCCAATGCTCAAATTTTTTGATAAACCGATCTGTACATGTTTGCACTTTGTAAAGTGCAAACAATATTTTTGTTTCCAATATCGGTATCGTATTCATGACTTCATTGCAATAGCTTATCATTAGAAACATATTTATAGCAATACAAGTTTAGCTATCATGCATTTTACAGCTCTCATAACCTAACTATTCTTTCTGTTGAAAAAATGATTGGAGAGGAAAAGTCGTCGAAGGGTTATGGGTTCCAGATAGATATGATGATGTCTTGAGTCATGCTCTTGAAAAGAAAGAGCATTCAAGTCGAGTTAGAGGAATTGGTGGGACGGTTGGTATCAAAAATGTATTTGGGAAGGTAGAGAAAAGGAATGATCTAAGTGGTGTAGTATCAGCCGATGAGCTCCATCTTATCGCTTAGGAAATAGAGACTAAAGTGAGCCAAAAATTAAGACAAGAGATGAATATAATGGTTCAAGGGCAAGTTGCAAACATTTTGAACAAGATGGGAATGCCCAAGGATATAGGGGTCGACAACACACCATCAATCGAGCATCGTAGTAGTTGTCAATCAACACACCCGAGAAAATTACAATATGCAAACAAAACTCAAGAGATAGATCCCTATGCAGACTTGCAGGTAAACAATTCAAAAGTTGATTTTATAAACGTATGCGATTTTATACATTTGACAAGCGTTAAGTGAAAAATGTTGGTTTTGTACTTTCCATTCTAGAAACCAACTAAATGTCCTTTAGTTGTGAATCTGGACTCAAAAATTGTCGTGGTGGGTCACGGTATGGTACATCCCGCTTCAAGACCCGGAGATCAATGTCATAATCAATAACTCTTGGCCGATCATGTAAAGGTAGGAATTGATGTAGTGGAGTCTAATCATGAAGGAACCCCACTTCCGGTTCTAACTAAACATCACAGCACGATAGGAGAAGCGGTTAGGAGTTTTGTTCAATGGCCTAAAAGCCTTGTGCTTTTAAGAGATAATGATACGGTAATAAATGCATTTAAATAAACTATCCTTGTGCTAAGTTTTTATCTAGTATGACATATAGTTTGTTTTGATATTTTTACCTAGTATGATATATCAGTTTGAAAGCTTAACGTAGTACTTTCAATTACATAACCATAATGATCATCTATTTACAATTTTTAACTAGGGATCCACATCTCGACCAAACAAGGATTTGTTTGAAAATAATAATGAAAAGGTCTTAAAAACAATGACAAATAAGTCCGCAAAGTACAAATCAATCGTGGATGAAGAGATTCTCAAAACTTTAACAAGCGAGTGCAGATATTTCCATGACCTGATAATTCAGATGTTATCCAATGATAATGCCATCAATGCAATTTGAGTGAATAAGGATTTATTTACGTACGATGAGGACTTTGAAATCAATATTACGATGGATGACATTATTCAATTCCTTAGTATGACATGGTTGAATGCATCATGGTTGTAGATTTACATCATGTGAGTATTTTTTTTCCTTAGTATTTTTTTCATATATAACTATCTTAGTTTTCTGATGAGTAGTCGGTTGGAATGTCGATCTTTTGTCCAACTTATAATTTCAATAATTTAGACAAGCCCCTAGTTTTCCTAGATGATGTTTTAGTGGTCTACTCGGTTTTTAAAAATTGATCACTACTCAGTTTCTAAACCAAGCGATACTCGGGTTTTTTGTGGGGCTTTGAAACATGATAATTATATATGTATAGTACACTCACTTATAAGCTTCTCTCAGCTTTGGAATATCCCAAATTAACTTATGCATGTGCCTAATTGTATCTGTATAGTACTAGTTTGTACTACAAACTGACTTGTGCCTAATTGTAGTAGAAACAATAGATTAAAAATTAAGGCTTTTCCTATCCATTTTTCTGCATTTATTAATTCTCATTTCATGTAATTTAGGTAATTTAGTGCTAGGGATTTAGTAAAAGACCCATCATATAGTTATGTTTCAGTCTTATGCAAATGCATGTTCCTCTATGGTAGTTGTGGCAATTTGAACTTGTAATGCATGTGCTTTTGAACTGTAGATAGATGGATCATTTTTAGTTTTTTGTTTGGTAGGTATTTGTCACTTATTGGCTCTTTAAAAAAAATATCATCCATGTTGAAAAGTGTATATGAAGGCATTTCTGGCCTTGTTTATCATCCATCAATCAGGCCAGAAATACCAAATAAAATATCATCCATGTTTGTCATGGTTTATTCTATATGAAAACCTTGGGATTTGTATACATCACTACTGTCAATGCACTCGGTTTTAGCTTCATTTTTGTAGATGTATTTCTGGAAAGTTCAAAATGTTTACATTATGTGTAGGTGGTTACATAATACATGCAATGATCTTAAAGTGGAGACCATCGGGTTTATGTGTCCTCAAAAGCTTTGCCAAGTGCGGAAACATCCAGACACGACAAATACATATTTGTCTAATACATGGAGGGCATCGCAATCTAAAAGCTTACTCTTAGCCTTGCACTACGAAGGTATGAACATTGAATTTTTAGTAACTATTTTACAAATTTGATGCTAATTTTAACTTCCTATAAATCTTGTAATGTAGGAAACATTGTCTACTGTTTGTTTTTCGTGTAGACATGAATGAGATTTATGTTTTTGACTCCCAGGCCGAATGCAAACTTAAATTGGAAATTAAGCCGTAGGTGAACATGTAAGTTGTATTTATTTGCTCACCTATATAATTCTCCACATCCCTGTCCACATTGCAGCATTTCGAGCAGTGTTGGAAAATTGATTTGCAATCTAATCCTTTTGTTTGCCCTTTGATCCTTTGATTCCTTTGAGGATAATTATACTTTTGCTGATGTTGATTTTTTCCTTCCATGAATCGTTTAATCCCATAGCGGACAACATCTCTTCGGTTATGATTTGATTCTCAAATACTATTCAAAACTTGATTGAAAATACGGTTGGAAAGAATTAATCGGTTCACGTCAAAACATAAAACACAAAAATATCTATTTCAATTTAAAACCTAAAATTTATTGTAGCTTGACAAAACAAAAATAAGATAAGAGAACACGTTAAGAACTAGGATTAGATTTAGAAATGTCAAAATCAGTTTCAAAAATATAATTATTGATAGGGAAATAGAATTAATGTTTCTACACATTAAAATATTATTTGACAGCATACATGGAGCAAGATTCTAGCATGCAGCATATATAATTCTCAACTTAAACCCGGTTTTGGATTTTTAGCTTAGGAATTTATGATTTAAACCGTTTTGAACACCTTTGAAAAGATGAATTTGTAAAGCTATGGTTTTTTATGTTTTCGTGCATAAGTACATAATTATTAGTTGCATTTATTTTTTCATGGACAATTTGCACATGCATGGTTATTTTTTACATTCTTGAAAAGTACATAAAGTTTGCACCTCTCATGGAAATGCAAAATATGTTTTCGAAAGTGCATATGTTTGTACTTCCATAAAAGTGTCAACAATATTTAAAATCTTCTTCATCTCGCCCAAACTCTCATTTTTGCATCTAAAGAAAAAAACAAAACTTCAAACATATTTTGGTCTTATTTTATACTCATCCCCACCGAAATATTAAAATCTTGATTCGATGTATAAATGAAGATGTCAGATATCTCGTTAAGCATATTTGAATGATGATCAAAGATTCTGATATGGGATTGCCATTGCGAATCAGCACAAGCACCTTCTTGTAAACTGGGTTGGATGTGAGTAGCGACTCGCATTTTTTTCAAGTCTTCTACCAAAAACTCTTATTAAATGCCTTTCAGGGGCAAAGCAATTCGTGTTCGTATCACAAATGGGCTGACAAGTGTGCCAAGCAATTTCATGTCCTGGTCTGACATAATTACTAAGACAATGATAGAGTTATATATAAATTAGAGTTGTAGATTAATGAAAACTATAATTGGAGGCCTTAATAAACACATGAGAAATGAAGCCAAGAAATTGTAAAAAGATTCAATTCAGAGCAACATACCAATCTACATTGTCAATTCTCTCATTCTATCTTTCAAAAAAGATTGCAACATAATTCTTTGTAGATAGAGATTTTTCCCCTTATTTTTTGGAAATAATGAAATAAAATAAACTAGAAACTTACTAAACCAATGATTTAGTACTCCTAATTAAGCCTTAAACCTACTTATATAAATCAATGAAATTGATTTCAATCCATATTTTATCATTTATAATAATTAAATGGATTTGAATAAATTAATTTTATTTCAATAATTTGAATTGATTCTAATATAATATTCTTGACCTCAAATATAAATGACCGGATATCAAAAGTTTCACATGAAGCAATAATGCTAAATTTTCTTTTTGAATGTATTCTAATAAATATTTAAATGTTCAAGGTATAATATGATGTAGTATCTATTATAGAGGAATTTGAATGTGCAATTCAATCGGTGTTACCAATTATATGTCTAATAGTGATAATACCATCCTTAGACCAGAAAAATTTGTTTCATAATTTCGTATAGTTGTAAATTTTTTAAGTTCAAGCTAAATACAGATAGTGCAATGATAGACATTTTAATAGTATTATTATTAGTAGTGGTAATTTTATTTACTGAGACTTATAATTTATTTTCAGCCAATTATTCTTGCATGATTAAGCAAACCTGCTTAAGGATGTTTTATTTTTTTCTAGTTAAATGAAGCTCTACAGGCTCCCAACTATTACTTTGTTATCTTTGTTGCATATTAGTAATAAGATATTCCAATACAACCATCAATCTAGCCTGAAAATCAACTTTACAGGCATTTAAGAATAGCTATTTTATTTGGTATTCATCTTTGTAGGATTGGGATTAGTAAATTGTTGATTTTGAAATTTATGGAGCTCAAATTTAATTATTTTGGGAAGGCTAGACAAACATCAGCTATCTCAAAATATATAAGTATCTTTGAAAATGATATGGTGGTTTATTCTTCATTGGGCACAATTTAAAACAAATAATTGTGGTTATATCTTATGTGGTTTGTTCTCTTCTTAGTGTGCTAAGTAATAGGTGTTCATTGGAACTATAATTTTTAGGGACATTTTTGTTAAAAATCATCTTGGGCAAAAACTCTGATCCGCCCTGGCTACCAAGGTAGGATTAGAGCAACCCTGTACTTGATAACTGTCCATTTCATGAACCTGTTTCAATGAGAAGGTTAATATATATAAAAGGGAACTGGATCGTAGTTTCCATTGAGGAAAAAAACCTTTGTTTGCATCCATACCTTCATATTTTGTTGTCCATTTGGCCATGAGATGTACCATTAACCATACATTTCTGTAAGAAATGGTTAAGAGTCTCTCGTGTATGGTACAAGTTGCATAGGGAAAATGTTGGCATTACTTAAAGTTAATGGTAGATAATGACATGGTAGTAAGGGAAAACAAATTCTAGTATTATGTTACAATTTGATTATGACATATGCAGTATTATCATTATGAGTTATTACTTAACATTTTTTTACATGTGTAGGGCCTTTAAAATTTACAAGGCATTCGGCGGCATGTCTCGAGGAACTACCTTGAAATGGGAGCATGTTAAGGTGATTTGGTTTTCTAACAAAAAATATAATAAAAAGTACAGTATATCATTTGGCATATAAATTCATTTAAACTGACTATTAAATTATCTTGTGATATTGCTACAGTGTCCTCAATAATTTGGGGCAACGGATTGTTTATAATATGTGATGAGATATATGCATGACATAGTGAAAAACCACAATCAAAGCATCGATATACAAAAGGTACCACTTTACTTTGTTTCCTTCATATTATATGTTAAATAATTGTATGATTAATGTTTTGAAATAATCTTTTAACCACAGGACTTTGTACGATATGGTTCATATAACCAACAAGAGATAGATGGGGTTCAGGATAATTTAGCTAGTTATATCATGTATAATTGGATGTAGCTATCTTTTGTTATGTACGTTCTTTTGTTATGTATATTAATCTTTTGTTATGTATGTTCTTTTGTTATGTATGTTAATTTTTTATTATGTACGTTGATGTGTGTGACGGATTATATACTATTTTGTGCTTCTTTTTTGGTCTGTAAATATGAGCTATGTTGATAGATAATATAATCATATTGTTTGTTTGATCAGATTCATAGTAGCACCGCATTTATGAAAATTTTAAATTCAATTTGATATCGTTTTACGTTTTAAAACAAAACCAAAAACGGTATCAACATCTTCAGGTGGATTTTGCGTCGGTTTTCATATCATCAATAACCGACGCAAATGTTTATCAATTGCGTCGGTTGTTAACAAAACGCCGATGCAAGTAGCGATTATTATACACGTTAATTTGCATCAGCCGTTTGATACAGCCGACACAACTGACAGTTATATGCGTCAGTTGTTAGAAAACAACCGATGCAAGACGTCATTGTTTGCTTCACTATATAGGTTAAGCTGCATCGGTTGTTGGATAACGACCGACGCATTTGAATACAATTTTGCATCGGTTTCATTTAAACAGCCGACGCAAATTATGGCCACTTGCGTCGGCCATACAACCGATGCAATAGAAAATTGTCTATTGCATCGTCTTCATTTGCGTCGGTTGTACAACCGAAGCAAATGGGATGTAACGACCGACGCAAATGACATGTTTTATACTAGAGGAAGTTCTTGGGGAATGTCATCGGTCCAAATTTACAATTCATCCTGGAGGGACCAAGATGTATCAAGATATGAAGTGGAGCTTCTATTGGGAAGGTATGAAGAAGGACGTTGGCTTGTGGGTTAGGTAGTGTGCGAACTGTCAACAAGTGAAGGCCGAACATCAAAAGCCGAGTGGATTGCATCAAACTTTAGAGATTCCAGTTTGGAAATGGGATTCGATATCCATGGATTTTATAGATGGGTTTCCAAGTTCAAATAGAGAAAATTAAAGTATATGGGTCATAGTGGATAGGTTGACCAAGAGTGCCTATTTCATTCCAGTTAAGTCAACCAGGACGACACCTGTTTTAACTAAGTTGTTCATGAAGAACATAGTTAGACTGCATGGAATTCCTAGTAGTATAGTCAGTGATAGAGATGCTTTGTTTACTAGTGAATTCTGTAAGAGTCTACAGGAGGTGTTAGGTACCAAGCTTAAGATGAGTACTGTGTATCACCCTCAGACGGATAGGAAGACAAAGAGAGTCAATAAGGTACTCGAGGATTTATTGAGAGCTTGTGTATTAGACTTTGGTAGATCTTGGGAAGATCATCTCCATTTAGTAAAGTTTTTCTATAATAATAGTTATCAGACTAGTATAGGAATGACACCTTTTGAAGCTTTGTATGGAAGGCCCTACAAATCACCATCATGTTGGTTGGAGACTGGAGACAGATTAGTCTTAGGTCCAGATCTGGTTCGAGAGGTGACAGAGAAGGTTGAGTTGATCCGAGAAAGGATGAAGGAAGCTCAGTCCAATATATGAGTTACGTGGATAAGAGGCATAAAGACCTAGAATTCTCATTTGGAGATAGGGTTTTCATTAAGGTAGCACCGATGAAGGGTGTGGTACGATTTGGAAAGTCAGAAAAACTGGCACCGAGATATGTTGGTCTGTTCCTATTATAGAGAGGAGCAGGAAGCTAGCATACATAGTAGAGTTGCCGAGCAGTATGACAGGTGTCCATAATGTATTTCATATGTCTCATCTTCGCAAGTATGTGCATGATCCAGAGATTACTATTCCTCTAACAGGGTTGCAAGATTTGGTAGTAGAGTCTAATTTGACTTTTGTTAGACAACCAGTTCGGGTTGTAGCGAGAGATGAGAAAAGGTTAAGGAACAAGACAGTCAAATTAGGGAAAGTTCAGTGGAGCGACAACGAGAAGGACGGTACTTGGGAGACAGAAGATAGGATTAGAGATATTTATCCTGATCTGCTTTTGAGGGTATGTCCATATTAGCTTTATATAGATAGTTGCTAGTCAAGTAGGCTAGTGGTCATTAGGATTTGTTACAGATGATTGCTATGTTTAGTATTTAGTCCTTACTAAATTTCGAGGATGAAATTCTTTAAGGAGGGGAGCCTGTAACACCCCTAGTTTTTAATAAAATTATTCAGGAGATTTAATTAGACAAATTAAATAGAATAATATAAAAATTAGCGTGATAAAGGGATTGAGATTTTAAAATTTATTTAGAGGCCGAGCTCAAATAAATAAATGGGCTTATGAATGGTTTTATATGTAAATTAATTAACATAAGGGTATTATAAGGTAATTGCCGCACCAATACCCTTATAATCTCGTTTCCACTTTCTACTCGCATTCATTTTCTCAAGAATTCAAAAACGTAAACAATTGAAAGCACGCTGGCCATTACATAGGGAAGAAAAGGGAAAAATCAATCTAAAGCTAAGAAATCAAGCAAAGGGAATTAATCCAAGATCAAATCTCAAATTCCTTATCCTAATCAAGGTGAATAATAATCAAAATCATCTCTATTTATGTTTACATGATCATTTAATTTTTGGATTTAAGTTTAAATCCATTATGATTATTTTTGATAATGATATGCTTGGATTTTATGATATGTTATAATCAAACAAGTTTGTTTGATAATTGTTTGACACGATTTTAAGGCTAAAATCGTTTGTTTCAAATGCCATGAAAAATTTATATGTTATGAAAAACATGATTTTGGAGATGGGTTTTAATTTTTATAATTTTCCAAGCTATGGAAAATTTATTATGAATTTTCAAAGGAAAATATGAATAATTGGGTTTAGAAATTAATTTCGATAATTATATGAAGAATTTGGTTTTGAAATTTATGTGTTAGATAACATATTAAAAGTGAGTTTTTGTAATTTTTGAGGATTTTTCCTATGTAATTACTATGGTAAATAAACTATTTTAGAAGGAGGACTTGAATGATTTAATTGTTTTGCTTAATGGAAGGGCTTATTTGTTAAGTTAATCTTTGTTTAGATCTGAAATTATGCGGCATTTTTATTTTGGTAAAGAATTTGAAAAGTTATGGAAACCAATTAAATGTTTACAAATAGGCAGGTTAGTTAAAAAGTAATTACTTTAAAAGGCATTAAATCAGTATACCCAGAAATTGTGTTCCACCTCTTTTAGAAGCAACCTTTCGACCTTATGCTTCCTCTTAACTAAGTCGAAACCTACTAAGTCGAAACCATTACACAAGGTATCAATGTGATTAGTACGTAGTGTATTGGAGAAAGGAGGAAGGCATGGTGTCGAAACATAACTCGATGGGGTTGGAACCCTTGTTTTATTTTCAAAAGATATGCGCTTGCCTGGTTTTAACGAATGCTTTCGAAGGAGTCGAAACCAATGCTTTTGGAAGGTTCTTTTAAATAGATTTCCAAGGGTTGCCGCCTTTTTTTATAAAGTATAGATTTCGAATGAGTTACTTTGTTTTTAAATCCTTGCTTTTAAAAGGGTAGCTTCAACCCAATTGAAACCCAACTGCCGACCATATGCCTTTCAAATGGATTGAAGTCATCAATGCTTTCGAAAGGTAGCTTTTGTTTATTAAATATATTAAGCCACTTCCTAAAGCTTTCAAAGGGGTTTCGAAGCTAACCTTCAAAGGTTTTACCTAAATGATTTGAGCTTTCGAAAGGATGGTTCAAAAGTCATCAATTTTTCCCCAAACAATTTTATATAAAGATTAATGGTTTCAAAAGGGGTACTTTCGTTTGTATTCACTTAAACCTAAAATATATTTTTAAAGATAAACCCAATGGTTTTGAAAGGGATACTTTAAATGATTTCGAAGCTATTCTTCTAAGTATTAATAAGTAATGCTCTAACACTTTCAAATGGTATGTTTTAATGGTTTCAAAACAGATGTTTTAAAGTGTTTCGAAAGGCATATGCTTAGTGTTTTGAAAAGAAGATTTGAATGCTTTCGAAGGAGGTTATCCAAGAGTTCGAAAGTAAAGTTTTAAGGTTTCGAAAGCCTTATTTTTTAAAACAAATAACTCCAATCTCATTTTAAAGGAAAACCCATGGCTAAGACAATGGAGTTTTGAAATGGTTTTCAGTATGAAGTTTTTGAAGAAGCTTTCTTTGATAAAATAATAGGTTAAAGAGATCAACCATGTTTTATATGAAAATGATTTCAAGGATATTAAACCACAGGTGTTGGTATTATTATGTTATTATGTTTTCTTCTTATAATATATATATATTCACATTATAATGATCCATAACTGCATTTTGGGGAGAAAGGGCAGAATAACTAGCTAGGTTGACCTAGTAGTGAATATAAATTGAGTTAACTCCTGAATGAGTAGAATTGCATCCACGAGGTCAGGTAGACCAGAATGTAGGATGCCTAAATATTGATTAGAAATTTTTTCAAATAGACAGGTTCATAGTAAACCCATGAAAACTATGTTGTCAAATAGAATTGCATCAACGGTTGTAAATAAACATCGATTCCTTATGTCGGATCATCAGGGCTGGGGACGACAATTGTGAGAATCATATATGGAGTTTTCATACACATCCATGGAGGTAAGTTATAAGGTGTAATGATTATAAGCCAAGATGGATATTTAGAACCAAATTGAGAAAATGGTGAAAATCCATCCGTACATAAACCAAGTCTAACATTATGGCTCTCCGCTGCAAAATCGATATATTTCTGATCAAAATGCTTCCATACTTCCCCATCGGCTGGGTGTGTTAACGTACCTTCTTCCTGTGTTCTAACACTGTGCCATCTCATATGATGCGCGGTTATAGAAGATTCATATAACTTTTGAAGCCTAGGAGTAATAGGTAAATAATGCATACGTTTATACGGGACTTCCTTTCCCTTCTTCTTTCTTGGTTTGTACCTTTCTTGATTACATATTTTACAATTCCTAAGATTGATGTCTTCTTTCCAAAACAACATGCATCCGTTTAAACATGTATCTATTTTTTGCTACGGTAAACCAAAAGCCGACATATGTTTTTTCACTTCATAATGATTTTCGCACATTAAGTTATCGGGAGGCATATGCCGCTTCACAGCTTGTACAACAGCTGTAAATCCAGCTTCTATGAGGTTGTATTTAGATTTTATCGCAATATATTCTGTAGTTACTGATAATTAGGTGCCGCTTGTACAGCCTTCCCAAAGGGGTTTCTTCGCGGAATCCAATAAATCATAAAAAAAATTGCTCCAGTATTTGGTTCTTCTTCAACATTAACATCATCATCAACAAATTGTGCAGTAGGGAACATTGAACATGCTGCATCTTCAACCGTATGTTCTATGAGATTTGTCGTAACAATTTCATTACTTACTACCTCCTCTGATTGTACAGGTTAGGTGCTACAAGTTCTCCATGCCGATCCTATAACAAATAGTTCGGCACGAAACCTTACTGACGCAAATGAACTCTAACCATTTCTGGTATCAAATGCTTCAACAACTTACACCTACTACATGGACAATGGATTTCTTCGTCGTTTCCATTATTACTTAAAACGAAATCAAAAAAATACGTGTACACCATTATTAAAATGTTTACTTATTGAGCCTCTAATTTTCCTTCGTTGTTGATACATCCAGCTTCGATCAGTAAAATAATTCATCATCCCTCCTACTGTAATTAAAAAATACGATATAAATGAAAACCACATTCACAATTTATTTTTCAATACAATTTTACAGTTTAATGTTTTATATTAATTAATCATTGACACTTTGTTTCTGGGTAATCCTACTTCCCATTACAAACACAGTAACGTAATTACATCTCGTAAATCATTTCATTTTAAACGATTCAACAAAATTTCAGCAGCACTTCCCTTTTGTTCCCTGAGTCATACACGATTGCGTGTACACAGGGAACATAAAGGAAGCGCTATCGAAATTTTGTGAACCGTTTAAAATGAAATGACTTACAAGATGTAATTATGTTACCGTGTTTGTAACTTGTCCAATACAGGGACAAATCCAACAAATATTGTATAGGATGAATATAGATGTCTAGTCTGTCAAAAAACGAATATCCATATAATGATCATATATAATACTTATCAGACGGGGCCAAAAAACACTCTAAGGGTTTTATGAATAAAATATATTACATATCTTATACTTTAAAAAAAATGGCTTTCATTGTTTACATTAAATTGATTAACATTTAACTTAAGTTAACTACCGTATACGATGGTTTATCACATACGCATAGTTTAAAACTTTAATTAACTAAATGTACATATATAAAATTAATTATCGTTTTCGATATTTTAGAAAACGCATAAACTAAATTATGCTCATCCACACTAAATAACCCAAGTAATGCGTAAAAGCACTAAATTATTCAACTAATACACACTAATTTATTATCGCACAAACTAACAAATTAAACTATACTAACTAACAAATCAAACTAACAAACTAACATTCAATAAACTGTACTGCACAATCAATGAGACAATATAAACAATTAAACTAACAAATTAACCCTAAATTAACAAATTTATTAAATTAGGGTTTAGGGATAATACCTAAAATAGAGGAGATTAGGGGTTTGGAGGAGATGAGATTCCGATTTGATGAAGTTGGAGTTGATTTCGGCAGAAATCCATCGCTTGGAGCTGGAGGGGGAAATGGTGGAGGAGGGTTTTTTTATTTGGGAAGGAGTGAAATGGCTTAGGTTTCAGCCTGGAGAAGAAGATACACGCGATTTTCCGATGGCTATCAACGGCCGCAAATAGCAATTTTTCAACGGCTAGCGACGACTAATTATTTTAATCGTAACAAAGTCCAGAAAATATATGCCATTATAAGCCGTCGGTATTCTCCCGTCGACGGCCGTCGGTAATGGTTGTCGGAATATACTGTAGTTCTAGTAGTGTATAAATATTTAAACCATTTGTAAAACTTCCTTTATAAATATTCAAAAACCATCTTTTCACAAAATTTCCTTAGTTAAAACCAAACTCTTTTAATAAATCTTAATCCATAAATTTCCTTTGATGAAATCAATTATTTAAGGCACCTTTAATTAAACAAGATATTATTTAAAACATTCTTCATTTAATTATTTTTATTAACAAAATAATGATTTAAACAATCATTTAAATAGTATTAAATTAACTTCCAACATATTAATAAAATAATTGTTTAATTATACTTAAAATATCATATTGTAAATGATAATAAACTTTAAACCATTTCAAAAAGAATACAATAAAATATTTGACTTCATGAAATCAGAAAGAGGCTTAGTGACCACAATGGTTCATTTTTAATTGAGTTCAATCTTCCAAGTTATAACATGAGTATTTACATAGAAATTAGTTATGTAAAAGGAATCAACAACCAACAATCAATAAAATAAAGGTGATGCCCAAGTTACCTAATAGCAATGGATATTTGTTCTGCTAACACATATCCAGGTTAATAATATAGCAGAATGGGTTTTTATTCAAGTTAAATAGATGTCCACATAATCTACTTGGCAAATTATGGCAGAATTGTGATTTACTCTACCAAACAGATGTCAAATATAACTTAATTAGCAGAATGGTGTTTTATTCTGCTAAACAGATGTCATTGGGTCATTCAATTTAGGTTACATAAATGTAATCGACGAAGAAATCCCTTGGATTTAAAATATTCTTTAAAAAAATTGCTTTAAAACAAAACAGATCTTTAGAAATAAAATAGTTTAAAACTCTAAAACTTTTATTTAATAATTAAATAACATCCAAACTCTTTATTTAAAATATGATTAAACCTTTAATTAATAATTAAACCGTAATTAAATATTAAATAAACAATTAAATAATAATTATCCTTTAAATAAATATTAATAATAGTTAACCTTTAAAAAAATTAAACCATCATTAATCTTTATTTGACTATTACTAACAATTTTACTTTTAAATGATAATTAAAAATTATTCAATCTCAATTAGTTAGTTAAATAATCCTTAATTTAAAACTTAAACAATTTATTAAACCTTTTTTAAAATAATTAAATCGTAATTAAGTTTTTAATTAAATCTTAACTTAATTAGTACTATTAAATAATTAAATCCTTTTAAAATAAATAAATAATTAATAATTAATCTATAATAATTAATTGAAATAATTACTTATCCTTAAATAATTAATTAATTAATAATTAACCTTTTAATTATTTAACCAATTATAATTAACTTGCTTAATTAGTACTTAAGTATTAATTACCATGTTAACTAACGATTAAGTACTAATTACCTTATTTAATTGGTTAAATAATCATTAAATAAATAAATAAGTAATAATTATTTTTAGATACTTATAATAAGTTTTGCAAACACTTTTCAAAACGGTATTTAAGGTGAAACATATTTAAAATGTGCAAAAATAGTTCAGTTTACGAACTGCATTTATAACGAATATCGCTATATGACCCGTAATTTTAAAACTGGTTTGTATCTCAAATAGCTTTAAAAATCATTATCTTTTATACTTGAACTGCTTTATAAACTTAGTAAAAGATTTTGGAAAACAAAATAAGGTTTTGAAAACTTTATAAAGCATTTCGAGAAAGTGAAGTTAAGAGACAAGTTTTTAACAATTCAAAGGTTCTTGGTATTGCAAACTAACCACTTCAACATACTAACTTTTTCTTTAACATACATCAACATATGCATGCATACAACATACATATACAACCCATCACAACGTTCAATTAGATAAGATCTTAACTTTCATACCTTACTAACTTTTACTTCACTTTCTAAGCTAAGAATCAACATTACGTATACACATACATAAGCCATATACAACATTATTGATTTCAACCAGTATCCAATCAAATAATAGCTAAGATAATATTATGATAAATTTTAGAAAATTTATTAAAAGATGTGAGCTTTAACTCAATTAAAAGCTTTCCAAATCAAACTAAACTCTTACTAACTTCACTCATACTTCACTAAACTTAAAACGACCTTAGCTCTTCGATTTTTCTTAAACCAAAATGGAATTTTGAAGGCCTTAAGGCCAATGAGGGGTTCGGCCATGGAGCATAAGGGCTCGGCAATGGTGCTTGAGGGTGGATGTGGGTCTTGATTTGGCAAGGAGGAGTGTAGAAATAAAAGGAAGGTGTTTATACAAGCTTTTCATGAATTAAAAAAGAACAACGCTAAGGATTTCTAAATTTTGGAAAGGCTATGGAAGCCATTAAAATATATATGAAGAAGATGGAAGCCTTTAAGATGTAGAAAAATGAAAATAAAAATGGGAAAATAATTAGGAGTTTACTTTTATATGAAATGGAATTAACAAATTAATAACTACCCTTGTACTATACCATCTTCTACTTGGCGCCACATCATCATGCCACCTCACCCTTGTCCCCTTCCAATTTTCGAAAATTAAGGCCCCATCCACCTCATCACTTGAACCAACATGTTTAAACATGCATGTACTTAGTTGCCAAAATGTCATTTCATGTTTCTTATGGTATCTTTCTTTCTTAAACACCTTTAAATAAATTTTTAGTTTAATTAAATACAAAGTCACATCAACATTAATATATACTTAAGTTAATACATATCAAAATATATCCTAACACTTTTGTAAATGTACGTTTATAAATACTATAGTGTACACAACGTTTTTCGATAACTTTTAGCCGACGAAAAGACGAAAATTCGAGAAACGAATTCCGGTCACATTTTCTATTTTTCTTCGATCGAATATTTTGTTAAACAAATTTGAAAAACTATTTCACCATCATAATTTACTGTTTAAAAGTGATTTTATTTCAAACTATAAAATCTATTATTTGAAATTTAAAAATAATTAAATATTCGCTAATCAAAGCAGTGAAATTCCGGGTCGTTGTAAAATATTGGTTAAATTGGAACCATACATACATACACAATGTACAGGAAAAAAACATAGAAGGTAAAAAAACATTAGCTTTAGGTTAGTGGATCCAAATATTGGAGAAAAAGCATCTACCCAAAGTAGCAAGTGAAGCTTGTCAACGACTTCAATATCTCTACAATTATAATGGTTAACTAACTTCTAAATGATTTTGCACTAATACAGTTACCAAACAATATAGGAGAAAGTAAATCGATGTTCGTTTAGAAAAAGAAATTAGTAAACATTAGAGACTATCTAAATATTATGGAAGGACTAAAGGTTAATTCAACTTCAAGAATAAAGGTCCTTACCATGATAGACTTTACCCCATGCACATATAGAGCTGTTTTGTTTTATGAGGAAGATTAAGTGATAAATTTTTTTTGCAATTTTTGTTCAATAAAAGAAATAGTATATAGAAGGCCTAACTCGACCACAAATTTCCAAAAAAAAAGACAACAGAAAAATAATTAGACTTGAATTGCTAAATCAAGATCAAATTTGTTCAGAAATATAATTAATATAAAGATTAAAAAAACATAGAGGTCATGACATAACTATCAAATCAATGGAGAAGAGGGAACGAATGAGCGAATTAGTAGTTTGGTGAGAAGTGGCGGCTAATTTCTAGAGTGCGAGAGTAAGATAATAGAATAGATGTGATCTAGATACTTACACTCATGCATTACCATGATAAGTGAAGGAAAATCATTGCTTGATGAGTGTACATACACAGATGTTGAAATTTTTTTAGCATAGACCGGATATCCTTAGGTGATATAACTTTACGCCCATACAACATTAATTTTTCATGTATAGGCCTTGGCAATTTAAATTTAAAATATATAATATATTATGTGTCTTACTTTCCATATGGAGTGTGCACATGACTTAGCCTTTAACTCACTTTAAAGGCAGCCAGTCTTTACTGCATTTCGGTTTATGTCAATTTATCCAAAATGAGTATAAAACGAGTATAAAACTAAAAAATATGAGTTGATAGAATATGAATATCAAATGATAGATTCGGAAGTGATATGGGGTATGCAAAGGTAAAATATAAAAACTTTAAAGTATGCTCGATTGTAAAAAATTATCGTAGTGTTATTATTTATTCATGAACAAAATGCAATATCCTTAATCATTTATGCAATCAATACCAATACGTTTGAAAATCCCAAACCAAATTCAAATTAACCATGATATGGTTTGAAAAGTAAATTATTTATAAACATCTCATAAATATCATTTGTTTTATATTTTAATATTAATAAAAAATGTGAATTTGTTTTAGAGCAAATTATATAAAGAGGATCACATGGTATACACATAATATATCGAAATAAAAACACCAAAGACTCGTCTTAAATGATTTTATCACAAAGCTCAATATTTTCATTTCAAAATCATCTCTCAAAATCATGTTAAGTGTCAAAGACTCATCTCAAGACGCTTTATTTCAAAAAATTATAATTTTCATTTCACAAAATTGTTTCCAAAAGTCATTTCAAGCATTAAAAAAGTCATCTCAATAAGTTTCATACCAACATTTTCAAGTCAAAGAATTCTCTAACCAATACTCTCGTATTAAAAGAAGTTTTTCATCGAAAATCAGGTCAAAGATTTAGCCAAAATATATAGTTCTAAAATATTCACTTTATGAATAAATATGGAGAGCAAAAAAAATCCTAAAAAAGCAATACCCTACTTTTTTGGCTTTTCCATTTTGAAAAAAAAACGAATGTAAAACACATTTCTGGATTTTTTGAAAAAAAAACGAATGTAAAACATATTTCTGGATTTTTGAAAATAAAAAAAATGCAAACTCTCTACATGTGCATGAAATAAAATGTTTGTAAAGCAGTCAATCCACTAAAACTATTAGACTGGGGAATCATAAAAGTTAAAAGTAAACAGATATTCCAAATAGAAAAAAACAAATTACCCTATCATGACACCGGTTATTACTTTAGGTTGCCTATAATGACATGCAATGATATCTCATGCCACTTCTTATCTAAGCTGCAAATGGTGGAAAAAAGTGATACAATTCGTTATTTAGGTTTCCCATGGTGGGGAACAATAAAACCACTTGTACTATCTATGTGCCGCCAATGGCAAACAATGATACCTCAAACATTAGATTTACGTCCAGCCTCTCAAATTATCATCATCAATGTCAAGCATGAATAGAATAAGCTTCATCAGACAAGCATAATACATACTCCAAAATGTCGATCGAATTGGCTCCAACATTTGAATTTCTTACCAAAATCATCTATGCCAAAACGGAAGCACAAAATCAAAGACTCTTGATTTGTCAGTAATCATTCAAAGCATAAAACATAGTATAAAAAAATCATAAACATAATAAGCATATCAAACATTATTCTCATTTTTCAAACATTAACCATCGTTGTTTCTGAAATTCTATTTGTTTTTATACCCTTATTTGGAAATTTAAGTCCATAATTTTAATTAGCACAAAACATTAAAGTTTAATATACTTAAAATGTATAATCAAAAGAATTTGTTTCAAGTCAAAATGACAAACATATCAAAATTTATGTCCAAAATAGTATAGCATTTTTGAATAACTCAAAACCACTTTTCAAACGACCTACTCACTCGATTGATGTTTTTCATGTTTTAGATTATGAATCAGAAAATTCTCAAAACATGAGTTGAATGATTATCTATGTTCTTTTAAAAACTTCAAGAATTTCATAATTTGGAATTACAATTTTCAAATTATGATCAATTAACTACAACTGTTATCCCGCCTTTTGGCAAGGTCGTGATACCATAGAGTTGGCTAAATGGATTTCGTGATCATCAAGACAGAAAGCCTGGAGAGATGATTATCAGGTTCAGGGATTGAATGTATTCAAGACTATGGATGATAGTCAAGCAGATTCGGATGGATCGCACCTTGGAATTGACTAAGTATGTAATTGGTACTTCCCTTAGGTAGGGGATCGTTTCGGATCGGATCACTATAATAGAGTACGGATCAGATCGAATCAATGTGGATATGGATTGCTTGAATTGGAAGATCATACTCAACAATGATCTCTCGATAACTCAACGAACACTACACCAACTCAGGAAACAACTTTGGAAACATGAAGCAGAGATGGAGGGGGCGTACTCTAGGGATCGCACATAGCCATGTGGCATTCTATACCGATCAGGGTCGATCCCTCATAGGGGGTGCGATCAGTCTCATACTTCCTAGATCGGTCCATCTTGCTTTGGAGAGTGTTCATGCAGATTTTGAGCGAGATATTTCATCGGGTTCTCCTATAAATATTGTAGGCATGGCTCAAGGAAAGGGCTGGATTCTAGCTCTCTTCTTCTTCTACCTAGGCTATACTTCGCATTTTGACTCCTGATTCGAAACAGCGGTATAAATCAATAAAAGGAAATTTTTTGGAGTAGACGTAGGCTGGAGTCAGCCGAACCACTATAAACTCTCTTGTTCTCTTACTTTATGATTATTTTAATCTTTTTTCTTCATATTTATTTCTCTTCATCGCTTTGTTTGGATTGCAATATTGGATAATTGGTGCTTTCACATACTATTTCGGTGTTTACCACTTTCTAGCATCAACATTTTGGTGCTTTAACTGAGAAAACTAGCACCCACCAATTTGGAAAGTATTTGGAGCTTAGATTTGGATCAATGGTGAAGCAATCGACAAGGAGGGCACTTGCGGATAGGAGTCATCATGGAGGGAGTCAGGAGGCTTCCTTTGGAGCTGAAGCAATCAAACCTCCGTCTACATCACTAAAGATGGGATGGAGACTATGATGAATGTTATGCATTAGAGGATGATGAAGTGGCAAGAGGAGACCGTGCAAAGTTTCCTTAGGAAAATTGGATAAGCTGGTGCACAAACCAAAGGATTGGAGTAGCAAAAACTGCTAAAATTATGGATCGAGGAGTTAGAGCAGCAGGAGCTGCAAAAAATCAGAACCAATAATAGGGAAATAAAGCTAACAAATAGAGGAACTGAGTGGAGCAACCCCGGACGACCTCCGATCAGAAAGGATCGATCGACACTGATCCTTCCATAGGGATCGATGCCGTCGCTTCGGACTTGGGGGAATGCCTCTAGGTCATGCTGGATCGGTCGGCGGTAGGCCAATGGTTGATGCTTTGCATTTTGGTGTAGATCAGAATGCGAATGTACGTCCAAAGGAGCATGTTCCGGGATTTCCTCATGGACTCGAGGGGTAGGTTGGAAATGATGATTAGAGGCTACCTTTAGATGATAATGACAGTTTTACAGAGATGATCAGACGAGCTATGAGAGGAGAATTGGTGAATAGGGATTTGGAAAATGTGAATAGGAGTCCATTTACTCTTAATATTAAATGTGCCAGGAATCCACCAGAGTTTAAGCCATTGACACCGGGGGCATACGATGGCAAATCAGACCCTACTATTCATCTGATAAGGTAGATGAGGCATATGGACATACTGGGGGAATCGAAGGAAATGATGGCGCGTTGTTTTCCCTTGTACTTGGAGGATATAGCTGCAATGTGGTTTAGGAAATTTGAGAACGGTTCTATCGGTACTTGGACAAAGTTGGTTGATAAATTCATGAGGCAATTTTGGGTCCACATCACGAGAGCCAAGAGCATAATAACATTGGAAACACTAAAGCAGAGAATGGGAGAGTTCCTAGAGAATTTCTTAACACGGTTTAATGTGGCAGTCGCTTCAGTGGATTGGTTGGATCCATCAATGGTCTTAATGGTGGAGGTATCTTGGATTGCTGAGGACATGGACTTTAAGATTTCACTGGAATGGGATCCACCAATGGATCTCGCAGAATTTTCCCACGAAGCCGAGAGCTTCCTGTGGCAGGAAGATACTAAGTCTAGTAGAGAGGAGGTTAATGATGTGAGGGACAGAGGACCTTCTAGGGAAGGTTCAAGCAAAGATAAAGGAAAGTGGATGATAGCTTCAACAGATCGAAGCAGCAAAGAAGAGAACCGAAATTCACTTCTTTTACTAATTTGAATGAGACTTTGGAAAGGATTTATTTGGATACTCGAGGACACCTTCTATACTGAATGCCGGCATGAGGGAGCCCACCATGCGTGAGCCGGCATAAAGAAAATACTGCCTATTCCATAAGCTAGATGGGAACACAACCAACGATTGCAAGCACTTGAAGGGTATGGTTGAGGAACATATTAGGGATGGCAAGCTACCGCATTATATAAGGACTCGGACTGTGGCGGTGGAACAGGAGCAGCCACCGTATTCATCAAATGGAAATGGCCTTGGATCGAGGTCATGGATCGTCATCGCTTGATCGGGATAGCATGAACTAAATAAATAATAAACTCTATAATAAAATGGCTAAGTCACTTACACATGTACGGGACCAAGGTCGGTCCTTAAGCATGCTCTGAGATAACGACAGATCGTCATGCTCGAAGAGGCAGTTTTTGGTTTTCTGGTTTTTTGGTTGTAAAAACTTAAATTTAATAATTTAATGAATGGATTTTGGAATGCTTAAACCTGCTTTTAAAAGTAATAAATAAAACAGGTCGTGGTTGTCCCGATTGCGGAGATGGGGCAATAACCACAAGGTGCAAGTTCTTTTCGTCGGAGAGCGACAGGATGGACTCGTACATGGATTAAGTCCTCGCCTCGGGGATAGATGACCGAGAATAATACCCCACAGATCTAATTATGTTCCGATAGGAGAGACGGAACCGGAGAAGCAAGAAGTAGGCCTCTTCACCGGAGAGCGAAAGGATCAGCCTATTTATCATTGTGCCATTCTTGCTGGAGAGTGCCTGGGGTCTAGCAAGGTTTCGGAGAGACCATGATCGACCTAGGAAGGCCATGACATCATTTTATGTTCAGAGAAACTGAACCGGAGTGTAGGAAGTATTGCCACTTCAACGAACAACAACAAGATCGGCTTTCTTATCGATGTTCCCCCTTTCGCCGGAGAGTGACTAGATAGGGCTCAACAAAAGCTCGGAGAGGCTATGATCGGTCCAGAGAGACTATGAACCAGGCTGTTGGTCCGGCGAGACCTTGGGATTGGCAAACGATTCAGTGAGATTATGGATTCGGTTACTGACTTTGGATGGATATGTATTCGGCTAAGGATTTGGAATTGGCTATCGACTCGGAACAGTCATGTACTATGGCAACTTGGTTTAGCGAAGGATTGGGTTCTACATTACAAACTCGACTATTGATGGATTACAGATTACGATTTCGGACCTATGGCAATTCAAAACACACCTTCTTATCGCAAGGCATGTTTTAGGAGGAAAATGTTATCCCGTCTTTTGGCAAGGCCGTGATACCATAGAGTTGGCTAAATGGATTTCGTTATCATCAAGGCAGGAAGCCCAGAGAGATGATTATCAGGTCCGGTGATTGGATGTATTCAAGACTATAGACGATAGTCAAGCAGATTCGGATGGACGGCACCCTATTATTGTCCAAGTATGGAACTGGTACTTCCTCTAGGCAGGGGATCAGGTCGGAACACTACAATGGAGTACGGGTCGGATTGGATCAATGTGGCTATGGGTTGCTTGGATTGGCAGTTCAAACTCAACGATGATCGCTTAGTAACTCAACAAACGCTATTCCAACTCAGGAAACAACTTTGGAAACATAAAGTAAAGATGGAAGGGGACCCACTTTAGGGATCGCACGCCATCATGTGACGTTCTATACCGATCGAGGCCGATCCCCTCATAGGGGGTGCGATCGTTCTTGTACTTCCTGGATCGGTCCGTCTTGGGCTAGAGATTCTTCATATGGATTTTGAGTGAGATATTTCATCGGCTTCTCCTATAAATACAGTAGGCATGGCTCAAGGAATGGGATCTAGATTCTAGCTCTCTTCTTCTTCTACCTAGGATATACTCTGCCATTTTGACCCTTGATTCACACGGATTGTAACAGTAAATAGCAGTATAAATCAATAAAAGGAAAACTTTTGGAGAAGATGTATGCCGGAGTTAGTCAACCCAATATAAACTCTCTTGTTCTCTTACTTTCTGATTGTTTTAATTCTTTTCTTCATATTTGTTTCTCCACATCACTTTGTTTGGATTGCAATATTAGGTAATTCATGCTTTCATATAATATTTTGGGTGTTGACCAATTTATAGCGTCAGCATTAACTACAGCTGTGCCAAAAACATTATGGAACGATTATTAATCATAGTACCATGTTGAATGCATTTTCTCAAGTACTTATGAAATGAATCTTCGACAACTGAAAGAATGAAGATTGCAGTATTATATTTAAGGTATTCAAAAATTCAGCAACTTTAGAAATTGGAATCTTAGAGCAAACTTTATGGCCAAAATACTACAGCACGGTTAGAAAGTTATATAACATGTTTCAAGCATTGTACAGAATTAGACACAGTTTTTTTTAGTCATTTATGGTTATGCACCGAAAAATTCAAAACATAAAACCTATAGGATTATATGTATATTTTTCAAAACGTGTTGACAAATTGGAGTTGCATAAATTATGACAATTTTGCTATAACAGTGTTAGAAAATTAGAGCTCAAAGGAGAAAAAACGGGAAGTAGGGTTTTGAAATCATACCTTCGCTTACCTTTGAAGTTTTATATGTGTTCGTCGTTGTTATCCAAAGTGCATGGATATCCACTTCATTTTCTTAGGCTAAGGAACAATACAATTATTGCTCATTAAATAGGTTAAATAATTCGAAATCTACTTCCACCGTAGTAGCTCTTAGCTCATCTTTGTACCTAAACGTTTAAAGAAGCAAATTGCCTAGAAAAAATGTTGGACTACATTTGTTTGTATTTGAAATCTTTAGTACTCAAATTTGTTTTATATAGAAAATCTTTAATATTAACAACTGTATCCCTAGGAATTTAGGCATATTTCAAGTCGCTTCTGAATGATTTCGGATAACACTTACTATACTTCTACTTACATTGAAATAAAAAACATAAGTAAATAGTAACAGAGTTTGTACATAGTAATATATATCAAAAATTATTGAACTGAGTTTGTAAGGTAAGAATGTGATAGGGTTTCAGTTGGTCAGAGGGGAGACAAGAGGGGGATTCAGGTGAGGAAGGGAGAAATAGATGGGAATCCGAGAGAAATTAAGCAGTAAAAGAAATTGAAAAAGAGGAAGAATGGAAAATCAACTTTTCTGCCTTCTTCATTTCATTACCAAATGATTTATAATCAGTGGCTACAAACTACAGCAAGCCAAGTGGCACTGCTAGGATTCATAAAAGCAAAACAGAAAGCTAAAAGCAAAAACAGAAAGATAAAGCAAATAACAGAAAATATGCTATTTCTAGAAGGCATCTTTAACGGTATCATTCCAAGAATCTGGCTGGCAGGTTAGCATTTCGCTTGGGCCTTATGTGCATGGTTGGTTGTGCACGTTCCTTCTGTGTTATGCTTGTGCCTGGAGGTTCTAGTGTGCAGCCCGTATCATCACTCGTCCCTTCGAAACCGACCTTGTCCTCAAGGTCATTCATAGCAGGTAATGGTGTAAGTGGTTGTGTGGTTGCAGCAGCAGGTTGTGGGCATAGTTTTAGCAGTGAGATATGGAAGACAGGGTGAATGCGGGAGTCTGGTGGCAAGAGGAGCTTATAGGCAACTGGACCTATTCGTTCTATGATTTGAAAAGGCCCAAAGTACTTTTTGGATAATTTGTGGTGGTTTTTGCGTATGGTAGTTTGGCGATAAGGTTGGAGCTTGACGAATACCCATGATCCTACGTTGAACTCTTTATCTTTACGGTGTTGGTCGGCTTGGCTTTTCATCCGTGCTTGGGCTTTTTGTAAGTTTGCTTTGATTATGTGAAGTAGTTGATCTCTAGCGATGGCCCATGCATCGAGTTCCGGAATGGGGGTAGTGCCTAGGATATAATTAGAGAGTATGGGTGGAGGTCTTCCATAAACAACTTGGAAGGGAGAGAAACCAATAGATGAATGTTTGGAGGTGTTGTACCAAAGTTCGGCCCAAGGTAGGCATTTGGACCATTTCGTTGGCATGTCTCCGACTAATGCTCTCAAGTATGTCTCAAGGCACCTGTTCACGACTTCCGATTGCCCGTCCGTTTGGGGGTGATAGGCGCTACTCATTCGGAGTTTTGTCCCGTGGAGGCGAAATAATTCTTTCCAAAATTGACTAGTAAATACGCGGTCTCGATCCGAGACAATGGAACGTGGAAATCCGTGTAAGCGCACGTATTCCTGGAGAAAATGTGAAGCTAATTGGGTGGCTGAAAATGAAGTAGGTAATGCACAGAAGTGAGCGTATTTGGAGAGTCTGTCAACGATCACCCAAATTGTTGTCTTTCCGGTAGATGGAGGAAGGTTGGTGATAAAATCCATAGCGACATCTTCCCAAATCTGACCCGGTATAGGCAGTGGCTGCAGTAATCCTTTGTAGGGCGAGTTATCTGTTTTGACCTGAAGGCAAGTAGGGCATTTGCGCACATAATCTTGGACAGTTGCATTCATCTTTGGCCAGAAAAAGTTACTGGCGATCCTTGCGGCAGTGGCCTTGATTCCCGAGTGTCCACCCGTTTTCGAGTCATGAAACTCAGCAATGATTTTGTCAAGGATGTTCGATTGCTCAGGAATATAAATACGATCACCCCAAAACAATATATTATTTCTCAATTGTAATTTGGGGTTAGAGTTTGTACCTGACTGGATTGTTTCTATCATGGCCTGCGTCTTGCTGTCTGTTTGCTGTGCTTGCTGTATTTCTGTTATTAATGGGAACTCCGGTCCTGAAATTGCCTGCATCGCTGCTTCGTGTGAAAACCGTGACAACCCATCCGCCACAACGTTCTCCTTCCCGGGTTTGTAATGGATCGTGAAGTCGAACCCGAGTAGCTTTGTTAGCCATTTCTGCTGCTCCGGCGTCTGGATGGTCTGAGAGACGAGCTCGCGCAA
This sequence comes from Allium fistulosum, assembly GCA_030737815.1. NCBI lineage: Eukaryota > Viridiplantae > Streptophyta > Magnoliopsida > Asparagales > Amaryllidaceae > Allium > Allium fistulosum. The sequence continues at coordinate 512,612,393 of CM060907.1, read as the reverse complement.
ACTCTTGTGGTCAGTGAATATCTGGAATGGTCTGCCGAGTAAATAATGGCGCCATTTCTTGACGGAAGCTGTGATTGCAAACATTTCTCTCGAATATGCGGAGGCTTTTTGGAGGTGGGATGGAAGTTTAAGGCTGAAATAGGCTATTGGGTGATGGGTTTGGGAGAGGACAGCTCCTATAGCAGTGGACGAGGCATCGGTAGTGATGAGGAAGGGTTTTGAGAAATCGGGCAGGGAAAGTATTGGGGTATTTGTCACCGCATGTTTGAGGGCTGTGAAGGCCGATTGGGCTTGTTGGGTCCAATTGAAATTATTCTGTTTTAGCAGATCTGTCAAAGGACTAGCAATGGATGCATAATGTCGTATGAAACGGCGGTAATAGCCGGTTAAACCTAGGAACCCCCTTACTGCAGTTACCGATTTTGGTGTTGGCCAGAGCTGCATTGCTTCTATTTTGGATGGGTCGACCTCTACTCCCTTGTTTGAAATGATATGGCCCAAATAGGCGAGTTTAGTAAGCCCAAAATCGCATTTATCTAGGTTAACAAGGAATTTGTGTTGCGACAGGATTTCTAGGGTTGTTTTAAGGTGATCTAGGTGGGAAGACCATGAAGAGCTATATATAAGGATATCGTCAAAGAAGACGAGTATGAATTTCCTTAGGTGTGGTCGGAATATATCGTTCATTGTGGCTTGGAAGGTGGATGGAGCGTTTGTAAGCCCAAATGGCATAACCAAAAATTCGTAGTGTCCCTCGTGTGTTCTAAAGGCCGTTTTGGGAATATCGGCTGGATGCACTCGAATTTGGTAATAGCCACTACGGAGGTCAAGTTTCGAAAAGTATGTAGCACTATAAAGTTCATCTAGTAGTTCGTCGACCGTTGGAATCGGAAAACGATCTTTGATTGTTATGGCGTTAAGCGCTCTATAGTCTACACAAAACCGCCATGTGCCGTCTTTCTTTTTAACCAAAAGGACGGGAGATGAAAATGGGCTACTAGATGGTTGAATGAGGTTTGAGTGAAGCATTTCTCGAACTTGTCGTTCAATTTCATTTTTTTGGAAATATGGGTAACGATAAGGTTTAATGTTGATTGGTTGGGAGTTCGGGACGAGGTTAATGTGATGGTTGAGGGATCGGTTTGGTGGAAGTTCTGTAGGTTTGGTGAATAGGTGGTTGTAGGATAGTAGCAGCTGTTTTAGTTGTGGGTCATTGTGGTTTACGGGCTGAGGGTCGGTTAGTGTGTTAGTGGGCTGAAATTGTAAGTAAAGGTAATTGGAAATAGCGGAAGTGGTCTCCATTCGTTTCAATTGCTGAACAGATATTGGGAAAGGCTTCATGGTTTGGCCCAGTCCAGTTAAGCACACCGATTCTCCTTTAACATCAAAAACCATCGTTAGTTTTTTATGGTCTACTGTTATCGGCCCAAGTTGCTCTAGCCATTGAACACCACAAACGGCATCCGATCCAGCGATCTCTAATAGATGGAAGTCGATACCGAATTGATGGCCTTGGATATCGACTTGCACGTTCTCACAGCTGCCCTTGCTTCGCAGTTTCTCTCCGTTGCCAACAGTGACCACAAATGAGTTTGTATTGTTTAATTGAAGGCCAAGAAATCGAGCGGCTTTAGGATGTAAGTAGTTATGTGTGGACCCCGTGTCGACGAGAATAGAGATTGGGTTTCCGTTGATCGTTGCAGGAAGGCGAATTGAACGTGGGTGGGACGAACCGGTTAGTGCGTGGAATGAGATTTCCTGGATAAGACTTAGATTTTGGTCGCCGTTGTCCTGATGATCAGTTTTGGTAATTGGGTTGGGTTCTGGGTCAGGCGCTGGTTCAGGGTCGATTTCTGGTGGTATTTCCTCGGTTTGTTCTTCGGGGACGATCATGAATATATGGGTTGGCTTGCAACGGTGACCGAAGTGATACTTTTCATCACAATTGAAGCACAATCCTTGTTGCTTCTTTGCATTCATCTCTGATTGGGTGAGCTGTTTGATTGGGATAGATGGTTTAGGGTTATGCGTGTTATTTGTTTGAGGAAATGACTGAAAGGGTTTCTGGGTATATGGGCTGGTTCTGGTAGGTGGAAATCGTGTTTGATCATTGTATTTCTTTTCGATGAGTCTGGCTGTTTCAATAGCTTCGGATATTGTGGTTGGTTTGAGGAGGTGAAGTTCGTTTTGGATATGGGTTTTGAGGCCGGAGATGAAACAATGGAGTATGGATTCGGTAGAAAGTGTGGTGATACGGTTACATAGGTTTTCAAAGGTGGCTTGGTAATTATCGACGGTGGTGATTTGTTTGAGTTTAAACAAGGTAGCTTGTGGATTGAGGAACGTGGGAGGACCGAATCGTTGCTCGATTGCTTTTGTTAGTGCCGGCCACGTGGAGATTTGATTGTTTCGATGCATCCATTGGAACCACGATAGTGCCTGGCCTTGCATGTGGAAGCTTGCGAGATCTACTCGCTGATCTTCGGGCGTGGAGTAATAAGCGAAGAACCGATCCGCTTGAAATATCCAATCATGTGGATTAGAGCCATCAAATGTTGTGAGTGAACATTTTGGGGTTCGGGTGGGTTGTGGGGTTGACAAAATGGGTGGTTGCCGGTTGTTGAATGTTGGTGGTTGTGTAGTAGATGACTGATTGGTTGGAGAGATAAGTGGTTGGTTGTCGATCTTGCGGTGGAGGTCAGTCATTTGGTTGGTGAGAGAGGTCATTTGTTTGGTGAGAGTTTGTATGGCTGTCTTAATATCTATGTTATCTGTGGTGAGGGTTTGTAGCATGGAGCTATGGGTGTTTTGGGTGTTTTGAATGGATTCTATGTTGCTGTGATGGTCGGAAAGCTGTTGGAATGCCTCATCTAACCGAGTCATGGTGGAAGGGAGAGTATTTGGATTTTTAGGGAGGAGGGAGGGGGAGAACAGTTGGTGAAAGCACCAAAATGATAGGGTTTCAGTTGGTCAGAGGGGAGACAAGAGGGGGATTCAGGTGAGGAAGGGAGAAATAGATGGGAATCCGAGAGAAATTAAGCAGTAAAAGAAATTGAAAAAGAGGAAGAATGGAAAATCAACTTTTCTGCCTTCTTCATTTCATTACCAAATGATTTATAATCAGTGGCTACAAACTACAGCAAGCCAAGTGGCACTGCTAGGATTCATAAAAGCAAAACAGAAAGCTAAAAGCAAAAACAGAAAGATAAAGCAAATAACAGAAAATATGCTATTTCTAGAAGGCATCTTTAATGGTATCATTCCAAGAATCTGGCTGGCAGGTTAGCATTTCTCTTGGGCCTTATGTGCATGGTTTGTTGTGCACGTTCCTTCTGTGTTATGCTTGTGCCTGGAGGTTCTAGTGTGCAGCCCGTATCAGAATGGCTACAGGTTTCTCTTCTTTTTTTTCATAAAACCAGGGTCAATTAAAAGCAACAAACCTAAATTTAAAATTGAGTCTCATAAAGCAGTCTATATTATAATAATTATCCGACAAAACTAGTTCTTTTCGTTGAATATATATCTGCAGGTTAGATATTCACCAAATACATAGGCCAATATTAGATCGAATATCCAATGGCTTATATCATCAATACATTTTAACAATATTTAACCTTCGCTAAGTACACCAGTTAAACACAATGAAATTTTGATTTACTATTCCAAATTATTTGTGAATCGTTTCTTTGATATCTTGTTTGAAAGGACTGCCTAGGAAAACTCATCTATTCATTAATCTTAGAGGAAAAAAATAAAATAACCAGATATTATATAGCTAGAATTCTGAGTTTTACTTGTATCTATTAAAGTTTTATTTTAATATAGTTCACTTCCTATCTATATCATATGTACATCAATTTTCATTCTTTTGGATGTGCTATTACTGTAGTGATGAATTTCAAACCAAACATACATCGAACTTCTAAATCTTAACTTTGAGGAATTATTACATTTTATCCACAATTAAAATCTTAACTTTGAGGAAATATTACATTTATCTACAATTAACATTCTAACTCTTTTTACAATGAATCATAATAAATCATACGTACCCAATTAATTTGTAATATATTATTAATTTCATTATCATGTGTATGTGCATGCATCCATAATTCGTTGAATGTAGATCAATAATCAATTCACTTTACTACTACATCAGTTGTTGGATTTGACTCAATATTAATAGATCATAAATATATTACTATTATACAACGTCATTCATATTGCGAATTTAATTACCATTGATTTTTTTAAATAATTCACTCAAATTTCTAACATCAGTAAACTTTCATCCTTTATAAATATCGACCAATTTGTATACAAATATAATAAAACTCAACAATTCTTCGGTTAACAATGGTGTTTGAGAAGAAAGTTATGTACAATCTCCTTGTATTGTTATTTCTATTGGTTTCAGGTAATTACTTCTCATTCTTTTTCTACAAATCCATTTACTGAAATAAATAACATAAATAAATTGGTTAATGTTTATTCTTAATAAAATACTTTGTAGAATTCATGCTAACGAATTAGTTTTGGTTGCTTTTTCTCTTCTTTTCAATAAGAAGCACCCATCTGTCAATTTTTGAATACAACTATATTTTCATCAATATATAATGTTTAAAACTATATTAAATTCTCACAAACAATATATGATTAGTCAATTTTTTTATTTGAAGTAATGAAAACTAACATATAAGTCACTTTGACTAATTCTTGGTTGATACTAATATTTATGTGTAGGAGGTATCATGAAATGTGAAGCAAAGATGAAAAGTTTCTTCAGTAGTCATTATGAGGGACCCTGTACCCAAGACCAAGCATGCAACGAAGTTTGCATTAATTCTGATGATGCTGCATATGGAGAATGTCATCAGATCAGAGGGGATCCAAATAAAAAATGTCTTTGCTTTAAGGAAGTTTAGAAAGCCTAATGCTATGTATGTATGTGCATTGCACTATTTATAATACAAGGAATGACAATAAAAATGGTCTATGCATTCGATCAAAGTAATGAATGATTGATTATGTGGCTTTTAGTACTTATAATTTAATTGATGATGGTGATTTTTTCATATTTTTCTAAATTTCTAATGATAATATTAGACATCTAAGGAAATGGTTATGATAATATTAGACATCTAATGTTTTTAAAAAATAGGTGGATCGTGTGTATGTTTTTTTGGACGAAAACAAAAAACTAAAAAGTGCAAGCCAATCGAGCCTTTAAATTTTCTAACATTAAAAAGAAGCAGTGTATTTCCAATTTAAATTTGAGTTAGAACTGAGCTGAAAATGCATAGAAGCTAAATGATATATTTTGATAAGCTTCTAAAGTGTAATAACCAGATCATGGTTGAACAACTATAAGGTCCGGCCCAATGTAAATTTAGCAATACAAGTATCGTAGAATTGGGCCTTTCCTTGAAATGGGCCATCGCCCAAATACCACAGGCCCAGGATTGTGCAACAGTTAGGAAAAGTAATCGAAGTCATACAAAAAACCAAAATTTTTGATAGATGACCTGTATTAAATGGCTTTTTACATTAAAAAGCAATTTGTAGATATGCATACAATTTCATGAATATTAACATTAAAAAAAAATCAAAAACCACAACGGACATTTTATAGATACTCTTAATAAAAATAAATGAAAATTTTACAAACTTTGTCACAAATGTTAAAATAAACATAAAATTTCACTGCAAAAATCTACTTATGGTCGATTTGAGTTAATTATGAAATCAAAGATATCTCTCTAAGCGTTTGGAACTTTGCAACCAAACACTGGTTATATTAATGTTTTCAAAACTGACACTAATTACCATTAATTTTATGACAAAATCTTATATTTACATGATGTATGTAAGATTCTGCATTAATAATAGGACTCTTATAAATGAACATTTGATCTGATAGAATACCACAAAGAATTCATTAAATAAAACAGTTAAGTAAATAAATAATGTACCCAATAATAGAACTTGACTTTCAGGAACAACGCAGCAGTAGTTCAGTAATAACTGCAAACTATTACTGAACGTAGGCCTATTTACGTCAGACTTAGGCTTTAAGTTTAAAAAAGTGAAAATTAAGGAGGCATCCCTATCATACTTTCATATTGTAAAGCGGGTTCCTGTCAAAGTTTCATTGTAAAGCGGGTCCCTGTTTTCTGAAAACGAAGAAAAATTATTGCTGAAATGTCAGCAACTTTTATAAATAAGTGCTGATATTTCAGCAACTATCTATGTCAAAGTTTTATTGTAAAAACAAAGAAAAATTATTGCTGAAATGTCAGCAACTTTTATAAATAAGTGCTGATATTTCAGCAACTTTCATAAACTGTGTTCACAGTGTACATAAATGTTGCTGAAATATCATCAACTTTTATAAATAAGTGTTGATATTTCAGCAACTTTCATACACTATGTTCACAGTGTACAGAAATGTTGCGGAAATGTCAGCAATATTTATGAAATGTTGCATAATGCTCTGCAATAATCGTGAATAAAAAACAGGGACCTAATTTACACTGAAATTTAGTGAAAGACTTTTCGTGAATTTTGAAACTTAATAAGGACCTGTGCCAAAAGTACCCTTTAAAAAAATTCACCATTTTCGACCAACTAAACCCTACATTCGGAAATGTTGACAGAAGTATTATGTATCAGTATCAGGAAATTATTGTCAAGGACGAAATTTCTCAATATTTTAGCCAGAAAGACAGACCTTCAGTATTTTAGCCTGAATGACAACTTTATTTAGATATTAGTTTTTACGTTTTTAGGTATCAGTTTATAGTTATCGGTAGCATTTATTAGTTCAGTATCAGTTTTGAAAAAATGTTTGTCCTTATAAATAATTTTGAAAGAATGTTTGTCCTTATGAATAATTTTTAGAAGAATGTTTGTCCTTATGGTTAAAATATTAAGGCCGTGTCCTTGAGACTAAAAATATACAAATTTTTGTCCTTTAAATTAATTCCCCCGTATTATGTATCTCTTCTTTCGTTGGATGTAAAATTTATCAAACTTTAAATGTAGTGGTTTGCAGTGCCTAAGAATGCTACCTTAATTTCTTTTCTGTTAAATTTCTTAAGAAACTGAGAATGAAAATTGAAAACTTTGAATGGTCACTAATTTTGTTAAGAGTGAATATTCATCTTCAATAAGATTAAAAAATTTAAATAGTTTCACACTTGTATCATACGGTGGTGAACAAGTAGGTTTAATGTCAAACTAGTTTTATTTCTTTAATATCTTCTTAGTATAATGAGATTGATCTAAAGAAATTCATTTATTACACCTATTGATCTTAATGCTAAGCATTGCACTCGCTTCTTCTAGGTCTTTCATATCAAAGTTGGCACTTAAAAGAGATTTAACCGTATTAATAACATGAAAGTTTAAACAAAAAATAAGTAGATCATCTGCATACAACATATAAGAGTGCAAATGTCATTCTCATATTTATAATAAATATATTTGTCACTCTCATTAACTTTGAAACCATGTGAATTAATCAAGTTGTCAAAATTTTCATGTCATGTTTATGTGCTTATTTTAGACCATATAAAGATTTATTTAACTTACAAACCTTATGTTCTTGTCCGTGTATTACAAAACCTTCAGATTGATCCATATAAATTTCATCTTCTAATTCACCGTTTAAAAATGCAGTTTGAACATCCATTTGGTGTATTATCAAATCATGAATAGAAGCAAGTGAAATTAATCCTCGAATAGATGTAAGTCTAGTTATAGGTGAAAATGTATAAAAAAGTTTACATTTTCTCTTTACTTAGAATTCTTCTTTTAATATTTTTTGCATATAACTTATATTTAAATGTGTAAATTTCAAAAAATAAAAATTAATGGTTCTAACGGTCCATTAAAACCTTAAACCTTGAATCGTCACGGTTCGATTCAATGTCCAATTATGAATGCAAGTTAGTTCAAGTGGTGGAAGTTGAAATAGAAACATTTTCTCACCCAGGTCCTTGAAAAATTGGAAATCTGAAGAAAAAATGCAACTCCAAACCTCACAAAATTATCGTTCTCCTCCACCCATTCAATTCGAATTCAAAAACCCAAATTCCAAGCAATTCCAAATCTCAATTCAAATAAAAACAATCTTTCTTCCCAGTCCCTCGCAATTGAAGTTAGCAATTTAAGTTATTCATTGCTCAACAAGCAAAAAAAGTTAGTTCACATCCTTAGAAATTGCTCTTTTGTGGTTCCAAATGGGCAGCTGTGGATGCTTCTTGGTCCAAATGGATGCGGAAAATCGACACTTCTTAAAGTTTGCTTTTTTTTTCTTTTTAGATTCCCATTACTCAATTGGTCGTCGATGCAATTTTTGGTTGAACTTTGGGTTTTTTTTATAGATTTTGGCTGGGCTCTTGCTTCCAAGTGACGGGTGCTTATATGTGAATAAACCCAAGAGCTTTGTTTTTCAAAACCCTGATCATCAGGTATTCGTTCTGTGTTGATATTTTTAGTACTTTCTGTTTTGGTATTATATGTAAACCATAGCTGTGCATAAGTAAGTTCTTTTTGTAAGGGTATCAATTTAACAGTGATATATGAATTGTTTTAAGATGTTTGGTAACTATTGTTAAAAATTCTATTATGCATGTAGCTTTTTATCATTTGCATTATCACAAATTTACAATTGGTGCTTTGATGAATATTATGTATGAACTTATTATCAGTTTATACATTTGTTTTGTACACTTTCAGGCAGTACTTTTGATGAATATTATGATGTATAAACTTGCTATTGTGTAGGTTGTGATGCCTACGGTGGAGGCAGATGTTGCATTCGGTCTTGGCAAGTGCAATTTAACGCTAGACGAAGTTAAATCAAGAGTGTCTAAAGCTTTATATGCCGTAGGCATGTCAAGCTATACACAAGTAGGTATTTTACTTACGAAAACATACATATATTTGTAGCAGCAACGCTATATATACTTTGATACAAATACCATTGACTGATTGCTTATCGTATTTAGTAGAGGCCAATTCAAACTCTAAGTGGCGGTCAGAAACAAAGAGTTGCAATAGCTGGTGCTCTAGCCGAAGCATGTAGGGTGTTGTTGTTAGATGAACTCACCACATTTTTGGATGAATATGACCAGGTTCTCATATATGATCGATCTACTTGGAACTATATTACAACGTGCTAACAACGATACAACAGTGTTTTAAGGAATAAAAACTAGCACCATAATTCAAGCTATGTGATAGCTACAGGTCGTCAAATTACAACGTCTCTTCTAAAGAACTTCTGATTCTAATGCAACATATTACATATGATGAATGCTAAATAATAAAAATACCAAAACCAGCATCAGGAGTGCTATGATTTTGTGTGATAAAACTAGTAATTTTAACAGCCAAAGGACTTGTAAACAACAACTTTAGATAGTCACTTATATAATTCTAGTAAGTATGATATTGCATATGTAAAATGTACGAACACTAGAATAACTATACTCTTATTCATGGATAAATGGAAGTAAACGAGTCCACAACTATAATCTTTATCTACTAACCGATGAAGTATGAGTGTTAATATGTTATTAAGTTCATGCCAAGCTGCACTTTAATTTTTGAATCTGGATGAAGTGAAGATACCACAAATATAAAGACAAGATAACCATTCTTCTAAGGTTCAACTAAACTCAAACACATTGGTTCTATCTTGCATCTTTAATATTTCCATGATTAATCTACTGGAGATGGATAACAAGAAGTTTACAAAGAGGTCTGGACTAGAATTTCTTGAAGGAAAAGATTTCTTTTATTTCCATGATCAATAATCTAGAATGTTACCAAATATCATAATTTATGTATGGTTCTATCCTTTTTTTCACTTTATAATCATATGGTTCTCAGTACATTAGTAATTCTTGCTAGAGCTAATATTACGAAGTAATACCGATGGGAGTGATAAAGGCAGTTAAAGATTCAGTGACAAATGATGGAGAAGTTGCTGCATTGTGGGTGACACATAGGCTTGAAGAACTTGAATATGCAGATGGTGCCATTTATATGGAGGACGGACAGATTCTTATGCAGGGTGATGTTTCTACAGTTGTTGATTTTTTGAAGCAAAAGCAATCTCAATACACTGATCATCTTAATTTATGACGGTACCATCTATCTTTCATTCTTTTCTTTTCTGGTCAGATTTTTAGTTCGAATTTCACTTTTATATAATATTGATGCGTGACTGCACATTTCGTCGAGTCTGGTTGTCGTTCTTTTGTTGTCGCATACAAAATATATATTCTTGGCAAGTAAAATTTGTATAATGACATTTTATTCTTTGGTCGGTTTCTGTATATTCAAAAAATTAGTAATTGATGTCTAGATGATCCAGTTTCATCATCTCTATATCAGATACTCCTTAGTTCACCCAACAACAGATCCATTAATGTGTGCAATCCAAGTTTAGAACAAAAGCATTTTATGATTTTAATCAATTAGTGCGTACAAATTTATCTATGTCACTTGTTTACAAGATATGATCAAATCCATGAGACATGATGTATATTAATTTTCATATAGAAGATACAGTATGCATAAAATGCATAAACAACGTATTCAAATTTCAAAATCACACCCAGTACATTTTCATGTGACATGTCATTATGATGAGGTAGCAACGGAAATTTTATGATATTAATGAGTAGCAGAATGAAGTAATAAAATAAAATCATTTTTCCATGGTACTTACCATAGAAACAGGAAAACATTTCAACTTTGCTTGAATTGTATTCAGAATTAAGCTCCAAACCCATTAAAGGAACCATGCTCTCTAAGAAACCAATAGCATCTACCATCTTCAGGAACTATTATCTTTTCCAAATTAAGAGTTTCGGACCTACTATAAAATACATAGGAATTTCCTTCATGTCTTCGCTTTTAATACACAAAGTGCTATACCTAACCAATCTTCTCCTACTAAACAAAAGTAGATGCTGATTACAGGAGTACCAAATGGGTTGGGTTAAATTGTAAACGGGTTTGGATGGAAATTAATCCAATCCATTTAAAAGAAAAAATGATCCAGTCCATGGGACCCATTTATTAAATAGGTCAATCCAACCCATTCAGCTAGTTTAACGGGTAAACCAAACCCAAATCATTCAGCCAATTTTTTAAGAAAACTAGGAAAAACAAAATATGTCAAAAACTACCAATCAAACATGCAAATAGCATCAAAAAGCTTAAAATATAACAAAGTCCGCGACTCAAAAGTAAGACCTGCAGTGAAAAACTACTGAATCATTTAAAAAAGTGTAGCAGGACAGTAAAACTGTAGTGAAATACTTGAAAACAGTTCAAAAAAATGTATAAACTAAACTGGATAACACAGAAACTGCAACGTTTAAACAGAACATTTAATACATGACAAAATATAACAATTTTCGTGTATAGAATAAAATAGAAGCTGAAGCATTGATTCACTCAGATCAGTTTTTTGTAATAGAATAAAAGAAGTGGAAATTTCCATGAAAAGGTAACCATTAATGCCAAGTTAGCACTTACTGAATTTAAACTTAGAAATTATTAACAAGAAAACTTATCAACGCCCAAAAGCATAGTATAAAGTGTAGATATCTCTTTCGAAACCTTCTTTCGAAAAAGGTGACAGCAGTTAATACCTTTTGACCAGGAGGAGATAGTTAATACTCCTTTTTATTCGCTCAAGCCCCTCTTTCGAATAGGTTGTAGTAGTTGAAACTCCTTCTTTTACAACCTTTCGACTTGGTCGAAACTCCTGAATTCCTTATATTGCCTTCCGAACTAGTTAAATAGGTTAGTATCCTTTCGAACCCACCCCCCTTCGAAACAGTTGGGGTGACCCAAAGGTTGGTCCTACCGATTCAAGGATGTGAATTGAATAGAAAGGTTTCGACCTTTTCGAAAGCTGGCCTTTTGATAATTTGAGGCTAGAAGCTGAGGCACTAAGGATATTGGTTGAGTTAAGGGTTTTGACTCACTCTAAAGGCGACCTTTCGATCAAGTCGACATAAGCGGATCATAAACTGAATCTAACAAGAATATTAAATCAGCTGCATATACAAAAGTTATATAATATTGCTTTCATTAAGCTAATGTTATACAAATTGATCAAATCTCCAATCTAATTTCGAAATTAGGGTTTACAAATTTAAGAAAGTCCCTTAAACCGAACTCCTAGGGTCTTATTTATAGGTGTGGGTTGACACATTTCGAATCAGTCCTTTTGACTTGATCGAAAGGCGGCCTTTGAGACTTTTCGTTGCCGTTCACATTTGGGCATCCTTCTGCATTGCTTTTGAATGAACTTGAGCGCTTTCGACTTCATCGAAAGGGGTATGTGTGCTTCTCTATTTTGTGTTGCTATGTTATTGCAAGTAAGAAAATGTACGAGCTTTCGACTCTGTCGATATGTGGATTTTTGGAGCTTTGAAGGAGTCGAGACGTTGAAGGTTTTAAAGTGGAAGGTTGCTTTCGATGACACACTTGCTGATTGACGCGGAACCCCATCCTCTAGTGTAGGAGATTACAATATTGAACCTTAGCAAGCTCTTCTTTCTTAATTCTGAATGGTCTCGATCGGTTCGAAAGGCTTATATATGCTTTCGAAGGGGTGGCTGTAGCAAAACATCCTACTGTGGAATGTGAATGTGGGCAAAAGCTTTAATTTCGAAAGGTTTGGCGTGCATGTGAGTGGCTGTAATTTGTTGCCTTTGAAAGGTGTTTCTCAACTTATTCGAAGCGTCTTCATACATGTGGAAGCATTTGTTTCGAAAGGGAGCAATTAAAGCGAAATGGTGTTTTCGTCCCCTTTTGACCCCCTCGAAAGCTTATAGCACATCCAATTTTCGTTATAGCATCCCTTCGACTCCTTCGAAAGACCTTGTTGATGCTATCATCTCTTATAAATCCTCTTCTTCTACTCTTCTTGGTTTCGACAAGATTGAACTGAAAATTGGTGGGAATAGAAATATAACCCATATTGCAAGTTGCAACAGAATAAAGTCAAATGCAAAATAAAATGTACTGTTAACTTATAAACCTTGTACATATCTGTGTTTAATAGGTATTGTTCATGAAGCTGCTGTATTTTATTGGTTGGATATGTTAATCTAACATTGCTAGGAATATTTGTTGGGGAAAATCCCTTCAGATGATCAGTCTAAGGGAATAAAAATCCCAACGCAATGAAAAAACAACGAACTTGATCGTGATGTAGTGAAACGGAACAAAAAGAGATAAACACCAGAACAGACAGTCACAGATCAATGCGATGCAGAAAAATAAATAACATCAGTATTTATAGTGGTTCCACTACTGCGAGGCAGTGTACATCCACTTGGGGAGATGAGATTTTATTAATCACTGATAGATTAAAGTTACAAGATTGATTCACTTTTGGAGGTTATACATAAGAAGAATTTACAATACAGACAAAATTCTGCAGTGTTTCAGCTCTCTAGGATGACTTTGAAATTGACTGAAATTAGCTTTCAATTTCGACTGCCATTGTTGTCTAGAAGCTTCACTATTTATAGAGTGAAGAAATAAGGAGGGGTAGGTGCTATATAGCAGCCCTGGGGTTTGGTTCGGCATGCATCTGGTTCGGCAAAACGCCGAGCGAAAAATTTGGACCGGCATCTCCGAAATACCGAATGAAAAAACTGGTTCGGCAAAAACTAATGCCGCTCCAATTCATCGCTCCAAATATTTCGTTCGGCAAAGAAGACTTCGTTTGGCAAAACATTTTTACCGCTCCAAATATTTGGTTCGGTCCTCAATGCCGAACGAGCTTTCTACATCTTCCCCAAATCGCGTTCTACCGCTCCAAATCTTCATGCCCTAATTCCCGAACGATAATTCTCGTTCGGTATTTTCACCGATCGAAGCCCTTCTTCCTCAACAGCCTAGGGCTTCTTCCTCCTCCGTCTGCTGCTGCATCTAGGAATTTAGGTACCAATTTCTAACAATATTGATATACTTCAGTTGTGATTTATATATCATATATAGTAGACTTTTCAATGTATTTGACATGTTAAAAAAATATAATTAGGAATACTAAACTTTATCTTGTACGAAGAAAAATAAAAGTTAAAATGAAAATAATTGATGTGCCAGGTATTTATCTGCTAATGGTTGACAAAGTATATAAATATAGATGCAATTCTTAGCTAGTTAAAATAATCAGTCGCCTTGTTGAATCATCTTTACTGAACTGTTGCTAGCATAGAATAGCACATTTTCAACTGTTTCTCTCTGGACATTTGATTTTTAAGTTTTTTGTTTTTCATTTTTGAAAATGGTAAACAAAGTTATGGCCCAAGCCTATAACCCGAAAACATTTATTTATTTATTTATTGTTATTTATACCACTTACTATTAAATGTTTATAACCACATAAACTTCATGCTTCTATTTGCAATAAACTGATGTTTAGATTTGTAACTTTTTTTTTTTTGATACAACACTAAAATTACAATCTAAAAGTTTATACTATGCCTAGCCAAGATTGATGGATCCCATCTAGCGGGAACAAACTCAATAATGTAACTAAAAAGAGCCAGAGGCCTTCAATCAGTATGTAGATTAAACAGAGATACGAAGGAACCATCAATAGCTAAGTAATTAGTCACACACGCGTCTATAGCGTAAGTGCTTCCATTATAATCAAACATGGTTTTGAACATTGAAAAGAACACAAATTCATTAGGGATAAGTAAATCTGGATACAGGTGATCTGAACCCAGTTTATATTTAACCAACCATGCATGTTATAATTTGAAAATCAATCATTTTTTGTGGAAACTCATCATTGCTATAGTTATGGATGGTAAAGTCAACTAAGCAGCTTTTTATGTTATAAATCACAATAATATTGGTGTGTCAGACATATATACCCATATTTTGTGTTTTAGCAGTATCTCGTTCCCTCATTCAATAAAAAATTATACCTTTACAAATACCTCAATCTTCTTTACAATCTCCTCTTGAATTGAAAATTTTGAATTAACCACTAGTGATGTTCCTGAATGTTTACTGGGTGCGAACAATGGAGCTACTGACATCAACCAAGCAAGATTCACTACAATACATTGATAGCAAAAAAGATCAAATTTAGCAATTCTCAAAATATGTTCCAATTCATCAAGTAATATAAATGTAGAATCAAGTCAAGGCAATATATTGCTTAGATGCAGAAAAATATAAAATATACCTTGTTCTTTAGAATCTAAAAGGCAGGAGTCATCCAGCTGCCACAACTGTACTGAATACCTGACCAACTGAGGTACCCTAAACCTGAACTACACTTGATGCAACAAAGTTTACCTTCCAAAGATCCTTTAGCTATTGTTTGCATCACTTTTATAATTGTTAAAGAATGTGATGTGATTTATCGCTACAAGATCCGTTTATTCACTCCTAAATTGTAATCAAGACTGAGAAATTGATTTTGTATGTATATGTATGTGTGTGTATCAATGTTTTAAAATGCGAAAGTGTACAGGAGGCTTTTTTTTGCCTGCGAGACGAGGCGAGGTGTAAGCCTCCAAGCATTGAGGCATAAGTTTTATAGGTAAACACTAAGGCACAAGTTATTATTGCTTTGTTATTATTAATGCAAAAAATTTAACAATTAATAATATAAAACCGTAAATATATAACAATATAAACACTTAACTTTAAAGAGTTTGGTCCTAATCATTCTTTGTTATTCATTCACAAAAGTATAAAAATAATTAAAACTATAAATAAATAAAATTTAAGCAAAAAATGGTAGTCTGCTGATCCATATTACTGGGGCAACAAAGTATTAGGGGGCAGTAAAAAATCAAAAAAAAAAGGAAAAAAACAAAAAAAAAACTCACAACGAACTCCGTAGCATCGTGCATCGCAACCATGATTCTACCAACTTATGGTTAGTTGTCCATTCTCAATATTGTATTGCTTTTTTTTCAAATAAGTAAATAAATTATTTTAGACTAATTATAAATCGTCTAAGAGAGACAGTGCTAGTGCGATTTTAAATTGTATCAGTATAGATACCTTTTTCCAAAATTTTATACCGATGTTATTTCAAACGGAGTCAACTTAAAAAAAATGATGAAAATGTACATTGCTTCATTCGATCTAATATAACACTAGTGTAAATTTTTGAAGAAATAAAATTGTATTGATGCGATTTTAATTCACTCGACACAAACATGCAACTTTTTGCAACGTTGACAGAAACATAAGTGACTAATATTTGTATTATGTTTTACAAAGTTTTTTTTTTAAAAATTTGTAATTAACTAAGAAAGTGGCTCTAATATGCATTTGTTTACAAGATATGGCTCTGTCCTTTTTTTAATTACTATTTTTACTTTATAATCATACGGTTTTCAATATATCAGTAATTCTTGCTAGAGCTAATACTATGAGTAATACAGATGGGAGTGATAAAGGCAGTTAAAGATTCAGTGGCAAATGACGGAGAAGTTGCTGCATTGTGGGTGACACATCGTCTTGAAGAACTTGAATATGCAGATGGTGTCATTTATATGGAGGATGGACAGATTCATATGCAGGGTGATGTTTCTAAAGCTGCTGATTTTCTGAAGCAAAAGCAATCTCAATACACTGATAATCTTCATTTATAAAATTACCTTTTATTTTTTGTCAGATTTTTATTTCGAATTTCACTTTTATATAATATTAATGTATGGCTACACATTATGTCAGGTCTAATTGTCTATACAAGAGTAAGACTAATTATTAGTGCAAATATTTTTGGTGAAATAGGCATGAATGTAGACAGAATGATTTTAACTCTGTTTGCCGCTTCTTAGAACATCAGAAGCATAATGATCCTTACTTCTTAGAACCCAAAAATCAAAATTTTCATATTTAATTTTAAACCAAACATAAGACCATTGGTAGCCTAAAATCCATGATTTTCGCATTGGCTGTTCCCATTGCCTTCCTTGTCAACCTTTAAATCTGTAGCTGAATCCAAGAACATGCAAGAGACAACCTGGTGAAATGAAACTTCTATAATTAACTAGAGTAAAATAAAGCAAAAGCAATTTCAATCTCAATAGTAGTGGCGACCTAAATGGAAGAAGTCTAAACAAAGCTTATGGAAAAGGGATCTTTTGATTGATGCAAGCAATCACAAACCTGAATTAAACAAACACTGTTACATTCCAAAAGAGATTTTCAGTTCAGTTCCACTGCAACTAAGAGAAATAACAAATGTCCTAAAAATAGTGATCGCATGTTTTGTAGTTCATCTTAACCTTACCATTAGTAGTTTTTGACAATATAATAAAAGTTTGGTTAATTTGGTTAAAATATACTAGTTTGATTGGTTTCAACGTGTTTGGTGACACATTGTAACAAAAAGAATCTTTAATGTTACGTGCCACCAATTGTAGTATATATATATATACTACAATTATTTCAAATATCCTACGATGTGGGACTTTTAATCGTCCAATTCACACATCCACTTCATTTACAATGCGAGCCACACCTAACATTCTAAATACTCACATCGTATGATGATAAAAAAAGAAAACATAAGCATTTCACACATTGATAATCCCATCACCCTGTTTTGAGTTTGTTTGCAGTCAGATTAATTCTAAATCAATAAATGATTTTTCCTGAAGCTGAAACTATAGTAAAGCAAAGCCCTGTTTGGAGTGTGAAAGCTGACTTCACCGTTCAGTTTCATTTAGGGTTGGTTTACCCTGCTTTAGTTTCATTTTACTTGTTAATTGCTTTGCTGCAAGTTATGCTTCAGGAAAAATCGTTTATTGATCTAGAACCTGACTGCAAGCACACTCCAAACAGGGTGATGAGATTATCAATGTGTGGAATGTTTCTGTTTTTATTTTTTACCATCGTTCGCTGAGGGTATTATATATATATATATGAAGGGACGTAGGCTATGTTGCATGGATTGATGCATGTTTAGTATACATTTACAGTCTGCTTTCTATAATATATTGCGCATCTATGTTTGTAGCGCATGCAGGTACGTTTACTACTTATTTATTTCCTGAATACCTGTAATGTGTTATACATTAATCTATTTTCTTACAACTCAGCTAATATCTTTATGTTTTGACCCATCGACCAACATTTGTAAACAGAGCTAATGATGGTAAGATTAAGATAAATCATCATTTTAAATGTTTGAATCAACATTGTCATCTAATACGCTATTGAGAAAATCAGGTTAAATTTAGTGTACTGCATTCATAAATAAATGTTCAATCTTGCTCAAGTACACTAATTTAGAGAAAAAAGAACATAGATTATAAGTGCATACAAATATGATCCGAAAATAAGCACTATTCTAAAAATGATAATTTCCATGGAGAAAATTCACAAATGCAGATTATAGCCACTTTCTCAATTAACAAATTAAAAGACCTTTTTAAAACATAATACAAATACTAGTCACTTTTGTTATCAACGTGGCAAAAAGTTGCATGTTTGTGTTGATGCAAACTAAAATCACATCAATACAAATTTTTTTTTTCAAAATTTCACACCAGTATTATTTTATTTCAGATGAAGCAATGTACATTTCATCATTTTTTTAAAGTTGGCTTCATTTGAAATAAACTCAGCATAAAATTTTGATAAAAGGTATGTATAGTGATACAAATTGAAATCGAACTGGAATCGTCTCTCTTGAAAGTTTTTTTGATACTAAAAGCGCTACTTTATTTAAGCAAGAACATGTCTTGTTAAAAGTTTTATAATTGATCCAAAATGATTTATTATTTAGTTATTTATTTTGAGAAAAAAATCCTATATACTGTGAATGGATAGCTAACCTTAAGTTCAGTCTATCGAGGTAAGTTTCCCTATCAATTGGCAGCCACTTTGGGAACTGATTGAGAATCCATGAAATTGCAAACCAAAACTCACAAACAGCAGAGATGAGCCATAATGCATATGCATCAGGGCACATGATGTGTGATTCGGTAGTTAAAAAAGAATCCAAGAACCACAAGCCAAATTAAAACAATAATTCCATATGGATTGATTTGGCTGGAAGGAAGAGGTTACGATCCGTGAGATTTTGCGACAGGATCTATCAACGGCCTCTTCGCCTGAAGATGTTAAAGAGACCATCCTGTTCCATTTCCAATCTTTTATGGGCGCTCCTTCGGTCTTGGAATCTGACCCGACTCTGTTGGCCTTCATTCCTCGTATTGTTCTTTCTTCGGATAGGGACGTAATTGCGAATCTCCCAACCACTGAGGAGATTCGTGCTTCTGTTTTTGCTCTTAGCAAGGACAGTGTCAGTGGTCCGGATGGTTTCAACGGTGTCTTTTTTAGGAGTGCATGGTCTATTATTCAGGAGGATTTTTGTCTTGCTGTTCAATCCTTCTTTTTTGGGGAATCCCTTCCTTCTGGTTGGACATCCACCAACCTTGTCCTTATTCCAAAATGCGAGGACCCTAGGACGTGTATGGACTTCCGGCCAATCAGCCTTTGCAATTTTTCGAATAAAGTGATTTCTAAGATTCTAGCCACGCGTTTGGCTCCCTTCCTTGAGTGCATTATCTCTCCCTCCCAAGCGGGATTTGTAAAGGGGCGTTTGATTACTGATAATGTTCTGCTTGCTCAGAAACTTATATCTCAGATTGATCGGAAGATCAGGGGTTCTAATGTTGTCTTCAAACTGGATATGGCTAAGGCCTACGACCGCATGTCCTGGTTTTTCATCATCAAGGTATTGCGGGCTTTCGGCTTTCCGGAACCACTTATTGACTTGGTTTGGAGGCTCATTTCCAACTGCTGGTTCTCTGTGCACATTAATGGATCGGCTTATGGTTATTTTAAGGCAGGGAGGGGCTTGCGTCAGGGAGACCCTCTTTCGCCATCACTTTTTGTGATCGCGGCAGAGGCCTTCGTTCGCGGTCTTCATTCCTTAACTATCTACGGCCAGATTCAGCGCTTTGGGATACCGAGGGGTTGTCCCCTTATCTCTTCTTTGTCTTTCGCAGATGACGTTGTCATTTTCTCTAATGGCAGCGTCTCCTCTGTCCGTCGGCTTCTTAGATTTCTCCATCAGTATGAACGGTCTTCGGGACAGCTAGTAAACCCAGCCAAAAGTTGTTTCGTCCATGCGAAAGATCTGCCTCCCACTCGTGCGGCCTGGATTGAATCTGTCTCGGGTTTCCAGAAGACCACCCTTCCTATTCCGTACTTGGGCGTTGTTCTGTATCGCGGTAGAAAGCTCAATGCATTATTCGACCCTTTGACTGATAAAGTAAGGGGTAAGATTCTTCGCGGAATGCTTCTCTTATTTCTCAAGCTGGTAGACTTGTTCTTATAAGTCCGTTTTAGATTCGGTGGGAACTCATGTTTTCGCGGCAATGACCCCTACTTCTTCCTTCTTTCGATCTTATTGGACTTTGGCTTCTTCTTTCTTCTGGGGCAACAAGGATAGTGTCCGTCGGCACCAATGGGTGTCGTGGGACGTGATCTGTCAACCCAAACAAGAAGGAGGCTTGGGTCTGCGTAAGCCAAAGGACATTTGTGCAGCTTTTGCTTGTAAACTATGGCACAGATTTGGCGCTAACAACTCCTTATGGGCTAATTTCCTCCATGCGAAATACCGCAGTCTTGCGGGCTCTAACTTCTCAGGTTCTCCGTCTTATGCTAGTGAGACCTGGAAGCACATGCAATCGGTGAAGCCGTTTTCCGACTCTCATGGTGGACCTTCAGGATGGGATGGCTCCTCCTTTTCCATTCTTAAGGCTTGGTCTTCGATTAGAATCCAAGACCCCATTCATCCTGTTTTTTCTTTCATCTGGGACTCTCGTCTTCCTCCCAAGGTCTCTATTTTGATGTGGCGGATTCTCCATGATGGTTTGCCACTTGACGAGAACCTCCAAAGTATCGGCATCCCTTTCGTTTCTCGTTGTAGATGCTGCGGCCAAGGGGAATCAGAATCCCTGAATCATTTGTTCTTCGGTGGTTTTTCGGCCAGATCGTGTTGGAATTACTTCGGT
Organism: Allium fistulosum; assembly: GCA_030737815.1. Taxonomy (NCBI): domain Eukaryota; kingdom Viridiplantae; phylum Streptophyta; class Magnoliopsida; order Asparagales; family Amaryllidaceae; genus Allium; species Allium fistulosum. The sequence goes on along the minus strand of CM060907.1, from coordinate 512,591,337 downwards.
AACCTTCTTGGCATTCGTCGGTTGGCCAGCTCGCCTCCAGATCTCCGTAACTCATGGTGGTCTGGGAATGCTGGTAAGTCTCTTCGTGCTATCGTTTTTCGCTTGATTCCCTGCCTCATCTGCTGGCACCTCTGGTGCGCGCGGAACAAGGCATCCTTCGAAAATTCTCATATGGACCCCCCATCTATTATTCGGTGTGTGAGGAATGACGTCTTCCTTGCTTTCCGTGGTAGACCTTTCAGGGGTCGTTTGAGCTCCCGTGCGGAGCGTCTGGTCGGCCTTCTCTCTATCTCGTGTGATTTGTCTCACGCTAGACGGGGAATAGGCTGATCATCGCGACCGGGCGTTGGCCTTCACCCAACGCTCTCTTGACCCCCCCCCCCCCCCCGTGTTTTTTGAGTTTAATGTGGTTGTTAGTTTTCCAGATTCAGTTTTCTTTGGCTGCATCATTAACCCTGCTTCTGATCCGGTTGACTGATTTGAGAGGCCGGCTATCTTTTTATCTCTGGCTCTACGGTGGTTCTACTGTGGTAGCTTGGATGCTACGGATGGTCTTGTTCTATTTTTATGCTGCTGGTTTTACGATGGTGGCGTCCTTGTTGCTCTACTTGCCACCAACACCTATCGGTGTCCTCTGTGAGACCTATCTGGACATCCTTTCTTCGTCGCTTTTTGCTTACTATCTAGGCGAGAGCTATCCCTAGTATTGCTGGTCCTGCGCCTATTAGATTGCACTCTTCATGGTTTGGCTAGGTGGTCTGGCCTTTTCCTTTGGGTCAAGGCGGGTTTGTGATTGTTGGTGGATCGACTGTCCCTTATCCTCCTCTGTCTTCGGGTGGATTTGTTATTGGCTGCTGTGGTTTATCTTCTGTTTTTTCCGGTTTCTCTATACCGCTATTGTTTTGCGGTTTTCATTTTTGCAAGGCTGTCGTTCTTATTTTTGCATGTTATTCTGTGAGCCCTCGAAGAAAGGCGCTTTTTCTCCTTCTTTATATATTGGTTTTCTTTCAAAAAAAAAAAGAGGCTGCTTTCTGGACAATGGCTGTTTAGCCTCAGGCCCGGCCCAAATTTTGTCTGCCAATCCATATGAATAGGGCAACAAAAAGCCAAAAAATCTGTACCCGATGAGCTAGTAAAGTAATTTTACCAGATGATGAGTGAAGCAAAAGCTGAAGAAACAAATTTGTTACATAAACAACCCAGCTAATCAATAAATGTACCGAAGTTAATGAACTGGCATTAGAAAAAGAAAATACAAATACATGTACTGATAAGCATATTAGACACAGTGTGAAGCTAATAAAAATAACCGGATTCCTAAATTAAAGATTTTATTCATTTCAGTTTCAGCGTTTAGGACAGCCTTTTAACTTTCAGAATTGCAGTGTGGATTGAAAATTAAAAAATTGTTATGCAACTTCTACTATATTGTTAACATTAACAATAGTTAGTTTATACAGAAATGAATTTATAAAGTACATGCTATGATATTCTTTAAGACCACTTGATCTAATACCTATATGCATCTGGCTCAAACAGTAATACAAATTATGCATTTGATCTACATGATATCTCATTACACTAAAATTAAGACCATAAATGATTTGCTTTTCCTTTCAGTTATATTAAAGTGCTATATGTATATCTGACTACATATTAGGCATATGAATTCCTTATTTGCAGGTGATACTACACAATAGACATAGAAGGCATCACATCTGCTATTTTATATGTTATCAGGTCAAATTAGCATACTCTAAAAGCACTTACAGTTACACATTATAAGCAATAAGCAATAAGAGATTTAACCTAGCAAAGACCAGCTCAGATATTTTACTAGCAAAACTACAGAAATGAACGAATATTCCACAATACAAGATCATCATATTATTACCCCATTGTACTAAACTGACCCGACAACCGCAGCCTTATACAAAGTCTAAAAGGTTGGCGAAATCCCATTGTACATTTCAGCTCATAGTTTATATCCTTATAGCACCTAATTCAACAGCCAACCCAATTTGCAATATAAATTATCAAAATGGTTATACAGCAACAGTGAAATCGAAGAAAATACTAGATAATAAAATACCAGTAAAGAAGAGAATACATGCCTTGTTGATTAATAGCACCACTGTATGATATACCCTAAAGGATTACTAGCAAAATTCATTCAAAATAAGCCTCCAACTCCTGTTAAATAGTTCAAGCCCACTCTTTTCTAATTCAGAGGGCTTCAAAATAGAGGGTGCCATTACAATAACTCTTTGACACTAAAGTCAAATGATGCCAAAAACAGTTCCATATAATAGATGGTTTCACAATCATTCCTTGCATGGGTTTTTAAAGTTTGATGAACTATTTCATGAAGTTTGACAAAGAAATATAAAATATGCTTACCTTAAATTTTTTATGTTGTCACTTCAAGACCCGTAGAAGAGTCTAACTACATGCTATGAAACACATTCGTAACTTGGTAGCTTAAACGTTTATTTGCCCAGGACTTTGTACTGTTTTCATGAATTTTGAACTCTTAAGCAATACAAAAATATAGATATTTTATATGTATTTGATCACATATAAATGTTATATAATGAACAATCATAGTTCGTAGTGCATGAAATTTCACTGAAATTAGTTCACTGGAAATAAGCAAATAAAGCATAATGTGAAATTATGTATTCAATATGATTGATTATAATAAGGATTTCCTTTTGAATGATTCGACTATTTAGATAATGAAAGCTAGTGTACAAAAGTGGATGTAATGTAGGCGCAGTTGGGATGAAGAGAGTGAATAGTCAACTCTACTTCATGAAGAGATATCGAAAACTTATATTGTATAAAATACTAGTCGATACTTAATATGGAATGAGAAATGTAATTTTTATTCCAATTGTGTTTTTCATATAGAAAATTGTTTTCTATAAAAGACATTCCTACTAGTTTAAGATATTTAATTGAAATTCTCGATTGTAAACTAGTTGCAGTAGAAGAAATAAATAGCCCATGATAAGTAGTTGAATGAAGCTTCGTATTTCGTATGCGATTATAATAATGACGGAAATAGTGGGAGCAAGCCATATAATATTTATCGGTGGGTGCATCAAGATACAAAAAATTATTTTCGTAAATATACCAAATAATATTTATGAAAAATAATCAATTTCAATACTGTTTGAAAATGATTACAGTTTTATTTCATTATGAATGTTTTGAACACGGAAGTATCTATTATTATAATTATTTTGGAATATAGGATAAAACACCCGTTTAGTGGAAGCGATATAAGAGTTGGCGAAATCTTCAGGTTGATACATGAAGATGGATGCAGTCAAAAAGTCCAATGATGTCAAAAACAGTTCAACATACTTCATATATTAATAAATGAATTAACATAAATTGAACATGTGTATTTGATACGTAAATGATGTATTTATGATAAGTTAATTGAATATAAACTGAAAGTATAAAATGTAACGTGCAAAGGAAATAAGAAAATTTGATTTGATCGAATAGATGAGTATATATGAAAATGGTTCCAAAAGTAACTAAAATGAATAAAGATTCAATCTCAAAACTCACGTCTCCTTATAATGCATAATGATGTATCGATAATGAGTAATCGAACATTGTTCAACAAAGTACGACTGATAACAAGTAAGGTTGAGTTAACTTCTTTCTATAAGGTCGAATACTTAAAGTAAGTATCTAAGGTTAAGGTTGATTTCATCTAAAAATAAGTTCACAAAATCATATAAGATAAGAGTTGATGAGACAACCCATACATATCATAAGTAAAGGAGTTGATAGGTTGTGTGAGTCGATAAGTTGCACGTAATATTTACCTGTAAGGGATCTTGTGTAAAGCACCCCAAAGTAGTTGGAGACCGATCAATATTGATTGACCAATTTATGTTATGAACATAAGTTCATAAACCTAATGTAACGACCCTAATTTTAATTAACATTATTTAGGACATTTAATTAGTTAAATTAAATGAAATAATGTAAATAGTTAAGGGATTGAGATTTGTGTTAATAGAGGGTAGCCGTGCCAAATAACTAATGAACTAAGAGAACATAAAATGAAATAAGAAAAGGTAATAGGATAGGGGCAAGATAGGAATAAGTTGTATTCTAATACCCTAAACCCTCATGCACTTTCATTCTCACGTTCATAAGAAAAAATTAAATACAAGGAGAGGCCGGCCACCATTAAGAAGAAGTAAGAGGAAGATAAAGCTAGAATCAAAAGAATGAAACTTAATCAACTTAATCCAAGATCAAATCTCAAGTCCTTAACAACAACCTAAAGGTGAATAATATGTTACATCTTATATGTTTGTTGTTTATGGTTATAGTTGAGATTCGAAATTATTTTGCAAATGATTTGCCATGTTTTAATCATTTAAATGGATATATATGCTTGTTGATGATTTATGCTATTTCATATAGGTTTTATGATAAGGTTTAACTTGAAAAACCAATTAAATGACATCCAAATGCCTTGCGATTATAATATAAGGTCAGAAATAATATTTTAGAGATAGTTTTTAAGTTTTATAATTTTCTGAATTAATGTGGATTTATTATGAATTTTCTAGTGAAGAAAATGGTTAATTGGGTTTAAAATTAATTATGGATATTATATGTTAGCTTTGGGTCAGAAATTTATATGTTAGAAAACATATTAAAAGTGATTTATGTGAATTTTGGAGAACTTTCCTAAGTGTTTTAATAAGTATATAAAATTATTTAAGGTATGAGACTTAAATGTTTTATATGTTTATAGAAGAAGAAGGGGCAATTTGCAAATGTTTTAAATTATTTACTTTTGAAATTCGGTAGCACTTTTAGAAAGATTTTGAAAAAGAAATTAGCAACCAATCATATGTTGACAAACAAAGCAGGTTAGTTGAAAAGAAATTACCTTTTAAAGTTAAAAATCTGTTTTATAAAGGTTTTGCTGTTTCGCCGAAACCAATACACATGGTATCAAAAGCCTTGGTACGTAGTGGATTGGAAATAGGTGAAAGGCATAGAGTCGAAACAAGGGTTCCAAAGGAGTCGAAACCTTGTTTTGCTTTTAAAAGTAAATGCGCTTGCTTTGCTTTCGAAAATAATGCTTTCGAATAAGATAGCTTTCGACTTAGTCAGATGTTTAAAGGAAGGTTTCAAAAAAGGTTTCACCTTTGTTTTGCAAAGAAGCTTTCGAAGGGGTCGAAAATCCTAGCTGACGCATTCAACCTTTCGGAGCAATGCTTTAGAAAGGGTTCCTTTGTTTTAAAATTAGAGCCACTTCTCCAATGCTTTCAAAGGGACATGTTTCAACACCATCCACTTCTTTTACTTAGGAAATTTCTTTCGAAAGCGTTGCTTTTGACTTAGTTCTTTTAAGACCCTTTTGAAATTTTGAAGGTTGAACCCAAAGGTTTCGAAGGGAAGGTTTTTAATGGTTTCAAAAGGTTGTTCCATATGTTTTTAATTGAACCCACTGCTTTTGAAAGGTTTGATTTATGTAAAGGACTTAATGCTTTCGAAAGGTACATGATAAAGGTCCGAAGGGTTAGTTCCCTAATGTTTTCGAAAGGTTTACTTTAGTGTTTAAATGGTGGGTTTCCAATGTTTTTGAAAGGCATATTTAAAGTATTTTGAAAAGAGGATGTCCAAGGGTTTTATAAAGCTTTTGAAAGGGTATTTTCAACGTTTTCGAAAGGTTTATTGTAAAAGTTTTGAAAGGTATGTTTTGTCCTTTCGGCCTAAGATTATAAATTAAAGTAGTTTACTTGTATCGAAAGGGGTACTTTCAATGGTTTTGAAAGGGGTTGTTTTAATCTTTTAAACAAGGGTTTTGAATATGCACATCAACAATGTTTTTTGTAAAGTATATATAACATGACAAAGTGATTTGATTAAAGTATAGAATATATTTTCCTTTGTTTAAGTATGATTTAAAGGGTTAAATCAATTTGAAAGAAATGTTTGCAAGAAAAATTTGATGAGGTAGTTGAACCTAAGTAAATGAATCGGATAATAGAATACCAGATGAGACTAGTATGGGATCGCGCCCTATACTTTAGCTAGTAGTCCCTAGCTAATATAAGTCCAACATTCTAGTGTGTAGAGCTTTGTCATTGGTAAGACTAAGAATATGTTACACATGGAAAGGAATAAACAGAGTTGAGATAGGTTATTGGTGAGCTCGCAAAACTATAAGGTTCAGTTGACCCTGGGAGAATTAAGTTAGGGACAGACCGTCTAGAAGAGTATTTAACAGAAGTTAGATTATTTGTTTAATTTGTCTGGTAGGCCCGAGTCAGCCAAAAGTTAGTAGTTATCCAAACAAAACTATAGTGTTCAGACGGATGGTCCATTTATTATCTGATTTATATGCATATATGATACTGCTATTATTGTTTTAACCAGTTTGGTTGCAGGATTTTGATTTGCAAAATGTAAGTTTTTAAAAGGATATTAGTGAGGGGAAACCCGTTCCGCTAAGCGGCGTGGTCTCAGTTAATATCAGATAACCGAGATGTATAGTATTATTCACACTAGGCTTTATGTCTGACTCGAAGCTTATGTTTTTCTCCTTAAACTCTCGGGCGCTCAAAATTGATTTGAGTAGGTTGAAAGTTGAGGATTCACAGGTTTTAGTAGGTGGACGAATAAAGCTTCCAGGGATGAGCAGGATGCTGATGTTAGCTATTTAGGAGTTGTTACGCTTTTATTTCCAATGTATGTATTAGGACAATTTTTGTCTATTTGGTACTCGGATCATCTAAGTGGGCATCTTCATATGTCGCTCTTGGCGTATTTTGTAATAATTATATTTGATCAATGCTTGGGAAACGTTTGGGATTATGTAATGGAATATGAAACATGTTTTTGAAATGTAATCAGTAAAGTTGCTATTTTTGGAATCTGTGATTTTGTTTCATATTCATGTGCTTCCGATATTATGGATACCATAACATTACCGTATCTTGTTACCGGAAGTTAATACTATAGATGACTACAACATCTGCAACATCAGGACATGAAAAGAAGTTTCTTTTAGGAAGGTATGAAGAGAGATGTAGGCTTGTGGGTGAAACAGTGTGTGAACTGTCAACAGGTAAAAGCCGAACATCAAAAATCAAGTGGGTTACTTCAGCCCTTAGATATTCCAGTATGGAAATGGGATTCTATCTCGATAGATTTCATAGACGGGTTGCCAAGATCAAATAGAGGAAATGAAAGTATATGGGTCATAGTGGACAGGTTAACCAAGAGTGCCCATTTCATTCTGGTTAATTCAACCGGAACGACGCCTGTTTTAGCTAAGTTATTTATGAAGAATATAATTAGACTTCATGGAATTCCTAGTATTATAGTAAGTGATAGAGATTTCTTATTCACTAGCGAGTTCTGTAAGAGTCTACAGGAGACTTTAGGTACCAGGCTCAAGATGAGTACTGCTTACCATCTGCAGACAAATGGGTGAACGGAAAGAGTTAACAAAGTCTTAGAAGATTTGTTATGAGCTTGTGTACTAAATTTTAGAGGATCATAGGAAGACCATCTACACTTGGTCGAGTTTTCATATAACAGCAGTTATCAGGCTAGTATATGAATGGCACCGTTTGAAGCTTTGTATCGAAGGCCATGGACATCTCTAGTTTGTTGGTTAAAGACCGGGGATAGGCTAGTTCTTGGTCCGGTTTTGGTTAGGGAAGTTGAAGAAAAGATTGAATTAATTAGAACTAGAATGAAAGAAGCTCAATATAGGTAGAAGAGCTATGTGGATAGAAGACGGAAAGACTTAGAGTTCTCAGTAGGAGACCATGTTTTTGTCAAGGTATCACCGATGAAAGGTGTAATTCGATTCGGGAAATCAGGAAAATTAGCACCGAGATTTGTTGGAACATTTCCTATTGTAGAGAGGATCGAGAAACTTGCATATAGAGTAGAGTTACCGAACAGTTTGGCAGGAGTCCACGATGTTTTTTTCATATTTCTCATTTAAGGAAGTGTATTCGAGATTTGGAGACTACGATAGCACCGAATTTGTTAGAGGACTTAGTAGTGGAACCGAACTTGACTATAGTTAGGAAGCCAATTCGTATAGACGTGAGAGATGAGAAGATGCTAATTAAGGAGCAAGACGGTTAGATTAATTAAGGTCCAGTGGAGCGACGACGAGAGAGACTGTACTTGGGAAACTGAGCAGGGTTAGAGGCGCTTATCCTGATTTGTTTTATGGTATGTTTTACCTTTATGATTGATTTGTTGTGTGCCTTATCGTAATTTCGAGGATGAAATTCTTTAAGGAGGGGAGTCTGTAACGACTCTAATTTTAATTAACATTATTTAGGACATTTAATTAGTTAAATTAAATGAAATAATGTAAATGGTAAAGAGAATGAGATTTGTGTTAATAGAGGGTAGCCGTGCCAAATAACTAATGAACTAAGAGAACTTAAAATTAAATAAGAAATGGTAATAGGATTGGGGTAAGATAGGAATAAGTTGTATTCTAATACCCTAAACCCTCATGCACTTTCATTCTCACGTTCATAAGAAAAAATTAAATACAAGGAGAGGCCGGCCACCATTAAGAAGAAGTAAGAGGAAGATAAAGATAGAATCAAAAAAAGGAAGCTTAATCAACTTAATCCAAGATTAAATCTCAACTCCTTAACAACAAGCTAAAGGTGAATAACAGGTTACATCTCATATTTTTATTGTTTTCGGTTATAGTTGATATGCGAAATTATTTTGCAAATGATTTGCCATGTTTTGATCGTTTAAATGGATATATATGCTTGTTGATGATTTATGCTATTTCATATAGGTTTTATGATAAGGTTTAACTTGAAAAACCAATTAATGACATCCAAATGCCTTGCGATTTTGATATAAGGCCAGAAATAATATTTTAGAGACGGGTTTTAAGTTTCATAATTTTCTAAATTAATGTGGATTTATTATGAATTTTCTAGTGAAGAAAATGGTTAATTGGGTTTAAAATTAAATATGGATATTATATGTTAGCTTTGGGTCATAAATTTATATATGTCAGAAAGCATATTAAAAGTGATTTATGGGAACTTTTGTAGAACTTTCCTAAGTGTTTTAATAAGCATATAAAATTATTTAAGGTATGAGAATTAAATTATTTATATGTTTATAAAAGGAGAATGGGCAATTTGCAAATGTTTTAAATTATTTACTTCTGAAATTCGGCATCACTTTTAGAAAATATTTTGGAAAAGAAATTAGCAACTTATCATATGTTGACAAACAAAGCAGGTTAGTTGAGAAGAAATTACTTTTTAAAGTTAAAAATTTGTTTTATAAAGGTTTTACTGTTTCGCTACTTTCGGCAGTTACCATTTTACTTCATACTTCCACCTCCATCCTAGTCGAAACCAATACACATGGTATCAAAAGCCTTGGTACGTAGTGGATTGGAGATAGGTGAAAGTTATAGAGTCGAAACAGGGGTTCCAAAGGGGTCAAAACCTTGTTTTGCTTTAAAAAGTTAATGCGCCTGCTTTGCTTTCAAAAAGAATGCTTTCGAATAATGACAATTGCAATACATGTTTGGGAGCCTTATTTTCTGTTTCCTAATCATCCAAGCACACCTGCTGTAAATGTTAATGACAATTGCAATACATGTTTGGGAGCCTTATTAGTCATTTTTAATGATTTTAAAGTGATGTATGGCTGCCAGATTGAGACTTTTATGCGAAATTTATACTATCGAATGTTTCTTGTTCGTAAGCCATGGCCTCTATATTTTTCATGTGAATATAAGTATATAATTTTGTTGTACTTTACAGGCTTCTGGCTACTTTCAACTAACATTGTGGTTCTTTTCTCTCTCTTTTCAGGACATTAATATTGATATATTGGGTGATAAGGATGAAAAGGACAAAGTTAATGATGTAGCTTTCTTGGCTCTCCTCAACTTAAAAGTAGAACATTGTTTGTGTACATCTTACTTGCTGTTTGGAAGCAAGGTATTCTAAACAAGATTCAAAAGGTAAATCGTACTGACATTAAATCAAATTTGGATTTCAGTTCTGAATTATAGATTTAATAGATTCTTATTTTAATAAATTATATGTACTTGCATGCTATAAATATCGGGAAGTAAGATTAAATAGTCAAATGTAAAGCAAAAGGTGTACAATTCTTACTTCATTTCTAACCTAAACTCATTCATCCCATTATGTTATGTGGAATAACTACACATGTTGCTAATATAGTATGCTAAACTGCAAAATGAAATTTTTGCCAAATCTTTAGAATTTTAGACTCATTAGCACTTTATAACTTTTAACTGAATTAATAAAATAGTTTAACAAAGAGATGTGTGCATGCCATCTTGCTAAGAAGTGGCTATTATCAATCCTCATAAAATTGTAGAAAGACTAAGTAACATTCAATATAAGGCAAGTAACAATCAATATCTAATGAATGGCATTTAGTGATACAACAGAGAAAAATTCCTATGTAATTACCATTAAATAGCTCTTCCGGCTTTATGTCATTTTTAATGTTTTTTTCCCATGGTTAGACAATAGTGGCATCAGTATCTTTTACATTTACTTTTATTATCTATTATTGTGTAGATGCAAAGAGGCCTATTTTAAGGCGATTCAACGACTCATTAGTCCAAAGTGACATGAAACTATGGCCATTCAAAGTAATTGCGGGCCTAGGGGAAAAACACAAGATTGCTGATAAGTATAAAAGTGAAGGATGATATGGTTGTCTATGGGATTTCTCTTGAGCATGTTGCTTCCCAAATGGATCGGAGCCGTTAAGTTAAACCTTGTTCAGGTTAGTAACTTCTTTCACAAACCACACAAAGGAGTATATATTGTTATATATGGTATGAATCTGATCTTGTTTTGATCGTGTAAATACATATTGAATTGGGTGTGCGAGAAAGCACTAATTACGTAAAGGAGGTGTTGTCGAAATTTTATGAGATCTTATAAGTCCATAAAAATTAAGGAAATTTAATAGAAATTTAACTAAGTTGAATTTTTACAAAATTAATTAAGTTTACAAAAATTAATAAACTTTTACAAAAAATAAATATGTTAAGCAAGTTTTATGAAAATCAACCACATTTGTAAAAATTAAACACATTTATAAAAACTAAGGTTTTATACAAATTTAACCAAGTTGGAATTTTATTTATAAATATGAACTAATTTTTTTAAAATTTAACCAAGTTAACTAAGTTTATAAAAATTAACAATGTTAACAAACTTTTATAAAAATTGAATAATTTTCTAAAAATTAAGTAAGTTTATAAACTTAAATAATTTTATAAAAAATAACTAAATTATGTAAAAATTTAACTAAGCTAACCAAGTTTTATAAAAATTAAATAATTTTCTAAATATTAATTTTTTATAAAAGTAAATGCATTTATAAAAATTAACTAAGATTTATATAAATGTGAATAATTTAACTAAATTTTATAAAAATTAAGTAAATCTACAAAAATTAACCTAATTTATAAAAATGAACTAATTTTTATAAAATTTAACTAATTTTTATAAAAGTTAAATAAGTTTGTAAAAGGAATCAAGTTTATAAAAATAACTAAGTTTATAAAAAGGGGTGGCTATGAGACACAAAATGCGACACAACAAATATGGATCGTTAGATCTTTTTATCTTTACTTGGGAGGTGGAAATCAGATGACAATCTAAAGGTTGAGATTTATTGTGTCATAATTGTGTCTACAATTTGTGTCCCAATAGAATTTTTCTTAACAAAATTAATTAAGTTTTAAAAAAATAACTAAGCATATAATAATAACTAAGTTGTAAAAATGAACCAAGTTTTATAAACATTTGACTAAATAAACAAAGTCTGCAAAATTTAACTAAGTTTTACAAAAATTAACCGAGTTCTATAAAATAAATGAGTTTATAAAAGTTAGCTATGTTTAACAAAAATTTAACTATATATTAACTAAGATTCTAAAGAATTCATTAAGTTTCATATAGATTTAGCTATGTTAACTAGTTTTCTAAAAATTTACTAGCTTTTATAAAAATAAACTAAGTTTTATAAAAATTAAATAAGTTCATAAAAATTAATATTATTAGGAATAATAAAAATAATAATAGTATCTATAAGAAAATTGTATATTTATTATTAAAACAAATACAATATTGATTAAGTTTACAAAATTAACTAATTTTTACAAAAAGTAACTCGGCAAGTTTTATAAAAATTACACACACATTTGTCAAATAAACATATTTATAATAACTAATCAAGTTTCATAATTTTTAACTAAGTTAACTAATGTATCAGTAGTTTTACAAAAAAATACTGATTCATTATGACAGTTGATGTTCAATAATGTATTAGTAGTTTTACATGCAATAACCTTGTAAATTATAAATTATGCACTTATAAATATACGTGACAACTTGGCCTTTTACATGCCCTGACCTCCAATCGTTGACAATCGAGTAGTTGAGAGATCATATCCATATTTGTGTGCCTAGCTAAACACTGTCAAATTCTATAAATTAGAACTTGGTTACATTTGGATTCAATACAGTAAGATACTGAAAGAGAAGATGAAATTAATATACTTACACGTACATAGATCAATCCGATGTTAGCAACAAAAGTAAGTAATACTCTAAATAAACATACATATATAACACAACCCATAACTATCTTGCTTTCATATCGGTCTAAGATACCATACTTTTAGAGGGTGGTGGGCTTACTTTTGTCTTCTGAGGACCTACACAAAAATGATTAAGCATAAATTACTTTTTGAACATTTGTTGCAATTTGCATTTACTTGGCTTTGTAATTTCAGACTGAGCTGTACAGAGGTGTGAAGTTTTATGTAGTTTGAGTTTGTTTGTAAATATAATTCATCATTCATAGTTTTATTTATGGTGAGTTAAAGAATGTATAACTAATGAACTTTTACTTTATAGGTGGATAGATATCTTTGGTGTAAAAAGTAGTAACATGCCGCAACAAGTTTTGGATTCAATGTTACTTTTGATGCCATAACTACATTTTGGTTTGTATGCTTATATGTATTACTATATTTGGTCACTAGATACTATTTGTTTTACATTATGAAATATTATGGACGTATTTTACAAGGATCAAGGTTCTAGCCTTTCAAATTTGTATTTACTGTATTTATGATTTATTTTAACTTACTTTACAGGTAGATGGATATTTTAATGCAAAAAAGTAGTAACATGCCGCAACAAGTTATCGATTCAAGTTATTTTGGATGTCGAAACAATATTTTGGTTTGGTTTGTATGTATTACTACTTTTGGTTACTAGCTACTACTTGTTCTACATTGTTTAATGAAATATTATGGACGTATTATGTATGTTTTGATGTAAGAATATTGTGTATGTTGATTATGTAATGTTACATGTAGATTATGAGATGTGTGATTATATAACGAAATTTCTGAATACTGTATAATGTGTTGATTTCAGTTGAGTTATATATTTGGCTTATATATTATCATCGATGCGTATAGAAATGGAATCTATCGGTGTGGAAATGCAGATACCCTAAACAACAGTGTTATAAAATCGCTGTGTTACCTTTCAACAGCAATTACAGAGTGCTAGAGAAAAGAGTTCATAACCGAGAAAAAACACTGTAGAAGAATTCACAGCATCGATTAAAGGCTATAAAAAGAAATCCATTTGACAACAAAGGTGGAATGCTACGAAAAGTGTTTCAGCTCATTAACATAAACGCCATAAATAGTATTAATGACATAACCAAAACGCTTTTAGAACATACTTTTTATAGCGTTTTCACTATTGCTATGGTATGTTTTGTACCTATAATGGCATGTCGTTATACAACGTAGTTAAAAACGATGTTAAAACCTTTTATAGCGGTTTTTGAATGTTATTAAAGGTCCAGTTTGTTGTAGTGAATGTCATTAATATTTAATAAAGTGCACATATAAAAGTTATATATGTGTGCATCGATATACGTTATAAGTCAAAATTTGAAATTTGATTTAAATAAATTAAATATTGAGTGGGTTGGAAAACTTTAAGTACCCATTTGGCACTTACTATGGCTAGCATAAAAGGAAGGGGTGAATTTTGAATGCATAAAAATCTGTTTTTGAATTGGCTAAAAGAAAGAGTAAACAAGGAGATCTAGATCTCCACATTTTACTAAAATATGTTACTTATTTAAACTTGCCTCTTCACTTATTTTGAGTTTACTTTTTCCCTCCTCTCCACTATATCTTGGCTAAAAGTATCATATGGTTTAACAACCCGCATATTTCACGATTGTATATTTAAATGTTTTATTTAAATATAGCATCGTTAATCGGATTAAAGTCTGAAATGTTACTTTTTGTAAACAGTCGAATTGGGACTCGAGACCACTTCCATTGAGTCCAAAATGGCATTTACAACTTTTTTGAGTATAAACATCGATATGTTTGGAGTTGATTAGAATTTTGCTATTTTTCTATTTTGGGCTTTGGGTTTGGGTTTCAGCCCACTAACCCAACATAATACCCTAACTCCACTCAACTCCTCTTCATTCATTCATTCCATTTCCTAAAACTCTAGCTCAAGAGAAAATGGGGGAAAAGAATGGGAAATAGAAATTCCAAACCCTAGTTTGATTTAGAAACTCAAGTTCTTGCTCCAAAATCAAAGAGAAGCTTAGGTAAGCATCCTCTTCATCTTCTCCATCTCTATCTCTTTTCAATTTCAGAAATTCCTAAACCCAAACTTAGGAAATATTCTTCTTATGAGCTTAGATTGAATCTTCTTGAGTCGTTGTTGAAGAGGAATTGATCTTAGCTTGTTTTTGAGCTTCTCGGTTGAGTTTTTAAGTTAGAGGTGAGTTTTTGAACTCACATCTATGTCTATATCTTAGATAGTTGTTTGGTAGTAATTCCTAACATCTATTCCTTGTCCATTTGCTTTTGAATTGAATTGGTTTGATGAATATTCCAAATTTTGGTGTTTTGAAGTCAAATCTTTAAAAATCCTATCTTTGATGTTTGAACACGTTGTTGGGGTGTATCGAAGAGCCTATAAGGCTGGGTTGTCGCTTAGCATAAATCCCTAGTCTCCGTTGCTCGTCTGATCACTTCCATTTGGATTTTTGCCCCTTCTTGGGCTAGGTTGAAAATACTGAAAATGGAAGTTCAGTCGACTGAATGGTAAGGTTAGTCGACTGAATCTGGGAGCAGAAAACTTCCTGCCCCTGTGTCAGTCAACTGACCATATAGTTCAATCGACTGAAACTGGGAACAGAAAGTTCTTGTCCCTGTATCAGTCGACTGAACTGTATAGTCAGTCGACTGAACCTGGAAACCGAGAGTTTCTAGGCATGCATCAGTCGACTGACCATACAGTCCAGTCGACTGAATATGAGAAATGTGCTTTTTCCCTATTTTAGGCAGTTTTGTGTGGGTTTCCAATTTTTAATCGATTCTTGATGATCCGATTTGTTGTTATCATTTATCGACTTTGATGACTTCTTTCTTTGGATTTTTGGGAATATCCATTTGATGGATTTGATATCGATTTCTATGGTTTTGATTCACGTCTTCGAATGTGAATCTTTGGTGATTGATTGTTTTTACAATCATCTTTGTGATTTGTCACTTTAAAATACAAAGGTTTCTATACTAGTAGTAAATATTAAAACTCTTTCACAAAGATGATTCTATTTTTAATACAAATCTCGTTTATAAAACCGTTTTCTAATCTATTAGTAAATACAAACCTTTACCTCATCCGTATGAGAAATCTTATTAAACGGCTTAGCAAAACAAGTGGTATGAAACGATTATGTTTACTTCGTCGGTTAATTCTTGGACTTGTTCGATTGAACTCTCGTGACAATTTTCAAGTGGAAATCTACAATCTGTTCGTAAATATTTAAGTTAAGCTAGTGGTTATGGGACATGAAGCTAAACTCTTATATTTACTAGCTTAGTGTAATTTACACTTATTCTCAAGCGGAAGTCTACAATTTGTTCGTAAATATTTAAGTTAAGCTAGTGGTTATGGGACATGAAGCTAAACTCTTATATTTACTAGCGTAGTGTAATTTACACTTGTCGATCAATGATGATCATTTTTTGATTTAGACTAGTGATGTGCGATGTCTCTTTGTTTGTGTGGGGACTAAAAACCCCGTTTGTGGAACTTCGGTTCAATTTGGTGGGGTAGCGACCCATGGTATTCGGGTCGTTTGTGGAGCTTCGACTTAAATTGGTGGGGTAGCGACCCATGGTCTTCGGGCCGTTTGTGGAGTTTCAGCTCAAACTTGATGGTTAGCGACCATGGAATAGCGTTCCGTTTATGACACACGTATTGGGGAGTTTTCATACTCCCGTTTGTGATAGGCCTTCCCCTTTTTGTGATTTTCTAGATTTCTAGTTGATGATTTCTAGAATTTGCGTTTCACCGATTTTTGCAATTGGCGTTGATATGTTTTGTCAATATTTGTGTTTTGGTGAATAATTTAAAGAATATGACATTCTTTTTAGTGTTTGAGAATATCTGAGATATTTTATGGTTTTTGTTGTTACAGTATGGCATTTTTGTTATCATATGTTTTTGTCATATCTCTTATCTTATCTCATTTTATATGATATTTATAGCTAGACTGATCCGTTTATTATTTTCTTCTTAAATAATACTCGGGTCAGACCGAGGTATTTCAAGTGCTTCTGCTTGACTTCTTATCAGGGTCTGTCACTTGACTTTTGGCTAACTACTTTAGCTTAGTAGTTTTTGTTATTATACATTCAAGATAGAGACTCCTTGATGTATACTTATTCTTTTGTCTAGCTCTTGTATCCATTCTTTTGTGATGTAGTGGATCTGGTATGACCACTATTTTGATGTACACTTTTATGTGATATATTCATATCTGTTTCCACCTTAGTGATATGAATATCTGTGACTGATTTGTGTTATGTTTATTTCTATATTTGTTTCCGAAGTCCACATAGCCACTGTGTGGTAGCTTTGAGTTTGTATTTGATATGTCGGATTTCCTCTTGAAATGAAATGTAAGTTATATTATCTGACATATCGGTACTCGCACAAAGCAATTACACAGATGATCGCTCCTCAATAGCCTTATTCTTTGCGCTAGTTGACGGCATTACCCCGTAGTGTCCTTGGCTAGTGTGAGTATTGAGGTGGGGCGCCACAGCTTGGTATCAGAGCCAAACTTCGGAACAATGTAGAATAATCTAGCAAGGATCATTGTCCTAAGTCTTTCTTAGGAATCGTGCATAGGATTTAATTCGAGTCTTCGGACCGTTCTATCCTATTTTCTTTTGTGATGCCTTGTTTTATCAATCAAGTTTGTTTGATATTCATTCTTAGAATAACTTTTTTCCTCTTCTTTCTTTCTTTCTTAGAGAAGAGAAATGGTTAAACCAGGCCGTCCCAGCGCCTGTCAATCTAGCGCTACTCCTCAGGATGGAGTATTTATGTCTGCTCAACAACTTTTAGATCTTGTGAACAATGCCCAAGCTGCCGGACCCATTCTAGTTCCTACTCACCCTGAATCCGGGTTTGCACGCTTGTGCAGAGATTATATCGCTTTAGGTGGAAGGCCATTCAAGGGTTCCGAAAATGTTATAGAAATCCAAGCTTGGCTTAGATCATGCGATCACATCTTTTCCCGCATGAATCTTGTGGCTACATCGAGTCCAAGTGGCTTCTAGCATGCTCCAAGAAAGAGCATTAAATTGGTATGGGCTTCTGATCTCGGAGACTATTGAAGCAGATCTTACTTGGGAGCAATTCCAGGAAAGATTCGAATTGAAGTTTGTGCCGGAGGCTGAAAAAGTAACTTTAGCCCGACGCTTTATTGACCTTGTTCAAGGTGAATCTTCTGTGACAGATTATGTCGCATCTTTTGAATCTCTTTCTAAATATGGGGTCGAGTATATTAATACCCCATTGAAGAAAAATCAGAGGTTCATCTATGGGTTGAATAAGAACCTCAAAAAGCCTTTACTTCTGAAACTGAAAGTTTCTTTCGATCAGCTTGTAGATATCGCTCTTCGGCTTGAAGAGGCCGATAGAGAAAATGATGTTGAAGTTGTGCGTGCTAAACAGAACTTCAACAATAACATGAAGAGGCCTATTAAGTTCAAAGGCCCCAATCCCAACAAGAAAGGGAAGCAAGAAACTTCGGTAGCAAAGACTCCTACCTCTAGTCGTGGACGATACTACAATTGTGAGTCTACGGACCACTATGCAAATGAGTGCCCAAAACCATTTTTTGTCGTTATTGCAAAAGTTCGGGCCATCTTATATCTACATGTCCCATACTCCAAAGTAGGAGAGAGGGAGAGTTGAATGTTGTGCAAGCTCCTTGTGACACTTCTCTTGGTCAATTTATTTTTCATTCCACCCTTGATGACATTAATTTGTTTTGTGATTATCCTATTCGAGTTCTTTTTGATACGGGTTCATCTCATTATTTTATATCAAAAGAACTTGTTGATTCTTTTTCTTTAAATATTATGGACTTGATGACTTCACTGAAAATTGCGAATCCGTTTGGTGGATCCGCAACACTCAGTTTGTTTTGTAAAGATGTCGAGATTATTTTATGTGATTATTCTTTCCGAGCTGATTTGCATGTTATGCGTTACTTAGGCTTCAGAATTGATTTTTGGGAAAGGATTGGCTTAATCATTATAAAGCCCATCTCCTATGTCCTGAGAGGACTATCCATCTTCGACATTCTCGATCTATTAAGCAGATTTCTATTGTTTTTAATGATTTTGATTTCCAAATTCGGTGGCATCATTTTATTCTTTAAACCCACTTGATGTGGAAAGTGTTATTTCTCTCACTCAAGTAGTTTGTGAATTTTTCGGTATTTTTGAGCTTGTCTTAGGATTACCACCTAAGAAATCTATTGAGTGGTGCTAAGGTCTTTTCAGCTCGACCTTGCCATCGGTTTTCATCAACTACGAGTTGCGGAGGGTAGCACTCCACTTACCGCATTCCGCACTCGTTATGATTCTTATGAGTGGTTCGTTATGTCATTTGGTTTGACGAACCTTCTACCTTATTTCATCCATCTTATGAATCGAGTATTCTACGAATATCTCGACGAGACCATCCTTGTATTCATTGATTATGGATGAAAACAACAATTTAAAACTTGCAAATCATTTTCATAAGATATTTATAAGTATGATTGGATTTTTTTCTTAAAACGAGCAGAGAATATTCATAAATTTTAAGTGACATGTTTATTATATAGAAGATGATTTTGCGTTGTTTTTCCCATTGAGTGCTTTAAGAATTCTGGTCGATACGCTTGATCAATGTTGTCGATAAGAATCTCCTAAACGCTATGATGAGACAGTTAGACATAGTAAATTAACTTGTAATAAGTAATTTTTTCTAAAAAGATGATTACATAAAGTTAATTATAATTTTGAATGTCTTAGCTTTTCGGGAAAGAGGATCAATTAAAAGAACTCTTTTCCGATGCTTTTATTCTTGCGATCCCCGAAGGGAACCAAGACTTTATTGTTTGTACCGATGCTAGTCGTATTGGTTTGGGTGTCATTCTCTTGCAAAGGGAATGTGTTATCACATATTCTTCTTGACAATTAAAGCTTGTCGAGACTAGATATGCCATTCATGATCTAGTGCTCGCGGCCATTGTTTTCGCTCTTAGAATTTGGCGACATTATCTTTTGGGAGAGAAATTTGTTCTCTACACCGATCATAAATCTTTGAAGTATTTATTTTCTCAAAAGGAACTTAATTTGCGTCAACAACGTTGGCTCGAGTTCCTTGCATCTTATGAATTTGATATTCTTTATACTCTCGGAAAGGGCAATCGAGTTGCCGATGCCCTTAGTCTTGAGAAACAAGCGGTTGTTTCCATGATGATATCCGAATGGAGTGATCTCGAGACTTTATCCACTTGTGAGATTCGAGATCGTGAATCCAATTCATGATTCATCTCTTATTTTATGTAGCCTTGAGGCTCATCCTTCTCTTTTGGACCGTACCCCTTTTGGCTAAACTCTATGTCAAAAAAATTGTTAAATTGCATGGAGTTCCTACTTCTATTATTAGCGATCGTGATCCATTATTTTACTAGTGGATTTTGGTAAGGTCTTCAAAAGCTTTGGGAACAAAGCTTAATTCTAGCACCGCTTATCGTCCTCAATCCGATGGACAAATAGAGCGTGTGAATCAAACTCTTGAAGATCTCCTTCGTGCATGTGTTCTTGATTTTGGTGGAAGTTGGGAAGATCATATTTCTCTTGCTGAGTTTTCCTATAATAATAGCTTCCAATCTAGTATTGGTATGGCACCTTTCGAGGCACTATACGGCAGGCCATGCCGATCTCCTTCGTGTTGGCTTGAAGCCGGTGTGAAGCTGGTTTTAGGTCCAAATTTTATTCGGGATGCCACAGAAAAGATTGACCTTATTCGTCATAGGATGAAAGAAGCTCAAAGTAGACAAAAATCCTATGCCGATAACCGAAGAAGGAAATTAGAATTTTCTATGGGAGGTTTGGTTTAAATTCGTGTTTCACCCTTGAAGGGAGTTGTGCGTTTCAGTCGATCAGGAAAATTAGCACCTCGATATATTGGTCCATTTCCCATCACCGAACGCATTGGTTCCGTGGCTTATCGCCTTTTATTACCGGCTCAATTTTCTGTTATTCATGACGTTTTCCACGTCTCTCAACTATAGAAATACCTTAGGGATTCTGATTCTATTCTTGAGCCCGGTTTAATTGAAGAAATTGAAGTTTCACCAAATTTGACTTATGAGCAACATTCTATTCATATCATTACTTCGGAGGTTAAACGCCTTCGAAATAAAGATGTTTTTCTTGTGAAAGTTCAATGGTCCTCAAATCCTAAGGATTGCTCTTGGGAATCTTGAGAATTTATCTAGCAAACACATCCGGACTTACTCTTTCGTGCTCTTTATGGTGAACTTCTCATTTCAAAATTTCTTCTTTTTGTGTTGTTAGGCCTTTGTATTGTTGATACTTTTTATTTCTTTTTCTTAAGTATTGCGAGGACGCAATTTCTTTAAGGAGGGGAGTCTGTAACAACCCGCATATTTCACAATTGTATATTTAAATGTTTTATTTAAATATAGCATCATTAATCGGATTAAAGTCTGAAATGTTACTTATTTTAAACAGTCGAATTGGGACTCGAGACCACTTCCATTGAGTCCAAAATGGCGTTTACAACTTTTTTAAACATTGATATGTTTGGAGTTGAGTAGAATTTTGCTATTTTTCTATTTTGGGCTTTGAGTTTGGGTTTCAGCCCACTAACCCAACAAAATACCCTAACTCCACTCAACTCCTCTTCATTCATTCATTCCATTTCCTAACACTCTAGCTCAAGAGAAAATAGGGGAAAAGAATGGGAAATAGAAATTCCAAACCCTAGTTTGATTTGGAAACTCAAGTTCTTGCTCCAAAATCAAAGAGAAGCTTAGGTAAGCATCCTCTTCATCTTCTCCATCTCTATCTCTCTTCAATTTCAGAAATTACTAAACCCTAACTTAGGAAATATTCTTCTTATGAGCTTAGATTGAAGCTCCTTGAGTCGTTGTTGAAGAGGAATTGATCTTAACTTGTTTTTGAGCTTCTCGCTTGAGTTTTTGAGTTAAAGGTAGTTTTTAAACTCACATCTATGTCTATATCTTAGATAGTTGTTTGGTAGTAATTCCTAACATCTATTCCTTGTCCATTTGCTTTTGAATTGAATTGGTTTGATGAATATTCCAAATTTTGGTGTTTTGAAGTCAAATCTTTAAAAATCCTATCTTTGATGTTTGAACACGTTGTTGGGGTGTATCGAAGAGCCTATAAGGCTGGGTTGTCGCTTGCCATAAATCCCTAGTCTCCGTTGCTCGTCCGATCACTTCCGTTTGGATTTTTGCCCCTTCTTGGGCTAGGTTGAAAATACTGCAAATGGCAGTTCAGTCGACTGAACGGTAAGGTCAGTCGATTGAATCTGGCAGCAGAAAACTTCCAGCCCCTGTGTCAGTCGACTGACCATATAGTTCAGTCAACTGAAACTGGGAACAGAAAGTTCCTGTCCCTGTATCAATCGACTGAACTATATAGTCAGTCGACTGAACCTGGAAACCGAGAGTTTCTAGGCATGCATCGGTCGACTGACCATACAGTCCAGTCGACTGAATCTGGGAAATGTGCTTTTTGCCTACTTTAGGCAGTTTTGTGTGGGTTTCTGATTTTTAATCAATTCTTGATGATCCGATTTGTTGTTATCATTTATCGACTTTGATGACTTCTTTTTTTGGATTTTTGGGAATATCCATTTGATGGATTTGATGTTGATTTCTATGGTTTTGATTCATGTATTCGAATGTGATTCTTTGGTGATTGATTGTTTTTACAATCATCTTTGTGATTTGTCACTTTAAAATACAAAGGTTTCTATACTAGTAGTAAATATTCAAACTCTTTCACAAAGATGATTCCAACTCTATTTTTTATACAAATCTCGTTTATATAACCGTTTTCCAATCTATTAGTAAATACAAACCTTTACCTCATTCGTATGAGAAATCTAATTAAACGGCTTAGCAAAACAAGTGGTATGAAACGCTTGCGTTTATTTCGTTGGTTAATTCTTGGACTTTTTCGATTGAACATTCGTGACAATTTTTGAGTGGAAATCTACAATCTGTTCGTAAATATTTAAGTTAAGCTAGTGGTTATGGGACATGAAGCTAAACTCTTATATTTACTAGCTTAATGTAATTTACACTTATTCTCGAGTGGAAGTCTACAATTTGTTCGTAAATATTTAAGTTAAGCTAGTGGTTGTGGGACATGAAGCTAAACTCTTATATTTACTAGCTTAGTGTAATTTACACTTGTCGATCAATGATGATCATTTTGTGATTTAGACTAGCGATGTGCGATGTCTCTTTGTTTGTGTGGGGACTAAAAACCCCGTTTGTGGAACTTCGGTTAAATTTGGTGGGGTGGCGACCCATGGTCTTCGGGCCGTTTGTGGAGCTTCGACTCAAATTGGTGGGGTTGCGACCCATGGTCTTCGGGCCGTTTGTGGAGTTTCAGCTCAAACTTGATGGTTAGCGATCATGGAATAGCATTACGTTTGTGACACACGTGTTGGGGTGTTTTCATACTCCCATTTGTGATAGGCCTTCCTCTTTTTGTGAATTTCTGGATTTCTAGTTGATGATTTCTATAATTTGCGTTTCACCGATTTTTGCGATTGGCATTGATATATTTTGTCAATATTTGTGTTTTGGTGAATAATTTAAAGAATATGACATTCTTTTTAGTGTTTGAGAATATCTGAGATATTGTATGATTTTTGTTGACCTTATGTATACTTGTTACAGTATGGCATATTTGTTATCATACGTTTTTGTCATATCTCTTATCGTATCTCATTTTATATGATATTTATAGCTAGACTGATCTGTTTATTATTTTCTTCTTAAATAATACTCGGGTCAGACCAAAGTATTTCAGGTGCTTCTGCTTGACTTCTTATCTGGGTCCGTCACCTGACTTTTGGCTAACTATTTTAGCTTAGTTGTTTTTGTTGTTATACATTCGAGATAGAGACTCCTTGATGTATACTTATTCTTTTGTCTAGCTCTTGTATCCATTCTTTTGTGATGTAGTGGATCTTGTATGACCACTATTTTGATGTACACTTTTATGTGATATATTCATATCTTTTTTCGCCTTAGTGATATGAATATATGTGACTGATTTGTGTTATGTTTATTTCAATATTTGTTTCTGAAGTCCACATAGACACTATGTGGTAACTTTGAGTTTGTATTTGATATATCGGATTTCCTCTTGAAATGAAATGTAAGTTATATTATCTGACATATCGGTACTCGCACAAAGCAATTACACAGATGGTCGCTCCTCAACAGCCTAATTCTTCGTGCTAGTTCATGGCATTACCCCGCAGTGTCCTTGGCTAGTGTGAGTATAGAGGTGGGGCATCACAGCTTGGTATCAGAGCCAAACTTCGGAACAATGTAGAATAATCTAGCAAGGATCATTGTCCTAAGTCTTTCTTAGGAATCATGCCATAGGATTTAATTCGAGTCTTCATACCGTTCTATCTTATTTTCTTTTGTGATGCCTTGTTTTATCAATCAAGTTTGTTTGATATTCATTTTGAGAATAACCTTTTTCCTCTTCTTTCTTTCTTTCTTAGAGAAGAGAAATGGTTAGACCAGGCCATCCCAGCGCCTGTCAATCTAGGGCTACTCCTCAGGATGGAGTATTTATGTCTGCTCAACAACTTATAGATCTTGTGAACAATGCACAAGCTGCCGGACCCGTTCCAGTGCCTGCTCACCCTAAATCCGGGTTTGCACGCTTGTGCAGAGATTATACCGCTTTGGGTGGAAGGCCATTTAAGGGTTCCGAAAATGTTATAGAAATCCAAGCTTGGCTTAGATATGTGATCGCATCTTTTCCCGCATGAATCTTGTGGATCTACATCGAGTCCAAGTGGCTTCTAGCATGCTCCAAGAAAGAGCATTAGATTGGTATGAGCTTCTAATCTCGGAGATTATTGAAGCGGATCTTACTTGGGAGCAATTCCGGGAAATATTCGAATTGAAGTTTGTGCCGGAGGCTGAAAAAGTAACTTTAGCCCGACGCTTTATTGACCTTGTTCAAGGTGAATCTTCTGTGACGGATTACGTCGCATCTTTTGAATCTCTTTCTAAATATGGGGTCAAGTATATTAATACCCCATTGAAGAAAAATCAGAGGTTCCTCTATGGGTTGAAAAAGAACCTCATAAAGCCTTAACTTCAAAAACTAGAAGTTTCTTTCGATCAGCTTGTAGATATCGCTCTTCGGCTTGAAGAGGGCGATAGAGAAAGTGATGTTGAAGTTGGGCGTGCCAAACAGAACTTCAACAATAACATGAAGAGGCCTATTAAGTTCAAAGGCCCCAACCCAACAAGAAAGGGAAGCAAGAAACTTCGGTAGCAAAGACTCCTACCTCTAGTCGTGGACGATGCTACAATCGTGGGTCTATGGACCACTATGCAAATGAGTGCCCAAATCCATTTTTTGTCGTTATTGCAAAAGTTCGGGCCATCTTATATCTACATGTCACATACTCCAAAGTAGGAGAGAGGGAGAGTTGAATGTTGTGCAAGCTCCTTGTGACACTTCTCTTGGTCAAGGTATTTTTCATTCTACCCTTGATGACATTAATTTGTTTTGTGATTATCCTATTCGAGTTCTTTTTGATACGAGTTCATCTCATTATTTTATATCAAAAGAACTTGTTGATTCTTTTTCTTTAAATATTATGGACTTGATGACTTCACTAAAAATTGCGAATCCGGTTGGTGGATCCGCAACACTCAGTTTGTTTCGTAAAGATGTCGAGATTATTTTATGTGATTATTATTTCCGAGCCGATTTGCATGTTATGCGTTACTTAGGCTTCAGAATTGATTTTTGGGAAAGGATTGGCTTAATCACTATAAATCCCATCTCCTATGTCCTAAGAGGACTATCCATCTTCGACATTCTCAATCTGTTAAGCAGATTTCTATTGTTTTTAATGATTTTGATTTCCAAATTCGGTGGCATCATTTTATTCTTTAAACCCACTTGATGTGGAAAGTGTTATTTCTCTCACTCAAGTAGTTTGTGAATTTTCCGGTATTTTTGAGCTTGTCTTAGGATTACCACCTAAGAAATCTATTGAGTGGTGCTAAGGTCTTTTCAGCTCGACCTTGCCACCGGTTTTCATCAGCTACGAGTTGCGGAGGTTAGCACTCCACTTACCGCATTCCGCACTCGTTATGATTCTTATTAGTGGTTCGTTATGTCATTTGGTTTGACGAACCTTCTACCTTATTTCATCCATCTTATGAATCAAGTATTCTACGAATATCTCGATGAGACCATCCTTGTATTCATTGATTATGGATGAAAACAACAATTTAAAATTTGCAAATCATTTTCATAAGATATTTATAAGTATGATTGGATTTTGTTCTTAAAACGAGCAGAGAATATTCATAAAATTTTAAGTGACATGTTTATCATATAGAAGATGATTTTGTGTTATTTTTCCCATTGAGTGCTTTAAGAATTCTGGTCGATGCGCTTGATCAACGTTATCGATAGGAATCTCCTAAACGTTATGATGAGACAGTCGGACACAGTAAATTGACTTGTAATAAGTAATTTTTTCTAAAAAGATGATTACATAAAGTTAATTATAATTTTTAATGTCTTAGCTTTTCGGGAAAGTGGATCAATTAAAAGAACTCTTTTCCGATGCTTTTATTCTTGCGATCCCCGAAGGGAACCAAGACTTTATTGTTTGTACCGATGCTAGTCGTATTGGTTTGGGTGTCATTCTCTTGCAAAGGGAATGTGTTATCACATATGCTTCTTGACAATTAAAGCTTGTCGAGACTAGATATGCCATTCATGATCTAGTGCCCGCGGCCATTGTTTTCGCTCTTAGAATTTGGCGACATTATCTTTTGGGAGAGAAATTTGTTCTCTACACCGATCATAAATCTTTGAAGTATTTATTTTCTCAAAAGGAACTTAATTTGCGTCAACAACGTTGGCTCAAGTTCCTTGCATCTTATGATTTTGATATTCTTTATACTCCTGGAAAGGGCAATCGAGTTGCCGATGCCCTTAGTCTTAAGCAACAAGCGGTTGTTTCCATGATGATATCCGAATGGAGTGATCTCGAGACTTTATCCACTTGTGAGATTCGAGATCGTGAATCCAATTCATGATTCATCTCTTGTTTTATGTAGCCTTGAGGCTCATCTTTCTCTTTTGGACCGTACCCCTTTTGGCTAAACTCTATGTCAAAGAAATTGTTAAATTGCATGGAGTTCCTACTTCTATTGTTAGCGATCGTGATCCATTATTTTACTAGTGGATTTTGGTAAGGTCTTCAAAAACTTTGGGAACAAAGCTAATTCTAGCACCGCTTATCGTCCTCAATCCGATGGACAAATAGAGCGTGTGAATCAAACTCTTGAAGATCTCCTTCGTGCATGTGTTCTTGATTTTGGTGGTAATTGGGAAAATCATATTTCTCTTGTTGAGTTTTTCTATAATAATAGCTTCCAATCTAGTATTGGTATGGAACCTTTCGAGGCACTATACGGAAGGCCATGCCGATCTACTTCGTGTTGGCTTGAAGCCGGTGAGAAGCTAGTTTTAGGTCCAGATTTTATTCAGGATGCCACAGAAAAGATTGACCTTATTCGTCATAGGATGAAAGAAGCTCAAAGTAGACAAAAATCCTATGCCGATAACCGAAGAAGGAAATTAGAATTTTCTGTGGGAGGTTTGGTGTCCATTTGTGTTTCACCTATGAAGGGTGTTGTGCATTTTAGTCGATCGGGAAAATTAGCACCTCGATATATTGGTCCATTTACCATCACCGAACGCATTGGTTCCGTGGCTTATCGCCTTTTATTACCGACTCAATTTTCTACTATTCACGACGTTTTCCATGTCTCTCAACTACGGAAATACCTTAGGGATTCCAATTCTATTCTTGACCCCGGTGTAATTGAAGAAATTGAAGTTTCACCAAATTTGACTTATGAGCAACATTCTATTCATATCATTGCTTCGGAGGTTAAACGCCTTCGAAATAAAGATGTTCTTCTTGGGAAAGCTCAATGGTCCTCAAATCCTAAGGATTTCTCTTGGGAATCTTGAGAATTCATCGAGCAAACACATCCGGACTTACTCTGTCGTGCTCTTTATGGTGGACTTCTCATTTCAAAATTTCTTCTTTTTGTGTTGTTAGGCCTTTGTATTGTTGTTACTTTTTATTTCTTTTTCTTAAGTATTGCGAGGACGCAATTCCTTTAAGGAGGGGAGTATGTAACAACCCGCATATTTCACGATTGTATATTTAAATGTTTTATTTAAATATAGCATCGTTAATCGGATAAAAGTCCGAAATGTTACTTTTTGTAAACAGTCGAATTGGGACTCGAGACCACTTCCATTAAGTCCAAAATGGCGTTTACAACTTTTTTGAGTATAAACATCGATATGTTTGGAGCTGAGTAGAACTTTGCTATTTTTCTATTTTGGGATTTGGGTTTGGTTTTCAGCCCACTAACCCAACATAATACCCTAACTCCACTCAACTTTTCTTCATTCATTCATTCCATTTCCTAACACTCTAGCTCAAGAGAAAATGGGGGAAAAGAATGGGAAGTGGAAATTCCAAACCCTAGTTTGATTTGGAAACTCAAGTTCTTGCTCCAAAATCAAAGAGAAGCTTAGGTAAGCATCCTCTTCATCTTCTCCATCTCTATCTCTCTTCAATTTCAGAAATTACTAAACTCGAACTTAGGAAATATTCTTCTTATGATCTTAGATTGAAGCTTCTTGAGTCGTTGTTGAAGAGGAATTGATCTTAGCTTGTTTTTTAGCTTCTCGCTTGAGTTTTTGAGTTAAAGGTGAGTTTTTGAACTCACATCTATGTCTATATCTTAGATAGTTGTTTGGTAGTAATTCCTAACATCTATTCCTTGTCCATTTGCTTTTGAATTGAATTGGTTTGAGGAATATTCCAAATTTTGGTGCTTTGAAGTCAAATCTTTAAAAATCCTATCTTTGATGTTTGAACACGTTGTTAGGGTGTATCGAAGAGCCTATAAGGCTGGGTTGTCGCTTGGCATAAATCCCTAGTCTCCGTTGCTCGTCCGATCACTTCCGTTTGGATTTTTGCCCCTTCTTGGGCTAGGTTGAAAATACTGCAAATGGCAGTTCAGTCGACTGAACGGTAAGGTCAGTCGACTGAATCTAGGAGCATAAAACTTCATGCCCCTGTGTCAGTCGACTGACCATATAGTTCAGTCGATTGAAACTGGGAACAGAAAGTTCCTGTCCCTGTATCAGTCGACTGAACCTGGAAACCGAGAGTTTCTAGGCATGCATCAGTCGACTGACCATACAGTTCAGTCGACTGAATCTGGAAAATTTGCTTTTTGCCTATTTTAGGCATTTTTGTGTGGGTTTTCGATTTTAATCGATTCTTGATGATCTGATTTGTTGTTATCATTTATTGACTTTGATGACTTCTTTCTTTGGATTTTTGGGAATATCCATTTGATGGATTTGATATCGATTTCTATGGTTTTGATTCACGTCTTCGAATGTGAATCTTTGGTGATTGATTGTTTTTACAATCATCTTTGTGATTTGTCACTTTAAAATACAAAGGTTTCTATACTAGTAGTAAACATTCAAACTCTTTCACAAAGATGATTCCAACTCTATTTTTAATACAAATCTCGTTTATAAAACCGTTTTCCAATCTATTAATAAATACAAACCTTTACCTCATTCGTATGAGAAATCCAATTAAATGGCTTAGCAAAACAAGTGGTATGAAACGCTTGCGTTTACTTCGTCGGTTAATTCTTGGACTTGTTCGATTGAACTCTTGTGACAATTTTCGAGTGGAAATCTACAATCTATTCATAAATATTTAATTTAAGCTAGTGGTTATGGGACATGAAGCTAAACTCTTATATTTACTAGCTTAGTGTAATTTACACTTATTCTCGAGTGGAGTCTACAATTTGTTCGTAAATATTTAAGTTAAGGTAGTGGTTATGGGATATGAAGCTAAACTCTTATATTTACTAGCTTAGTGTAATTTACACTTGTCGATCAGTGATGATCATTTTGTGATTTAGACTAGCGATGTGCGATGTCTCTATGTTTGTGTAGGGACTAAAAACGCCGTTTGTGGAACTTCGGTTCAATTTGGTGGGGTAGCGACCCATGGTCTTCGGGTCGTTTGTGGAGCTTCGACTCAAATTGGTGGGGTAGCGACCCATGGTCTTCGAGCCGTTTGTGGAGTTTCAGCTCAAACTTGATGGTTAACGACCATGGAATAGCGTTCCGTTTATGACACGCGTTGTTAACCCGCTTTTTGGCAAGGTCACGGACATACGGGTTTAACTTAATCAACTGCATGTTCGTCGAGGCTAGAGTACGATGGATTCGGTCGACTGGATGGATGGATGACGCAACGTGCTTGGAAGATGGAAATATGATTGGATAAAGGTTGATCAATGGTTCGACATGATGGAGGTTCGGCACAAATGGTTCGTCTGGCATTCACGTTCGAATAGCATTCAAGAGTACTCGGCATGAATAGAGCGTTCGACATACATGAGTGGTTCGGCATGATGGAGGTTCGGCATTCAGTAGCGCTCGGCATCCAGGAGCGCTCGACATTCAGTAGCGCTCGGCATCCAGGAGCGCTTGGCATTTAGAGGCGCTCGGCATTAGAGATCGTTCGACATGATGGGCGCTCGGCATTAGAAACTGTTCGGCATCAGACATGGTTCGGCATGATGGAGGTTCGGCATTAAGTATCGTTCGGCATTGAATGGAGCGCTCGGCATAAATCTCGTTCGGCATTGGATGGAGCACTCGGCATAAATCTCGTTCGGTATTGGATGGATCGTTCGGCATTAGGGAGCGTTCGGCATTGGATGGGTCGTTCGGCATACCTCGCACCTCCATACCTCGCACCTCCATACCTCGGTACCTCGCACCTCCGTACCTCGCACCTCCATACCTCGGTACATCGCACCTCCATACCTCGGTACCTCGCACCTCCATACCTCGGTACCTCGCACCTCGCACCTCCCAACGTTCGGCATACCAACTGCTCAGGATCGGTCGACATAATGAAGTAGGGTTCGGCTATGACCTTGATGGGCCCAAACTACTCGGGAGGCCCAACAACCTGGTTTTGCCTATAAATACAGCATGTGGGTCTCCAGATGGGGGATCTTCTTTTCTGCTCTCTTACTTTCTCTTTTCGAAGGCTAAGGCAACTCTGCCATTTTGTAACTGTAATCGATTATTACAGCAATAAAAAGCAAACTTCTGGAGTGGACGTAGGCCGGAGTTAGCCGATCCACTATAAAATCTGTTGTTCTTTACTGCTTTCATTTCAGTTTTAACTGTTCTTCACATTATTACTCTCTACATACATTCTATCTCTGAGCTGTGACTGGTATTTGGTGCTTTCATCTGGATTTGGGGGTTAGTGACCAATTTTGGCGCACTGAGAATTGAAACACTCGGGAATTTTGGAGTTAGGAACTTGGACTCTAGAAAGCAATGGCTAGGCCATCAACAAGAAAGCAAGTGACAGAAAGGGGCAATCAGGAGGGAAGTCAAGAGGCTTCCTCTGGAGCTGGAGCAGGTCAAGCATCCATCTACATCACCAGAGAGGAAATGGAAGTCATGATGAAAAGACAAGAGGAGATGATGCAGGCTCTTCTTAGACAATTTACGCAAGTAGGAAATGCGGGGGCTCAGATCCATGGAGCCAGATCAGAAGCGCTCAACCAGCAAGCAGAGGGAATGGTTCAGCAGGGGGCAATCCCCAATCAACATACAACTAACAATCCGAATGGAGCTGGACTCGGGGGCGCACCATGAGATAATGTTGAACCAGTTCATGGAGGAGTTCCAGCTAACACCACGCAACAGGATGCTGGCAGGAATGTAAGAGCAAGAGATGAAGAGTATGTACCAGAATTCCCTCTGGAACTCGGAGGGCATCCCTTGACGGACAATGCTGGATTAGCTGAGATTATCAGGCGAACTATGCGCGGAGGTTTGACCAATAGAGATTTGGAAGGAGTGAATAGGATTCCGTTTACTCGTGAAGTCAGGATAGCTCAGAATCCACCAGAGTTTAAGCTACCTAACGTGGAGGTATACAATGGCAAGGCTGATCCAACTGATCACTTGACGAGATACACAAGACACATGGAAGTGCTGGGGGCATCGGAGGAAGTTATGGCCCAATGTTTCCCTTTGTACTTAACGGATATAGCTGCTATGTGGTTCAGACAGCTAGAAGAAGGATCTATCGGGACATGGACAGAATTGGTGGACAGGTTTTTGAAGCAATTTCGGGTTCATATCAAGAGGCCGAAGAATGTAATGACGTTGACATCAGTAAAGCAAAGGACAGAGGAATCACTCAGGGCTTTCTTAACTCGGTTCAATGCGGAGGTTGCTTCGGTGGATCGACCGGATCCATCGATGGTCCTAATGGCAGCGGTGTCAGGGGTCAGAGAGAATTCAGATTTCAAGGTATCTCTAATACGAGACCCACCAATGGATCTCGGGGAATTCTTTCACGAAGCTGAGAGATTCCTAAGGCAGGAAGATGCATGCTCAGATATGAAATTAAAGGAGGTGAACGCGGCTGATGATGGAGGGCCATCCAGCGGAGGCTTCGATAAAGATAAAGATAAAGGAAAACGGAAGCTGGATGATGATTTAGGAAAAGTTAGGAAGCGGTGGAGAGAGCCAAAATTCTCCACTTACACGGGATTAAACGAGACGTTGGAACGGATATTCATGGAGACTCGGAATTTCCTTCCCTACCGAAGGCCAGCTAGGAGAGAACCTTCGGAACGTGAAAGGGCGTCAAGAAGGCACTGTCTTTTTCATGACTTGGATGGGCATGATACCAACAGCTGCAGGCATCTGAAGGACATAATTGAGGAGCATGTAAGGAATGGACAGTTAAGACAATATGTTGGAGCTCGGAATGCAGCGATGGAACAGGAGCGACCACCGTCCACCTCAAACAACGATGGCACGAGGCCCAGGAATGATGGTCGATTGGTTATCAATTGACAGGGGTAATATGAAATAAGTAGCAAACTCTGAGCAAATGGCCGAGTCACTTACACATGTACGGGGACGGAGATAGCCCCTAGGCATGCTCTGAGATGATGACAAACCGCGACGCTCTAGTTTGTGAAATTTGCCTTTTCTTTTTCACTTTGGACATTTGCTTTTTCTTGGTTTGGTTTGAACTCCTGGTTTTGTTGTCTTTTGGTTTTTTCTTTTGGTTTGGACTTTTATTTGGATGATTGATTTCTGGTTTGGATATTGGTTTGGATTTTTTTATATGGATTTTTTGTTTCCTGATTTGATCTGTATTTCGGATTGGCTTTTGATTGGATTTTTATCTGGCTTTTGGTAAATGATCGTCAGGTATGGATCATACCTGACAAGGGGTAAGTCGCTTTGTCCAAGCATGGCAAATCGACTTATTCAGGTCGTCGAGTATGGACTATGCTCGGCAAGGGTCCGGAGAGACCAGGACTCGGCCTAGGACTTAGGCCTCCATGTTATCGGTTACTATTTCAGGTAGTCGAGTATGGACAATGCTCGGCAAGGGTCCGGAGTGACCAGAATTCGGCTTAGGACTTAAGCCACGGTATTATTCGACGTTCAGGGACATTGGACCATGAACACCATGGAATTACTTAACAATAGGTCGTCAAGTGTGGATTGCGCTTGGCAAGAACCCGGAGAGGTTACGGATTTGGATGTTAGCTATGAATAGCTAAGGATTCGGACAAGGACCCGGAGCGGTCCCGGATTCGGATATCAACCCGGAGAGGTCATGGATGTGGTTATTGGTTATTGAAAATGGATGGACTATAACCTGGTTGTCGAGTTCAAATGGATATGGATTTGGTCACTGGATTCGGAATCGGACATCGACTCGGAACAGTCGCGGAAATGGATCAAAATATGGCCGTGGCACTCGGATAAGATGGCTTGGTAATGGATTGGATTATGAATCGGAAAGTATGGATGTGGATAACACACGTACTTAGGATATTGGATTTGAGGCTATTCAAAACACACCTTTCAAAGCAAGGCATGTTTTGGGGGGCAAGTGTTAACCCGCTTTTTGGCAAGGTCACGGACAGACGGGTTTAACTTAATCAACTGCATGTTCGTCAAGGCTAGAGTACGATGGATTCGGTCGACTGGATGGATGGATGACGCAACGTGCTTGGAAGATGGAAATATGATTGGATAAAGGTTGATCAATGGTTCGACATGATGGAGGTTCGGCACAAATGGTTCGTCTGGTATTCACGTTCGAATAGCATTCAAGAGTACTCGGCATGAATAAAGCGTTCGACATACATGAGTGGTTCGGCATGATGGAGGTTCGGAATTCAGTAGCGCTCGGCATCCAAGAGCGCTCGACATTCAGTAGCGCTCGGCATCCAGGAGCGCTCGGCATTTAGAGGCGCTCGGCATTAGAGATCGTTCGACATGATGGGCGCTCGGCATTAGAAACTGTTCGGCATTAGACATGGTCCGGCATGATGGAGGTTCGGCATTAAGTATCGTTCGGCATTGAATGGAGCGCTCGGCATAAATCTCGTTCGGCATTGGATGGAGCACTCGGCATAAATCTCGTTCGGCATTGGATGGATCGTTCGGCATTAGGGAGCGTTCGGCATTGGATGGGTCGTTCGGCATACCTCGCACCTCCATACCTCGCACCTCCATACCTCGGTACCTCGCACCTCCGTACCTCGCACCTCCATACCTCGGTACCTCGCACCTCCGTACCTCGCACCTCCATACCTCGGTACCTCGCACCTCCGTACCTCGCACCTCCATACCTCGGTACCTCGCACCTCCATACCTCGGTACCTCGCACCTCCGTACCTTGGTACCTCGGTACCTCGCACCTCCCAACGTTCGGCATACCAACTGCTCAGGATCGGTCGACATAATGAAGTAGGGTTCGGCTATGACCTTGATGGGCCCTAACTACTCGGGAGGCCCAACAACCTGGTTTTGCCTATAAATACAGCATGTGGGTCTCCAGATGGGGGATCTTCTTTTCTGCTCTCTTACTTTCTCTTTTCGAAGGCTAAGGCAACTCTGCCATTTTGTAACTGTAATCGATTATTACAACAATAAAAAGCAAACTTCTGGAGTGGACGTAGGCCGGAGTTAGCCGAACCACTATAAAATCTGTTGTTCTTTACTGCTTTCATTTCAGTTTTAACTGTTCTTCATATTATTACTCTCTACATACATTCTATCTCTGAGCTGTGACTGGTATTTGGTGCTTTCATCTGGATTTGGGGGTTAGTGACCAATTTTGGCGCTAACACACGTGTTGGGGAGTTTTCATACTCCCGTTTATGATAGGCCTTCTCCTTTTTGTGATTTTCTGGATTTCTAGTTGATGATTTCTAGAATTTGTGTTTCACCAATTTTTGTGATTGGCATTGATATGTTTTGTCAATATTTGTGTTTTTGGTGAATAATTTAAAGAATATGACATTCTTTTTAGTGTTTGAGAATATCTGAGATGTTGTATGATTTTTGTTGTTACCTTATGTATACTTATTACAGTATGGCATTTTTGTTATCATTCGTTTTTGTCATATCTCTTATCCTATCTCATTTTATATGATATATATAGCTAGACTGATCCATTTATTATTTTCTTCTTAAATAATACTCGGGTCAGACCGAGGTATTTCAAGTGCTTCTGCTTGACTTCTTATCAGGGTCCGTCACCTGACTTTTGGCTAACTACTTTAGCTTAGTAGTTTTTGTTGTTATACATTCGAGATAGAGACTCCTTGATGTATACTTATTCTTTTGTCTAGCTCTTGTATCTATTCTTTTGTGATGTAGTGGATCTTGTATGACCACTATTTTGATGTACACTTTTATGTGATATATTCATATCTGTTTCCGCCTTAGTGATATGAATATCTATGACTGATTTGTGTTATGTTTATTTCTATATTTGTTTCCGAAGTCCATATAGCCACTGTGTGGTAGCTTTGAGTTTGTATTTGATATGTCGGATTTCCTCTTGAAATGAAATGTAAGTTATATTATCTGACATATCGGTACTCGCACAAAGCAATTACATAGATGGTCGGTCCTCAATAGCTTTATTCTTCGTGCTAGTTGACGGCATTACCCCGTAGTGTCCTTGGCTAGTGTGAGTATAGAGGTGGGGCGTCACATATGGTCTAGCCCTTAATTTCCAAATCAGATGAAAATCAAATTCATTTATATCAAGGGTGGTATACATCTCTTGTCTACTGCAAATTCAAGAGGTGTTTGGATCAAGTCTAATGGAGGTTCATTAAACATTCAAGCTGCACTTCACATACTATAGTTGTTACTTTATACTTTTAATTTTTGTATTATTTTATGATCATATATGTAGTCTATTTTATTTATTTAGATTGTATGCTGATTACTATAATGAATTTATGCATATAATTTTTGTCCAATATTCCACGTACACACACATCTAGATTGTTAAAAAAGACTTACATATATACAAATATAATTCATATGCTATTTTCAGCCATAATTTTATATAAAAAATAATTTTAAAATTCCAAATGAATTTTAAATATTTATAAAATCTGAATTATGAGTTTTATAATTAGTATACATAATATATTTAAAACTAATCTATTTGTATATTTTTTTGAATTAAATATATGTATATTGAAAATAATTAATAATATAAATATATATTTTAAGTCCATTTAATTATTAATGTATTTTTTAATAAAAGGTATATTTTTTAACGCAAATACGTATAGATTTACGTTATCAAAAAATTAATTTCTTTTGTTAAAAAAGTATATTTGGACGAAAGTTTAAATAATTTTTTAACACATGTAATTATATTTGTTAATTAATAATATATGAATAAATACTTTAAACTAATATATAAAATATTTTAACTGTTCATTTGATATATATATATATAAACACCTATGTTTGAAATTTGAATTTAAATTTAAAATAGATATTTATCTTAATCTAAATCTGTTTTTAAAATTTAAACAATCGTAAGATATTTTAGATAGTAATTTAAACTTTTGAATTAGTCAAGATATTTTAATTAAATAAATCTATTATAATTATTATATATATATTAAACTAAATGATGGATAATATATATATATATGTATATATATATATATAAAGAAACAAATGTGTCTGTTGCAGTGTAAATTCCCGCACTTACATACAGGCACATTAACCATGTACACTTTCTGTATATTGCACGCGCACTATACCCATATATTTGTATTAGATACACATA
This sequence comes from Allium fistulosum, assembly GCA_030737815.1. Lineage (NCBI taxonomy): Eukaryota > Viridiplantae > Streptophyta > Magnoliopsida > Asparagales > Amaryllidaceae > Allium > Allium fistulosum. The sequence goes on along the minus strand of CM060907.1, from coordinate 512,554,264 downwards.
TACATAATAAATTATGTAAAATGAATTAATACCATTTATAAATAAATTATATAGAATAAAGGTTTTACTTAGAATACTTTAAATTGGATCTAAAATAATTTAGACTTCATAGGGCAACAAGATCTAAAATTTGGATGAAATTTTTTGAAATTTACTAATTTAACTCGCTACAACCTGACCCAGTTCCTTTCACATGAAAACATAGCAGTGGAAATCATGACTTTGTGCCATTTGACAAGGATCATGATTTAATTTGACAAGGATCATGATTTAATTTGTGCCATCCTACAACCTTTTGAAATAATTTTCACTACTATCGAGAAAGAGAAACAAACCAGTTCAAAAGGTTGTAGGAAATAATTTTCCATTGTTTCGGATAACATAAGTAATGAACTAGTTGCTTTAGGACTTCACTAAATTATTGTCTTTATCATATTTATATCTTCTATTCTGCATTAGCTAAAACTGTATTTCAATTCTGGAAAATTTTATCTGTTCCAAAGTATTTATTATTATAACCTGTTATATCTTTGTTAATGAATAACTTAATCATATTTAGAAATGCATAACTTAATCATATTTAAACTGATTAGTAGTAATCACCATTAATAATAATTATTACAATATAACTCTAGTAAAAATACCATTTTCAAAAGCCTCTTTCGTATCATAAAAACATGTTGCCCTTTCTGTTAAATCGCCCATTTCAAAATAACCTACATTGCCTACTTTGAAACCACCTAATCATAAAATAAAATTAATACCAATTTTTTCAATGAACCACTTTATCGTCGAAGAATATATTCCTGCAATTGGAGAAATAAAAAAATGATGGCTAAAAGGGAACATGAATAACATAAAATTGAGCATGAAAGATTAGCGAGATTTCGATTGACTTAATAATAGAAAATGAAAGCTTTAACTTTTGATTTAATTGCAAGTATTTCATAAAATGGAATAAAAAGGTGGAATGAAAATGTTCATTTCCTGGGTGAAAAAAATTGGTAGAATGAGTGAAAATATGGAAGAAAAAATTACACTTATACTTGGAAGTTTGTATTACAATCAAATACAAAATAAAAAAGGAACAGAAGTGTCGCCGCCTTTTAGCCACCCACAACTTGTCGCTTTCCACCGGCTTGTAGCCACCACCTCATTATTGAAGTCCTACAACCACCGCCTCTCGCAAGAAAATGGCCACCACCTCAATCTTCCAAGCATTGACTTCACAAGCAGTATTCCACAATTGCAAGCACCGATGCAAGCACCACTGCCATATCCCCATTGCATGCCAGCCACACTACAAGCATTTCCCCCACCCGCATCAAGCCCTCCATAGTTATGATAGTGCCTCGATTGATTTTTTTCTTCAATAATTTGATTTGACTAGGTTCGTTTGTGATATAGATTCGAGGGTTCATAAATTCGTTGGTATATGATCATTAGTGTAGATTCGTTAGTATGATAATTTGTATATAAATTGATCGATTGTACTATTATGAAATTGCTCGATAAATCATTGTTATCGGTATGGTATTATTAATGAAACCCTTTAGATGTTTAATTTAGCTCCGTTTGACAAATACCATATATGATCGTTATATATATATATGTATGTATGTATGTATGTATATTTCCGTTTTTTGAATAAAACGGAAATCAATATTTATTTGATACATTATTTTTCAGATTTGTCTCAATATTAGATAAGTTATAAATGCAATGATATTTATGTTTCATAAATCAATATTTCAGATCAAATGGTCAATGAAATTTTGAAGGCACTTCCTTCTTATTCCCTTTGTATGCTCTTTTGCGTATGATATAGGAAATACGGGGAAGTTCCGTAGAAATTTTGTTAACCGCTCGATTTGAAATGACTTAAGAAACGTAAATATTATTGTATTTGTAATGGGAAGTAGGACGATCAGCCATTTAAAAAGGTGTAGAAATCCCTAAGTTATATAACTTTGAAATTGTTTGCAAATTCCATTATTTTATAATAAAATTTATAATGTTATTGAAATTAATAATGTTATTGAATATAATAGTAAAATTAATAATGTTATTTAAATTAATAACATTAATAATATTATTGAATGTACGTAATACTAAAATCAATAATTTTACTTAAATTAGTCAAGGACCTCTATCTCGAGTGATTAAAGGTATGACATTTTAGACAAAGCTTTTAGAGATCATGGGTTTGAGCTTCTAAGACATCAAAATGAGTGCTCATCCCGAATAAAGTGTCACTTTTATTATAAAAAAAATTATTTAAATTAGTAATAAATTAACAATGGTATTAAAATTAATAATATTATTGAATGTAATAATAAAATTAATAATGTTATTGAAATTAATAATAAAACTAATAATGATATTTGGATTAATAATATAATTAATAATATTATTTAAATTAATAATATTATTGAATGTATATAATACTAAAATTAACAATGTTATTTAATTTAATAATGTTACTTGAATTAGTAATAAAATTAATATTATTTTTAATATAATAGTAAAATTAATAATGTTATTGAAATTAATAATAAAAGTAATAATGTTATTAAAATTAATAATAAAATTAATAATGTTATTAAATATAATAGTAAAATTAATAATGTTATTTAAATTAATAACAAAATTAATAATATTATTGAATGTACGTAATACTAAAATTAATAATTTTATTTAAATTATTCAAGGACCTCTATCTCAAGCGGTTAAAGGTATGACATTTTAGACAAAGCTTTTGGAGGTTATGGGTTTGAGCTCTTGAGACATCAAAATGAGTGATCATCTTGAATAAAGTACCACTTTTATTATTAAAAAATTATTTAAATTAGTAATAAAATTAACAAGGTATTTAAATTAATAATATTATTGAATGTAATAATAAAATTAATAATGTTATTGAAATTAATAATAAAACTAATAATGATATTTAGATTAATAATATAATTAATAATATTTTTTAAATTAATAATATTATTCAATGTACATAATACTAAAATTAATAATGTTATTGAAATTAATAATAAAATTAATAATGTTATTAAAATTAATAATAAAATTAATGATACTAATAAATGTAATAATAAAAGTAACAATGTTATTTAAATTAATAATAAAATTAATAATGTTAGTAAGGTTTGGTTTGATTAAATAGATGATATTAATGTTATTATTAACATTTGGTTTTATTAAAAAATTAAGAATAAAATACTATTGTGCGAAAAACAATGTAATTTTTGTTTACATGTAGAGTATAAAAGATGGATTATTTGAGAGATCAAAGTTGGATGTACATGAAAGGTAACAATAGAGGAATAGTTCCATTGCACTTTAGAAATGGTGTGGATGCATTCATGAAAGTGGCATCTTGTAATAAAACGAATATGAAAGCAGTCTGATGTCTGTGTTCAAAATGTCATTGTCGGAAATTTATAGAGTATTATATTATGATATTACATTTACACCAATATGGTTTTATGCCTGACTATCTTATGTGGGTATATCATGGAGAAGAATATTACGTTGTACAAGTGGAGACTGTAATTTGGATGTGAATTGCGATGAACCTCTTATTGAAAAATATGTAGATCTAGAAAATAGAATGACTAAAATGGTTCATGATGATGCTGGTCCGATCATATGGATCGTTGAATCAGATTTGGAGGAAGATCTTGACTCTAAACCAAAATATATTTTTTCAACTTGTTATAAGCATTGAAATGACCACTATATAAAGGTCGTAAATTGACACACTTATCAACGACATTTAGGTTAATCACTATAAAATCTGAATACACTGCATTGGAAAACATAATGTATGTAATTCTTAGCTTGTGTAAAGAAATACTTCCACTTGGCAATGCGTTGATGGAGAACTGGTACTCCCTTAAAAGGGAGGTCTCTATCTTTGGATTGCCTTATGAATAAATTGACACGTGTCCAGGTGGATCATGGATGCATGACTTATTGGAAAGAAGATAAAAATTGGTGTTGTGTGAATTCTATAAGCAACTTAGGTACAAGTCGACGAAAACCAGTGGTAATGGCGTACCTTTCATCAGAATGCATTATTTTTCGATTACATCGAGATTACAAAGGTTATATGAATCTGCTGCTACGGCAAAACACATGCTATGACATAGTAAACGACAATAAATTAAGGTGTTTTATGTCATCCTTCCGACGGTGAAGTTTGAAAATATTTTAATAGGTCATGTCTTGATTTTGCTAAAGAATCGCGTAATTTTAGACTTGGTTTATGTATGATGGTTTTACCCCCATTTTCTTCATTCGGTAAGCCTTACTCAAAATGGTCAGTTACACTAACACCTTAAATCTCCCTCCTTAGATATGTATAAAAAATCCATACATGTTTTTAGCTATAATTATTCCCGGACCTAAAAATCCAAAATATGGGACAGAGGTATACTTGCAGCCTTATTGATAAGTCGAAAAAGCTACGGACAAAGGGTATTGTTACGTACAACATCTCAAATATAAAGAAATTTAGAATGTTTGCTTCTTTGTTGTGGGCAATAAGCGATTTTCCTAAGTATGGGTTGCATTCTGGATGGAGTACTAGTGGAAAATCGGAATCTTGTTTGCATGGATTGGACAAAATCAGTTAGACTTACCAATGGTGGCAAATAGTGTTGGTGGGATCGACATTGTCATTTTTTTACACGTAAACGATTATTTTAGATTTGAAAAAAAAAATTAGATGAAATATAACTATTACTTTAGAGCCACCTTCCATTCTGAGTAATGATGAAGTTTACGAGCTTGTGCAAGGTTATCCAAAAATACACGAGATAGGAAAAGAGATCAAAATTCTTGGTAAAGGAGAGTACCACGGTTGGTGTATAGAAAGTATATTTGAAAGTTACCATATTGGAAAAATCATAAACTTTGATACAATATAGACATAATGCATAACATGGAAAATATGTTCGAGAACTTCTTTAATATGATAATGAACGTGAAAGGAAAAACAAAAGATGATTTGAAGTGAAGGAAGAAAATTAAGGCTTGGTTCCATAAATATGTAAGCGTGTATAATTATTGAATAAACTTAGAAGAAAATAATTTAATTAGTACATATATTAATGTGTATTAATTTAATGCAATATGTTGTTGATAATGAAATCAGTCATATTTGTTATAAAACTCTTGCATTTGGTCTAATGATGAAATACTGAAAATGCTCAATCACATACGTCGATGGCTTTAAATTTCATACAATGGAGTTTAGAGCCAGTAAAACAACTTACAACAGTGGGGTTATAACAAAGCTTAAATCATTTTTATTCAAATGCGATTGCTTTGATACTACTCTTATGTAGGAGTATGTCATATACATAATGATTATCCTTTTGTTCATGTAAAACATAAAAGGTGATATAGAGGAAACGATCCATTCGTGCTAGCAATGCAAGTTTATTATGCGCCTTATCCTACCATGAACAATGTAATACCCCAAAAAATTTGTAAATATTTTAATTAAATATTAATTATATAATAATGTGAAGATAATTGAATTTAAGGAACCAATAAATTAAATCAAAAAGGAGCGGAAATGGTCATTTTCCAACTTTGGAATCTGACGACAAAACCATGCTATTACGGCCATCTCTTTTTTTTATTCGTGCAACATTTTTGTTTGCCTCATTTGGAGTCCATATAAAGGAATTATGGTTGAAACATCATTTGGTCGAACGAGTGCGAAAGGGTTGGGATTTGAATTTTAAAATGGGTAGACTAAATGGTTTCCCTCCTTGATTTAATACTAAAAAGCATGTACATCATTTCATTTCAAAAAACTACTGATCACTTTCTTCTTCCTCCTTCTTCCCTCTTAACATACCTAAGATCAAAATACAATATCTCTCCCATATCCCAATGAAAATTCATGAAACCAGTTGCATTATGAAGCTATCGGATAGGACAAAAAACATGAAGTGATTAGGAGGCAAAAATTCTAGAGCATCAGAGAACATCAGACCGGACAATATGGGTTAATGGTGTAAATCCAGTAACTCATTTTCAAAATTCAATGTCCAACTTCAAAATGGTATATCTCCTTTGTTTCTTGATCAAATTCAATGATCCACTTAATGAAACGATCGTATGGACAAGAACTATGATATAGAAAAGGATTTGGGGAGAAAAATGGAAGTTTCTGATCGAAAATGAATAGAACCGCGAAGGTAGGAGAAACCTAGGAGTTTTGGTGAGTGATCTTTGCTCTCATCCTTGTATAAAACAATTTTGATGTTATAAGATGATTTGCAGGCTATAGTAGAGTAGATAATCATGTATAAATTATTTTATTTTGGAATTAATGGCGAATTGAGAGGGATTTGAATGATAATAACATTTAGAAACTTGGTTTAATAGTAATTTGGTAACTTGTTGATTATAAATCAAATTTGGTGAAATAAATGGTCAAATTCGACTTAGGAACTTAAGGCTATGGTATGGTCACATTCCCCGACGATCATAGGTGAAGTAGTGGCGACTAGAGGCAGAAACGACGATGAAATGATGGAAATCCTAAAACTGAAATCTGCTTGAAACACATACAATGGTGCACCAGTTGTGCCAACCGGTTTGGTGCATTATGAATTCGTTAGTCTAAACACCAGCCTTAAAGGCCTACATAAATAATTAATGAACTATTCGACTCTTATTTTCTCTTGTGTTCTGGAAGGTGATCTAAGGCATGGTGAGATATTGATGGTACTAAAGAATGAATGAATGTGTGTAATGATTTGGTTGTTATTTGAAGTGACATGTATATGTGTTGTTATACAGAAATATGATACGATGGTGAACACGGACGCGAACGAGTCTAGGGGATATGTGGACAGTCCAAACTGTTTATGCAATTATGAATGCGACCCTATGACACTTAATAGGTGGTTCAGGCATGATGGTTTCCTCCCTTGTAGTGCTACGATGGACCAATGGGAAGAAGTGAATGTTAAGCGACCTTGTAAAACATGAGGCTAGTCCAGGGCATGAATGTAATTAGGTAGCACAAGGACAATAGGCGACCTTATAGGGCATGAGGCTAGCCCGGGACGTGAGTTCTATATGCAATTGACGTGATGATGGACAATAGACGACCATGTAGTGCACGAAACGAGTCTATGAAACTGAGTCCTCATAGATATGATAAGATATGGATAGATGGATATGATAGTTAGGTATGATGTGGTGACAGAACATATGGTCGCCGGACAAAAGACTCGTATCATGCTATAGTATTATTTTTGTAGTGTATGTAGAGTAGAGTAAGGCTCACTCACAAGACTTATCTCTGACCCCCTCTTCTTTTCCTTTATATATATCCAGGTTGATGGAGTTTGGTGATGAGATGGTATTAGGATCAGAGATTCATTCATATATTATGTGTATGATGTACATTGGTGTTGTGACCTAGAGTTGACTATGTATGTGGATTGATTTGTATTTGTATTACTCAAACATATGTATTTGACATTGTAGACAATGTTACGGTGATGTGACTATGATATTTATTTTTATATTATATTTATTTCCTTCCCTTGTGAGACTTTGAAAGTAGATAGTGATGGTCAGAACTGTATATGATATCTTGTATTTATCTGTATCTTATTATGCTTATTTATCTCAACCCCAACGACTCGTACTTTCAGTTCTCGGGTTGTAGACATAAGTTCAAACATTGGATTCGAGGTCGAAATTTTGGGTTGTTGCACTTGGTATCATAACATAGGGTATAAACTAGGATATGAACTAGGAACATATTGAGAGAGTGTATTTGTAGTTTTTAACTATATATATATATATGCACATAAGAGTTGATTATATTTTTAGCTGTTTTGGTTGAGTTGCCTATATGTTATGGAGTTGTAAATGAACCCAAATTATAGATAGCAGACGATGAGTAAGTTAGTGAGGATTGAAACTAGAATAGAGATATATATTAGTGGGATAAGACTAAACTAGAAATGGTACTAGAACCGATACTAAAGGCATTAGGGAGTGAACGTCCACGTTCGGTTATATCGATATATGTAAGCGATGAGCCAGACCAGTGTAAACCACAAAGCACCAACACTTAGTGTATGAGGAATTGTTCTTGGTCAAATGTTGGAATTGAACGGTAATCGGTAACTGGGACGTGGCTAAGCCCTTGTGAGAATAGATGCAAACATTTGGATTTGATTGGATTGATGTACTAGATAGATAGTTAATGAGTATAGTAGGAGAACTGATTTTGGAAGTAAGATATTTTTAAGAATAAAAAAAATAAGAAATTTTTAGAAGGGAAATTAGTTATGAAATTCAGAATTATAAATTTTGTTAATAAGAGAATTTATGAAATGATATCATATTTGTGTTATAAGTGTTTAAAGGCTTTTGGAAAAAAGGGATTTGAAATTTTTATATCAAAAGAAATAGGAATTTATCCAATTAACACATATTTCTGGACGGAGATTTCAAGACTTGGTTTTGAATGTATATTAATGTAAAATTTAAAGAGTCGGAATTGGTTTTCTAAATTGAAATGAATATGGTTAGCAGCCAATGTGAATTATATATATATGTGTGTGTGTGTGTGTGATATCCCGGAATTTCGAGGAATTTAAAATGTGATAATCTCCTAATTAAATTATTTAAAATTGATTTAAATTGTTATTTTCAAATATAAATAACTAATTAATTAATAATGGGATGTTTTAAATTATGGTTATAGATTAATTTTAAATAAGAATAATTAGTTACAAATTTAATTTGTGTTATTTTATAAATAGATTTAAATAGTCCTATTATTTCTAATTTAATAAGTGTTATTTAAATGTGTATATTTATGTGTTTAGAAGAAAATTATAATTTTAGAATTTAAAATAAAAGTATTCTAATTTAATTACAATAAAGATCTATCTTAAATTTAAAGTAAAAATCTACTTATTACATTTTGATCTATATAATAATTTGATGTAATTTTGGTAATAATGTTTAAATTGAAATAAATCTTGTCAATATTAAATATAAATATAAAACAAATATATGGTTATAAATGTAAGTATTAATATATAAAACATATTAACATAGGTAAAAATAAAATAAAAATAAATAAATAAATAAATATAAATAAAGCGTTTGGTAAATTAAGTTTGAAATAGAAAAATATACATTAGTAAATACATTAAGTTTTTAAATAGAAATAAAAATTAATGGTCATGTGAAAATAGGAATAAATACAAGCTAACATAAATAAAATAAATATAACAACTTATAGAAACACTTAAGATAATTCTAACTGTATGAAAGCATAGGCTAGAAAACAAATCAGGCTAATAATTCATACTATAACCATATGTATATGCAAGTAGTATGTCAAAATAAAATAAAAAGATATATACTAGATGTACATAATAAAGTAAAGAAGTGGTTTTGTAAATATGTAAGTATGCAAGGCTGAAAGACACAAGGAAGAAAAATATCTTCACTTGTTTGTACAGGTATAAGTACATACGAAATAAATATATGTAAACATGGAGGACATAAGCAATTAATGTTATATCCCTTAGTACACAACATTTTAGCCAATTCGAGATGTTCAAAATCATATCAGCCCCATGTAAAAGAAAAAATCTCTGACCCAAATATAAAAATCTTGTACCTGCACAACTTAGCCTCTGCATTGTTTTCTATATATCAAAGTTTCCGTTTCATTCTCGTTCATTAAAACAAAGAAAAGCATTTCAGTTTTAAAGAAAATCAAAGCATTTTCAAAAAAAATTCATCTTCAAATTAAAAGCCTGTAACCAGATTTCACCTTCAAAATTTCAACCTGAAATCAAGCTTTGAAGTCATCATCATCACGTTCCAGTAAAACAAGAATCAAACATGACAACTTCAAACTTTCAAGCTTCAAAGCTATTCAGATTTTAACAAATCAAGCCTGGAATCAAGTCTGGAGTTGTCATCATCATGTTCCTGTCTTAGCATCCCAGTTTTTAAAGCTTTTCAGTTTTAAGTCTCAAGCAAGGCATTGTTCTCTGGAAAACAAAAAACAACAAAAGTATGCAAAGTTTCAAATCAAGTTTAAATCTCTCTGCCTTTTCAAAAACAGGTGAGTAATCATTTTTATTTAAAATCTAAATAAGTTAATGATGGTTGCTTGTGAAATCTTGTGATGATGATATCTTGCATGTATATATAAGTATAGGAGTCTGTGTATATGTAGATATAAATGTGCTATGTGTTGTTATGTTTGAACTGTGAATGTCTGTTGTATTATTTACCTCTGTTCTTAGTTCAGGTTTGAGATTTTTGATCTAAATTCTAAATCTCTTTCCTAATCTTTGTTAGGTCGTAATATTTAAACAAATTTAGTTGGTTAAATCATAAACTTGAATCTAAAAATATCTGTAAACATGTTTGTTATATATGAAAGCCTGGAACTTAAGATTTACAGTAAAAATCTTATAACATGTAAAAATAAATCATCCTAATTTACTATGGTAAGATGATAACTTGAATCCCTTTTAAAAGTTAGGATTTTTAAGACAAAAACCAGGATTTTTAGTTTGAGGTACTGTGAGAAATTCTTGGTTCACTAGAAAATGGTTTTTGAGGTTTATCTGGTGATCAGTGTACTCGGGGAGGTCGGAGCTTTGACTGGAGGAGGTCGGAGTGTAGGGGAGCTCGGTAAAAATACTATGGTGACTTATCATTGGTCGAGATGACCGGAAATCATTGGAGTAGGGTTTTACACCCTGGGTTTGTAGTCAGAGTTCAAGCGAGTTTCGCGATGTCGAATTTCGACCGGAGTCAATCGCGAGGGGTTCTGGAATGGATGGAGATTGCGAGGCCAGAATGGCAGTGATTCTGGTGGTCAGAGACTTGAGTTCGAGGGGCTTTTCTGGTCATGTCGAGTTCCAGGGTCGAACTGGAATGCTCGATTTCGACTTTGGTTACGCGTTTTGGAATCGCGTTTTGGAAACAGTAGTCATGGCGATTTGTGGCTTGCCGGAGGTGGTGAGGTACGACGGAGCACTGGCGAACTCCAGTGCACGTGCACGTGCATCTGCGTATCTGGTTGGTTTGGGATTTGGGGAAGATGAAGTTTTTCTTGTGTGTTGCTCGAGATTTTGTAGGAGTGACTCGAAGTTAGGGTCGGGGTTTTTGGGGTTTAACTCGAGTTCGTACTCGAGTGATTCGTAGGTGATATGCTTCAGTTTTTAAAACTGTAAAATGTAAACTAAGTCTTTTTAAAAATAGAAGTAGGGAGACTTGGGTTTAAACCCGAGTGGCATTCGGGTATGACCCGAAGTAGATTTAAATTTAGTTTTATAAAAGTTTAAATATAAGATTTTGATATTTAAAAAAAAATTGGTTAAACTTTCTTTATAACATTTCTTTTTAAATATCAAATTGTTCCTTAACATTTGTTAAGGAGTGTTAAGATTTATTTAATCTAAATTTTTGTTAAGTAAAGTCATTTTAAAGATAAAGGGTTTTAAAATGTAAATGGTAATTGATGTATTTATAAGATAATGTTTATCTTAAGTTAAAGAGGCTTTAATATCTTGGAATTAATTAAGTTAATTAGGAAAATTAAGTATATTTAATTAATTTAATTAATTAAGGATAAAGGTTAATTAAGTGATTAATTTAAGAATAATTAATTAATTTAATTAATTAATGATTATGACTGATTAACTAATAATTAGAGATTAATGAATTGGAAATTTATAAATTAAGAAATTAAAGGTTGATTAATTGGTAATTAAGAAGTACTTAATTTGTAATTGAGTTTTATTGATTAATAATTTGGTTTTATTAAATAAGAAATAATTAATCTATAGGGATTAATTAAGGATTAATTAATTTTTTATTAAGTCTTATTAATTGATAATTAAGGTTTATATATTAATAATTAAAAGAATAATTAATCTGTAATTAAAGATTAATAAATTTGTTTAAAGGCAATTAAGAAATGAATTACCAATTGTAATGAATCAAATGAATGTGATTGATTCAAGATAATTAATTGTAAATTAATTAAAGATAATCATTTGATGATTGATTAAGTATAAATACTTAATGAAATTGAATAGTATAATTACTTAGCAAAGTAATTAATATATAATTACTGGATGTAATTAATTAAAAGGAAATTACTTAATGGGAAGTAAAATAAAGTATAATTACTTAGTAGTAGTAATTAAAGATTTATTAGTTAGTGTAATTAATCAAAGGGTTATATAATTAATTAAGAAGTTAATTAATTAAGGTAAGTAATTTCAAGATGGAGATTCCTATATATGATTTAGGTTGATAAATGGAAGTGAATAATTAAAGTTAATTAATTAATGTGATTAATTAAGGATTAATGTAATTAATTATAGTTAATTAATTAATGGACGTAATTTATTAAGGATCATTAGTTAATGTAATTAATGAAGTAATTAATGGTAAATTACTGTGAATGGTTAAGGATAAGAAATTAATTAAAAGGTAATTACTGGAATGTAATTAAAGGTTAGTTAATCAAAGGTGATTAATTAAGATGGAAATTTAGAGAATTATTAATTAATTGATTTTGTAATTAATTAATTGATTTGTAATTAATTAATGGATATGTAAGCAAGAATTTTTATAGAATGAAGTAATTAATTTAATTTACTTTAAATTAATTAGAGATAAGGTAATTAATTTAATTCATTTTAAATTAATTATAAATGGTGTGATTATTAATCCTTGCTTATGTATGGATGGATGATATTGTTTGCCTTGAATGGTTTGAAATCTCAGATACGAGATAAGTAATGCTGTGTGATATGGATTATCTATTTATGATGATATTGTGAATTATCTATCTATGTGTATATGGATAATGAAATGAATTGTTTTAACTTTAAAACAACTTGGCCTTAAAAGACACAGTTTGGATTTGATGAGTCCGGGATCGGGTTTCCAGATTTGGATATCCGAAAACCACATCAATCCAAATTAACGATAGGTCGTGAATCTCAAGTGAAGATGAAGATTCAGAGTGCAAGGGTTATTGTCGTTAACTCTGAGGATGATTCCAAAATGAGTGTAACGAGATAATGCCTTCGGTTTCGTTCGAACCCGGAACGAACTTGTATGGATTGAATGCTTTCATCACATCATCAGGTGGACGATGAGCATTCTAAGAGATGTGTTCTCTAAAGGTAATCGTGACCTCAAGCCTCATCAACCGGGAATGGCTAAAACAGGGGAGGTGCAGCAAGGATTCGTGGGTCGCACCCACTTGAGAGTAAGGTCGTCCCTGTCTAGATGTCCCTTTTTATTTCGGTTTAGTGGTGCGGTTGCTGATCACAACCGTGGGGTGATTTTATTCGGAATTATCCAGTAAGGGATGGTTCCGGCTTTGTGTTGCAGGGGACTTAGGGTGGGTCCTCAGTACGCTGATCTAGGCCAGGTACTGTGACGGGCGGTACCCTAGTAGCCCTGCCATTGTATGGAATCCAATTTCCAATAAGTGCCCTCAGATTTGATTGTATTACCCACATGTTGGCTAGTATGCTGGAATTTAATAGATGTAACAATTTCAGCTATTTCTTATTTACTTGAAAACCCTAGACCTATTATGATATAACAGAATTTCCTATCAAATGTTTGGTTAGCGTAAGGTAAAAACTTTTCCATGTTTATGTGTGGGAAGTCTTACGTGATACCTTTTGTTTTCAAAGGATTTTTAAAGTTAAGCAACTTTAACCGTTTACTCATACCAGACCCATGTCTGACCCGGAGTTTATTTCTGTTTTTCTTAAACTCTCGGGTACTCAAATTTTTACGAGTAGCCAAGGGATTCAGGTTTAGCTTTGACGAATTCTGGAGGAGCAATGGAGCAGGAGGCTTCAGCGTATAGATATATATTGGTTCCGCTGTGTTAGTGTTAGTGTTTATGTGTATTTCCGCTGTGTTGTATCTCTGTGATGTTTTGAGTTGTATCGAGTTGTATTAACTAGACAGGTGTTTATAACTGTCTAGTATGTGTTGTATTATCTGTGTAACTCTGTTGTATATGTTACTATGTAATCTCTTATGTGATATATTATATTTCATTCGTTCCGCTGTTGAGATTCTGATGTTGTTTCTTCTTTCTTCTCTATCTTTCTATTTCTCACCCCTTTCTTTCTTAAAAATGATGCGACTTTCTGGTGGTAGAAAGTTGGGTCGTTACAGTGTGTGTGTGTGTGTGTGTGTGTGTATGTATAATGTACTGTTTAAAAGTATTGAAAACTTATATTATACAAAATAAATTTATTTATAATTATATATATTTAATAAAAATACTATAAATTATTTGAAACGATGTTTTGAAATATAACAAAAGTTTTTTAGAATACAACAATAGTTTATTTTAAATATATTTTAAGTGGTTAATATTAAATCATTGAAGGTAAAGAAGTGATTGGTGTTGAAATTAGATTATAAAGACAAAGTAAATATTTTATGAAAATGTGTTATCTTATAGCTTCTGTAACGACCAAAAATTTCAAACATTTCGTTTTTAGATATATGAGTTATTTAAATATTTGAATTTAATATGATTAAATTGATTTAATATCCTTGTTAATCACATTTTAATTAATAACTAATAATACAAACTTGTTTTTTGAAAAATGTTTATAAAAATAAATAGTTCGAAGAAATATTGATAATGTGACTGAAAATCGTTAAACCGATAAACATCTTTATTCTCAATAGAACTTGTTATGCTTGTCTAATTTACTAATGTTTCGTTAATTAGCAACTAAAAATAACTAGTGAAATTAATAGCTTTTAGAAGTTTTTATAAGATATTTATGAAGAAGGGTAGTTTGGTAATTTACTAAAGAAGGTAAAAAGAAACTTTGGTTTAGTGAAGTGTAAAGCGAACACATGGGGGCCTGTTTTGGCCGGCTAAAAGAAGGGCAGGGGAGGTCTTTTGTCTTTGTTAAAGTACACACTTAATATCTTATGTGTTCAAAAATCATTTTCCAAGTTTGTGAAAAAAATTCAAAGTATTATCACCTTTTTCTCCTCTTTAACCTTCTTTAAAACTTATCAAATCAAGTCCAAATTCTTCCAAACTTTAACCAAGACCTTTAATCACCTTAGGAAGCATGGATATCAAGTCAAATTTGAAGAAATGGAACAAATGGTGGACCTTGGTGAAGGCCGTGAGCAATAGGAGGTAGGTGGGGTGTTGCCTTGAGCTTGTGTGTGCTAAAGATTGGATCTTTAGGAGCTTGGTGATGGTAGGAAGTGTTCTTAGGTTTTTGGGTGCTTGAGCTTGTTGTAGGATTGGATTTGGGTGAGTTATCTCACCATCTTATATGTATGTTGTGAGTATATATGTGTGTGCTTGAAATATAAAGTTAAAGCTAAAAGTTAACTAATTAGAATTATAACTTTGGACCTCATTGCTTTTGAAAGCAAATGACAACTCCATATTGTATAACATCATTTCTATTACCTTCTATAACATGTGGAGTGGCCTTGACGTTGTGTTTATATGGTCATTTGGCTTGTGTGTGATGTGAATATGAAAGTGTTTGTATAGCGATAGTCGCTATAAGTGCACTTTGAATTCCCTTGTGTTTAAACCTGTTCAATATGGTTATTTATGAATAGATTATGACATAACATATTTTGGTTATTCTCTACCCATATTTTGGTGTATGTGACAACAAGGAATTGGTTTGGAAAGTTGTAAAACTTGTGAAACAAAGTTGTGAAGTTAGAAACGAATTAGTCGCTATGGATGCATTTTGAAATCGCCTTGTGTTTGGTGATTTTTAAGTTTAGTTTGGAAGATATCTTTAGGGCTTTCTTTGCTAATTTAATAAGTAAAATATGCATACTTATTATTTTACAAATATCATGGTTTAAAAATTTATAGAAGTGGTTGAACAAAGTTGAAAAAAATAGAGGCGAAATAGTCGCTATAAATGCACTTTGAAAAATAGCTTATTTTCAGGAATTTTTATAATTAATTTGGAAGATATCCATAGAAGTTTCTTTTCAAAGTTTTTAAGTAGCCAAGTATACTATTTACTATAAAAAAATTGAATCAAAAATCATTTGTTTAAGTAGTTAAAACTGGCCACAAAGACCATGCATTTTCATGTCGTTCTATGTCCAATGTTTAGATAGCACTTATAAATACTGTCTTTGGTCTACTGCGGCACTTCTGGGCTTGTTGCAATATTTTGTTTTAATGCGACATTTTTACTAGTTTTTCATGTTTTAAATGGTTTATAATTTATTTTCTTTGTGAAATCTTTTAGGGAAGTCTAATAACATGGATTTGAGTGTGAAGAAAAGATTAGAAGTTTAAATATATTTTTAATAATAAATATTAATTTTTAAAGAAAAATATTTCTTTTGCAGCATTTAAAATAAGAGGTTTTTAGTAAATTATAAATTATTTATTTTTAAGTAATACTTTATATAGACATTTAAAACCTATTTATAAGTATTTCTAAAATATTTATATGTATAGAAGTTTGGAAAAGTTAAGTATTTTATAAAATAATAAAAGAAGTTTTGGATTATAACGCTTATATTATAATAAATGGTTTTGTAAAGTTAATTAAAAGTACATTATTGTTAAATTATTTTAGATGTAACTAGATCAGTAAAAAGAACGTTTTAAAGGTAACGACAAGTATAAAATGGTTTTGGGTTTATAGTAATAGTGTTTTTAATAACATTTGTTTTTAACCCATTTAATTATACTTTTGGAAATGTGAAATCTTGTTTAAGATTTATGAATATTCTTATACCATTGGGATAAGAATATTGATACATTTCTAAGTATTGAAAAGAGTAGAAATAAATAGTGAAAGAGTAGAAACGAATAGTGAAAGAGTAGAACTGAATAGTGAAATAGTAGTATACATGTGTATATCTTTTGTACAGGTATTTTAAATATATGTATATATAAGTATTTATAAAGGATTTTTATTTAATAAAAGAATTAATTAAATAAAAAAAGGATTAAAAATTGATTATGTGACTTAATCGTGCTTTGTATGACTTAAGCACGCTTTGTATGTTTACTTGTTTATGGAAAGTACCTATACCTAGCACTAAATGCCGATAAAGTAGATATATTCTATATCTAAGAAATAGAATGTTGTTCGAGTAGGGATTAGAAGCAAACAATGCTCCAACTAACCGGCTTCACCCCTGGCCGAGGGACAGTATAAGTTGAGAAGGTTGGAAACACGATAAGTATACAAGACTTGGTTTTCATATGTGATCAATTCTATTTTGTACTAGGTAGTGGATTGGTCGACTATTGAGTTTGACCACTTTGGAAGTGTATGTAAGCATCATGTATTGATACGGTTTGAGATCCCCCAGGAGGACTCATTCATATGAATCATCTCTTGCTTTAAGAATGTAAATATACGAGATCCTCCAAGGAGGACTCCTTTATATCATTTGTTTACTTCTTAAAGAACCGAAATTGAGTTAACCAGAGATTTATTGATTTAGTTTTGAAGAGACAGAGATAAGATAAGTGTATTACTTACCGAAACTACTTTAAAACCGATATATGAGTTCTATGTTTTAGAAGCGGTTGTGGAGTGAAATGTTATAGTGTTGAACTGTCTATCCTAAGGTTAAGTCCAAGGTAGAGGCCAGCGTTAACATTTCAAACGATGCTATTGTACTGTCTATCTTGAGGTTGATTCCAAGAGAGTACAGAGTTAGCATTCGTCGGATGACTTATGCTGGGATCCATGAAGAGATTCGTGAACTGTTCGAGATGCTAGAATCCAGAGAGAGATTCGAGATGTGATCGAGTGATGAAGACTTAACATGATTTCACCATCGGTAATGGCAGAAAATAAAGTAGGCCTCATAGCCAGTGAGTTTAGCTAACCCAAGGGTACATCAACTCCAAATATTTAGAGATGCTTTCAATTGTGGGATCCCGAAGTTGATGGTATTTGGTATCACGTGTTTGGGCGTGGACCAGCTATGTTTTCCTAGCGGTATATTTTGTCTAGATATGTACATAGTTTTGGAAGGTAGATTCTAGCCCTTATTAGGAGGCCTGCCTCGATGTACTAATGGCGTCTCCAATGAAAATCCATATGCCAACATACCTTAGAGGTATTAGTTGTATTTCTAATATTTTTGTGTTCTGAGATGCAAGCAGCACAGTTTTTTTCTGATTTATATTTTACACCCTAGACATTGTATATTACACCGCCATATGTACTTATTAGATGAGTTTGGTTCTTTTAAGGGAATAACTGTTACGATGATTCGAACGGTCTCAAAAAACTGTTATATGTTTCATATATTTCTTGAGTTTCTCATACTAGACTTATGTCTGAATTATGGTTTTATCTTTCCTATAATTCCATCGGTGCTCTTTCGAGTAGTTTGAGAAAGGTAGGTTTTCATTGATGTTGTTTGAAGCTTTAGGAGACGAGCTGGATACTTCCATTCACTTACAGTGGTATTTATTTCCGTTTCACTGCTACTATGTATATATCAGCATTTATGAGAATATGCTGTTATAACTGTGCAGGCTGGTGATAGTATGTAGGATTATAACTCTGAAATGCTATATATCTTAGAGTGACAGTTTGTACTATCTTTTCATATTATATGTCATCGTTCCACCATGAGATTCTGATGTTCTATTCCCTTCTTTCTTTTCATTTTATTTTTATTACCATAACAATTTGTCTTTTTGGCAATTGAATGCCCAGCATATGAATACCATGGATGTATTAGTATCGACACTTAGTGCCCGAAAAGGAGGATCGATGCAGCTTGTAAGTAAAGGAGATGTTTTAATAAAGCAATATTTTCAAAAAGGGATGATATATCTTACATGTGAATGGAAGTTTTAAAATTTTGATGTGGTGAAGAATTTTTGATCAGTAAGTCTTTTTACTATTATTTTAAAATATGAAAAATGGAATCTTGATATTTATTAAAGTAAGAATCTTTTGATGAGTTAGGAAACAAATAAGGAAGAGAAAGGGTATGCACTTGAAGTTGCCCCAGGTGCAAATATGCTACCATGTGTATAAAGAAGGAAAAACGGGTCGTGAAATGAGGTAAGTTATGATTTTCGATAAGGATCGTAATAGTAAGTAGTCCAAGTGTAAGCCATGCATAGTGCATAGATCGATTGACTTTGGAGTAGATTGAATGACTAGTGTTGAGATGATGTTGGATGAAGATACGAATGTGGCTTAGATAAGGATCAACCGACTCGACACAATTTTATCATATGTCATGATCCCGATAGTCGCACAGTCTTGGATAGAGAAAGAATGATTTTGGTTATGGTTTGGAAGAGAAAAAATAAAACAAATTATTAAGTTGAAGCAAACTAGAGAAAAGGTGATTGCCAAAGAGAAAAAAAATTGGTTAAGATTTTATGAAAGAGATTTGGGTCTAAGCTACACTTATTGGATATCGGTAAATTTTAAAGATGTAGCTGAAATAAATTTTGAAATTTGTTTGTATAAGTGGCGTAAGTAGTATAGTGTTTCATTTGATTGGATCCTGTAAACCAATTGTTTGAAAATATTTTGGAGATGTTGATAAAGATTTTTGTTGGAGCCTAGAGTTCATTTATTTTATATAGGGTCCCGGTGACCCAGTGAAGCTACTACGTGATCAGACTCAATGATAGATCCATAGTGCATAATTTGAAAATAATTGACATTCACATTCTTTTGTCCTGTATCATTACGGTTAATGGTCAGAGATGGAAGCAAATGATATTTAAGACACTTTGTTGTTTGATATCATTGAAAAGGTATATTATGTGAGTTGATTCGGGGATCGGTGTCGTTGACTTGATGTGGTAGGTAACGTTACACCAATTGTTGTTAAATGGCTTGGATGGATGTTTTTCTCCAAGCAAGTGATTATTGTCTTGATATATATGTTTATAGCAATTTTATATGTGTTGATACTTGAGTGATGATTGTAACAACAAGCTATATATGATTTAGATTGGATGTGACAAGAGTTTGATGACATGTTCACTTTGTATGGACATCACCCTTTTCTCTGATGCTCATAGATAGATTATGGCATAAGAAGTTACTATGATAGTATTTTGTTGATTTGATTTATATGGTTAGACGTCATCCCCATTGAGTTGTATCGTCCATAGTATGGAAGAATACTAAGTTGATGAAATTAGTTTTAAGGAAGGATACCATTTATTTGGGATGATTTAAGTTTGAACTTTTGATTGTGAAGGGTATTGAGTTCAAACTTTTGGTTTTAAAGAATATTTTGGATTTAATTTTGTATTAAGCTTTTATAAGGTCAATATTTTGGTACAATAGATGAGTTGGTAGGAATACTTAGATATGGAGGAGTATTAAGGTCATATTATCATGTATTTTTAGTGAATGTGAAGTCTTTGGGATTGTATAAATAAATATGATCAAGATAGTAAATAATTTTGGAAGATTGCAACTTTTATTTATAAAAGATTTTAAGTTATTAAGATAAACCTGGCTTGGGAAATTGAAGAAAATTTATTTAGAAAGATTGAGGAATGAGTATTATGGTTTGCATGCATAAGGTATGCTGAGGCGATTTTATGAAAAATGGAACTTTGAAGGATTCGAGTATGACTTTAAAAGAAGAATATATAGATTCTTTTCGATCATCCTTGGGGTTGAAAAGAAACTATCTATTCAAATGAACTCTTTGGATTAACGACTTAAAGGTACAAAGTTTTTGTGACGATCCTCCTTTTCGATCCTCAAAAGTCGACACTAGTACATCCATTGTATTCACGTGTCGAGCATCCAAGTATCGGAAAGACAGATTGTTGGATTGAAAGAAAAGAAAAAACAAAACCTCACAGCATGATAAGTAATATATAGTATATAACAGATCTTTACAAAAAGAAATTTTTTTATATACATACATCAATCAGAGTCTAATCTATCATCGGTCTGGACAATTATAACAGCCTGCCCTTACAATTAATGGTAAATACAAAAAAAGAAATACAAAGAAAAATAAAATACGTCAAGTCTTGGAAGCATCCGACTCGTCTCCTGAAGCTCGAAGCATCCATTGCTAAATCTGGGAAAAATACTTGGGTCTAACACGAGTATTATACGAAAATAACACCCGGATCAGTTTGGAAAACCAGCGTGAGAAACTAAAACCATTATGATTGTTATATTTTTAAAACCCTTTCAAAAATAAAGGTATTTCGTAAGATCATGCCGCACATAAACACAGACAAGTTTTTACCTTACGATAATCAAACAATATCAAATCGAAAATCCAATGATATAATATTTAGGGTTTAAAATAAATATTGAATCATAGCTGAAATGCTTGCATCTCTTATTCCAGTATTTGGGCACAACCAAGTCCGTAAGGCACATATTGGAAAATGGATTCCATACAATGACAAGACTACTGGGGCACCGCCTGCCACAGTACACCTCTAGAAAATGTACCGAGGGCCTCACATGGACCCCTACAAATCAGGACTGGCCTACCCCTTATTGGGTAATATCGAATATGTCATCTCCCTAGTTGCTTTGCAACCTTTTCCTTAAGAGCTCTCATACACATACCAAATCCATAAATAGCAATCTAGAAGGGTGATGATCAAACCTTAATAGTGCGACCCACATAGCCCTAAAGCATATCCCTTGTTTTAGTTAGTACTAGGTGTGAGGCTCGAGGCTATATTTTACCTCTTACTTTAGAAAATCCCACTTGGATTGCTAACACATCCCTCCAGGCAACAATGCAATGCCAGCATTCATCCATACAAATTGTACAAGATATGAACAAACCAGAGGAGCTACTTCTACTACATCCACGGGATTAGTAGCAAGTAACCCTTGCACTTCAAATAAATCCATCTTCGATTCCATCATCTTCAAGATGTCTCCAATTCGAACGCTTACGCTGATTCAAAGTGGTTTTCAGATAACTCATGCTTATCTGATCTTGGTCTCTTCGAACCAACAATCGATAGTTTAAAACTGGCCAAGATTTTATAGTTGGTTACTTAACTATGAAATAAACACACAAACCAATCAGAGATTTAATTTCGCATGGAAACCCCGCATGATTAAGCATATAAGCAACCACTAATCCTCCTTAATTAATCCTTTCATTAATTCAACTACTTTCTTTCTGGTGTAAGTAAATGAATCGTATGGAAATTTGACCAAACATACTTACCACCACTTTCCGATTTCAAACAGTACTATGCCTCGATTAACAATAAAATTAGACATGTTAGAAAACTATCCTTGCCTCAACATAAATTCTTAATTCTCAAGATAGAGATGAGTTTCCATACTTTGGAATTTGGTGTTAAGTATGAAAAGAATATTTTTCATACCACCATACGTTAAAAAGATCAGTTATGGAAACCAAATTTGAATATAGAAATAATACTTCATATACTCAACATCAATCTTCGATTTCAAACTTAAACTATCCTTTGGTTAATAATGAAGTTCAAGTTGGGTCACTACTACCTCTCAAACCTTGACTTAGACAACAATCTTAACTTTTAGGATAGGTAGAATCTACCTACCTCAAAGTTTAATATCAAGTATAAGATTCATATATTCCATATACTATTTATAATAAGCAAATTATTATAAAACACGACTTCCTTTCATCCTTCTCAAAATCATTTACTATAAAAATGCTATAGTCCATAATGTAACATCCTGGAAAATATAAGCAACTAATATTCAAATATAAGGATTATTTGAATATTTGAATTCTGAATTAAATAGATTTAATAGCCTTATTTAACTCCTTTTAATTGATAAATAATAATGGTGAACTCATTTTGTAAATTAATTTACAATAATAAATAGTTCGAATCAATTGTTAATAAAACGACTTGATTTTTAATGATGTATTTTTAAATGAATTTATAGGATTTTTCCGTGATTTTTAATTTGGAAAATATTTAAATTTTCGTTTGACATATTTTCCGACAAATGTTGGTAATTTTTAAAATTTACCTAATAAGATAATCAATGTACTTTACTGTTTTTTTGTGATCATGTTGCATTATTGTGCACGATCGTATTTTTGTTTTGTCGTTCGCGGTTCGTACGCAAACGAAATGTCGTGCAACGAAATGTCAGAAATTGCAAAATAAACTGACCTCTACGCTTAGATTATTCAACACTCTTGACTTTTCCCTTCCTCTTTCTCTTTTCTTTTTATCATTTCCTGTAAACAAAAATAAAGTAAGCCTCCTCCTTCAAAATCAAAATCAAATGATTTACCAAATGAAAAAAAATACAATTCAGATCCATTGAGTTTGTATGAGTGTGTGCTTTGAATTCATACCCATTTCATTGCGTGCGACGATAATTGGTCAAGCTTGGTTGTTTCGTGCATGAACTAGGGTTAGAAATTTCTGGCAATTTAGGTGATGATAGTCCAAACGGAGACCACCATTTTTCACTTGTCGACGTTTACCTCTCCATAAAATTTTAAAAGCTTCGGTCATTTATTGATGAACGTGATAGTTTGGGGGGACTCGACTTCCAGGTCGTGTTTTTGGAGAGATGATCGGAGGTGTGGCAACCACTAAGCCTCTTTAATTAATTTCGCATGGAAACCCTGCATGATTAAGCATATAAGCAACCACTAAGCCGCCTTAATTAATACTTTCATTACTTTAACTACCTTCTTTCTGGTGTAAGTAAATGGATCGTATGGAAATTAGACCAAACATACACTACGCCATAGATTGCATACTGCAACACCCAAGAAGTGATGCAAGAAGTGCCAAAAAATGTTGCTGTAGGCTAAAAAAGGGCAAAGGCAACACTTTCTCGGTGATGCATTTTGCCGCGTTGCCGCAGACCTCAAAGGCAACATTTTGACTAACTAAGGCAACATAAGAAATATTGTTGCAAAAAACCGTATTTGGGTCTATAGCAACATCCATAGGTGTCTGTAGCAACATTCCAAAATATTGCTATAGATATTAACTTTCTGAATTTGTGGGGCCCACAATGTAGAGCATATTTGATTTTTGTAGGGCCCACAATGTAGAGCATATTCGTTTAAATGTATTTGTTAATGTACTATTTTATTTTTCATAGATTAAATAAATATTTGCTGAATAAAATAAATAACACAGAATTTAAATTCAAACAGAAATTTTATTCAACCAAATATTTATTACAATATTTGAATAGTACAAATTTCAAGCTCTCACTATATATATGTAATTGAAATTTCAATTACAGTACAATTTTGATCACATCACGATTCACATTTACATTTGACCTCACTACATATCACTCATTCACTCAACTCGTATTTTATCTTCAACTTCACTTCAAATTGAATCCAGCATATGAGCAATCTGCAAAAATAAATATTGACGCAGTAAAATTGAAAATAAAATATTTTTGCAGTATAAAATAAAATGTGAATTTTGCAATATATTTGCCTCAGTTATTTGGGTTGTTCGTCATCATTTAATTTTGAATTCATCATACACGAACAGCTTGTGACATACACAGTGTATCACTGTATATGCCACAAGGCCGTGCACATCATAAAACTGTCGAGCATAAAATTCAAATACAACCAAACAGTGCAGTGATGGATATGCAACCAAATGCCACCAAGTGAATATGATAACACAACACATCAAATGAAACAGTACCAGCATAAGCCAGAATGTACATGAAACAAATATGCAAACTGCCTCGAATGGACTGCAACACTACGACAATTACAAGTGACAGCAGTGTGAAACTAAACCACAAAGAAGACAATGCAAATGCAACATGCAGGCTACAGGTCTGGCAAGAGATAAGCAAGCATATACACCAGTATCAGACTCGAGTGCATATACAAGTATGCAACTGTGAAACTGGATCAAGCAAGTGCAGACTCAAGTGATACAAGTTCGAACAAAGCAAGCACAACCAGAGCTCAATACATGTGAACTCAACTAGACAGTTTTTTAAAAAGACATGAGCAATGCAAGTGAGACAAGGCTACGAGTTCAAAAGCAATACAGTATGAATCATATCAGTGAACATATATAAGCACTGAAACAAAGCAGCAAACTAGGCTAGCATAAATAAAAATACCAGACTACATGAAGCAGTTCAATATTCAAGCAATAACAGGTACAACATGCAGTGCAGTTTATCATAAACAAGATCAAGTGAACCAATGGCCAATATCAACTCAAATATTCCAGACCAAACCAACATGTACATGTTAGCATTTGAACACAAGTAATGAACCAACACATGTACCAGTGAAATAGAGTGATACCAAGTTATACAAGCAACTCAAACTCAACTGGACAGTGCCATCACAATGAACACAAAGACTCAATGCATATTGAAACACATGTCAGTCGAAAATATCATCACAATATCATCAGTGCCGAAGTTCAGTGATGTCGAAGATGGTAATATCAAAAATCAAGTTGAAGCCATAAGCAACTGATCGGAGTCAAAGGAAACAAAGATCGAAATCAACATCGAACAGTTCAGTAACGAAGCCGTGGCAATCAAGGAATCGAGCGAAGTCAAAATCAAAACCGTGTCAATCAAGTAAACCAAATTACTCAATTTGACAAATTCAGATAAATCATCAACATCAAAACATAATCAAATGGCCGAGACGAAGTCAAGCAAACTATCAGACGAACACAAAATTAGGAATTCGAATCTATATAAAAACCCAATCATCATCGGCTTTAAAATCCATCAAGTTCAAGTAAGCCAAAACCAGTAAAGCAAAAGGAGAAAATTACATACCAGAATCAAATTCGAACTTGATCGAATTGAAGTAGCCGAAGACAATTCAAAGAGCCAAACAATCGATCGTCAAGCAATCACGAAGAACAATCCACCTGATCGAAGTAATTAAAGTCGGCTTCTTCAATTTTAAACAAAGCCCTAATTTGCATGAAAAGGAAAACAAGAACAAGCCCTAGCTTTTTTTCACAAGAAAGAGATACCAACAGCCGAAGAAATAAAAGTGTTTGAGTGAAACCCTAGCTTTTGCCGCTTTTATTTTGCTTGCCGCGTTAAAAATTATTTCGACCCGCTTTTTTTTCAGCCCGCACTCATTTTTTATAATATTTTTATAAGTCTATAGCTACTGCAACATAGTGTTGATATCTATGCTAACATCCTGAAGCTAATGTTGTAATAGACAAAAATCAACATAGCTATCGTTACATTGTAGCTAGCAACATCTTGTATTTTCGTTGCAATAGGCCATCTATGGCGTAGTGATACTTACCGCCAATTTTCAATTTCAAGTTGGAAAACTATCCTTGCCTCGACATACATTGTTAATTCTCAAGATAGAGATGAGTTTTCATACTTCGGAATTTGGTGTTAAGTATGAAAATAATATTTTCCATACCACCATAAGTTAAAAGGATCGGTAATGGAAACGAAATTCGAATACAGAAATATTACTTCATATACTCAACATCAATCTTTGATTTCAAACTTAAACTATCCTTTGGTTAACAATGAAGTCGTTCAAGTTGGGGCACTAATAACTCTTGAACTTGACTTGACAACACTCTTAACTTTCAAGATATATAGAAGTCTACCTACCATGAGGTTTAATATCAAGCACAAGATTCATAAATTACGTATACTATTTATAGTAGACAAATTATTATAAAACAAGACTTTCTTTCATCCTTCATGAAATCATTTACTATAAAAATGTTATAGTCAATAATCTCTTCCTTTTTCTTGAAACCATTTATTACAACAAGAGCGTTGTTATCCATGACTTCTTACTTTAAAAAATATATATTTTAGAATCTTCTTTAAACAAAGTTTAATCCCCCCATATAAATCTTACTTGAAATCTTTGTTTAAATCAAAGTTGATTTGGAAACCAAGATTCATTTTATAAAATACTACTTGTTTGTTATATCAAATAATCCATTAGAATACTTACATGAATTTCAATTCCCCTTTAAAGCACTTTAAACAAAGTTTAAACTTCCATTTGAAACATAACCTAAAAGCCATCACTTTAAAAGAGAATTTAACTTTGGAAAACAAATGGATTTCCTTTAAATAAACCCCTTATTTAAAAATCTTACATTAAATCCCTTCAAAACTTAAATCTTTTTTAAACATTCTTCCTTATTATTTAAATTACTCAAATCATAATTCAAAACTCTTATTAAAAACATCACTTGAAGATCATTGCTAAACCAAAGTTGATTTAGACAGATAAGATTTCCCTTTATGTAAAAGTAAGCCACTTACTTGGATACTTTAAATATAAATCCTTTAAAAAAATCATTTATATAAATTCCAAACCTCTTTTAAACACTTTTAAATAAAGTTATAACCTCTATCCAAATCATAAAAATAACCATCACTTTCAAAAAGAATTCGACTTTGAAAACGTAGAGGAATTTCTTTAAAATAAAGCACTTGTTTTAAATAGATATCCACCTTTTACCTTACTAAAATATCGGATTTTCAAAGTGCATCCATAGCGACTATCGCTATATGGACGATAACATTTCAAACTTTGGTCTGTAAATCATATAACTTTTAAACCACATTCCTTTCAATATTTTAAACCGTTATGATATAGAAGACATTTCACTTCAAAATATTATGAAGCTGAAATCAACTTAAAATCTATAACTTCTCAAATTCGGAAAGAGGCTTTGCGACTACTATGGTACTTAAACAAGCTACCATATTGTTTTATTATCAAAAGAATTCAACTTTCCAAGTTATATTCAACATCTCCAAACCATAGCATATAATCATTTCATATACACATATATAAATGAAATATAAAACAATGGGCGAGGAATCCTTTTGGATCCCTCTTGACGTTTCTATTCTTCGAAGTGCTTCCATAACAACCTATTCACTACGAAGCCACTTCGACTTCCATTTTCTTTGCTTTTGTCCCCTGCAACATAATGGTTATTTATGTCATCCGCTTTCAAGCGAGAATCAACAACAACCAACAATATATGCACATGTACAACACTATAATCACTAAATTATCACAACTTTTTCTAACCAAACCAAAGTGAGAAATCTCACTTTATTTCTCAACCAAAATTCTTCTAAAAAGCTAGCACTTCATCCTACAACCCAACAACCAACACAACACTTTGCTTAGTACCTGAAAACTCCTCCTCTTCTCCCCTCATGCTCATGCACCCCCTAGGCCCTTCCTTCTCTCACTTTGCTCATGGCTCTAGGTAGAAAATGGACTTGGGTGCTAAAGTTTGGATCTTTAAGATGGTAAAGAGGTTTGATTATATTTTTATGAACTTTTTTTGAATTAAAAGTGGAAAAAGGTGAAATTGAATTTAATTTCTTTAGGAAACAAAGAAGAAAAAGTAGCGAAGAAAGTGGAAAGAAAGAGAGTAAAAAGATGGAAAATGAAATAAAATGAAGTAAGTGGAAAGTGGAAATAGCGTGTTCTTTTTATAGAAAATGGAAATTGGTTAATTACTAAACTTACCCTCCTTAATAAAAGAAACTACCCTCTTTTACAAATTTGACAACATATCTTCCGTTCATTATGCCATGGTACTAAGCCATCACATCTCCTTTTTCTAATGTCCTTTACACTTAAGATAAGAAGAAAGTGTCATTTCTTACATTATTAACTTAATTAATTACCTTTTTAAATTCTTAATTCACACTTACTTTTACTAACCCTCTTTACAAATATTTGACATGTTTTTATATGTGTAAATGTGTGTGCATATGTGTGCAATAACGTTGTGACAACTTTCATTCGACAAAAATAAATTCTGAAAAACAATTTTTGGTCACATTTTCAATTTTCCATTGAACTATTTATTTTTATAAACAAACTTTCAAAATGAGTTTACTATCATTATTTATTAACTAAAAGAGGGTTATTTGACCATTAAAAACCATTAATTAAATATTGAAATTAATTAAATATTCTTAAATCAAAGCGGTAAAATTCCGGGTTATTACAATTTACATTGCATATGATGTGTATATAGACAATCTATTATATAGTTGATTCTTTTAACTCCATCACAATATTAGGTTAGAAATTTTTTCTAGGTTAGGATTTTGCTTAGATTTAGGATTTTGATTGCTATGGTTGTATCGGTTGAATATAATAAGATTTATCCTATTTGGATGTTTGCTTAGTAATGGGATTAAGGATGGAATGTTTGGAAAATTGTGGAGGTGATACTTTGTGTATCAAAAACTTATTGGATAGTTGGAGAAGTGATATTGTAAACGTAATGATACCACTTGCGTTGGATCGGTGGTCAGAATGGGAGATATGTCATGTCCACCAGGTTAAGACATTAATCATTTTGAATGTTTTTAGGTGAAGAAGGGATAGTATTGTGACTTGAGTTGTTCAGATTTGTTTAGATAAAACATCATCAACTTTGAGTTGCCTTACTTTAGCCCGAAGACGGATCGAGGAAACTACTATTGGATGATTTAAGTGTAAGGTTTATGCATTTAGGAATGGTATGAGAGACTGCAATTTGATTTGGGGCACATTGGTGCTAATGGTACATGTTGTTTTGCTTTCTAATGTTATTTATTTGAGATGGTAGCAGGGGTTGCAGAAGTTGTAGATATGCACATACGATTAAATTAGTATTTTGGGATGAGTTGTGCTAGTAGTAGACTTTGTTGGATTATTTTAGGGAGAATGATTTGGTCAGGGACAATTGAAAAGTGAAGGAGTAGTTCTGATCTTTTCAATTTAATCCTTTCTAAAGCGTTTTCCATTTGCTTGATTGTTAGTTTAGTTAATATTTTGGTTTGATTGAATAATTGTTTGGATTAATTCTTGTTTTGTTTATGTATGGATTATGCTATAGTTATGATGTATTTTATATGCTTTGATTTTTATGATTTATTATATATATATATTCACTATATGCTATTTGATGCAACTGGTTGTGCATATATATAGAATTTATATGTTAGCTCTACGATGCTTGCATACATGCTCTATACGTCATATCATCTCATTCACAAAGGAGGAGCCAAATGTTAGATATTTGCATACATATATAATGTTATATGCGTACATATTATAATATTATGTTATTGGTTGTATTTCATAAAAGTACACAAACATTGTTATATATCCTAATGAAACATGTGCACATATTTTATGAATTTGATTTCAAATTTTATATGCCGTGTAAGGATGCTTCTTTTGACTGGTTGCTTTATTGTGTGGATGATTATTTGGACGAATAGTTGAATGATTTATTTAGCATGCATATGTATTTTTAAGATACGAGAGAGTGCGATGCATTCTTTGTCCCTTGAGAATTTTAAAGATGAAATTATTTTATGGGAGAGAATGTAATACCCCAAATATTAATAATATAACAATACGAAAATAATTGAATTTAATGAATTAATAAATTAAAAATAAGGAGGGGAAAATGATTATTTTTCCAACTTTGAAATTTGACGATGAAACCAGCGCCAATATAACCGTCCCATTTTTTTGATTCATGAAGTATTTTTGTTTGCCTTGTTTGGAGTCCGTATGGAGGAATTATGGTTGAAACATAATAGGGCCAAACGGGAGCCAAAGGGTTAGGATTCGAATTTGAAAATGGACCGACTAAATGGTTTCCCTCCTTGACTTAAAACTGCAATGCGCGTACATCATTTTATTTTAGAAAACTACCGACTACCTTCTTCTTCCACCTTCATCCCTTTTAACATACCTAAGATCAAAATGAAATATCTCTCTTATATATTAACAAAAATTCATGAAACTAGCGGATTTGCAAAGGTATCAAAAAGGACTACAAACTTGAAGTGGTTGGAAAACGAAATTCTGGAGTGTAAGGTAGGTTGGACAGCAAGGTTAATGGTGTAAATCTCATTACCCATTTTCAGAATTTAACATCCAACTTCAAAATGAAATATCTCTGTAACAACCGGGATTTTCCACCTTCGAAAATCGATACTAATACGCCCACTGTATTGCGTGCTGAACATTCATGTGCCGGGAAAATACCGATCATTAGGGGTGAAAGAAAGAAAAGATAGAAGAGAAGAACTAAACAACATAAAATCTCACAATGTAATGGAACACTATATATTACTCAACATAATATATTACAAAGTCATTTCAAAAATGTTACATCAGAGTCATACTAATACAAATTCTACCATAGGACAGTTATAACGGCCTGTCCCTACCTAACTGAATACAACATACATATAATACAGCGAAAACAAGAAAAAATAACTAGCTATCGATGAATCTACTTGCCCCAAGCTCCTCCTAGTGAATCTACGGAAAAACCTGAACTACTTGGCTGCCCATTCAAATTTCAACACCCAAGAGTTTAGGAAAAGAAAATAAACTCCAGGTCAGACATGGGTCTGGTGTGAGTAAACTCAAACAACTTAATTATTACTTTAAAACTCTTTTGAAATCAAAGGTATCTCATAAGACCACGCCGCACATAAACTTGGATGGGTTTTTACCTTACGATAACCAAAACCCTTGTATATAAAGTCTAGTGATATTATAATAATGTCTAAGGATTCAAATACATATCAAAATAGCTGAAATTGTTACCATATTAAATTCCAGCATACTAGGCTCTAAAATCAAAACCGTAAAGGCACGTATTGGAGATTGGATTCCATACAATGGCAAGATAAGGAACTACCTTCCGATGGTACACCCCTAGAAAATGCACTGGAGTCTAACAAGAACTTCTTGTACCCCTACTACACAGAGCCGGCTGCCCCGTTAACATGGCGAATCGGATTACCTCATCCTTTTTTGACACCGAGGCCTTATACTACCATGGTGTTTGTGTGCAAAACAACTCGAATATGGACAATCCAGAATGGGATGGAAACTCCTAATGGTAGCTGACCGTGTAGCTCTGCTGCATACCCTGTTTTGCCATTTCCCGATTTGTGTGGCTCATGAGGTCACGTCTTTACCTTCTTCCTCTTAGCAGACCATCTTGGAATGCTAACATTTCCCGCCAGGAGGAAATGTAATGCCCTCATTCATCTATACAAGTTCATTCTGGGTTTGAACGAAAACCAAGGTACTACTTCCACTACATCCATTTTGGAATCACCCTCAGGATTAGTAGCAAGTAGCCCTTGCACTTCAGGAGCACCATCTTCAATCATCATCAAGATGTCTTCCACTCAAATACATGTGTTGGTTTGGGTTTTCAGATAACATATCTGATCCCGGTCCCTTTAATTCAACAATAGATAATTTTCGATTGGCTCATTTCCTATTCTTTTGGAAGTAAGTATTTGAGTCCTTGCCGAGGAACTCGAATTTACAATTATACTTCCTAAGTCAAAACTGGCCAGATTTGGTAGTCGGTTATTTAACTATAAAATATACAAAGAACATAAATCTAGAGATTTAATTATCCAAAGCAACCACTAAGCCTTAAAACAAAACTTTTATTTATTAAATCTATTTCCAAAACGTTTTATCAAAACATTCATATACTTGTCTCACTGACATAAGTATATTCACAAAAATATTATAAAGACTTCTTATTTCCAAATCATGTTAAAAAGGATTCTAACATCGTTATTCAAATTGGAGGTAAGGATAACTCTAAATACTATTCCTTCAATGTTAAGTATGGAACAGAAGTTCCATACCACCATTTTTTTTAAAAGGTCAGTCTCGAGAAACCCAAATCTCAAATTCTTTTTAAAATTTACTTTCCCAAACCTTTTTAAAACAATTCATTTTATTCATGAAATCTCCTTTTCTTATAGACCCAAATCCATTTACAGAAACACTTTATAGAACTTCCAAATTCATTTATAAAGCTCTTTTATAAATATTCAAAGCCATTTATAACTTCTTTATAAAAAACCAAACCTTTTTATAAACATTCAAACCCTTTCCAAAAACTTCTTTTATGAATATTCAAAACATTTCTAATACTTCCTTAAGAAACCCCAAAATCATTCATAAAATTCCTTAATAAACCTTTCATATTTAAACAACTTCTTTAATGCAACCGTATCCAAAAAGTTCCTTTTGATAAACCCATCCATTATTTAAATATCTAACTAAAACCGTCGCTAAATCATCCTTGAAATGTCTTATCCAAAATGAAATAACTATGAAATCATTATCAAAAAGGAAAATGAAAACATTTAACTTCACAAAATCCAACGGAGGCTTAGAGACCATAAGTGATCTTTTAATTTGGTTAACAAGTTAACATGGATATTTGCATAAGCAAGCAGTAAGCAAAGTGGATCATTTAGTCACAATCAATCAATCCATTATACGAGTAAATGTCACAGTATTTATAATAGCAGAATGGTGTTTTGTTCTACCAATAAATGTCTTTTGTTTTCCTAGTCATAAAGGGTTACTTAAGGCTTAGACAAGAGATCCTTCAGTTTAAAAACAATTCATTTAGATAAGAAAACTTGTTTAAAATAAATAACCGATAGAGTTTTAAAGAACTTTTAAAATGAATAAACCTCAATTAATCATAAGTTAAAACTTAATTAAACCTTAATAAATCTTAACTAAATCAAAAATTAAATCATAATTAAACCCTAATTTAGCTTATTTAACTCTTAATTTATTTAACTAAAAATTAAATCTCAATTAAGCTTGGTTAAGTTTTAATTAATCAATAACTGAACCTTAATAAATTATAAATTAATTAATATTAAACATTAATTAAATAAACATTCATTTATAATTAAATCTTAATTAAGTAATAATTAAGTGAATAATTAACCTTTAATTAAATAATTAACTCTAATTTAATAATTAATTAAAATAATTAAACTTGATTAAGTAAAAATTTAATTACCTTTTATCTTAATTAATCCTTACTTAAAACTACCTTAATTAAAAATAATTAACTTCGTCGATAAATTCTTAAAATCTAATTACTTAATAAATTAATAATTATCCATAATAAATAAATTATTAAATAACAAAAGTTAACCTTTTTACTCAATGAGTTTGAAAAGAGTTTTCAAAAACAATTCAAAAGAAAACACTTTAAAAGTTAAAATCATGAAATGTTCCCGAAGTGCATCCATAGTTCGCTAGAATTGGTTTCTAGGTGAAAATCTCACTTACTATGACATATTCGAAACCCTAAATGAAAGGCCTTAAAAACTTAAACAAAAGGTATAAACTTGGAAGACATTTTTCAAATCCAAAACTAGAAAACAAAAATTTTCTTTTCAAATCGGATCTCAAGTCCTTTGCGGTTTGTAAATATGTTAACTTTATAACCATTAAATCACATACACTTGATTTTTGTTTCACAATTATACTACCATCATATCACAAGCCAAACATCACATATACATATCCAAATATCTTAACATATCATCCAAACTACAATTCTATGCAAAACCACCAACTTGTAATCATATATCATCCAAACAACATGATAATTCAACGCATCAAGCTATATATTTTTACAACATATAGTTCAATATAATTAAGTTGATTTATTTTCCAAAAATGAGATTTTTACTCACCGAAGCTTACAGATTCTGTGACGACTCGGATTTTTGACGTCTTTTAACTGGGTAATTAACTGATTTGAATTTCCGAAGTATAATTTTTATAAGCCAAATAAATAGATTTTTTGGGGATTAAACTATTTGTATCTATAGATTGATTAAAAACTGTAATAAATGTTGAATTATAAAATCTCTGGATATGATAAATCCTATAGGAAATAAATCAATAATAAAATATATAAACTCCGCCGTTTAAACTTAAGATGGAATATTCATGAATGTATATATATAAGTATGTACAAGCTTTATGATATTGATAATATATACTTAAATATATAAATATACAAGTATTTGAATGTATGCCATATGAAATAATATATATGGAAGTTTGTATAAATGAGAATATATATATGTATACATACATACAATGACAAAATATATTTAAGCAATGTATATCAAAATATGTATATTTATAAATGTGTGTATATGATGGTAAATAGGTAAAGTAAAAATGTATATTGTAAATGATGGAATATATATATATAAGTGAATATATATGTAAGGCATATATGTATTTATACAATGGAAAAGGCAAGTATATACATAAGGATATATGCATCTGTACCAATGAATGTACATGTAAACATATAGGGGAGCATCATGATGGCAAACATCATCTCAAGCATACAAAAGCATTTTATCAATGTTAAAACAAGTCATATGAAATCAAATCAGGTCAAAACGTTTTCAAATCAAAATTTAAAAGGAAAAAAAAGAAATGTAAAAGCAGGTAAACAAAAATCTCAACCTGTAGCTTGCTCTGCACACCTCATTTCCCTATATATACACATACAAATCACTGTTTTGTGGCCTTTAAGGTTAACAACCTCACAAACAAAATATATACAAATGGAAGTACCTGCCATTTCACAACTTAAACAAATCAAACAACTCAAACTCAGAGAATCAAACCACCAAGCTAGCAGCATTTTTCCAAAGACAGGGCTCTGTCCAAAAAGATAGAAAGGTGAGTAAATCTTTTTTTTTAAAACTCTTATTGTAAGAAGAGATATATGTGAGTAAACACCAGATTTTTTCACAAGTAATTACTGTTATATAGATACACATATATAACTGCAGAGCTAATAGATCCTTAAATTTATGTAAAACTTTCAAGATTTGATATGTTTATATGCTTGTTAAACATGGAGATCAACTTATAACCCAAAGTAAATCACTGTGCTTCTTTTTCTATCACTCTGTTATTGTTTTACTTGATAAAGCAATAAGTCCATCAACTGCAAAAATCCGTAGATCAATATCCTTTCAGTTTTAGAAGGTGATACAAAAAGGAAATTCGATTGTTTTTGAGAGTATTTCATTTTAAAATTCGTTTCGTCAGTTATCATCTAGTACAGGAAGAGAAAGCCCTGTTCACAGTAATAGTTTCAATCAAGCAAGTTTGAAAAGACCAAATTCGAACAGCATAGTTTAATCGATTTATCTCATGTATGTGTTTAAGAATGCAAATGGTGATTTTTGGAAGCAATTTGATGATGTCTAGTGGTGAAATGGATGAGATGGAGGAAGATGATCGGTTTTTGGTCCTTAGCAAATTCCGGCGACTCCGTCAATCTGGGGAGCTCGGCGTCGGGTGTGGGGGTGACTCAGGGCACGGCACACCGGAGAAAGGCATCGCGGTGGGTTCCGGTGGTTTGTGGGTTGCGCGAGGTGAAACTAGGGTTAGTGGCAGCTGTTGGGCTGGTTCGATTACGAGAAAAGGGGAAGAAGCAGGGAAAAAAGGGGGCGTGCGGTCCAAGGGAATTAGGTGGCATGGGAGGTGACGAACTCATGGATGAAGTTTGGCGGTGGAAGGATAGCCGAGGTGACGTGGCAAGGGGTCACAGTGGAATTTCTTTTCGCTCCAGGTGGGTCGAGCAGTTCGAATTCTCGAACTAAGGGTGGATCGCGTTTCCCAGGGCGGTGTCGAGTTGTGGGATCATGGGCGATCGGCGAGGGTGGTCGGCGGTAGGCTTTGATGAGTGTGTGCAGGTGCACAGTTTCTTGTATCATTTCAGTGCACGGTTTTATGTGATGGAAGCAGTAAAAATGGAAGAGAGGAGAAAGGCTGGGCACGGGTTGAGCATGGCAGGCCGGGTTTGATGTTGTGGGTTAAGTGTTGTTTTCTAAAAAGTAAACTTAATTTATTTTTATATTTAAAATACTTAAAATTTAAAACTAAATGTGTTAAGAAAGAAGTTGGGCCTGGTTATGTTTCACGGGCCAAAAGGGTAGGGTTAGGCAAATTTTGTTATATTGAATAATCTTTTAACCCAAAATTTATTCTCTTTCATTTTTAAAATAAAATTAACTTGATAAATTTGGTATTGTGATCCATCACCGGATATTAAAATCTAAATTAATGTTGTTAACCTTTGTAATATAAGATTTGATTATTTTATAATTTAGGTGAATTAATGATAGGATTCTTATGTAGTTAAATCGGATGTAGATTGGTAAATTAGTTATCAAGTGTTCAATTAATTAAAAGTGTGATGTGGGTTAGTCTTATGTCAACCAATAAATTATTTGTTAAAATTGGTTGTTTGATTTTTAATTAACCAAAAATAATTCTTTAATAAGTAATTTTGGATTAATAATAATAATAAGTGGATTCGGTTAGTTTAAACTAATTAGAACCTGTTTGGATTAATTAATTATCGTTAAATTAAGTTAACGATATATGTTGGCTTATTTACTCTTGAATATTTATTTCAAATTATTCTTGTCTATGCCATAAAGTGGTCGGCCGGGTTAAAATAGTTAGAATAATATGATGTACATTTTATTTGAAATAAAATCTGAAATAAACTCCCATATTTGAATAACGTCACCCTGAATAATAGATTGTTATTTTAAACAATTTACCCCTTTTAAAAATTTATTGCTTGGCTTCGAAGAGACCGGGATCGGATATCAGCGGTATCCGGAACCACTTCGATTTAATAACCACTACAAATCTTTACGGGTTTGATTTATAGAATCAAATGGGCTGGAATTGAATAAATTAAGTAAATACGACTATTTTAAATAAGCAACGACTATATTTGGATATTATTTTAAATATCAATGGATTTTTGTAACAAGCGGTTGGATATAATCAGATAAAACTCATAACTTTGTACGAGTTACCTTGGATTCAAGAATTTTACAACTTAAGTATTTCATTTTAAATGGGTATACTCACGTTGGTTTCCAGCCTGACTCGGGTGTTACTTTATTGTAATGCTCGGGTCAGACCGAGTATTACAGATTTTCAGGTTAGGACGCTTGGGAGCTCAGGAGACGAGCTGGATGGCAGAGACGTATTGAGTATATTCCGCTGTGTATTATAGGCTATTTTATTCAGTAGTTGAGGACAAGTTATTATAACTGTTCAGATTTTTTATACTATGATATCTTGTATGTATATTAATAGTTACAGCTTTTCTTTGTATAAAATGATGTTATTGTATATTATATTTTGTTACGCTGCAATTGTGAGATTCTGTGCTGTTGTTTTCTGTTCTTATTCTACCTCCTTTTCTTCTTAACCCTAACAGTCTTGGATTTTCGGCACTCGATTGTTCGACACTCTATACAGTGGACGTATTAGTGTCGATTTTCGAGGTCGAAAATCTTCGGGCCGTTACAGATTCAAGGCGAACTTTTACTAAAACTTGGATACGAGCTAGAACTTTGCAAAAATGAAGTTGTTGAATGCCTACACACCCAAAATGGTCTCAGCCTTGGACAAATTGGGCTCGGCCATGAATGTTTGTGGAGGGTGAGAACTTGTAGCTTGGAAGAGAAGTGTTGTAGTATATGTAGAAGTGCTTTAGTGAACTTTAGAAGAGATTTTAAGGTAGAAAAAGGTGATTTTTCTCAAGTTAGAGTTTATGAAGAGAAGCCATGAAATTTTTCTCAAGCTTTATGAAATTGAAAATGAAGAAGAAAATTTGTAAAGTGAGAATTATGAAAGGGAAGGGGTATTTATAAGCTTAGAAAAATCTTTAAATACATAAAGTAACTTGAACTTAATAATCTACACACGCATGCACTCCCATACCCTCCCCATAACTTCCGCCCATCACATGTACCCCCTACCATGCAAACTATTTATGCCATGCACTCGTCTTTTGTTTTTAAGATAAGTATATTTATATGTTAAAATATATACATTTTTATATAAAAATCTTCTTATCTTTATACATATATAAGCTTAAGTGAGAATATGTGTACATGTATATATTCTCATGGAAAAATAGTTTGTAATATGCATATATGTGTTTACAATAGTGTTTTGACACTTTAGATAATATTTAACCAATAAAAATTTGAAATTGCGAAAAATGAGTTCCAGTCACATTTTCTATTTCTCTATGAACTATATAAATTGGTAAACAAAATTTGGAAACTATTTTATCATCATTAGTAAATAATAAATAGGTTTACTTGAGAATAAAAATTAATTAAATAAATTATTAAAATATATTTTAAATGGCTAAGTTTTTAAGAGATAAAATTTTGGATCGTTACACTCTCCATCGTTTCTTAAAGGAATTCGACCATCCACCTATCGAAACGACCGCATAGACGAGCACTACGATCAAGAAAAGATTCAAATGTAAAAAACAAAATTTTATGGCCAAAA
The DNA here is from genome assembly GCA_030737815.1 of Allium fistulosum. NCBI lineage: Eukaryota > Viridiplantae > Streptophyta > Magnoliopsida > Asparagales > Amaryllidaceae > Allium > Allium fistulosum. Next base: position 512,514,961 of record CM060907.1, on the reverse strand, counting down.
ATGAACAGAATAGCGAAGGCAGGAGCAACCTTGAAATTTTGGTAAGTGATCTATGCTCTCCTCCTCGTATAAAACAATTTTGATGCTATAAGATGATTTGCAGGCTATAATAGTGTAGGTAATCATACATAAATAATTTTAATTTGTAATTACTAGGGAATTAGGAGGGAATTGAATGACAATAACATTTAGAAACTAGATTTAGTAGTAATTTGGTAACTTGGTGATTATATATCAAATTTGACTTAGGAACTTAAGACTGGGGTATAGGCATGTTCTTCGATGATCATAGGCAAAGTAGTGGAGGCCGGAGGTAGAAATGACGACGAAAAGATGGAAATCCCGAAATTGGAATCTGCCTAAAACACGTACACCAGTGCACTGGTCATGTCAATCAGTCCACCGATGCACTATGAATCTATTATTTTGAACCTTAGCCTTAAAGGCCTATGTATTAATGAACGATTTGACTCTTGTTTTCTCTTGTGTTCTAGAAGGTGATATGTCGCATGACGAGATAAATGACGATGCTACAAAATGAATGAATGTGTGGATGACTTTGTTGTTGTTTGAAGTGACATGATATGTATTGTGATACGAAAATGTGATACGATGGTGAACATGGACATGGACAAGTCTGGGACGTAGGTAGACGGTGCATAGTGTGTATGCGATACTGAATGCGGTCCGGTGACACTTAGTAGGTGGTCCAGGCAAGATGATTTGCTCTTCTATAGTGCTACAAGGACTAGTGGGAGGAAGTTGATGTTATGCGACCCTGTAAGGCATGAGGTTAGTCTAGGGCATGAATCCAATTAGGTAGCACGAGGACAACAAGCAACCCTATAGGGCATGCAGCTAGTCCAGGGCATGATTCATATAACCGATTAACGTAACGATGGATAATAGACGATCCTGTAGTGCACAAGGCGAGTCTAGGGAAGTGAGTCTAGACAGATATGATACAATATGGATAGATGGATAGTTAGGTATGTCGTGGTGATAGAACGCATGGTGGTCGAACGATAGACTCATACCATATTATAGTATTATTTTTGTATTATATGTAGAGTAGAGTATGGCTTACTCACCACACTTATGGCCGACTCCCTCCTATTTTTTTTTATATATACATATATCCAGGTTAATGGAGTTTGGAGATGAGATGGTATCAGGATTAGAGATTCGTTTTATATTGTGTATATGATGTACATAGGTGTTGCAACCTGGAGCTGACTATGTACGTGGATTGGATTATATTTTATTACTCAGACATATGTATTTGACATTGTAGAAAATGTTGTGTTGATGCGACGTATTTATTTATTTATGTATTATATTAATTTCCTTCCGCTATGAGACTCTAAAAGTATATAGTGATAATTAGGACTGTATCGGATATCTTGTATTTACCTATGCCTATATGTGCTTATTTATCTCAACCCTAACGACTCATACTTTCAATTTTCGGGTTGTCAACGTCGGTTTGGGTGTTGGATCCAAGGTTGAAAAGGAAGGCTTTTGCAAACAACAATAAGGACAACTAGTGGGCCATTGTTAAGAAAACCTATATAGTCATTCAACATGGATATGATCATAACCAACGATCAGCCTACCAAAATGATCAGGAGGACAACGAACTACTCCAAATAGTTGAAGATGCCAGTGATATATTATCACTTAACAATGAAGTATTTGATAGAGTTGAATTAGATGAAAATGTCAAGGTTGATGATGATGATGTCGTGGTAAATGAATATGAATGTGATGATGATAATGTAAATAATGATTTTGATAATGATGCTGACAATTGGTAGCTTATGTATAATTTATCGAAAGACTCTTTTTATATATGCACGTTATTGTCATTTATTTTATTTTTTTGATAAGTAAATGTACAATTTTTTTATTTTCTGCTTATATACATTGATTTAGTTGGAGATGATCATATGTTAGATCCTATGCATTTATATCTTCATCTTTATATTATAGTTTGTTGATGATTAACGGATTTTTATACATATATCCCTAACTTGTAGATGATTAACATCCAACAATATATTTCCTGTCTGAACCAACATTCCATTTTTGCCTCTTTCTTGCAAATTCAAGAATAAAATTGGGATATTCTTGAAATTGTAGGAAGAGAGAAGCATGAATTGTTGTCTATACTATTAAAACATATGTGTAGTGTATTCCCTAGGTTGGAAATATTATGTTGAATGCAAATCATCTACAGGTTGAGGATATATATGTAAAATCGATTGATTATAAACCAACTATAATATGAAGATGTAGTTATCATTCTTTATCATATTATATACATATGTATATGTATTATTATAACAGATATGTTTGGTTGACACCGACACGGCCATGGTGGCACATCATCAGGACAGGGTGGCTCCTACTCAGTAGAGCATGTTGACGTCGATTAACATATGATGTCTCCATTTATTCAGAAAGCTGATGCTCCTATTGATGCTATCAGTCCATCCACTTGTGTGTCTGAGATGGATTCTTCTACCTCCATTTACCGACTTGACGTCTTCCCGAGAGAACTAGGATTGGGGTGAGTAATTACTTATTTGAATATTACAATTGAAATCATACACACATACAACGATACATATACACTCATACACACATACACATACACACACACACACATATATATATATATAATAATTTACTAATTAAACATTCATACATACATACTTATATATATGTACAAGTATGATTTTACTAGCGACGCTGCATCTGATGTCATTTGTGATAGCTTGCTTACACGGATCACGACATTCTAGCCTACATTTAGTGACATTCCCGATGATATGAAGAAAGTCGTGTTTGAGAAATTTATGGTAAAATATTTTTATTACACAAAACGCTATATGAAAATGTATATCATTATGTTCATAAGATATTTAATTTGCATTTACAGAGGAAATTCTCTTCGAAAGAGGGCATTTCTGAAGACCTGGTGAGAAGGGCTTGGGCGACCGAAACATCTAAAATATACCATGAATAGACGTATGATGTGCGTATTCATGGAAAAAGGCTTCCATCCCTTTCCTACGAGATATACAAGTAGTTCTTGTAGTATTGAGAGATGGACGCCTTCAAGAAAATAGCGAGACATAATGGAAAAAGTAGGAATAGAAATCCTAGGTTGCATACTGGTGGCTCCAGTTCATACGCAGATAATCATAACGATCTAATATGTGTTTGTTTGTTAAATTTATTTAACATTTTGAATAAATTAAAATAGGCTTATATGATAGTGTACTTAATTCAGATTTCAATATGAAGAGCAGCATAGTGAGCCTACATCTTGGCAAGTCTATTGCAGGACTCACAAGATTGAGTCATCAAATGAGTCCACAACTAATTAGTTGGGTAGATGATTCTCCAACTAAGTTTTTTATCTATAAAACTTCATTAATACACACACATGTGTATAAAATTCTAACGAATACGTAAAATGCAAAATATGTGAAATACCAGGCTAGCATTGAGGAGCTTCAACATCAAGGTGTAAAGATAACAAGAGTGGACAAAGATGTATTCCACATACTCACTAGAGCAGCTGCCAAAAGGGCTGATAAAAAATAATCCCAACTACGACAATATCCCAAAGGAAATAGCTTAAACATTTGTTATGTACATATGATATTAACTATATTTATATACAAAACTATATATATGTGTGTGGTATATTATATGTATGTGTGTATATATATGCAGTATATTATAGGTATGTGTATATATATATGTAGTATATTATATATATGTATATGTTGGTAAAAATCCCAATAACCACATGTGTATGTGTGTGTATCCGTGTATGTGTATTTTAAATGAATGCTTAATATAGTTATTTAACTTATTAATCGTCATCGTCGTTTTAAAAATAAATTAAGTTAGAGTTGAAATATATAAGTTAGCTCAATAAATTAAACAAATATATAATTAAGTTAAATTATAAATTTTGTTTCAATAAATTAAACAAGTTTATTTGAGTCAAAATACAGATCTTGTTAAATCATCCAATAAATTTAAACAAATATATAAGTTAAATCTCTCAATATATAATTAAGTTAAATTACATTTTATTCTAATAAATTAAACAAGTTTATTTGAGTTAAACTATAGATCTTGTTAAATCACCCAATAAATTAAACAAGTATATAAGTTAAATTACTCAATAAATTTAACAAACATATCATTAAGTTAAATTTTACGTTTTGTTTCAATAAATTATATAAGAGCTTATTCTAGTTAAAATAATTTTTTTTAAATCATACAAAAATTAAACAACTATATAAGTAAAATCGATGAGTAAATTAAACAAATATATATATATATATAACTAGGTTAAATTATAAATTTTTCTTTAATAAATTAAACAAGTGTTCGAGTTTAAATATAGGTTTTGTTAAATCACACAATGATTTAAACAAATGAATACGTTAAATTACTCAATAAATAAATATATTAAATATATATATATATATATTAAATATATATATATATATTAAATACAGGAAAATTGGCACAAGGACAAACTTAGAAAAAATTTTAGGTTGAAGGACAACAAGTTTGTTTTTTAAGATGAAGAACAATGCTAGTTATAACTAGCATTTTGTATAGTGTAAAACTGAATATAATGCTAGATATAACTAGCATTTTGTATAGTATAAAAGTTGAATATAATAGTAATTATAACTAGAATTTGTTCTTCCGCCTAAAAATAAAGGTGTCCTTCAGCCTAATTTTTTTTCAAAGTTTGTCTTTTTCCCTAATTCCCTCTATTAAATATATATATGTATATATTCAATATATATATATATATATAATTAAGTTAAATTATAAGTTTTGTTTTAATAAATCAATTTTTTTTTTTATTCATGTTAAAATATAGATTTTGTTAAATCACGCAATAAATTGAACAAATATATAAGTTAACACTACTAGAAACACTGTTTATTACGACGCCTATTTCTGATGGCTTGTCAATTTTTTTGCGACGGCAAGCAATTGCCGTGGCATAATTAAAAATAAAATAAACTAGTCGACGACAGCCGTTGGAAACCGTCGTAAATACAGCCGTCGGCGGCCGTCGGAAGCCGTCGCAAAGTCGCGAATATCTTAGCCCCAGGCCGACAGTTTTCTTCCTTATCTTCCTCCCCAAATCTCCTCCAATATCTCCTCCATGCCATCAGCAAGCCTCCACGCCGTTAGCAAGTCTGCATCTTCAATTTTCAACTCTCTCCATTAGCTATTTCTCTGCAGGAAGTTTTAATTTATAAACCTTATTTAATTTTGATTTAGTAAATTATGGTTAATTTGTTGTTATAGTGGTTTATAATACCGCATTGATTGTTTGTTATACCTTATTGAATGCTAATTAGGTTGTTATGATAATTGTTTATCATTTAAATGTTGAGCAAAATAATTTGTTTAGTGTATATGTACGTTAATTGGTGTATATGTGTTGATTAATTAGTGCATATGTGCATTAGAGATAGTTTGGATTAAATAGAGTCGATGCTCAGGATTTAGTGTATGCGTTTTTAAGATGACGAAAATGACGATTTAGTGTATGCATTTCTTAGAATATAAATAAATTATTGAAAAAATTATTGTATAATATGATTTACTTTTTATAAATCCCTTAGATAGTTTTTAGCCTCGTCTGACTAGTATTGTATATGATCGTTATATGGATATTCATTTTTATCACAGAATGGACATTTATATTCATCCAATACAATATTTGTCGGATTTGTCCCTGTATTGGACAAGTTACAAACACAATAAAGTAATTATATTTTGCAAATCATTTCATTTTAAACGATTCATAAAATTTCAACAACACTTTCTTTTTGTTCCCTGTTTACACGCATATGTGTACGATACTGGGAACAAAGGGGAAGTGCTGCCAAAATTTTGTTGAATCGTTTAAAATGAAATGGTTTACAAAATATAATTACTATTGTGCTTGTAATAGGAAGTAGGATGACCAACCATCAAAGTGTAAAACAATAACCTAAAAATTGTAGATTATATTAATATAATTTGTGTAAATCCGTTTGAAAATAAATTTAAATAGAATAATATTAAATATTTGCGAAAATTTAAATGTATGATTTAATTGAAAAATAAAATGTCAATATGTAAATGATTAATACGTTTTTATGTTTTAAAGTAGGAAAAATGGTCAGTTATTTTAAATCGGAGTTGGATGTACCAACAAAGAAGAGAAATTGGAGGCTCAATAAGTGAACATTTTCAAAATGGTGTACACGTCTTTATTGAATTCGCTTTAAGTAATAATGGGAACGACAAAGAAATTCGTTGTCGATGTAGTAGGTGCAAATTATTGAAGCATTTGATATCAAATATGGTAATAGTTCATTTACGCCAATATGGTTTCGTGCCGAATTATTTGGTGTGTGATCATCATGGAGAACTTATAGCACCTAATCCCGTACATTTGGAGGAAGAGGTGGATATTGAAATTGTTCCGACAAATCTCATAGAAGATATGGTTGAAGATACAGCGCGTTCAATGTTACATACTGTTGAAGTTGATGGTAACGATGTTAATGTCGAAGAAGAACCAAGTATTGGAGCAAATTTTTTATATGATTTATTGGATGCTGCTAAGAAACCTCTTTGGGATGGTTGTACAAGTGGTACTCAACTATCAGTAACTGTAGAATACACTGCGATGAAATCAAAATACAACTTCACAGAAGCTTGATTTACAACTATAGCACAAGATACAAAATGGTATATGCCACCCGATAATTTAATGTGTGAGAATCATTATGAAGTGAAAAAACTTATGTGTGCTTTTGATTTGCTGCATCAAAAAATAGATACATGTTTCAATGGTTGCATGTTGTTTTGCAAAGAAGACATCAATCTTAGGAATTGTAAAATATGTAATATGGAAAGATACAAACCAAGAAAAAAGAAGGAAAATGAAGTTCCGCACAAGCGTATGCATTACTTAACCATCACTTTTAGGCTTCAAAGGTTATATGCATCTTCTATAACTGCGCATCATATGAGATGACACTGTGAGAGAACACAGGAAGAAGGTACGTTAACATACCCAGCTGATGGAGAAGCATGGAAACATTTTGATAAGACATACTATGCTTTCGTAGCGGAGAGCTATAATATTAGGCTTGGTTTATGTACGGATGGATTTTCACTGTTCTCTCAATTTGGTTCAAAATATTCATCTTGGCCTATAATCGTTACACCTTACAAATTAACTTCGTGGATGTATATGAAAACTCCGTATATATTTCTCACTATTGCCATCCATGGCCCTGATGTTCCGACACAAGGAATCGATGTATATTTACAACCGTTGATTGAAGAGTTGAAAACATTGTGTTATGAAGGTGTTGAAACACACGACATTTCAAAAAAAAGAATTTTCGTATGTTCGCTTCTCTGCTGTGGACTATAATCTATTTTCCTGCGTATGCAATGCTTTTGGGTTGGAGTAAGGTTGGTCGTCTAGCTTGTACTTATTTTCTACGTATCCAATATTCTTTGTCAATGGATACAAATTCAACACCAAAGAATATGAGGCTGAAAAATTAACTAACAATACCGGTGTATATGTTAAAGGTAGTGATGATCCAAATGATCACATAAATGATTTTTATGGCGTGTTAACTCATATTTTGCAATTAACATATTTCACCAGACCCGCGGAAGAAATTTATTTGTTTAGATGCAACAGGTTCAGTAATGTTCCAGGTTCTGGAATCAACGTGCACCAAAAATATAATATTATTGAAATAAAGCATACATCACGTTATCATAAGTACAATCCGTTTATACTAGCAAAACAAGACCACAGAGGAATACAATATAGAGTACGAGACCGAGTCTGAATCAGAAAACGATGAGGACTGATTTAATAGTATACATGTTGAAAAAATGTAATTTATGCGAGTATTGATGTTATATTTTTTTGTATGTTATATACGATTATTGATGTTAAATCTTGATATGATTACTCATAATTGAATGATATGTTCTACCATAATAAAATAATATGTATATGACAGGTATTATAAATGTCTTTCTTTAGGCGTCGGAGTTCTTTGCAGTCCGGTTCCCCCTCTTCGTCTCAGAGAGGGACCGTTTGCAACAGAGGTGATGGCAGCGGCCCGTCGTAGGAGGCGCCACGTATGGTGGTTAGATTGTTACCGAAGGCAGATGACTCGTAAATATTAAATTTACTTCAGCATTATAAATATTTTGTATGATATATTAGTCATAATTTGTTTGTATCACATTTAATGCAGGGTTTTGAGCTTGAACCTTCAAATATAGTTTTCAGCATTTCTAAGCAGGCATACATGAGCCGTATGACTACGTGCTGGCCGAAATGGCATTGAATCTCAGAGCATGTATGGGAAAGCATCTAGCAGGACTTCCAGGTAAGTGTAAAATTATATATCATTATATATAATCACTTTACAATTTCAACGTATATATAGGGTATGGTAGACCTACAAGTGGAGGACGTTTCTCTTTGCCAACGCCATTGGAACTCTAAAGTTGCAAAGAATTACTGGGATACGATGTCTACCATCAGAAAATCTAGGAAGAAGCCAAGTGGGATGGGTGTGACGCCCCACCTCTATACCCACGCTAACCAAGAACACTACGATGTAGTGCTGTCAATTAGCACGGAGAATAAGACTGTTGAGGAGCGACCATCCGTGTAACTTCTTTGTGCGAGCACCAATATGTCAGATAGAATAGAATGCATATCTTTTAAAGAGGAAATCCAACATACCGATACAAACACAAAGCTATCACACGGTGGCTATATATAATCTTCGGAAACAAATATAGAAATAAACATAACACAAATCAGTCACAGACAAATCATATCACAAAGGCGGAATAAGATATGAATATTACACCTAAAAGTGTATATCAGAGTAGTGGTCAAAAAGATCCACAATAACACAAAAGAATAGATACAAGTGCAGGACAATAGAATACGTATACATCAAGGAGTCTAATCTCAAATGCATACAACAAAAACTACTAAACTAGAGTAGTTATCCAAAAGTCAGAAGATGGCTCCAGATAAGAAGTCATGAGGAAGCACCTGTAAAATCTCAGTCTGACCCGAGTATTATTTATAAGAAAATAATAAACGGATCAGTCTAGCTATAAATATCAGATGATATGGTATAAAGTAAAAGGTATGACATGACCATGTAATAACCATAACGGCATACTACTATAAGTATGTAAATGATAATCAACAAAAGATTAACCAATATCACAAGAATCTTCTCAAAGATAAAAGGGGGTATCATACCCTAAACTTGTATTCATAACAAGTCAATAACACATAAATTCACCAATGCACAAAAACTGATATCATATCAATGAAAATAATGAAAATTGGTGAAGTACAAAATTCCAGAAATCATCACCAGAAATCCAGAAAACACATAAAAGGGGGGAAGGCCTATGAGCCGAATGCTCCACGAATGGTCCGAAGACCTATGAGCCGAATGCTCCACGAATGGTCCGAAGACCGATGAGCCGAATGCTCCACGAATGGTCCAAAGACCGATGAGCCGAATGCTCCACGAATGGTCCGAAGACCGTAGGGTGCTACCCTACATATGTGATGGCGAAACATCACATAAACGGGGTATAGTCTCCCTCGCAGACAAAGAGACATCGCTCAATCGCTAGTCTAAATCACAAAAATGATCGTCATGATCATTAGGAAGTGTTAATTACACTAAGCTAGTAAATATAAGAGTTTAGCTTCATGTCCCATAACCACTTGCTTAACTCAAATATTTACGAACAAACTGTAGATCTCCAATAGAAAATTGTCACAGGAGATTCAATCGAACAAGTCCATAAATTAACCGACGAAGTAAACGCAAGCGTTTCATACCACTTGTTTTGCTAAGCCGTTTAATTATATTTTCTCATACGAATGAGGTAAAGGTTTGTATATACTAGTAGATTGGAAAACAGTTTTATAAACGAGTTTGATATTGAAAATAGAGTTGAAATCGTTTTGATGAAAGAGTTTTGATATTTACTACTAGTATAGAAAACCTTTATATTTTAAAGTGACAAATCATAGAAATGATTGTAGAAACAATCAAGCATTAAAATTCACATTCAAAGACGTGAATAAAATCCAAGAAATCAATTCCCAAAACCATCAAAGTAAGAAGTTCTGTTGAATGTTTTTCGGATAAGATCGCCTACGCAGAGGTCTAACGACCTAAGGGGGATAGGGTCGAGCGACCTAACGAGGTACCATCCCGAAAGAGGAATCATCAAAGTCTTAAGAAATGATAACAACAAATAGGAGACAACACAAATCGATTAAAGTTAGAAATTCAAACCAATAGGCAATATAGGAAAAACTGGAAAATAGGAGCAGGTCGGTCAACCGGACTCCCTGAGTCGGCTGACCGGACCAGAGATAGAAGTGCTCGGGTAGCAGGTCGGTCGACCGGACTCTGAGGTCGGTCGGCCGAAGCCTGTAACCTGCACTTCCAAACAGAGGCAGGGAGATGCTAGAGTAGCAGGTCGGTCGACCGGACTCTGAGGTCGGTCGACCGGAGCCTGTTTCCAGCACTCCCATGCCAATCAAATGAATGCCAAACACTTCCGAAATGCAATCGGTCGAGCAACGGCACTAAGGGTTTACGCCAATCGACTACCCGGCCATATACGCTTTTCAATGCATCACAAAAATCATGATCAAAGATCAAAGTTTGGATTTTTAAAGAATTGAACTCAAAACACTAAAAATTGGAATATTCACCAAATCAATCCAAACCAAAAGCAATTGCACAAGAATAAGTGTTAGGAATTCATACCTAACAATTGAAGATAATTATAGTTTAAGATTTGAGATAAAAATCTCACCTTTGAACCCAAACAAATGAAGACGAAGCTTTTAAAACAAGCTAAGATCAACTCCTCTTCAACACAACCCAAATGAGCTTGAATCTATGCTCAAAAAGAAGAACATTTCTAAAGTTAGGTTTAGAAATTTCTGAAATTGAAAGGAGAACGGGTTGGAGAAGATGAAGGAGATGCTTACCAATGGGTTCTCTTTGAATTTGGAGCTAGAACAAGAATTTGCAAGAGGAACTAGGGCATGGAGTTTTAATTTCCAATCTCTCCCACCATTTTTTGCTTTGAAACTGAAAAGAGGAGGAAGTGAAGATGAATGGGGAGGGATGGTTCAGTTTGGAGGTTAAGTTGGCAAAGGGGACTGAACCCAAAACCAAACCCAAAGTGCAAATGGTCAAATTTTTGACTAGCTCCAAACATATCAAAGTTTATACTCAAAAAGGTCGCAAATGGCATTTTGGACTCAATGGAAGTGGTCTCGAGTCCCAATTCGACTGTTTGCAAAAAGTAGCTTTTCGGACTTCAATCCGATTAACGATTCTATATTTAAGTAAAATATTTAAATATAAAATCGATAAATATGCTGGTTGTTACAATGGGCGACAGCGTATGGGATGCTTGGGTCGCATGGTGGAGTAGCGATGAATTCAGGGTAAGTCTATCGGATATCACCTTAATTTGTTTAGTAGAGAATACATAATTTATACCTATAAAACATAATCTTAATTTTTAATTTGCAGGTGGAGTCAGACAGGAACTCGGCGAACAGGTAGAAAAATCCAGTCACATACCGTGGTGGCTCGAAATCATTTTAGCATCATCGTGAGGACCTAGTAAATTGATTAATTGCAATTACGAATAGTTATTACCACTTTTGTTTAAATTTGTATGAAAAACAAAAATATACACCAATTATTGCAGAAAAGAGTGTGTGCGGCTCCTGTCTCGTATATGGACGTATTTGCACATACCCATGCCGTCAGGCAGACCGACGACGAGGGATCAGTGACGTATGCCTAACATGAGAATGATAAAGCATACGCCGCACATGTAAGTAAATTTTAAGTTATAGTTATTAATAATGATCATTTTAATTAATTAGTTATAAAATATTATAATAATGTCATGTAATATTTAATTGTATTTAATTTTACGTTGCAGGAAAGATTTATGCAAGCACGTGCGCGGATGCTTGAGCATTCGGGATGGGAGCAATTGACCACTGATGAGGAGGACACTATCTTCGACTCCGTTATGGACCTGACACAGAGAAATAGGCGATATGGCTACGACAATCAATCGATAATTTATAAAAATTAACTAAGTTGTAAAAATTGCTTAATTTTTATAAAAGTTACGGAATAACTTAAACATATTTCGACTTGTTTTATAGGCTCGGACCTCACAAAGGGCTTATCAAAAGGCTTAGGACAATGCTGAGATTAATGAGCTTCGACAACAGATTGCACAGCTGCAGGAGCAGGACCGCCTTCGAGCAGCGCAAATGGAGCAACTGAACCAGCATTTGGCCGAGTTTGTGGAGCGTCATGGAGCATTCCCTTCATCTAGTGGTTCCGGAGCCGATGACGAGTCATGAGGTACGTTTTTTCCGTTTTTGTTTTTGAAACTTATGTATATATACAATGAGAGATGGTGAGGTTGATTTGTGGACATGTGGTGTTTGATGTTGATTTGTGGGGTTGATTTATGGGGTTTTATGTTGGATGTTGGATGTATATATTATACACTGATGTTGGATGTAGATATTGTGGTTGGGTGATGTTAGACGGTTTTGTATTGATTGGAAATGTTTGAGTTTGAGGTGGTAACGTTTGAGTTTTATATTATTATTGATATTGATTTTAGTTTATATATCTGATATATATATATTGATTTGATGTGTTGTGATATATATTGATATTGATGTGATGTTTGGCCGCTGAAAGAAATTTTTTTTACCCATATTTCCGACGGCTTCCGACGGCCTATAGGTTGAAAAAACTCCGACGAATACCGACGGCTCCCGATGGTTTATCGGTCGAATATTCCGACGGCTTCCGACGGTTCTCTGGCGAGTTTTCAAGCCACGTGGACGTTTGCACCGTCGGAAAAAACGTCGGAACTGCCGTCGAAAAAGCCGTCGGACGCCGTCGCAACGTTGTCGTCGATTCCGTCGAAAATGAACGAAATCCATGTTCTGTATTCCGACGGGATTTCCGACGTTTCCCGACGGCCGTCAACGGCTGGGAGCCGTCGGAAATCACTCTGTACCTTGTATTGTAAATCAATAAATAAATTTGTATATATATATATAGTAAAGTTAAATTATAAATTTTGTTTCAATAAATTAAATAAAAGTTTATTCGAATTAAAATATCTTTTTTCTAAATTACCTAATAAATTAAACAAATATATAAGCTAAATCACTCGATAAACTAAATAAATATATGATTAACTTAAATATATAAGTTTTTTTTTCAATAAATTAAACAAATTTATTCAAGTTAAGATATAGATTTTGTTAAATACACAAATATAATAGTTTAAATAAAAATATACTTATAAATAACAAACAAAATTTGGTTAAAATATAGAGATTGTCATTAGATAGAGCTGCAACATTTAGTACTGATGTAAAAGAAGAAAACCGATGTTTGAAGTCACATGTCAGTATGCTAGAGAAGAAGCTCGGTTTGCTTATGTATGCATTTTACGACACTTTCCAGATGATGGCATTTCTACTAGGAATGATGGTGACAGTGGGTAGGGTTCGGGGGAGTAGGTAGTATTTGTGTTGGTATGATAGTTTTCATTTCATGGTTTGTATTGTTTGAATATTCTAATGTTGAACATTTGTGTTGGTTGTATGGTTGTAGACATTTGTGCATAGATATTTGTCTAGGTAGTATCCGTTTACATATACGTAAACATTTGTGTTGGTTGTATGGTTCGTTCGTATGCTTGTAGGCATTTGTGTTTGTTATAGTTTACTATTATAATGCTGGATAATATTTGTGATATTATAATGTTGGATAACATGGTTTGGTGGTATTAGTATTGATGCAGCACTTACCGTATTGAATCAATGCCGACTTACCCAAGGTCGTAGACGACCTAACTCTGCCGACCTACTACCCCTTCCCATTGCCGAGCTACAACTTATCACCTCCGACCTAACTTCCACCTCCACTTCCATTACCGACCTAACTCCCACTCCAATCGCCGACCTAACTCCATTTGCCGACCCATCCCCAATTGCCGACCTAACTTCCACCTTCATGCCGAGCTACGACCTAACACTTCTTCCCAAAGTCGCGACCGCCCACGACCTATCCCCAGCCTTCCATGCCGAGCTACGACCTAACCCTAAATCGTTGCCGAGCTATCCCTTAAGTCGCAGTCGTTGCCGAGCTATCCCTTAAGTCGCGAAAAGAAGATGCCGAGCTATCCCTTAAGTCGCGAAAAGAAGATGCCGAGCTATCCCTTAAGTCGCGAAAAGAAGTTGCCGAGCTATCACTAAGTCGCGAAGCAGATGTTGTTAACTCGGAACCGAGTTAGGACTTAAAGTAATTTCGTTGTTTTTTTTTGGTGTAAATTGTAATGTGCCTATAAATAGGCGTGTATGGTCATTTTGTAAGGGTTGTTGAAAATTTAATAAAATTCTCTTTTGTTAGCTTGTTGCTTTCAATTTCAATTGGTAGTCGAGTGTATCTCCTATCTCCACTAACGTCATTCGAGTGCGCTCGGATCATCGTTTGTTGAAGCCGATTCACGGTATCTTGTGCGCAAGATCAACGTCGAAGAATCGTAGATCTCTTTCCGGTATCTTCGGATCAACGAGTCAGAGATAGCTAGAGTTCGGTATCTTCGGATCAACGAATTCGGGCAATTCAGCATTCATCATTCCATCGACTGCTACTTTCTTCGATCGAAGATCGTTTTGAATTATCCGCTGCGTCAGTTTGGTATCAGAGCTTGTTTTAGCCAATCATAGCTAAATCGAGTCTTGGAGCCGAGAATTTGAAGTGTTGAAGTTGTGTTCATCGTGTTCATCATATTTTGCAACAAAGTTGGAGTTTCGATCCATTTCATTTTGGATCAAAGTTCGAAAGGCGTTTGAAAACTTGAAGTGTGAATTTGTTGAAGTGTTTGTGAAGAATACAATCATGCCGCCAAGACGAGTTCAACGTCATCGCAATATTAATGCTTTGTACGGAAGAGAAGAGGCCGACGAAATGGAGCAACGAATCAACGAGAATTTCAATGAGAAGCTTACGGAAGGAATTGGTCGATTAGAGAGGATGATGTTGGAAATGAGTCAAAATCAGAGAAGGGTTTCACCTGAATCGAGCCATGGAAGAAGCAGGATTTCACCACATTCAAATCGAGAGAGAAGTGTCGATAGTGATCATAGAAGCGTGGATCGAGATTGTGATAGAAATGTTGATGATCGAGGTCGTGATAGAAATGTGGCTGATCGAGATCGGAGGAATGTGGATCGTAGGAATGTTGGTGGAAGACGTGATGGTGGTAGAGATGTTGGTGGTCAGGATCGACATCGATATACATCGGATGGTGAAGAAGAGTATGATGGTGGTAGTGTTCATGGACGAGGACGTGGACGAGGAAGGAATCAATCGGAGTACGATCACAAGTGGGAATCGGGAATGAAAACGTAAATTCCTGAATTCAAAGGTGGTATGCAAGCTGAGGAGTTTTTGGATTGGATGGCTAATGTTGAAGAAATTTTTTATTTCAAAGAAGTTCCAGAACGTCGTAGAGTGAAGTTGGTTGCTACAAGGTTGAGGGGTAGAGCTTTGGCATGGTGGCAGCAAACTAAACTTACACGAGAACGAATGGGGAAGTCAAAAGTTGAATCTTGGGAGAAGATGAAGAAATTGATGAAAGCAACGTTCTTACCTTACAATTATCAATCTTTGATGTATCAACGTTTGCAGAACTTGAGGCAGGGCACAAAGACTGTTAATGATTATGCGGATGAGTTTTACCAGCTTATTGCGAGGAATGATATTATGGAAACGGAAGAGCAGCTGACATCTAGATTCATTGGGGGATTAAGAATGCAGATTCAGGATATGGTTAATATGTTCGATCCAAGATCTGTGGCGGAAGCACATCAGAAAGCGTTGGCTTGGGAGAAGCAGGGACGACGAGGAGGTGGTGTGTTTACGAATTCCAATAATCAAGTGAAGGGTGTTGGTGGAAGTTCTAATGTGTCTAAACCTATCAGTAAACCAGTGGTGAAGGAGGTTGAGAAGGCAAAGGTTAACAACGGTTTCAAATGTTACAACTGTCAGGAGTTGGGTCATAAAAACAATGAATGTCCAAAGCCAAAAAAGAGAGCAATGATTGCTGAGGTTGAGGATGAGGATGAAGAAGCTGAATGCTCTAATTCTTTACCAGTTGAGGAGGAAGATTTACTGTCGGGAGATGACGGGTATGCATTGATGATGAGGAGAAGTTGTTTAACACCGAAGCAAGAGGAGGAAAGTAGTTGGTTGAGAAACAATATCTTTCAATCTACATGCACTATTCTGGGAAGAGTTTGTAAATTTGTTATTGATGCTGGAAGTTGCGATAATATTATCTCTACAGAAGCAGTGAAGAAGTTGGAGTTGAAAACTGAGAAACATCCTAAACCGTACAAGTTAGCTTGGTTGAGGAAGGGTGGTGAAGTGAAAGTTGGACGAAGAGCTTGTGTGAAGTTTTCAATTGGGAAGAAATACAAGGATGAGGTTTGGTGTGATGTAGTAGACATGGATGTGTGTCATCTGTTGTTGGGCAGGCCATGGCAGTTTGATAGAGCAGTACAACATGATGGACGGACCAACAGTTACAGTTTCATGTTCGAAGGTACAAAGATTACTCTGGTTCCGAAGAAACGCCAACAGGAAGAAAACAAAGTGGAGGAAATCGAAGAGCTGAAAACTCTATTGACTTTGAAGGAGTTTGTTAAAGAAGTTGAAGAAGAGCCGGAAGTATTCTTGTTGATTGGACGAGAAAGCAGTGAAGAGATTGAAATTCCAGAAGAAGTTAAACCAGTTCTGAAAGAATTTAACGATGTATTTCCAGATGAGTTACCAACGGAGTTGCCACCGTTGAGGGATATACAACATCAGATAGATCTTGTTCCCGGTGCTGTATTGCCACACAGACCACATTATCGAATGAGTCCGAAGGAACATGAAGAATTGCGGAGGCAGGTAGAGGAATTGCTTGAGCAGGGGCGTGTGCAGGAGAGTCTGAGTCCTTGTGCTGTACCAGCTTTATTGGTACCCAAGAAGGATGGGACGTGGAGGATGTGCACTGACAGTCGAGCATTGAATAAGATCACTGTGAGATATAGATTTCCGATGCCGAGGTTGGATGACTTGTTGGATCAAATAAGCGGAGCTACTATCTTTTCTAAGATTGACTTGAAGAGCGGTTATCATCAGATTCGCATTAGACCAGGGGATGAATGGAAGACAGCATTCAAGACGAGGGAAGGATTGTATGAATGGCTGGTAATGCCGTTTGGTCTATCGAATGCACCAAGTACTTTCATGAGGGCGATGAATCAGATTTTTCGACCGTTCATTGGGAAATTCGTGGTGGTGTATTTCGATGATATTCTTATTTACAGTGGGAGTCCCGAGGAACATTTGAATCATCTTAGAGAAGTGCTGATGGTATTGCGACAAGAACAATTCTATGCTGCAACGAAGAAATGCGTGTTCATGACGCATAGTGTTTTATTTCTGGGGTATGTTGTTTCAGAGAAGGGAATACAGGTTGACCAAAGTAAAGTTGAGGCGATCAGAAACTGGCCGCAGCCCAAGACGATAACGGAAGTTCGTAGTTTTCATGGGTTGGCTTCATTTTATCGAAGGTTTATCCCACACTTTAGTAGTGTGATGGCGCCTGTTACAGATTGTATGAAAGGCAAACAGTTTTCATGGTCAGAGGAAGCAGGGATTGCTTTTGGAAAAATCAAGGAATTGCTGACGTCTGCACCAATTCTAGTGCTACCAGATTTTCAGTTGGTGTTCGAACTACATACTGATGCATCCAAGGTTGGGATTGGAGGGGTGTTGAGTCAGAAGGGGCATCCTATTGCATATTTCAGTGAGAAGTTGTCAGGAGCAAAGATGCGATACAGTACATATGATGTGGAGTTTTATGCCGTTGTGCAATCTATTAAACACTGGAGACACTATCTATTTCAGAAGGAGTTCGTTCTTTACACTGATCATGAAGCATTGAAGCATTTGCAAGGGCAAGACAAGATTTCAGCGAGACATGCATCGTGGATTGCATATCTGCAACAGTTTACTTTTGTCGTTAAGCACAAGTCAGGGGTAACCAATCGTGTGGCTGATGCTTTGAGCAGAAGGAGTCATTTGTTGACGACAATGAAAGTTGAAGTGATAGGGTTTGAAATGTTACCGGAATTATTTGTTGAAGATCCTTACTTCATGAAGTTTGTTGAAAAAGTAAAGGAAGGAAATACGGATGAATTTGTGTTGGTGGATGGTTTTCTGTTTAAGGGAAATCTTTTGTGCATCCCAGACTGTAGCTTGAGAATGAAGATTGTTAAAGAACTACATGAAGAAGGCCATGTGGGTAGAGATCGTACGTTACAGTTGATTTCACAATCCTACTTTTGGCCATCGATGAGGAAAGAGGTGGAAAGGTTTGTGGAGCGTTGTCATATTTGTCAGGTTTCGAAAGGAACTGCGACAAATGCTGGTTTACATATGCCATTACCTGTACAAATTAAACCATGGGTTGGTGTGAGTATGGACTTCGTGTTGGGATTACCGAGGACACAACGAGGTAACGATTCCATATATGTGGTGGTGGACAGGTTCTCGAAGATGGCACACTTTATAGCTTGTAAGAAAACGGCAGATGCTGTTCATGTTGCTCAGTTGTTTTTCAAGGAGATCTATCGACTTCATGGATTGCCAGAATCTATTGTGTCAGATAGAGATACTCGATTTTTGAGTCACTTTTGGTTGAGTTTGTGGAAAATGGTGGGAACGAAGCTGAAATTTAGTAGTGCTTATCATCCGCAAACGGATGGACAGACTGAGGTGGTTAATCGAACGTTGGGAAACTTGTTGAGGTGTCTTGTTCAAGATAATCTAAAGAGCTGGGATGTGAAGTTATGTCAGGCAGAATTTGCCCATAATCGTGCTGTGAATCGAAGTACTGGGTTCAGTCCATTCCAGATTGTTTATTCGAGCCTACCAAAGGGACCGTTGGATTTAACGGTAATACCACAATCAATGAAGACAGTTAAGAAAGCTGCTGATTTTGTTGACGGGTTGAAAGAATGCCATAGAATCGTTCAGGAACGATTGGAAAAGGCAAATGAGAAGTATAAACAAATGGCGGATAAGAAACGAAGGAGTGTAGTCTTCAAAGAGGGTGATTTTGTTTACGCGGTATTGACGAAAGATCGTTTTCCAGTTGGGACTTACAACAAGTTGAAAGCACGAAAGATTGGACCAGTAGAAATCTTGAAGAAAATCAATGACAATGCTTATCAGTTAAAGTTGCCAGATCATATTCACACTGCAGACGTTTTCAACGTTAAACATTTGGTTCCATACTATGGGGAGGAATTTGTCGATGGTGACAAGGGTGTGAATTCGAGGACGAATTCCTTCCAACAAGGGGAGGATGATGCAGCACTTACCGTATTGAATCAATGCCGACTTACCCAAGGTCGTAGACGACCTAACTCTGCCGACCTACTACCCCTTCCCATTGCCGAGCTACAACTTATCACCTCCGACCTAACTTCCACCTCCACTTCCATTACCGACCTAACTCCCACTTCAATCGCCGACCTAACTCCATTTGCCGACCCATCCCCAATTGCCGACCTAACTTCCACCTTCATGCCGAGCTACGACCTAACACTTCTTCCCAAAGTCGCGACCGCCCACGACCTATCCCCAGCCTTCCATGCCGAGCTACGACCTAACCCTAAATCGTTGCCGAGCTATCCCTTAAGTCGCAGTCGTTGCCGAGCTATCCCTTAAGTCGCGAAAAGAAGATGCCGAGCTATCCCTTAAGTCGCGAAAAGAAGATGCCGAGCTATCCCTTAAGTCGCGAAAAGAAGTTGCCGAGCTATCACTAAGTCGCGAAGCAGATGTTGTTAACTCGGAACCGAGTTAGGACTTAAAGTAATTTCGTTGTTTTTTTTTTGGTGTAAATTGTAATGTGCCTATAAATAGGCGTGTATGGTCATTTTGTAAGGGTTGTTGAAAATTTAATAAAATTCTCTTTTGTTAGCTTGTTGCTTTCAATTTCAATTGGTAGTCGAGTGTATCTCCTATCTCCACTAACGTCATTCGAGTGCGCTCGGATCATCGTTTGTTGAAGCCGATTCACGGTATCTTATGCGCAAGATCAACGTCGAAGAATCGTAGATCTCTTTCCGGTATCTTCGGATCAACGAGTCAGAGATAGCTAGAGTTCGGTATCTTCGGATCAACGAATTCGGGCAATTCAGCATTCATCATTCCATCGACTGCTACTTTCTTCGATCGAAGATCGTTTTGAATTATCCGCTGCGTCAAGTATGGTATATGAGTTTGTGATATTAGTATGTTATATTGATGTAATTATATATCATATACATTTGAATTTGTGATTGAAGTGAGAAATGCGGCAGAAATGTTGCAAATATATTTTAGCAAATGAAACGGTAGGAAGTCGGAAAATCCATTTTTTGCATTTAATTAGACGTTGGAATGACGTTGGCGAATTGTCGATAGGGCTTCGGCAAATCCAATTTTAACAATTTAACAAGAAGTCGGTAAGGCATCAGGAACGTGGCGTCGCAAGGCATCGGGAATAGTCGTCGGTGTGACATTAATAAGTACCCCACAGAGTACATATTTAGGACGTCAGAAAAAAATTTCTGACAACATTTGTATACATGTTGGTTATGGCGTTGGAAAGGCGTCTCCTGACTTTACGCCGACGCCTTTTGACATCGGTAGTAGCAGTTATTTTTGAAGTGAATAAGCCTCGTATGAAGATTTATATTTGCCACTTTAAATTGCACAAATACATTTTCATATGTGTACTTGCACAATTTTGAAGTGCGCAAATACAAAGTTTGAATTGCATATTTGCCGTACTTTCAAAGTGCCCGGATACAAATTCCGAACTAGGTTAATAAGTTTGCAACTAAGGTTATCATTACAGTAAGTGTTTAACGTTCCCGTTTTATAATTAACTCTATTTTTATGCTATGCATCATTAGAAATACATGACATGACACATGAGAACGAACTTGGCTACTACAAAATGCAGCGCCAGCGAATTTCTTCAACTATTTCATCACTGCTACAGACGGTTATTCCCGTTACATAGTTTTTCCTTTCCAACAAAAAAGAAAAAAAGCTTCACTCATTGGTATGGTCCCTGTATCCAGTTATAATTTTGCTAAGAACGAGCAATAAAAGAGTCACGGGAAGACATGCAAGTGGTTAATTAGTACAAACAGCAAGCCAGATTAAAGCGTACGTCCTCTGTGTGGTTATTGGTTACTGCATTGGTCCCTTAGCTCAATACTTCATGCATAACAAACCAGTTAATAACAAACCAGTTGATTAGTACAAACAGCAAGCCAGATTAAAGCGTACGTCCTCTGTGTGGCTATTGTTTAATTACTGCATTGGTCCCTTGGCTCAATACTTCATGTTTAGCTTCATGCATGATAAAACTCTATAATCAGATTTATACTTTGGCCACACTGCCACCCCGACTGATATATCAGTTGGGATCTTTGATCTCCTATATATATGCAGCTTGGAATTATGCACAAAATATCACTTTACAAATGTCAGTGTACGTCGTTTCTTTTACAAAATTATTGTTGTTTTTATCTATCTTTATGTCCCCTCTTTCAAATTTAAAAGTCAAACTAAATTAAGTTAAAATTTATAAAAATGAATTTAATTTTTGGAACCAGTATTACAACTTTTTCAATTTTCAGAAAATTTTCTCAATTTCAAGAAAGAATCAACTCTGATAAAATAAGTAAATAAATTCTTTTGAATTAAAACAATTGGTTGTGAAAGTTGGCCTCATTGATGTTTTAGGTCTCATTCTTCTTCATCAAGGTTGGTGGAGTTGATCAAATCTCATTAATTATAAGGTTTTAATTTGTTGGATTATAAAATAAAAATACCACTAAGAAAAAAGGTATTTTAGTAATAGATTATTTTAGAAAATTAATGGTGTATGCTAGTTGATTTTTTTGAGTATTAATAAAATTTGCCTTTCATTTTATCCTTTTGTAAAATTTGATAATTCCTTGATCATCTGCATTGCCTGGGTTATCTTTAGTTTTTTTATTTTTGTGATGTCATCGAACGCTCTCAGTTATGTGATTAAATAACCTACTTTGATTGCCAATGATGAACATTTATATGTTCGAATTATAAGTGATAAGTTTTTAATATCTATCAAGATTACAAGAATGTTCCAGCAACAGAAATTCGATGTTCCGATACTGTTTATGAAACAGTGCAACATACATTGGACCTTGGGTTGACATGATTATAAACTAATTATATTGCAGCAACTAAAAATACAGACAATACTTAACTAAAGCACTTCAAGATATTTCGAAACAAACTCTTTAATTAACCATTTCCTTCCTCTCCTTCTACATTATCAATCTCATTCAAGCAAGAAAAGTAAGAAGAAGGACAAGTAAACGAAGATGAAGAACAAGTAACAGACACACTGCTGCTGCTGCTAAGACCCGACGAACTACCACTCATTGATTCAAAAAGAAAATCGACGTAAGCCTTAACAATATACCCATGAGTCCATTTCACGTTCATTCTCAAGTACCATTGCAGCATTTCTTCAAACCAAACCGCATCTTTAACTTCACCTCCATTGTGGTAGCTTGCTTCGATCATCTCCTTCATGGAAAACTTGAAGTCATTGTATATGTCTTTTGATTCCATTTCGACTGCAATGCTTCCTTCAAAAGGGAGATGTAACGTCTCTTCAAGTGCTAGCTCTTTACCAACGATGTTTCGATCGATGCATAGCCTTTTGGAGTTCAATGCATGCATTGCCGCCTCGACCGATGAGCGTTCTGAAATGGTGGTTGATAAGGTTTCTTCCTCGGTTGAAGGCATGCGAAAAGAAAGGGTTTCTGGTTTTGTGCAAGAAGGAAAATGGCATGAGAATGGAAATAATATTGGTTTTGTGTTCTTGGACTTGAAGAGAGATTTGAAGGGCAGTGATTTTCCCATCAAATGATTTTGATATTATATTTGAGTTTGATATGTTCTTGTGAAGGGTTTGAAGGAGTGGGTAGTATATACTAGGAATTAGTTTTGTGGGGTGCTTTTTGAAGGGAAAGAAAAATATCATGGGAGGGAAAGTGATGATTCTCATGTAGGTCTCATGTTTCTGGATTAAGTAGTTGAGGCAGATTGAGAAGTGGCATTAAAATATGACCTCTTAAATAAAGGTATATGGATATGATACTTTTTCGGCTGTCTGTTTGCATATCAATGTAACAGTCATTAAAAAATTGGGACGTATTTCAAAAATACATTTTAAAAATAGGCTGCTGGATCAACCTTACTTCAATGATAGTTTCATCCACATTTGTACATGTAATGCGCATATACAAAAGCTAAAACATACATATTTCTATAATAAATTTACAATGAGTTCTATTACTGTTTTATTATATTGTTTCGATGTATCTCGCATTGAAGGTGGATAATAAATATATATTGAAAATAATAGTCTCATATAGTAAAAAGTAATAAAGGTGGAGTCTAAGTAGTAAATATCGGTATCAGGTACGTACCAATCAAGTATCGATATAAGATATTTTCAAAATATCACGATAATATCGGATAATATAGTAATACTGGACATAACTATAACATGTTATAAACGATATTTTACTATGTTGTAGTGGTATATTTATTTAAAAATTTTAAATGTTTGGGAATATATTACTAATAAAGACCGATTTCATAAAGTTTATAGATTACAATCTCCCTAGGTGAATATGCTATTAATACAAGCCATAAAATAGGCTTATAAAATGTGAGAAATTTGTATAATGTGCATTTTTTTTTTCATCATTTAAATACGGTATTCTTTGTTTTTTAGTCATCTAATCATCTCTATTATTTTAAAATTTCATATTCATAGTTCCTTCATTTTCATTTTGACTTAAATTATCGAATAAGTAATGTTGATTTGATATTAATTACTACTTTTAGCCACTTCTTTATTGGTGCAGGTATATAACTTTACCGTTTTTCGACTTTTTATTCTTGTTGCATGATAAAGAAAATAAAGAGTGGATTTCGATATACATATTAGAAAAAAATGACCAAAAGAGAATAACTTTTTGTGATCACCTAAAATAAAACATGTAAATAATGAAATAAGTAAAATGTTATTTATTGAAAGACCGTCATTAAAATATATCGTTAAAACAGAAAAATTATAACCTTTGGATTTTGAATATGGTCTACATATTATCATTTGCCACAGAGCCGATCCAGAGGGCAGCCCGTGGGCTGGGGCAACCCACTGGGTCGGGGCAAAATTTAGTAATATTTGAGTTATAAAGTATTTAAATATAAAGAACTGGTTAGAAACTAAGTGCATTTGTAATTCTGGTTCAGTGGTAATGGCTACTGTTTGCTTCATGATGTGCAGGGTTCAAATTCCATTAGGACAGCATTTTTTGACACAACAATCATCTTCAGTTGATCTTGACTTTGGGCTGGGACAGTAAATTATTTGGGCCGGTACTGATTTGCCATATACTAAAATCAAACTTTGAGAATGCGAAGATATATATTTTTCATTTGACTCTTAGCAGCACATATAATAATTAATGATCGATATTCACAAAAATATCAAGTATTCTATACATAATATCGAAGCCATATATCAGCAAACATCAGACAATATACCGACAACGATATTTTAAGCGGTATTTTGTAAAAGTATTGGCTAATAAGCAATATGAGATGTCTCAACGATGTTATTTGATATTAACTAGCTACTTAATATGAAGTGTGTGTATATGTGTTTGATCACATTTAACAACTAATGATTTTTTTGTTAAAATGTATTGACCAAGCTATGTTGTCCATAAGGATAGATGTGTAAAAGAATCCCAAAATTTCAACACATTGAACTAAGTTATTGTTTTCTTTGAAATCAATCCATATAAATGCAGATTTACTTTTCTTTGAAATCAATCCATATAAATGCAGATTTACTGTTATTTTGAAGAAATAAAAATAAATCACTAAGATAAAACTGTCCATTTTGCCTATCCTTA
Organism: Allium fistulosum; assembly: GCA_030737815.1. NCBI lineage: Eukaryota > Viridiplantae > Streptophyta > Magnoliopsida > Asparagales > Amaryllidaceae > Allium > Allium fistulosum. The sequence continues at coordinate 512,489,631 of CM060907.1, read as the reverse complement.
CATCTTATATGTTCTAGATATCATTACAACTTCTGCATAAAAATCCAAAATCCTCTTCAAAATAATCAATATTCACGAACCAAAAATATTATACTATACATTATTTATCAAAGTAGGTCACTAGAGTTCCCAATTAACTATGATACTTATTTCAGTAGCAAATATGCAAGGATGTGTTCAAACAAATGAGTGGCTGTAAACTGTAACAATTTCGTGACCTATTCATTCAATTTTATTCTCGGAAAAAGACGTTTTTTCTCCTCTTATTTATACATTTATAAACTATTCTAAAAAAAATAAAAAATTCATTCAATTTTATTCCTTGCAGTTTATGCTTGTATTTATATAATCTAACACTTGTTGCCGTTGCCAAAATGATGTCTCTATCTCTGGGCCATGCATACACGACAACCTGGACTCATTGTAACTTTGCACAAACATTCTGTACCCAAAAATATTCGCTAACTTGGTTAAAACAGGATACTAAAACAGAACATCTGCGTTTGTCTTTTTCTTGTTTTCCTACCTGCGTGTCACGAGTGCAAATTTACGTGCTCATACAATGCAAAACTAACAAGGTACTGTTGTACATATCAACAGCGTTTTACAGCTTCTAAGGTTAAAGCCTTAGAGTTTTGGAGTAACGGCCATGAGAGGATTTGAGAGTATCGGTTTTGACCGTACATGCTCGTAGCGATTTTGATTGGTTCACATGAAGTGTTGTTATAATCGATAAATACATACACTTTAGAGTTTAACATACACCGATAAGAGTTTTCTACTAAAATAATATTACATATATATTCTTATATTAATTTTCTAGTTTTGCGAGGCTCCGTTAGAACGTTTTGTAGTAGCGGTTATGAGAGATTTTAAGAGTATCAGTTTTGACTGTCAATAATCGTAGCAATTTTGATTGGCTTACCCGTAGTGTTGTTATAGCCAATCAATAGAAACTTGAAAGTTTAACATACACCGGTTGTAAGAGTTTTCTACTAAAATAATACTATATATATCATTATATTTATTATTTAGTTTTATGAAGATTAACTTTTCAATATGATTAATAGAGGTATAATTGGAAGAAAAAAATTATAATACCTTAAAACACCTCAATTTGATGAATTGAGAACTGACATTAAAATTACACTACACTGATTTTATAACTAGAAATAATCGGTAGGCCTGTAAACGGCCAAATACAGATTCAGACAGTGTCATATCTGTATGCGTGTACGAAATTATTTTTGAATATCGAATATCTGTATCAATGAATAAGGATGTACATCAGATATTTATCGGATATTCTTCGACCAGCTCAACTAACAAATCAAAACAAACAAATAAATAAAATTTGATTTATTATAAATTCATTTCAGCACTAAAAGTATAAAAAATAATAAATACGCTAAGAAAAATAATTTTAAGCGGCAAATATTGAATTTTATATACATATTAATTTTTTTACATACATAAAATAGTAAATGACAATCATTTTATATACTAAAATACAAAAAAAATAACTATAATCTTGATAAAAACTGGACGGATTATTATCGGATACGGATATGGTGATATCCACATCCGTATTCGTTTTTTCGTATATCTGCTAATTTTTCATATTTCGAATATGGATACGGACGAATTTCGAATTTTTTGAGTAATCGTTGACAACCTTAATAACCGGTGTAAAAAACTTGCAAAAAATGTTTGTCAGAGCACCTGAAACACGGAGCGTCCAAAACCGGTAAAAGAACTTGCAAGCGGAGCCTAATCCTTTAATATGGTTAATATGTGTATAATTGAAAAAAAACGCCTCAAATCAGTATAAAAAACTCTCAAGCTGAGTCTAAGTATGAACTAGTTTTCTAAACTGAAATCAGTAACAAAATAATCAAAGCTACCGGCAAATTAAACAAAATAGATCAAATTGATCTACGTTCTAGAAATCAACAACGATCTCATTTATTACTTAAAGAACAGTGAACACATTATATTTCTCGTTTGCATTTGAAAAAAAAAAGTAACGGAGGAACCCCGTATGTAACAATGATTAAAGCATCATAAGATGGGGTCTATGTGGACAAAATCTCAGTCAGAGACTACAGGGTTTTGAATCTGCACCCTGCTTATGGATTCTATAACTAATTCAGTCATATTTGATTTCTAACTATACGTGCTCCTGTTAAATCAATTTAACATGCCCTTGTGCTTAAAAATAGGAGGATTGTTAAAAAAATTGCATGTTTTTCGGCTGGGAATTACCAAATGGAGTTTTTAGGCTCAAGGAAAAAGATAGAGAAAAATTTAATTTCAGGGACAAGAAGTTTGTTTTTTAGGCTGAAGGACACTTTTTAGTGTAAATCACAGAATAATAGTTGTAATTATCATTTTCAGTTTACACTAAAAAGTGTCCTTCAAACTAAAAAAAAACTTTTTATCCCTGAGACTAAATTTTTTTGCAACTTCTTTCTTGTGGCTATTTACCTGTTACGGCAAATTTGGATCTGTTTTTCGGTAGAAGATTGCCGATTTTAATGCAACTTTTTTCTTTATCGGTGGAGGTTGACCGAATTTTTTGACCCTGCCTCCTCCAAATGTGGATTCTAGTTGTCAATCTCCATCAATCTCCAAAACCTCATAGGTTGTGAGATAGCATCACATGGCAGTGGCCCAAAGCACAAAAATTATTGGAGGCCCTACCAAACAAAATTATGTGAGTTAGCCAATTTTTTGTGCATGTATGGTTTCTTTCTAGATGAGTTGGATCCAGTTTACACTTATATCAATCAACAAATCTTCATCATCCTCAAATACCTTATCATATATGATTCTTCTTTAATAAAGAGTTAATCCACATACATATATCAATCATCATCCCATCTTTAGATTTTCATAATTCATAGCACTACATGCCAAAAAACACAGATTTGATAAAATATTTTTTCTACTAAAAATCTTAAATTTCTCTGTCCCGATGCGCCAATCCAATCAAAACTCAGACTTTTTTTTATAAAAGTGTACTTTCTCTCTCCTAATGAAGTAATTAATTGCAAAGTTTATAAAAAAATCTGTGTTTGATTGGCTTAGATATATTTCTTGATTTGATTAGGGACATAACTATAAATACTTAGAAGACTCCATCCCATGTAAGTACCCTTGTATCACGTAGATCTTAGATCTCATATCTCTTTCTAGAAATTTAACAAAGTTCTCTTCTCCCGTTTATTTAATTTACATTTTTTTAATATAGTGAATTGTGTGGTTTAATCAATTAGATTTGCTAGAACACGTTTAATCTTCTCTTGTTTTCATTTTTCTTTTTAAATTAGTAATTGCCTTTACAATTAGCTTTGGTTGTTATCCTAATTTTATTTTATTTATTTTTCTATTTGCTCATTTTTAGTTATGTTCTTCAATCTTCATGTTCCGCAACTCTTGTACTTTTTTTTGTCAACTTCTTTTATCTTCATTTTCTAGTGTTTCGAAATAAATTAGATTTAATTTTTGTATTTGATAAAAGTTGAATGATTTAATTGGTACAATTTTTTTTTTGATTAGATTCAAAATGATTGAAAAATTATAGGTATGTTTCAGATTAAATTTCAATATTAGTTTCTAATACTTTTGATTTTATCAAACTATATATTACATCTCTCTCTAAAAATGCATACTACATACCCATATAGTTGGAATAATTTGTCAATTTGCATTTTCCTAATTCAACAGAAAAGGAGCAAATAACTTTTTAACGCTATTTATGGTTTTTTCCCTTTTGAAATTTTAATTTAATTTATTAATGTTTTTTGTTTTGTTTTCTTATTCATATCTTTCTTTAATAATAGTTGTAATAGTTTTGGTGTCACATTTTTTTGATATCAATGTGAACTATCAAAAACGCCCTTCTATATATTATCAAATCTTAATCACTTTAAAATAGGATCAAATATTAAACTTCTTTTACAAATTCAAACACCCATAAAAGTAGGATTTAACAATTAAACATGTTTTACAAATTTAAAACGCTTTTAGAAATAAGACCTAAAATTAATCTTCCTTTATAAATTCAAAATACTTCTTTACAAATATACAAATCTTAATATCACTTGAAAATAAAAAATTATTTTTTTGACTGATTTATACATTAGGAAATTATTGTCAAGGATAAAATTTCTCAGGATTTTAGCCTCAAGGACAAACCTTCAGTAATTTAGCCTGAAGGACAACTTTCTTTAGGTATCAGTTTTTAAGTTTTTAGGTATCAGTTTGTAGTTATCGGTATCAGTTTTTAGGTATCAGTTTTTATTTTGGTAGTAGTTTTGGAAAAATATTTGTCCTTATGAATAATTTTGAAAGAATGTTTGTCCTTATGAATAATTTTTAGGAGAATGTTTGTCCTTGTGGATAAAATATTGAGGTCGTGTCCTTGAGGCTAAAAATATACAAATCCTTTAAATTAATTTTCCATTTATACATATACAATTTATAACGCGAAGCGCGTGCCATATCACTCGTAAAATAATCATTCTTCATTAATAGATTTGGTACATTATCTCTATTATATTGGTATGAGATACCATCATTTCTAGAACAAGAATAACAATAAAAACTTTTATTTATGTTTGTTTTCATTTAGCATTTTACTATTGTCAAAATAAAATACAGTTTACTTTTTTTTCTTTCTTCTCAGTTCCTTCTTCCTCATACCTCCTCTTTGACCAGACCTTCCCTACACAAACCACCTCCATCCACTGCCCATAAACCCGCTTCCAAACCCCACCGTATGCCCACATGTAACGATCGCGATTTTTCGACGCTCGAAAGTCGACATTAATACGTCCACTGTATCAAATGTCGCGCAATCGAATGCCGGAAAACCGAATCATTAGTTTAAAAGAAGAGGTAGAAGAAGACAGAAGAAAAGAAAGAACAGAAAAATAGAAACAATATCAGAATCTCACATTCGCAGAGGAACAATATATAATAGATAATCACTAATCTTTAAAACAAAAGACTATATCAGTTTATACATACATCAATCAGAGTCAATATACAACTCAATACAACAATGGACAGTTATATAAACTTGTCCTCATACAGAATACATAGCGGAATAAATAAACAAGTACGGTAGTACGTCTCGCCATCCAGCTCATCTCTAAAGCTCCAGAATATCTAGAATATCCTGATAACATAACTCTAGACTGCCCGTATGGAAAATTATGGGCACCCAGAGTTTAGAAAGGGAACAATAAACTCTGAGTCAGTCATGGTGACTGGTGTGAGATCGTAAAACAGTTATATTCACAAAGAAAATAAAACAAATTCGCAATGCTTTTGGAAAATGAAACTACCATAAGGCCTCCCGCCACACACACAATGCAAATGCAGAATTGGAGGAGATTTCTCCTTATGATAGTCAAATATGCTTACTACGAAAAATCACTTGATATTATAATTAATGTCTAGTGTGGAAAACATTTCGAAAGTATAATATCAATCTTAGCCAACATACAACCATTTTTGTATGCCTGCTATAGCTACTATGTTCGATAGCAGGTTGCCGCCACATTCCATAGCAGGTTATACAACTAAAACCGTACAAGGCTCGTATTGTTTCTTTGGATTTCCAACAAATGGTCAGGCAAAGGAACTTCCTTACACCGAAATGGAAATGCCTCTGGAAAGACGCCCCGAGAACCTAACCGGATCTCTGCAAACACAAGGCTGACGCTACCTCACGTTTTAACCAAGCTGTAACTAGGTAACTAACACACGAGCTATGCCATCCCCCGGTCGTCACCGACCTTTATCCGAGGATCCTCAACCACAAAGCAACAACCACAAAGTATAATAAATTTGCAGCATCAACATTGGTAAAATATTTGGGCTACATACCATGATATCACCTTTTATCCAAAAGGGAATGACATACCCTAGGGGCGCGACCCCTAAAAACCTTGCCGCAACATTCCTGTTTCGACCATTACCGGGTTGTGAGGCTCGACGAAGTCTCGTCCACAAAGCTACGCTTTTTCATAAAGCCACGCTTTTTCACAAAGCCACGCTTTTTCACAAAGCCACGCTTTTTCACAAAGCCACTGTAACAACCCGCAAATTCGTAGCATTTAATTATCGCCATTAGGTGATTAAATCGTTCGTAAGTTTTTATTGAAATTAAAAATCAATTTGAAATTCTTTTATAAACATGGTTAAAGGTTATTCGGGCCTTTAATAAATACACTCTTCTATTTTAATTGGCCCAATTGTATTGATGAAGAGTTTTTACTTGATACCCACTGCCGTTCTTTCTTTTGGTGGATTCAAACCCGTTCCCCATTCCTTTTGTTCATTCGAAAACCCTAGGCTAAGAAAAACGAGACGAACATTAATGGTGGCCTCATCTATCTCGTTCAACTGAATTGGAGCTTTGGCTTCGTCGATTCTCGGTTAGCCCGTTCCTCTGAGATTTGGACTTCGCCTTCGTCGATTGTTGTAGCTCTGGCTTAACCTCGTTCGTTTTCACTCCCATGGCAAAGGTGAGTGTTACCGCTCACATCTAATTCAACTGCTCAATTTCGTGATTTGGGTTTTTAGTTGTTTATATAGGGTTTATAACCCTTGATTTTCATCATATATATTTTATCTAAATTCGTCAAATCTTTTGCTTGGCTGTTGATTTTCGTGTGGATGCTCGAGATGAATTCTGACCATTTCAATTTCGTATATTTGATTGCTTGGTTACTTGATAATCTCGGCTTTGAATTTTTCTTGCTCGATTCTTGACCACATTGTCTATGACCTGTTCAACTTCATATATTTTGATCACGCTGGCTTTGACTTGGTTACATACGGCTATGTACACGCTTCGACTTCGCTATGACAATCTTTTCCTGGTCTGGTTCTCGGCCTATTGTGCATTTGACATTGCTCTTGGTCATGTTGGTTTCATCTGAGTGTTGCATATCGTACCCTTGGTTCCTGTTGCACTTCACCTGTGATATTCTGTCCGGTCATTGCATTTGGTTATTATGGTTGTTGATTTAGTGCTTGTTTGTATATCATTATTTTGGAACTGTTTTCGTCTTTGTTAATGTGATGTTCTTCTGTTCCTCCCTGTAGCAGCTTTGTGCATTCCTCTGGCTATTTGTATTTATCCCTATAGTATACTCGAATTGACCTTAATTTTGCATTTGGTCAGTGTGCTTTGGTCAGTGGCATTGATATCTTTAGCTCGATCGACAGTTGCTGTTCATTGCATATATTTGCAAATTTATCTGGCTTCACTGTGAACTTTGGCTCTGAATCATGGTAGTTCACTGTATTGTGCTTTTGTTTTGTCATTCGACTTACAGGTGCATTGACTTGTACCTGTGCACTTGTGTACTTTGTGTTCTGTTCATTAGCTTGGTAGCAATCCTTATAGTATTTGTGAAATGCCATGACTGTTCTTCGTTCCACTGTGCACTGCTTGACTCGAAATCTAGTTGCCTCCTTGTGATGATATTGTTACTGGTGCAGTTTTGGGTTTCCAGTTGTATGTCAGATTGGTTCATGTCTTGTTGTAGTTCCTTGGTCTTTGCATATGTTGTCTGGGTTCATACTCCATTGTTCCTTTGCATATTTGTAATGAGATGCACCATGGTTTCTCTGACCAGTCTTGAACACTGCATAATTGTAGTTGTGAGTTGCATCCATGTGTTTGCTGTGTTGCCATATCTTGTGCTTGAGCTTGCATGCTTCATGTTGCTTCATGCTTCATATTCTTGCATGCTTTGTTGGATTGTTTAGTGTCTCCTTGAATTTGTGTTCACTGTCTTGACTTCACTTGACTTTGATCTGTGACTTTGATCATCTATTTCGGTGATGATATTGATATACTTGCTGGAGCTGCTGTACCTGATCGCTTGCATATGCATTCATGTAGAACATATGTGTTATCACCTTGTCCTGGATTAACATTTTGCTGTGATGTTGGTGTCACTTGATTCAGTGATGTATCGGCATTGCTGTATCTTCATTTTGTTCAAGTGTACTTGTCTTTAGCTGTTCATGTTCCTATGCTTGTTGAAGCTTATGTTGTGGCTTCACTCGTATCTCTTGTGATATCTTTTGAGTCTGTTTACTTTCTGACCAATATGGGTTAGATATTTTGATTTCTTCGACGTATTAATTACTATTAATACTCGGAATTGTGGTGAATTTATATTCTGTTGTGGCGTGGCAGTGCACGCGTGCGTGCACTGCAGCCACACCGAATTTACAGATTTTAATCGATATTTCTCTTCTTCTTGATTCATCGACCTGTTGCGTAATTCGTAGGCTGTATTGGCGAGGCAGTACTCGTTAGCGTGTACTGCAGCCAATTAGCATTGATGTTTTTAAATTGACATTTCAATTGTTTAAACTGCTTTGGATTTCTGTTTTGTGGATTAATACTGTTTAGTGTTATATCTGCCATTATCTGGTTCTCTTATCGAGAAGTTGGATATACGAGATTTCTGTGACTGTCATCTATATTGAGATTGATTATTATTGCTTCTATGCTCTAATAACTGATTTTGAATTAGACTGATCCGAGTATTATTTTCTTTTGAATGTAATACTCGGGTCAGACCGAGTATTTACAGGTTGTAGATTTTTAGCTTTGGGTTGCTGCTAGAGCTATGAAGACTTTTTATATCATTTGAAGAGGTCTTCGTCGTGTTGTAGTAGTCAGTGTGTCTGTTTTAAGATGATAATGTATTCATGTATATTAGTCGATAATGTACGTGTATATATAACTTTTTGAGTCGACAGTTGTAGTTGTATCATTTGTATTGTGTCAAATGTATTGTAACTGATATCAGTTATTATATATATGAGACTTTTCGTTCCATCTGTATTCCGCATTTATGTTATCTGTGTTATTTTTATATCTATTGTCCTAAACTATTATAGCCACTGTGTAGTAGCTTTGAGTTTGTATCGGTATGTCGGATTTCCTCTAAAGATGAAATGCAATGTTTTATTATCTGACATATCGGTGCTCGCAGAAAGCAATTACATAGATGGTCGCTCCTCAACAGCCTTATTCTCCGTGCTAGTTGACAGCACTACACCGTAGGGTTCTTGACTAGCGTGGGTATAGAGGTGGGGCGTCACAGCTTGGTATTAGAGCCTGGGGTTTAGGACAATTATAAAACATAACTTAGATGGAGCTTGTGTTACAACTATTTGTCGATGTTTTATCTCTCATCTTTACATATGATTATTTTTGACTGTTAGGTATGAATTCCTAACGCTTATTCTTGTGTTTTCGGCTTTGAATTGATTTAGCCGATGTTGATTTTGTTCGAATCTCAGCAATTTTGAACTTGTTCTTTTGTGTTTTCCTCATCTGGATTTCCCTTCGACTTCGGTCACTTTGTTTTTGAGAAATTGCTAATTTCTTGATTTTTAAGACTCTGATTTTGTTTGCCGTTGGATTCTTTGATGATATTGAATCATTTTGTACTCGACTGCGGCTATTAATTGTTGACTTCGACATTGACTTGATTCTTACTTTTGTTGAAGTCATTTATGCATTTCTGCTCGTTTTGCTTTGTTTTTCCAGTCGATAATCGATTCTTCTTTTCTAATTAGTTGTTATCACCTTTGTCGGTTTTGATAACTTCTATTTCTGGAATTTTTGGGTATTCCTACTTTGATGAATTTGGAATCGAATTCTTTGGATTTTATTCACGTCTTCGAATGTGAAATTTTAGTGAACTGACTTGGTTTCCTAATTTAATCGATTCTTGATCATTTCCCCGATTTGTTGCTATTATTGATTAGCAACTTTGATGACATTTTCTTTGGGATTTTTGTGAACATACTTTCTGATGGATTCAGTATCGATTTCTTTGGATTCTATTCACATCTTTGTATGTGAATTCTTGTGATTGATTGTTTCTACAATCATTTTTGTGATTTGTCACTTCAAAATATAAAGGTTTCCTATACTAGTATTAAATATCAAAACTCTTTCATTGAAACGATTTCAACTCGATTTTCAATATCAAACTCGTTTATAAAACTGTTTTCTAATCTATTAGTATATACAAACCTTTACCTCATTCGTATGAGAAAATATAATTAAACGGCTTAGCAAAACAAGTGGTATGAAACGCTTGCGTTTACTTCGTCGGTTAATTGATGGACTTGTTCGATTGAAACTCTTGTGACAATTTCCTAGTGCAGATCTACAATCTGTTCGTAAATATTTGAGTTAAGCAAGTGGTTATGGGACATGAAGCTAAACTCTTATATTTACTAGCTTAGTGTAATCGACACTTCCTTATGATCATGATGATCATTCTTGTGATTTAGACTAGCGTTTGTGCGATGTCTCTTTGTTTGCGAGGTTAGACTAGACACCATTTGTGTGATTTCGATTCACACATATCTCTTTATCTTCAAGGTTAGTCTATGCCTCATTGGTGTGATTCGACACTTCTTTATGATCGATGACGATCATTTTATGGTTTAGGCTCATGGGTCGTATCTATTTAGGTGCGTCGATGTTTACTTCTCGCATGGGTCGTATCTATTTAGGTGCGTCGATGTTTACTTCTCGCATGGGTCGTATCTATTTAGGTGCGTCGATGTTTACTTCTCGCATGGGTCGTATCTATTTAGGTGCGTCGATGCTTACTTCTCACATGGGTCGTATCTTTCTAGTTGCGTCGATGTTTATTTATGCATGGGGTGTATCTTTCTAGGTGCATCGATGTTAGACCTTACATGGGGCGTATCTTTCTAGTTGCGTCGATGTTTATTTATGCATGGGGCGTATCTTTCTAGGTGCGTCGATGCTAGAGCATGGGTCGTATCTTTCTAGGTGCGTCGATGTTCGACTTTGCATGGGGTACGTCTTTCTAGATGTATCAATGCTAGACTTTACATGGGACGAACCTTTCTAGGTGCGTCGATGTTCAGTTTATGGGATTGGCCATCCTCTTCTTGTGATTTCTGGATTTCTTGTGATGATTTCTGGAATTTTGTGCTTCACCAATTTTCGTGATTTCTATTGATATGTTTATCAATTTTTGTGCATTGGTGAATTCATGTGTTATTGACTTGTTATGAATACAAGTTTAGGGTATGATATCCCTTTCTATCTTTGAGAAGATTCTTGTGACATTTTTGATGAATGAAAATTCATTTGGCATTATATTTTGATGCCAGTTATTTTGATGAGATTTTGACGTGTTAACTTCAGTACCCGTCAATTTTGAAATGGATTTACAAGCGGTTCTCCCGCAATGCTGATATTGCTAATTTAATCACGTATTTACAAAATTCTTTATTTTTAAAAGTTGTTTCAAAAATATAAATTAAAATTGTTTTCAAAATTTTTACAGCTTACATTTTCAAAAGAACGAGGAAGCGATTTAAACATTTCAGAAAAATCGAGGACTATGACCCCTTTCTTTTACTGATTCGCTTAATTCCGGACTTGTCCGTTTGAGAATGTGAAATGTTATTTTTAAAACACACAATTCTGCACTTTCAAGAAAACGATAAAGAGATTTAAACGATTTAGCAAAAGTAAGGAGTATGGAACCATACTTTTACTACTTCGGTTAATTCCGGACTCGTTAATTGAATATTTATGACTTCTGATTATCGTTTTTGATAATCAGATGTTTGTGTTTCTGATTATCGTTTTTGATAATCAGATATTTGTGAAATTTGATTATCGTTTGAGATAATTAAATATTTTTCGATTTGATAATCGAATCTTTGTGATTCTGACTATTGTTTTTGATAATCAGATATTTGTGAAATTTGATTATCGTTTGAGATAATCAAATATTTTTCGATTTGATAATCGAATATTTGTCATTTCTGATTATCATTTTTTATAATCAGATATTTGTGAAATTTGATTATCGTTTGAGATAATTAAATATTTTTCGATTTGATAATCGAATCTTTGTGATTCTGATTATCGTTTTTGATAATCAGATATTTGTGAAATTTGATTATCGTTTGAGATAATCAAATATTTTTCGATTTGATAATCGAATATTTGTGATTTCTGATTATCGTTTTTGATAATCAGATATTTGTGAAATTTGATTATCATTTGAGATAATTAAATATTTTTTCGATTTGATAATCGAATATTTGTGATTTCTGATTATCGTTTTTGATAATCAGATATTTGTGAAATTTGATTATCATTTTTGATAGTTAAACCTATTTGCGATTTTGAGATTTGAGCTCCGTCTTTTTCTCTGACGATTCAGGTGAGTAATTTGATTTACTCACATTCAATTCGTGCAGTACGTGATTTCTGCTCTGCTTCCCTTTTCTTTTAAACGATGGAACTCGATTGATTCTTGCTTTTGATAGTCGTTTGATTTTGATTCCTTGATCCCCACGATGTTGATCCTTTTGACTTGAAGCAGTCGAACCTTTTTGATTCTATATCTGATACTTCCTTAATTCTAATACTTCCCCGTTGACCTTTGCTTTGCTTATGCATTCGACATTGCCATGCTCTACTGGTTGTTACCTTTTATCCATTTATTCCTTATGATTGCGAGGACGCAATTTCTTTAAGGAGGGGAGTCTGTAACAACCCGCAAATTCGTAGCATTTAATTATCGCCATTAGGTGATTAAATCGTTCGTAAGTTTTTATTGAAATTAAAAATCAATTTGAAATTCTTTTATAAACATGGTTAAAGGTTATTCGGGCCTTTAATAAATACACTCTTCTATTTTAATTGGCCCAATTGTATTGATGAAGAGTTTTTACTTGATACCCACATCCGTTCTTTCTTTTGGTGGATTCAAACCCGTTCCCCATTCCTTTTGTTCATTCGAAAACCCTAGGCTAAGAAAAACGAGACGAACATTAATGGCGGCCTCATCTATCTCGTTCAACTGAATTGGAGCTTTGGCTTCGTCGATTCTCGGTTAGCCCGTTCCTCTGAGATTTGGACTTCGCCTTCGTCGATTGTTGTAGCTCTGGCTTAACCTCGTTCATTTTCACTCCCATGGCAAAGGTGAGTGTTACCGCTCACATCTAATTCAACTGCTCAATTTCGTGATTTGGGTTTTTAGTTGTTTATATAGGGTTTATAACCCTTGATTTTCGTCATATATATTTTATCTGAATTCGTCAAATCTTTTGCATGGCTGTTGATTTTCGTATGGATGCTCGAGATGAATTCTGACCATTTCAATTTCGTATATTTGATTGCTTGGTTACTTGATAATCTCGGCTTTGAATTTTTCTTGCTCGATTCTTGACCACATTGTCTCTGACCTGTTCAACTTCATATATTTTGATCACGCTGGCTTTTACTTGGTTACATACGGCTATGTACACGCTTCGACTTCGCTATGACAATCTTTTCCTGGTCTGGTTCTCGGCCTATTGTGCATTTGACATTGCTCTTGGTCATGTTGGTTTCATCTGAGTGTTGCATATCGTACCCTTGGTTCCTGTTGCACTTCACCTGTGATATTCTGTCCGGTCATTGCATTTGGTTATTATGGTTGTTGATTTAGTGCTTGTTTGTATATCATTATTTTGGAACTGTTTTCGTCTTTGTTAATGTGATGTTCTTCTGTTCCTCCCTGTAGCAGCTTTGTGCATTCCTCTGGCTATTTGTATTTATCCCTATAGTATACTCGAATTGACCTTAATTTTGCATTTGGTCAGTGTGCTTTGGTCAGTGGCATTGATATCTTTAGCTCGATCGACAGTTGCTGTTCATTGCATATATTTGCAAATTTATCTGGCTTCACTGTGAACTTTGGCTCTGAATCATGGTAGTTCACTGTATTGTGCTTTTGTTTTGTCATTCGACTTACAGGTGCATTGACTTGTACCTGTGCACTTGTGTACTTTGTGTTCTGTTCATTAGCTTGGTAGCAATCCTTATAGTATTTGTGAAATGCCATGACTGTTCTTCGTTCCACTGTGCACTGCTTGACTCGAAATCTAGTTGCCTCCTTGAGATGATATTGTTACTGGTGCAGTTTTGGGTTTCCAGTTGTACTTGGTTCATGTCAGATTGGTTCATGTCTTGTTGTAGTTCCTTGGTCTTTGCATATGTTGTCTGGGTTCATACTCCATTGTTCCTTTGCATATTTGTAATGAGATGCACCATGGTTTCTCTGACCAGTCTTGAACACTGCATAATTGTAGTTGTGAGTTGCATCCATGTGTTTGCTGTGTTGCCATATCTTATGCTTGAGCTTGCATGCTTCATGTTGCTTCATGCTTCATATTCTTGCATGCTTTGTTGGATTGTTTAGTGTCTCCTTGAATTTGTGTTCACTGTCTTGACTTCACTTGACTTTGATCTGTGACTTTGATCATCTATTTCGGTGATGATATTGATATACTTGTTGGAGCTGCTGTACCTGATCGCTTGCATATGCATTCATGTAGAACATATGTGTTATCACCTTGTCCTGGATTAACATTTTGCTGTGATGTTGGTGTCACTTGATTCAGTGATGTATCGGCATTGCTGTATCTTCATTTTGTTCAAGTGTACTTGTCTTTAGCTGTTCATGTTCCTATGCTTGTTGAAGCTTATGTTGTGGCTTCACTCGTATCTCTTGTGATATCTTTTGAGTCTGTTTACTTTTTGACCAATATGGGTTAGATATTTTGATTTCTTCGACGTATTAATTACTATTAATACTCGGAATTGTGGTGACTTTATATTCTGTTGTGGCGTGGCACTGCACGCGTGCGTGCACTGCAGCCACACCGAATTTACAGATTTTAATCGATATTTCTCTTCTTCTTGATTCATCGACCTGTTGCGTAATTCGTAGGCTGTATTGGCGAGGCAGTACTCGTTAGCGTGTACTGCAGCCAATTAGCATTGATGTTTTTAAATTGACATTTCAATTGTTTAAACTGCTTTGGATTTCTGTTTTGTGGATTAATACTGTTTAGTGTTATATCTGCCGTTATCTGGTTCTCTTATCGAGAAGTTGGATATACGAGATTTCTGTGACTGTCATCTATATTGAGATTGATTATTATTGCTTCTATGCTCTAATAACTGATTTTGAATTAGACTGATCCGACTATTATTTTCTTTTGAATGTAATACTCGGGTCAGACCGAGTATTTACAGGTTGTAGATTTTTAGCTTTGGGTTGCTGCTAGAGCTATGAAGACTTTTTATATCATTTGAAGAGGTCTTCGTCGTGTTGTAGTAGTCAGTGTGTCTGTTTTAAGATGATAATGTATTCATGTATATTAGTCGATAATGTACGTGTATATATAACTTTTTGAGTCGACAGTTGTAGTTGTATCATTTGTATTGTGTCAAATGTATTGTAACTGATATCAGTTATTATATATATGAGACTTTTCGTTCCATCTGTATTCCGCATTTATGTTATCTGTGTTATTTTTATATCTATTGTCCTAAACTATTATAGCCACTGTGTAGTAGCTTTGAGTTTGTATCGGTATGTCGGATTTCCTCTAAAGATGAAATGCAATGTTTTATTATCTGACATATCGGTGCTCGCAGAAAGCAATTACATAGATGGTCGCTCCTCAACAGCCTTATTCTCCGTGCTAGTTGACAGCACTACACCGTAGGGTTCTTGGCTAGCGTGGGTATAGAGGTGGGGCGTCACAGCCACGCTTTTTCGTAAAGCCACGCTTTGATCAACCGATCATCAACAGAACTTCGTATGCCACATTACCAAATTGGGAATGTATTACTAGTAACCATCAACTACATAACCTCTGAGCTCGTACGTCTCAGAGAAGGGTGTTAAGCTAAGAGAATAAATTCTCCGCCACCAACAGAAATGAATTTGATAGAAACCAGTTTTACATCTCAAAGTGTAATGTCAGACACACATCCATACAAGTCCGTTCCGGGATCGAACGGAACCGAAGGCACTTCCAAAGAAGCCCTTGCAATCCGGGTATTCACTAATCACGTCCGGACTTCCCATCACAAGAAGAGTGATATAAATCTCTATACCGGAGCAACTCGGTGCAGAGGCATTTGACAGGTTGTCCTTTCATTTTCGAAAATACCCGGTCTTCACACCGGTCTTCAAATAATGTCCATTCACGACGTATCACTATTCGGAATGGGTTATATGACATAAAGTCCTCTCCCGGCTTAACCGAATAATGAGCGTTTGTTTTAAAAACAAATCAAGTGCCATTTCAAAGGCAAATATTGATAGTTGGTTATTTAACTATCAAACAACATTCACAACAATCATTAGATTTAAATAATTTTTCCCAAATTATTTATTTTTCAAAATATCTTCACAAGATATATATTTTTCCACACTTTAACATTTGAAAACCAATTTCAAATCACATTTTCACACTTCATCACAAAATGGTCCATTTAAACCAATTAAATAAATCCTTATCGATTTATTTCAAATTTACATTTCAAATCTGTAAATTTATTTCCACACTTTAAAAATAAATCAATGTTTATTTTTTTAAACAAATTTCCCTTTCCTTTATAAATTCTATTCTGAATTTACATTCTCAAATATTCACTTTTTATACGATTTTCAAATCTATTTCTCAAATATTCACTTTCAACACCAAATCAACTTTCAAATTGATTTCTCAATTTTATTTCAAACCCCAAATCAAATTCCAAATTGATTTCTAAATTTACTTCAACACCGAATCAACTTTCAAATTGATCCTAATATTTTTTTAATCCCAAATACCAAATCATTTCACAAATCGATTTCCAAATTTATTCTCAACACAAAAATCAATTTTCATTCAAACACCAAATAAATTTTCATATCGATTTCCCAAAGATTTATTTTCAAATACCAAATCAATTATCAATTTGATTTCAAACAAATTTATCACCTTTTAAAATAAATTCCTTTATCTCATCCGAACCATTTAAAATTCCATTTTAAATAAATTTCCCAACTTCGAATAATACTATTCAAAATCCATTTATAAAAATCTTTTCCCATATTTTGCAAATAATTCCATAAGATTACAAAAATCAACTTTACACTTTTAAAATTCCTTCTTTGAACTTCAACTAATTCTTTCAAAAGAATTTACTTAATTTTCAAAAATCCAATTTCATTTATTTCTGGTATCCAACGATACCAAAAATGCATTCGGCTAAATTTTAGCCTTCAACACATTCAATCGTCAATATAATCATTCACATATTATAAACAAATTCATACAACATATGAAACAAATTCATACAACATATGAAACAAATTCATAAAATTTAAGGAATCCAGTTGGGTCCCTCCAACCTGTTTCCTTGCATCCACAGACGTTAGCACAATACCAATTCCACTTCGAGTTGGAATATCGCGGTATATGGGATTTATAAAATATCATCCGCTATTATGTGGCGCATATGGTCTCATCCGCTATATAATGCGGGAAATCAACAACTCCAATATATACATATTCCAATATATATATATATATATATTACTATATACTATTATGTATATACTATCATTCAAGCACACAATCAACACAATAAATAATTTTAAATATAACTATTTAAAATTAAACAAACCCTTTGTTTGAGTGAGAAGATCTCACCTTTGCTTTTATTTTGCAATCCCATTTCCATTCCGGTTTGTTTTCTTTGCAATTTTAACCTTGTATAAACAATTATATGATTTCATTAATATTCGAATTAACTTAATAATCAATTTCCATATAATAATTTTAATTGGCAAATGATTTAATCTTAACTAATGATTAAATTTTTAATGAATAATTTAAATTTCAAACTAATTTCCTTTAAAAAATCTTTTAGTGGCCAAAATAATTTTAAATAAATATATTACTTTAAAATTAACTAGTAAATAAATTATTTTCCCTCTGTAAATAAATATACACTTTACTGTAAATTTTCATTCTGTAAAAATAGAAATTTCTTTAATGTTCATGCTTCTTCTAACCTATATATACATTAAACAAGATTCCAAATGTATGTGTAGTTACATATATTAGTATTTAAAATTCCTCTCTATACAAATACATATATACATAATTTTTTTTTATTGAAAACGAATACCTTACAGCTGAACCCACTAGATCGCAGCCTCCAACGTCTATCATCACGCTCGCACATAAGCCTCATACCTCGCGAACCCTAAATCACCCCACGCGGCCATCGCCTGGTCGAGTCGCAATTCCAGTAGCCGCCGTCGATTGCTTGGTTCGAAGGCAATTTACATCAACTCTGATCTTCATCTTCAATTTGAAGATCGCCATCGTCCAACCCTCTAACGTCGCGGCCGAGATTCCACGCAGTTCGAACAAGCTCGCGATGCCTCGCAGATTTCAGCGAAGGTGACTTTCGTTCGAGGGGAAACAGGCGACTTCAAGATTCTCGATTTTAATTTTTTTCTTTCCCAATGGCCACTAGAGGAAGAAAGGGGAAAAAAGATTGTGATTAAACTGAAGGGTCTCGGCCATGATTTCGTGAAGGAGAAATTGATTTCGATTTTTTTAACGAGGCTTTGGCCATTTTCTTTGTTTTGAACGAAAGAAAGGGGGAACGAGTTTGATTTCATATTATCTAGAGCGAGATTTCGTTTCTCTGAGATGAAGAGGGAAAGTGAAAATTGATCGACCATTAATTTTGATTTCGAACAAAAGTACTTCGTTTGTTTTTCTTTAAATGAAAAGAGGCTGCAGTTCTTCTGAAAAAGCTGAGGAGAAAAGTTACGATGGAGAAAGAAAACAGGCTGGGGAAAGAATCTCTGCTGGGTTGACTAAGTATATAAATATATTATTTAATTTAAATTTTAAATTCAAATTATCTCGAAAATGCAACTCAAAATTTTGATATCTTATCGAGGCATACCGCTAGGCATTCGTAATGTTATATGCCTATTCCGAACGCAATGGAAAAGGTTCCGACTCCAAATTCAATCGTATGGAGAAGATAGCTTTTTGGACCAGTTATAATATTAAATTTTCGATTTAATTTCAGCGCG
The DNA here is from genome assembly GCA_030737815.1 of Allium fistulosum. Taxonomy (NCBI): domain Eukaryota; kingdom Viridiplantae; phylum Streptophyta; class Magnoliopsida; order Asparagales; family Amaryllidaceae; genus Allium; species Allium fistulosum. The sequence goes on along the minus strand of CM060907.1, from coordinate 512,470,627 downwards.
TTTGCTTATCGTACGGCCAAACAATCACTCCAAACATTACGAAAATTGAAATCCGATAATAATACAATATTACGGATCCAATGAAACTGGTTTCGTCGAATTCCGAGACTGTGCCTCAGAACGATATTTTTAAATTCAATTTAAACGATAGAATTTCAAAACTGAACAAAACAGTTTCAAATTCAATTCTGAAGCTTCTATTATCTTCAGTACTATAAATATGAATTTTCTAAGACTTCATGTTATTTTTAAATCAGCTTAAAATTGAAGATTGAAATTTTTACCCAACTTCAACAAATTAAATTCAATAATTTAATCGCCAAATTCATTCTGATATTTGAATTTCAAATTAAACTGACTTTCGGATATTTAAAATCAATTAAATATCCTGATTTCAAATGTCAAAAATTCAGGGTCGTTACAATCTTCCCCCCTTAAAAGAATTTCGTCCCGAAATTACAAGTCAAGAAGAATGCTCCAATACCCGTTAACTATTTTCTCAAATCCAAATAGTTTTAAACAACTTTTCAAACCCAATCTTTTTATTAAAGATTCGTTATCACTTTAACCAAATTTCCACAATCAACCATAAGTTCCAAATAATATGGTTTTCTTAACAATTCAAATTTAAATTCAAATTCAAAATTTTGAATTCAAAATTTTCTCAAAAATTTTCTAACTCTCTAAATTTTCGAAAATATTCGCCAGCGTCTCCTTTACGCGGCTAGCTCGGTACTACTACAAAATGTCCCTACAGACTCCCAAATTCCAATAGAAAACAAAATGCCAAGTGGCAAAATCAGAAACTCATCAAATTTCATACTGAAATTTAAATGCATACCTTATGTTGAGAAATTCAAATTCATCTTCGAAATCTAAATCCAATTCCATTATCCTTAGCCTTTACAATCCCAGTATACTAACAACAATGTCCAAATTTACTTATTGGATTCCAAATACCCATTTTACTTAAGAATTCCATTCTTTATTTCTTAAGTTCAATATAATTATTTATTTTCACTTCACAAACAAAGTTATATATTCATTTCCATTCAACTTTGCATTTTCAATTCCATTTGAATTCAATTTACTATTTCAATTCTATTTGAATTCATTTTATCTTCAAAAATCAAAATTTCACTTAGTGAAACTCGATATTCACTTTTTTCCAAAGCTTTCAACTTCAACCAAAATAATGGTTTTCATTTTCTAGTCCGATTCTTACGTTTCCATTAAAATTTGAAAATAAAGTTTTCGTTAACAAATTTTTTTTCTAACTCCCAAAATTTTCGGAAAATTTTGGCGGAGTCTCCTTTGTACGGAGGAGCTTTTGCAATTTGACAAAAGATATAAATATATATACATCGACCCACTCGGTCGGAAAAGCAAAAACAGTTCATATTTCCTATTTTGTATTGCGTAGGCGTACCTTTATTAGCATTTTAAGCAAAGCGGTTATTTTTTTTAAGCATTTGCGCAACCCAAAATGCAGCTAAACGGCTTCCAAAAACCTGTACTTACTCAATTCAAATATGTAAGTGACATATATAGGAAATTTATTAATATTTCACTTATTTCAATAGCAAACAAATAGTTTTCATAAGCAATACATCCAAAACAATTTCCATTAGCAATTTATAAAGTTTCAACACAAATTAAATTGCTTTCATCTAATTTACATTCAATTCAATGGTTTACAACATACTTTCCTTCATTCAATTCATTTTTAAGCGAAACGGATTCATATCCATTTCAATTGATTCCAAAATCAATTTCATTTTCTTTCAATAACTCAAAAATCTTATATAATCTCGTTTGCGTCAAACGACAACCATTTCTATGCAAATTCAACGATATTCACTTAATAGAATATTCATTCTAGTTTATAATTAATTTAAATTGATACCAACTCAATTTATTTTAATTCCATTTCATTTCAATTTGCATTCGGTTTATTTCATTAACCAAACAAGTTTCAATGGAAACCATTCCATAAAATTCGACAACATCCATTTCAACTCACAATTCAATTTTAATTTTACTAGTCCAACTTCCAATTCATTATTTCATGAATTAATAATTTATCAAGTTAATTTACTTGAATTCAATCCATTTTAATTTATTTTTTTCCAAGTTTGGACTTTTATTCAACTTGATTCAAATCAAATCTCATTCCATTTTTCAATTCCAATTCATTTATTTACAAATGTAACCTCATTTGTGCATTCACAAATTTACATTACCAATTTCATTTCATTAATAAATTTTATTTCAAATATCTTCCTCTGAAATTTTATTTCAAATTATAAATCACATTTATAATATACATTTACAAATTTCATTCATATATGAATTTATTTCCTTATTCTTTCAATTCATATTTATAAATTTCATATAACAATGATAATAATTAAATATTATCGCTTCCTAACAACCAAGCATCCATATACTATGATAATTCATAAAAAATTATTTCTTTTCTATACAAAAATAGTGTTGGGCAAAATTATTTCATTTTCCCTATTTAAAACAATACTGTGTCAGTTTATCTTGTTTAAGAGTTTAGAAACCCCTACGATTACAGTTAGCAAGACTGCACCGACCAGAATCTATAAACAATCAACCGATAAGTCAACACAATACAAAACAAATTTTGTATTCACTAACAAATACGCGCTCATATCTATTATTACACTCACACTCATTCTAGAGTACTACTGACTCTATCTCTAATGAGTAACACCCAACAGAGCCAGGGTTATTGCTTAACCAACATCTCTGATACCACATGTAATGATCGCGATTTTTCGAAGCTCGAAAGTCGACATTAATACGTCCACTGTATCAAATGTCGCGCAATCAAATGCCGGAAAACCGAATCATTAGGGTTAAAAGAAGAGGTAGAAGAAGACAGAAGAAAAGAAAGAACAGAAAAACAGAAACAGAAACAATATCAGAATCTCACATTCGCAGCGGAACAATATATAATAGATAATCACTAATCTTTAAAACAAAAGACTATATCAGTTTATACATACATCAATCAGAGTCAATATACAACTCAATACAACAATGGACAGTTATATAAACTTGTCCTCATACAGAATACACAGCGGAATAAATAAACAAGTACGATAGTACGTCTCGCCATCCAGCTCATCTCCAAAGCTCCAGAATATCCAGAATATCCTGATAACATAACTCTAGGCTGCCCGTGTGGAAAATTATGGGCACCCAGAGTTTAGAAAGGGACAATAAACTCCGAGTCAGTTATGGTGACTGGTGTGAGATCGTAAAACAGTTATTTTCACAAAGAAAATAAAACAAATTCGCAATGCTTTTGGAAAATGAAACTACCATAAGGCCTCCCGCCACACACACAATGCAAACGCAGAATTGGAGGAGATTTCTCCTTATGATAGTCAAATAAGCTTACTACGAAAAATCAATTGATAATATTATTAATGTCTAGTGTGGAAAACATTTCGAAAGTATAATATCAATCTTAGCCAACATACAACCATTATATGCCTACTATAGCTACTATGTTCAATAGCAGGTTACCGCCACATTCCATAGCAGGTTATACAACTAAAACCGTACAAGGCTCGTATTGTTTCTTTGGATTTCCAACAAATGGTCAGGCAAAGGAACTTCCTTACACCGAAATGGAAACGCCTCTGGAAAGACGCCCCGAGAACCTAACCAGATCTTTGCAAACACAAGGCCGACGCTACCTCACGCTTTAACCAAGTTGTAACTAGGTAACTAACACACGAGCTATGCCATCCCCCGTCGTCACCGAACTTTATCCGAGGATCCTCGACCACAAAGTATAATAAATTTGCAGCATCAACATAGGTAAAATATCTGGGCTCCATACCATGATATCACCTTTTATCCAGAAGGGAATGACATACCCTAGGGGCGCGACCCCTAAAAACCTTGCCGCAACATTCCTGTTTCGACCATTACCGGGTTGTGAGGCTGGACGAAGTCTCATCCACAAAGCTACGCTTTTTCACAAAGCCACGCTTTTCACAAAGCCACGCTTTTTCACAAAGCCACGCTTTTTCACAAAGCCACGCTTTGATCAACAAATGATCAACAGCACTTCGTATGCCACATTACCAAATTGGGAATGTATCACTAGTAACCATCAACTACATAACCTTTGAGCTCGTACCTCTCAGAGAAGGGTGTTAAGCTAAGAGAATAAATTCTCCGCCACCAATAGAAATGTATTTGATAGAAACCAGCTTTACATCTCAAAGTGTAATGTCAGACACACATCCATACAAGTCCGTTCCGGGATCGAATGGAACCGAAGGCACTTCCAAAGAAGCCCTTGCAATCCGGGTATTCACTAATCACGTCCGGACTTCCCATCACAAGAAGAGTGATATAAATCTCTATACCGGAGCAACTCGATGCAGAGACATTCGACAGGTTGTCCTTTCATTTATGAAAATACTCGGTCTTCACACCGGTCTTCAAATAATGTCCATTCACGACGTATCACTATTCTTAATGGGTTATATGACATAAAGTCCTCTCCCGGCTTAACCGAATAATGAGCGTTTGTTTTAAAAACAAATCAAGTTCCATTTCAAAGGCAAATATTGATAGTCGGTTATTTAACTATCAAACAACATTCACAACAATCATCAGATTTAAATAATTTTTCCTAAATTATTTATTTTTCAAAATATCTTCACAAGATATATATTTTTCCACACTTTAAAATTTGAAAACCAATTTCAAATCACATTTCACACTTCATCGCTTTCAAAACAAATTTCAAATCACATTTTCACACTTCATCACAAAATGGTCCATTTAAACCAATTAAATAAATCCTTATCGATTTATTTCAAATTTACATTTCAAATCTGTAAATTTATTTCCACACTTTATGGGGCATTTCACCAGAAGGACAAACTTTGCAGTCCAATTAGTTTCTAGGACACACATTCAAAGAAATTACTTTCAAGGCCAAAGTCAGCAGAATAATTACTTTCAAGGACAAAGTCAGCAGTCCAATTACTTTCAAGGACATAATTTCATAGGTTTTTAGGCCCTAAAAACTAATTATTTTACGTTTTGTCCTTGAAAGTAATTATTTCAGTTGTGTGTCCTAGAAACTAATTCAACTTGCTAAAGAGGCCCTTGTGGCTAATTTCCACTTAAAAATAAATCAAAGTTTATTTTTTTAAACAAATTTCCCTTTCCTTTATGAATTCTATTCTGAATTTACATTCTCAAATATTCACTTTTTATACGATTTTCAAATCGATTTCTCAAATATTCACTTTCAACACCAAATCAACTTTCAAATTGATTTCTCAATTTTATTTCAAACACCAAATCAAATTCCAAATTGATTTCTAAATTTACTTCAACACCGAATCAACTTTCAAATTGATCCTAATATTTTTTTTAATCCCAAATACCAAATCATTTCACAAATCGATTTCCAAATTTATTCTCAACACAAAAATCAATTTTCATTCAAACACCAAATAAAATTTCATATCGATTTCCCAAAGATTTATTTTCAAATACCAAATCAATTATCAATTTGATTTCAAACAAATTTATCACCTTTTAAAATAAATTCCTTTATCTCTTCCGAACCATTTAAAATTCCATTTTAAATAAATTTCCCAACTTCGAATAATACTATTCAAAATCCATTTATAAAAATCTTTTCCCATATTTTGGAAATAATTCGATAAGATTACAAAAATCAACTTTATGCTTATAAAATTCCTTCTTTGAACTTCAACTAATCCTTTCAAAAGAATTTACTTAAAATTTCCAATTTTAATTTTCAAAAATCCAATTTCATTTATTTCTGGTATCCAACGATACCAAAAATACATTCGGCTAAATTTTAGCCTTCAACACATTCAATCGTCAATATAATCATTCACATATTATAAATAATTCATCACACAGCATATGAACAAATTCATACAACATATGAAACAAATTCATAAAATTTGAGGAATCCAGTTGGATCCCTCCGACCCGTTTCCCTGCATCCATAGACGTTAGCACAATACCAATTCCACTTCGAGGTGGAATATCGTGGTATATGGGATTTATAAAATATCATCCGCTATTATGCGGCGCATAGGGTCTCATCCGCTATATAATGCGGGAAATCAACAACTCCAATATATACATATTCCAATATATATATATTGCTATATACTATTATGTATATACTATCATTCAAGCACACAATCAACACAATCAATAATTTTAAATATAACTATTTAAAATTAAACAAACCCTTTGTTTGAGTGAGAAGATCTCACCTTTGCTTTTATTTTTCCATCCCATTTCCATTCCGGTTTGTTTTCTTTGCAATTTTTACCTTGTATAAACAATAATATGATTTCATTAATATTCGAATTAACTTAATAATCAATTTCCGTATAATAATTTTAATTGGCAAATGATTTAATCTTAACTAATGATTAAATTTTTAATGAATAATTTAAATTTCAAACTAATTCCTTTAAAAAAATCTTTTAGTGGCCAAAATAATTTTAAATAAATATATTACTTTAGAATTAACTAGTAAATAAATTATTTTCCCTCTGTAAATAAATATACACTTTACTGTAAATTTTCATTCTGTAAAAATAGAAATTTCTTTACTGTTCATGCTTCTTCTAACCTATATATACATTAAACAGGATTCCAAATGTATGTGTAGTTACGTATATTAGTATTTAAAATTCCTCTCTGTACAAATACATATATACATAATTTTTTTTATTGAAAACGAATACCTTACAGTTGAACCCACCAGATCGCAGCCTCCAACGTCTATCATCACGCTCGCGCACAAGCCTCAGACCTCGCGAACCATAAATCACCCCACTTGGCCATCGCCTGGTCGAGTCGCAACTCTAGTAGCCGTCGTCGATTGCTTGGTTCGAAGGCAATTTACATCACCTCTGATCTTCGTCTTCAATTTGAAGATCGCCATCGTCCAACCCTCTAACGTCACGACCGAGATTCCACGAAGTTCGAACATGCTCCCGATGCCTTGTAGATTTCAACGAAGGTGACTTTCGTTCGAGGGGAAACAGGCGACTTCAAGATTCTCGATTTTAATTTTTTTCTTTCCCAACGGCCACTAAAGGAAGAAAGGGGAAAAAAGATTGTGATTAAACTGAAGGGTCTCGGCCATGATTTCGTGAAGGAGAATTGATTTTGATTTTTTTAACGAGGCTTTGGCCATTTTCTTTGTTTTGAACGAAAGAAAGGGGGAACGAGTTTGATTTCATATTATCTGGAGCAAGATTTTGTTTCTCTGAGATGAAGAGGGAAAGTGAAAATTTATCGACCATTAATTTTGATTTCGAACAAAAGTACTTCGTTTGTTTTTCTTTAAATGAAAAGAGGCTGCAGTGCTTTTGAAAAAGCTGAGGAGAAAAAGTTACGATGGAGAAAGAAAATAGGCTGGGGAAAGAATCTCTGCTGGGTTGACTAAGTATATAAATATATTATTTAATTTAAATTTTAAATTCAAATTATCTCGAAAATGCAACTCAAAATTTTGATATCCTATCGAGGCGTGCCGCTAGGCGTTCGTAATGTTATACGCCTATTCCGAACGCAATGGAAAAGGTTCCGACTCCAAATTCGATCGTATGGAGAAGATAGCTTTTTGGACCAGTTATAATATTAAATTTTCGATTTAATTTCAGCGCGTTTGCTTATCGTACGGCCAAACGATCAATCCAAACATTACGAAAATTGAAATCCGATAATAATACAATATTACGGATCCAATGAAACTGGTTTCGTCGAATTCCGAGACTGTGCCCCGGAACGATATTTTTAAATTCAATTTAAACGATAGAATTTCAAAACTGAACAAAATAGTTTCAAATTCAATTCTAAAGCTTCTATTATCTTCAGTACTATAAATATGAATTTTCTAAGACTTCATATTATTTTTAAATCAGCTTAAAACTGAAGATTGAAATTTTTACCCAACTTCAACAAATTAAATTCAATAATTTAATCGCCAAATTCATTCTGATATTTGAATTTCAAATTAAACTGACTTCCGGATATTTAAAATCAATTAAATATCCTAATTTCAAATGTCAAAAATTCAGGGTCGTTACACACACCACCCGCTGTTTTCCACCACCACTTCCTACCGCATCCACTACAGCAAACCTTACCGCACACAACCAATAACCTGCACCATAGACAACCATCTGAAAACTCCAGCACCACCACCACACAAACCCAACAGCCTTCCACTGTTGCACACAGAACGCCATCATCTAGCCGAGCGTGCAATGCCCGCTCTACTCTCGTCTGCACCGGAGTTGAATCCTCCTGCTTGTGTGCCTTCATGGTCGTAATATAAAATCAGAAAATTGCATGGAGAAAGAAAGAACGAAGAGAAGGGATGAAGGAGGAGAAGGGTGTTGTTTATATTATTTTTTTACTGCAATTATTGTGTTGGTTGCATACAAAAATTGATCAAATTAGGAGCAAAACACTTAACAAACACAAGGCAGAGAGGTCATTACCTTTCCTTAAAAGTTGATTAGACGTAGGTCTAAGAATAAAAATCTAAAACTCATTGTGAAAAAAAATTGATTAAATAAATTAAATCTGAATTGTCATCATTCCCCTTTTAGTCGAGATTATCAACTAATAAAATATCATGGAGAACGTTGTTTTGTTTTGAAATAAGAGATAATTCTGCACACCGTGAATCTAAAATTTTATTAGCAACCACTATGCCATAAAGTGAATCAGACAACAGTGATCACACAACGTATGGTAAATTTTTTATTATCATAAAGAAAAATCATCTGTTGTGTGACACAACATAAGGAAAAATCATCTGTTATGTGACACAACAATGATCGAACAACATTTGTTTTCAAACAATATTTTTCTGTTGTTTGATTGAAGTTATCAAAAAAATTGTAGTTTGGCTCTATATTAATATTTGGTTTCCCTCTCAATATTTTCGTGGCCACGTATTCATTAATTATTTCCCTTCTCTTTCTTCCCATTTCATTTTTTCCTCATCGCTCAAATTAGAGAATCAAATTTGTAAACCCTACTCATCCCGTTTTCTTCTCTCACTCTCAAAATCAAATTCGATTGTCTTCGTTAATTTCCTTTAAACCCGCATTCATTCCCATGCCGTCTTCCTCTTCCTTCGTTCTGATATAGGGTTTCTAGATCGAAAGCTGCCGCTTGGAATTTGAAGTGCAAATGGTACTCCGTCTTCTCAGATGCTCGCACACTTCGATTAGCAGTGATTGATTGCGCGGTTGCTTTCAATGTTGAGTTGATTGCTATCGATTTGGTATGTTTAACAATTTTTTCCTATTTTCAATTTTGTGCTCAAACTCGATTAATTTTTCCAATGATGATATGTGTTAATTTCCAGCTTTTTTTTGAATATTTGATTTGTATGTGGTGATTTGGGTGTTTATATAGGAATCAACTTCCTATATATTCGTATATTCTTTTGGTTTGAATTTTTTCAAAGTTTGATTATCATTCTGACTTGTTCATTGATATATATTTTTGAAATTCCTAAATATATTTCCAATATTTTGTCCATCGTTTGGTTTCTGCTTTGGTTTCTTTTCCATAGTTTGATTACCTTTCAGAGTTAGTGATGGTGAAAACTTGAACTTGGTTTTATTGCTAAACACTATTTTGTTGTGATGGTGAAAACTTGAGCTTGGTTGCTGCTTTGATGAGTTCATGTCTAAGTTAGTGGATGCTTTGAACTTCCATTTATATACATACATATGTACGTATATATGTGTGAATGTTGGTGGTTGATGATTCTTTTGTATGTTGGAGTGATACACTTTGCCTTGTAACCTGTATTTGTGTTTTTGGTGATTGATGATGTACACGTATGCTTTGGTTTGATTCATACTTGCTTCCCTGTGAGAACTTATGGTCGTGCACTCATGTACTTGTATATACTTGCTACCTTATGAGAACTTGTGACTGTGCACCTATGTACTTGTATATACTTGTACATACTCTTACACTTGCACCCGGTTTTCATCTTAGTGCATGTTGCTCATCTTGTACTATGTTCGTATATAGTTGTATGTTCATATGTACACTCGAATTGCCTTGAGTTGCTCCTATGTGCACTATGTACTCTTGAGTTGTAGTCTGAACTTGTACTTGTTTTGCTGCCTTGTATGCTCGATGGTTTGGTTCCTTCCCTTATTGTCTATGTGTGCGCACTAAGTTTCTAGTGCACTTGAGTCCGTTTTTTGTTATGCTCATGCTCTGTTTGCTGTACTTACTTTTGGTATTTTCCTTTATTGATCTGGTTATTCTATTAACCACCCTTGTTGAATTGTTGAAACTTGTTAAATTGTTGAAACATGTTTGGTGCTATGATGAACATGTATACATGTATATACATATATGTATATATGTATGTTAGTGTGCTTGTCTTGAGTCATCTGGTTATCCCTTGAGTCCTAACTTGTACTTACGTGTTCATGAGTTGTTTCAGTTTGTATCCTTGCTGTGTTTGCATCCTGTTGCGTCTAGTTTCAAGTCCGAACCAATGTGTTGCACTTGAACTTTGTGTTCACTATATACATGTATATACATATATGTATACATGTATATTAGTGTGCTTACTGCCCTGTTGCTCTAATCTTCTGAGAACTTGGACTTCCTTGATGTAACGACCTGTAAATTAATCGCTTTGTATTTGAATATTTAAAATAATTTTTAAATATTTAAATAATGGATTTAAATAACCAAATAGACATATTTTAAATATTAATTAATGATATTAAAATCCTTTTGTAATTTTGTTTACCAAAATAAATAGTTCAAATAAAAATAGAAAATGTGACAGAAAAACGTTTTCTGAAATTTTGACTTTTCAAATTCGGAAAGTCGTTGAAAACATTATGCACATTTGTGTATCACTTATATACACATGCACACACATGCACATGTGTCATATGATAGGTTAATGATAGTGTTAAAATAAATAATTCATATTTAGAATAAAATAAAACAAGATTTGACTTAAAAATATAAAATAAAACTTAAGTAACCTAAGGAAGTACTTAACCATAACCTAAGCTAGCCAGGTTAGTACACAAGGCATGGTCAAGTGGGGGCCATGAAGGGTGCGTGTGCACCTATGAGCATGGAGAGGCATGGCCTCCATGTTTCATGACAACATTTAGTGATTTTAATGTTTTAATTAAATTAAATTAATACTTCACTATTTTCCTATAAATACCACTACACATACTTTGTTCTCACTTTACATATTCATTTCTACCTTCATTTCTTATCTCTTCATGTTCATGAACACTTCCATGGCTCCCAAGAGAGATTCCAAAATCAAAAATTAGTGAATACACTACCAAACATTAATTTAAACTACATATATACATATACAAACACTCCTATACCAAATCCAAGGCCATTTCCACCTCAAGAATCCAAGGCCGAGCCCTTTACTGCCCAAGGTCGAACCTAACTCAGCCCATTAAGGGCCCAAAAATCCAAGCTAAGGTGTTGTGACGATAGTTCGTGAGTTCAGCAACTTGTCGTAGCGATCCAGTTAAGTTAGAAGTGTTTTGGTGAGTAAAGCTTCCACCTTTGAACCATAACGTTTAAACTATGTTCATGCTCATATTTGTAGCTATTAAATGCTCATTATGTAATTGTAATAATGGTTTGGTTGATGGTTTGGTTCGTTGCTTGATAGAAGGTCGCTTTGGAAAGTTAGTAAGCGAATCATTGGTTATATGGAAATCTAGTAGTAAAACTAATGTCGTTGTTATTAAATGCTTGATATATATTATGTTATTGTAAGTCATCATGTATGTATGCTCATTGCATTTTTATGTGATGTATAGTCAGGTTGCAAATATCACATGCTTGAATTCCGAACTGTCCGTATAGCGATAGTCGCTATATCGGCACTTTCGAAAAAATCACCTTTTATCGAAACCGTTTGGTTTTATTATCGTGCTTGGAATTATTTTACAAGTTAAGCAAGTTTTTAACTAATGATGTTTTCAAAAATAATTAATTATTCTAATAACGATTATTTAATTTAATTAATTAATTAATCAATTATTTAAATTAATAAAGATTAAGGTCAACTAATTAACGTATAAATGAGGTGTTTTAAATTTAACTGATTACTTAGTTAATGATGTTTTAATTTTAATTAATCATTTTATTTAATTATGTTTAAGACTAATTAGTCTTTGGATAATGATGGATTAATATTAATTAATTTATTAATTAACTAGTGTGAATCCGTGCTTCGCACATGGAATTGTAAAATATAATTAAAAAAATTTCCATAGTTATGGCATCAAAATATAAAGACTCATGTATGCATATTTCATATATTAATGATTCTTGCACACAGAATTGTAAAATATAATTAAAAAAGTTTCCATATAAAGACTCATGTATGCATATTTGCATAAAATGTAAATTTTCAAAACATATTCAAATAACATGCACAATTAGTGGGCCTTGTACATGATCAGATCAATTGTATCCAGTATTTTTGATTGAAGTATATCTATGAAGGTAATTCGATACAATTGGGGAAAACACGATAATATCACAATTTCTTTTATAAAGAATACCGATTATAAGTGCTGAATGCCGCAAGAAGCAGAAGGAAACGGCCCATATGTGGATACTGATCATAATACGTTTGTACAGGTAGTTTATTTTCCTTAAAAAAGCATATTTATTAGATAATTTATATGCTCTGCTTATAAACATTACCAAATAATCAATCAATTAGTGAAATTATTAATTATAAGAAGAAGAAGCATAAGATGGCATATAAATACATAAATTCATCATTCGTCGAGAAATATAAAGATGCACCAACATTAATTCATTTGCATTTTCAAATACTAAAGATGCATCTTTCAGCAAAAATAAAGTATAACGTAAAGTTACAGACAATGGATAACTTAATCAGAACACCAAATATCACAAATAAAATAGAGAGGCCTACTTTTATACATTAAGATTAAACTATCAATAGGAGGAACACAAACAGAGTCACTGAATTAGTTATAGTACAGTTGCTTGTTGTCAAAAGTGACAGTGCAAAAGCATCAAATATGTTTGCGTAGAATGGCAACAATGGTTTATTGCAATAAAGTTGAAATCGCAGAGTAACAGAGGTACACAAATACTATTTTGTAACTCATACCGCAGTCGAAATGTAAACTGGAAAAAGGCCGTTTAAAAAAAGTTATTGCTGAAGATACTAAAAAATTTGTATAGCACATCTTTTTCCCTAGTGCATAATGCAGTGGTAAACACTTTACATAGAAAGATGCAGCTTTATTTCCAAAGTGCTGAATCTGTCCCAACAACTGTCCTTATCCAAACGACTTCAAAAGCTACTATTGGAGGTAGTCCTGCAAACAGCTTTATGGTTGTCATTATTACAGTCATGACTTAAAAACTGTTTCATCACTATATGGAGTAAGAAGAAGACTCACATGCGTAGCGAGGTAGAAATAGAATTCAGTAAAGTTTTAGCTTATATTTTATCACTTGTATTTGAGGCCTAACTTAGTGTACGGCAGTATGTTTTAGCAATTATAGCTTGGTCGCAAAGCTTAGTACAAAAAAATGAATAATGAAAATAGTATAACTATTGTTCAGTTGTATGCGCAGATTGAGTGAAATAATGGCTGAGCGGTATTTCCATTGTTTATCTATCGAGTTGTGTACATAACACCCTAGAGGAATAGGAAAGCATGTGATATTTCTGTACGATAACAAAGGAAGCAGTGAAAGTATGTTTCTATTAAAGAGTACAAAAGGACCATGATCAAATGCGAGCCAGCAAAAGTGCAAGAAGCATAGGGTAATGACTAATGACTGCTAAAAGAAATTCGTACAGAGAATTAGTAAACCTTAGTAAACTTAACCAATTATAGCCTTTTGTATTTTACAGTATAATAATGCAGACTTAGAGGAAGAAAGTATTTTATAAATTAATATATAGCAATATCATTAATAATATCAAGTCGCTAAAATAAAATTTGGGAGATGGATTAAAAGGTGCAGTCAAAAGTACTATTGGTTGTAAATATAAAATCATCTATGATGGCTGTATGTCAGGAATTGTTTGGGAATTACTAATACATATTCACAGAGACAGAAATACATACACAGACAGACACATATATACATAGTAATGTATAAATAATCGTTTTAAAAAATAACCGCTAAAATAGTTATCAGCAGTATAAAATGAAAGGCTTCTTGTTTCATGTTATTTCCTATGTAGCATATACCTGTAGGATATGTAATTTTTTGACTTAGCATCCTACTCATATGCAGTGTGTGTGTGTGTATGTGTGTGTGTATATTAGATATATACAGGGTTTCAGATTTTCCAATGCACCTAATGTTTAGCTGGTCAAGAGTGTGCTGATTTTTTAGGATATGAAGTAAAATGGAGCGAAAGGTTGTGACAGTGTCGTGAATATTTTGTATATATTCTCTGGTAGACTAATCCTATCCAAATTAAAGAGGAGAAAAAACATATAGTCATTATTTGTAATATGATAGTAATATTATGTTTGTTAATCATATCGGTAATTCCAACTGTACCTATGTTTGAAACGGGAAGCAAGTGTAATTTGGCTGGTAGTGTAAGGTACGTTGTTGAAGGTATGGGCACACAAGGCGTTTAGCAAGTCTTCGCTGGCAATGTACACGCCACCAGTTGAGTTTTTTATCCGTACGGTTACCTGTTTAGAGATAAAAATACGATATTTAATTAAAATACTGTGGCGGACAGTTGATACTTTCTTACTTGAAGTACCTTGTTGGCGCGGTTCGGTGTTGGGGCGGTGTGAAACGGAATATAATTTTCAAGCTTGTTTATTTTTGGTTCCAACTCTCTTTGGAAGCACATGTATTGACGAACCTATCACATAATGTTGTAAGGGCGGCGTGTGCTGTAGGAATGCATTGTTAGCGAACATGGATGTGGGTTGTTAGTTGCATTGTTAGCGAACATAGATGTGGGGTGTTAGTAGCATTGTACCTTTTGAGAGCAAGATTATATTGCATGTTATGAACACACGTAACTTCTATTCAATAGTTCTTTATCATTTCACATAGCATATTGAAACAAATTGGATAGCAATTTCAACATTATACCGCACTATGGATTGAGCTCAAATTTCCAGTCACTTACATGGTAATTACACTCTAAATATTTGTTCAATGGTGCACATGATACAACTTCATAATATTATGTTACATATGAAAAATTGTACAGTCAAAGCTAATTCAGCATGTATTCTCAAGATGTTGTAACTATGCACCATACAAACCAATCAAAAACACTCTTAACCCATTAACATTACAAATAAAAACCCCTTATCTATAAACTTTTTATTGCATAAAAATAAGTTGGTTCATTTGGAATTTAATTTTTTTCAACAATCCACTAAATCACTAAATTAAATAAAGTTTTATTACATAATACCTAAAACAACCGAATAACATACAAAACAGATGATTCTACTTCTATTGTTATTGAAAAAGAATATATAATCTAGTCCTGCAGTCGCTCTCACCCACAGTACCTGCACCCACTTCCAAATAGTTGCTCCTGATATTTAATTCATCCAAGTTGAAAGACTTAAATTGTGGAGTTCAGCTTGTTTGAAGATAAAACCGAATTTGTTGATTCAAACTATTATGGAATCAGACATCATCTTAAACAGCGTTTCTCCCACTGCTGCAACAACAAATAGTAATGTTAGTGTTACGACCATGACCTGACAAAAGATATCAATGAATAAGCACTACAAACCTAAAAAACAAAAACAAATCAAAAAAATTTAAGGACTGAAACATAAGGAAGCTCCATCTGCTTTATACTAATTCTAATAACCAGTTTAATTCGGTAGTTTCTAAAAGTTTCCAATAGGTGCAACACTACGTGGAGTACACATGATTTTTTTTTTGAAAAAATAAAGCTTTTGTTTTTATCTACCAATTTGTCAACCTTTTTCACCTAGAGTTTTATGGAAATGAAGTCAAAAATGTGTTTGTAACAAAAAGTGAAAAAGAAATCCCCTCTTGTCATAACAATCAAGGTACGGATTCAAAATATCTACATCTATACAGATATAACAAAACTATTTTTGTACCATATATTTTGGCAATAATGAGATGATACAATTTGATAATTTTTAAGTAGTACAGTGAAAAGACTCCAAAATGGGTACATTATATCATAAGAATGAACCACATGCAGCTTATAATTTATTTGCAACTTAATTCATCAATTACTCGATCAATGTTAATAAGATTCAGCCTGCGCTACATGGAAATGCAAGCAAATTGTGTGTATCGTGCACTGTGTATATGTTAATTATATAATGAAAAACGGGGAAGTTCAAAATGTAAGCATGTTTATGAACCAAAGGTTACAAAATGTCAATTCAGCGAAAATTAAAGGTAGGTGATGCTGAAACCATATGTCATAAGAGTTCAGTTGAAACCAGTTGTTTATATGCTAAACTAAATATCTATGGAGAATATTTATGTAAATATAAGTAAACCATCTTAGGTTTGAAGAAAAGCAGTGGAAAGTGAATATTATGTAGCAAGAGTGAACAATAAATGAAATATGTTATAGGGAAACATCGGCAATGAAACTAATATACAAACAAAAATACGAAGCAAAATAATTACATTAATTAAATAGGAAAATTTTTATCAAGGCCTCACTGATGGATATTGGAAGGAGGTTTTCAGGATACCTTAAATAGTAACAACATTGTCAACAACTAAGGAGAAGGGTAAAAATCACAGAGCTATGATTTCATATCTCATTTTGACATGTCTTCAAATGCAAGGAAGCTCAAATTCAATTATTAAGCAGTATCAATTCACTAATAAATATCAATCAAAGGAACTAAGCATGTTTCCATCTAAATGTTAAACCATCATTTGCCTTCATTTAAGGAGGAGAAAACTTCATAAATGACATATTACTTTTGTATAATCATGTATGAAAATTTTATATGAGTGCTAAACTTGGGACATGCTTTACTGGTGCAATAAAAAGTACAAAATTCACGAAAAAGGAAGAATTTAGATAACTACATAGAAAAATTCATGTTTTCAAGAAATATATTGCATGTATACATTATTACATCTTAAAATTGTATATAATAATTAAATCATACATTTAGAGCATCAAAATTTTATATAGTTAATGTAAAAGGAAGGCAGACCGTTATCCTAGTAGCATGCCTTTTATATGCCATATGAAGATATGTTGTAATGCTTAGTTAATAATCAACAAAAGCAAAAACATATTCCTATTTCACTTCACTATAATGCATATAGCTAGTGCATAATTAATTAAAAATTATAGGTATAACATCTAAAGTTTTTGTAAGAAACTGTATTCAATACATAGTTTCCTTAATAAAGGAATATGTTACCTTAATAAGCGGAGGGAAAAAACACAGTAATTCAACTTTGTATAACTAAACCAAACTTTGATCTAGTTATGGTAAACTGTAGTTAATTCATGGTTAATCAATATGTTGCTTTGATAAGAATATGGAATATGTTACTTTAGTAAGGTGCACACACATAATATTATTTCACTTAGCCATAATGCATATTTACTGTAATAAGCAGCTAAAACAAAAACACATAGTTAATGAATTGTTAATTAAATACGAAGATATGAGGACTTGAGGTTAAAGTAACCGAATCATTTATCAACACACAAAAAACACAGTATATAAACAAAATAAGTAATAATACATATTCTTAAAATGTAACAATACCCTAGAACTAATTAAGCTAAATAACTGGCCAAAATGCATAAATCTAGAAACTTTGCACAATTAATATAAACAAAAGGTGAGAAGGATGGAAAATTCCTTTATACACCATATGCAAATAACTTACCTTCTTTGTCATTCCCTTAGCCACTCGGTTTCTACTTGTGGCATTTGCGGAGTGGACTATAACGAAATAAAAACACAGTATACAAACCAAAATCAATTGTAGTACACATCCCTAAAAAATGAACACAACCCTAGAATTAAAGTAGTTGAATAAGTAAAAAAAACGTAAATGTCAGAATTTAAAACTCTTGCATGTTAACGTAATCAGATAATAGAAAACACGGTAAATTCCTTTATACACACATAGTGCATCTCTTTTTATTATTACTTAAATATAAATAATTTAGTTCTATAACATGCCCAAAAATCAATTTATCTCAAACTATTTAAATTTTTTGATAATGTGCATCATTGTCTCCATAAATAACTACCAAGAAATTAACACAATACTCTAAACCTTAAAGATATAGATATGAGCCATCTATTTTGTAAATTATCCACTTCTTCAAAGTATAATGGCACTCCAGTTTGTATATTTATGCA
Source organism: Allium fistulosum (assembly GCA_030737815.1). Lineage (NCBI taxonomy): Eukaryota > Viridiplantae > Streptophyta > Magnoliopsida > Asparagales > Amaryllidaceae > Allium > Allium fistulosum. The sequence continues at coordinate 512,452,124 of CM060907.1, read as the reverse complement.
TAATTTTTCTAATTATCTTTAAACTGTTATTTGCTAAATGAATGTTCAAATCAACCTCTATAAGGTTGGTTATTTTTATGAAACTTGGCTATTTATTGAATAAAGATTCTATAGTTTTCATACATCGGGTCATTTTTGCTATATACAGTGAGTCATTTTTGTTGTATACGTTGGTTTTTATAGTGGTATTATAAGCTAATTTCTTTTAGAAACACCCTATACATGAAAATAAAATAAGGAAAACTACTATATAAATCATAAATGTAACAGAAAATAGTAGGTTGATAGTCTTGAGAATATGTCGTGCCAGTATTTGATTTTCAGTATGAGCTCTAATTCTTTTTCTGTCTGTGATTTATATTTTTATATTCCTTCAAAAGATATTAACAATTGTTGCGCCTTGTAGTTTATAATGGCGCATGTTAGAATTAATATGGAGAAACTTTACTCTAGTTTTGATTCTTGTGGGGTCAAATCCATGACCTCTAGGACTTCGGTCTAGAACCATGATAATTTAATTACCTAAATAATTTATGCATATAAATAATTAAATATATGAAATTAAACTTATGATATTAATTGTTGACATGACATAAGTAATACATACAACTCAAGTTCGCCCATTATAGATACAAAAACTGCAATTATTTATAAGTTATTTCAATCAATGCAATTCTACATTAGTGCATCACTATAATTTTAATTGAACACACAATCATTTAGAACAATGGTATCAATAGCTATATATTATTATTGACTAAAGGCCATCTATAAAAAAACTATCCATGGTCATAGTTTATCTTCATAGAAGTCGGCTTAGTTGAAAAAGTCCTACCTAAAATGGTTTCTATGCCAACTTCACTACACCAAAATAGGTGATTCCCAACGAGTATAACTGTCGCAAACAGTTTCAGCAACGCTTATTAGCGTCGCTGTAGGGGCGTCGCAATTTATTGCCAACGCTTATAAGCATTGGCGAGTTTAGTTTCCCAACGCTTATAAGCGTTGGAAGGTTGTATTCGCCAACGCTTATAAACGTTGGTGTATATTATTTAGTAACGCTTATAAACGTTGACAAATTAACCATCCAACATTGTTTAATTTTCTATGCTGATGCTTATAAGCGTTGGTATATTTTAATTGCCAACGCTTATAACGCTTTAACAGCATTATTATACTACATTCAATAGGAACCCAAAATTTACAATATTCATGATCAAATAACAACATAAATTTCATAGTCAACCACTTCATAACAATGTCAACTAATTCATAACAAGTACAATACATTTCAGAATCCAAAGGTACATCTTAGAAATAAGAATACAGGAAACCTCACAATATGACTGCATATATATATATATATATATAGACTAAACCCTTAAACTTGCAAGTTCACATTACAAAACCAAAAACAAAACACACAAGAACCTAGAAAAAAGAGAGGAAGGCTCAGTAATCAGCAGGAGCTAAAGGCTGATGGGTGGGATGAGGCGCCTCGGTGGGTATCATAAGAAACTCATAAATCAAACCGGCAAGCCCGGCTCCAACAAACGGCCCAACCCAATAGACCCAATGGTGGTGCCACCTCCATCCCACAAGGGCCGGCCCAAACGCTCTAGCCGGATTCATAGACGCTCCATCATACGGCCCACCCGCCAATATGTTGGCTCCCACAATCAATCCAATAGCCAGGGGTGCAATCGTCCCCAACCCACCTCTCTTCGGGTCCAGCGCCGTTGCGTACACCGTGTACATCAGTCCGAAAGTCAGCACTATTTCCAACAGTACCGCATGCCACTCCCCCACTCCCTTCGCCAGTGAAAATCCAAGTGGCCTCTGCACCCCAAAAACATATGTTACGTACATAATTACAAAATTGTACAAACAGTCACAGGTAAAAAATGTTACCATGCCAGCAGTGGAAAAGCGCATACATAGAGTAATTTCAAATATACGGTTGCAATAACTATAATAATCCAGCGAAAATGACTGAACTATTAAAATATAATCCCAGGTTAGAACAATATGCAAGTTATAATTTATAAATGACTCATTGAAAAGAATATGGACATCAGGTGTGAATGAATTAATCATGAATCAAGGTATTTGCGGGTCAGTGTTAACAATCTTCTTGCACGTTATTTTATTGTTCTGAACAAAGAGAATTCCATGTGCAAACAAAAAAGAGACTAATCCAACATATAAATATATACGGAAAATATCAATCTGAAAAATGAACATATAGTTTCCGAAATAAACGAGGACGAAAGAACTAACAAACAAAACAAATGTACATGCAGGTACTGTTGAGCTATTGGGGACTTACAAATTTCCCTTAGGGTTGACAAGCAACGTAATATGTTGCTTTGCCACGAAAGCAACAGACTGAGTGAACAATAGAGAAACGATATGTAATATGTTCAACATGTTGACTGTATACAAATTAAGGAAAGATATTTACGCTGTCGAACATGTTGATAACCCAACTGTATATGACAGCTAAATATGTACACAGGCCAGCATTTTACATAATCTGTAAGAGAAACAATAAAATCAATGAACTTTCTGGGCTCGATTTTTCTAACAAATGGTTTGAAGTGTCGTAATGCTCTCAAGAGATATTGATAAAGTTGGGTAGTTACTAGTCTGAAAGTAGTAACAGAGTAAGTCTCTACCATGTCAATACTAATAAAAAGCAGTTTACAAAATAAACTTAAACATTAACTTGTCAATTACTCACATTGTCTTCATTGTCTTGGCAATGTGCATACGGCTCAATATCCGATAGAAAGCATAGCTCCCCAACATTTCACTGATTACTAATAAATATAATGTGTATCAGAAAATTCTAGACATAATTATATATTGGCATGAAGGAGTAATGTAAAGCGAAGGTACACTCTGGAAAAAAGGAAGAAAAATAAAGCCTTGCACCATACACTTATCAATGACCTCAGTGGGGCAAGTGAATGCGCCTAGACAAAATTAATGCTAATGTCAAGGACAATCATCAACTTGCTGCAATGTAATACATACACCGTGTTACGCAGGAATGAAATGTATGCTTACTTGTAGAATATGTCCTTCACAAATGACACTTGTTGTGTATTGAATGGTGAATCTCTTAATTTCATCGTCAATGATGGATTAGAAAAATAGTAGTACTACCGTTGGAATATGTACTGTTGTTAGATAAGGTCTTAATATGCTCTGTTTCAGACTTTCAGTGTTTCACTAAGCCAGACTAGCCAATGTTAACATGCATTGTCTGATACATGTTCATGTTTTAACAGTTTCAGACTACCAGTATTATAATGACTAATATGCGATGTTTTAACCAAGAATAAATGTTCATGTTTTAACAGTTTCATACTGGTCTATAACTAATATATAATGCACTGCATGCTCATGTTTTAACAGTTTCAGACTAGCCAGTAATACAATGACTAGTAGCCTTGGAATAAAATAGGCACCTCTTGTACATGGTTAAAATCCAACATGATATAAAATTTTAGTTGGCACTTTATGCCAAAGAGATTGAATAAGCTGCCAAACTCTAAACTCATCTAAAAGTGCTAAAATCGAAGATCCAAATTAGATCAAGGAATTTGTTAATTGTTTTTATACAACAAGCAAAATGGATCATGATCAGTTTAAGCAAATATAAACAAACTGATTAAAGCAGGAGCATATACTGCATATTATAAATTATTATAAATTAATATAATTTACAAATGTGAACACTACAAATATTTAGCTTGATATCTTACCACAAGATCATGATCATATTATATCTCTTGTGGTTGGCCCTGTCATTTTCTGTAACCACGACAATCAACTTGGATTAAAATTTTCTGTTTGGGTATGCAGGTAGGTATCGAAACTATAGATTAAATTTTTCTGCTTGGGTATCCTCCTCACATTTTCTGTAACCACGACAATCAACTTGGATGTCCTCCTCTAATTTTCTGCTTATTTTCTACTCTGGTCTTTTACAAATCTTCATGTCTTCATCTCTTATGTTTATCATGTATCACTATGACAAACTTTAACAAATGGAATACTAATTATTTTATGGTTATTAATTGTCTAGTTGTTTTATCGACCTCCTAATAGATTTTGGACAAATTTATTACAGATCTATATGTTATTGTCGTTAAAATCCTAGCGCTAGGAGCTTGATTTCTTTTAAGGATTCACTAAGGTTTTGGTCAATTTAGTTTTTTCCTCTTCTTATTATTAGATTCATAAATTTTCGATCGATCTATTTCTTTTATGTTCTTTTTTTAATAGTTTGCTTAAACAATGGAAAATATTAACCAGGAAATAATAAACTTGTACACATAACACTTGATAACATGTAAATACATATGGTGCAAATAAAATCAGCATCACTAATATGAATAAAGTAACTAAAAAACAAAAAGAACTTCAACGTAAACAGAGTAACATATAGAAGGGTGAACATGGTTTCGATACCTACCTGCATACACAAGTTTACCAAAATTTAATCTGTAGTACTTCATAAAAATTATGAAACATCACGAACTCACTAACTCTTGAGAAAAAATTAATCTTTAGTACTTTCAAATTGACTAATTGCATTCAATGTATTTTCATCAACCTAACATTTCTATAGAGAGTTATCAAATGTTAAAAATGAAATGAGATTAGAATGAATTAAACAGAAGGGAAGAAATAAAAGTAGAAATTCATATTGAATGATTTTTGATTAGTCGTTGTGATGTAGAAACCAAATATGGAAACAATAAAAAATTACATATGTCATGAGACTTGGAGCATCTAAATTTCGGTATTAGAAAGCAACTTGTCTCAGGTTTCTAAAGCGGCAAAACATTTGATAACAATAACTAAGATAGATACTACTATGATAAATAATATACACATAATCTATATAAAATACCTTAATAGCTTCATCAGCGTTCTGATCGTCTGCAAATAGATTTTAATGTAAGGAAGAACCTTTGCCAACATAGACTCAGTTTTAAACTGAGGTCTGAGGCAAACATGGCCACAATGGCCTCAGATTAAGATATCTTTATGACAAAAGTTTCAAACAAAATTTGTTTTTAATAATAGATATAAACAATAAATATTAATTTGAATTTTCTTTTAATGTATTGGATTTATTTTATTCATCGAAGTCAAATGGAAGACAAATTTAAATCTGACAACTGTCCACAAACTAACTGAAGTGCATGACCTCAAGAAAACATACCATAGTAATATGCTTGCACTTGCAATCTTTAATGAAATATCTCATGAGTCATGGTTGGAAGATATATATCATTTCATAACTACAAAATTATCAAATTAATAGTTAGTTTGTATGCTATCAAAATGCATAAAGAGACTGAAGTCGGTCACGTAATTTGACATAGTTATAGCTAAATTATGTTCATAATTAACATCCATGTTAAATAAAAATGGAGAGGATTCACATATATCAGAGCAAAGTAATAAGTACTAGCTATAATATTTTTTACAATTCATAAATTAAGTTAACCTTAAAAAAAACAGAATTGTGCAATAACCTCTAGTATGAATTTTAAACTATGGAGATTGATATTATAGTTAAAGCTATCTATAAATGCTAGTAACATCAGCATGCTCAAGTTGGTTCAAAAATGTTTATAAAAATTGAGTTTGTATATCAAGTATACCGAGTTAATAAAGACAAAGGGGTTGTAATCCTATAGTACCGAGTTAATAAAGGCAATGGGTTGGTTAGCTCATAATATGAATAGGAAAGAAAAAACTATAAATCTTTCTCACGTTAGACGGAAAATCTTATCGTGTATATGAGTCATATGATGTGGAACTTTGACGTGGTGTATATTCGAAAAAGTGGACAAAGGTGGAGTTCTACGTTGCTTTAATATAAACTAATATTAGATAATAGATGCATAAAGAATGTTATGCAATTGATCATTTACCATTTATGAGGGCTTTTTTAAAATCCAATATGCATTGAAAGCTTGCTTATTCATAGAATACTAGCTTAAATATTATCAATAATGCATCAGTTTGGCCAACTACAATCACATATGGTTGACAACATAACAAAAGAGTAAGTAAATAACACAACTATTAGTTGAACCTACAATATAAAAAAAATTAGACGTAAAAAACTGGTGCTATGTTCTAATTGAACTGAACTGCAAAAAATAAGGTAAGAAAATATGAGCAAACACGAATGCAAACTGTCAATAATTTACAAATGTGAACACTACAAATATTTAGCTTGATATCTTACCACAAGATCTGTACACTGAAATCCTGCATAAGTTCATGCCAAAGAAGAATTTCAAGCAATAACAACAACAAATTATTTATATTATTCAAGAATTTCATGAGTAAATGATTCATAATTGAGCTAAATAATTGAATACATAAAAACAATAACTTACATAGAACCTAATTAACAATTTCATAGATCAGCAGATTACAAAATCAATTTTAGTTTTAGAATTAAGCTTAAATCAACACCTTGACATCAGACTCTACCTATTTATGAGTATGCCGTATATATAAATAAAACGATTAAAAATAGAATTGATATATTCTTAAAGATAAAATACTTGCAAAATAAGGACCACCTTTAAGATCACGACGCTAAGCCCCTAGAAAGCAGGATATATATGCCAACAAGAATTTTCCAACACTGGCTACAAGAAGCTCTGGACGATGAGAGTGAAAAACATTAGGTGCTTCATCAGTTTTCAGTCAAAAATTTAGGAACGATTGAATAGGTCAAACGGAGAGACGGAGGTCGCCGAGGTCCACGGGTGGGAGAGAGATGGAAGTGATTGAAGGTGGTAGAGAGGAGAGGCCAGGAGGAATAAGCGTGGTTGGGGTTAAGCGTGATATCTTATTTAATTACAATTTTGCCCTAGTATATTTCAATTAACTCCAATTAAACCAAGGCTTACAACGAAAATAAGTGTCGCCGTATTTAAAAGTGTAAATTTTTATTTTCAGTAACACTTATGTAACGACCCTGGATTTTATATATATTTAAATTTATAATTAATTGGATTTTTGAATAAAATCTGTAAAATTAATTGATTAATTAATTCGAGTTTCCCCAAATTTAAATAAATTCAGTATAAATCATTTAAACTTTAAGAATTGTATATATGTGAATATATATGTGTTTGAACATATATGAGTCAATTTGAAGTTATACATATAAATAATAATAAATGTAAGTTAAACAAATGAAATAGAAATTATTTATATTATAAAGTGAATATAAACAAATGAATAATAGGCTAGAAATAAACATATATAACAAGTCAAAGTAAAGAATGCAAGACATCTCTGGTACAAATATATAAATCCAAGTATGCAAAGAAACAAATCGAGACAAATATCTTTAGCACACAAACAAGAATTAAAGCCTGGAAATAGAAACAAATAAAAATACAAGCCTAGTAATAAATGCAGCCCCCAAATTTGTTATCTCAGCCGAGACAGGAGATACAAAATCAAGTATAGGCAAATTAAAATAAGTATAGATTTGAACAAAGGCATTTAATGTCAATATCTTTCCCCACCATAACAAAAATCCTCTCAGCCGAAATCAAAGAAAAAAAAAATGAATTTGTACAATGCTAAATAGTATAAGTGTTGATTGTACAAAACATTAAATGCAAGCATGGCCAAACTAGTAATCAAAGAAAAAACTGCTGTACATTTCATTCTTATACACCAAGCCTCTTCATCTCAGTTTTATTCATTCGAGCTGAGAAAATAAAAAAAAACAAACATCATTTTGAAAACTAAAAGATGATCAACAATTTCAAACTTCAACATCTCACAACAATACAAAGCAACAAAACCAGAGATCAAAGAAGTTTTTGGCTTTCAATTTCAAAAGCCTGTTCCAACATGAAGTGCTCTGTTTCTTTCTTCTTGTCCAGGTGAGCAACCTTTTGTTTTAACCTTGGATTTGTTTATATGACTTGATGTTGTGATTGGTATTATTATAGTAAAGTGAGTAAACATCAACTTAAAGGCTTTAAGTTAACTGTAAAAATGATTCTTGTTTCATGGCATTGTATATGTTTATCTCTGAATATAGTTTGGTAAATATATATAGATATACAAGTTGCTCTGCATATTATTCTTCTCTGTTATGGGTTACAGGGTAGATTTTCATTCAAACTCCAGTAGTTATCATCTGAGTTATAGTAAAAGCTTCAGTTTTAAAATCAAAAACAAGATAATGGAACTAGGTTATTCAAAGCAGATTTAAAACCCAAAGTTGTAAGAAATCATCACTAAAGTTTGTTTACAGGAAATCAAAGGAAAATGTGATGAACCCAAGTATTGTAAAAAGCTAATTCAAGTTAATAGCCTATATTCTTACTGCAAATCATGATTTTTAAAACTAAAACGAAGATTTTTAGTTGGGTATATACAGAGCAGTCCGAGCATGAACACAAATCATTTTATTTCGAATTTCTGGTGATCAATCAAATTAGAAATGCCGAAGATTTGTTTATAGCAAGCTTGAACATCAGATACTTCGAGAAAATTATCAAAGAAATTTTTCATTGCGTAAGATTTGAATACGAGATGGATGTAGGGTTTGGGTTTCAAGTTTAGTCACGTCTGTAAAGTGATGAATGCGACTCCTACGCGTGATCGACCGTCATGAGGGTCTGGTGGAAGGTTGCTGGGTGGGTTGACGTGGTATGGCCGGAGTCACGGCATCGCTGGTGGTCGAGGCGGCGAGTTCGAGGTCGTTTCCAGGTATTGGGTTGATGTGGTCTCGCTGTTTCCAGGTTTCAACAATTTGGCTCGATTTCGAATTCGAGACGATGGTCGAGTTATGATGATCGGAGATTTATTAGTGGATGGACTTCGACGTGATCAATGAAGGGGTGGCGACTGGAATTGGTCGTGGGCGATGTGCACGTGCACGACGTTAGGTTGTGCCAGGTGATGTTTTTGATTTGGGTTTTGTTTCCTCGGGGAAGACTCGTGTAATTCGAGTAGTATACTCGAAGCATGTAACGGAGGGACTCGAAGCAGGTATTGTCAAAGCTCGAGTCAAAGATTTGTTCCAGGTTTTAACCAAAACCTGCTTCTGTTTGAATTTTTAAAATGAAAGTTTCAAATGATAAAAACAAAAGTAAAATGGGTTTGAAGTTAAAAGATAAAAATTTGAATTCAAGTTTAGTTTAAAGCTTAGTTTGGAAACAAAAATTTCTAAATTTAAATTGTTAAAGTATTTTTATAAACTGTTTAAAAAAAAAATCTGAAAATGAGACTTAAATAGGATTTTAAATTTAAGTTTAAATGTTAGATCTGAATTCAAAATTTGAAATTGAATCTTAGGTTTGAAAAGAAAATAAAAGTTATAAATTTAAATGTCATAATTAGGTATGAATGATAAAGTATTTTATAAATGGTTTTAAATAGTAATTAATTTTGGTAATGCGATTAATTTAAGTTAATTAATTAATTCAGTTTAATTAACTTAAGAAAATCATTTGATAATTGATAAGTGTAATTACTTAGTGTAATTAAGGGAGATAATTACTTAGGGAAGTAATAAATGAAAATTACTGGGAGGCAATTAGTGAATATGATTTATAAACGAAGTAAATTGGGTAATTACTTTTGTTATTAATCAAGGATGATTAATAATTGTGTTTAATTAAATAAATTTAAATAAAGTAATTTAATTCAAATATAATTGGAGATCATAAATTGATAAAATAAATGATGAAATTTATAATGGACTAATTAAGGAAATAATTAATTAATGAAGATGGATGCTGGAATCGTATTGAATGTTTGAATTGATTGATATCCCTGATTGTGATGCTTTGTGATACATCCTGATTTATGTTGTGATCTGTAATTTACTTATCTGTGATGTATATATTGTTATATGAATATGCAAGCCTTTGGTCCGTAAAACGGCACTTGAATTTCGATGCGACAGGGAGTCGGATTCCAGTTGGTTATCCGAAACCCACATCGAATTGTTATAGTGAATCTTTGTGACCGATAAATTTATTTTATCAATGAATCTGTGAATGAAGATAAGCGTTATCGATTATACCGCTCATCGATATATCTGTGATGATTGATGTTGTGCACTATTGTGTGAAACTCCTGGACCACACTGTTACACACACAAATATGGATTCCACGTGGAAATCGGTTAAGTCACAGATAATTTAAATTTGATGTTTTTGAAATTGAAATTTTAATTTCAATTGATTTTGAAAATTGAAAATCTGGGGTTTTAAAAGGAAAAGCTTTTGAAATGGAATCTCAAAGATAAAAGTTATTTTGAATAACTTAACCGAGTTTTTGAAAATTTAAATAATTAGATTTTAATTAGAATTCAAGTCTAAAATTTAAATCTATGATTTGGAAACTAGGGATAAAAGATGATATAAATGTGTTTGTATGAATTAAACCGTTTTAAAGTATTAATTTGGGAATTTGAATTTAAACCAAGGATTTCAACTCGTATGAATGAATCAGATTTCCAAAGTAAAAACTGTTGTTTTTAAATGGTAAAAGCTTTCGTATATATAAGAAATGAAATTCCAGTTAATTAAAGGAATTTCAAGTAAATTGAAAAATGGATTTTCCAAGTTATGAATTGTTTTGAAAGCTATGAATCAAATCTGTTATTTTTAACAGATTTAAATTGATGTTTTGTTTAAACCATTTGAAATGGAATTGTTTTGAAAACTATAAGTTAAATCTTTGATTTAAAGATTTAACGAGTTAATTAAACTGAAATGGAAATCGATTTGGAAAATCTGTGAAGGAATCTTTGTGAAATTAAGTGAACTTTGTGAATTGAATCTTTTTGTTTAAAAAGATTAAAATGGTAATTTGTTAAACCATTTGAAAAGAAAGTTTGGGTTTAAATTGTGACTTAATTGAAATCCCAATATCCATATGTTTTCGAATATTACGCTCACTATTCGGGTTAGCCGGGAAAGGACCTTTGGGTCGTATAACTCATTCCGAATAGTGATACGTCGTATATGGATAGCATTTGAAGACCGGTGTTGAAGACCGGATATTTTTCGAAAATGAAAGGACAACCTGTCGAATGTCTCTGCATTGAGTCGCGCCGGTATAGAGATTTATATCACTCTTTTGTGATGGGAAGTCCGGACGTGATTGGAAATTATCCGGAATTGCAAGGGCTTCGTGAGAAGTGCCTTCGGTTCTGTTCGAACCCGGAACAGACTTGTATGGATACATGTCTGACATTACACTTTAAGATATAAAGCTGATTTCTTTCAAATACATTTCTATTTGGTGGCGGAGAATTTATTCTCTTAGCTTAACACCCTTCTCTTAGACGTACGAGCTCAGAGGTTATGTAGTTGAAATTTATCAGCGATATATCCCAATTTGGTAATGTGGCATGCTGAGTGTTGCTGTGTGATGATCAATGTTTGATCATTTGTGATATGATCTTTTGTTTGATCATTTATCTTTGTGATCATAGGTTGATCATCTGTTGACCCAAAGCGTGGCTTTTTGAAAAAAGCGTAACTTTGTGGACGAGACTTCGTCGAGCCTCACAACCCGGTAATGGTCGAAACAGGAATTGTGCGGCAAGGTTTTCAGGGGTAGCTCCCCTAGGGTATGACCATTCCTTCTGGAAAAGGGTAGTATCATGGTATGGAGCCCAGATACTTACTCATGTGGATACACTTTCTTTATGATGTGTGATGTTGGTTATCGAGCGCTCGGATAAAGGTCCCAAAGGACCGGGGGTGGCATATCTGAGGTTTCTTTTATCCCTTGGGAAAAGGGGTTGCCGGCCTTGTTTGGCAGAGAACAGTTGGTTCTCGGAACGTCCCGCCAGAGGCGTTTCTTTCATGGAATAGGAAGTTCCTTAGCCTGACCATTTGTTGGAAATCCAAACAAAACAATACGAGCCCTGTACGGTTTTAGTTGTATTACCTGCCATGGAATGTGGTGGTAACCTGCTATTGAACATGGTAGTTATAGTAGGCATAAGTGCGAAATGTCTATGCTGGCTAAGATTTATATTCTACGTTCGAAATTGTTTTCTACACTATGCACTAGTAATAATATCAAATGATTTGATTTTGCGTAGTAAGCATCTTTGACTATCATAAGAAGAAATCTCCTCCAATTCTGTGTTTGCATTGTGTGTGTGGTGGGAGGTCTTATGGTAGTTTCATTTTTCAAAAGCATTGCGAATTGACTTTAAAATTCTCTGCTATTTGTTTTAAAGATAAACTGGTTTTGTTGCTCACACCAGTCCCATTACTGATCCGGAGTTTATTGTTTCTTTCCTAAACTCTGGATGCTCAAAATTTTTCTACACGAGCAGTCTAGAGTTTGGTTTTTCAGATATTCAGATTTAGTAGATTATCTGGAGCTAGTTCAGTCTTTGGATCGGACTGCACTTGCTTATCTTTGTGCCTCGTTATTGGGAGTTCGAGCTATTTCTGGATCGTGCTTTGAAGATGGAGATTATCCGCTGCTGATGTTATCGTTTTCTTTTCCGCTGCTATTTGTTGTATCATATCTCTGATGTATATTGATATTCATTGTATCATTCTATTGTATCAGATATTGTATATCAATGTATTATTCATTTCTTCCGCTGTGTTATTTACTTAACTGTGTTATAAGCTCCGGCGACTCGGATTTGAACGGTCGAATCTACGGCATTCGAATACGATGTAAAGTATGGATGTCGATTTTCGAACGCGAAAATCGGGGACGTTACAACTTATATTGGATAGCGACACTTATTAGCGAGACTAAAATGCAACCCATATAAGTGTCGCCAAATGAAAAAAAAAGTGTTGCCAAATGACTGTTTTGGTGTAGTGCTTGTATTAGAAATTAGAAGGATAAATATCATCGAACCTTCAATTCACCTACCTTTTAAGTCAGTCTTAACGTTTAGTTTTCAAGACTTAAAATGCCATGTTGATGATTGTAACCTGTAACATAAGAACCATATAGTGAGCTAATGATTGATACCTAAAGAATGAATTAGTTTACAATGATAGTTGATAAAGCTGCAATTAGTAAGAACTTCTTTAGCTGCCTTTGATTGATAATTATTTTCTCCAACTGGCATGCTACTGGTTCTTGTATAATATCATCATTTATTTATCTAATTCCAAAATAAAATTTTATCACGCAACCCAAACAACTATAACAATGTGTAATAATGAACCTATAGGTCAACTAAAATGCCGTTACACCATGGAAAAGGGAAGTTAATCACAGATCAAATGATTATCTTGCATATGCACTAAGGGTGATTTTACCAGGTTTAAATTTTGTGTAAAATAAAATATAAATCTCACATAATCACTATTTATTAGAATTTTTGGCACCATTTTCTAGCTTGTTATTAAATTTCTTACCCATACAATTAAATCAAAGAAAATCATATCAATAGCACATAATTGTTCTATGTTTCGTACATATGAATTGAGTATATATCTTAGGATTGGTAAAATCAATATAATGCTTGATTTACTAAATAAAGTTATAATTTTTACTTTTGACAACAAAATAGTGATCTTACATAGTGCTTATCAGAAAGAAAAGAATTCCACCATTTCATAAATCTTAAATAATATATTGTGCTATTAAATGATTATTCAATCTCAAAATACATGAAATGCAGGGTTAATTTATTTATAAAGCATAATAACACAAATACAAACATAACCTAGACCAAATCAAATCTACCACATGTGGGTTCCTTTCCATATGCATTATTTGTTATGTTTTAGTATAATATTATTCTTATAAGATTATTGAACAACACAGCAATACCAAGCATTTTAGATATAATTTTCTCAACCCCACTGATTTCAATCAAAATAACTGATTGGGAAAATGTGTGTGTGTGTGTGGGGGGGGGGCGACTAAATATCATATGGAAATTGGGTACTAAGAACGTCAAAAATAAAACCAATGATAAAAAAAATCATTTTAGACATGCTAAGATTAGTGTTTTTTTAACTTTCTTTATAGCTTGTGTTCTTAACAAATTACATAAAAATGTATGTAAATTAGGGGATAATTACTGTGGCTAGTCCAAATTTGCAAGTGTTGGAGTTGATGGGTAAGAACAATGGAAAAGCAAGTGATAGGAGTTGTGTCGTGCATGAAACCACTGCCTTGAAAGCAAAATTCGGCACGACTGTGGTGTAATCGATAATTGTCATCCACTTCTCAAGATTAACACAACAATCCTTTAAACTTGTGTCTCAAGGTTGAATGATTGAGACAATGATCTTTTAGAAGAGAATTCAATAGTTTGAAATTAATATATCACCATCATGCTTGTTGTTTGTGAAGTCCTTAAGCTAGCAAATAAGGGAAATTAAAAAAATTAACTGTTACACCAGACTCTTTGCATCGTATTCTTTCTTTTCCGACAGCACTACTAAACCTTTTATGTTCATGCAGCTGCACAATTGCTTATTACTTAGCCCAGTGCTATATTATTAGGAAAAATGTAAGCCCCAGCCTTCCAAGTTAAAATTAGTTACCAATGTAATATCTAATTACCATAATGCATCCATATTGTACAGCTCACAAAATCCAAACATGTCCATCTTATAACTAATAATGTTGTATTTTGTAAGAGAAAAGGGATAAATTCTTCTGATGCATCACTTGTCCATAAATGTAAAGGATTTTCCTCCCAACACATAGTGGCTCGTATGTATATGCATAAGAAAAGAGAATGGATTCCAACAAAGAAAATATCCCATTTAGTAAATGAATATGCTAATTGTTTGTCCTATTAAATTTATTGAATTTTATTTTATCAAACTTCACAACGAAGCATACAAATGACAAATCGTCTTTGTATGGATAAAACATGAAAAAAGTTGTCAATAAAATAGGTATATCAGAAAATGCATCTACATGTTACAATAACCAATATATCTATTTCTTAACCAAAGATGCAACAACCACATGGAACTAACATGTACCACATACATACGTCAAGCTTTAGTGAAAGAACTATAAAAAGATTCACACAACTGAGTTCAAAGAAAAATATATTAACACATTGATGCTTAAGGTAAGAATACTCGATTACCAATAAATTTTGATGGTTGAAGGGTCATTTATTTTTTATGTTAGTGAAAGAAATGATTTTTCAACCAAACTTATCTTACATAGTTTAGCTTTTCAAAAAAACTATTTGTTTAATTTTGATGTTGTTATTCACCCAAAAAAAGATGCAACACCTCTTCTTGCTACAGATTTCGATTTTTTATATTGCCCAAATAGCCTTGGTTCAGTGCTACCACTCATTGGCATTCTTCAGCTATTTGGAAATTAACTACACATTTTCCTTTGTGAAAAAATGTATAATTTTGTCATATAATGGAAAGTAAGATGTCAACACGCTACATTGAAAAACTATAGAAGCTATGGAGTAAAAATTAAAAAGATCAAGTAATCTTTTTTGTCCTAACTGCTAGCCTTTGTGCAGAAATAGTATGGGAAAGCCAGGAAACATAAATTGTTGGCCCAGCTTAACTGAAGAATCAGTGGCGAAGATAAACAAAGTGTTAGTACCAAATGGTTGTAAATACTTACCTGGAATAAATAAAAGCTTGCACCTGTAACAACTGAAATTGCTACTTGATAAAAGGTGGAATCCAGTCTAACAATTTGTATTTCTAAAGCCAGCCATATGTTTTTGTTCTTGATATCTATTCTTTTTCATCTTTTTTTTATACAAAATGCTGATCTCATTCCAGCTGTTTGTGCCCATTTACAAAGTTGATATTCAGTGAAACCATGGGAAATGAGAAAATGCTGAGAAAACGAAAAAGATTAAAGAAAGATTTTGCCTGTATAAAGACATATAATTGACATTTACGCATATGTGTGAGTTTTTGCTAAATTTGTTACCAAGAGTAAAACAATACAGTCACTTGCAAATGATTGGAAAATGTTATGTATGATTGCCTTTTTCTAATCCTTTAATCTATTCTTTTGACATTGACCAAGAAGCTCAAAACCTTAAGTGTCTATCTAAAAAAAATCAAATGAAAATGAAAAAAAAGACTCAAATGATAAATTAAAACCCGAGCCAAAGAAAAATAGAAAAGATAACTCTAGAAAATAGCCACTCCCTATAAATATGTGGATGTCAATGTATACACCAAATATAAACGTTAAGTGATTCCAATTTTATCTTAAACAAATTTACTGACTTGTGTAAACAGCACACAGTCTATGGCTTCCAAGGCAGTGACAAAATAAGTTTTGAAAATAGGATTGGTTTCAAAAATCTGGTAGATTGAAGAACAAACTGGTAATATTATTTAGCCTTGGCAACTTCTAAAAATTTTGTCACCTACCGTGAAAGGATAAGAGAAGGAAAAATAGTTTCATAGCAGCATAAGAGGTCACTTTTCCGGACCTGATAAATAGGGACAACAAAACAACATAGTGCACTTATCCAAACGTAAAAGACTGAACCACAGAAATGCATAAAATGAGTTCAACAATGTTTATTTTTTCGTGCATAAATACAGTCCATGTTGCCAACCAATTGCCAAACTGCATATAAGTCGGGATAAAAGGAAGCATTGAACCAAACGACTTATTAGTCAGGTCTATGAAATTATAACCCATGTCTTTGGGTCAATATAAGTGAGGTTGCAGTGCAACATCAGGATGAAGTAGTACAAACTGAACCAACTGTGTAAGATTAAAATTTCTAGTTCAAATCCCTCTGCGGTATATGAGGATGGAACACAATCTTGTCAGGCATGATGTACATTTTTCTAGCTAGCCTGTAGAGTAAACTTTAAAGAGGGGAAAAAACGGAGTAATCTAAAAACACTGAATAGTCTAACATGGCTAAATCCCAAGAACACCATCAACGGCGAAATAGACAGACCGCATTCAAAAAGTAGGAGGAAAAGTAAAACAGAGATTACCTTCCTTAGGAAGCTGGTAATGGCGGTGGAAACGGGCAGAACAATCGGCTGTAAACTGCATCCTTTCACTTTGGAGCTGATGGAGGGTGGACGAAGCGTAGAGAAGTCGGCAAAAACCCACGTCTTTTTACTTTTAGATTAGAAAAAAAGGACGAAGCAGAGATGTGTGAGGAGAGAAACGGTGCGAATGAATCGCCTGTAAACAGTAGTTGTTCAAATCGTAGTGGACGGAATAATTTTTTAGTCGATGGAATAATGGAGATTCAGCGAGCGGCCATTAAAAAACCTAGCCTTTTTGTTTGTAGCTGACAGACGTCGAGGGTAGGGTTTGTATAATGTTCGACGATGTGGGGTAGAAAGCGGGGGTAAAGGAACGGCTGAGTTAAAAATTGAAGGGTATTTAAGATTCCCAATGAAACGAAGGAAAAGGGGGGAAGAGGAGAGAAGCGGAAGGGATTTGATTGATCTCAGGTGGAGGAAATTGGGAGGAGGAGTGTATGGCTAGAGAGAACATAAGGTTTTGGTGAACGAAAAGAGGGAAGATAAAAATACGTACGAAGGGGAAGATAAAAATAGATATAGATTCAGAGACTGTTCAGTTGCCAAATTTCAAGGAGGCCTGTGTGAGCTTGAAATTTAACTCACTAATAATAATATAGTATAGATGCTATTTTAAAATTCATTAACCCTTTTTAATTAATGAATTTTAAAAGTTAATAAATTTGTTTAACCTTAAATAAATATTTTCTTAAATAAAGTTTAAATTAGTTAATCACTTTTAAATAATGATATTTAATTATTAATTAATTATTTAAATTAATTATATTTAAATATTATTAATTAATTTAATTAATGATATTTTAAAAGGTAATTTACCCCTTTTTAATTTATAATTATTGAAGTTAATTAATTAACTTAGCTAACAAAGTTTCAAAAGTTAATTAATCAATGTAATAAGGATGATTAAGTTAGTAAATCCTTTTTGTAATGCTGTTTCAAAGTTATTAAACTCCTTTAACAAAGTGTTTTAAAGCTAATCTTGTAATGTGAAGCCAAGTATGAATTCAGGTTTTTAAAAGAAAAGTTTGATTCATTTGTGGAAATGAATTATTTTCGTAAAGCAAATCACTTATATGGGAATGATTTATTTGTATAATTAGTCCTAAACATCGAAGAAGTAGACTTGTTGCTATTTCAAAAGTTAAGAATAATCATGTGACATGACTTTGAGGTACCACTACCTTGACTTGTCTGGTATTATTGTTAACCAAGAAATAATACAAGTTTGAATTCAATGAGTGGTGGTAAGTATACAAGACTTAATTTTCGTATATGATCGTTTTATATCCTTGATAGTTGATTTCTCAACTATCGGTTACTTCAGCTACTTTATTATCATCATTCTAAGACGATTTACTGCTCCGTTGAGCATTGATTTCCTTCGTCACAAAAGACTAAAACCAAAGCGCGAGAGTAGGTCAAACTATGTGGGGTTGTTCCCATTAGGATACTTTCACATCTCATCTAGATTGGATTCGGTACGCTATTAGATATGAAATATTCGGATACTCGGTAAGGTTTGGCGGGGTCCGACTTGGAAGGTTCCAAGAAGTATCACAGAGTAAATGAGATTCTCATAAGTATATTACTAGTGGTATATTTCAAGGGGGGTGTACCTTCCTAGTCATTTATTTTCGATTTTCCTTTTCTTATTTGATTCGAACCTTCAAATTTATCTCCTTGTTTGCACTGGAAAGAGTCAACCACTCTTAGTGGTGTTTAATTATTTATCCATTCTTTACATTTAGATATTGATTTATCTGAGAGTAAACCCATTTCGTGTTTCGCGGTGTGGTCTCACATGTTTGTATTTAATTACATACCTTTATTTAAGGTTTTTCTTATACCAGACATATCATATGACCCGAGTTGTTTGTTTCCATAAACTCTCGGGTAGTCATTTTTATTTGTGTAGTCGGGAAGTAGCAGGTCTTTGTTGGGCACTTTTGAAGACGGCGTCCTAGCTGGAGGCTTTTCATCTTCCTAAGTTATCTATTCCGCTGTATTATCTGGTTCATGTAAGTATATTTTGGTTTAGCATTTGTAAAGGCAATATGTTATAATTGCCTAAGTGATTTGTAGTACTTTTGTGTAACTCTGATAACTCTATGTTAAGAAGTAACCTGATGTACTATTTACTGTTATGTTTTATTTAGGAGTTTTGTTGTGAGATTTTCTATTCTATTCTTTATTTCACCCCACGACGATTCATCTTTCCAATGCTTGGACAACGACACACGAACACCAAGGATGTGTTAAGTGTCGTTCCTAGGGGTCAGAAAGGTGGGTTGTCACAGTTGGTATCAGAGCTTCGGTTGAGCGAATGCCTTAGCCTGATTGGGGTACAACTCATTAGAGTAGGGTGAGTAGAGCCCTAGAATGAGTTAATCATGAGAGAGCATTTCCTTTTCTCCCTTGAAAGTCTGGTTTTTGATCCTTTATTGCAAGTTTCCATTTTACATCTTTGATCCAATCTTTATATTCTAATGATACTTGTCACTTATCTAGGTTATTGAAAATGAGTATAAGAGGTAGAAGAGGGAGGGGATCTGGAACCAGCACAACTACAAATGGAAGAAATCCTAGAAATCAGCCAGTTGTAGAGCCGATAGATGAGGCAGTAATGCAAGTTCAATCGCCTTAGAACTTCACGACCTTGTGTAAGAATTATACTGCTTTAGGTGGTAAGCCTTTCTATGGAACTGAAGACATTTTGGGAGTTCAAACATGGCTCCATTCTTGTGAAAGGATATTTGGGGATCTTCTGTTGGAAGATGTTAAAATGTGATTGTTGGCATCGCGTCAGCTTTAAAAAGCAGCCATGGATTGGTGGGATTCAGCCACCATGAATACACCAGAAGAAGATTTCTTTTGGGCAAAGTTTAAGGAAGTTTTTGAATGTCAATTTATCCCAGAGGTGGGAAGGACTTAGTTGTTTAGAAGTTTCATGGATTTGAAATAGGGTGAGATGACAGTGGCGCAGTATGAGCATAGGCTCAATGCATTGTCTCGCTTTGGACCAGTATTGATTGATATGCCACTTAAAAAGAATGAGATGTTCATAAAAGGAATGCGACTAGAGTTCCATCGGGAAATGACCAATCATCTTAACGATGCCTTTTCTAATTTGATTAGTATGGTTTTGAGATTTGAAGCTCTTGATATTGAGCAAGGAGTTCAGAAGGGAGTAGTGCTGATAGTCAATGCCTAACCTTTACCAGTTATTCCAGTTGCTAATAAATCATTTTTCAAGTGCAAAAAGAAGAAGAAGTGGTCGGGAAAGAAGCCTGGAGGTGGAGCTCCAACTCAGATTAAGCAGTTAGACTTGACTAAGATCCTTTGTTATAAGTACCATAAAATGAGCCACTTTGCAAATAATTGCCCGGAGACTAACCTACCGGTATGCTACAATTGCAACTGGCATGGACATATGAAGAACCCGTGCCCTTTTCCAAAGAAGGGATCACATGGACGAGCTTTTACTACTGAGGAAATACAGTCTACTTCTAGGGATCCCTAAGGGAAGCAAGTGTTGCAAGGGACATTATCCATTTATGATATTCCTATTAGAGTGTTATTTGATACCGGTGCATCCCATAGTTTTATCTCAAATGACCTGGTGAACCAGTTGAATTTTAAATATGTTAATCTTCGAAATTCTCTTCGTGTGTCGAACCCAATTGAGGGTTTGACCAATCTTGACCCCATATGTTTGAATGTGTCTATTTCTTATCGAGATTGGCCTTTCTTTTCTGACTTATTTGTTCTTGGGTTCATGGTATGGATATTTATTATCAGGAGCCTAATAAGTTGATGAGAAGTTTTCTCTACTCGCTCGAAGTACCCGAAGAGGAGATAAGAGATTTGCTAATTGTTGGGGACTTCAAGGATATTTTTGAAGAAGTGCAAGGTTTACCTCCTCACTGGGAAGTGGAATTCAGTATTAATTCGATTCTAGGAACCAAACCAATTGTACAACCTCCTCGAAGGTTGGCTCCAAAGGAAAGAAGAGAGTTAGAGAAGTAGACGTTTGATTTGTTGCAAAAAGGTTTGGTCAAACGTAGCACATTGAGTTGGGGATCGCCAGTGGTGTTCGTTACCAAGGATGATGGTTCTAGATTATGTAAAGATCACCAAGAGTTAAATAAGAGGACTATCAAGAATAAGTATCCTTTACCTAGGATTGACGACATGTTTGACCAGTTCCATGGAGCTCGGATATTTTCTCAGTTGGAACTTACCACTGGTTTTCAACAATTAAGGGTAGCAGAGGAGAGTGTACCCTTAATGGCTTTTTGGACCTCAGATAGTTTTTACGAGTGGTTAGCCATCCCTTTCAGATTAACTAACGCAACTGCTTATTTTGTAGATGTGATGAATAAAGTGTTTTGGGATTTTCTTAACAAGTTTGTTCTAGTCTTCAATGATGACATCCTCGTTTATTCTAAAACGGAGTGTAACACCGCACATTTTTATATAATTAAAATTTAGCGTATAACGATAAGTAATAAAAATAAATACTTTTGGAATTATCGGAATATGGCTTCGGAACTTGTACTATTGCATCCGGGGTGATTTTATGATCAGTTTCCATATATAACTTGTCAAAATCCGAGCCAATATAAAGAAGTTAGGAACGAAACAAGGACGAGTAACAAGACGAAAAAATACATATATACGTGTATGGCCGACCAGTGGGTCGACTCGATTAGCTCAACGGTCGACTGCACGGTCGACCAGTGGCTTTGGGCGGTAGACCCGCATAGCGACCTGGACGAAGTTTCGTCTAGGTACGCGCCAGTGACGTAAATGTTAGTTTTTGAGCAATCTGTGCCGTACGTTCTTCAATCTGATGGCTCCAGACTGCCCTGTGACATGGTGGCTCCAGATTCAATCTAAGGATCCAACGGTCTGAGATCCCCAAGCTCCCCTGTAAATAGAACCCTAGGCCTATCTCTTTTCTCATAATTAGATTTTCTTCCAATGGGTTCTTGGCCTAAGGCTGAACCCTAAATAGAAAATATTTCTTTAGGTCCTTGGCCAAAAGGCTGGACCCTAAAAAGAAATATTTCTAAGGAGAAGATCTTCTAAATTTAAATATTATGCATCTTGGAGGGGGATCCAGAAGGATCGTGGAGCCAAGCTGAGCACAAGCAAAGCTAAGGACGACATGTGAGTGGATTTAATTATATTCTTTTACGTTTATAATATATATTATCGTTGAATTTCCGTTAGATAATTTATTCCTGTAATTAATTAGTTATGCAAACACTGTAAATTTTATTTATATTTAATTTGGCTTGACAGTTAGAAAAGGCGTAGGCCTAAAAGTAAGAAATTTACAACTATTCACTTCTATTTCAAAAGTCATAATTTAGCCTTAATACTGGTTCCTTTTATTCCCTTTTTACGCGAATAATATAGTTAGAAAGAGAATTCGCGGTTATGGATTAAAATACTAGATTTTATAGAAGTAGATGTAAAATAAGAAAATTGGAAAGTTGGAATAAAGTTAGAAAAGTGGAATTCTTCAATAAATTACGCTGAACGGAAACAATAAATTTATTTGATAATTTAATTTGGGGAGTAAGTAATAGATTAATTGGTTGGTTTACAAACTAGAATACATTTCTATAATTTAATAATTAAAAGATAATGATAAACGTAACTACAAGAATAAAAAGAAAGAAGAAGGGAACTAGTGCAAAATAGAGGGACCACTATATTTTACACTATCCCAAAATAATAAAAGAAATATCTTGCAGTTACGAATTATTGTTTATAGTATTATTTATTATCAAATTATGGAAATAGATTTTAGTATAGCTTTCAAAATTAACCAAATAAAATAGAATTACTTCCTAGAATAAAATAAAATAAAGTAGAGGATGAAATGAATCAAATAAATTATTAGATAAGAAATTAAGGCCGTGAATAATAAACGAACCTAGGTCTGCATTTATCGTGCAGACTATATAAAAAGACAATTATTATGATAAGTTAATTGTATAATAAAAAAGAATTAAAAAGAATTCTATATCATAATAAAAGAAGACATACTAGAACAGAAAAGAAACACTTGTAATTATATACCGATTTTAAAAGAAATAATAGTAACAATTACATGTATAATTATAACATAAGTTATGATTAAGAAAAAGAATAGAAAGGCCTATTTGGGAACTTAGAATAAATAAGCAATGATAGCAAAGATAAATAGTAAAAGCTTATTTTAGATTTCTATTAAATTAATAAGAAAATAGAACAAAAGATGCTTATTTAATAAACTTTAGACTTAAATTAAGTTAATAAGCAAGAAGTGGCAATACCAATAGCATTCCCTATTAGATCAATGGTGATCTCACAATAGCCAAAAGCGAGACGAGGGAAATAATATGCTAATTAGGGTAAATAAGTGGCCAACAGAATAATAAAAATAAACTAAACGCAAATTAAAAGGTTAGACTTAGGGTCTAATAAAAGAGAGAGATGCGTTTGGAGCAGCCCAAAGGATGAAGAGCCTAACAAAGAGTTCATCATGAATTTCAAAAATGGAGAAGCACGTCCAACTTAGTATTTTTGGGCTTCAAGGAAGTACGGTACTTCAACGGGACGTGAGAGTACTCTAAGATGGCCCTCCGGGTAGGCCTAACGACGATGCACCCCCAGAGGCAGGTCTGTAGGTGCTCCATCAAGAGAGTATGCTTTGACATATTTACATTGTAGGCCTAACGAAGCAGACCTTTGTAGGCAGTCAGAAGGGTTTGGTGTTAGGAGTAGGATATTCGTATGTCCCAGTACTTGCAAGTAAGTTTAGTGGGAAGGACCCAAAAAGATAGTCGCATGCAGATATCATGCTAGCATCAAAACCAAGAACGAGTTTGGGAAAGGCTAGAGTTAAACCAACAGACCAATTATTCTTTCACTATCGAGACATTGGGTGAGGGGCACCACCAATTGGATGTTAGATTGTTTGCAGTATGGCACGACCACATAACTCTTTAGAAGTCTTTCGGTTAATTGAGGGGTGGCTGCGTGGGGCCATAGCCATGATGAAAAAGAGACTGACCAACTAGAATATCTGTATTGTAGGCCTAACGAAGCAGTCCTTTACAGATATAGAAAATCCCAATTGAATTCCGTACAAGGTAGACCTTGTTGGCAGGATTCAGATAGTAGACAGAATGATTACGTAGTCCTCGATGTACGCACTGGATGGTACATTGTGGACGTCCGAGCGCTGGCATAGACTAGTGCAGACATGTTTTATGTTTTCATAGTAAGTAGTGGAGTATCTATATTGTAGGCCTTATGAAGCAGTCCTTTACAGATGTAGCTACGGAACGCTCACGGAGAAAGACGATGGAGTACCTGTATTGTAGGCCTTACGAAGCAATCCTTTACAAATATAGCTACGGAGCAAGATCATGGAGCATCTGTATTGTAGGCCTTACGAAGCAGTCCTTTACAAATGTAGTTACGGAACGCTCTCGAAGCAAAACAATGGAGCCCTTTTCGAGGAGGATACATAAGGTACCATGGGTGGTATCTACTACCAATATGGTCATTGGGCATATAGCTACATATATGTATATATTAGTTATTAGGTTTTAATCTACTATGGAGTAGATGGGCACAATTCACGAGCAGAGGCGAGAGTATTGTAACCTAATGAACCTAATATAAGAGTAAATGGAAATAAAATGATATATGTAGAATTAAGCCTAAAAGTATATAATTTATTCATTCACCATGACTTTAGTTTTAACCCCCTCCTCATAACATCATATAGGTTATGTAGATGGCAGAGACTTCCCAGCTTTAAGACACTTGCTTAGAAAGTGTTATTATATTGGTGAGTATTTACTTACTATTATATTTTAGTCAATTCCGCTATGAGATATTTAATTGAGCTCTGATGTATTTTTCTTTGCATATTTGCTGGATACCAAATTCCCTACTCCGGTTTCAGTGGGCTTGGGTTTTAGCATTCTTGCGAAAAATCTGGACCCACTTGAATTCGGGTTGTTACATTTAGTATCTGAGCCAGGTTTAGGGTTCCTAGTTAGATAGTGAGTGAATATATTTGTATTTTTGAATAAAATATAAATATATTATGTACTAAAATCCAAATAGTCCCCAACCATAAATTTTAACATATGGAAAGTTTTTAGAAGTATATTTGTGCATAGTTTGCTAGTTGGGTTTGGGATGACCCAAGTATGTTGAGCCCTATGTTAATTACCGATTTATAGCATACAAATAAGCCATGTTTTGAGAGAAGATTGGTATCCATATGTTATAGGAAGTGGAGAAGTTCCCTAGGGATAGTAGGGAGAGTGTTTTTATTTTGGAAGAAATAAGAGCTTTTAGTAAAGAAAATCCACTTTATGTTTAGTTTAATAAAATGAAACTTTTGGAATTGAAAAGATCAAAAATATAATTGTTAATATATTTGAGGAAGTAAATATTGGGTTTTTGAAAAAAAAAGTGGTATGAAATTTAAATTGGTTTTTATTTTGTTAAAAGTGAAATTCTTTTTGAATAATTATAGAGTGTGTATAGCTCGCTAGTTTCCTTGTAGGTGGACAAAAATTTTAAATATAAAAACCTACAGCGTGAACATAGGTTACAACATTTGTTATTGTAATAGATGTTTTCGGTAAAAATAAAGGAAGCATAGACTATGACACTATTGTTATAGTAGGTGACTCCCAAAGGAAATGTTTTTAACATAGCATATGGGATTTATTAATATTTATTTTAATTGAATCCATATACTAGTATTTTTGGGTTGTAGTAACAGTGTTTTACGCAACTTCTGTTTTGTCCCGAATGAGTTTTGGAGATAATTTCTAAAGTGGTTTGTATGTACACTTATTATTTAAATAAGTATATGAAAATATTTTCTAGTTATAAAGCAGTTTTGAAAATGAGTTCTTTTGAAAAAATAATGTACGATAAATTAATGTATTTAGTAGGAAATATCTTATCTAAGTGAATATAGAGTAAACATACTTTAATCTGTTGGAATGAAATGAATAATGATATAATTTTCTATGAATCATAATTGAAGATGTTTTTTGCAAGTTATAAAGAATACGTGAAAGAGATGTACAAGGTATGGAAAGCACCATATTTTGTATAGCCTATTTCGATAAAATATAAAATAAATTCCTTATAATTTCACATAAGCATGAAATCCTCCTCTAAAGGATTCATAGAAGGTTTTAGCGTTAAGGGTTTCTCATAAGAGAAAGTAATTCCAATAAATTAAGGTATAAAACCATTAAGTGTAGTAAGTTAGAAACTCCTTCAAGGTTAAGTAATTGGAAGAGTAGGAAAGTTAAGAGATTTTTGATAAAATAATTGTTCTTATCTACTTCAGTTTTAGTAAATTTGAAAATCTATGAAAAAAAGTAGGATATTTTGAAAACATGTGAGGACATTTTTTTTAAGTCAAAAAAAAATTGTTTTAAGAACAAGAAAGACATGTTTTTAAAGAAAGAGGGTTTGGCGGAAAAGTAAACAAGGTTTTGAAAAGATAAAATTTAAAGTAACCGAGTACCTTTGAATTTAACATAAAACTTCAAAATAACACTTTCAAAGGAAATAATTTTGGGATTTGATGATTCAAAAATTTAGGAGTTTTAATTTTTGAAGAAAAATGATAAATACCAAACCAAATTAGACTTTTAAATATGGAGTAGATAAGAATCATTTTCTAGGTGTAACGGGAAAAGTGTAAGGCTATAGTGGTAATTACTCCTAGTAGTAATAATAAAAATTCCCGTAAGGTGTATAAGACACTAGTGAAAACCTAGAAATGTTGTTTCATGTGTGTAGACTATAGAAGAATAGTGAAGTGATATTAGTAAGATAGTAAGACACACGTGGTTGGAAAAGTAGACCTTAGTTGGGGAAAACGAAGGGAAAAGAGAAAATTTCCCCAAGCTTAGTTGCCATTTTAGATATAGACCACATAGATTGAAACTCTTATCCATTGCAGTAAATGAGACTTAGTTATTCCTTTTGAGCACGGAATAGAAGAGATGAATAGATCTTATTTGTCATAAGTAATACATCATAAGTTGGTAATAAGTAATATGCGGCAGGAGGAGCATATGAGTTACTTGGATTCCTAGAGTAGGACCTTTCTATGTTAGAGTGGACATGGTCCTAGACCTCCTAGCCCTAGATGATAGCTGTGTTTAGTTGCTATATTAAAAGAAGAGTAAAAGGAAATAAAAGGTAACTAAAAGAAAAATAGTAAGATCTAAAGAAAGCAACAGAAACATCAATAGAAATAAATGTGAATTGCAAAAGAAAAACACATCTTTCCCATAAATTAAGCTTGGGAAAAAAGTTTGAAAAGAAAAAATTTCTTATGTAAACTGTGCTTGGGAAAGAAAATAGAGATTTTATAGGATAGTGGCATAAGTTCCAAGTATCGAGAGAGAGGTACACAAAAGTAAAACGGAGAAATGTGAAGTTTTTTCGTTTTCTACCTTCTTTCTGACATAAGAAATCGAGTTCGGAAAACCTTTCTGAAATTCGAATATTAAAAGTTGTGTGGTAGGATTTGGATGAAAAATTCATTGAACTACACACCTATTTAGTAGGAGTGAGGGAAAAATTGGATGAAATTTTTTTTGAGTTTTCAAAAAAAATGCATTCATTTAGAAATTGCAAGTATATTTAGGATGTGTGCATCATATTTTAAAATAAATTTTTAAAGAAGAAAAGCATTCATATAGGAGGTACCGCTTAGAAATTTATGTACATGCATATATTATGTCTTGAAGAGCACTTTTGCACCAAAGCACGGATGGTTGCAAAATTGGATGTACACAAAATGGTTGTAATTAATGTGAGAGATTACGTAATTTTTATCCTTGTCAAATTTCGGGGACGAAATTTCCTAAGGGTGGGAGAATGTAACATCCCGCATTTTTATATAATTAAAATTTAGCGTATAACGATAAGTAATAAAAATAAATACTTTTGGAATTATTGGACTATGGCTTTGGAACTTGTACCTGTGTCCGGGGAGATTTTCCAATCAGTTTCCATATATAACTTGTCAAAATCTGAGCAAATATGAAAAAGTTAGGAACGAAACGAGGACGAGTAATAAGACGGAAAAAAAATATACGTATATGGGCCGACCAGTGGGTCGACCCGATTAGCTCAACGGTCGACCGTGCGGTCGACGGTGGCTTTGGGTGGTCGACCGCCCGGTCGACCCACATAGCGACCTGGAGGAAGTTTCGTCTAGGTATGCGCCAGTGACGTAAATTTTAGTTTTTGAGCAATCTAAGTCGTACGTTCTTCAATCCGATGGCTCCAGACTGCCCTGTGACGTGGTGGGTCCAGATTCAATCCAAGGAACCAACGGTCTGAGATCCCTAAGCTCCCCTATAAATAGAACACTAGGCCTAGCTCTTTTCTCACAATTAGATTTTCTCCCAATAGGTTCTTGGCCTAAGGCTGAAACCTAAATAGAAAATATTTCTTTGGGTCCTTGGCTAAAAGGCTGGACCCTAAAAGTTAAATAATTCTAAGGAGAAGATCTTCTAAATTTAAATATTATGCATCTTGGAGAGGGATCCAGAAGGACCGTGGAGCCAAGCTGAGCACAAGCAAAGCTAAGGACGACAGGTGAGTGGATTTAATTATATTCTTTTACGTTTATAATATATATTATCGTTGAATTTCCGTTAGATAATTTATTCCTGTAATTAATTAGCTATGCAAACACTGTAAATTTTATTTATATTTAATTAGGCTTTACAGTTAGAAAAGGCGTAGGCCTAAAAGTAAGAATTTACAGTTATTTACATCTATTTCAAAAGTCATAATTTAGCCTTAATACCGGTTTCTTTTATTCCCTTTTTACGCGAATAATATAGTTAGAAAGATAATTCGCGGTTATGGATTAAAATGCTAGATTTTATAGAAGTAGATGTAAAATAAGAAAATTGGAAAGTTGGAATAAAGTTAGAAAAGTGGAATTCTGCAATAAATTACGCTGAACGGAAACAATAAATTTATTTGATAATTTAATTTGGGGAGTAAGTAATAAATTAATTGGTTGGTTTAGAATTAGAATACATTTCTATAATTTAATAATTAAAAGATAACGATAAACGTAACTACAAGAATAAAAAGAAAGACGAAGGGAACTAGTGTAAAATAGAGGGACCACTGTATTTTACACTATCCTAAAATAATAAAAGAAATATCTTGTAGTTATGAATTATTGTTTATAATATTATTTAGTATTAAATTATGAAAATAGATTTTAATATAGCTTTCACAACCAACCAAATAAAATAGAATTACTTCCTAGAATAAAAGAAAATAAAGTAGAATATGAAATGAATCAAATAAATTATTAGATAAGAAATTAAGGCTGTGAATAATAAAGGAACCTAGGTCTGCATTTATCGTGCAGACTATATAAAAAGACAGTTATTATGATAAGTTAATTATATAATAAAGAGAATTAAAAAGAATTCTATATCATAATAAAAGAAGGCAGACTAGAACAGAAAAGAAACACTTGTAATTATATACAGATTTTAAAAGAAATAATAGTAACAATTACATGTATAATTATAACATAAGTTATGATTAAGAAAAAGAACAGAAAGGCCTATTTGGGAACTTAGAATAAATAAGCAATGATAGCAAAGATAAATAGTAAAAGCTTATTTTAGATTTCTATTAAATTAATAAGCAAATAGAACAAAAGATGCTTATTTAATAAACTTTAGACTTAAATTAAGTTAATAAGCAAGAAGTGGCAATACCAATAGCATTCCCTATTAGATCAATGGTGGTCTCATAATAGCCAGGAGCGAGACGAGGGAAAGAATATGCTAATTAGGGTAAATAAGTAGCCAACAGAATAAGAAAAGAAAACTAAACGCAAATTAAAAGGTTAGACTTAGGGTCTAATAGAATAGAGAGATGCGTTTGGAGCAGCCTAAAGGATGAAGAGCCTAACGAAGCATTTCATCACGAATTTCAGAAATGGAGAAGCATGTCCAACTTAGTATTTTTGGGCTTCAAGAAAGTACGAGACTTCAACGGGATGTGAGGATACTCTAGGATGGCCCTCCGGGTAGGCCTAACGAAGCTACACCCCCGGAGGCAGGTCTGTAGGTGTTCCATCAAGAGAGTATGACTTGACTGCATTTACATTGTAGGCCTAACGAAGCAAACCATTGTAGGCAGTCAGAAGGGTTTGGTGTTAGGAGTAGGATATTCGTATGTCCCAGTACTTGCAAGTAAGTTTAGTGGGCAGGACCCAAAAAGATAGTCACATGCGGATATCACGCTAGCATCAAAACCAAGAACGAGTTTGGGAAAGACTAGAGTTAAACCAACAGACCAATGATTCTTTCACTATCGAGACATTGGGTGAGGGGCACCGCCAATTGGATGTTAGATTGTTTGCAATAGGGCACAGCCACTTAACTCTTTAGAAATCTTTCGGTTAGTTGAGGAGTAGTTGTGTGGGGCCATAACCACAATGAAAAAGAGACAGACCAACTAGAATATCTGTATTGTAGGCCTAACGAAGCAGTCCTTTACAGATATAGAAAATCACGACTGAATTCCGCACAAGGTAGACCTTGTTGGAGGGATTCAGATAGTAGACAAAACGATTACGTAGTCCTCAATGTATGCACTGGGTGGTATGTAACGACCCACTGTTTTAGACCATTCAAATCGACAATAATCCACACATGTCTGACTTGAATAATTCAAAATAACAGATTGTAAATAAATTTGGAGCAAATGAAATCAAATACACAGAATCACAGACACAGAACATATCAGAATAACTCGCAGCGGAAATAAAATACCATAGTAGTTCATGAAGCTACTATATACAAACTCTCAAAAACATATTACATAATATCATTCTAAAACATATACAATAGAAATCCCAAATACATAGAAGTTTATAAATACCAGATCTGAAATAGAACAACTGAACTGGAAGGAAATAGATAACTAGACAAGCAGAATCTCCAGCGATTCCTAGCTCCAGAACAAAATCCAAAGCTAAGCTGTAAATACTCAGGCTGACCCGAGCGTAAAGTAAAACACAAAACACTCGAGTCAGGACAATATATACTTATATAATGTAAACCAACTCAAGTGAACTGTAGTAGAAATGCACAATAACTCAAAGGATGCTTGGGACCGCCCATCCTTTAAGGATCAGTTAAACTATAAATTAAATACATCCCGTGGTTAAAATTTCAAAATGGTATTTTATACTTCGAAATAAAATATCATTTCAAAATTCAATATCATTCAAAAATCCATTTCAAAATATCAAAATATCATATTTCAAAATAGTTTATATTTCAAAACAAATTACTTCATTTTAAATCATAAAATGAAGTTATTATATTTAATAATTAAATTATTAAATTTCCAAAAATTTAACTTTTCAAAGTTCATTCGTTCACTTAAATTAATTAAAACAATGAAAATTCAACTTTCGCAGCATTTAGAAAATGCTACGAAAAGTCACATTTAAAACAGTTCAATTTAACAAAAGACAGCATTTAAAATGCTGTAATAGGGTTACATTAGTTTCAAATAAACTTAGTTAAATTCAACCATTATAACATTTACAAAAATGCTATAATAGCCTTTAATTAAATTTAGCCATTTGGTTCATTATTATCAACTACAGCATTTACAAATGTTGTATAATCATTTACATTAGAATTAATAACATTTCAGAAATGCAGTTAATTAACTTCAAATATTCAGTATAATTTCACAAACAATTATATTTTTATATAAATCATTTTTAACTTATAAAATCATATAATTTCACTTTTAAAACAATCATTCAAATACCCTTATATTCATGATTTTATAAAGTTAAACCTCCATTCAAAAATCAAAATTTAATAATAATTCACTTATTAAATTCCAATATTAAATTATAAATTCATTAAATTAAATTAACTTAACACTTAAGTTTAAATTTTCAAATATAACTTAATTCCATTTTTATTTACTTAACTTAAATTTCACTTTTAAGCCAAATTCACAAATTTCCAATTTTAGTCATATTTCAAAATTTCAACTTAAATATTCATTCATTTCACATTTTTACTTTATTCAAAAATCATTAATATATTATAAAATCATTTAAATTAACTTTAATCCAAATTATCATGAATTTATCATATTTCATATTTAATTTAAATTCCAATTATCACCAAATTAAAATTTCCCAAAATAACTTACATTTCAGATTTTCTAACTTTACCATTAATTTATTTCACTTATAAATTTTCAAAAAAATCAATAATGCTTTACAAAAATCATTTAAATAAAATTTAAATCAAAATATTATAACATTTACATTTCTAAAATATTTTAAAATTTTTAGAAAAACATATTTTAACTACAGGTCTGTATTTCATTTTTAGCCTAGGTAAAGTGATACGGGTAATATATCATTTCAACCCGTAATTTACAAAGAAAACCCGGGTTTGATCATTTCAAACCCGCAATCCCAAGTAAATGAAAATAATTGAAAATCATTCAGGCCTATCATTTCAGCCCATAACGATTTTCTCCTATTCTAAAGTCCGTTCGGGTATGTATCATTTCAACCCATAGTGATTCTAATCTAAAGGGGACTTGCAGTGTGATAAACTGATAAAAATAATAGAACAGCATAATATAACAGTAACATATAATATAATAGGTGTTTAAGCATGGGTGAACATCATAAAATCATAACATAGCAGGTGTAACATGATAATGCATTTTACAGATTCAAAAGGGGTCAATTCACTAGTTATATATGTACATATTGTCTGGTGAGAATAACTCACTGGTTTGAGCTGGAGATACAACGACGAATACACAAATGAGATCCACACAAGCACGATAACACGACACAGAGATGAGTGGAAGAGCCAAAGTATCAATTCCCTTGAATACAAGTCACAGAAAACAATCTAATATACATAAGTTTTTAATTCAAAACTACTAAACTAGGCTAGAAATAACTGCATAAATCAAAGCTGAAATGCTTTGCACTTGCTTCCAACACACTCTAGGTTCAGCCATAAGGTATACTACAGGTCTAAGGTAAGATTTGGATCAGGTTTTGGTTGGGTATGGTCGGCCTAACATGGTTTGTTGATGAAGCAAAGGTTTGTGTGCATGAAACTGCACAACTATAAGGCACAAAACAACGTTTTCAAGGCAACAAAAGTGGTTTCCAAAGCAACAAAGGTCACGACCACAAGAAAGCATGGCACGGCCAGGTCTGTAGTGGACTGGAAGTGATGTGGCAGAGGGTTTCAGGTCTGGTAAGGGCTGGAGATGGTGGTGCAAGGGGCGGCCAAGGTGGTGGTTTGAGGTGATGAAGGCAAAGAAGCTAGGCTATGTACATATATGTGGGTTTTGCTCAATTTCTTGGTGGATCTGATCCACAAGGGTGCACGGATAGGCTTGGGTAGAGGGCTGGAGGTGGTGGAAACCTGATGTGGTGGTGTTGGAGGTGGCCATGGTGGTGGAGGAGGGAGTGGCCGAGCAAATAGATGAAGGCAAGTGCAAGTTACATAAGAAAAACAAGAAAAAAAATGGAAAAAAAGAATGAAAGTTTACCAAGCTTTCCAAGGAGATGATGGCCGAAATTTTTTTGTGGTTGAGGAGTTTTTGATTGTACGTGAAAAATATGAGAATAGTCAGCTGAAAGAATGAGAAAAGAACGGCCAAAATTGAAGTGGTGTTGGTTGAAATGAAGAGGCAAGAATACAAAGAGACTAGGTATACAAAAGGACTCAAACTCTTCAAATTTCCCTAATTTCTTTTTGCATATTAAAACAAATGAAAATGCTGATAAATAAAGATAAAACTCAGAAAAAAAAATGAATTCATAAAATAAATAAATAAATTTTAATTAAATATAATTAAATAAGGAAAATAGCTTTAAAATGTAAACTAGGCTAAAAAAATGGAAACAAATTCTATAAGCTTTGGAAAAATTTTATTTAAATTTAACTACATGTAAAATGAATATAAATAAAGTAGAAACACAGCAAATACAAGTGAATGCATAAAATAAATAAATAAATTTTTAAATCATATATAATTAAATTAAGAAAATAGCAAAGAAAATGGGAACTAGGTTTTAAAATTGAAAATAAATTCAATAAACTTTAGAAAAATTCTATCAACGCTTTAAAAATATTTAAAAGACAAAATATATATAATATAGCATAAATATACAAATTAGAATAAGATATATCAAATAAAAATATCATTTATATAAATTAAAATAAATAATATTGTTAAATAAAACAGTTTACACTCAATATTGTAAAAAGCATAACTTTCACAATATAACTCCGATTTCAACGAAACGAAAAGCAGTATTCTAAAAATTTAATCTATTTTCATAATAAAAGATAAAATTTCAAATATTTAAATTTAAAATTTAAAAGTCAAAGTTTGACCCAAATTGACCAAAAATCAATATTCAGGAAAATATTCAATTTATACTAGTTTGAAATTATAATTCACATAATAATCAACATTTATATTTAAAAATGAAATGTTTGAAAAAAAAATTTACAATTACTTAAAATAAAATAAAGTCAAATTTAAATATATGCAGAAATCTAGGGTTGTTACACTCTCCCCTACTCAAATCTTTTCGTCCTCGAAAAGGAAGGAAGTGGAGGAACAACTAGAAAGAATAATAAGTTGGAAGACATCCCGAAAGAAGGTAGGGGAAAAATAGCTAGGAGGGAAAACAAGTTGAAAGACAAGAATGAACCATTATTTAAAATTGTTGGTTAAAGAGGTAAAATATTTAAAACACTTTAAAATCCTTTAAAAAAAGGAATAACTGATCAAAGTATCATTCATATAATATTTTATCAAAATACTTTTATAACTCGATGTCTTAACAAGTTTATCCTCGTTCCTGCAGACTCTGGCAGTGCGTTGATCAGGCGCAAAGCTAGAATTCTCCAGGTACTTAGTAGACTTGTTTCAACACCCAGTGAAAATACTTGAAAAACCTTTAAAACAGATATGGAAAGTACAATCCAAACAAAAACAAACAAAACCTTTGTCTAACCATGGTTCGCAGATACACAATGGTTACGCCTGGATCCCCCAGGAAACAATCCATATCCGTAAGCTTTCTCAGCCCTGCGAGTTACGCCATGATGACTAGTAGAATGCAGGATACACAATGGTTACGCCTGGATCCCCCAGGAAACAATCCGTACCCCCAGGCAAGACTCAGCCAAGCATTTGCGCTACTATTCGTGACCTACACAGATTGCAAGATACACAATGATTACGCCTGGATCCCCCAGGAAACAATCCGTACCCCTAGGCAAGACTCAGCCAGGCAGTTGCGCTATGCAGTCATGAGAGAACAATAAGACCATGGGTAACGCCATGGAATTCGAAGGACACTCGAGTATCATATCCGGAAAACCAAAAATCAGAGAGAATAATATCGATAGAATGAATCCAAGATGTGGCCACAAATTGGATATCAAGCAGAAGGCACTTTCCATATCTTTACTTCGAAAATATGTATCATATAGTACCTTTTCAAATCACTTTCAAATATCGTACTTATATAAAATCCATTATATATAAGATTTAATTTTCAAATCGAATACTTTCCAAAATCAATAGTATATCAAATCATACTTATATAGACTTCAATTATATAAGATTTCACTTTCAAATTGAGTACCTTTTCAAATCTATAGTTTTCGAATCAATTTCATACTCATACAAATCAATTTTTATAAGTTCGACAACTCCCAAATCAAGTGTTTAGTAACATAAGGTTCTCAAATTTCAATTTGTTTCAATATCAGTTCAATTTCAAAATCATATACAATTTCACCAAATTATTTCTTCTCAAATTAATTATCTTTAGTTTCAAAGTTTCCAAAATAATAGATTTAGAAAATAAATCCAAATTTCCAAATCAATATAATTTAAGTCAACCAATTCATTTCCAAAATCAAATGTTTTCAAAATCATCTTATACTTACGTAAGGTCTATCTTACATAAGGATCAAATTTTCAAAATAATTTCGCTGTATGAAGAGCCATATGGGATTGAATATCTTTGCTTTTATGGGTTATATATCTTTGTAATTTAAATTGGAAATTTTCTTTTAGTAAGCAAAGATATTCTAACTCGACGGCTTTCAATTTCAGCGTCAAAATATATCAAAGATATTAGAATATAAGATGTACATATGTCATCATTTTGCAAAGTCACATTCGATCGCTCGCTCGATCACACAAGTTCGCTTTCGAACTAGTATTGTCCATTCACTTCCCTAATGCGGATTTCGATATGGTTTCTCGACTAGAAGCCATCAGTCTCCTTGCATAGCCACATACTATGATAGAGAATTCTAAAATCGAAACCAAAATCCATATCAAATATTCGTCATCAAGAATCGAATGAAAAATCCTAACACGAAATGGTGTAATTCACCTCGAACTTGTGTACTCAAACTTGGATCAAATTAATTATGCGAATAAAACAGCATACGTACAACTTATATATTTATTCCAACTTGTTACCTATATAGTTTCATAAAGATGTTACTAAGTTAAAACACTTAAAATTTATTCAAAATATTTTGAAGAACAATTTCTTTTCAAAACATTTCAAATCTAAATTTCATATTAGAAAAAAATTTAAATTGCCTTATTCATTTACTTAACAAAACAGTTTCAACTTATTTAAATCAGATTACTTCATACTTAAACATTCAAAACAAACTTATATACTTTATCAAATTACTTTTCAAAATTTCTTAGCTTTGAAAAGTTAACCTTGATTTGGAAGTGCTCGAACCTTTAAAATAGTTGAAGAAATCATATTTCAATCCAAGAGTTGGAAATCACAATTAAATCAGTAAATCCATTCCAAAAATAGGGTTATATCAAATCAAATCCAAAACTCAAGGACTGAACACCGGCTCATTTCAAATTTTACAAATATATATATACATATATCTTTCGAATATCACATCACACTTCGGAATTTGAAATCTAAATTGGTTTCAAAAATCAATCGCATAGCAATGCTACCGAAGTGGCCTCTCCCTCACTCAGAAACTCGAAAATCAATGTCGATGATGCGTGCACTCATCACCGAAATTATTTTCCAGCGACACAAGTGAGTTCTGGACTTCCATTTACTTTGAAAACTTCTTTGAAATTCCTTCAAAATCATTAAAACCCATTAAAATCATTGAAACATTACTTATTCGGAAAAATAATTTCAATCATATTATTTATTATTTCAAAATCTTAAAACCAGTTCCAAAATGCTGGAGTTCAATCACTTAAATTCAGATTCAAAACCTTCAGTTATAAATCATTTTATATGAAACCATTTCTTATAAAATTTTCACAATTTCAAATCCTTTCAAAACTTCAAATTCTCTTTTTTTTAAAAGGTATATAATCCTTATCAAAAACATTTCATCTTTATATAAAAATATGGTCATCCTTATCAAAATAAAACTACGATGAATACAAAATTTTTAAAAGACAATCAACCACAAACTTTCCAAGGGACGATTCAAGGATGGATTTCAAAGCAAAACAGAGATTCAAATTTAGAAGGACTCTAATCAAATAGAATTCTAATTCAAAGATAGGCTCAAACGAAGATAAGATAATTAAATTACCAAATACAAGATGGATAAGCCTATATGAATCGCGGGCGACCTTAACCTGTCAACCGTGATTTCAGGAATATAATCGATGCGAAAATCTAAGGAAAATCGACCTTCGATTGCCAGAGATATAATCTAAATATAGCAGAAGATAGAAAACATCGTAAACCGAGGATACAGAAATCTCCGGTGAATCAATGCCAATTATAATCATTCAAAGATTGGCGGAATCGCCACCCTATAAAGGTCATACAAAGTGGAGTGATGCAATGCTCCAAAATCAAAAGAATACAATTAGGGGAGATAGGAATGGATTTCAGAACAAGTGAGCATTCCAAAATTCAAAGGAATCTTATTCGATAAGAATCCAAACGAAGATTAGAGAAATATAACCTATATCGATACAGAAAAATTCCCATTCAAAATTTGGAAAGACTCGAATTCATAACATACGAAAACAGAAGCTTAAATATCTTTAGTTGGACAACTTTAGCTAAGCAAAAGATACAACAGAGTTTACTCAAAGCATCCTAACAAACTACTGATTTTGCCATACCCAAAATAGATTCCTATCAACAAAGGATCTAGATCAATCAAGAGAGAAGTTCAAAATTTTAGAGGATCCTAATCAAAGAAATTACTAACAAGGTGGAAACAAAAGGAATGAAGTTTAAGAAATATTTTACTTTCAAAGCAAGGAAATTTATATCAAAATAATCTTTGAAAATTCTTTAAAAATCATTTGAAAATCATTTTATACTTCGAAAATACGTTCTCTCACAAAGAAATGATTCTGAGATAGATTTCACTCATTCTAGGGTATTTCTACCCTATCTCTAATGAGTTTTTGCTCCGCAGGCTAAGGTTTGCCTAAAACCAAAGCTCTGATACCAACTGTAACGACCCACTGTTTTAGACCATTCAAATCGACAATAATCCACACATGTCTGACTTGAATAATTCAAAATAACAGATTGTAAATAAATTTGGAGCAAATGAAATCAAATACACAGAATCACAGACACAGAACATATCAGAATAACTCGCAGCGGAAATAAAATACCATAGTAGTTCATGAAGCTACTATATACAAACTCTCAAAAACATATTACATAATATCATTCTAAAACATATACAATAGAAATCCCAAATACATAGAAGTTTATAAATACCAGATCTGAAATAGAACAACTGAACTGGAAGGAAATAGATAACTAGACAAGCAGAATCTCCAGCGATTCCTAGCTCCAGAACAAAATCCAAAGCTAAGCTGTAAATACTCAGGCTGACCCGAGCGTAAAGTAAAACACAAAACACTCGAGTCAGGACAATATATACTTATATAATGTAAACCAACTCAAGTGAACTGTAGTAGAAATGCACAATAACTCAAAGGATGCTTGGGACCGCCCATCCTTTAAGGATCAGTTAAACTATAAATTAAATACAT
Organism: Allium fistulosum; assembly: GCA_030737815.1. Lineage (NCBI taxonomy): Eukaryota > Viridiplantae > Streptophyta > Magnoliopsida > Asparagales > Amaryllidaceae > Allium > Allium fistulosum. The sequence continues at coordinate 512,412,879 of CM060907.1, read as the reverse complement.
CCCGTGGTTAAAATTTCAAAATGGTATTTTATACTTCGAAATAAAATATCATTTCAAAATTCAATATCATTCAAAAATCCATTTCAAAATATCAAAATATCATATTTCAAAATAGTTTATATTTCAAAACAAATTACTTCATTTTAAATCATAAAATGAAGTTATTATATTTAATAATTAAATTATTAAATTTCCAAAAATTTAACTTTTCAAAGTTCATTCGTTCACTTAAATTAATTAAAACAATGAAAATTCAACTTTCGCAGCATTTAGAAAATGCTACGAAAAGTCACATTTAAAACAGTTCAATTTAACAAAAGACAGCATTTAAAATGCTGTAATAGGGTTACATTAGTTTCAAATAAACTTAGTTAAATTCAACCATTATAACATTTACAAAAATGCTATAATAGCCTTTAATTAAATTTAGCCATTTGGTTCATTATTATCAACTACAGCATTTACAAATGTTGTATTATCATTTACATTAGAATTAATAACATTTCAGAAATGCAGTTAATTAACTTCAAATATTCAGTATAATTTCACAAACAATTATATTTTTATATAAATCATTTTTAACTTATAAAATCATATAATTTCACTTTTAAAACAATCATTCAAATACCCTTATATTCATGATTTTATAAAGTTAAACCTCCATTCAAAAATCAAAATTTAATAATAATTCACTTATTAAATTCCAATATTAAATTATAAATTCATTAAATTAAATTAACTTAACACTTAAGTTTAAATTTTCAAATATAACTTAATTCCATTTTTATTTACTTAACTTAAATTTCACTTTTAAGCCAAATTCACAAATTTCCAATTTTAGTCATATTTCAAAATTTCAACTTAAATATTCATTCATTTCATATTTTTACTTTATTCAAAAATCATTAATATATTATAAAATCATTTAAATTAACTTTAATCCAAATTATCATGAATTTATCATATTTCATATTTAATTTAAATTCCAATTATCACCAAATTAAAATTTCCCAAAATAACTTACATTTCAGATTTTCTAACTTTACCATTAATTTATTTCACTTATAAATTTTCAAAAAAATCAATAATGCTTTACAAAAATCATTTAAATAAAATTTAAATCAAAATATTATAACATTTACATTTCTAAAATATTTTAAAATTTTTAGAAAAACATATTTTAACTACAGGTCTGTATTTCATTTTTAGCCTAGGTAAAGTGATACGGGTAATATATCATTTCAACCCGTAATTTACAAAGAAAACCCGGGTTTGATCATTTCAAACCCGCAATCCCAAGTAAATGAAAATAATTGAAAATCATTCAGGCCTATCATTTCAGCCCATAACGATTTTCTCCTATTCTAAAGTCCGTTCGGGTATGTATCATTTCAACCCATAGTGATTCTAATCTAAAGGGGACTTGCAGTGTGATAAACTGATAAAAATAATAGAACAGCATAATATAACAGTAACATATAATATAATAGGTGTTTAAGCATGGGTGAACATCATAAAATCATAACATAGCAGGTGTAACATGATAATGCATTTTACAGATTCAAAAGGGGTCAATTCACTAGTTATATATGTACATATTGTCTGGTGAGAATAACTCACTGGTTTGAGCTGGAGATACAACGACGAATACACAAATGAGATCCACACAAGCACGATAACACGACACAGAGATGAGTGGAAGAGCCAAAGTATCAATTCCCTTGAATACAAGTCACAGAAAACAATCTAATATACATAAGTTTTTAATTCAAAACTACTAAACTAGGCTAGAAATAACTGCATAAATCAAAGCTGAAATGCTTTGCACTTGCTTCCAACACACTCTAGGTTCAGCCATAAGGTATACTACAGGTCTAAGGTAAGATTTGGATCAGGTTTTGGTTGGGTATGGTCAGCCTAACATGGTTTGTTGATGAAGCAAAGGTTTGTGTGCATGAAACTGCACAACTATAAGGCACAAAACAACGTTTTCAAGGCAACAAAAGTGGTTTCCAAAGCAACAAAGGTCACGACCACAAGAAAGCATGGCACGGCCAGGTCTGTAGTGGACTGGAAGTGATGTGGTAGAGGGTTTCAGGTCTGGTAAGGGCTGGAGATGGTGGTGCAAGGGGCGGCCAAGGTGGTGGTTTGAGGTGATGAAGGCAAAGAAGCTAGGCTATGTACATATATGTGGGTTTTGCTCAATTTCTTGGTGGATCTGATCCACAAGGGTGCACGGATAGGCTTGGGTAGAGGGCTGGAGGTGGTGGAAACCTGATGTGGTGGTGTTGGAGGTGGCCATGGTGGTGGAGGAGGGAGTGGCCGAGCAAATAGATGAAGGCAAGTGCAAGTTACATAAGAAAAACAAGAAAAAAAATGGAAAAAAAGAATGAAAGTTTACCAAGCTTTCCAAGGATATGATGGCCGAAATTTTTTTGTGGTTGAGGAGTTTTTGATTGTACGTGAAAAATATGAGAATAGTCAGCTGAAAGAATGAGAAAAGAACGGCCAAAATTGAAGTGGTGTTGGTTGAAATGAAGAGGCAAGAATACAAAGAGACTAGGTATACAAAAGGACTCAAACTCTTCAAATTTCCCTAATTTCTTTTTGCATATTAAAACAAATGAAAATGCTGATAAATAAAGATAAAACTCAGAAAAAAAAATGAATTCATAAAATAAATAAATAAATTTTAATTAAATATAATTAAATAAGGAAAATAGCTTAAAAATGTAAACTAGGCTAAAAAAATGGAAACAAATTCTATAAGCTTTGGAAAAATTTTATTTAAATTTAACTACATGTAAAATGAATATAAATAAAGTAGAAACACAGCAAATACAAGTGAATTCATAAAATAAATAAATAAATTTTTAAATCATATATAATTAAATTAAGAAAATAGCAAAGAAAATGGGAACTAGGTTTTAAAATTGAAAATAAATTCAATAAACTTTAGAAAAATTCTATCAATGCTTTAAATATATTTAAAAGACAAAATATATATAATATAGCATAAATATACAAATTAGAATAAGATATATCAAATAAAAATATCATTTATATAAATTAAAATAAATAATATTGTTAAATAAAACAGTTTACACTCAATATTGTAAAAAGCATAACTTTCACAATATAACTCCGATTTCAACGAAACGAAAAGCAGTATTCTAAAAATTTAATCTATTTTCATAATAAAAGATAAAATTTCAAATATTTAAATTTAAAATTTAAAAGTCAAAGTTTGACCCAAATTGACCAAAAATCAATATTCAGGAAAATATTCAATTTATACTAGTTTGAAATTATAATTCACATAATAATCAACATTTATATTTAAAAATGAAATGTTTGAAAAAAAAATTTACAATTACTTAAAATAAAATAAAGTCAAATTTAAATATATGCAGAAATCTAGGGTTGTTACATGGTACATTGTGGATGTCCGAGCGCTGGCATAGTCCGGTGCAGACGCGATTTACGTTTTCGTAGTAAGTAGTGGAGCATCTGTATTGTAGGCTTTACGAAGCAGTCCTGTATAGATGTAGTTATGGAACGCTCGTGGAGAAAGACGATGGAGTATCTTTATTGTAGGCCTTACGAAGCAGTCCTTTACAAATATAGCTACAGAGCAAGATGATGGAGCATCTACATTGTAGGCCTTACGAAGCAATCCTTTACAGATGTAGTTACGGAACGCTCTCGAAGCAAGATGATGGAGCTCTTTTCGAAGAGGATACGGAAGGTACCATGGGTGGTACTTAGGACCCATATGGTCATTGGGTATGTAACTACATATATGTATATGTTAGTTATTAGTTTTTAATCTACTATGGAGTAGATGGGCACGGTTCACGAACAAAGGCGAGAGTATTGTAACCTAATGAACCTAATATAAGAGTAAATGGAAATAAAACGATATATGTAGAATTAAGCCTGGAAGTATATAATTTATTCATTCACTTGGACTTTAGTTTTGACCCCCTCTTCATAACATCCTACAGGTTAGGTAGATAGCAGAGACTTCCCAGCTTTAAGACACTTGTTTAGAAAGTGTTATTATATCGGTGAGTATTTACTTACTATTATATTTTAGTCAATTCCACTGTGAGATATTTAATTGAGCTCTGATATATTTGTCTTTGCCTATTTGTAGGATACCAGATTCCTAACTCGGGTTTCAGTGGGCTTAGGTTTTTAGCATTCTTGCGAAAAATCCGGACCCATTGGAATTTGGGTTGTTACACAGAGGAAGGGCATAAGTACCATCCATGTTATTCTTAGTACTTTAAGAAGTCATGTTTTAAAGCCAACGTTTTCTAAGTATCATTTCTAGAAATATGATGTTAGATTTCTAGGGCACATCGTTTCGGGAGAAGGCATATCAGTGGACCCAACTAAGGTCAGGAGCTTCTTGGGATTGCCAGGTTTCTATAGAAGGTTCATTAAAGATTTCTCGAAGATTGCTTCTCATCTAACAAAGTTAACGAAGAAAGATGCTAAGTTTTTTTGGACACCCAAGTGCGATCAAGCATTCAATGAGTTAAAGGAGAAATTGACAAATGCTCCCGCTAACAATTCCAAATGCGAGTGAAGGATTAACAGTTTACACGGATGCTTGTAGGACTGGAATTGGAGAAGTTTTGATGTAGAATGGTAAAGTAATAGCATATGCGAGTCGGCAGTTGAAACCTCATGAGAAGAATTACGCTACGCACGATCTGGAGCTTTTGGTAATTGTCTTCGCATTGAAAGTGTGGAGGCACTATCTTTTGGGTGCAAAGTTTAAGTTATTTACGGATCACAAGTCATTAAAATATATTTTTACCCAAAAGGACTTGAACTTAAGGCAGTAAAGATGGCTGGAATTTACCGCGTCTTATGACCTAGAGATTTTTTATAACACAGGGAAAGAAAACACCATTGCAGATGCCTTGAGTAGAAGTGCGGCGACGATTGCAAATTTGGAAGTTAAGCTAGCACTAATGGAGAGAATTGCATATTTCCAAGAAGAAGACCCTAATTTAGCTCGGCTTAAGAAGGCTGTTGAAAATGGAATTATTTCTAGTTTTCAGATTGACTCTCGAGGCATTTTAAGAATGAATGGATCGATTAGTGTGCCAGATGTTAATGGAATTAGACAGGATGTGCTAAGAGAGTTCCATCGGTCAATGTTATCTGTCCTTCAGGGGTAACTAAAATGTTTCAGAATATGAAGAAAATCTTTTGGTGGAAAGGGATGAAGAGAGACATTTCGATTTTCGTAAGCCGGTATGTGAGTTGTCAACAAGTCAAGAGTGACCAGTAGAAGATTGCTGGGTTACCCCAACCATTAGAGATACTGAATTGGAGTGGGAGCAAGTATCCATGGACTTTATCGATGGGTTGCCCAAAAAGAGAAAAGGTAATGAAAGCATTTGGGTAATTGTAGATCGATTAACAAAAAGAGCTCACTTTGTTCCGATGAAGTCAACAAGAACTGCAGCTTCTTTGGTAGGGATTTATCTGAGGGAGATCGTTCAACTACATGGAATTCCAGTAAGTATAGTCAGTGATCGAGACCGAATCTTCATCAATCGATTTTGGGGAGCATCGCAAGCCACTTTAGGGACATATTTGAATTTGAGCATAGCCTATCACCCATAGACAGATGGACAAACCGAAAGGGTGAACCGAATTTTGGAGGATCTCTTAAGAGCATGAATTTTGGATTTTGGAGGTTCTTGGGAAGATCATCTACATTTGGTAGAGTTCTCTTATAACAACAGTTACCAAGCTAGCATTGGCATGGCACCCTACGAGGCTTTGTATGGATGGCTATGCAAATCACCTTCATGTTGGGTTGAGACTGGAGACCAATTAATTCTTCGACAAGAGGTTATTCGAGAAGCATCAGAGAAAGTGGCTATGATCAAGGAAAGGATGAAAGAAGCCCAGGATCGATAGAAAAGTTATGTCGATCAAAGGAGAAGGGACTTGGAGTTTGATGTCGGGGATCTGGTATTTGTGAAAGTTTCCCCGATGAAAGGAGTTGTAAGATTCAGAAGATTAGGAAAGCTATCATCCAGATTCATTGGACCATTTAGAATCCTTGAGAGGATTGGATCATTGGCATATAGAGTAGAATCACCTAAAAGATTGTCAGAAGTCCATAATATTTTTCATGTATCTCATCTGAGAAAGCATGTTCATGATCCATCATTGATTGTTGAGATGTCCGTTCAGGAAGACTAAGAGATAGAACCAAATTTGACTGTAGTCCGACATCCAGTTCATATTGTAGATCGGGATAAAAGGAGATTGGAATCAAGGTGGTTAAGCTTATGAAAGTTGAGTGGAGTGATGACCCTCATGATAGTACTCGGGAGACTGAGGATCATATTAGAGAAACTTACCTTGATGTAATGTCAGGTTAGTTGTTTGAATGTTCTTGTATGGCATAGTTTCTTTGCATTGTTATTTGAATTTCTAGGTATAATAAATACCTTTTGGATTGTCTTTTGTGAATTAATTTCGAGGATGAAATTCTCCTAAAGGGAGGAGAATGTAACGGTCCATAAATTAATCGCTTTGTATTTGAATATTTAAATAATTTTTAAATATTTAAATAATGGATTTAATAACAAAATAAACATATTTTAAATATTAATTAATGATATTAAAATCATTTTTTAATTTTGTTTACCAAAATAAACAGTTCAAATAAAAATAGAAAATGTGACCAAAAAAGTTTTCCGAAATTTTGAATTTTCAGATTCGGAAAGTCATCGAAAACGTTGTGCACATTTTTGTATCACTCATATACACATGCACACATATGCACATGTGTCATGTGATAGGTTAATGATAGTGTTAAAATAAATAATTCATATTTAGAATAAAATAAAACAAGATTTGACTTAAAAATATGAAATAAAACTTAAGTAACCTAAGGAAGTACTTAACCATAACCTAAGCTAGCCAAGTTAGTACACAAGGCATGGTCGGTGGGGCCATGAAGGGTGCGTGTGCACCTATGAGCATGGAGAGGCATGGCCTCCATGTTTCATGACAACATTTAGTATATTTTAATGTTTTAATTAAATTAAATTAATACTTCTCTCTTTGCCTATAAATACCACTACACATACTTTATTCTCACTTTACATATTCATTTCCATCTTTATTTCTTATCTCTTCATGTTCGTGAACACTTCCATGGCTTCCAAGAGAGATTCCAAAATCAAAAACTAGTGAATACACTACCAAACATCAATTTAAACTACATATATACACATATAGACACTCCTATACCAAAACCAAGGCCATTTCCACCTCAAGACTCCAAGGCCGAGCCCTTTATTACCCAAGGGCAAACCTAACTCAACCCATTAAGGGCCCAAAAATCCAATCTAAGGTGTCATGATGATAGTTTGTGAGTTCGGCAACTTATCGTAGTAATCCAGTTAAGTTACAAGTATTTTTGGTGAGTAAAGCTTCCACCTTTGAACCATAAAGTTTAACTTTGTTCATGCTCAAATTTGTAGCTATTAAATGCTTATTATATAATTGTAATAATGGTTTGGTTTGTTGCTTGAAAGATGGTCGCTTTGGAAAGTTAGTAAGTGAATCATTGGTTATATGGAAATCTAGTAGTAAAACTAATGTCGTTGTTATTAAATGCTTAATATATGTTATGTTATTGTAAATCAACCTGTATGTATGCTCATTCCTTTATTATGTGATGTATAGTCATGTTGCAAATGTCATATGCTTGAATTCTGAACTGCCTGTATAGCGATAGTCGTTATATTGACACTTTCGGAAAAATCACCTTTTATCGAAACCGTTTGATTTCATTATCGTGCTTGGAATTATTTTACAAGTTCAACAAGTTTTCAACTAATGATGTTTTCAAAAATAAATAATTATTTTAATAATGATTATTTAATTTAATTAATTATTTAATCAATTATTTAAATTTATAAAGATTAAGGTCAACTAATTAACTTATAAATAAGGTGTTTTAAATTTAATTAATTACTTAGTTAATGATGTATTAATTATAATTAATCATTTTATTTAATGATGTTTAAGACTAATTAGTCTTTGGATAATGATGAATTAAGATTAATTTATTAATTAATGATATTTTAAAATCAATTAACCCTTTTTAATTAATGACTTTTAAAAGTTAATAAATCTGTTTAACCTTAAATAAATCTTTTCTTAAATAAAGTTTAAATTAGTTAATCACTTTTAAATAATGATATTTAATTAATTATTAATTAATTAAATTAATTATATTTAAATATTATTTATTAATTTAATTAATGATATTTTAAAAGGTGATTTACCCTTTTCTAATTATGGTTATTGAAGTTGATTAATTAACTTAGCTAACAAAGTTTTAAAAGTTAATTAATCAATGTAATAAGGATGTTTAAGTTGTTAAATCCTTTTTGTAATGTTGTTTCAAAGTTAGTAAACTCTTTTAACAAATTGTTTTAAAGCTAATACTTGTAATGTGAAGCCAAGTACGAATTCGGGTTTTTAAAAGAAAAGTTTGGTTCATTTATGGAAATCAATTATTTCCATAAAGTGAATCACTTTTATAGGAACGATTTATTTGTATAATTAGCACTAAACATCAAAGAAGTAGACTTGTCGCTATTTTGAAAGTTAAGAATAATCGTGAGACATGACTTTGAGGTAACACTATCTTGACTAGTCCGGTATTATTATTAACCAAGAAATATTACAAGTTTGAAATGGATGAGTGGTGGTAAGTATACAAGACTTAATTTCCATATACGATCATTTTATATCCTTGATAGTTGGTTTCTCCGCTATCGGTTACTTCAACTACTTTATTATCGTCATTCTAAGACGATTTATTGCTCTGTTGAGCATTGATATCCTTTGTCGGAAATGACTAAAACCGAAGTGCGAGTGGAGGCCAAGCTATGTAGGGTTGCTCCCGTTAGGATACTTTCACATCTCATCTAGATTGGATTCGATAGCGCTATTAGATGTGAAATATTGGGATACTCGGTAAGGTTTGGCAGGGTCTGGCTTGGAGGGTTCCAAGAAGTGTCACAGAGTAAATGAGCTTCTCAGAAATATATTACTAGAGGTATACTTCAAGGGGGGTGCACCTTCCTAGTCATTTGTTGGAGATTTTCCATTTCTTATTTGATTCGAACCTTTAAATTTATCTCCTTGTTTCCACCGGAAAGAGTCAACCACTCTTAGTGGTGTTTAATTATTTATTCATTCTCTACATTTGGATATTGATTTATGTAAGAGTAAACCCGCTCCGTGATCCGCGACATGGTCTCACATGTTTATGTTTAATTACATACATTTGTTTAAAGTTTTACTCATACCAGACATATCGTCTGACCCGAGTTGTTTGTTTACATAAACTCTTGGGTACTCATTTTTATTTCAGTAGTCCGGGAGTAGCAGGTCTTTGTTGGGCCCTTTTGAAGACGGCACCCTAGCCGGAGGCTTTTCATCTTCTTAAGTTATCTATTCCGCTGTATTATCAAGTTTATGTAAGTGTATTTTATTTCAGCATTTGTAAAGGTAGGATGTTATAACTGCCTAAGCTGATTTGTAGTACTTTTGTGTAACTATGATAACTCCCTATTAAGGAGTAACCTGATGTACTATTTACTATTATTTTTTATTTAGCAGTTTCATTGTGAGGTTTACTATTTTTTCTTTATTTCACCCAACGACGATCCATTTTTCCAATGCTTGGGCAACGACACACGAACACCAAGGATGTGTTAAGTGTCGTTCCTAGGGGTTAGAAAGGTGGGTCGTCACATTTGAGTTGCTGCTGTATACTTAAGTGCACTTATGTCCATTGCTGTTGTGATGTATAATTTACATGACGTTGCAGTGATGCATTGTTTAGTTCATGCTTCTTGTAGTTCTTGTGCATGAGTACATGAGTGCATCTGCCTGAAATTGTGTACTTTAGCCTTGTTCCTGAGTGCACTGTGTGGTTTCTTTGAGTTGAGCCCAAACCTATGCACTTCAACTTTGTTCATGCTTTTTAAAACTAATTTATGTTGCACCCGAGTTGAGCCCGAGTCCACTTTGGCTTGACCTTGTGGGCATTTGCACTGCGTTGAGCCTTCAAGCTTGACATTTGCATTTGTCCCTGAGGGATAATTAATGCTTGGCCTTGTGATATTCACAGTGATATACTGTGCATATCATAAGTTGTTCGTGCACACTTAATTTTTGTCCCTGTCTAAAATATGAAAACAAACAATCCAAATAACTGAGGAATTATTAAATCACAATTATAATTTTATTTTTGTCATTTCTATTTATTTCTTTTTTCATTTTACCACGTTGTTTATTTGACAGGTATAGTGGACGACTGGACACGCTAGAGCAAGAAAATATCAAAAATTCGAGTGAAAGTAAAAATGTTGTATATGAGAGTGTGAAATAGAGTATGATGACAGTTGTATTATATTTGAAAATGTGAATATAGTGGAAGCCAAATGTGTACTATTGAATTTAAATTGCAATTAAATATTTGTTTGGAGAAAATCCTCATTCATTTATTTTATTCTGCAAATATTTTTATTTCATTCTGTGAACAACATATAAGTATAATTGGTATTCATATTAGTCAGTATTATATATTGTCTAATAGGAAATTCTAGGAATGATACTATAACATCAGACAACATATGTTTTTTTGTTGTGTTAGTGCATATCAGACGATAGGGCATATCTATGGTCTGATAGGCAATGAGACGACACCTGATTTAACGACAGATAGATATGCTTTCAGATAATGGAGCATATCTGTCATTTGATGTGTTTTTTTGGCATAATGAACCATGGTTCTCCTAACTGATCTCAAAATAAATCAATACTTTCAAATGAGACATATCAAAATGAATCTAATGAATTAAAAATTTGAAAATCTCAACTTAGGAGAGGATGAGCCCTTATACCTTAGGATCAAAGGTATCCAACTACAACTGTTCAACATTCGGTTATTCCTTTTCACCGGCCAAAGCAAATAATTTTAAGTTAAAACATTTTTTATTCAAGGGGTATCAAAAGTTATCGATTTTCAAATGCTTATGAGTTTCTTAATGAATTTAAACTGTATGCATCTATAACTAAAATGCATCAATTATCTAATGAATTCATGAAGCTATGGCTAATTCCATTTGCACTTTTAGAATGTGCAAAAAGATGGCTAAATTCTTTTTAAACATATGATAAGAAGTTGGAATGAAGTTATCACAATATATATTTTTTTAAATTCCTTCTCATAAAACTTTAAAAATTACTGAAATAAATTAACTCTCTCAAAATGAGGTGAAACTTTTTCAAAATACTGTGAAAGATTCAATCGTTTATTATATAGTTGTCCACACCATGCACACTCTAAGCACCATTTATGATAGAGTCGGCTATGTCTTTAGGGTAATTTTGTTATTTACTGTAAATTATTAACTCTGTAATAAATCTCATTTGAAATAAAATATGCTCTACTTTCTATTATATACTTATCATAATGTGTTATATTAATTAATTATTTAATTTATATATATTTAATAGAAAATACATAAATGATATTTTATGTGATAGTAACTGCAACGTGATTTAATCATGAGAGATTTATAACAATAAAAATTAACATATCATTTTAAATATTTCTAGTCAAAATGTTTTGAGATAGGATACCGATACATCTGCTAAGACTGGAGTACGTAACGCTCTTCACATCTTGGACAATGTGTTATTCATGACTGTTGGGGGCACCAAAGGGGTCACGTACTGATAGTTATTGGATAACTATGGAATGACCCACTCAATATTTTTCTGTTGGTTAATATAACTAAGGGTAAACAGATAATATCGAAGTGATGATATTACACAATTCTCTTGACTTGAGAATACTATGAACTTCAATATAGACACTCCATTTTTACTATAGTTAAATCATAGTACGACGTCCACAAAAAGATTATAATTGTGTCTGAGTTGAAGCGTTAGAAATAAGACACTACTCAATAGAGAATTTGTCTTCTTAGTTATATGAGATTAGTATCATGGTCAACTGTGGTCAACTTAAAGTCAAACTTTCCGACCAGAGCAATTCAGTTAACAATATTTTTTTTATTGAACCAAGGGCTTTGTGTTTATATTAAACAAGTTGAATGTAGACAATATTGTAATTTTGAACATAACTTCCATAAGTCCTAATGTCATATAGTTCTAATGAAGAGAATTTGTGTAAATAACCGTTACTACCAAAGACCACCTAAAATTGAGAAATTGGATTTTACCGAAAATGTATACGCGATAAATTCAGTTAAACTGTCATACCACTAGCTAAGGTGACGTGTGAATATTAATATTTGAATTGTTCTATTTTAATTGTTGACTAGATTTACAACTTTGAGTAGCATAACTGCATTGTTGAATACTCCGAAATACAACATGATTTAATTAATTTATAATTGTTTAATTAAATTATTTAATATTTATGAAATATTAACTATTATTTATTATTTTGATTTTGGGTGTCATTGGTAATTAATTGAGTACGTATAATTTTGGCACTTATAGGAATTTGCTACATATTTGAGAGTTCTAGGAAGCTACCCAATGGCATTGAGCCTAACATTAAGGCGATTAAGATTAGAAGTAATTTCTATATTCTAAATATATGAATAATAGAGAATCTTTATAATTATCTTGCATAAGCTATGAAAAATTCTAAACAACTGACATCGGTCGGTAGGATTTTAAATGTTATATACATACATATTGATATATGATTTCGATAAATATTTAAATTGAATAAAATAAATTTGGAAATTTTGTTGGCCTATTTTGCCCTTTTTTGGCCAGCCATAAAGAGAGGTGTGAGGGTTTTAAAGTGCTTTAGTAAAGATTTGAATTAGTACAAGAGAATGAGTAAACATAGGAGATTTGATCTCTATTTTTTTACTTCATCTAGATGCTTATTTAGAGCTCTCCACTCTCATTCATTTAGCCTCCTCTCCGTTGTTCTCTACCACAGCCAAAAACTTCAAGGAACCAAAGCCCAAAATTCCGAAGCAAATTCAAACCAAAATCATTTTGAAACAAAGGATGGTGTTCGTCTCTTGTTTGTTGCAAATTTAGGGAAGTCGATTGATTTTGAGGAGCTATATTCAGTATTAAAGGTACTCGTCATTGACCACATTTGCTAATGATCTAATTTTATTAATATTCCATACGTTTTTGTTATTCATCTCAATCATATTGCTTTTATTTGATTATAATGAATTCATGTATATAGTTTTCTAATCTTGTGTTATATATATATGCATAAATTGTTTAAACATACTTTTTACATATATATTTATGTTTTATTTTCGACCAAACTTTATAAGGAACTTTTCGAAAATTTAAACTTTATTAATTTAATTTATTTTAACATTTTTATAACAACTACGTGTAATATATAAATATAAAATAGATGTTTTGTGTTGAACTTAATCTTAAACTAAATTACAAATATAAACATGTTTTTAGAATTCAAAAAAATACATTTCTCTATTATAATAATAAATAATTAACTTAGTTTAATTACTTATAACTAAACTAATGCATGTTTTTTTTGAAAAAGCCAAATCCATACGGATTTAACAAATACAATTTTTTTGTTAAAAACCTTTCGAGCAAAAATAAAATAGTAATTTTTATTTTAAAACATATATGTATATATTTACTAATTAATAATTTATAAATAAATACATTATTTTTTAATATAAAATACAAAATTTGTGTATATGTATTTTTCAAAAAAAAAACATTTTTATTATATATTTATACACAATATACTTTTGAATTTGAAATTAAAAATAGATATTAATCTACATTTGGTTTTAAATTTAAACAACGTAAGATATTTTTAGATTTTAATTATACTATATTTACATAATCATATTATTTAAATAAATGAAATAATTATAAATATTGTATCATATTATATAAATACACTAGATCTAAATTTGCTTTAAATTTTAAATTAACATGAGCCATTTCAAACCTTAATTCAGATTATTTAAGATAGTCAAAATTATTTAAATAAATAAAATATTTCTATTATATATATACATATATTATTTTCAAACAGTACTGTAGAGAACAAATGTATATATGAAGGGACAAATGTGTCCGTCGAGTTGTAAATTTCAGCATTTATATATTGGCACATTGAACAATATACACATCTATGTGTTGTATATGCACTGTACATATATATATATATATATATATGTGTATTTGATACACATATTATACACACACACATACATATATAATAAAAACAAAATCAAATATTTTACATAAACTCTTAAATAAAATAATAATTCTATTTAAATTATTTGGATTGGATCTTAATTTAGAGTTCATAGTCCCAATAAGATCTAAAAATGAAAATAATAATTGAAATTTACTTATTTAACCCGCTACATGTTGGCCCAGTTTCTTCAATGGTATTGGCATCCAATATTTTATACGGTTCAAATTAGCAGTATTATGGCTAACTTATTAAAACCACTCATTTAGTAGGATGTCTAAAAGGTAGTGTGAAAGGTTGTGTTTAGATAAGCAATTATTTTGCCCTAATTGGCTACTGGCCTGACCCGAAAGATGCACTAAGCCCAAATATTATCCCTAATATAAAGGCTCGAAGTGATTTTGGACATTGGGTATTGGGCTAATTTCCAGAATCTGTTTAGAAATTATAAATAATATTATAAATTTAAAAGTTCAAGTTCAAAATATGTAAGAAATTTTACAAATGTTATAAAGTATTTTTCAAATTTTTTTTTGAAAAATAATTAATTATTTTCAAAAATTATAATAATAACCAACTAAATTAATTAAATTACTTAAATAATCAATTAACTAAAACTTAATTAATTTAACTAAAAACATATATAATGATATATGTAAATTTTAAAAATTAAGTAAAATTGTTTTAATTAAATAAATTAATTAAATATTATTAATAAATAAAATAATATAAATCCAGCATTATATATGTAAATTACTGTAAATGTTAGAGTATATGTATTCAATTTTAAAATGTTTAAATGAATAAAAATGAAATTAATAAAAATGTTAATTAATTAGTTAAATCTATTAAATAAGATTTAATTAATAAAATTAATATAAGATTGGGTATATTATATAAGTTAATTAAAATTACTATTATACAAGAATTAAAATGATATAATAATATATATAATAAAAGATGGAACCGTAATAATCCGATTTAAGAAACAAATACCTATGTACAGTACATATACCGTGATTTCAAATGTGTCCGACATATGAATACGAGCGTATTTCATAAAAATACATTACTACATAAGTCGATATATCACATCCCCCACTTAAGACTCAATGATGAATGTCGATGGCGCTATAGTCATCGCCATAATTATCTTCCAGCGACGAAAGTGAGTTCAGTTTATTAATTAACACGGATAAAGTAAAAAGAGCAACAAAATATTTTCATTACATCAAAGGTTTTCTTTTACATTCTTTACACATACTTCAGCCACAATTAAACCTAAAACATTCCAACATACAGGTCAAATATAATGGAAATGTAACATAGAAAGGGTCGAGTCAACATACGATGATGCGACTTGCACTCCTTAATACAGTGGAAAATAAAATCTTTATTAGCTACTAATCAAGCCTCATGCTCCGTCTTCGAACTACTACTACGATCCTTATTTTATACCTATCTAATCCCATAAACTTAGCCTACTCAAGTGAGCACCTATGAGTTTATGGGCAAAACAATAATAAAAACATGGGTCAGACATAAAATCAGGTGTGCATAATACTTACCCTAAAATAGTCATATAGTGAGACCAAACTGAACTGCACAACTTAGGTTTTCTACCCACTATTTACACAACATAAGTGAAACAACTATAGATACTGCGTAAGTAGATTTTATTTATTAATGCACTTGATGCATTCTTATGTGGTCCCCAATTATTGGTGCGCCCTAATGCAGACCCCACTTAGTTCTAATTTTAGAATTCTTTAATCCACGGTTTCTATATATCACCGTACCCCATGTGCAGTCTCCACTTGACTTTCTATTTAAATTTTTCTTTTTACTGATACTGCCTGGAATCATCCCCCTCGGCAGTACCTTTTTCCAATTTTTTCCCTAGATTTAGACTGCATACACTCATTCCTCTGTAGTGTTCTTTTAGATTCATTTATTAGTTCGAACTGCATAGTCCCAGCCAACCGCAGTATTTAACTACTTATTGCAATGCCTCGGACCACAAAGAAACAATCACATGTAGTCCTTCTATAATTCTTGACTTAAGCTTTGGACCACTATGAAACAACCATCTGTAGTCCCTATTTATTTACTTAGACTCTAGACTACTGTGTATCAATCACCCGCAGTCCTTAAACATTTGTTTAATTTGAAACTGCTTGGAATCACTCACCACAATATCTGGAAGTTGAATGCCACTCCCCACCTTCTCTAGGTGTGCATTTGAATGAGTGTTCCCACTTGACATCAATAGCCCTTCCAACTTTATCCCCTAGCGCAGGAGTTCTCTTCCCTTA
This sequence comes from Allium fistulosum, assembly GCA_030737815.1. Taxonomy (NCBI): domain Eukaryota; kingdom Viridiplantae; phylum Streptophyta; class Magnoliopsida; order Asparagales; family Amaryllidaceae; genus Allium; species Allium fistulosum. Next base: position 512,396,238 of record CM060907.1, on the reverse strand, counting down.
CCAGCCCTGGTCTCCTCCTGAGTCCTACCTAATTGTCATTTATCAGGTTCCATTCACACCCTCCCTTGGCGTAGTACACCCCTACCCCAAACTATATACGCAATTCACTCTTTACTTATTAAGTGAAAACTTCTAAACTACAGAGCAGTATCTCTTCTGCAAATTACGGTGTAGTTTAGATTCTTCCGTCTTTATATAAGTGTGGCATGATTTGTCCTCTACAAATCGTGGCACAATTTTACTTTCCCTTTGACAAATCACAGCCATTTCCCCCGTATGCGCAATTCCCTTACAACTCATTAGGCCGTCGCCTCAGCTCCAAACAACACAAAGTCTGACTTGCCTGACAATGTATTTCACTTGTCGTTATCCTATTCGCCTCTATTTTACTTTTTGTTATCTGCAGTGTCCTTTTTCTTTCATTTTGGCCAATGATTTGGATCTAGTTTCTCTTTTTTCCAACACCCATTAATATATTTTTCCGATGTAAAGTTATATTTTCTTGCACCCTCCAGTTCCCTACTTACCCCAGCACAGTACTTAGCCATTTTGGTTTGTTTTTCCTTATTGAAAATTTTGATAAATTCCCAGAAGAATTGTGAACACTTCCCCTAACACATTAAATCTTTATTTGGAATTCTAAGGGTGTTTTCCTAATTTATTTTCTAGTTACGCTCCTTCAATAAATCAAATAAAATTATTTAAGCTTAAGAAACTTTTCAAACTAAAAACCCCATCTCTAATACCATTATTAGAACCGATATAAAATTTTCATTAACATTCGAGGTCATTAAAGTAGGGGAAACACGTCTAAACATCCCATGTTTATCTATTCTTCCCTAAAGCATTTATTAAACCTTTGTTTTTGTTTAAAAAAGTCCATATAAACCCCATCATACTTAAAAGACATTCAGATCTAAACCGAAACCATATATTAGAGATTGGTATATAGATATGTTAAGTATTACTCACCTAAATCTTTAAGATGTCTAGCTTTAGTCTTCTTAGTCACCTTTAGCTTGCATTTTCCTTATCTTCTTTCTATTTTCCCTCTTTAAGCCACCACAAATTAAAGTTCCTCTCTAGCTTTTATTTTGTTTCGATTACGATGAAATAAATGAATAAAATGGGTAATGTCTATTGTTCCACAATAATTTTGGCTTGGGGCCTCCTACTCCTTTCCATTAATTCATTTCCCATTACTTCTTATTTGGGCCGCCATGTCTTTTTTAATTTATTTGATTAATTAAAATTTAAGGTCATTACAGTCTTCCATCCTTAAAGGAATTTTTCCTTTGAAATTCAATCAAAGCATGGTAGAGATTTGCCAACCATCCCCTGCTTACGCTAAGCATACCCATGAATTCCCAACCATGCATACAAAACATACTAGTGTTTACTACTAATACGGTAAATAACCATAATATTCATACATATATATATGATCTACAACAGTACAACTTAATACATAGCTGATACACTAATCTGTAACAAATAACTACGGATAGGTCTTCTTAACCTTGTCCTTTATTTACCATGTATAGTCCTTTCGATCTGCACTCCACTGGACACACACTTGCTTCACTACATTGTTCCAAAACTACATCTCATCCCAATTCACTATCTGAACCGGTCTAGGCAGATGGGTCTTATCAGACTTTAAGGCCAGGTCTTCCATTGCGCTCTGATTAACTACTACACTCGGATCTCTAATGTATTTCCACAAACATGATATGTGAAACACATTATCAATCCCTACAAAAGCACTCGGTAGATCGACTTTATACGCTAGCTTTCCAATCCTTTCTATGATTGGAAACGGTCCTGTGTATCTGGGTGCTAACATTCTGGCTTTCTCGAAGCGCATTACACCCCTTATCGGAGAAACCTTTATGAATACTTGATCGCCTACTGCGAACTCCAGTTTCTTTTTTCTCTCATGTCGACATAACTCTTTTGCCTAGACTATGCTTTCCTCATTCTAGCTTGGATCAGTTCTACTTTCTCAGTAGCATCCTTTACCACATCTGGTCCTACTACGATTCTATCCCCTGCCTCCAACCAACATGCAAGAGACTTACACGGCCTTCCATATAACTTCTCGTTATTGTGTCATCCCAATACTACTCTTGTAGTTGTTGTTATGCAAGAACTCTACAAGATGAAAGTAATCTTCCCAAGATCCACCAAAATCTAAAATGCATGCTCTTAGCAAGTCTTCCAAGACCTTTTAGATTCTTTTGGTTTGCCCAACTGTCTGTAGATGGTGTGCAATACTCATGCACAGTTCTATACCTAATACCTTTTGCAAACTTCGCCAAAACACGTTAATAAACAGCGAATCTCGGTCACTAATAATAGTGTTAGGCATCTTGTGCAGTCTTACTATTACCTTCACATATATCTTTGCTAACTTCGACACAGTCCGATTAGCCTTCACTGGAATGAAATGGGCACACTTAGTTAATTTGTCAACTATGACCCATATGCCTTTATTCCATTCTCTCGTCCTTGGCAATCCATCTATGAAATCCATAAATACTGAATCTCATTTTCCACACTAGAACCTCAAAAGGGTGTAGGAGCCCACTTAGTTTATGATATTCTGCCTTCAACTGCTGGCATGTAAGACATCTTCTCACATACTCCTCTATATCTTTCTTCATCTACCCCCAAAAGAAACTCCTCTTCATATCTCGATACATCTTTATACCTCCAGGGTGTATAGTAAACTTTGAACAATGACATTCGTCCAATACTTCCTTCCTAGTCTGCCCTGCACTCAACTCATACAATTTACCATTCTTCTGCAGTCTTCCTTTTTCATCAACATTGAATCCCTTCAGATCTACTGCTATGACTTTTGAGTCCAAGTTCCTTACAATGTACACGTACAACTTGTCTTCCTTCTGCAGTTCAGCTATTCTTTCTACCAGCGCAGGCTTAGCATCTAAGCATAATAACATTTCGGATGCACTGCTCGAACCAGCACTAGAACAAAACCGCACATTGCACGCATACAATGCTTCTAATACGGTCCATTCCTCTATCATAACCAAAACACAAATTTTTGGTTTTCAGCTTAAGGCATCTGCTACTTTGTGGTCTTTTTCTGGGGTATAAACTATTCCAAAATCATATAATACTAGAAACTCTAACCACCTCTGCTACTTCATATTCATCTCCTTCTGAGAGAACAAATACCTTAAGGACTTGTGGTCGGTATACAACTCAACCCTCTCCCTTAAAAGATAGTGTCTCCAAATCTTCAAGGCGAAGACAATTGCTGCCAACTACAAATGATGCGTTGAATACTGAACTTCATGGGGCCGCAAATGCCTAGATGCATAAGAAATTACTTTATCCTTCTGCATCAATACTACGCCTAACCCAGCCCTTACGCATCAATGTATACAATCATACATTATTTCCCTTTAGGTACTACCAACAAGTGCATTTGCCAAACTACACTTCAATTTTTGGAATGCCTTCTCACACTTCTGAGCCCAAACAAACTGCTTACCCTTCCTAGTCAGCCTTGTCATGGGTGCAACTATACGGGAGAAGTTTTAATAAATTGCCAGTAATAGCCAACCAATCCTAAGAAACTTCACTCCTCGGTTACAGTCTGAGGTTTCTTCAACCCATTTACTGCCTCCACCTTCGAAGGATTTACAACTAACCCTCCTTCCGAAATCACATAGCCTAGGAACTTCACTTTCCTCTTTCAAAAATGACATTTAGAAAATTTTGCCTCAACTTATGTAGTCTCAACGTCCCTAGCACAAACCTTAGGTGAATTGAGTGTTCCTCCTCATCCTCGGAGTATACTAAAATGTCATCTACGAACACCAGTAAATATCTATCTAGCTTATCTCGAAAAATCATGCTCATCAACTCTATAAATAATGAACGTGCATTGATCGGACCAAATGGCATAACCAACCACTCAAATGAAATGTACCTAGTTCTTTACGCAATCAAATAAATGCTTTCCTTCGCAGCTCTTAGTTGATGGAACCCTGTATCCAAGTCCAACTACAAAAACACCTTAGCCCCATTTATTAAACAGATCATCAATTCTAGGAAAAGGATACATATTCTTCACCGTCCTTTCATTCATCTTTCGATATTCAATGCATAGTCTTAATAACCTATCGAACTTCCTTACAAATACCGAAGTTGCTCCCCCAAGTGAACTGCTTGGCCTTATCAAGCTCTTTACTTCTAACTCTACCAGTTATTTCTTCAACTCTTCCATCTCCTTTGGAGCATTCTACTTAGGGGCGACTAAAAGGTTCGGTCCACGGTAGTAAATCTATTCGAAACTTCACCGCTCTCGGGGGTGGAAACCCCAAAACTGGTTTAAATACATCTCGGAATTCCTTCACTACACGTACTGCTCCAAGGTCTTCTTCTTCCGAAGTCAAAGCATATAAAGCGCTCCTATGCTCCGCTCTACATTCTTCTAAGACCACACATACTTTATCTCGGGGGTCTTGATGACTCGGAGTAATTATCCTCTCTACATAGTGCATCTTAATATCTAGGTCAGTGAATCTTAATATCTAGGTTAGTGCATCTCAATCCGAGAATGGTACCCTTGGATTTACTACACGTATAGAAGTGACTAAATAGGTGACTTTTAACTCATTTCTATCAACCAACTCTTTAACTATAAATGATTGTGTAGCCCCAGTATCAAACAGTACTCTAACCGAAATACCAAAATCAAAGCCATACTTCCAGGGACCTTCCCCTTGTCTCTTTCCTCGGTAGATAGTTCTTCCCTTGGTTCTTCCAAAACATAAACATGTGCTTTAAGCTCTGGCAATCCTTCTTCAAATGTCCCATCTTATCGCACTTGAACAAGTTCATCCTCGCGAGGTTCTTTGGCATTGGACATTTTGTTGCATAGTGTCCTTTCTATCCATGGTTATTGTAGCATCCCCCTAATTGGAGGCCCAAAACTAACGGCTACAGATGTTGCAGTTATCCGTAGTTATTAATCCTCGACGACCAAATACGGCAGTGTTAGATACATTGATACACATATCACAAGAATATGGAAAAAATTTAACAAATTAAAAACACATTTCCACACTCCATTCAAAACATTTCATGTTCATTACATAATCCCACAAACGTTAACCAAGTTTAGAAAAATATAATTATTACACATACGCCAAGAGCGACATATGAAGATGCCCCCTTGGTTGATCAGAGTATATAGTAAGGCTAATAAGTCTTCCTTTACATCCAAAATACGCAGCGGAAAAGATAACTCTAAATAACTAATAGCCTCCTGCACATCTCCAAAAGCTTTATTCGTCTAAGAAGAGAACCTGAAAAGCTTAAATCTCAAACTAATCAAAATCAATTGAGTACTTGAGAGTTTAAGGGGAAAACAAAAACTTCAAGTCGGACATAAAGCCTGGTATGAATAATAATCTAACATCTCAATCCATTTAGATATCTAGTGAGACCACGCAGCTTAGCGGAACGGGTTTTCCCCTCACTAGTACCCTAAAACCTTTTCAAAACCTTATATTATGCACCTGCATCCACAATGGTTAAAAACATAGAAATTCAAAAATATTATGATGATATGAATACATATAAACATTTTGGATTTTCCATCCCCAGTTTAATTGACTCCCTATCATAATTGTATATTCTAGGGTCACTATTAACCTATTAGTTTATCATGGGTTTACTAATAACCTTTTTTTACAACCTATGGACTCCCCGTCCTATTTCGTAGTTTTCATGGGATCACTAAGAACCTATAGGCCCCTGCCAATTAACTTAATTAATTCATGGGTCCCTCTGAACCTATTGGTCATTCCAATAACTCATCTCTTATCCTAGTTTTCATAGGTTGACTAGGAACCTGTAGATTTCTCCAGTAACTCCCTTCTTACCCTAGTTTTCATGGGTTGATTAGGAACCTACTGATGCCTCCATTAACTTTTTTCTTATCCTAGTTTTCATGGGTTGACGAGGAACCTTTTGACTAGTGCCAATACTTAATCCAGATATAGTTTTCATGGGTTCAATACAAACCAATTGGCCTCTACCAACCATCCTTGATACATAGTTTTCATGGGTTTACTATGAACCTGTTGGTCACCCCCAATAATTTTCTAATCATAGTTTTCATGGGTTTACTATGAACCTGTTGGTTACCCTCAATAACTTCCTAATCATAGTTTTAATGGGTTTACTATGAACCTATCTCCCGGACAACTTCAAGGTTTAGGCATCCTATATTTTGGTCTCCCTAATCCCCGGATGCAATTCTACTCATTTAGGAGTTTAATCAATTTATATTCACTATTGGGTTAACCTACTGGTTCTTCTACCCCATTATCATGTGAATATATTCATATTTGAAGAAGTAAACATAACAACTTAACAATACCACTCCTGTGGGTTTAAGGTCCTTGAAATACTTTTCATGTAAAACATAATTAATCCCTTTAACCTATATTTTTATCAAGGCAAGCTTCTTCAAATTTACATACTTAAAGTCATTTCAGAACTCCTTTATTTAGCTATGGGTTTTTCCATTAAAAATGAGTTTGGGTTTAAAAAGCCTTTTGGACACCTTCGAAACTTTGCTTTCGACTTCATTGGATAACCTCCTTTGAAAGCATTAAATTTTATCTTTAAAACATTAGGCTCCTACCTTTCGAATACTTTAAACATCTCTTTCAAAACCTATCGACCGTGTTAAACTATTTTCATATAAGTATAGAAGCATAGCTTCGAAACCATTCAAAAATACCCCTTTCGAAACCATTGAAGGTTACCCTTCGAAACCAATACCTTTCGAAGCCATTAGGTTTATATTTAAAATAACATTTTTGGGTCAAAGCGAACATATGCAAAAGCATCTCTTTCGAAACCATTCTTTATTTTATAAAATTATTTAGAGAAACTTGATGGTGTCGAAACCATCCTTTCGAAAGCATTAAAACATCTGGGTAAAACAATTGAAGGTTGGGTGCGAAACCCCTTTCGAAACCATTGCCTTCAAAACCCCTAACCCCTTTCGAAAGCAGTAGGAAGTAGCTAATATTTATAGAAACAAACCGTACCTTTCGACAGCATTGATGTCTTCAATACCATCGAAAGGCATCTTAACACCGAAGGGTCTTGACTTTGTCGAAACTACCCCTTCTGAAAGCTTCAAGTGAATACTAAGTAACTTCTTCAGAAGCTACTACTTTAAAGCAAAAGCAGCAGCTCTCATTCGAAAGCTTCTTTAGAAATATCCTTTCGAAACCCTTTTGTAAATAGGCAAGCGCTTTTCTTTTAAAACAAAACAAAGGAACCAACCCCTTCGGAAGGCACGTTTCGACACCCTACCTTCCTCCTTTCTCCAATCCACTATGTACCAACTAAGTGAAACCATGTGTATTGGTTTCGTGGTAGAAGGTTTTGACTATGTTGAAGGCGAAAGCTCTGGGTCGAAAGGTCCTTCTAAAGGAGGTGGAACCTACTTTTCTGAACATAAGGCCGTTTTTATCAAATAATGTAAACTTTTTGTAACTAACTTGCCCACTTGTAAACACTTGATTGGTTACATAAGCTTTAAAATTATTTTACTAATATTTGCTGCATTTTCTCAGATCTAAAAACTAAATCACATTTAACAAATAAGCCCTTCCCATTAACAAAATAATTAAATCATTTAGGTCATCCTTTCAAAATAATTTAATTTCCATACTAATCCACTTAGTAAAAATCTCCAAAAATTCCAGATATTCTCTTTAATCGTGTTATCTAACATATCAAAATTCCAGACCAAAATTCTCGATATAATTTCTATAACAAATTTATAAACCTAAATAACCATATTTTCTTTTGAAAATTCATAATTAATTCTCCACGGCTTGGAAAATTATAAAAATTGAAACCCAACTCCAAAATCATATTTTCTATAACATATAATTTTTCAATGGCATTTAGAAATCATTTAACCTCGGTTTTACCCTAAAAACATGCATATTCCTCTTTTAAACAATCTTGTTTAAACCAATAAATTATAAATCAAGCATATCATCATCCAATATATCATAAAAACGAATTTACCCTTAAATCTGAAAACATATGATTATAGAAATCAAAATAGAGATGTAGTGATTATTATTCACCTTAGATTAGATAAGGAAATTGAAGATCGATTGAGATTGATTTCTTCTAGCTTGACCTAAGCTTTAGATTTGATTTTCCCTTTTTCTCTTCTTCCTAATGGCCGGCTCCTTTTCTTTCTTACGTTTTAAAATTTTGCTTATGATAAATGAACGTGTATGGCCTAGTGGTAATGGTATATGGGTGCGAATATGGGTGGCAATTTACCCTGATGCCCCTAGGTTTATTTACTTAACACTTAACCATTTATAAGCTCATTCATTTTAAATGAGCACGACCACTTAGTTTATTAATCAAACTCAATCTCCTTATCATTCTACATTATTCTATTTAATTTATTCAAATTAAATCTCCTAAACAATGTTATAAAAAATTAGGGGTGTTACAGGCTCCCCTCCTTAATGAATTTCATCCTCGAAATTCGGTAAGGACTAAATATCAAACATAGAAATCATCTGTAACAACTCCTAACATCCATACTAGCCTACTCGACTAGGAACTAATCTATATAAATCTAATATAGACACACTGTTAACACCAAAAATTCACTACTGAAACTAGGTTTCGATGGAGAGTAGAGGTCGCTGAAAGACCTTCCGCAAGAGCCGAAGGGATGCTTCTAGAAAAGTCAAGAAGGCTTCAGCAACTAAGGTTCCGCATTAGATGGTTCTGCCCATAAGAGGCTTGCACATATAATAAAGATTTTCACCTTTGGTTTCGCATGCGAGGGTTCCGCAGAAGAAAACTCACTGCTGATGGAAGACGTTCTGCAAGTATCGCCTTCATGGAAGAACCTTTCGCAAGTGATAGTTCCGCATTGAAGACCTTCTGTAGGAGTCAACAACATCATGTACAAACGTTACCTTCTGCAAAGCAAACTTGGCACCTTATTCACAAGAGACTTTAGATGGGATCGGAAGTATGTTTCCGTAGATCAATCGATACAGGACAACGTCAAACAAGCACTTCAAAGTGCCACTTAACTTCAAAGAAGACCTTTCGATGGAGTCAAAAGGTTTCCTTCCGCATCAAACCAGCTGCCCCTCCATCATTAGATCAAAGCTGTGGAGGTCGCATTCTCACCTTCCGATGGAAACGAGGGCATCTAGATATGATCAGAGAGCTATAAGCCAACCTTTCGACAAAGCCGAAAAGCATCCCTTTCGCACAATGCTGGAAGGATGCAAGCGAAACCTACCTTTTGATACGGTCGTCATGACCCATACAGAAGGTGCCAACATGCACCTATAAATAAGACCCGAGGGGCCCATTTTTGGGATTCGAATTTGTCTTCGAAATCACAGCTGTTTTGAAAGTTTGTAACCCTAATTTATAAATAAATTTGAGGCTTTTTTTAACAAGTATTACTATGTATACTTCAGTTCATAATAAAGAATTTCATGTCTGAGATCAATATTTTCATGTCTTTTATGTACTTTTTGTTGATATAATCAAATATCGATCCTCTTTTTACATTTAATTGGTTCGAAATGTTCAATGATATAATCAAATATCGATCCTCTTTTTACATTTAATTGGTTCGAAAGGTTCAAGAGCATCTTTCTACTGGATTTAGCCCCCCTCCGAAATCCCTTCAGATAGGGAATCCTTTTAAGATACAATCTACGGAAATAGCATTCGACAAGGAGTTCATTTAAGATCCAAACTACGGAATCGAAACCATCATCTAGTCTCAAGGGGTATTATTTAGGATAAATTCTTTACTCCTAAACCTTTCGACGGGGTCGAAACCCCACGGACAATATTAAGGTTACACTACTGGATTTCTTTAGCCTTTCGACAAAGCCGAATCATTCTTGATCTACTAAATTAAACCTATCATCATGTTTGAAACCTTCATTCTACCAACCTTTCAACAGGATCGAAACCTATTTTTCTGGTTAAGAATTCCTACAAGGAATCAGGCTCCTCTATCTTCTAGCAGGATCAGAACCTCTCCTTTATAACTTTTTATGATAGGAATAATTCATTTTCCCTTCCTCAAATCCTATCGACGGGGTAGAAACCTAACATTTCTACTTTCTGACCTTTCAAGTTGGTCATATTCTACGGAGTCAAGATCCTTATTCCCATTTTCAAGGGCTCTACTATCCTCCTTGAAGGCTCAACATACAACCATTTCACCTTAAGTCCATTTACTTGGGTTCTTTGGGGTGTTGACCATAAATTTGGTTAACATTTTGGCACTAGAAGAAGGGCTCGAACCTCCAACCTTTTTGGATTCCCCACCTACTCTTCTACTCTGTTAATCTCTTAGGACTCATCAACTCCTCTTTTTGGACAAGAAAGGATCTATTTTGGATAAAAGACTTACAATTCTTCTAACTACATTTAAAGGATAAGGAATGGATTCAATGTTCAAAACAAAAGACAGTTTTTGCAAAGAAAAACCGATTCAAGGGTCCATGGAACCTCTAGAAGTAAAGTCTAATCATCAAATGGATTACTACCCACACTTACTTGAAGAGTAAACCCTTCATCTTCAATCTCTACAGGTCATTAAGAGGAAAAGACGGATTATACCCTATGACCCTTTAAAATGGAGTATCAACCCGTTCCATTTGGGTCAACCCCAATCTTTGCTCTCGAAAAGGAAAATTTGAGGAAAGAGAAACTATTTCTATAAATGAGAAGGACCATTCAGTCATATTCCCATGGCACTATCTTTGAAAAGGAAATGATAAAGGATTATGACAGTTTTACACATAAATGGAGTAAGATTATAAATGAGGCTCACCATTCAAGGAAAAACCATGAACGCATAGAAAAATCCATAACCAAAGAACTAAGGATAATAAAGGAATTACCAAGTGGAAGTATAAAGATTACCAAGAAATTTCCAACCGAAACCCTAAGATAGAAAGAAAGGCCCATGAAAGAGGATCAACGGACAATGAAAAGGAAACCTACTCCTCGAGAAGAAGTACTTGAACTAAGCCACAAAAGGAATAGATGCCCGTCAAAGACCGCTCAAAAATCAAGACTTCTTAGAAAATATAATCTTACTACCTCGATCGAAGACATCTATATCCGAACCAAAGAAGAACTGAATTATTGGCCTTCTCAGAAAAGAAGCCAGGATTTGAAAGGAAACTTAAGGGATTATATTGCAACTTTCAACTGATAAATGGACATGATACAAATCAATGTAAGGTACTTGAAAAGATGGTCCTACACTTTCTAATACAAGGAAAACTTAAATAGTTTGTAAAGGATTGAACAAGTTATGGAACAAAAATTCTATTCTCAAAATAAAAGAAGTCTACATGGTCGGAAGTAAAATTCTCCTTAAACTTGGACTACCTAAAATGGTAGGCTACCAATAATGGTAGAAAGACCTTGGTCACGCCAAGATGGCCAGGTCAAGGCACCTCTTGGAGGGAGGGCATAAGCCTTTAGCCGCGCCAAAGTCTGAAATGGCCAGGTTAAAGCAGCATAAGCCCTTATTCGTGTCATGCTATGGCCAGGATAAGGCGCCTCTTGGAGGGAGGACGGGTAATCCCTTGGTCCCGCCACGCAATGGCCAGGCCAAGGTACCGAACAAACCCTTAACCGCATCACGCTATGGCTAGGTTAAGGCGCCTCTTGGTGGGAGGTCGGGTAAGTCCTTGGGCCCTACTTGAGAATAAGCTAGCCCAGCGCACCGGAAACCCGGATGAAATGTCTGATGGACTATGAAAAGTCCTTGCCTGAAAAGGGCACTGCCTAAACTAGCAATTGCTAGAAATCGGCACCGCTTAAAATGGCAACTTCTCAAATAAGCACAAGAATTGGACAAAAGAGTCCTTGCCTAAAATAGGCCAAAACAAATGAATAAAGAAACTCGAGACCGAGAAAGAAAAAGCATGCAAGATATCATCAAAGCCTGAAGATGGCACATTCGACAAAAGAATTAGAAAGAATTCTTGACTTCTTCTCATGAATATCTGCCAGAAATGGTATTCTGGTCTTCTATCATTGATTATTGCCAGAAATGGTATTTTGGTTTTCTATTATTAATTACCAGAGAAGGTATTTTGGTCTTCTATCCTTAATTATTGCCAAAAATGGTATTCTGGTCTTCTATTATTAATTACCAGAAATGGTATTCTGGTCTTCTATCATTAATTATTTCCAGATTGAATTTATGGCCTTCTGATACTTATTGCCAGATTGAATTTTTGGTCTTCTGATACTTACTGCCAGACTGGACTCCTGGTCTTCTATTAACTATTAATGCCAGATCGGGTATTCTGGACTTCTATTACTTAATTACCAAATATGGTTTTCAGGACTTCTACTATTAATTCCAAATTGGGAATCATGGTATTCTATTAACATATATGGATTTCAGACCTTATATTATCCACTACCGGAGATGGTACTCTAGGTCTCTATTACTTATTACCAAAAAGGGTATTCTGGTATTTTTTACTGAAACTGGCACTCTAACCTTCCATCGCTTATTATCAGAAGATTCTGAAAGAAGACTTTCGACTTATTTTCCATCCACTAATACCCGAATCTGGGTCCGGTGATACCTCATAAAACTCTATCATTAACACCTGAATCTGGGTGAGGAATGAATTTTATAATCCTCAATATGTTTGAAGGATGAATTATGGGTAATATTGAAACATCCCAAATACGGGCCATAGATCGAACCATGCAGGTTTCCAGCATAAATGTCTATAGAAGATAATTGATAAATCTTTTACACTATCTTTTTGGGTGAAGATTCTAACCATAAATTCGTAACTATTGTTTTGATATGAGTCCTTCAAAAATTTACATATATCAAGAAAATTTGCAAATTTACTTAAGAGAAGTGTCATGAGCTAAGATGGAAAGCTCGAGAGGTGTATAAGCCTTCAGAAGACACATTCAAATGAAAAGGCGAATAAGGTGCAAACAAAGACGACAAAACAGGTAGTATTTACAACATTATAAATAATACATTGCATTATGCTATATAACATTACTAAGGTATGGAATGATATATCGTATATATTGAAATTATTGCGATTCAATTAACTACGTTTGCAAATCCATAGGTACTATAGGGTCAGTACCAGAAGCTGGGTTTCCAAGTATAAATTCCAAAGATTCACATGATGCCTGGCTATCTTTTAGTTTTACTTCCAAGCCATCAATTCTCTCATAAAGCTTGGTCATTTCAAAGTCGAGTTCGATACTAGTATCTCCACCAACGGAATGCTTTGGGACTTTAATATCTCGGTCCCTTTCCTTAAGTTTTAACTTTAAATTCTCAATTTCTTTGGAGAATTCTTGAACAATTTGACGTTGAAAAAGATACTTTCTATTCCACTACTTTGTAACAGGATTATCAGAAAGCTTGGAAATAAAAGAATCCTTGTAAGATTGACTCCTTTCAAGCTCCGCTATTAACCTATCCTTGATCTTTACAAATCTCGAAGCAGGGGCTTCGGAAAGTAAAAAAAATGCTGCTTGAGTTTCCCATATAAACAAACAAAATGGAAAATCAAATTTCTTTATTTGAACAATAAGAATACATGTTAAAGTGTGTTTCTCATCATCACTTTCTATCATTAACAAGATACAATTCCTCATAAATTTTCACATTAAAAGACTGTTCTATTTCGATACAATTTTTGATACAACTTCTCTAATCTTGCCAAGAGAATTGGCAGAAAGAGGCATAGTCAAGACGAAGGTCATTTTGATCTCCTCAGGAGCGATAACGGGAGGGCATTTGCTATAATCCCATTCTCCCATTGGAGAACTATCATGCCTGCAAATTAGTTTAGTATGATAAGTTCGTATCTCCGCTAAAAGTTTATCTCTTTCTTCACCTAAGAAATCAAATTGGAATCGAGGGCACTTTATGTAAACCCCTTGTAAATCCCGAAGAAAACAATATCTCACAAACTTGGATGTATTGATAATGGTTTCCTTTTCAAGATATTCTTTTCTTAGCTTCAGATACTTTCTCAAAAATTCTCGAGTAATAGGGCTACTCGAAAGGCTGTTTTTCTGTAACAACATAATAATTTTCATATTGAGAATAGGGAATTTAGAAACAAGAGGGATTTTTGAAAACAATGCATCATATACTATTCAACATTTTTAGGTTCATACAAAATGGATTTTTGATACATTTCAGAAATAAACTTTTCTTTATAATATTTCAATTTTCCGGGAGGAAGATCCTGGGAAATTGAGTAGACTCTAGGAAGATTCCAACATTCTCCTAGGTGTGGGTCACTACCAAACTCGTCTAGGTACCTCTTATGGAATCTTCTGAGTAAGCCTCCACTAAACTCTTCTAGATAGGAGAAATCAATCATCACATGTCTGCAATAAATCCTGTACAAAAATTCCACTAAAATGTCTCTCTCGTCGATCAACATCCAGAAGAGCGTCATAAGTTCTTTGTTGGCTTCCATGAGTTTTTCATAGCATTCTCGAGCCTTCCGTAGTCTTGGAGCTACCTTTCTATTCTTAAAATTTACAAGTACTAAGGCACTTTTATTAAGGTCGTAATATTAAGTGGACAGTTTCTTATAGTCCTGGGATAATTTATCTAATTATCTATTTAACTTGTTTATCCTCGTTTGCTTCTTCTCAAGGAGGGTATCATAATAATATTTAGACCTTCTTTTTATCTTACGAAAAATGTTAGTTAAACATTATTCTATGAAGTTGAAAGCTTCTTAGGTTAAAGGTTTCATACTTGGGAAGGAGGATTCACGGTTGAAGAAATTTTATCCACCCTCTCCTTCTTCTTGGTAGAAGTAGTACGGGCTTCTTTCTCAAGGGAAGACAAATCTACATAATTTGGAGGATTGGACTCATGAGGAGCTGGCTGAGGGCCAGCATCCTTTGACTTGTCTTTCTCTTCGGTAGCACCAGGGGCAGCACCGTCATCCCCATCTTTGTCCTCATGGGGTTTATTTCCATCAGAGGGGCTACTACCAGTAGCGACCCAATCATCATCATTATCATCCTTATCGTCATCGTCATCTTCGCCACCCTTATCCAAGTCGGATATTGTTCTCTCATCATCCTCTACGTCTTCAGGTTCTGCTTCATGGTCAGAAAGGGGATCTTCAATCTCCAACAGCTTCTTGACATCGATTCCTTCTTTTTCTGGAACTTCAATTCCATCTTTTATGTTTTGAATTCTGGTTTTAAATCTTTCCACAATGTCATCAAGCAAGGAAGGAAAATGAATATCCTTACACTTTTTATAGTTATCGATCTAGACAAATGAAAGTACTTCTTCATAAAGATCGGCACTCATCTCATCCAGAGAAGTCTCCATGAAGTTTGATACTTTGCTTTTAGCATCTTTTATAATACTAACAGACCTGGACAATGAGCTCTGTTTCTTTTTAAGCTTCTCTTTGAGCAAAGAGTTTTCCGCCTCAGCCTTTTTCAAGGAAGACTCAAGAACTACAATCTTATCGTCTTGGGCCTGAATAGTTTTGTTGTTTTCAGTAATGGTCGACTCAGCCCGAGAAAGAGAGGCGCTTAACTTGCCCTTTTCGCTTGATAAGAGAGAGACTTGATGTTTTAACAAAGCCACCTCTTTTGGGATGAAGAGGTTTCAGTGATAGCTTTCAAAAGAGAGTGCAAGCCTTTAGATGCCTGAAAGAAGGAACGAAAATAATTAAGATTTACTATTAAGGTGATGGTAAAAGAACCAAAAAGCAAAGACTTACAGAAAGTTGTTGCTCTAGAAAGGGCTTGCTTAGATTAAGCAAACCAGACTTGGAATTTAGATGAAAGAATGAGATGGCAAAAACCTCACAAGGGTTTCCAACAATTGACAAAATTCATCAAAAGAAGCAGAAGATGCGTAGGCAATAACTTTACCATTTTGCATAATTACTACTCCCAATCCAATCCCACATGCATCAATGTATACTACCAACCCTTGGTTTCCATCTGGAACTACTAGCACTAGTGCATTGGTCAACAAATGCTTTAACTTAAGGAAACCTTCCTCAAATTTGTCGGACCAAACAAACTTCACATCTTCCGGGTCAACTTAGTAAAAGGCGCTGCTGTCCGTGAGAAATCCTTGATGAATCTCCGGTAATAGCTAGCAAGTCCAAGAAAACTTCTGATCTCGGTTACCATCTCTGGTCTCTTCCAACTGTTGACAGCTTCGATCTTAACTGGATCGACTGACAAGCTCTCCTCTGAAACCACGTGACCAAGAAACATAACCTCTTTTTTTCAAAAATAACACCTGGAAATCTTCGCCTTTAGCTGATTCTTCCTCGGCGTTTCCAACACCACTCTAAGATGAATCTCATGCTCCCATTCATCTTCCAAGTATACTAAATGTCATCTATGAATACCAACACAAGCCTATCCAAGTGCTCTCGGAACACCCAGTTCATCAAATCTACGAAGAAAGCAGGCGCATTCGTCAATCCAAAAGGCATCACTAACCACTCATACGAACCATACCTAGTTCGAAATGCTGTCAAAGGAATGATGTCCTCCGCCACTCTCAACTGATGGAACCCCATTGCCAAATCCAATTGGGAAAACACTCTGGCTCCACTTAACTAATTAAACAGATCAACTATCCTCGGCAGAGGGTAACTATTCTTAATTGTTCTTTCGTTTTAACCTATGATAGTCGATGCACATCCTTAATGACCCATCTGGTTTCTTTACGAATACCGTGACTGCTCACTAAGGTGAACTGCTTGGTCTAATAAAATTCCTTCTTTCTAGGTCCACTAGCTGCACCTTCGATTACTTCATCTCTATCTATGTCATCCTGCTAGGTGGTCTACTCATAGGTTCAACTCCTGGTACAAGATCTATCTGAAACTCAACAGTTTGTTTTAGTGGTAATTTCATAACTGGCTCAAAGACATCTATAAATTCCCTTGCCACCCGAACCAGACCTAACCCTTCTCCAACCTCCACGGCACTTAACAAAGCCCAAACATTCCTAATGGAATTTTCCACTGAGAAGATGATTCGGTTATGACTAACTGGGTGTCTCAACGATATTTCCCTATCTTGGAAAAATATCCAGGCCTCATACTGTTAACAAGAAAACCTGTCAACATCCACAATGCAATTTGTATGGTTGTTTTATTCAAACGAAACAAAATAATTGGATGGATCAACTCCTTTGGAAGCATGTCCTTCGACTAGATTGAAACAGTCGAAAGGGTTTAAGGTGATAGCTTCACCTTTCGTCAAGATGACTCAATCGAAAGGGTTAACAAAGCCATCCCTACCTTTCGACCAGGTTGGCTTAGTCGAAAGGCTTCGAGGAGTTAGCTTTAGGATACAAATTTAGAGAGCAACATTCAATTGAGTCCTCTCTTTTGAGTGAGTCGAAAGTAGCTGATCATCCCTGCCCTTCATTCCTTTTACCATGGTGAAAGATGGCATTTAGGACCTTTTGATCATATCGAAAGGGTTGTTTACTTCATTAGTATGACATAGTTGCTTTCGACCCTATGGGTTCATTACTCTTGCTATGGAACTCCTTTGAAAGGTCTCTTATGCCTCTAAGGATCGATCCCCTTCAAACGAGTTCCCTTATATTCAATTGTTAGCCAATTACAAACTAGGATCTCTCTTGGAAACACCCCTTTCGATCAAGTCGATAGGGGTTCCTCCCTTTCGAATCATTCCTTGCTTATCTCTACCTATAATTCACTTTGTTTCTATGTATAAGATCGATCAAGGTATCCCCAAATATTTTTAACTTAACATGGTTGAAACCCCATCATCACTTTGGCTTTTAATATTAAGTGCAGGTTTTGATGATGTTGTGTTTCGATCACATTCATCCAGGTCGACTCTATGCATTACTTAGGAAAAAAGAAATCATGAGAAAAGATTAGAATCATGTGCAATGGATCATTAGTCTAGCTAATGATCTAAATGATCTTCCTCGTTATCAATATCCTTCATGAATAGCCATCTTCCTTTTTATTTATAATCCAAAATGAGTTACAAGATAAAGAGCTTTTTCTCTAATTTGATTTAGGGTTTCTTGAGAATACAATTTTAACAAAGACAGAAGAGCAAAGGAAATGAATTCAAGATTCCAGAATCCGGTCCTCAAAAGTGGACCCTTTGGGTCTTATTTATAGATGCAGGTCGGCCCCCTTCTGCGCCTTTGCTTTCGACTGGTTCAGAAGGACCCCTATTTATATATTGCCTCAAGCCTTTCAACTTGGTCGAAAGGCCATGACCCCTTTCAATGTTGTTGAAAGGCACCCTTTTGTTCTTCTTGGTTTACTCTTTTGACTCCTTTATCCTTTCCAAGGACTTTCGACTGAGTCGAAAGGTGCCTTTATTATCCTTTCACCTTTGTTGATCTCTGAATACTATTTTCTCCACAGCACCTTCCGACTGTGTCGATAGGTCGGTCATATTGGTCTCGAAGATATTCAAGTGTGAATGGTTTCGATGGGGTTGTGTAGCCTTTGAATGCATGCCTTAGGACTGGGGCAGAACCTTCTCTTAAAATCATGGGCCTCGACCGGTTTGAAAGGCTTGAATATGCTTTCGAAAAGGTTGTGTTAGGGGTGAAACCTTTGACTTCGAAAGGTTTGGCATGTAAGCAAGAGGACATCATCTATTGCCTTCGAAAGGGGTTTTGAAGCTATCCCTGCTTGTTTATCTGTGTCGAAAGGTTGAAAGTAACAGAGGGGTATATCTGTTTCCATCTGGGTTGAAAGCCTTTGCACTGTATGAGTAGTTGGTGCTTTCGACTCCTTCGATACTTTCTTAATGCCTTTGAAACATCCTCTTACAGCCTTTATGAAGCATAGACCTATTTGTTCATCGAAATCTCAATCTTACTAACTTTCTTTCATACTCCTGCTCTTGGGTATATTTTATGGCTAACATTTTGCCCCCCCCCCCCGTATGAAAGAAGCTTTTGTTCTTTAGGACAAAAATTTCATAACTTTCTATCTCTCCATAACTTTATTTTTCCTGAAAGTTCAAAGTTAGTAGCACTTGCTGTTGTTAGCCCATCATCATATTTACATACGTGTTTACTGATAGGTCGGTATATTTATGCCTTCATATTTGGGCAATTCATCGATTATAATTCTAACTTATCAAATATGTGATATGTAATTAATAACTACTAATGCACATAATAGATATGGTTTATGAGCTTCTTGTGGGAAATAGCCAATAGCGACAAATAGGGGATATGAGTTATTATTCGAAAACTTTCTCAGAAACTTTAAATGATCCTGAAGCCTTCATTTGTATGTTGGTGAGCATCATTTAGAGTTAATAAACATCAACTTTGACTTTGGCATTAAGAATACCAGCTCAAAACTTTTGGCAATCTGCGATAATCCCAATTCTTATTGCATCATACCCCAGTTTAGGATTTGATAGAGATTAGGAAACAATGAAATTTAACCCAGCGTAGGGTATTAACTTGTTAAGTTTGGAAGTTAAGAATGTGACATCCAGAATCCAAATAACAATACCCAATAATGGTCCTCCACGTGGCATTTCTAAACCCAGGTTCAGGTTTTCATGGTAAATTAAACTGGAATTTGCAGGCATTGTCTTTATATTGAGTCCCTAGCCCAGATCAGGGCATATGCTAGACAATAATCTTCGCAAAAGAATCTCCAACCTAGATTAGGACACATATTGTACAAGCATACTTCCATAGTAGTAGCTGTTAAAATCGAAATCCTTTGCCTCTATTGGGGCATGTGTTGGACAACCAGAAGTCCATAGAAATTATCTTTACAACAGAAGCCACAAACCCAGAGTAGGGTTTAAGGCGAAATCAGATAATAATCTCGAAACCCAAGTTCGAGCATAAAAAATCATAATGATCAAAAATGTTCTTGTACCCAGATTCGGGCATAATAGAGATAGTAATTAATAAAGTCCCATAACCCAGATTCAGGTATTAGTAAATGAAGTCCTCGAAACCCAGATTTGGGTATTAATAGACAATGTTAAGAAATGAAAGTCCCGAAACCCAGATTCTGGTAATAATAAATGGGGTTATGTTTCACTCCTTTTCTTCTGTCTTCTTTGACAGATATGAACCCTTTAGGTTTTGAATATATAGAAATAATTTGATAAGCTGCTTCTTGATTTTGGACGTCTTAGTCCATGATCAGATAAGCTGTTCCACTTGATTAGCCACCTCTGGGCTTTGGACAACTTAGTCCATTATTTGATGAGCTTCTCTTAGGCTTGGACATCTCAGTCTGTCATTGAATGATCCTTTCTTTGGGCTTGGACATTTTAGTCCATTGTTGAATGAGCCTCTCTTTGGTCTTGGACATCTTAGTCCATTGTTGAATGAGCCTCTCTTTGGGCTTGGACATCATAGTCCATTGTGATTGAGCCTCTTCTTGGGCTTGGACGTCTTAGTCCATTGTTGCCCGGTGCTCTTGGTTAGCTCATTTTAGAGACTGAAACCAAGGACTCATTCGACCTCCCTCCAGGAGGCGCCTACCCTAGCCCTTTTGCGGCGCGAACAGGGGCTTGTTCGGTGCTTTACCTTAGCCATCTTATGGAACGGATAAAGGCTTACTCCATCCTCCCTCCAGGAGGTGCTTTACCCTGGCCCTTTTGTGGCGCGAATAAGGGCTTGTTTGGTGCTTTACCCTGGCCATCTTATGACGTGGATAAAGGCTTACTCCGTCCTCCCTCCAGGAGGTGCCTTGACCTGACCAGAGCCACAGCCAAGAGCTTGTCTGATGCTTTAACCTGGCCATCTCATTGTGCGGCTAAAGGCTTACTCACCCTCCCTCCAGGAGGTGCTCTGCCCTGGCTATCTCGGCGCGGACAGAGGATTTTCTACCATCTTAGGTGGTATCCAGATATAAGGAGCATTTCCCTCCCAACCATGTAGATTTTCTCTTTACAAAAAGTAACTCACTATTGATTCATCTTCGGAAAATAAGGCCTTAAATGCTCGGTATTCCATGTTCTAGGCACCATATTACCATTTGGGCGGCATAATTTGTAGGCTCGCAGGGGGATTACTTTGGAGATGACTAATGGTCCCTCCCAATTCGGTCCCAGGGGTCCACCTGCAGGATTCTTTGTATTGGCCATTACTCTACGGAGTACCAAATCCCCCTTTTGAAATGATCAAGTTCTTTCTCTTGAATTGTAATACTTTGAGTTTTTTCTCTGATATTAGCTTTTGGATGTCCATTCACACCTTCAACTACTCCATTAGCTTTTGGATGTGCGATGGATGAAAAACTTTTAATAATCCCATTCTTATGGTAGAAGCGGGTGAATTCTTCGCTCTCAAATTGTGTCTCATTGTCAGAGATTATCTTCTGGGAAATTCCAAACCTGGCTATGATGTTCTTGATAATAAATCCAAGTACCTTCCCAAATGTAATTTTAGGAAGTGGCTCCGCTTCAACCCATTTAGTGAAATAGGCAATGGCAACCACAACATACTTCACCCCTCCCTTTGAGATCGGTAATGGGTAGATTAGGTATATTCCTCACACATCAAAAGGCCATGGACTTGTAATTGGAGTTAATTGACTTGGGGGCAATCTGGGTATCTTTGAAAACTTCTGACACTTTTCGCATCTTCTCACTTATTTTATGGCTTGGTTTAACACATGTGGCCAGTAAAATCCCTGCCTCATTATTTTCTTTGCCAGCTTTATCCCATTTGAATGGTCTCCACAAAACCCTTCGTGTGCTTCGGTCCTTAATTTTATTCCATCATTCATGCTCACACATCTTAGGTAGGGAAGAGCATATCCCTTTTTATAGATGATTCCATCCATCATCATGAAGGTAGGAGCTTGCCTCTTGATTTTTCTTGCTTCTCCTTTATCGGATGGGAGTGTTCCTTTAACTAGGTACTCAAAAATAGGTAACATACAGGTATCATCGTATGTGCTACTTAACCTTGATTGGTCCACTTTTTCATTTGTTAATTCTTTACAAATTCTCCTATTTCTCCCCTTTGGGACTTAGCTTGAGACCTCGTCATAACTAACGATTCCTTCCCTTGTTTTGATGTTTCTTTTTCAATACTTGGACTTTCCTGATATCCAACTGGGACAATTCGTGTCTCTGGGGCTCCTTTTGAGCTAGCTAATTTTGCTAAGGAGTTTGCCTGTGAATTTTCTACTCTTGGAACTTGATTTATCGAAAAGTCCTCAAACAAAGAAAAAGATATGTATTCGCGGAAATTTCATGGCATAGTGTAAGCGGTATGAAATTTCATGACCTCGTCATACTATTTTTACTTGATTCACCATCAGTTGAGAGTCGCTAAAGATCTGTATTCGCGGAAATTTCAGTTCTATTGCTAAGGTTAATCCTGCTACCAATGATTCATACTCTGCCACATTATCGGTAGCGGGAAATCCCAATTTCATGGCATAGTGTAAGCGGTGTACATCTGGGGTTATGATTATATAACCTATCCCGACCCATTGTTCATTTGATGCATCATATACGAATAGTTTCCACCAGGGCTTCTGATCTTTCTCTTTTTCTGATTGTTCCTCAATAAAACTAGTGCACTCATTAACAAAATCTACCAATACCTGCCCTTTTATTGCAGCTCGTGGTTGAAATTCTATGTCGTATTGACTGAGTTCGATCCCTCATTTTACCAGTCTTCCATAAGTTTCGGGTTTGCTAAAAACTTGCTTAAGAGGAAAGTTGGTCAATACCCTGATCGAGTGTGCCTGAAAGTATGATCAGAGCTTTCGAGCTATGAGAATCCAGCAATAAGCTAATTTTTCTATAACTAGGCATCAAACCTATGCATCCTTTAATCGCTTGCTTACGTAGTATACCGGAAGTTGTGCCCCATTTTCTTCTCTAGTGAGTACCAAGCTGACTGCATGTTCCGACACTGCCATGTATATGTACAATATTTCCCTGCTCTCGAGACTTGAGAATATCGGTGGTTTTTCCAAATGGCTTCTTAATTCCAAGAAAGCTTTCCTGCAATCCTCTCCCCATTCAAAGTTCTTCTTTTCCTTAGTCACATCGAAGAAAAGTATACACTTATCAGAAGCTTTTAAGATAAACTTGCTTAGGGCAGCTACCCTTCCGTTTATGCTCATTACATCCTTGTTGGTTTTAGGTTCGGCCATATCCTTTATGGCTTGAATTTGGTCAGAACTTGCTTCGATTCCTTGAGCACTCACTAGGTAGCCTAAGAACTTACCAGAGTGGACTCCAAAAGTGCACTTTTGCGGGTTCAATCTCATTTTATACTTCCACAATATTCTGAACATTTCCTCCAGATCCTTAAGATGATTCTTAGGCTTGCTAGACTTTACCATCATATCATCAACATAAACTTCCATGTTTATGCTAATTTGTTCCTTAAACATTCGATTAACCAATCTTTGATAGGTGGCCCCTGCATTCTTTAGTCCAAATGGCATTGCCTTGTAGCAAGTTCCCCGATCAGTTATGAAGCTGGTATGATCCTCATCCGGACATCGGTATCTGGTTGTACCTTGAATAAGCATCTATGAGGGATAACAATTTGTGTCCGCTTGTTGCGTCCACTAACTGATCTATCCATGGTAACGGGAAGCAATCCTTTAGGCATGCTTTGTTTAAGTCCGTGTAATCAGCACATTCTCCATTTCCCATTTGACTTCTTTACTAAAACTGGGTTGGCTAACCATTTAGGATAATATATCTCCCGGATTAATCCATTCTCAAGGAGTCTATCAACCTCTTCCTTTAGAGCATCTGATCATACTTTGTCCAATTGCCTCTTTTTCTACCTTATGGGGGTTGCTCCTGGATTTATATTAAGGTCATAGCACATGACTATCGGATCAATTCCAACCATATCGGAGTGTGACCAGGCAAACACATCCTTGTTAACCTGAGGAACTGAATCAATTCTTTTTTTAACTCACTATAAAGATCCTTTCCCACCTTGACTATTTTGGAAACATCATCTGAATCTATGTGTGCTTCCTCGAGATCTTCTATGGGTTTATCCTCTCTGTTTCGCCTCGGCAGTCGAAGTCTGTGACTATAGGACCCTCTTCTATTGAGTTAGTGTCAATTCTCAGTTTCTTGCTTCCTGCATGGATGTATGTTTGATACATACGTTTGTTAGACTTTTTAATGTTAATTTTTGCTTCGAATGTTGGATGTGAAAATCCATCATCCGAAGGCTGCAAAACAGTAGAAGAATCAAATTAAAGAATACTCCCTTTTGTATTGGTCAAGTGTAGCAAAGTACATTTCTCGGAAGCCAAATTGTTTCGCTCACACAGTTCCCCAGCCTCGTTTTGTCAGGAATTTTAACATGAGTTACTTTATGGAGACAAAGGCATTGATCTCATCCAAGGCAGGCCTACCAAAAAGGCATTGTAGTAGGAAGGTTGATCGATTATCATAAAAATAGTTTCAAATTTTTAGAAAGTTGGCGGTACTCCCATTTGTACGAGTAACTTTATCTGCCCAATTGGAATTGACCCTTTGTTGTTGAACCCAAATATGGGCTCTGTGCTCGGCTCTAACTTATGCTCAGGGATGTTAATCTAATCGAAGGCATGTTTGAAGATTACATTAACCGCGCTGCCTGTGTCGACCAGATCTTGGAGACAATAGATAGCCCAATTTTTGCAGTGAACATGAGGGGGTCATTATGGGGATGATGGACCCCTTTACGTAGCTCTTGCGGATGTAGAATATGCTAGTATATGATTTTTGTTTGATGATAATAAACATATATATTCGTATAAATGTATTTGTTGTTGTACTATTTTATTTTTCACATAATTAAATAAATATTTGTTGAATTAAATAAATAACTTAGAATTCATATTCAAAAAAGTATTTTATTCAAACAACTATTTTATTACAAATTCAAATAGTACTCTCACTACATTTTCACATTTTCAATTACAATACAATTTCATATTACAACACAATTTTCACTATACAATTTTTACGTACATTTTACACCTCACTACATAATTCAATCAACACTCATATTTGATCTTCAACTCTATTCCAATTTGTATCCAGCATCTGAGCTATCTGCAAAATAAACAATGATGCAGTAAAATTGAAAAAGAAAATATTTTGCAGTGCAAAATAAAGTGTGTTTTGAAAATATTGTTTGCCTTCGTTATTTGAGTTGTTCGTCATCATTTTCTTTTGAATTCATCTTACACAAACAACTGTGACATGCACAGTGTATCACTGTACATGCCATAAGGCCATGCACACCGATATACACTTGCTTGTTAAAACTGCAGGGACAAGTGAGCATAAGGTCAAACCCGATCCAAGGCTGGATTCAACTCAAGTGAAAATGCTCGATCAAGACAAACCAGTGTACATGCATACAACATGAAGTCGACTCAAGGCAGATGGATTCAGTGCATTTTAGACTCAAAAGCAACCAAGACTAGAATAACACAAACCAGAGGGGACAAAGCATAGTAGCAGAGCTTGTGTACATGACCTTGCAGGCAAAAGAAATTACCAGTAAATGAAGCAATGCAACAACAAAGTTTTAGCACCAGACTCAACATGCATATGACCAGTCAACATAACCAATCTCGGTGCAACCAGACTTCAAAATGTACACACATGAAGACATGAACAAAACCATGGACCAAAATGCAAAGCAATAGAGCAATGGACACAACAAACAACACAAAGCAGTCAACATGAAAGCTTGACAACTAGACGGTATCAACTAGACCAGTAACAAGTGAATAAGAACACAAAGACTTCAAATCAGAACAAAGGAGTTCGAAATGCATGAACAAAGACAACACGAATACAGACTTCAAGTCTAACAAGGCAACTCAACACAAAGTGAACCACAAACCAGATCACATGATGATAGAAGCTCAAAGACACAAGGGTAACAAGACCAGAATGACTCCAACCAAAACAGTGACCAGTTCCACATATGCAAATAGTTCAGAGAATCACACAAACATAAATGCAAAGCATGACATCAGTTTCAAGATGAATTAGACCAAAGCAGTGTGTCAACAACAGTTCAGTTCGAACAAGAACAAGGATAGCAATTTGATCATGAAATCAAGACCACAAATGTATGCAGCAACATAATGGTCAATATTCAGTAACAAACACATAAAACAGAGGCATGGACAATTTCAAGTGCACCATGTATATACATATACGACCAGAATTGATTCCAGAACCATCACACACATACATACATACATACATACATATATGTATGTATATACATGGAGTGACACATAAATATACAGTAAAAATGATCAAGTCGTGAGTCAAGTTTTGAACAAAATCAGAAGTGATAAGGAAACGATGAACAAGTCAAAATCAGCAAATATTATCGAAAATTCAAAATGCCAAAGTCAAGGAGCAGTTTCAACAATGAAATGTCAGTAAAGCAGCAGTGTTTAAAGGAAGAAAATTAAATATGTCAGTAGCAGTTTGAAAATTGCAATGAAGTCAATCAACATGATGAACAAGTAGCATTGGTCAAGACATAAAGAAAATCAAGCCGTAGAAAATTATCAGATGCAAGATGAAAGTACACGACTCCAACAAGTCAGGAGTTGAACAAGTCGAAGTCAAGTTTTATCTTAAAGTCAGAATATTAAAATGCCAAAAAGAATGGAACCGAATTAAAAATTATTCAAGCAAATTCAACAACGAACAAGTCAGAGATCACATCACTCATTTGATCAAAAATCAAAGAGAACAAAATCACGAATTATTCAAACCAAAATTATACGAACGTAAATATAGGATATTCAACCCTATAAATTAAACCTGTTACATCATCAGCAAAAATATGAGTTCGAGCCCAAGCAAATAAACAAGCATAAAGTCGAGCTTAAGCAAAAATCGAATAGGGGCGAAAAATCACATACCAAATTCAACCATTCAAACTAATCATTGGAGCAACCATGATCAATTCAAAGCCAGGAAGTCAATTGACGATGCCAATCAACGCAATAGCACATTGCAATCAATCATTATCACAAGCGGAGGCCTCAATCTAACAGAACCCTAATTTGAGACGAAGAAAGAACGGACACGAGGTGGCCAGGAATGAAAAAGAGGAAGTCTTCTTATATTTATTAGTGGGCCGGTCATCTATTACTATTGGGCTTAAATTAGAAAATAGGGTTTTGTTTAAGTTATTATTTTCAGTTGTAATTTTCTTTTTTAAACTGTGTAACTTTCTAGTCGTGTTACTAGGTTACGAACTACGATGGTGTGGTTCGAGAATTCGCAACTCAATGGCTGAGTTGTGGCAGGTTTTTGAGCGTAGAGTTAGGTTAGTCATTGGCGGGTGTCGCAAGTTTACGTGTGTAAGCGTCTGACTAATTAATTTCTAGTTGAAACCTTGGGGGCAGCACATAGGCATGGTTTTGCCAAAGTTGGGTAAATTTGTGTGTGATCTCTTATGCATTACTTTCAGTTATTATTTTTATTTCCGCATTAGTTTTTATTATTTTTAGTATCACGCTATTCACCACCCCCCCCTCCCCACTCTAGGATGAAAATGATCCAACAGCGGAGTGACCACCAGATTAGGCATCTGGATGTTAAGGCATGGGTTTTTCGATGGGCGTTCTTCTTGAACAGAATAGATCCCCTCATTGGCCTCTTTGATGTATCTTCTTCGGGCCGCCTTACTACTTCCTACTGGATGTGGCCCTCTATGAATCACATCAATCCTGTTGATTGGTGGGTTTAAGCTTAGAGGGTCCTCATCTTCTAGCACATTTACATCATTGCTCGGGCACTTCTGCGGAGCATTCTCTGTTCGCTGGGCTTTATGCTGGTCTTGAACAAATTCTTTTTGATGACCTTCCTGGATCATCTTTTGTATAATTCCGCCAGAACTCTGCACTAATCAGTTTTGCGACCATTAGCTTTGTGATAAGCGTAATAGTCTCCTCCTTTTTTCTATTCAGGATTGTTCTTGCCTTTGAAGGAGACTGGAAAGTTGACTCTTCCCTTAGCTATAGCATACACATAAGACATCGGCTTGCTTAAGGCAACTGTGTTAGCAACCGGTTCTTCCCATTTGGCCCTTTTGTGTCCACGGTCCAGGCCAAATCTTTCCCCCTTCCTTCTTGGGAATTGTTTTCTTCTTGGCATAGTAAAGCTCATCCATCCGGATGAACTGGTCAGCTCGAAAGCAAAAGTCTTGTAGATCTTTACAGCCATTAACAAAAGCTGTTTCCAGAATGGGTTATTCTCAATCAAGCCAGATTGGACAGCTATGAGCTTATCATGATCGTTCATATCCTTGGCCTTTAAAGCTTCAACGTTGAACCTTATTAAGTAGTCCCCCAAAGACTCTCCCTGCCTTTGTTTTATATTTACCAATACTATATAATCGATAGTAGGATCTTTGCAGATACAATATTGGGCTGAGAACTCGTAAGAAAATTGCTTCCAGGAGCATATGGTCTTTTCCCTATATTGCATGTACCATTTGGCTACTGCTCCCTGGAGAGTAACCGGGAATAGTCGGCATCTGACAGCTCCAGATGCGTTATACAAGTCCATCTGACTGTCAAAAGCCATAAGATGATCATCGGAGTCTGTGACCCCATGTATTTCATGGACAGGATTTTGACATGTGGTGGTATTGCTATAGCCATGATTTCATTAGTGAAAGGCGGCACCCTCTCATTGTCATTGACGTTTTCGTCCATTGTTCTTTTTCCCTTGGAATTCATAACATCTTTAATAGCCTTCTCAACAGCATCTTTCAGATAAGCTTCAACATTGCCATGGTTTTTCTGATTTGGGAAATATTCTTTTGATGTAGAACTCCCAAATTATTCCAATGATTTGTCGAGAATTCTTCCATGATGATTAGCTTTTGATTGGGGAACTTCCTTCTTCTTCGATGATATCAGATCCACTTTGCTTTTAAGCTCATTAGAATTAGCTTTTTGATTCCTTCTGGGAGAGACTACCTCTTCTCCTTGAGTTTGTCTCGGAGTCTTTGAAGATTTTTGAGATAAGGCCATTTTTAGCAGCTCCTGCAGCTGTTGTTCCAAGAATTTGATTTTAGTTGAATTTTCATCTTATTGTGTTGGCGATGAAGTTTGTCCAGGAATGGCACCGCCCATGTTAAAAGATGGAGCTATATTTTCCTCAAAAGTGGTGGTGTGTATTGCTCCTTCCACAATTCCACTTAAACGTTTCGACCTCATTTTTTCCTATGCAAGAGAAATGAGTCACAATTAGTCTGTATATAGTGATAAGGTCGAAGGTTCGAGCCCTCCTTCTAGTGCTAAAAATGTTAATAAGAAAACTTATCAACATCCCTAATGCCATTTGTATGGTTGTTAGATTCAAACAAAACCAAATTATTGAATGGATCAACTCCTTCGAAAGCATGTCCTTCGACTAGATTGACACAGTCGAAAGGGTTTAAGGTGATAGCTTCACCTTTCGTTCAAGATGACTTAATCAAAAAGGTTAACAAAGCCATCCCTACCTTTTGACCAGGTGAGCTTAGTCGAAAGGCTTCGAGGAGTTAACTTTGGGATACAAATTTAGAGAGCAACATTCATTGAGTCCTCTCTTTTGAGTGAGTCGAAAGTAGCTGATCATCCTTGCCGTTCATTCCTTTCGACCATGTCGAAAGATGGCATTCAGGACCTTACGATCATACCGAAAGGGTTGTTTACTTCATTAGTATGACACAGTTGCTTTCGACCCTATGGGTTCATTACTCTTGCTATGGGACTCCTTTGGAAGGGTGTCTGATGCCTCTAAGGATCGATCCCCTTCAAACGAGTTCCTTTATATTCAATTGTTAGCCAATTACAAATTAGAATCTCTCTTGGAAACACTCCATTTGATCAAGTCGATAGGGGTTCCTCCTTTTCGAATCATTCCTAGCTTATCTCTGCCTACAATTCACTTTGTTTCTATGTATAAGATCGATCTGGTTATCCCTAAATATTTTCAACTTAACATGGTCGAAACCCCATCATCACTTTGGCTTTTAATATTAAGTGCAGGTTTTGATGATGATGTGTTTCGATCACATTCACCCAGGTCGACTCTATGCATTGCTTAGGCAAAAAAAAATCATTAGAAAAGGTTGGAATCATGTACAATGGATCATTAGTCTAGTTAATGACCTAAATGATCTTCCTCGTCGTCAATATCCTTCATGAATAACCATCTTCCTTTTTATTTATAATCCAAAATGAGTCACAAGATATAGAGCTTTTTCCCTAATTTGATTCAGGGTTTCTTGAGAATACAATTTTAACTAAGATAGTAGAGTAAAGGAAATGAATTAAAGATTCCAGAATCCGGTCCCCAAAACTGGACCCATTTGGTCTTATTTATAGATGCAGGTCAGCTCCCTTCAGCGCCTTTGCTTTCGACTGGGTCAGAAGGACCCCTTTTTATATGCCGCCTCAAGCCTTTCGACTTGGTGGAAAGGCCATGACCCCTTTCGATGTTGTTGAAAGGCGCCCTTTTGTTCTTCTTGGTTTACTCTTTTGCCTCCTTTATCCTTTCCAAGGCCTTTTGACTGAGTCGAAAGGGGCCTTCATTAGCCTTTCGCTTTTGTTGATCTCTGAATACTGTTTTCTCTACAGCACCTTCCGACTTTGTCGACAGGTCGTTCATATTGGTTTCGAAGATATTCAAGTGTGAATGGTTTTGATGAGGTTGTATAGCCTTTGAATGCATGCCTTAGGACTGGGGTGGAACCTTCTCTTAAAATTATGGGCCTCGACCGGTATGAAAGGCTTGAATATGCTTTCAAAAAGGTTGTGTTAGGGGTGAAACCTTTGACTTCGAAAGGTTTGGCATGTTAGCGAGAGGACATCATCTATTGCCTTCGAAAGAGGTCCCGAAGCTGTCCCTGCTTATTATCTGTGTCGAAAGGTTGAACGTAGCGGAGGGGTATATCTGATTCCATCTGGGTCGAAAGCCTTTGCATTGTATGAGTAGTTGGTGCTTTCGACTACTTCGATACTTGCTTAATGTCTTCAGAACATCCTCTTACGATCTTTATGAAGCCTAGACATGTTTCTTTGTCGAAACCTCAATCTTACTAACCTTCTTTCATACTTCTGCTCTTAAGTAGATTTTATGGCTAACACATACCTACCCAACCAATCCATACCCAAAATGATTTTGAAATCTACGAAATTAAAACTATACAGTCTGCATGCAAACTTATGACCTAACAAATCAAGTTCTAACTGGTCACATCTTATCCCTAGAGTTGCATACCCTCCTATTGGATTCGCAACCCTTAAGAAAGTAACAAAGTATGTAGGTTCTATGCATAACCTATCAACCAAATACTGTGATATAACTGAGTGTGATGCACCGGTATCAAATAGTACCCTAACTGGTATACTCTGAATCAAAAGCGTACCTTCCATCATGGTTTTCCCTTTTTCTACTGCAGTAGGCCTAGAAGAAGATGGTAGTCCAATAGCAAAAATCTTCCCTCTGTCTGCCCTGACTGGCTCTGGACACTGGTCCTTGTAATGCCCAACTTGGTCGCAGTTGAAGCATTTCACATTCTTCTTCTCTACAGGCTTCATCCCTTTGTCTTTCCGGCACTCGTAAGCATAATGACCCTTCTTATCACACTTGAAGCACACCAAATCAGCCTTTTCCTTCTTGGCAGCATCCCTTTTCTGGGCTCCCTTCTTCTTAAAGAATTTCCTTTTCTTTCCCTAAGGACCCTGGGATTCAACTGGCTTCTCCCTAGCAGAAATAACAAACATCTCTTCGTGGCGAATAGCCATCTCCACTACCACATTACAAGGCTCTCTGATATGAGTCATGGTCATTCTAGCAAGCTCCGGTCTTAGTCCTCGAATAAACCTTTCATTCCTTCTGATGTCAGTATATATAGTAGCATATCTGTATCCAGATACCTCATCAAACTTAGCAGCATACTCAATTACTGGCATATCTCCCTGAATAAGGTCCATAAACTTTCTCATCAATGCCGACTTGGCAACCTCATATAAGAAGCTCTGCTCAAATCTCCTTCAGAAATCAGCCCATGTCAGCTCTTCCACCGGAACTCCGGCGGTCAGACTATTCCACCAATGAAGCGCTACCCCTTGCAACTGCCTAGAGGCTAGCCTTCTCTTTTCCCCATCATCCAAGCCTAGATCAATAAAGATTCTCTCACAACTCAATAGCAAGTTCTAAACCTCAATAGCATCCTCCGTTCCAACAAATGGCTTTCCACCCAGAATGGTGTAGTCCATGCTCAGCTTAGGATAATTATATCCAACTGGAGCTATGGATTAGCTCCTCCAACATTACCAGCAATTCCAGCTTGGAAAGATTGGCCAACAACTGATACACAATCTCCGCATCTACTGGTGGATTTCCAGCACCTACATTGGCATTAGCATTTGGGTCAGCATTAGCCTATCGACCTTGGTTCCTCCTGGTATTAGGTCGAGCATTTCTGCTAGCTGTGGTGCTTCCTCCACCTAGATTTCCTATTTCCTTTCCTACTTCCATATCCTCTTTCTCGTAAATCTGCATACATGCCTTAGATATAGAAGAATGGTCTAAGAGAGAGGGGAATACGTACCTAGATATATATCTATATATCAAATACAAGTACGTTAGTATAGCGTTAATGTAACAACCCTGCATTTTGTAACTAATTTTATTGTATATTTCAATTATTTTAATTTGAATTTTTGATTTAAAAACTTTATTTTATTTTGAAATTATTTTTAAACTTGTTTTATTTCAAACATTTCATTTTAAATATAAATTTTGATTATCATATGAAATATAATTCCAAACTTGTATAAATTGAATATTTCGTGAAAAGTGTATTTCTAGTCAAACTTTGACTTTTAAATTTTAAATGTAAATATTTAAATTCTTAAAATTTATCTTTTATTATGAAAATAGATCTAATAACAAGAATACTGCTTTCCGTTTCGTTGAAAACGGATTTAAATTGTGAAAGTTATACTATTTTCAATATTGTGTGTATATTGAGTTATTTAACAATTTTCTTTATTTTTAGTTTATATAAATGACATTTTATTTGTTATATCTTACTCTAATTTGTATATTTAGGTTATATCATATATATTTTGACCTTTAAATATTTTTAAAGTGATAGTAAAATTTTTCCAAAGTGTATTGAATTTATTTCTAAATTTTAAAGCCTAGTTCTATTTTTTTAAGCTATTTTCTTAATTTAATTATATTTAATTAAAATTTATTTATTTATTTTTGCATTTCATTTTTCTTTTCTGAGTTTTTATCCTTATTTATTAGTAATTTATATGTATTTAAAATTTCAAAATAAATTAGAGAAATTCGAAGAGTTTTGTGACTCTTTAGTTGCTTGAGACCCTTCGTTTTCCCGCCTTTTCATTTTCTCACCTCTTGCATTCATTTCCCTTTAGCCGACTTTCTCATTTGTTCAGCTGCTTATTTTTCTCATAATTCACGTATACAATCTTTCTCATCTCTACAAAAAAACTCACGGCCATTGCTTGAGAAAAAAATTGGTAAAACTTCTCTTCTTTTCTATGTTTTTCTTTGTTTTCATTTGTGTTTTGCACTTGTTTTCTTCCTTCTTATGATAGGCTCCTCCTTCCTCCTTCACCATGGCCACCTCCACCACCACCTGACCCATCCACAATCACCTCCAGTCCAGCCCCAAGCCAAGCCGTGCACCGATGATGACCAAATACACCAAAGATTTGCACAAACTCCACTTGTATATGCATGGCCAATCACCATTGTCTTCA
Organism: Allium fistulosum; assembly: GCA_030737815.1. NCBI lineage: Eukaryota > Viridiplantae > Streptophyta > Magnoliopsida > Asparagales > Amaryllidaceae > Allium > Allium fistulosum. The sequence goes on along the minus strand of CM060907.1, from coordinate 512,362,312 downwards.
TCACCTCCAAACTCCTCTTTGGCCGGCCAAACACCACCTCCACCATCAAATTCCTGACCTGAACCCTCTGCCACATCCTCCTCCACCCCACTACAGACCTGGCTGTGCTCCTCCTTGCTTTAGCCGAGCCCATAGTTGCCATAGAAACATGTTGTTTTGCCTTGTGTAGTTGTGTTCATGCTCATATCTCTCTACCATACTTTGCTCCATCATTTTCCCATGCTAGGTCGACCTTTAGGAACCCAAACCAGATCCAAACCATGCCTTTAGCTGTGCCATTTCAGATCTGGAGCTGAAGAATAGGTGGTAGGAAGCAAGTGCAAACACTTTGACTTTGTCTATGCATCCATTTCTAGCTTTGTTTAGGGGTATTTGTGTTGAAAACTTATATCTATTCTATTGCTTTGTGTAAATGTTTGTTCAAGGCTATTACCTTTGGCTCTCCACTCTCAAATCATATTCGTGTTGTCGTGCCTTCGAAGATTCTGTGTTGTGTATTTTGGTCGTCATCTCCAGCTTAAACGAGTGAGTAATTCTCACCAGACGATGTGTACTTATATAACTAGTAAACTGACACCATTTGAATCTGTAAAATTATATCATCCTGTTATAACAGTTATATTATGATCATATAATGTTTACCCCTGTTATTATATATGTTATATCATCCATTACTGTTATATGATGTTATTCTGTTCATTTTTATCAGTTTATCACACTACAAGTTCCTTGTAGATTAGGTTCACTATGGGTTGAAATGATACATACTCGAACGCACTTTAGAATAGGGAAAGATCGTTATGGGCTGAAATGATAGGCCTGAACGGTTTTTATTTATTTTATTTAACTTTGGATTGCGGGTTTGAAATGATAGAACCCGGTTTTTCTTTGTAAATTACGGATTGAAATGATATATATCCGTATCACTTGACCTAGGCTAGAAAATTTTATACAGACCCGTGGTTTATATATTTTTCTGAAATTTTTAAAATATTTTAAAAAAATGTAAATATTATAATATTTTGATTTAAATTTTATTAAAATGATTTCTATAAAATATTTGTGATTTTCTACAAATTTAATAAGTGAATTAAGTAAATGGTGAAGTAGAATTTGAAATGTAAGTTAATTTTGGAATTTATGATTTTGTTTATAAATGGAATTTATGTAAAGTAAAAAAATATGACAAATTTGATTTAAAAGATGAATTTAATGATTTTTATTAAGTAATAATAATTTTCAAAAGTGTTAATGATTTTGTATAAATTAAAATATGAAATAAATGAATATTTAAGCTGAATTTGGAAATATAACTTAAATTGAATTTTGTGAAATTTGTTTAAAAGTAAATTCTTAATTAAGTAAAATAAAATGGAAATAAGTTATATTTTGGAAATTTAAACTTAAGTGTTAAGTTAAATTTTGAAATAAAGAAATGAAAGTTTATTTGTTATTTAATTTGATTTTTTGTGTGGAAATTTGACTTTATAAATCTTAGAAATAAAGGTATTTAAAAGATTGTTTTTAAAAGTGAAAATATATGATTTTATAAGTTAAAATGATTTATATTAAAAGTTAATTATGTGTGAAATTGTAAATAAAACTCTGAATTTGATTTGACAGCATTTTTGAAATGTAATATAAAGATATTACAGCGTTGGAAAATGCTGTAGTTGTTTTAAATGAACCTAATAGCAAATTTGAACTAAGGGTTATTATAGCACTTTGTTAGTGCTATAGTTGTTAAATTTAACTAAAATTTTAATTGAAACTAAATTAAGATATTACAGCATTTTAAATGTCATCTTTTGTTAATGAACTGTTTTTAAACATAACATTTCGTAGCATTTTCTAAGTGCTGCGAAAGTTGAATTTTCTTTGTTTAATAAATTTAAATGAATAAATGATCTTTGAAAAAGATTAAATTTTGGAAATTAAATATTTAATTATCAAATACAATGAATTGACTTTAAATGATTTAAATGGAATAGTTGATTTGGGAAATATAACTATTTTGAAATACGATTTAATGGTATTTAAATTTAAATTAAATAGACGATGTTTTGAAATGATATTTTGATATTTTGAAATGAATTTGAAATGATATTAAATCTTGGAATAAATAATTGAAGTTTATATTAGTATGAAAAATATTTGGTTTACTTGTAATTTGAATCTATTATAAAGATATTAGACTTATGAAATATAGGATAATAAAGCTTTGGAATTTCTTTTATAATTTGAATAGTTATTTTATGGATTAAATCTATATTTGAAATTTATAAGATTTGAAATGGCCTATGGAAATTTAACTAAAATAAATGATTGAATTGAAACTTTGGAAATTTTAATACTTGATTTGAAAGTATAATAATTACACTTTTAAATGGTTTAAATGAATTATTTTGATTGAAATATAAACTATTTAATAAGGTGACTTGAAATGATAATAAATGAATGATATCGTTAAATTTAAAAAGTATTTAAAGTTGAATATTTAGATTTGAACTCAAATGATATTTTGGTATATTAAAATGATTGGAAATGAAGTTTGAAAAGATATGATATTTTGATATATTAAATGATTTGAAATGAAGTTTTGGAAAGAAATGATATTTTGATATATTGAAATGATTTGAAATGAAGTTTTGAAATGATATGATATTTTAAATATATTGAAATGGTTTGGAATTGATTTAATCTTTAGTTTGATAAAGATTTGGATTTGAAATGAAATTCTATTTTGAAGTATAAAATATATTTTTTTAAGTTATAACCACGGGTTATAACAACGATTGGTTGTTAAAGAGACCGGGATTGGATATGGACATACTCTCTGTCGATACCGAAAACCACTTTAACAACTGTGTACGCGGTGGAGTTTCCAGATTGAAGTAGGATGGTGGCGACGATCCTAAGGTATATACGTGGACCTAACTCCCATGAGTTGGCATAAGGTGGCTAAAACAGGAGCGATCTCGGACCAGTGAGGTAGCACCTCTTATCGGACGCACTTCTTCGATACCATTCTATTACTTTGTGATTGTTTGGGTGCACCCCTTGATTTGGGAGTGTTGATCGAGGTGGAGCGGTAGTGGCTGCTATGCGTTTCCATCAGATCGTGTGCGTAATTGGTATATCTACCCTGGCATTGCCTTTTGTGTCGTGTCACCTACCATATCGAGCTTTACTACGAGTTGTGATTTCTCCCGTTGCCTGTGGAGTATCGAGGGTAGCCCCCATTTTAGGAGTATGCTAATACTGGATAGACTACTGGGACTATTACGTGTTAAGGTGGAAAATGTAAAGCCTTAATGCTATTTAAAAGTATGTTTATTTTATGATTAGACATTATTATAATAATAGCGAATATTACTACATAGTAGATAGTTTAACGGATCCTTAAAGAATGGGCGATCCCAAGCATTCTTTAAGTTACTTGTACCTTATTACAGTTCACTTGAGTTGGTTTACATTATATAAGTATATATTGTCCTGACTCGAGTGTTTTGTGTTTTGCTTTACGCTCAGTTCAGCCTGAGTTATTCACAGATTTGGATTTCCACTCTCTTGTAGATTTGAATCGCTGGAGATTATCTGCTTGTCTTGTCATATCTATTTCAGTTCCGTTGTTCTACTCAGCTTGTACTTGGTTATTTTATTGAGACTTCTGTTGTAATCTATTTTTTTCTGTTATATCTTATGTAACTCTGATATATTTATATAGTAGCTTCATGAACTACTATTTCTTTTACTTCCGCTACATTATTTTACTCTGTGTCTGTGATCTGTGATTATATTTATTTACTGTATATTCTGAGATTTTCCAAATTTTATTTACAACGCGGTATTTTGAGCAATTCAAGTCCGACATGTGCGGATGCGAATGGTTGAAAATATCGGGTCGTTACAGTTGGTATCAGAGCTTTGGCTTTGAGGCAAAACTCAACATATGGAGTAGATTTATTTACAGAATCACTTTCGTTCGAGTTTGAATCTTTTCCTCTTGATTCGAATTTCCTTTGAATTTTGGAACGTTCCCTGCGGTTCCAAAATCCATTCTTGTCCCTCACTATTCATCTTCTTTTGATTCTGGAGTATCCTTTAACTCCGCTTCGAATGAGCTTTATAGTGAATTGGCAGTCTCGCCAATACTCTAATGACTTGTAAAAAGGAACTCCTTTACAATTAGCATCGATTCACCAAAGATTTATATTTATCCTTGGTTTAGATGCTAATATCTTTTTTTTATTCCAAACTCTATCTTTTGAGATCGGATGTAGATTTACCCCAGAAAAAAAATACACATTTGATCTTATTCATTAAGTCACGGTTGACCCGGTTAAGGTTGTCCGCGATTTATCTAAGCTTATCCATCTTCATATTTTGTCAATTAATCATTTTGTCTTTGTTTCCAAAATATCTCCAAACATTTTTGAATTGTACTTGCAAATTTATGTTTTGTTTTATATATTTTGTTGTTTGAGTTATTGATGTTGATTTGGGCTTCCGATTGATTCGTCTGATCAATGCTATCGATAGGATTTATAAAACACTTTGACAGAACAAACTAACACAATATTATTTTAAAATTTGGTTAATGAAATAAATTTTGATATAAGTAAATATTATGAACCTTAATAAATTGATTATTTGAAATGATAATACTTGATTTATCATTCTATAAATGAATTTATAAATAGTTGTTTATAAATTTGATTTGGGAACTGAAATGAATTTAAATCAAGAATTTGAGAATTTAATTTCTGATGGTTTCAAACCTTGTGTTTAAATTTTTAAAAGGATATATTATTTAAAGTATTTGTGAACAGAAATTTGTTTCCAAAGAATTTTAAAGTTTCAAAATTTTAGTGCTCTTCTCTTTGTCACTGGAAAATAACTTCGGTGATGACCGCGGCATCATCGACGTTCATTTTCGAGTTTTGAAGTAAAGAGACCATTCTGTAGTCTTGCTACAGCTTTGTTTTGGGAAATTTAATTGATTTGAATTTCTAAAATATGATTCGATTTATAATATATATAGATATATGATTTAAATTTGATTTGACAAATTATGTACATACATTTATTTATCTCTAAATGGTTTGAAAAGAATCATAAATTTTATACTTAAATTCTACCTTAAATAATAACTTCAAGTATAAAAAGAAAATCAAAATTTTGAATAAATATTCAAGCTTGAAATGATTGAATTAGAATGTTTTTATTGTATATTAATTTTATGAAGTTTTATTTGTATAATTCTCAATTGCATTCCAATATAACTTATCTTAATTTTTAGAAGTTAACAATGTAATTGGATAATATACAATATAAAATGTTTTATAAATAAAATTTGAGTGGTTATAATAAATATTATACACTTAAATTTTAGTTATAAAAAGATTAACAAAGGTAAATAGGATAAAAGGTTAATTGAATAATCTACAATATAAATGATGTTAAAGGAACTAAAAATAAATTAAAGCAGTTATAATAAGTGTAAGTATATTTAACATAGGTGATAAAATAGATTGAGAGGGATAAATTTAATTTTAATTAGGAATAAAGAGGAATTAAACTTATTAAGTACATTATGAGTATAATAAATAATGAATTTGCAAATCCATGATTTTTGAAATTGTTAGTTTAAGAAAATTAGATGATAAGATAATGAAATTAGAGATAATTAAGATTTATTTAACTTGTGTAAAATTAATTATCAATTTAAGTTGAAATCTCCATGGTTTCAAACTTATTATCTTATTTTGTTTTCAAACTGTCTGTTAGTTGTCCTTATTTTTCCTTATCGTGCTACAGACTGGTATAGGTATCTTTTTATGATCTTTCTGTTTAGAAATCTTTCTATAATCTTTTGTACTCATTTTGAATCTGAGCACTGCTTGCCATCCACAGACCGTCGGTCAAGCGGAAAGGGTGAATCAAATTCTAGAGGATCTTTTTCGTGCTTGTGTCCTTGATTTCGGAGGATCTTGGGGAGACCATCTCCACCTTGTTAAACTTACCTATAACGATAGTTATCAGGTATAATTTCAATCTCCTAGTCATCTTGTCTTAATCCTATTTCACTCTATCTTTTTTTGTGCTTTCCCGTACCTCATTCCTTTTCGAGGACGAAAAGTTTTGAGTGGGGGAGAGTGTAACAACCCTGCATTTTGTAACTATTTTTATTGTATATTTCAATTATTTTAATTTGAATTTTTGATTTAAAAACTTTATTTTATTTTAAAATTATTTTTAAACTTATTTTATTTCAAACATTTCATTTTAAATATAAATTTTGATTATCATATGAAATATAATTCCAAACTTGTATAAATTGAATATTTCGTGAAAAGTGGATTTCTAGTCAAACTTTGACTTTTAAATTTTGAATGTAAATATTTAAATTCTTAAAATTTATCTTTTATTATGAAAATAGATTTAATAACACTAATACTGCTTTCCGTTTCGTTGAAAACGGATTTAAATTGTGAAAGTTATACTATTTTCAATATTGTGTGTATATTGAGTTATTTAACAATTTTCTTTATTTTTAATTTATATAAATGACATTTTATTTGTTATATCTTACTCTAATTTGTATATTTAGGTTATATCATATATATTTTGACCTTTAAATATTTTTAAAGTGATAATAAGATTTTTCCAAAGTGTATTGAATTTATTTCTAAATTATAAAGCCTAGTTCTATTTTTTTAAGTTATTTTCTTAATTTAATTATATTTAATTAATATTTATTTATTTATTTTTGCATTTAATTTTTCTTTTTTGAGTTTTTATCCTTATTTATCAGTTATTTATATGTATTTAAAATTTCAAAAGAAATTAGAGAAATTCAAAGAGTTTTGTGACTCTTTAGTTGCTTGAGACCCTTTGTTTTCCCGCCTTTTCATTTTCTCACCTCTTGCATTCATTTCCCTTTAGCCGACTTTCTCATTTGTTCAGCTACTTATTTTTCTCATAATTCACATATACAATCTTCCTCATCTCTACAAAAAAAACTCACGGCCATTGCTTGAGAAAAAATGGGTAAAACTTCTCTTCTTTTCTATGTTTTTCTTTGTTTTCATTTGTGTTTTGCACTTGTTTTCTTCCTTCTTATGATATGCTCCTCCTTCCTCCTTCACCATGGCCACCTCCACCACCACCTGACCCATCCACCACCACCTCCAGTCCAGCCCCAAGCCAAGCCGTGCACCCATGATGACCAAATACACCAAAGATTTGCACAAACTCCACTTGTATATGCATGGCCAATCACCATTGTCTTCATCACCTCCAAACTCCTCTTTTGCCGGCCAAACACCACCACCAGCAGCAAATTCCTGACCTGAACCCTCTGCCACATCCTCCTCCACCCCACTAAAGACCTGGCTGTGCTCCTCCTTGCTTTAGCCGAGCCCATAGTTGCCATAGAAACATGTTGTTTTGCCTTGTGTAGTTGTGTTCATGCTCATATCTCTCTACCATACTTTGCTCCATCATTTTCCCATGCTAGGTCGACCTTTAGGAACCCAAACCAGATCCAAACCATGCCTTTAGCTGTGCCATTTCAGATCTGGAGCTGAAGAATAGGTGGTAGGAAGCAAGTGCAAACACTTTGACTTTGTCTATGCATCCATTTCTAGCTTTGTTTAGGGGTATTTGTGTTGAAAACTTATATCTATTCTATTGCTTTGTGTAAATGTTTGTTCAAGGCTATTACCTTTGGCACTCCACTCTCAAATCATATTCATGTTGTCGTGTCTTCGAAGATTCCGTGTTGTGTATTTTGGTCGTCATCTCCAGCTTAAATAAGTGAGTAATTCTCACCAGACGATGTGTACTTATATAACTAGTAAACTGACACCATTTGAATCTGTAAAATTATATCATCCTGTTATAACTGTTATATTATGATCATATAATGTTTACCCCTGTTATTATATATGTTATATGATCCATTACTGTTATATGATGTTATTCTGTTCATTTTTATTAGTTTATCACACTGCAAGTTCCCTGTAGATTAGGTTCACTATGGGTTGAAATGATACATACTCGAACGGACTTTAGAATAGGAAAAGATCATTATGGGCTGAAATGATAGGCCTGAACGGTTTTTATTTATTTTATTTAACTTTGGATTGCGGGTTTGAAATGTTAGAACCCGGTTTTTCTTTGTAAATTACGGATTGAAATGATATATATTCGTATCACTTGACCTAGGCTAGAAAATTTTATACAGACCCGTGGTTTATATATTTTTTTGAAAATTTTAAAATATTATAAAAAATGTAAATATTATGATATTTTGATTTAAATTTTATTAAAATGATTTCTATAAAATATTTGTGATTTTCTACAAATTTAATAAGTGAATTAAGTAAATGGTGAAGTAGAATTTGAAATATAAGTTAATTTGGAATTTATGATTTTGTTTATAAATGGAATTTATGTAAAGTAAGAAAATATGACAAATTTGATTTAAAAGATGATTTTAATGATTTTTATTAAGTAATAATAATTTTCAAAAGTGTTAATGATTTTGTATAAATTAAAATATGAAATAAATGAATATTTAAGTTGAATTTGGAAATACAACTTAAATTGAATTTTGTGAAATTTGTTTAAAAGTAAATTCTTAATTAAGTAAAATAAAATGGAAATAAGTTATATTTTGGAAATTTAAACTTAAGTGTTAAGATAAATTTTGAAATAAAGAAATGAAAGTTTATTTGTTATTTAATTTGATTTTTTGTGTGGAAATTTGACTTTATAAATCATAGAAATAAAGGTATTTAAAAGATTGTTTTTAAAAGTGAAAATATATGATTTTATAAGTTAAAATGATTTATATTAAAAGTTAATTATGTGTGAAATTGTAAATAAAACTCTGAATTTGATTTGACAGCATTTTTGAAATGTAATATAAAGATATTACAGCATTGGAAAATGCTGTAGTTGTTTTAAATGAACCTAATAGCAAAATTGAACTAAGGGTTATTATAGCACTTTGTTAGTGCTATATTTGTTAAATTTAACTAAAATTTTAATTGAAACTAAATTAAGATATTACAGCATTTTAAATGTCGTCTTTTGTTAATGAACTGTTTTTAAACATAACATTTCGTAGCATTTTCTAAGTGCTGTGAAAGTTGAATTTTCTTTGTTTAGTAAATTTAAATGAATAAATGATCTTTGAAAAGGATTAAATTTTGGAAATTAAATATTTAATTATCAAATATAATGAATTGACTTTAAATGATTTAAATGGAATAGTTGATTTGGGAAATACAACTATTTTGAAATACGATTTAATGGTATTTAAATTTAAATTAAATAGATGATGTTTTGAAATGATATTTTGATATTTTGAAATGAATTTGAAATGATATTAAATCTTGGAATAAATAATTGAAGTTTATATTAGTATGAAAAATATTTGGTTTACTTGTAATTTGAATCTATTTAAAAGATATTAGACTTATGAAATATAGGATAATAAAGCTTTGGAATTTCTTTTATAATTTGAATAGTTATTTTGTGGATTAAATCTATATTTGAAATTTATAAGATTTGAAATGGTCTATGGAAATTTAATTGAAATAAATGATTGAATTGAATTGAAACTTTGGAAATTTTAATACTTGATTTGAAAGTATAATAATTACACTTTTAAATGGTTTAAATGAATTATTTTGATTGAAATATAAACTATTTATAAAGGTAACTTGAAATGATAATAAATGAATGATATCTTTAAATTTAAAAAGTATTTAAAGTTGAATATTTAGATTTGAACTCAAATGATATTTTGGTATATTAAAATGATTGGAAATGACGTTTGAAAAGATATGATATTTTGATATATTAAATGATTTGAAATGAAGTTTTGGAAAGATATGATATTTTGATATATTGAAATGATTTGAAATGAAGTTTTGAAATGATATGATATTTTAAATATATTGAAATGTTTTGGAATTGATTTAATCTTTAGTTTGATAAAGATTTGGATTTGAAATGATATTCTATTTTGAAGTATAAAATATTTTTTTTTAAGTTATAACCACGGGTTATAACAACGATTGGTTGTTAAAGAGACCGGGATCGGATATGGACATACTCTCTATCGATACCGAAAACCACTTTAACAACTGTGTACGCGATGGAGTTTCCAGATTGAAGTAGGATGGTGGCGACGATCCTAAGGTATATACGTCGACCCAACTCCCGTGAGTTGGCATAAGGTGGCTAAAATAGGAGCGATCTCGGACCAGTGAGGTAGCACCTCTTATCGGACGCACTTCTTCGATACCATTCTATTACTTTGTGATTGTTTGGTTGCACCCCTTGATTTGGGAGTGTTGTTCGAGGTGGAGCGGTAGGGGCTGCTATGCGTTTCCATCAGTCCGTGTGCGTAATTGGTATATCTACCCTGGCATTGCCTTGTGTGTCGTGTCACCTACCATATCGAGCTTTACTACGAGTTGTGATTTCTCCCGTAGCCTGTGGAGTATCGAGGGTAGCCCCCATTTTGGGAGTATGCTAATACTGGATAGACTACTGGGACTATTACGTGTTAAGGTGGAAAATGTTAAGCCTTAATGCTACTTAAAAGTATGTTTATTTTATGATTAGACATTATTATAATAATAGCGAATATTACTACATAGTAGATAGTTTAACGTATCCTTAAAGAATGGGCGATCCCAAGCATTCTTTAAGTTACTTGTACCTTATTACAGTTCACTTGAGTTGGTTTACATTATATAAGTATATATTGTCCTGACTCGAGTGTTTTTTGTTTTGCTTTACGCTCGGGTCAGCCTGAGTTATTCACAGATTTGGATTTCTACTCTCTTGGAGATTTGAATCGCTGGAGATTATCTGCTAGTCTTGTCCTATCTATTTCAGTTCCGTTGTTCTACTCAGCTTGTACTTGGTTATTTTATTGAGACTTCTGTTGTACTCTATTTTTTTCTGTTATATCTTATGTAACTCTGATATGTTTATATAGTAGCTTCATGAACTACTATTTCTTTTACTTCCGCTGCATTATTTTACTCTGTGTCTGTGATCTGTGATTATATTTATTTACTGTATATTATGAGATTTTCCTAATTTTATTTACAACGCGATATTTTGAGCAATTCAAGTCCGACATGTGCGGATGCGAATGGTTGAAAATATCGGGTCGTTACAGTTAACCCAAACCCTGATCATATTTTCAAATTCATTGGATTATGTTTGACAATCTTTTAGGTTTAACTTTCTTTTAAATTTTCATAAATCTATGCTCTGATACCAACTTGTAACATTCCCCTACTTGGAGGCCCAAAACTAACGGCTAAAGATGCTATAGTCGTCTATAGTTATTAATCCTCGATGACCAAATACGGTGGTATTTGATACATTGATACACAGATCACAAGAATATGGAAAAAAAATTAACAAATTAAAAACACATTGCCACACTCCATTCAAAACATTTCATATTCATTAAATAATCCCACAAACGTTAACCATGTTCAAAAGAATATAATTATTACACATACACCAAGAGCGACATATGAAGATGCCCCCTTGGTTGATTAAAGTATATAGTAAGGCTAATAAGTCTGCCTTTACATCCAAAATACACAGTGGAAAATATAACTCTAAATAACTAACTGCCTCATGCACGTCTCTGGAAGCTTTATTCATCTAAGAATAGAACTTGAAAACCTTAAATCTCAAACTACTCAAAATCAATTGAGTACCTGAGAGTTTAAGGGGAAAACAAAAACTTTGAGTCAGACATAAAGCCTGGTATGAATAATAATCTTACATCTTAGATATCCAGTGAGACCACGCCGCTTAGCAGAATGGATTTTCCCCTCACTAGTATCCTAAAACCTTTTCAAAACCATATACTATGTACATGCATGTAGCATTGAAAATATTATGATGATATGCATGCATATAAACATTTTGGATTTCAATCCCCAGTTTAATTGACTCCCTGTCATAATTGTAGTTTCTAGGGTCACTATTAACCTATTAGTTTTTCATGGGTTTACCAATAACCTTTTTACAAACTATGAACTCCCCGTCCTATTTCATGTTTTCATGGGATCACTAAGAACATATAGGCCCCTGCCAATTAACTTAATTAATTCATAGGTCCCTCTGAACCTATTGGTCATTCCAATAACTCATCTCTTATCTTAGTTTTCATGGGTTGTCTAGGAACAATAGATTTCTCCAGTATTTCCCTTCTTACCCTAGTTTTCATGGGTTGACCAGGAACCTACTGATTCCTCCATTAACTTCTTTCTTGTCCTAGTTTTCATGGGTTGACTAGGAACCTTTTGACTAATGTCAATACTTGATCCGGATATAGTTTTCATGGGTTCACTACAAACCAATTATCCCCTGCCAACCATCCTTAATACATAGTTTTCATGGGTTTACTATGAACGTGTTGGTTACCCCCAATAACTTCCTAACCATAGTTTTCATGGTTTTACTATGAACCTATTAGTTACCCTCAATAACTTCCTAATCATAGTTTTCATGGGTTTACTATGAACCTATCTCCCGGACAACTTCAAGGTTTAGACATCCTATATTTTGGTCTCCCTAACCCCCTGGATGCAATTCTACTCATTCAGGAGTTTAATCAATTTATATTCACTACTGGGTTAACCTACTAGTTCTTCTATCCCTTATCCCCAAAATACAGTTATGGGTCCTTTATCATGTGAATATATTCATATTTGAAGAAGTAAACATTGCAACTTAACAATACCTCTCCTGTGGGTTTAAGGTCCTTGAAATACTTTTCATGTAAAACATAGTTAATCTCTTTAACCTATATTTTTATCAAGGCAATACTTCTTCAAATTTACATACTTAAAGTCATTTCAAAACCCCTTTATTTAGCCATGGGTTTTTCCATTAGAAATGAGTTTGGGTTTAAAAGGCATTTCACCTTCGAAACCTTGCTTTCGACTTCATTGGATAACCTCCTTCGAAAGCATTAAATTCTACCTTTAAAACATTAGGCTCTTGCCTTTTGAATACTTTAAAACATTTCTTTCAAAACCTTTCGATCGTGTTAAAGTATTTTCATATAAGTATAGAAGCATAGCTTCGAAACCATTCAAAAATACTCCTTTCGAAACCATTGAAAATTACCCTTCAAAACCAATACCTTTCGAAGCCATTAGGTTTATATTTAAAATAACATTTTTGGGTCAAATTGAACATAGGAGAAAGCATCTCTTTTGAACCCATTCTTTATTTCAGAAAAGTATTTGGGGAAACTTGATGGTGTCGAAACCATCCTTTCAAAAGCATTAAAACATCTAGGTAAAACAATTGAAGGTTGGCTTCGAAACCCCTTTCAAAACCATTGCCTTCGAAACCCCTAACCCCATTCGAAAGTAGAAGGAAGTGGCTTATATTTATAAAAACAAACCATACCTTTCGACAACATTGATGTCTTCAATACCAACGAAAGGCATCTAAACACAGAAGGGTTTCGACTTGATCGAAACTACCCCTTCTGGAAGCTTCAAATAAATATTAAGTAACATCTTTGGAAACTACTACTTTAAAACAAAAGCGGCAGCTCTCATTCGAAAGCTTCTTTAGAAATACCCTTTTAAAAAAATTGGTTTCGACTACATCGAAACCCTTTTGTAAATAGGCAAGTGCTTTTCTTTTAAAACAAAACAAAACAAAGGAACCAACCCCTTTGGAAGCCACGTTTCGACACCCTACCTTCCGCCTTTATCCAATCCACTATGCACCAACTAAGAGATACCATGTATATTGGTTTCGGGGTAGAAGGTTTCGACTATGTTGAAGGCGAAAGCTCTGGATCGAAAGGCCCTTCTAAAGAAGGCGGAACCTACTTTTCTGAACAAAAGGCTGTTTTTACCAAATAAAGTAAACATTTTGTAACTAACTTGCCCACTTGTAAACACTTGATTGGTTACATAAACTTACGAATTATTTTACTAATATTTGCCGCATTTTCTCAGATCTAAAAACTAAATCACATTTAACATATAAGCCATTCCCATTAACCAAACAATTAAATCATTTAGGTCCTCCTTTCAAAATAATTCAATTTCCATGCTAATTCACTTAGTAAAAATCCCCAAAAATTCCAAAAATTCTCTTTAGTTGTGTTATCTAACATATCAAAATTCTAGACCCAAATTCTCGATATAATTTCTAAAACAAATTTATAAACCCAAATAATCACATTTTCCTTTGAAAATTCATAATTAATTCTCCATGGCTTGGAAAATTATAAAAATTGAAACCCAACTCCAAAATCATGTTTTCCATAATGTATAATTTTTCCATGGAATTTAGAAATCATTTAACCTCGGTTTTACCCTAAAAACATGCATATTCCTCTTTTAAACAATCTTGTTTAAACTAATAAATTATAAATCAAGCATATCATCATCCAATATATCATAAATATGAATTTACCCTTAAATCCGAAAACATATTATTATAGAAATCAAAATAGAGATGTAGTGATTATTATTCACCTTAGATTGGATAAGGAAATTGAAGATTGATTGAGATTGATTTCTTCTAACTTGATCCTAAGCTTTAGATTTGATTTTTCCCTTTTTCTCTTGTTCCTAATAGCCGGTTCCTTTTCTTTCTTACGTTCTAAAATTTTGCTTATGATAAATGAACATGTATGGCTAGAGGTAATGGTATATGGGTAGGAATATGGGCGGCAATTTACCCTAATGCCCCTAGGTTTATTTAGTTAACACTTAACCATTTATAAGATCATTCATTTTAAATGAGCGCGGCCAGTTGGTTTATTAATCAAACTCAATCTTCTTGTCACTCTACATTATTCTATTTAACTTATTCTAATTAAATCTTTTGGATAATGTTATCAAAAATGAGGGGTGTTACAGTTATAACAAAAAACATCTACAGTAGTGACTGCTCCACCTTTCCCCTTTGGTTCTCACTTCTTGCCTTCGGTGTACAAAGCAAACTTCCTTTTCTGCTCTGCCTTAGGTCTCACTTTCACCCTCTTCTGCTCCCGATATATCCCATCATACCTTCTAGCCATGTCAATAACGAACTCAAAAGGATATGCTAGACGAGCCATCACTTTATGATCAAGACCTTACTTCAAACCCCTGATAAACATCTCATTCTTCTTTATTGGAGTGTCGATGATCTCCCTTCCATACTCAACCAATAAATTAAACTTCTAGATGTACCCCTCTACAGTAAGGTCACCTTGCTTCAGATCAATAAACTTTCTCAACAGCACACTCTGTTGAGGTTCTGATATAAACTACGCTTCAAATCTCTCTTCAAACTGCTCCCAACTGATCTCCTCCTTTCGGGTCTCAACAACTATTGTCTACTACCAGTCCAATGCATCTTCCTGCAACTATCTTGATGTCAATCTTCTCTTCTGCTCGTCATTCAATTCTAAGTCTCCAAATATGTGCTCACAACTTTATAGCCAATTTAGCACTTCAACTACAGGATCCTTCCCTATAAATGTCTTCCCTCCCAGGCTTTTATAATCTTTATCCATTTTTGGGAAATCATCCCTCACCATCGGAGGTCTACGCTGAACTGCCTTTGATGCAATTTCCCTCATCATCTGAGCCATAAACTTTCTAAATAAGACATTCACATCCATGCATGCCTTATTTCCTAGCTATACTACTTCCTCTCTTATTGCCTCCAGAATTCTTTCATCATTCCCTCCATTGGTCTATGTACTTTCGACTTCTCTTTTTACACTTGCTCCTCCTATCAACTCGTCCACTTCTAAAATCCATCTTGCTTTTCTATTAAGCAAGTCTTCATCAGATACAGAAATATAAGGAGTGAACAACTATAGAAGGATAGATATATCTTCTTATATATCTATATAGAAACATACAAATACGTTATATATATGGTAATGCATCCCCTCTATTGGATGTTCCCTTTTATTCTAAACTCTACTCCAATCTTTCTAGCACTGTTTTACTTCAATATCCCTATACTATGCTCCAATACAACTATAACTTCCCCCACTTGAGACTCGAAGATGAATGATGATGTTGCAGTCATCGCCGGAATTATCTTCCAGAGACGAAAGTGAATTCATTTTATTAATTAACACAAATAAAGTAAACAGTGTAGTTAATTGTTTTCATCACATCAAAAGTTTTCTTTAACATTCTTTACATATACTTTAGTTATAATTAAACCCAAAACGTGCCTACGTAGAGCTCAAATATAATGGAAAAGTAACATAGAAAGAGTCCGATCAACATATGATGATGCGGCCGACACTCCTTAACACAGCAGAAAACAAAATCATTATTAGCTACAAATCAAGCCTCCTACTTCGTCTTCGAACTGCTACTGCGATCCTTATTTTATATCTATCTAATCCCATAAACTCAACCTACTTAAGTGAGTAGCCATGAGTTTATGGTAAAAACAATAATAAATTCACACGTCAAATAGAAAGTCTAGTGTGAATAATACTTAAGCCAAAATAATCATATAGCGAGACCAAACTACACTACATAGATTAGGTTTTCCCCTCACTATTCACACAACATAGGTGAAATAACCATAGATTCTACGCAAGTAGATCTTATTTACCAGTGCGCCTTATACATTCTTATGCAGTCCCCAATTACTGCTGCGGCCCTGGCGCAGTCCCCACTTAGTTCTCATTTTAGATTATTCTTTAATTTACAATTTCTATCTGCAATTGTGTCCTTTGCACGGTCCCCGATTGACTTTCCATTTAAGTTTGTCTTTTAACTGATATTGTCTGGAATCAACCCTCTTAGCAGTACCATTTTTTAAAATTTGTTATCTAGATTTAAACTGCATAGACTCATCCCCTGCACTATTCTTTTACATTCATTCACTAGTTCGAACTGCGTAATCCCAACAAACTACAGTATTCAACTACTTATTTTCTACGCCCTATACCACAAAGAAATGGCCACATGTAGTCCTTCTATAATTCTTAACTTAAGTTCTGGACTATTGTGAAACAACCACCTATATCCTTAGTCCTTATTTATTTACTTAGACTCTGGACTACTGTTTATCGGCCACCCGCAGTCCTGAAACATTTGTTTAATTTAAAACTGCTTGGAATCACCCACCATAGTCTCTGGAAGTTGAATGTCTCTCATCACCTCCTCTAGGTGTGCATTCAAGTGAGCATCCTCACTCGATGTCAATAGCCCTTCCAACTCTATCGCCAAGTGTAGGAGTTCTCTCCCCTTACATGCCCCGGTCTCCCCTTGAGTCCTGCCTAATTGTCTTTTATTAGGTTCCATTCACACCCTTCCTTGGCCTAGTACACCCCTGCCCCAAACTATGTGCGCAATTCAGTCTTTACTTATCAAGTGAAAACATCTAAATTGCATAGCAGTATCTTCTTTGCAAATTGCGACGCAGTTCATATTCTTCCTTCTTTATATAATTGCGGTGCGATTTGTCCTCTACAAATTGCGGCACAATTTTGCTTTCCCTTTGGCAAATCACTACCATTTCTCCCATATGCACAGTTCCCTTACAACTCCTTAGGCCGCCGCCTCAGCTCCGAAAAAGACAAAGTCTAACTGGCATGACAACGTCTTTACACATGTTGTTATCCTATTCGTCTCTATTTTACTTTCTGTTTTTTCGCAGTGTCCTTTCTCTTTCTTTCCGGCCAATGATTTTGATCTGGTTTCTCTTTTTCCCAACACCCATTAATATATTTTTCCTATGTAAATTTATATTTTCCTGCACCCCCATAGTTCCCCAATCTCCTTAACGCGGTACTTAGCCATTTTAGTCTATTTTTTTTATAGAAAGTTAAAATAAATTCCTAGAAAATTTGTGATCAATTTTCCTAACACGTTAAATTTTTATTTGGAATTTTTAGAGTGTTTTCCACATTTATTTTCTAGTTGTGCTCCTTTCATAAATCAAATAAAATCATATAAGCTTAAGAAACTTCTCAAACCAAAAAATCATCTCTAAAACAATAATTAGAACATGATATAAAAAATTTATTAACTTTCGAGATCATTAAAATAGGGGAAACATATCTAAACATCCTATGTCTATCTATTCTTCCCTAAAGCATTTATTAACCTTTATTTTTGTTAATAAAATTTGTATGAACCTCATCATATTTAAAAGACATTCATATCTAAACCGAAACCATATATTAGAGATCGGTGTAGATAGGCTAAGTATTACTCATTTGGCTCATTAAGATGTCTAGATTTAGTCTTCTAAGTCCCCTTTAGCTCGCATTTTCCTTATCTTCTTTCTATTTTCCCTCATTAAGCCACCACCATTGAAGTTTCTCTTTAGTTTATATTTGTTTTAAGTATGATGAAATGAAAGAATAGAAAAGGGTAATGTTTATTGTCCCACAATAATTTGGGCTTCGGCCATCTTACCCCTTTTCCAATAATTCATTTCCCCTTACTTCTCTTATTTTGGCTGCCCTGCCTTTTTAATTAATTTATTTGATTAATTTAACTTTAGGGTCATTGCACGATATTGCTCAAGTAAATATATTAAAGATTATGAAACTTTAATATAATTGTTGTTCTTTACCATTTATACATTAATGGATTACTTGTATACTCTTTAGTTATTGATATTCCTCGAGCTAAAAATGTTAAGTGTTATACTATTAATATTTATAATAGACAAGATAAGATAAATCCATGTATTTATTGATATTCCACAAGGTACGTGCATTTATACTTAGGCTGACATAAAATGGTAGGTACAAGTAAATATTCGATTTGTTGATATTCCTCAAGATTAAAATGAGATTAGAACAAAGACCATGAGTTAGGAGTTGTTTGTGACATAACTGATAAGTTGTTATCCATCGAACGTGGACCTATGATTAATTGTTATAATTATATATAATGGCAAGCAAAAAGACGTGGGATAATGGATATTCATGGAAGGGGTTAAGTGCATAACTGATTCCGAAGAATGAATAACCCCAACCTTCCCACAATTCAAGAAGAATATGATTGGTGATTGGAAGGAAGGAACAAAATTTTTAGTAGGGGAAATGCTAGAAGTGGTAAATAGACCATATCAATACGAAGAGTTACTATAAAGAGACCTTGTATTGTACCGTCTACATAAAAAATGGAAGGAAATAGATAAAGCTATAAAGATGGAAGAGAGAACCGAGTATGAAGAACTAGGATAAATTTTTAGAAGACAAGATGAAATTCTAACACCTAAAAGGCCAATATGTAGAAATATGCTCCTAATGGTAAGTGGAAGGCAGTTGGATGAAGAGGAGTTAGAATACCAAGGATCAAACAAGGTCTTAGAAGATGTTACAGGACTTATGTAAGTACCCATGGAATATGCGTTGGACAACATTGCAGAATTCTTTCCCACTCTATGACCTCCATAGAGAAAGTAACATAAATAAATAAAGAATTGTTTAAGGTTAGGTGGTTTAATCTCTAATTTTTGACTTCTAAATATTGGAGACATATGTGAAAGTTTGTAAATAATAACCCAAAATTTTCTTGTAAGAAAAGGGATAGTATATCCTTTGTGTGTGTGACTTGAGTTTAGTTACTTAAAGTTTCGTGTTAAATAATGTAGGTATATCTAGCCTTGATCATAACAAAGTTCTTTGGTTTCTCTAAGGGTTATAGAAGACCGAGAAACCACTACTTCAACTCATAGTTAAGAGGTTCAAATCTTCGCAGAACAAAATCCTATGGAGTTGTTCCTATGCTTTATTAAACAAATGAAACAAATCTCCTCAAGATCTATGAACAATCAATATGATAATTTATTGAGTCGTTTTAAGAACTTAGATCCAAACAAAATTTATTGGAGATATTGACCTATTTAAAACTTGTAACAACCCCGGATTTTAATTAAATTTAAATTGATAATTTATTGAATTTTTGAATAAAATTTGTGAAATAAAACGGTAAATAGATTGCGAGTTTCCCCGAGACGAATAAATTTGTGTTAAATCAATTAAATTTAAAAATTGTATATATATGTATATATGTGATTTGAATTTAAATAACTCAATGTAATAATTTGTGAAATCATTAATTAAATTTTAATATAAATGGTTTAAAGATAATTTTGAAATATAGATATTGACACAAGTATAGAAGTATATGGATATAAATTAAGTAATAAACAAATACAAATGACTGAAACAACTTTATGTTATGTACATAAAGTATAAAAGTAAGAAATTAAATGTAGATGGTTAAACTTTAAAAGGAAATAAATTTTTTGTTGATGTTAAACAAATTTCTCAAATAGATTTATAACTATATTAAATATGAGATGAACACATAAAATAACAATACAACTTGAACAAATACAAACTGAATTGAAAAGCATAAGACATCAAATATCTCTAGCACATGTGAAACAAAGCAAAGGAAAGTGAAGGAAACACCATCATTTCAGCCGAAGTAAATAAAATTTACATGGTACAAGAAAATTTATGCATAAATCACTTCAGCCCTAAAGCAAAGAAATGTTACTGACTATTGTACAAAGATATTACTTTGTATTGTACAACATAATTAATGCCATATCCTTATCAGCCTACAAACTTAGAAAGATCTCTGCTTATTTTTGTACAACCAAATTTTATCAACCTGTACAAGAAAAGAAAAGTATTATTACTCTGTAAACTCCATTTCCATATACCAACTTCTCATTCTAGTTTCGTTCACCAGAAGCTAGGAAAAAAAAAGAAAAAAAACTAAAGTATATCATCTCCTCTAAAACAAACAAAATCAACATCATAATCAATACAAACCAAAGAAGAAGATTGTAGCCTGCAGTTTTTCAATACAGAGGAGCAACTCTGTTCATTTTCTGGAAATGAATGAAGGTGAGCAACTCTTCTTATTTACCTGTGAGTAAACATCTCTGTTAAATCTAAATTCAAATGATTAAATATAATCTCAAAATGGATGTGATCTGTGAATGATTATGTTAATTGTGTTAGTTATTTTTTTTAAACTCTGTACATATGAATTGTTGACAGTACAGAGACTGTTTTCTACTCTGTTTATAGTTCAGAATGAACTAACCCTGAAAACAAATCGATTCCTCCATTTCTAATCGATTTCAAGCTTCGATGTCTAGAGAAAATATGTGTATTTAGGTAAGAACGATGTTGTAAAAATAAATTCAAAAAGCATAAATATATATACAGGTTGAAATTAATTTTTTTACAGAAGGTACTTTAAAAGTTGAAATTTTCGAATGAAATAAAATCTTGATTCAAATATATAGCTTGAATCCTTGCTTAAAGTCATGAATTTTAAGGTGTGTTTGATGATTTTTAGTAGGCTATTGTGATGGCAGTTTAAAGATGAACAAAAATGGGTTTTCGGCCAAATTCAGGTGATGGGAGGAGTTCGGGGTGGTCGGATTACGAAGGGAGGAGGAGGAGCTTACGACGGTCGAAGGAAAAATGGCGGGAGGTAGCATCATCCACGGTGGCGACTACGGTGATAGTTTTTGTTTCGTAAACCTAATTTTAGTGGCGCTCGAACTCTTGCTCACCGCAACATCCACGACGCGTCGAGTTGCGCGACATTTGAAGGGGAGAAAGCCAGGTGGATGTTGGAGCTGTAGACAGAAGCGCTGAGCCTCCGGTGGTCGAGATGGCCGCGACGAGGTGGTTTTGGTGAGCTTGAATGTTCCAGTTTTCGACTGGAAGTGTTTGATTTTGATTCGAGCATTGAATCGTTGATCTGGGTGGTGGTTTAGGTCGAGAGGGTCAGTGGTGACTCGTGGGAGGTCGAGGCGATGATCGGAGGAACTCCGATCCTCTGTGCACGTATACGTGCATTTGCGTGCACGGTTGTTGCCTGGAAATGATGAGGGAGTAATGTGAAAAGGAGGAGGAAGAGAGGGAATAAGCAGGGTGAACTCACGTATGTTGACTCGAAGTTTTACTCAAGATTTTGAGGGGGAGGACTCGAAGGAGGAGTGATGTAGCTCAGGTTTGCTAATCTGGTTCCAGGTTTCAAGTTTTATAACCTGACAGTGTTGAGTTTGCTTTTTAATCTAAATTTAAATTTCAAATTTAAAGCAAGATTTAAATTAAGTTTTAAATCAAGTACTAATACGGATTTAAGTTTACTATGGATCCAAATCTTGAATTTAAGTCGGCTTTTATAAAAATAAATCAGATAATTAATTGAGCTTACTTACGGATAGTTGAGTTTTATTGATTGTCGAATTGTTTGATATCCCTGATATATGATGTTTTGTGATATACCCTGATTTATGTTGTGATCTGAAATTTCTATTTCTGTGATATTACGATGTGAATATGAAACCCTTGACCCGTAAAACGACATTTGAATTTCGATGCGACAGGGAGTCGGATTCCAGTTGGATATCCGAAACCCACATCGAATTGTAATGATGAACTTTTGTGATTGATAAATTTAATTTATCTGTGAAATTGTAAATGAAGATAAGCGTTGTGGATTATACCGCTTATCGATATTGATATATCTGTGATGATTGATGATGTTGCACTATTGTGTGAAACCCCTGGACTACACCATACACACACAAATATGGATTTCACGTGGAAATCGGTTAAGTCACAGATGATTTAAATTCAATTGATTTTGAAATTGGAAATTTGGGTTTAAAGTGAAGCTTTTGAAATGGAATTTCAAAGACAAAGGTTATTTTGAATAACTTAATCGAGTTTTGAAAATTTAAATAATTTGATTTAAATTTGAATTCAAGTTTAAAAAATTGAATTCTATAATTTGAAACTATGGATTAAAGATGTTATACTCGTTATATATGGGTTAAACTATTTTAAAAGTATTGATTTGGGAATTTGATTTTAATTCAAGGGTTTTAACTCGTGTAAATATAACTGGATTTTTTCTGAAACGAAACTATTTGTTTTCAAATAGTAAAAGCTTTCACATAAGTAATGAACTTCTAATTTGTGTTGAAAGAATTTCAAGTTTGAAATGGAATTGAAATGTTTTGAAAACTATGAAATGAGTCTTTGATTTCAAAGACCGAATGAGTTAATCCAACTTGAAATAGAATTGTTTTGAAAGGCTATGAATGAATCTTTGGAAACGAGTTTTGAAAGTTATAAGTTAAATCTTGATTTAAAGATTTAACGAGTTAATCCAAGTGAAATGGAAATTGTTTTGAAATCCATGAGTGAATCTTTGTGAATGGGGTTAACTTTGTGAAATAAATCTTTTTGTTTAAAAGATTAAAAGTGTGGAAATTGTTTAAACCATTGAAGGTTTTGAAATGAATCTTTTTGTTTAAAAGATTGGAAATGGTAATTCGTTTTAACCATGCGAATGAAAAGTTTTAAGCTTTAAGCTGTGATTTAACTGAGACCCCAGTATCCATATGATTTTTAATTGCGCTCATTATTCGGTTTAGCCGGGAGAGGACCTTTGTGTCATATAACCCATTCCGAATAGTGATACGACGATATGGATAGCATTTGAAGACCGGTGGTGAAGACCGGGTATTTGCGAGAGCGATAGGATGACCTATCGATTGTCTCTGCACTGAGTAGCTACGGTATAGAGATTCCCTAAGTGATGGGAAGTCCGATCAGGATTGTGAATACCCGGATTTGCAAGGGCTTCTTTGAAAGTGCCTTCGGTTCTGTTCGAACCCGGAACAGACTTGTATGGATGTGTGTCTGACATTACACTTTGAGATGTAAAGCTGGTTTCTATCAAATACATTTTTGTTGGTGGCGGAGAATTTATTCTCTTAGCTTAACACCCTTCTCTGAGACGTACGAGCTCAGAGGTTATGTAGCTGATGGTTACTAGTGATACATTCCCAATTTGGTAATGTGGCATACGAAGTGCTGATGATCAGTTGTTGGTCAAAGCGTGGCTTTGTGAAAAAGCGTTGCTTTGTGGACGATACTTCGTCGAGCCTCACAACCCGGTAATGGTCGAAACAGGAATGTTGCGGCAAAGGTTTGTAGGGGTAGCGCCCCTAGGGTATGTCATTTCCTTCTGGATAAAAGGTGATATCATGGTATGGAGCCCAGATATTTTACCTATGTGGATGTTGCACAGTTATTATACTTTGTGGTTGTTTCTGTATGATCGAGAGCTCTCGGATAAAGGTCAGTGACGACCGGGGGATGACATGACTCATGTGTTAGTTACCTAGTTACAGCTTGGTTAAAGCATGAGGTAGCGTCGGCCTTGTGTTTGCAGAGATCCGGTTAGGATCCGGGGCGTCTTTCCAGAGGCGTTTCTATTTCGGTATAAGGAAGTTCCTTAGCCTGACCATTTGTTGGAAATCCAAAGAAACAATACGAACCCTGTACGATTTTTAGTTGTATTACCTGCTATGGAATGTGGCGGTAACCTGCTATTGAACGTAGTAGCTATAGTAGGCATACAATAAATGTTGTATGCTGGCTAAGATTTATATTATATTTTTGAAAGGATTTTCGACACTATGCACTAATGATAATAATATCGAATGATTTTACGTAGTAAGCATTTTTGACTATCATAAGAAGAAATCTCCTCCAATTCTGCGTTTGCATTATGTGTGTGGTGGGAGGTCTTATGGTAGTTTCATTTTCGAAAAGCATTGCGGATTTCAATGTTTAAAAGCCTTAGTTGCTTGTATTAAAGATAAACTGTTTTTGTTGCTCACACCAGTCCCATGACTGACCCGGAGTTTATTGTTCCCTTCCTAAACTCTGGGTGCCCACTATTTTCCACACGGGCAGTCTAGAGTTGGGTTTTTCAGATATTCGGGTTGAGTAGATTATCTGGAGCTAGTCAGTCCTTGGACGACTGACCTTGCTTTCCGCTAGCTATGGATTGGAGCATTCTATTGGAGATATTCTACCCACTGCTGGTGTTATCTATTTTCTTTCCGCTGCTATTTCTTGTATCATATCTCTGATGTATATTGATATATGTTGTATCATTCTGTTGTATCATATTGTATCAGATTTGTATCTGTCATTGTATCAATATTATATATATTGATATATTCTTTTTCTTCCGCTGTGTTGTTATACTTAATGTTGTTATAAGCTCCGGCGACTCGGATTTGAACGGTCGAATCTATGTCATTCGAGTACGATGTAAAGTATGGATGTCGATTTTCGAACGTGCAAAATTCGAATCATTACAAAACTGAACAATAGGTCCAATATTTAGAAGACATCTTTGACCTGTTGGTTTGTAGTGAAATAGATAAAAGGAAGTTGGATTTTTTTAACGAGAAGGAGAGGTAAGAATTGGTGGGAATTAATCAGGACCATAACTGATTCAAATGTGATGACCTAGAGAAGCTTTAAGGAACCATTTCTGGAAAAATATTTTCTAGAACATGAAAGAGAGAAGATGGAATTGAAATTTCAAGCTCTCACACAAATAAACATGACAGTAGCTCGATATCAAAATCAAGTTAAGGCACTGTCTCGATTTACAAGTCATTTGATTAATATTATGAAAAGAGGGCTAGAAGATTTGTGAAACGATTGATTACAGTAATAAGAAGATATGTAACCGGTGATCGTCGCAAGACTTATGAGGTAATAATATTTGAAGCTCTCAATCCTGAAGAAGACTACATTCAACTTCAGTAAGGAAGGAATCTTTTGAATAAGAGAAATCTTCAACAATCAAGGAAAATTCAACAATCAAAAGAAATTCAACTAAAAGAAGCCATGATACAATGAGGAAGAGAAGCAAGGAGGGGCACAACATGGAGAGGGTCAAAACAAAATAAAAACATGTTATAATTATGATGAGAAGAATCATATTGCTTCTAACTGTCTTAAGGAGAGAAAAAGGATTGTATGCTATAATTGTCATGAACCTAGACACATAAGATAAGACTGTATAAAGCCGTAAAAGGACAACAGTGCATCACCAGGAAATCAAACCAGGGTGATGCGACAACTTCTGAACAACCACATGCGGAAGGTACCTTATTTCTTTTTTATTTTCAAGATAAAGTTTTGTTTGATCTAGGTGCCACACATTCCTTAATATCTGCAGTATTCGCTACTAAGTTAGGTTTACCAATTGAGCTATTAACAACTCCTTTAATAATAGATAACTTGTTAGAAGTATATGTAAGAATTGTCATTTTTATATCAAAGATAAGGAAAGGCTTACAATTTGTTCCTTTTCCCAATTATTCATTGATCTCATTCTTGGAATGGATTGGCTTTACAAACATTATGTCAAACTAGATTGTCATGACATGACTACAACATTTTCCATTTTGGGGTACGAGACATTCATATATTCATGTAAAAATTTGGAAATGCATTCATATCGTGATACCTAACACATTTAGACATTGAAAATTCAACCCAACAACTAGACCAAACCAAAGTAGTTAGTGAATCTGATAAAGTATTTTAGGATATCACAGGATTACCACCAAAACGAGAAATAAAATTTTATAACAATTGGTCCCTAGTACAACCCAACAACAAAAACAGTTTATTTTATAGCTCCACTAGAAAATCAAGAATTAAAGAAGCAAATTTAAGAGTTAGAAGATTAGGGATTTATTAGACCAAGCAAATCACCTTAGAGAGCTCTAGTATTATTCGTAAAGAAGCACGATGGGTCCTATGATTATGTATTGACTATCGAGAACTAAATAAGATTAAAATTAAGAATAAATATCCATTACCTCATATTGATGATCTATTTGATCAACTCCAGGAGCTAACATATTCTCAAATTTGAGATTTTGCTATCACCAGTTAAAGATAAAGGAAGAAGATATTCCAAAGACAGCTTTCTAAATACGGTGTGGACATTATGAGTGTTTGGTCATGCCTGTTGGACTAACTAACGCACTAGCAGTTTTCATGGACTTTATGAATCATGTGTTCCATCCTTACCATGGTCAATTTTTCATAGTACTTATTGATGATATCTTAATTTACCCCAAGTCAAAAGAAGAGCATGTGAAACATTCGTGTATAACTTTACAAACATTAAAGGAACACCAGCTATATGCCAAACTAAGTAAATGTGAGTTTTGATTAGAAGAAGTAAAATTTCTCGAGCGTGTCGTTTCAAAAGATGGGATAGGAGTAGACCCATCAAAAGTTGACGCGGTTTTGAAATGGAGTCCTCCAAGAATACCTTCAAAGATTCAAAATTTTCTTGGACTGACTGGTCATTATTCAAAACTTCTCAAAGTTAGCAGCTCCACTAACTAAGTTAACACAAAAGGACAAAAAATTATATGGAATGAGAAATGTAAGATGGAATTTAAGACGTTAAAAAGGAAGTTAACAAAAGCACCAGTTCTAACAGTACCAAGGAGTGGAGAATGATACAAAATATATCGTGATGCATGTGGTCAGGGATTAGGATGTGGATTGATGAAGTAAAATAAAGTTATTGTTTATGCCTCTCGACGGTTAAAGAAGCATGAAGTAAATTATCTAACTCATGACTTGAAGTAGGCAGCAATAGCCCATGCATATAAGATATGAAGACACTATCTTTATGGTGAATAATTTGATATTTATTCTGACTATAAGAGTTTAAAGTATTTATTCTCTCAAAATGAACTTAATCCGAGACAAGGAAATAGGTCAAGTTTTTGAAGGGCTATGACTTCACATGACATTACCATCCTGGATAATCCAACATGGTAGTAGATGCATTAACTCGAAAGTCAAATGGATTTATTGCTAGTTAGATCATCATGGAATGGAGAGGTTTGGAAACTTTAGTAGAAATGAATGCTCGACCTAAGATGATTAATCAAGTAAATAGTGAAAGAAAGGCCCTCATATGTAGTATGATCATTTAGCCTACTTTAGTTAGTAGAATTATACAAGCCCCATGGACAAAATAAGAAATTAAAGGATTGGTTTATGAAGATGAAAGAAAAAGACCTAATAGATTGGAAGGTACGAAATGATAAAGGATATAGATATTGAAATAGATTTTGCATGCCAAATCAAGTAGAACTAAAGAATAAGACTTTGAAAGATGCACATCATTCAAGTCTTACTATGCATCCTAGAAGCACGAATATCTTGGTGGATCTAAAGTGTCAATTCTGGTGGAATGGAACAAAGAAGGATGTTGCAAGATTTATTTCAAGGTGTCTCACATGCCACCAAATTAAGGCTAAGCAAAAGAAATCATCTGGTCTACTACATCTGCTTCCTATAGTGGAAAGGAAGCGAGAACAAATTTAAACGGATTTTGCTGTTGGATGCCCAAGGTCGACCCAAGGGTATGATGCAATATGAGTAATGATGGATCGCTTAACAAAGTTACCTCGTTTTATACCATATAACATGGGATACTCAATTGAAAAACTAAGTAGAATCTACTTACAAGAAATTGTCAGATTGCATTCTAGTTACAATTGTTTTAGATAGAGACTCGCAATTTACCTATAGATTTTGAAAAGGTTTTGAAAAGGCTCTAGGTGCAATGCTCAATATAAGTACTGCATTTCATCCTTAAATAGATGGACAAATAGAAAGGGTAAATCAGGTTAAAGGAGATATGCTAAGATCTTAAGTAATGAAACCTGGGAAACAAACATACCATTAATTGAATTTGCATATAACAATAGGTGCAGTACAAGTATTGGTACGACCTCATTTGAAGCTTTATATGGAAGACCATGTCATTCACCAGTTTGTTATGCAGAGGTAGGAGATAGAAAACTTCTCAGCTCTGATCTAGTGATAGAAACAACGAAGAAAATTACAACCATACGAAAACGACTAAAAGCTACTCGATGTAAACAAAAGAGCTATGTAGATCAAGGAGGAATGATTTGGAATTTATAGTGGGAGAAAACGTTCTTTTGAGTGATTTTTCCAATAAACGGTGTAATGCGATTTGGAAAGAAAAAGGCAAATTATCACCCATATTTATTGGACCATTTCAAATCGTTGAAAGAATAGGTAGAGTTGCAAATTGACTTTGATGTTCTTCAAATCAACCACATGCAATGGGCTTATGAATATACTTTCCTAGCATTAATATATGGGAAACATTATGAATATTTGATAATTTGATTCAGAAACAGAATACTGAAATTATGTTCGAATAGTTCGAGAATGAGGAAAGTCTCAACCTCATAAAACCTTTTAATTTTACAAATTTATTCAAATTCTTTCATAAATTTAACATAAGTTGGTAGGATCACATGGAAATTCCATATGAAAAAACATGAGGTGACATTAAGTATGGAGTTTAAAGGAGGGAGTGACACATAGGTTAATTATGTGTAGGGCTAGCAATTAGAAATGAGAATCGCAAAACCGAACCGATCCGAAAAGACTCAAACCCGAACAGAACCTGATGGATCTCAAAACGGGTCTAGGTGATGAAAAGTACAATAAAGACCCGATCAAACCCGACCCGGATAGACCCGACCTGAAAGACCCGACCAAAAAACTTTGAAGTGTATGTATTTTTAGTGTTATTACCCGAACCGACCCGACCCGAACCAAAGCTCGGGTCGGTCTGGTCGGGTTTTTTAAATGTATAGTTTGAATCCGACAAAATCCGACCCGCCTAGAACCGAGGCACACTTGGTCGGGTCCGAGTCCATCAGATCGGGTTTGATTGCCACCCCTAATTATATGTAAGCTTTTAAAATCACATTGTTTTTTAAGATGACAACAAAGGGGGCATGTGTCCTTGCACTAATATTTGCGTGGGATATGTGACGACCCACATTTCGGAAGGTTTAAATCGACAATAATCCACTCATGTCTAACTTAAACAATCTGTAACGTAGCAATGTGTTAAATAAGAAGAATAAGAAAAGAAGATGAAAATAAACACAGAATATCACAGCGGAATTGATAAAATATAATAATCAAATAACAGTTCATGAAGCTGTTTATATCATACATTTGTTATAATCTATACACATTTATCAGAGTTATATATATACATCAGGGATAAATAATCAATACAGCAGAATAGTATGATGCAGGGGATAATAATAATAGTAATATACCAAATCTTCATCTTCGTCCTCCAGAGAATAATCTTCAATACGCTGAAAACTCGGGACTGACCCAAGCGTAATGAAAAGACAAAACACTCAAGTTAGGACTACAATACTCTTATGTAAGTGAAATCAATATCATGAAATATGAGTGCAATAACTTAAGAGATGTTATGGGATTTTTCATCTCCTAAGGATCCGTTAAACTATTTATATACAATAGTATATGCTATAATAGATAATGTCTATCAGTAAAATAAATATCAAAAGAGCATTAAGGCTTTACATTATCCCCCTTAACACATTTTTTTATAGTTCTAAACCAAAGTCGTAATGAGCTCGTATAGGGATAAATATGACAAGGCACGTGAGGCAATGCCCAAGGTAGGATTCTACTAATTTACCCTTTCTGGCTGGTCGTAACCCATCCGTGGCCGACCCTGATAAACAATCCAAACGAAAAGGATGCACCCATCGAATACGAAATTACATAGTAATAAGAGGGATCAACATCGCTAGAGGTAGCTAACTTCATTGGTCGGACATAGGCTCCTGTTTTAGTCATTTTAATTATGACACGAGTGTCAAAGCTATTCATTATCGTTCACTTACTTCATTCCAACAAACGTTCACTAATTCAACCACTACATTCTGGATATCATACACCACGTACACAGTTGTTAAAGTGGTTCCAATATTGACATAGAGTATGCCAATAAGAGGCCTCGGTCTCTTTAACAATCAAACGTTGTTTTACACAACAGTTGGTTCTTTTACATTTCGAAAACAGTTCGTACTTGATACCAAAATATCATATTTCGTTCAAAATCAAATCCATTTTGAAATCATCATATTGGCTTCAAAAATCATATTTTACTTCAAAATGTTAATTCAATTCGATATATCGATATCACTTCAAAACTTGATTCGAATTACAATTTTGGTTATAATTCACTTTATCCCAGTTCGCATTTAAATCCTAGATTTAAATATAAACATTCCACCCTTTTTACTAGTTTGAATTTTAGAAAATAGTTTTAAAATAGTTAAATAGTTAAAATAGTTTAATAGAAAATAGTTTGAGTATTAAAAATGGTTTTATATAGTAAAATAGTTTGGAAAAATCAAACTAATTTGAATATTAAAAGAATATAAATTTTAAACCATTATACTAAAATAATTCATTTGAAAATAGTTTCAAAGTCAAACCGATTCAATTCCAAATTTCCCAATTCAAATCAATCCCAAATTCCATTTCGATTTAATCGATTCAACTTCGATTCCAAGTCGAATTTTACTTCAATTCCAAATTGATTTCAATTTCAATTCCAAATTAATTTCTATTCCAATTCCAAATTAATTTCAATTTCGATTCAAAGTTAATTTAAATTCCAGTTCCAAATTTAAACCATTTCGGTTTATATCAATTCCAAGTTCGATTTCCAAAATATAGATTTAAACACTTAAATAAAATTTACCTTCAATATTGAATTTTAAAAAAAAAATCCAAACCTTCAAATATTATTAAATTCCGAGCTCAATTTCGAAATATCGTTTTATATCACTTTTACTAAGAAATATCTAAAGTTCGAATGAACGTTAATTCTTTAAAATAAATCAAATTTTGAAATTCACATCAAATTTCAATTATAACTTTAAAAATCTCAACTTCAGTTATTTAAACAATTTCGTTTACCAAATTTAAATTTCAACATTTCGAGCTCCAGTTCGAAAATAATTCCATTTCCATAAATTCGATTTTTATTTCTAAAACCAAATCATTTAAATAATTTTAAATCAAAATTTTAAACAATTTAATTCAACCAATCCGGTGTTTGTATATAATTCTCTATCCTATGACCAAGTGAAATAATAATTTCAATTTAATTCCAGGAATGGATATAAATCATTTCAATCCAAAATAAAGGTCATATGTATATATCATTTCAACCGATTTCTTAATTTACTCGAAATAATTTGATTTGCAGTTTTATATACTGTAAATAATATACATGATGATAACATGATATACATAAAATCAATAACATGCAATCATTCAAATATCAACCAATTTTCATCCACCACAATCAACCATCCAAACAATAAATAATTCACAATAATTAACCAATTATCAAAAATCGGTAGTTTTTACTAGCAGTTAAATTCTAATTCAATTTAACTACCAATTCCAATTTCATTAATTAATTCATATGTCAATTAAATTTATCAAACAACCATCAATAATTTAAATCACATCACGATATAAATTTACTAACATAAAAATATATTAGTCAAACTTGAGCATATGAAACACTCACCTTTCATTTGAAATTGAAAATAATTTCAACTTCAAATAAATTCTAGTCCAGTTCCACTCCAAGCCGAAGAAAACTTCGATATGATTCCAATGCAATTTTCCCTGCCCGCATCGGACCTTGTACGAATACAATATGAATTAATAACTATATAGAGATTAATTGATTAAATTTTTTTAAATTAATTTAGCAATTAACATAATTACTTCTGATAATACACGATTCAACTTATTCACTCCCGCTAGTTCTTCTTCCAAGTGTGCGAACCCATCCACTGTTCCGCAATTTCCTTCTTCCCCTTTTATTTCATCACGCCCTAGCCCTAAGGCAAAGCCGCCTAACGCCAACCCTCCTTCGCGCCCCAGGCCAACGTACGATTACCTCGATGACAACCTCCCTTGAATCTCGCGCGCGTACACGACCTATTTTCAATCGAAACCCTAACATGAACCCTCTCAAAACCACAAACTCGCCTCCTCCGTTGACATCAAGCTACGCATGCCACATGCCCATGCTGCACGAAAGCCTGCCGCATGAACCCCCCCTTCGCGATTTATCATTTCAATTTTTTTATCGATCGATGTTTCTATTTTTTTGATTTAGATTAGTTGCCTTTTTTAAATATAAAAGCCTGCGATTAAATCTGAGATTAGAAAGAAAGGGGAATGGTAGTTGCGGGCTAGAGATGTGGGGGCTTGGGCTTGAACGAGTAACAAAGAAGAAGAAAAAATTATAAATAATATTAGAAAATATCAAACCAACTCGCTCACGAAAATTCCGAACTCCAAATGACATATGCCACCTGGCGTTTATAATGTTATACCCCCATTTCGAACACAATGGAACTATTTTTGAGGCTAACTCGATCGTATGTAGAAGATAGCTTTTCAAAATCTATTTATTTTAATTAAATTCTGAAATTAAATTCTACGCGTTTCAAGCTCGCACGGCCAAAGGACAAGTCCGATCGCAACGAAACTTGAAATCCTACAATAATTCACTATTACGGATCCGATGAAACTAGTTTCATCGAAATCCGAGACAGTGGCCAAAATGGCTATTTTGACTCGTCAATTAAAATAAGAAATTCCCAGAATTTTATTTAATCACTTTAAATTCGATTTTTAAGTATTAACAATCTTCATTGTTGTTTAAATAAAATTTTAAATCAACTTCGATACAATCCAAGCAATTTTCCCCGCCCGCATCGGACCTCGTACGAACACAATACAAATTAATAACTATATAAAGATTAATTGAATTAAATTTCTTTTATTAATTTAGTAATTAACATAATTACCTCTGATAATACACGATTCAGCTTATTCACTCCTACTAGTTCTTCTTCCCAACTTCGCGAACCCATCCACTGCTCCGCAATTTCCTCCTTCCTCTTTTTTTTCATCGCGTCCTAGCCCTAAGGCACAGCCACCTAACGCCGACCCTCCTTCGCGCCCCAGGCAACGCACGATCACCTCGATGACAACCTCCCCTGAAGCTCGCGCGCATACGCGACCTATTTCCAATCGAAACACTAACACGAACCCTTCCGAAACCAGGAACTCACCTCCTCCGTCAACTTCAAGCTACGCCTACCATGTGCCCATGCTGCACGAACGCCTGTAGCATGAACCTCCCCTTCGCGATTTATCATTTCAATTTTTTTACCGATCGATGTTTCTATTTTTCGATATAGATCAGTTGCCTTTATTTTAAATATAGAAGACTGCGATTAAATCTGAGATTAGAAAGAAAGGGGAATAGTAGTTGCGGGCTAGAGATGTGGGGACTTGGGCTTGAACGAGTAATAAAGAAGAAAAAAAAATAATATATAAATAATATTAGAAAATATCAAACCAACTCACTCGCGAAAATTCCGAACTCCAAATGACACATGTCGCTTGGCGTTTATAATGTTATACCTCCATTTCGTACACAATGGAACTAGTTTCGAGGCCTAATTCGATCATATGTAGAAGATAGCTTTTCAAAATCTATTTATTTTAGTTAAATTCTGAAATTAAATTCTACGTGTTTCAAGCTCGCACGGCCAAACGACAAGTCTGATCACAACGAAACTTGAAATCCTACAATAATTCACTATTACGGATCCGATGAAACTAGTTTCGTCAAAATCCGAGACAATGGCTAAAATGGCTATTTTGACTCGTCAATTAAAATAAGAAATTCCCGAAAATTTATTTAATCACTTTAAATTTGATTTTTAAGTATTAACAATCTTCATTGTTGTTAAATAAAATTTTAAATCAACTTCCGATACCAGTTTCATTTATATTAGTTTCAGAATTCAATTATTCAAATAATTTCCAATATTAAATTTAAACAATTCAATTATCCAATATATCAATATTAATAAATCATTAAATTTTTATTTCCAACCATTTTTATCCAATAATCATATTAAATTCAAAAATTTGAAATAGTTAAAAATACGGGTCGTTACAGGATAAGGAGGACAAATATCCAATTTAAAAAAGACTAACTTAGCTTTGAAGAAAGGCTATGAATAGGATGGTAATCCATTTGGCTTCATACTTCCATAAACCTAAAAACTAAACAAAAGAAACAAAACATGTAAGATCTTATGGAAAACCAAGAAGTTAAACCATATGTCAAAACTATAATCACTAAGATGAGGAAAACGATCCAATTTCAAAATTCCAAGTCATTTCATGAAGTTGTGTATAACTTATATTATGTGTAATCTATATGTTTCACTATTTTAACCCCTTTTAGTATTATAGACATATATTTTGTTGTGTTTAATATTTTTGAGCTCAACTAAGTACTATTAAATGGTATGTTGATGACCAATAACTTTTATGTTTATCACTTATTCAAATTCAAAAACATAATGACCCAAAACCTTGCGGTAATGTGAAATTTTACTATGTGAAATGAATCGATAGGCCGTGTTTTTACCCTTTTAGTCCTGACTTCATAACTCCTGATTCACAAACCCAATTGGTAATCAACGAAATGTTACAGAAAGATATGATTATCTACTAAAACTTTTTTTTATGACATTTGGGTAATTTAGAGAATAAATAATTCAAAATTTGGTTTAACATGAACTATGTATAATACTATAAGCTAATTTTAATGATGCTTAAAAATACTCTTTACTTTCCAAGGCCCTAACTTTTGATTATACACCCGATTTTGATCTCATGAAATATGTATGAAAGATTTTTTTATCTACCGAAACTTATGTTCTGTAAACATTTACAAATATATATGATCGATGGTTTAGCTCTTTGAAACAAAGAATAACCTATATTAGTCTTGTTCTTTATATATATATATATATATATATATATTATGTATGAGTTGTGATTTTTTCCGGAGCATTAACTATGTTAGCT
Source organism: Allium fistulosum (assembly GCA_030737815.1). NCBI lineage: Eukaryota > Viridiplantae > Streptophyta > Magnoliopsida > Asparagales > Amaryllidaceae > Allium > Allium fistulosum. The sequence continues at coordinate 512,326,539 of CM060907.1, read as the reverse complement.
TTTGGACGAATGCAGTAAAAGACAAATTATCTAAGATAGTGCACTATTACTTTATTCCCGTAATGCATGTTAGGAGATGGAGGACATCCATACTGTGTGTTAGAATGCCAGCAACGATGGGATAAAAAGTGCCTAGGATATAATTCCCTACTCTGTATTTGGATTAGATCCATTTGCAATCATTGATTTTGACATGAATTTCAGATTTGTTATGTTCCTAGTTTATGAAAGTTATTTATATGTATCGAATGAGTTTTGACAAATATGTTTGTAGAAAATTTACCTATTTTACTTACGTAATATATGTTTGATACGCTAATATGCTTTAAAGTATGATTTGGATATCTCAGAGAATTTTGTGACATGATCTGAGATTAAGCTTATACAAATTCCTCATTGGGTCAGTGTTACCCATGATACTACACATAAACATTTCAGGTTTGAATAAGTAAAGTTAGAAATTTTTCTTAGCATTTTTCTAGTATTGTAAATCTTGATGTACATATATGTATGAAGCTGAAAACATGATCCTATATAAATTATCATGTAAAGCACGTATGAATGTATAATATCTTTTCCACTTGAAATCATTTACTCTGGATGATTTAATATTCTGGCTTTTTTCCTAGCGAACTTGTGACGTTAACATTGTAGCACCACACTATAAGATTAGCACTCCCAATTCCAACCAAGAGTGTCAGAGCAGGGTGTTACAAGTAGTTCACCACGAAGATGTCGAAAGGTATGACAATGGACGAGCACGTCCTAATGATGAAAGGATAATGCTATTAAAGCGTGTGCCTAGGCGCAAAAAACCCAGGCCCAGCTGTTACATCATTTTGGAAGTTCAGGTGCTAGAGCTATTTAAGACGCCCAAAAAGCGTGTCTTTTACTGCCTCAATATGCCTAAAATGTGTGCCTCCACTAGGGTTTAGTATCTAAGTTAGAAAATGAGTAATTCCTTTGGTCCAATTAATTTCAAGACTGTTTCAACCCTAAATTAAGTCAAAACTTAAGCGACTTCAACTTCACCTGTAGTAAAAAAAATCTATCATAAATTAAGCTCGAAGCCACTGTCGCCGTCATAACCTCTACTCCAAGCCGCCATCGCCGCAAACTGCTGACCATCATCGCCATCACGCTTACAGCTCCCTCTACCTTGTTTTCTTGGCTCATATACTATTTTTTCCTCATGTATTTAACCAAGTTAAGTAAAATTTAAGTTATTATTTTAAAAGTAATTAATGCTAAAAGTTAAATTTAAGCTAAATAAAAGTTGAGTTAAATTTAAACTTTTAAATTAAGTTAACTTTAATTTTAAATTTAATCTAAATGTTAGTTAATTTTAATTTCATTTTAAAGTTAATTAATTATAGTTTAATTTTAATTTTAATTTTAAATTGCAACTAATGTTAATTTTATTTAATTTTACAATTTAGTTAATTTAAATTTGAATTTACAAGTTAGTTAGTTTTAATTAATTTAATGTTTCTTTAGATTTAGTTAAACTTTATGTTAAAGTTTAGGTAAGTTCATTTAATTTTAATTAATTTAGTTTGAATTTTAAGTTTAGTTAAATTAAAATTGGATGTTAGTGATTTGAAGTTGAATTAAATCTCAAGTGTTGTGTTGAACACTTGAACATCTCTATGATTTCTATCCTTTTGATATAATTTATATGTTTTTAGTGTTGTAAATTTGAATTTATCATCGTTTTGGTCAATGTTATAATTTATAACTTCATATATAGTTGCAAGTGTTTTCTAATTTTCAAAAACATGGTTTGCAAACATTCTTTAATACTAAAATTATCATTTTTAATGTTAATTTATACTATAGTTTTTTTAGAGAAGAAAAGGAATAAAGTTGTATAAAAGGCATGCAAAAGGGCTCATGACACAAAATGCCTGAGGCACAAGCTTGGCATCTTTATGCGCCTTAACTATGTTGTGAAAGGCTATATTGATAAACTTTCTCGATTAAATGTCACGATAAGTAAGGAGCTACAAGTGGACTTGATCTTAGGGCCTTTTACTTCACGGTTTGAGCCGTTCATATTGAACTACAATATGAACTGGTTAAATGTAAGCCTCGTAGAGCTGCTCAACATGTTGAGATCAGTCGAGTCTTCATTTAGGAATCAAGGAGCAGTGCTCAGGGGAAAGCATCATCTTTGAATAGTTCAAAGAAGAGAAAATGTTTTAACAAGAAGAATAATAATACTGCTCCAAACAATAAGGATGAATGTCATCACTGTCACAAGAAGGGCATTGGAAACAGAACTGTCCGGATTACCTAAAGATTGCCAAAGAGAAGAAATAGAATGGTTTTGCCCCTCCTACAAGTATATTTATCTTGGGTTTTAGATAATAAATATGGAACTCGTATTTGTAATTTGTTACAGGGACTTAGGAACGACCGTCATTTGACAAAGGATGAGATGAGACTTCAAGTTGTTGATAGATCTCTAGTAGATGCAACTCAGTTAGAGACTATCACTTGGCTTTGCGAATGGATTAGAGTTAATTTAAATAATCATTATTATGTACTTTATTTGTGGAATAATTTCAGTGTCTGAATTTTTTGAGATTGAATATATTTTTCATTGTGTTGATGATGTTACAAACATTATGTTGGATGGAAATAAAATCAAATTGTGTTTTATATACTGACATTTATGTTTTTAACTCTAATTATATTTGTGTTGTAAATAATTCTTCTAATGTTGACATTAATAATAATTATCTATGACATTGTAGGCTAGGTCATATAAGTGAGAAACAACTGTAGAAATTGAAAATTGAAGGTTTTCTATCATCATTTGATTCTAAATCATTTGACACGTATGAGTCATGTCTTAAAGGAAAAAATGACCAGGCACCCTTTAGGGGAGCAATAAAAGAGTTAATGAATTCTTGGATCTCATACATACACGTATGCAGTTCGATGCTTATAGTTACCAAAGGTAATGCTTCTTATTTTGTTACTTTTACCTACAATTTTTCAAGACTAAGATATGTGTATCCTATGAAGAACAAATCCGATGTTTATGAGAAATTTAAAGACTATAAGAATGAGGTTGAAAGTAACGAACCATAGGATTAACATACTTCGATCTGATTGAGGAAACAAGTATGTTGTACTTAAAAGATAACGAGATTATCTCTCAGGTTATTCCACCCTATACTCCGCAACATAATGGTGCTTCAGAGAGAAGGAATCGAATACTATCAGATATGGTTCGTTCGATATTGAGAAAAGCTTGGGCTAAAACCACAGCGTGTATGTTGAATTTGATACCCACGAAATATGTACCTAAGACGTCATATGAGATGTGGCATGGGAAAAACCCACCTCAAGCATTTGAAGGTGTGGGGTTGTCGCTACACCATTGACCCCAACAAACTTGAGGCAAGTTCAGCCTTGTGTAAACTTAGGATATACCAAAAATTATATGGAATATATTTCCTATAACACCGAGTAACAAAAAGTTATTGTTCTCAACACGCTGTCTTTTAGGAAAAGAAATTTACGTCAAAAGAAATTAGCAGCGAAGTTATAAACTTGGATAAGATCCAAGTAGTTAGCACAGAGGCTGAGCTTGTGGGAGAATCAAATTTACCAGTATATGAAAACAAGCAACCTATTAACTCTAATAGAGAATCTCGTGCACTAAAGAGACAATACGATTTTTTTGTGGATGGCGAGAAAGAGGATTGCATCTTAGAAGATGACACTCCTCTCTCATTCCAACAGGCACGGCAGAGTAAAGAATCTACAGTTTAGCTTGGAGCTATGAAATCCAAAATGAATTCTATGTATCAAAAAAAGTATGGACTTTGGCTAACATACCCGATTGGATAAAACCCATAGACAAATGAATTTTTGGAAAAAAGAAAAATGTGGACGGATAAGTAGAGAATTATGAAACTAGATTAGCAGTGAATCGTTGAATTCAATGTGTTGATTATGACGAAACGTTCTCGCCCATAGCAAAGCTTAAGTGCATTAGGATAATACATGCAATTGTAGCATTCTATGAAAATGAAATATGACAAATGGATGTGAAAAAGACCTTTTTAAATGGTGATTTAGAATAGACCATTTACATATCAAAACCTGAGGGTTTTGAGTTCAATAGGTGTAATGACCCTGAAATCGGCCTTCGAAAATCGGCACCCGTACTTCACTTATACTCGAATGCCGTAGATTCAAACGCCGGATCCGGTTCACCGGAGCTTATAACACCATTAAGTATAACAACACAGCGGAAGAAAGAAAATAATGATATCATATACAACTCAAATGAATACAATATCCAGAATGATATACAACAATGATATGAATATGATACAACAATATCAGAGACAAATAAAGATGCTACAGCGGAAACAACATAACTGATAACTCCAATGATCTGAAAAAAGAATGAATCCAACAACTCCAACATCAAGCTCAAAACACCAACCAATGCACCAAGATAAGCAGGTGCAGTCATCCACTCTGATGAAGTGAACTAGCTCCAGATAATCTACTAAACCTGAATATCTGAGAAACCCAACTCTAGACTGCCCGTGTGGAAAATTGTGGGCACCCAGAGTTTAGGAAGGGAACAATAAACTCCGGTTCAGTCATGGGACTGGTGTGAGCAACAAAAACAGTTTATCTTTAAACAAACAACAAAAGAATTTTAAACATTGAAATTCGCAATGCTTTTGGAAAATGAAACTACCATAAGACCTCCCGCCACACACACAATGCAATCGCCGAATTTGAGGAGATTTCTTCTTATGATAGTCAAACATGCTTACTACGCAAGAAAAACTCTTTTGATATTACTAGTGCATAGTGTAGGAAAACCTTTCGAAAGTATAATATTAACCTTAGCCAGCATACAACCATTATTGTATGCCTACTATAGCTACTATGTTCAATAGCAGGTTACCACCACATTCCATAGCAGGTTATACAACTAAAACCGTACAAGGTTCGTATTGTTTCTTTGGATTTCCAACAAATGGTCAGGTAAAGGAACTTCCTTACACCGAAATAGAAACGCCTCTGGAAAGACGCCCCGAGAACCTAACTGGATCTCTGCAAACACAAGGCCGACGCTACCTCATGCTTTAACCAAGCTGTAACTAGGTAACTAACACACGAGCTATGCTATCCCCCGGTCGTTACCGACCTTTATCCGAGGTACCTCGATCACAAAGCAACAACCACAAAGTATAATAAATTTGCAGCATCAACATAGGTAAAATATCTAGGCTTAATACCATGATATCACCTTTTATCCCGAAGGAAATGACATACCCTAGGGGCGCGACCCATACAAACCTTACCGCAACATTCCTGTTTCGACCATTACCGGGTTGTGAGGCTCGACGATGTCTCATCCACAAAGCCACGCTTTTTCACAAAGCCACGCTTTTTCACAAAGCCACGCTTTTTCACAAAGCCATGCTTTGATCAACAAATGATCAACGGCACATTGTATGCCACATTACCACATTGGGAATGTATCACTAGTAACCATCAACTACATAACCTCTGAGCTCGTATGTCTTAGAGAAGGGTGTTAAGCTAAGAGAATAAATTCTCCACCACCAACAGAAATGTATTTGATAGAAACCAGCTTTACATCTCAAAGTGTAACGTCAGACACACATCCATACAAGTCCGTTCCGGGATCGAACAGAACCGAAGACACTTCCAAAGAAGCCCTTGCAAATCCGGATAATTTCTAATCACGTCCGGACTTCCCATCACAAAGGGTGATAAAATCTCTATACCGGGGACCAGTCAATGCAGAAACATTCGACGAGTTGTCCTTTCATTTTCGAAAATATCCGGTCTTCACCACCGGTCTTCAAATGCAATCCATATACGATGTATCATTATTCGGAATGGGTTGTATGACACAAAGGTCCTCTTCCAGCTAAACCGAATAACGAGCGCAATTAAAAATCATATGGATACTGGGGTCTCAGTTAAATCACAGCTTAAAGCCCAAAACTTTTCATTCGAATGGTTAAAACAAATTACCATTTCCAATCTTTTAAACAAAAAGATTCAATTCACAAAGTTCACCCCATTCACAAAGATCCATTCATGGATTTCAAAACAATTTCCATTTTAATTGAATAGGTTTACTCGTTAAATCCTTAAATCAAGATTTAACTTATAGCTTTCAAAACTCGTTTCCAAAGATTCATTCATAGTCTTTCAAAACAATTCCATTTCAAGTTGGATTAACTCGTTCGGTCTTTGAATTAAGGACTCATTTCATAGTTTTCAAAACATTTCAATTCTATTTCAAACTTGAAACCTTTCAACACAAATTGGAAGTTCATTACTTATGTGAAAGCTTTTACTATTTGAAAACAAATAGTTTCGTTTTAAAAAATCCAGTTATATTTACACGAGTTAAAACCCTTGAATTAAATTCAAGTTACCAAATCAATACCTTTAAAATGGTTTAAACCATGTATAACTTGTACATCATCTTTAATCCCTAATTTCAAATCATAGGATTCAATTTCAAACTTGAATTCAAATCTAAATCAAATTATTTAAATTTTCAAAACTCGATTAAGTTATTCAAAATAACTTTTATCTTTGAAACTCATTTACAAAAGCGTTAACATTTAACCCAAATACATTTCCAAAATCAATTGAAATTAAAATTTCAATTTCAAAAATATTAAATTTAAATCATCTATGACTTAACCGATTTCCATGTGAAATCCATATTTGTGTGTGTAAAAGTGTAGTCCAGGGGTTTCACACAGTAGTGCAACATCATTCAATCATCACAGATCGGAATACATAAATATAGTTGATAAGCGGTATAAACTATAATGCTTATCTTTCATTCACATAACACAGATATATATATCACAGATAATAAACTACATCACAGATAATTAATTACATTACAGATCACAACATAAATCAGGATATATCACAAAGCATCACATATTAGGGATATCAAACAATTCAACATCCAATATAATCCAAACGTCCATAAGTAGGATCCACTTAATTATCTGATTAATTTAAATCAGATTAATTCCTATGAATAAATTTGCTAGTCATGGTAAATTAATAATCCATTAATTACAAAACATTTAATAAATTATCCTTTAATTAATCATTAATTAACCCTTAATTAATAATTTAATCCTTAATTAATTATTCTTAATTAATTGCAATAACTAAGTAATTACTCCTTAATTAATAATCTTTAATCACTTGATTAATCAATTTTAATCATTAATTAATTACTTTTAATTAAGTAATTAAGAAATTAATCATTTAATTACTTTCATTAAGTAATTATCCTTTTAAGTAATTGTCCTTAATTACTTTCATTAATTAATAAATCATTAACAACTTAAGATCTTAATTAACTGAAAGATAAACCATTTTATCTTTATTTATTACTCCATAAATTTTGAAAATAAATTATTATGATTCTATTAACTTAAACCCTTAAGTAAATTAACCTTTTTTAAAAACTTGTAAAATCATAAACCCGAGGCCATTCCAGTGAGACCCGAGCCAGATGCCATTGTACCCGAGACCCTCTTCGAGTTAAACTTCAAAACCCCCGAGTTACCCCTTTTCCTTTTAAAACTTTGTTATATACTTAAAATTTTAAACCTGTAAAAAAACGATTTGAATCACCCGATGTGATGCTCGAGTCATTTCATCACCATACCCGAGCCAAACTCGTAAATCCCCGAGACAATCCTCCTCATCTTCTCGAATACAAACGCTGACACCAATTCCATCGTCGTGCACGTGCATGAGACGCCGGAGCCACGGCGATCGACGCTGCCACCTCCCACAAGTCGTCGTCCATCGACTCACGCCCTCAGGCCAACCAATTCGTCGAATCCATGATGAATTCGAAATCGAGGAACTTAATCCAACCTGGAATAGAATTCGATCACCACAAACTTCCTCGTATCGCCACCACAGATCATCAGCGACCCCGTGATCACTACCAGAGCTCCACCGTTCAACCACGTACCCATTCCCCTATCAGCGACCCCGTTCAATCATCATCACAGACTTAAGAAAATAAAGGAGATCAAGTTTTAAAAATGGAAGTTTGCTCACCTTGACTAAGAAATAAACAGAGCTTTACTTTTCTTTGATGAAACAGGCTTGTGAAAGTTGCAAGTTGAATCTGGTTTTGAACTTGTTAGCTGAAGCTTCTTCTTGATCTCAGGCTTTGGATAAATTGTTTTGATATTTTAAAGTTAATGTTTGTTTGAATATGAGATGATATTGTTTTGGTTCTACTCAGTTTTAAATGGTGAACGAAAACTGGGATGCTAAGTGATGTTGTTTATTGTTTTTAAGCTGAGATGAAATGTGACAAGTGATATAATTTGTTGTACAATGGTTTATATTTTGTACAAAAATTTGGACAGGGATATTTTTCTTGGTGGCTGATATGTTGTATATTGGGGCTGAGATGATATTACAGTGTACTAATGCTTCATGCATTAATTATCTTGTACAAAAATATATATTTATTTATCTTCCTTCATCTCGGCTGTACAAATATGAAGAAAGTTTGGTGTGGCTCCCTTGGCAAGCTAATGCATATGTATATTTTATTTTTACTTTGTTTCTTACTTTCATATATACGAATACTTGTTTCATACTTGAATGTATTTGCTTTCTTTCTTAAGTTATATTGCTTTGTAATCTAAATGAAGTTCTACATATCAATGTTTATTTTTATTACATTTTGTAAGTGCATCTTGTTTGTGTTTTCATTTCATTATCTAACATCTAATTAATCATACCCAAAATACAAATTTATTTCCTAAGGTATTTGAATTTAAATCCCAAGTCAAATTTTCAACTTATCTTATAAACATGTTTAAATTCTAATATCCAAATTAATTCTCGATTATTTATATTAATTACCAATTATTTTCACAATATCTATTCAAAATTTAAATCTATTAACAAATTTAAACTTAATAAAATTCGGGATCGTTACAGATTTCCCCCCTTAAAAGAATTTCGACCCCGAAATTTTCCAAGGAGACACAAAGATAGATGAAGAATGTTTCATCAAATCAAACTGAACATCTATTCTGCATTTGGCTTACCAAATCAGAATATCAAAAATAGATACAAGAACGAATCTGTCTTAGCTATTTTTCCACAAGATACTCGGGTTATCCAGATCTACGAAATATGCAGTGGCATTGGTTAGTCCGAAAGGATAACTAACCATTCATAGAATATACTGGGACCCAAATAGACAGATATATTGAAACAATTTCAAAACTTTTTAGTTTAGAAACCAAATTATACCTATCAACCATAGCAATCAAAGCAAACAATTCATCCAAACAAACAATTATGACCTATTTGGAGTTTACGTCCCATTTTAATATATTGAATCTCTTCCTGGATCTACTAGGAATTATCAAAGAATTAAGGAAAGAGATGTTGAACAAAAAAAGTTTGATGGAGAAAAGATTGTTTCCTTGTTGGTACAGGGTATTGACCATTTATAGTCGTATTTACCTGTCCCCTATCTCATCCTCTTCTTGCACTCATACTTACTATCAGTGGATAGCAAGAGAATTTACTGAGGCACACAGATGGATATCTTAAGGATACTCATTCTAGGGTATACTTCACCCTATCTCTAATGAGTTACTTAATGTGTTATACTCCATAGCTAAAGTTTAACCTTCAGCTCTGGTACCACTTGTAATGACCCTAAAATCGGCCTTCGAAAATCAGCACCCGTACTTCACTTGTACTCGAATGTCGTAGATTCAAACGTCGGATCCGGTTCACCGTAGCTTATAACACCATTAAGTATAACAACACAGCGGAAGAAAGAAAACAATGATATCATATACAACTCAAATGAATACAATATCCAGAATGATATACAACAATGATATGAATATGATACAACAATATCAGAGACAAATAAAGATGCTACAGTGGAAACAACATAACTGATAACTCCAATGATCTGAAAAAAAGAATGAATCCAACAACTCCAACATCAAGCTCGAAACACCAACCAATGCACCAAGATAAGCAGGTGCAGTCATCCACTCCGATGAAGTGAACTAGCTCCAGATAATCTACTAAACCTGAGTATCTGAGAAACCCAACTCTAGACTGCCCATGTAGAAAATTGTGGGCACCCAGAAATTAGGAAGGGAACAATAAACTTCGGGTCAGTCATGGGACTGGTGTGAGCAACAAAAATAGTTTATCTTTAAACAAACAACAAAAGAATTTTAAACATTGAAATTCGCAATGCTTTTGGAAAATGAAACTACCATAAGACCTCTCGCCACACACACAATGCAATCGCAGAATTGGAGGAGATTTCTTCTTATGATAGTCAAACATGCTTACTACGCACGAAAAACTCTTTTGATATTATTACTAGTGCATAGTGTAGGAAAACCTTTCGAAAGTATAATATTAATCTTAGCCAGCATACAACCATTATTGTATGCTTACTATAGCTACTATGTTCAATAGCAGGTTACCGCCACATTCCATAGCAGGTTATACAACTAAAACCGTACAAGGTTCGTATTGTTTCTTTGGATTTCCAACAAATGGTCAGGCAAAGGAACTTCCTTACACCGAAATAGAAATGCCTCTGGAAAGACACCCCAAGAACCTAACCGGATCTCTGCAAACACAAGGTCGACGCTACCTCATGCTTTAACCAAGCTGTAACTAGGTAACTAACACACAAGCTATGCCATCCCCGGTCGTTACCGACCTTTATCCGAGGTACCTCGATCACAAAGCAACAACCACAAAGTATAATAAATTTGCAGCTTCAACATAGGTAAAATATCTGGGCTCCATACCATGATATCACCTTTTATCCCGAAGGAAATGACATACCCTAGGGGCACGATCCCTACAAATCTTGCCGCAGCATTCCTGTTTCGACCATTACCGGGTTGTGAGGCTCGACGAAGTCTCGTCCACAAAGCCACGCTTTTTCACAAAGCCACGCTTTTTCACAAAGCCACGCTTTGATCAACAAATGATCAACAGCACTTCATATGCCACATTACCACATTGGTAATGTATCACTAGTAACCATCAACTACATAACGTCTGAGCTTGTACGTCTCAGAGAAGGGTGTTAAGCTAAGAGAATAAATTCTCCGCCACCAACAGAAATGTATTTGATAGAAACTAGCTTTACATCTCAAAGTGTAACGTCAGACACACATCCATACAAGTCCGTTCCGGGATCGAACGGAACCGAAGGCACTTCCAAAGAAGCCCTTGCAAATCTGGATAATTTCTAATCACGTCTGGACTTCCCATCACAAGGTGTGATAAAATCTCTAAACCGGGGACCAGTCGATGCAGAGACATTCGACGAGTTGTCCTTTCGTTTTCGAAAATATCCGGTCTTTACCACCGGTCTTCAAATGCAATCCATATACGACATATCATTATTCGGAATGGGTTGTATGACACAAAGGTCCTCTCCCGGCTAAACCGAATAACGAACGTAATTAAAAATCATATGGATACTGGGGTCCCAGTTAAATCACGGCTTAAAGCCCAAAACTTTTCATTCGAATGGTTAAAACAAATTACCATTTCCAATCTTTTAAACAAAAAGATTCAATTCACAAAGTTCACCCCATTCACAAAGATCCATTCATGGATTTCAAAACAATTTCCATTTTAATTGAATAGGTTTACTCGTTAAATCTTTAAATCAAGATTTAACTTATAGCTTTCAAAACTCGTTTCCAAAGATTCATTCATAGTCTTTCAAAACAATTCCATTTCAAGTTGGATTAACTCGTTCGGTCTTTGAATTAAAGACTCATTTCATAGTTTTCAAAACATTTCAATTCTATTTCAAATTTGAAACCATTCAACACAAATTTGAAGTTCATTACTTATGTGAAAGCTTTTACTATTTGAAAACAAATAGTTTCATTTCAGAAAAATCCAGTTATATTTACACGAGTTAAAACCCTTGAATTAAATTCAAATTCCCAAATCAAAACCTTTAAAATGGTTTAACCCATGTATAACTTGTACAGCATCTTTAATTTGTAATTTCAAATCATAGGATTCAATTTCAAACTTGAATTCAAATTTAAATCAAATTATTTAAATTTTCAAAACTCGAGTAAGTTATTCAAAATAACTTTTATCTTTGAAACTCATTTACAAAAGCGTTAACATTTAACCCAGATCCATTTCCAAAATCAATTGAAATTAAAATTTCAATTTCAAAAATATTAAATTTAAATCATCTGTGACTTAACCGATTTCCATGTGAAATCCATATTTGTGTGTGTAAAAGTGTAGTCCAGGGGTTTCACACAGTAGTGCAACATTATTCAATCATCACAGATCAGAATACAGAAATATAGTTGATAAGTGGTATAAACTATAACGCTTATCTTTCATTCACATAACACAGATATATATATCACAGATAATAAATTACATCATAGATAATTAATTACATTACAGATCACAACATAAATCGGGATATATCACAAAGCATCACATATCAGGGATATCAAACAATTCAACATCCAATATAATCCAAACGTCCATAAGTAAGATCCACTTAATTATCTGATTAATTTAAATCAGATTAATTCCTATGAATAAATTTGCTAGTCATGGTAAATTAATAATCCATTAATTACAAAACATTTAATAAATTATCCTTTAATTAATCATTAATTAACCCTTAATTAATAATTTAATCCTTAATTAATTATTCTTAATTAATTGCAATAACTAAGTAATTACTCCTTAATTAATAATTTTTTAATCACTTGATTAATCAATTTTAATCATTAATTAATTACTTTTAATTATTTAATTAAGAAATTAATCATTTAATTACTTTCATTAAGTAATTATCCTTTTAAGTAATTGTCCATAATTACTTTCATTAATTAATAAATCATTAACAACTTAAGATCTTAATTAACTGAAAGATAAACATTTTATCTTTATTTATTACTCCATAAATTTTGAAAATAAATTATCATCATTCTATTAACTTAAACCCTTAAGTAAATTAACCTTTTTTTAAAACTTGTAAAATCATAAACCCGAGGCCATTCCAATGAGACCCAAGCCAGATGCCATTGTACCCGAGACCCTCTTCGAGTTAAACTTCAAAACCCCCGAGTTACCCCTTTTCCTTTTAAAACTTTGTTATATACTTAAAATTTTAAACCTGTAAAAAATGATTTGAATCACCCGATGTGATGCTCGAGTCATCTCATCACCATACCTGAGCCAAACTCGTAAATCCCCGAGACAATCCTCCTCATCTTCTCGAATACAAACGCTGACACCAATTCCATTGCCGTGCACGTGCACGAGACGCCGGAGCCACGGCGATCGACGCTGCCACCTCCCACATGTCGCCGTCCATCGACTCACGCCCTCAGGCCAACCAATTCGTCGAATCCACGATGAATTCGAAATCGAGGAACTTAATCCAACCTGGAACAGAATTTGATCACCACAAACTTCCTCGTACCGCCACCACAGATCATCAGCGAGCCCGTGATCACTACCAGAGCTCCACCGTTCAACCACGTACACATTCCCCCACCTCCGATCGGTTCCGATCCACCTACGATATTCCACGAGCTCGATGAACAACATCGATCAAACTGGGTCATTAAACCCTACTTCGCCTCCACCAGGCTACTCTGGCCATCAGAATATTTTTCCATTATTTTTCCCGAGTGATACGTCCTCCAAGCTTGCTTCAGCCAAAAAGGTCGGCCCTCCTCCCATCGCCGATCGCCAGCAATCGAGCCATTTCTCGACTCTGTTCAACTCAAAAGCTCACTCGATTCCCAAATTTAAAAATCACAAAACTATTTTTAAAAATCATAACTTTCGAAGATGAATCTAAACATGTATTTGAAACATGAAATCTACACATTTGATTTTTGACCAATTTTAATTTGTCACTGTAAATTTATTTATTTTCAGATAAATATACTTCATAATTCTACTTGTTTTTATCTTAAATTTTTGTATCACATTATTATAATCAATTTCCTTTTAAACATCATATTTTTTAATGATTTAGATGAAGAGATAAGAATTATTTTTGAGAGATCTTAGGCCTGTCAAACAGAGGTATGCATATGCATACAGACATACATGCATACATTTAGTGTTTTAAATTTGTATACCCAAACAGAACAAATCATTTCAATATATCATTTTCATCCATCATCACAGACTTAAGAAAATAAAGGAGATCAAGTTTTAAAAATGGAAGTTTGCTCACCTTGACTAAGAAATAAACAGAGCTTTACTTTTCTTTGATGAAACAGGCTTGTGAAAGTTGCAAGTTAAATCTGGTTTTGAACTTGTTAGCTGAAGCTTCTTCTGATCTCAGGCTTTGGATAAATTGTTTTGATGTTTTAAAGTTAATGTTTGTTTGAATATGAGATGATATTGTTTTGGTTCTACTCAGTTTTAAATGGTGAACGAAAATTGGGATGCTAAGTGATGTTGTTTATTGTTTTTAAGCTGAGATGAAATGTGACAAGTGATATAATTTGTTGTACAATGGTTTATATTTTGTACAAAAATTTGGACAGGGATATTTTTCTTGGTGGCTGATATGTTGTATATTGTGGCTGAGATGATATTGCAGTGTACTAATGCTTCATGCAATAATTATCTTGTACAAAAATATATATTTTTATCTTCTTTCATCTCGGCTGTACAAATATGAAGAAAGTTTGGTGTGGCTCCCTTGTCAAGCTAATGCATATGTATATTTTAGTTTTACTTTGTTTCTTACTTTCATATATACGAATATTTGTTTCATACTTGAATGTATTTTCTTTCTTTCTTAAGTTATATTGCTTTGTAATCTAAATGAAGTTCTACATATCAATGTTTATTTTTATTACATTTTGTAAGTGCATCTTGTTTGTGTTTTCATTTCATTATCTAACATCTAATTTAATCATACCTAAAATACAAATTTATTTCCTAAGGTATTTGAATTTAAATCCCAACTCAAATTTTCAATTTATCTTACAAACATGTTTAAATTCTAATATCCAAATTAATTCTCGATTATTTATATTAATTACCAATTATTTCACAATTTCTATTCAAAATTTAAATCTATTAACAAATTTAAACTTAATAAAATTCGGGATCGTTACATATTTCCCCCCTTAAAAGAATTTTGTCCCCGAAATTTTCCAAGGAGACACAAAGATAGATGAAGAATGTTTCATCAAATCAAACTGAACATTTATTCTGCATTTGGTATACCAAATTAGAATATCAAAAATAGATACAAGAATGAATCTGTCTTAGCTATTTTTCCACAAGATACTCGGGTTATCCAGATCTACGAAATATGCAGTGGCATTGGTTAGTCCGAAAGGATAACTAACCATTCGTAGAATATACTGGGACCCAAATAGACAGATATATGGATACAATTTCAAAACTTTTTAGTTTAGAAACCAAATTATACCTATCAACCATAGCAATCAAAGCAAACAATTCATCCAAACAAAAAATTCTGACCTATTTGGAGTTTACGTCCCATTTTAATATATCGAATCTCTTCCTGGATCTACCAGGAATTATCAAAGAATTAAGGAAAGAGATGTTGAATAAAAAAAGTTTGATAGAGAAAAGATTGTTTCCTTGTTGGTACAGGGTATTGACCATTTATAGTCGTATTTCCCTGTCCCCTATCTCATCCTCTTCTTGCACTCATACTTACTATCAGTGGATAGCAAGAGAATTTACTGAGGCACACGGACGGATATCTTAAGGATACTCATTCTAGGGTATACTTCACCCTATCTCTAATGAGTTACTTAATGTGTTATACTCCATAGCTAAAGTTTAACCTTCAGCTCTGATACCACTTGTAATGACCCTGAAATCGGCCTTCGAAAATCGGCACCCGTACTTCACTTGTACTCGAATGCCGTAGATTCAAACGCCGGATCCGGTTCACCGGAGCTTATAACACCATTAAGTATAACAACACAGCGGAAGAAAGAAAACAATGATATCATATACAACTCAAATGAATACAATATCCAGACTGATATACAACAATGATATGAATATGATACAACAATATCAGAGACAAATAAAGATGCTACAGCGAAAACAACATAACTGATAACTCCAATAATCTAAAAAAAAGAATGAATCCAACAACTCCAACATCAAGCTTGAAACACCAACCAATGCACCAAGATAAGCAGGTGCAGTCATCCACTCCGATGAAGTGAACTAGCTCAAGATAATCTACTAAACCTGAATATTTGATAAACCCAAATCTAGACTGCCCGTGTGGAAAATTGTGGGCACCCAGAGTTTAGGAAGGGAACAATAAACTCTGGGTCAGTCATGGGACTGGTGTGAGCAACAAAAACAGTTTATCTTTAAACAAACAATAAAAGAATTTTAAACATTGAAATTCGCAATGCTTTTGGAAAATGAAACTACCATAAGACCTCCCGCCACACACACAATGCAATCGCAGAATTGGAGGAGATTTCTTCTTATGATAGTCAAACATGGTTACTATGCAAGAAAAACTCTTTTGATATTATTACTAGTGCATAGTGTAGGAAAACCTTTCGAAAGTATAATATTAATCGTAGCCAGCATACAACCATTATTGTATGCCTACTATAGCTACTATGTTCAATAGCAGGTTACCGCCACATTCCATAGCAGGTTATACAACTAAAACCGTACATGGTTCGTATTGTTTCTTTGGATTTCCAACAAATGGTCAGGCAAAGGAACTTCCTTACACCGAAATAGAAACGCCTCTGGAAAGATGCCCCGAGAACCTAACCGGATCTCTGCAAACACAAGGTCGACGCTACCTCATGCTTTAACCAAGCTGTAACTAGGTAACTAACACACAAGCTATGCCATCCCCGGTCGTTACCGACCTTTATCCGAGGTACCTCGATCACAAAGCAACAACCGCAAAGTATAATAAATTTGCAGCATCAACATAGGTAAAATATCTGGGCTCCATACCATGATATCGCCTTTTATCCCGAAGGAAATGACATACCCTAGGGGCGCGACCCGTACAAACCTTGCCGCAACATTCCTGTTTCGACCATTACCGGGTTGTGAGGCTCGACGAAGTCTCGTCCACAAAGCTACGCTTTTTCCCAAAGCAAGGCTTTTTCACAAAGCCACGCTTTTTCACAAAGCCACGCTTTGATCAACAAATGATCAACAGCACTTCGTATGCCACATTACCACATTGGTAATGTATCACTAGTAACCATCAACTACATAACCTCTGAGCTCGTACGTCTCAGAGAAGGGTGTTAAGCTAAGAGAATAAATTCTCCGCCACCAACAGAAATGTATTTGATAGAAACCAGCTTTACATTTCAAAGTGTAACGTCAGACACACATCCATACAAGTCCGTTCCGGGATCGAATGGAACCGAAGGCACTTCCAAAGAAGCCCTTGCAAATCCGGATAATTTCTAATCACGTCCGGACTTCCCATCACAAAGGGTGATAAAATCTATATACCGGGGACCAGTCGATGCAGAGACATTCGACGAGTTGTACTTTCGTTTTCGAAAATATCCGGTCTTCACCACCGGTCTTCAAATGCAATCCATATACGACGTATCATTATTCGGAATGGGTTGTATGACACAAAGGTCCTCTCCCGGCTAAACCGAATAACGAGTGCAATTAAAAATCATATGGATACTGGGGTCTCAGTTAAATCATGGCTTAAAGCCCAAAACTTTTCATTCGAATGGTTAAAACAAATTACCATTTCCAATCTTTTAAACAAAAAGATTCAATTCACAAAGTTCACCCCATTCACAAAGATCCATTCATGGATTTCAAAACAATTTCCATTTTAATTGAATAGGTTTACTCGTTAAATCTTTAAATCAAGATTTAACTTATAGCTTTCAAAACTCGTTTCCAAAGATTCATTCATAGTCTTTCAAAACAATTCCATTTCAAGTTGGATTAACTCGTTCGGTCTTTGAATTAAAGACTCATTTCATAGTTAACAAAACATTTCAATTCTATTTCAAACTTGAAACCTTTCAACACAAATTGGAGGTTTATTACTTATGTGAAAGCTTTTTCTATTTGAAAACAAATAGTTTCGTTTTAGAAAAATCCAGTTATATTTACACGAGTTAAAACCCTTGAATTAAATTCAAATTCCCAAATCAATACCTTTAAAATGGTTTAACCCATGTATAACTTGTACAGCATCTTTAATCCCTAATTTCAAATCATAGGATTCAATTTCAAACTTGAATTCAAATTTAAATCAAATTATTTAAATTTTCAAAACTCGAGTAAGTTATTCAAAATAACTTTTATCTTTGAAACTCATTTACAAAAGCGTTAACATTTAACCCAGATCCATTTCCAAAATCAATTGAAATTAAAATTTCAATTTCAAAAATATTAAATTTAAATCATCTGTGACTTAACCGATTTCCATGTGAAATCCATATTTGTGTGTGTAAAAGTGTAGTCCAGGGGTTTCACACAGTAGTGCAACATTATTCAATCATCACAGATCAGAATACAGAAATATAGTTGATAAGCAGTATAAACTATAACGCTTATCTTTCATTCACATAACACAGATATATATATCACAGATAATAAACTACATCACAGATAATTAATTACATTACAGATCACAACATAAATCAGGATATATCACAAAGCATCACATATCAGGGATATCAAACAATTCAACATCCAATATAATCCAAACGTCCATAAGTAGGATCCACTTAATTATCTGATTAATTTAAATCAGATTAATTCCTATGAATAAATTTGCTAGTCATGGTAAATTAATAATCCATTAATTACAAAACATTTAATAAATTATCCTTTAATTAATCATTAATTAACCCTTAATTAATAATTTAATCCTTAATTAATTATTCTTAATTAATTGCAAAAACTAAGTAATTACTCCTTAATTAATAATTCTTTAATCACTTGATTAATCAATTTTAATCATTAATTAATTACTTTTAATTAAATAATTAAGAAATTAATCATTTAATTACTTTCATTAAGTAATTATCCTTTTAAGCAATTGTTCTTAATTACATTCATTAATTAATAAATCATTAACAACTTAAGATCTTAATTAACTAAAAGATAAACCATTTTATCTTTATTTATTACTCCATAAATTTTGAAATTAAATTATCATCATTCTATTAACTTAAACCCTTAAGTAAATTAACCTTTTTTTAAAACTTGTAAAATCATAAACCCGAGGCCATTCTAGTGAGACCCAAGCCAGATGCCATTGTACCCGAGACCCTCTTCGAGTTAAACTTCAAAACCCCCGAGTTCCCCTTTTCCTTTTAAAACTTTGTTATATACTTAAAATTTTAAACCTGTAAAAAAACGATTTGAATCACCCGATGTGATGCTCGAGTCATCTCATCACCATACCCGAGCCAAACTCGTAACTCCCCGAGACAATCCGACTCATCTTCTCGAATACAAACGTTGACACCAATTCCATCGCCATACACGTGCACGAGACGCTGGAGCCACGGCGATCGACGCTGCCACCTCCCACATGTCGCCATCCATCGACTCACGCCCTCTGGCCAACCAATTCGTCGAATCCACGATGAATTCGAAATCGAGGAACTTAATCCAACCTGGAACAGAATTCGATCACCACAAACTTCCTCGTACCACCACCACAGATCATCAGCGACCCCGTGATCACTACCAGAGCTCCACCGTTCAACCACGTACCCATTCCCCCACCTCCGATCGGTTCTGATCCACCCACGATATTCCACGAGCTCGATGAACAACATCGATCAAACTGGGTCGTTAAACCCTACTTCGCCTCCACCAGGCTACTCTGGCCATCAGAATATTTTTCCATTATTTTTCCCGAGTGATACGTCCCCCAAACTTGCTTCAGCCAAAAAGGTCGTCCCTCCTCCCATCGCCGATCACTAGCAATCGAGCCATTTCTCGATTCTGTTCAATTCAAAAGCTCACTCGATTCCCAAATTTTAAAATCACAAAACTATTTTTAAAAATCATAACTTTGGAAGACGAATCTAAACATGTATTTGAAACATGAAATCTACACATTTGATTTCTGACCAATTTTAATTTGTCACTGTAAATTTATTTATTTTCAGATAAATATACTTCATAATTCTACTTGTTTTTATCTTAAATTTTTGTATCACATTATTATAATCAATTTCCTTTTAAACATCATATTTTTTAATGATTTAGATGAAGAGATAAGAATTATTTCTGAAAGTTCTTAGTCCTGTCAAACAGAGGTATGCCTATGCATACAGACATACATGCATACATTTAGTGTTTTAAATTTGTATACCCAAACAGAACAAATCATTTCAATTTATCATTTTCAGCCATCATCACAGACTTAAGAAAATAAAGGAGATCAAGTTTTAAAAATGGAAGTTTGCTCACCTTGACTAAGAAATAAACAGAGCTTTACTTTTCTTTGATGAAACAGGCTTGTGAAAGTTGCAAGTTGAATCTGGTTTTGAACTTGTTAGCTGAAGCTTCTTCTTGATCTTAGGCTTTGGATAAATTGTTTTGATGTTTTAAAGTTAATGTTTGTTTGAATATGAGATGATATTGTTTTGGTTCTACTCAGTTTTAAATGGTGAACGAAAACTGGGATGCTAAGTGATGTTGTTTATTGTTTTTAAGCTGAGATGAAATGTGACAAGTGATATAATTTGTTGTACAATGGTTTATATTTTGTACAAAAATTTGGATAGGGATATTTTTCTTGGTGGCTGATATGTTGTATATTGTGGCTAAGATGATATTGCAGTGTACTAATGCTTCATGCATTAATTATCTTGTACAAAAATATATATTTATTTATCTTCCTTCATCTCGGCTGTACAAATATGAAGAAAGTTTGGTGTGGCTCCCTTGGCAAGCTAATGCATATGTATATTTTATTTTTACTTTGTTTCTTACTTTCATATATACGAATACTTGTTTCGTACTTGAATGTATTTTCTTTCTTTCTTAAGTTATATTGCTTTGTAATCTAAATGAAGTTCTACATATCTATGTTTATTTTTATTACATTTTGTAAGTGCATCTTGTTTGTTTTTTATTTTACTTATTTTATAAGTATAGCTTGGTTGTATTTTATTTTACTTTACAATATTTAATTTTTATAGTTTATATAATTCTAGAATTATTTATATCTTCATTTCATTATCTAACATCTAATTTAATCATACCCAAAATACAAATTTATTTCCTAAGGTATTTGAATTTAAATCCCAATTCAAATTTTCAATCTATCCTATAAACATGTTTAAATTCTAATATCCAAATTAATTCTCGATTATTTATATTAATTACCAATTATTTTCACAATTTCTATTCAAAATTTAAATCTATTAACAAATTTAAACTTAATAAAATTCGGGATCGTTACAATAGGAGTGAGGACAAGGCATGCAAGTTGTTAAGATCCATTTATGGTCTTAAACAAGCTTCAAGAAGTTAAAATAAGTGTCTTGATAAAGTAATTAAACAGTTTGGCTTTTATCAGAACATAAGAAGCGTGCGCATATCCGAAAGAACAAGGAACTGCTATATTGTTCTTAATTTTAGACATTGATAATTTATTACTGACTGGCAATGACATTGATCTGTTGCAATTAGTAAAAGCTCGGTCGTCCAAAAACTTCTCCATGAAGGATTTGGGAGAAGTAACCAATATATTAGGTACTAAGGTTTATAGAATAGATCTAAAAGGATGCTTGATTGTCACAATCCACGTTCATAGATATCATATTAAAAAGGTTTAGTATAGAGAATTCCAAGTGTGAAACTATTCCGACGCAATATGAAATTATCATTTCTAAGAAAGACGCTCCACATATTAATGAGGAGAAAAAACGTATGAAGAGGATACCGTATGCATCGGCAATCAATTCCATAATGTACATCATCTTATGTACTAAGTCGGATGTGGCTTATGCATTAGGATGCGTAAACCGATACCAATTTAATACTGGAGAAAAACATTGGACTGTTGTAAAATGTATACTTAAGTATTTAAGAAATATAAGGATTTATATATCAAAATGGAAACCCCTGGTATGCAGACTCAAGCTTTCAAAGTGGTATCGATGATAGTAAGTCTATATCGGATTACGTTTTTACTTTAAATAATGGGGCTATTAGTAAGAAAAATTCAATACAAGAAATGGTAGCTGATTCCACGATTGATGCCGAGTACATTGCACTAAACGAAGCAGTTAAAGAAGCGGTATAGATGCGCAAATTTATGAGTCAGCTAAAAGAGTAAACATGGAAGATTTAATGATATTGTTTTGTGACACCAATACTGGGATGCAGATTGCAAAGGAATCTAGAGCACAAAAAAATCAATCCTCGAGTTCCACGAGAACAAAGTCGTCTTAATTTTAAGAGTACAATACTACAAATTTGCGGTTTTCTGACGCGCATTTGGCGACGTTAGAGATGCCACGATGTCGTCAAAAGCCCCGACAGAAAACTGAGTGTCACCAAATTATTTGGCATTGCTAAGGCGTCAGGAAATTGGCGTCATTGTGGCATCGCTAAATTTTAATGATGCCTTTGCAATACATGTTTATCTCAAAAAAATAGCGTCGCAATGACGTCGCTAATTTTTATGACGCCATTACAACGCAAATGTTCTAAAGCAAATAATTAATCGCAATACTGTCGCTAAATTTTAGCGACACCATTGTAACACTTGCACCATCTGACTACTATGAAACTCACCAGCAGTTCTCCTACAATCGTAATTCAAACAAAATCATCATATAAAGCCAAATCAGTTGTTCTAAACAAACACCATAATTAACATATATCATCACAAACAATCATATATATGCAAAGCTTATATATTTAACCAATAAATCACGATAAACAAATACAAATTAAGTCACAACATAATCATAATTAATAAAAATAAAATTACATAATCACATGACAATTTCAATTCCAACCCAACATGTCGGAATAAGACTTAATAACATAAATACATATATTTAATACATGAATCATGTCCAAATAAAGCAACTTATCTATCATGTGACATCCCTCAATCGTTTTCACTCCTTGTGGAGCATATGTCTCTCGTTCGATTCAATGCTTCTTGCGCTGAATGTGTTATCTTTGTATATATAAATGATGACATTAACACATATACATTTGTTACCACTAGGAGCCATACAATAAAAATTATACTGGTCACATGAATAAATCCCAACAACAAAATTTGTTGTTGAAATGCTCTGGTTGACTCTATATCAGTTAAAACTAAATTTTAATCTGTGTTTAAAACTCAGCTACTAAGTTTAAACCTCAGTTACAAAACTATGCTTTTATTTAAAAAAACTAAATTTTATGACAGTTTTTCAAAAACCAAAAATTTACATAATTCATACAAATTTGGTTTATTGCAGATGCAATATGTGCAATGGCTTGGGAGAACTACAGTGTGTAATGTGTGCCTCACGTTGGCTGATAAGCTGCCATGCATGTGATGGGAGAGGTCTTGTGCTCACAAGAAATGTTGCTCTTGTTAGCTGGTAAGCAATATACTTTGATCAACACATATTATACCAATGGATGCATTTTTAACAGGGAAAAATATAATGAATCAGTAGTTGTATCTACCAGTAAAATATTCTATCACTTTTATATTTTGTTGGACAAATGACACGATTTAGCATTTTTTCCTTTAGATTTTTCTAAGTTTCACCTAGAATAGTACAAGTTAGTGGTTGGGTGGCTAACCCAGTGAGAACTAGTCACTCTAAACCATGTCATATACATGTGTGTTTACATTAAATATCAAAAGTTCAGTAGTAAATATATGGCAACTTGTCTTAATTAAATTGAAAAAAAAGAAGTTGAAAAGTTGAATCACTTTCTCAAGGTCATGGACAATGACTTTTCAATCTGATTAGGCTATGAACTTGATTACTTCAAAATTTATCATTCTTTTTTACTAATACACAGGCTTATAATGTGTTCATGAACAATTATGAATCACGTGAATGCATGAATTGCTTTGTTGCCAAGTTAACAGAGCACCTGAAAACTTATGAACATAATATACACACTCCATGCATATATTAAATACTGCATAGATTGAAAGTTGATATTGTAATGCACTTGACATTTATCAATACCTTGACTAGTAACATCATGTAGTTGGTGGAACTCTTCCATTGTGAATAACTGTCAGGAACTCTTCCATTGATAATCGTCTAAACATATTTTTTATTCAAGCTTCATAACTAGGTTGTAAAGTATCTTCTATTAGAATTGAATGAGTTTTATTGGGGAATGTGAAGGCATTAATTGCCTTGGAAGTTGAATAGTCCCACATCTTAGAATATAATAAAATATTTGTTTTCATATACTAAGATGTGGACACTATGACAATTCATATAGACAAAGAGAGACATAAGCCATGACGGGCGGTGTGTTACCACCCCGCACGCGCGTGTGCCCACGGTGTGGACAAATGGGCGTTTGAGGCGTATTAGAGACACTTAACACTTTGTAGTTGGCTTGGCTTGGGTGTTCAGACCGAACAGTTTCTTTTTATATTTTCAAAATTCAAACGGTCGCACCACCTGGTAAAGGGTCGCAACCTTTCCAATAGTCACGACCATTCAAACAGACACCTCCCCCTCGAATAGGCACCTCCCCGTGCCTATATATAGGCAGAACGAAATCAGAAACTAACATAGAATAATTTTCTGCATTTCTTTCTCCACCAAACTCTGTTCTAAAAATCCTCTCTTGAGTTCGTCGTTGTTTTGCAATTGCCAGCGCAGCACTGTTGAGATCGGTCTGTTTCATCTTGGGAAACAGTTGCTCATCGACCCTTCAGCGCCATTGAGGGAGCAATTATGTTTCAAGGAAACGGTTTTACGGGACTCGGATAAAACTCAACGGTAATCTGTTTACCAGTATTGCACATAATTGCAACAGTTTCCCAACGCTTTTGTAACATTACTGTACTACTCTATATACAGTTTAGTAACACTTTCCCGACGTTACTAAAATAACAAATTCGTAATGCCTTTCTGACGTTATGAATAACAATCTTGAAACAGAATTTTGTATTTTGTTTGTCACTGATTGGAGTCACTGTATTTCAGACAATGGCTCAAGACAGTAATACATCGGCAGTCAAACCAATCGTGGCCACCACTGAAAACAGAACAATGGTTCCAACAACCACTGTCGCTTTTTCACATGGTGCGAGGCCAGAAAATTTTTTTGGAGTAGATTTCAAATGCTGGCAATAGAAAATGTTGTTTTACTTGACTACTCTTAACCTTGCGCAATTTCTCACTGAGGATACTCCGGAAGTGGCGAACTAGAGACTAATGCTACCAAAGTTGAAGCATTCAACATATGGAACGGTTCGGACTTCATATGCAAAAATTACATATTAAATGGACTGGATAACAGTCTGTATAATTTGTACCGTACAATGAAGAATTCGAAACTACTCTGGGCTTCCCTGGATAAAAAGTACAAAACGAAGGATGCTAGAATGAAAGAGTTCATTGTCGAAAAGTTCCTCGATTTCAAAATGATTGATGCCAAAGCCGATATCAGTCAAATCCAGGAGTTGCAGGTAATAATACACGAAATTCATGATGAAGGGATGTCCTTGAGCGAATCATTTCAAGTGGTTGCTGCCATCGAAAAGCTACCCCCATTATGGAAAGATTTCAAGAATTATCTAAAACATAAGCGCAAGGAAATGACTATGGAAGATCTTGTAATTCGACTTAGAATCGAAGAGGACAACAAGAAATCAGAAAAGAAAACCACCAATGCAATAGTGGCAAAAGCAAATGTAGTCGAGACTGATAAAAACAACAAGCGGAAACGGGAATACAATCCAAACACAAAAAAACGAAAGAAGTTCCAAGGAAACTGTCACAACTGCGGGAAGAAAGGACATAAGGCCAGTGATTGCCGAGGTCCAAAGAAAAAGGAAGAACAAGTAAATATCACTGATTGCGAGAAACTCTTTGATGACATTTCTGAAATGAACTTGTCTGTGGTGATTTATGAATGCAACTTAATTGGCAACTCCAAAGACTGGTTTGTGGACACTGGTGCCACAAAACATATATGCGCCAATAAGTGGATGTTCTCCAACTATAAACCTATGACACAAGAAGAACAACTGTTTATGGGAAATTCCTCCACATCAAAGGTAGAAGGAAAGGCAGAATTGTGCTAAAGATGACCTCTGGAAAAGAACTTACGCTGAATGAAGTTTTGCACGTCCCGGACATTCGAAAGAATTTGGTTTCTAGTTCACTACTCAGCAAAAATGGCTTCAAGTTATTCTTTATATCCGATAACTTTGTTTTATCAAAGAACAGAGTTTATGTTGGGAAAGGATATGTGAGTGATGGCTTGTTTAAAATGAATGTAATGACTGTTATACCAAAGGATTGTGATAATAAAGTTAATTCTTCTATTTATATCGCTGAATCCTCTAATATATGGCATGCCAGATTAGGCCATGTTAATTTTGATACATTACAAAAAATGATTAACTTAGACTTTATACCTAAGTTTTCAATAGATCCAAGTTATAAATGTGAAACTTGTGTTGAAGCAAAATTGACTAGAACCTCATTTCATCATGTTAAAAGAGAAACCGAACCTCTAGACTTAATACACACAGATGTATGTGACTTAAAAATGTGTCAAACTAGAGGAGGAAAAAGGTACTTCGTCGCTTTCATTGATGATTATACAAGGTACTATTATGTGTATCTCCTTAGAAGCAAGGACGAGTCATTCGATATGTTTAAGCCGTATAAAGCAGAAGTTGAAAATCAACTTAATAAGAAAATAAAAGCTTTAAGAAGTGATAGAGGAGGAGAATATGAATTTCCCTTTGAGGAATTCTGCACTGAGCATGGTATTATATACCAAACTGCAGCCTCGTATTCACCTCAATCCAACGGTATAGCTGAATGGAAAAGTAGAACTCTTAAAGAAATGATTAATGCCTTACTAATTGGTTCTGCTTGCCAGATAACTTTTGGGGAGAAGCTATTCTTTCTACAAATCATATTTTAAATAAAATACCACAAAAGAAAACATCTAAATTTCCCCACGAACTTTGGAAAAATAGACCACCATCCTACAAATACTTAAAAGTGTGGGTGTCTTGCAAAAGTAGAGGTACCTAAACCAAAGAAGGTCAAAATTAGACTAAAAACCATCGATTTTGTATTCGTTGAATATGCACAAAACAATGCAGCTTATCGATTTTTGGTATACAAATCTGAAGTTGATGATATTCAAGTAAATACCATCATTGAATCGAGAAATGCTAGATTTTTCGAACACATATATCCTTTAAAACAGGGTACTGAAAATTATACTCAAAAGAGACCAAGGGAAACTGAAAACTCTAATTCTCTTGAGGATGCTGAACAAAATATTGATATTTTGGGCAAAATAGTACTAATCAACAAGTGGAAGAACCAAGAAGAAGAAAAAGGTCACGGACCTCAAGAACCTTTGGACCAGACTTCTACACATTTATGATAGAAGATGATCCATTAACGTACAAACAAGCTATGTCATCCACCGATGACCCTTACTGGAAGGAGGCCATTAACTCTGAGATCGAATCCATTATGGCTAACCATACATGGGAGTTAGTTGATTTACCTCGAGGGTGCAAGACCTTAGGTAATAAATGGATATTTAAGAAGAAATTGAAACCTGATGGTTCAATAGACAAGTATAAAGCTCCTCTTGTAGTCCAAGGATTTAGACAAAAGGAAGACCTGGATTATTCTGACACATACTCACCAGTAACTAGAAAAACATCAATTAGGATGCTTATTGCAATCGGATCCATACTTGATTTGGAAATACATCAAATTGATGTAAAAACTACATTTTTGAATGGTGAACTAGAATAAGAAATATATATGAAGCAACCTAAAGGGTTTTTGAGCCCAGGAAATGAGAATAGGGTGTGCAAGTTAGTAAAATCACTTTATGGCCTTAAACAAGCTCCAAAACAATGGCATGAGAAATTTGATGAAACTATGATATCAAATGGATTCAAAATAAATATACCAGATTAATGTGTTTATATAAAACATATATATTGGATATTTCATTGTTTGTCTGTAGGTTGATGATTTATTGATCATAGGTAATAATAAGGCCATAACAAAGCCAATAAAGGATATGTTATCCTCTAGATTCGACATGAAAAACCTAGGAATAGCTGATGTAATTTTGGGTGTCAAAATTCTTAAGACATCACAAGGATATGCATTATCTCAATCACATTACATTGCAAAAATACTTGAAAGGTTCAAACAACATAATATAACTATTGCAAAATGACCAGTAGATATGAACCAAAATTGGGTAAAGAACACTGGTGATGGTATCTATCAGCTTGAATACTCTCGTATACTAGGAAGTATCATGTATGTCATGAACTGCACTAGGCCAAATATCGCATATGCTGTAAGTAACCTGAGTAGGTATACCGACAATCCTGGTAAAAATCATTGGAAAGCGATAATTAGAGTTCTAGGATATCTAAAGTATACACAGAACCATGGATTATACTATATTAAATATCCTTCAATAGTGGAAGGATACAGTAATGCAAATTGGATAATTGGTTCAATTGACACAAAATCCACAAGTGGATATGTGTTCACATTAGGAAATGGAGCAATTTCACGAAAATCATGCAAATAGACTTGCATAGCAAGGTCAACAATGGAATCAGAATTTATTGCACTAGATAAAGTCGTAGAAGAAGCAGACTGGCTTCGAAATTTTTTGGAAGACATTCCGAATTGGAACAAACCCATGCCTCCAATATGCATACATTGTGATAGTGAATCAGCGATTGGAAGAGCTAATAGTACACTATACAACGGTAAATCTAGGCATATTCGTCGTAGACATAAAACCATAAGACAACTTCTCTCTAATGGAGTTATCACTATAGACTATGTAAGGTCAAACGATAACATTGCGGATCCACTAACAAAAGTCTTGCCTAGAGAGAAAGTTCAAACCTTGTCGATGGGAATGGGCTTAAGGCCCATAAACTAAAAGTTTCTCTAAAATGGAAACCCTACCTAGTTGATTGGAGATCCCAAGATCTAGGTTCAAAGGGACAACTAAGTTTAAGATAAACTTAATGGCACTGGTATACTCTCAAACCATTCCTATGATAAGTTAGTGCATTACTAGCTGGAGAATATGATAAGTTTTGATACTTTTAATGATTTCTGTACCTGATAATACTAAGGGACCAAGTAGGGAATTACGAATACCCTTTACAGGATCACCTACGTGAGTGTGAAGGCGTTGCTTCAAGGAGAATTGTGAGGACAAATTCTCTAAGCACTCATGAGACCAAGCTGGTGTTCGTGGCAAAAATGAGCACAAACAGAGAACCAAGGAGGATAAGAAATACTTATTGTGTGTTGTCTATTTTGGATTTACACAAAATTGTTTACAATTCAAAGACAACCTAGTCTACTGATTCGCCAGTAAGTTAAAAGGATAAACACTAGGAAAGTTCAAGGCCTACATGCTACTTTAACCGATATGATAAATATTTCGCATAATTTTAAGAACAAATTGAACAAATACTCATTCATGTGAGGGATTGTTAGAATTGAATGATTTTTATTGGGGAATGTGAAGGCATCAATTGCCTTGGAAGTTGAATAGTCCCACATCTTAGAATATAATTAAATATTTGTATTTATATACTAAGATGTGGACGTTATGACAATTCATATAGATAAAGAGAGACATAAGCCATGATGGGTGGTGCAACACACCACCCCGCACGTGCCCGTGCCCGCGCCCGCGCCTGCACCCGCATCCCGCATCGTGGGTGAATGGGCGTTTGAGGTGTACTGAGGGAGCAATTCTGTTTCCAGGAAATAATTTCACTGGACTCGGACAAAACTCAACGATAATCTGTTTACCAGTATTGCACATAATTGCAATAGTTTCACAATGCTTTTGTAACATTACTGTACTACTCTCTATATACAGTTTAGTAACACTTTTTTGACGTTACTAAAGTAACAATTTCTTAACACCTTTCTGACGTTATGAATAACATCTTCCCTATGTAGTGGTTGAAAATCCTTCATTTATTTATTCCAATATTTTCAAATACTTGAACTCAAAACCATTTTTTTCTGGTGTCTTACCATTGTCATCTTGAATTTTCTTTTTTCTTACCACTGTTGTTGGTTCGTCACTGCAGAAATATTATAAACATATGTCTTCAAAGTAGATATAATGATTATTATTCAAACTGTTATGATCTTAGAATAAATCAAATTTTCAGAGACCTTAATTCAAATCAATAAAAGGGTTTAACTTTTTTATTCAAAATGATTGTTGTTTCATAAATCTTAATTAGAAAATCATTTTTAAGGACGAACACTATAACAACCATATAGACTAACCTAATGAGTGGAAAACTAAAGATTTCATTTTGCTCCTAGACGCTGATTAAAAAAACCATTTGTAAACCTTAGTTTTTGAAAGGAATCAAATTCATACTTCATAAGAAACCTTAAACAATTACACATAAAAACATGCTTTGGAACCTTTGTGCTACAAATTATGCAATGATCAACAAAGCAGAACTATTTGTGTTCTATACTTTGAAGAAGAGGAAACAAATATCACCTTTTTTTAATTGTAAATTTCGGTGTTTTTATGGAATCTTACTAGAGCTAAATAGGGTTTCACCTAAAATCAGAAGATTTCGCTGCTAGGGTTCATCACATAAGGACAAAATAGCACAGAAGGATTCACGGCAACAAAAAGGTACAAATCATAGAAAATGATTGTAAGATTATCGTCACCGAATCACTAAGCGGTTTTGGACTTGGAAAACAAAGGAAAAAGGGATTACTAGAACGCGGAGAAACTAGGAGGAGAACGTACCAGAGGAGAGAAAGAGGCGAAAGCGGTCGTCAGCGTCAGATTGGAACACATAGTTATCCATAATCTACCTTCCAGAAATACTCTTTCCATCACGCAAAACGTGAAAAATAGAATTTTTCTTCACCGATTTAGAAACTAGGGTTAGAATTTTTTTTTCACTGATTTAGAAACTGTAGTGAAAAATTGAAAATTTTCTTAGTAAAGTCTGTAAACCCAAAAAATAACTTAGTAGTGAAAAATTGAATTTTTTCTTCATTGATTTAGAAATCCAATTCATATTTTCTTCAGAACTATAACTAAAAAAGTCTGTAAACCCAAAAAATAACTTAGTAGTGAAAAATTGAATTTTTTCTTCACTGATTTAGAAACTAGGGTTTTGAAGAAGCGGTGGTTCAGACAGTAAGAAACTGACAAGATAATGGAATTGAGAAGAAAGAAAGTACACAGCTTTCTAAGGGTATTTTAGTCTTTAAAATTTTATTTATTTTAGGGTGGCTACTAAGTAATTATCTGTGTTGAAACAGAATTTTCCTTTTATTAATTTGGGAGTGGAAGATAAAAAAACGAGTATGGATAGATTAATGTAGCCATGGGATATT
This sequence comes from Allium fistulosum, assembly GCA_030737815.1. Taxonomy (NCBI): domain Eukaryota; kingdom Viridiplantae; phylum Streptophyta; class Magnoliopsida; order Asparagales; family Amaryllidaceae; genus Allium; species Allium fistulosum. The sequence continues at coordinate 512,294,788 of CM060907.1, read as the reverse complement.
TTAATTGTAATTTTTTTTAATATTGAACAATTTTTTGTCTAATTCTATTCATACATCTACAATTCCCAAACGTACACCAAAAAATAAAATAAACTATTATACACCAAATATTATTTTACATACATCGTTTCTTTTAGAAAGTTACCCTTATTTTCATTTTCATTGTCTTCTCTCTTTCAAACTTAAAACTCATTTACGCATAACTAGAAATTCCTTACATTAAATTAAGTTAAAATCCAACAACACGAACTTTAGTTTTTTCCACTGATATTGTAACTTTTCTTCTTCTTTTTTCAATTTTTTTTAAATTTCAACAAAATCTTCTTTAATTTTAGAAAAAATAAACAGGTTTAAATTATGAATGTTGTCTTAATTGAAATCTTAGTTTTCACACTAAAATAATTCATTAACTTTTTTATCAATTATATAGTTTGGACCAAATTTCATTAATTTTAAGTTTAATTTGATGGATTATATGAAAAAGTTTTAAAAATACAATTAATAAAGGGGTTTTTGTTTAAAGGACAAAAATTTGTATTTTTTAGCCTCAAGGACACAGCCTCAATATTTTAGCCACAAGGAGAAACATTATCCCAAAACTTATGATAAGAACAAACATTCTTTCAAAATTAGTTATAAGGACAAACCGCCAAAATTATTAATCACCACTCGTCGCACCACCACCCACCGCCATCACCTGCACCACCAGCCTGGCTGGCGCCCCCAATACCATCCGCCACCATCACATGCTACCAATAACTCTTAACTTAAAATCTGATACCTAAAAACTACTATCGATAACTAAAAACTGATATCTAAAAATTGCTACCTAAAAACTGATACCTAAAAATTGCTACCGACAACTAAAACTAATACTCACATAAACCATCTATAATCTGCTAGTTCTCAAATTTATCAAATTCGATCACCATTATCTAAGTTTGTAGTTCATTCTTGAACAAGCATTTCAACCATAACAATCATCCTTGTAGAAAATCAGTTCATCATCTTATTTAAAGCATGAATAGACCACCCATAATCAACATCTATCCAGCTCATGAAATTGCATCGTTGTCTCATATAACGATGCTTTGACTCAAGTAGCTACATTCTCTGATGAAAGCTAGATCGAGTGGCTTCACTCATGTATAAGCATGGATTCCATTCAACTAAGGTAGTGTGCACAATGGAGAGCACAACAGTGGTTCATCTTTGGTCAAATATAAAATAGTTGTTACAAAAATGATACCTACTGTCATTAAAAAACTGATACCTAAAAATTGATCCTCAAATCAATAGTAAAACTGATACTCAAACGAAATTCATTAAATATTCGATACTAACGAAACATTAATTCAAATCGATAATCATCATATTTACTATGGAACAATTTCATTTTTTATATAATCAAACAAACAAAATAGTAAGAAAAACTTCCACACTACATTATTTTAAAAAATGATACTCAGAAGAAAAAAATGATACCTAAAAGCTGATCCTTACTAAACTTAACACAGCAATACATTATCAATCAAACCAATATGAATGAAAAAAAAACAAAATAACAATTAAAAATGTTCGCGTCAAAATGTGAATTTATGACAGTATAATAATTTTGTTATACAACAAAAATCATAAACTCAAAATTAACAAATATTTTCGAAAATGATACTTACAAACTGAAAAACGTATACCTAACAGCTGATATCACTTCTTCTCCCCTAATTCTTCCATGGCTTGCTCTACTTTTCCTCGGTGTGCTCTTCTTCTTCCTCGATTTTTGCTTCTTCTAAACAACCACTTCGCCACGGTGTCCCTGCCACCAGACGTCTAAGCTTGACGCCACTCCAGACTAATTTACGTCTGTCCCGGTCGCTAAATCCTTATCCTGCCTCCGAATTGAAATTCAAAAGTTATCATTCACGCTAAAATACTGAAGGCTGGTCCTTGAGGCTGAAATGTTGAGAAATTTTGTCTTTGACACTATTTTCCTGTTAAGAAAAAAATGGTATTTTCATAATATATTTTTGTAGAAAAATAATGGTGTATGTTAAGTGATATTTTGTGTATGAATAGAATTTATCTAATTTTTTATCGTGAAGGCATTGTTAAGTATCCACGCCTTTGTAACGAACCTAAAAGTGGCGCCGCCAATTTTATTCGCGTCACCAAGGCGTAGGTAATTTTCAACGCTTTTGTGATGCTATTCTGGAAACTGCGTAATACACATGATGTCACTAAGGCGTAGCAATTTAAAGATTCCTTTATGACACTCAACTGATGCTTTACTGACGGTAGCTAATTTAGTGAAGCAGCGCCGACGCTGAGTCGCAACGGTGTCATTAATCCGAGTCAGAAATCAGTCATTTCTCTCATAGTAGTAGATATAAAAGACAACATTGTAGATCCACTCAAAAATGGTCTGACTTGGTCAATTCTCACCAAACTAGCTGAAGTGATGAGATTGAAATTTCATAATTAGCCCAAGTGCAAGTGGGAAATTGATAGAGTTAAGGGTATGCCCTAGAAGAAATTATGTAGTTTATTGTAAATTATAAACTCTTTAATAAAATTTCATAATTAACCCTAGCCGTCGGCCCGGCTTCAGCCGTCGGCCCGGCTTCAGCCGTCGGCTCCTGTCTCGTGCTGTCGTCGGACTCCTCCTTCTGGCCCCTTATCCGCCTTTTGTTCCTCCTCTCCCTGCCGCGCGATGTCTTTTGCTAACCATAACTACCAACAGATTTTCCCACCCCCTGAACCGCCTCCGTGCCTCCGAGATCTCCCTCCAGGATTCCCTCTGATCTCTTCGTCTGAACTCGTTAACGACCCTGATGATGGCTTTATTCTAGTTATATCTCGCAAGTGGAAAAGCCCTCCAAAAAATCAGAACCAACCTAGATCTGCTAACCCTATCTCCCTTGATTCACAACACAAGAATATTAGAACGACCACTCAGCATAACGTAAATAAAATTTTTGCTAGATCCAACAGTAATGTTGATCGCCTTACCCAATCCGTTGATAGATCTGCTGCTAACAAATGGAATTTCGCCACCTCGTCTTCCAAGGCTTGGAATGAAGTTGTTAAGGGTAATAATCTTCCTGTGTCTATCCCGTTAAAATTCTACCATCCCCAAGAACTCAACTCTATGCAATGTGTCAAAATGTCTATCGAAGTCGTTCAGGATGCTAGAAAACAATGGGATAATGCCATATTACCCTTATTTCAAGAATTATATAATCAAAGTTTGGAAACCGGATGATGAATTTGCGATTTACACTAAGGAAAATGGATTTTGTGTTATTAAATTTAACAAAAAACAAGACTGTAATAAAATTCTGGAAGGAGGCCCCTATTACTACAATAAAAAATTGATGATGATGAAGAGATGGTCCCCTGGAATGCAACTCAACAAAGAACTTCTACACTCCATCCCGATAGGGGTGGGCATTTAATTTGGTTAACCGACTTAACCGACTGAACCGACCTTAACCGAACCGCATTAACCGACAAATTCGGTTAACCGAACATTCGGTTAACCGACCGATGTTAACCGACGAAACTCGGTTCGGTTAACGGTTAACCATATAACATATATCGGTTAACCATTAACTGAATATAAATTTTCACAATTATGCTTTACGTAGCAAGAAATTACCAGCTCCTGTCCACTACCCGGCCCATCCCAATATCGCGTAATAAAACAATGAAAACTAAAACATAACCCTAATTTTTTCATCATTCCTGCCGCTTTCAATTCAATACCTCGTTCCCAAAAATACTTCTATGCTAAATTCCTCTTTCCCTAATCATTCCTAAAAACACTCAGGTCGATCTACTGCTAATTTCCTCTGCTAATCGATCTACAAATTCAGATATGGTGAATGCTAGCAAGAAAAGGGAAAACATGAGTTTGTATTAATCATTTGTATTTTTAGCTTTTATTTGTTTTATTTAGTTTTTATTGACTGTCCATGTCTGTATAATTCGTTATATACTCTAATATGTGATATTGGGATCAATTTTGAAATTATATACTGTATGTATAATTTGTTTTGTTTTGTTTTTATTGACTATATGATGACTCTGATCGAAATAATATATAGGGTCTATATAATTCGTATATAATTAAACTTATATAGGGTCCTAAGGTTCCCACTTTCAGGGACAGAAGCATTGTTATGAATGACGAATATTTGAACAATAACTTAAAGAATAATAGCCAAGTTAGGAACTTCAGTTATTGATCTCCTGATTTTAACTATTTTATGCTTGAATTAAAACGAAAATGAAAAAAAATGTTTCTACAAATTTTTTTGTTGACAGCTTTGGTTGAAAAATTCTAAACAGGAGGTGACTGAACCTCATTTGGGAAAATTTGGCATTGAGTAGTACTCTGCATAAGAGTTTATAACATGTTGTAGTACAGTATTGAGATATCATCATGTTCTAAAACTGGTACTATGAGTTAGTTTTCACCCTTTGTTCTTGAATCAAAAAGCAAGTTAAGTTTTCATTTCATTATATCACTCATTAGTTTATATATTCCACGCATCCTAATTAACTGCTTTCTAATTTTGTTCCCAACTCATTTATATTGCATTTATCATGCTTACCTTTTCTGCATTATTTTGTTGTTATTGATTAATGATTTTGTTATTATCTACTAAGATTTCAAATAATTTCCATTTCAGAGCACCACTATTCTATTATTATCTACTAATATCTACCACCATTACAGTAGTTTGTAATCTTAAGCCATAGTGGCGTATATTCCAACCTTTTTTTAACCTGCACTATCCTCAAGTTAAATTCTTACTGTGTAATACTGTATTTAAGTTACATGCATGCCTTCTACTTCTTCAGCTTGAATATATGTTTTAAAATTTAGGCTCTGTAAAACTTATATTTTACATGCTTCCATGGCCCATCAACATAAAATATGTTGTTTCTGTTAAAAGGCACATGCCTATTTTGTTTTTAAAAAAATATTGACAGTAATTAAATTACATAATAGATTAAAAGCTGTTACATGTAATTGTATATGTCTTAATCTGCATGTATAGTTCATAATCAGTATACTGTATTCTCTCTTCAATTTGCAGTAAACATCTTTTTTCCCTAAAATTATAAATTGTTGAGTTAATTAATAATTTTTTGCTGATTTCATACAAAACTATCTACAATATGGACTGCAATTTGAGATCATTGGTTATGAGTCTTTGACAAATTGACAGACGGATATTGGAAACTAAGCTTCACCACTCCTCTACTAATCCAATCAGGTTTCTCTTTTCTATTTGTCGAAAATTTTGGAAATTTGTATTTTTACTTTGTCTGCTACCTGCTACCATTTTGGAAGTTTGTTTATCAATATCTACTACATTAGTTTCTCTGTGTTCATGCCAAATGTTGTACCTAGTGCTTTGAGCGATAGCATACCGCTTTCTACTATCCACATCGCTGTGTACAAAGCTCTCCATAATTATCTAATATCTCTTGCACTAAATGCTCCATATCCTGAAAATAAAAAAGGAATCAAATACTACCTTACTGTACATAAAATGATAATAGTCAGTTGAAGCTACAAAGCTCAGCTACTTTCATTTGCAGTTAGCTCTCTGTTGTACTTTCAGTACATTTTATTGCAATGAAACTACCAACGAAATGTAATTATTATTTTGTTCTACTAAATATATAATGTGCCCATGAATGCACAATGCATTCTCCTATGCTAAGTCAAAATATTACCTTTTCCAGTCAAGACCCTCATTCACAGATTATTTATCCATTATTTGGTTTTGAAATCGTTCAATGCAAATGAAAAAATGCATAGTGATATAAATATGATGTCTAGTTTAACTAAGAAAGGTGAATACACTTGTGTGGATATTTTTTTGGGTAGCATAATCAAGTTCATTAAGCCACAAAGCTCAACTTCTTTCATTTACAGTTAGCTCTCTGTTGTAGCTAAGTTGTTATACTTCCAGTACATTTTATTGCGATTAAACTACCAATGAAATGTAATTTTTGTTTTGTTCTACTAAATATATAATGTGCCTATGAACGCACAATGCATTCTCATATACTACACTGAAATCCAAATCATCTCACCAATCAAATAGGGTTAAGTTCAATTGTATCATTATATTCTAACTTATGTACAGTTTAAGCGAGTTTTTTTTTACTTTTACGATGATCGACCATGTCAAAACTTAGTGCTTTTGCTGTAAAAGGTAAATGCATTTTTTCTAACATAGTATGAAAAAATGCATACCTGCATTTAGTTTACAATAACCATTACCAAACTTAGGAATGTAAACTATTTACCTTTGGGTATTCATCCAATGTTAACCTTATTCATCTTCATCTTGTATTCAGGTTTTAACTAAGCATTCAGGTTGTATATCAGTTGTTGGCAGTTGCTGTCTTCGTCTTCATCTTGTAAGTTGGTGTCTTCGTCTTCGTCTTGGAAGTTGGCAGTTAGGTGGAGGCTTGGAGCTGATTTGAATTTGTAGTTCGTAGTGGTTGACATGTATTAATGTAATGTAATTGAATTACTGTTGTAGTGTAATCTCCAGGAACAATGAACTAGTATGAACAATGAAGTATGAACTAGTATGATGTTTGGAATCACTGTCAGTATGAATTATGAACTAGTATGAACAATTGTAATTACTGTCGGTATGAAGTATGAACTAGTATGAACAATGAAGCAAGTGTATCATGTATTTCAGTTGAGTCAGTTAAAAATGCTGTGTATTTTAAATTTGTAAACTGGTTAATCGGTTAATTTGAACGGTTAACCGGTCAACGGTTAACCGGTCAAAGTAATCGGTTAACCGATTAAAAAAATCGGTTAACCGCGGTTAAGGTTAACCGGTTCGGTCGGTACTCCATTACCACAATTAACCGAAAACCGGTTAACCGAACCGGTCGTTCTTTTGCGATTAACCGAAAATTTTAACCGAACGACTCGGTTAACCGACCGTGCCCACCCCTACATCCCGATTTGGATTCGTTGCCCCAACCTTCCTCTTGAATATTGGACGGAAGAAGGAATTAGTCGTATTGCTTCAGTGCTTGGATCCCCCATCAAACTGGATAAATTCACTAAAGGTATCATTAAAATTACTTACGCTAGAGTGTTAATTGAAATTAATAACTCGTTCAAATTTTCAAGTAAAATCTCTATTATAACAAAAAAGGACGAAGTCATTTGGCAAGAAGTAACGTATGAATGGAAACCATCTACGTGTTTGAACAGTTCAAGCTATGGACATGCTGAATATCATTGCCAATTTAATAAGGTTTGGATGCCTAAAGAGACTACCCAGCAATTTTCGAATGACAGTTCTAGTATGCATATAGATGATAACATGGACAGTAATCTGGAAAATATCTTACAAAGTATAGATGCACGACCAAATTTTGACAACGCAAATCAAGAAATTTCACATAACACCAATGTAAACAATGACAATACCAATATAATTACAGAAAATGCCCATGCAAAAGTTCATAATGTTCAGTCAAACAGCTCAATTTCGACTCTTAATACAATCTCGAATCAGAATATTATGTCTACAGATACTAATAAGGAAATGCAACCTTCTAATATAAGTACAAACGATATTCCTAATGATTCATATGAGATGACTGAAGCGCCCCGCGATCTGTCTTCGAACTCTATAAGTGTTTACCGCAATTCTGACCATCTGCACTCTATGAAAACCAGAGCAACTTGCAAAACCAAGACAAAGGAGGTCCCCTTTGAATTTAAAGCCCCCCTAACTCCGATATGATCGAGAATCCTGCATGAGAAAGTTTAGTAAATCAGTTAAAAGGTAAAAACAAATAAAGCTAAGACAATGGGGAATGCAACCTCCCCAACAGACAGTAGCAGCCCTGAAAACAGTCTATAAATGGAGTCCCTTTTGTGGAACATTAGGGGTATGAATGCCCCTAGCAAACAGCTAGATATATTGCGTATTTTGAACACTTATAGATATTCCTTCATTGGCATTATCGAAAATAAGCTGTCACTATATAATATAGATAGATTTATGAGCAAGATTTCTTCAAATTGGAAATTCTCTCACAACATTTATAATGATCAAAAAAGTCGCATCTTAATAATTTGGGATTTCGGTCAATGGTCGAATATTATTTTACATCCTAATGACCAATACATTTCGTGTATTCTACATAATGCAATTGGTATTAGTCTTATGTGCACAACAGTTTATGCTTTTAATGAAGAGGTGAAACGTAAAGAGCTTTGGCATTATATTACTGAACTGTCTAAGAACATCAATCTTCCATAGATCGTAGCAGGCGATTTTAATGTTATTTATCTCCTAACGGTAGAATGAATAATGGAATCTGTAATTCAATGGGAGATCAAGAATTTATAGGTTGCATTTCCCTTTCAAAACTAATGGAACCAGAGTTTTCAGATTCTCTCTGGGCTAAATGGATACATAATAAATATTGTAGTAATGTGAATTTCTGGAATGCTACAATGGATAATAATGCCTCATATACTTGGAAATCCATATTACGAGCTAGACAATGGTGTAAAGGACTAATTGATAGGAAAATTGTTAATGGTGAACACACTAATATTTGGTTTGACCCATGGCTAAATGGCTTCTCATTGATTGATAAAGTGGGATGGAATGCTATGGCGGCTACTGGTGGATGTAACAGAAGAGTATCTGTGCTACTGTCTGATAATAAATGGAAGCAACATTTAGCTTATGTTCCTATACAAGTTCAACATATGGTTCAAAATATAACTATCCATAATCAAATGCAACAAGACTACTGGTGCTGGTCATTGAAAAGTAATGGCTTATTCTCAATGAAATCGGCATGGAAACATTTCGGATGTAAAATTACAGAGTTTAACTGGACAAAGATAATATGGGATAAGGGATGTGCTCCTAAAATTCCTACCTACGCTCTTATGGCAAAATTAAACAAACTAAATACTAAAGACAGAATTAGTAAATGGAATCCCATTATAGACCGAACTTGTGTGTTATGTTCAAACCAAAACGAAGACAGGGATCACCTCTTTTTTAAATGCAGCTACTCAAGGAGATTATTGGATGATATGATGCATGAGATAAAGTTCAATCTCGGAAATTCGTATGACATAAATCAAATTCTAAAAAATATATGTCAAAGTCAGAAGAGTAGTTCACTTTACAACCAGATCATTAACATAGCATTCACTACCCTGATTTGGAATATTTGGTGTGAAAGAAATAGTCGGATCTTCAAAGGCATAGAAACTCCTACTAATTTGAGAATTAATCAATTCACTCAAGACTGCAAGCTTCTAATCAAACAAAAATTGAAGCAACAAACGATAAGCTTAAAAGAAAAAATTATCTTATCGGCATTTAACATTGCGATAGATCCAATAGCTGCTCACCGCCCGCCTTGAGCACTGCGTTGTCATCTGATGCAAATTGGTGTTGGTCCTCGTATTTTCCTGATTTCCCAACTGATGCCGCCATTGTTGAGAAGATGGAATCGATAAGTTTCTTCGGTTCAATTGGTAAAGTTGTTGCCTTTTCTCTCACCCACGGGAGAAACATCAAAGTCGGAGACTGAAGTGATGCTTTTCTTTTTTTTTATTTTGTTTGATGTACACGTGTCTGTCTTTTTTCTTGTGTTTGTTTATTAACTTGTTTGCTGAACCAACTTGTTCGTAGAGATGGTTTTGAGTGTAATTCGCATTTGTTTACTCCTCCGTCTATTTGACAACTTGGTTCGAGCTCCGATTTGCTGTACTGTTAATATATGGAAATGATATGTACTCTTTTTCCTTGCAAGGCATCTATATAGGTTAAGGGAATTGCAAGGTTTTAACGAGGCATATCATGGAAGTATATGTTTGTTTTATTTATTTATTTTAGTATATAAAGTACCTTTTTTCAAAAAAATAATAATTATATAATATAAGTATATTTAATAAAAAATCCATATATGATATGTTATTATGTGAGAGTAATTGCAATGTGTTGCAATCATTAGAAATTTATCACAACAAAAATTAACATGTTAAATATTTCTATTCAAGATGTTTCGAGACAGTATATAGATGCATCAACTAAGATTAGAGTACGTAACGCTCTCGTGTTTTACTCATGGTTGCTAAGAATACTAAAAGGGTATCGTACTGATAGTTATTAGATAACTATGGAATGACCCACTCGATAGTTTTCTGTTGGTTAATATAACTAAGGTCAAACAGATAATATCGAAGTGACGATATTACACAATTCTCTCGGCTTCAGAAAACTGTTTCACTTCAACATAAACACTCTACTTTGATTATAGTTAAATCGTGGCACGAGGTCCATCAAACGACTATAGTTTTTCTTTTTAGGAAAACAAATGGCTATAATTGGGTCTTGTTTGACACCTTGAAGTAAAACACTATTTAAAAGAGAATTTTTCTCCTCGGTTTTATGAGGTTAATACCATAGTTAACTATAGTCAACTCAAAGTCAAAGTTATCTACTCAAAGCAGTTCTGTTAATAATATTTGTTATTATTGAACCAAGGGTTTTGTGTTTGGATTAAATAAGTTGAATATAGATGATATTGGAATATTGACCAAAACTAAATTTCATAAGTCATAATGTGATATAGTTTTAACGAAAAGAATTGAAGTAAATAATCTTTACTACCAAGTACCACTTAAAATAGTGAGATTGAATTTTACCAAAAAATGTGTAACGACAAATTCGATCAAACAGTCACATCACTAGCTAAGATGACTTGTGAACGTTAACGTTTGAATTGTTCGATATTAAGCACTGATTGAATTTACACCTTTGAGTCGCACAACTAGATTATTGAATACTCCAAAATACAACAAGATTTATTTGTTAACAGGAGTGGTATTTTATTCAACCGGAGCACTCATTATGATGTCTTAAGGACTCAAACTCGGAAGCTCTAGAACCATTATCTAAAGCGTCTCACCTCAAACCATTTGAGCTAGAGGTCTTTAACACCACACGATTTAATTAATTTATAATTGTTGTAAATTAATTAAATTAATTAATATTTATGATATATTAATTATTGTAATTTTTTCTTTGATTTTGGGTGTCATTAATAGTTAACTGAGTGCGTATATAAAAGTTATATACGTATATGTTGATATACGATATCGTTAAATATTAAAATTGGATTTATGTCGATTAATTATATAATAAGTTTGGAAGTTGGTCCATTTTGCGCGTTGTTTTGGTCGGCCATAGAGAGGAGGGGTGGGGGTTTAAAGTGCTTAAATAATGATTTGAATTAGTACAAGAGAACGGGTAAACATATGAGATTTGATCCTCGTTTTTTACTTCATTTAGATGCATATTTAAAGCTCTCCACTATCATTCATTTAGCCTCTTCTCCATTATTCCCCACCCAAGCGAAAACTTCAAGGACAATAAGCCAAAAAATTCTAAAGCAAATTCAAACCAAAATCATTTTAAAAACAAAGGGTGGTGTTCATCTCTTGTTTGCAAAAAATTCAAAGAAACTCTAGATTAGATCTTAAGGAGCTATATTCAACATTCAAGGTGTTCGTCATTGACCACATTTGGTGATCTAATTTTATTAATATTTCATATCTGTGTATGTTATTCATCTCAATCATATTGCTTGTATTCGATCATAACGAATTCAGATATATGGTTGATGTTCAATCTTGTGTTTACATATACATATATCAAATTGTTTAAAAATTATTTTGCACACACAAATATATATATATATATAATGTATTAATATAATTTATCGTAACATTTTTATAATAACCATATGTAATATATAAATATAAAATAGATGTTTTGTATTAAACCTAATTTTAAACTAATTTACAAATATAAATATGTTTTTGGAATTGAAAAAACATGTATGTATTATACTAAATAATACATATATTTTAAATAAGTATAAATAAATTAACGTATGTTTAAAAAATATTCTTGCCAAATCCGTACGGATTTGACGAACAAAAGAATTGTTAAAAACAATTTAGCAAAAAAAAGAGTTTTTGTTTTAAAACATATATGTATATATTTAATATTTAAAAATTTATAAATAAATATATATTTTTTAAATATAAATACAAATTCGTGTACATGTATTTTTCCAAAAAAAATCTTTCTTTGTTATATACACATACACACAATATACTTTTGGGTTTGAAAATTAAAATAGATATTAGTTGGCATCTGCTTTTGAATTTAAACAACATGAGATATTTTTAGATTTTAATTTAAACTATTTTGACATGGTCGTATTATTTAAATAAATGAAATAATTATAAATATTGCACTATATTACATATATATACTGGATTTAAACCTACTTTAAATTTTATATTAACAAAAGGCATTTCAAGTTTTGATTCAAATTATTTAGAATTTGTCAAAATTATTTAAATAAAATATATATTATACATACATGTTATTTTCAAACAATATTATGGACAACAAATATATATATATATATGAAGAAACAAATATGTCTATTGTGGTGTAAATCTCAGCATATATACGAGTACATTAAACAATGTACACATCTATGTACACATCTATACGTTGCACGTACACCGTACACGTATGTGTATTTGATACACATATACAATATATATATATATAATCAATTCTTTTTTATAAACTAATTAGATAAATAATTGATTTTATCTAAAATAATTTAGATTAGGTCTAAATTAGTTTAGACTTCATAGGCTCAATAAGATCTAGAAATGAATTTTTTTTTTGAAATTCATCCATTTAGCCTGTTGATGCTGGCCCATTTCCTTCAATTTATTCCAAATTGCATATGAATGGCTAAACTATCAAACATAACCCAACATGAACCAATGTGTGGACGAGAGTTCGTGTCTAAACACTCAATAAAGCTTCGGCGTTCTTAGAAGACTATTCTGAAAAAGACATGTGATGGGAATCAACTCGTATCCACATCCATACTTCTACCCGAGGAGCACATGCACTAGATCCAATTCATCTTACCATGGAAATTCATATTACTTAACTAGGAAAAGGATTATCCTAATACTACATCAAGAACAAATCAACGCTATAACTCAAAAGAGTCTTTATTCTTTTACTTACAATCCTAATAGGAAGCATCATTCAAATTCACTTGATCCATTTCATATGTATTCCATGATACCAAATCCTAATTACCAAGCCTCATTCCCTAATGTTGAAATGTCACAAGTTTCACACAACGCAAGGTTTCGCATCAACCATATGGGCATCCTAACTTCGATACATCAACTTAGCCTTTCCAACATTCATAAGAAATTGTTCGCTTAGAATAACAAATAAGCAATCAAGATGTGAAAATCAACCAATGATGAACACGATGAAGGAACTTGTGAGAAATAATGAGAAAGACATATTGCTTAGTCAACTCGAAATAAATTCAAAATAAAATTCATGATGAGTAAATTCTTGTGAGGACAAGAATGTAAATCTAGTTAATGTTGTCACCATTCTTGGGTCCGGAAAGAAAGTTGACAATTATATCAACAACCACGGTACTTTTTCAATGTCAACCACGATTGAAAACATCAATGCTCGATCAACACCTATTGATGTCCACCCTTTAAAATCGTCATCTTCCTCAAATATTGGCAATCCCAACATTTCTTCATTTGATGTGCACAATCTCGACATATCTTCGACATCCAATGTTGGCACTACCAACATCTCATCTTTTACACATTTACCGCATTTGCTTCCCATCATAACACTTTCTCCTTCTTTGAATAATGAAACTACGAAAAGAGTCAATAAATTGATAGTTATTTTTCCTTATACATTCAACAATAAGAAGAATGCAACAAAATTCCTAAAATATTCAGGCAAGTCTGAGTCAACATTCCACTCCTACATACCATCGAGCAAATTATCCAATATGTTAAATGTTTGAAAGATCTATGCACTCATAAACAAGCTACTAAAAATTTTAAAACTGCATTTCCGACTGTGATTAACTGTCAATCTTTCAAATCTTGCCCTAATCTAGTATAAGAACCCCAAGTGCCTTATAGTCGGTTGCAAAATAGGTAACACAAATATCAATCATGCCCTACTTGATCTTGGTGCATGCGTCAATCTACTTCCTTATAATGTGTATTGTCAACTAGGGCTATGAAAGTTAAAAGCTACAAACAACCCTATTCAACTAGCTAATTAAACTATTAAAAAGACGTTGAGTAGAGTTTAAGATGTTTTAATTCAAATCAAACGATTTTATTCCCCCGCTGATTTCATAATCCTACACACTAAACCTATTTCAAACCCAAATGGACAAATTCCATCGATAATGGATCGTTCTTTCATACCAACCTTGAATGTCATTGACTTTTCTTTGGATACGTGAATATTAAACTAAATATATTTGATCTTCACAAGCAATCATGAGGTTTGAAACATAAGAGGTAAATATGATACAAAGTCATATGACTCATATGTTGAACCATCGATATATATCTTCTATGGAATCTCTTCTTTTGCCTATTTTATGGTCTTATGTCCGAAATCTTCAAGTCTTAACAAACAACCAACAATCATTGTTAATTGGTATATTTCTATGCCTAATTCAAATGTTAAATACATTATAATCTTTTATAAAATAAGCTGTTATTTGTTCAAAAAACTTTAATTACTTCAGTGGCGTATCTAATATATCTTATGAAGAATTATTAGAAGATGAACTTAATTTTTTGAACAAGGAAAATAAATATCGGGCATGTTTTAAAGATAATTTTTTCGATTCCATAGAATCAAACAAAATTGTGCATAAACCTAAAACTTATTGGATTACAATGATCATTATTTGAGTAGTATAAATCCTTATTGTGACAAATTCTTCATGGGAAAGATTTTGATTAGAGAATTCATGGACGTTTTTTTTCTCACAGACATAGGAATAAGAATTCATCATGCATAAATGAAAAAATTTATGTTAGAAACAAGTGTGTGGGGAAAAGGGAATACCACTCTTCACGGTTCATTCAACATTTACATAAATCTCATTTCGTCTATGATCCATATTCGCATATAGTTGTTAAATTGCATTTCATTTTATAAATCATTCTACTCCACGTTCATCTTTCGATACTCTCATTTATATTTAAAAAAACATTTAACAGTGCGGACAATGTCTCAACCTAGTAGGGGAGGCGTATGCATTGCATTTCATTTTTCTCTTTGACATATTTTTCTACCTTCAATACTCATGGGAATGTCATGCATACTAGGTCATAATAACATGCATTTTTCAAAAAAAGAAGTTTGGCATATCTAATTACTGAAACCAGGATAGGTTTAAAATTGTGAATTATGGGTTAATTCATTTGAATATATATCAAGTTTTGGGTGATATAAATGAACTTGAAATGTTCTTTGAAGTTTAATGTGTATTTGAAGATGCTCTCAAGACTGACGAAAAAGATAGTCATATTTCAATAAGATTGATGTTAAGAGCTGAGTGTTGATCATGTTAAAACATTTTAGGATGTGCAAGTAGCAGCAGCAGCAGTATTAATAATAATAATAATGCACTTGTACATGTTGAAAATTTTGTAATGAGTTGCTATTATGCATATTCTGTAATGACTCCAATAGCTTTCTTTTTCAGTTTACCCATATTAATCAAATCCAAGTGAAGTTGATTCCATTCATGTTTCAACCAAAGCAAATCATATAGTGGAATACATGTATTACCTTGTTAGTTATCATATGATTTTAAGGTTATGCACTCCACAAAAATAACAGCATAATCTTACGCATTTCCATACCGACTTTAAAATAATTAACCATATATACATTCCCATCTTATGAATTTTCTATTTTATGAAACATTGTTTTTCATTCCATTCGATTTCTCAATTAGAAATTCTAGACTTGTGAAATGTTGGATTGTGAAATTAAAAGAGTATAAGTACTAAAGCAAGAATGAAGAATTCCTTTTATGAAGTTCTGATCATGACTCACAAAGGAGATGATCGATCACATACCACCATCATTACCACCACCATTTCATTTCCACTCCATTTTCCATTTGCTAGAGAGAAAAAAAGGAAAAATATTGAAATACGTATGCAAAATTGACGAAAAAACATGAAAAATCAATGTAGAAAACAGAGAGATCATGCTTTGTTTCTAATATTATTCCATTGACCACTATTGTACATCGAAACCTTATATTACGAAGTGGAGGATGAAAGAAAAAACAGTAATTACAATAGTGTCTTGGTACCTTTATTTTTAATTTTTTTTCAAGGATTCGACTTTATACTTGTTCTCTCATCTAAACTTTTTAGAACTTGAAAATTTCCTTTACATATGCATAAACTTATTTTTCCAATTGCACATCACACATTGATGCATTGTAAGGGAAAAAAAGAGAAAAGAAAAGAAATAGTAAAGATTGGATACATTTTCTTTTTTTTGTGAAATGGCAGTTGACAACGAATACCTAACCATCTAGTAATAACTTGATTAAGTTATTGATGAATTATATTTCAACTAGGAAGGTTTTGTCCATTTTTACGCTAAGATTAGGTTGAAATTAATTGACCTTAACAAATGATAATAGTAACAAGGTGAATTCATTTCAACTTAAGAAATTATAAACACACATTTTTCAGTGTATTCACGTAGTTGCATCAGTTCATAATATTTAAATTTGGATTTTATGGGTAGTATCTGTTGATATCTCTCACGAAACACGTCATACCAAGGACACCTAAATGACAAAAGGCTTATGGCATATATGTTCAATGTAATCGTGTTACCTATGAAAACATTACCCATCTATTTTAGTTTTCCTTGCTTATTCGAGGACGAATAAAATTCTAGTGTAGGGGAATTTGATCGACACAAAAATATGCATCATTTGCTGTTTATTTTATGTGTTTATATTTTGAATAAATGATATTAAACGGGTACGTTATTGTGTTTCTATAGATAATCAAAAATGAAGAGGAGAGGAAAAGAGGGAAAAAACAAAGATTTGCAAACAAAAAAGTAGCTATAAATTGAAATTGTCTTATATGTCAAAACTATTACACAAAAGAAATGTTAGCTTGATGGCAATGTCATATGCTTTACTCACGTGGTATTGTTTTCGATTATTGGAAAACACATAGTTACTATCGAATTGGAGAAGTTAAATGTTATGTCCGTCACATCCTAGTAATTGTCCTGTGTGTACATACACGCACATCCAATGGGGAGTAATATGTGTTTAGTTCTTTCTAGGTTAGGTTAGGTTGAAATTAATTGACCTTAACAAATGATAATAGTAACAAGGTGAATTCATTTCAACTTAAGAAATTATAAACACACATTTTTCAGTGTATTCACGTAGTTGCATCAGTTCATAATATTTAAATTTGGATTTTATGGGTAGTATCTGTTGATATCTCTCACGAAACACGTCATACCAAGGACACCTAAATGACAAAAGGCTTATGGCATATATGTTCAATGTAATCGTGTTACCTATGAAAACATTACCCATCTATTTTAGTTTTCCTTGCTTATTCGAGGACGAATAAAATTCTAGTGTAGGGGAATTTGATCGACACAAAAATATGCATCATTTGCTGTTTATTTTATGTGTTTATATTTTGAATAAATGATATTAAACGGGTACGTTATTGTGTTTCTATAGATAATCAAAAATGAAGAGGAGAGGAAAAGAGGGAAAAAACAAAGATTTGCAAACAAAAAAGTAGCTATAAATTGAAATTGTCTTATATGTCAAAACTATTACACAAAAGAAATGTTAGCTTGATGGCAATGTCATATGCTTTACTCACGTGGTATTGTTTTCGATTATTGGAAAACACATAGTTACTATCGAATTGGAGAAGTTAAATGTTATGTCCGTCACATCCTAGTAATTGTCCTGTGTGTACATACACGCACATCCAATGGGGAGTAATATGTGTTTAGTTCTTTCTAGACGAGTTGGATCCAAATCACTTCTATTACAATCAACGCATTACACTCATCTCTACTATAGATGATCTCACATGTCGAAAGTCGACATCAAATCATACGTTGGAATACCAGATCCACAAATGAAGATCAATGGATAATGATGGATAAATTGTAATCATATGTCTAAATGCATACCCCTCACAAACGAAGATTGATTGCAAACATATGGTAGATGATAATTTTTCTTTAGTAAATTGAAGCTAATCTACATAAATATATCAATTACCATCTCTTAAAAGAATGTTTTTCTATTTCAATTATACCAACATGTGTTTTTGTAAACCCTAAAACAAAATTTGTTGCCCATATATCGAAACTGGTCCCTCTCGACTCTCGTATGTGCATATCCCTAGAGAGAATTCAAATACTATATCATTTTTAGTATATTCACACTGTTACACAATCCAAGAGTATTCTAAAAATTCCATCTCTACCAAAAAATGAGATGGTAATTGGTATATGTAAATTAGCTTCAATTTACTCAAGAAAGAATCATCATCTACCATATGTGTGCAATCAATCTTCATTTGCTACCATATGTGCACAAACAATCTTCATTTGGGACAGATATGCATATATATTTTATTTACATCCAATTATTATTTTGTGGTTCTAATAATCTAAAACAAAATTTGATGCCATAGAATTTTAACATGTGAGATCATCTACAGTAGAGATTTAAGGTTGATATGTTGATTGTAATAGAAGTAAATTGGATCCAGCATGTGCCCAAGGAAATCAACATATATTACAAGAATCATCATTAGATGTGTGTATACACACGACAATTACTAGGTTGTGAATGAATTGATATTTGATTTCTCCAGATCGATAAAAATCGTGTTCCAAGAATCGAAATCAGCACCACTTGAGTAAAACCATATGGCATTACAACTAAGCTACAACTTTTGTGTAATAATTCCATGGCGTAGAAAACAATTCCAATTTTGCAGTTACTTCTTTTTGCTTGCGAATCTTCATTCCTTCTCTTCTCTTTTCCTCTCTGCTCCCTACTCTTGATTATGTATAGAAACACAACAAAATATCCGTGTAATATCGTTTATTCAAATATGAATAAATAAAATAAAAAGCAAAAAATGCAGATTTTTTCTAACGATCAACAATCCATCTTCTTAATATAATTTAACACATAAATAGCATTTTTGGCATCTGTTGGAAAAATATCTCGATTTGTAACTCTGCATATATAACTTCACTCCATCAATATCAAAAAACATATCATGTTTCAAGAAATTCTTATGTTTTAACACATGAAGACTTTAAGCCATCACAGGAAGCAAGATTCAATTTGTCTCGGAATCTGTCATCATATTTTTTTAAAATTTGTTTAAACCCAAGTGAGAACAAACCGAGATTCACAAAGTACATAACGTAGTTGATTCTAAAAGATTCTTTTGACAATTGAATCTCTTTTGGTATTATTTTCATCAAAAAATTTCCTAAATATTAAACACTTTTCAAAAAATAAAGGTACAACTCTCATTTCATCTACAATATTTTTGTCGTCAACTATGGAGGGTTCAAATCTTTTGAGATGATTCATAGCAATATCAATATGCATGTCTTCTACTTAAAACTTTTTGCTAAATCTATTAATATTATTTAGTAAAGTATACCATATAACCATAACAAGCAAGAATTCAAAGGTCCCAACTTATATCTTGCTAAGCATTCGACCTCACTTTTGCACATTGGATCATTTACACTTTTAACATGTTTTTCTCAATCTGTTTATAATAATAGTTTTAGTGTAAGACCATATATGTTATCTTTGAATATTTTCCATCTTTTAGTTGAAGACGAAAACAAAGTATATATGATTTCTACCACTCGAAATCAAGAAACAGCTTTACAACAACATTTAACCATATAATAAAGTGTAAGATTATAGCAACGACAACGACAAGGGTTGTAAATGCTCTAAGATTAATTATAGTAATTTATATTATACATCATTGTTGTTCCATTTCATATTAGAATTATTATCATTTCCTTGTTCTCGCACATTATCGGTACTAAGTTCCAAATCATTCAAAGCACTAACAAGTTCATCAAAAAAAACCCTTACCAGAAGTATTATCAATAACTTAAAATCCAAAAAAGGAAAGTCTTCTACCTTAACAGTATTCTTTGAAATATCCACGCTGCAAAATTAAAGTCATTTACTCATCGTGACTTGCGCCTTGAGTATAATCAAGTATAACAAAAAATAACTTACTTTTTAATTTTTTCAATAATTGTTTTTCAAACCTCACTTACGATCATAAATATTAATTCATTATGAAGATAATGATATCAAACTTTTTCACCTAGAATTCTATGAATGTGTTCTTATAATATTGGACTAAATTTGGCAATCATTAGTATAATGCTTGAAAACATGCCACTATTCTCTCAATAAATTTTCTGATTGTCTCCACAAAATTTTAAATTTTTGACCAAAAGTGGATATTATTCTTTTAAGCACTTGTCCTCAATGCTCTTTTTCTATGTTGATTTGTACTTGTGCACTTATGATTATTGTTTCATTTTTTTTGGAAATTTTAATTTCTGGTTCAATCCCACTTCCCCATGATAGTAATACGATCAATGTTAACTTCATGTATTCTGAGCTTTTCGCTAATATTTCTCCAGCCGTTCACTCCATTATTTGCCAACCGAGTCATCATTTCATCTCTTTCCAATTACTTGCAACAAAAACAAAATACTTCATCCAAGTATTTGAGTAGATTAACCATTTTCTATCGGATTTTTCTTCATTTGATAACTGTCTAAATAGTGTACGATGTAGAAATGTGTACATTGTTCATCTTTAGAAAAATTAATATTGTTATCTTTTACAGGACCTCTTTGAACGACTATATCTTTCAAGCGTTAGTTCATGTTCTTTTCAGTTTATTGGATCACTAATATCAAAAGAAATTGGTACAAACTTCATGATGGTGTTCCTCATTTTGATTATTCCCATTCACGTCTATATTCTCATTCCTATTCATCATAACCTAATCTGCTCTTCGACCTTATTTACATCTTAAGACAATAACCAGTTCCCTTTTTCTTGTCAAAAAATCTTGTTAAGCCGTCCTGATTGTTTTTTACTAATACAATCAACCCAACAAGATCACAAAGCTTTTCCAACGTTCAAAAGAGTTCCTGGTAAGTATAACAAAATCAAAATTCAAACCAATAAAACTAACAAAATAGATAAAACTCATCTAACAAAACACATCTAAACTTTACTATCTGTGACAACTGTATTGACTAATGATTATTTAAATATAAAAAACCAATAACCTAAGATAACAGATGAAAAAGCGATTTCATCTATAATTCAATTGTGTAAAATTCAGCATCTGGGGTATAATCGTATAAAAAGGGAATTTTCTGTTCGAATTAAACCAATTCGCAATGTCAATTCCTGGTTCTCTGACTCTTTGAATAAAATCAAAATCTCCTCCGAAATCTATCGTCTATAGAAAACGAACAATTTAGTACATAAAAAAATTGAAAATAATTTTACATACCTTAACTGCTGATCTAATTCCGAATCAATTGCTCAACGTTGAACGTTGAACCGATGACGAAACAGGATGAGAGGTGCAGTCGGGAAAACCTATTTTCCCCTGTTGAGATCGCCTTTTTTATTCCATTCTCTCTTTCACGGACATGGTAATGAGGGAGCATGCGGCTATAACTGGGTTGAGCTTCTTTTTTTTTTCATTCGTGGCTATTTAAATTGGAGGCCCCAATTATTTTTTAGGCCCGGGCCATTGCTTTATCGCTTTGGATCTTGGCAGGGCCTTTATAGCGTAAGCATCCCAATATTTTGTTTTTGAAATTTTATCGTTTTGTATGGAATAGTAATTTGTATGCACTCTTATGACACATAATTCCGTTCACCCTCAAGCATGAATAGGAACTATCTAACATCAGTATGAATTGTGCTCAAGTAGTTGGCTTGAATCTGAAACAAAGTTTATCACACTTAGCTACCTAGAAACACCTCCTTAGCTTTTTTTTCTAAAATTAGATTCCTCGAACAACTACATTAGATATGACCTCTACTTAGTTGATCTTGATACGGAAGGGTTCTATCAAATTTCGATACCCTCTTCTTTTACGTTTGACGTCTGTACAAGAAGTAAACTAGTAAATTTACCAAAAAACAAGTAAATGCATCAATTTTTGATATGTAATACACATATTAATATTTGAAAAGTTTTGTATCAACATTTTGATATAGAATCTGTATGATAGTTTCCATTTTACTTAGCTGTTTACCATAACTCTACAAGTTTTGCCTTGTTCTCCAATAAATTTGTTTGCACCAAAAATAGGCAAACACCACCAAAGGGATTCAAGAAGAGCCTACGATCTGGCATGTGATCTTAAGCTTAGTTTTGTGAATTTGAGATCTCTAAGTCATTTTATCACCTATATAGAAAACCTAGATCTAAACAATAATAAATAATATAAAAAGGAATAAAATAAAATGAAAGCATGAACACAAAGAGTTTTATTGTGGTTTGATTGTGACGACTGCCCTACGTCATCGGTAACAAAATAAACTTGTATAGTACGCTGTGTAGGTACCCAACCGATGTAGGACGGTAGCCAAAGGTGTAAATTAACAAAAATAAAAACACAGAACCTGTTAAAACATTTTACAATGCACAGACAAAATTTAATATAATAACATAAATGTAAAACAGCCGAGACAGTGATATAATCGGATGAACCATAAATAAGAACATTAGAGTGCAACAGGCTCACAGATTATACAAAAATCGAAATAGTAGAGTTTATACAACCCAAATCTTCAAAATAAAATATATAACTATCTCTAAGGTAATACAAGTACTGGTATATCTCCACAGCACAGCACATCGAAATATAAGCGACATTAAGCCCCAAATATAGATATATGAAAGCGTAGCCTTCTGCTCGTACTTCATACAGTTCCATGCGCTATCCAGACATGTTGTCTCTAATCTACTCATTAAGAGTGTTACTATAAATATACATGTTGAGTTTCTAAATAGAATTTATCGAGTTTGACAATGATAAAGGATGTCGAGCCAGAGGCGAGTCAAGTTCATAAGCGTTCAGCACTCAAGAAAGGATGCCGAATCTTTAAGGGTATAAACATTTAAACAGAAAAGAGATATTGAATCTGTAATGATGTCGAACTCCAAGTAGTCAATAAGTAAAGAAGAAGTGCAGAATCTTTAAAGGGTATCGTGTTACTACAACAGCAAGTGATGTAAAAACTGTATTTTTGAATGGTGAACTAGAAGAAGAAATATACATGAAGCAACCTGAAGGGTTTTTGAGCCTAGGAAATGAGAATAGGGTGTGCAAGTTAGTAAAATCACTTTATGGCCTTAAACAAGCTCCAAAACAATGGCATGAGAAATTTGATGAAACTATGATATCAAATGGATTCAAAATAAATGAATCAGATTAATGTGTTTATATAAAACATATAGATATTAGATATTTCATTGTTTGTCTATAGGTTAATGATTTATTGATCAAAGGTAATAATAAGGCCATAACAAAGTCAACAAAGGATATGTTATCCTCTAGATTCGACATGAAAGACCTAGGAATAACTGATGTAATTTTGGGTGTCAAAATTTTTAAGACATAACAAGGATATGCATTATCTCAATCACATTACATTGCAAAAATACTTGAAAGGTTCAAACAACATAATATAACTATTGCAAAATCACCAGTAGATATGAACCAAAATTGGGTAAAGAACACTGGTGATGGTATCTATTAGCTTGAATATTCTCGTATACTAGGAAGTATCATGTATGTCATGAACTGCACTAGGCCAAATATCGCATATGTTGTAAGTAAGCTGAGTAGGTATACCGACAATCCTGGTAAAAATCATTGGAAAGCGATAAACAGAGTTCTAGGATATCTAAATTATACACAGAACCATGGATTATACTATACTAAATATCCTTCAATAGTGGAAGGATACAGTAATGCAAATTGGATAATTGGTTCAATTGACACAAAATCCACAAGTGTATATGTGTTCACATTAGGAAATGGAGCAATTTCACGAAAATCAACCAAACAGACTTGCATAGCAAGGTCAACAATGGAATCAGAATTTATTGCACTAGATAAAGCCGTAGAAGAAGCAGACTGGCTTTGAAGTTTTTTGGAAGACATTCCAAATTGGAACAAACCCGTGCCTCCAATATGCATACATTGTGATAGTCAATCAGCGATTGGAAGAGCTATAGTACACTATACAACGGTAAATCTAGGCATATTCGTCGTAGACATACAACCGTAAGGCAACTTCTCTCTAATGGAGTTATCACTATAGACTATGAAAGGTCAAACGATAACATTGCGGATCCACTAACAAAAGGCTTGCCTAGAGAGAAAGTTCAAACCTTGTCGATGGGAGTGGGGTTAAGGCCCATAAACTAAAAGTTTCTCTAAAATGGAAACCCTACCTAGTTGACTGGAGATCCTAAGATCTAGGTTCAAAGGGACAACTAAGTTTAAGATAAACTTAATGGCATTGGTATACTCTCAAACCATTCTTATGATAAGTCAGTGCATTACTAGCTAGAGAATATGATAAGTTTTGATACTTTTAATGATGTCTGTACCTGATAATACTAAAGGACCAAGTAGGGAATTACGAATACCCTTTACAGGATCACCTATGTGAGTGTGAAGGCTTCGCTTCAAGGAGAATTGTGAGGCCAAATTCTCTAAGCACTCGTGAGACCAAGCTGGTGTTCGTAGCAAAAACGAACACAAACAGAGAATCAAGGAGGATAAAAAACACTTATTGTGTGTTGTCTATTTTGGATTTACACAAAATGGCTTACAGTTCAAAGACAACCTAGTCTACTGATTCGCCAGTAAGTCAAAAGGATAAACACTAGGAAAGTTCAAGGCCTACGTGCTACTTTAACCGATATGATAAATATTTCGCATAATTTTAAGAACAAATTGAAAAAATACTCATTCATGTGGAGGATTGTTAGAATTGAATGAGTTTTATTGGGGAATGTGAAGGCATTAATTGCCTTGGAAGTTGAATAGTCTCACATCTTAGAATATAATAAAATATTTATATTTATATACTAAGATGCGGACATTATGACAATTCATATAGACAAAGAGAGACATAAGCCATGACGGGTGGTGCAACGCACCACCCGGTAAGCGCGTGTACTCGTGCCCGCGCCCACGCCCGCATCCGCTCCTGCATCGTGGGTGAATGGGCGTTTGAGGTGTACTGAGGGAGCAATTCTGTTTCAAAGAAATAGTTTCAAAGAAATAGTTTCACATTTCCAAGTAAAGTTAAAATTTAAAATTTCACATTTAAGCATTCATTCATTTAACCATTTTAGTTCATAGAAAAATCAATAATACTTTATCAAGTCATTTAAATTCAAATTTAGATCAAATTATCATATTTCCCATTTTCCAAATAAAATTAAATTTCCATTTTATTCATAACTTAAATTCATTTTTAAACCAAAATCCAAATGTAACGACCCATATTTTTACGGATCGAAACATCGTAAAATAGTTGTTATTAGATTGTTGGTATTGTTGAGTCATCCAGAGTTTTGGTCGACTAGAGCTTAGGTCGTATAGAACATAAGCCGTGTGTAGCTTAGGTCGTCTGGAAGATAAGTCGTGTTGTAGCTTAGGTCGTGGGGTAGGTTAGGTCGGAGTAGACGACTTAAGGAAGTGGAGCGACTTATAGGAGTTGGCGACCTAAGGAAGTTAGTGGTAGCAGTTCACGACTTAGGGACTGGATGAGGTATGACAGTTAGGTCGCGTAGTGGTTTAGGTCGTATGTTAGTTTGTGACGACCTAAGGGATTTGACTGACCTAAGGAATAGGCGACTTAAGGAAGAACGGCGACCTAAGAGTTAGCGGTACAGGAGTTAGCGAGTTGACGACCTAGGAGATAAGCGGGTTAACGACTTAGTAGTTAGGTCGTCCAGACGACTTAGGAGTTAGGTCGGAAAACCCTGCGTGTAGTTAGGTCGTTAGACGACCTAAGGTGTTAAGTCATTAGGTTGCGTGGTGAGCCTTGTGTGTGTTAAGTCCTGTATGTACTAAGTCATGTTTCGTTAGGTCGCGACTTTTGTTAGGTCGCTAAGCCACATCTCTGTTAGGTCGTTAAGTCATAGGTCGTGACATTTTAGGCCGTGGAAGCGCATATGCAGTTAGGTCGTGTAGTGTTTAGTAGCTAAGTCGCGTGCATGTGCTAAGTCGTTTGGTTGGAAGCTGTTAGGTCGGGCAAGTGTTAGGTCGTGGGATCTGGTAGGTCGTAGGTCGTGGGTTTTCTTAAGTCGTGGACGACTTATAGGGGCAGACGACTTAAGGAAATCAGCCTATAAATAGGCGGGTTCTTCTTCATTTTTGGGATCCGGATTTTGAAGCGACGAAGTGCTGCTATTTTGAGAGCTCGAGTTCTACACTTCTTCACTTCTTTTCTCCACTCTAAGCTTGTGATTCCTTCCATCCAAATCGAAGATCAAGATCGAAGAGTTGAAGATCTACATTCTTTGAAGATTGATTTCATTGTTTGAAGCGGAATTTTGATAGATCGAGTTAGATCCTTCGCTGTCCAGATCTGAAGTGTGTTGCTTTTGAGGTGTTTAGGTGATTCGGTGAGTGGTGATTATCTCTCACACGGATCCAAAGGAGTATATTGGATTGATGGCTTGATTTGGTGTTAAATTAGTGATTTCCATGCATTTTCGTAAACTTAAGTATAGATCTATTACTCATGATGATTTGACATCCATTTTACTACATGAATAACCTATGCAAATTCACTCATCAAGTTGTAAAGATATTGCTCATGATTCACACTTATTAGATTTAGGCTCTTTATTTACAGAATTGCCATTATTGTTATAATTGTTTATTTGATCATATTTGAATGTTTGATTGCTTGGATTAATGATTGACTTGTTTGATTGTTGTAAATTAGTTGATTGATGATTTGATTTAGACAAGATGGTCAAAGATGATTCAAAAGCTAAGGGGAAGGCTCTTGAATTGGGAAAAGCTGCTCGTGGCATATGTAGCGGATGATGAAGCTCATATGGATAGATTTGATGATGATGATGTTGAGATGAGGCTTTGCTATGATGAGATAAGGCGAGGCATGATATGAGATAGCCTTGGTTTAATCCAGACGGGATCACTCCAAGCATGTTGATGACTCGGTGAAATGGTTCGAGTTAGAGGATAATGGTTTGCTCGAGAGGCGCTTGAGCTAGTATGGAAATAGTCGTCGAGGAGGATGACTAGAAGGCAAGGTTTCATCGTTGTTGAAGGTTCTAGCAGGCTCAAAGCAAGAGTACGTTGGGCAGATTCGATAGTCCCTAAAGACTATGATTGGTAGTCAAGTACTCTGGGCAGATTCGATAGTCCTAGGCACGGGCTGCGACGACGTGCGGAGTTCTGTCTAGAACCGGGGTTTCCATTAGCCCTTGACGGACGGCTGAAAGAATGTGCCGGTCATTCAATTAACGGTGGTATCGAAGCAATGATACCAGTGATAGCCAGAGTCATGGATGTTTGGTTGTATCGTCATTCGGTCTCAAGAGCAGTGTTTTCTGGGTGCTTATCTGATCTTGGTTTAGGCCTTGGGGGTTTGTACTTGGAAAACATTGCCCTTGACTCGAGTGATAATTGCTTTACTTTAAATATTTGCTTTGCTATGCTTGTATATTCTCTGAGTGATATGTAGTGAGGCTTGTTGTATTGACTATTCTGATGTTTGTATTAAACTATTATGAAGTTTAATTGATGAGATTCTGTTCTGTGAAGCTTCACTATATATATTCTCTATTGTATTTTATCCATGCGCTGTGAGTTATACGATAGATTCTGCTGTTTTAACTTACCCTGGCAATTGTCCATGGCTGCCTGGCACGCCTTACAGCACACTATTACCTTGTTCTGTGCAGGGGTCATGGGCGGTCGTCACATTTGGTATCAGAGCTTTGGTTAATCGATTTTACCCAACGCTCGCTGACGTAACTACGTATGAGAGACGTAATTGTAATTTTGATGAATGATTACTATATATAATATAGTAGCTTAGAAGAGTTTGAGTCCTTAGGCAGTTGTTCTCAAGGTGTATTAATCATTTCTTTTTATAGATATTAAGAATGAGTCGAAGAGGGAGACCAGCTGCTAGGGAAGGCCGTTCTACTGAGGGGGCTGCTGATTATGCTGATATGTTCGAGGCTATGATGACTTCGATCATGAGAAGGATGCCAGCTCCGGGGCCAGCAGTAGATGTTGGAGTTCATGTTCAAACTCCAAAACCAGTGGATTTTGCTAAGCTGTGTAAAGATTATATTGCTCTTGGAGGAAAGGTTTTCTTGGGAACAGAGTCAACCATTGAAGTCTAGAGATGGATAGATGCTTGTAGAAGGATTTTTGGTGACTTGGAAATTGAGGATGAAACTAAAAGGAAGTTCGCATCAAGACAGCTTCAAGGGAGAGCTTCTGATTGGTGGAACTCTATCACTATTGATACTCCGGAGGAAGAAATTACTTGGGAGCAATTCCAAGCCAGATTTGAAGCTAAGTTCATTTCTACAGCTCAGAAGTCTGTTCTGTTCAAGAAGTTTGTGGAGCTCAAGCAAGGTGGAAGACCAGTTCTTGAGTATGTTTCTGAGTTTGAAGCTTTGTCCAAGTATGCCCGGTCGTATATTGAATCTCCTTATCAGAAGAATGAAAAGTTTGTGACAGGCTTGGACAGTTATCTTGGGAGGCAGTTGGTGGATCATTTGGACGATCCATTTGAGAAGCTTGTAGAGAAAGCTCTTAGGCACGAGAATCTGTTTCCTAAAGAAGGATCTGTTGTTGCTGTGACCAAGGAGGAGTCTAAACCACAGCAGGGTGGAAACAAGAAGAGGAAGCAGCAGCAGCAAAAGGGTAAGGATGACCAGAAGAAGCCGAAGGGCGAAGTGACCTTCCACAACTGTCAGCAGAAGGGCCATTTTTCTAGAGATTTCAAGAATCCAAAGGTGCCGATGAAGTGTCACAACTGTGACAAGCCGGGGCATATTAGGAAGAATTGTCCAGAACCGCGAGGGACAAGCAGATTGTGCAAGCTTATGCTTTGGGGGCTGTTCCATCATCTTTGAAAGCTCCTACCGTAGAAGAGAAAGGAAAGAGTGTGGTGGTTCAAGGTACTCTTTCCATATGTGGTGTTCCAGTTAGAGTGTTATTTGATACTAGGGCGTCGCATTCTTTTGTTTGTAATGAACTTGTAGGCCGGTTGGGTTTAGAACCGGATATTGTTGATAGGCCATTGGTTGTGACTAATCCAGTTGGGGGTTCGTCTTGTTTGTGTATGTTATGCCGTGGTCTAATTGTATCGAGTCATGATTGCTCTTTTGTTTGTGATTGTTTTGTTCTAAACTTTGCGGGGTTCGGAATTATTTTGGGTATGGACTGGCTTAGGAAATATGCGGCAAAGGTTGATTGTGAAAGGTTGGAGGTGACAGTCGAGAATGTGGAGGGGCGAAAGGTTGTGATACGATGTAAGCATGAGGAAGGCGTCTTCATGAGCTTCATGTATTCGCTAGTTGTTCCACGGGATGGACTGTCATCGGTACCAATCACTAATAGATTTGAGGATGTCTTTGATGAGGTCAAAGGGTTACCGCCGCATAGAGAGATCGAGTTTCGTATCGATTTAGTTGAAGGAGCCAGACCAGTTGTGATGCCTCTTAGGCGGATGGCGCCTAGGGAACAGCAAGAGTTGAGGGTGCAGGTTGATGATCTTTTGTAGAAAGGATTCATTCGGCGTAGTGTGTCCGAATGGGGTGCACTAGTTGTGTTTGTAACCAAAGCGGATGGATCGTTGAGGTTGTGTGTGGATTATCGTGAGCTGAACAAAGTGACTAAGAAGAACAAATATCCATTGCCGAGAATAGATGACTTGTTTGATCAGCTTCACGAAGCTAAGGTGTTTTCTCAGATGGATTTGTCAACGGGATTTTTCCAGTTAAGAGTGGCTAGGGATAGTGTGCTGAAGACTGCTTTCAGGACACCATCCGGTTTCTTTGAGTGGCTGGTAATGCCGTTTGGATTGACTAATGCGCCAGCATATTTTGTGGATCTTATGAATAGAGTGTTCAGAGATCAGTTGAACAAGTTCGTACTAGTGTTCGTGGATGATATTTTGATTTATTCCAGAACTGAAGAGGAACACAAGACGCACTTGCGTATTGTTTTGGAAATCTTGCGGAAACATCAGCTGAAGGCTAAGTTTTCGAAGTGTCACTTCTGGAAGAGTGAAGTGAGGTTCTTAGGCCATATTATCTCTGGAAGTGGTATAACGGTTGATCCCGCTAAAGTGGCAGCAATCCAGGATTGGGTTAGACCTAAGAATGCATCTGATGTGAGAAGTTTTCTTGGATTAGCAGGATACTATCGTCGATTTATCAAAGACTTTTCCAAGGTAGCCGCACCATTAACAGGATTGACGAAGAAGAGTCAAGTATTCAGATGGGATGCTAAGTGTGAGCAAGCTTTCAGAATCCTGAAAGAGCGACTGACAAGTGCTCCTGTTTTGACTATTCCAAGTGGGAATGAAGAGATGGTGGTTTATACCGATGCATGTGGTACTGGACTTGGAGCAGTGCTGATGCAGAAGGGTAAAGTTGTTGCGTATGCAAGTCGACAACTGAAGCCGCATGAAAGGAATTATCCGACTCATGATTTGGAGTTAGCGGCGATTGTATTTGCTCTGAAAATGTGGAGACATTACCTATTGGGAGTTCGATTCGAGTTGTTTACAGATCATAAGTCGTTGAAGTATCTTTTCTCCCTAAAGGATTTCAATCTAAGGCAACAACGATGGCTAGAGTTTTTGGCATCATATGATTTTAATATAGCCTATACTCCGGGAAAGGGTAACGCAGTGGCAGATGCGTTAAGTCGAAGACATGCAGGATTGGGAGTCATGTTTTCAGAATGGAAGAGTCTCGAGTATTTGGCTGGATTTGACTTCAGGCCTAGATGTGAATTGGAACCTGAGATGTTGGCAAACTTATCGATAAGACCTACTCTTGTGGAAAGGATAGGCGAGAGCCAAAGGCGAGACGATAAGCTTGTCAAGATTATCCGTGATTTGGAATCTGGATTGGACCCAGAGAAGGATAAAAGATTCGAGGTCGATCGAGAGGGTTGGCTTTGGAAGCAAGGACGACTAGTTGTTCCCGATATAGATGAATTGAGAAATGAAGTTCTAAAGGAAAGTCATCACTCGAAGTTGACAATTCATCCAGGTGGAAATAAGATGTATCGGGATATGAAGAGAACCTATTACTGGGAAGGTATGAAGAAGGATGTTGGAAATTTTATTTCCAAGTGCATGAACTGCCAACTGGTAAAAGCCGAACAGAAGAAGCCCAGTGGATTGCTTCAGCCATTAGAAGTTCCTACATGGAAGTGGGAGCAAGTGTCGATGGATTTTATCGATGGGTTACCTAGAACCAGAACGGGAAATGAAGGGATTTGGGTCATTGTAGATCGTCTGACTAAGAGTGCAAGATTCATTCCTGTTCAATCGACTAGGACTGCATCAAAGTTGGCTGAGCTGTATGTTAAGTGGATAGTTCGATTTCATGGTATTCCGAAGAGTATAGTGAGTGATAGAGACCCATTGTTCACCAGTGGATTTTGGAAGAGCTTTCAGGAAGTTTTAGGAACCGAGTTGTGTTTGAGTACAGCTTATCATCCTCAAACAGATGGTCAGACCGAGAGAGTCAACCGAGTTTTGGAAGATCTCCTTAGAGCTTATGTTCTGGATTTCGGAGGATCATGGGAAGATCACCTTCATTTGGTGGAATTTTTGTATAATAACAGTTACCAGTCAAGCATTGGTATGGCACCGTATGAGGCATTGTATGGAAGACTGTGTAACTCTCCGACATGTTGGTTAGAAACAGGAGAAAAGTTGATACTTGGGCCAGAAATGATTCGACAGACTTCGGATTGTATAGAGATCATTCGGCAACGAATGAAGGCAGCCCAAGATCGTTAGAAAAGTTATGCCGATAAGCGTCGTAAGGATTTGGAATTCGACGTAGGGGATATGGTTTTTGTGAAGATTTCTCCACTGAAGAATGTTATTCGATTCGGGAAGAAAGGAAAATTGACTCCGAGATTTGTTGGACCATTCCCGATCATCGAGCGAATTGGAAAGCTCACATATAAATTGGAGTTACCAGAAAAGATGGCGGGTGTGCACAATGTTTTTCATGTATCGTATCTACGAAAGTATGTGCACGACTCGAATACAGTGGTTTCTGCTGATTGCTGTGAAGATTTCGAGATTGATCCAGTCGATGAGAGACCTCGTAAGCCGCTTCATGTTGTGGAAATTGACACGAAACAGCTTAGGAGGAAGGTAGTTAGGTTGCTCAAGATACAATGGAGTGATGATGTTAACGACTTTACATGGGAGGTGGAAGAGAGGATGAAGGCAGCTCATCCTGAACTCTTCGAGGTATGGCCATAAGGTGTCGTGACATCTCATGACATTGTAACTTGTTCTAGTTTTAGAATTCTGCATGCTAAGCTAGAATTGGATGCATGGTTTGTTGATTCAGTGGATGGCAGGCATGCAGAATAGTCTTTGATTGCTCTTGTTTGTTTGGAATTTCGGGGGAGAAATTCCTAAGGGGGAGAGAATGCAACGACCCATATTTTTACGGATTGAAACATCGTAAAACAGTTGTTATTAGACTGTTGGTATTGTTGAGTCATCCAGAGTTTTGGTCGACTAGAGCTTAGGTCGTATAGAACATAAGCCGTGTGTAGCTTAGGTCGTCTGGAAGATAAGTCGTGTTGTGGCTTAGGTCGTGGGGTAGGTTAGGTCGGAGTAGACGACTTAAGGAAGTGGAGCGACTTATAAGAGTTGGCGACCTAAGGAAGTTAGTGGTAGCAGTTCACGACTTAGGGACTGGATGAGGTATGACAGTTAGGTCGCGTAGTGGTTTAGGTCGTATGTTAGTTTGGGACGACCTAAGGGATTTGACCGACCTAAGGAATAGGCGACTTAAGGAAGAACGGCGACCTAAGAGTTAGCGGTATAGGAGTTAGCGAGTTGATGACCTAGGAGATAAGCGGGTTAATGACTTAGTAGTTAGGTCGTCCAGACGACTTAGGAGTTAGGTCGGAAAACCCTGCGTGTAGTTAGGTTGTTAGACGACCTAAGGTGTTAAGTCGTTAGGTCGCGTGGTGAGCCTTGTGTGTGTTAAGTCCTGTATGTACTAAGTCGTGTTTCGTTAGGTCGCGACTTTTGTTAGGTCGCTAAGCCACATCTCTGTTAGGTCGTTAAGTCATAGGTCGTGACCTTTTAGGTCGTGACATTTTAGGCCGTGGAAGCGCATATGCAGTTAGGTCGTGTAGTGTTTAGTAGCTAAGTCGCGTGCATGTGCTAAGACGTTGGGTCGGAAGCTGTTAGGTCGGGCAAGTGTTAGGTCGTGGGATCTGGTAGGTCGTAGGTCGTGGGTTTTCTTAAGTCGTGAACGACTTATAGGGGCAGACGACTTAAGGAAATCAGCCTATAAATAGGCGGGTTCTTCTTCATTTTTGTGATCCGGATTTTGAAGCGACGAAGTGCTGCTATTTTGAGAGCTCGAGTTCTACACTTCTTCACTTCTTTTCTCCACTCTAATCTTGTGATTCCTTCCATCCAAATCGAAGATCAAGATCGAAGAGTTGAAGATCTACACTCTTCGAAGATTGATTTCATCGTTTGAAGCGGAATTTTGATAGATCGAGTTAGTTCCTTCGCTGTCCAGATCTGAAGTGTGTTGCTTTTGAGGTGTTTAGGTGATTCGGTGAGTGGTGATTATCTCTCACACGGATCCAAAGAAGTATATTGGATTGATGGCTTGATTTGGTGTTAAATTAGTGATTTCCATGCATTTTCGTAAACTTAAGTATAGATCTATTGCTCATGATGATTTGACATCCATTTTACTACATGAATAACCTATGCAAATTCACTCATCAAGTTGTAAAGATATTGCTCATGATTCACACTTGTTAGATTTAGGCTCTTTATTTACAGAATTGCCATTATTGTTATAATTGTTTATTTGATCATATTTGAATGTTTGATTGCTTGGATTAATGATTGACTTGTTTGATTGTTGTAAATTAGTTGATTGATGATTTGATTTAGACAAGATGGTCGAAGATGATTCAAAAGCTAAAGGGAAGGCTCTTGAATTGGGAAAAGCTGCTCGTGGCATATGTAGCGGATGATGAAGCTCATATGGATAGATTTGATGATGATGATGTTGAGATGAGGCTTTGCTATGATGAGATAAGGCGAGGCATGATATGAGATAGCCTTGGTTTAATCCAGACGGGATCACTCCAAGCATGTTGATGACTCGGTGAAATGGTTTGAGTTAGAGGATAATGGTTTGCTCGAGAGGCGCTTGAGCTAGTATGGAAATAGTCGTCGAGGAGGATGACTAGAAGGCTGAGGTTTCATCGTTGTTGAAGGTTCTAGCAGGCTCAAAGCAAGAGTACATTGGGCAGATTCGATAGTCCCTAAAGACTATGATTGGTAGTCAAGTACTCTGGGCAGATTCGATAGTCATAGGCACGGGCTGCGACGACGTGCGGAGTTCTGTCTAGAACCGGGGTTTCCATTAGCCCTCGACGGACGGCTGAAAGAATGTGCCGGTCATTCAATTAACGGTGGTATCGAAGCAATGATAACAGTGATAGCCAGAGTCATGGATGTTTGGTTGTATCGTCATTCGGTCTCAAGAGCAGTGTTTTCTGGGTGCTTATCTGATCTTGGTTTAGGCCTTGGGGGTTTGTACTTGGAAAACATTGCTCTTGACTCGAGTGATAATTGCTTTACTTTAAATATTTGCTTTGCTATGCTTGTATATTCTCTGAGTGATATGTAGTGAGGCTTGTTGTATTGACTATTCTGATGTTTGTATTCAACTATTATGAAGTTTAATTGATGAGATTCTGTTAATTGAAGCTTCACTATATATATTCTCTATTGTATTTTATCCATGCGCTGTGAGTTATACAATAGAATCTGCTGTTTTAACTTACCCTGGCAATCGTCCATGGCTGCCTAGCACGCCTTACAACGCACTATTACCTTGTTACGTGCAGGGGTCATGGGCGGTCGTCACACCAAATTTCCAAACTTAAGTTATATTTCAAAATTTTCAATTTAACCATTTATTTATTTACATTTTTAACTTATAGAAAAATCATAATTTCTTTATTTAAAACAATTTGAAAATCTATTTAAATCAAATTTCCATAAAATTTTCACTTTTAAAATACTTAAAAATAATTCAAAACACTTTAAAAATTAACCACGGGTCTGTATATAGTTTTCTAACCTAGGTCAAGTGATATGGATATGTATCATTTCAATCCGCAGTTTACAAAGAAAAATCCGGGTTCTATCATTTCAAACCCACAATCCCAAGTCAAAATAATTAAATAAAACCGTTCAGGCCTATCATTTTAGCCCATAATGAATTTTTTCCATTCTAAAGTCCTTTCGGGTATATATCATTTCAACCCATAGAGATTCTATACTAACATGGAACTTGTAGTGTGATAAACATATATAACTGAACAGTTAACCATATATAGCAGTAACAGATGATATGACAGATAAATAAACAGGTTTAATATCATATAATATATAACATAAGCAGGTATAACATAATATAATAATTCTACACTTTCACTTGCTATCAATTCACAGTGGTATGAGTACAAATGTCAGGCATGATTACTCACCTTTTTACGCTGGAGTTAGCGATCAAAACACACAGAATAGATTCCAGAAAGCACGAAAAGCACGATACAGCACGACTTTTGATTTGAATGAATAGAGAGCCTTGATATTTATCTTGTAAACAATAACCAGAACAAGACAATATACACATAAATATTCAACACAAAACAATGTTGAAACAATGAAGATAAGAAGCAACAAAGGAATCGATTACTTGACCTTGCTTTAACCTTTCAAATGATTGGCCTAGGAGATTCTTGGGCTCAGCCATGATCAGATCTAGACCTGAAATGCTCGGCTATGGTCGGGTTAGTGGAAGACAAAGCAAGGGTAGGTGAAAAGGTAGGAGTTTGTGAAGGCAAAGAGGCATGGAAAAATGAGTTTTGTTCACCATCTAGGCTCGGCCTATGGGTCAATTGGCTCGGCTCATGCTTGTTTCAGATCTGGACAGAGGTCATGATGATGTGTAGTGGTGGTAGCAAGGTGGTGGTGGTGGCTAGAGGTGGTGGCCAAGGTGATGGATGAAGGTATGTTGCAACTAGTGGTGGCTATGCATTGTTTTAAGAGATTTGTTGCATTTTTGGTGGAGTTTTCATCATGGGATGGTCATGGCACTTGCTGGTCAGAGGAGGAAGAAGTTTGGCCGTGGATGGTATGGGAAGGAAGTGGTGGTGGTCGGTGGAGGAGATGGTGGAGGCTATGGCCGAGCATGGCAAGAAAAATCATGGCCAAAAATCATTGAAAAACAATTGAAAATGAAGAGAAAAAGTGAAAAAGGAAGAAGAAGCCATTACCAAAATTCTTTAGCTGTGACTTTGCTTAAATGAGAAGCTTTTGTCACGTGAAAAACAATTAAAACTCACGGCTACAGCTGAAGGAAAGAACGGCCACGGTTAGACAATGAAAAGGCAAGCAGATGAAGAGACTAGAAAAGGAAGAATAACCAGTTACAAGCACAAAGTCTCTTTGAATTTCCAAATTCTTTTAATTAAATAAAAACAAATAAAATTCAGTAAATGAATTTTAAAACTGAAAAAAAGTAAAAAAAATGGAAATAAATAATTAAATTTAAATAAAATAGAAAAAGAATTAAAGAAATTGCTTAAAAATTGGAAACAGGCTCAAAAATTTCAAATAAATTATCACTAGCTTTGGAAAATTATTACTATACTTCTAAACCAATAAAAGTCAAGTAAGATAAAATAAATGTTGAACAAAATAAAGAAAAATGAAAATAAATAATTATCTTTAGGAAAAATAGAAAAATAAATAAAGAAATAGCTTATTTAATTGAACTAGACTTACATTTCTAACAAAATGCAATTACTTTGGAAAATTATATCAACACTTCTAAACAATTAAAAGGTCAAGTAACATAAATAAATGTTGAACAAAAAAAGTGGAAATGAAAATAAAATAAGGTTTTAAGAAAATAGAAAAATAAATAAAGAATTACTTTCATTAATTGAAACTAGAAATTAAAATTTGTAAATAAATTGCAGCCGTCTTGGAAAATTCCAATTGTTCTTTTAAAAATGTTTTAAAACCAAAATATATACATAACATTTTATTTTACCCATATAAATATAAATTAGAACATTACATGACCAAATAAAATATTATTTATATAATTTAAAATAAACAATTTTGTTAAATACAGCAAATTACACACAATATTTAAATGGGCATAACTTTCACACTATAAATCAGATTTCAATGAAACAAAAAGCACTATTCTTGAAATTTTATTTACTTTCATAATTAAAGATAAAATTCAAAATTTCATCATTTTAAATTTTTATATTAAAAGTCAAAGTTTGACTATATTGACCAAATTCACATTTCTGGAAAATATCTTATTTATTTATGTTTGAAATTATAATTCACTTTCAAAACACAATTTATATTTAAAATAACAAAATTATCTAATTTAAATAAATAAAATAAAGTTTTTAAATCAGGAAATTAAATTAAAGTAATTAAAATATATAATTAAAATAATCACAAAATGTAGGGTTGTTACACTCTCCCCCACTCAAAACTTTTCATCCTCGAAAAGGAATGAGGTACGGGAAAACACAGAAAAGATAAAAATGAAATAAGATTAAGACAAGATGACAAGAAGATTGAAATTGTACCTGATAACTGTTATTATAGGTATGTTTAACAAGGTGGAGATAATCTTCCCAAGATCCTCCAGAATCAAGAGCATAAGCACGAAAAAAAATCCTCTAGAATCTGATTCACCCCTTTCCGTTTGACCGATGGTCTGTAGATGGCAAGCAGTGTTCAGATTCAAAATGAGTACCAAAGATTATCAAAGATTATGGAAAGATTTCTAAACAGACTGGTATAAGCAATAGCCTTCCCATTTTGAAGCAAGATACGGGAAAATAAGGACATCCAAAAGATAGTTTGACAACAAAAGAAGATAATAAGTTAGAAACCATGGAAATTTCAACTTAAATTGATGATTAATTTTACATAAGTTAAATAAATCTTAACTATCTCTAATTTCATTATCTTATCATCCAATTTTCTTAATTTAACAATATCTAAAATCATGGATTTGAAAAATCATTTATTATACTCATAATGTATTCAGTAAATTTGATTCTTCTTTATTCCTAATTAAAATTATATTTATTCCTCTCAATATTTTTATCACCTATGTTAAATATACTTACACCTATTATAACTGCTTTAATTTATTCTTAGCTCCTTTAACATCATTTTATATTGTAAATTATTCCATTTACCCTATTTCTATTTACCTTTGTTAATCTTTTATAACTAAAATTTAAGTGTTTAACATTTATTATAACCACTAAAATTTTATTTATAAAAATCTTTTTATATTGTATATCATCCAATTACATTGTTAACTTTTAAAAATTTAGGTAAGTTATATTGGAATGTAATAGAATATTATACAAATAAATTCTCCAATTTCAATTATTCAAGTTTACATATTTATTCAAACCTTGATTTCCTTTTATAATTGAAATTATTCTTTAAGATAAAATTTAAGAGTTAAATTTCCGATTAACTTCAAACTATTTAGAAATAAATATATATATTCATACACAATATATCAAATCAAATTTAAATCATATATCTATATAATATAAGTCAAGTCATATTTAGAAATTCAAATCAATTAAATTCCATAGCAAAACTGTAGCAAAGCTACAAAATAGTTTCTCCACTTTGAAACTCGAAAATGAATGTCGATGATGCTGCAGTCATCACCGAAATTATTTTCCAGCGACAAAGAAAAGAGCACTAATTTACAAATTAAAAATCCTTTGAAACACTTTCTACTAGAAATACTTTTAAATAATATATCCTTTTAAAACTTTCAAAACAAGGTTCGAAATCATCGGAAATTAAATTCTCACATTCTTGATTTAAATCCATTTAAAATTTCAAATTAATTTATAACCATGTTTAATTATTTAGATATGAAACTAAAGCCAATGATTATAAAATACATACAAAGTTAAATATTATTTATTAACACCAAATTCCATTAATTATCAAAATTCAGAAAATTAACCTTATAAATATTATAATTATACAAAATTTATCCATTTACAAAATTTAAAAACCATATTGTGTCAGTTTGTTCCGTTCAAGTGTTTTGGAGGTCCTATCGATAGCGTTGATCAGACGAATCGATCGGAAACCCAAATCAACATCAACAACTCAAACAACACAATATATAAAACATTTTTAAATATAAGATTTTCAAATACAAAATTAATGTTTCAAAATAAGGATATGGATTCAAATTGATGGACTCAAATCAAAGAGGATTTTGATTTGAAGATAAGTTGGAGACCAAAGATAAGATGATTAAACAACAAAATAGGGAGATGGATAAGCTTATATAAATCGCGGGCAACCTTAACTGGGTCAACCGTGACTTAAAGAATAAGATCGATGTGTATTTTCTAGGGTAAATCTACATTCGATCTCAAGAGATAGGATTCAGAATAGTAAGAGATACTAGCATCTAAACTGAGGATATATAAAATCTCCAGTGAACCAATGCCATTGTAAAGGAGTTTCACCCCTTTACAAATCATTAGAATATTGGCGGGACCGCCAATTCATTATAAAGATCATCCGAAGTGGAGTTATCGGATACTCCAAAATCAAGAAGACACGAATAGGGGAGGACAGGAATGGACTTGGAACCGAAGGGAACGTTCCAAAATTCAAAGGAACCGAATCGAAGAAGAAGAAATTCAAGTTCGAACGAAAGTGATTCTGTAATTAAATTTACCCTATATGCTAAGTTTGCCTAAAACCAGAGCTCTGATACCAACTATAACGACCCGATATTTTCAACCATTCGCATCCGCACATGTCGGACTTGAATTGCTCAAATACCACGTTGTAAATAAAAATTTGGCAAACTCATCATATACAGTAAATAAATAATCACAGATCACAGACACAGAGTAATATAATGCAGCAGAAACAAAGAAATAGTAGTTCATGAAGCTACTATATAAATACATCAGAGTTAAGTAAGATACAATAGGAATACCAAGATACAACAGGAGTGACAGTATGATAATCAGGTACAGCTCAGAATACAACTGGAATCAACTGGATAACAAAATGAATAGATATCTGGTTCTTCAAAGCAAAACTCCAACTCCAAAGGTGAGTCTCTAATGCTGTATCACTCAGTCTGACCCGAGCGTAAAGCAAAACACAAAACACTCGAGTCAGGACATACATACTTATACAATGTAAACCAACTCAATTGACTTATAATAAGAATACAAGTAACTTAAAGAATGCTTGGGATCGCCCATTCTTTAAGGATCCGTTAAACTATCTACTATGTAGTAATATTCGCTATTATAATAATGTCTAATATAAAATAAACATACTTTTAAATAGCATTAAGGAGTGACCCAATATTCCTCTTAACACGTAATAGTCCCAGTAGTCTATCCAGTATTATCATACTCCCAAAATGGGGGCTACACTCGATACTCCACAGGCTACGAGAGAAATCACAAATCGTAGTAAAGCTCGATATGGTAAGTGACACGGCACAACTAGGCAATGCCAGGGTAGATATACCAATTACGCATCCGGGTTGGTGGTGATGCATAACAGCCACTACCGCCCACCTCGAACAACACTCCCAAATCAAGGGGCGCACCCAATCAATCACAAAGTAATAGAATGGTATTGAAGAAGCGTGTCCGATCAGAGGTGCTACCTCATTGGCCCGTCAATCGCTCCTGTTTTAGCCACTTTATGCCAACTCACGGGAGTTGGGTCCACGTATATACCTTTAGGATCGTCGTCAACATCCTACTTCCTTTTGGAAACTCCACCGCGTACACAGTTGTTAAAGTGGTTTTCGGTATCGACAGAGAGTATGTCCATATCCGATCCCGGTCTCTTTAACAACTAATCGTTATTATAACCCGTGGTTATAGTGTTAAAATAATATTTTATTCTTCAAAATAGAATATCATTTCTAATCCAAATCTTTATCAAAATAAAGATTAAACCAATTCCAAACCATTTCAATATATTTAAAATATCATATCATTTCAAAACTTCATTTCAAATCATTTCAATATATCAAAATATCATATCTTTTCAAAAACTTCATTATTAAATCATCATTTGAGTTCAAATCCAAATATTCAACTTTAAATACCTTTTAAATTCAAAGATATCATTCATTTATTATCATTTCAAGTCACCTTTTAAATAGTTTATATTTCAATCAAAATAATTCATCTAAACCATTTAAAAGTGTAATTATTATACTTTCCAATCAAGTATTCAATTTCCAAAGTTTAAACTATTCTGAGTTCATTTACTAAGTTAAAAACCATAAACATTGAAAATTTCAGCCTTTCACGGCATTCAGAAAAAGCTGTTATAAGTTATTCTTGAAAGCATTTTAATTCAGCAAAGACAACATTTTAAAACTGCTGTTAAATCTCAGTTTAGAGGAAATTTATTTTAAAACAGCAAAGACAACATTTCCAGAAATGCTGTAATAGCTCAGGTTTCAAAATAAAGGTTTTAATTAAATTTAGCAAAGACAACATACCACTACAGCATTTACAGAACTGTTGTAATAGGCCTTTATTAAGTTTTTAGCCTTTTAATTTACTACAGCAACTACAGCATTTCAGAACTGCTGTAATAGCCTCTTTATAAAGCTTTTAGTTTATTTACAAAAACCATAGCATTTCTGAATGCTATTAAAAGTATTTTCTAGATTTTAGTGTATTTCCAGCAAATAATAAACCTCAATTTAAACCATTTAAACATTATAAAATCATATTTTTACCATTCAAAAATGTTCATTAAAAATACTCTTTTAACTTATGATTTTTATAAAGTAATTTCTTCAATAAAATCCCACTTCCAATAAATCACTCATTAAATTCAAGTGTATAATTTTCCAAATTTTGCATTTGACAATTTATTAACACTTACATTTAAATTACCATTTCACACATTAAACTAAATTTCCAATTTATTTAATTAATTTAAACCTTTAATTAAAACCAAATTTCACATTTCCAAGTCAAGTTAAATTTTAAATTTCACATTTAAGCATTCATTCATTTAACCATTTTAGTTCATAGAAAAATCAATAATACTTTATCAAGTCATTTAAATTCAAATTTAGATCAAATTATCATATTTCCCATTTCCAAATAAAATTAAATTCCATTTTATTCATAACTTAAATTCATTTTTAAACCAAAATCCAAATTTCCAAACTGAAGTTATATTTCAAAATTTTCAATTTAACCATTTATTTATTTACATTTTTAACTTATAGAAAAATCATAATTTCTTTATTTAAAACAATTTGAAAATCTATTTAAATCAAATTTTCATAAAATTATCACTTTTAAAATACTTAAAAATAATTCAAAACACTTTAAAAATTAACCACGGGTTTGTATATAGTTTTCTAACCTAGGTCAAGTGATACGGATATGTATCATTTCAATCCGCAGTTTACAAAGAAAAATCCGAATTCTATCATTTCAAACCCGCAATCCCAAGTCAAAATAAATTAAATAAAACCATTCAGGCCTATCATTTCAGTCCATAACGTTTTTTTATCTATTCTAAAGTCCGTTCGGGTATGTATCATTTCAACCCATAGAGATTCTATACTAACATGGAACTTGTAGTGTGATAAACAGATATAAATGAACAGTTAACCATATATAGCAGTAACAGATTATATGACAGATAAATAAACAGGTTTAACATCATATAATATATAACATAAGTAGGTATAACATAATATAATAATTCTACACTTTCACTTGCTATCAATTCATAGTGGTATAAGTACAAATGTCAGGCGTGATTACTCACCTTTTTACGTTGGAGTTAGCGATCAAAACAAACAGAATAGATTCCAGAAAGCACGACAAGCACGATACAGCACGACTATTGATTTGAATGAATAGAGAGCCTTGATATTTATCTTGTAAACAATAACCAGAACAAGACAATATACACATAAATATTCAACACAAAACAATGTTGAAACAATGAAGATAAGAAGCAACAAAGGAATAGATTACTTGACCATGCTTTAACCATTCAAATGATTGGCCTAGGAGATTCTTGGGCTCAGCCATGATCAGATCTAAACCTGAAATGCTCGGCTATGGTCGGGTTAGTGGAAGACAAAGCAAGGGTAGGTGAAAAGGTAGGAGTTTGTGAAGGCAAAGAGGCATGGAAAAATGAGTTTTGTTCACCATCTAGGCTCGGCCTATGGGTCAATTGGCTCGGCTCATGCTTGTTTCAGATCTGGACAGAGGTCATGATGATGTGTAGTGGTTGTAGCAAGGTGGTGGCGGTGGCTAGAGGTGGTGGCCAAGGTGATGGATGAAGGTATGTTACAACTAGTGGTGGCTATGCATTGTTTTAAGAGATTTGTTGCATTTTTGGTGGAGTTTTCATCATGGGATGGTCATGGCACTTGCTGGTCAGAGGAGGAAGAAGTTTGGCCGTGGATGGTGTGGGAAGGAAGTGGTGGTGGTCGGTGGAGGAGATGGTGGAGGCTATGGCCGAGCATGGCAAGAGAAATCATGGCCAAAAATCATTGAAAAACAATAGAAAATGAAGAGAAAAAGTGAAAAAGGAAGAAGAAGCCATTACCAAACTTCTTTATCCGTGACTTTGCTGAAATGAGAAGCTTTTCTCACGTGAAAAACAATTAAAACTCACAGTACAGCTGAAGGAAAGAACGGCCAAGGTTAGACAATGAAAAGGCAAGCAGATGAAGAGACTAGAAAAGGAAGAGTCACCAGTTACAAGCACAAAGTCTCTTTGAATTTCCAAATTCTTTTAATTAAATAAAAACAAATAAAATTCAGTAAATGAATTTTAAAACTGAAACAAAGTAAAAAAAATGGAAATAAATAATTAAATTTAAAGAAAATAGAAAAAGAATTAAAGAAATTGCTTAAAAATTAAAAACAGGCTCAAAAATTTCAAATAAATTATCACTAGCTTTGGAAAATTATTACTATACTTCTAAACTAATAAAAGTCAAGTAAGAAAAAATAAATGCTGAACAAAATAAAGAAAAATGAAAATAAATAATTATCTTTAGGAAAAATAGAAAAATAAATAAAGAAATAGCTTATTTAATTGAACTAGACTCACATTTCAAACAAAATGCAATTACTTTGGAAAATTATATCAACACTTCTAAACAATTAAAAGGTCAAGTAACATAAATAAATGTTGAACAAACAAAGTGGAAATGAAATTAAAATAAGGTTTTAAGAAAATAGAAAAAT
The DNA here is from genome assembly GCA_030737815.1 of Allium fistulosum. NCBI lineage: Eukaryota > Viridiplantae > Streptophyta > Magnoliopsida > Asparagales > Amaryllidaceae > Allium > Allium fistulosum. The sequence continues at coordinate 512,250,005 of CM060907.1, read as the reverse complement.
AAATAAAGTATTACTTTCATTAATTGAAACTAGAAATTAAAATTTGTAAATAAATTGCAGTTGACTTGGAAAATTTCAATTATTCTTTTAAAAATGTTTTAAAACCAAAATATATACATAACATGTAATTTTACCCATATAAATATAAATTAGAACATTACATGACCAAATAAAATATTATTTATATAATTTAAAATAAACAATTTTGTTAAATACAGCAAATTACACAAAATATTTAAAAGGGCATAACTTTCACACTATAAATCAGATTTCAACGAAACGAAAGGCGGTATTTGTTAGCACCAAAATTGGTCACTAACCCCGTTGAGAAACATTATGTAGAGAGATAAATGAGGAAAAAGAATTTAAAAAGAGAACAATATGCTAAATTGAATGCAAAGACGAGAACACTGGATTTATAGTGGTTCGGCGTAACTGCCTACGTCCACTTTAAGGTTAATCTTTTATTGCTTTACTTGATAACTGGTTACAGATACAATCCATACACCAACTGCTCGAATACAATTGTTAAGTAAAAAGAACGGGTCTTGAAAGCGGCGGAGTCTCCCAATGTTCTCGAAAAAGGTCCCTTTTCACTGTGCCCCTGCCTCTCTATTTATAGACAAAGATGGGTTGGACTTCCCTGGTGGGCCTGGCAGCTAAATACCTCGACCCAAAAAGAGTGAGCTCCGTGTGCCGAACCATAGATGCCGAACGAAATGATGCCGAACAATATCGTCATGCCGAACGAAGTGATGCCGAACGATATCGTCATGCCGAATGAAGTGATTTGCTGAGTGGAGAGTGCATGCCGAGCAATAGTCAAAGCCGGTCGAGATTGGATGAATGCCGAACACCTCTGGATGTCGAACATCTCTAGATGCCAAACAACTCTGAATGCCGAACACCTCTAGATGCCGAACAATCTCGAATGCCGATCGAGATTTATGCCGAATGAGGTTGAGTACCGAACGAGGTGCGAATGCCGAGCAGTATGGAGTGCCGAATGAGGTGTGGATGCCGAGCAGCATGGAGTGCCGAATGACTCTGCCATGCCGAACGGTCCACGTATGTCGAACGCTTTATGTATGCCGAACGCTCTCGAATGTCGAACGGCCATAGATGTCGAACGTCACTTAATGCCGGACGATATACAATACCGAACGACTCTTAGTGCCGAACGGTATGCAAGTGCCGAGTGCCTAGTTGCCTTGTCAAATCTTCAGGTAACACTTGCCCCCCAAAGTGCATCATGTGGTTAAACGTGATGTGCTTTGAGTCATGAATCCGCCGTGCTTTGCTTTAAGCTATGGCTTAGTCTTCACGATAGTATCTTCTCTCGAATTTCAGATAAGGCGATGTGTGCCAAACGATATGCAAATACCGAACAACATAGCCGAAGCCGAGCACCCTGGATGCCGAACGATATAGCCGATGCCGAACAATGTCGTTTTGACCGGTTCTACCGGTTATTGCCTCTTCGTCTTCCTCCCCTTCCCTATAAAGGCCGACATTCTCCTTCTTCTTCTTCTCTTTTTTACTTTTTACCTCCGTGATTCTCCAAGAATACGTAACTTACCTCCCTTAAGTTTTATTCACCTCTTCCGACCTTCCCCTCCTATTTTGAATCCAACTAGCCCTTCCCAAATTAAGCTTGAACAACTTTCAATCTTAAGTTTACAGACCCCCAATCTCCCGCAGTTCTCTTCGGTAAGAACCTTTCGATCGTTTTCTCAAACTAGGAAGCATAACACAAAACTCGAACTCGTGAATCCTCCGTAGATTAAAGGGAGTAAGAGGCGTGTGGGTGGTGAACTATTGTGGCTCGGCACGATCTTTTAGAGCCGAGTGAGTATAAGGGTGCATGGAATTGGAGATAAGGCCTAGTGATGTGGATCGGCATGGCCGTGGTTCGGCACGGCTTGCCAAAAGACTCGGCCATGCCGGTCGGGAGAGATGGAGGAAAAGAAGAGATGTGGTGTTAAGGGCAGAAGGCCGAGCGAATCGGCTCGGCATGATTTGCCGCGTGCACTTGTATTTAAGCCGAACAAAAGGGAGGCCGAACAGAAGAAAGGCCGAACATAATGAAGGCCGAACAGAATGAAGGCCGAACATAATGAAGGCCGAACAGAACGAAGGCCGAACTGAACGAAAGCCGAATGGCATTTAGGCCGAACACCTATTCACCTTGCCTAATCATATAACAAAAACAAGGACAAGGACCTAAGAATACTAGCATATCGAACTAATCTGGACTGATAACTTCCTAGTTTCAATAATCACAAGCCTGAACTTAAACCGATAAAAACAGATAAAAGCTTTTAACATGCAGTGCCAATGTCCGAGTCCAAAATTGAAAACATTGCAAGGTTGGCTTTCAGAGACGGTCAGCGATGACGGTCTTCGAAGATGACAGTTCAAAGCTCAACTTTATACCATCAATTCTGTGACTTATAATTTCTCAGTGTTTACACCTGAATGATCGCACTAGTTCACACATCACACGGGGGGGAATATTCGTATTGTTAAGTCTAACGTCGATTATTTTTCAAGTATAGTTCGAACAGGTGCTCTGCTAGATTCAATCTTTATCAAGGATGTCTAGGAAATCTAGTTCTGCCATGATTTCAGACAGACCTGGGCCGTCCTCCCGACGAGAAGTCGCAGATACTTCAAACCCGTCAACTACCCCCTACACATGACTTAGCTCCCGATGCTCTGGAGACAGCAATTCTCTTGGACAACCCTATCGATTCACATGTTTCGAAGATTAACGAAAGTACACTCCGATGGATATGCTATGTCCACGGAATCCCCTTTGATGACGTGCTAGTTCCATCGAGGCATGATCTTCCACACTTGCCCCCAGTCGGATACATAGCTTGTAATAAATTCATGTGCTGGGTTGGCAGTGTGCCATCGTTCAACTCGTTTCTTCGGATGTGCTGCAATATATTGACATTGCCCCATCGCAACTGCACCCGAACGACCATGCATTCCTCTACGGTACTTGCATCCTCTTCATGAATGTCCTCTCTAGGCTTCCAACTCCGGGCGATATCAGATACATATATTGCATCAAGAAGCGGAAGGATAGCCCATCATTCATGTTTCTCGAGCCGCATAACAAATGTCAAATCTTAACTGGGGCGTGGACCAAGTTCGCCTTGTATAAATAGGAATGGTTTTATGTGCGTTGTCCTCCCAGCTTTGCAAGGAGATGGGTTGAAGGAAGTAAGCCTTTTTCTTGGACCGTTACTCATGTTTAGTTGAAGCCGTACCTTTTCTAACTTTTACCCATCTTTTCAGGTATCAATCCACGTCCTGACAGCCATAGATACTCTGATGCCGTCGAAGCTATTCGAGCCCTTCCTACCGAAGAACGGGACATTAGAACTCTCATTTCGAATGAGTCACTTACAAGGCTTGGACTGTTGGCAGAAGGCCGTCGGATAAGCCTTCCTCAAGGCATCACCATTCCTAGGCCTGCCTCTGGCAAAGGGAAAAAACAAGCTGAGTCTTTAGCACGCAATGCTCCTGATGCACTAGAAGAGGGGGAAATTAAGGAGACTGAGACACCCGAAGTACAAGATGAGAATGTTGGTCCCACTCAGGATCCGACGGTCGAAGTTCATGACATCGAAACGTCGCCTTCCCCTTCGAAGCGGAAGAAGAAACTGACATGCAAGCTGAGGAAGAAAACAGTGGGCAGAACTCCTAAAGTTACTCTTATTTCAACGGAACAAGAAACTTCCTTGCAGCACTTAGAAAGTTCTCTGAAGGGCCTGTCAAACCTTACCATTCCTGATGATTTACTCAACTACGGTTTCGATGATCCAGAGGCCCTCAAGCTGCATTCGCCTGCTAGAGGCGATACGGGAGTTCAAGCCCAAGTCCAGGGAGATAAAACTCCAATTAGTAAAGAAACTGGTCCGTCGGGGGGAAACACTAGGACACACACGGACACGTGCACTTCACCCTGCACTTCAATCTTAGCCGTCACCCTGATCTTTTCTAACTTGTCATTATTCTCATTTTATGCAAGTGACATGGGACGCTCCCACGGATTTGATCTTCTCCACGGCTCATTCATTTTTCATCATTCTGGCTGGGACTCGGGCACCGGCAAGCGCCGAGACAGGGACGACTACGAAGATCGAGACAACCATCCTCGAGAGTCGACTTATCAAAAGAAATCACATTCCCAGTCTTCATACTCTCGCGATCTTCCTCCTCAAACAGAGCCAGATAGAGAAAAATCTTCATAGAAGGGGTCTCAACCCGATGTTTCCCGAGATCAACATTTTGGTTCATCAAGCACGCGACAATCTCGGGAACATCGTAAGAGAACGGAACTTTCAAAACCTCCTCCCCCTGTTCCTGCGGCAGACCCAACGATATCGGAGAAGCTGGTCGAGCTTAAAGCTAAATTTCCCAAAATCTGCTTTGACGGTCTGAAGTTCCTCCCAGCTATTCATCACATTCCGGGGCATGTCAAGCAGAGTGCCATCGCTTGCAACAACGACGTCTATGTTCAACATGACGCGTTTGTTCATTTAGTCAAAAAAGTCTCGGAAATATCCGTTGAGCATCAACAGGAAATCGACCGCTTGAAGCTCGAAGCTATCTTTGATAAAGACATCATCAAAAATCAGGATGAAGAGCTCGCTTCATACAAGTCCAAGCTCGAAGCTGCAGAACAGAGTGCTATGGAGATTGCGGAGGCCGTCACTCGTCTAGAGACGACTCATAAGAAGGAACTTGACATCACGGTCCAATGCAGTGGGGCCCACTACAAGAAAATATATTATTAATAACACCATTTAATAGCGCATTATTCTAAAGCGTTATTGTTAGCTTTAAATATTTGTTTTTTTACGCAATTTGTTTTGTATGTACATATGCAACGCTTTGGCTCCAAATTTTCGTCTCCCTCCCAAAAACACGCCCAATTTCATCTCTTTCCAAAATAACACTCAACAATTTTCGTTTCCCTCCTAAAACAAAATAACCCTAATCGAAGTTCTACTCCATCTCCAATCTCTGAAATTCAGCTTTTGTACTCCATCTCCGATCTTCAACATTTCGCTCTTCAGTAGTTGGAAATTTTCTCATTTCTGTAGGTAGTAATTCTTCTCATATCGCCAATTGGCCTTACGGTGAAACTTTCTTCCATCAGCCAACAGGCCGATTTTCTGACGGTCGTCTCATCATTGATTTTATCGGTTTGTCTTCTTCACTTTTTTCAGTATTCTCTACTATGACTTTTATCGATTTCATCTCTATGTTTCGTTTTATTACAAAGGGATTGAACAAATGGCCTCATATGTTGTTTTGTAAGATAGTATGTACAATAAAGCTTAATCCCAATTTGGAAATTTTGATTTGGTATCTTGTCTGATATGTACAGAATCTTTTATGAATGTGAAGCGGAAGCTCTAGGAAAGCCTCCAATTCCTCCATTTTTAGGTGGGCAATAGTACGAAGCAGGAATGAATTTTGCGGTAGGTGGGGCCACTGCCATTGATGCAGGCTTCTTTTATGAAAGAGGATTGAAGTTAGGGACAAATTTTTCACTGAATGTTCAAATGCAGTGGTTTAGACTATTCTGGGCTTCATTCTGCGCTTCACATGCAGGTACAATTTATACTTCATTAACATTAGCAGAAAGTTGAGAATGATTTTGAGTATGATTGAAGTTGAAAGATTAGTGATTTATTAGTAATTAACATGAATGTCAATATTTTAATAGCTAATACTAGTAAAAGAACAACAGCGAATTGTAAGTTCTAAATCTTGAAATATGATTTTGGATCTACTGCAAATATTTCAATTAAATGCCTAATTATAACACGCAGGACAAAAAATTTATTTGCATTGTTAGAAACAAAAATAAACAGCAAAGAAAATATTTTAGAGAAAGAAACAGAAAATAAAATACTAAAGGAAATAAAACCAAAAAATAACATTATTATAGTACGTTACCTAGTGGAAAAATAGGATAGAATATATAAGAAAAACTTTAATTTGGTACGCGGTTACTAAATAATGCCAGCCAAACTTTACTGGATACAAGGGTACTTTTTGTAGAAAATAATAATAATAATAATTCAAACTACATCAATGTATTATTACATGTAACACAATGAAAGTCCAATTTCAAGTAATAAGATTACAATACATTGCAACTTATGTTGTGAAATCAGTTATAGCCCAGGATAAAAGATGACTATTTTTCACATCAGATGGAGAATTCATGCATTAAAAGGTTGATAGATACAAATAACTTTTGAAGGCACATGCACTTTAACCAAACATAAACTAGGTATCAAAATGAAAATACAGGCTGCACAATATGATGAGGTTCCCAGTTGTGCAAGAGCAAGGAATAATATCACTCCTCTAATCCAAAATTAAAACATCAATCTCCATGCAATAAAAACAAACCAAAATGGCATAAAAAGAACTAAATTTAAGCTTAGTATTGTTATACGTCTAGTATACCAAAACAGAGAATAATCAAATATAAACTCGTCGCACAAGTTTATAACTCAGATTTCCACTACACTAGAATTCTGTATTAATTATAATAACAATATGAATGTTGTAAATAAATTAAAACAACCGCGTTATACTATTTTGAATAAATAGTATAACAAAATTAAAGGGAAGAATGTAGAATAACAGTTCTAACCCGATTTTGTCTGAGGCTCGTCGTAACGATTTCCTTAAGAATTTTATTTCAAAATTCTCCCAAGATACAATAGACGTAATCTGCACGAGATTGTGATGTGTATGATCTTCTGTGTGATAGGACTGAATATGATTTAAGAGATGAAGAGATAATTCAGTTTGAAAAATGAGTGAGGAAAGTGATCAGGTTTCCTCCTTATTTATAGCCGAATTCCCAACGGCTGCATCCGTTGAGAAAAGTCGCACCTCTTCATTTACAACGTCAAAAAGCGTTACTGTTTGCAACAGTCGTATCCGTTCAGTTGCAACGCTCCAGAACTGTTGCTATTTGCAACAGTCGCGTCCGTTCAGTTGCAACGCTCCAGAACTGTTGCTGTTTGTAACAGTCGCGTCCGTTCAGTTGCAACGGTCCAGAACTGTTGCTGTTTAAAATGCCGCGTCTCTTCATCGTTCAAATTCGAAAATCCGCATCTATTCATATTCAAGATATATCTCATTCACCATCTAAAAGGAATTCCAACAAGTATTTCTCTTCTTTGTGTCAATCTTCTCTCTATTACTGGCTCTGCCAAGTTGTGCACCCATAATAGTCAATTCGCATCCATGCATTCTTTTCATGCAGAAAAATTCAACTATGAACCCAAACCAACAATGCTGCACTCAGCTTTCTTGAATGTTGCGACGCCACTGCCTTTCAATATCAGTAGAACTCAAGCTGTCACTCTTCTTGAATATTGCAATGCTGTATTTTTTGTTTTCCAGTCCCCCGTCCTCCTCCTCTTTCCATATTTAATTTTTTAGTGTAAAAAACACAAGGAATCGATTAAAAAGAAAAATAACTCAAATCTACCTTTAACCAATATTTTAATGTTTCGTTAGCTGAATATTAGTACACGATGTAATAAGATATCAGTGTTTGTCTATCTTTATTAGCTCAGGTTCCAAGTATAAAGTACAATATTCATCATCAAGAAGACAACAACTACCACGAACCCAAACATAATCCAGTTATAATATTAATTAAAATAGAAAGATATGTTTTCAACCACTATTGGCTGTTGTCGTCTACGAAATTTATGACAACTACTGGTACCGATATGACATATCATCAAGTCTACAGTTGTCCATTTCATTGTCGTGAACGTGGGTCGGGAGTCAAGACTGTTTCAATTTTCTAACTGCATATTTATGTGTGTACACTCTTGAATATACGGTTAGCTGATATTAGGTGAGGACCATATTTAATATTCCATAACAAATTCTTCTCCAGGTCTAAACTATTCCCATATTGTATATATTACGTGGAGTTCCAGTATTATATCCTTATCCTTGTAAAGATATTGTTTATGTAAATTAGATCTCAATAGGTATTTTTTTTTAAATTTAAGCAGAAGCGTAGTGCATGGAAAACAAGAGTGTATAACAAGAAAGAAATTGAAGTTGAAAATTAGAGATAACCATACATAACTTCTTGTGTTTAAATATAAAATTAGAGGACCATATTTCAATACATATAAATAATTTGTAGTGTTGTACATCTGATAGAAACCCATTGAAGTTGTATAAGCTTGATATGGATGTTCGTATAAAGTTCTTCTCTGTAAAAGGTTTATGAAATGGGTTTAGATAATTATATTTTCAGAACATAGGATCCAGATAATTGCAATTTAGACCTTGGAACCTCATCTTGATTCTGTCAACGAGCTGAATTATTGATTAATTATTTATATTATTGTCTATGAATAACTTTGATTATATTTCACTTGCTAAAGTATACTATGGATATTGCATGCACAGAATGAAGGGGCATCTCTCTTTCAGCCTAAATAAGTCTTGGGGCATGACTCAACAGTTAACAGAAAAAAGTGATGTCTATAGTGTTGGTGTTGTTATGTTAGAGCTAATTATAGCAAAGCAACCAATTGAAAAGGGTAAATATGTAGTGCGAGAAGTTAGAACAGCAATGAATGAATTTGATCAAGAACACTATGGCCTACAAGATATAATAGACCCCACTATTAGAAACACGAACCTTTTCTGTTTTAAAAGATTTGTAGATTTGGCTATGAAATGCGTGGAGGAATCAGCTTCAAGTCGTCCTACAATGAATGAAGTAGTGAAGGAAATTGAAATGATGTTACAAAATGAAGGTTTGTTCACAAATTCAAACTCGACAATTAGTTCGACGACTTCTTCAGCAACAGACTTTGGGAACACAAAGGGATCTGCGGATCCTTATAGTGAAACAGTAATGAGAAAGAATGACAGCAGTGGTGCATTTGCATATAGTGGTGGCCAATCATTCGTACCACAGGTTGAACCAAAATAAAGGTTTCAAATATATTTTTTGTATGATAATTGTCAAGGTTTATATAATATTTGATATTAGATATGGCAGTTCTCGAGTAATTCAGATGAAAGTCATTCCTTCCTTTCATTGTATTCTGCTTGTGTTCATAGGATGCCTTGTGCCGGACATCAATGTAAAACATGACTGCATTAGTATATATTGCAACAATCATTTCTTTTCCATAGAAAAGCACAAGTCCTGACTCTGTACGTTGGTAATCTCCTTGTGCTAGCCTGAAACATCAATGGAGCCCATTTTTCTCTATATTATAAATGCTGGATATACATTACAAGAGAGATCCAAATTACAGTACATGGAAGACACACTCTCTTCTGTTATAGCTTGGTCTGCTGCCATGTCGTAATGGAATGAATATTCAGTAAGTCTTAAAATTACTCTTTCCTCTCTTCTATTAGACACTATATAGGTATGATTGATGTATGTCTGAGTGTCCATGCTATTCAGTATAATGTTTTTTTATATGTTAATAAGAATTTTTTTTTGTGATACGTGCTATCTTGGAAGTACTAATATTTCAAATATATGCACAAACCATAACTGTGTTTTCCTTGCACATATGTAATGTAATATATCATATTACTTAGCTAAGTGTGTGCAATATTTCTAGTACACGAACACGTGAGGTACACTTTTCCCATAGTTTAAACAATAAATAACTGGGCAGTTATGAATAACATGGAAGATTATTGCATTGGGTAATTAAATAGGTTTGTGTAAGGTACTTGAGTTGCTAAGTTTTTTCATTTTCATCAATGGTGGATAAGTGGTAGTGTCCTTGCTAACAGAAAAAAACATACCAATAAGAGAAAAAACTATGTAATCAGGATATTCTGATGATAATTACGCTAAAGATTTGATTACCTAATAAAAAGTGTTTGATAGTCAACTCTAAGATAATCAAGGTCATGATTCAATTCATGCCCCACTAAAAGTTTGATCTTTCTACCCTTTGGTTTGAGCTTCCACACTCGCTCTCCGTTGCATAAAAAAGCTTGGATATTTCTTTGAACTTGCCCCAATGGCATTGCATCCCTCAAATTGTTCAGGTTTTATCCTAGTTGTTTCATACCTTAAATCGTTAGAAGTTAAATGTCAATTAATACAACGTGTGAAATGGTAGATTAATATGTCCTGCCATATATGAACAATGTGCATGTGCTGTAAAGGAAGGTTGCTATATATGAACGATGAGGCTCAATAACAACTAATCCTATTTGCAACTGATCTTGTTAGTTTAGTTTTAGAAGTCATACTCAGTGCAAATCGAACTAGCATGCTCAGTTTCAACTGAGCCAAAAATGAGAGTCAGTTCAACGGAATATTGAGTTAATACTTCAGGTTGGAATTTCTTCTGGAGCAGCAGCTGCCCAGTTTCAACTTGCATTCTTATGGTCATCACTCTTATTATCTTCTTGTTCGGAACCTACAAGTATCGACATTATTTGGTAATGAAGAATACTTTTGGTAGAATAGGGAGATCTTTCTTTGTTTTGTCACAAATTTTGATGTCTAAGTTTAAAAGTCCAAACATTGATGAGTAAGTTTAACTTTTGCATAAAATGCAATATTTTCTTTAGGGCCTCCAGTGTCAATACTTCTTTACTTTTATTATTAAATATATCTGATAACATGACGGCTCAAACAAAATAAAGATGATGCAGTGAATGTTGAAGTAATAAGGGAAGAAAATGAGATTCTTCGATTGGTTCCAATTTGGTTAAGCTATTTAATATATCTGACAACCTGGAACTTTGTTTACAAAGCAAGGAAGCACTTTAGATAGAAGGCAGTTCCAAGATCATAGTATCACCTACCGCACTACAGTGCTTTATAAGGGTTACTAGTGTTGCTATTCTTTTGATTTATGATTGTATCAACGTGCCTACAGTGAGAAAAGTCACAAAATGACGGCATCCAGGCTGATGGGTACCTTACTAAGAGTCAGAGGCATGGTAAGGCTAGGTATAGCTTGACTAAGTTGCTTGCTCGCTTGAAGAATAGCATTCACCTTATTGACAGGTACTTATCCCTTTTCTTCCCTTCTTTTTCTACTGTTATTTGTATAGATTTATAACTATGTTACTTGTACAGATTTAATACTATGTTATTGGTACATTGATTCATAACTATACCATTGATATAATTACATAAAACCCACTAAGTGTTCAGCGCAAAACCCATCAAGTTACTTCAACTTGCACTAACTCAGATTCCTGAGAAAGATTAGTAACTGTACCACTTGTATAGATTCATAATGATGCCACCGGTAGATATTCATATTATATCACTAGTGCAAATTGATAACTATGTTATTTGTAGATATACATAACAATATTATTGGTATAGATACATAGTTATGTCTTTGATATGATTGCAAAATCCACGAAGCGATCACACTTTATTTTCTTAATAATATTATTTCCCACCTTTTATACCTAAGTCAATGAAATAATCTAAAATTTAAAATATTAAAAACACAAACTTTAGAAAGTTCACAACTTTGGAATCCTAATGCAGGGAAACTTATCACGGTATCTCCCCGGTCTTCTGCCAGTATAAACTATTATGAAGCAAAATTTTCTTAGAGCTAGCATAAAAATAACAAACTAGTTCATCTGAAAAGAAATGTTCGCTACATTACAGATTTGTGCTCTACTACTACAGTTCGAGTTTGATGAAAATAAGTCTTTTGCATTATCATTTGTCTTGGCTTTTACTAAAGGACTACAGTAATATCAATTTGCATATTCTGATTTCAGGTTGTCTTCCCAAGCTTTGGTGAGAGATATCTTTCCACTGCGCTCTTCCAATCCAAACGAGAAGAATGTGAGAAGATGCAACTTGAGCCTTGATCAATTGTATTCAAGAATTGTTCATTAGCACTGTAATACAATATGATAGCTTACATATCATGTATATGAGATGTCATACGCTGATTTGCCCTTTGGTTACATGAACTATTTGTATCTTCCTTTTATCCAAATTATTTTACATGCTTTGTTGCATGAGATCTTATAATGAAACAATTTAAATGGTAAACTTGTTGATATGCCTTTCTTGGTAATAAAATTGTAGTGAATTTATCAATACTATAACATGTTGATTTAATAGCATGAAATGACCGCTATTGAATAAATATTTTATAGCGGCAAAATGGTGTTATAAAGATTTCCAATTCCGTTGAGATTTAGCTGTATTATAGCGGCTATAATGAGCTATTGAATAAATATTTTATAGCGGTAAAATGGTGTTATAAAGATTTCCAGTTCCGTTGAGATTAGCTGTATTATAGCGGCTATAATGAGCTATTGAATTAACGTACCATAGCGGCGAATTTGCGTTATAAAAGTAAGCTCAACCATAGCGGCATATTTTGTGTTATAAATATTCAACAGTTTTTTATAACATGTCGATATACAGCGCTTATCAAATCGCTATGGTTGTGATTAATAGCGGCTATATACCGCTATAAAAGACACTTTTTGTTGTAGTGGCCCTAGCTTTAGAAAAAGATTCTATTCAAAAAGAAAGGGATGCACTCGCCCTGTAGGTTAAAGAGTTGAAGGAGCTACTCTCTAAGGAGAGGGAAGAGAAGATAGCGGCTCAAGAGGAGTCTCAACGGTACTATAACAAGATTGTCGATACACGTCTCTTGAAGGCAAAGCTCGACGATGAGCTTTCTAAGGTCGGGACAATGAAGGATGAAGCCCGTAAGGAGGGCAAGAGAATAGCTTCCGCGGAGATCGACTCCCGCCTTGAAGCGGCTGCAGAGGCCGGTAGAGAAGAGATCAAGTGTATGTTTGACCCATTGATAGCCGAATACAATGCTCGTGTCCTCATGCACTGGGACGACTTTCTTAGGCGAGGGCTACCTTGAACCTTTGGCCGAGGCTTGGGAGACTTTAATAAAGATTAGAAAGGTGGAGTCGGGCACCGAGGAGGTCGACGAGGATGCTTTAGTGAAAGAGTTTCTCAAGGGGAACGAGCCATAGGACTTGTCTGCAGCTATGGCTCTCTTTAGCAAAGGCTCTCCTCCATCAAAGGAGAAAAATGACATAGCTGGCTCGTTTGGAACTGGGCCTTCAGCCCCCCTCCTACTCAATCGGTCAATCGGCCAGTGCTTGATCCGTTCAAACAACACGCCGGCTATGATCCAGAAGACCCCGGTCTCGGCATCCATATGCTATCTCCCATTCTAAAGGGTGAAACTCCTCGCACAGCTGAAAGCCAGCAAGAAACCGGTATAAAACTTTTCTTCTTGAAGTTCAAAGATCTGTCGCTTCTTGCGAGAGGTTATTGATTCTAACGTTCGTTCTTTGTGTTTTTACGCAGGCCACCCCGATCTTGAACCGACTCCGAGGAGCGATGATGCCAAGGAGGAGATGGGGAAAGCGAGCGATGCTACTCACACGGGAGTAACCCCCAGTCCTGATGCTCAAGTGATCTGGGCGCTCGCCGATGACAAGTCTGAAACTTCGTCCCCCGTTGAAGGGAGTCATGAAATTGAAATCACCGGCGCTTCAGAACACACTTCTAAATTGAGCATGAAGGAGCGACTTGCTGAAGAGAAGAGGAAGAAAGTTGAGATCAAGGTCGAGTCTCAAGTAATAAAACTTAACGACCCGCACAGGCCTATGAAAGTCATTCTTCCTGGCAGATCCAAACCACTGGATGTTCCTTCTCCCACTCTTGATATTGTTTCTCTAGCGAGCAAAACGTCCAAGAGAAAGCTCGTGGGGGGAGGAGTCGTCTGAACAAACGAAGGAAGACAAGAAGCTAAAGAAACCGAAGAAGTAGCCACTGCACTCGTTCGACGAGGGTTAGCTTAGATCATGTAGCTACTTTTTACTTATTTATTTTTGTAGTCAACGTAGATAGACTTTTGACTCCGAGTTTTGGAGGAGTGGTTGTATAACCCCATTTTGGATTAGTGAATAAAGTTTAGTTTCTTTTCCTTTCAAATGATTCCTGCTTTTAGCTTTTTTGTATAATTATGGACGAAACTCAAACTCTCATGAGTTACATGAATTCCCAATTCACCTTCACATTGCTCGGATATTCTTTGGAATTAGACATCTCTTGTTTCACATTTTTGGTACTTAGAATATCTTTTAATCCACGTTCTGGGGACTTAGAATAATCCGGTCCATATTCAGGGGACTCGGAGTTTCAAGTCGTTCATGTTCTAGTCCGCGTTTTGGGGACTAAGAGTACTCCAATCCACATTCAGGGGATTCGGAGATTCAAGTTGTTTATACTCTAGTCCACGCTACGGGGACTTAGAGTACTCCAGTCCGCGTTCAGGGGACTCAGAGATTTAAGTTGTTTATACTCTAGTCCGTGCTCCGGGGACTTAGAGTACTCCAGTCCGCGTTCAGGGGACTCGGAGATTCAAGTCGTTTATACTCTAGTCCGCATTCCGGGGACTTAGAGTACTCCGGTCCGCACTCAGGGGACTCGGAGATTTAAATCGTTTATACTCTAGTCCGCGCTCCGGGGACTTAAAGTACTCCAGTCTGCGTTCAGGGGACTCAGAGATTCAAGTCGTTTATACTCTAGTCCGCATTCCGGGGACTTAGAGTACTCCGGTCCGCATTCAGGGGACTCGGAGATTTAAATCGTTTATACTAGTCCGCGCTTCGGGGACTTAGAGTACTCCGGTCCGCACTCAGGGGACTCCGAGATTTAAGTTGTTTATACCCTGGTCCGTGCTCCGGGGACTTAGAGTACTCCGGTCTGCACTCAGGGGACTCGGAGATTTAAGTCGTTTATGCGCGTTCGTACGCCAGGTGGAATAATGCAACTCCAGTTGTTTGTCACCAGACTATAAGGTTCAGAAACATCAATAATTCATAGAAAGGATGGCTTCAAGCCTTTATTAATAAACTAAATCATTTGATTACATGCTTAAAAGGAAACTAAGAATCAATGGAACAAAAACATACGGTAAACAATTGCACCTAAAACAGGAAAGAAACATGCTAAATATAATAACGTCGCAAATGTTCACCGTTCCACGCTCGGGGGAGTGTCACGCCATCAACGGTCGCTAGCTTGAAAGTTCCCTCTCTAAGCTTCCGTTCAATGACATATGGACCTTCCCAGTTGGGATTCATACGTGATGGTACCGGGAAAACTCGTTTCAAAACGAGATCACCCACATCAAAGATTCTTGGGCGGACTTTCTCATCGTAATATCGCTTGACTCGGTGCCTATATGCTGCCGCCCTTAATTCAGCTTCTTCACGTTTTTCATCAACGTAGTCCAGTGATTCCAACAAGAGATCCTGATTCGTCTTAGGATCATAATGTGTCACCCGATGTGATGGAACTTCAAGCTCCACGGGTATAACAGCTTCCGAGCCGTATGCCAATGCGAATGGAGTTTGGCCAGTCGCAGACTTGTTGGTAGTTCTATAAGCCCATATCGCTGTTGGGAGTTCATCTACCCACTTGCCTCCAGCCTTTTCCAAACGCTTCTTCAATATGGACTTGATTATTTTGTTCACGGCTTCAACTTGTCCATTAGCCTTCGGATGAGCAACGGCGGCGAACTTTTTCTCTGCCGTACTTTAAACAGAAATCTTTGAATTCTCTACTTTCAAATTGAGTTCCGTTGTCCGTAATGAGGGTTCGGGGGAGACCAAAGTGGCATATAATGTTTCGTACAATGAAATTAATGACTTTCTTGGAGGTGATTGTGGCCAGAGGCTCTGCCTCGGCCCATTTCGTGAAGTAGTCGACCGCAACTATGGCGTATTTTGCACCACCTTTGGATATAGGCAAGGAACCGATTATGTCGATTCCCCAAATTGCTAACGGCCATGGACTAACCATTTGCGTGAGTTTTGTCGGTGGAGCTCTCGGGATTTTTGCGTATCTTTGACACTTGTCACATTTTCTTACATAGTTTGCAGCATCTCGATTCACAGTTGGCCAATAGTATCCGTAGCGGAGGATCTTTTTTGCTAGTGTCTGCCCCCCAGTATGATCGCCACATTCTCCTTCATGAACTTCCTCCAAGACTCTCTTTGTTTCATCACGGGCGACGCACCGTAATAAGGGAACCGAGAACCCCCTTCAATACATTACTTCTCCCTGCATCACATATCGCGCGGCTTTGCGAATGACCTGACGCCTTTTGCTTCTTTTTTCGGGCAGAGTCCTGTTTAGCAGGTATTGTTTGAACGGAGTTATCCATGACTCCTCCTCGATTTCCGTTTCCAATGCAAAATCGACTTCCATCACATCTATGCTTGGAGCATGTAAGGTTTCGACGGGAACTAATCCCATTTGCTGTGCATTGCCAGTGCTTGCGAATTTGGCCAACGAGTCGGCTTCCTTGTTCTGTTCACGCGGGACATGCGAAATGTCATAATGTTCGAAGTTTGCCAATAGTCCCTGAACCAGAGCAAGGTATGGAGCAAGCTTTTGTCCCCTTGCTTGGTAGTCTCCTCGCACTTGGTACACCACCAGCTGCGAGTCACAAAAGATTTCAACTGATTTTACCCCGAGTTCTCCAACGAGCTTTAAACCAGTAATCAATGCTTCATATTCCGCTTCATTATTCATAGCCGGGAAATTAAGCTTCAAAGCATAACAAATAGATCGATTTTCTGCAGTCACAAGGACTACACCAGCCCCGGAGCAATGGTCGTTTGATGCCCCATCGGTGTACAATTTCCATTGAATGGTAGGAATGACACTGTGACCATCTGGTTCGTCTGGCACAGTAAACTCAGCGATGAAATCTGCTAATGCTTGCCCTTGTATGGCTCTTCGCGGCAGGTAGGTAATATCGAACTGACTCAATTCGATATTCCATTTTAACATCCTTTCAGAAGTTTCTAGTCGCTAGAGTACCTATCGCAAGGGCTGATCGGTATAAATACTGACTGAGTGTGCTTGAAAGTATGGATGCAGCTTGCGTGATGCAATCACCAAGCAATAGGCCAATTTTTCAATTTTAGGATAATTCCTCTCTGCCCCCGTTAAACGTTTACTAACGTAATACATTGGATTTTGAACTCGGTCCTCCTCGCGGACCAAAGCTGCACTTATAGCATGCGGGGATACGGCCAAGTATACGTACATCATCTCGTGGTCTACTGGTTTCGACAGCACTAGAGGACTTTCCAAATGCCTCACCAGATCTCGGAATGCTTCCTCACAGCTGGATGTCCATTCAAAATTCCTCTTTCCTTTCATTATTATATCAAAGAAGTGAATGTAGTTGTCTGTGGCTCTGGATATAAATCGAGTCAGCGCAGCCACCTTTCCATTCAAGCTTTGTACCTGTTTTATAGTTCTGGGCACTTGTACATCTCGAATAGCTTGAATCTTTTCCGGGTTAGCTTCAATTCCCCTGGCATTAACAATGAATCCTAAAAACTTCCTCGACGCAACGCCGAAGGAACACTTCAGAGGGTTGATCTTCATCTCATAATATTTGAGTATACCGACATCTCTGCTAAGTCTCGGATGTGGTCGTTTGACTGTCGTGACATCACAAGCATGTCATCCACATAGACTTCCATCGTTCTACTAAGCTGATCCTTGAACATTCGATTCACCAAACGCTGATAAGTTGCACCCGTGTTTTTCAATCCAAAAGGCATTACTACATAACAATATAGCCCAACATCTGTGACGAAACTGGTGTGCTCCTGGTCTGGAATGTGCATCGGGATCTGATTGTATCCCGAGTACGCATCCATGAACGACAACAACTCATGTCCTGCAATGGAGTCGACCAACTGATCAATTCTAAGTAATGGGAAACTGTCATTGGGGTATGCTTTGTTCAAATCGGAATAATCTACGCAAGTTCTCCATTTCCTGTTCGCCTTTTTTACCCGCACGGGGTTTGATACCCATTCAGGGTAGAGGGCGTCGCGGACGAACCCATTGGCTTTGAGTTTGTCCACCTCCTCTCTGAGAGCAGCGGACTTCTCCGGGTCCATTCCTCTCCTCTTTTGTTTAACTAGGACGTACTTCGGGTCTATGTTCAACATATGACTCGTAATAGCGGGAGAAATCCCACACATGTCAGAATGTGTCCAAGCGAAAACATCGAGATTCGCTCGGAGGAAATCACTGAGGTCTTCAGTCATTGAGGGGCTGAGTTGTGATCCAATCTTCAGTACTCGCGATGGATCATCTCGGCTGACTGAAATGTCAATCGTCAGTTCAGCCGGTGCTGCTTTTTCTTCCTTGGGTTCCTCATCGTCGTCTCTCGGATCTATGTCTCTGAAGATCCGAGAATCATGCCCGAGCCAGGGCTCGGGCATTACTTGTCAATTGTCAGTATGCTGGATGCGGACGGGATTGTCCGCAACCTTTCCTTTCTCTCTCCGCTGGGCCTCTCAGAGCTCAGCCACATAACATGCACGACCGGTCGCCTAGTCGCCATGAATAACACCTACTCCTTTGTCAGTTAGAAACTTTAAAGTCAAACACCACGGGGCCAATGCTGCCCTAAACTCAGCCAGGGCCGGTCGGCCCAAAAACACATTGTATGGAGAATCTATATCTAAAACTACGAAAGGCAGGATTTGCACCCTCCTACGCTCACCTTGCCCCAGTTCAACTGGCAACTCAACATACCCCACTGCATCGGTCGCTGCGCTATTAAATCCATGTATACGAGCTTTAGATGGCTTCAAATCCTTCGTCTTCATCTTCATCTGGTCATAAGCCTTCTTGAAGATGATATTGATAGAACTTCCACAGTCAATCAAAATTCTTTTCTCATAAGCCGGCCCGATAGTCGCAGATATGACCATCGGGTCAATGGTAGGAGCCTCCACCTGGTCAGCATCTCTGCTCCTGAGTACTATATCGTCTGTCATCATGCGCAGCTGTTTAGCAGGGGTCCCATCCTCTATGTTGGAACAACACTCGAAGTCTGCATGCCTCAGGGAATTAGCATACCGCTCCATCTCTTGCCAGTTCTTATTCGTAGGGTGAGGTCCGCCGATGATCGTGTTTATGACTAGTCTGCCCACGGTCCGAGCAGGCTCCTCAGGATGACGTGGAGCTGGTGCACGACCGGGATTGGACGTTCCCTGTCCACCTTCTTGCGGATTCTTCACAAACTCCTGTAACTTTTTTTGTCTAATCAACTTTTCTATAGCATCATGTAGGTGTCTGCACTCTTCAGTACTGTGCCCATAAGTCTCATGGAAGCGGCAGTACTTCCAAGTCCGCTTTTGCTCCTCGGTTGACTCCTTTGGGCGCGACTTTCTGTATTGAAAGGTATTGCAGGTTGATAGGTAAATGTTCTCAAGAGATGCATTCAGTGGGGTGTACTCGTTGTAGGTTGGAATTCTCGACTTCCATTTCCCCGCTTCTCTCTTTTTCCCTTGATTTCTTCCTTTGGATTCCTTAGATTGCCCGGGCTTGTTCTAGACATTAACCTGAACTTTCCCCGAGTTGTCTCCGGACTGCTTCACAGCAATGTTGCTTTTCACGGACTCTTGAACAGGCCCCGGTGCCTTATATCTCCTTATCCACTTGGCTTCCTCTCTTCTTATGAACTGATGTGCCTTTGAGTAAAAACGCTCTAGCGTAGTTGGAGGTTTTCCTGCCAACCAATCCCCAAACTCTGAATCCGGATCCATACCTAGCATCACAGCCATAAGAATTGCATGATCATTGGGATTACTGACTTCAGTAGCCGCAACATGGAATCTCCGTAAATACTCCTTCAACGACTCCCCCGGAGCTTGGATTACACTTGATAGTGACATCACGTCCTTGGGACGAGTAGTATGTATTCTGAATTGTTCTATAAATTTCTTTGCCAACTCCTCGAAACTGGATACGGACCGCGGAGGAAGTCGGGTGAACCACATGGTAGCAATCCCAGATAGAGTTATTGGAAAGCACCTGCACTTGGTTGCATCATTTGCTCTAGCTGAATCCATCATCCATTCGTACCTCATCACATGCTGCCTGGGATCAGTCTTTCCTTCGTAAGCCGGGATAGTTGGCATGCTAAACTTCTTGGGGTACTCAGCCCGTAGGACAGTGTCTGTGAATGGAGTATGACTCCTAGATACCCCCCAATCATCATTCGACAAGCCTTGATTCTCTTTCATCAACTGTCTGATCATAGCTGTTAGATCTGGGGTTTGTATGGAAGATGGAAGGTTGGAGTCTGTCCTACGGGATTGATCTGGTTGATGCCTCCTCTATTGGCGATCCGCCAAACGTGCATCTTGAGGTTCAGCATCATCGGCGTCTTGGTGAGCCGGGCGTCCAGCCTCCACCCTCCACCTGCACTCCAGCTCCTAAGTTTCCAGTTCCTGCTCGGTCACGGTCTCCGAGGTGTAAATGGTCCCCAGTTGTTCGAACAACAGCACCTGCCTGCGTAGTTTCAGTCTTACGGCGTCTACGCCTAGGAGGTTCATCGGATGAAGTCGAGCTGCCAGATGAAGAGTAAGGAGCTGGACTGCCCCAGCACTCTGATGCTGTTGTTGAGTGAGCTGTGCCATAAGGTTGGCGTTAGCTTGCATCTGCTCTCCAAGTTGTCTCCTACTTTCCCTGAGCTCTCTCATCAAGTCGTTGATCTCTATTCTGGTGACAACTTGCATTTGGTCCTGGGCGGCAATCCCTGCACCCAGATTTGCTTGCTGATTGTTAGGTCCTACTTGCTGTACGCTAGCGGTCTCGTGGGTGTCCGCGTTATGAGAGGCTGATCTAGTGCGTGGTCTTCCCATTGTAGAGTTATTGGAAGGAACTCTGAGTAGAATCAACAGACGTCCTATGAATGACTCGGATCTTCTTTGGGGGATTTATTCAATCCAGTAGCTTCAAAGCAGATCCTTGAGGTCTGAGAATTCGATTCTCAGTGGAAGCACCAAAGTGTTAGCACCAAAATTGGTCACTAACCCCGTTGAGAAAGATTATGTAGAGAGATAAATGAGGAAAAAGAATTTAAACAGAGAACAATATGCTAAATTGAATGCAAAGACGAGAACACCGGATTTATAGTGGTTCGGTGTAACTGCCTACGTCCACTTTGAGGTTAATCTTTTATTGCTTTACTTGATAACTGGTTACAGATACAATCCGTACACCAACTACTCGAATACAATTGTTAAGTAAAAAGAACGAGTCTTGAAAGTGGTAGAGTCTCCCCAGTGTTCTCGAAAAAAGGTCCCTTTTCACTGTGCCCCTGCCTCTCTATTTATATACAAAGGTGGGTTGGACTTCCTTGGTAGGCCTGACAGCTAAATACCTCGGCCCAATAAGAGTGAGCTCCGTGTGCCGAACCATAGATGCCGAACAATATCGTCATGCCGAACGAAGTGATGCCGAACGATATAGTCATGCCGAACGAAGTGATGTGCTGAGTGGAGAGTGCAGGCCGAGCAATAGTCGAAGCCGGTCGCCGAACACCTCTGGATGTCGAACATCTCTAGATGTCGAACAACTCTGAATGCCGAACACCTCTGGATGCCGAGCGATCTCGAATGCCGATCGAGGTTGAGTGCCGAACGAGGTGCGGATGTCGAGTAGTATGGAGTGCCGAATGAGGTGTGGATGCCGAGCAGCATGGAGTGTCGAATGACTCTGCCATGCCGAATGGTCCACGTATGCCGAACGCTCTATGTATGTCGAACGCTCTCGAATGCCGAACGGCCATAGATGTCGAATGTCACTTACTGCCGGACGATATACAATACCGAACGACTCTTAATGCCGAACGGTATGAAAGTGCCGAGTGCCTAGTTGCCCAGTCAAATCTTCAGGTAACAGTATTCTTGAAATTTTATTTACTTTCATATTAAAAGATAAAATTCAAAATTTCATCATTTTAAATTTTTATATTAAAAGTCAAAGTTTGACTATATTGACCAAATTCACATTTCTGGAAAATATCTTATTTATTCATGTTTGAAATTATAATTCACATTCAAAACACAATTTATATTTAAAATAACAAAATTATCTAATTTAAATAAATAAAATAAAGTTTTTAAATTAGGAAATTAAATTAAAGTAATTAAAATATATAATTAAAATAATCACAAAATACAGGGTTGTTACACCTACAAAGGTTCATAATGTTCAGTCAAACAGCTCAATTTCAACTCTTAATACAATCTCGAATCAGAATATTATGTCTACAGATACTAATAAGGAAATGCAACCTTCTAATATAAGTACAAATGAGATTCCTATTGATTCAGATGAGATGACTGAAGTGCCCCGCGATCTGTCTTCGAATTCTATAAGTGTTGACCGCAATTCTGACCATCTGCACTCTATGAAAACTAGAGCAACTTGCAAAAACCAAGACAAAGGAGGTCCCCTTTGAATTTAAAGCCACCCCTAATTCCAATATAATCGAGAATCCTGCATGAGCAAGTTTAGTAAATCAGTTGAAAGGTAAAAACAAAAAAACAAATAAAGCTAAGACAACGGGGAATGCTACCTCCCCAACAGACAGTAGCAGCCCTGAAAACAGTCTATAAATGGAGTTCCTTTTGTGGAACATTAGGGGTATGAATGCCCCTAGCAAACAGCTAGATATATTGCGTTTTTTTAACACTTATAGATATTCCTTCATTGGCATTATCGAAAATAAGCTGTCACTATATAATATAGATAGATTTATGAGCAAGATTTCTTCAAATTGAAAATTCTCTCACAACATTTATAATGATCAAAAAAGTCGCACCTTAATAATTTGGGATTTCGGTCAATGGTCGAATATTATTTTACATCCTAATGACCAATACATTTCGTGTATTCTACATAATGCAATTGGTATTAGTCTTATGTGCACAATAGTTTATGCTTTTAATGAAGAGGTGAAACGTAAAGAGCTTTGGCATTATATTACTGAACAGTCTAAGAACACCAATCTTCCATAAATCGTAGCAGGCGATTTTAATGTTATTTATCTCCTAACGATAGAATGAATATTGGAATCTGTAATTCAATGGGAGATTAAGAATTTATAGGCTGAATTTCTCTTTCTAAACTAATGGAACCAGAGTTTTCAGATTCTCTCTGGGCTAAATGGATACATAATAAATATTGTAGTAATGTGAATTTCTGGAATGCTACAATGGATAATAATGCTTCGTATACTTGGAAATCCATATTACGAGCTAGACAATGGTGTAAAGGACTAATTGATAGGAAAATTGTTAATGGTGAACGCACTAATATTTGGTTTGACCCATGGTTAAATGGCTTCTCGTTGATTGATAAAGTGGGATGGAATGCTATGGCGGCTACTGGTGGATGTAACAGAAGAGTATCTGTGCTACTGTCTGATAATAAATGGAAACAACATTTAGCTTATGTTCCTATACAAGTTCAACATATGGTTAAAAATATAACTATCCATAATAAAATGCAACAAGACTATTGGTGCTGGTCATTGAACAGTAATGGCCTATTCTCAATGAAATCGGCATGGAAACATTTCGGATGTAAAATTATAGAGTTTAACTGGACAAAGATAATATGGGATAAGGGATGTGCTCCTAAAATGCCTACCTACGCTCTTATGGAAAAATTAAACAAACTCAATACTAAAGACAGAATTAGTAAATGGAATCCCACTATAGATCGAACTTGTGTGTTATGTTCAAACCAAAACGAAGACAGGGATCACCTCTTTTTTAAATGCAGCTACTCTAGGAGATTATTGGATGATATGATGCATGAGATAAAGTTCCATCTCGGAAATTCGTATGATATAAATCAAATTCTAAAAAATATATGTCAAAGTCGGAAGAGTAGTTCACTTTACAACCAGATCATTAACATAGCATTCACTACCCTGATTTGGAATATTTGGTGTGAAAGAAATAGTCGGATCTTCAAAGGTATAGAAACTCCTACTAATTTGAGAATTAATCAATTCACTCAAGACTGCAAGCTTCTAATCAAACAAAAATTGAAGCAACAAACGGTAAGCTTAAAAGAAAAAATTATCTTATCGGCATTTAACATTGCGATAGATCCAATAGCTGCTCACCGCCCGCCTTGAGCACTGCATTGTCATCTGATGCAAATTGGTGTTGGTCCTCGTATTTTTCCTGATTTCCCAACTGATGCCGCCATTGTTGAGAAGATGGAATCGATAAGTTTCTTCGGTTCAATTGGTAAAGTTGTTGCCTTTTCTCTCACCTATGGGAGAAACATCAAAGTCGTAGACTGAAGTGATGCTTTTATTTTTTTTATTTTGTTTGATGTACATGTGTTTGTCTTTTTTCTTATGTTTGTTTATTAACTTGTTTGCTGAACCAACTTGTTTGTAGAGATGGTTTTGAGTGTAATTCACATTTGTTTACTCCTCCGTCTATTTGATAACTTGGTTCGAGCTCCAATTTGCTGTACTGTTAATATATGGAAATGATATGTACTCTTTTTCCTTGCAAGGCACCCATATAGGTTAAGGGGATTGCAAGGTTTTAACGAGGCATATCATGGAAGTATATGTTTGTTTTATTTATTTATTTTAGTATATAAAGTACCTTTTTTTAAAAAAAATTAATTATGTAATATAAGTATATTTAATAAAAAAATCCATAAATGATATGTTATTATGTGATAGTAATTGCAATGTGTTGTAATCATTAGAAATTTATCACAACAAAAATTAACATGTTAAATATTTCTATTCAAGGTGTTTCAAGACAGTATATAGATGCATCCGCTAAGATTTGAGTACGTAACGCTCTCGTGTTTTACTCATGGTTGCTAAGGATACTAAAAGGGTATCATACTGATAGTTATTAGATAACTATGGAATGACCCACTCGATAGTTTTTTGTTAGTTAATATAACTAAGGTCAAACAGATAATATCAAAGTGACGATATTACACAATTCTCTCGGCTTGAGAAAACTGTTTCACTTCAACATGAACACTCTACTTTGATTATAGTTATATCGTGGCACGAGGTCAATCAAACGACTATAGTTTTTCTTTTTAGGAAAACAAATGGCTATAATTGGGTCTTGTTTGACACCTTGAAGTAAAACACTATTTAAAAGTGAATTTTTCTCCTCGGTTTTATGAGGTTAATACCATAGTTAACTATAGTCAACTCAAAGTCAAAGTTATCTACTCAAAGCAGTTCTGTTAATAATATTTGTTATTATTGAACCAAGGGTTTTGTGTTTGGATTAAATAAGTTGAATATAGATGATAGTGGAATATTGACCAAAACCAAATTTCATAAGTCATAATGTGATATAGTTTTAACGAAAAGAATTGAAGTAAATAATCTTTACTAACAAGTACCACTTAAAATAGTAGATTGGATTTTACCAAAAAATGTGTAACGACAAATTCGATCAAACAGTCACATCACTAGCTAAGATGACTTGTGAACGTTAACATTTGAATTGTTCGATATTAAGCACTGATTGAATTTACATCTTTGAGTCGCACAACTAGATTATTGAATACTCCAAAATACAACAAGATTTATTTGTTAACAGGAGTGGTATTTTATTCAACCGGAGCACTCATTATGATGTCTTAAGGACTCGAACTCGGAAGGGTGGTGTTTATCTCTTGTTTGCAAAAAATTCAAAGGAATTCTAGATTAGATCTTAGGGAGCTATATTCAACATTCAAGGTGTTCGACATTGACCACATTTGGTGATGATCTAATTTTATTAATATTCCATATCTGTGTATGTTATTCATCTCAATCATATTGCTTGTATTCGACCATAACGAATTCAGATATATGGTTGATGTTCAATCTTGTGTTTACATATACATATATCAAATTGTTTAAAAATTATTTTGCACACACAAATATATATATATATATAATGTATTAATATAATTTATCGTAACATTTTTATAATAACCATATGTAATATATAAATATAAAATAGATGTTTTGTATTAAACTTAATTTTAAACTAATTTACAAATATAAATATGTTTTTGGAATTGAAAAAACATGTATGTATTATACTAAATAATACATATATTTTAAATAAGTATAAATAAATTAACGTATGTTTAAAAAATATTCTTGCCAAATCCATACGGTTTTGACGAACAAAAGAATTGTTAAAAACAATTCAGCAAAAAAAAGAGTTTTTGTTTTAAAACATATATGTATATATTTAATATTTAAAAATTTATAAATAAGTATATATTTTTTAAATATAAATACAAATTCGTGTACATGTATTTTTTTTTAAAAAATCTTTCTTTGTTATATACACATACACACAATATACTTTTGGGTTTGAAAATTAAAATAGATATTAGTCGGCATCTTCTTTTGAATTTAAACAACATGAGATATTTTTAGATTTTAATTTAAACTACTTTGACATGGTCGTATTATTTAAATAAATGAAATAATTATAAATATTGCACCATATTACATATATATACTGGATTTAAACCTACTTTAAATTTTATATTAACAAAAGGCATTTCAAGTTTTGATTCAAATTATTTAAATAAATAAAATATATACTATACATACATGTTATTTTCAAACAATATTATGGACAACAAATATATATATATATATATATATATATATATATGAAGAAACAAATATGTCTGTTGTGGTGTAAATCTCAACATATATACGAGTACATTAAACAATGTACACATCTATACGTTGCACGTGCACTGTACATGTATGTGTATTTGATACACATATACAATATATATAATCAATTCTTTTTTATAAACTAATTAGATAAATAATTGATTTTATCTAAAATTATTTAGATTAGGTCTAAATTAGTTTAGACTTCATAGGCTCAATAAGATCTAGAAATGAATTTTTTTTTCTGAAATTCATCCATTTAGCCTGTTGATGCTGGCCCATTTCCTTCAATTTATTCCAAATTGCATGTGAATGGCTAAACTATTAAACATAACCCAACATGAACCAATGTGTGGACGAGAGTTGAAGATCCCAGAACGAAGGGACCATCGCTATTTATTTATCTCGGGGGCTACTCCGAAATTATCAACAAGCAGTCCTTCCGTTATGAAGATCCTCGCCTTCAACTTCATTTTCTTTAATATGTCTTCACTTTCAAACTCGTAAATTGGTTAGAAGTCATTTTCGGATAGGAATTTGCTGAAATCCGATCCAAGTTTCTTCAAATCAATCATCGATAAAAAAAGATGTTAAGTAGGTGGGTGATTAATATTCCATTTATTAGTACCTTTATATCCAAAATATCTTCTTAGAGATGTATATCTTTTTAAAACTATTATCCATAAAATGTTCTCAAAAGTGGAAGTATGAAAGAAGGAGAAAAAGCATTGATGAAGATCAGAAGACATTAGGATGGTCTATTTAAACATTAGATAAAGCTTTCAACAAGAAAATGAAGGCGCCAGCAGCACCTTTCGAATAAGTCAAAAGGACGTTATGATGGAGCTTTGGATAAGCAAAAGGCTTTCGACAAGGTCGAAAGCAACCTTCTGAAGGCAATGAATAGCACACTTTCCGCACATGCACCAAATCATTCAAAACGAATGGTTTCGTCTTTATTTACCTCCACCAGAAGAATGAATAGCCAAGTCAACCCTTCCGAAAGCATATTTAAGCCTATCGAATTGGTTAAAGCCATTCTCACCTATGAAGGAAGAGATAAGGTCCTGCACCAATCGAATGGAAGGCTTTTGAATGGAGTCTCCAGAAGCTGATCTCTCAACAATGTTTTGACTCATTCGAAACCCACAAAGCACATTGTCCGACAGTAATCAAGGCCAACACCCATGCCAACTTACATAGCATACAAACAACAAAAGGAAGAATGCGGTTATACACCTTTCGACGGAGTCGAGAGTGGCCAAGCAGTGCCTTTCGATGAAGTCAGAAGCAATAAGTCTTCCGACGAAGTCGAAAGGAATAAAACAAAATAGGAGGAAGCCCAGTCTTTAGCGGCAGTGAAATGGGCTTCTCTTAAAGCTATGACTCAAGAGATGCACACGAAAGCAGGAAAGCAAACCTTCCAACCATTTCGAAAGCAATTGTTCGAAGGTGCTGACCTGCACCTATAAATAAGACCCCAAGAGTCATGTTTTGGGGATCAGATTTCTTTCACTTCTCACTTGTATTCTTAAAGAGTCTATAAACCCTAATTGCTAAACCAAAATCAAAATTAATTCCTAGTCCTCTGACTCTTTGAATAAAATCAAAATTCGCCATTGAAATCTATCATCTATAGAAAATGAACAATTTAGTACATAAAAAATTTGAAAATAAGTTTACGCACCTTAACAGTTGATCTAATTCTGAATCAATTGCTCAAAGTTGAAAGTTGAACCGATGAAGACGAAACAAGATGAAAGGTGCAGTGCGGGTAAACCAATTTTCACTTGTTGAGATCGCCTTTTTTTCTTTTCATTTTCTCTTTCATGGACATGGACATGGATATGAGGGAGCATGCAGATATGTAACTGGGTTGAGCTTTCTTATTTTTATTTTCATTCGTGGCTACTTAAACTAGAGGCCCCAATTATTTTCGTGGTCCAGGCCATTGCTTTACCGCTTTGGATCTTGGCAGGGCCTTTGTAGCTTAAGCATCCCAATATTTTGTCTTTGAAATTTTATCGTTATATATGGAATAGTAATTTGTATGCACTCTTATATAACACGTTATCCCGTTCTCCCTCAAGCATGAATAGGAACTATGTAACATCAATATGAATTATGCTCAAGTTGTTGGGTTGAATCTCAACAAAGTTTATCATACTTAGGTAACCTAAAAACTCCTCCTTAGCCTTTTCCATAAAATGAGATTCCCCGAAAAATTAATATATGACCTCTACTTAGTCTAGCAATACTTTAATACAGAAGGGTTATATCAAATTTTGATACAACATTTCCCATGTTTGACATGTGTACAAGAAGTCAAATTGATACATTTACCAAAAACTAGTAAATGTATCAATTTTTGATATGTAATACACTATTAAAATTTGAAAAGTTTTGTATGAATATTTAGATACAAAAGTCTTTATCATAATTTTTTTTTCTTTTACTTGGTTGCTTACCATGACTCTATAAGCTTTGCCTTCCTCACAAAAAAATCTGTTTGCACCAAAAGTAGGTAAACATCCCTAAAGAAATCAAAGAAGAGCTTGGTATGTCATTTTAAGCTTAGTTTTGCGAATTTGAGATCTATACTTTATTTGTTTCGTCTATGTAGAAAACATGGATCTAAAAATAATAAATAATATAAAAAAAGTAATAAAATAAAACGAAGGCATGGACATAAAGAGTTTTATTGTGGTTTGATCGTCGATAAGATCCACGCTCACTTTACTAGTTTTCATTTTGATTCTTGCAACATTTTAATTGACTATAAACCAATAGCCTAAAATACAATTAAAAATTAGAATTCATATTTCGATAAAGCTTTATTAATAGCCGATAAGGATCCTCAAAATATTTGATGCTTAAGGGTATTTATAGACGAAGATGGTCTTCTCTTAAATCAAAATTTAGAAAATATATGCTAAAAATACTCCTCAAAAGTTGTTCGGGATCGTATATCCACCAGGGTAATAGCATGAATAGGACTAGGTTGACTAGTTCTTCAAGCCTAGAAAGTGGCTTGGCTTGGAGTTAGAGAGGCTCATTCTGAGTGTAGGAGAGGCTAGGAAATGAGTTGGAACAAAGTTAGAAGTGAAACGAAGGTTGCAGGAAGGGTATAGAAGATGTTTAACCACCCCCTAGAAGGTTCGACTAATGGGCCAAACCTCATAAGGGGTTTGACGATGGTAGCTGAACCACTTGGCTTTCCCCGTTAAGGTGGTTTTCTTCTTTGTTTCTTTCTTTCTTTCACCCCAGCTCCTTCGTGCACCAATTCGATTCTTTGAACCTAACTTCCTAACCATATCTTTACCATTAGCAACATTAGTATTTCACCTTTTCATCATCTCTTATGGCTAGTAGTTTCAGCATAAGAGGCTAGGTAGGGGTTAATGAATCGTTATTAAAATCATTATATCTCCTTCGTTTTAGCTTAGATTTGGAACCGACTTCAACTACCATTTCCCAAATTTTCCAATGTAAATTTTTCAACATTTTAGCATCCTATTCTTTACTGTGGAAAAGCTTCCCTAACGTTTAGCCCTTAAAATTATGCTGTTGTGTATACAAAGCATACTTTGTATAAAACACATTCACGTTGAGAGTCAATCCGACACAACTATATAGATCAATCTCTAATGAGTGATCAATTCAATTGGAGAAAACACAATCATAGACTTAGAGTAATTACTTAGTTGTATTTCATCACCTAGCATAGATCCAATGGTGGCTGTAGTAGATAACTTTATCATTTCAAGAGAACAAATCATTGTCAAACTTCAACCTTTAGTTGCACGTATTGAGTCACGTATTGATAGGCACATTACCCATTTAGTACTTCTTTATCTAGGAGGTTGGGCAAGGAAGTCAATATTCACTAAATTTAGTAAGATTTTTTTGATCTTACAACACAACTTTGTAGTATACGTAATGATGAATGCTTTTACGTATATGAAGACACATAAACTGTTTTCGAAATGAGTGTGAGATAACTTAATCATTAGGAGATAATAACTTAGAGTTGAATAAGTAATTCATAGGTAGATTTTTTATGTAGTTTGGATATTAAAGAATCTTACATCCATGGAATAATTATTCATTATCTTCTTATTATTACAAGCGCATATTTTTACAATGCACTACAAATTCTGACACTGATTGTACATCTCATTCTTTTTAAAGTTTGGTTTCTCTTTTTTTGCTACAATACATTATTTATTCATAAAATATGGAAAACAAGTGGATAGATGATATCATTCTCTAAATTTTTCTCAAATTGTTAGATTTTGTCATGTGTCCTCGATCTAAATAATCATTGGGATGTGTGGCATGGATTACTGGAATTAAAGGCACGATGATACAATTTTTGGCGAGGTTACATTTTGGTAACAATGTGATAACCAAACTTAAAACTAATCGCCTTAGGATTGGCATGATTCTGATGGTTAATTGATACCAATCTTTGCGCTTTCGATGCATATGGTTGTGTGGTTGGGTATTTGTTTTTGTGGTTGTGTGCATGTTCATAAATCATGCGTCAGTGAATGAATGAGAAGTATGTTTCTTATTATACACCATGTGCAATGCTTTTGGAACTACGTAGTTCTTATTTGTATGGATTAGTAAAGTATTGATTTCACGCTATACTTCCATTCCTTAATGAGCATTGATGAATTTTAATCTCGATCGTAGGAATGAGGTCAAACCAATTTCCCTCTGAGCTATCTTTATCTAGTTAAATAATACCAATGATCCATTTTCAACTATATATGGGCAGAATACTTGCCCTTCAAGTTTTCCATAATGAATATTAGTGTAGAGTAGTTACTTTAACTATTTTTGAATGTCCTATTCGACTTCTTGCATTTAATGCTCTTTACATGTGTCGTGCTCTACTTTTTATCATGACTTTTCCACTCCGGATTACCACGGTTCATATTTCAAGACCACTACTAGATATGATTAAAATTCTATGGCTGTGATTAATGCGCCATTTGAAATCTTATGGTCCAAATAATTCCCTTCAACTATATAAACTCTTCTTATTCACTTCATCCCTTATACTTATTCATATTTTAAACATTTATTTTCTTGGAAATTCCTACTACTACTTCCATTTTCAAAATTTCTTGATTCTTATTAATCGCAAGTTAAATTTCCATCTCTCACCTTTGTTTTTCAAATTTTCATTGTGTCACCTTTTCGCATTGAATGTATTCATTTGTACGAATTCCCATGGTACCTCTTTCTATTTTTACTTTTTTATGATTTCTCTTTTCTCACCTCACAAAAAGATTGTAATAAATGTAGGTGTAAATCATAACTTGTTAACTATATGAAAATTATTAAGAAAATAGTTTTGAGTAATAGTCTTGGCCATTAGGGAAATTGTAACACCCTATATTTTAATATAAATAAATATATAATTAAAAATGGCATTTTGATAATTTTACATAAAGCTGAAGGACTGAATGTTTACACATGAAGAAATTTGGTAAATTTGCAAGTGCCTTTTCTATTGTGCCAAGCAAAACTTTCAAGCCTAAATTCATATATAAAATGTCAAAAACAGACATCTGATGAAGGAGGTACATATTACTTACCATAGCATGCTTTTCGGAGCAAAACAGGTCAAGTCCCAAGTAGGGGGCTTATGCAATTAAAGCTTCGTTAAAGCCTCACTATATCCATGCTAAAACGCGTAGCGCTTTCCGACCGCTATACTTTTTCAGTTTAGCACTATTAGATAGTAGATCCGCTTAAAGCCCCGCTATTATCCACTATACTCGCTAATTAAATAATGTTTTTTAGCATGTGTTTTAGCAACATTAATATATAAAGATTAATTTGACCAGTTCTCCTTTAAACTAATTCAACAAGGTTAAGGTAAAGACCTAAGTTTACCGCTTAAGTGATCAGCATAAGTTAGAAATCTATATTACCATGTCAGGACAACATAAATCATGATATTTCTTTTTTCAACATGAAAGATGTGAGAACGAGAATAAATTAATTTTGGAGGTTCGATTTTACTTTCAATAAAGATTTTAGCACCTCCTCTATTTTTAAGGATCATCATGGTATTCAAGTTAACTCCCAGGATGGAATTAAGGATATTTTCTTACATTCACATCTTCTCTCTAGAATTATGGACTTTCTGCCTGACCTAACTCCACTATATAATCTTCACCACCCGCTATTTCTCTTCACACTCAGGTAATCTTATTAAACAAATTTCTACCCAAGAAATCATAGATGCTATTTTTGATATGAAGTCCTCCAGTTCTCCTGGTCTTGATGGATTCACTACTCTCTACTTTTAATGTACTTGGAATATTATTAAAGATGACTTTATCAAGGCAATATTGAATTTCTTTAAAACCAATGTCATGCTCTTTGGAATAAACCACACTATGCTTGCCCTTATTCCTAAGTTTGAGCTTCCTCAAGGCATCATCCAGTTTCGCCCTACTTCATGTTGTAATGTAACTTACAAATGCATTGCAAAGATTTTGTCTTATAGAATGAGAGAGTGCTTCAGCTCTACTATCTCCATTAACCAAACTGGGTTTCTTCCAAAAATATTGATTATAGAAAATATTCTTCCATCTCAAGAACTTATGGAAGGATACAAAAGGAAAAACATCTCTCCTAGATGCGTCCTTCAGCTTGATATATAGAAAGCTTATGACACTATAGATTGGAAAGCTATTATCTCAATCATGTCCAAAACGAATTCTCCTCATCCATTCCTCGCATGGTTGCATACCTGCATCTCTACAGTCAAGATATCCTTGTCCCTAAATGGTGAGAGTTTTGGGTATTTCTGCTCTAAAAGGGGAATTCGACAGGGGGATCCAATTTTTTCATACTTTTTCATTTTTACTATGGTACTTTTTACTAGCATTATTAATTAGTATGTTAATGACAAGTTGCTTGAAAGACATCCCAAATGTAAGGAGCATAACATATCTACTTTAATGTTCATGGATGATCTTTTACTCTGAACAAAGCCAACTGCCCACTCAACCACTAATGCTTTCAAAGCTCTAGATACCTTTAAAGCTATGATAAATCTCAACATTAACAAGCTCAAATCTCATACTGGTATAGGGGGATTATCTCATAATGCACCTATTTCCATTCTATCCTTATCTGGTCTCCAGCCCCTTTATGACAAAGCTTCTTACCTTGGAGCTCCTATGTGTACTGCTAGGATGACAACTGCTTAGTGTTTACCTCTGTTTGAAAAGATAACCTTAAGATTAAACTTTACAACAGGATGCAGATTATTCAAGGCAGCTAGGCTAGTAATTATTAAAAGTGTTGCCACCTCTATGTGCACTTACTATTTTAGAATATTTATAATTCTTCAAAATTTATTTCAATGCTGAATAGTGCATTCAATCATTTCTTATAGCATGGTGATATTTACTCCAAAAAGTTAATTATTGTTACATATAAAAGAACTTAAACTCCATTCAAATATGGAGGCTTGGGCTTTGAAAAATTGTAACCTTACTGCTTCCTCCCACCATGTCAATCAGATTCTTGCTCAAAGCAACAGCCTTTAGGCCCTTTGGAACGATCACTTCAACATAAAAGATAGGAACTTTTGGACTACGGAAATTCCCACCGACTCACGTTTTTTTGGAGAAGCATTCTCAAGAACAAAAACAAATTTCTTCTAATGATCAGATGTAATCTTTAACAGTCTTTCTGGAACTCCCCTTGGAGCGACTCTGGTATTAATTTTTCTTCTCTGATTGATTATCATTTGCGAGCTAACTCTAGTATTCCTGACACTTCTATTGCTGGTGAATTTTACAAAAATGGTTTTATACACCTCCCTCATGTCGGTTCTTTAGAAATTAGGAACTTATGGTCTTCCATCTAAAATAACTTCTCCCCTTTAACTGATATGGATATTCTCCGAATAATAAGAACAAGCATTCTATATCAGATGTATATCATGCTTTCCTAATGAATCGACAATTAAGGATATCTCCCTGACATTTTAGAATCTGGAACTCAGGGTCTAAGACAAAAGAGAATTTGCTTATGTGGAAAATTTATAACAATGCTATTCATACTCAGGACAATCTTTTTTGCAAACATATGATCCTCAACTCTCAATGCCTGCCGTGTCTTCGAGCTCCTAAAAACATTGGCCATTTGTTTTCTTGTTGTCTGTATTCTCACAATCTTTGGAAGAGGTTAATGGTCCATTATAACTTTCAATCCCCTCCCAAAGATTATAAATCGGAATGGATAAGGATCTTTAAGGCGACAAGTTGGAGATCTGCAGAATCGTCCACCTTATTGAAATTGATGAAGAAGGTGCTTTTGGTGATATGGGAAGAAAGGAATGCAAGGTTTTTTAATATTATCAACCTTCTTGTATCGTCTTTATTTTAGAAGGTTATTCGAAGTTAAGGTGGGTGCCAGCATGGGCTTAGGGTTTAAATTCTTATTAGTTCTTTTGATGGAGAATTAGTTGAATTTTAACTTTGAGCCTTAGGGCTTTCTAAGTTGTCTTTTTTTTCTTTTGCTTATTGCTTGTAATCTCTTTTATATTAATAATATCAGTGCACGATAACTATAAAACTAGTCTTCTTTGCAAAAAAAAAGAGGATTGAAGTGCTAAAGATGCGGTATGAACAGCTCTATGAAATGCTTCGAAAACTATTTGATGGGGAGTCAAATATTCGTCCGAGTGAGGAGTAAGGGTATTTTTCTTATGCATTGATGTATCTATATGATGTTATGTATTACGAGCATGTTTTTGTACCGTTTAGACATATAAGAATTTGTTTGATGTTGGTTGGTTTGGTTTTGTATTATTGACGAGATGTTGTTTGAACTCGAGTGATGATTAATGATTTAATATTTATTTTTTGTTCAAATTTATGTATACATGCAATAAGTTGATATTACTGTTTGTTTTGCACTAACAAAGTGCTATGAATTAATAATTTGTCTCAGGATGCGAAAATTAGTAATAATTTTTCAGATTTCCTTTAAAAGGCACAAGAAAGACATAAATAAATCATATTTTAATCATAATAAACAAAGCCCTGAGGATGGCATAGGAAAGACCTAGATAAATAAAGCCCTAAGGAATACCCTTCCTTTGCGGGTTTAACCTGCGCCACTAATATCCTCGGTGCTGCGTAGGTATTGCAGTTTCTACGCCTACAGGATTAGAAATATGATACTTAGAGCAACTCCAATAGTTCGGAGTGCGGAAATTGGATTTTCCGCACTCCGAAATGTTGGAGGCCTCATTTCCACAACGGAAATAGGGCCAGGCGCCTGATTCCCAGGTGCCTGTTCAACAGGCGCCCGGTGATTACGCCTATATCAGGCGCTTTCAGCCCCTCCCCTCATTTTTACTACTTCTATCCTCTTCTCAGTTTAATTTTTTTATTCTACTTTGCGTCCAAATGCTGCCCCGTCCGGTCAAAACTGGTAGACCCACCGTTCGATATGCGACCGATGCCAATGTCAGACCTGCTCATGTCCCTTCTGATGCTACCGTGACTGTAGACAATCTTCGATCCTTACACGACTTGCCCCATACCGTTTCACATCGACTTACTACAGCTATAGCGACGCCATAGGTATACGTTTATTTCTTTATTGCTTGATGAACAACCGTGTAACTGTATATGTATGATAATTGTTTGTTTATTTTAACACTAAAGAATCATATTTTTAGGTTCGTCACGTAGCGATGCGAGGTAGTTGGTATAGGTGTATGTCTGAGTATTTTGATCAGTTACCGCA
Source organism: Allium fistulosum (assembly GCA_030737815.1). NCBI lineage: Eukaryota > Viridiplantae > Streptophyta > Magnoliopsida > Asparagales > Amaryllidaceae > Allium > Allium fistulosum. The sequence goes on along the minus strand of CM060907.1, from coordinate 512,213,580 downwards.
ATCGATTTTGGATAGGCTACATGCGTCACCTTTTGGTGAATTTCTAGATTTACCTAGATTTGCACATGTAGATCGTTGCCTGGTAGATGCCCTCACCGAGAGATGGTGGCCTACCACTCACACATTTCATTTCCCTGATTTTGAGCTAGGATTGACTCCTCTAGATTTTTATATGCTCACCGGCATAGAGGTTGGTCGAACGGACCGTCTCCCTGTTCCATTTGATAGTTCCTTTGAGGAGTTTGAGTCATATTCAGCTTATTTACCGACTTTGGCCGATGAGGAGGTTAGAGGAGGAGCTGTTACTCTCCCTTGTTTGCAGCGTTATATAGTAGAGTAAATGGCCGTTGAGGATATGCACACTCCGGTTATCCGTGCCTTCATATTATACCTTTTTGGATCTACATTTTTTAGTAACAATAGGGGTACTATTAGGCTTGGTTTTCTGGCTGGGTTAGTAGATGTGGATGGACTACATATATATGATTATGGTACCGCTATTATTGGTTATTTGTACGTAGCAATAGATACTTATGCGCTTCAGCATTCTAGACAGATGTATGTATTTTGGTACATTCTTCCATTTTGGTACTACGAGTATACTACCAATATGCACCCCCGACTTATTGTAGAGGCGAATGCCACACCTTATATTTACTTTCCTAGATTGCGTCGTTGGGGTCCTCCTATGTATTTGTCCCGTGTTGCATAAGGGGTGCACAATGAGCTGATGGAGGCTAGACAACAGATGGATATGAGGCGGCGTGGTAACATTATCATTCGTCCATGGGATCAGTACTTACAGTTCCTAGAGCCCGGTCCTGATCATCCACTCACTTTTCAGTTTTCCATGTCGCGATGCAGGGTTTGCTTTCAGGTTCCTACATGTCCATTCATATGGTATTTAGGGGAGCAGTGTTGGCTACAGTTGTACGGTATAGTTCGCATTCCATCAGATCCGCTACCATGGGATGATATGTATGGCGATATTAGGGTTGGACCAGCTTATATTCTTGCGACGAGGGGTGCAGGATGGGTGGATGGTGAGCCTTTTCTAGTTCTAGGAGACTTTGATTCATATTGGGCTTGAGTAGCCCCACGTGCTTACTCGTTGCCTGATTAAATTCGGGGTTTGAACTCCGATCATATTGGTCCGCGTACCTCTTCTGGTAGAGTTCCATTACCACCTACCACCTTTGAGCCTATATCATCTCAGTACACGCAGCCTCCTACTTTCGACCCCCCTCATTCGTTTAGAGCGTATGATGTATGTTAACGTTAAAATATGAACGATAACACCCGGTGTGTGTAGTAAGATCGTGAAAGCACCACCCGTGTGACGGGAACAGAAATTAAGCAGGAAAATAGCAGAAATGCAGTAAATGAACAACAGATTTATAGTGGTTCGGCCCGTAATTGAGCCTACGTCCACTTTATGGTCTCTTATTGCTGATTCGGTTACAATTTGATACAATATCTTTCTAAAAACGATACAACTTGATCATGAAAGCACCCTTGACTACTAGCTCGATCTTTGATGATGAAACTCGACGAATCCGTGTTGGATGTTAGGAGCTCTTCTCGAAGATTGTTGTAGTGTCTCGAATGCTTGAAGATCTTTGATTGCTGAATGAGAGGAGGCTTCGACAGCGTAACGGCGCTTGGAGAAATGAATGGCCACCAAGTTGGAAGTGATGGGGTATTTATAGGAGCTGATTTGGACTTAGGAAATTTCTCTAAATCTTTAAGTCGTAGCCGACTTAGGGTAGGTCGGTGACGAGTTAAGGGATAGGGTTAGGTCGGTGACGAGTTAAGGGATAGGGTTAGGTCGGTGACGAGTTAAGGGATTGGGTTGTTCTGGGCCCATCCTGTGGCTGTCTTTGACAAGTATTAAGTCGTAGCCGACTTATCAGACCTTAACTCGTAAGACCTTAACTCGCAGCCTTTAAGTCGTAAACCCACTAAGTCGTAACCCGTTAGGTCGGAACCTTCTTAAGTCGGAGCATTTCATAACTCGGAATCTTCCTTAGGTCGTAGCCTTTAGGTCGCAACACTACTAGGTCGCGGAGTCTTTAGGTCGCAAGCTTCCTTAGGTCGCGACTTCCCTTAGGTCGTAACATTCCTGTAGCCTTAGGTCGCAAGGTCTTCTGTAGCCTTAGGTCGCTGGGCAAGTTAAGTCATTGAGTCCTAGGTCGTAGACATCTTAGGTCGCAGACTCCTTAACTCGCAGGCACTTTAACTCGTACATTGTTAGGTTGTGATGTCCTCTTGAGTCGTAAGCCTGATGAGTCGTAAGCCTGATGAGTCGAAGGCCTGATGAGTCGTAAGCCTGATGAGTCGTACAGACCTGATGAGTCGTAAGCCTGATGAGTCGTACAGACCTGATGAGTCGTACAGACCTGATGAGTCGTACAGACCTGATGAGTAGTTAAGTCGGAAACCTCTTAACTCTTTAAGTCATAGACTGTTAAGTCGTAACCCACTGTAGGTTTGAGTCTACTAACTCGTGAAGCTTTTAGGTCGCGGAGTAGGCTTGTCTTCAACGGTTAAGTCGTTAAGACTACTTAGGTCGTAAGTCGTTAACTCGTTAAATCATAGCTTCATGTAGGTTGCTTCAGCAGTTAGGTCGTAAGTCGTCGAGTCCCCTTAGGTTTTAGGCTTTTTAACTCGTAAGTCGCTGCTAAAAGGGAGTTAACATTTGCCCCTCGAAGCATACGTCTTAAGTCGTAAGTCATGTGCTTTGATTTTCCTTAGCTCGCTTCTTGATGAGTGCGCTAGATCGTGACCGACTTAAGATGAGTCGTAGGTCGCGAACGACTTAGTAATAGTCGTAAGTCAGATATGTCGATTCACCTTTCACTGTCCCAGGGCATAAATAGCTTAGGTCGTTCTCTCTTCTCCTTCACCTGTTTCATTTGTGCTTTAAGTCGTATCTGCCATTAACAAGATCTCAAGCTTCCAAAGGCGATTTCGACTCGATTTACCTCCAACCACTTCCAGTTACATCGCGTAAGCGTCTTCTCCCTTTTCCCAATCGCTGACCATTGCTATCGACCTTTCTCCATGAATTCTTCCCTCGGTCCTTGCGAATACTGCTGTGTAGGATATTCATGGAATTAAGGTGGCTTGATATGGATTGTAATGATTTGTGATCTGTGGTGGTTTTAGAAATAGGGTTGACGAAGAAGCTAACCGGTGAATGGGTTAACGGGTTGGATAGATACATGGTTAACGAGTTAGGGATCAAACGAGTCAGGAGTCAGATGGACTAAATTCTGGATCGACTTATCACTTACAGCAACCAAGCTTTGAGTCGTAGCCGAGTTACGACTTACGACTTAGAGAATCGAAGTCCCCTTTTAATCCCCACTACTTATGACTTAGAGAATAGTTAACCCTGGCTCGTAGGAACCATTTGAGTCGTTCGCGACTTAGCACTTGTTCACTTTGCTTGAATGTGTGGTACGATTGGAGAGTTACGACTCAACTTGATTCATGGCATATCTTTTAGACCGTGAACGAGTTAGGACTTAGGAAAATCTGCCCCACGCTAAGTTGTGATCGAGTTAGAACTTGAGCAAATTTCCCACTACCTTGAATGCTAAGACTTGAGTTGTTTGAACTTTGGACTCTTGAATTTTGTTGCACTCTTTTATAGATTGTCAATAATTCTAACTGCCTGTCATAACATTTACAAAAAACTGGGACGAATATACTGCCACCGACTACCCATATCGGATGACAGATTAGTTGATAAAGATTAAAATTAAATGAACTGTATGAGTGAAATGCTACACAATAACCAACTCAAATGAAGTATTAAAGCAGAATCGTAATGGTTAACTAAAACTGATTTGTCTGCATTGACACTGCACTTAAGCATTAACAAGTTTTGAAATCTCGTAATCGACTGATTGTCAGTTAGTTTAATTCCAGTTATACTTGCTTTTTCTTATTTTCATTAGTTTTGCACAGCACTTTACACTTTTAGGAAACGTGCACCTTCACTTTTGAACATTCGGCTGATTGTGTAGAATAGCATCCCATCAAGAAGATTTGGAATCAGCTGGAGAAGCTTTTCCAATTGCTACCCCGCTGAATGATCCCCCGGAAAGGATTCCTACCACTCTGAGTCATAAAGTCTTCCGTCAACTATGCACCCAGTTTGGCATCGCTGAATCTGACGCTTTGCTCCCTGGAATAAATGACACTGCTGATAGGCCGCCCCACGGCTTCATCGCAGTGAACCGCCAAATGTGCTTGAGTGGAGCAATTCCCCCGTTTAACGACTGTCTCCGAGAACTTCTCCTTCGATTATCTATCTCCCCTTTTCAACTTCATCCTAATGGCTACGCCATCCTGCTGGGACTATGTGTGCTTTTTAGGAGAGTGCTGGACCGTTTTCCCAGTTTTGGAGAAATTTGCTTTCTATGCTCATTCACAAAGACCAAAGACCATCCCTCTGTCACAGTTGTAAGGAGTGCCAGGAATCGTAAACTGATTATTGGTCTTCCCGAAAGCGTTCCTGGGTTTTTGAGCCAGTTTTTCTTTGTTCGTTGTCCCCCGGGATTTTACGCCATTTGGAGAGTGGGAAGTACGATTATCTATCTTTTCCCTGTGTTTTTCTAAATTCTTTGAAGTCCAAATTGTCAAGTGTTAACTTCTTTTTCTACTGTTTCAGCACTTCCTTCCCCCTCTAGGGAATCTCGTCACAAGACTACCTTTGAGAGGCTTATGGCCGTGCCGGTTGAGGAGAGGAGCGTTCAATTTCTATTGAGAGATGAGTTCCTCCACGAATTTGGACTCTTACATCCTTCCCGTTCCACTCAGCCACATGAAGTCCCTGATTCTCCTGCTGAGGAGTCAGATGCCCCTGTTCCTGCTAGAGAACTTTTACAGCAAAATCTTACCGCTGAGACTTCATTGGTAAAGTGTTCTACTTCTACCGACATTGCTGGACCGTCCAGTAAGTTAGCACTTGCCCCGGTTGTTGAAGAGGAGGAAAATCTTCACACTCTTGAAAAGACGGCTGAGGTGGAAGTTGAAAAAGAGAATTCTCCCCTGCACCATGGCGATGATACTTTTGATAGTCTAAGCGACATCATGATAACCTCTCAGGAGCTTTTTAAAGATGACGTTTCTAAAGTGGTCCCTCCTGTTGTCGAAGCAACTTCTTCTTTGCAACAAACCACAACGCCTTCCACACAACTTATTGCCGTTTCTACACCCAAAAGTGGTTTGTAGTTTGATGCGCGTAGTTTGCACATCACACACACTTAGAATTTTGGCACTTATATGCACTTAGCTTCTTCAACTTGAGGATTTCTAAAACTGGTCTTTTTCTTCAATTTCAGGTTCTCTGATGGGGCGAAGCGGCTCTTACTACAACAAATTCCAGCGTTACGGAAGCCGTGAGGCTTATGACTTTAGGAGTTATATCGGTGCTGTGAAGGAAACTGATGAGGAGAGGGCTGCCAGAAAGGCTCACGAGAGGCGAGCTCATGAAGAGCGTCGCCGGAGAGAAGACGAGGAATACTATGGGAATAGGGACGAGCGACGTGACTCTTCCCGCAGAAGCGACGATCCTTATAAGAGGAAATCTTACGATGACAGGGGGAAGAGTCATACTTCCGATGAGTCCAGCAAACGGGTCAGACTTGACGAGAAAGATACATCTAATATCTTGGAAAAGACTACCGCTTCTATTCCTCCTAATACATCTTCCGGTTCCCCTGCCCTTAAGGAATCTGACATCCAGACAATCATTAATAGGCCACAGTACCAAGCTGGAGATGGTCCTCCCACACTCCAAAGCCGATTTCCGAATTGGTGTCTGAAAGGAGTGCGTTTTGATTTGGATTTGGTCCCCATTGATAAGCAGGCGATGCTGAAAAATGTCGATGCTGTGAAACTTGACATCGAAAGAATGTCTGGATGGCAGAAGCTGGTTGATGAACTTCAAAGGGTCAACCATATGAACCTTGAGGCGATGATGACCATGGAAAATGATAAATCTGAGTGGGACAAATGGCGCAAGCAGCATGACGCGGAGATGAAAAGCATTAGCGATGGTTATGGGAAGCTCGAAGCTGAAGTTGAAAAACTTAAAAATGAGCTTGCTACTTCCTCCACTTCTTATTCTCAGAAAGAAGAAATGCTTCAAAAACAAGTTCGAGACGCCCATGCTGCTCAGCGGGATACTGAAGTCAAACTTGAAGCAGAACAGCATGTTACTAGAAAATATCGTGATGACGCTGCTCAACTTCAGGAGAAACTCAGCTCTCGAGACTTAGAAATTGCTAGGCTACAATCCCAGTTACTGAAGGCTGAAAGAGAACGTGATGAAGTTCTCTCTGGTAAAGCCGCAGCCGAAGAATCCCATAAGGCGACCATAGCCACCGTTGACGCGACTCTGTTCGACTTTTATATGCATTGTGTCCTGGGGCGTGGAAGCCTTTCATTTTTGGGACCAGAGTATGAAGTCACCTTAGCGGAAGTATGGGAGGCAATCATTGACTTATTTGGTGGTGCCGGATATTCTGAAACAGATCTTCAAGCTACCTACTTAAGTGAGAGCGATCGCGCTGCCCTTGCCAAAGGAAAAGAGCAGCTTATCCGAGTGCGGGCCGAGGCGACGGGAGAGAAGCTTCCTGAGAAAGAAACACCTCCTATTGCTCCTGCTTATACTTCGGCTTTAACTTATACGGATATTACTGGCTCTAGTTCTCATTCCACGCCTCCCGCTAAGGTTGACAAAGAAACTGTAACCACCCCTACAGAGGAAGAGGCAATGAAGGACTTTCAAGCTCGGGAATTTGAGATTGATCTCGCTAAACCGGCCTCTCCAGGTAACTTTGACGATTCACGGTCTTCTTTTTTCTCGGAGAATACTGATTTTGATTTCTTTTATTATACAGCAGTCGTGCCGGAAACTGCACCAATTCTTCCTTCTTCAGCTGTCGTTCCTCCTCCTTCTCAAGTTATATCTCTTCCAGCTTCTCAACCAGGTTCACAGGAAGAACCAATGGCAGCCCTTCAAGGTTTAGACGAACCACTTGCTTCCGAAGAACAGAAGGCAGAAGGTCTGGAAGATAGCGAGAAGACCCCGGAGCAGTCTTTTGATTATGACACAAAGCTTTCTACATTTCTTGCTCCGGGGAGTGAGTCTTCTTCCAAGAAGAAGGGGAAACGTGTGGTTTCGAAGAAAGGAAAGAAGAGTTCTTCTGCTGCTGGGGATGAGGCAGAGATTGATCCGGCTGAGTCTCTTTCTCCTTCTTCTCCGATACGGCCTACGAAGCTAATTACCAGGCCGGGTAAAAAGCTCCAAGGGTGGGAAGAAGGGGAAATGAGTTTGATTTTGCATTTTCTGCGTTTTGTATTGACCGGGGATTGTGCGGATACCGGTCTCCGCTTCTTTTGTAACCTGTACAATGTAAAAAATTTCTCATAGTGTTGAAATAAATAGATATTTTTCTTGTACAAATCCTTGTGTATGTAGGAATACATCTGTTTTTCATTTGAAGTGTAGAGTAAACGATTCTTTTCACTTGTACAAACTTTTTGTCTGTGTTTCAAGAACGCATTTACTCCACATCTTTATTACGTGATATTGCAATGAACTTGTGGTATGTCGCTTGTATATTACTTTTATTACTGTAACTGAATTGTATAATGCTGCCCCTATACCACAAGTATATTGTAATATTTCTTACTTTCACAAGACCGATACTCTTATTTTAGAGAATAACTTTCCACTTTTTCAGGGAAGAATTATTATGCTTTTTAATAGAGTATATCTTGTTTTTGGAGAAATTTTTATTTTCTTTTTCTTCCTGAAGAACACTTCGACTTCTGGGAATGATCACTTTTATTTGTTTGAAAGTGAATTTTCCTGCACAGTGAAATGAGCTTCTGAAGAAGGTTTTGATTTTTGTGCCCCAGTAAAGGGTTTATTTTTGGTACTTCAAGCAAGGTGAAGTACGCCTCTGAAGAGGTCTTTTGGTCTCCGAAGAGAAGCGATTTTGGTCTCCGAAGAGAAGCAGTTTTGGTCTCCGAAGAGAAGCAGTTTTGGCATTTCATCTCTGGTGAAGTGGGTCTCCGAAGAGAAGCATTTTGCACTTCTACATGGGTGAAATGTGCCTCCGAAAAGGGCTTTTGCCTCCGAAGATGGCTTGTGCCTCCGAAGAGGGCTTGTGCCTCCGAAGAGGGCTTGTGCCTCCGAAGAGGGCTTGTGATTGCCTGGAAGTTACTTTCTCATGGTCGGAGGGGTCCTTGGGACAGGCGTAAGTTGTTTGATTGGATGTTTGTTTGTACAAACGATCGCAATCAATTAACAAGGTGCCCCTTTGGTAGTCCCACCGATCTTTTTGATTGAGGAAAGCTCTCCATTTATTGGCGTGCCTCGTTAGAGGGCTTTGTTGACCCTTGGGAAGGAGCATCAGTTGGTTGGTGTGCCAGGCAGGTTGCGTCTTAGGGGCAAGTAGATCCATGGGATGGACACAAGCTGCCTGATCGGATGCATCACAATCAGTTAGCGAGGGTCTTATTCCTTCTGCTTGGGAAGGTATCCCTTTAGTGGATCTACCTGCTTTCCTGTTGAGAGGCATACCTCCCTTTGGCTGCTTCCATGTTTGCCCGCTCATGTTATATCATCATCCGCCAATCTGCGATCCTTTATCATCGTTTCCAAGCGCGTGTTCCTTTCTTTTGCAAGTAAATTGCTTTATCCGAAGAAGTAGACTTCACTGTTGAATGACTCCACAGAGTAAACGCAAGTTATTTGGTTGGATGCCTTTTTATATCAACGATCGCAACCAGTTAACGAGGGCTTGACACAGTGGAGCCGTCAACTTTTTATGTGAAGTTCCTGTAACGACCCGCCATTTTGGACCATTCGCGTCCATTATAAGTGAATAGGTAGACACTCATGCCGGAGTTGAATTGCTCAAAATACCGCGTTGTTAATTTAAATTGGCAAAACTGAACATATACAGTAAATAAATAATCACAGATCACAGACACAGAGTAATAAACGCAGCGGAAATAAAAGAGATAGTAGTTCATGAAGCTACTATATGAATATATAAAATACATCAGAGTTGACAACAGAAGAGTAATACGATACATCAGATACAAATCAGAATACATCACTGGAATCATCGAATACCGAAAGCAGAATAGATGGCTGGATCTTCAAGCAAATCTCCAACTTCAAAGGTGAGTCTCGAATACTGGTACACTCAGTCTGACCCGAGCGTAAAGCAAAAACACAAGACACTCGAGTCAGGATTAACATTCTTATATTAATAAATCCAACTCAAGTGAAATAGCAATTGAAATACAAGTAACTCAAAGGATGTTTGGAATAACCATCCTTTAAGGATCCGTTAAACTATCTACTATGTAGTAGTGTACGATAAGTAGATAATGTCTATCAGTAATAATAAAGATATCAAAATAGCGTTAAGTCATGGCCCATTCCACCCTTAACACATTTTTATTCCCAAAAGCATATACAAGACCGTAGTTTCCCCAAAACCGGAAGTCACCAGAGGGCAATCCATATACTAAAGGTACAAAACAAAATCGTAGTTGTCGCGAATAGGATAATCAGTATGACAAGGTACATGAGGCGATACCAACTAGGATACTAGTAGTTGCCTGATCCGGACTGATGTTGGGCATAGCAGCTACTACCCCAACACCGCGAAACAACACTCCCATAATCGAGGGGTGCACCCAAATCGAATCACAAAAGTAATAGATATGGTATCGAAGAAGTGTGTCCGCTAGAGATGGCGATCCTCAATGGCCCGGCGCGGCTCCTGTTTTAGTCATGTCAAGGGTCATCCAAAATCGTTCTCTTTCTTCAGTCAACGCGTTCATCAAAACCATCCACTTCGTTCTGGATCAACACTCCGCGTATAATTATTAAAGTGGTTTCGGTTCAGATAGAGAGTATATCCATTACCGATCCCGGTCTCTTTAATAACTTTCGTAATTATTACACCGATTGGTCGTTTATATATTTCAAAACCAAATCAATTTCAATTTCAAATAGAATTCGTAAATCAACATTTCATTTGTCTTTCTAAAACAATTTCCAAATTTACGTTTCAAAACTTCCAAATTCACAATTTCAAAATCTTATAATTCAATTTCAATTTCTTTTTAAAACAATTCAAATATTGATTCAAGTTCGTATATAAGTTTCATTCCGAAATCATTTAAATTAATTTAACATTCAAACCAATTTAAATCCATTTATCCATTTCATTTAATATTCGTTAAGTTACTTTTTCATTCAAAACAATTTCTATTAAATTTCCAATTCATTAAATCAATTCTTAAGTTCAACTTCATTTAATCAAAATCTACAATTTTGAATTAAACTAAATTCGTCAAATCAAATTCTTTACATTTCAAGTCTTACATTAATTCCAAAATATCACATTTCATTTCTTGTTAAAGAAAATCAATTTCACTTATTTACTTTCTTAAATAATTTTCCAAAACTTAATTAATAAAGAAACTCAATTTCAATTATTACGAAGTACAATTCACTTATTCAAAAATTCAATTTAATTTAATCATTAAATAATTCAATCTTATTTAATTATTAAATAATTCAAAACTTAATTATTAAATAATTTCAAAGTTTAATAATTTCAACTTAATTATAACATTTCTCAAATTAAACAACATTCTTTCATCAATTACATTGTTAATATTTTGTTTCATATTATTAAATATTAACATTTTCCTTTCATTAAAAATTCAAATTTCAACTTCATTTCAAAACCATATTATTTATTCAAATAAAATCTTTATTTATTTTTAAATCAAATTATTGACCAATCGGGTTTTTATTTAATTCTCTATATCCAAGGTCAAAGTTCAATTGGGTATTTATCATTTCAACCCGATTCTAATTTAATTCAAAAATCAAAGTACAACAAAGGGAACTTGCAGTGTGATAACTGGGATGGTGTCAAAGTAAATAAACAAGCAATAACAACAATCAATATCAATCCAATAATCAATTCAAATAATCCCGAAATAATCGTATTAATTCGCATTGTTATTTGTACGAATTTATATAATTATTTCTAGAATCTACACTATCATTTCATGTAGATTAAAGATTATTACATTACGGTTTTCACTTGTCATCTATTACAATTTCATACCTCATCAATTTAACAACATACATTCAGTGGTTCAAAGTGTAATTTAAACAAATCCTACGTGTCAATAAATTCAACAGTTAAAGGGGTCATATTGTACAAATGTCAGTTAATCAAATTTAACATTTAATTATCCTATATCAAGTTCAATTTCATACTATTTATCATTTTAACATCAACAATTTAACATCCAATATAAGCATCAACAATCAATCAATTATCAGCCAAACTGTATTATCATCGCATAAATAATTAACAGATAATGGTGTCAGATGTCACAGGTGAACTGATACAGGTAATAGTATATATAACAGTGTAATTAACTAACAGTTGCATATTTCAATTGTCGTTTCAATTGAAATCAAATCTAATAAATAAAAGAACGTTAATCGTGAGTGAGTGCTCACCTTTCGAGGCTAGAGAAGATAGACACGGGATGAGACGAGATATGAATCCAAGCACGGATTTCGAGGCGAAGCAAAGTTAGTACGAATGTTGACGATCAAAGCAGATCTGGAAGTTGGAATTGACGGACACAAATCAACAGAAGTTTAATATAGACAAATCAAATATATGCTATATATAAACTCTCTTAAATCAAATTTAAAATATATAACGATTTGCTATTTTACAGATCTAAATAAGGACTAAGTGACTAGTTTTAAACACCTTATATTTCTTCACTATCTTTCAAATATATACCTAGCACATGAAAGAATATATATAACCACTCAAAAATCCTATACATCTTATACTTTATAATAAACAAATAATTTCAAGCTCTTGCATATTACTGCATATAAAACTAGCAGCCTAAATAATAACTATTTAATGCAGATCTTATATACATGCTAAAAAAAAAAAAAATATGCAGACTACAGGTAAGCAAATGTATGCACTCAGGATATATATGCGACAAAGCATATACCTTTAAAATACCATTTATATATATAAAATTAATTAACAATACTTATAATTTAAAACTTTATAAAAATAAATAAATCCCACGATACTTACAAACAATGCAGCCCATTATATAACCAATATACTAACGTTTATGTTTTAGTGAACTATCCTATCACCTATATAACGAATACCATTTGCATATAGTATACTAACAGCAAAACACTATATATGTGACCAACATATGCCAATTCAAACCATACCCACCTTGATTACAAATCCTAATACAAATAATACCCAAACAAAAGACAGCACAACAAATAGAAGAATATCATGTGAACCTCTCAGTACAAAGGCTGACATGCTACAACTCACAACATCATATATATGTAATTAGTTACACTCACAAATATATACTGTCTAAAATTATGGCAGGCTTATATATGCCTTCAATATACTATATGCTGATACTATATGATATCCAACTAGATATATATGCGCACAGAGATAACATTTATATGGATACAAAACTTACAAACATATAGTCTAACAAAACTTAAATATGAAAATAACTTATATATGAATAGACTTATATACTCTATTTTTCAAAACCCAAATTATAGTATAAATTAGAATTTATCAATATCTGAACAACCAAGAAGCAGGGCTACTCACGGCTAAGGAGGACAACTCGATGGCTGCGGGCCAAGTTGGCTGACGTGGGCGAAAAGGTTGGATGGCCGAGCCTTGTGGAGGAGGCTGATCGGTTATCACTTCGATCTGGGCTAGTGCTCACGTGGGTAGATCTCGGGGTTTGGGTCCGATGGTGGGGTCCGGTCGAAGGCAGAGGATAGGAGGACAAGGCGGGTAGAGTGGATGGCGAGATTGGTGATGGCGGCGCTCGGCACTGTGGGGTGAAGAGGTGAAGGCTTCGGTGTTGGCGGAGGGTCGTGGGTGCGGACTTGATGGTCAGATAGAGGATGGGCGAAGGCTGTCATGGGTTTTGTGTACGGGTTGTGAGGGCAAGGAGAAAGAGGAACAGGGGAAAGAGGGGTGTTGGGGTTGGTTATGGCGAACGAAGTCAGTGAGAAAGTAAAGAGCTTCAGATTGGTAGAAGATGATAGAAATGTTCAGATATATTTTTACTTTTAGATGAGATTTGAAATGAACAGAAATAAAATGAACAGGCACAACCCAATATGTTGAGTTTCTAGGGAATATGAACAAAACTAAAGGTAGGAATCAGAGGAAAAATAAATTCTAGCATATTTATTTCTCAACGGCAGAACAATGAATGGACAGGGAAAGCAAGCGAACAGAGGTAGACGAAATGAACTGGCACAATATTGAAACCAGTGGAAATAAAAGTCATAGCTGTTGAATTCAAGAATATTAATGGCTAATAGTTGACAGCTTTTCACGATGGGAAATGAATAGACAAAGGAAACGAAAGGACTCAAAACGGGTACCGATACGAATAACCGTTTCACGGTTTCGCCGCGTACCGGATCTCGAAATACACAAATGAATATACTGTTGGGATCAGCACGAAGAGACGATCAAAGCGGTATACTGATATCAGTGATTTGATTTGAATTATAAAATTTGAATTTTTCCAACTGGCGGAAAATGCAAGAAAAACGCTGAAAAATAAGATCGACGGAGCCAAAGATGTCCGAATTTGGAAAAATGACAAACTGACATCTTGCTCAGAAGACGGTTTATAATTTTTCTATGTAAAAATATTTTGGTTTTGAAAACGTTTTATTTTCAACGCTTTTTAACTGATTAAATTGAAGTGAATTTACGCGCGAAATGAACTTTCATATTTTCGGACGAAAATTTACCAATTGCTATGTTTAACTAGACGTATTTCAAATATTAAATTTTTATTTCAAAATTTTATCGTTTAAAATTTCCCAAAATTTCAACTAATTACGTTATTAAAACCGTTGAAATTTACGGGTCGTTACATTCTCCCCCACTCAAAACTTTTCGTCCCCGAAAAGGAACGAGGTAGGAGAATAGAAACAACCAGAAAGAAAACAGATTTGAAATACAAAATAACAATTAATTTAAACCATATAAATTCAATTTTAAATTAATTGATATTCGATAATTGATTTAATCCATTTGATTTCACTAAAATCAATCTCAACTATTTCTAAATTCATTATCTTATTATCCCATTTTCTTCAATTTACAATTTCTAAAACCATAAATTTGAATAGTCTTTTATTATAATCATATTTTCTTCAACAATTTTAAACTCTTCTTTATTCCAAATTACTGTTAAATTTATTCTACTTAACATATCTTATCACATATATTTAACCCATATAAATTAATTTAAAACATAAAAGTTTCGATTTAAATTAATTTACATCTATTAATTTCTTTTAAATTCAAGGTATTTTCATATGTTGATCAAATTTCAATTTATTAATTCTTTCAAAACAAATTTATTTCATTATCTTATTATTCTATTTATCTCTATTCACATTTTATAATTAAAATTTAAGTGTATAACATTTATTATAAACACTCAAATTTTATTTATAAATTCAATTTATCTTATATATTATCCAATTACATATTCAACTTCTGAATGATTTAGGTAAGTTGTATTAGGATGCAGTTGAACAATATACAAAAAAAATTTCAAATTCAATTATTCAAATTTAAATATTTATTCCAAATTTTGGTCTTATTTATAATTAAATCATCCTTTAACCAAATTTAAGAATTAGATTTCCGATTAACTTTAAACAATTTAGAAATATATATAATATATCTATATCAAATCAAATTAAATTTTAAAATAAGATACCCATATATATATATAAACCAAATTATACTAAAGAAATTCAAATCAAGGTCTTTTTCAAAACAAACCGTAGCAATGCTACAGAATAATATCTCCACTTCGAAACTCGAAAATGAACGTCGATGATGCGGCCGCCATCACCGAAATTATTTTCCAGCGACAAAGAGAAGAGCACTGATTTCAACATTTTAAAATTATTTGGAAACGATTTCTATTCGAAAATACTTCCAATAATATATACTTTAAAATTTTAAAACCAAAGTTCGAAATCACCGGAACTAAATTCTCAAATTTCTGAATTAAATTCATTTCAAATTCCAAATCAATTTATAAACCGTATTTATAAATTTATTTAGAACAATAAATGATAATCAAATATTATCATTTCAAACAAACAATTTAATTAACCTATTAAATTCCAGAAAATTTTACTTATATTTTCACAATATAATCAAACAAATTTATTTCATTTTCCAAATTTGAAACAATATTGTGTCAGTTTGCTCTGCTCAAGTGTTTTGGAAATCCTATCGATAGCGTTGATCAGACGAACCGATCGGAAACCCAAATCAACATCAACAACTCAAACAACACAGCATATATTAAAACATTTTTAAATATTAATTTGCAAATACACTTCTTTGCTCGACGATACAGGAATGAATTTTCAAAATAAGGATAGGGGTTCAAATTTGATGGACTTCAATCAAAGAGAAATTTGATTCGAAGATAGGTTTGAAACAGAAGATAAGATAATTCAATTACCACAATCGGGAGATGGATGAGTTTATTTAATTCCCGGGCAACCTTAACCAGATCGACCGTGACTTCAAGAATGAGATCGGTGTAGAATTCCGAGGTAATTGACATTCGATCTCAAGAAATGAATTTAGGTATAGCAGGGAATAGATAGCATCGTAAACCGAGGATACAGAAATCTCCGGTAAATCAATGCCTATTATAAAGGAGTTTTACCCCTTTACAAATCATTCGAAGTTTGGCGAGACCGCCGATTCACTATAAGGGTCATTCGAAGTCGAGTTATGTGATGTTCCAGAATTGAAAGAAGACGAATAGTGAGGGACACGAATGAAATTTGGAACCGTAGGGAACGTTCCAAAATTCAAAGAAATCGAGTCGAAAGGAAGAGATTGAAACTCGAAATGAAAGTGATTCTGTAAATACATTTACTCTACATGTTGAGTTTGCCTAGAGCTACCAAAGCTCTGATACCAACTGTAACGGCCCGCCATTTTGGACCATTCGCGTCCATTATAAGTGAATAGGTAGACACTCATGCCGGAGTTGAATTGCTCAAAATACCGCGTTGTTAATTTAAATTGGCAAAACTGAACATATACAGTAAATAAATAATCACAGATCACAGACACAGAGTAATAAACGCAGCGGAAATAAAAGAGATAGTAGTTCATGAAGCTACTATATGAATATATAAAATACATCAGAGTTGACAACAGAAGAGTAATACGATACATCAGATACAAATCAGAATACATCACTGGAATCATCGAATACCGAAAGCAGAATAGATGGCTGGATCTTCAAGCAAATCTCCAACTTCAAAGGTGAGTCTCGAATACTGGTACACTCAGTCTGACCCGAGCGTAAAGCAAAAACACAAGACACTCGAGTCAGGATTAACATTCTTATATTAATAAATCCAACTCAAGTGAAATAGCAATTGAAATACAAGTAACTCAAAGGATGTTTGGAATAACCATCCTTTAAGGATCCGTTAAACTATCTACTATGTAGTAGTGTACGATAAGTAGATAATGTCTATCAGTAATAATAAAGATATCAAAATAGCGTTAAGTCATGGCCCATTCCACCCTTAACACATTTTTATTCCCAAAAGCATATACAAGACCGTAGTTTCCCCAAAACCGAAAGTCACCAGAGGGCAATCCATATACTAAAGGTACAAAACAAAATCGTAGTTGTCGCGAATAGGATAATCAGTATGACAAGGTACATGAGGCGATACCAACTAGGATACTAGTAGTTGCCTGATCCGGACTGATGTTGGGCATAGCAGCTACTACCCCAACACCGCGAAACAACACTCCCATAATCGAGGGGTGCACCCAAATCGAATCACAAAAGTAATAGATATGGTATCGAAGAAGTGTGTCCGCTAGAGATGGCGATCCTCAATGGCCCGGCGCGGCTCCTGTTTTAGTCATGTCAAGGGTCATCCAAAATCGTTCTCTTTCTTCAGTCAACGCGTTCATCAAAACCATCCACTTCGTTCTGGATCAACACTCCGCGTATAATTATTAAAGTGGTTTCGGTTCAGATAGAGAGTATATCCATTACCGATCCCGGTCTCTTTAATAACTTTCGTAATTATTACACCGATTGGTCGTTTATATATTTCAAAACCAAATCAATTTCAATTTCAAATAGAATTCGTAAATCAACATTTCATTTGTCTTTCTAAAACAATTTCCAAATTTACGTTTCAAAACTTCCAAATTCACAATTTCAAAATCTTATAATTCAATTTCAATTTCTTTTTAAAACAATTCAAATATTGATTCAAGTTCGTATATAAGTTTCATTCCGAAATCATTTAAATTAATTTAACATTCAAACCAATTTAAATCCATTTATCCATTTCATTTAATATTCGTTAAGTTACTTTTTCATTCAAAACAATTTCTATTAAATTTCCAATTCATTAAATCAATTCTTAAGTTCAACTTCATTTAATCAAAATCTACAATTTTGAATTAAACTAAATTCGTCAAATCAAATTCTTTACATTTCAAGTCTTACATTAATTCCAAAATATCACATTTCATTTCTTGTTAAAGAAAATCAATTTCACTTATTTACTTTCTTAAATAATTTTCCAAAACTTAATTAATAAAGAAACTCAATTTCAATTATTACGAAGTACAATTCACTTATTCAAAAATTCAATTTAATTTAATCATTAAATAATTCAATCTTATTTAATTATTAAATAATTCAAAACTTAATTATTAAATAATTTCAAAGTTTAATAATTTCAACTTAATTATAACATTTCTCAAATTAAACAACATTCTTTCATCAATTACATTGTTAATATTTTGTTTCATATTATTAAATATTAACATTTTCCTTTCATTAAAAATTCAAATTTCAACTTCATTTCAAAACCATATTATTTATTCAAATAAAATCTTTATTTATTTTTAAATCAAATTATTGACCAATCGGGTTTTTATTTAATTCTCTATATCCAAGGTCAAAGTTCAATTGGGTATTTATCATTTCAACCCGATTCCAATTTAATTCAAAAATCAAAGTACAACAAAGGGAACTTGCAGTGTGATAACTGGGATGGTGTCAAAGTAAATAAACAAGCAATAACAACAATCAATATCAATCCAATAATCAATTCAAATAATCCCGAAATAATCGTATTAATTCGCATTGTTATTTGTACGAATTTATATAATTATTTCTAGAATCTACACTATCATTTCATGTAGATTAAAGATTATTACATTACGGTTTTCACTTGTCATCTATTACAATTTCATACCTCATCAATTTAACAACATACATTCAGTGGTTCAAAGTGTAATTTAAACAAATCCTACGTGTCAATAAATTCAACAGTTAAAGGGGTCATATTGTACAAATGTCAGTTAATCAAATTTAACATTTAATTATCCTATATCAAGTTCAATTTCATACTATTTATCATTTTAACATCAACAATTTAACATCCAATATAAGCATCAACAATCAATCAATTATCAGCCAAACTGTATTATCATCGCATAAATAATTAACAGATAATGGTGTCAGATGTCACAGGTGAACTGATACAGGTAATAGTATATATAACAGTGTAATTAACTAACAGTTGCATATTTCAATTGTCGTTTCAATTGAAATCAAATCTAATAAATAAAAGAACGTTAATCGTGAGTGAGTGCTCACCTTTCGAGGCTAGAGAAGATAGACGCGGGATGAGACGAGATATGAATCCAAGCACGGATTTCGAGGCGAAGCAAAGTTAGTACGAATGTTGACGATCAAAGCAGATCTGGAAGTTGGAATTGACGGACACAAATCAACAGAAGTTTAATATAGACAAATCAAATATATGCTATATATAAACTCTCTTAAATCAAATTTAAAATATATAACGATTTGCTATTTTACAGATCTAAATAAGGACTAAGTGACTAGTTTTAAACACCTTATATTTCTTCACTATCTTTCAAATATATACCTAGCACATGAAAGAATATATATAACCACTCAAAAATCCTATACATCTTATACTTTATAATAAACAAATAATTTCAAGCTCTTGCATATTACTGCATATAAAACTAGCAGCCTAAATAATAACTATTTAATGCAGATCTTATATACATGCTAAAAAAAAAAAAATATGCAGACTACAGGTAAGCAAATGTATGCACTCAGGATATATATGCGACAAAGCATATACCTTTAAAATACCATTTATATATATAAAATTAATTAACAATACTTATAATTTAAAACTTTATAAAAATAAATAAATCCCACGATACTTACAAACAATGCAGCCCATTATATAACCAATATACTAACGTTTATGTTTTAGTGAACTATCCTATCACCTATATAACGAATACCATTTGCATATAGTATACTAACAGCAAAACACTATATATGTGACCAACATATGCCAATTCAAACCATACCCACCTTGATTACAAATCCTAATACAAATAATACCCAAACAAAAGACAGCACAACAAATAGAAGAATATCATGTGAACCTCTCAGTACAAAGGCTGACATGCTACAACTCACAACATCATATATATGTAATTAGTTACACTCACAAATATATACTGTCTAAAATTATGGCAGGCTTATATATGCCTTCAATATACTATATGCCGATACTATATGATATCCAACTAGATATATATGCGCACAGAGATAACATTTATATGGATACAAAACTTACAAACATATAGTCTAACAAAACTTAAATATGAAAATAACTTATATATGAATAGACTTATATACTCTATTTTTCAAAACCCAAATTATAGTATAAATTCGAATTTATCAATATCTGAACAACCAAGAAGCAGGGCTACTCACGGCTAAGGAGGACAACTCGATGGCTGCGGGCCAAGTTGGCTAACGTGGGCGAAAAGGTTGGATGGCCGAGCCTTGTGGAGGAGGCTGATCGGTTATCACTTCGATCTGGGCTAGTGCTCACGTGGGTAGATCTCGGGGTTTGGGTCCGATGGTGGGGTCCGGTCGAAGGCAGAGGATAGGAGGACAAGGCGGGTAGAGTGGATGGCGAGATTGGTGATGGCGGCGCTCGGCACTGTGGGGTGAAGAGGTGAAGGCTTCGGTGTTGGCGGAGGGTCGTGGGTGCGGACTTGATGGTCAGATAGAGGATGGGCGAAGGCTGTCATGGGTTTTGTGTACGGGTTGTGAGGGCAAGGAGAAAGAGGAACAGGGGAAAGAGGGGTGTTGGGGTTGGTTATGGCGAACGAAGTCAGTGAGAAAGTAAAGAGCTTCAGATTGGTAGAAGATGATAGAAATGTTCAGATATATTTTTACTTTTAGATGAGATTTGAAATGAACAGAAATAAAATGAACAGGCACAACCCAATATGTTGAGTTTCTAGGGAATATGAACAAAACTAAAGGTAGGAATCAGAGGAAAAATAAATTCTAGCATATTTATTTCTCAACGGCAGAACAATGAATGGACAGGGAAAGCAAGCGAACAGAGGTAGACGAAATGAACTGGCACAATATTGAAACCAGTGGAAATAAAAGTCATAGCTGTTGAATTCAAGAATATTAATGGCTAATAGTTGACAGCTTTTCACGATGGGAAATGAATAGACAAAGGAAACGAAAGGACTCAAAACGGGTACCGATACGAATAACCGTTTCACGGTTTCGCCGCGTACCGGATCTCGAAATACACAAATGAATATACTGTTGGGATCAGCACGAAGAGACGATCAAAGCGGTATACTGATATCAGTGATTTGATTTGAATTATAAAATTTGACTTTTTCCAACTGGCGGAAAATGCAAGAAAAACGCTGAAAAATAAGATCGACGGAGCCAAAGATGTCCGAATTTGGAAAAATGACAAACTGACATCTTGCTCAGAAGACGGTTTATAATTTTTCTATGTAAAAATATTTTGGTTTTGAAAACGTTTTATTTTCAACGCTTTTTAACTGATTAAATTGAAGTGAATTTACGCGCGAAATGAACTTTCATATTTTCGGACGAAAATTTACCAATTGCTATGTTTAACTAGACGTATTTCAAATATTAAATTTTTATTTCAAAATTTTATCGTTTAAAATTTCCCAAAATTTCAACTAATTACGTTATTAAAACCGTTGAAATTTACGGGTCGTTACAGTTCCTCTTGCATGGGATTTGAGTTTGGAATTTTTGTTGCTTGAAATTTGCTTTAATAAATGATTTGTAAGGCTCGCTTAGCTTTGCGATGGGTGAGCTTTGCTTTAATGACCTGCAGTATTAGATCGATATTTTAGCAATACATTTAGAGTATTTACTCATCGAAATATAACAGGCATTTTATAATAGAAAACACAATGCATAGTTTTTCATTATTGAGTCATGCTGATTTCTCAGCGGTTTACAATGCAGAAGTTACACATCCATCATTATCTTTACAAATTCAAGCAATGCTGTTAAGTAAAAATGAATGCTAGTTATTGTTGTTTCAGAATCTCCAAGCTGGATTTCCATTTGTGCTTGATTCATAGCCTTTGGATTTTTATGCCAGAGAAAGTGAGAGATGCCCCAGCCGCAGTTTTGTGGGTAATTAGTAGTCATCCCAACTTCTGCTTGCTGGGTATGGTCCCCCTGTGATAGCATTAATGACAAGCTTTTCTGAATCTTGCACTGTAGTGTTGTTGTGAGAGTCGGGTTGATGGGTAGGGTGTTGTTGATCCCGAGTGGATGAGGTTGGATCGACTCCGCTTCTTTTAACGTATTGTTGGAGTTTACCCTGCTCTAGCAATTCTTCAATCACCTTCTTTAATTGGCGACATTGGTCAGTGTCATGGCCAGGTTGATTGTGAAATTGGCAGAATTTTCCATTACGCTTTGCCCCTCTCGTCATCTCAGGTGGCTTAGGATACCTGACAACGTCCTTTGTTGCAAAAAAGATATTTCTTGGTGTATCAGTTAAAGGAGTAAAGTCCGAAGGATTAAAGCGGCGAGGTTTCTTTTCATTTCCCTGGTTCTTTCTTTCTTCATTCTCCCTTTTCTGACTTTCAGATTCTCTTTTCTTAGATGGGACACTGTTATTATTAGTTTGGGCAGCAACCACCTTCGACGTCGTAGAAAGGCTTTCAAGGCGAATGAACTCGTCGGCCTTTTTATAGAATTTATCAAGTGAGTTCGGTTCCTTCATCTTTAGCCATATTCCAAATTTACTCGATTTATCAATGGCTCGCATCAAATAAGTCAGGATCATGCGCGGTTCCGCATTTTCTACTTCGGCTAAAGCTATATTGAAACGGCTCAAGAAAGATTTGATCGATTCTCCGAGCGCTTGTTCCAGGTTAGACAGTGACATTATATCCTTAGCTTTTGAAGCATACAATCTGAACTGTTCTTTAAATTTTTGTGTCAAGTCGGAGAACTTATCTACAGACCGAACTGGAAGCTTTGTGAACCAAAGTAAAGCCACACCTTCCAGGTATACTGGAAAGTACCGACACTTGATCTCGTCTGATGCTCTTGCACCAGTCATATGCCAATCGTACTTGTAGAGGAAATGATTAGGGTCACTGGTTCCCCTATAGGTTTGGATGGTAGGAGGTGCAAATTTCCTTGGAAATTCCGCTCTCAGGATCCTTTCAGTAAACGGAGTTCTGCTTGGCGCAAATCCCCAGTCAGCCTCATCCTCTTCCCTTTGCATGCTCTCTTTCATGATGCGGCCAACCATTTCAGACAGGTACTCTTTATTGTTCAAAGACACCTCCGGGCAAGCATTAGTTCTTCCCTCGGAATTTTGCCCGGGCATATGCTCATGACAAGTTGGTTGCGGCATAGAACCATCAGCTTGGAAAGGTGGAATTTCAGGAAGAGTAGTTTGATGGTTTTCTGGTTGACGATTTGCCCCGAGCAGAGCAGTTAATCTATCCATCATCAAAGCGTTTTGAGCTTCAATTTGTTGGTATAATCCAGAAACTGCGTCATCCAATTCAGCCCTGGTGACTCCAACGGTTGGAGTTGCTTGGTCTGTTATAGGGGAAGCGGAAGTTCCTTCGTGAGCATTTCCGGATCTGATAGGTCTACCTCTTCTTCCAGGAGCCATTATTTCGGATCTGGTTTTTTAAGAGAGGTTCTTTTTATGAATCTTTGCGAAGCAACGGTGGACGATCGCCTGAGTTGGGTTCTCAGTGAAAGCACCAAAATGTTAACGTTAAAATATGAACGATAACACCCAGTGTGTGTAGTAAGATCGTGAAAGCACCACCCGTGTGACGGGAACAGAAATTAAGCAGGAAAATAGCAGAAATGCAGTAAATGAACAACAGATTTATAGTGGTTTGGCCCGTAATTGAGCCTACGTCCACTTTATGGTCTCTTATTGCTGATTCGGTTACAATTTGATACAATATCTTTCTAAAAACGATACAACTTGATCATGAAAGCACCCTTGACTACTAGCTCGATCTTTGATGATGAAACTCGACGAATCCGTGTTGGATGTTAGGAGCTCTTCTCGAAGATTGTTGTAGTGTCTCGAATTCTTGAAGATCTTTGATTGCTGAATGAGAGGAGGCTTCGACAGCGTAACGGCGCTTGGAGAAATGAATGGCCAAAAGTCCCCTCCAAGTTGGAAGTGATGGGGTATTTATAGGAGCTGATTTGGACTTAGGAAATTTCCCTAAGTCTTTAAGTCGTAGCCGACTTAGGGTAGGTCGGTGACGAGTTAAGGGATAGGGTTAGGTCGGTGACGAGTTAAGGGATAGGGTTAGGTCGGTGACGAGTTAAGGGATTGGGTTGTTCTGGGCCCATCCTGTGGTTGTCTTTGACAAGTATTAAGTCGTAGCCGACTTATCAGACCTTAACTCGTAAGACCTTAACTCGCAGCCTTTAAGTCTTAAACCCACTAAGTCGTAACCCGTTAGGTCGGAACCTTCTTAAGTCGGAGCATTTCATAACTCGGAATCTTCCTTAGGTCGTAGCCTTTAGGTCGCAACACTACTAGGTCGCGGAGTCTTTAGGTCGCAAGCTTCCTTAGGTCGCGACTTCCCTTAGGTCGTAACATTCCTGTAGCCTTAGGTCGCAAGGTCTTCTGTAGCCTTAGGTCGCTGGGCAAGTTAAGTCATTGAGTCCTAGGTCGTAGACATCTTAGGTCGCAGACTCCTTAACTCGCAGGCACTTTAACTCGTACATTGTTAGGTTGTGATGTCCTCTTGAGTCGTAAGCCTGATGAGTCGTAGGCCTGATGAGTCGTAAGCCTGATGAGTCGTACAGACCTGATGAGTCGTAAGCCTGATGAGTCGTACAGACCTGATGAGTCGTAAGCCTGATGAGTCGTACAGACCTGATGAGTCGTACAGACCTGATGAGTAGTTAAGTCGGAAACCTCTTAACTCTTTAAGTCGTAGACTGTTAAGTCGTAACCCACTGTAGGTTTGAGTCTACTAACTCGTGAAGCTTTTAGGTCGCGGAGTAGGCTTGTCTTCAACGGTTAAGTCGTTAAGACTACTTAGGTCGTAAGTCGTTAACTCGTTAAATCATAGCTTCCTGTAGGTTGCTTCAGCAGTTAGGTCGTAAGTCGTCGAGTCCCCTTAGGTTTTAGGCTTTTTAACTCGTAAGTCGCTGCTAAAAGGGAGTTAACAATGTACACGGTCAGGTGGTGGAGTATCCCTTGCAGTATCCTATAGACGATGCTATTATGGGTATATCATCCGCCGGATTGTATCAGCCTCATCAGGTTTGTATGAGTTTTAAATTTTCTTTAAATTACTTGTCATTATATTATCCACCTATGTATAATTTTTCTTGTGCGCATATTAGTTTTCTCAGTACATGGATTATGATAGAAGGATGATTGCTGCATTTGAGCGTATGACCCTCGATTATACAGGGATGATGTATCAGAGTTACCAGACTACGGTCCAGCACACTACGCCATAGATGACCTTCTGCAACATTTTTGCAAGGTGTTGCCAACTAAAATGTTGCGACAGCTATAAAATTTTGGTCCTATTGCAACGTTGTATTTTTAGTGTTACCTTAGCCATAAAAATGTGTTGCTCTAGCTAAACAAGTGTAACACAATGCAACATTTTTATATAGTGTTGCTATAGATATATCCTAATTAAAAAAAAAATTACACCTCAGCGATCCACACCATTAGTTAAAACAAAATCTCAACCATTCATCCACGATCTATTACGCTTCCTCTATTTCCCGCTAACATTTTCATTCACGCGCTTCCTTTTCATTTCGTTCTCCCCAAATCGCAGAAACAAAAAATTAGGCTTCTCCCCCAAATTTCCTTTTGCTCTGGCCCGATCTATGGAAATCTTCATGGGATTCACGTTTGAGTATTCCTTTTTCATTTCTTTTCCACACCTACTCTCTTCTCTTCCTTATGTCTGTAAATGGAAACGTAAAGAAAAAAAAACACGATGGTTTTAAATTCGAAATCAATTCAAATGAAAATCCTAAAATTTAAAAGTTTGTATCTTTGGACTTCTTATGCCGAGATCAATGCATCTAGGTCCGTTTTGATGGGTGCGGTTCCAGTTTTGGGATGATCGATGTTAGGCAGAAATCTAAGATTGTGTTTTCGAGATTGTTGGTCAGCAATGGTAAATACGAGGCTTGGTTTAGGGTTTTCTAGGCTTGTAGCAGTTTCTGGTGGGAATTTGTGAAGCGCGGTGGAGTTTAGATGGGGTTCGATGATTTAGGTTTGGATCCAGGTTGTTGAAAGTCGCGGTTTAGGCTAGGGTTTTGTGTTGGTTTTGGGATGTTGAGGTCGGATAACACCTGCGACGGCGATATAGGGCAGTGTGATGGGCTAGGCGATTGTTGCGACTTGGTGTATGGTCGATTGAGAAGAGTGATGTCGTGTTTAGGGGCAGTTGTGGAGTACTCAGTTAAACGTGAATGACTTGGAAAGTTGATGCTTTTAACACCAGTTTGGGAACTCAAACGTCAACAGTGGCGATTTTGAGTTTCTCATTGCTTTCAGTCCCACTACTGGGTAAGAATCCTCATTTTATCATGGATTTAAGGATTTGATGATTTTAATTTTGTAGATCTACCAAATGAGATTCAATGTTCTATTATTTGGGGCGTAGGTTATATCAGTGGTCTTTACAAGCGCTTAATTAAACTAAAAGTATTAACCCATATAACAGTAAGATCATATCAGTGGTCTTTACTCTCTATTTTGATCGGAAGATACGTGCTTGTATTATATTTGTTCAATTTTTCAATCCACATTGCAAGAAATCTTTGGATTATTTTGACAATTAACGGTACACAGAAATGAACAATGGTAGACATGATCAATGCTTGTTGGAAGAAAGTGACAGTCGTGAAGAAGTTGGTGATGCAATGATAGAAGGGAATGTTATTGTAGCCGATGTCAACATATCTGATTAATTGATGATCATGATTCAACGTCAAGTCATCCTAGTAGCAGATCTTATAATAATCACTAGCCTCAAAATTTCAGGTATGCGCTTTCTACTATGCCATTATCCTGTCAAGGTACTTAATTCGTTCAGTGTTTATAATTTTCTATTTAGCTAGTAAATCTGCTTATATGTAATAAAGAATAAGGTTCAGTGTATGAGTTGGATTTAAATCTATGATTTATGCATTGATACTTAGATACCACAAAAATTATATAATTAGAATGTATGTAAGCATGGAAATTGGTTCATGTTCTTATTACTTTATGATGTGCAAGAGTATATTTTTAAAGGTCATGTATTAACTGTATATTTTTAAAACGACAACTTTTAATGTTAAATATAGGAATTTGCTAAAAATATATAGCATTAAACGTTTTTACAAAAATAAGAAAATCGATAGTTTCATCTGTTATAAGTTGCGATAAACTTATATTTGTTTGAATTTAAATCTATTTTTGTTCCAGTTTACTATGTGTGTATATTTCTATATTTGACAGGTGTACAGATGGCTAGACAGATATGGAAGTAGTTGAAGATTAAGTGTATGAGTCGGTATGTGTCTGTAAATGAAACTGTATATGTAATGAGTGAACTGAGTGATGTAGTGAGGAATATCTGTATATGTGAATATCAGTGTTATATATACCATTGAATTGTAAAATAGTGGAGTCAGGAATTTGTACTATTTCAAATATTGAAATAAAATATTAATTTAAATAAAATACTGTTTTAATATCAAATTCTATGCAATAGCATTTTATTAAATAAATATTTCTATTAAAAAATAAAATATGCTCTACATTGTGGGCCCCACAAGATGTGGACCTATGGCAACATTTTTGGAATGTTGCTACAGACACCTATGGATGTTGCTATAAACCCTAATAGGGTTCTATTGCAACAATATTACTTATGTTGCCTTAGATAGTCAAAATGTTGCCTTTGAGGTCTAAGGCAACGACAAAAATTGCATCACCCGAAAAGTGTTGCCATAGACCTATGACAACATTTTTTGG
This sequence comes from Allium fistulosum, assembly GCA_030737815.1. NCBI lineage: Eukaryota > Viridiplantae > Streptophyta > Magnoliopsida > Asparagales > Amaryllidaceae > Allium > Allium fistulosum. Next base: position 512,185,934 of record CM060907.1, on the reverse strand, counting down.
GCTTGACCCAACATTTTTTTTGTGTTGCAGAAGGTCATTTATGGCATAGTGGCAGCAGCAGACTTAGTATAATGCGTAGATACAGGGATTACAGATCCAGATTCAGCAGCTTCAGGAGCAGCTCCATGCCGGACCTCAACCTCACGACTTTGATGACGTCAACGTTGACAGTGACGACGATAGTGGAGATGATGAGGAGATTGATAGCGGTTCCGATCACATAGACTGATCTGCTGCATTTAGATGTTTTAGACCGTGTTATTATTTTTCACACCTTACATTAGTTGGTTGCATATTATGTTGGTGATGATGCTACTATTGTATGTGATTGTCTATATGTTATGGCATTGTGGTGATTATATTTTATGTTGAGTATTGCATTGTGTTGATTTTAATTTACGCTTGTTTATTATTGAGTGTATATGTTATGGCATTGTGGCGATTTTGAAGTAACAAACACAGTTGTGTTTGTTTGTCATAAATTTTATGGATGTTTGACACGTGGACGTTAATCTCATGCTTCATTTTATTGAAGCGGATCACGACCTCTTTATTTAAGAGAAAGTTTTATACTCTAATGTCACAACATTTAAAAGTTCGGTAAATTCAATCAATGTGTAACATAATATTTTCGGCTACAGAATTGAAACAGTTAGTAAATTTTTTTATACAAACTGATCAGATGTGCGACGATGAAGAGATAATGGCAACTCAGTTTTGGGACAATATTGCTGAACTTTACAATAGCAATGTTGAGTGTAGAAGTAGACGGACGAAGGTAGAGTTGAGGACTGCTTATGGGAACTTCTGGAATGCCTGTACGCGGTACAATACATTTATCAATGAGGTTATATTTGAAAATTTGTTTGAACCAACCCGTTCCACATTTGAAGGTCGTTACTTTCTCAAATATCACAGCACATTCACTGGACATGAGGCTTATATCATATGTCAAAATTGGCTAGAACGATTTGGATATCCATAATTTGAGTGTATTCTCATTGAGTTTCTTATTGTCAGTTCTAATTCCTAGTCGGGGTATTTTTTGTTGGTTGTATTATTGTAGAGTGTATTATTGTGGCGTGTATGTATTGTCGTTTACTGTATTAATGTTTGGGTGTTTCAGTAACATTGACTTGTTTCTTTCTGTATTATTGCGTTAAGAACATGGCTACAGTTGTATGATGGGATGGTACACTACATCAACAGTCAATAGTGTATGGAGGGGACAAGATAGTGTAGACGTGACACTACAACCAAGACACTGCCTTAAAAGTTAATAGTGTATGTTAAGAACATGGCTACAGTTGTATGATGGGACGAGACACTGCTTCAACATTAAATAGTGTTTAGATGTTTGTTTGTTTTGTTATGAAAGCCAGCATGTGATTTAAGCTATAAAAAGCTTGCTAGATGCTGAGAAGTATTATTGCTCATTCTTATTTCATACAATTTCAAATATAACACATGGCGGCAGAAGATTATATATTTTTTGATGATAGCGACGACGAATTTGATGAAATGATGGAAGATCATTTTTGCTGCGAAAAGGAACTACTAAGTATGGCTGCACCACAGGTTGGTCAATCGAGCAGGCAACACGGTGGATCAGTTGTTGGTCGTCGGTATAAAAATCGTAGACATTCATGGCACAACGATAGACTGATGGAAGACTACTTTGTTCCAAATCCTACTTACACAGATGCTGATTTTAGAAGAAGATTTCGCATGCGGCGTCCTCTATTTCTTAGAATCCTACACTGTATCAAGCAACATGACAAATATTTTATCTTCAAACCCAATGCATCTCGTACAATGGGATTGACTGGAAATTTAAAAATGACAGCTGCACTCAAAATGCTTGCATATGCAGGACCGGCGGACGTGCTTGATGAAAATTTGAAAGTGGCGGAAAGCATGGTATTAGAGTGTTTGGAACATTTCTGTCAAGCTATCGTGGACATTTACGGTGATCAATACTTACGCCGACCAAACGAGGCGGATATAGTAAAGTTATTAAATATGCATGGTAGTAGAGGTTGGCCTGGAATGTTAGGCAGTATAGACTGCATGCATTGGGAGTGGAAGAATTGTCCAAAGGCGTATGCTGGAGCTTATCAGGGTAAGTCTCGTAGGTTCTCTATTATTCTTGAAGCCGTAGCGTCGTATGACTTATGGATATGGCATGCATTTTTTGGAATGCCAGGTTCGAACAATGATCTTAACGTAGTCGAAAAATCTATGTTGTTCAATGATTTAGAAAACGGTAGATCAACTCCTTGTACATTTACTTTAGGAGGTAACACGTATGATCATGGATATTATCTTGGTGATGGTATATATCCTAAATGGAGTACCATTATCAAGACAATTCCTAACCCTCAAAACAATAAACAATCAAAGTTTCAGCGATGCAAGAAGGCCAGAGGAAGGATGTTGAAAGAGCATTTGGGGTTCTTCAGTCTAGATTTGCCATAGTCAGTAATCCATGCAGACTTTGGTCACCAGTTAAAATGACCAAAATAATATACACTTGTATTATTTTACATAATATGATTATAGAGGATGAAAGAGACATGGAGGAAGATTACTTTTACGAGGGTGCTCCTACACCACCACATGTTTGGCGCAACGATATGATTGGAAGCGCACTAGAACTCGAGTTTCATGTAGAAAGCCAAATGTCATACCGTAGTGTTCAACTTCATCGAAGACTGCAAAATGATCTCATAGATCATCTTTGGAGGTTTTCTGGAAATCAGTGAAAGTATATTTCTGTTCTTACTTTTCCTACTGTTGTTTATGTTATTGTTACTTATTACTGTTATTGTAATCTGTTTATGTATAATTAACCTAATGTTGTTAAAATCTTTTTTCAATGTAATGCAATTTCAATGAAAATACTTATATTAATAATTGCCTGCATTCAGAACACAATACAAATAACGGTAATTAAAAGATACAAAGGTTGTAAAAACGGTAATTCATTTAATGACCCTCTTCAAGTCTACGCCTCATAATTTCTCTCCTTCTTTGCTCCGTATACTGTAGTTGTTCTGCAGACATGTGTGATGTATCCATGAACATTATTGCATCTTCATCTCTTTGCCGGTTTCCAACAATAAGTTGATCCATTCTTGATAAATTTTCTTGATGTTGCATTGCTCGAGTGTCCATTGCCCGGTTAAATCTATCTTTAGATTCAAGCATGAGTTTTTTAATTTCCTCTTGATCCGCTGCAGCAGTCTGCTTCTTTTTGGCCGCTTTTGCTCCCTGTGGCCTAACAAAATGATCTTCGGTTGGGGATGGGCCTTCTTCTGATCCTAAACCGTAGCTTCCTTGGGATTCCCTAGGACTAGAGCTTTCTCCAACTCTAGGCGTTTTACCCCGACCACTGTTTGATTGAACTTGTTGAACGGTTTTCTGAAGCGATGATTTCCATTTAACATGCTCGACCAACAAGTAATAAACATGCATGAACTGATAAAAATGTTGTGCTTGTTTACTATCAGGTTTATAGATTTGTTTGAACAACTTGTTTGCGGTCATTCTCTGTTAAAAAAATAACTAGTACACTTAGAGAACTATGATAAAAAATAAAACAATGAAATTATATTAAAACTTACTAAATGCGTTTCATTCCCAAATCCACTAGGATTCGTTTGCTTTAGCTCGAACATTTGAGAATTGAACGTTTGCATTTGACGATTTATTTTTCCATAATGACCTTTGACTGAAGGTAGCGTTCTTTTCCGATCGATGTTATTCCGATTGTAGCAATTAGTAATTTTGCCCCAAAAAGACTCACCACTTCGATCGGTCCCTCGAATAGGATCGACTGAGAGTGCACAGTAAATGTAGCAAAGATCGTAGTCTTCCGCAACGCTCCAACTTGCATTAGTTACTTCTCCCCCAATCGGAATCATAACGTCTTGTAAGTCGTATTCTTCAAAACTGGACCTTGCAGCATCGACGTCGAAATCGGAGTACATTTTCAGTTGAGATTAGTGGCAGTAAAAAATTGTAATGGAGGAAGAAAATTGGTTGGGAATGGAAGAAGAGGGAGAGTTACATTTGAAAGGGAAAAAATGGCCGTTGGCAGAAGACCATTGGGCTGAGTGGGCGCCTGTTTAACAGGCGCCTGGGTGCAACAAGTGCTCTGTTGCCAGGTGCCTGAAAATTAGGCACCTGTTCAACAGGCGCCTGGACTCCAAACGCCTGTTAAATAGGCGCCTTACCCAATACCAAATTCTCGAGCCGAATCCCCCCCTTTCTGCACTGTCGGGGATTCTCGCGCTCTGTTGGGATTGTTTTTGGGTGCGGATTCGAGAATGTTGGATCTGTTAGAGTTGCTCTTAGGGAGGTCCCAATATTGCATATATAATTATATAATACAGAAAATAAGCACAAGGACAAACTTAGAAAAAAATTTAGGCTGAAGTACAACAAGTTTGTTTTTTAGGCTGAAGGACAATGCTAGTTATAACTAGCATTTTTTATAGTGTGAAACTGAATATAATGCTAGGTATAACTAGCATTTTGTATAGTCTAAAGTTGAATATAATGCTAATTATAACTAGCATTTGTCCTTCAGCCTAAAAATGAAACTTGGTGTCCTTCAGCCTAATTTTTTTTCAAAGTTTGTCATTTTCCCTAATTCCCTCAAAATAATACTCTTTACTTCTGTGTACATGGTTATTTGATACTACGTGATATGCATGGGATCATTCAAAATGTATGATGGTGCTTTGAAGTATTTAACATGTATGGCTCCAAAGACTTTTTTGTTCCCAAAATGTACTTAAATTTGGAATTGATCTATCATATGCCAAATCACAACATTTATCTTTGGTATAAAATACAAGTGGTTAGATCTCCCCCTTATACAATTATGCCCTTGTAATTTTGAATTCTGTATAAGCACGGACATGTTTACTCTTAACCAATATTATAGGGACTAGCAAATATTCAATCAGGAAATGAACGATCATAAAAATCTATCCTTAAAACGTCATTTGTTCATGCATTTATACAACATAACATTAATATATGTTTTCGGAACTCTTACGGTAACATTAGCTGACCATTAGGTCCATTACCAATCAATCGGCTATCACTTTAAGTAAAGTTGGTATACTAGTATAATCGGTATGATAACGATAAATTTATCATTTCATGCGGTGAAGTATCGGTAATATTTTTTCAAAACCGATGGCAACGGTAATTTATCAGTTCATTTATAATGCATAGAAATTTATGTAATATGTTGTATTACGGGCATTTAAAAGCAAGAAAATTATTAAATTTAATTCATTAGTCTGGCTCAAATGATGTTACGCTAAATATACTTTCTTTTCTTTCCCATCGATGTCATTTATTAAGTGACACGATGAAATAATGAAGCACCATTATAGTGTAAAATTACGTCAAATTGTTATTTTTTTTAAACAAATGGTAATTTATCATCATCGGTGTAATGATTACCAGTTTATCAGTGTATCAACCAATTGCTAATGGTAAGCAATTTTAGTTTATCGGTAAAAATGGAATGATAACGATATTTGGTAAATGGCAATGGTAACCGTTAAGATAACATCGCGTATTTTGAAAGGGGTATTAATTTGATAATATATTATATAAATGACAATGTTATTTTATTTTGAAAGGAGTATTAATTACCGCCTTATTAATCACGCCAGAGGTAACGGACCCATGCAAGCAAATGAGATTTGGTAAATGAATTATTAATTTATTATTTACCTTAAGTTATGGAAACTAACTTGAAAATATGTCAATGGACAAATGAAGCATTAGAGGCAAAATAGGTCGTGCATGAATAAATACACCTACTTGATTTATCAAAGGCAATAAAGAAATCACTCTCCTTTTCTTGGTTTTATTTATAGAAATGGATAGACCCATAAGAAAAAGCATAGTTTAAAAGAACACATGCCAAGCAATATTCATACTTTATTACTATCAAAATAATGGTTATTACAATATTTTTTGTCAAAAGCTTCATAATAAGTGGTACACAAGATTCAGAGTAATATTATGATATAAGTTGCACAATTTTGAGCTATGACTTTGAAGAGTAACTTTTGCAGCTTAATCTCTGTCTTGGTTGAGCATTTTGGGTCGGTGTAGCATTGATTCTTCAATGTCCTTGATCTAATTTGGACGGTGTCTTCGATTTTCCATTAAAAAACCTTGTAAATTCCTGATGTTGGAATCGAATATTAATGAATGTATATAATTAATATAACTAAAAATGTAGCATAGTTATCACACAGTCGGTTTATACTGGTTTGGACATTCAATCGTACGTCGCAGAACTCCTTTCTGGAATTCCACTCACATAACTTCACTTTATTCGGAGAAAAATGTTTCTACTGACTCTACTGGACAACAAAACAAGACTTCAACAACATGCTTGAAGATTTCCAACAAGACTTCATTTTTTCTATAAAGAAATAATTTGCCTTCAATACATTGATTAGTCAACATTGTTATACAAATTCCTATAACTCTCACAAATGATGAAAGAGGAATGTTCAAAGGTTAGAAAGTGAAAAAGAAAATCCAGATTCAAATGATATGGAGTGATAAATCACTGGTTTAATGTTTTCTTTTTGAATTGCATAATAATTTAGGCTCAGAAAGCAATAATAATAGAATTAGCATAGGAGTTGATTATTTTGGCTTTGGCGAAAATAGGGGCCTTTAGGCTTTGGGAAGATAGGACCCATTATAAGAATGTAGGGGTGTCATTTCAAAGGTCATGATGCTTCAAAAGGTCCAAAAATCCAACAAGGAAGAAGAGGAATGTCACATATTTAAGAAATCTAAATTTCAATTAGCTATCTATGGGTACAATTTGGTCAACCGATTGTACCTTAGTCTTAGGTACAATCAATCGACCGATTGTACATGTTATTGTCTTTGAGGCGGTAACATATATAGCAATATTTTCCAATGAAACTTGCTTTAAAATATCTGAAAATTCATAAAAATACTATATGAAATTTCAATTGTTGTGTGAAATTTGGAGTGATTTGGAGATTATTTATAGGGTTTTAACAAAACATTTCTAAATTGACCGGATAAGGACTTGATAATGCAATTTCAATTGAAAAATTACCATATGGAATTTCAGTTGTTGTGTGAAACTTGGAGTATATTACATAGGAATTGATTATTTTGACTTTGGGGATTATATGCGCCTTTTATTGGAATGTAAGGTTGACATTTAAGAGGTCATGATGCTTCAAAAGGTCAAAAAATGAAAAAAGAAAGAAGTGAGAAGTCGCATACTTTTAGAAATCTGAATGTCTATTAGCTGTCTATGGGTACAACCAGACAATTGACTGTACCTTAGCCTTAGGTACATTCGGTCGACGATTGCATTTGTTGTTGTCTATTGATGTAGTAACATGTACATTAATATTTTTTCGATGAAACTTGTTTTTAAAAATATTGAAAATTCTTAAAAATATTATACGAAATTTCAGTTGTTTTGTAAAACTTGGAGCATTTTAGAGATCATTTATAGAGTTTTAACAAATAATTTCTAAATTGATCTGATAAAGACTAAATAAACACCATAATCTTTTAAGTTGTGTAGTCCATTTTCGAGTGATTTTTTGAAGTATGGTTTATTTGTTAACACGGTCTCTATCATTTGTATGTTGATACTTCATTCCATATGCTTGAATGCTCTGATACTTCCTTTATTTAAGTGTTCATGATTTCTTCATGTTGTAGCTTTCTTTAAAAAACCCAGTGAACTATTAATACCATTGTTGTATGATTGTTATTACCAAAACACCAAAATCTAGGTTCTAACATTTTCCTCATCATTACGACAACCACACAACCATATAAATATAAAAGTAAATATTCTCTCCCTTAATTTTTTTCTCTCTTCTTATATCTATGTACTTCCCTTAACAATATGCCCAATTTCTCTCTCCTCTAAATATTGATCCCTTATGTCTATGTATTTCCCATATCAATATGCCCAATTTCTCTCTCCTTTTTTCATCAGCAAAAAGGGTTGAAAATATAAGACGCAAGGAATATACAGATATTTTATTAATAAGCAAAGAGCATTTTTATAAATGTTTACAACCAAATTGGCCACAAACACCCAAGAACAGAATTAAGTAGTGGAATAAATGAAGAAATTAAATGAAAACAGAGGAGAATCACAAGATATCAAAGAAAACACAGCAGAAAGTAAAAACAACAAGATTTATAGTGGTTCAGCGTTGATTGCCTACGTCCACTTTGAATATTCTCTTTATTGCTTCACAATTCACTTGATTACAATTACTTAGCAAGAAATAATCGGAGATCAGAGAAAAATGGAGGAAGTCAGTTACAATAATGGCAGAGTTTAACTAACAACGTCCAAAGTCCCTTAGAATGGCCCCATGTGCCTGTATTTATAGATGAAGGCGGCCTCCAATTTGACTGAAACTTCGGCATCTGGACCTCCTCAACCAAATGGCCCCCCATAGGGAGGGCTAGGCCCAACTCTCAATGGATAGGGATCGGTACCGATCTCTCCATGAGTCGAGTTTGGGCTAGCGATCCCTATGGTAGCTCCCTTTTGGTCTATAATGATGGTGTTTCAAATATCAAGGCGATTGGATGCATGGAGATCTAGTTCTTGTAATACTTCAGTTCGAATCTTAACGTGGTCTAGGTTATGCCGATCCCTCCTGGTATCTCAATGTGTGCCAATCCATCTACCAGCCATGCCATGATCACTATACCGACCCATTCCTCTTGAATATACTATGCTGGTCCACACTTCACGAGCCATGCCCTGCCGATCCCTCCACGAGTCACACTACCATGCCTATGTCGATCCATATCCTACGAATAAACCATGCCGATCCATTTCCTATGACCATCAACATGCCGATCCCTCTAGCTTTACAACTCATACCAATCCCTCTTTACTTCCATTCAAACCAACCATTTTTCATTGTATCCATGCCGATCCCCTATCACCTCAAGCATATACCGACCCCTTTATTTTCTCGTCCAATTTAACCAATGTCCATGCCGATCCCTATCCCAACCAAACTAAACTCCATGGTTCCGGCATTCTGCATTGTCTATCTACTAGCCCTCTTCATCCTGGGCTTGATACAACTACCCCGACATTATATTTTGGTCATGTGGCTGTTGTCTCGTGACCATCCTTCTCATCAACAGTAGAGTCCGGCCCATGCGACCGGTCCAATATAACCGGGTCATGGCACCGGGTAACACTTGCTCCCAAAGTACGTCTTGTGATTAACATGATGTGCTTTGAATTGGAAAAACTTAGGCTCATGGGAATAAGTCTATCCAACTTTCTGGTTGACCACTGTTCCTTTGTTAATCTCCGATGATACAAGTCATGTCGTAGTCCATTAGTATGCACATATTTGGTCATGTGAAATTTGTAGGCTTTCTTCTGATTCGACTTCAAACTTGATCGTTTCAAGCTAAACCGCCGTTTTAGTTAATTCCAAAAGGTTGAATCCTTAAATCCCTTCTGTGCATGTCCATATACACGTTTCTGTTGTTGGCTTCCGGACGCGCTCAGATATTCACTGGTCTTTGCCAAGCTATTTTATTCTGTATGCTTTCATTTGCAGTTTAACCTTCAAGATATCAGTCGCCATTTGGTTTTCAAATTTCTGCCATTTCCTTCTACCCCTTTTTTTATTTCACTTATATCCATCATTCATGCATATCTATCCTTTTCTTTCTTTTTATATTACATTATTACATATTTTTTTATTTTATTTATTTTATATAAGAGGGATCAACATTCGGTGTGTCGATCCCTTGGTGAGTCTGTGTGGATAGGGATCGGCGAGCCACGAGGCCGATCCCTTTCCAATCTCGTGACCGAGTCACTTGGCATGACCGGTTCCTCTTCCCCTTCCATCACTAATATAAAAACTTGCACTTCTTTGCTTTCTCTCTTCAATTTACCTTCCTAGTACTTAAGCCCTTTTTTCCCTTGTTCTCTACCCAGCCGAACGCTTTGAAAGAAGACAAGCTTCTCCTTTAAACTCAAATTCAAGTGCGAGACCACATCTCTGATCTCCATCAGCATCAATTCATCCTTAATCCAGGTTTCAACCTCATAATCTATATCAAATAGGTATAATTTCCTCTCACAATCACATCAGTTTAGTCATGGATTTAGGGTCTCACGTAATTTATCCCTAGGAGAGCGAATCAGTGGGCTTAGTTAGATTAGGCGAGATTGAGGGAGGAGAAGAAGGTGCTGGAGAAGGCAGAGAAAGGAATAGGGAATGTGGAAGAAAGAGGGATGAGGAGAAAAGGGAAGTAGGAGGGTCTGGTACTTGGCTACTTGGTGATGAAATGGGAATAGCTGGCGTGAGGGATCGGCGTAGATAGGGCCTCACGAGGGGTCGGTGTAGAGGCTTATCCATAGGGATCGACTTAGGAATTAAAATTTTGGGTTTGTCCTAAAAGTTTAAATATAGGGATCGGCATATAGGCTATAAGGAAAGGATCAGTAATGAGAGTTTAAACATAGGGGTCGGTGACGAACCAAAAGGAAGGGATCAGTGTTCTCTTTGAGTTGAAGTGTAGGGATCGGTTATGAGGCTGGGGCATAGAGATCGGCATACAAAGTAGGGATTTGTGTTGACAATAAAAGCCAGTTTAACTCAAGTCATTCAAACATTTAACTGCATATTGCCTTGCTTGAACGTAAAACGACCTAAAACAACGCGACTTGCTTACTTGGACCGATGGACTTAAGATTGAACGAACAAACTTTTGGACTGCCCAACATGTACTAAGTAAAAAACCGGCTAAATGAATTTGAACAATGAACTTCATAACTCAAAATGTCAGCATCCGATCCTAAAGCTTTGGTTGCCGACCAACTTTCTCGCCGATTGAGATTGTCAGCGATGACGGTCTCTCTAGACTAAATCTCCAAGTTTTGACATTTTGCTTTCGCTTCTCTGATTTCAAACTATTTATGTTTGTTTCACATTGCACTGCACTAGTTCACACACAGCACAGGGGGAATAGGTTTTTATTTCTAATATTGATTGTCTACTGAGTATAGCTGACATAGATCTCAAGCTACACGGAGCGCTCCACCATAATGTCTTCTGAATCGGCTGCGAGATCAAGCTCCGCCACCCTATCTGATAAACCTACTCCGAGTCATCAAATAGACCAAGTAGGGGCCTCTGAACCGCAAACAAATCTTTTTTCCGACATTCAGTCTTTCCTACAGAAATTATTGACCCGGCTTCCGATGCCGTTGAGGGTGCTATTGTCCTAAACAATCCGGTTGACTCACAAGCGTCTAGAATCGGCGAAGCCGCTCTTCGTCAATTATGTTCCATCCATGGAATTCCTTTCGAAGACGTTCTAGTTCCATCGAGGCAAGGCAGGCCTCACTTGGCCCCCATCGGATATATTGCTTGCAACAAGTTCATGTGCTGGGCTGGATGCGTGCCACCATTCAACTCCTTCATTCGGGAAATGTTGAGATACTTGGGGATCGCTCCTATTCAACTGCACCCTAATAGTTACGCCTTTATCCATGGCACTTTTCTTCTCTTCATGAATGTCCTATTCTGTCCGCCAACTCCTGAAGACATCAAATACATCTACAATTTCAAAAGGCGGACTAGGAGTCCTTCATATGTCTTCCTCTAACCCTCGCCCAACTACCAAGTCTTAATGGGCAAATGGAATAAGCTTTCTCTATTCAAACACGAATGGTTCTATGTACGTTGTCCTCCCGGCTTTTCAAGGAGATGGTTGGATGGACGTGACTGCCACTTTTGTCATAGTCTTTAGTTCAAAGATTCAAGCCATAACTTCTTTCTTAATTATACTAATATCTCTAGTTCTTTCAGGTGTCCGCCCTCGACCTGAAGGCGTCGAGTATTCCAGGCTCATCGTGGCCATTCGTGCCACTCCCATTGAGGATCGTGACATCAAACTCCTTGTCACTGACGAGCTGCTCTCATTGTTTGGGCTATTGGAAGATGGCCGCAAAATTAAGCTTCCCGGTAGCAAAGTGGTCTCGAGAATTGTTGTCGAAAGAAGGGTAGAAGCAAGTGACCCCATGGTGCTCCCAGTTGAGGGAACCCGGGAAGACATTGAAGAAGGAGAGATAAGAGAATCTCAAGATGCGGGGCTGAGAGGCAAAGGCATAGGCCCTGGAAAAGCACCGATAGTCGAAGCGCCACAGACCAGCGAAATGCAAACTCCCCCGAAGAGGAGAAAAGTTTGGTGTACAAGTTGTGGAAGAGCAAGGCCGAGACAAACCCAGAATTCATCATAACCCCAATCGAAAAGGAATCGTCTTCCCAGCAAATGGAAAGTTCGCTAAAGGGACTCTCTGATATTCTGATTCCGGATGATATATTAAATTACAACTTTGTTAATATTGACGTTGAAGGGCTCAACTCTCCCGTGAGAAGTGGCGAAGGCATGCAACCTTCCAACAAAGAGGAGGCAACTCCAATGAGTAAAGCCAATGTTACTGGTCCGTCGGGGGGAAACACTAGGACACACACAGACACTCGCACTTTACCATACACCTGTGATTAATTCCTCGTGTTTCAACTTCTAATATGCTCCTATTTGGTTCCTTTACAGGTACAATGTCACACTCTCACGCTTTTGACCATCTCCGGGGCTCTTCCACTTATTATCGTTCGGGTCGAGATTCCGATTCTGGAAGACGTAGAGACAAAGACGATGGACGAGACAAAGACTACTATTCTCGAGAGTCTTATTCCTCATCCAAACGGAAGTCTCAACCACATGCTCCTTGCAATGACAATCAATCACACATTCCCGCTCATAGCGGAGATAAGTCCTCATGCCGGGATTCTCAAACTGCTATGCCTCACGACCAACTTTCCAGGTCATCCCGTTCAAGGCAATCACATGAGCACCATTTCGGCAAGCATCCGCTTGCTACTTCTGATCCGCTTCCACCGGTTCCTACTCATGATCCTACCATAGCGGAAAAGTTGGCTGAACTTAAAGCTACTTTTCCAAAAATCTGCTTTGATGGACTTAAGTTCCTACCCTCCGTATACGTCATTCCTGGAAGTGCCAAAGAGAGCTCATTAGCATGTATGAATGACAAGTATGTCCGGCATGAAGCGTTCATTCACTTAACTGAGAAAGTCTCCGAAGTTTCCAAGAGCGCCAGCATGAAATTGGTCGTCTCAAGTTGGAGGCCATTCACGACAAAGATATCATCAAACATCAAGATGTTGAACTGCTCGAATATAAAGCCCAACTTACCGCGGTAGAGAAGAATGCAAAAGAAATGGCAGAGGCTGTAAGTCGTTTGGAGACTTTGCACAAAAAGGAACTGGATGCAGCGCTCCATCGCAGTGGCACTCTGGCCTTAAAGAAGGACTCCTTACAAAAGGAGAAATATGCCTTAGCTCGCCGCATTAAGGAACTATAAAAATTATTGTTTAAAGAGAGGGAGGAAAAAATCGAGGCACGGGAAGAATCGCAGAGATACTGTGAGGAGATCGTGGAGGTGAGAAACTTAAAAACAAAACTTGAAGAACAACTTGCTCAAATCGAAGCCTTGAAAGAAATAGCCCTCAAAGAGGGTAGAAAAGAAGTGCTGGAAGAAGCCAACTCCCAGGTGGAAGCTGCCGCCAAGTCCGGTGAGAAGAAATCAAGAAATTATTCGATCCACTCAATGCCGAATATAACGCCAAAGTTCTTCTTCATCGGGACTTGACTTTTCTAGACGAAGGATATCTTGAATCGCTCGTCAGAGCCTGGGAGGTTATCACCAAAATCAAAAAGGATGAGCTGGGAGTGGCAGAACTTAATGAGGAGGCACTCGTGCAAGAAGTGCTTCGAGGAAACCAGCCATCTGACCTGGTCGCCGCGAAGCTTCAGTTCTCTAGGGCTCCTGCATCTGACAAAGAAATAGAGGACATCGCTGGGTCTTCTAGGACTGATCTCAAGGGTACTTTCCTATGTGGATGGTCATAACATCGTCTTCTCAGCCTTCGGAGCAACATATCGGCTACGATCCAGATAGGCCTGGCCTCGATCCACAAATTCTATCTCCCATTCTTGAATGGAGCACTCCGATGACCACAGAGAGCCAACCGGATGCTAGTATCATACTGGAATTTCTTGAATTCAAAATGTTATTATTTTCGGCATATAACAACTATTGACTAATGCTTACGCTTTAACTAAATTTTATATGTCATCTCGGTTTAGAGCAAACTCCTAGGAGCGATGTTGCCATAGAGCAGCAAGAGAAGGTAGCCAAGGGTCTAGCTGCTATAGATATTCTGGGGTCCGATTCTCGAGTCATCGATGCACTCGAGGATGATAAGCCTGAGGACCCGTCCGTTGGCAAGGACTGGGATAATGTTGTGATCATGGGCGCCTCGGAGCACACTGCCAAAAGCAGTATGAAGGAGCAGATCGAAGAGGAAGAGAGATCGAAGCACAAAGTTAACGTTGAGGTCGCAGCCGAAGATCCTATTCCTGCACCTTTGCAGGTCATCCCACATGGCAGGACAATTCCTGTTGAAATTCATCCTTCTTCTTTAAGCGTCTCTACAAAGGGTAGCAAAGGGTCTGGGTAAAGATGCTCCACTGATTCAACTCCTGAAAAACCAAAGAAGGAGAATAAGTCGAAGAATTAGTTAGTGTTTTGTGCCGTTGTACATAGTTTGGATAAGTTAGACGTGTGTTTCTTTTCTTAGTAGTATGTGTACGGGCATGGACCCCGAACTTTTGAATAATTTGTAACGAATTTTTGAGATAGTGAATAAAAGTTTTTTCTTTTTGATTAATCATCATGTGAATTATTACTTCAATAGTAGAATAATTACTTCCTATTTCATATACTTGTAATAATTTTCACAAGTCTCGTTAATAATTCACTATCTCCATCTCAAAGCCTCTTTGTAGATGTCGTCTTAAGTCATAAGCAACGCCAAGTCAGAACAGTAATGAATGATTATGTCTTACCACTAACAGTTTGAGTCTTCTTCGTCGATTTGAGATTGGAATTCGTGGGATAGAGAACAGTCGAAATCCGTTCGTCCACCTATTGGGTTTTCGAGTAAGCCTGTAGCCTAAGGGCTTAGAATTTTTCGTAGGTGGTCGGCTATATTCCAATCGCCCATACTCTAATCCATGTTCCAGAGACTCGGAGTTTTCAGCGTGGGCAGTCGTGTTTTCGCCCATGGTAGTTGTTCCTCTGTCGAATGGTTTATACTCTGGTCGGTAGTCAGGGACTTAGAGTTTTCTAGTCTGCAGTCCAGGACTTAGGAAATTCTAGTCCGCAGTTAGGGACTTAGAATTTTTTTCAGTCAGTGGTCGGGGACTTGGGATTTTCTAGTCCGCAGTCAGGGACTTAGAATTTTTTAGTCCGCAGTCGGTGACTTAGAATTTTCTAGTCTGCAGTCAGGGACTTAGAATTTTTTAGTCCACAGTCGGGGACTTGGGATTTTCTAGTCCACAGTCAGGGACTTAGAATATTTTTTAGTTCATAGTCAGGGACTTGGGATTTTCTAGTCCGCGGTCAGGAACCTAGAATTTTTTTTAGTCCGCGGTCGAGGACCTAGGATTTTCTAGTCCGTAGTAAGGGACTTAGAATTTTTTATTCCGCTCATCATCGACAACCTTTTCTCCTTATTGCGACCTTTGCTTTTCGAATCGAATACAGGAATTGCCAACCGAGAAAACTTACAAAACTCACCTCGTTCGATCCCATCGCGGATTGGTATGACTGATCAACTGTAAACTTCGTGAATCTGTTAACACATCACAGATATCGACATCAATTAGTTCTAATGAATACTCGGCATAAAATGTAATAACCGTAGCTTATGCAAAGGAAGCTTCAAGATTTTATTCATCATATGAAAGAAGTAGAATAACTCGTCTTGTTAAACATTAAAAAGGTCAAACAACAAAGCAAATGTCAAAAGTAACTAGTACAGAAATATAAAAGAAACAGTCTAGGTGAAAAAGCGCCGTAAATGCTCGTTATTCCACTTTCTTGGAAGTATTGCGCCATCAGCAGTTGCTAGCTTGAAAGTCCCTTCTCCAAGCCTCTGTTCAATGACGTATGGCCCTTCCCATGTCGGGTTCGTGTGCGATGGGGCTGGAAAAACCCGTTTCAGGATAAGGTCATCAACTTCAAAGGTTCTCGATCGGACTTTTGTATTATAGTACCGGGCGATTTGACGTCGATGTGCAGCTGCTCTCAAATCGGCCTCCTCACGCTTCTCATCGATAAAGTCTAATGACTCCAATAAGAAATTTTGGTTTGTTCTGGGATTGTAGTAAGTCACTCGATAGGAAGGGACTTCAAGTTCTACTAGAATAACTACTTCGGCTCCGTAAGCAAGAGTAAATGGAGTATGGCCGGTCGTGGACTTGTGAGTGGTCCTGCATGCCCAAAGTGTAACATCCCACTTCTGGAGGCTCAAAACTAACTGCTGCAGATGTTGTAATCATCCATAGGTGTTATTTCTGAGTGACCGAAATCGGAATCTTGAAACTATTGGCAACACAGAAACACGAGAATATGAAAAAATTTAAACTTCAACAAAACATAATTTCTTGTTTCTTATGAATTTCAATTTAAGATTTAATTACATAATTCCAGACGTTGACCACGTTCAGATCACATATACATGTACAAAATATGATAAGAGCGACATATGAAGATGTCCCCTTATAATGATCAGAGAACTAATAAATATGAACTTTACAGTTCTTAGTACATCACAGCGAAAAACACAAAATAGCTCCTATATAGCTAACACTGCCTCCTGCACATCTCTGGAAGCTTATTTGTCCAAAAACCTAAAAGTCTCCAACTCTCAGACTACTCAAATTAATTTTGATTACCCGAGAGTTTGTGGAGAAACACAAACTTCGAGTCAGACAATAAGTCTGGTATGAATAATCCCCTATCATCTCTTATCATAAATAGATAGCTAGTGAGATCACGCCACTTAGCAGAATGGGTTTTCCCCTCACTAGTATTCAAAACAAAATGCAAATCATTTACTATGCTCCTACACCCAAAATGATTAGTCTTAACATAATATTGAATAAAGCCATAAATCATATATATATATATATATATATATATATTGGATATCCCATCCACCCATTCATTAGATATCCCATCTAAAAGCAATTTATTAGATTTCCCATCTAAAATCAATTTGTTAAAGTTCCCCTCTAAATTATTTAAAATGACTATCCGTTAAAACTTAAATAGGACCATCCATACCAAATTCATCAAAATAAATGCAGATTATCCATCATACATTGTTTTATAAAAGTTGGTGTGGGCTATCCACGACACACTCCATAGTTTTCCTAGGATGACTATGAACCCTTGGATGCCAAATACCAAGGCTAACCACCTCTGGCAAAACATTCTTTACTTTAGAAAATTGATGTGGGCTATCCACCGCACATTTGATGGTTTTCCTAGGTTAATCAAGAACCCAACACTTGGCCAATTAAAATATCATAATCCCCATGATTATTTATAAAAATTCACAATCCCCATGATTATTTATTTTCCCTAGGTATACCACCTGTTTAACCTATTCTCATTGGTAGCCCCAATTAGGTTAAATTAAATAAAAATACATTGATAGCCCCAATGTATATTTTCGAAAGCATATTTATTTTTGTAACCCCAAACTATGTATCGAAAACATTAAACCCACCCCATTGTCCCCAAGGTTTTACAACATTCAATTTAAATAAGGATCCCCTTACATATTCAAACAAAGTTAAGTGTTTTATGCTATAACCCTTCGAAGTAGCCCCTTCGAATTAGCAAAACTTTACTCAAGAAAATGGCTAAAAACAGCCCCTTTAAAACCCTTCGAATGAAGTCCCATTCGAAATCAAATAACCCTCCGAAGTTAGCCCCTTCGGAAGCCTTCCTTTTCAAATCATCACAAAATCACACCTTTCAACCTTGTCGAAAGGTCCCACCTTTCGACCTTGTCGGAAGGTTTCTTTTCGACCTAGTCGAAAGGTTCTACCTTTCGACTTTGTCGAAAGCCTGAGGCATCCCCCTATAAAACCATTTATAAAACTTTCGAAAGCAATGAAACTCAAAACATTTCGAAATCATAACCTTTCGAAACCAAAACCTTTCGAAATCAAAACCTTTCGAAATCAAAACCTTTCAAAGTCAAAACCGTTCGAAACCATTCAAAAACAGTGAAGTGTTGGTGTTGGAACAACCCTTCAAAATCAATGGAGAGAGGTGACAAGTTTTATAAAACAAAGATAACCTTTGACTCCATCTAGGTCGAAAGGTTAGGAAGCGGCAACTATGCCTATCGAAAGCTATCCTTTTGACTTTGTCGAAAGGTTTCATTTAAAATAAAAAAGAAAACCAATCGAAACCTTTTTCTTTTAAACCATTTGACAATGTTGAAATTTCTTTATCGAAAGCTAGCAGGCGTATTTTCTTTAAAACCAAAACAAAGTTTCATCTCCTTCGAAAGCTCTAACTTTTCATCCCTAAACCTTTCGACCCCTTTCAATTCACTACGTACTAGTCGCCTGATACCATGTGCATTGATTTTTGACTTGGTCGAAAGGTTTGATACCTTTTGACCTTGTCGAAAGGTTTGGAATGGAGGCGGAAGCTCTTGCCGAAAGAGTTGAAATAGTGAAAATTGTATTTTAAACAGTTCTTTTGTACCCCACCTGCCTTGTTTCACCTACCTTGTTTGTTTAAATCCGATTGGTTGCTAGAATTTTATATTCAAAAATTGCTGCCGACTTTCCTTATTTGGAAATTTGAATAAATTTGAATAAAACCCCTTTCTCCTTTATAATTATACAAAACATTTAAGTCCCATTCCTTAAACAATTTTATATAACTATTAAAACATCATGAAAAATTCTGGAAAAATTCCAAAAAATCAATTAATATGTTCTCTTCAACATATTAAAATTTCAAAGCATATAAAGATCAAAACAAGTCAGAATTTAGCCAAAACCGAATAAACACGTGTTAATTAGCACATTAACATTTAAAACACCTATGTCTTATCCAAACAAAGGTTTAAATGGTTATATCTAAACAGAGAAAATGAGATGATAAACATGATTATTCACCTTGATTAGTTGATTGAAGAATGAGATAATTTTCTAGCTTTAATTCCTTATCTTTTATCTTCAATTTATATTCTTCTTGGAGCTTTTAATGGCCGGCCGAAAGTTGGTGAGGAGTTATGAATGAGAAAGTGAAAGTTTATTAAGGTGGAGGAAGAGATATATACTAAGAAATGTCGCCCCATTTCTAAGTTTACCCCTTAAGAAAATTCCTCCTTCTAAATTTTATTAAGTCTTATTTTAGTTCATGCATTAAGACACGGCCATTGGATTTATTAATCTCATCTCCCTAATTATTCACATTATTCTATTTAATTTATCTAATTAAATATCTCGAAATATGTTAATTAAAATTCAAGGGCATTGCACAAAGTGTCGTGGGAAGCTCATCACCCACTTGCCTCTAGCCTTCTCCAAACGCTTTTTCAGAATATATTTGATAATCTTGTTTACAGCTTCGACCTGTCCATTCACCTGAGGGTGAGCGACCGCCGCAAACCTCTTCTCAATACGATACCTTGGATAAAACTCTTTAAATTCAGCGCTACCTAATTGAGTCCCATTGTCAGTCATGATAGTCCATGGAAGACCGAAATGGCATATGATGTTCCGAACAACGAAGTTAATAACTTTCTTGATTGTAATCGTGGCTAACGGCTCCACCTTGGCCCATTTGGTGAAGTTGTCAACCGCGACAGTTGTGTACTTCGCGCCACCATTGGAGATTGGTAGAGAGCCGATGATGTCGATGCCCCACATAGTGAATGGCCATGGACTGACCATTTGTGTGATCTCTGTCGGCAGGGCTCTTGGCACTTTTGCATATATCTGGCATTTGTCACATCGTCTAACATAGTCAGCTGCATCCCGGTTCACAGTCGGCCAGTAGTATCCATAATGGAGTATCTTTTTTGCTAAAGTTTGCCCCCAGTGTGATCGTCACACTCCCCTTCATGCACTTCTCTTAAGACACGTTTTATCTCGTCATGGGCGATACACCGGAGTAAGGGAACAGTAAACCCCTTTCTATACGTAGTTCCTTCCTGCATAATATACCGTGAAGCTTTGCGAAGGACTTGTCGCTTTTTGTTTCTCTTCTCCGACAAGATTCCATGCAATAAGTATTCTTTAAATGGAGTCATCCATGATTCCCTCTCGGGCTCCGTCTCCTGTATTTGGTTAACTTCCATCATATCTATACTTAGGATGTGCAATGTCTTGACTGGAACCGAGCCCATTTATTGCGCATCTCCAGTGCTCGCGAGCTTTTCCAATGAATCTCCCTCTCCGTTCCGCTCACGTGGGATATGCGAAATGTCATAGTATTCGATATCCGCCAACAGCTCATGAACTCGGGTAAGATATGGGGCAAGTCACTGTCCCTTAGCCTGATAATCTCCCCTTACCTGTTATACCACCAGTTGTGAGTCACAAAAGATTTCAAGAGACTTTACTCCGAGCTCACTTGCAAGTTTTAGCCTAGCGATCAATGCTTCATATTCGGCTTCGTTATTTATAGTGGGAAAATCAAGCTTCAGAGCGTAACAGATTGACCGGTTCTCAGGGGTTACGAGAACAATTCCAGCTCTGAAATAATTGTCATTAGATGCTCCATCGGCGTACATCTTCCATCGCACTACAGGGATTACTTCATTCTATGAGGGCTCGTCCTGCATGGTAAACTCCGCTATGAAGTCTGCCAATGCTTGTCCCCGAATAGCTCTTCGCGGAAAATATGTAATGTCGAACTGGTTGAGTTCGATATTTCACTTAAGTAATCTCCCAGACGTCTCAGGTCGTGGAAAGACCTATCGCAACGGCTGATCGATATACACGTTGATTGGATGGTCCTGGAAATAAGGGCGAAGCTTGCGGGACGCGATCACCAAGCAGTACACCAATTTCTCTATCTTCGGGTAGTTTCTTTCTACCCCTATTAATCGTTTGCTGATGTAGTACACCGGTCTCTGAATCTGGTTCTCCTCACGAATCAAGGCGACATTTTGACATGTGGCGATACAGCTAAGTAAATTTACAACTCCTCATGGTCTACCGTCTTTGACAAAATTGTGGGTCTCTCCAAATGATTCACCAAAGCTTGGAATGCGCCTTCACAATCTTGCGTCCACTCGAAATTCCTCTTCCCTTTCCTTATCAAATCGAAGAATGGAATGCATTTATCGGTCGCCTTGGAGATGAACTGACTCAAAGCAGTGACCTTCCCATTCAAACTCTGCACTTGCTTAATGGTTCTAGGTGCTTGTATATCCCGAATGCCTTAATCTTTTCTGGATTAACTTCAATTCCTCAGCTTTGACGATAAAGCCCAAGAACTTCCCCGACGCAACACCGAATGAGCACTTCAAGGGATTGATTTTCATGTTATAGAATCGAAGGATATCGAACATCTCTGCTAAGTCTTGAATGTGGTCATTTGACTGTCATGACTTCACGAGCATATCATCCACATAGACTTCCATCGTCCTTCCAATCCGATCCATAAACTTTCGATTAACCAGATATTGATAAGTCACTCCAGTGTTCTTTAATCCGAACGGCATCACTACGTAACAATATAACCCGACATCCATGACAAAACTAGTATGTTCCTGATCTGGGACGTGCATCGGGATTTGGTTATACCCTGAGTATGCATCCATAAATGATAAAAATTCATGCCCTACAGTTGAATCAACCAACTGATCAATTCTTGGCAGGGGAAAAATATCTTAAGGGCACGCCTTGTTCAGGTCCGAATAATCAATACACGCTCTCCACTTCACATTTTCCTTCTTCAGTAGCACGGGGTAAGATATCCATTCGGGATAGAGGGCGTCGCGAATAAACCCATTGACTTTAAGTTTATCCACCTCCTCTTTAAGAGCGCCGGATCTCTCCAGATCCATGCCCCTTCTTTTCTATTTCACCGGGACATATTTCAGATCAATATTTAATGCATGGCTCGTGATGGAAGGCGAGATCCTAGGCATGTTGAAATGAGTCCAAGAGAATACATCCAGATTCGCTCGTAGGAAATCAGTAATTTCTCTCATCATCGAAGGACTGAGTTGTGATCCGATCTTCAATACCCATGATGGGTCATCGTGGCTGACTATGATATCAATCATCAGTTCAGCCGGCGCTGCCTTGGTCTCCTTGGGTTCCTCCTTATCATCCCTCGGATCTATATCTCTATAGAACCGACAATGGTGCCTAAGCTAAGGCTTAGGCGCCAATTGTCAATCTTCCATAACTTGGATGCGTATAGACTTGTCCACACCCTTTCCTTTCTCTTTTCACTGAGCCTCTCTTAACTCAGCCACATAACAAGCACATCCAGTTGCCTGATCACCATGCACAACACCTACTCCATTATTAGTCGGAAATTTCAATGTCAAACACCACGGGACAAGAGCTGCCCGGAATTCATCCAGGGTTGGACGGCCCAGAAAAACATTGTACGGTGAATCAACATCTAAAACAATGAATGGTAGGATCCACACCCTCCTACATTCACCTTCCCCCAACTCGACCAGCAATTCTACATAACCAATTGCCTCGGTAGCCACGCCATTGAAACAGTGTATATGAGCTTTAGACGGTTTCAAATCCTTAGCCTCCATCCTCATTTAATCATACGCCTTCTTAAAGATAATATTCACAGAGCTTCCATAATCAATTAAAATTCTTCTCACCAGAGCGAGGCCAATCATGGTGGAGATAACCATCGGATCAATAGTAGGGGCCTCTACTCTATAGGCATCTTTGCTTCTGAATACTATATCATCTGTCATTGTACGTTGTTGCTTGGCCGAAGTTCCATCCTCCGTATTCGAACAACATTC
Organism: Allium fistulosum; assembly: GCA_030737815.1. Taxonomy (NCBI): domain Eukaryota; kingdom Viridiplantae; phylum Streptophyta; class Magnoliopsida; order Asparagales; family Amaryllidaceae; genus Allium; species Allium fistulosum. The sequence goes on along the minus strand of CM060907.1, from coordinate 512,162,901 downwards.
AAAATCCACATGTCTCGCTGAACTAGCATAGCGCTCCATTTCCTGCCAACTTCTGTCTGCAGGATGCGGTCCACCCATATCGTGTTTATTTCCAACCTTCCACCAGTCCGTGCAGGCTCCTCAGCCCTGCGCGAAGCATGTCCTCGATTAGGATTAGACATCCCATGTCCTTTATTCTACCGATTTTTCACAAACTCCTACAACTTTTTTCTCCCGAATAAATTTCTCAATGGCATCCCGGAGATGCCTACACTCATTTGTATTATCCCCATAACATTCATGAAACCGATAGTATTTCCCAGTTTGCTTTTGTGCCTTTGTCGATACTTTCGGACGCGGCTTCTTATACTGTAAAGTATTATAGGTGGACAGATAAATGTTCTCTAGGGATGCATTCAATGGTGTATAGTTGTCATGCATAGGAAACTTGGACCTCCACTTTCCAAGCTCCCTCTTCCAGTCACGATTCCCTTCTCCACTTCTATTCTGTTTATCCGGCTTGTTTTGAACATTGACCTGAGTCTTCCTGGAACTCTCGCCAGACTGCTTTACTACGATGTTGCTCTATACTTCTTCTCCACTTGGCCATGTGGCATTGCTTTTTCTAGACAACCTGGCATCTTCCTTTCTCATGAACTGGGCCGCCTTTGAGTAGAAACGCTCCAGCGTGGTCGACGGTTTTCTAGCTAGCCAATCATCAAACTCGAATTTGGGGTCAACCCCCCTTGTTACAGCCATAAGTATTGCGTGGTCATTAGGATTACTAACTTCAGTGGCAGCAACATGAAATCTTTGCAAGTAGTTCTTCAATGATTCCCCCAAAGCCTGGATTACACTTGACAACGACATCACATCTTTGGGGCGAGTAGCATGAATCTAGAACTGCTCCACAAATCTTATTGCCAGCTCGTCAAATATTGAGATCGATCGCGGAGGTAATCTTGTAAACCACATCGTAGCGATCCTAGAAAGAGTTATGGGGAATCATCTACATTTGGTAGCATCATTCACTCTTGTTGAGTCCATCAACCATTCGTACCTCATTGTGTGCTGCCTGGTGTCAGTTTTCCCTTCATAAGCAAGCATCGTAGGCATGTTAAACCTTCTAGGATACTCCGCATGTAAAATACTATCGGTAAATGGGCTGTGGCTCCTAGAGACTCCCCAATCATCGTTTGTCAAGCCCTGGTTCTCCCTTATTAGCTGTCTGACCATTGCAGATAAATCCGATGTCCAGATAGGTGGCGCTAAGTGGTGGTCGTGCTCCACCTCACGTAAATGCTCTGGTCGGTGTCTTTGGGCCATTTCACGCCTCCTTGGCCTATCATCCTCTTGATGTATATCCTGAGCATTCACTTCATTATCATTTCGAAGAGGTAGTTGGTCAGCATCCAAACGTATCCCTGCGTCCAAGTTCCCAGATCCAAGTCGAGCATGACCCCCCAACTGCAGTTGAGGAGCCGTGCCCCTGGTTGAGGGATCGGCATCGAACCGTCTTGGTAGGCCATGGTGGTCTGCCAAGTGTTGGTCCGATGTCCCTACTTGTGTTGCTTTAACTCTGCAATGCCTTCACCTGTGATGTTCGTCTGACGAAGTTGAACTATCCGACGTCGAGTAAGAAGCGAGATCCCTTCCGGTGCTTTGGCGTTGCTGCTGCTTATTGAGCAATCTGGTTCATCAAATTGGCATTGGCCTAGATTTGCTCGTTTAGCTGCCTACGATTTTCCATCAGCTCTCTCATCAAGTCATTGAATTCAGCTCTAGTTATGGAATTAGCAGGGTTTTGGACTGTAGTAGGCTCCACATTCGCATTAGCAGGTTGGGTTCTTGGACCCCCTTGTTGGACACTGGCGGTCTCGTGGGTATCAACATTCTAGGAAGTAGATCTGGTGTGCCTTACCATTTTGAATTTATTTTCTTAGGTCTTGATAAATCTGAACAGTATCTGTAAGCTTCTAAAGATGAACCTGGATCTCCTTTGGGGGATTTCCTCAATCCAGTAGCAGCAAAGATGATCCTAACAGCCAGAGAATCAACGTTCTCAAGTGAAAGCACCAAAATGTTTGCAACCAAATTGGCCACAAACACCTAAGAACAGATTTAAGTAGTGGAATAAATGAAGAAATTAAATGAAAGCAAAGGAGAATCACAAGATATCAAAGAAAACACAGTAGAAAGCAAAAAACAACAGGATTTATAGTAGTTCAGCGTTGATTGCCTACGTCCACTTTGAATATTCTCTTTATTGCTTCTCAATTCACTTGATTACAATTAAAAATAGAAAGAAATAACAAGAGATTGGAGAAAAATGGAGGAAGTCAGTTACAATAATGGTAGTTTAACTAACAGCGTCCAAAGTCCCTTAGAATGGCCCCCTGTGCCTGTACTTATAGATGAAGGTGGCCTCCAATTTAACTGAAACTTCGGCATCTGGGCCTCCTCAACCAAATGGGCCCACCATAGGGAGGGCTAGGCCCAACTCTTAATGGATAGGGATCGGTACCGATCTCTCCATGAGTCGAGTTTGGGCCAGCAATCCCTATGGTTGCTCCCTTTTGGTCTATAATGATGGTGTTTCAAATATCAAGGAGATTGGATGCATGGAGCTCTAGTTCTTGTAATACTTCAGTTTGAATCTTAACCTGGTCTAGGTTGTGTCGACCCCTCCTGGTCTCCCAATGTGTGCTAATCCATCCACCAACCACGCCACGATCACTATGCCGACCCATTCATCCTGAATATACTATGCCAATCCACACTTCACGAGTCACGCCTTGCCGATCCCTCCACGATTCACACCACCATGTCTATGCCGATCCATATCCTATGAATAAACCACGCCGATCCATTTCCCATAACCATCAACATGCCAATCCCTCTAGCTTTACAGATCATAACGATCCCTCTTTACTTCCATTCAAACCATTTTGTCATGTATCCATGTCGATCCCCCATCACCTCAAGCGTATACCAACCCCTTCATTTTCTCATCCAATTTAACCAATGTCCATGCCGATCCCTATCCTAACCAAACTAAGCTCCATGGTTACGGCATTCTGCATTGTCTATCTACTTGCCCTCTTCATCCTGGGCTTGATACAACTGCCCGTACATTATATTTTGGTCATGTGGTTGTTGTCTCGTGGCTATCCTTCTCATCAATAGTAGAGTCCGGCCTATGCAACCAGTCCAATATAGCTGGGTCATGGCACTAGGTAACAATCTACCTTTTCGATCCCTAAAAGTCGATACTACTACATCTACGGTATTCACATGCTGAACATGCAAGTGTCAGAAAGACATATTATTGGAATGAAAGAAGAAAAAAAGACATAATAGAATCTCACAAAAAATGACGAGTAACATATCATATACAAATGATCTTTGCAAAAGAAAAGTTGAACTTTAATATACATACATCAATCGAAGTACAATCATCCTATCATCAGCCTTAGAAAGTTATAATAATCCGTCCTTACCATAGCTGATACATACAATAAGAACAAACAGTATAATATAACAGCAAAATACGGGAGTACGTCTTGGAGGCCTCCAACTCATCTCCTTAAGCTCCAAAGTGTCCAGCTATATCTGGAAAATATGCTCGGGCTGACCCGAGCATTATAGAAAAATAATGCCTAGGTCAGTCTAGTAAAACCAGCATGAGAAACACAATCAAATGGATTATTATGTGTTATAAAACCTTTTGAAATAAAGATATCTTGTAAGACCAAGATATCTCGTAAGACCACGTCACACATAAAGACAGACAAGTTTTTACCTTACGGTAACCAAACCGTTTTTATTATTAAAATCCATTGATATTATAATAATGTCTAGGGGTTGAAAATATAATAATCAAATAGCCATGATGTTTGTAAGTGTACATCACAACAATAGTAGGTATACAATCAAAAACGACTAAGGCACATTCACTAATTGTGTAGGATTCCATGGAGGGGCCCTCAGAACCTCTGAGAACGGTACTTCTACACAAGGATTAGAGATATCCTTCCAAAGCAGCATACATTCCTAGCGATGTACCATAGGAAATACACAGCTGGCCCCCATCAATTAAGCCGAGTGCATCACTCTTGCATGCGTAACAATTATAGGTAACTCTAGGATAGAGTTGATAACACCCTTATGAGTTAGCTAAACACCTAGCTATGCATCCTATCTCTGGTTTTAGTCATATTTGCTGGTGAGGCTATATCCGACATTCAAGCACACGAGTCACCACCTAAACAAATCTCAGAACCATACATGAATCCCCATACCTCAACAGGTGACTGAATCATACATGGATTCCTACATCTCAACAGATCTCGGAGTCAAACATGGATTCTCATACCTCAACAAGTCTCCGAATCACACATGGATCCCAATATATCACAAAACTCCTCCAAGTATAGAACACGTAAACGGTTTTGGAGTAGTTACGGTTTCGAGTCATCTTATATAAGTATATTCCCCCACTTGCCGAATGCTCCTAATTTTTTGGTAAACTCAACTCCGGTTCTTTGGGAAATATACAAACAATACGTAGGAGCAAGGATCGCCTCATAACAATTTAAGTGGATGGATCTCCCTACCATTTTCCCTAGGAGAACAGAATGAGATTTATATGCATAGTACAGCATCATCGAAGATGACTATGTCGTATAACTCACGTGTTTCTTTTAGATATTTCCAAAGTTATATCCATCGGTGTTAAGTATGGAAAGAGAGCTTCCATACTACCAAAATTAAGAAGGATTATTTAGACCAAGATTTGATAGTCGGTTATTTACCTATCAAATAAAACAAACAAATCATGGATTTAATATGATAGGAAACTAACTCGATTAAGCACATCAGTAACCGCTAAGCCTCTTTAATTAATATTTCATTAATTAAAACACTTTGTGAATACTTGAAAACCATTTCCATATACTTATCTCAATGGTATAAGTACATTCACAAAACTAAGGAAGATGCCATATTTTCGAAACCATATTAGATTGGGTCAAAAACAAGTGCCATTTAAACATTGTTTACTATAAACCAAAAAAACTTATCCCTTTTATAAAATTCCCTTTTATAAAACCATTCCATATATACAAATTCTTTAATGAATCTCCAAATTACTTTATAAAACTTCTTTTTATAAGTCTCTAATTTTTTTGATGAAATTGTTTCTTATTTATAAACTCTTTTATAACTCTCCCTTTATAAACTCCTTTATACAAACCTTTTATACAATCCAAAATAAAATTCCTTTTATAAATCAAAACCCATTTTTAACACAATCTACGTTACCCTTTTAAAATATCACTTATTCTTTTATTTATAAATTAACATTTATAAATCTCTTTCCAAATGTCACTTATAACACTCCTTATAAAATTGTCGTTAATAATTACCCTTTATAAACCAATTTATCATTTACAACCTCTATTTATTAAATAAGTTAACTACCTTAAATCATCATAGATAAAAAAATTAATTTACTTTAAAACAGTATTAATAAAATAAATTTATTTAATTAAACATTCTTAATAAAGTAATTAATTAACTTAACCCATCATTAAATCTAAATCGATTAATTAACTTAAACTACATTAAAAATATAATTAGATATCTTTAAACAATATAGTTAATAAAATTAAATGTCTCTAAATATCTTCAATAATAAAATTAAATAAGTTTAAACCCTTTTTATGAAATAATTAAATAACTTAAACCATCTACAATAAAATAATTACTTAACTTACTTTAAACATCAAAATATAAATAATTAGTTTACTCTAAACATTTTTAATAAAAAATTATACAGTTTAAGATGTCATTAATAAAATAATTAAACACCTTTAAACAACTTAAATAAAATAATTAATAAACTTTAAACACCCTTAATAACGATAATTAACCAACTTTAAACATTATTCAAACGGAGGCTTAGCGACCATAGTGGTACTTAAACTAGCTACCATATTTTTAATTTAACATCCATGTCACATAACTGGTATTTACGTAAGCATCATATATGTAATTAAAATCATTAATTCACAATCACTAGTTAATCCATCACTTATTCAATATTAATAAATCCACATATTAATTAACCAGCACAAGGATAAATGTCCAATTAAAATAATAGTAGAATGGAGATTTATTCTGCTAACCAAATATCATCCAAAAATCTACACAATTTACTTGTAGTTTATTCTACTAAAAAGATGTCTACAATAATCTATTCACTTTTATTTAACTTAATGGTGTTTTATTTGGTCAAATAGATGTCACCGATAAGGTAAAGTAAATTTAGCGATGTTATTATTCAAAATTACATAATTAAATTCAGTCACTAACATTTTATCACAAATTCATACATCGCCAAATCTATCAACAAATTACACTACAAGGTTGTCCTCGTCAATATGAGTACAATGCAAATATCCACTTGCCAATTTGATTTTATATGGGCGAGATATCATATTTTTAACTATCACACAATTGTATAAATATATATAACAATTTACTTTAAAAATTCCTTACCTAAATATTTCAGTCTAGCCCACCTAACCCATACCCGCTCCACTCCATTAATGTAGCATCTCCTTCTTCCCTCTTTAATTCAAAATCGCAAGCTCCAAAAAACCAATAATTTGCATGGTCGTGCACATGCACGAACAAAACCCCCACCTAAATCACACACTAACCTTACCGATGAACTTCAACCCTTACAAGCATTCTTCTATCCAACATCACATCCCACTCGCACACTCCACAACCGACCCCAACTCCCAGGCCAGCACGCCAAAACCCAAAATGTCGCACTCTTCAATTTAAGGCTGAGCACCCTTAGACGACCACCACAAATGCGACTTCCCTCGACTAATCCAAAGACGGTGATCCTGAGATCCAATTCCTCACGAATGGGCCATCACCCTAAACCCTAGTTTGCTAAGTTCGGTCATAACTGTAATTTGACAATTTCTCAAAATATATTCAATTAAAAATCAAACTATTTTTAAAATCAACGAGGGACAAAAACAAACAACTTTGTAATTGATGGCAATTGAAAATTCTAGGTGGTTTGAGAGTTATCGATTTTTGAAAGCAAGTGGTTATGTGTTTTAAAAAATAAAGCACAGTACTTGATTTTTTTGAGTTACAGCAACATGTTTTGGCTCATTTCTAGCAATTTTTCACTAATTTTTTTATTTAAACTTACTCATATAAACATGATTAACAGAATAAAATTCATAAAACTAGTTAACATAAAAGTTCACACAATATTTATTTCACAAAAATCATTAACAAATTATAGCAACTCCCCGTTGCACGTGATTCGAAGATGCTAGTCTAAGTCTTAAGCTTTAAAGGTTGGATCTTTAGTGAATTAGGATTTTGAGTTTAAAGGTGAGATTTTTAATTTATATTTTGAAACTTTTAGAAGTTAGAAATGAAATGGAGTTAAGAAAGGAAAAGAAGATGGAAAACAACTTGAAAAGCGAAAACAAGAATTATTTTTATAAATGAAATGTAAGTGCTAAAACCAAAAAATGCCCCTTACTAGTTCAGTTCAACTCTCACAACTTTTCAAAACCTCTATAAGGCTAAGCATTTGATAACTTAATGGGTAATAGGGTGTGTGTGCTTAGGTTTATTTCTATTAGGTATAAGAGTGTTTTTATGTACTTACCCCATTTTTACACTTAAGGCAACATTGCCATGTCATATCATACTTTTATTTGAATTTTAAATAATTTTTTTAAAAATAACTAATGTTATTATATGCATTTGAAAATAAAGTGCGTTACATTTTAAAAGTTGGTTAAGGGAAAATCAAAATATTACAACTTAAAACAACTTGTCGTCTGATGAAAAAAAACTGAAAATCCGGAAATTGCATTTCGGCCACGTTTCAAGTTTTTCGTCGAACTATCTTATTTAAGTAAACAAAATTTAAAAATAAATTTTGTATTATTAGTTAAAATAAAAAAGAGCTATTAAATTAATAAAAACCATTAATTGAATATTTACATTGAATTAGATATTCACAAATTAAAACGACAAAATTTTGGGTCGTTACATTCTTCCCCCTTACAAGAATTTCGACCTCGAAATTTCATCATATAAATACCCAATATTATTTATAAGTCTGCGTGATGTTCATAAATCATACATATGCAATATCTGATTTGATCTCTACTTGAATACATAACTCCATTTCCGAACCAGTATTGCTATACCGATTCGCTAGTGCAGACTCCAATCAGGCTTCTTGATATAAACCTTAGGTTTCCTTACATAGCCATATACTATGATAGAAAACTTTAGTTCTATACCAAGAACCTTTACCAAGTGTTTGCCGTCAAGAATTGAGTGATAATTCTTATTTAGAAGGATGTGAAACACCTCGAAGTTGTGTACTCGCATATTGGATTGAGAATAATTATGCGAACAAAATGATCGAAGTACAACTTACATACTTATTATTATACTTATTCTTATTGGATATTACTTATAATAATTTCCTTTTGCTTATAAAATCATTTATGAAAATATTTCATAAAATCTTAACTTGAGTTATTAACATTTTCTAACTCGAGTTCATACTCATATAATACTCTTTAAATCCTAAGAGTATATATACAATATCATATTTGTTTTACTTAACCAAGTTGCTCAACAAATTTAAAACTTGTTTTCACTTATTATCTCTTCAAATTTATAAGTTACAAGAACCTAATATTCTTATATTTCTCAAAAATACTTGTCTTCAATTTCTATTTTAATTTCGAAAGTTTTTGATTGTCCAAAATCATCAAAAAATCCATTTCACTTTAACAAATGAAAACTACCAAATAATATATAATAATAAGATGCACAACCATCGTACCCTAATGCATAGGTTACACAAGTCCATATAATACGTAATCAAAGCTTAAGAACTAAACACCGGGCTTTTATTTCAAATTAAATATGAAATAATAATATATGTGCTCATATCTTTAGTATATCAAATCATACTTTCGAAAATTTAAATCAAGATATTTTCTATTAAAACAACTTGAAGCAAAACTACTATGGTAGCAATCCCCACTTAGAAATTCGAAAATGAATACCGAAGATGCTGCAGTCATTATCGGAATTATTTTCCAACGAGCGAAGTGAGTTCAGTGCCTTCTATACCTTTAAAATCCTTTTAAAATATTTATATTCAGAAATACTGTTAATTAATACTATTATTACCTTCTCAAAATTTTGAAAAACTATTTTTCAAAAGCATCGGGATTTAAGATATCAAATTCTCAGTTTAGATCAATTTTGATATATAAACCATACTTACAAAATTTTATTTCACAAATGTATATCCTTGTTTATTATTATTTAAAGTAAACAACTTCTGTTAAAATTTAATTTTAACACAACGTTAACACCAAACGCCTTATAGTTAAACTGTGAAACTGAATTCACAAGGTATTTGTCTCAACGGTCCCTAAAATTACTATCCACCCAACGCATGCGATAAAAAGGAAAAATTGCTCATAAACTCATCGAGTAGACATAATCCATCTATAAATGATGACCATTAAATATTATCATTTCCTAACACTTCATCCATCTATGTATAAAATTTTAGAAAATTTTCTTTAAATATAAAATATAATCTAGGTAAAATTATTTCATTTACCCAATTCAAAACAATACTGTGTCGGTTTTCCTTGTTCAAGTGTTTAGAAACCCCTATCGATACAGTTGTACCTTTCGCATTGACCAGAATTCATAAGCCACTTAATAGATAAATCAACACAATATAAAACCTTTTTATAGCACTAATAAATACACGCTCTCATAAATAATAAACTCAAACTCATTCTATGGTGTTACTTATCCTATATCTAATGAGTTTACCCCTACCAAAGCCAAGGTTCTCGCTTAACCTCGCTTTGATACCACGTGTAACAACCCGCCTTTTCGATTCCCAGAAGTCGACACTAATACATCCACAATATTTACGTGCCGAACATCCAAGTGCTGGAAAGACAGATCATTGGAGTGAAAGGAAGGAAAAAAGAATAGAATCTTACAAAAAGTGACGAGTAACATATAATATACAAATGATCTTTACAAAAGAAAAGCTAAACTTTAATATACATACATCAATCAGAGTACAATCATCTTATCATCAGCCCTGAAAAGTTATAACAACCTACCCTTACAATAGCTGATACATACAATAAGAACATACAGCTTCAAGGCCTCTAGCTCATCTGCCGAAGCTCCAAAACGTCCAGCTAGATCTAGTAAATATGCTCGGGTTGACCAATGGGGGAACGCCCGGGTCTGTCTAGTAAAACCAGCTTGAGAAACACAATCAAATGGATTACTTTATGTTATAAAACCTTATGAAATAAAGGTATCTCGTAAGACGACGATGCACATAAATATGGATGGGATTTTACCTTGTGATAACCAAACCATTTTTATTATTAAAATCAATTGATAATATAATAATGTCTAGGGGTTGAAAATATAATAATCAAGTAGCACTGATGTCTATGAGTGTACATCACAATAATAATAGGTATGCAATCAAAAATCATTAAAGCACATTCACTAATATGTAGGATTCCATGGAAGGGCCCTCAGAACCTTTGAGAACGGTCCTTCTGCACAAGGATCAGAGATATCCTTCCAAAGCAGCATACATCCCTAGTGATGTACCATAGGAAATACAAAGCTGGCCCCCATTGGTCAAGCCGAGTGTATCACTCTCACAATCATAGCAATCGTAGATAACTCTAGGATAAAGTCGACTACACCCTTATCGGTTAGCTAAACCCCTAGCTATGTATCCCATCTCTAGTTTTAGTCATATCCACTCGTGAGGCTACATTTGGCATTTCAGCACATGAGTCGCCACTTGAACAGACCTTGGAACCCCACATGGATTACCATACCTCAACAGGTCTCAAAATCACACATGGATTCCCACATCTCAACATATCTTGGAATTACGCATGGATTCCCATACCTCAATAAGTCTCAGAATCACACATGGATCTCCATATTTTAATAGATCACGTAACTCCTCTAAACATTGAAAATGTATATGGTTTTGGAGTGGTTATGGTTTCGAGTCATCTCATATAAGTACACTCCCCCACTTACCAGGCACTCCAAAAACCAATCGACGATTTTTCGGTAAACTCCACTCTGGTTCTTTAGGAAACATATAGACAATAAATAGGAGCGGGGATCACCTCTTACTCGTTTAAGTGGATGGATCTCTCTATCATTTTTCTTAGTAGAAAAAAACAGGATTTATACGCACAATACAATATCATCAAAGATGACTGTGCCGTATAACTCACATGTTTCTTCTAGATATTTCCAGAGTTATATCCATCGGTGTTAAGTATAAAAAGAGAGTTTCCATACCACCAAAATTAAGTAGGATTATCTAGGCCAAGATCTGATAGTCGGTTATTTAACAATCAAATAAAACAAATAAACAAATTAGGGATTTAATTTGATAGGAAACTAACTCGATTAAGCACATTAGTAACCGCTAAGCCTCTTTAATTAATATTCAATTAATTAAAATACTTTGAAAATATTTGGAAATCATTTTCATATACTTATCTCGATGGTATAAGTATATTCACAAAACTAAGGAAGATACCATACTTTCCAAACCATATTAGATTGGGTCAAAAACAACTGTCATTTAAACATTGTTTACTATAAACCCAAAACGCTTATCCTTTTTATAAAATTCCCTTTTATAAAACCGTTCCATATTTACAAATCCTTTAATAAATCTCCAAATGACTTTATAGTACTTCTTTTCATAAATCTCTATATTCTTTATGAAATTCCTTCTTATTTATAAACTCTTTTAAAAGTCACTCTTTATAAACTCCTTTATACAAATCTTTTATACAATCCTAAATAAAAATTCTTTTATAAACCAAAACCCATTTTTAACACGATCTACGTTACTCTTTAAAAATATCACTTATTCTTTTATTTATAAATTATCATTTATAAATCTCTTTCCAAATGTCACTTATAACAGTCCTTTTAAATATGTCATTTATAAATCCCCTTTATAAAACCAATATATCATTTACAACCTCCCTTTATTAAATATAAGTTAATTACCCTAAAACATCATAAATAAAAAAATTAATTTACTTTAAAAAAAGTAATAATAAAATAAATTTATTTAATTAAACATTCTTAATAAAGTAATTAATTAACTTAACCCATTTTTAATTTAAATCGATTAATTAACTTAAACTACATTAAAAATTTAATTAGATATCCTTAAACAATATAGTAATAAAATTACATGTCTCTAAATACCTTTAATAGTAAAATTAAGTAACTTTAAACCCTTTTTATAAAATAATTAAATAATCTAAACTATGTACAATAAAATAATTAATTAACTTACTTTAAACATCGTAATATAAATGATTAATTTACTCTAAACATTTTTAATAAAAATTTAAACACCTTAAAACATCATTAATAAAATAATTAAACACCTTTAAACAAATTAAATAGAAAATTAATAAACTTTAAACACCCTTAATTACGATAATTAACCAACTTTAAACATTATTCAAATGGAAGCTTAGCGACCACTATGGTACTTGGACAAGTTACCATTTATTCAATTTAACTTCTATGTCACATAACTGGTATTTACATAAACATCATATATTTAATTAAAATCATCAATTCACGATCACTAATTAATCCATCACTTATTCAACATTAATAAATCCACATATTAATTAATCAGCACATTGATAAATTTTCAATTAAAATAATAGCAGAACGAGGATTTATTCTGCTAACCAGATGTCATCTAAAAATCTACACAATATACTTATAGCATAATAGTGTTTTATTCTACTAAATAGATGTCTATAGATAAATTAATTAACCAGATGCCCCTCACTAATTCAAATTCAACTCTTATATCTTTTCAAAACCTCTATAAGGACACGCATTTGAAAACTTAATGGATAATAGGGTGTCTCCATGTACTTAGGTTTATTTCTATCGGGTATAATGGTTTTTATGCACTTAATCCATTTTTACACTTAAGGTATCATTTCCATGTCACATCATTCTTTTATTTGAATTTTAAATAAAATTTAATTTTTTTTAAAAAATACTTAATATTACTATATGCATTTGAAAATAAAGTGTTACATTTTAATTTTTTTTAAAGAAAAATCAATATATTACAACTTAAAACAACTTGTCGCTCGATTAAAAAAACTGAAAATCCAAAAATTCCTTTTAAGCCACATTTTAAGTTTTCCGTCGAACTATCTATTTAATAAACAAAATTTCAAATTAAATTTTCTATTATCAATTATAAAATAAAAGTGGGTTATTAAATTAATAAAGATCATTAACTAAAAATTAACTAAGTTAATAATAATAATAATAAGCTATAAAATATTAACCAAATTTACTAAATTTTATAAAAATTAGCTAAATTTATATATTAATATTAATAATAAATCATAAAATATAAACCAAATTTACTAAATTTTATAAAAATTAAGTATATATATCTAGCAAAAAAGGTACCTTATTCAAGACTTGAGGCTTTTTAAAGGTGTATCGATGCAAGGGTTATATTTATTCTCTATCATTGAATTTTAAGCAAGAAAATATTATTAGTTTAAATGCTTAATCATAAATTTTGAACTTGAATATGTATTGTAAAACAAACATGTGCTTAATGATGATTTGGCTTCATGAAACCTCTACGCTGGCACAAACAATACTAAGATCTAACTTCATGAAACCTCCCTCTACACTAGCACAAACAATACTAAGATCTAGCTTCATGAAACCTCAACTCTTCTCAGTAATCCAAACAAAGAGGTTTCATAAAGAGAAACAAAAATGAACAACATAAGAAATGCTTTAAAATATGTGGTTTTGTCATAGATATATACCAGAATAAGAGGTGATATATAAAAGCCAAATTGATAGGGAACATGTGAAGAAATGAATGGCTTTGAAATCCATGGTAGATGGTAGCTGTGTATTAAGTATACTTGCTTGTTGTTCATATAAGAAATGTATATCCTTGCAATTGATTAATCTTGCATTAGATTCAGACTAAAAATAATATAATGTAGCATGATTCAAATAAAGATGCTTTTCTCTCTCCTAATTTTGCAGGTGATATGCGACCATCTAGGACTAGGAGTGAAGATAAGCCTATTGTACATATGACACAGTAAGGTGAGCAACCCAGTTGTGAATCTGAACATTGCACGAAAGATTGCATACTTTCTCCTTTCTTTCCATTGGATGAGCATTTCAAGTTTGCAATTGTTCACAAAGTTTTGGTTCAGGTTGGCAATATTGATGTTGCAGGTTTGTCTCTTTGGATACTAAAAAATTTTATGGTTCAGGTGGCTCATTCAAGTTTGTTGCCAATAACCTTGTTTTTTTTTGTAGTAGGCAACTTTTGTAAATGAAAGATGCTTCATATGCTTGTGTACTAAACTGGCAATGTGAAATCTTTTTGGAGTGTATTTAAAACATTTGCTGATAGTTTTTGGTATGTGCTGAAAACATATGTAATGGATATTATGTGTATGTTTGAGCATGTCTAATAGAATGTCTGTGGATATTTAGTATGTCTGATATAATGCGTTACATTTTTAATTATCATATTCTTCGACTCTTACATTGTTCATATTGTCATGTGTTTAAAAGAGATTCATTTTTGATATGCTATTACTAAACGATAATACATATTAGGATGCATCAAACATACAGAAAAATAAACCACTGTGTTTAAAAGCGTTATAATTATAGCGGCATATATGATATAAGCGTTATAAAAAGATACTACAATGTAGGTACTTATCATTGAAGAACAGCGGAATAAAAGCGCTATTGTATCCATGCATTTTATAGCGGCATATACACGCGGTAGTAATATGTATATAACAGATAGATAGCGCTGTAGAAAAAGAATATTATAGCGGCATATATGCGCTATGAAAGCTTACTATTTTATAGCGGTAATTTTTGTGTTATAAATTTGACATTGGTTTTTTATAACATGTCGATATATAGCATTTATTGAACCGTTATGGTTTTTTTATATTGGTAATATGCCGCTATGGATGACTCCTTTTCTTGTAGTGTAACGGTCATGGAAGAAGTGAGGATACATAGTGAGCGTTCAGACTATGGCTGCAAGCTTTGGAGGTAGTTGATGCGTGAAAGTCAACGGTGATGGCTATAAAATCTTCGTTCGACAATTCGATGAGTTTGTAATTCACAACCATCTCGATATTCTTTACAAGTTATGTATATTTATATTTATCCCGACATTTGAATGCATAGCTTGATTGAATTATTTGTTTGGTATTGTGCTGAATTTGGTTGATATGGATGATGTTGTGATAATTGGTCGATTGTGTTAGCTGGAAATGTCGATTTACAAACGGAACTCTGTCCATTTGTGAATTGAACTAAATATTTACTTTATGTCGATGTGTGAATTTTATGGATGACCGAAGTTTGATAGAACTCGACTTGGGTCACCCAATATTTAAAGTAATGTTCATTAATATGTTGTGGAGCAATTTTACTCCATAAATTTATATATAGATATTTATTTATTTCTTGTTTTTACAGAACGTTTGAAATGTTTAGAAATATTATGTAACAACTCGAATTCCAGCGGTCCGGATTTTTCGCAAGAATGCTAAAAACCAACCCCACTGAAACCCGAGTTGGGTATCTAGTATCCTGCAAATAAGCAAAGATAAATATATCAGAGCTCAATCAATTATCTCACAGCAGAATTGACAAAAATATAATAGTAAGTCACCCAAATAATAACACTTTCTAAGCAAGTGTCGCAAAGCTGAGAACTCTCTGCCATCTACCTAACATGTAGGGTGTTATGAGGAGGGGGTCAGAACAAAAGTTCTGGTGAATGGATAAGTTATATACTTCTAGGCTTAATTCTACATATATCGGTTTACTTCCATTTACTCTTATATTAGATTCATTAGGTTACAATATTGTCACCTCTATTCGTGAACCGTGCCCATCTACTCCATAGTAGATAAAAACCTAATAACTAATATGCATATATGTAACTATATGCCCAATGACCCTATTGGTCCTAGGTACCACCCATGGTACTTTCCGTATCTTTCTCGAAAAGAGCTCCATCGTCTAGCATTGAGAGTGTTATGTAACTACATCTGTAATGGACAGCTTCATAAGGCCTACAATATAGATACTCCTCTACTTACTATGAAAACATAAATCGCGTCCGCACTAGTCTATACCAGTGCTAGGACATCCACAAGGTACCACCCAGTGCGTACATTGAGGACTACGTAATCGTTCTATCTACTATCTGAATTCCGCCAAAAAGGTCTACCTTGTACGGAACTCAGTCGGGGACTTTCTATATCTATAAAGGACAGCTTCGTTGGGCCTACAATATAGATATTCTAGTTGGTATGTCCCTTTCTCATCGTGGCTATGGCCCCACGCAACCACCCCTCAACTAATCGAAAGACTTCTAAAGAGTTAAGTAGCCGTTCCTTACTACAAATAATTTAACATCCAATTGGCAGTGCCCTTCCATCCAATGTCTCGATAGTGAAAGTATCATTGGACTGTTGGTTTAACTCTAGTCTTTCCCGAACTCGCTCTTTGTTTTGATGCTGGCCGATATCCACATGCGACCATCCTTAACCTTACTTGCAAGTACTGGACATACGAATACCCTACTCCGAACACCAAGCCCTTCTCACTGCCTACAAAGGATCCGCTTCGTTAGGCCTACAATGCAAATGCAGTCAAGGCATACACTTTTTATGGAACACCTACTGACCTGCCTTCGGGGATGCAGCTTCGTTAGGCCTACCCGAAGGGCCAACCTTGAGTATCCTCACGTCCCGTTGAAGTCTCATACTTCCTTCTAGCCCAAAATAACTAAGTTGGACGTGCTTCTCCATTGCTGAAATCCATGATGAACTGCTTCGTTAGGCGCTTCATCCTTTGGGCTGCTCCAAATGCATTTCGATTCTTTTATTAGACCCTAAGTCTAATCTTTTTAATTTGCGTTTAGTTTGCTTTCTTATTCTGCTGGCTACCTATTTTAATTTAATTAGCATATTCTTTCCCACGTCTCACTTCTAACTATTGTGAGATAACCGTATGTCTAATAGGGAATGCTGTTAGTACGAGCCACATTTACTATCTTGCTTATTTATCTTAATATATAAATTCTTAAGTTCCTTAAAATAAGCCTCTTTTATTATTTCTGTTTTATTTGCTTATCAACTTAATATAAGTTGTTTAAATAAGCTTCTATCATTATTCTCTACTATCATCGCTTACCAATTTATTTTAAGTCTCACGATAAGCTTTTCCGTTCTTATATAACCTATGTTATAATTCTACTTGGAATCGTTACTTTTTCTTCTTTTATATTCCATTATACAACTACAAGCGTTTCAGGCCTAGTCTGCCTTCTTTTATTATGATATAGGATTTTCTTTAACTCCCTAATATTACATGATCACTTATCATAATAATTGCCTAGTTAAATAGCCTGCGTAGTAAATGCAGACTTAGGCTCCTTAAATTTCTTTATAGGTTCAAACTCTTAAATTAATAATTCTCTTGTTTCAAATCATACTTTACTTTATTGTCCAATATTGTAGGGAGTAATTCTATTTTATTCGGTTGGTTATGAAGACTATATAATCCATTTCCGTATCTTAATATTGACTAACACTATAAACAATAATCCGTAACTACAAGGTGTCTCTTTTACTATTTTGGAGTAGTGTAAAATAAAGTGGTTTCTCTATTATAGACTAATTTCCCCTTTTTATTTCTTTTATTCTGGCAGTTACGCTTATCATTATCTTTTAGATATTAAGTTTTGGAAATGTATTATATTTTCTAGACCAACCAATTAATTTAATAATTATCCCCAAATTAACTTTTCTCGTTTTAATGCAATTTATTACAGTAATTCTATTCCTCAACTTTTATTATTATACATCTAATTTCCTTCATTTTAGTTTTCTTAGTTATATAATCCATATTCGCGTTTAATCTATTCTAATCCATACGCAAAGAAATAAAAGAGGGGATAGAAGAAAACTGACACTTGCATAAAAATCCAAAACGTAGAAAAAGATGTAAATAAGGCATAGAAAATAGTGTATAAATACTGTAAATAAATTGCAAGTTTTCTTATAGTTTAGCCTAATTTAATTAATATGATTAATTACTGAATAAAATTTTCTAAACGGGAATCTAATGATAATATATCTTAAACTTAAAAGATATATAAATAAATCCACTCACTTGTCGTCCTTAGCTTCACTTGTGCTCCGCCTGGCTCCACAGTCCTTCTGGATCCCCTTTTTCTAAGGCGTATAATATTTTTATTTAGAAGATCTTCCCCTTAGAAATTATTTTTCTCTTTATGGTTTAGCCTTAGGCAATGAACCCATGGGAGAAAATCTAATTGTGAGAAGATAGCTAGGCCCAGGGTCCTATTTATACTGGAGCTTAGGGATCTCAGACCGTCGGATCCTTGGATTGAACTTGGAGCCACTACGTCACAGGGTCGTTCAGAGCTATAGGATTGAAGAACATATAGCTAAGATCGCACAAAAAGGAGAAAACACATCACAGTATAAACCTGGACAAATTTTCGTCCAGGTTGCACGTGGGTCGACCAGGCGGTCGACCACCCTTAGCCAGTAGTCGACCGTTGCGCCCATTGGGTCGACCTACAGGTCGGCCCATATCCGTGCTATTTTTTTGGTTCGATTACTTATTTTGTTTCATTCTTAACTGCTTCATATTGGTTCGGTTTTAGACAAATTATATATGGAAACTGATCGGAAAATTGCCTTGGATGCAACGGTACAAGTTCTGGAGCCATATTCTGATAATTCCAAAAATTTTTATTTTCATTAATTATCGTTATATGTTACATTTTAACTATATAAAAATGTAGGGTGTTACATTCTCCCATCCTTAGGAAATTTCGTCCTCGAAATTTGACAAGGGTAAAAATTTATGTAATCTCGCATTAATTACAACCATTTTGTGTACATCCAATTTTGCAACCATCCGTGCTTTTGTGCAAAAGTGCTTTTCAAGTCAAAGTATATGCATGTACGTAAATCTCTAAGCGGTACCTCCTATATGAATGCTTTTTATTTTAAAAGTTTACTTTTAAAACATGATGCACACAACCTAAATATACTTCCAATTTCTATATGAATGTAACTTTTTGAAAAATTAAAATATTTTTCACCCAATTTTTCCCACACTCCTATTAAATAGGGATGTAGTTCCACCAATTTTTCATCTAAATCCTAACACACAACTTTTAATATTCAAATTTCAGAAAAATCTAATTTTCTGAATTCAAGTTCTTATGTTAGAAAGAAGACAGAAAATGGAGAAACTTCATTTTTCTCTAATTTTCTTTTTCATACATCTTTCCCCGTACTTGGAATTTTGGGTTGCTATCCTATAAAACCCCCTTTTTAATTTTCCCAAACATGGTTTACATAAGAAAATAGATTCTTTTTTTAATCTTTATTTGATGTTTCCGTCGCCTTTTTAATTTGCTCTTTTCCTTTTTGTTATTCTTATAATGCTCTTATGTCCTTATTTTCCACTTGTGAATATCACAAAAATAAAGAGAAAAAGCATCGATGCTGATATAATACCATAGAATTTTAAATGCATACTTAAGAGTACACTTTTATAACTAAAAAGAGAAAACAAACCCTACTACAATACGATACTAGATAGATGACATACGTAGGCTAACATAGCCATCATCTTGGGCTAGGGGGCTTATGCCCCTGTCCGCCCTAACATGGGAAAGCTCTCATAAAGGAATCCAAACAGCTAAGGCGCTCCTCCTACCGCCTAGTGCTCGCCCAAACCTCACGCTGAGACCTTGCTAACTCATCATGTCTCCTAATAATCTCCTGCTGCCCCTGAAGAATCTCTACGTGCTCCCTAGCGAGCCGCTCTTGCCTCTCGGCAAGGGTCCTAAACTGATCATCGTAGCTCATTGGTGGAGGGGGCTGAGAGGGTCCTGCTCCCTCTCCCCAATATCCATATCCATGTCTATATCCCCACATATTCTACGTCGTGGGCTCTAATGGACAAGCGGTCCATGGCGACTCGATATGTCCTACGCCACCTCCAAACGGTGGCGCGGGAAAGTGCTGATGCTCATGAAAGTACTGGGGTGCCTGCCAATGTGGTGAGGGCTGTGGTGATGGTTGCTGCTCATGCTCCTGCTCCTCCTACGGGGTCTGAATCTGGGCCAATCCTATGCGCATCCTCCTTAGAGTGGATGAATCTATCATGGGGTGGGCCTGCTCACTGTAAGTCTCTCTCTCCATCTCAACCCCGGCCTACCTGAAGACCCGCGTCCAAAGGTGATAGTAAGTCATAGTGGACCTGTGAAGTCCGGTCGTTGTCATATACTGGGCCATAATCTTCCTAGCCCAATTCACCTGCAATCCTCCAAATATGGCATAGGTGGCCCGCCTCACAATAAGGTATATCTGATCAAAACTCCCCATCTTGGGGAAAAGGTTATGCTGTAGAATGTGAATAACTAACCTAGCTAATGGGGTCAACTGCCCAGCGCTCCAGTCGGGGTGTTGGGGGTCTAAAAGAATCTGTTGCAAAACGGCCATGTCCGTCATCTCAATCTGCCCTACCTCTAAGCCATACCCTCTGATATCTAAAATATTAGCCAACTGAGACTCGGTGAAAACTATCCTAACACCCTTGACCTCCGACTGGAAGGCCAACTCCTCATCCTCATCGCTAGTACGTAAGTTAGTATCAAAAATACGTACTAACCTGGAATACGCTCTTTGCTCGAAGTCTCATGGCTAAGAATCTGCCGTAGCCCTATGTCCAAGAAGAGCTGCTCTAAACGTGTGCCCGAAAAATCAGTAAACTTCACCACCCTTCCTTGTAGAAATTGGTATGCGGCTGTATCGGAGTAAGACTGTACTATACGCCTATCACCCTAACACCAAGCTATCTCCTGTGGTATGAGGTGGGGAAAGAGGTGAACTAGAGTGGGTCTTGGAGGCATGTTAAAAAAACTCCTAGATCTGTGGAAATGAAGTATGGATCTAAGTAGATCTCGAGACGCGCTTTGATATGGCCCTAATGACGAGTTAAACGATGGAGTTTTGGAGGAATTTGGGTGGTTGGAAGGAGGGAATTTTGGGTGCGGCTGCTATCTTTAGGGAGGAAGTAAAATTGACGAAGGGGAGCAAAAATGAGCAAGAGAGGGCAAAGAACGCATATTTATGCGTGCAGTTTGCAAGCCAACGGTCGACCGCACGGTCGACCGCTTGGTCGACCTGGTCGGCCTGTGATATTATTATTATTATTATTATTATTTCCTCCGTCTCGTCCGCTTCCTCTTGACTAATTGAAGCCTTAGCAATTTCTACCTACAACCGGGCTATCGAGTCACAATTACGACTTAGGCTAAATATCCCTGTCTGCTTTCCACCCTCCAAGTGGAGTCTTGACATCTTCTATACTTCAACTGAACCTACATTAATGTCTATAAACTTGCTCCAGCCACTTAAATCGTCTAACCCATAAATTTATTTTTCAAAATAGCTTAAATTTCTTTACAGGCAAAAAAATATTTTTACGTACTTATAAACCTTTTCGTTCTTTAAATAAGGATTTCAAAATACATTTCTACTTGGCTAAGACAGATGTCGCGCAAAACATCATCACTACAGTCCAAAATACTAGTTTTAAATTAAAGTTAATAATACCTATATATTTTTCTAAACTGTGTATTTCTCCATTTTCGAATTCAAAAGTGCTTCAAAATTGTTTTTCGCCTATTTAAACCAATAAAATTATAAAGCTGTAAACTTCTAAAGTTAAAACTTGAAAATATTTCAAAACTTTTCAAATTCCTATGAGTTTAATTGCTGGGCTCGACTAAAAAGTGGATTTTTAATTTGCTTTCACCTTTCCAAATATCCCTTACTGAATCCAAAAATCTTTGCCATATGAGGTCTTTTAGCTTTTGGAATTTCCTCGTTCAAAGTTTTGATATACTAAATTGTTTTCCAAACTTTCTCCAACTATTGGTTTACTCAAAAGAATGGACTTCTCTTTGGGGTTATAAGAGTATTTATATATATTTATACTAAAAATACAAATACGTTCACTCACTATCTACCTAGGAATCTAAACCTAGGCTCTGATACCAAATGCAACAACCCGAATTCCAGCGGTCCGGATTTTTCGCAAGAATGCTAAAAACCAAGCCCACTGAAACCCGAGTTGGGTATCTGTATTTTGCAAATAGGCAAAGATAAATATATTAGAGCTCAATTAATTATCTCATAGCGGAATTGACTAAAATATAATAGTAAGTAAATACTCACCCAAATAATAACTCTTTCTAAGCAAGTGTCGCAAAGTTGAGAAGTCTCTGCCATCTACCTAACTTGTAGGATGTTATGAGGAGGGGGTCAAAACAAAAGTTCTGGTGAATGGATAAGTTATATACTTCTAGGCTTAATTCTACATATATCGTTTTATTTCCATTCACTCTTATACTAGATTCAGTATGTCACAATATTCTCACCTCTATTCACGAACCGTACCCATCTACTCCATAGTAGATAAAAACCTAATAACTAATATATATACATATATGTAGCTATATGCCCAATGACCCTATTGGTCCTAGGTACCACCCATGGTACTTTCCATATCTTCCTCGAAAAGAGCTCCATCGTCTAGCTTTGAGAGCGTTCCGTAACTAAATCTATAAAGGACAGCTTCGTAAGACCTACAATACAGATACTCCGCTACTTACTATGAAAACGTAAATCGCATCCGCACTAGTCTATACTAGTGCTCGGACATCCACAAGGTACCACCCAATGCGTACATTAAGGACTACATAATCATTCTGTCTACTATTTGAATTCTGCTAACAAGGTCTGCCTTGTACGGAACTCAGTCGGGGATTTTTTATATCTGTAAATGACAGCTTCGTTAGGCCTACAATACAGATATTCTAGTTGGTCTGTCCCTTTCTCATTGTGGTTATGGCCCTACGCAGCCACCCCTCAACTAATCAAAAGACTTCTAAAGAGTTAAGTGGTCGTGCCCTACTACAAACAATCTAACATCCAATTGGCCATGCCCTTCCATCCAATGTCTCGATAGTGAAAGTATCATTGGACTGTTGGTTTAACTCTAGTCTTTCCCGAACTCGCTCTTGGTTTTGATGCTGGCCATTATCCGCATGCGACTATCCTTAGCCTTACTTGCAAGTACTGGACATACAAATACCCTACTCCAAACACCAAGCTCTTTTGATTGCCTATAAAGGATCCGCTTCGTTAGGCCTACAATGCAAATGCAGTCAAGGCATACACTTTTGATGGAACACCTACAGACCTGCCTCCGAGAATGCAGCTTCGTTAGGCCTACCCGGAGGGCCATCCGAGAGTATCCTCACGTCCCGTTGAAGTCACATACTTCCTTCTAGCCCAAAATAACTAAGTCGGACGTGCTTCTCCATTACTGAAATCCATGATGAACTGCTTCGTTAGGCGCTTCATCCTTTGGGCTGCTCCAAACGCATTTCGATTCTTTTATTAGACCCTAAGTCTAATCTTTTTAATTTGCGTTTAGTTTGCTTTCTTATTCTGTTGGCTACCTATTTTAATTTAATTAGCATATTCTTTTCCACGTCTCACTTCTAACTATTGTGAGATAACCGTATGTCTAATAGGGAATGCTGTTAGTACGAGCCACATTTACTATCTTGCTTATTTATCTTAATATATAAATTCTTAAGTTCCTTAAAATAAGCCTCTTTTATTATTTCTATTTTATTTGCTTATCAACTTAATATAAGTTGTTTAAATAAGCTTCTATCATTATTCTCTACTATCATCGCTTACTAATTTATTTTAAGTCTCACGATAAGCTTTTCCGTTCTTATATAACCTATGTGATAATTCTACTTGGAATTGTTACTTTTTCTTCCTTTATAGTCCATTATACAATTACAAGCGTTCCTTGCCTAGTCTGCCTTCTTTTATTATGATATAGGATTTTCTTTAATTCCCTAATATTACATGATTCACTTATCATAAAATTGCCTAGTTAAATAGCATGCGCTGTAAATGCAGACTTAGGGTCCTTAAATTTCTTTACAGGCTCAAACTCTTAAATAATAATTCTCTTGTTTCAAATCATACTTTACTTTATTGTCCGATATTTTAGGGAGTGATTCTATTTTATTCGGTTGGTTATGAAGACTATATAATCCATTTCCATATCTTAATATTGATTAACACTATAAACAATAATTCGTAACTGCAAGGTGTCTCTTTTACTATTTTGGAGTAGTGTAAAATAAAGCGGTTTCTCTATTTTAGACTAATTTCCCCTTTTTATTTCTTTTATTCTGGCAGTTACGCTTATTGTTATCTTTTTGATATTAATTTTTGGAAATGTATCCTATTTTCTAAACCAACCTATTAATTTAATAATTATCACCAAATTAACTTTTCCCGTTTTAATGCAACTTATTACAGTAATTCTATTCCTCAACTTTTATTATTATACATCTAGTTTCCTTCATTTTAGTTTTATTAATTATATAATCCATATTCGCGTTTAATCTTTTCTAATCCATACGCGAAGAAAGAAAAGAGGGGATAGGAGAAAATTGACGCTTGCATAAAAATCCAAAACGTAGAAAAAGATGTAAATAAGGCATAGAAAATAGTGTATAAATACTGTAAATAAATTGCAAGTTTTCTTATAATTTAGCCTAATTTAATTAATATGATTGATTACTGAATAAAATTTTCTAAACGGGAATCTAACGATAATATATCTTGAACTTAAAAGATATATAAATCCACTTACCTATCATCCTTAGCTTCACTTGTGCTCCACTTGGCTCCATGGTCCTTCTGGATCCCCTTTTTCCAAGGCGTATAATATTTTAATTTAGAAGATCTTCCCCTTAGAAATTATTTTCTTTTTAAGGTTCAGCCTTAGGTAATGAACCCATAGGAGAAAATCTAATTGTGAGAAGATAGCTAGGCCTAGGGTCCTATTTATACTGGAGCTTGGGGATCTCAGACCGTCGGATCCTTGGATTGAACCTGGAGGCACCACGTCATAAGGTCGTTCAGAGCCATAAGATTGAAGAACGTATGGCTAAGATGGCACAAAAAGGAGAAAACACATCACAATATAAGCTCGGATTAATTTTTGTCCAGATTGCACACTGGTCGATCGGGCGGTCGACCACCCTTAGCTAGCGGTCGACCATTGCGCCCATTGGGTCGACCTACAGGTCGGCCCATATCCGTGCTATTTTTTTCGGTTCGATTACTTATTTTGTTTCATTCTTAACTTCTTCATATTGGTTTGGTTTTAGACAAGTTATATTTGGAAACTGATCATAAAATTGCTCTGGATGCAATGGTACAAGTTCTGAAGTCATATTCTGATAATTCCAAAATTATATATTTTCATTACTTATCGTTATACGTTACATTTTAACTATATAAAAATGCGGGGTTTTACATATTATTTAAGTGTTTTAAAATCTTGTTAAAAGTATTTTATAAATAAATTACTAAATTTTATGTAATTTAGCTATTTTCAAACTTATAAATATATTTTTAATTATAAATATAAGCATAGTTTTCTTTTGGTTATAGAACTCTTTTTAAATTCACTATTACAATACATTATAAGTTTGAAATTGTTTTGAAGGAAACATGTAATATATTGCTATTTTATAAAATATATTATGAAAATAATAATATTGTTTTATGCGATTTTTATCATAATGATATTAAAAATATTATTGAAAGGGCTTTCAAATATTATTAAAGTATAGATATCTTTTATAAAGTAATCAAATAAATTTGTATGTGTTTTTAATAAATAAAAATCTCTCTTTTATATTTTGAGAATATTCTAATATGTATTATTTAAAGAAATATGTTATATTCCTAATTAGTTAGAATATAAAGTGAAGATTTTTGAATTATATTTTATGGTTAGAAATAAATATAAATTATTTTAAAGTATATATATTTACTATGGAATAATAACTAATTGCAGAAAATTATGGAAAGATTTCTATAAAGGATATTTGATTTATATAAATTTTTTTAAATGGTTTTCATAAATATTTTAATATTTGATATAATTGTTTAAAGAAATATTTTGATGAACTTTATTATTGTTTCATTTTTGAATTAAAATTGGGATTTTAAGTATGACTTTTACCTCTTCTAATTTCTCATCTTCCTATACACATTTCAAATTGTGAATTATTCACCATTGATATAGATTTGATTGGTGACTTGATATGATATGATGTTGGCATCCTTCGTTATGATTTTGTGATATTTAATTTTGTGTGACAAGAAATCTAAATAGGTGGAGTTATAGTACCATTTGGGATAGGGCATTCGACAATATTTCTCTGGTTATTCCTTGGACTCATTATATAGAATATCGTGGAGATTGAGTGTAGTTACAACATTGAATAAACGATTGAGCATCATGTGGTGGTATGGGACGTCAATGTGATACATATTCGGTTATTAATTGTAAATGGATATAACTCAAGCAATGAGAACTGAGATATTGATTTTATACTTATGTAGGGTGATGCTCGGTGTAGAGCAAGGTTATATGCTTGGTGTAGAGCAAGGACATAGGCTCGATGTAGTGCTAGGTCATATGCTTGGTGTAGAGCATGTTTATATGCTTGGAGTAGAGCAAGTTTATAGATGTAGAGTTATGGGGTGTACCCATTTATGTTTATATACGTAAAGTTATGGGGGTATACCCATATGTATGTTGTCTATCATGAAGTGCTCCGAGATATAATTAGGAGTTAACAGGAACCAGATGGCTAGTGTCCGCTCTAGCGGCTTAATAGTAAGGTTGCGCCCCCGATGTATGACACTATTGTTATATATATTAGATGCGCATCATGAGATATTAAAGAAAGGTGGAGTAGCCTAAGGCGGAGTAGCCTTTAGGGTAATGTAGCCCTTAGGGTGGTGTAGCCCTAGCTCCTTTAGTCATGAAGGCCGGTAGTCTATTATCTTAGGGGTGTGATCCAAGTCGTTACCAATGCATGGTGTAGTCTTGCAACGTGTTTATGACATGCGGTGGATAGAGTCATGATACCAGGTTGGTAACTGAAGATCATAGAAGTGGATCCGGGCGGTGTAGCCCTGCGCTCCTAAAGCAGGCAGAGTGGCTGTCAGTCTCCCTTCTGGTTTTACACTAAATGGTAGATAAGTACATATTATTTATATATACTCACTTAAGTATTAGAGTAGACTCAGGTAAATAACCCAGGTGCGCTTGGAGATGGCGGATAGCCATGTTGTGGTTTAATTGGGTGGCATAACCCAGTCATTATGAGATTATTGGATGGTATTACCATATATTACGATTTGATTCTTGTCACCATTTATTTCTACATAAGGAGATAAGATTATATTTAGATAGGTGTCCAAAGTATAGTGGATTCTCATATATTTTAATGTATATGATTTTATTAATAGGCTGCCTATATTTTATATATATGTTGATATTTTATTATTTGAGATTGAAGATATATTGAGGCAATGCCATGTGATAGTCTGACTATACTTGATGATCTCTCACTTATTATTGATTTTTGGATTTTGATGATGATTTTGAAAATGGATGATTCACCCATTTGATATTGTTTTGATTTGATAATATTTGATATGATTTAATATGGGCGATGATGTCTTTATGCCTAGTTTTGTGGTTGTTGCAATTTTGTTATACTATAGCATGGACATCGTCACTGCTATACTATGCACATTCTATATTTATATATGTTTTGACCTCTATATTAGATATAGTCTAACCCGTGTGTTATTTATATAATACTCCAATCAGTCCAAGACATTTCATGTTTAGGGATAGTGTGACTAGCTTGTGATTTAGGCTTAGAGGAGATTAGATATTCTGTATTATAGATTAATATCATATATTGTATAGTCACTTATGTGTATATCGTTGTAATATATATTAAACATGTATTGTATATTAATTATTATATATAGTCATCCTGGTTGACTTTGTGAGCTCTGATATTTCTGTATATTGTGTATTATTCTATCTAAGAGGCACACATATTTATTGCTTTGTGCTAATATTGTGTACGTATAGTTGAGTTATTTATTTGATGTACCAGTGTCAGACCAATGGAATATTCATGTGTGTACCCCATATATCCTCATTCTTTTTATTATTTGACAGTATTACTCAGTAATACTCTTGGATGGTATGGGTATAGTGGTGGGGTGCTTACACCCATGCAAGGGTCTAGTTTTACAACTACTTAATATGATCGTATTTTGGTTGCTAACTTGTTTATTTGGTCAAGACCGTGTATTGCATTCTATGAGTTCAGAACTCAAAAGCAATACGCGACTATGGGTATTTGATCCATATATAATCATATATAAGTGTTATTGGTGAATGGTCACTATTCGTAATGTATGATACTTCAATGAAATTAGTTCATTCGAAGCAAACAAATAAACCATACTGTAAGATCGAGTATTCAATTTTATTGATGACAACAAAGATCGTATTTTGTTAAATGTAACACTAGACCAAAATTATAAGACAGATCTAAGAACTCGATCATTGAAATATCAATTTGATTAGTTTATGCATATGAGATGTCCTTAAATGTTAAGGATGGTCGGGTACAATTTTGTAAGGAGTTCGTTATGATATTGTAGTATGGGTATTCTTTTGAATGGTTTAACTATTCAGAAAGAAAAATGAATGTACAAGAGTAGATTTGATTTAAGGTACAGCTGGGATGAAAAGAGCGAACGATCACTTCTACTTCATAAAGAAACATCGGAGATGAGAATTATAAAAATAATAAGTGATACTTAACATTGGAATAAGAAATATGATTTCTATTCCGAAATGTTTCGTATAGAAAATTATTTATAAGTGATTTATTTATTTGAATTCAAGATATTTGATCAGTGAACACTTCATTGTAAACTAGTTGCTTTTTTTGAGAAAACGGATGTGTAGTGCGAGACTACACATCCATTAAGCATATATTAAATCAAAATAGACATCCGATCAACAAGCCTGATTAGTAGCATCATAATAAGGGTGCACTAAATAGACATGAAATACATCCCATAAGCCTTAACCAAAACAAAGTACATACGATATACATAAAGCAAAATGAAACAGGACCACACAACATCAACAGGAGAAACAAAATGCAGGCATCAGACACTAAGAGGCCAAGAGCGAATGCAGCTAGTCCACATCAGAAAGGTTGATATCACCAGTAACGCGTGGGAGGGGGCACATCATAGTTGTTGACCGATTCATTGTCAAGCACAAGGCTACCCAACCAGAGCTGTAGAGGAGGAGAGAAACCTCTAGCAGCACGTGGTGGGGTATCGGCCGATACTAAAGCAGTATTCACACCTTGCCTGACCGAGGTGGAAGACACAACAAAGGGGTCGCACGGAGGAGTGACATGTTCAAGAAGCTTCGAAAGGTCTAGGTCCATATCAATAGCATGGAGGGGGTCGAGCAAAGGAGCCTCTAGGGTAGGAGTGTCAGGGATGACAAGGAGAGGCAGGGCGGTAATGTAACGACCCGGAATTTTCGATCACGAAAATTCCAAATAGTTATGAAAAGAAGAAAAGAGGTATAAGAAGAAAACAGAAAACAAGACATAGAACCTCACATTCGCAGCGGATCAAAATATAATATCATATGATATCATTTATACAAAGAAACTGTATTAGTTAAATTACACTTTAATACATCAGAGTTACAACATATTCACAAAACACTGGACAAATAAAATCAACATGTCCAAATATAAAAAAATATATCATAGCGAAAACCCTCCATACGTTCCTGTCATCCAGCTCGTCTCCTGAGCTCCAGAATGTCCTTACCTAAAAATCTGTAATACTCGATCTGACCCGAGCATGCATCAAAGTAACACCCGGGTCAGGCTGGAACCCAGCGTGAGTAAATCCATATAACATGGAATACAAAAAACATACAACTTATATAAAGCCCGGGTAACTCATATCAATATACAAATTTATGATTTGTTACTGTCATCACTTATTTCAGACAGCAATTCCTAAATACCAAAACTTCGATTAACTGGTTCAATTTACTTAAATCATTTCATTTCACTCTATTGGTTTTACGTACCAATTTATGAAGAATCGAAGTGGTTTCCGTATTTTCTAACACCCGACTCCAGTTTCTTCGAATTCAATACCACCTTATCTCAATTTATTCAATCATTTATAAGCAAGATAATTTAGTCATACCATTTAATAAATTAAATTAATTACTTCAATCTCCCTTAAATCCTGCTTATTTAACATTAATCCTACTAATTAATTAAATAATTTATCTTTAAATTAACTACACTCATTACTTAGCCTTAGTTAATCATAAATAGTAATTAATCATCTTGTAATTACTTTTCTTAATTAATTAACTCCTTAATTCATTATATTAATCTTTTCATAAATTACACTAATTAATTAATCCTTAATTCCTTCATTAAGTAATTATACTCTTAATTAATTACCTTGGCAAATCATTAATCCCATCACCAACTTACTCTCAAATCAATTATATTAATTAATCCTTTAATTAATAACATCAAGTGATTAACCCTTGACCACTTCCACTTAATTACTTCCATAAGTAATTATTCTTAATTATAAATGAGTAATTAACCTTTCATTACTTTGCTAATTAATTATCCATAATTAGTCTTATCCTTTAAAGATAAACTCTTCATTTATTTTAAATATTTATTCCAATTATTAACTTCATTAAATTCAATTTAGAAATCAATATATATATATATATATATCGAAATAACATTTTACTTTAAACCAACAATTCCAACTCTTAATCTTTAATATACTTAAAAATCTTTGAAAATCCTCTAACCATATTAAATGAAATTAAACAGCTATTTAACTTTGAAATCCCAATTTCATATCCTTTACTTATTCATTTAAATAATTTTTTAAAAAATCTAATTTAAACATTTTTTTTATAATTTCTTTGAACATAACTTTAACTTGAAACGTTCTTATTTCAATCTCATTTGAAAAACTTGTTTTATAATTGAAAAAAAAACTTGGTTCTTTCCTCCAAGATTTGTTTTTACTAGAACCCGATTACCTATTAATACAAAACCCAAGTTTAACCCTAAGCGAACCCGTGTTTTCCTTCAAGTCACTCACCTACTCTATCAGCTTCGAGTCAATCACGCTGGCCCCTCGAGACTTACCCGAGAATTCCCCTTCTTCTCCAAAAATACAATGCACAGCACAACACTAGTCACTCTTCATCATTCCCAAGCCCTTTGTTCTCAAATACACGTGCACGTGGTGCACGTACACCAGTGCCTCCTACCTCTGGTGATCGTCGTGGCGACGCTCGACCTTCACACGGACTCACGCGACCATGCTCGAACACCCAGATTGAATGAAAACCCAACGAGTCAAAAACGAACATCCTCGACCAAGTGTAGAAACCATTACAGCCGGAAATTCCCATCTCTCCATCACCTCCGATCTCGAGATGGCCTGCCCCCTTCACTGAAGCTTCGACACTTCCTCCAACTTCAATTTCCATAACCGCGATCCACTCCGGACCTCCCTAGCCACCGTACGAGCTCCCTAAATGATGACCACTTCGACCGGCCCTAAACCCTAAATCCTAAATCACCAAAATCCTATCACCTCGGCCAATGAGAAATCCACCAGCATTTTTCCTATACTCTCTATCACTCAGACCACCTTCAACTCAAACGTCGACCCCCCAGACACTGCCGATCATCGGCCATCACCTAAATTACCCAAAACGATCATCTTAAAAATTCCCAAAGAATATCAAACTAGAAATCATGAACTATATATTAAAATTCATGGTCTTCCATCACTATTTCACCCATGCGATCCATTCATAGAATTAAATTTATAAATTTTTGACCAAATTTACAATTCCACTGTAAATTTTAAAGATTTCGAACCAAATATTCATGTGAAATTCATGTAATTATTTTTAGGAGGAATGTTACTTGTTTCCAACATCTTTCATCTACCAATCAAAGGCTGTCAGATTAAATGATGAGATTTTAGATTTTGAG
The DNA here is from genome assembly GCA_030737815.1 of Allium fistulosum. Lineage (NCBI taxonomy): Eukaryota > Viridiplantae > Streptophyta > Magnoliopsida > Asparagales > Amaryllidaceae > Allium > Allium fistulosum. The sequence goes on along the minus strand of CM060907.1, from coordinate 512,130,533 downwards.
AGAAATCAAAACTTGTAGTTTATCAATAGAGCCTATTTTATAACTACACAGTCATTCAATATTCACACATACTTGCATCAATTCCAATCCAAATTTTTCTTTTCAGGCTGACAACATGATTTATACTCTGATATCATAGAAAAATTCAGGTTTTAAAAACTGTTTTAAAAATAGTTTACTCACCTGACAAATGCTTAAACAGAGAACAACTTCTGTTTTGGAAGAAAAGACAAAACTGCTACTTGATCTTCCTTTGAATATTCCTGTTATTGTTTAATCTGAGTTATTTTAAAGTTTTGTAAAATGGTGATGTTTTTTTTTTGAAAATGAACTAGAATAAGAAGGATATACATGTGTAAAAGGGTTCCAGGGGAGGCTTGCTGTACAAGCTTATCTTCATTTCTTTGACCAAGTAGATTTTTCTTTTGAACTGGAATGATTTTTTTTCACATTCAATGACTGGTTTTGTGCTGAGATGATGGTATTAAATGCAATGCATCCTTACAAGTTTACAGCCTCATTATTATCCTTTTTTTATCTTATATGTACATAGATATTTTGTATATATATATATTTTTATATTCACACATGTACTCCATTTGATTTTGTATATAGATATTTTTTCCCTTTTATTATTTCCTTGCATATACATGTATTTCATAGGTTGTATAATTCTAGAATTATCTTATGTCTCCATATAATCATACAATTTATTACTAACATAAATCCTTAGTTTTTATTTCTATTTAAAGTTTAACTATCAACATTAAATTTATATTCTTATATTTCTATACTTATATTTAATATTGATAGGATTGATTTTATTTTAAATATGTTTGAAAGATTTTATTTTGAATTTTTTAAATCAAAGCTTCCTTCACAATACATACATACATACATAAATATATATATAAATGGTAAATGGCAAAAAGACCTATTTGTTTAAGAATGACAAACTTGTATTTTATTTGATTATATTAAATATTTATAATATTGCCAAAATCCCGGGTCATCACATCCCTCCCCCCTTTGAATCTTTTCGTCCTCGAAAAGGAACGAAGCCAGAATTATTAAAATGCTTAAAAGTAGATAAATATTCTTTAATCATTTTTAAATCACTTTAAAAATCTATATAATATTACTAAAATACTTTTATAACTCGATGTTTCGACAAGTCCATCCTTGTTCTCATAGAAATTCGGTTATACGTAGATCAGGCGTAGGACTGAAAATCTATAAGTACTTGGTAAACTCGTTTCCAACACCCAGTGAAAATACTTTGGAAAATAATTTTATTGAAAATATAGAAAACAATTTCGAAAATAGAGGAAATATCTTTGGTGAGAATGCTATGGAAATCATCACCCCCTCCATGGTCGCAATTACATCCTGGGTTACGTTGCCATCACAGCAAAAGTCCATGTAACTGTAGGTCTCCGCGCCCTTCGATTACGCCATGGAACCCACAACAGATCACAGTTATATACCAGGGTTACGTTGTCGTCACAGCAAAAGTTCATGTAACTGTTGGCTCTCAGCGGCACACACGATTTTCGCTGTCAAAATGAAACTTCTCCACTCTTACATAGGTCGCAGTCTACCGATATAAAATCAAACAAAGACTGTTGGCTCTCAGTGGCACACACGACTTTCGCTATGTTACCATAGTGTCGCAGTCTACCGATATAAAATCAAACGTAGACTGTTGGCTCTCAGCGGCACACACGACTTTCGCTATGGTCTGCAGTAGAACGCAGTGACATCGAGTTACACTATCGTCACAGCATAACCCAAATGCCTCTGTAGGCACCAGCCCCTCGACTTTCGCTACACAATAATCCTCAGGAACTAGTTTTGTCCGGACTTGTGACGCCCCACCTCTATGCTCATAATAACAAAGAGTATTAAAAGAAATACTGTCTATTATTACGAAGAATAAGGCCGGATAGGAGCGACCATCCGTAATTGGCCTTACACTAATATTGGTTATCTCGATAGGAGTGGTATATACTTTTTATTTTTCATCTATTATTTATTTACTCCCATCGACATATCCAATTATCAGTATAAAACAAACTACGATAGTTCATAATAGTTTAGGACATTAAATATAACAATAACACAGATAATATAAATGCGGTACACAGATTAACAAAAACCTCATATATATATAACCGATGTCAGTTACAATATAGTTGACACGATACATATGATACAACTACAACTGTCGACTCTAGAAGTTATATATACAAGTACATTATCGACTAATATACATGAATACATATCGTTCTATACAATGACATGACTACTACAAAATGACGCTGACAACTTCAGAAGATGTGAAAAGTCTTCAAATCCCGAACAGCAACTCAAAGAAGGAAATCTACAACCTGAAATACTCGGGTCTGACCCGAGTATTACATTCAAAAGAAAATAATACACGGGTCAGTCTAATTCAAACTCAGTTATTAGTGCATAACAGCAATAATAATCAGATAGTCAAATAGACGATAATCACAGAAATCTCGTATATTCGACTCCTCGATAAAAGAATCGGATAACGGCAGATATAACACTAAACAGTGTTTAACAGCAAATAAACAATCCAAATCAATTTAAACAATTGAAATGTCACTTTAAAAACAACAATGCTGATTGGCTGCAGTACACGCTAACGTGTACTGCCTCGCCAATACAGTCTATGAAATACTCAGAAGATCAATGAATCCTAAAGCCAATGGATCCAACTCAAATCAAAATGAACCATTTCAAAATACAACTTCAAAATATTTAATTGAACCAACGAAATAATTTAACAATCGAAATATCAACTAAATTCGTCAATCCTGCTTGGGCTGCAGTACACGCACGCGTGTACTGCCTCGCCACTACAAACAACCCAAATCAAATGAGGACATTGAACAATGTAATCATCATGCATAAGTGAGACATGTGTAGCAGACACACATGCTCAGGGTCAAAAACCCCAACCCCACTAGAATATAATCAAATCAGTACCAAACAAGATCAGAGACAACTAGGGATGAATCAACGAATGTTAGGAAACTACCACTTCAAATACTCGGAGGAAATCAAGCCAAATCACCACCGTATACAACTGAAGGTAGTAAAATCAAGTCCAGACTATAACAGCTTGCACAAGTGTGAAAACAAATACAAGTGCAAGTGCAAAATGAATGCCTACATATTCAAGTTCAAAGACCAGAGCACAAGTGACAAGACCCTGCAACTCCAACATACCAGATAAACAAGTTCAAGTGACTAATGCACAAATACTCAAGTCAGTGCACAATAGAGAGGTGGACAAGCATGTGTACTCTGATAAGTCAAAACAACATGACACAGCAATTACGCAACTACCAACTGGGTCAGCAAGTGCAACCCAGTGACAAGCTGCCCAGATTCAAAGGCGCATGTCTAGACAACAAGACTGCGAAATTCAAGAAGGCATCAAACTCCAAACAAAATGCAAAGCCTCTAACAAAAGTGTTGTGATGTGCACATGATATGCTACTGGAACAAAGAATGGCCAGAAACAATACCAACAGATGCAAACTGACCAACATGTGGCTTGAGCAAACTCGTACACTATATGTATGAAGTCCACAAATGTGCTCAAGTAACAGACTTCACAATGACAAGTACTGGGAATTTCGAAAGTAATAATGCAAACCTGGCAATGACAACAGAGGCAACAGCAAGCTAGTGATCACACTAATATATATAAAGTAGGATGATCAAAAATGCATACAACCACTATATATATATACATACATGAATGTTTGTATATACATATATATCCATACAATACAAATTCCAGTGCAAGCCCAGAATTTCAAAAGTAACAATGCAGACTCAAATCAGTACCAGTCTTCAATTTAAATGAAACATATGCAATATGCAATGCAACCAGACTCACATATACATGAATCAGTGCACCAATTCAAAACAATTTCAACATAACAGTAACAGCAATGCAGAACTGACCAACCGGGCACAAGAATGAACAACACCGAGGTTAACGAATTCAAATCCAGCAATATAAATATATATATGTACACACCTATATATCTGTATCAAATGAAACAGCTCTAAATAAGCAAGTGTCTAAGGTAGTTCGAACAAAGCCAAGAAATGCCAAAGTCGAACGAAATCATTTCGTTAAAATCAAGCTACCCGAGGCCAACACTATCACCAGCCAAAGCGACCGCAAAGCAATGGTGATAGCTGACGATAATAAGAAGTTATGAATTCACATTGACACAACCACATAACCAAAGTTAGATGGAAGTCGAGCCATGGCGTTCACGAGATAAAGTAGTGCTGTGAATACCAGAAAAACAAGAAATCAACAACATCGAAACGAGTTTACCAAAAACGAACAATTCAAAACCAACGGCAAACAAAATCAACTTCATCAAACGAAAGACACGCATTTGAACAAGCCAAAGATCGCCCAAATGATTTGAATTAAATGTGAGTGAAACAATCACTCACCTTGGATTCGAAGGTCGCATACTTCCGAGACGAAGCGAGGTCTTCGAGGGATTGAGCGGAGCCAAAAGAAACACGAAGCCCTAATTTGATTCGAACGGTGAAAAGATCGAGCCGCCATCATTTATTTTCGTTTCGTTTTCTTAAGCCTAGGTTTTCGAATGAATGAATGGAGAAAATGGGTACAAAACAGTCCCTCCACAAAAGGAATGGGCTAATTTACTAAAGATAGAAGTGAGAGTGTTATTGGGCCAGGGTTCAATTGAAAGCCCGTATAACTCTTTAACAAATTTTCAAAAGAATTTCAACCCAACATTCGAAGAGAATTCAACCGATTAAAATACCAACAATAATTAGCTACCGATTTAATCGTCTAATGACGATGATCAATCGATATGGAACCTCGGGTTGTTACAGACTCCCCTCCTTAAAGAAATTGCGTCCACGCAATCATAGGGAATAAATGGATAAAAGGTAACAACCAAAAGAGCATGGCAATGTCGAATGTATAAGCAAAGCAAGTGTCAGCGGGGAAGTATTAGATAAGAAATCGAAAGGTTCGACTGCTTCAAATCAAAAGAATCAACCTCGTAGGAATCAGGGATCAAAATCAGACGACTAACAAAAGCAAGAACAATCGAGTTCCAGCAACTAAAAGAGAAGGAAAAACAGAGCAGAAATCCCATACAGAGCACGAATTGAATGTGAGTAAATCAAATTACTCACCTGAATCGCCAGAGAAAAAGACGAAGCTCAAATCTCAAAAATCGCAAATATTCAATCATCAAAAACGATAATTGAATTTTCAAATCGCAAATATTTACTTATCTCAAACGATAATCAGAAGACAAAATAAATATCTGATTATCTCAAACGATAGTCAGAAGATAACTCAAATATCTGATTATCTCAAACGATAATCAGAAAACAAATATTCAATTATCCAAAACGATAATCAAATTTCTCAAATCAACAAATATTCGATTATCACAAGCGATAATCAAATTTCTCAAATCAACAAATATTTAATTATCTAAAGCGATAATCAAATTTCAAAACATAAAATATTTAATTACCTCAGGCGATAATTAAATTTTAAATCAACAACTATTTAATTATCTCAGACGATAATTAAATCTCAAATCAATAAATATTTAATTATCTAACAGCGATAATTAAATCTAAAATCAACAAATATTTAATTATCAAAGACGATAATTAAATCTCAAATCAACAAATATTCGATTATCACAAGCGATAATCAAATTTCTCAAATCAACAAATATTTAATTATCTAAAGCGATAATCAAATCTCAAAACAGAAAATATTTAATTACCTCAAGCGATAATTAAATTTTAAATCAACAACTATTTAATTATCTCAGACGATAATTAAATCTCAAATCAATAAATATTTAATTATCTAACAGCGATAATTAAATCTAAAATCAACAAATATTTAATTATCAAAGACGATAATTAAATCTCAAATCAACAAATATTTAATTATCTAAAGCGATAATCAAATTTCAAAACAGAAAATATTTAATTACCTCAGGCGATAATTAAATTTTAAATCAACAACTATTTAATTATCTGAGACGATAATTAAATCTCAAATCAATAAATATTTAATTATCTAACAGCGATAATTAAATCTAAAATCAACAAATATTTAATTATCAAAGACGATAATTAAATCTCAAATCAACAAATATTTAATTATCAAAGACGATAATTAAATCTCATATCAACAAATATTTAATTATCTAAAGCGATAATTAAATTCGAAATCAGCAAATATTTAATTATCTAAAGCGATAATTAAATCTCAAATCAGCAAATATTTAATTATCAAAAGCGATAATTAAATTCGAAATCAACAAATATTTAATTATCAAAGACGATAATTAAATCTCAAATCAGCAAATGTTTAATTATCTAACAGCGTTAATTAAATCTAAAATCAACAAATATTTAATTATCAAAGACGATAATTAAATCTCATATTAACAAATATTTAATTATCTAAAGCGATAATTAAATCTCAAATCAGCAAATATTTAATTATCTCAAGCGATAATTAAAAGCAACAAATATCTGATTATCAAAAACGATAATCAAAACTCATATCAACAAATATCTAATTATCACAAGCGATAATTAGAAACAACAAATATCTGATTATCAAAAACGATAATCAGAACTCATATCGACAAATATCTAATTATCACAAGCGATAATTAGAAACAACAAATATCTGATTATCAAAAACGATAATCAGAACTCATATCAACAAATATCTAATTATCACAAGCGATAATTAGAAACACAAATATCCGATTATCAAAAACGATAATCAGAACTCATATCAACAAATATCTAATTATCACAAGCGATAATTAGAAACAACAAATATCTGATTATCAAAAACGATAATCAGAACTCATATCAACAAATATCCAATTACCTGCAGATAATTGGAAACAACAAATATCTAGAAATCAATTAAGAAGACTAGAAAATCAACATAAAAGCTTGGATCGATCCCATCAGATGGCGAGTTTTTAATTCGCCGCACGTGCATCTCAGAGTGGCCGAAGCCTACCAAGTACTCAACATAATTTTGGCACCCATCAGATTGACCCGAAGGTCCGCAGAGTGACCCGAAGGTCTAGTACTGGTATTTGACCCGAAGGTCCGCAGAGTGGCCCGAAAGCCCAACAAATGACCCGAAGGTCCGCAGAGTGGCCCGAAAGCCCAACAAATGACCCGAAGGTCCGCAGAGTGGCCCGAAAGCCCAACAAATGACCCGAAGGTCCTCATAGTGGCTCGAAAGCACACGAAAGCATCAAAATGTTTAAATTAACGAGTCCGGAATTAACCGAAATAGCAAACGCACATGTCCCATACCACGTGTTTTACTAAATCGTTTGATTCTCTTCATCGTTTCCTTGAAAGTGTAAAATTCATCAAAATCATCAAAACAACAGATATTCAATTAACGAGTCCGGAATTAACCGAAAAAGTAAAAGTGTGGTTCCATACTCCGCACTTTTTCTAAATCGTTTAAATCTCTTCATCGTTTCCTTGAAAGTGCAAAATTGTGTATTTTGTAAAAATACACTTTACATTCTGAAACGGACAAGTCCGGAATTAAGCGAATCAGTAAAAGAAAGGGGTCATAGTCCTCGCTTTTGCTGAAACGTTTAAATCGCTTCCTCATTCTTTTGAAAGCGTAAACTGTTAAATTTATGAAAACAATTTTATTTATTTTGTAAAAATAACAATTCACCTTCTCAACTGGACAAGTCCGGAGTTAAGCGAAACAGTAAAAGAAAGGGGTCATAATCCTCGATTTTGCTGAATCGTTTAAGTCGCTTTCTCATTCTTTTGAAAACGCAAACTGTTACAATTTTATAAAACAATTTTCATTTTAAAACAATTTTCCAATCACGTGATTAAAACAGCAAATCAGTAACAATTTCGATAAGGAAATTGTACTTCTCAAAATACCGTAAAAACGGTTACAAATCAGTATTGCGAAATAACCGCTTGAAAATCCACTTTTAAAATTTGGCGGTTACTGAAGCCAAAGCGATAGTAGTTTTAAAACGTCAAAATCACATCAAAACAATCTACATCAAAATGTAATGTCGGTGAATTTTCATTCATCAAAAATGCCACAAAACACCGTGCTTCAAATTATAGCATTGGTGTAAAAATCCCGTTATAAAAATAACGGCAACAAAATACGTTTCATAACCAAGCATCGGTTCAACGTAAAAATAAATGCAGTAACGCGCAATTCAAATTTTTGCACGTACTACAGAATGAACAAAGAAATCATTCGAAGGTATCTTCAATGAAGACAATTCAAAACAGCAAAATCTAATCAATAGATGATTAGTACAAAAGAAAGCCAGCGTAAATTTCAACAAAAATCACATATCTGCAATTTCTTCGAATCCTCAATTCGGATTCGAAATTCTCAAAGAAACAAAATAATTACAGCTATGTGAACAACAAATGAAATTCATATCAATTTCGTATTTTGATTTTTTTTTTTTAAATCAAAAAGATTATCAGTTGTACTCAGCGAAGACAGTTTCACTGTTTCCGCTGCGCACTCTGATAAACAGAACACAAATCAATCGAATCATCAGAACACAATTTCACTATTATTTTTAAATAAAGTTATTTAAAAATTTCATCCAAATTTCAAAACTTTAGTTTTGACTCAAGCACAAATAAAACATCGACCAATAGTTGTAACATATGTTCCATCCGGGTTAAGTTTTATATTATGTCCATAAACCCCAAGCTCTGATACCAACTGTGACGCCCCACCTCTATGCTCATAATAACAAAGAGTATTAAAAGAAATACTGTCTATTATTACGAAGAATAAGGCTGGATAGGAGCGACCATCCGTAATTGGCCTTACACTAATATTGGTTATCTCGATAGGAGTGGTATATACTTTTTATTTTTCATCTATTATTTATTTACTCCCATCGACATATCCAATTATCAGTATAAAACAAACTACGATAGTTCATAATAGTTTAGGACATTAAATATAACAATAACACAGATAATATAAATGCGGAACACAGATTAACAAAAACCTCATATATATATAACCGATGTCAGTTACAATATAGTTGACACGATACATATGATACAACTACAACTGTCGACTCTAGAAGTTATATATACAAGTACATTATCGACTAATATACATGAATACATATCGTTCTATACAATGACATGACTACTACAAAATGACGCTGACAACTTCAGAAGATGTGAAAAGTCTTCAAATCCCAAACAGCAACTCAAAGAAGGAAATCTACAACCTGAAATACTCGGGTCTGACCCGAGTATTACATTCAAAAGAAAATAATACACGGGTCAGTCTAATTCAAACTCAGTTATTAGTGCATAGCAGCAATAATAATCAGATAGTCAAATAGACGATAATCACAGAAATCTCGTATATCCGACTCCTCGATAAAAGAATCGGATAACGGCAGATATAACACTAAACAGTGTTTAACAGCAAATAAACAATCCAAATCAATTTAAACAATTGAAATGTCACTTTAAAAACAACAATGCTGATTGGCTGCAGTACACGCTAACGTGTACTGCCTCGCCAATACAGTCTATGAAATACTCATAAGATCAATGAATCCTAAAGCCAACGGATCCAACTCAAATCAAAATGAACCATTTCAAAATACAACTTCAAAATATTTAATTGAACCAATGAAATAATTTAACAATCGAAATATCAACTAAATTCGTCAATCCTGCTAGGGCTGCAGTACATGCACGCGTGTACTGCCTCGCCACTACAAACAACCCAAATCAAATGAGGACATTGAACAATGTAATCATCATGCATAAGTGAGACATGTGTAGCAGACACACATGCTCAGGGTCAAAAACCCCAACCCCACTAGAATATAATCAAATCAGTACCAAACAAGATCAGAGACAACTAGGGATGAATCAACGAATGTTAGGAAACTACCACTTCAAATACTCGGAGGAAATCAAGCCAAATCACCACCGTATACAACTGAAGGTAGTAAAATCAAGTCCAGACTATAACAGCTTGCACAAGTGTGAAAACAAATACAAGTGCAAGTGCAAAATGAATGCCTACATATTCAAGTTCAAAGACTAGAGCACAAGTGACAAGACCCTGCAACTCCAACATACCAGATAAACAAGTTCAAGTGACTAATGCACAAATACTCAAGTCAGTGCACAATAGAGAGGTGGACAAGCATGTGTACTCTGATAAGTCAAAACAACATGACACAGCAATTACGCAACTACCAACTGGGTCAGCAAGTGCAACCCAGTGACAAGCTGCCCAGATTCAAAGGCGCATGTCTATACAACAAGACTGCGAAATTCAAGAAGGCATCAAACTCCAAACAAAATGCAAAGCCTCTAACAAAAGTGCTGTGATGTGCACATGATATGCTACTGGAACAAAGAATGGCCAGAAACAATACCAACAGATGCAAACTGACCAACATGTGGCTTGAGCAAACTCGTACACTATATGTATGAAGTCCACAAATGTGCTCAAGTAACAGACTTCACAATGACAAGTACTGGGAATTTCGAAAGTAATAATGCAAACCTGGCAATGACAACAGAGGCAACAGCAAGCTAGTGATCACACTAATATATATAAAGTAGGATGATCAAAAATGCATACAACCACTATATATATATATATACATACATGAATGTTTGTATATACATATATATCCATACAATACAAATTCCAGTGCAAGCCCAGAATTTCAAAAGTAACAATGCAGACTCAAATCAGTACCAGTCTTCAATTTAAATGAAACATATGCAATATGCAATGCAACCAGACTCACATATACATGAATCAGTGCACCAATTCAAAACAATTTCAACATAACAGTAACAGCAATGCAGATCTGACCAACCGGGCACAAGAATGAACAACACTGAGGTTAACGAATTCAAATCCAGCAATATAAATATATATATGTACACACCTATATATCTGTATCAAATGAAACAGCTCTAAAGTAAGCAAGTGTCTAAGGTAGTTCGAACAAAGCCAAGAAATGCCAAAGTCGAACGAAATCATTTCGTTAAAATCAAGCTACCCGAGGCCAACACTATCACCAGCCAAAGAGACCGCAAAGCAATGGTGATAGCTGACGATAATAAAAAGTTATGAATTCACATTGACACAACCACGTAACCAAAGTTAGATGGAAGTCGAGCCGTGGCGTTCACGAGATAAAGTAGTGCTGTGAATACCAGAAAAACAAGAAATCAACAACATCGAAACGAGTTTACCAAAAACGAACAATTCAAAACCAACGGCAAACAAAATCAACTTCATCAAACGAAAGACACGCATTTGAACAAGCCAAAGATCGCCCAAATGATTTGAATTAAATGTGAGTGAAACAATCACTCACCTTGGATTCGAAGGTCGCATACTTCCGAGACGAAGCGAGGTCTTCGAGGGATTGAGCGGAGCCAAAAGAAACACGAAGCCCTAATTTGATTCGAACGGTGAAAAGATCGAGCCGCCATCATTTATTTTCGTTTCGTTTTCTTAAGCCTAGGTTTTCGAATGAATGAATGGAGAAAATGGGTACAAAACAGTCCCTCCACAAAAGGAATGGGCTAATTTACTAAAGATAGAAGTGAGAGTGTTATTGGGCCAGGGTTCAATTGAAAGCCCGTATAACTCTTTAACAAATTTTCAAAAGAATTTCAACCCAACATTCGAAGAGAATTCAACCGATTAAAATACCAACAATAATTAGCTACCGATTTAATCGTCTAATGACGATGATCAATCGATATGGAACCTCGGGTTGTTACAGGACTCCTCACAGGATCAACTTTTGAACCTCCCCTTAGGGGCTCAAGGCAGTGCCACCCTGTGGCACTCCTGAGAAGTTCATTTCAAGGGAGCGCCTTTTTCCCTAGAGCCTATCTCAAAGTACTTTACACTATACACATATAGTATTTCCCAAATCATACACCTAGTATGAATTTCATATAAGTGCCTTTACACAAAATCGATTCCCAAAAATCGATAATTCTCAAAGCAGGCTTTTACAAATTCCAATATTGATTTATCCAAAATCAAAAGCCTTTCCAAATCCAAAGGTTCTCAAAACCTTTCTCAAAATCATTTCCATAAAATCCTTTATATATAAATACATATATATATATATATATAATTATCTTGGAAAATCTTTGAATCAATTCATATTTGTATAAATTTCACCTTTATACTTTAAATACTTTCAAATATTTTAAAACCCTTTTCTTCTGGCTATAGATTCAATAAGGGGAGATTTATTTTATATAACAAAGATATATAACTTTGTTTATTCCAAATCAAATATTCAAATTTGATTTACTCTTTTATAAAGTCATTTACCATATTGCTTACTTCCATAAAGTAAATTTTTACCATAGAAATATCCAATTCCCACTTTACTTCATCATATATTTCACAAAATATACTTTCAATTTCAAAAATCATTTACAGTTCTTATCCACAAATTTTCGATATCAATTTTATTGAAACCCGTACGATGTACCCATACCATCCATATGCAATATCGATCTGATCGCTTACTCGATCACACAATTTCACTTCCGAACTAGTATTGTCCACCCGACTTCCTAGTGCGGACTCAAATCTGGTTTCTTGATCAAAAACCGTCATTCTCCTTGCATAGTCACATCTATGATAGAGAATATCTAGAACTAATCAAAAATCCATATCCAGGTTCGCCGTCGAAAATCGAGCGAAAAATCCCAACTCGGATCGATAATACTATCTCGAAATCCTGTGCTCGAATCTGGATCAAATCACTATGCGAATAGAATAATATACGTACATCCTACGTATTTATCTTCATTGATTATCAGTTAAATCAATTTCCTTTCTATTCATCCTCACTTTGAACTTATTCACATTTACCTTAATCCCCATTTGGATTATCACTTCAATTCTTATCTCGGTTGGGTATTTAATCAATAACAGTTTGAACTCTGACCAGTTTATATTTAGAAAATAGCTTGCAAAATTTAAAAATAAATAATTAGTTGGAAAATAATTATTAGTTTGTAAAATAGCTGTAAAATAGTTAAGAAATTGTAAGATAGTTGAAAAATAGTAAAATAATTACAAATTAGCTGTAAAATGGTAACTAGTTATAAAGTAGCTAGAAAGATAGTAATTAGTTTATAAAACAGTTGTAAAATAGTTAAATAGTTCCAAAACAATTGTAGAATAAATATAAAATAATCTGGCTTTGAAAAAGACAGGCTATATATATTAAATAGCTTGAAAAAAATAAGTTTATATTAAAACAATTTATATTGAAAATAGTCCAGAGCCAAACTGTTTAATTTCCAATCTTCATTCCCATCAATTTAATTTAAATTTCCACTTCCATTTAAATTGTCTCAATCCCAATTTCCATTTCATTCAATCTTAAATTTTATTTCAAATTAATCCATTCAAATTTCCCATTTGAATTTTATACTTATCCATCTTCAATTCTTATTAATTCAATTTAAAATCACAATTTTAAACCATCTCGAATTATATAAATTCGAGTTAAATTTTTAATGTTGATTTAATCCCTTAAATCAAATTAACCTTTATTTTTAAATCAATAATCCAAATCTTTAAACAATTTAATTCTAAGTCGAATCCAAAATTCCATTTTAAATCATCTTTACTTAACTTATTTCAAAGTTCAAACAAATTTAATTTACAAATTCAATTATTCAAATTTTCAGTTCAAAGCAATTCCATATCCTTAATTTCAAATTAACCATTTGACTTCCCAAGTTAAATCTCAATTTCATCTTGAAATTTCCAATCCAGGTTGCTTGTTAACTCATTTAACTTTCCCAAAGTTAAGTTCAATTTGCTTAATCCAGCCAACCTTACCTAATTCGGATTCCCATTTCTAATTTTAAACTTCTCATTAATAATCTTATAAGTTCAAAAACTTATCACCTTGGGTATCACATCTCATTTCAAATCTAAAACTCAACATTTAGAGTTTATTTCAAACCATTTTTGATATTATGTATATTCCTCATATATACATATTATTTCCTTTACACACTAAGTTATCCTTAAATTTTAAATCACCTTTGGTTTCGAAAAAAATTTCAAACTACTTTTGTTGAAATAGGATCCTTTCATTTAAAATATTAAATAACATTATTTATTATTTCTTTATCAACTTGAAACAATTTTCAAATTCTGGACCCAGATTTAAAACTTCACAATTCAGATCATCTTCGATTCCAATTTATAAGTCATACTTATCTAAATGTTTTACTTCCCTAAAACATTTCATTTTGCCTGCTTATTAATGCATATTTTATTATTAAACACAACTATGATAATGACCAAGATTATCATATGAGGAAACCAATTCCTTATTATCGTATTCTGGAACCCTTTCCCCAAATTCAAGATTAAATTTTAATTCGAATCAATTTCAAACTTATCTTTATTCAATTTCAGTTTGGTTATATTTCTATTACTTCTTAATTTAATTCCAATAATTTAACAACCAGTTACCTTAACATTTATTGGTTAAGGAATATTGCTTTATATATATCGAATAAAATTTTATATAAAATCATTTACCTTTAAAACCATTTAAAATCTTTATATAGGAAAATAACAAGTACGTTCTCTCATATATAATACACTCAACTCATTCTAGGGTACTATTGACCCTATCTATAGATGAGTACACCCACCAGAGCCAAGGTTCTCCGCTTATCCTGGCTCTGATACCAAATGTAACGACCCGGAATTTTCGATCACGAAAATTCCAGATAGTTATGAAAAGAAGAAAAGAGGTAGAAGAAGAAAACAGAAAACAAGACATAGAACCTCACATTCGGTGCGGATCAAAATATAATATCATATGGTATCATTTATACAAAGAAACTATATCAGTAAAATTACACTTTAATACATCAGAGTTACAACATATTCACAAAACACTGGACATATAAAATCAACATGTCCAAATATACAACAATATATCATAGCGGAAACCCTGCATACGTTCTTGTCATCCAGCTCGTCTCCTGAGCTCCAGAACGTCCTTACCTGAAAATCTATAATACTCGGTCTGTGTGACGCCCCACCTCTATACCCACGCTAGACAAGAACATTACGGTGTAATGCTGTCAACTAGCACAGAGAATAAGGCTGTTAAGGAGCGACCATCCGTGTAATTGCTTTGTGCGAGCACCGATATGTCAGATAGTATAACATGCATTTCATTTTTGGAGGAAATCCGACATACCGATATAAACTCAAAGCTACTACACAGTGGCTATAATAGTTTAGGACAATAAATATAAAAATAACACAGATAATATAAGTGCGGAACACAGATAGAACAAAAAGTCTCATATATATAATAACTGATGTCAGTTATAATACATTTGACACAATACGAATGATACAACTATAACTGTCGACTCTAGAAGTTATATATATACAAGTACATTATCGACTAATATACATGAATACATATCAACCTAAAACAATACACTGACTACTACAAAAAGACGAAGACCACTTCAAAAGATATGAAAAGTCTTCATAGCTCGAACGGCAACCCAAAGCAAGAAATCTACAACCTGAAATAACTCGGGTCTGACCCGAGTATTAAATTCAAAAGAAAATAATACACGGGTCAGTCTAATTCAAACTCAGTTATTAATGCACAGAAGCAATAATAATCAAATATTAAATAGACGACAGTCACAGAAATCTCGTATATCCAACTCTTCGATAAGAGAATCGGATAACGACAGATATAACACTAAACAATGTTAAGCAACAATCAGCAGATTTAAATCATCAACAAAGATAAGTGAAAAGGATTATCAATGAAGATAATTGAGAAAACAACAGAATTGTCTAAACGGCAATTAACAACAAAAATCACCCACTTAAACCAAATCAAAATACAATTTCAAAATATTGAATTGGATACACAAAACAATTAAAACAATTGAATTATCACTTAAAAATGTCAATTCTGGTAGGGTGCAGTACACGCACGCGTGTACTGCCTCGCCACTACAGCACGTGAAACATGCAAAAGATCAGGAAATACACAATGAAAGCTCACAAACGAACACAAGGTCAAACCCAAAATACCGAGTTCAACACAAGTGCAATAAAATAATGTCACAACTTTCAGCACAAGGTCAAATCCGAATTATAAGCTGGATTCAACACAATGTACAAATCAATGTACAAGTATAGGAAAATGGTCAAGGCATCTAAACAAGTCTCGACCAAAAATCAGTGACTCAAGTCAAGCTACTAAATATATCAAGTACACAAAGGCAACTACACATTATAAATGAACCCGAACCAAGAAATGTCAAAGCAGGCACAAAATATGGCAACATAGCTTGACTTAAGTTAAGGTCAGGTCAGACCAGATAAAAACATCAGAATACACCAATGAATCAAGACAGTGAATTGAAGTGAAGGCGTTAACTGCCACTCAAAAGAGCAGACATTTTTCAACCCAAAATACAAAACCAGTGACACAATAATTGTCAAAACATAGACTCAAGTAAGTAATAGCAAGCAACATAATGGTCAAAACAACTTCAGTGAAGCTGAAGTGACTCGAAGAAATTAATCAACCCAAATCAATAGAAATGAACACAGTGGCAACAGAGGTGTACCCAACAGAAGTGTACAAAGTACAAATACTTCAATGACACAGACACAAAAGTATCAATGACACAGACAAATGCATAGTGAAGCCTGCAAGCACTTCAAACTCAACAACAACAAAATGCACAGAGGCATAGACAATGTCGAAGTCATTCCAACAAAAGTGCAGTGCAACTCAATGATGAAACAATTTTAATATGTACCAATATGCTATGTAGTGAAGCCAAAGCAAACAGTGCAACTCAATATGGCAACACAGCTACACAATGAAGCATGAATGCTACTGGAATGAAGTAGATCAAAGTGTGCAAAGAAATAATGCAACACAGTGAACTGCAGGCAAATGCAACAGATGTATATGGTGATGCACAAATCCAAAGACTCAGCAATGCTTCATTATACAACATCAACTTCTACAACATGGTCAGACACTTCAATGATCATGACAGTGGTCGTAGCAAAACCAAAAGCAACATCAACTACACTAAAAGGTATCAATGACAAGTGCAGCAGCAACATGACAATGAAGCTTCAAGTAAAGACCGAAGCCGAGCATGTTAAACCAAGTCAACCAAGAAAATTGAGAAAGTCAGAACTAAAATAAAAGAGGAAAGTTCTCTGCCGTGTTATTCAAGTATATGAAAAGGTCAGAGATAAATCTCAAAATCAAGTCCAGATTCAAAACCGTGGAAATCAAGTTTCACCATATACAAAAGTATATTCGCATGTGAATTAGTCAAGAATATCTCAATCATCCAAACGAAAATCAGCGACCAGAGAAACAAGTTGACAAATTCAAAAATATTATCAGACGAAATCAAGCAGTTTAATACGAATGATATAATAAGGTTTCGAACCCTATATAAACACACAATACATCATCGACAAAACCAATTCAAAAACAAAGACAACAAGAACAAAAAATCAATTTCCAGACGAACGAAGATCGACTTCAAAATCCAAATGAACCAAGTAATCACGAAATCACAAGTTCAAAAGCGATAAAGTTTGAATTAAATGTGAATGACAAATAATCACTCACCTTTGCAAAACGAGGCAGCCGTTAGCGACCAGAGATCGAACAATTTGGAGTCGAAGCCGTGAAGATCGATGAAATCAAAGCATCTGCAATCAAATCGACATAGCGACGCCTTCTCCAAAATCCCTAGCTTCGAAAGAGGAACGAACGAGAGACAAGCCGCCATTTTTATTTCTCCCTTGTTTTGATTTAGGGTTGTGAAAATGATAAAGGGGGAACGGTTTGAATGAATGCCATAAAAAAGAAAGAAACGGTAGTGGGTATCATCCCTTCATCAAAACAAATGGGCCAACTAAAATAGAAAAGTATATTTATTTAAAGCCTGAATAACTTTTAACCGTTTCTCAAAAGGATTTCAACCAATTAAAAACTCAAACGAGCAATTAACAACCAGATTTAATCGTCTAGAGACGATAATTAATAGGTACTAAATTTCGGGTTGTTACAGACTCCCCTCCTTATAAAAATTGCGTCCCCGCAATTTTCATAATTAAGGTCGTCATTAACAATAAATTTTCTAACATAAACTGGTTAAGCTAGAAAAATAAAGGTAGAGAATTCAAACATCAAAGAAATCTTTTAATTTCATAAAAGAAATTCACAATTCTCAACAAAATATAACTATCAAATAGATAATCAGAAAACAACAAAACTGAATGAACGCAATTATCAGCAATATTCAATTATCAATTAGACAATTAGAATTCAGAAATTACAAAACAGCAATATCTAATTATCGATATGATAATTAGAAAACAACAAAATCTAATTATCAACAAAGATAATTAGAAAACAAAATTCCCAAATCGCAAAACTGCAAATATCTAGTTATCCAGCAGATAAGTAGAAAACACGAACTTTATAATCAGCAAAATTAGCAATTACCTAATTATCAAAATGATAATCAGATCTCAAATCGCAAATATTCAATTATCAAAAACGATAATCGAATTTTCAAATCACAAATATTTAATTATCTCAAACGATAATTAAACCACAAACCACAAGTATTCAATTATCACAAACGATAATCAAATCGAAAAATATTTAATTATCTCAAATGATAATCAAATCAACAAATATTTAATTATCAAAATGACAATAAGGAATCTCAAATATCCGATTATCAAAAACGATAATCAGAAATAACAAATATCCGATTATCAAAAACGAGAATCAGAAATCACAAATATCCGATTATCAAAAACGATAATCAGAAATCACAAATATGCGATTATCAAAAACGATAATCAGAAATCACAAATATTCGATTATCAAAAACGATAATCAAAAATCACAAATATTTCAATTAACGAGTCTGGAATTAACCGAAATAGTAAAAGTATGGTTCCATACTCTGTACTTTTGCTAAATCGTTTAAATCTCTTTATTGTTTCCTTGAAAGTGCAAAATTGTGTATTCTAAAAATAACATTTCACATTCACAAATGGACAAGTCCGGAATTAAGCGAATCAGTAAAAGAAAGGGGTCATACTCCTCGATTTTGCTGAAACGTTTAAATCGCTTCCTCATTCTTTTGAAAATGCAAACTGTAAAAATTTTGAAAACAATTTTAATTTATATTTTGAAACAACTTTTAAAAATAACGAATTTTGAAAACACGTGATTAAATTAGCAATATCAGTAGCAACTTGGATAAGGAAATTGCACTTCTCAAAATATCGTAAAAACGGATAACAAAATCGGGAGAACCGCTTTTAAATCCATTTTAAAATTGACGGTTACTGAAGTTAACACGTCAAAATCTCATCAAAATAACTGACATCAAAATATAATACCAATGAATTTTCATACATCAAAAATGTCACAAGAATCTTCTCAAAGATAGAAAGGGATACCATACCCTAAACTTGTATTCATAACAAGTCAATGACACACGAATTCACCAATGCACCAAAAATTGATAAAACTTATCAATAGAAATCACGAAAATTGGTGAAGCACAAATTCTAGAAATCATCACAAGAAATCCAGAAAACAAAAATTCTAGAAATCTACACAAGAAGTCCTGAAAACACAAATTCTAGAAATCTACACAAGAAATCCAGAAATCACAAAGAGGGGGAGGCCTATCACAAAACGGGAGTATGAAAACTCAAAACACCGGTATCACAAAATGAGACGCTATCTCATGGTGGCTAACCATTAAATTTTGACACACGAATGGTCCGAAGACCATGGGGCGCTACCCCACATATGTGATGGCGAAACATCACACAAACGGGGTTTAGTCTCCCTCGCAGACAAAGAGACATCGCAAAATCGCTAGTCTAAATCATAAAAAGAAAAGGGGAAGGCCTATCACAAAATGGGAGCATGAAAACTCACCGACCGGTATCACAAGAATGAGAAGCTATCTCATGGTGGCCAACCATTAATTTTTGACACACGAATGGTCCGAAGACCGTGGGGCGCTACCCCACATATGTGATGGTGAAACATCACACAAACGGGGTTTAGTCTCTCTCGTAGACAAAGAGACATCGCACAATTGCTAGTCTAAATCAAATCACAAAGATGATCATCAAGAAGTGTCAATTACATTAAGTTAGTGAATATAAGAGTTAAACTTCATGTCCCATATCCACTTGCTTAACTCAAATATTTACGAACAAACTGTAGATCTTCACTAGAAAATTGTCACAAAAGGTTCAATTGAACAAGTCCAGGAGTTAACCGATGAAGTAAACGCAAGCCTTTCATACCACTTGTTTTACTAAGCCGTTTAATTCAATTTCTCATACGAGTGAAATAAAGGTTTGTATATACTAATAGATTGGAAAATGGTTTAGGAAAAGAGCTTTGTAGTAAAATAGTTTTGAAATCGTTTGGAGAAAAGGATTTTAATATTTACTACTAGTATAGAAAACCTTTATATTTTTAAAGTGACAAATCACAAAAATGATTATAGAAACAATCAATCACAAGAATTCACATACAAAGATATGAATAGAATCCAAAGAAATCGATACTGAATCCATCAAAAAGTATGTTCACCAAAATCACAAAAAAAATGTCATTAAAGTTGCTAATAAATGATAGCAACAAATCAGGGAAATGATCAAGAATCGATTAAATTTGGAAACCAAATCAATTCACTAAAATTCACATTCGAAGACGTGAATAAAATCCAAAGAATTCGATTCCAAATTCATCAAAGTGGAAATACCCAAAAATTCCAGAAATAGAAGTTATCAAAGTCGACAAAGGTGATAACAACTAATTGGAAAAGAAGAATCGATTATCAATTGGAAAAACAAAGTAAATGAGCATAAATGCATAAATGACTTCAATAAAAATAAGAATCAAGTCAATGCCGAAGTCAACAATTAATGGCCATTGTCGAGTACAAAATGAATCAACGTCATCATCAAAGAGCCCAACGACAAACAAAGTCAGAGTCTTGGAAATCAAGAAATTAGCAATTTCTCAAAAACAAAGTGACCGAAGTCGAATGGAAATCAAGCCAAGGAAAACAAAAAATATCAAGTTCAAAATCGCTGAGATTCGAACTAGATATGACTGAAAAATCAAAATCACTCAATTTGCAAACGGTCGAGCTATTTTTCATCAGTGTAACAGGTGCACAATGACACCCATAGCATAGCACAAAAGTGGAACAAAGTCCAGAGGTCAAAATAGCTTTAATTGGCCAAATTCGAACAAAATCAACATCGGCTAAATCAATTCAAAGCTGAAAACACAAGAACAAAATCCTCATCATCAAAAACCCAACTTGAGTTCACAAAGAAAACGAAGGCAGAAGCCAAAATACTTTCACGAAATCAAAATCAAATACACATGAATAAGCGTTAGGAATTCATACCTAACGATCAAAGATAATCATATGTAAAGATGAGAGATAAAACATCGACAAATAGTTGTAACATATGCTCCATCTAAGTTATGTTTTATAATTGTCCTAAACCCCAGGCTCTGATACCAAGCTGTGACGCCCCACCTCTATACCCACGCTAGACAAGAACATTACGGTGTAATGCTGTCAACTAGCACGGAGAATAAGGCTGTTGAGGAGCGACCATCCGTGTAATTGCTTTGTGCGAGCACCGATATGTCAGATAGTATAACAAGCATTTCATTTTTGGAGGAAATCCGACATACCGATACAAATTCAAAGCTACTACACAGTGGCTATAATAGTTTAGGACAATAAATATAAAAATAACACAGATAATATAAGTGCGGAACACAGATAGAACAAAAAGTCTCATATATATAATAACTGATGTCAGTTACAATACATTTGACACAATACGAATGATACAACTATAACTGTCGACTCTAGAAGTTATATATATACAAGTACATTATCAACTAATATACATGAATACATATCAACCTAAAACAATACACTAACTACTACAAAGAGACGAAGACCACTTCAAAAGATATGAAAAGTCTTCATAGCTCGAACGGCAACCCAAAGCAAGAAATCTAAAACCTGAAATAACTCGGGTCTGACCCGAGTATTAAATTCAAAAGAAAATAATACACGGGTCAGTCTAATTCAAACTCAGTTATTAATGCACAGAAGCAATAATAATCAAATATCAAATAAACGACAGTCACAGAAATCTCGTATATCCAACTCTTCGATAAGAGAATCGGATAACGGCAGATATAACACTAAACAGTGTTAAGCAACAATCAACAGATTTAAATCATCAACAAAGATAAGTGAAAAGGATTATCAATGAAGATAATTGAGAAAACAACAGAATTGTCTAAACGGCAATTAACAACAAAAATCACCCACTTAAACCAAATCAAAATACAATTTCAAAATATTGAATTGGATACACAAAACAATTAAAACAATTGAAATATCACTTAAAAATGTCAATTCTGGTAGGGTGCAGTACACGCACGCATGTACTGCCTCGCCACTACAGCACGTGAAACATGCAAAAGATCAGGAAATGCACAATGAAAGCTCACAAACGAACACAAGGTCAAACCCAAATTATCGGGTTCAACACAAGTGCAATAAAATAATGTCACAACTTTCAGCACAAGGTCAAATCCGAATATAAGCTGGATTTAACACAATGTACAAATCAATGTACAAGTATAGGAAAATGGTCAAGGCATCTAAACAAGTCTCGACCAAAAATCAATGACTCAAGTCAAGCTACTCAATATATCAAGTACATAAAGGCAACTACACATTATAAATGAACCCGAACCAAGAAATGTCAAAGCAGGCACAAAATATGGCAACATAGCTTGACTCAAGTTAAGGTCAGGTCAGACCAGATAAAAACATCTGAATACACCAATGAATCAAGACAGTGAACTGAAGTGAAGGCATTAACTGCCACTCAAAAGAGCAGACATTTTTCAACCCAAAATACAAAACCAGTGACACAATAATTGTCAAAACATAGACTCAAGTAAGTAATAGCAAGCAATATAATGGTCAAAACAACTTCAGTGAAGCTGTAGTGACTCGAAGAAATTAATCAACCCAAATCAATAGAAATGAACACAGTGGCAATAGAGGTGTACCCAACAGAAGTGTACAAAGTACAACTACTTCAATGACACAGACACAGAAGTATCACTGACACAGACAAATGCATAGTGAAGCCTGCAAGCACTTCAAACTCAACAACAACAAAATGCACAGAGGCATAGACAATGTCGAAGTCATTCCAACAAAAGTGCAGTGCAACTCAATGATGAAACAGTTTTAATATGTACCAATATGCTATGCAGTGAAGCCAAAGCAAAGAGTGCAACTCAATATGGCAACACAGCTACACAATGAAGCATGAATGCTACTGGAATGAAGTAGATCAAAGTGTGCACAGAAATAATGCAACACAGTGAACTGCAGGCAAATGCAACAGATGTATATGGTGATGCACAAATCCAAAGACTCAGCAATGCTTTATTATACAACATGTTAACTCATATTTTTGTGCCAACCTAAAATCTGCGACTCAAGACTCCGCGACCCAAGGAAGTTAGCGACCTAAGGGACTTAGCGACCTAAAGAAGTTAACGACCTAAGGGACTTAACGACCTAAGGAAGTTAGCGACCTAAGGGACTTAGCGACCTAAGGAAGTTAGCGACCTAAGGGACTTAACGACCTAAGGAAGTTAGCGACCTAAGGGACTTAGCGACCTAAGGAAGTTAGCGACCTAAGGGACTTAACGACCTAAGGGACTTAACGACCTAAGGAAGTTAGCGACCTAAGGGACTTAGAGAACTAAGGAAGTTAGCGACCTAAGGGACTTAACGACCTAAGGAAGTTAGCAACCTAAGGGACTTAGCGACCTAAGGAAGTTAGCGACCTAAGGGACTTAACGACCTAAGGGACTTAACGACCTAAGGGACCTAACGACTTAAGAGGCAGAACGACCTAACGACCTAAGGAATGTCACGACCTAAGAGCTTCACAACTTAGCAGACTCTACGACCTACCGACCTAAATGGGTTCACGACCTAACTCCAGAAAGAAGAGAGTGACCTAATGAGTTAAGGAGCTTCGCGACCTAACTACAGAGACGACTTAAAGCTTCACGACCTAACTTCACCAAGCAGCTTAACGAGCTAAAAGAAGAGAAAGGGGGCACGACCTATCTTAGGTCACTTACGATTTACCACTTCAGAAGAAACCGAGTGCAACTCCATCAGTCCAACTTCCTAAGTCGTGAGAGGACCACGACCTATCTTAGGTCACTCGCGACCTACGACCTAACTTCGGTCGTACGCGACCTAAGACTTGGGGCAAAATTTCTGTCCAGAATCAACTCCTATAAATACCCCCCTAACTCCAACGGCAAAAGGACATTTTTGGGCCGATCATTTTCTGAAGCATTTTTATTCTGCCGAATTCTCAACTCATCCAACATTTGAAGAGCTCTAATCACTCAAGACATTACAACAAGCTTTGAGAGCAATCTACTGCATTCAACATGAATTCGAGGAGATCTTCAACATCGAAGCTTGAGCTAATAGTCCAAAGTGTTTAAGAATCAAAATATGTTGTATTTTGAAGAGCATTGTATCATTTTGTAATCAGAATCAGTAATAAAGGAATTCAAAGTGGACGTAGGCTTGATCTCAAGCTGAACCACTATAAACTGCTGTCTTTTACCGCTTTTTCACTATTTTACTGCTTATTTCTTGTTCTCGTCACACGGTGGGTGCTTTCACAACTTTACTACACACCCGGTGTTATCGTTCAATTTTTAGCGTTAACTTTTTGGTGCTTTCACTGAGAACCCAACTCAGGCGATCATTCACCATTGCTTCACGGAAGTTTGTTGAAAAAGTTTCTTTCAAAATCAGAAGTCTATCAGACATAATGGCTCCTGGAAGAAAACGTAAGTCTATCAGATCTAATGATGACCGCGACAATACTACCCCTTCTCTTTCTCCAAGTGAAGCAGCTCCAAGCGTTGGGGTGACGCGAGAGGAATTAGATGCAGCCGTGTCTGGATTGTATCAGCAGGTTGAAACACAGAATAATCTGATGATGGAAACGCTGAATGCTCTGCTCGGGGCGAATCAAAGACCAGTAAACAATGAAGAAAACTTTGCTGATGCCATTCCCAACTCCGAAGGGAGAAATATTCCTCAAGGAAGATCTGGTGCCACTGAAGGGGCACCTCCCCAAGCTGAAGGATCCAGGCTATCACCAATTCTCCTCGAACGTTTGCCCGGACAAACTTCTGAGAAAATGACCGAAGCCTACTCTGCAAAGTCGCTAAACAATGAGGAGTATCTCTCCGGCATGATTTGGCAGATAATGAAGGAAAGCATGCAGAGAAATGAAGATGAGAGTGATTGGGGATTTGCTCCGAGTAAAACTCCATTTACTGAAATGATTCTGAAAGCTGAGTTTCCCAGAAAATTCGTTCCTCCTACCATTCCTGCGTATCGAGGAACAAGTGACCCGAATGAATTCCTGTACAAGTATGATTGGCACATGACTGGCGCCAAAGCGACTGATGAGATTAAATGCCGATATTTCCCAGTATACTTGGAAGGAGTGGCGCTACTTTGGTTTACCAAGCTTCCCGTACGATCTGTTGATCAATTTTCCGATCTAACTCGGAAATTCAAGGAACAATTCAGGTTATACACTTCAAGAGCAAAGGATATAATGTCTCTTTCAAGTCTCGAACAGAACCCTGGAGAACCCATCAAATCCTTCCTGAATCGCTTTAATATAGCCCTAGCTGAAGTTGATAACGCAGAACCGCAAATGGTTTTGACCTACCTAATGCGGGCTATTGACAAGACAAGCGAATTTGGAAAATGGTTGAAAATGAAGGAACCAAATTCGCTCGAAAAATTCTACAAAAAGGCTGATGAGTTCATGCGCCTAGAAAATCTCTCCGCGTCAGCTAAAGTTGTGACAACAGTGGTGGAGAATAATGCCACTGCTCAGAACAAAAAGGAATCTGCAAATCAGAAGAGGGAGAGTAACGGTGGAAAGAAGCAGAAGGACCTCAAAAAGCCCCGCTTTCTCAAGCCCTCAGATTTTACCCCTCTAACTGATACACCGGAAAATATTTTCATCGCCCCTAAAGATGCTGTTGAATATCCGAAGCCACCGGCAGTAAAAGTTGGAAAAAATGCTGTTCAAAGTGGGAGATTTTGCCAATTTCATAACCAACCAGGCCATGATACTAATGAGTGCCGTCACTTGAAAAGCTTGATTGAAGAATTGTTAAGAGAGAATAAGTTGCAGCAGTACGTGAAAAGGAATAGAAAGGACCCGTCTTCATCTAACCAGAAGCAGCAACTTCCTGCTCATTCATCTGGTTCAGGAGAGAAGCCTGCTGCACAAGAAACAGAAAGACCTGTAATCAATGTGATCACAGGAGGACCCCATCCAGCTGGCAGGAGTTGGGGTGAGATGGAAAGGTACGCTAGAGCTTTAAAATATGCCCCAGCTGAAGAAAGTGTCTTGGTCTTGGAAGATGCTGCGCCCCTGAAGTAGCAAAAGACTTTTCATGATGATATCATATTCAGAACCATGGATTCTGTTGGTGTGGAGGCTCCTACCGAGGACCCTTTGGTTGTTTCTGTCGGTATTGGACCGGCTATTGTAAGGAGGGTGCTGGTTGATAGCGGCGCCTCATGCAACATACTCTTTAAGAAGACATTTGACCAATGAAAATCCCAATGGCAGACGTACAAGCTTCATCTCAGAAGATTGCCGGATTTACAGGGGAGCCGAAACAGCCAATTGGAACAGTGGACTTGTTTGTTGAATTGGGAGAAGGATATAAGAAGGTGGTTAGGAAACAAACTTTTATAATTGTTGATGGATTCTCCGCCTATAATGCCTTCTTGGGTCGGCCTACTCTAGCTGCTTTCAAGGCCGTCCTCGCCCCGTGGTGCCTAACAATGAAATTTCCTACTGATAATGGGGTTGCTGTCATTAAGGGAGATCAGAACGCGGGACGAGAATGTTATCTTGTTGAACTCCGAGAGGCCAGGAAAAGAGAAATGGGAAAAGATGCGGCAGCTCCGCTCCGCATCAAGGAACCAACCTTGTAGCAACTATGGGGTGGCCCCTGTACCGGCGAACACATCAATGCAAGGAAAGAAATAGATCCCAGAAAAGCCATTACAGGGGAAAATAGAGTGGTACCCGTGGAAGTAACGGTACCAATACCCGTCGATTTGAAAGACCCAAACAAAGTACTCAATGTGGGTTCACAACTAAGCATAATAGTTCAAAACACGCTGATATCATTTTTAAAAGCAAATCTAGATGTGTTCGCTTGGTGTCATGCTGATATGTGTGGGATCTCTCATGAAATTGATGTGCATACTCTGAATATCGATCCAAAATTCACAACAGTTAAACAGAAAAGAAGAACCCAAGGTCCAGAAAGGTCAGCAGCTCTAAAGGAAGAAGTAGATCGGCTCATGGAGAACGATTTCATCAAAGAATCCACTTATCCAAATTGGGTTTCAAATCCAGTACTGGTTAAGAAGGCAAATGGAAAGTGGAGAGTATGCATCGACTTTTCAGATCTGAACAAAGCTTGCCCTAAAGACTGCTTCCCATTGCCTAGAATCGATCAATTGGTGGATGGAACAGCTGGGCATGAGTTGTTATCTTTTATGGATGCTTACTCCGGATACAATCAGATTATGATGCATGAGTCAGATCTGGAAGACACAAGCTTTATCACAGATGTGGGTCTCTACTGCTACAAAGTTATGCCTTTCGGACTGAAGAATGCTAGGGCAACCTACCAAAGACTCGTCAATGCTATGTTCAAACCTCATATCGGCAGAACTATGGAAGTTTATGTTGATGATATGTTGGTAAAGTCAAAGAAAGCAATAGGCCACATGGATCACTTGGCGGAAATGTTTACAATTCTTCGAAAGTACGGAATGAAGCTCAATCCATTGAAATGTTCGTTCGGGGTAGAGTCCGGAAAATTCTTGGGTTTCATTGTGAGCGCTAGGGGCATCGAGGCCAATCCTACTCAAATCACAGCTCTGAGAGAGGTCAAAGCCCCTAAAACAAAGAAAGAACTGCAAAGCCTCAATGGAAAAGTTGCTGCTCTGAGTCGTTTCATTTCCAAAGCCACAGACAAATGCATTCCCTTCTTTGACGCTCTGAAGAAAGGAAAGAAAATTTTTGAATGGACTCCTGAATGCCAGAATGCTTTCGATGAACTAATTCGTCATATGGAAACACCTCCAGTTCTTTCCAAGCCTAGTGATGGTGAAGATCTTTTCATCTATTTAGCAATTTCATCTCATGCTCTCAGTGCAGCACTTGTACGGGAAGATATGAAAATACAGGGTCCAGTCTATTACGCCAGCAAACGGTTTACTGGGGCAGAGATGAATTATTCAAAAATAGAAAAACTTGCTTTTTGTTTGCTAATTGCTTCTAGGAAGTTGAGGCCATATTTTCAATCTCATCCTATCAGGGTCCTTACTGATCAACCTCTAAAGCAAGTCCTGTATCGTCCTGAAACTTCGGGTCGTCTTTTGAAATGGAACATTGAACTCAGCCAATATGACATCACTTACCATCCCCGAAGAGCAATCAACGAACAAGCTTTAGCGGATTTCATTGCGGAATCTATTGACAAAGGTGACAGTGAGAAAGAAACAACTGATGGCGTTCAAATCCAGTGGAAGTTGTATGTTGACGGTTCGAGAAATGATTATTGTTCTGGGGCAGGGGTTGTGCTTGAAACCCCCGAAGGACAATCATTGTGTTATGAACTGAGACTGGAATTTCCTTCAATAAACAATGAAGCAGAGTATGAAGCTCTTATTGCCGGTTTGAAAATTGCCAAGGAACTGAACATCAAAGTGTTACAGATTTTCAACGATTCCCAACTTATTGTTTGCCAGGTAAAGAAAGAGTTTCAAGCTAAAGGTAGAAATCTGCCCGCATACTTGTCAAAGGCATGTGAGCTTCTCGAAGATTTTGATCATTACACGATAAGTCACATTCCTCGAGTAGAAAACATGAAGGCGGATTCTCTAGCAAAGTACTCAAGTTCTGGAGAGGCTCAATTATTGGGATTAGTCCCTGTGGAAGTTCTGTCGGCTCCAAGCATTGATGAGATGGATATTGATTGGATTATGGCTGCGTCTCAAGAGCATGAATCGTGGATGACTCCAATCAAAGAATATCTACTCAATGGTTCCCTGTCAGAAAATTCTAAAGAACGCCGAAAGCTGTTGAGGAAAGCGTCAAGATATATAATTCAAGATGGCCGATTATACAGACGGGGATTCTTAACCAAGGAAGAAGCCAAGACGATTCTAGCTGAGGTACACGGAGGAGAATGTGGGGATCATTCAGGTGGCCAAACTCTATCCAAGAAAGTTCTCCGATATGGGTATTTCTGGCCAGACATTAATCGAGATGCTGCTACTTACTCCCGGAAGTGCGACAAGTGCCAAAGATTTGCAAGAATCCCAAAAGCGCCTTCCACCGAACTCACGCAAATGGTCAGCCCATGGCCGTTCGCCATTTGGGGAATAGACTTGATTGGACCATTACCAATCGCTAAATCTGGAATCAAATATGCTATTGTTGCTGTTGATTATTTCACTAAATGGGCTGAAGCTGAACCCTTGGCCACTATTACCTCTAAAAAGATGATAAATTTCGTAACTAAAAAAATATCATTTGCAGGTATGGTGTGCTGCAGAAGATAATCACAAACAACGGTACTCAATTTGAAAGTGAAGAATTCCAGGACTTTTGCAAACGGTTCAGAATTCGAAAAAGCTTCTCAGTAGTGGCTCATCCGCAGGCAAATGGGAAAGTGGAAGCAATGAACAAAATTATCAAGTCAACCATCAAAAAGCAACTCGAAAAAGCAAAAGGTGGTTGGGTCGATAAGCAGCCACTAGCACTATGGGCATACAGAACTACTCACAAAACTGCGACTGGGAACACTCCATTTTCACTGGCATATGGATCAGAGGCAATGATTCCAGTGGAAATAGAAGTTCCTTCACACAGAAGAATTCATTTCAACGAAATTGAAAATGAGAAACTGCAACTCGAAGCCCTTGATTTTCTTGATGAAAAAAGAGAAGAAGCTAGGCTCAGAGTTTCAGTTTATCAACAAAGGATAGCCAGGCACTTCAACTCTAAAGTTCGCCAACGCAGCTTTGAGGTCGGAGACTTAGTCTTGAAAAGGATCATGAAAGCAACCGGGGTGTTTGGGCCAAACTGGGAAGGGCCATATGTCATAGGCAATAAACTTCTTGATGGCACTTTCAAACTCATAACTGTTGAAGGAGATCCAATTCCAAGAGCCTGGAACAGCAACCACTTACGTCTTATTTTACTTAAAAAAAAGCTTTGCTCAAAATTGTAAAATAGTGATGGATGTATCAGTTGTATTGTAAGACATTGTAAATCATCGCAAGTTAATAAAAGCTATAAAGTGGATGTAGGCCCGATTCTTGGCCGAACCACTATAAATCTTGTGTTCTTTACTATTTTATAATGCCTGTTTCATTTCGATATGTAAATACTTTAAAATGTATTGCTAAAATGTCGATTCAAAATTGCAGGACATTAAAACAAGGCTTACTCGTCATAGAGCCAAGCGACCCCTATAAGTCACTTATTAAGCAAATACCAAGCAACAAAAATTCCAGATTCAAATCCCATATAAGAAGAACTTCACATAAAAAGTCGGCGACTCCACTGTATCAAGCCCTCGTTAACTGGTTGTGATCGTCAGTATAAATAGACATCCAGCTAGGTAACTTGCGTGTGTCCCATGAAGTCATTCAACAGTGAAGTCCACTTCTTTGGATAAAGCAATTTGCTTGCAAAGGAGAAGGAAGACGCGCTTGGAAACGGTAATAAAGGATCGCTGATGAGAAGATGATGAGAAAACATGGGTAAGCAAACAGAAACGCAACCTCCCTGGAACACCAACCAAAACCCTCTAATGAGGCACGCCAAAAAATGAAAGTGCTTTCCTCAATCAAAAAAGATTGGTGGAACCGCCGGAGGGGCACCTTCCCAAGCTGAAGGAACAGGGCCCTTGTTAATTGATTTCGATCGTTTGTACAAACGAACATCCAATCAAGCAACTTACGTCTGCCCCGTGGATCCATTCAACCATGAGAAAGTAACTTCCAGGCAATCCAAAAGTCCTCTTCGGAGGCACAAGCCCTCTTCGGAGGCACAAGCCCTCTTCGGAGGCACAAGCCCTCTTCGGAGGCACATGCCCTCTTCGGAGGCAAAAGCCCTCTCCCGAGGCACCGCAAGCCCTCTTCGGAGGCACATGCCCTCTTCGGAGGCAAAAGCCCTCTCCCGAGGCACCACAAGCCCTCTTCGGAGGCACAAGCCCTCTTCGGAGGCACAACTCTTCAAAGAAGCCCTATTCAGAGGCATGTCCCAAAATAGAATGCTCGAACAAAAAAGCCTTCTCCGGAAGCACATTTCAACTCTCAAAGGAAGGTTAACTTATTCATCTCAAAAAGTTCTTTCTAAAAAGTTGAAATGCTACATAAAGCCCTCTTCGGAGGCATACTTTACTGCATAAAAAATTACACTTCTCAGAAATATGAAGTGGCTATCTCCGAAGGTTGAAGCATGAAACCTCTTCCAAAAAACGAGATACGCTCTATTAAAAGCAGAATGATTCTTCCCTTAAAAGTGGAATAGTTATTCTCCGAAATAAGAGTATCAGTCTTGTCAAAGCAAGAGATATTGCAATGTACTTGTGGTATGGGGGCAATATTATATAATGTAGCTACATTAACAAAAGTAATATACAAGCAACATACCACATGTTCATCACAATATCACACAAAGAAAATATGGAATAAATGCATTCTCAAACACAAAGACGAAAAGTTCGTACAAGTAAAAAGAATCGTTTATTCTACACTTAAAATGAGAAATAAATGTATTCACACATACACAAGAATTTGTACAAGTGAAGGAATTATTTTATTCAATACTATGAAAATTCTTTACATGTGCAGATATCAAGAAAAAGCGAGGACCGGTACCCGCACAATTTCCGGTCAATACATGCAAAAAAGCAAAACGAGAAGGAAAAGATCCAGCTTGTCATCCCTACTTCCCGCCACCTTTGGAGCTCTTACCCGGTTTGATGGTTAGTTTCGGAATCCGACGTGGACGGGTTGGAGAAGGAGGGGTAGTCGGATCTTCTTCTGCTTTGTCTTCTCCGGCGGCAGTGCTTTTCTTCTTCTTCCTTATCGCACGCTTCCCCTTCCTCTTCGAAGAAGACTCACTTCCCGGAGAGAGCAACGTGGAAAGTTTTGTTTCATCATCAAATGACTGCTCCGGAGTCTTCTCACTGTCCTCCGTCTCTTCCGCTTTCTGCTCCTGGGAAGCAGGAAGATCCTCTAAGTCCTGAAGGGCTGCTATCTGCTCTTCCTGCGACCCTGGCTGAGAAGCGGGAGTAACTTGAAGGGATGGAGGAGGAACAGCTGGAAGAGGAGGAGAGTGCACAATGCTTGGTGCTTCCGCTACAGAAGAAAAGAAGTCAAAATCAGTATTCTCCGAAAAAAGAGAAGATATTGGATCACCAGGACTTAAGTAATAAGTGAGAAATTCATCAAGATCGATTGAATCAAATGAATAATCCACTTGAGCCAGATCTGAATCGAAGTTACCTGGAGAAGTCGGTTTTGACATTTCAATTTCAAATTTTTCAGCCTCAAAGTCTTGTTGGCTCTTTTCCTCAATTTGGGTAAGGGGAGACTCGGTAGTGACGGGCTTAGCCTCAACGTCTTTTGCAAGAGGAGAAAAGTGAGAGCTGGAACCCACGATATCAACGTCGGTCAAAGTCGAAGTGTGGACAGGGGCAGTTAAAGATATTTTCTTTTCTGGATGTTCTTCTGCCACTATTCCAGCTCTAGCTTCAGCGAGTTGCTCTTTTCCTCTAGCAAGAGCGGCACGAGTATCATCATCAAGGTAAAGTGCCTCAAGCTCCGTCTCGTTGTAGCCAGCTCCGCCGAGCATATCGATCGAAGCCTCCCATACTTCAGCTAGGGTGATTTCATATTTTGGTCCCAAGAACGAGAGACTCCCGCGCCCCAAGACACTGTGAATGTAAAAGTCAAATAAAGTAGAGTCGATGCTGGCTTTGGTTGCCTCGTGAGACTCTTCGGCTGCAATTTGTCCGGCAACCGCATCATCGCGCTCCTTCTCAACTTTAAGAAGTCTAGCCTTTAGCATTTCGATCTCCATGTTCTGGGAATTATTTGTTTCCCGCAGCTCAGCGTTTTCTTTGCGATATTTCTCAGTAATATGCTGTTCAGCTGCAAGTTTCATCTCGGCGTCCCTTTGAGCAGCGTGCGCATCTCGCACTTGTTTCTGAAAAACTTCCTCTTTCTGGGAATGAGAAGCGGAAGATGTAGCAAGATCCTCTTTGAGCTTCTTAACTAGAGACTCGAGTCTTGTATTATCGTCGGCAATGCTCGACATTTCTGCATCATGTTGCTTGACAATTTTCTTCCACTCCGAGTGATCATTTTCCATTGTCAGCATGGCCTCAAGATTCATGTGGTTGACCCTTTGAAGTTCATCAACCAGTTTCTGCCATCCAGACATTCTCTCAATGTCAAGCTTAATGGCATCAAGGTTCCTCAGCATGGCCTGCTTATCGATAGGGACCAAATCTAAGTCAAAGCGCACTCCTTTTAAGCACCAATTCAGAAATCGGCTTTGAAGTGTTGAAGGGCCATCTTTAACTTGATACTGAGGGTTGTTTATTATTGCTTGGATGTCAGACTTCTTTAAGGCAGGAGAGCGAGACGAGATATTAGAAGAGATAGGAGCGTCAGTTTTTTCAGAAATTGCAGACGCGTCCTTTTCATCAAGTCTAACCCGTTTACTCGGGTCTTTAGTAGCATGGCTCTTCCCTTTATCGTCATGATATTTTCTTTTGTGGGAGTCATCATCCCTTCTTCTCTGCTGCTCTTCGTAGGCTTGCCTCTCTCGAGCTTTTCTAACTGCTCGCTCTTCGTCAGATTCTTTGCGAGTGGGGAGATAGCGTCCGTAATCGTAAGAATCGCGCCCTCCATAGCGCCGAAAGTTGTCATAATATGAGCCACTTCACCCCATTAAAGAACCTGAGATTGAAGAAAAGACAAGTCTTAGATATTTTTGAAGTAGAAAAGTTAAATGCATATAAGTGCTTAGCATCCTAAGTGTGTGTGGTGTGCAAGCTACGCGCGTCAAACTACAAACCACTCTGTGGTGTAGGAATGGTAACAGCTTGTGTAGGAGGAGTTGTAGTTTGTCGCAAAGAAGAAGTCGCTTCAACAACAGGAGAAATCACTTTTGAAATGTCGTCTTTAAAAAGCTCCTGAGAAGTTATCATTATATCGCTCAAATCATCAAAAGTATCATCGACGTGATGCCCAGCCGAACTCTCTTTTTCAACTTCCACATTAGCCGTCTTTTCAGAAATTTGTGGATTTTCTTCCTCTTCAATAACTGGCGAAAGTGTTAACTTGCCAGACGACCCCACGACATTGGTAGAAGTAGAACACTTCACCATTGGAGTTTCAGTGGTGGGTTCTTTCAGTAAAAGTTCTTTAGCAGGAACTGGGGCATCTGGCGTCATTGCCGGAGAATCAGGAATTTCATGAGGCTGGATGGAACGGGAAGAATGTAGAAGTTTGAACTGGTGCAAAAGTTCATCTTTCAACAAGAATTTGGCACTTCTTTCTTCCATGGTCACAGCATTTAAAGTTTCGAAGATAGACTTGAGGCTAGGATTTCTAAGCGGGGGAGGAAGTGCTGAAAAAAGGAAAGAATGAAAATAAACATTTGATAATTCGGGTTTCAAAAAGCTCATGAGAAGAACAAAGAAAGGCAATCTTACTCCCGACTCTCCAAACGGCGTAGAATCTCGGTGAACATCGGACAAAGAAGAATTGACTTAGAAACCCGTGAACACTATCGGGTAAAACCAAAATCAATCTCTGATTTCTGGCGCCTCTTACGAGCACGATTGAAGGATGATCTTTGTTCTTTGAAAAGGTGCACAAATAGCAAATTTCATCGAAGCTCGGGAGACGGTCGAGCGTCCTCCTAAACAGAACACACAATCCCATCAGAACGGCATAACCGTTGGGGTGTAGCTGGAAAGGCGAGATAGCTAATCGAAGGAAAAGTTCTCGGAGAAATTCGTTGAAAGGTGGAATAGTTCCGCTTAAGCACATCTGGCGATTCACTGCGACAAAACCGGGAGGTGGCCTGTCAGCTGTGTCATTTGCTCCAGGGAATATAGCATCTGATTCGGCAATACCGAACTGGGTACACAGTTGTCTGAAAACTTTGTGGCTTAAAGTGGTCGGAGTTCTTTCCGGAGGATCGGTCAGTGGATTAGCAATCGGGAAAGCTTCTCCGGCTGGTCTTGAATCTTCTTGTTGAGATGTCATTCTACACAATCAACTGGATATTCAAATTTGAAGGTGCACGTTTCCTAAAAAGTGTGAAGTGTTGTGCAAAACTAAAATGATAACAAGCAAGTATAACTGAAATTGAGATAATTGACATTTGTCGATTATAAAGTTTCGAGACTTGTCATTTTAAGTTCAAATACAATGTTGTGTTGATCCAAACAAATCAGCTTAGGTTGATCATTTCAGCTTTGCTTTAATACTTCATTTGAATTTATCATTTCAAAGCATTTCATTCACAAAATTCATGTAAGTTAATTGTTCTTTGTCAACTAATCTGTCATGCGATGTGGGCAGTCAATGGCAGTATATTTGTCCCATTTTTCTGCAAATGTTGTTTTTAAACAGGTTATTAGCATTAAATCAAGACAATCTGAAAAGAAATGCAACACAGTTTAAATTTAAAGTTCAGTCAACTTCTGGCCAAATTTCACAAGTCCTAGGTCGTCCAGCGACCTATCATAGGTCGAGGCATTTTTAGGTTGTTCAGCGATCTAGCATAGGTCGGAATCTTCATAGGTCGCACAGTGCAAGTTAAAAGGTTCAAAGCAATGCAGATTTGTTCAAGTCCTAGCTCGGCCGCGACTTAAAGCCTATGTCGCAGGAAAGTTAGGTCGTGCAGTTTTTTGGTCGTGCGATTCTTAGGTCGTGCAGTTTTTAGCTCAAGCAACTCTTAGGTCGTTCAGCACCAACTCTTAGGTTGTAGCTATCCTTAGGTCGTAAGAATCCTTTGGTCGCGAATTGTCTTAAGTCGCTTGAGACCCCTACGCTGCTAACTTCCTCTCCACGCCACCACCCACCAGACCCGATAACCCGTTACCAACTACACATATAAATCCATCGTCTTCTTCATCCCTTCATATCACCGAATCACCCCAAAAGCAATTCAAAACATCCCCAATCCATCGTAAATTCAACACATTACTGCGCATTCATAAATCAGCCAAAGCAGCGATCAAAAGTCGATTACGACAATCACTCAAGACGAAGCACAACTCATAGAATGGGGCTAAGGTCAAAAAATGGGGATTCAAGATTCGACGATGATTATGGTGGGATGGAGTTCAAATTCACTTACGAGATGTAGTGGTGAGGATGAATCGGTGACTAGAATGGGTTGAATTCGCCTTTGGAAACTCGGAAATTTTTCAATGGCAGAGCGGGAAGTCAAAGTAATTAAGTGAGGAAGAAGCTCACGACCTAACTAATTTATATGAGGCTGAGAGAGGAAGGCGAATAGGCGTACGAGTTATCACGAGTTTTAGGTCGTTCATGACCTAGCAAAGTTAAGTCGAAGCACACGACCTATGACATAGGCCTGCACTTCGAAGGGAAAATGTTAACTCATATTTTTGTGCCAACCTAAAACTCTGCGACTCAAGACTCCGTGACCCAAGGAAGTTAGCAACCTAAGGGACTTAGCGACCTAAAGAAGTTAACGACCTAAGGGACTTAACGACCTAAGGAAGTTAGCGACCTAAAGGACTTAGCGACCTAAGGAAGTTAGCGACCTAAGGGACTTAATGATCTAAGGAAGTTAGCGACCTAAGGGACTTAACGACCTAAGGGACTTAACGACCTAAGGAAGTTAGCGACCTAAGGGACTTAGCGACCTAAGGAAGTTAGCGACCTAAGGGACTTAACGACCTAAGGGACTTAACGACCTAAGGGACCTAACGACTTAAGAGGCAGAACGACCTAACGACCTAAGGAATGTCACGACCTAAGGAATGTCACGACTTAAGAGCTTCACAACTTAGCAGACTCTACGACCTACCGACCTAAATGGGTTCACGACCTAACTCCAAAATGAAGAGAGCGACCTAATGAGTTAAGGATCTTCGCGACCTAACTACAGAGACGACTTAAAGCTTCACGACCTAACTTCACCAAGCAGCTTAACGAGCTAAAAGAAGAGAAAGGGGGCACGACCTATCTTAGGTCGCTTACGATTTACCACTTCAGAAGAAACAGAGTGCAACTCCATCAGTCTAACTTCCTAAGTCGTGAGAGGACCACGACCTATCTTAGGTCACTCGTGATCTACGACCTAACTTAGGTCATACGCGACCTAAGACTTGGGGCAAAATTTCTGTCCAGAATCAACTCCTATAAATACCCCCCTAAATCCAACGGCAAAAGGACTTTTTTGGGCCGATCATTTTCTGAAGCATTGTTATTCTGCCGAATTCTCAACTCATCCAACATTTGAAGAGCTCTAATCACTCAAGACATTACAACAAGCTTTGAGAGAAATCTACTGCATTCAACATGAATTCGAGGAGATCTTCGACATCGAAGCTTGAGCTAATAGTCCAAAGTGTTTAAGAATTGAAATATGTTGTATTTTGAAGAGCATTGTATCATTTTGTAATCAAAATCAGTAATAAAGGAATTCAAAGTGGACGTAGGCTTGATCTCAAGCTGAACCACTATAAACTGCTGTCTTTTACCGCTTTTTCACTATTTTACTGCTTATTTCTTTTTCCCGTCACACGAGTGGTGCTTTCACAACTTTACTACACACCGGGTGTTATCGTTCAATTTTTAGCGTTAACACAACATCAACTTCTACAACATGGTCAGACACTTCAATGATCATGACAGTGGTCGTAGCAAAACCAAAAGCAACATCAACTACACTAAAAGGTATCAATGACAAGTGCAGCAGCAACAGGACAATGAAGCTTCAAGTAAAGACCGAAGCCGAGCATGTTAAACCAAGTCAACCAAGAAAATTGAGAAAGTCAGAACTAAAATAAAAGAGGAAAGTTCTCTGCCGTCTTATTCAAGTATATGAAAAGGTCAGAGATAAATCTCAAAATCAAGTCCAGATTCAAAACCGTGGAAATCAAGTTTCACCATATATGAAAGTATATTCGCATGTGAATTAGTCAAGAATATCTCAATCATCCAAACGAAAATCAGCGACGAGAGAAACAAGTTGACAAATTCAAAAATATTATCAGACGAAATCAAGCAGTTTAATACGAACGAGATAATAGGGTTTCGAACCCTATATAAACACACAATACATCATCGGCAAAACCAATTCAAAAGCAAAGACAACAAGAACAAAAAATCAATTTCCAGACGAACGAAGATCGACTTCAAAATCCAAACGAACCAAGTAATCACGAAATCACAAGTTCAAAAGCGATAAAGTTTGAATTAAATGTGAGTGACAAATAATCACTCACCTTTGCAAAACGAGGCAGCCGTTAGCGACCAGCGATCGAACAATTTGGAGTCGAAGCCGTGAAGATCGAAGAAATCGAAGCATCTGCAATCAAATTGACATAGCGACACCTTCTCCAAAAGCCCTAGCTTCGAAAGAGGAACGAATGAGAGACAAGCCGCCATTTTTATTTCTCCCTCGTTTTGATTTAGGGTTGTGAAAATGATAAAGGGGGAACAGTTTGAATGAATGCCAGAAAAAAGAAAGAAACGGTAGTGGGTATCTTCTATTCATCAAAACAAATGGGCCAACTAAAATAGAAAAGTATATTTATTTAAAGCCCGAATAACTTTTAACCGTTTCTCAAAAGGATTTCAACCAATTAAAAACTCAAATGAGCAATTATCAACCAGATTTAATCGTCTAGAGACGATAATTAATAGGTACGAAATCTCGGGTTGTTACAGTTTGACCCGAGCATTACATCAAAGTAACACCCGGGTCAGGTTGGAACCCAGCGTGAGTAAACCCATATAACATGGAATACAAAAAACATACAACTTATATAAAGCCCGGGTAACTCATATCAATATACAAATTTATGATTTGTTACTATCATCACTTATTTCACACAGCAATTCCTAAATACCAAAACTTCGATTAACTGGTTCAATTTACTTAAATCATTTCATTTCAGTCTATTGGTTTTACATACCAATTTATGAAGAATCGAAGTGGTTTCGGTATTTTCTAACACCCGACTCCAGTTTCTTCGAATTCAATACCACCTTATCTCAATTTATTCAATCATTTATAAGCAAGATAATTTAGTCATACCATTTAATAAATTAAATTAATTACTTCAATCTCCCTTAAATCCTGCTTATTTAACATTAATCCTACTAATTAATTAAATAATTTATCTTTAAATTAACTACACTCATTACTTAGCCTTAGTTAATCATAAATAGTAATTAATCATCTTGTAATTACTTTTCTTAATTAATTAACTCCTTAATTCATTATATTAATCTTTTCATAAATTACACTAATTAATTAATCCTTAATTCCTCCATTAAGTAATTATACTCTTAATTAATTACCTTGGCAAATCATTAATCCCATCACCAACTTACTCTCAAATCAATTATATTAATTAATCCTTTAATTAATAACATCAAGTGATTAACCCTTGACCACTTCCACTTAATTACTTCCATAAGTAATTATTCTTAATTATAAATGAGTAATTAACCTTTCATTACTTCGCTAATTAATTATCCTTAATTAGTCTTATCCTTTAAAGATAAACTCTTTATTTATTTTAAATATTTATTCCAATTATTAACTTCATTAAATTCAATTTAGAAATCAATATATATATATATATATATATATCGAAATAACATTTTACTTTAAACCAACAATTCCAACTCTTAATCTTTAATATACTTAAAAATCTTTGAAAATCCTCTAACCATATTAAATGAAATTAAACAGTTATTTAACTTTGAAATCCCAATTTCATATCCTTTACTTATTCATTTAAATAATTTTTTAAAAAAAATCTAATTTAAACATTTTTTTTATAATTTCTTTGAACATAACTTTAACTTGAAACGTTCTTATTTCAATCTCATTTGAAAAACTTGTTTTATAATTGAAAAAAAAACTTGGTTCTTTCCTCCAAGATTTGTTTTTACTAGAACCCGATTACCCATTAATACAAAACCCGAGTTTAACCGTAAGCGAACCCGTGTTTTCCTTCAAGTCACTCACTTACTCTATTAGCTTCGAGTCAATCACGCTGCCCCCTCGAGACTTACCCGAGAATTCCCCTTCTTCTCCAAAAATACAACGCACAACACAACACTAGTCACTCTTCATCATTCCCAAGCCCTTTGTTCTCAGATACACGTGCACGTGGTGCACGTACACCAGTGCCTCCTACCTCTGGTGATCGTCGCGGCGACGCTCGACCTTCACACGCACTCACGCGACCATGCTCGAACACCCAGATTGAATGAAAACCCAACGAGTCAAAAACGAACATCCTCGACCAAGTGCAGAAACCATTACAGCCGGAAATTCCCATCTCTCCATCACCTCCGATCTCGAGATGGCCTGCCCCCTTCACTGAAGCTTCGACACTTCCTCCAGCTTTAATTTCCATAACCGCGATTTACTCTGGACCTCCCTAGCCACCGTACAAGCTCCCTAAATGATGACCACTTCGACCGGCCCTAAACCCTAAATCACCAAAATCCTATCACCTCGGCCAACGAGAAAATCCACCAGCATTTTTCCTATACTCTCTATCACTCAGACCACCTTCAGCTCAAACGTCGACCCTCCAAACACTGCCGATCATCGGCCATCACCTAAATTACCCAAAACGATCATCTCAAAAATTCCCAAAGAATATCAAACTAGAAATCATGAACTATATATTAAAAATCATGGTCTTCCATCACAATTTCACCCATGCGATCCATTCATAGAATTAAATTTATAAATTTTTGACCAAATTTACAATTCCACTGTAAATTAAAGATTTCGAACCAAATATTCATGTTAAATTCCTGTAATTATTTTTAGGAGGAATGTTACTTGTTTCCAACATCTTTCATCTACCAATCAAAGGCTGTCAGATTAAATGATGAGATTTTAGATTTTGAGAGAAATCAAAACCTGTAGTTTATCAACAGAGCCTATTTTATAACTACACAGTCATTCAATATTCACACATACTTGCATCCATTCCAATCCAAATTTTTCTTTTTCAGGCTGACAACATGATTTATACTCTGATATCACAGAAAAATTCAGGTTTTAAAAACTGTTTTAAAAATAGTTTACTTACCTGACAAATGCTTAAACAGAGAACAACTTCCGTTTTGGAAGAACAGACAAAACTGCTACTTGATCTTCCTTTGAATATTCCTGTTATTGTTTAATCTGAGTTATTTTAATGTTTTGTAAAATGGTGATGTTTTTTTTTTGAAAATGAACTAGAATGAGAAGGATATACATGTGTAAAAGGGTTACAGGGGAGGCTTGCTGTACAAGCTTATCTTCATTTCTTTGACCAAGTAGATTTTTCTTTTGAACTGGAATGATTTTTTTTCACATTCGAAATGACTGGTTTTGTGCTGAGATGATGGTATTAAATGCAATGCTTCCTTACAAGTTTACAGCCTCATTATTATCCTTTCTTTTATCTTATATGTACATAGATATTTTGTATATATATATATATATATATATATATATATTTATATTCACACATGTACTCCATTTGATTTTGTATATAGATATTTTTTTCCCTTTATTATTGCCTTGCATATACATGTATTTCATAGGCTGTATAATTCTAGAATTATCTTATGTCTCCATATAATCATATAATTTATTACTAACATAAATCCTTAGTTTTTATTTCTATTTAAAGTTTAACTATCAACATTAAATTTATATTCATATATTTCTATACTTATATTTAATATTGATAGGATTGATTTTATTTTAAATATGTTTGAAATATTTTATTTTGAATTTTTTAAACCAAAGATTCCTTCATAATACATACATACATAAATAAATATATATAAATGGTAAATGGCAAAAAGACCTATTTGTTTAAGAATGACAAACTTGTATTTTATTTGATTAGATTAAATATTTATAATATTGCCAAAATCCCGGGTCGTCACAGGTAAGGTCAACATTATCAAAAATAGGTAGTTGTGAACCAAAGGAGGAGAATGCCAAAGGGACCAGTCGGTAGGACCCTCAACCACCACATAAGCGCCAGATCTAGTGGCCATGCATTTACTTTTTGAAACCACATCTCTTCTGACAGTAATTGTAACGACCCGGATTTTAACATCTGTTATTTGAATAATTAACTAATTTTAAATATTGAAGTATTAATTTTTATAAGTCAAATAAATAAATTTTCTGATATTGGAGATATTTGAATTTATAAATTTTGAAAGCTATACAAAATTTTAAAACGCTAATTGCTGAATATGATAAATTATATATATATATATGTAAACTTCACCATTTCAAATTTATGATAATATATATATATATACAAGCTTCATGATGAAAATTTCAAACTTATGATGATAACAATATATATAAGTATATATATATATATGTATGTTTATAAAAATAATGTATATGTAAATATGTATACATCTAAATGTATATGTAAATATGTAAGTATGTAAGTGTATATATGGTAGAAATAGTGTAAATGTATAAATATATATGTATATATGTATATATACACATAAGAACTTCATCATGACAAAAATCAAATCGAGCATACAATAAATCTCATCAAGCACACTAAAAATCAAATCAAACATAAAATATCAAATAACCTATATAAAATCAAATCAACCATGAAATCAAATCAGGCACCAAAGCATAAGAAAATGAAAAGAAAAAAATTGAAGCCTGTACGTACATGGATAGGCAGCCACCCTACATGTGCACATAGCCACCCTATACTTAACTATTTCACTTCCATTCTTCTATATATATAGAGCTATAATTGTTTGCTGTTCACGTATAACTTATAAAAAGAATAAAAATCTCTTCCATTAAAACAAGAATGGATTAAGTGTTCAAGAGCTTTGAGGGAAGGACTTAAGCAAAACAGTAGTGTTCACCTATTTTAAAAGACTGCGAGTAAAACACTTATTTATGGTTATATGATATTATATATATATGTATATGTATATATATATATGTAACTGTGTTTGAATGAGTTATTGATCTATGCCAAATGTTTATGAGTTTGATATGCAAATATGTGTATGTATGTTGTGCTCGAGATAGGTAGTTCCACCAACACTGTGCTTCTTCCTTAAAACCTGCTTTGTTAATTTTTTTGATAAAACAGTTAATCCTTGAACTTTAAAAATAAATAACTCAATATCTATTAAGTTTTAAACCACGATTCCAAAACCGAAGTTGCTTTTTTTTAGTATAGTATATTTTAAAATTGGTTTCATTCAATTTTATCAAGTAGAGAAAGAGAAAATGACATTTGACAGTGAATGGGTCATATAGGGTCGAAATTCAACTTTCATAATTTAATGAATAGATCATATAGTTATGATCGTTATTGAAAAACGTGATTTTTAAGAGTGATTCCAGGATTTTTAGTGGCATGTGGAAGGAAAATTTTGGAGTTGATCAAATTTGGGTGTTTTGCCAAATTACGGCGACGTGAGTGATTTTGGGCAGTGGCATTGGGTGTGGAGGAAGGTTAGGCGATGGCGCAGCTAGGAAAAATAGTGCAATGATTTCTAGATGTGTGTGTGGGTCGGACGTAGTCGAACTAGGGTATAAGGGTAGTTGTTGTTGGTATCGGGTTCGAAAATAATGGCGATGACGTGAGAGAAGGAGGAACGTGTGCATATAGGGGGAATGGTAGCGGAGGTGATGGCAATGAGA
The DNA here is from genome assembly GCA_030737815.1 of Allium fistulosum. Taxonomy (NCBI): domain Eukaryota; kingdom Viridiplantae; phylum Streptophyta; class Magnoliopsida; order Asparagales; family Amaryllidaceae; genus Allium; species Allium fistulosum. Next base: position 512,086,063 of record CM060907.1, on the reverse strand, counting down.
TGGGCAATTTCTAGTGGTAGATGGCGGTCTGCAGTGATGTGACGAGCCGTTTGATGGGCTTGGCTTTGGTTCGGTTTTTGGAAAGAAGTTCGAAAATTATAACTGTAGTTTTGCCATGGTTTCAGGTGGGTGGTCGTGTTAAAAGGGTCTTGGTCGGCGTGTGAGGATGGACGACGGCGGTTTGTATGGGTCAAGGGCAGCGTGTACATGCACAGTTACGTGCACAGATTCATACATGATCTTGTTCGTTCAAATGAAAGGGAGAAGAGAGAAAACTGGGGAGAGGAGAAGAAAAGGAATGGGCTTTAGTATTGAATTAATTTTTTATTATTTTATAAATCTATGAATTTTTAAAAACAACATTTCTTCCTCATTTCAAAACCCATCGACGAGAAGATTTTTGTGTTGAGACCCTATCGTCGAGTAGTTCCATCAGAACTAATGTCACCAAGATTTCTATAATGTAAAAATTCAATGATATTTAATAATTGAAGTAAACGAATGGGAAATTTATTATGTAATTAGTTATATGTTAATTAATCAAGTAATTATTAATTGACTGTTTAATTTTTATCAATTCAAATAAATCATCTTTTTTATAAATTTCTTTGATTAACAAGTAATTGGGATTTAAAAATATAACTTGATTTAGTTAATTGGAACTGATTAAATTCTGATGGGTAAATTGATTTAATATCAATTATAAATGGTTGATTGAGTTAAAGATCTATGTTTGACCGATATTGTTCTAAGATATTGTTTTTAATTATCTGTTGTCTGTGCCATTAAGTAGCCAAACAAAATTAAAGTAGTTAGAATAAAACGTTGACATGTTTTGTTGAAAGTAATAATTCAAATGGAGTGTGTTTTCTCACGCTGGTTTTCCAGACTGGCTAGGGTGTTATTTTATTATAATGCTTGGGTCAGACCGAGTATTACAGATTTAGGTTAGAGTGCTTTGGAACTTAGAAGACGAGATGGAGGATTCCAACGTATATCACGTACTTAATTATATTCCGCTGTGTGTGTAGACTGTATAGTCAGCAGTGGTGAGGACAAGTTATAATAACTGTCCATATTAATATATTGATTGTTGTACTCTGATGATTGTATATATATTGGCAGCTACAGTTTTCTTTGTATAAAGATCTGTTGTTATATATTATATTTTTTTCCGCTGTGATTGTGAGATTCTGTGTTATTGTTTCTGCTTTTCTTCTACCTTTTTCTTCTTAACCCCTAATGATCTGGTATTTTTAACACTCGATTGTTCGGCATTCTATATAGTGGAAGTATTTAGGTCGATTTTCGAGGGTCGAAAATCTTAGGCCATTACACTTGGTATCAGAGATTTGGTTTAGCATATACCTAAACCTGTAGGATAAGCTCATTGAGTGTATATACGTATAAGAGAGAGCGTATTTGTTAGTGATAAAAATATTTTGAAATTAATAAATGAAATGATTTTAACTTGGATCATATATAGAATATAAAAGAATGAATTCTATAACTGATAAAATAATTCATGATTCTTGATGATGATTGGATGTTATCTTTGTGTTGATTGATTATTTGATTTATATGGTTGTGCATATTATCACTTATTAATTGATGAGTCATGCTCGACCAGTTTATGAGCATCGACTATTGGCTGTTGATTTGAGCATTTGACTATAGTTGGAAAATTTTGATTTTTGAAAAATATTTAACCAATTGAGAAATTACATGATTAACATGGATTTTGAAGTGAATATATATTTGAATTTCTCCCTGTATCATTTACAGAGTAATGGATACCATTTGAAAGTGATATATGGAATATGGTTATCTATATATGGTTAATAAATAAACAAAAAGTTATTCAAACTAGAAATTGAGAGTTTGGATTCTGGGAGTTTTTGAAATTGGTTTTAAGATTCTGGAAATATATAATATCGTAATTTGGAAGTATTTTCCGAATAGAAATGTTTATAAATGATTTGAAAGTGATTTCAAAGGCGATTTTCAAAATGATTTCAAAAGGAATAGAAGTCCAAACTCACTTTTGTCGCTGGAAAATAATTTCGGTAATAATTGCAGCATCATCGACATTCAATTTCGAGTTTCAAAGTGGAGGAGGACACTTTAGTAGCTTTTCTACTCGTTTGTTTAATGAAACTGATTTTATTCAGATCCCAGAAGTATGATTTGATATTCAAAAAAATATGTGTATATTTATTTCAAACGATTTGAAAAAAAATCCGGTGTTCAATTCTCGAATTTTGGATTGAATTATATTATGAACACATGTATCCTATGCATTAGGATTGATTGATTGATTGTGCATCTTGTTGAGATGATTAATTACCGATTTCCAATTTTGAATTGGAATTTGATTTTTCCGACTATTCTGAATAATTGAACACTTCCAAATTGAGAATTACTTTTCAAAGCTAAGAATTTTTGGAAAGTATATAAAGTTTAGTTTTGAAAATTTTAAAACAAAGGTAAATAGAAGTTAGATAAGTTTTAAAATGTTAAATATTTTGATAAGTAAAATAAATAAGATTATTTTGTATTATACAAAGAGGAAATTGGTTTTGAACGGTTTTAAATGAAATTGAGTTTTAAGAAATGCTTTGGACTTCATAAATACTAATAAACCTTATTTATTTGCAAAATGATTTTGAAGGAAAATTTTAATTATGTACAAATATGAAATCTAGTTTTGAAAAGTTTTTATAATGAAATTGTTTGAGAAATGTTTATGAACTTAGTCAAAAAAAATTATAATAAAAAAAATAAAAAATTTATAAGGTTATTATTTGATCAGAAAGAAATTTGATTTTATATGAATTTGATATGAACATAAAACTGAAGTTGTGAAAAACAATTGATTAGAAATTTTGAAAATTTTGAATTTTAAATGATATTCGATTTGAAAGGGAAAATGATTGTTGAAATCGTTTATGGATTTGAAACTGAACTGATATTTGAAAATGGTTTGATTTCGAAGATATTTGACTCTATAAAAATATTTGATTTGAAAGTTTTCAATTCTTATATGAAACTGGTTTGTATAAGTATGAAGTTATTTAAAAAACAATTCATTTTGAAAGGTATTCGATCTGAAAAGCGATAACCTTATATATAATGGAATTTATATAAGAATGATATGATTTATTCGAGACTATTGATTTAGGAAAATACTCGATTTGAAAATGAAATCTTATATATAATGGAATTTATATAAGTGTGATATCTGAAGTTATGATTTGGAAAGGTACTATATATGGTATGATATATTTTGAAGTAAAAAGCATGGAGAAGTACCCTGCTCAAAGAAGTATAGTATGATATGCTTCGAACCCAGATGGACTTGGGGAATCTAGGAATGGATTCGACCGATAACCCTAATGGACTTGGGTGAATCCAGAAATGGATTCGAACTGATATAGTTTGTCCGGACTTAAACTCATGAGTTCCTCAAAAAAAATTTTAGGGGTAGATGATTCTTTAGTTTACCCAATGGATACGCTTTCAATCATGGAATCTGTTGTTTATAGATCTTCCGGGAAGGAAGTGTATCCATTGCGTAAATCATTGAATCAATAGCGTAACACTGCAGCAGGGGACGATGGTCCCCTGTTTACGAAATAGCTACGATATTTTTTGGAATCAGGAAAGTGGAAGGATCTTCTTGAAGGTTCGTATCCATTGCGTAAACAATGGATCAGCAGTAGGCTACTGCTATCGTAACATCATCATTTGACACCGGATTTTTGAGTGGTACTTTCCATATCTGTTTTAAAAGTTATTTCAAGTATTTTCAGTGGATGTTGAAACGGGTTTATTAAGTACTTAGAGATTTCTAGGCTTGCGTCTGATCAACATATTACTAGATTCTGTAAGAACGAGGATAAACTTGTGAAACATTGAGTTACCAAAAGTATTTTCAATATAAAATTATTTCGAGATAAAATATTTTGTTATAAAAGAAATTTTTACAAAGAAAATTTTCAAACATTTAAGAATTATAAAAGAAAAAAAAATGGTTAAATATTGGAATAAAAATCCAAACTTGAATTATAAAATGAATTTGAACACAAGTCAAACAAATTGAAGTGGTTTTTGAAATAAAAATCAGATATTGAATTATAAATTGGAAGTGAACTAATTGGATAAATTAATTAGTTAATTGAATACAAAAAATGGAACTTAACTTGGTTAAGTAAACTGGATTGTGGATTAAATTGAAATTAAATGTGGAACTTGAGTTATAAATGAAATTCGACTTAAATATAAGCGAATTAAATATATGTTGAAATGTGATCGAATAAAATAGAAATGTATTGAAATGGTGATGACTTAAGTCATAAATAAATTCAATTTAAATGTAAATAAATTGAATATGGCTTTGGGATAGTATTTATTCGATTATGAAATTAAGTTTTGAAGTGGAAATGAATATATGTGTTGTATAAATGGTTATAATAAACCTTAATATTAATTTTATTAAATGATTCTCAAATAATATAGTGAAAATTGAGATATGCCAAGCAAATGGAAATACAAATCAATAGACGATAAATAAATTGAATAACAATCAATTCAAATGAAATGGAATTTGATTGCAATGGAAATAAACTTAAGTTATATGATTGAATTAATTGGTAATAAATGAATTAACTTAAGTTAATATATTTGGATGCAAACTTGGCCTAGGTAAATTTACCAAATGATTCATAAATAAATTTGGCATGGATTGGATTGATGTTGAAAATAAAAATGGAGCGAACAAGATTTTTGTGAATAAACTGAATGTGCATCAATAGAAGTGGAGATATTAATTTAGAATCAATCTAAAATGGGTTATAAGCTTAAGTGACTATTTTATTAAATGAATATCCACGAATTATCATGGAGAATTTGTAGTTTGTCGCAAACGAAAGTAAATAAAATTATACAATATATATATATATATATATATAAAGTGGATAAATTGGTTTAGAACTCATTTGAAATATATATGAATATAATGTGTGTAAATATGAATTGAATGCGGGTGAATTGTTTGTGAATCATTTGAAATGCATGGAATGGAAAATAAATTGATTGAAAGTGGCTAAGTAAGTATTTGAACCTTACAATTGTTTTAACTACATGTATAACATGTTGGTTTATGCAATCTATGTGTTTGCATTAGTAAAATAAAGGTGAGGTCATTTAATTTCTTAAAATATGAAACTTACGCGTTTATTGAGTAAGTACGGGTACATGGGAGACTGTGATGGTATGAGGAAAGCCTATCCAGAGATGAGGTTGGGATAGCTAGTTGGTGGTTTGTATAGTGTATGCGTTGTTTGCTATGGTTGTTATTGTATTTCTTATGAAGGTGATTTACGATATAAATATATGACCGTTTAGTATGGTTTGAGTTATCTCTTTACTTTCTAATTTCGGGGACGAAATTCTTTTAGGGAGGGGGGAGGAATGTAACGACTCGGATTTCAGCATCTGTTATTGGAATAATTAACTAATTTTAAATATTGAAGTATTAATTTTTGTAAGTCAAATAAATAAATTTTCTGATATTGGAGATATTTGAATTTATAAATTTTGAAACCTATACAAAATTTTAAAATGCTATTTGCTGAATATGATAAATTATATATATATATATATATATATGTATGTATGTATGTATGCATGTATGTATGCATGTATGTATGTAAACTTCACCATTTCAAATTTATGATAATATATATATATATATATATCTCTGTGTGTGTGTGTACAAGCTTCATTATGAAAATTTCAAACTTATGATGATAAAAATATATATAAGTATGTGTGTGTGTGTCTATGTATGTATGTTTATAAAAATAATGTATATATAAATATGTATACATCTAAATGTAAATGTAAATATGTAAGTATGTAAGTGTATATATGGTAGAAATAGTGTAAATGTGTGTATATATATGTATGTATATATATGTATATACATAAGAACTTCATTATGACAAAAATCAAATCGAGCATACAATAAATCTCATCAAGCATACTAAAAATCAAATCAAACAAAAAATATCAAATCACCTATATAAAATCAAATCAGCCACAAAAGCATAAGGAAATGAAAAGAAAGAAATTGAAGCATGTACATACATGGATAGGCAGCCACCCTACATGTGCACATAGCCACCCTATACTTCACTATTTCACAGCTAGGAAAAATAACGCGGTGATTTCTAGATGTGTGTGTGGGCCGGACGTAGTTGAACTAGGTTTTAAGGGTAGTTGTTGTTAGTATCGGGTTCGAAAATAACGGCGATGACGTAAGAAAAGGAGGAACGTGCACATATAGGGGGAATGGTAGCGGAGGTGATGGCGATGACATGGGCGATTTCTAGTGGTAGATGGAGGTTTGTAGTGATGTGACAAGGCGTTTGATGGGCTCGGCTTTGGTTTGGTTTTTGGGAAGAAGTTCGAAAATTCAAACTGTAGTTTTGCCGTGGTTTCAGGTGGTTGGTCGTGTTGAAGGGGTCGTGGACAGCGTGTGAGGATGGACGGCGATGGTTTGTATGGGCCGGAGGCACCGTGTACGTGCACAGATTCGTGCACGATCTTGTTGGTTCAATTGAAAGGGAGAAGAGAGAAAATTAGGGAGAGTAGAAGAAAAGGAATCGGCTTTAGTATTTGGTTTGGGCTGGGATTTTAGTTGGTTAGGCTGAGTGACGTTTTAAGGTGAATTAAATTAATTTTTTTAATTTTATATAAACCTATGAATTTTTAAAAACAACATTTCTTCCTCATTTCAAAACCCATCGAAGAGCGGATTTTTGTGTCGAGACCCTATCGCCAAGTAGTTCCATCGGAACTAATGTCGCCAAGACTTCTATAATGTAAAAATTCAATGATATTTAATAATTGAAGTAAACGAGTGGGAAATTTCTTATGTAATTAGTTATATGTTAATTAATCAAGTAATTACTAATGGAATGTTTAATTTTTATTAATTCAAATAAATCATCTATTTTATAAATTTCTTTGATTAACAAGTAATCAGGATTTAAAAATATAACTTGATTTAGTTAATTGGAACTGATTAAATTCTGTTGGGTAAATTGATTTAATATCAATTATAAATGGTTGATTGAGTTAATGATCTATGTTTGACTGATATTGTTCTAAGATATTGTTTTTAATTATCTGTTGTATGTGCCATTAAGTAGCAAAACAAAATTAAAGTAGTTAGAATAAAACATTGACACATTTTATTGAAAGTAATAATTCAAATGGAGTGTGTTTTCTCACGCTAGTTTTCCAGACTGACTCGGGTGTTATTTTATTATAATGCTCGGGTCAGACAGCGTATTACATATTCAGGTTGGAGTGCTTTGGAGCTTAGGAGAAGAGCTGGAGGATTCCAGACGTATATCACATACTTGATTATATTCCACTGTGTGTGTAGACTGTATTGTTAGCACTGGTGAGGACAAGTTATAATAACTGCCCATATTTATATATTGATTGTTGTACTCGGAATATTGTATATATATTGGTAGTTATAGTTTTCTTTGTATAAAGATCTATTGTTATATATTATATTTTGTTCCGCTGCGATTATGGGATTCTGTGTTGTTGTTTCAGTTTTTTCTTCTATCTTTTTCTTCTTAACCCCTAATGATTTGGTATTTTCGACACTCGATTGCTTGGCATTCTATACAGTGGACATATTTATGTCAATTTTCGAGGTTGGAAAATCCTGGGCCGTTACATTAATCTCAGCCTCCACTTGAATAGCATCTAGACAGGACGATCTGGGGGAATCGAATTGTCGGGGGAGGAAAAGAGTTCAGGGGAGTTGGGGATAGACCTCTACTTCGCTCGCCAGCAGCTAACAATGCCATCACCGAAGATGAGGTCCATAGGGTCCAAAGGAGGATGGCAGTGCTCCTAATGCTCAAGGGTGAGTTTGAAGTCCCGGTCATCTAAGGTAGAGATAAAGGTGCCGGGGAGGGATATCACTTTATCTAGGCACAACTGCGCGAAAACAAAGCGATGGTCCCCTATAGCCCATGGGCAGGAGTCAATGTCAACAAAAAGGCCAAACGGCTTGAGTAAGGAAAATAGCGAGGAGCGGTCAGAGCGAAGATGTTATGGGGAGCCTCGGATGTAGATCCAAGAAGGGTGAAGTACTTATGGTTGCAGGAATCAAAATCGGGGGACCCTTTGGTGACGTAGAGGGCTCCGCCCAGTTGATGGAAAAAGTGGCGGTTGATGGCAGTGGTTTGGGTATGGGAGCTAGGGAAGCGGAAGATGTAGCTATGGTCATTAAAGAGGGAAATATCCCAGTCATCACAGCGGAAAGCTATCGACAAACATTTTCAAACACAATTGATCGTCCAGAAGCCAACGACGATAGTGAGGATAGCCATGCAATTAAGGGTTTTAGGAAAGGACATTATGATTGCTGAGGGAGATTAAAAGGTATTGGTATGGGTGGAGAGTTTGCATGAAGAGGACAGAACAAATTTAAAGGTGGATGGATTGGTGGTGGGCCAGAGGGAATGATGGGGTTATCAGTTGAGAAGATATGGAAGGAGAACGCTCTTTCTCAGGAGCAGGGATAGAGGAGAAAGGTCCTTTCTCCTGCAAATTTTTAGGACTGGACATGCAAAGATGAAATGCCCTGAGAACCCACAGGGGAAGCATACGCATCCATTTCTGCATTCTCTCGCCATGTGTCCCAAGTGAGCACAATGTAGACAATGTTTTTTAGATTTCAATTAATCCAACATTTGAAAAATGGACTTTGAAGGGCGAGAGGTAGCCTCATTGCATAGAAATTGAAGGCTTGGTGATTGGTGACAGACGTGAAGGGGCGTGCGAGTGGCTCTTGATCACATTGACGAAAAAGCATCAAGGGATAGGAAGGATTTAGAGACCACCAAAATTGCCGAGTCCTCACCAAAGAGGGAAGCTTCAAATAATATCGGATCTGATGGAGGTGTAGCTACTGGAGGTAGAGGGAGGATAGAAGCCAAAAGATAGGGACGAGAGGGGCAAAGCAAAAAAGAAGGAGCACCAAAGGAGGAGGAAGCCATTAAAGAGGAGGAGGATTCTCTTGAATCTAATAAGACTTGACACTTAGTTGATTTATGGTATATGAAATAAATTATCTATATTAAGTGTATAATATACCCCCAAATTAAGTACGCTATTATAGTAATGGCGGAAATAGTAGGAGCATACCATATAAAACTTATTGGTTGTGTCACCGTACAAAAATTGTTTTTTAAAATACCAAACATTATTTATGAAATAATGACTATTTTTTGGTGTCGACTGAAAAATAGACATAGTTATATATCAATGTGAATATTATGAAATTCATTATGAAATAAAAATATAATGTGGTGTTTATTTTCATAACAAAAATAATGCAACGTAAAATATAGAAATATCTAAAATTGTTTACAATTATTTTGAAATTAGACTAAGCCATAGTTTTGAGAAATAATTTTTATTATATGATTGCGAATCATATGATACTGGTTAATTATATCTCAAACAATTAAGGGCTATGCACCCATTTTGTAGGAGCGTCACTAGAGTTAATGAACTCTTCAGATTGATACATATAGATGTAAGCAATCGTAAGTTTATTAGTACCAAAATGGTTCCACGTACTTCATCATATTCACCGATGAATTATCACAGACATGGACATGTGTATTTGATACGCATGTATAAGTTTATGATATGATCATAAAATATGAAACGGAAGTAAATAATATAACTTGCATAAGGATTTATTTGATTTGATCAAATGGGTGAGTATATTGGAAAGAGTTTCGTGCATACCTAATATAAATAAAGATTCAGTTTTAAAGGCTACTTCTTCCTATAATACATAGATGTATTAATAAGGAGTAATCGAGTTGCGTTGGACAAAGCACAATTAATGATGAGTGAAGTTGAGTTAAATTCTTTCTATAAGGTATGTACTTAAGAGTAGAACACAAGGTTAAAATTAATATCACCCAATGAATAGTTTACAAAACCATACAAAATACAGTTTTATAAGAAACCCCTACATTTCCTAGGCTAAGGAGTTGATAGGTTGTGCGAGTCAAAAGACTGTACGTAACAATTGTATGTAGGAAATCTTGTATGAATCATCCTAAGAAATTTTTGGGAATGATGGTCACTAGATGACTAATTTATGTTGTGAGCATAAATATATTTTGAAATAATGCAAAATCAGTTTTATATAAGGCACTTCATAAAATGTTCATGAATGCTCATTTCGTTGCACTGAGAAACGGTTGTTATTTCAAGAAAACGTTGCAGCGAAGGAATTTCTTTAAGAAACTATTGGTATAAAATAAATTTAGATATGATCCAAACATAAAACTGATTACAAAGGATGAAATTGATTGAACTAAAATGAACACAATACATTAGAATGTCTAATGAATATTCTTGCACATTAAAGAGAAACTATAAGTTTCTTGTCATTATCAAAATAAATAATCCTTGATTATTTAATTATACGATTAAGAGTATTGACTCTATGATATAGACGATGCGTAGATCCAAAATAGATTCCAAGTACATTATCAAAATCTGATTTTGATAGTTGTGCCCAAATTAAGGGATATTATCCATTGGCCACAAATGTTTCTTTAATAGAAAGACAAATGCAGTTGGAATACAATGAGATACATTGATAAGAATAATACAATAAATTTAAATTGTTGAAATTAACTGTAACAACCCGAGATTGCAATTACTGAATAATAAATTAAAATTATGATTTTAATTTAAATGGAGCTAAAAATGGATTTTTTTGGATAGGCTAATTTCTTTAAAATAAAGTTATTTGAAAAAAAACGGGTGGCTTTATAATGGTGGGTTTTAGTTGGCTAATGAAGCATTAAATAGTTTTAGTGAACATTAGGATTTCACTTCTCTTATTGGGTCAATTAGTGAAACCAAACCCATTACCCACCTCTATATATTATCTTAAACCCACCCTAAACCCTAACCCTCCTCTTCATAATTTCCTCAAACCCTAAAACACCTCCTAAAAACCTAATTAATGGCCTCCATTTGGTAGAAGATCCATTTTTCCTCTCCATATAGCTAATCTAGGTTAATATAAGCTAAAAGGTAAAGCAATCCTTCTCTAATCACTCTCTAATCTTCATTCAAATTTCTGAAATTAATTTTTAATACATGGTTTTTAGTTTATTTTGTTATGAAGCCTCTTGATCTCCTCTCTCTAGCTTTTGGAGTGCACGCCAAGTGGTTGTGCATATTTTTCTTGCATTGGTTGAGGTAAAATTGCTAGCAAAATCCCTTTTTTTACTTGATGCTTCTGTAATTTTCGTTTTGGAATTGTAGCTGAAACGAAATCAGGCATAACTTCTTCATTTCTCATCCGTTTTTGGTCATGTTTTTTATGCTAAAAACTAGATTCAATAAGGAACACTTTCTCTTTAGTGAGTTTTCTGTAATTTTGCCATTTAGATGACCAGAAATGCGTTCAAAGACAGAAGACCAATTCTGTCTTTAACAAGTTATCTTGAGTTTCAATCTGATATTGTTTTGCATGTATCTTTCTCGTTTTTGATCCGAATTAGATAATTTTGGATGTTTCGGAAAGCTTAAAACATATGCTAGTTCAGTGAGTTTTCTGTAATTTTGCCATTTAGATGACCTGAAATGCGTTCAAAGACAGAAGACTAATTCTGTCTTTAACAAGTTATCTTGAGTTTCAATCTGATATTGTTTTACCTGTATCTCTCTCGTTTTTGATCCGAATTAGATAATTTTGAATGTTTCGGAAAGCTAAAAACATATGCTTCAATTTTTGTTCAGTGAGTTTTCTGTAATTTTGAGGCTAACTAGGTCAAAAATTAATTTTTCTACTATCTTCCCGAGAGCGATACACATATTAGCTCTGTGGATGAAACTGAAACTATTTTGGTCATAACTTTTGAGCCGCTAGTCAGAATTGAACGATTTTGGACTTTTTGAAAAGATGGAGTTACGAACTCCATATCTGGAAAGTTTGGTCATCATCTGAGTTCATTAGACCCTTCAAATTTCCTGTCAGATTTGAACCTAGATCGCTGTGCAAAACAATGCATTTCATGTTTCTGAGTCCGACATTGGAACGTCACTGCGACTTCGTTTCAAGTCGGTATCGAGTAATTTTTTTTGCGTTCTGAAGTAGGAATGTCGGACTACGTTCCTACAAATTTTCATGCCATTCGGATTCAGTCTGCTGGTTCGAATAATTTTCCGAACTTGGGTTCGCGTCAGTTTTGGACTATTTTCCAACACTTAGAATATTTCCAGTGATTTTATGGTTTTATCGATTTCTTACTCCCTGTTTCCAGTTTTGAAACTGAAACTTTGTGACACTGCCACGGTCACATCCGTGGTCAGAATCCAACGTTTTCAGACTCGTTGGAAAGCTGGAGTTCCGAACTCCATCTCTAGAAAGTTTGATTAGTATCCGAGATCATTTGACTCTTTGAAATTGCTGTCGAAGAGGGACCCGGATCTCAGCCTGAAACAGTGTATTCACTGTTTTCGGGTCCGACTTTGGAGCGTCGCTGCGACTTCGTTTCAAGTCGGAATCGAGCAATTCTATTTACGTTCTGAAGTAGGAATGTCGGACTACGTTCCTACCAATTTTCATGCCATTCGGATTCAGTCTGCTGGTCCGAATAATTTTCTGAACATGGATTCGCGTCAGTTTTGGACTATTTTCCAACACTTTGAATATTTTCAGTAATTTTCTAGTTTTATCGATTTCTTTGAGATTTGTCTCTGGATTTCGTACAAGGGCCTTATAAACAGGTTTTAAAAGGATTTTTCGCTCCGAAATGTCTTTCGAAACTATTATATAATATTATTTTTAATTATTAAATTAATCACTCCATAATAGGAGAGTTTTCAAAGGCCGTTTTAAAGTGATTTCAAACCAATTATAAATCTGTTTTCCGTAATTATTTTCTATAATAAAATCCCACACTCATACTTTAACACTTCGAGCGATGTGGAAAGGTGCTCAAATGGTTGGGAAAAACTCCGACCTATGAAACCGTGTGTATTTCATTTCTGGTTAATCCCCGACCTATTCGATTGATCGTTTTGGCCTTTCGGCCTAGTTTACCGATGACATGAGGTGAAATTTGTACTGTTTTCAGTGTGGAAGCTTACGATTGGTTAGTAAACCGTTTAGTACGAACGTGGGGTATGAGACTCATGTTAACACTGTACGGGTTCCTTGCTAAAAGTTCGTGACACACTCCTTGTATTACCATTGGGATAGTGTCTTCGGACTGTCTCCCTTAGAGGTATCGTTTTTGGCATCTCTACTTAGATGGCAGTTATACATCTCTACATAGATGTATCGTTTTTGGCATCTCTACTTAGATGGCCGTTATACATCTCTACATAGATGTAACGCCCCACTCCAAGACGCTCATTAGCAAAGAGAATCACGGAGGTGATTCCGTCTGCTAATGCGGAGAATAGAGTATAATAGGAGCGACCAAATGTAACTATGCTATAACTATCTACCGAATACGTCGAAAGGTGGAATCTATTTAAATTTTTTTTTTCAATCATATCTACCGTTAAAACATATCTACCGTTAAAACATATGCTACAATTTGATTCCACCTATCGACGTATTCGGTAGATAGTTATAGCATAGTTACATTTGGTCGCTCCTATTATACTCTATTCTCCGCATTAGCAGACGGAATCACCTCCGTGATTCTCTTTGCTAATGAGGTTCTTGGAGTGGGGTGTTACATCTTGGTATCAGAGCGAGGTTCAGAATTAAGCATAACAAACACAGAACAGACACGTAGTACAATACGTTATAATACGATCCAGATTGAACATATCCACGTTTAGATAAATAAGTTAGGAATATGTGTAGGAATCTATTATATTCCATAATATTCCTTAATGAATTATCTATCTTTGAATAATGCTTAACTAAATCTTACCTTATCTTTCAGTATGGTTGGGAGAGGTAGGAACCTCTGTTCTGCTGATGCTGGACAGTCCAGCAACCCTCACCCAGAGGGCGTATACATGACCACGGACCAGATCATGGAGCTGGTTCGTAACTCTCAGTCGCACTTTCAGTCTCCTGCACCAGTTTTTGATGCACCGCGCAAGTCTGATTTTGCGCGTCTATGCAGCGACTTTATTCATCTCGAAGGGAAGTCGTTCAATGGCTCCGAGACTATTCTGGAGGTCCAGGCTTGGATCAGAGTTTGCGAGCGTAACTTTACTCGCATGGCTATCCCCGACCACGACAGAGTTCTTGTTGCTTCTAGCCACCTTGAGGGTCGTGCCTTGGATTGGTACGAGCTGCTTGTATCCGAGACCGATGAGGCCTCACTCACTTGGGACCAGTTCCGAGAGCGCTTCTTGCTTAAGTTTGTCCCCGAGTCCGAGAAGATAACCCTTGCACGCCGCTTTATTGACCTTAAGCAAGGGAAGGCCTCTGTTGCAGACTATTCATCATCTTTCGAGGCCCTGTCCAAGTATGGCCTCGAGTTCATTAGCTCTCCTTATAAGAAGAATCTCAAGTTTGTAGAAGGCCTGAAGAAATATTTGAAGAAACATCTTATGCTCCAGCTTAAGCTCCCTTTTGATGAGCTAGTTGACGCAGCGCTTCACCTTGAAGCGGTTGAGCGTGAGAGAGACGGTGATGGGGATGGTGAGGGCTCCAAAAATCCCAATCAGAAGCGGGGCCCATTTTAGAAGTCCAAGTCTTGGCATAAGAAGAAGAAGATAGGCAGTTCTACTTCTCAGACTCAGCCTCAGTCTATTGCTCAGCTTAGTGGAACACCTTCCATTCGGAAGTGTTTCAACTGTGGATCTACCGATCATATGGTTAAAGAGTGTCCCAAGCCTCTTTTCTGCCGCTATTGTAAGAAGGAGGGTCATCTTAATTCCACTTGTCCCACTGCACCTCCTAGATCTGGCAAGCTTAATGCTACCAAGGCTTTTACATATTTAGCTCAGCCTCGAGGTACGCATCCTTCCGTTCTCGAAGGTTCTATTTTATTTCATGGTAGATCTTGTAGAGTTCTCTTTGATACGGGTGCCTCTCACTCATTCATATCAAAGGAACTAGTTGATACTTTATCTTTGGATGTTACTTGTTTGGTTTCTTCACTAAGGATTGTGAATCCCATCAGCGGATCCATGACCCTTAGCTTGCTTTGTGAGGATATAGATATCGATCTTTGTGGATTTTCTTTCCGTGCGAATCTGCACGTTATGGAGTATTTGGGATTTGACATGATTCTTGGCATGGATTGGCTCGCTCAGTATGACGCCAAAATCATTTGTTCGGAGCGGATATTATTTCTTCATCATCCTGACTCGTCCGCTCCATTAGCTATTGCTCTTCAGGATGTTGGGATTTCTGATATTACTTTATTTGCTCTTGATTCACGAGATGAGAATGTGGACATATCCCGTATTCCTGTTGTTCGGGATTTCCCCGATATATTCGAGCTAGTATCAGGCCTTCCGCCAAAGCGGGCCATTGAGTTCCGCATCGATCTCATTCCAGGCTCCCATCCAGTTGGGCGTCCTCCCACGAGGATGTCTACTAAAGAGAATGAGGAACTTAGGAAGCAGTTAGTAGAGCTTGAGGCGAAGCAGTTCATTCAGTCCAGTTCTTTTTCATGGGGTGCTGCTGTGGTCTTCGTTAAGAAGCCCGATGGCTCTCTTAGGCTTTGCATTGACTATCGCAAGCTTAATGAGTTGACCATCAGAAATCGTTATCCATTGTCACGGATAGACGATATGTTTGATCAGTTGAGCGGTGCGAAGGTCTTTTCCCCGCTCGACCTTGCCACCGGATTTCATCAACTCCGAGTTGCGGAAGATAACATTCCTCTTACCTCTTTCCACACTCGTTATGGTTCTTTTGAGTGGTTGGTCATGCCATTTGGCTTGACGAACGTACCGGCTTTCTTCATCGATCTTATGAATCGAGTATTCCGGGAATACATCGATAGATTCGTTCTGGTTTTCATCGACGATATTCTTATTTATTCTAGATCCAAGGCAGAGCATGCTCATCATTTGCGGATCGTCTTGGATACTCTTCGTCAGCATCAGCTTAAGGCCAAGCTCTCCAAGTGCCATTTTTGGGAGAGCAAGGTCAAGTTCTTGGGCCATATTGTATCATCTAAGGGGATTTCTGTCGATCCTGCCAAGATCGAAGCTATTCAGAATTGGAAGCAGCCCGAGAACGTTCATGATATTCGCAGTTTCCTTGGTTTGGTGGGTTATTACCGTCGGTTTATCAAGGATTTCTCTCGAGTTGCACTTCCCCTTACGACGCTGACTCGTAAGGGTGTTTGCTTTATTTGGTATGATAAGAGTGAAGCTCCCTTTCAGCGACTGAAGGAACTTCTCACTCATGTTCCTATTCTAGTGGTTCTAGAGAGTAACCATGATCTTGTTGTTTACACCGATGCTTGTGGTAGCGGGCTAGGTGCTGTGCTTATGCAGAAGGATCGGGTAGTTGCTTATGCTTCCAAGCAACTGTGTCCGAATGAGGTTCGCTATCCTACTCATGATCTTGAGTTAGCAGCTATCGTCTTTGCCTTGAAGACTTGGCGTCACTTTCTATTAGGCGAACGCTTCATTCTATACATCGATCACAAGTCGCTGAAGTATCTATTCAGTCAAAGGGATCTCAATATGAAGCAGCAACGATGGCTTGAGTTTCTCGCCTCATATGATTTAGATATTCAGTATACCCCTAGCAAGGGTAATCGTGTTGCAGATGCGCTCAGTCGCAAGCACTCGGCGTTAGTTTCTATGATGATAGCCGAGTGGGATATTCTTGAGAGTCTTTCTGTGTGCGATATTCGAGATCGAGCTCCGTCTTCTGATTCTTCAGTCTTATTGTCCAGTTTGGAAGCTCGACCTATTTTACTGGATCGCATTGCCCATGTTCAGCGGTAGGATCCAGACTTGTTGCATCTTATCCATCTTCTTGAGTCGGGATCCCGTGATGAGGCTTTGCTGAATTATTTTATTGATTCTCATTGGTGTCTTCGTAGGAAGAACCGTATATTGGTACCATCCGATCTATCGCTTAAGCGTGACATTCTGGACGAGTGTCATCGCACTAAGTACACCATTCATCCTGGTTCAAGTAAGATGTATGCTGATATGTGTCGGATATATTATTGGGAAGGTTTGAAGAGAGATGTTGCAAGTTATGTGAGCAGTTGCATGACTTGTCAACAGATCAAGGCCGAGCATCAGCGTCCATCCGGTCTTCTTCAGCCTCTTGAGATTCCATTGTGGAAATGAGATCAGATATCTATGAATTTCATCGACGGTCTACCTCGATCGAGGTCGGGCCATACTTCTATCTGGGTTATTGTTGATCGCTTGACCAAATCGGCTCATTTTATTCCGATTAAGTCCACTCGGACTGCACCTCAGTTGGCCAAGCTCTATGTGAACGAAGTCGTTCGACTTCATGGCATTTCTAGATCTATCGTGTGTGATCGAGACACCATTTTCACTAGTCACTTCTGGAAGTGCCTACAGTCAGCTTTGGGCACAAAGCTGAATCTCTCTACTGCTTATCACCCACAGACTGACAGTGAGACTGAGAGGGTGAATCATGTTTTGGAGGATCTTTTGCGCTGTTGTATTTTGGATTTCGAGGGTAGTTGGGAGGATCACTTACCTCTCGTAGAGTTCTCCTACAACAACAGCTATCAGTCTAGTATTGGCATGGCACCTTTCGAGGCTCTATACGGAAGGCCATGTCGCTCTCCTGCTTGTTGGTTAGAATCTGGCGAGAAGCTCATTCTTGGTCCAGATTCAGTTCGGGAATCTTCTGAGAAGATTGCTCTTATCCGTCAAAGAATGAAAGAGGCGCAGGACCGCCAGAAATCCTACGTGGACAACCGTAGGAAGCCTCTTGAGTTCTCTATTGGTGATCTTGTCTATATTCGGATATCTCCTATGAAGGGGGTTGTGCGTTTCAGTTCTACAGGGAAATTGGCTCCTCGCTATGTCGGACCATTTCCTATCACGGAACGCATTGGCCCTGTTGCTTATCGTGTGGCTCTACGTGATCATTTCTCTGGAATACATGATGTGTTCCATGTCTCTCAGCTTCGCAAGTGTGTGCGCGATCCTGATTCTATTATCGAGCTGCATATCGTGCCAGATTTGGAGATCTCACCCGATCTATCTTAGGAGCAGCAACCACTCCGTGTGCTTGATTCGGAGGTCAGACGCCTTCGAAACAAAGAGGTTCCGCTTGTGAAAATTCAATAGTCACCCAATCCTAAGGACTGCACTTGGGAGACCAGAGAATTTATCGAGCGTACTTATCCTTGTTTTCTTTCATCTTCGGGTACGGGTGGGCATCTATATTTATCTTTTGTTGTTTCTTCGGTGGATTAGAGGTTATAGACGACTTCCATATTTAAGGAATTGCGGGGACGCAATTTTCTTAAGGGGAGGAGTCTGTAACAACCTGGGATTGCAATTACTGAATAATAAATTAAAATTATGATTTTAATTTAAATGGAGCTAAAAATGGATTTTTTGGATAGGCTAATTTCTTTAAAATAAAGTTATTTGAAAAAAAAATGGGTGGTTTTATAATGGTGGGTTTTAGTTGGCTAATGAAGCATTAAATAGTTTTAGTGAACATTAGGATTTCACTTCTCTTATTGGGTCAATTAGTGAAACCAAACTCATTACCCACCTCTATATATTATCTTAAACCCACCCTAAACCCTAACCCTCCTCTTCATAATTTCCTCAAACCCTAAAACACCTCCTAAAAACCTAATTAATGGCCTCCATTTGGTAGAAGATCCATTTTTCCTCTCCACATAGCTAATCTAGGTTAATACAAGCCAAAAGGTAAAGCAATCCTTCTCTAATCACTCTCTAATCTTCATTCAAATTTCTGATCAAATTAATTTTTAACACATGGTTTTTAGTTTATTTTGTTATGAAGCCTCTTGATCTCCTCTATCTAGCTTTTGGTGTGCACGCCAAGTCTTTGTGCATATTTTTCTTGCATTGGTTGAGGTAAAATTGCTTGCAAAATCCCTTTTTTTACTTGATGCTTCTGTAATTTTCGTTTTGGAATTGTAGCTGAAATGAAATCAGGCATAACTTCTTCATTTCTCATCCGTTTTTGGTCAGGTTTTTTTTCCTAAAAACTAGATTCAATAAGGAACACTTTCTCTTCAGTGAGTTTTCTGTAATTTTGCGATTTAGATGACCTGAAATGCATTCAAAGATAGAAGATCAATTCTGTCTTTAACAAGTTATCTTGAGTTTCAATCTGATATTGTTTTGCCTGTATCTCTCTCGTTTTTGATCCGAATTAGATAATTTTGGATTTTCCAGAAAGCTTAAAACATATGCTACAATTTTTTTCAGTGAGTTTTCTGTAATTTTTCCATTTGGATGACCTGAAATGTGTTCAAAGATAGAAGACTAATTCTGTCTTTAACAAGTTATCTTGAGTTTCAATCTGATATTGTTTTGCCTGTATCTCTCTCGTTTTTGATCCGAATTAGATAATTTTGGATGTTCTGAAAAGCTTAAAACATATGCTACAATTTTTTGTGCAGTGAGTTTTCTGTAATTTTACCATTTAGATGACCTGAAATGCGTTCAAAGATAGAAGACCAATTTTGTCTTTAACAAGTTATCTTGAGTTTCAATCTGATATTGTTTTGCCTATATCTCTCTCGTTTTTGATCCGAATTAGATAATTTTGGATGTTCCGGAAAGCTTAAAACATATTCTACAATTTTTGTTCAGTAAGTTTTCTGTAATTTTTCCATTTAGATGACCTAAAATGCATTCAAAGACAGAAGACTAATTCTGTCTTTAACAAGTTATCTTGAGTTTCAATCTGATATTGTTTTGCCTGTATCTCACTCGTTTTTGATCCGAATTAGATAATTTTGGATGTTCTGAAAAGCATAAAACATATGCTACAATTATTGTTCAGTGATTTTTCTGTAATTTTGATATTTAGATGACCTGAAATGCGTTCAAAGATAGAAGACCAATTCTGTCTTTAACAAGTTATCTTGAGTTTCAATCTGATATTGTTTTGTTTGTATCTCTCTCGTTTTTGATCCGAATTAGATAATTTTGGATGTTCCAGAAAGTTTAAAACATATGCTACCATTTTTGTTCAGTGAGTTTTCTGTAATTTTGAGGCTAACTAGGTCAAAAATTGATTTTTCTACTCTCTTCCCGAGAGCGATACACATATTAGCTCTGTGGATGAAACTGAAACTATTTTGGTCATAACTTTTGAGCCGCTAGTTAGAATTGAACGATTTTGGACTTTCTGAAGAGATGGAGTTACGAACTCCATATCTGCAAAGTTTGGTCATCATCTGAGTTCATTAGACCCTTCGAATTTCCTGTCAGAGTTGAACCCAGATCGCTATGCGAAACAGTGCATTTCATGTTTCTGAGTCCGACTTTGGAACGTCGCTGCGACTTCATTTAAAGTCGGATTCGAGTAATTCTTTTTGCATTCTGAAGTAGGAATGTCGGACTACGTTCCTACAAATTTTCATGCCATTCGGATTCAGTCTGCTGGTCCGAATAATTTTCCGAACTTGGGTTCGCGTCAGTTTTGGACTATTTTCCAACACTTGGAATATTTCCAGTGATTTTCTGGTTTTATCGATTTCTTACTCCCTGTTTCCAGTTTTGAAACTGAAACTTTGTGACACTGCCACGGTCACATCCGTGGTCGGAATCCAACATTTTTGGACTCGTTGGAAAGCTGGAGTTCCGAACTCCATCTCTAGAAAGTTTGATTAGTATCCGAGTTCATTTGACTCTTCGAAATTGCTGTCGAAGAGGGACCCGGATCTCAGCCTGAAATAGTGTATTCACTGTTTCCGGGTCCGACTTTGGAGCGTCGCTGCGACTTCGTTTCAAGTCGGAATCGAGCAATTCTATTTGCTTTCTGAAATAGGAATGTCGGACTATGTTCGTACCAATTTTCATGCCTTTCGGATTCAGTCTGTTGGTCCGAATAATTTTCCGAACTTGGGTTCGCGTCAGTTTTGGACTATTTTCCAACACTTGGAATATTTTCAGTGATTTTCTAGTTTTATCGATTTCTTTGAGATTTGTCTCTGGATTTCGTACATGGGCCTTATAAACAGGTTTTAAAAGGATTTTTCGCTCCGAAATGTCTTTCGAAATTATTATATAATATTATTTTTAATTATTAAATTAATCACTCCATAATAGGAGAGTTTTCAAAGGCCATTTTAAAGTGATTTCAAACCAATTATAAATCCGTTTTCCGTAATTATTTTCTATAATAAAATCCCACACTCATACTTTAGCACTTCGAGCAATGTGGAAAGGTGCTTAAACGGTTGGGAAAAACTCCGGCCTATGAAACCGTGTGTATTTCCTTTCCGGTTAATCCCCGACCTATTCGATTGATCGTTTTGGCCTTTCGGGCTAGTTTACCGATGACATGAGGTGAACTTTATACTGTTTTCAGTGTGGAAGCTTACGATTGGTTAGTAAACCATTTAGTGCGAACGTGGGGTATGGGTCTCACGTTAACACTTACGGGTTCCTTGCTAAAAGTTCATGTCACACTCCTTGTATTACCTTTGGGATAGTGTCTTCGGACTGTCTCCCTTAGAGGTATCGTTTTTGGCATCTCTACTTAGATGGTCGTTATACATCTCTACATAGATGTATCATTTTGGCATCTCTAATTAGATGGCCGTTATACATCTCTACATAGATGTATCGTTTTTGGCATCTCTACTTAGATGGCCTGTTATACATCTCTACTTAGATGTATCGTTTTTGACATCTCTACTTAGATGTTTTTGTTTTGGCATTTGTGCTTACGTTTTGCCGATGATATGAGGCTTATTATACATCTCTACTTAGATGTTTTGTTTTGACATTTGTGATTATGTTATGCCCATGATACAAGGCTTGCTATACTTCTCTACTTAGATGTTTATTTCTTCTCTATGTGAGAGTTTGTGGTCTATAGTACTATGTTATATATCGCCTCATTATCTATCATGTTTATCTCAGTTTATTAACTGATTGTTTAGTTAGCCTGACCCAAGTGTTTTTCGCTCGGGTCAGACCGAGTTGTTTCAAGTTAGGTCTCTGGACTTAGCTTTATGTGCTTCCGCTTGGATATTATCTGCTTTGCTGATAGATAGCTCTTTATATTTGTCCACTATTTTGATACTCTGATTATTCAGTCTCTTATGTACATATTTTTGACTCACTTGTGTGAGTGGTGGCTTTGTACCCACCTTATGATATATTTGGATTTGTATTGATGATGTATTGTTCTGAAACTCTGTGTTGTTATGTGATACTGTTCTGTGATGCTATTTCATTATGTTATTATGCTTTGTTCTGATAGATCTTTAGCCATTTGTAATTTCGTTATAAGTATTTATCGAATATGTCAAACCACCTGATTGAAAAAAAAATTAAATAGATTCCACCTTTCAACGTATTCGGTAGATAGTTATAGCATAGTTACATTTGGTCGCTCCTATTATACTCTATTCTCCGCATTAGCAGACGGAATCACCTCCGTGATTCTCTTTGCTAATGAGGGTCTTGGAGTGGGGCGTTACATTAACGTAACAAATTCACCACTCGATGTGCTCAAGTTAGTTCGGATTTACTTACAATTTTTTTGCTTAGTACGACTTTGTATTTGGTATTATGTGTTGACATGGAAAATTCTAAATAATGACTTAGAATAGACTGTTTGCACATAACAATAAAAGCGCCTTGACGTTAGTGGAAGGGATATTAAGTTTGTAGGTTTTTGGATATTATCCAAGAAATGATAGAAAATATCATTTTATAAGCATCGAAATTGAATAGATATTTTGATAGAAAAATCAAATAGTTTGATTATCAGTCAAAATACAGAGGAGACATGTGTTCATAATAAATAATGTTAAAAGGTGCATAGATATTTCAAAGCCATAAGTAAACAACACATTGCTGATCGTTAACGATGTACTTGAGTTAGAATCAGCCTTAATTGTTTTAATACTCAACGTTGGATCTATAAATAATGTCTTTTATAGCAAGTGTAAAAGATATAAGGAGTGTCCCAAACGATATGCAAGAACACCTTATTAAAATGTTTACTACGGATCATGTAAAATGGATTCCTTATGTATTGCAATAGGAATTACCATACCTGTTATGATGTCTACAATATCGTGATTTGTTTGTGTATTTGATACATGAAACAAATATCAAATCCAAATTGATATCACAAAATGGTTATTTGAGGTTTTCTCGTGTACTTATGAAATACTAGAGAATTGTTTGCATAAACAACAAACTACTTATGAAGGAGTGCTCGGACTCAGATTTTATAAGTGATATCGAGTATAATATGTCAATAATATATTCAAGTTAAGAATCTTTAAGTTGGAAATGTTCCAAACGTACGACTATGGCTGATTCAATGAAAAAGGCTAAGAACATCACCTTGAATAGCACCGCAAGAAAAGCAACGTATATACATATAAATACACAAATTTATAATTGAGCTATGGGTGATTCCAAATGTTGAGATTCCTATAACATTGTTATATGATAACAGATGGTTCATAATGGAACTTAAAACTCACTAGAAGTTGGGATACATACTCTGAATTGTTCCACATGATAAAGGAAGTTTATCAAAATTAAAGAGAGTTGATTGGTGGAGTAGAAAATTGAAACATAATAGCATACCCTTTCACTAAGGGACTGACCTAATTGGTTTTGAGAAAACCGATTGGAGAAGTTGGAAAAGATTCTGTAATTATCCCCAAGTGTAAGTTGGATATTTATAAAGTTATAGGTATGCCCTAAGGGAAATTATTTAATTTGTTACATATATCTAACTCGATAACTAATCTTGTTCGAAATAAAAAGTGTATTCTTTCTATTATATGCTTGATAGAATGTGTTATATATTAATTAATTTAATTAAAAATATATTTAGTAGAAAGTCCATAAATGGTATGTTTTGTGATAATAGTTACAAAGTGTTGTAACCATGAGTAATTTATCAAAATGAAAAAAATATCATTTCAAATATTCCTTCTCAAGGTGTATCGAGACTGGATATCGATATATCTGTTGTGACTAGAGTACGTAATGCTATCCAAATGTTGGGCAGTGTATCACTCATTAATGCTGGGGGCATAAAGGGGTTACGTACTGATAGTTCTTAGATAACTATAGAATGACTCATTCGATAGTTTTCTGTTGGTTAATATAACTAAGGTCAAACAAAAAATATCGATGTAACTAATTTACCCAGTTCTCTCGACTGGAGAATGCTATTCATCTTCAATGTGGGAGCTCCGCATTAATTATGTTAAACCATGGCACGTCGTCCATCGAACGACTAGAGTTGGATCGAGTGGAAGCATTGGAAGTGAAACACTATTAAAGAGAGCATTCGTCTCCTTAATTATATGAGGTTAGTATCTTGGTCAATTGAAGTCAACTCAAAGTCAAAGTCTCTAAGTAGAGCATTTCAATTAATAATAATGTTATTATTAAACTAAGGACTTTGTGTTTGGACTAAAAGTTGAATATAATTGATATTGGAATTTTGACCATCACCAAACTCCATAAGTCCAAAGTGATATAGTTTTGACGAAAAGAATTCATGTAAAATAATTGCCACTACCAGGTAACGCTGAAATAAATAAAATTAGATCTTACCAAAAGATGAGTAAGTGATAAATTAAGCCAAAATGTATAACCACTAGCTAAGATGATGTGTGGACGTTAATATTTGATATGTCCAATATTAATCGTTGGTTGAATTTACACCTTTGAGTTGCACAACCGATATGATGAATGCTCCAAATGAACCACATGATTTAATTAATTTACAATCGTTGTATATTAATAAGATTAATTAATATTTATGAAATATTAATTATTAAATTTGTTTGAAAGGTATTAGTATTTAATAAAGTGCATATATAAAAGTTATAAATGTGCATACCAATATAAGATGTTAGTAGAATGTATAAATAAGATTTAAATAGAATGCATACTAAGTGGTAAATAAATTAAGTAAATTAAATAAATTAATATTTTTTTGAAATATTAATTACTAAAATCTTATTGAACTTATTTGAATGACATTAGCATTTAATAAAGCGCGTATAAGTTATAAACGCTCGCAGCGGTATATGATGTCGGTGGAATATTTGAGTTGTATTTAAATGGGACTAATTCTTATCAAATTTTGGAAATTTTGAGGGCCTTGTGGCACCATCTGTGGATAGCCATGCATGTAGAAGAGAGAGAGGATCTTATTGACATTTAATAAAGAATTTAAAGGGGAAGGTTTTAAGGAAGAAATATGAAAGGCTTCCATCATTCCTTTAAAACAAATCTCCCTTTATTCTTTTGATTCTTTCCTGAAACCATTATTCCTTTTTTTCTCTCATCGTCTATAGTCAAAATTTTCATGGCAACTAAACCTTAAAATTCCAAAATAAAATGTGAAATAAAATTAATAATAAAAGGTGGTTTTCATCTCTTAATTCTTGCAAAATTCGGAGAGCGATTCACGAATTCTAGGAGTCTTTGATTCATCATTAAAGGTGTGATTTGTTGGCAACTTCTCAAGATAAATTTCTAATTAATTCATTTAGATATTCTCTATATTCATGTGCTTGGATTTGTGTGATTCATTTATGTTTATATTGACTATCTTGTAACATGAGAATTGATAACCTCTTTTCCCAATTAAAAGTATTTCTATTATGTTCATTTCATTCATATCAACATATGTTACCTTTTACATTACAATATTTTTAAATTTATTTCTAGTGAATTGTATTTTATAATATTTACATACATAATCACAAATGAAGTGTAATTTAATTCTTATTTTAAAATTATTTTCTAGTGTTGTACGGTTAGTTATTAGATATAATCATTTTGAATATTATTCATGCAAGAATGAAAGGTTTGATCTAAAAATTTGAAAGAACCTTTATGTAAATTTTAAATCATGTATATCTCCTTTCTAAATTTATAGTTTTGTAAAATTGCCAAACTTATTTCATTTCCAAACTAAAAGTTCAATCTAAGTTGTTAATTTAGAATGAAATGTAAATTGTAAAATTGAAATTTTAATTAAAAAGTTTTGGTTTAATTTTACATATATATGTACATATTTAAATATATGCGTCTGTATACATATAAACTTTAAATATTTGTATTTCAAATTGCCATAGCCTGATTTAAATTTTTTAATGATTTAAAAGAAAGGCAACTACAAACATGTATTAATTACTATTTGATGTTTATATCATTGTATCATAATACCTCTTGCATGTAAACTGAATGTTGTATTAATTAAATTTGCTAAAGATGGAAAGTGAATTAATCAATTATTTTTCTTTTCATCTCCTTCCCTATTAGATCTTTGTGTGATTTCATCTGGATTTATTCTTATTTATCCCTATCCAATGTCAAATATCAATCGTACTTGCTTTATGTTTAGCAATTTGGTCACACAATTAAAGTATGAATATATTTGATATACAGGAAATTATTGTAAAGGACAAAATTTCTCAAGATTTTAGCCTCAAGAACAAACCTTCAGTAATTTAGCCTGAAGGACAACTTTCTTTAGGTATCAGTTTTTAAGTTTTTAGGTATCAGTTTGTAGTTATCGGTAGCAGTTTTTGGGTATCAGTTTTTAGGTTGGTAGCAGTTTTGGAAAAATGTTTGTCCTTATGAATAATTTTGAAAGAATGTTTGTCCTTATGAATAATTTTTGGAGAATGTTTGTCCTTGTGGATAAAATATTGAGGTCGTGTCCTTGAGGCTAAAAATATATAAATTTTTGTCCTTTTAATTAATTCCCCCTTTGATATATTCACACTTTTCAATCTCACACTTAGTTAATTTAGATTTTAATAAATAAAGAAAAACATTCCTTAATTAATATTACTAAATATATTAATTATTACTTTGAAGAGGGAGAGAAATGAAAGGTTTCCCTTCTTCTCATTTTTACATGTTTCTTTTACACATATAAACATTATTTATACATTCACACATTGAATGCATTTGATACGTTCATTATGATACTTATAAGTTTAAGTTTCATTTAGATGCTCAATTTAACAACTTAAAAAAAATTAGATTGGATCTAATATACATTTAGAACACATAGGCCCAATAAGAATTCAAATGGAATATTTTTGAAATTGCTCATTTCTCCTATTGTGGGTTAGCCTAGTTCTAACACATATGATGTAAATTTATAAAGGATACTAAAGTTTGAGACCTTTCTTCCTATTTTAAGGTAGCACGATCATTGGTTATGAATAACTATTCAAAACCAAAAAGGATTAGGTGGGTAATGTGGAAAGGTATAAGGCTCGCTATTACTCTAAAGGAAAACGACATTCTCTATTTAAAGAGACTTTCTCTTTGGTTTTTCTGAAATACTCTTTAGAACTATATTGGAACTCATCACATATAATAATTTTGAGCAATATCGGAAGGATATTCAAGTCATGTCTCTCAATGGGGACATTGATAAAACAATTTAAGAAACACACTTATGGATTACTTTTTTATATTAGAGATTCAAATACACCTTTATTATTCATGGGGTGATATTTGAATTAGCATAAAAGTGCTAGGTAGAGAAGTGCTTAAAAAGGTTTGGCATGCAAACCGCGAATCAATTGATTCTCTTTTGCCAAAAGAGACAAATGTTGATTTATATAGTAATATATGAACATTCTTAAAGCTAAAGAAATGCAAAAGATTCCTCATGCACTTGCAATGGAGTCGAATGCATGCTAAGGCACATACACATATGAATACTGCGTATATTATTTTGCAGATATCTTATGGACATTGAAAGTGGATCACTGGTTAGTAACCAAAATAGTTACGAGATATCTTTAAGGAATAAAAAAGGTTATATGCCCATGGTTGAAAATTGGATCAGTTGGAGATTGTATCATAAAGCATTACGATCTAAATTTGTTGGATGCCAAAAGAGCAAAAGATCCACTTCAGACTATAATTTGTTGTTGTTGTGAAGGTATAGTAGGAAAGTTGTCATATAGACACTTATAACCTCTCCATCATGTAACTAATGTTTGTTTACTGTTATAAAGCATCCAATGATTTAATATAATTACATAATTTTGTCACAAAGTCATAGACTATTGAAAGGAAATTGAAAGACTAATAAAATAATATTGTGACAATAATTGAAGGTATTATTTTTCAATAAGGGGAGAGTATAAAATAGATTGTAATTCATAGAGTTTATTGTGACAAACTCCATTATGGTGGATCCGCTTAAAAAAGGATTATCACCTGCAACAACCCAAAATTTTGTCGCTTTGATTTGTGAATATTTGATGAATTTTAAATATTTAATTCTATTGTTTTTATTAGTTAAATAACCCTCTTTTAATTATTTAGTAATGATAGGAAATTCATTTTTAAATTTTGTTTAAATAAATAAATAGTTTGGAGAAAAACTGAAAATGTGAGTGAAAATCATTTTTTATATTTTTGACTTTTCATTAAACGAAAGTTGTCGCAACGTTTTTGCAAACATATGTATATAAATTTACAAATACATAAACATGTCATATGTTTTTAAAAGAGAACTAGAAAAAGGTACTTATGATTTGAAATTTCAAAAGTAAGAAATAAATAAATAAAGTAAGATTAGTAAAAGTCTTCTTCTTATTTTAAGTGCTTCTTTTGTGATGTGATAGCTAAGTACAAGGAATAATGAAGGAAGATTTGTTGTCAAAATTTGAGAGAATAATATTAGCTTTGTTTTAGGAAGGGTATTTTAGTAATTAACCACTTTCCATTTTCTATAAAAGTAACATATCGTTTTCATTTTCTCATTTATTTCATTTTTCAGCTTCTTACTCTCTTCTTTTCATTTCTACACTATATTCTTCTTCTTTGTTTATAAAACAAAATCATTTCAAATTACTCCTTTTCTTCTCTAATTACTTAAACAAGCTTAGAATAATATAGCAAACCTCTCTACCCCTTGAAAATCCAAACTTTTGCACCATTTTCTCTTAAAGGCCTTGGGCCATGAGCAATAGAGAGGGGTGAGTGCTTGTGTGAGATTAAGGGGAGAGGTGAAGGTGTTTTCAAGTGGTCGTGTCACGTTTTGATAGTTCATTCTCACGTTTTGGTAATTTGAATGTGAGAATCTTGTTTTTGATTTAGTTTAAAAGTGACAAAATGTTGTAATAATTTGGTGGTTGCCTACTTATGTTGTATGCAATATTTATGATGCTTGTTTGGTTTTGATTCCTGATTGAAAGCGGATAATATAAATAACCATTTTATTGAAGGGGACAAAAGCAAAGAGAATGGAAGTCGAAGTGTCTTTATGTGAATAGGTTGCTACAGAAGCACTTTAAAGAACAAAAGTGTTGATTTTTATTTTTGAACTATTACTTGCCATGTAACCACCCACTTTTCCAAACAGTTTAAGCAGACAATCAACCACACATGACTCACTCAAATTGAATGGAAAGGCGGATAGTTAGGGAAAAGAAGAAGAAGGAAGGAAGAAGAGAAGAGAAAAAGAAACAAACGACACAGAATCTCATAGCGGAACGAATAGTCTATAATATACAATAAATCTTTACATAAAGAAGAAATGTAATATACATACATTAATCAGAGTATACCAACCTATTTCAACACGGACAATTATAACAACACGTCCTCACAATTGCTGATAAATACAACCAATACACAGCATAGCGGAACATAATGAAATATGTAAATACGCCTAGGGCCTCTAACTCATCTCCTGAGCTCCAATGCATTCAAAGAAATCTGTAAATATGTTCGGTCTGACCCAAGCATTATAATAAAATAACACTCGATCAGTCCTGTAAACCAGCGTGAGAAAACACATCTAATTGGATTTTAAAGTTATAAAAACCTTTTGCAAATAAAGGTATCTCGTAAGACCATGCCGCACATAAACACGGATGACTTTTTACCTTACGATAACCAAACCATTTTATATGAAATTCTATGATATTATAGTAGTGTCTAATATACAATTACTTATTAATAATAGCCGAAATTGTTACATTAATTAAATTCTAGCATAATAGGTATTCAACTAAAACCGTAAGGGCACGTATTAGAGAAATGATTCCATACAATGACTGCGCTACTGGGGTACCGCCCGTCATGGTGCATCTCTAGATAAAATAACACTAAGGACATCGCCGGGATCCCTTGCCAACAAAGAACCAGCCTAGCACTTGACTAGTAGTACCAAATATGATCACCCCTTCGTTAATGGGCCATGAAGCATACAATTGAGAGATAATATCGACTTTAGATAGGGATGATCATACCTGACTTGGGAGCGACCAACTGTAACGACCCGGTATTTTGGACCATTCGCATCCGCACATGTCGGACTTGAATTGCTCAAAATACCACGTTGTAAATAAAAATTTGGCAAACTCATCATATATACAGTAAATAAATAATCACAGATCACAGACACAGAGTAATATAATGCAGCGGAAGTGAAGAAATAGTAGTTCATGAAGCTACTATAAAAATACATCAGAGTTAAGTAAGATACAATAGGAATACCAAGATACAATAGGAGTAACAGTATGATAATCAGGTACAACTTAGAATACAACTGGAATCAACTGGATAACAAAATGAATAGGTATCAGGATCTTCAAAGCAAAACTCCAGCTCCAAAGGTGAGTCTCTAATGATGTATCACTCGGTCTGACCCAAGCGTAAAGCAAAACACAAAACACTCGAGTCAGGACATACATACTTATACAATGTAAACCAACTCAAGTGAACTGTAATAAAGGTACAAGTAACTTAAAGAATGCTTGGGACTCCCATTCTTTAAGGATCCGTTAAACTATCTACTATGTAGTAATATTCGCTATTATAATAATGTCTAATATAAAATAAACATACTTTTAAATAGCATTAAGGCTTTACATTTTCCACCTTAACACGTAATAGTCCCAGTAGTCTATCCAGTATTAGCATACTCCCAAAATGGGGGCTACCCTCGATACTCCACAGGCTATGGGAGAAATCACAAATCGTAGTAAAGCTCGGTATGGTAGGTGACACGGCACACAAGGCAATGCCAAGGTAGATATACCAATTACGCATCCGGACTGGTGGTGATGCATAGCAGCCACTACCGCCCACCTCGAACATCACTCACAAATCAAGGGGTTCACCCAATCAATCACAAAGTAATAGAATGGTATCGAAGAAGTTTGTCCGATCAGAGGTGCTACCTCCTTGGCCCGTCAATCGCTCTTGTTTTAGCCACCTTATGCCAACTCACGGGAGTTGGGTCCACGTATATACCTTAGGATCGTCGCCACCATCCTACTTCATTCTGGAAACTCCACCGCGTACATAGTTGTCAAAGTGGTTTTTGGTATCGACAGAGAGTATGTCCATATCCGACCCCGGTCTCTTTAATAACCAATCGTTATTATAACACCGTGGTCATTTAAAAACATATATAATTTAAAAATCCATAATATCATTTCCATTTGAAAACATAACCTTTATTTCAAAATAGTATATACTTCAAAACCAAATTCAATAATATATCATTTAAATAGAATCCAAATTTTCAATCACTATTCTTTCCTTTATTTATAAAACTTGAAATATTCTTTAAAACCATCTTAAACCCAAATCACATAATGCAGTCATATTCTTAATCTCAAAATTTCAATCGGTTTCAAATCAATATATTCAAAGAAAATTCTTAAATAAATTCTATTTCAAATAAATTCATTTTTCAAACCATATTACTTTCGTAGTTATAACAGTTTCAAAACCAACACTTTGAAACAATAACACTTTAATTCCGATAAAACATTTCAATTTTGATATATATATTTCAAATCTTTAAATATTCCAAAATCATACATTTAATTATAACACTGTGAAACCATAATAATTTAAAACTCATAGCACTCTAAAATGTAACTTTTATAACCATAGCAATTTGAAACATTACATTTTAGAAATAATGACATTTCGAAAACATAACCATAGGTCATCATAGTATTTTGGAAAAGCGATACTTAAGAAATCATAGCAAGTTGGAAATGTAACCTTAAGGGATCATAACGTTTCTGAAATGTAATATTTAAGAAATCAAGGCATTCTGGAATGTAATACTTTCCACTTTACCATTTTATATAATCCAAATGTTTATATACTTACACATTTTTACCATAGTTATTTTATCACTTCTATTTTATTACACTAATTAATTCATTTGGATATTAAATAAACCATGCTTTTAGGTTAAATAAACTTAATTACTGTAATTCCCATTTAAAGTTGAAATTCCTTATGTTAAGTTAAAGTATATTATTAACTTGCATTTCATTATTACAGTAAGGAACATTTATTGTTTTAATCAATATTACATTAACTAAAATTACATGTCAAATGTTCATTTTTAACTTACATTTTATTTTTCACAATAAAGAGCATTTATTGTCTTAATTAATATCCCATTAATTAAAATTACATGTCAAATGTTCGTTTTTATCCTACATTTTACTTTCACGATAAAGAGCATTTATTGTCTTATTCAATCTCCCATTAATTAAAATTACATGTCAAATGTTCATTTTTAGCTTACATTTTATTTAAACCAAATCACAAATTTCCAAATTAAGTTATATTTCAAATCACAAATTTTTCCATTCATTTATTTAACATTTTTAATACATAGAAAAATCATTAACACTTTATTAAATCATTTTAAAAACCAAATTTAAATTAAAATTTCAAAATTTACATTTTCAAAATACTTAAAACTTCCAGAAAAATATATAAAATAACCATGGGTCTGTATAATATTTTCTAACCTAGGTCAAGTGATACGGATAATATATCATTTCAATCCGTAATTTACAAAGAAAAATCTGGGTTCTATCATTTCAAACCCACAATCCCAAGTTAAATAAAATAAATAAAAATCGCTCAAGCTTATCATTTCAGCCCATAACGATCTTTCCCTATTCTAAAGTCCGTTCGGGTATGTATCATTTCAACCCATAGTGGTAGGGAACTTGCAGTGATGATAAGCAGGAAATAAATAACAGTATACAAATAATATTATAACAGATGATATAACATGCATATAAATAGTATTTAACATCGTATAAATATATCACAGCATGTATGAACATAACACAATATTTTATACAATCAACTTGTCATCAATTCACAATTATAAAAGTACGTATGTCTAGAGTGAATACCTCACCTTTTTAAAGCTAGAATCAAATTCAAAACCCAGATCCAAACTCAGCAAAGCATGAAAAGGCACGACAAGGCACAACTATATTTTTGAGTGGATGGAGAATCAGATCCAAATTTTATATGCAAACAAATATCACACACATAAGAATATGATTCAATACAAAAGAATAGAGGTTAAAACAATGGAAAAATAAATGAATCAAAGTGGCATAACTTGCCTTAATCAATGGCTTGGCTACACCACATATGGGTTGAACCATCATCTTGTGTTGCTTGGTCATGATGGTTAGTGGTGTGCTAGAGGGAGGCATGACCGAGCCTTGCTTGAACGAAATAGAAAACAAAAGAAAGAAAAAAAGGAAAGAGAGAAGGAGGAGAAGCCATGAGAACTTGCTGTATTTTTTTTTTCTTCAGGAAACAAATGAGAAGAGATGGAATGAATTTTGTACATGAATTGCAAGTAAAAGGCACAGCTAAAGGAAAGAAATAAATGTTAGGAAAACAAAAGGGAAAGAATTAAGGAGTTTTGAATGATAAGAAAAAGGAAAAGAATCTTGTGTATAATTTATTCTTAAATGCAAATGGAAAATGAGAACATAATGGGAAATAAATTTTGTACGTGAATGGCAAAAGGAAATACACGGCTATAGAAGAGAAAAAAAGAAACAACTAAGGAGTTATGAATGCTAGGGAAACGGAAATGCATAAGTTAAGGAGAAAGAAACGTACAACATATTTTATTTTTAAATGCAATTGAAAAAAACTGAGAGATGGGAAAAAAAATTTTGTACGTGAATTTTCAACTTGATATGCACGGCAAGAAAATAAATAAAGAGGGTAGGTGAATAAAAAGGCAAGAAAGAGGCACAATTTAAGGAGGAAGAATCTTGTATATTTTTTCCTTTGTTTGCATGCAATGAAAAGGCAATAAATATACAAAACAGGTAACCTATATCTCTTGAAATTCCTAAGCTATTACTCAAAGAAAAATCAATCAAAGATCAAATGAATATATTCAAAGTTTATAAATATAAAATAGAAAAATAAAAATTAGAGAAACAAACATAAGGAAATAAAATATAGAAAGTCATTGCATGCAAACACTGTATTTTTATCTAAATTAAAAGTATAAGTTTAAATTCCCAAAAAAATCCATATTAACATTGGTTTAGATACTAATACATTAATAACTTCCCAATTCATCCAAATTTCAGTTTACATAGTAATTAATTTCATTTACCTACAATAATCCATTTTATTATAGATTACATTCCAATTAAATAAGAATTGCTTCCAATAATTTGATTTGGTTTAATTGCCATCTTTATACTAGGTCCATTATTACCCTCTATACCTAGTTACATTAGTCTTATACCCCCTTTTTACATCTTAGATTCTATATAAATGTTACATTTCTAAATGTGTAATCTTGTCAATTGTATACATTAATTAAGGTTGAAAACCAATAAATAAATTTAGCTTAGTTCCCTTCTTTTTTACAAATTTATTACTTTATAAATAAATTTACGTTTCTATTTAATTTATACATTCACATTTCCCGTTACCGCATTAACTCTCATTAATGACATTAAAGATTCCCTATTTAATTTATAGACTAAATAGGCAACTTATAATAGCTGTTACCATTACCCTTTAATTTACAGTTAAGTTTATTATATTCAACTAATTATTATAATTACCTACCTAATATTGAATTTACTCAATTACTATTAATTAAACTAATTCATTTATTTACACACCACTTACCCTTATTTACTTATATTCAAATTTATACTCAAATATAACAGTTACAACTAAATTAATAGGCCAATTAAATAGAAACTTACAATCGTTACTATTACTTTAAGTCACATTAATGAATTCATTATTGTTTACAAATCAAATGTTACAATTACTTAATTAACACCGATTTACTTCAATTTATATTTATATTAATCATATATTATCTCATTAATGATTCAACATTCACACTTGTGATTTCATTATTCACTAAAAATGTTACCATTCTTATATACACAATCTTTATCCAAGAGTCATTTAATTCATATTATTCCTTTTATAAATTTAAATGTTTGCATTAGTTTTCTTAAATTAATTTATAGCCAAGTATACAATTTTCATTACTTCACTAAATTATAATTTCATTTCAATTGTTAATAATTAGTTTTTAAATACATTGTTACATTTCATTTTGGCATTCATTTCATTATAAAATTACAAAGTTTCTATGTGACGCCCTACCTATATGCTCACAATAACAAAGAGTATTAAAAGGAATACGGTCTGTTATTACGAAGAATAAGGCTGGATAGGAGCGGCCATCCATAGTTGGCCTTATAGTAGTATTGATTACCTCGATAGGAGTGGTATAAATTTTCCAATTTTCATCTCTTATTTATTTACTCCCATCGACATACCCAATTACCAGTATAAAACGAACTACGATGGTTCATAATAGTTTAGGACAATATATATAATAATAACACAGATACAAAAAGAATGCGTAACACAGATAACAAAAGTCTCATATATATATAACTGATGTCAGTTACAATACAGTTGACACAATACATATGATACAACTACAACTGTCGACTCTGGAAGTTATATATACACGTACATTATCAACTAATATACATGAATACATATCAACGTATACTATGACACGGCTACTCCAAAAGATGTGAAAAGTCTTCATAGCTCAAACAGCAACTCAAAGCAGGAAATCTAAAACCTGAAATAACTCGGGTCTGACCCAAGTATTACATTCAAAAGAAGATAATACACGGGTCAGTCTAATTCAAAATCAGTTATTAATACACAGAAGAAATAATAATCAAATAACAAATAGACGACAGTCACAGAAATCTCGTATAGCTGACTTCTCGATAAGAGAATCGGATAACGGCAGATATAACACTAAACAGTGTTAACAACATACCAGCAGATCCAAATAATCAATAAAGATAGATGAAAAGGATTATCAATGAAGATAATTTAGAAAACAACAGAATTGTCTAAGTGAAAATTAACACAAAATCCAATTATTAAATAATAACTAGAAACTCAGAATCTAATTATCTAGAAGACAATTAGACAACAACAAAATCAATTTAAAACATCAATTCTGGTAGGGCTGCAGTATACGCACGCGTATACTGCCTTGCCACTACAACCTGAAATACACAAAAGCTCAACGAACCAGAATCAAATGAAGGTTCAAATCTCAATGTCACGGCCTCAATGGTCAAAGCAGACAGACATGGTCAATGTGCACGTATGTACACATTGAAAATTTACAAACGAACACGAGGTTAAACCCAAAATAACGGATTCAACTCAAGTGAATTCAAAAACAAATCCAAATGCATCAATGCAATGCACTGTAAAACTGGGCAGTACTATCACCATATACAACTGCATAATGAAACTGCAGTTGAAACAAGCAATTAGCCAAGAGACTAAACAGTCAAGCAACGACAACGCAAGTGCCGAACTCAACTGAACAGCTCAAGTAGTGACTGCAACACTACAATTACAAGTGACCATGTCAACAAGACAAATGAATACAACTAATTCAAGTGAATGGCAACAACAAGTGGTGAATCAATGAAACAATGCACAAGGGCAGCATACCAGAACAAGTCAATGAACCAGACCTCAAATGTAACCTAATTTGCAAATTGACACAGCAACACTACAGTGAAGACTACATAGTCAGACTGCACCATCTCAATGCCAACATGAAGTGCTCACATACTCAAAGCTCAACTATGAAACCGACAAAATATCAAAGTCCAGATTGAACACTAATGGAACAATCAATTGACCAAACAATTCAGTGCAGAAGCAAATGGAACTGCTCATCAAACACAAACCAAAATATCAGGTGGATGTGCAGACTCAAACAAAGAAAGAAGAACCAAAAATTGACACTGAAACAATTGAACTACAAGTATGCAGTAATGCAAAATCTTTGACATCATCGGCAAGTTTAAAAATCGAGTTCGAAGCACAACAAAGAAGTGAGAAATGCACCTATACCAGTGAAACAGAATGATAACAAGCCAACTTATACAACAAACAACATAGCATATTCAAATGCATCAGAACAACACTGTTTGGACACACATGAATACAAACCAAATTCAATTGCAGACTCGAGTATATAATGAAGACTACAAGTTCAAGTCCAATTACAACAAAGACTATGGCACTGGCATATGAACCACTGAACATGGTCAGAAAACAACAAGTAAATTCGTACAAGATCAACATCACAAAAATCTAGTTTGCAGTCAAAGACAATGGCAGATCAAAATCAATGCCGTAGGGATGAACGATCAAGAGGAAGCCAGAAAATCACGAAATCAAAAATGGCCAAAGCCAAAAAGAATTCAACACTGTGATGACCACGAAATAAATCAAAATCGTGGTAATCAAGTAATTCTCGAATATACGAGTAAGATAAAGTCAAGAAATCATCAACATAGTTTTGGTTCACGAAATCAACCTCAAATAGAGTTCGCAAAGCGCAAGGAGGTCGAATTCAAAACACTATCACAAAACTCAAGCAGACCCAGATCACATGAATATGATTTCCATCACCAAGTCAAGTCGAATTAAAAATATCCACTAACAGAATGACCAAATTATATCACGAAACCAACCGCCGAAGCTGTAATAATGACCGATACTAAGGGCGACACAATCAAAATCATGGTGGCCTCTAACGAAAATCAATATTGTCAACCAAAATCGAAGCTGTGATGCCCACAAAAGAATGACAGTTCAAACCAACATCGAAGTCAACCAAAAACGAAAACAGACTTGAAGAAGCCAAGTAAACCTCACGCAAACAGCCTAAATCAAATCAGCGAACAATCGGCCAACTCGAAAATTAAATACGAACCAAATCACAGAATTCAATCCCTAATTCAACTCGAGACGAGAATTAGATGTGAGTGGGAACTCACTTTAGCATCGACGAGCGAGCAATGAGCTTTCGATCGAGCTACACAAATCGGCAGAAGCCCTAGTTTCGAGCGAACGAACGCAGAGGTTTGAAGTCGCCATTATTCTTTTTTTTCGTTTTGTTTTGCTTTTAGGGTTTTAAAATGAACGAGAAAAATGAATAAAGGGAGGATCGGTTACAAACCCTTATCTCAAAAAGGAAAGGGCTGAATAATTTGAAAAGGGAACAGCCTAATATTTTTCTAAGTCCACAAACCCTTTAACAAATTTTATAAAAGAATTTCAACCCATTAAAATGCCAGTAGCTATTAGCAACCAATTTAAGTCGTCTAATGACGACTATAAATTTATTTCAAAAACCCCAGGTTGTTACATTCTATTTCTTCCAAATTTATTTACCAAAATCTTATTAAATTGACAACTTTAATTATTGAAAATTTACGGGTCGTTACACTCTCCCCCACTCAAAACTTTTCGTCCCCGAAAAGGAAGAAGGTAGGAGAAAAGAAACAACCTGAAAGAAAAGAGATTGGAAAGCAAAGAAGATAATAAATCTAAAACCATGAAAATTTCAACTTACATTAATAATTAATGTCATCCATTTGATTTTCTTTCTTAAGTTAAAAAAATCTTAATTATTTATAAATCTCATTATCTCATCATCAAATCAACAATTTATAAAGTCTTGAATTTGAACAATCATTTATTATATTCATCTTTATTCATTAAATTTCATTCTTCTTTTTTCCAATTTATTCTTAAATTTATTCCACTTAATATATCAAATCCTATATATATTAAGTTTATTTCACTTATTATAACTATTTCAATTTATTTATAATTTCTTTTAAATATCATTATATTGTAAATTATTCAATTAACCCCTTTTCTCTATTTACCTCTATTGATCCTTTATAACTAAAATTTAAGTGTATAACATTTATTATGACCACTCAAATTTTATTTATAAAATCCTTTTATATTGTACATTATTCAATTACATTATTAACTTCTAAATAATTAAGGTAAGTTACATTGGAATGAAATAGAATCTCTTACAAATAAAATTTTCTAGTTCAATTATTTCAAGCTTAAATACTTATCCAAAATTTTGGATTTATTTTATAGTTGAAATCATCTTTTAAGAAAAAATTTAAGAATTAAATTTCCGATTAACTTCAAACAATTTAAAGATAAATAAATATATACTTAATATATATCAAATCAAATTTAAAATCATATACTAATATATATTATACATCAAGTCATATTTTAGAAATCCAAATAAATTTATTTTCAAAACAAAACTGTAGCAAAACTACAGAATGGTCTCTTCGCTTCGAAACTCAAAAATGAATGTCGATGATGCTGCAGTCATCACCGAAATTATTTTCCAGCGACAAAGAAAAGAGCACTGATTTAAGAATTAAAAATCCTTTTAAATAATTTCTACTAGAAATACTTATAAATAATATATTCTTTTAAAACATTCAAAACAAAGTTCGAAATCATCGGAAATTAAATTCTCACATTCTTGATTTAAATCCATTTAAATTTCCAAATTAATTTATAACCATGTTTAATTATTTAGATATGAAACTAAAGCCAATGATTATAAAATACATGCAAAGTTAAATATTATTTCTTAACACCCAATTCCATTAATTATCAAAAATTAAGAAAATTAACCTTATACATATTATAATTATACAAAATTTATCCATCTACTAAATTCAAAAACCATATTGTGTCAGTTGGCTCTGTTTAAGTGTTTTGGAGATCCCATCGATAGCGTTGATCAAACGAACCGATCGGAAACCCAAATCAACATCAACAACTCAAACAACCCAATATAAAAACATCTTTAAAATATAAAAAAATTCAAACACAAGATAAATTTTAAAAAATAAGGATAGGGATTAAGATTTGATGGACTCAAATCAAAGAGAACTCTGATTTGAATATAAGTTGGAGACAAAAGATAAGATGATTAAAAAACAGAATAGGGAGTATGGATAAGCCTATATAAATCGCGGGTAACCTTAACCAGGTCAACCGTGACTTAACAAAAAAGATCGTTGTGGATTTTCTAGGGTAAATCTATATTTGATCTCAAGAGATAGAATTCGAAATAATAAGAGATACTAGCATCTAAATCGAGGATATAGAAATCTTCAGTGAATCAATGCTTTTTGTAAAGGATACCTCCAAGACGTGTTTCCCTACTTTTACTTTTATTGTATTTCCTAATTGCATTTATCGGCATTTGTAAGAACAGGTTGTTATAACTGTCCAGGCGGATGGTATGTTAGACTCTGATTTATTGTTTGAATGTTAAAGTTTTCTTTTGTAAAGATCGTTTGGATATTATATATTATTTATCATGTTGTGAGATTCTATTCTGTCTTTCCTTTTATTTCAGTTCAATAATCTGTCTTTCCGACACTCGGATGCTCGATACGTGAATATCGTGGATGTATTAGTGTCGACTTTTTTGAGGGTCGAAAAGGCAGGTCGTCGCATCACCTAAGATCTTTCGTGAGCATGTTACTTAATTGGGGTAACTTTTGTGTAAGGATATTTTGGTTTAGGGGAGTTCGTATTTGGCATAGTCATTGACACATTACTCTATACTTTGCTTATAGATATATTAAGTATTTTTTCCTGATCAGAAATAAAGTAATAAAGTCTTCTTTGCACTCCATGAAGTTCAAATATTGAATATTTTTTTGGTCTTACTAAAGTTGGACAAGTTGGAAATAGACATGTATAGATCAAAATTTATGTAATTTATATGCTACACATCTATGATTAATCTATGTCGTTTGATTGTGTTACTATATGTGACCATTGATGGATTTAGTTATACCAAAGATAACGAAAGTTGCATTGATTCCTTGCTAAGTATAGTTAATGGATGAGATTGTTTTGGAGACACCTTATGTTATAAATAGCAAAATTTGGAGCTTATAATGTTATTCACATTTATAAAGATATTGCATACGTGACCCAAGGGAAAATTGCTGGAATATCTCAATAATTTGGACTACATATTTAAAATAAAATGTGTTATGCTATTTTGATGTAAAGGCTAATTAAAATGATCAAATTTTGAACTAAAGCTAAAATGCTTAAATATATAACTGTCATGGTATTAATGTGTAAATGCCAGGACAATTCTAATTTGTTGAAGGGCTAAATTAGAAAATGCTAACATTATAAAAAAGAGGTTGTGGTCCCCAAATTACACAAACTCTGATTATTATCCTAATCTTTTCTATGAAAATAATTCATAGATTTAGGATTTGTGTTAATTTGAAAGATCAAGCCAACTCTTCTTCTCTATCAATCGACAACTATGGATTTAGGTATGGCTTCCGCCTACTAATACATGTGAGCATACAATTATTAAAAAGACTTTTTTAACCAGCCTTCAAAATTTTAAAATTCACTTCCGTCCTTTTCAAAAAAAAGTTTGACAAAACACGATTGTTAAATTTTCCATCGAAAATATGCAGTTTGAACCGCATATATTTATAGACTAACATCAAATATTTTCATTCTACACTGTAAATATTTACAGTTCTAACAACATATTTTTGTAAGATTAAAATTTACAGTCCACACTGCAAAAATGCATTTTATACTTTAAATATTTGCAGCCTACAATATAAATTTTATTTTACAAAAATATATGGTTGAAACTACAAAAATTTTCATTTTAAATTAAAGTTTGCAGTTCTATCTGCAAATGTATGCAAAGTTAAATTCATATTT
Organism: Allium fistulosum; assembly: GCA_030737815.1. Taxonomy (NCBI): domain Eukaryota; kingdom Viridiplantae; phylum Streptophyta; class Magnoliopsida; order Asparagales; family Amaryllidaceae; genus Allium; species Allium fistulosum. The sequence continues at coordinate 512,043,838 of CM060907.1, read as the reverse complement.
TTTGCTGGAAACTTTAACATGGGTGTTTCGTGAAACTTAGTTTTAAAAAGAGTTTTTCAAGTATGAAGTTTGAAAATAAAGAGCGGATCTTGATTTCCAAATAAATAAATGCACAGTGCGGACTAAATTCATTGGAAAAGTAGTGAATGTAAATTGTTCAATGAGTTTGAACCATTACATCCCCAAATTCTTCAAAGTACTCGGTCGTACCATAGTTTTGAAGACCGAACTATCCATCGAACTATAGTGCTCTTATAAGGTCCAAGATTTGAAGGTTTGACCGGGCAAACCGTTAAAATCGTGTAACGTAGAAATTATACCTATTTGATTACTTCTTGGGATCTAAGTTTTCTTAATTTATGGTCTTATTATTTTTGTTGGTTATGAATTGTTGTTTGGTTGGATGTATATAAAGAGATTTGTTGGTTCAAATGAATATTCGATTTAGCAATTTTGTTGTTAATTTCATTTAATTCTGCTAGCTTTTTTACGTTTAAAGCTTTTGCTTTATGATCCATTGCTTCATTAATAACTACGATGGTTTAAGTTTATGATTTGTACCTTGAGGTAGAATCTAAATATAATTAATTTCAATTATTGGCAATGAACATAAATTGTGATCTCGATATATCCTACGGACAAGTCTTAATTCTAAATTATAAAATAGCTTTGTAGCCTAAAACAAGCTTTGTAGTCTATTATGCTAATGCGTGCTTGGTTCTGGTGATGTCTATTGTGTTCAAATCATCTTTAATTTCTACAGTCAAGTATGCATATTGAGTTTGTGACTTCAAATGTTGTTGTTTAGAAAGTTTTTATTCCTTGCTGATAACTAACAAAAGTTTTAAATAAGATTTTTTAACAATAACTGTAATATATTTGATGTAACGCTTTTTGATGTCAAAGAGTACTACCAAAAACGTTCTTCTACATATTATTAATCCAAAAAATGGATCAACACCCTGTATCATTGAAAATCATATTTTTGAGATTGACAATAATAGTTTTTTTCTGAGCGAATTTAGAACTTTTTTCTAGTTATTTGAATAGTTGGTTTAAGAGTAACAATCATGACAATTATCATTACATATATGATACTAAATCTGGTTGGAGTAATCACATTAATAGTTGTATTGATAGTTATCTTCATATTGAAATCAGTATTCATAGTTACATTTTAGGTATTGTGAAAGCACCAGCCCTATTTATCGGAACAAATAAAGTAGAGCTAAACACTCTCCAAATTGAAGAAAAGCAAAGTAAAGTAAAGAAACACAGGATTTTTATAGTGGTTCGGCTGTTAACGAAGCCTATGTCCACTTTATAGATTTTATTGATAGATTAACTATTGATCACAAGTACAAGCTGTTTGCAATTCTAATGATTAAATAAGGAAAGATCAGACCACCATTGATGGTGATAAAAGGAAGGATCTCAATTGTCCCATGGTAGCCATTATGAGGAGGAAAAAGCTTGAAGAATCTTAGCGATAGAGTTTCTAGTGATCAGAACAGCCAGCCCCCTCCCTATTGAAGATATGATGGTATTTACAGGATTTTGATAGCACTTGGATCGGACCCTGAGTACCAGAAGTCTGTAATTATCCATGGGAGGAGACACGTAAAATTTGGGGCGATTTGGAACTAACTTTTTGGATCGGATCGGTACCGATCCAAAAGGTTGTGCAATTTTTGCATAACTCCTTCTTCGTTGGCTTCTATTCTTGCATGCAAGGTTCCCCATGTGATATCATAGCTTGTTGATTTTTTTATGAGGGTTCACTTGTAAATTGAATTGGAATGTAATCTGAATCGAATAAGTCTTGAATTCTTCAACTCGGATACTTGGAATGTTATCAAACTTGGTAGATAAGTTTAGGAGAGATGTAGGAATCTAACACATGTGGATTGGAGGATCCATATGTCAATACTTTGGATCGGTACCGATCCAATTGGGTCGGATCGGTGCCGATCCAAATATTTGGCATATTTTGGGTCCAAACTCCGGGGTTTCTTTCTCATGTACTTTTAGGTCTTTTGGCCAAGTATCGAGTTGTCCTGGCATAATTTGAATGTTCTAACCCCTTCTAAATTCTGCTAGGTTAAAAACCCAGTTAACGTTTGCCCCCTAGAGCTTGCCTTCGTTGGAAACAAGGCATGTTAGAATTATTCGTCTTCCGGTTTTCGTTTCATGGAGCTTTATTGATCATATCTAGCTTCCCTAAGTAGCTGCATATAATGTTCCGGCTAACTATCCGGTCCTTAGTAGAAATCTTCACTAGTTGTAATTATGGAATGATATTGAGTTGATAACCTCCTGAATGTATACGAACATCGTGTTGGGCAAACAAGAAAAGTTTGAGGTCATTTGGGGGAAATAAATTAGATCAGCACCAATCTAAGTACTTAGCAAATTTTCACTTCTCTCTCTTTTTTTATTTAAGAGGGATCAGATCTCCATTGTTTCTCTTTACATTTTCCATCCGATCCGAACCAAAAATCACTGAACTTTCGCCGATCCATCTCCTGCCGGTTCTAGAGTGTCGCCGCCATTAATCGCTCCCCTAGTGCCACCTATTGCCGCCTTCTGAAGTCACCGCCGCCACAATTATACCTGCCTTCGAGCACTATCCATCCAATTTGCCCAACACCCTAGTTCGAGCTATCTTGAACCAAAGATCATCATTTTTCGTAATTTTGAAGGTTGGTGAAGTGGGTTTTGATGTGTTGTTACATCATTGATCGATGGTGAGGTTTTGTTGATGACGGATGTAGTGGAAGATTCGAGCTAATTGTGATTTTGTGGAAGAAGATAGTAAATCGAGTTCGAAGTTCTTCATGGAACGAAGCCAGGGTTTTGCCCCGATGCTCGACATGTTTTGCTATCTTCATCCACTGAATCAGAATTAACTTGTACCAAGTTTCAAATTCGATTCGGCATGACATCCTACGAATGGCGGATCGATTTTTGTTTTTTTGGGAGGTGATAATAACTTAGGATAGAGTATGGCATGCAACTTAGGTTGTTATCACTTTCCAAGAAACTAAAATTGACTTATGCCGATAATTTTCTTCTCGATTCAGACTCATCAGCCTATAACTGCTCATACTGGTTTGGTCTTGTCATTGCACAGCGGTGTGCTTGGAACATGAAGAGCTTTCAATGTCGCTACGGACAATGGATCCATTATCGATTGTTGAACAATAATGGGTAAGTGTAGAAGAAAGGACATTAATAGCTGATATATATCGCTTTTTTCGGTGTGAATGACCCATCTACACGAAATGGTCTGTTCATAGCGTTCAAAATGCCGAACCCGTTCTCACATAGATTACACATCACAAAATGCCGAACCCGTTCTCACATAGATTACACATCACACACACTCATAGTCAATATTTAGAGTCCGATCGGTATTGGTACAAGTCAATTACCTTCCGAATTCCAAGCATCAACCGGGTTAGGTGTTTATAGTTAAGGATTTGGCGTACCTGACCGTTTTGAGCACCAGCTTTCTTATATAGAATGACGCGCAAATCTTCCCAGCACAATTCAGTTGAAAGAAGCTCACCTATTTCTAAAGCGGAGTCTTCATCGATCCTGGGTGGACCTACTACTTCCATGGCCTCGGGGCAATATGGCCGTCTGATCCAAGTTGGTCCCTTCGTCGACCGCACTCCCTCCAACTTCAGGGTTCTATTTGATCCTCTGAAAAAAGCCTCTTCGATCCTTACACATAGGGCATTGCGAAGCATTTTCTCGCAATATAGCATCCCAGAGGACGACGTGCTTCTGCCATCAAAAGAGGAATTCACTCATAGGGCGCTTTCCGGATACATGGTTTGCCATCGCTACATGTGTATGTATGGTGCGGTGCCCCCATTTAATCACTTTTTTATGGTGAATCTTCAGAACATGGGGTTGGCTCCATTCTAAATCCTCCCGAATGGTAACGCCAAGCTAAGTTGCTTATATACCATGTTCATGCGAACAATCAACCGCACCCCGAGCTTCACCGAGCTGCAATATCTCTTGTTATTTAAAAAGAGGAAGGCTAACCCGTTATTCATTTATTTGAGGCGTACTGCAGCCGAAAGCTTATACTTGATCTTCCTAGCAAGATTCCCTTATTCAAAAACCAGTTCTTTTTATGCCAAGTGTCCAAAAGGATTCACCCATCTATGGACCAAGGGGGAAAGTTTCTTTCACCATACATGGAATTTCCTTTAGCTGCTAAGAAGTCTTCTGAATGATCGTCTATTCTTTTATAGTTCTTCCAAAGGTTAACAAAGATCCAATGCTCGGCCCCGTTCTCAGCACCTTGAAAGCGGTTGATGCTCAAGAGTGCATGATCAGATTTCTGCTTACAGATGAAAATCTTCACCCATGTAGGCTCTTACATCCTAGGATGTCTGTTGGATTCGTTAGTGCCCCTTCTCGTTCCAAAACCCAAACTCGCACAGTTTCCTCTTCTCATGATTCTGGTGAAGGTGAAGATGATGATGAGGAGGAGGAAGAAAGTGACTCGTCCAACGAGTCAGAGAAAACTTCCGAAGAGGCCCATGTTCAAGTTGGGGTTGACAGTCCGCCTAAGATGCCTTCGATCCTGGAAGAGAATGGAGAATATTTTGTTCATCAGATGGGCAAAAGCTCCGTTGATTGAGGGAAAGGAGGAAGGAAAGATCGGTGAGGGGCTCCCTTTAATCAAAGAAGAAATAAATTGGGATACAGATACCGACGAAGGCGATGTCGATTTAGGTGACGAGGCCCCAGAGCTGAGTCCCAAACATACTCCCTCACCTCCTTCGAAGGTATCTTTTGAAGGAGCTCCACCTAAGAACGAGCCAGATCCCAGCCCTTTGCCGTAGGGCACTGATTTTGACTTAGGAGATGCGAGCGACATCCTTGTAGATATGGGTGCCCTAATGGGTGACTTCACTTCAGAAGAATTGTCTTTCCAGCCTACCAAATCATTCCTATAGAAATGGATGTCCTGAAGTTGGTTGGCGATTGATTCGGTTTGTGTATTCTACCGGGGTCTTTAAATTGTAGCACACACTTCACTAGGATCACGCGTTTCACTATTATTCTCTTAGGATATTTTAATCCAGCAAATGCCTTTTTTCCACAGTTGTTTTGTTATTTGCTGCAGGGATCATGTCTTATGGCTTCTACATCGATCTTAACCGAGTATTTGAATCTCAACGTTTGGAAAGGTATTCATCCATATATTATACTTTCCATGAAACTGATGAAGAGAGAAGGAGGAGAAAAGATAAGAAGGCAGAAGAGCGCCGTCGAACTAAGAAGGATCAACAACACGATAGAGGAAGTGACCATGAGAAAAGGAAAAGCCCGATTGAACAGGAAGATCCATCAAAGAAGCTAAAGAAAGATCGAGAACATGCACCTGCCGTACAACTTCCTACTTCTACTAGGATCATCGTTGCCGCTTCCGACGTCGTGACCTCCTCCACTCATGCTGCAGTGGCCGCTTCTCTGGAAACTTCAAGGAGAGCCCCCTACATTCTCCATGTTGGTCCACCGCTCCTACATGCTGTATTTCCCAGCTTTTTCTTAAGGGGGGTTGTTTTTTATAAACATGATTTGAAGTTATTTCACGTAGAATCTTATTCACCCCATCTCCATGCGATTCAGAGTGGATTGGAGTAGTCTAAGGGGTGGGAGAAATTATGCAAGCATCTTCCTATCGTTAATCGAATCAATTACCAGGAGATTCTCTCATTCTAGTTCATAAAAGATGAATACAAGAAGCAACTTGCAGACCGTAACTCGGAGATTGAGAGATTGAAGAAGGAGAGGGATGATGCCTTAAAGAGAGAAAGTAGGGATGCTTCTTTATTCAAGGAGCTGAAGGAGTCAACGAGCCGAATCACACTCATACTCAGGGACGAAACAAAGAAGTTCCACACCGATGAGGCGGCTCTGAAAGAAAAACTAAAGGCAAGCGAGACAGTGGTTGAGGTGGAGAAGAAAGTCGTCGCCGAATAATCCCAAGAAATTGCCTCTCTACATGTGCAAATTTTGACTTTGGAAGCTGAGAAGAATCAACTAGCAGTTGAGAAGGCTAGCATGGAAGCCATCCTTTCAAAGCTCCAAGATACTTTTGCTAAGAAAATGGAAGGCATGGATGCTACCATTTTAGGCTTCTATGTTAATTCCATGCTTCATCAGGGCAGCCTCAGTTACTTAGGTCCATTATTCCCTCGCACACTTGCTATATAGTCTGAGAAGATGTTTTGGCCCGGTTTCGAGACATGGGTGGCGATTACATCGAAGAGGAGCTGGGTTAGGCCTACTTGAACAAAGAATCTCGCTTAGCTCTAGTGGAAGGCCAGAAAATCTTAATGCTGGAGAGGGAGCATGAAACCATCGATGTCACGACCACCATCAAATAGGTTACTACTGAACATTTTCTTTTGGGCCCGAGCAAGTCGTCTTCGCATCTTCATACCAGCGAGGGGATCATTGCCACTTCTCCTATAATCATGCAGCCATTGAAGGAAGGCAACGGTGAAAAAGTTGTTACACATGAACAAACCCCCCATAGAAGGTAACTTCTTATCTCTCCCGTGCTTGAATATTTTCAATTCATGGCTGAAGAGATTGCCGAGAAAACCGCCCTTTATTCTGATAATGTAGATCAACCTTCTCTTCCCGCTGAATTGTCTTCTAATCATGATGCCAGGTCTGTCACTATTTTAAATGCATCAACCATTGTCTTCGCTTCAGGCTCACAGCCTGGTTTGCACTTTGAACAAATCGTGGTGCTGCATGGTTTGGATGACCCTTCTATTTCTCAAGAGGAGAGCTTGGCAGCTAGCGATACATGAGAGCAAGTAGAACAAGGCAGCCAACCGAAATAAGCAGAGGTCGAGCAACGAATGATCGCGGTGAAAAAGGAGAAGGTTGAACCACAGGAGAGGTTATCGAAGAGCTCTCACCGATCCCGCGAGCATAGAGGGAAAGAAGGGTCAGCTAGCGGCCATGCTTCAAAGGATGAAATTGCCCTAGAAAAGGATAAGCCTAAGAAATTGCAAATTAGAGGGAGTAAAGGAGACTGGGGAAGCGGTGAGAAGACGTCTTGATTTGTCTTTTCCTCCTTTTGTTGTTTTCTGAACACCTTTTGTATAAATGCGGAGTCTGCACTTAGCACTTTTCTTGTTGTACTCATAGTGATGTTTTGTATTTTCCTATGTTTTGTCGATATTGTGCGGGCATGGCACCCACTGTTTATTGTAGTACATTGGAAACGTAATAAGTAATACAATGTTGACATTTTTATTGTAACTTTATTTATCTACTTATTTATGTTTCATGCACCTATGACAATTTTATTTATCACTATTTTGTCTAGTCTTTTAGTCACTGCCAAAATTCTTTGTTTGGAGTAATAGAACTGTGAAGTACTTGGTTTTTTGATTGGGTATTAGTGTTTGTGTCCCCCAATTCACGGGGCTGTTTACTTTAAATACTTGACAAATAACCGGTTGATCCGTGTGATCCCTCGGATGTCTGTAATTGAATCTATTTTGTGGTTCCTATCTTCGGGAACTTGTGATTTGAGCGCCTTGATTCCAGGGTTTTGTCGGTCAACAATCAAAATTCTTTGTCGATTCGTAGTCATGTGACATTGCTGGATTCATATCCATTACTCATGATAATGGGAGTGGATTCTTGTTAGTCCTGCAATAGACGAGTTTCCTGGCATTGCTGGGACAATTCCAGTACTTAAGAGTGTGCACGGCTTATGAAATATGCGGTTTTTAAGAGTATGGGCGGCTTATGAGATGCGCAATTTCTGGGATCTGTTAACTGGGTTTTTAACCCAACAAAATTCAAAAGGAGTTGAAACATTCACATTAAGTCAGAACGACTCGAAACTTGACCCGAAGGCCTAAAAGTACAAGACAAAGAAACATAAGAAGTTTGGCCCAGAATTATGCTAACTTTTTTGATCGGTACCAATCCGAAATGTTTGCTCATGGTTCCTTCTAACCACTTGCATTGCACTCCTATGCCTCTACTAAGCTCACCTATGAAGTTTGGTAACATTCCAAGCAACCTAGTTCAAGAAGTGAAGACTCATTTGATCCATTCAAATATCTACCTGCTTTTGGACCAAAACAACTTAAAATGGATCTACAGAACTCATACGGGCTCAGATTGACTTGAAATTTAAATTGGACACTTAGAAAACATAAAAGAAGGCTCACTCCAAAAATTAAGTCATTTGGACAAGACAATTTGGATCGGCACCGATCCAAACTCATCGAACCGTTCGATCCATTTATGATGGCCCCTACCACCTATGATCCATAGTGTCAGTCCCACACATTCTCTAGAAGCCATCTACAAAGTTTCATCTGATTCCAATAAGTATTGAGCGAGTTATGGATGGATCTCCTTCAAATTGAGTTAGTTTGACGGGTCAGATCCGACTCTCCTAGGATAGGCCCCACCTCATGGGATTCGATTCGGAGACTCTTCTACTCATGTACATTGCATGTATGAAGTTTTGTATCATTTGGTTAAGTATTGAGTGAGTTATGATTGGATCTCCTACGAACCAGAAGAAGATTCAAAAATAAGCTAAGGGTTTTGATCACTACTGATCCGACTTAATTGGATCATCCCCGATCCAAATACTTAGCCCGGATCCTCATGAGATCAAATTTGGAGGCTATCCTACTCATGGATATTGCATGTATGAGGTTTCATGTCATTGGTTAAGTATTGAGTGAGTTATGGCTGGATCTCCTATGAAGGGATGGATTGGATGATCTATGAAGATAGATGATCAAACTAACTCCAAACGAATTGATATTCAGACAAGACAATTATGGGATAGGAAGAAAACCAAATTATGAAGACACAAAAATTGCATAACTTTTCGGATCGGTACCGATTCGAAAAGTTAGCTCCAAACACTCCCATACTTCCTGAGCGAACTCTGCATGATGACTACAGGATTTTGGTAAAGTGGCTCTGGCCCAAGTTGAAAGAAGCAATGCGGTAGGATCGTATACTATGGAATAGTTGAATGGTCTAGATAGATAGCAATAAGCAGTAAGTAAAGTAGACACCAAGACTTTATACTGGTTTGGACCTCTTATCCTATGTCCAGTCCCTAAGCTCCTCTTAGGAATTCAACTAACCAACAATCCTCACTTAACCCGGAGGAATAGGTTTACAACTTACCCGAATAACCGTACGAGATTTCTTGCCTCGACTACTGAAGAGGACTTCAACTAGATACAAAAAGTATTTCTGACTTGTTGTGTTCTTGATAACACTAATGAGTCTAATTGAGTACAACTTTCCTATAATCTTATCCTCAAGAGTATGAAATGTGTTTATGAAGATTTAGGAAATATAAATTGCTATGAATCAAAAAGAGTATTTAAGATAAATTAGAGATTCAAGCAATTGAAGTGGTTTGAGATTGCTTGTTGAAAACTTAAGAAATCTGAAAGTATGTTCAAGATAATAGAGAGATTAAAGCAATTAGAATTAGTGATTTGCAAATGATAGAAACATGTATTTATAGGTGTAGAAGAGATGTATCTATTTTCAAAAGATTTAGGCAAGAGATGCATCCATTACCATTGGAGAATGGTTGCAACTCTTGGGAAGAAGAAGGTGTATTTTCAGTAAAAATTCGCAGGTTCAAATTTAGTCGACTGAACAGGGAATTTCAGTCGACTGAAACTGTGCATGTTGTAATTCTGTAACAGGTTCAGTCGACTGGGATTTCCTGTTCAGTCGACTGAACTGGTAGTTTCTTCATAGTGAACACTTTAACTAAAACATTAAGTTATGAAATGTGTTCTTGTGTTTGTGCAAGCTTCTTGAGGATAGATTTTAACAATAAGACTAAGACCTAAATATACTAAGTACTCATGATATCCTTGGTTTTCATAGTCCTTCCTTTAGCCTTGCACATATCTCTTCCTTTTTGTTGAAGCACATTATCATTGATCAAAATATAGCGTATCAACATTCTCCCTCTTTTTGATTGATGACAATACCTATGTTTGTAGAGATGTAATTATCTTTCCTCCCCCTGAATATATGCACTATCTTTCCTACAAAACAAAGTTAGTAACATAGATTTCACCCCCTTTGTCATCGACAAAAAAGAAGTAATAATATGTAGAAGTATATAATTTGCAAGCAACAAAGCAACCACATGCAAATATAACCACAGAGAGAATAATACAAACCATAGAGTATCACAAATAAAAGAAGGCTATTTATACAAGCCTTTGCAGAAATTGTTAGGAATAAATAAAGAGTTCAAAATTGATAATTGATGTTGTCACGAATATGAGGGTTAAAGTCGATTTCTTCAAGCTTGCTTCCAAAGTTAGGAGATGTGTGCAATTCGGTCTAGGGAGAACCATACTTTCTTCCCGCACACCATACTCCAAACACTATCAGTTGGATTTCTTGGAGTTTGGTGCCCAAGGTTAAGGTTTGCATAGAATAACTTGACCATAATATGAATTGCATGATCATTTCATTTTATGTCTAAGAGAGAGGTTAAACCTACCTGATCTATCAAAGCTTGTATGTTGTACGTTTGAAGACTCTAAAAATCAACGAAGGAGTGTTCAAAGATACGAGAGTTCATTTTGTTCCACCTTGTTACAGCCACTCCATCATAGAGCCATTGTGCAATTTGAGCATCAATTGGCTCGGAGGAGGTTGAAGAAGAAGCCCTTGATCTTTTTGGAGCCATTGTTTAGTGAGTTTTGAAGGAAATTTTAAAAAAATGATTGGGGGCTAGGGTCTTGAAGAATAATGGGGAAGAAGTAACTTTTGGAATGTGAAAAATGAAGGGTAAAGGTAAAGATTGGTGGTAAAAAGGGAAAAATAGCCTGGGAATCAGCGTTCAGTCGACTGAATTGTCTATTCAGTCGACTGAAACTAAAACCCGAGAGTTTTCTAGGTACTTTCAGTCGACTGAACAGAGTTTTCAATCGACTGAACTATTGACTGAAAGACTCTGTTTATAAATTTAGGCGACTGTGCAGAGAGGGTTAGTCGACTGAGCTATTGTAGTTTTTTTGTTTTTATGTTCAGTCGACTGAGCAGTAAGATTCAGTCGACTGAACCTTGTAATTTTTGCATTTTAATATGAATATTTTATTGAATAAAATGATTACAATTACAAAAAAAATTTACAATAGAACAATATTATTTTGATCGAAAAAAAATCATCATTTCTTGGATAGAGTATTGTTCTTTGGTGTACCCTCATTCGCCATATAGTTCTTGTTCCATGAATTTGGGCTATATTGAGGAGTTTTTGGCGACATCCAAGGATTAACCAGATCGATTGGTGTACGATATGATGAAGATGGATCGAATGTACTAACTGGTCAAGGTAGGGGCTCACTCACATCATTTTTCTTTGAGCTACAAAATCGTAAACCAATTTGCTCAAGAAAGCTTAGTCGTCTTGCCGTTACTTTTTGTTTAAAATATAATTCTCGTTGAAGATCAATTTTTTGTTGTTGAAAGTGATGAATCTCATCAATCTTTTTTTTCGTATCAGGTGAGGTAAAAAGTCCACGTTTTTTCTTCTTCGATTCCGGTGTGTAGCCAGTTCGATAGTTTTTCCATTTATAAACTGGTTCATGCTTTGGTGTTGGCGTAGGAAGTTTTGGTGATGTAGGTGAGTTATCGACTGAGGAGGTGATGTTGATTGGAGAGTATGAGTTGTCGGAAGAAATTTTTATATAGAATTTTCAAACTTTGTAATTTTTGAAAATTTTTTTATGTATAAAAGTATATTTATAGTATGAAAATGCTAAGAAAAATGTGCTAGTAAATTAATAAGGTTTTAGAACCAATCATTGCTTTATTGGATTAAAAACATTGGTTAGAAATGGATGGATTAGAGACATCCTTTAATCTATTATGTATTATGTAGCTAAATTGAAACATATACATTGAATAATTTTGTTTTCGTTATTCAGTCGACTGGGCAGAGTTGTTTAGTCGACTGAGTTTATAATTTTTATAATATTTGCTATAAAACATCTTTAAAAGAAATTATTCCTAATTCTCGTTGCAATTTTATAAATGAGTTTTCTAATAAAGGTTTAGTAAATATATCGGCAATCTGATTTTCGGTAGAAATATGTTCTAAATTTATGATTCCTTTTTCGATATTGTCACGTAGAAAATGGTGACGAATATCAATATGTTTTGTACGAGAATGATTTACCGGATTTTTAGATAAATTTATTGTACTTGTATTATCACAATATATTGTAGAATTTGTTAAATTTATATTAAAATCTTTAAGTGTTTGTTGCATATAGATAACTTGAGTACAAGCTAAAGCGGCTGATATATACTCTGCTTCACATGTGGAAAGTGAGACACAATTTTGTTTCTTACTAAACCAAGATACAAGTGATTTTCCAATAAAATGGCACGTACCACTTGTACTTTTTCTATCAGTTCGAGATCCACCAAAATCAGCATCACTAAATGACACTAACTCGAATGGACAATCTTTTGGATAGAAAAAACCAAAGTCCTTAGTATTATTAAGATATCGCAGAATTCGTTTTATGGCTCTTAAATGTGATTCTTTAGGATTAGCTTGAAAACGTGCACATAAACATATGCTCATCATTATGTCTGGTCTACTAGCGGTTAAGTATAGTAAAGATCCTATCATACTTCTAAACAACTTTTGGTCTACACTTTTGCCATTTTCATCTCGATCGAGATGAGTTGTGGTACTCATAGGAGTAGGTTTTCCAGAAGTGTTTTCCATTCCAAAACATTTAATTAGATTAGCATAATATTTTTCTTGGTTTAAGAAAATTCCATTCGTTAATTGTTTAATTTGTAATCCGAGAAAATAAGATAATTCTCCCATGTGTGATATTTCGAACTCCTTAGTCATTATATTTGAAAATTCTTTACACAAGTTTTCATTAGTTGAACCAAACATAATGTCATCTACATATATTTGAATTGTTAGAATGTCTTTAGTAGTGTTTTTAATGAATAGAGTTTGATCAACTTTTCCGATTTGAAATCCTGAATCTAGTAAATAGCTTTTAAGTCTCTCATACCAAGCACGAGGTGCTTGTTTAAGACCATATAAGGCTTTTTTTAATTTATATACATGATTCGGATATTTTTCATGTATGAATAAAGGGACTTGCTCTACGTACACATTTTCTTTTATAAAACCATTTAGAAAAGCACTTTTAACATCCATTTGATAAAGTTTAAAATTGTGAAAACACACGAAGGCCAATAGAATACATATTGCTTCAAGTATTGCAACGGGAGCAATTTTTTCTTCAAAGTCGATACCTTCCTCTTGATTATATCTCTGTGCTACTAGTCTAGCTTTATTCCTAGTTATATTTCCTTGTTCGTCTACTTTATTTTTGTAAACCCATTTTGTTCCTATAACAGATTGATTATTAGGACGAGGAACTAAATCCCAAACATCGTTACGTTCGAATTGATTTAATTCTTCTTGCATAGCAACAGTCCAATAGTCATCTGTTGATGCTTCTTTAGGATTTTTAGGTTCTAAGGTAGAAATAAAAGCAACATGTCCCATTTGGTTTAGCTGACTTCTAGTTTTAACTTGAGAATCAATTTCACTGATTATGTTTTGTACAGGGTGATCTCGTAAGATTCTAGGTGGAGATCTAAGTTCGGTATTATTCATATTTTCAAGATTTGTATTGTCTGTATTTATTATAAATTCATCATCATCTTTTATACTCAAGTTTTTATTAAAGTTTTCATCAAAAGATACAGGTAAAGTTTCTTCGATTATATTTGTTCGTTTATTAAAAACTCGATATGCCTTACTTCGTTCTAAGTATCCTACAAAAATTCCTTCATCAGCTTTCAGATCGAATTTTCCTAGTTGGTATTTTGTATTTAAAATAAAACATTTTGATCCAAATATTTTAAAATAAGAGATATTTGGCTTTCTATTGTCAAAAAGTTCATATAAAGTATTTTTAGTTAATGGTCTAATAGAAATAAGATTTAATACATAACATGCAGTAGCTACGGCTTCTGCCCAAAAATGTTTTGGTAGAAGGCTTCCATTTAATAATGTTCTTGCACATTCTTGTAATGTTCTATTCTTTCTTTCCACTACTCCATTTTGTTGAGGAGTTCTAGGAAACGAAAAGTTATGATTTATTCCTTTCATTTTACAGAAAGATTCAAAAGCTTCATTTTCGAATTCGCCACCATGATCACTTCGTATATTCTTAATTTTCAAATCTTTAGTGTTTTGAATTCTTTTGACAAATGTTTTAAAGTGCTCAAATGTATCACTTTTATTTTTCATAAAAATAGTCCATGTATATCTTAAGAAATCATCAACTATTACAAATACATATCGATTATGATTAATGGATTGAACTTGTGTTGGTCCGAAAAGATCCATATGAAGTAATTCTAGTGGTTGTAAAGTTGAAATATTTTTCTTAGATTTGAAATATGATTTTGTTAATTTTCCTATTTGACAATCATCACAAAGATTTTTTATCTTAAAGTTTATCTTAGGTAAACCTCTTACTAATTCATTTTTAGAAAGTTTTCTAATAGTTTTGAAATTAATATGACAAAATCTTTTGTGCCACAACCAAGGATCATTATCTTTGGCTAGCAAACACATATTTTTATTATGATTAATTTTCATATTTAGAACATAAATATTCCTATCTCTATTTCCCTCAAAAACAAGATTTTGGTTTTGATCAAAAATACTACATTTATTTTCCGAAAAAGTTATTTTAAAACCTTTGTCACAAAGTTGACTTATGCTTAGTAGATTATGTTTTAGATTTTTAACTAATGAAACATTTGTAATAAAAGGTAAATTTGATGTACCGTAATTGCTCACATCTCCTTTGCCAATGATATAGCCTTTTGAATTATCTCCGAAGGTAACCGAGCCACCATCAAAGTATGTGATGTTTGTAAGCATATCTTTGTCGCCGGTCATGTGTTTTGAGCAACCACTGTCTAGTATCCATTTCTTCTTTTTGAGTGGGACCTAAAAATAAATACAAAATTATTGGTACCCACCTTTCAATAGGGTCCTAAAAGTTAGAACTTAGGAAACCAAACCCAATTTGGTTCAGTATCCTTTTTATAAATATAATTTTTATTATTATGAACACTATCCATAAATGCTTTAATATAGTTATTCCTAATTAAAATATTGTTAGTCTTTGGAACCCAAATTTTAACTATCTTAGTTTTTTCTTTTGTTCTAATAGGCTCTCTTAATAACATTTGTTGGTTTGAATCAATATTCCTCTTAAAATTTGTATTTTTCTTTTTAGGAATTTTTAACTCTTTTATATATCCTAATCCATGTTTATTTGAGGAGGATTGAGAATTTTCTAAAATCTTAGATAAATTTTCTCTTCCTTTGTTAAAATTAGAAACATTTTTAGTGATGTTATCTAATCTAACTTGAAGACTATTATTTTCTAACTCAACTTGTCTAATCTTAGTTTTTAACTCATGATTTTCAGAAACAATTATATCATTTTTTGTCTTTTGAGTTTCAATTTCTTGACTTAAAAGTGATAATTGAGTTTCCGAATTTGAAAGAGACTCTTGAACTTTTTCAAGTTCTTCCTCTAGAGTTTTCTTTTCATCTTTTAACATATTTCTTTCAAATTCAGCTTTGTTTTGATTTTCACGAGTTTCCTTGAGTTTCCTTTTAAGAGTTTTTATTGTGCTCAAAAGTTCAGTGTTTACATCAATTAAATCGTCGAAAGTTAAATTACTAACCTCAGATTCTTGAGCCATAAAACATACATTCGCTTGTTCATTATCGCTATCATTTTCACTTTCAGATGAAGATGAATCTGAATCGTCCCATGTTACAGAGAATGCCTTCTTTTTGAATTTTTCTTTCTTGTCTTTGTTATTTAGAGTTCTTTGATTCTCCTTCTTTTGTTCTGGACAATCTTTGTGCATGTGACCTTTCTTGTGACAGTTGAAACACTCTATATTCGAGGATGTAGGTTTGTTCAAGAAATTCTTTTTGAATCCATTTTTATTTCCTTTTCTATACCTTAAGAATTTCTTGAAATTTTTGGCTATAAATGCTAGATCCTCATCTTCAGACTCTGATTCTTCCTTTTCTGCATGAAAAGCTATAGTCTTTCTTTCTTGTGCTTGATCTTTCTTAGCTTGCATATTTACTTCATATGACATAAGATTTCTAATTAATTCTTCTGGTTTCATTGTAGATAGATCATTTGCTTCTTCGATTACTAAGACTTTTCTCTCCCATTCATCAGTGAGTGAATTTAGAACTTTAGATACAATATCAAAATCCATGTATTTTTCTCCTAGTCCAATTAAGGCATGATGAATGTCTTGGAATCTCGAGTACATGTCATTAATGGATTCATTTTGTCGCATTTTAAAATTTTGGAACTGGTTCTTTAGCATGGAGATCTTTGTTTGTTTGACCTTGTTTGTGCCTTCATGTATAGTTTTAAGTGTACTCCATATCTGATGTGCAGTAGTACAAATGCTAACATGATTGAACTCATTTCTATCCAAAGCGCAAAATAGCATATTCATAGCTTTGGCATTTGCACTAACTTCATTCTTCTGAGTTTGCGTCCATGTAGAATAATCAGTTGTGGGTACAACGAGTTCTGCTTGAGTTGCATTCCAGGCTTCAAAGCTTGTTGCTTGCATATAAATCCTCATCCTTGTATCCCAATAATTATATTTTAGTACATTGAATAGAGGGGGTCTTTGAGTAGATTGTCCTTCCGCAAATGTAGAGTTATAGGCAGATGTTGTGCTTGTGTTGTTTTCCACATTATCAATATGTCAAATAACGGTGTTATGGTTATAAGACGGCCTTGCTCTGATACCAATTGAAAGAAGCTACGCGGTAGGATCATATAATATGGAATAGTGGAATGGTCTAGATAGATAGTAATAAGCAGTAAGTAAAGTAGACACCAAGACTTTATACTGGTTCAGACCTCTTGTCCTACGTCCAGTCCCTAAGCTCCTCTTAGGAATTCAACTAACCAACAATCCTCACTTAACCTGGAGGAATAGGTTTACAACTTACCCGAACAACCGTACGGGATTTCTTGCCTCGACTACTAAGAGGACTTCAACTAGATACAAAAAGTATTTCTGACTTGTTGTGTTCTTGATAACACTAATGAGTCTAATTGAGTACAACTTTCCTATAATCTTATCCTCAAGAGTATGAAATGTGTTTATGAAGATTTAGGAAATATAAATTGCTATGAATCAAAAAGAGTATTTAAGATAAATCAGAGATTCAAGCAATTGAAGTGGTTTGAGATTGCTTTTTGAAAACTTAAGAAATCTAAAAGTATGTTCAAGATAATAGAAAGATTAAAGCAATTAGAATTAGTGATTTGCAAATGATAAAAACATGTATTTATAGGTTTAGAAGAGAAGTATCTATTTGCAAAAGATTCAGGCAAGAGATGCATCCATTACCATTGGAGAATGGTTGCAACTCTTGGGAAGAAGAAGGTGTCTTTTCAGTAAAAATTCGCAGGTTCAAATTCAGTCGACTGAACAGGGAATTTCAGTCGACTGAAACTGTGCATGTTGTAATTCTGTAACAAGTTCAGTCGACTGGGATTTCCTGTTCAGTCGACTGAACTGGTAGTTTCTGCACGGTGAACACTTTAACTAAAACATTAAGTTATGAAATGTGTTCTTGTGTGTGTGCAAGCTTCTTGAGGATAGATTTTAACAATAAGACTAAGACCTAAATATACTAAGTACTCATGATATCCTTGGTTCTCATAGTCCTTCCTTTAGCCTTGCACATATCTCTTCTTTTTTGTTGAAGCACATTGTCATTGATCAAAATATAGCGTAACAACACAAGTGTTCTCTAACCCATATAAATTCCATCCAATCTGCAACAGTAAAGGGGATCTGATCTGTGCTAAAGCTCTACCATTATTTCTTCACTCTTCTTCTCCCACATAATGACCATTAAGGAAAATTGAGATCATCCTTTTGTCTCTAACAATGGTGGCTTGATCCAATCTAGGAAAGGAGAATTATACTGTATCTAAACTCCTTAGTAATAGCAGTTGATCACTAAAAGAATCTATAAAGTGGACGTAGACTTCATTAACGGCCGAACCATTGTAAAAATCTCTTGTCTCTTTACCTTTTCTGCTATTTGCTATTGCTTGTTCTATTTTATTTGCCTTGATAAACAAGCTTGGTGCTTTCACCCTTAAACCAGAGTGTTGATTCATTTTTTGGGTTAACAAGATCGATATGACCCGTCAATCTGGAACGGTTTGGAATCTCTCGATGTTACCAATCTTTGGGCAATGTGAGGAGTTCATGTTTCGAGAGCGTGGTTCCACGACTCAAGAAGCAATGCGCGGCCTATGGAGGTGTGTGGCTTTGATTGGGGCCTTCCTGGTGTCGCCAGAGCAATACCGGTTCTTAGAAGGCAGGGATCGAGATCCATCGATCCAACTGTTTGAGCTGATTTGCTTCCCTCGACCCGGAAGGTAGATGGGGCATACTTGAGCATGGTTCCACTATCTCAAGCAGCGATCGGATGGCTTTGAGTCGATTTGACCCCTTCGACTCAACAGGTTACTTTTCTTAACACAGTTTTTTAGTTCAGAAAGCAAAGCAATTTTATTAATGAAAGTTGGGCAAGTTTTGCCTATTTACAATGCCCTCGGTATTACGGGGTGGCTTTTTGCTGGAAATAGGAAATATATAAAATGGCCTTAGATAAAGTTAGGACACAACAATTCATTGTTCCATACTCAGGGAATTTGAGCTCCATCGACGGTTCTTAGATTGAATGTGCTATCCCCTAGCTTCTGACTGATCACTAAGGGTCGTTCCCAGTTTGGTCCGAGCACTCCTGGTACAAGGTAGACCTTTTGAGGATAAGGTCACCCACTTCAAAGGTGCGGTTAAGAACTTTGGAGTTAAAGTACCATGCGACCCTTTTCCCGTGAGCGGTGGTCCTTAATTCGGCTTCTTCCCTCTTCTCATCGACCATATCAAGCGACTCGAGTAGGAGTTGCTCGGTTTTCCTTTGATCAAAGTTTTGCCTTCAATGAGAAGGGACTTTTAGCTCAACCGGGATCATTGCTTTTGAACCATAGGCTAGGGCGAACAGAGATTGCCCAGTTGCAGATTTGTGTGTTGTCTTGTAAGCCCATAGTGCTAGTGGAAGTTCATCGACCCAATTTCCTTTTGTTTCAGTTAGCCGCTTTTTGATGGTGGACCTGATGATCTTGTTTACAACTTCCACTTTCCCGTTAGCTTATGGGTGTGCGCATTAGAAATTCTCGATTTAGAAGCATTTGTAAAAGTCTTTGAATTCAGCGCTTTTGAATTGAGTCCCGTTATCTGAGATGATTTTTTATGGCACACCAAACCTACAGATAATGTTTTTACTAACAAATTTAATAACTTTCTTTGTGGTAATAGTGGCCAGCGGTTCTGCTACAGCCCATTTGGTGAAATACTCAACAACAATGATAGCATATTTGGCTCCTCCTTTAGCCATTGGTGTATTACCAACTAGATCGATTCCCCGGATTGTGAAGGCCATGGGCTGACCATCTGTTTTAGCTCCTTCCAAGGAGTTCTTTTGGTCTTGCTGAATCTTTGGCATTGGTCGCACCATC
The DNA here is from genome assembly GCA_030737815.1 of Allium fistulosum. Lineage (NCBI taxonomy): Eukaryota > Viridiplantae > Streptophyta > Magnoliopsida > Asparagales > Amaryllidaceae > Allium > Allium fistulosum. The sequence goes on along the minus strand of CM060907.1, from coordinate 512,024,096 downwards.
TGGCGTAATCTATTGCATCGTGGTTTACTGTTGGCCAAAAATACCCATAACGAAGAATTTTCTTTGCAAAGTTTTGCCCCATGGTATGATCTCCACAGTTGCCTTCATAAACTTCTCTTAGGATCCTTTGAGCTTCATCGTTGGTTACATATCTGAGCAAGGGGGTAGAGAATCCATTTCGGTAGAGTATCCCATCCTATATTACGCATTGTGGTGCCTTTCGTAGAAGCTTTTTCCATTGATTCCTGTTTGTGGGGAGGGTTCCTGCAAGTAGGTAGTCCTTGATTGGCATCATCCATGACTCTGATTCTTTGGTTGTTTCAAACATCTAGTCAATATCCATTTCGCTTATGCTTAGAGCGGTCGGGGATTCAACTGGGACTAGCCCTAACGATTGAGCTTCTTCGGAACTAGCAAGTTTGGATGAATAATCAGCCTTCGTGTTTTGTTCCCTTGGGATATGAGTTATGGTGTAATGCTCGATGCCGTTCAGCAGTTCCTGCACTTTAGATAAATATGGGGCAAGGTTCTCCTCCCAAGCCTGGTATTCGTCTTCCACCTGACAAATGACTAGCTGAGAGTCGCTATAGATGTGTATGGATTTTATCTCAAGTTCCTTCATAATCTTTAGCCCAGCTATCAATGCTTCGTATTCTACCTCATTATTTGTTGCAGGGAATTCCAAGTGCAAGGCATAGCAAATGGATCGTCCTTTGGGAGTCTCAAGCACTACCCTTGCTCCCGAGCAGAAGTTATTAGATGCACCATTGACGAACAGCTTCCAGCGTGTCTCCACTACTAGAGTCATCTCTTCCTCATTATCTCCTATTGTAAATTCGATAATGAAATCTTCCAATGTCTGGCCGTTGATCACCTTTCGAGAATGGTATGTGATTTTGTACCAACTTAATTCTATGTTTCATTTGATAAGCCATCTAGGGGTCTCAGAGCGGTATAACACTTGCTTCAAGGTTTGATCTATCAGGACTCTGATCGGATGTGCCTGGAAGTACGGTCGTAAATTTCTGGATGCGATCAAGAGGTAGTATGCTGATGTAATATACAGGTCTCTAGATCTTATCTTCTTCTCGTATGAGTAGAGACTCAATTCATGGGGCAAGACTGCTAAGTAGATGTTCAAATCTTCTCCGTCTACCGGCTTGGACACGATTGACAGGGTTTCCATATGTCGTAGCAGCTCTTCAAATGCAGTTTGACAAGCTTGATCCCATTCGAAGTTCTTCTTTCCCTTCTTTAGCTCATCAAAGAACGGTATACATTTATCTATTGCTTTTGAGATAAACCGAGTCAGTGCTGCAACCTTTCCATTCAAGCTTTGTAACTCTTTCTTGTTCCTCGGGGCCTTGACTTTCCGCAAAGCGGTTATTTGTTCAGGATTTGCTCCGATGCTTCTGGCACTTTTGATGAATTCCAAGAACTTTCCAAAGGCTACCCCAGAATGACACTTAAGTAGATTGAGCTTCGTTCCGTAGTTGTAGAGTATTTCAAACATTTCGGCGAGGTTGTCCAAGTGATTTGCAGCTATGCACGATTTAACCAACATATCATCTACATAAACTTCCATAGTTTTCCCAATCCGATATTTAAACATGGCATTCACTAGTCGTTGGTAGGTTTCCCCAGCATTCTTTAAGCCAAATGGCATCACTTTGTAGCAGCATAATCCCAAATCAGTAATGAAAATAATATTTTCTTGATCAGGTTCATGCATCATGATCTAGTTGTATCTTGAATATGCATCCATAAATGATAGCAATTCATGTCCAGTCGTTCCGTCCACAAGCTGATAGATTCTGGGAAGAGGAAACCTGTCTTTCGTGTAAGCTTTGTTTAGATCCGAGCAGTCGATACAAGTTCGCCATATCCTGTTGGACTTCTTAACTAAGACCGGGTTGGATACCCATTTGGGGTAGGTTGCGTTATGGACAAAACCATTTTCCATCAGTTTGTCCACTACTTCTCTCAACGCTTTGGACCGCTCGGGTCCTAGGCTGCCCCTTTTCTACTTCACTAGCGTACACTTGGGATCAATGTTAAGTGCATGGCATGCGATCTTTGGTGACACCCCGTATATATCGGAATGTGTCCAAGCGAATACATCCAAATTGGCATGAAGAAATTTGATGAGTTCAGTCGCATCCTATTTCCAAGATGTGATCCGATTTTCAGGACCATGTTGGGTCATCCACACCAAATGGGACAAACACCGTCAACTCTGCTAGTGCTACCCATTCCTCTTCTGAACTCTTCTTTCTAGGGTCCAAAATCTTATTAAATCGGCTATGGTCCCGAAGCCATGGGCGGCTCTATAGTTGCTATTCGGTAGGTTCATGAATGTGGAAGGTTCTCCCTACACTCTTCCCCATTTCGTTTCTTTCAGACTCGCATAGTTCCTTGATATAGGATTCCCTAGCGGCACTTTGGTCTCCTTAGATCACCCCGACTCCATTTTTTGTCGGACATTTCACAGTTAGACCCATTGAGCTAAAGCAATCCTAATATCTGCCAAGGAGGGCCACCCTAGGAAGGCATTGTAGGTGGAAATTTCATCTGTGATCATAAAGGTTTGGGTGAGGGTAACTCTTTGGTTGCCTTCTCTAAGTTCTACAAGTAAGTCAATCGTTCTGACAAGTTGTTTGGGTTCACCAATGAATCCCTGAATCTTTGTTCGGCAGGCAGATACATCTTTCATACTAATCTTCATCTGACCAAAGGTGATTTGAATAGGATGTTCACAGAACTGCTAGTGTCTACCAATACTTGTCGAATTATGGCGGGCCGATTCCTACTGTCATGACCACGGGGTCGAGAGTTGGAGCTGGTTCAATGTCTCGATTTCGGACTACTATGTCATCGTTCAGGGTTCTCTACTGCTTAGCAAGGGTTCCATCTTCGATCGCAAAGCATGAATCTTTCGGATCATGCTTTAATTAGCTCGCATACCACTCCATTTCTCCCTAATTCTTCTACATGGGATGGGGTCCTCCAGATATCATTCCGTTGATGAGTCTCTGATCAGTCCTTCTGGGTCCCTGTTTGCTGGTTCCAGCTTGATTCTCTTGATCTCTATGAGCTTGGGGCACTACGGGTTAGTCAGGATTAAGTGGTTTCCTCACATAATGCAAGCTTGTTTTCCTGAATTAGCTCCTCAATCAAGTTCTTTAGGTGACGACACTCATTCATATTATGGCCATGTGTCTCATGGAAGCGACAGTACTTTCCAGAACGCTTTTGTTGTTCAATTGCTTCCTTTTAGGCGGCTTCTTGTTCTCTTCCATCCCCTGTGTCGCGAGATAGATGTTTTCTGAAGTATCGTTGAGCGGGGTGTATTCTTCGGGCCTCAAAACTTTAAGTCGCTTGTTACTTCCATTTTTTTGTTGGAGTTCTGGTTCTTCCTTTTCTGATTCCCATTTTTTCCTGCGTACCCTTCAGCGGTCCCGGAGGTATTTATGTCTTGGTTTGCCACCATACCACTCTGCCTAATGTTGGTTGGTTGCAAGTTAGCAGATTTCCTTTCTAATACCTATGCCTCTTCCATTCTCTAATACTGGCTCACCTTTTGGTTGAAGTCCTTCCTTATGGTAGGTTGTTTCATTTTGAGTTCATTTTTCAAATTCAGTTTCGGGGTGAATAGCGCAGACCAAGGCCATGAAAACCATATCCTCGTTTGGATTACTTACTTCAGTCACCGTAGTGTTGAACAGATTCATCAAGGATTTTAGAGATTCATTCCTTCCCTAGAATAGGCTGGATAAGGACATCACATCTTTTTGTTGCGCCGTGTGGAGCCTAAATTGATCAAGGAATCTTGCCGCTAGTTGATCGAAGGTGGAAATGGATTTTGGTGGAAGCCTGGTGAACCATATGGAAGCAATTCCCTCTAGGAAAATTGAGAAGCATCTACATCGAATGGAATTCGAAGCATTTGCTTCGTCCATGTACCAACTGTACTTATACAAGTGGGGTTTTGGGTCTCTCATTCCATCGTAAGACGGAATAGTTGGCATAGTGAACTTTTTAAGGTACTGTTCATTCAGAATGTCATTAGCGAAGGGAGTCCAACTTGGAGCAGATCCTCATTCTTCATCCCTTCTATCTTTACTTTCATCCATTAGTCGCTTGACCATGTCCGCGATATATGCCTTAGAAGTCGGGTAATATTTGGGTCGGCTGTCAATGACTGTGCCAAGTGTTTGATTTTGCAAACGATCTTGGTAAGTGGGATGGAGCCTAGGCTCTCCTATCTTCGGGAGAGCCACTGCCTCAGGGTTTCTTTATCTTGTGGTTAGTCTGGTAGGGGCAGTTTAGATCTCCCTGGCGTCATTAAATGCATTGGTTTTTCCTTCCAGCTTGTCATCGTCAAGTCGCTCACCATCTTTTGAGTTAAAGAGATCCATAGCTATATCTTCCCCCAGGGTTTTCGCTCCTAGATTCAAATTTGTAGCTGGTTGCCTCGAAGTTGATGGAGTGTTTGCATTTCCTTCTATATTAATTCCTCTTGTTCCACCTATCACTCCTTATGCTTTCCGTTTCTCCTGTTTAGGTCAAAGACGGAAGAATTTTCTTGTTCCATGGCAGCCGCGGGCCCTGTCATGGTTCTTGGAGCGGCATGCGACTGTACGGTCAATAGAGTATTCAATTTGTCCATAAGAGCTCTTTTTAGCTGTTTTCCATCTTTTGATTAATTTCATCAAACATTTTATCCAATTCATCTCTAGTGATAACTTCACGCTGAATAGAGGATTCCGACACTTGATCTCCTGCGTTGGCATCATTAACTTCAATTTTCCGAGGATTGATCTCTTCTCCAGTAATTACAGCTCCTATGGATCTTTCGGAAGCAGTTCTCCTTCTTCCTCGTGCCATTGATTCTCAGCAACAGACCTTCTGAGCAGAGATTGAGGATCTAACTTTTTAACCTACCTGATCTAAAGTAGATAACTAGACCTAAGCCTAGATTCAGTTTTCTCAGTGAAAGCACCAAAATGTTAACCCAAAAAATGGATCAACACCCTGATATGATTGTGAAAGCACCAGCCCTGTTTATCAGGACAAATAAAGTAGAGCTAAACACTCTTCAAATTGCAAAAAGGGCAAAATAAAGAAGAGAAATACAAGATTTTTATTGTGGTTCGGCTGTTAACGAAGTCTACGTCCACTTTATAGATTTTATTGATAGATTGATTGTTGATCACAAGTACAAGATGTTTACAATTCTAATGATTGAACAAGGAAAGAACATACCACTACTGATGGAGATAAAAGGAAGGATCTCAATTGTCTCATGGTAGCTATAGTAAGGAGAAGGAAGGTTGAAGAATCTTAGTAGTAGAGTTTCCAGTGATCAGAACAGCCAGCCCCCTCCCTGTTGAAGATAGGATGCTATTTGTAGGATTGTTATAGCCATTAGATCCGAACCAAAGTACAAGAAGCCTGTAATTATCCATAGGAGGAGGCATGCAAAATTTGGGGTGATTTGGAACTAACCTTTTGGATTGGTACTGATCCAATTGGATCGGATCGGTACCAATCCAAAATGCTGTGCAACTTTTGCACAACTCCTTCATTGAGTTCTATTCTTGCATGCGAAGTTCCCCATCTGATTTCATAGCTTGTTGACTTATTTTGAAGAGCGTTCACCTGTAAATTATATTGGACTGTAATCCGAATCGAATAAGTCTTAATTTATTCAACTCGGATGGTCGAAATGTTATCAAACTTGGTAGATAAGTTTAGAAGAGATGTAGGAATATAACGCATGTGGATTGGAGGATCCACATGTCAATAATTTGGATCGGTACTGATCCAATTGGGTTGGATCAGTGCCGATCCAAATACTTGGCATATTTTTGGTCCAAACTTCCGGGGTTCTTTGTCATATACTTTTAGGTCTTTTGGCCAAGTTTCGAATTATCCTGACACACATTCTAACTCCTTCTGAATTCTGCTGGGTTAAAAATCCGGTTAACACATATATTGCCAAATCTTAATGTTAGCTAAAAATATAATTTAACAATTAAACTTTATTTCCAAATTCAAAACATCACCCTACGTATATTAACAAACCTTAATATCATTTAAAAATAAGATTTAATAAATAAACATTTTTTTACAAATTCAACATGTCGTTTATCTACAAATATTAACAAATCTAAATATCACTTAAAAATAAGATCTAACAAATAAATTTCATTTACAAATTCGTTCTTTATTAATTAATAGTAGTAATAAATATACAAACCAAAAAAAATAAAAGGTGTTGCAACTTAAAAATAAAAACTCAAACCGACTATACGTGATTTTAACGTAAAAATATGACTAAATGTTTATGCTGGTATTTTTTGAAGGTACTAAACATATACAATTTGTAACTCTATTACAAAGAACTATAGTTACTAATATAAAACAAAATGTTAAAATAACAAAGCATGACAGCATGACTGTATTGCCAAAGCACTCTAAAATATGCTAATTTGCTTATTACTACAAGTTCCACATCGGCTAGACAAAAAAAATTAATCCCCTGTTGTTATAAACAAGTGACAGACAATGTTGGATTAAAATTCTATTATGGGCACATATGTTAAAGTGTATGATGCTATTAAAATTGAGGTATAAAACATCAACAGTATTTACAATTTAATGAGGGGGTAAATTGTAAATATAAAATAACTGATTTTATTATCAGTTAATAAAAAGCCGTTGGGGTCCCCGAGATTACGTACGCTTCTCATTTTTTTTCTTTCATCCCCATCAGAAAGAAACTGTATTCTTGGAAGATCACAACCTCCATACAATTTTATCTAATGGATTATGGTACGCTTCCGCTAATCCCTATTTGTTTACCGTTTTGATTTCTCTAGAATTTATTAGGGTTAATTATGGCTAAATTGAATTTCCTACAATTAGTATCAGAGCAACCCTAAATTGATTCCTGAGAATTTACCGTGTTGTTATGATCCTCATGCTGCAATAATTTCATGAAAGCAATATTTTGATTATACATGAAACCCATGTTTGATTTCCGGTTCATTAAATATTTTCAGCGTCCATGTTTGATTTCCGGATTTGCGTGGAGAATAATTAACTTCTAATTTGCTAATTCATTCACTGCCTGTTAGAAATAAAGGCATGGTATAAATTCATTCACGCCTGAAAGCTATGTGCCTATAGCCTTTCATGCTTTTCAGAGAAATATGGCCTGCATTTAATGTGCTGTCATCATTTTTCTTCTCTGAGACAGTGGCAGCATATATATTTAAATACTAGTATCATAGTTTCATACTAAGAATATTGTCGCATCAGAATGCTTTTACAAGTAAAGACAAACTTTGTATGATAATAAACTACGAGCATGCTGCCAATATTTGCATAGATTGTGCTGACTGAATTTGTATACTCAAATTACTGTATATTTCAGTCAATAAGTGCACAAAATAATAACTGCTGAAATAGTCAATATTCAAATTTGGTTTTAGGTTTACTTAAATTTGTCTAATATTTTAAATAGATTAATCGAAACAAAATATCACTAAAGTGATCACTTTTGTGTAAATTGATCTAATTAAAATGTCAAACTGATTGTGTGTATGTAATTCATGCATTTATAAACGAGCCCAAAGGTGAGTTAGTATTTGGCCGAATTTCATGCACACTTGTGGTGATAAATGTGTGACGATTGCAAAGTATTATATGTGAGCAATATGTTAGTCCAAAGATTACATATTGTTTGACATAATTTATTGTCAATGTTTGATCACTACAACAAGAGTATCGTTTACAATTAATATTACTGTCCAAAGACTTGATATTAATGATGTATTTGATATCTTGAGATGGGATTAACCAATATTTGAATTTATTGATTTATATGGATTTTTAATTATATGAGCATGTTATTTATATAATTGTCATGTTCTCTTTTCAGCCGTTGCTACTGTATCTGCTAACCTTATTTCAGTACCGGTCCTTAATGGTAATAACTTTAAGGACTGTAAGGAGAACATTTTTATTGTTCTTGGTTGCATGGATCTTGACCTTGCATTAAGGATGGATCGGCCTGCTTCTCTTACGGATGCTAGTACCCCGAGAAAAGGAGAATTTTTGAGAAATGGGACCGTTCAAATCGCATGAGTCTTATGATCATTAAACGGGGCATACCTGAGGCTTTTAGGGGTGCAGTATCTGAAGAGATTACCGATGCCACAGATTTCCTTGCTGAAATTGAGAAACGCTTTGCCAAAAGCGATAAGGCGGAAACAAGTACTCTTTTGCAGAAACTTATTTCCATGAGGTTCAAAGGCAAGGAAAACATAAGGGAGTACATTATGGAAATGTCTCACATTGTTTCAAAATTAAAGGCACTAAAGCTTGAGCTTTCGGATGACTTGCTTGTGTATTTAGTGCTTATCTCGCTTCCTCCATAATTCAGTCAATTTAAGGTCAGTTACAACTATCAAAAGGAGAAGTGGACTCTCAATGAGCTCATTTCATATTGTGTACAAGAGGAAGAAAGGTTGAAGCAAGATAAGACTGAAAGTGCCAATTTGGCAAGCACCTCTAAAGCAAAGGGCAAGAAAAGAAAATTTAAAAATGAAGCTACTAAGGATCCAGATCAAAAGAAACAACAAAAGGAAAATGACGGTTGTTTCTTTTGTCACAAACCTGGACATATGAAGAAGGAATGTACCAAATATCATGCATGGCGTGAAAAGAAAGGTATGTTTGTTACTTTGGTCTGTTCTGAAGTTAATTTATCTTCAGTACCTAGAAACACTTGGTGGATAGATTCTTTTGCTACCACTCACATAAGTGTTTCTATGCAGGGTTGCCTGAGCTACTGAAAGCCAAGTGATGGTGAAAGACACATCTTTGTGGGCGATGGAAATTAGGTAGAAGTAGAAGCAATTGGACATTTTAGATTGTTATTAGGAATTGGTTTTTATTTGGATTTAAAAGACACTTTTTTTGTACCGTCATTTAGACGGAATTTGGTTTCTATTTCTGTGTTGGACAAATTTGGATATTGTTGTTCATTTGGAAACAATCAGTTTACTTTGTCTTTGAATTCAAATGTTGTTGGAACTGGTTATTTAAATGCATATGACAATCTTTATTTGTTGGAAACAATTGCATCCTATAATGAAATCTTGCATGTAGAATCACGTGGTACTAAACGTAAATTAAATAAAGAAAATTTAGCATCTTTATGGCATAAGCGCTTAGGTCATATCTCAAAAGGTAGAGTTGAGCGCATAGTATCTGATGGTATTTTAGAATCTCTTGACTTCACAAACTTTGACGTTTGTGTAGATTGCATTAAGGGAAAACAAACCAAAACTAAGAGATTAGGTGCCAATAGAGCTACAAATGTCTTAGAATTGGTTCATACAAACATTTGTGGGCCATTCCCTACGGCATCTTGGAATGGTCAACAATATTTCATAACATTCATAGATGATTACTCACATTATGGGTACCTATATCTCATTCATGAAAAATCACAGTCACTGGATGTGTTCAAAGCTTATAAAGCTGAAATTGAGAATCAATTTCAACAAAAGGATTAAAAATGTCATATCTGATTGTGGTGGTGAGTACTACGGTCGATATGATGGCTCAGGTGAACAACGTCCAGGACCGTTCGCTAAATTCCTAGAGGAATGCGGTATTGTCCCACAGTACACCATGTCAAGATCGCCTAGCATGAATGGTGTTGCTGAAAGACGAAATAGGACTCTTAAGGATATGGTAAGGAGTATGATTGCTCATTCCACCTTACCCGAGTCTCTTTGGGGAGAAGCATTAAAGACAGCAGCTTATATTCTCAATAGAGTACCAACTAAAGCATCTACAAAAACACCTTATGAGCTTTGGACAGGTCGAAAGCCTAGTCTAAAACACTTTCACATTTGGGGATGTCCAGTTGAGGCAAGGCCTTATAGGCTACATGAAAAGAAGCTGGATTCCAAAATAGTGAGCAGCTACTTTATTGGTTATTCTGAGCGTTTTAGGGGCTATAAGTTTTATGATCCCATAGCTAAGAATATTTTTGAGATAGGAAATGTAGTATTCTTTGAGGATATTGAGTTTGGGGGGAGAAATAAAGTTAAAGACGTTGCTTTTGAGGAGGAATTGGATTCAAATCCAGTTTCTACTATCGCTTTTGACAATGTTCAGTTTCATACACCTATCATTGATCAAGAAGTGAATCCGGAACCTCAACAAGACAATGTTATACAACCCCTTATTCAAAATGAAACAATTGTTCTAGAAGATCAAACTCAACAACCTTAAGAACCAGTGCCATTAAGGAGGTCCATGAGAGAGAGGAGAAGTGCTATTTCGGATGATTATATTGTATTTCTCCAAGAACAAGAGAATGATAATGGAATGATGGAAGATGATCCAATCAACTTTCATCATGCAATGAAAAGTTCTAACTCTCAAAAGTGGATGGATGCCATGAATGAGGAGTACAAGTCCATGCAAGACAATAAAGTTTGGGAACTTGTCCCATTACCAGAAGGTGCAAAACCAATTGGTTGTAAATGGATATTTAAAACCAAGAGGGATGCAAAGGGTAATGTGGAGAGGTATAAGGCACGTCTTGTAGCAAAAGGCTATACTCAAAAGGAATGTATCGATTCTATAGAGACTTTCTCTCCAGTTTCATCGAAAGACTCTTTTAGAACAATTATGGCACTTGTTGCTCATTTTGATCTTGAGTTACATCAGATGGATGTTAAGACGACGTTTCTCAATGGAGACATTGATGAGACAATTTATATGGTACAACCATAAAACTTTGTATCATGAGATCCAAAGAATATGGTTTGCAAATTAACAAAATCCATCTATGGACTTAAGCAAGCTTCTCCTCAATGGTACCACAAATTCCATCAAGTAATCATCTCGTTTGGTTTTGAGACGAATATTGTTGATGATTGTGTGTATCACAAGTTCAGTGGGAGTAAACATATATTCCTGGTTCTATATGTCGATGACATCTTGCTTGCCACTTATTGCATGAAACCAAGAAATTTCTATCTAAACATTTTGAGATGAAAGATCTTGGGGACGCCTCTTTTGTATTGGGTATTCAGATACTTCGAGATCGATCTCGGGGTATTCTTGGATTATCACAAAAGAGCTATATTGATAAAGTACTCAAATGGTTTGGCATGCAAGATTGTAGACCAGGAGATACCCATGTTGCTAAAGGAGATAAATTCAGTCTTGGTCAATGCTCTAAAAGCAATCTTGAAATTCAAGAAATGCAAAAGATTCCCTATGCTTCAGCCGTTGGGAGTCTAATGTATGCTCAAGTATGTACACGTCCAGATATTGCATACATTGTTGGGATGTTAGGCAGATACTTAAGAAACCCTGGTATAGACCATTGGAAAGCAGCCAAGAGGGTTATGAGGTATCTTCAGAGAACAAAAGATTACATGCTCACTTATAGAAGATCAGATCATTTGGAGGTCGTAGGGTATTCTGATTCTGATTTTGCTGGATGCCAAGATAGCACAAAGTCTACATCAGGCTATATTTATCTGTTGGCTGGAGGAGCTATATCCTGGAAAAGTGTTAAGCAAACACTTGTTACTGCTTCCACTATGGAAGCAGAATTTGTAGCATGTTATGAGGCATCAAATCATGGAATATGGCTACGCAACTTTGTCACTGGGCTGTGCATTTTGGAGAATATAGAAAGACCACTGAAGTTATATTGTGATAATAAGTCAGCAGTGCTATATTCTAACAATAATAGAAGCTCAACTAAGTCAAAGCATATTAACATAAAATACTTAGTTGTGAAAGAAAGAGTGTAGAGTGGACATGTATCTATAGAGCATATTGGAACAAACTTCATGATAGCGGATCCGCTCACAAAAGGTTTACCACCCAAGGTCTTTCATGAGCACACTGCTCATATGGGTGTTGTATTGCTTGAGGATATTATGGTTTAGTAGGAGTTTGTATTATATGTGCTGTATATTTGCTTTAAGACATTTATGTGTTTGACTTTCTGATCAGAAGTAAAGTATTTAGTTCATTCACTCTGTTTTATTGTTTTGATTCTGACCTCACTTAAGTTTAAGGAGGACCAATTGAAAATAGGTTGATCTATGTCATTTGACTATATATATGTATGTGACCACTGATGGGTTTAGTCATGATTAATATGGCGAGACCACTGTGATCCTGTATAAATATGGTTGATGGACGAGATTGTTAAGAAATACCTTTATGTAATAGCAAATTTTGAGCTCACACGGTTATACATTTATAAAGAAACATATGTTGCCCAAGTGGGAGATTGTTGGATTAAAATTCTATTGTGGGCACATATGTTAAAGTGTATGATGCTATTAAAATTGAGGTATAAAACATCAAGCGGTATTTACAATTTAATGAGGGGGTAAATTGTAAATATAAAATAACTGATTTTATTATCAGTTAATAAAAAGCCGTTGGGGTCCCCGAAAATACGTACGCTTCTCTTTTTTTTTCTTTCAACCCCATCAGAAAGAAACATCGCAAAACAGAAGAAATCATATTCTTGGAAGATGACAACCTCCATACAATTTTATCTAATGGATTCTGGTATGCTTCCGCTAATCCCTATTTGTTTACCGTTTTGATTTCTCTAGAATTGATTAGGGTTAATTATGGCTAAATTGAATTTCCTACAGACAAGTCAGTAGCATTCCAGTGTAGAGCAGGCTGCTGTGCTCCATCAATGTTATATTGACCAGTTTGCAATTATCTATTTTTTCTCATTCTAGTTTCAAAATTAAACCAAGTATCTATGAGGCCAACCGTGTTTCAATGCTGTTTTTGCAGATCATTGTCACTTGGGAACAGGATTGGTTCAATATCATATAAAGGAAATCATACTTAAGCATGTAATATAAAAACTATGTTTGGTGACTAGACCTCATATTGAGCTGAAAATTGGTATGCACATACTACAAAACTTTATCTTTCAAACAAAAAAAATCGATGAATTCCGACTGGAAATGAAAAAGTTACGCTGTCTCAAATATGGATTCAGGCCATGTTGAATTCTGCTCAGGTCTAAAACCCTCTCGGGTTCAACTTACAGACATGGAACAGGTGGCCAAACTATCTCTGATTGAATTGAAAATTGTTGTAAAATAGCTTCGGAAGTATTTGATTTTTAAAGGTTGTTTATTTGGGATTTATATTCTCCTATTTGGAGATATATGTATTTGCCTTTATGGCGTATTTTGAGATGGTGATTTCTTTGAAAATGGTTTTGAGTTTGCCGATATGGTAGGTTTGAGATTTCTTCTTTTTAGGAGTTATGATTTTCCCTAAACCATTTTTATGCTGATTTGTGATATGCCGATGATATGAAATCTGGATGTCGAAGATATAAAATTCTGTTAGAACAAATAATCTTGGCATCGTATCGCTCCTAACCAGCCATATTCTCCGCATTAGCAGACAGTATTACCTAGTAATACCCTTTGTTAATGTGGGTCTCAGGGTGGGGCGTCACAGCTTGATTGCCAGTTAGTTAACTCTAAACTAATTTTGTACGTTTTTAACATTAAAGTGTGCAAAAATTATGAAGCATTGAAGAGTAATATATTAAGCCATGCATTTGAAAATATTACTTTTTTTAATTGAATACTTTGGTAGAAGATATTACCTTATGATTAATGTATGGTTCACTACTAATTTTGCAACTGATTTCCAGACTGGGGATACTCTTTTGATTCGTTTATAGTTAGTTCCAAAAACTTCATCAAATAGAAAATCGTGCTTACCTTTCATGTTTCTTTTGTTAAATAATATCAAGAACAGTTTGGTTAAACTTATGTTGTCCACAAATGTTTTGAATAGTGCAGTAAGGAAACGTTTAAGCAGTTAACTGTACACAAGTTTGTGGATTTTTAAAATCAATTCTTTTGTTATTTTGACTTAAGTTAGATAGGAAATGAGGTAGGAGCAGTTTCAAAGTTTGGCTGACACTGTTCATGTTCAGTAGTAGTGACTTGATGGCTTCAATTATGCTTCACAAAGAGGAGTTACAGTCTTCTTAATAAACCCAAGCAACTCGGTACCAGTCGAAATAGGTCAGTATATACTTACTTTTGTTGTTCTAATTATACTTCATGCCATCTCCACATGCCATCTTGCATGCATTCCAAGATCATAAAAAACTTCGTGTACCAACAATAATAGATTGGTACCGATGTATTTTGTTGTTTCAAGACAGGCAAATCATTGCAATGAAAACAGACCGGTACTGATCAAAATAGCTCAGCCCTGAGTTGTTTTGCTTGGCCCAACCATGTCCAATTTTGATACACCTTCATTTTTTCATTCTTGATGGTTTTTAAATCTCTGGATCTTCATCATTCTATAGTCTAGTTTATTCGTTTGAGTCTTTTTCAAGACTGGAAAATTTGCCGGAAATAATTGCTAACTCATATTAACTATAAAACTATAAAGAACAACTATAATTTGTAATAATATTACTATGGATGGATACCTGCTTAAACAGATTAGGTGGAGTCAAGTTTTGTAACCAAGCATGCTGTACAAACTAAATTTGTAGAAGGAAATATATCCCACATTGTGAAACTCGACAAACCACTCAATAACATACCGCTGTATACGCATATACCACCTAGCACCTGCTAAATCTATAAATGGGTTTGATAATACAATCAGTCGAATTTGAGAATCTTATCATAAAGAAACCATTATTTATTGTATAAATTTCAAATTTATTCAAAAGATTCCATGTTCCAATCACGAAAGCTCTGAAATGATGATAATAAGAACATTTTTCAAATACGTAAGCAACAATTGAATTGCCATATTTTCCTTCGGTTCTTTTGCCAATCACTCCCTTTATTGCAATAATTCTTTTATCGTCTAATTTGATAGGCGCATCATATTCCAAATCAAAATTGGAATTTAAACCTCCATTCCTTACTAGACCTGCCCAAGAAATGTTTTATTTTGTGGCTGTTTGGTTTGAGTATCAGGTACAGTTGGTTGATTTTTTGGGTTTCTTGGGAGATTATTGTTGTACCCGATCTCTTTCAGTTGTTGTTTTGAATTACTTTGGTTGTATTTAAAATCTCTCGTTGCATTATCTGCAAACAGATCTCTGAACCTTCATTGGTGGAATTCGTATTCAGTTTCATACAGTTTGAAATGCATCTTTATCAATGTCCGGAGGCTTTTTCTTTTGATTCGAGGAAAAGGAAAGATTGGAAGTTGACGAAGAATCAGAAGAAGGGGTTGAAGATGTTAAATTCTGGCGACACTATATGGAGAATTGTAGAGGTCGGAAGTAGCTTCACAACGGAGAAAACGGTTTGCAAATCGGAGTTCGGAGGTGGAAGTTATAAGGGAAAAAGCGAAGTGGGCTGTGTTGATACAGCTCAGACGTCTGACCAAAGGGGTCAGACGTCTAAATCTGGACAGAAATGCTTCTAGAGCCTTCTCTCAGACGTTTGATCAAATGGTCAGACGTCTGAGCTGAAGCGTATCTTTTTCTAGAGGCTTCAGTCAGACGTCTGACCATTTTGGGCAGACGTTTGTGGCGTATTTTGCCTGTTTTTGCTCTACGGACTTGGCGTTAAGATTTGTGACAACTCCAGGGACAATTTCGGAACATTGCCTATGGTTTCTATTCTCCTATATAAGCTAGCTTCTGGTTCCAGATGGAAGAAGCGTGCAAGCGACTGCAAGAGATTAGCCTCCACCAATTAGGATTTATCAAAACCTAATTTTCTTCAATTCTCTTCTCCGCAAATCAATTTCTAATTAGAATGTTGATCATTGTATTCAATCTCTTGTACTCTTCTCATCTATATTAATAAAGCTCTCTCTTAAAGTGGATGTACACTAACACAACGTTAGTGGAACCACTATAAATCGCTGTGTGATTTACTTTTCGTTATTGCTTTGACTTCTGAATTGCTTGTTTGGGATTGTGATTGCTTTTTGGATTGGTTGAGATTGAATTGAGTTATTGATTGGTTGTTTTTACTCTTCTTACCACGATCCCGTCTTTCGCTGTGCTTGTGGGGTTTCGATTTGAGTGGTCTCCGGTTGGAATCCCGCCCTAACATTTGGTATCAGAGCATTGGTGTTGGTAAGTGGTTGTAGAAATGCCAGAATTAGATAATACCTCAAGTAGTTCCTCAATGGGTAATCCAAGTGGTGTAGGTCCTTATGTACATGGTTCGTACGCAGCTTCAGGATCACAATTGGTAATAGACAAGTGGAATGACGATAATGATTTTGAAAAATGGCAATGGAAGATGAAAGCGGTTCTAAGGAGGAATCGGGTGCATCAGGTAGTGTTTGACACACATTTATTGCCAGCGGACATCTCGGATGTTGAGAGAGAGGAGATGGAAGAGTGGGCATTCACTACACTTCAACTTGCTATGGAAGAGAATGTTACCACTGAAATTAGTGGCGAGACAACCGCTAAGGGTATTTGGGACAAGTTGGAGGAGTTGTATATGAAGAAGTCACTGACAAATCGTTTGATCTTATTGCGAACGTTCTTCACCTATAAAATGAAGAAAGGTACTTCACTAAAGGCGCATTTGAATACTTTTGATGATTTGCTAATGAAGATGAAGGCGGTAGATTTGAATATTGAGGAAGAGCAAAAGGCGATGATATTGTTGTGTTTGTTGCCAGATCGATATACAGGTTTCTCAAATAGTTTAATCTATAGCCGAGATACATTGACTCTTGATGATGTCAAGACGGGTCTTCTTAGCGAGAAGTTGCGGGATCAAATGAAGGAGTTAGGTGATGGAGGTAGTGGTGCTAGTAATGGTCATGGTTTGTTTGTGGAGAAGGAGAGGTATGTGAAGAAGGAGAACCGGGGGCGTTCTAAATCAAGGAACCCCGGTTGGAGAGGAAAGTCGAAGGAAAGAAAAGGCAAGTGCTATATTTGCAAGAAGCCCGGTCATTGGAAGAATGAGCGTTCAGAAAAGGAGAAGGCAAAGAAGGAAGTGGCATCTTCATCTGTAGCGGTGGAGAGTGGAGTTGGTGAGGGAGATGTAGATGTTTTGTCGGCG
Source organism: Allium fistulosum (assembly GCA_030737815.1). Classification (NCBI taxonomy): domain Eukaryota; kingdom Viridiplantae; phylum Streptophyta; class Magnoliopsida; order Asparagales; family Amaryllidaceae; genus Allium; species Allium fistulosum. Next base: position 512,006,976 of record CM060907.1, on the reverse strand, counting down.
GTAGCATTGGATGTTTCGGGTAGCAATTGGGTCCTCGATTCGGGGGCGTCTTATCATATGACGCCAAATAAGAATTGTTTTCATTCTTACATCGATAAAGAAGGAAATTCAATTGTTATAGGAAATAGTGCTATTTGCAAGTCAAAACGCATTGGTTCCGTGCAAATTCGGATGTTTGACGGATTGGTTCGTACTCTCACTAATGTGCGCTATGTTCTGTGACTTAGGAAGTCTCTTATCTCTTTGGGGCAGTTGGATTCTTTAGGTTGTAAAATCCCTATTGAGATTGATAGCTTGCGGGTTTCGAAGGGGGCGCTTGTGGTGATGAAGGGTGCTAGGACTCATGGTATCTATTTGCTTCAAGGAGTGACTATGGAAGGCGAAACTTGTATATGAGTTGATAGTTCTCGTGGTTTTGATGTGACTAGGTTGTGGCATTTGAGGTTAGGTCATGTCTCGGAGAGGAGTTTGGACGTTCTTCGGAAGAGGGAAATGACCGATGGAGAAAGTTTCAACAAGTTAGAGTTTTGCGAAGAATGCGTCATGGGGAAGCAAACTAAAGTTTCATTCGATGAGGGAAAACATGATTCGAGAAGGGTTCTTGAGTATGTTCACATGGATATTTGGGGACCGACACCTGTAGCTTCTTTAGGTGGAGCTCGCTATTATATTTCCTTTATAGATGACTTTTCTCAGAAAGTTTGGGTGTATGTAATGAAGGCTAAGTCGGAGGCATTTGCAAAGTTCAAAGCATGGAAGTCTCTTGTTGAGAATGAGAGTGGCAAGTCTTTGAAAGTTCTAAGGTCTGACAATGGCGGAGAGTATGTTTCCGGAGAATTTTTAGAGTTTTGCAAGCATCATGGTATTTGGAGGCATTTTACTACACCTGGAGATCCGCAGTTGAATGGTGTTGCAAAGAGGATGAATCGTACTTTACTTGAGAAAGCTCGATGCTTGAGATTGACATCGGGTTTGGCAAAGGGATTTTGGGCTGAAGCTTTGTCAACCGCAGTGCATATTATTAATCGAATTCCGTGCTCAGCTATTGGTAACAAAATTTCAGAGGAAGTGTGGAAAGGATAGAGCATCGACTTGAGTTATCTTCGTGTCTTTGGAAGTCCGGTTTATGTGCATGATCCGGGAAATGATAAGCTTGAACCTAGAGCTTTCAAGGGGATTTTGCTTGGCTATACAGATGGAGTAAAAGGCTATCGGATTTGGAATCCGGAAATGAAGAAGGTAGTGAATTCTCGTCATGTTAATTTTGATGAGTCGGCGATGTTCAAGGAAAATGGAAGCTCATCGGATGTTCCGGACTTGGTTCATGATGAATCAAAGGAGAAGGAAATTATTTCCACATTTTGTCCAAGGAGTAGAGAGAGTAGAGTAGTTGGAGATGCTTGCGTGTTAATAGCATTTGATGTTACATCACATAGTCCACAGGGTTCCTCTAGTAGTGTTGGTGATGTGCATGATTCTAGAGAAGATTCGGTTCAAGGTGGAGCCGAAGGGAGTTTGGGTGATGGTATTGCTACTCGGGTTGGTCGTCGTACTATAAGGCCACCCGAAAGATATGGTGATTGGAACTATCTTAGCTTTTGTGATAATTTGGACTATGCTCTTCATATAGTCCAAGATGAGCTGACGGACCTTGATGACGTCATGAAGTCGAGTGATAGCTCGAAATGGATTTGTGCCATGGAGGAAGAGATGCAATCATTGTTGAAGAATCAAACTTGGAATTTGGTTCCACTTCCTAAAATAAACCGTGCTATTGGGTGCAAATGGATATACAAGGTGAAGGACGATGGAAGATACAAAGCTAGGCTAGTGGCTAAGGGGTTTGCACAAAGGAAGGGGAAGGAGTATGATGAGATATTTGCACCGGTTGTACGCCATACTTCTATCCGGATATTACTTGCTATAGTTGTTATTCACGACTTGGAGTTGGAGCAACTTGATGTGAAAACCGCCTTCTTGCATGGTGACTTGGATGAAGACATCTACATGGAGCAACCGGAAGGTTTTGTTATGGATGGTAAGTCAAATTTGGTTTCCAAGTTGAAGAAATCACTATATGGATTAAAGCAATCACCTAGACAATGGTACAAGAGGTTTGACCATTTTATGCTTGAAAATGGTTTTGATAGAAGCATCAAGGATGCTTGTGTTTATTTCAAGAAGTCGAGGAATGATTATTGGGTGTATTTACTCTTGTATATGGACGATATGCTCATTGCTTCTAAGGATAAGAATGAAATCAACAAGCTGAAACTGATTTTGAAATCAGAGTTCGAAATGAAGGATCTTGGAGAAGCAAGAAGGATATTGGGCATAGAAATTTTAAGTGATCGAAAGTACTTTGAGTTGAAACTAACTCAAAAGGAATACATTGAGAAAGTGTTTTGCCGGTTTAGCATGAAGAATGCAAAGGCGTCAAATACACCTTTACCTTTGCATATGAAGCTTTCGAGTAAAGGATCACCTATCTTAGAGAAAGACAAGACTTATATGGTAAAGGTGTCATATACTAGTGCGGTTGGAAGTCTAATGTATGTTATGGTGTGTACAAGGCCCAATATTGCAAATGCCGCTGGGATGGTTAGTCGATATATGGCTAATCCGGGAAAATCACATTGAGAAGCTGTGAAGCTTATATTGAGATACCTTAGAGGCACATCATCTCATGGTCTTGTTTTTGGCGGTAGTAAGGCGATGGCTTGCAAGTTGGTTGGTTATTGTGATTCGGACTACGTTGGTGATAGGGATCGAAGAAAATCAACTTTCGAATATGTCTTCACATTTGGGGATACAGCTATAAGTTGGAGATCTAGATTGCAGACGTAGTTGCTTTATCCACTACGGAGGCGGAGTTGATAGCCGCGGTGGAGGCGGCAAAGGAGGCACTCTATTTGAAGCAATTGTTGTGTGACTTGGGATTCGAGCATGATAGTATTGATGTTCGATGTGATAGCCAGAGTGCTATTCACTTGGCAGAGAATTTGGCGTTTAGCTCACGGACTAAGCATATTGAGGTGAGAGAGTCATTTCTAATAGCCATGGATGAGGATAAGCAAATATATCTTCGGAAAGTGCACATAAAGGATAACGCGGCGGACATGTTCACTAAGGCATTGCCAGTTGGGAAGTTCGAGCATTGCTCGAACTTGATTCGCTTGGAGAAGTGCTAGGTGCCATGGGGTGGCACGGTTAAGGGAGGAGCTTGGTGGTATATGAGAAAGACTATCGGTGAGAGATTGAGGTTCTATCTTCTTGGTAAGTGCTAGTCTTTGGTGAGATAGCTTAGGATTTGGATGCTTTCAACATTTCATTAACGGGCGGGGGCCTTGCCTGAGCTCGTTGGTGGAGTGCAATGGGCGGTCCGGAGCTTATTGGGAAAACATTCATGTTTTGGTTGAAGGTAGAAGTGATAGTCGGTGCTATCGGTTGTTGTTGCTGGTATGGTACAATTAGAGTTGGAGATGGATATAGTGTCGAGGTGGAGTGTTAAATTCTGGCGACACTATATGGAGAATTGAAAAGGTCGGAAGTAGCTTCGCAACGGAGAAAACAGTTCGCAAATCGGAGTTCGGAGGTGGAAGTAATAAGGGAAAAGGCGAAATGGGCTGTGTTGATACAGCTCAGACATCTGACCAAAGGGGTCAGACGTCTGAATCTGGGCAGAAATGCTTCCAAAGCCTTCTCTCAGACGTCTGATCAAATGGTCAGACGTCTGAGCTGAAGCGTATCTTTTTCCACAGACTTCAGTCAGACATCTAACCATTTTAGCCAGACGTCTGAGACGTCTTCCGCCTGTTTTTGCTCTACGGACTAGGCGTGAAGATTTGTGACAACTGCATGGACAATTTTGAAACATTGCCTAGGGTTTTTATTCTTCTATATAAGCTAGCTTCAGGTTCCAGATCGAAGAAGCGTGCAAGCGACTGCAAGAGATTAGCCTCCACCAATTATGGTTTATCAAAATCTAATTTTCTTCAATTATTTTCTTCACAAATCACTTTCTAATTAGAATTTTGATCATTGTATTCAATCTCTTGTACTTCTCTCATCAATATTAATAAAGCTCTCTCTTAAAGTAGATGTACACTAACACAACGTTAGTGAAACTACTATAAATCGCTGTGTGATTTACTTTTCGTTATTGCTTTGATTTCTGAATTGCTTGTTTGAGGTTGTGATTACTTTTTGGATTGGTTGAGAATGAATTGAGTTATTGATTGGTTGTTTTTACTCTTCTTACCACGATCACGTCTTTCGCTGTTCTTGTGGGATTTCGATTTGAGTGGTCTCCAGTTGAAATCCCGCCCTAACAGAAGAGCCCTTGAAATTCCGATTAGAGGCTGCCTCTAAAATTTTCTTTGACCATTCAAATAACATAAAAGAGATTTGTTGGTCCAAACGAATATTTGATTTAGCATTTTTGCTGCCAATTTCATTTAATTCGGCTAGCCTTTCTATGTTTAAAGCTTCTGCTTTATGATCCATTGCTTCATTAATAACCATGTTGGTTTGAGTGTCATGATTTGTACCTTGAGGTTGAATCTGAATGCAATTAATTTCAATTGTTGGCAGTGGACACAAATTGTGATCTTAATGTATCTTACGAATTTGTCTTAATTCTAAATGATAAAATAGCCTTATAGTTTATTATGCTGATGCATGCTTGGTTCTGGGGCTGTCTATTGTGTTCAAATCATCTTGAATTTATACAGTCGTATATGCTTATTGAGTTTGTGATTCCAAATGTTGTTGTTTAGACAGTATTTTTTTGTTGATAACTAACAAGAGTTTATAGCTTATTATTAAATTCCCTTAATATAAAAATAAAAATCATTAAGGATTAGAGTTACGAAAATAAAACAAAAGATTAAAATAACAGAGCATAACAGCGTGACTATTGCCAAAGCACTCTTAAATATGCTAAATTTGCTTGCAGTAAGTCCCACATTAGATGGACATATAAATAAGAGGTTTTGGATCAAAGGTCCCTTTTCTTCCAAACCCATACACAAAAAGTCCATACTAATAAACCCATATAAATTAGGTCTTTGTTTTGTTATTTTTTATCAAATTGTCGCTTTCTAGAAAATCGGTCAAGTATTGAAATCAAGGACAAAAGGAGCATAAATTAAAAAACTAAAATTAGGGATCGAATTACGAAATCGATCAGTTACGCTTCACAAAGAGGAGTAAGAAAGTGGCGCTAATTGACTGGAGTTGTACGGCTGCTATAAAATACATGAAACATGTTATAACTATGTTATTTTCTGACAAGTGAATGTGCATATAAAACCTCTGGTAAATTATTAAATTTTTAAAGTAGTGTGATAAAAATAAACTGAAAATATAAATGAAAAAATGTAATTCTTTTTGTTAGAATAAAGTTTGATTGTAATTTCAACCTTGTTTATGTTTCAAAATTTTCATTTAAAGATAGATGTTAATTTTTATTTACAATGAGATTTTAACTTTTGACCTTTTGTTTATAAAGGTATTTTTAAAACTTTAAGATGAGTTCTAAATATGGTGTTTATATTCCAGTTATTAATAAAGATTTTATATCATTTCTAACGGCCGCATAAGTCCCAATGATTCAAGAATGATTTTCTATGTGTTTTCGTTCTAGCAAAAGTATATGTCGCCTACACTGCTTGTGACTATTGCCACAAAGCAATGTGAACTTTTGTGTCATATAATTATTGTGGAATGACCGAACCGTGAATCGAACCGCAATGTCTCATGGTTTAAGGTTTCAATGGACCGATCGGTTGAACCGTTAAAACCGTACATTAAATTTTCTTGAAAAATTTATGCACATCAAGCACATCAAGCATCTTCTTGTATGAGAAAAACTAACGCACATATTCTGTATTGCACTATTAATGCGTAAAATGTAATATTACTAAATTACATAATGTGTAAGTTACAATATTGTCTTGTGATTAGCATATTAGTTTGTAAGCATAATTGTTGCACCAAAAAATGACATAACATCACAATATCCGTAGAATCATAATAAAACAAATATACAAATGATGAAATAAAGAAAAATAGAACTACCACCAAAAATTTATAGTGGTTCGGTAAAATCTCCTATCTAAGTTCATTAAATCTTTTTTATCGATGAATTCTCTTCCAAATACAATAATTTAAAATTAATTTTGAACCATAATCTAGTAGATTTCAAATTTAGTTAGGTCCAGGAGAAAGAAAAGAAAAGGGCTGATCACCTTTTAGTTGGAGATATACGGCTATTTATAGACCAATCCCATCAAGGATCTCGCCATTTCAGGTTTGATAGCATGTGTAATAATATTCTTATTGACAAGATTACGGGAATTACAAGCAATTGGCAACTCTAGGGCAGAAAGACACAACATCAGCTGAAGCACAACTTGAAATAACTTAAGACCATGAATAAAACACATTGATGGTGATCAATCCGTAATTTTACACAGATCAAAACATATATAGATAACATATTGACTTATTGTGTAAGCATATGAGTGATAGCAAGGGCAACTCCACACAGTTTATAAGCATCAGCATTCTCTTTAACCATTAAAGGCGTTTCTTCAGGAAATTCCTTCCAAGAATCAATGCAAGTATAAACAAAAGTTTTCATACCACTCAACATAGCCAATGCAGTTCCTAAATCGTTCGAAACTATGGCTTCGATGGCTCGTTCGGCACTGTTTATGGAGAGACCATATACATCTATGCAGGTATTCAACACACCTTTTGACTCCAAAAGCATATCTTTATAGTTTAACAGTTCGTTAGACATGGCCAGGTTGTATGTTAAATTGGCTTTAGCTATAGTTGTTGCTATGACTCCCAAACCTGATAAAATATTGTTCAATATTTTGATAAATATTTCAAGTACAAGTTGGCAAATAAAATACCTCGTGTATCAGAATATGGGCTCTTGGGATCCACCAGTAGAGAAGTCACACAGAAACTGCAGTCAGGACCTTCACTGCCATGGTTATAATCCATGGCTTTTTTGCAAAGAGCTTCCAGGGAGGCGTCGGCGAATATCAGGCTGAGGACAGTGGTGACCAAAAGTGGTGTTAAAGCCTTCATTTATTTCCTACTTCAAAACTATTTGTGTATGGGGTAGATAAAGCAAATTATATTAGTATAATCCATGTTTATAATCCATATTTATCATGTTCATTTTTGGCGTCTTATAATGATTTAGTTGGATATGTATATATAAAGTGAATACAATAAATAAAGCAGTGTTAACGACCATTCATAAATTAAACAACCTTTTGCTATGTTTGTATTCTTATTATTTGGTTTAAGATGGTACCACATTCTTTTTGCAATTATTTAAGTCCGTATTCTGTAAGGAACATAAATGTGCTAGTTTACAAGTAAATAGTTGACAAACACTTATCAAAAGGAACTTTCAGCAAACTATATAGTGATCAACGGTGGTAGCATCAACAGAGGTTAGACTTGCAAGTAGCTTGAGAATAGTAAGCAAACTTTCATTGCATTTCTGATAGAATTCAGAAGGATAATAGAGAAGATATAAATTCGATAAGAGATAGAAAATGGAGTACATCTCTCCAGTTAATTTTGATTTTTCCTTACAACCTGTTTATTTCATATAACAGATAAGTAGGGTGTTTATACTTTATACACTGCTATGGCAGATTTGTTATCTCAATACATCTCTATAAGTCCTTCCTTGTTATCTTTTCTAACCAGAAAGCTTGATAGGTTGCATGGTTATTGCTATGAAGGATGTTATGGTAAAGGCAAGTCTCTGATCACCGTACCATTGCCAGTTAATCGATAATCGTTTTTTTAGTAACATCGGTATACTAGTATAATAGGTATGGTAATGGTAAATTTACCAGTTTTACGGTAAAACATCGGTAATATTTTCTCGAAACTAACGATAACGACAATTTACTAATCCACTTATATTACATTGATATTCATGTAATATGTTGTATTACAAGCATTTAGAAGTAAGAAATTATTAGATTTAGTTTAGGACTGATGCTAAATATGATTCCTTTATTTCTTATTGATTCTTTTATTAACTAACACAATGAAATGTATGATGAAGTATCATTGCAGTGTAAAAAGAAAATCAAGTTTTTTAATTTCTTTTGGACAAATGGTAATCCGTCATTACCAGCATATAGTGTAACAGTTACAAGTTTATAGATATATATACCAACAAATTAGTAATGGTAAGCAATTTTTGCTTACCAATAAGAGATATCTAAAAAATGGTAACGATAACAATTACCATAACAGTCAAAATTGTGGCATATTCAGCTTCTTCAAAAGCTAGTGTCGCATTGTCTTTCTTCGTTGATTCCCATGAAATGACCCCTGAGCTAAATAGGATTGCATGACCTGAAGTGTTTTCCTTGTCATCCACGTAACCTTCTTGTTTGGATCGTGCAATATACCCTAGAGGGAGAGGAGGGGTTGAGTAGGGTATTTAAAAATTCGCAAATAAATAAAAAAATAAAATGCAAAAACTTAAATGCTAATAATAAAGAACACACGGATACACCTAACTTCGACCACTAACCTGTTAGTGTCTACTGCTGCCACTAAAGTCGGTACTAGAATTACATATTCAAACGTTTACAACACCTGTAAACTCGCCGTTATCCAGCCTTGTGACCGAGTCATATTCGGGCACGCAAAGTCAGTCGAACTTAGGAGTTATCCAGCAGAAAATCCAAAATGATAACTGCCCAGCCCAGATACCAAGTGAGGTCAACAACTGAAATATAAATAGTAAACAATGTTCGAATGAAAGCCAACACACCTCTTGGACAATCAACAAACCCAAAACTTCACGGTACAAGAGAGAAAAAAGGATCAGTACCGATCAATGAACATGGATCGATACCGATCCCTGAATGCTCCTCCAAATTGATGTTCTTCTCATGAACTACCAAGCTAGGGTGTTTAAAACCAAGTTCATTCTATGTGAGATGGCTTGCAAGTTCAGATCAACTACCATGACCAATGAGCAACTTGAACCCTCATGTCCAACCTTCGAACCATGATGATTAATCAAATCCAAGCCCATGGCAATGCAAACGAAGTTACGAAGATGGAGATATGAGCTAACCAAGCAATCAGGAGAAGAATATCGTGGTCCACTAAGCAAAGTCATGGATCGGTACCGATCCCTGAACGTGGATCAGTACCGATCCCTAATAATTGATGACGTGGTCATGTTCTCTTTGGTTAGCTCCCTTGGACATGGGAAACGTGGGCTAGAACGTGGACGAGAGCTTTTTGGCGACCTATAACTATAAATGGAGGAGGAAGGACATTGTACCGGGGATCTTTTTAGCTGTTAACAAATTCTTGTTTTATTCTTGTAATTTCGAGGATCATCACCGCTCCAAAACAACTTTATAAAAACTCATCATCATCATCAACAAAGTTTAAGTGGACATAGAAAAACAATTAGCAGAGCCACTATAATTGATGTGTGTCATGTTTTCCTACATTTTCAATTTACTTTCTTTATTTAATTCTCTACTCTTAATTTCTGGGTGTTTGTGCCAAATTTTGGCGTAAACATTCTGGTGCTTTCACTCAGAGTATCGATCTCAGGCTATTAGGATCTACACTTTTAGGTTGTTTAAAACCATGAGATAGATTTGTTAGTTTTGTTGCTGTAATCCGTGACTATTTAGATTTCCGCATAATCTATCTCATGATTATTTGAAGTTATGGCCCCACAAAAGTAGAAATCCGCTGCCACCGGACCTGCTGCTGATGTTGAGAACGCCCATTCTCAGCACATTGAAGAAGTTGCTCAACCAGTAATTGTTGAAATCCAGAATCCCTTGGATATGATTACACGGGTCGAGATGGACCACATGATGAAGCAGATGAATGACAAGGTGAAAGAGAGTTAGGATGAACTGAGGAGGCAAATGAAGGAGAGTCTCGACTTGCAAAATCGGTTAACCCATAGTCGTAGAAGGAGTCGGAGAATTTGTCACCTTTTGACTCAAAAGATAGTACTTCTTCATCTACTGAGAAACATCGAGATGGAAAATAGAAAATAAAGCGAAAGAAAACAAGTGTTTCGAAAGAAGGACTGGACGAAATCTGCCTCGTAGAAACCATAAGAATGCATCAACTAGACGAATGGTTCTCTCGAAAATAGGAAAACCCAGGTATCATGGAACCAACCGAGACTGTTTGTGGATCCAAACGATCGGGGCAGGCTATGACTATCACCGTCTAGTAGAACAAGTCGAGCCAAAGTCACTGGCGGATATGGTTAAGAAATTAGTGAGTGAAAACCAACATAGAAACAACAATAAGTTGGACTCTTCCGCTAGCAGGAACCCATTCAACAAGGAGATACTATGTGAGAAATAACCCCGGAGGTTCACAATGCCAACGATGTCGTCTTACAACAGGACGACGGATCCAAGGCATCATTTGATGAAATATGAATGGCATATGGACTTTTGAGGGCGACGAATGCCGTGAAATGTAGATGTTTTCCAATTTTCCATGAAGGTGTAGCGATGATGTGGTTCACTCGGCTTCCACTAAGGACCATATCGTCTTTCGATCAGTTTGCAAGAATGTTTGTTGAGCAATTTCGTTTACACACAACTTGTCCCGAGAACGTGATGTCATTATCAAACCTCTTCCAGGAAGCGGGAGAACCGATGAAGTTCGACATCTTCAGGTGATACCACACTTTTCCTTTGCCTTATGCTTACAACAATAAAAGCTCGACAGCCTTCAGGCTATAGAAATTCGATATCTCCTAATTGTTAGGCATTCGATATCTCTTTTTGTGTTAAAGTTGGACATCGTTTGTTTCTTCCATCACTCCTCAGTTCCTTTAAATGTCCGACAGCTCATTGAAAGTTGATATTCGGTATCCCTATATATGGTGACAATCTTCACTATAGTTGTAACATCCCCCTTCATGGAGGCCCAAAACTAACGGCTACGGATGTTACAGTCATCCATAGTATTAATCTTTGACGACCAAATACGGCGATGCTAGATACATTGATACACAGATCACAGAATTATGGAAAAAATTTAACAATTCAAAAACATATACTTCCACATTCAAATTAAAACATTTCATGTTCATTACATAATTCCAAAAATACGTTAACCACGTTCAGCAAAATATAATTATTACAATTATGCCAAGAGCGACATATGAAGATGCCTTCTTGGTTGATCAGAATATATAGTAAGGCTAATAAAATCCGCCTTTACAAACAAATACACAGCGGAAAAAGAAAACTCTAAATAACTATCTGCTTCCTACACGCCTCCAGAAGCTTTATTTGTTTAAGAAGAGAACCTAAAAGCCTTAAACCTCAAACTACTCAAAATCAATTGAGTACTCGAGAGTTTAAGGGGGAAAAAAAACTTTGAGTCGGACATAAAGCCTGGTATGAATAATATTCTAATATCTCAATCCTTTCTGATATCTAGTGAGACCATGCTGCTTACCGGAATGGGTTTTCTCCTCACTAGTATCCTAAAACCTTTTTAAAACTCTATATTGTGTTCCTGCATCCAGAATGGTTAAAACATACATTTTCAAAATATTATGATGATATGCATACTTGAAACAATTAGGATTTCCCAACCCTCGTTTAATATGACACCCTGTCCCATCCATAGTTTTTATGGGATCACTAAGAACCTATAGGCTCCTGCCAGATAACTAAATTAATTCATGGGTTCCTCTGAACCTATTAGTCATTTCACCAACAATCACATTATCCTAGCTTTCATGGGTTGACTAGGAACCTATGGATTTATCTAGTACTCACTTCACATCCTAGTTTTCATGGGTTGATTAGGAACCTACTGATATTTCCATTAACCACTTTCTTATCCTAGTTTTCATTGGTTTACTAGGAACCTATTAACCGATGTCAATTCTTAATTCGGATATAGTTTTCATGGGTTCACTATATACCAATTAGACCCTGCTAACTGTCCTTAATACATAGTTTTCTTGGGTTAACTATGAACCTTTGGTTTACACCAATAACTACTTAATCATAGTTTTCACGGGTTTACTATGAACCTTTTGGTTTACCACAATAACTACTTAATCATAGTTTTCATGGGTTTACCATGAACCTTTTGGCTTACACCAATAACTATAAAGTTTAGGCATCTTATATTTTTGATCACCCTGACTCCTTGGATGCAATTCTACTTATTCAGGAGTTTAAATTAATTCACTATTGAGTTAACCTAGTTGGTTCTCCTACCTCCTTTTCCTCAAAATACAGTTATGGGTTATCATGTGAGTATATTCATATATGAAGAAGCAAAACAACAATATACCAATACCACTCCTATGGATATAAAGTCCTTGAAATATATTCATAAAACATAGTTAACACCTTTAACTTATATCTTTATCAAGGCAATACTTCTTCAAAATCACATACTTAAAGTCATTACAAATCTCCTTTATATAAGCCGTGGGTTTTCTTTAAAAGTTTTTAGAGTATGGGTCTTAAAACCTTTTGACGATGTCAAAAGCTACTACTTTCAACCCCTTCGAAGGGTTTTAATTATATATTTTTAAAATAATAGGCTCCAGCCCTCTTTAAACTATAAAACACTTCTTTCCAAACCCTTCGACCCTATTGAAACTCAAACCTTTCGCAAGTATTGGAAAACCATTCGAAACCATTAAAACGCAAACCTTTCGAAAGCAATGGGAAATAAACCTTTAAAAAAGTCATCGGGTTCAATTTAGAAGATGTGGAGAACCTTCTTTGAAAACCTTTTGACTTCATTGGATGCAACCTTTCGCCTTTGTCGAAAGCTCTGCTTCAAAAGCTTTAAACATATCATTTAAACAATAGGCCTCTACCTTTAAAACAACTCCTTCAAAAATTTTGGGTTATACTTCAATTATAAAACAAGGGTAAATCATCGAAGTCGAAAGCTTTGATACCTTTCAAAAGCATTGGAGAAGCGACTGGTTTTAAAACAAGTAAACCCTTTGACTTTGTCGAAAGAAACGACTTCGAAAGGTTGGAAAAAGCGGCAATAACCTTTCAACTGTGTCGGAAGGTTCAAAACAAAACAATGATAAAGCGGCAGTAACCTTTCGACTTCGTCGAAAGGTTTAAAACCTTTTTTTAAATAATTGACCTGGTCGAAAGCAACCAAGTCGAAAGCTACTTTTCGAAAGCAAGCGGGTGTAAGCTTTTGATTTATAAAACAAACATACCCCAACCTCTTTGGCAACCAACCTTTCGACTAAGTACCCTTCGACCTTTTCAATTCATTATGTACCAAGTAACTTGATACCATATGCATCGAACTTTGACCTTGTCGAAAGCTATAACCTTTGGACTTTGTCGGAAGGTCTGGGTCGGAAGGTTTGATGCCTAAAATGGCTGAAACATGCTAAAAGCATGATTTTCTTGTTTTTAACTTAAAAAGATAACTTTTCAACTAACCTTCCTTTATTTGTCAAATTTTCATTGGTTGATAAATACATTTTAGAAAAATGCTACCACTAATTTTGTAATTAAATAATAAATTTATTTTATAAAATGCCCCTTCTCCTTAATTAAATATATAAAACAATTAAGTCCCATACCTTAAATAATTTTATATATTCATCAAATCACTTAGGAAAAATTTAGGAAAATTCCAAAAAATATATTTTAATATGTTTTCCAACATATAAAAATATCAAACCCAAATAATAACTATTTTAGTCGTAAATAATTTATAACCCAATAAATCAATTTCTTCAATAGAAAATTTATATAAAATCCACATTAATTTAGAAAATTATGGAAATTGAAACCCATCTCCAAAATCATGTTTTCTACAACATATAATTTTCCTGTGGCATTTAAAAATCATTTCATCTCGGTTTTACCCTAAAACCATGTATATCTCCTTTTTAACAACATCGTTTAATCCATATAAATCATAATTCAAGCATATCATCATTCAATATATCATAAAAAGAGATTTATAGTAAAATCTGAAACCATATGATCATAAAACAAAAATAGAGATGTAGAATTATTATTCATCTTAGATTAGATAAGAAAATTAAAATTTGTTGGAGATTGATTTCTTCTAGCTTGAATCCTAAGCTTTAAGTTGATTTTCTCTTATCTTCTTTCTTCCTAATGGTTGGCCTTGCTTACTTCTCATGGTTATAAATTTTGTTTTAAGTAAAATGAACGTGTATGACTAAGAAAGATAGTATAAGGGTGAGAAATATGAGCGGCTATTTACCCTAATGCCCTTGTGTTCAATTACTTAACCATTTATATATGTTCATTAGATTTTTAATAAGCACGGCCACCTAATTTATTAATCAACCTCAATCTCCTTATTTATATTATTTTATTTAACTTATTCTAATTAAATCTCTTGAATAATGTCAATAAAATTAGGGGTGTTACAGGCTCCCCTCCTTAAAGATTTTTGTCCTCGAAATTCAGTAAGGACTAACTAGCAAACATAGCAATCATCTGTAACATTTCCTAACAACCCTACTAGCCTACCAGTCTAGCAACAATCTATATAAACCTAATATAGACATACCATCAAAGTAGATCAGGATAAGCCTCTCGAAACTTATCCTCTGTCTCCTAAGTATAGTCTTTCTCGTTGTCGCTCCACTGAACTTTCACCAATTTGACTGTCTTGGTCCTCAATCTCTTATCATCTCTCGCTACAATCCGAACTAGATGTCTAACAAAAGTCAAATTAGGTTCCACTAACAAACCTCCAACTCTGTTTGAGGAATAGTAGCCTTTGGATCGTGCACATACTTGTGAAGATGAGACACATGGAATACATTATGGACACCTGCCAGACTGCTCGACAACTCTACTCTGTATGCGAGCTTTCCAATCCTTTCTATGATCTGAAATGGACCAACATACGTCGGGGCCAACTTTTCTGACTTTCCAAATCGTATTGCATAGTTTATCGGTGATACTTTAATGAAAACTCTATCTCCCACTGAAAACTCTAGGTTTTTACGCCACTTATCTGCGTAACTCTTCTGCCTGGATTGAGCTTCCTTCATCCGTCCTCGGATTAACTCAATCATTTCCGATGCCTCTCTAACCAAATCCGAATCTAAGACCAATCTGTCTCTAGTCTCTAACTAACATGCTGGCGATTTGCATGACCTTCCATACAGAGCTTCAAAATGCGCCATTCCTATACTAGTCTGATATCTATTATTATAGGAAAACTCAGTCAAATGTAGGTGATCTTCCCAAGATCCACCAAAGTCTAGTACACAAGCTCTCAATAAATCTTTGAGTATCTTATTGACTCTCTCCGTCTGCCCATCTGTTTGTGGGTGATATGCTGTACTCATCTTGATCTCGGTACTTAATACCTCTTACAGACTCCTCCAAAATTCGCTAGTTAATAATGCATCTCTGTCACTGACTATGCTATTAAGAATCCCATGAAGTCTGACTATGTTCTTCATGAACAACTTGGCTAAAACAGGTGCCGTTCTGGTTGACTTTACTGAAATGAATGGGCACTCTTGGTCAGCCTGTCCACAATAATCCATATGCTTTCATTTCCTCTCCTTGATCTTGGCAACCCATCGATAAAATCTATAGATATTGAATCCCATTTCCAGACTGGAATATCTAGAGGCTGAAGTAACCCACTCGGCTTCTGATGTTCAACTTTCACTTGTTGACAATTTACACACTACCTAACCCACAAGCCAACTCCCTCTTCATGCCTTCCCAATAAAAGCTCCTCTTCATATCTTGATACATCTTGGTTCCTCCAGGATGAATCATAAACTTCGATCTATGACATTCCTCTAGAACTTCCCTCCTTAAGTTCTCTATTCGGAACGTAGAGCCGTACCTTCTTTCTTAACCATCCTCTTTGGTCAAGACAAAAATCCTTTAGGTCATCATTCTCTGATCCTTCCTCAAGCCTTCTAATCCTCTCGGCTAAAATTGGGTCTTCTCTTTGCTTAGAAGCTATCCTCTCGATCAGGATTGGTCGAACTTCTAAACAAGATAACATGGCAGTACCCTGACTAGAACTAGTAGTAGATCTCAACTGCACACCATAACTGGCTAAAGCTTCTAGATTCTTCCATTCTGCCAACATTGCAAACACCACATTCTGATGTTTTCTACTGAGAGCATCTGCCACCTTATTTCCCTTTCCAGAAGTATATTCTATACCGAAATCATAGGCAGCCAAAAACTCCAGCCACCTCTGTTGCCTCATATTCAACTCCTTCCGAGAGAATAAATACTTTGATGACTTATGATCGGTAAATAACTCAAATCTCTCTCCCAAAAGATAATGCCTCCAAATCTTCAAGGAAAAGATCACCGCAGCTAACTCCAAGTCATGAGTAGGATATCTAACTTCGTGCGGTCTAAGCTGCCTAGATGCATAAACAATAACTTTTCCCCTCTGCATCAATACTGCTCCCAATCTAGCGCCACATGCATCAGTGTATACTACTAACTCTTGGTTACCATCGGGAACTACTAACACTGGCGCATTGGTTAACAAATGCTTTAACTTAAGGAACCCTTCCTCACATTTGTTAGACCAAACAAACTTCACGTCCTTCCTGGTCAACTTAGTCAAAGGCGCTGCTATCCGCTAGAAATCCTTAATGAATCTCCAGTAATAGCCAGCAAGTCCAAGAAAACTCTTGATCTCGATAACCGTCTCTAGCCTTTTCCAATTATTGACAGCTACGATCTTAACTGGATCGACTGCTAATCCTTCCTCTGAAACCACATGACCAAGAAACTTAACCTCTTTCTTCGAAAAGTGACACTTGGAAAACTTCGCCTTCAGCTGATTCTGCCTCAGCGTCTCCAACACCACTCTAAGATGAACCTCATGCTCTCTTTCATCTTTAGAGTACACCAAAATGTCATCTATAAATACCAATACGAACCTTTCCAAGTGCTCTCGGAAAAACCGGTTCATCAAATCAATAAAGAAAACAGGCGCATTAGTCAATCCAAATGGCATCACCAACCACTCATACGAACCGTATCTAATCCGAAATGTCGTCAAAGGAATGCTATCCTCCGCCACTCTCAACTGATGGAACCCTGTCGCCAAATCTAATTGGGAAAATACTTTAGTTCCACTCAATTGATCAAACATATCATTTATCCTTGGCAGAGGGTACCTATTCTTGATCATCCTTTCGTTTAACTTACGATAGTCGATGCACATTCTTAACGACCCATCCGGTTTCTTCACAAACATCGCAGTTGCTCCCCAGGGCGAACTTCTTGGTCTTATAAAATTCCTTCCCTCTAGATCCACTAACTACACCTTCAATTCTTTCATCTTTGTCGGTGTCATCCTACTAGGTGGTCTACTGACAGGTTCAACTCCCGGTACAAGATCTATCTAAAACTCAACAGCTCGTTTCAGGGGTAATCCAGTGACTAGCTCAAATACATCTACAAATTCTCTCACTACACAAACTTGAGTAAGCTCATCTCCTACCTCCATGGCATTTAACAAAGCACGAACACTCTTACTAGAATTCTCCATTGAGAAGATGATTTGGTTATGACTATCTGGGTGCCTCAATGATATTTCTTGATCCTGACAAAATATCCTAGCCTCATACTTACCCAACCAATCCTTACCAAAAATGATCCCGAAATCAATGCAATCATAAACATACAAACTACATGCAAACTTATGACCTAACAAAATAAGTTCTAACTGGTCACATCTCATCCCAAGAGTTGCGTACCCTCCTATTAGATTCGCAACCCATAAGGAAGTAACAAGGTATGTGGGTTCTATACATAACCTATTAACCAAATACTGAGATATAAATGAATGTGATGCACCGGTATTGAAAAGTACTCTAATTGGCATACTATGAATCAAAAGCATACCTTCCATCATAGTTTTCCCTTTCTCTGTTGCGGTAGGTCTAGAAGAAGATGGTGGTCCAATAGCAAACACCTTCCCTCTATCCGCCCTGACTGGCTCTGGGCATTGGTTCTTATGATTCCCAACTTGGTCACAGTTGAAGCATTTCATATTCTTCTTCTCCGCAGGCTTCTTTCCTTTACCAGTTTTGCACTCGTGGGCATAATGACCCTTCTTATCACACTTATAACACACCAAATCAGGCTTCGCCTTCTTAGCGGCCTCCCCTTTCTAGGCTTCTTTCTTCTTAAAGAATTTCCTTTTTCTTCCTTGAGAACCCTTGGACTCAACTAGCTTCTCCCTAGTTGAAACAACCAGCATTTCCTCATGGCGGACGATCATCTCCACCATTAGATGATAAGGTTCTTTAATATGAGTCATAGCGATCCTACCTAGCTCTGGCCTTAAACCTATAATGAACCTCTCATTCCTTCTGACATCAATGTCAACCAAAGCATAAGCATATTGAGATAGCTTATCAAACTTAGCAGCATACTCGATCACAGACATCTGTCCTTGGACAAGATCCATGAACTTCCTCGTCAATGCTGACTTGGCAACTTCAGACAAGAACCTCTGCTCAAACCTCCTCCTGAAGTGGGCCCAAGTCAACTCTTCCTTTGGCACTCCGGCAGTCACACTGTTCCACCAATGAAGCGCTAACCCCGACAACTATTTAAAGGCTAGTCTTCTCTTCTCTCCATCATTCAAGCCTAAATCTACAAAGATCCTCTCACAGTTCAACAGCCAGTTCTCTACTTCAACAGTATCTTCCATTCCAACAAATGGTTTTTGTAACAACCCGCATATTTTACAATTGTATATTTAAATATAACATCGTTGATCGGATTAAGGTCCGAAAAGCTACTTTTTGAAAACAGTTGAATTGGGACTCGAGACCACTTCCATTGAGTCCAAAATGGCGTTTACGACTTTTTTGAGTATAAGCTTCAATATGTTTGGAGCGAGTCGAATTTGGCTATTTTCTATTGGGTTTTGGGTTTGGATCTCACCCCAACTCACTCTATAACCTAACTCTCCCCCTCTCCTCTTCATTTCAGTCCACTTTCATTTCTTTTCTCAAGCTTAACTGAAAATGGAGGGAAAAAAATGAGAAATTAAAACTCCAAGCCCTAGCTTCCATTTGCAAACTCCATTTCTTGCTCCAAAATCCAAGGTGAAGCTTAGGTAAGCCTTCTCTTCTTCTTCTCCATCTCTTCTTCTCTTCTATTTCAGAATTCCTAAACCCTAACTTAGGAATTGTTTTCTATTTGAGCTTAGATTGAAGCTTCTAGGGTTAATATTGAAGAGTGTTGATCTTTTCTTTGCATTTGAGCTTCTCATCTTTGTTTTGCGTTAAAAAGGTGAGACTTTTGAACTCACATCTAAGCTTATAGCTTTTGTTGTTGTTGGGTAAGAACTCCTAACGTCAATTCATGTTCATTTGTGTTCGATTTGGATCGATTTGGTGAATTGCCCAATTTTGGTTTTGAAATCCAATTTTATGAAAATCTCTTTTATGGATGTTTAAACATGTTTACCGGGATGTATCGAAGAGGCTTTAAGGCCGGGTTGTCATTTGGCATGAGTCCCGAGTCGTGGTAGCTCGATTGATCGTTCCGGTATAGTTTTGCCCCATTGAGAAGCTAGATTGATTCTGCCCAGGAAGCAGGTTCAGTTGACTGAACCAGTAGGTCAGTCGACTGAACCAGGGGGCAGAAAACGTTCTGCTCTTGTATCGGTCGACCGGCCTCTAGGTTCAGTCGACCGACCTTGGGGAACAGACATTCCTTGCCCTGTGTCAGTCGATTGACACCCTAGGTTAGTCGACTGACCTGGAAACATAAAGTTTCCAGGCACTGGTCCAGTCGACTGACCCACTGGTTCAGTCGAATGACCTGCTTGTCTCTGCCTAGTTTGTTATTTTCTTTGATTTCCAATTTCGATCGATTCGTGCCGATCCAATCGGTTGTTATCACATTTTTGACTTTGATGATTACTTTTTGACTTCGTACACGGGTTTTATAAAATGATCATTTCAAATTGTCTCGTTTCTCCAATTTATAATTTCTATTCAAAACACACACAACTTTCCACTTCGAGCGAAGAGGGAGGAGAATTAAATGATTAAATAAAACGTGTGCAATGAACACGTGCGTTTATCTTTTCAGTTAATTCCTAATCTATTCGTTTGACCGTTTTGACCTTTGGGTCTGGTTTACCGATGAGATGAGGTGAACTTTATACTGCTTTGAGCGTTAAGTTGACTAGCGGTTAGTAAACCGTTTAGTGCGAACGTGGGGTATGGGACTCACGTTAACATTTTTCGGGTTCCTCTCTAAGAGTTTATGACACATTAGCTTCGGCGGCCAGTACTGGACCTATGTGGGTCATTGATTGTCTATGTGGACAATTACTCCTATGTGGGAGTATTATGTTGGCTTTGTCTATGTGGACAACTGCTCCTATGTGGGAGTAGAGCCTTCGTGTGTATCGCCCCTGGGCGTATGATACCACTAAATTAACAGTACTTGGCATAAAGACTCTGGTCTTAGCACGTGCGACTTTCTGATGTTTTATCATTATATTTCCCTTGAGTAGCGCCTTTCGGTGATGGTTCCATGGAACCACACGATATGAGTGCAACTACCCCGTGGAAATTTATATTGCCTACGTGGGCACTATTCTTTGCTATGTTGCATTGATTTTTGGATATGTTTCCACTAATGCTTATGATTGCCGATATGGCGAGTTTTGAAATATCTCCTAAGTGGGAGTAATATTGTTCCTTGTTTCGGGATATGACATCCTTTGATTATAGGAATTGCCGATGATATGAGGCTTATTTTGATTCATCTTATATTAGATGCTTTGGTTATCTCCTTTGGAGATAATTGTGGTACTCTATGATCTCGTATGTTCATTATCATTTAGTTTATCTGACTGATTTGTTTAGCCAGACTGACCCGTTTATTTTATACTCGGGTCAGACCGAGATGTTTCAGGTTAGGTACATTGGACTTAGCCTATTTTGCTTCCGCATGGACTACTCCGCTAGCTTCTTTTTGTTATAGCTTTTTGTGTAGTCCTTTTTGTCTGTAACTCTGATTTATACTCTATTGACTCGTCTATATATTGTGGTTTGCTTTACCACTTGACATGTATCATTTTGTAAACTCTGAATGTATCTGTATATGTGTAAATGTATGTGATGATCTTCTATTTTGGGATGTGTATTACATTTGAGTTGTTATATTTGTTCTGATAGATCCTTCAGCCACCTATGGCTTTGTGTTAAGTATTTATTGGATATGTCGATCCACTTGAGAAAAATAGATATATGCTACCTTGTCGACGTATTCAGTAGGTAATTAAGGCAAGGCTATAGATGGTCGCTCCTAACCAGCTCTATTCTCCGCATTAGCAGACAGTGTTACCTTGTAATACTCTTTGCTAATGTGGGTCTCGGAGTGGGGCGTCGCAGCTTTCCTCCCAGACTAATATAGTCTTTACTCAGCTTAGCGTAGTTATATCCAGCCAGAACTATAGGATTTGCTCCTTCCACATTACCAGCAGCTCCAGCTTGCAAAATATTAGCCAACAACTAATACACTATCCCCGCATCTATTGGCGGATTTCCAGCACCTACATTGGCCTCAGCATTTTGATTAGCAATAGCCTATCGACCTTGGTTTCTCTGAGTATTAGGTCGAGCATTTCCATTAGTAGTAGTGCTTCCTCCACCAAGATTTCCTCTTCAATTTCCTACCTCCATATCCTCTTTCTTATATATCTACATACGAGCCTTAGTAAGATACAAAAGAATGGTCTAAGAGAGAGCAGAATATGTACTTAGATATATACCTATATATCAAATACAAGTACGTTAATATAGCATTAACCCAAACACCGATCATATTTTTAAATTTATTGCAATATGTTTGAAAAAGCTTTTTAGGTTTAACTGTTCTTTTTAAAGTTTCATAAACCTATGCTCTAATACCAACTTGTAACATCCCCCTACTTAGAGGCCCAAAACTAACGACTACGGATGCTACAATCATCCATAGTTATTAATCTTAGGTGACCAAATAAGGGGGTGCTAGATATATTGATACATAGATCACAGAATTATGGAAAAAATTTAACAATTCAAAAACATATATTTCCACATTCAGATTGAAACATTTCATGTTCATTACATAATCCCAAAAATACGTTAACCACGTTCAGCAAAATATAATTATTACAATTACGCCAAGAACGACATATGAAGATGCCCTCTTGGTTGATCGGAGTATAGTAAGGCTAATAAATCTACCTTTACAAACAAATACACAGTGGACAAAAAAAATTATCTGCCTCCTACACGCCTCCGGAAGCTTTATTCGTCTAAGAAAAGAACCTGAAAACCTTAAACCTCAAACAACTCAAAATCAATTGAGTACCCGAGAGTTTAAGGGGAAAACAAAAACTTCGAGTCAGACATAAAGCCTGGTATGAATAATTATCTAACATCTCAATCCTTTTTGATATCTAGTGAGACCACACCTCTTAGCGAAACGGGTTTTCCCCTCACTAGTATCCTAAAACCTTTTTAAAATGCTATACTGTGCTCCTACATCCAGAATGGTTAAAACATACATTTTCCAAAAATTGTGATGATATGCATACTTGAAACAATTAGGATTTCCCAACCCTCATTTAATATGACACCATGTCCTATCCATAGTTTTTACAGGATCACTAAGAACCTATAGGCTCCTGCCAGTTAACTTAATTAATTCATGGGTTCCCCTGAACCTATTAGTCATTAGACCAACAATCACCTTATCCCAGTTTTCATGAGTTGACTAGGAATCTATGGATTTATCCAGTAACTCACTTCACATCCTAGTTTTTATGGGTTGACTAGGAACCTACTAATACTTCCATTAACCACTTTCTTATCCTAGTTTTCATTGGTTTACTAGGAACCTATTAACCGATGTCAATTCTTAATACAGATATAATTTTCATGGGTTCACTATAAATCAATTGGCCCCTGCTAACTGTCCTTAATACATAGTTTTCATGGGTTAACTATGAACCTTTTAATTTACACCAATAACTACTTAATCATAATTTTTATGGGTTTACTACGAACCTTTTGGTTTACACCAATAACTACTTAATCATAGGTTCATGGGTTTATTATGAACCTTTTGATTTACACCAATAACTATAAAGTTTAGGCAACCTATATTTTTGGTCACCCTGACTCCTTGGATGCAATTCTACTCATTCAAAAGTTCAAGTAATTTATATTCACTATTGAGTTAACCTAGTTGGTTTCCTACCCTTTTTTCCCCAAAATATATGGGTTATCATGTGAGTATATTCATATATGAAGAAGCAAAACAACAATTTACCAACACCACTCCTGTGGATATAAAGTCCTTGAAATATATTTTATAAAACATAGTTAACACATTTAACTTATATCTTTATCAAGGCAATACTTCTTCAAAATCACATACTTAAAGTCATTACAAATCTCCTTTATATAAGCCGTGGGTTTTCCTTAAATTTTTTTAGAGAATGGGTCTTAAAACCTTCTAACAATGTCGAAAGCCCTATTTTCAACCCTTCACGGGGTTTTAATCATATCTTTATAAAATAATAGGATTCAACCCTCTTTATACTTTAAAATACTTCTTTCCAAACCCTTCGACCCCATCGAAACTCAAGCCTTTCGCAAGTATTAGAAAACCATTCGAAACCATTAAAATGAAAAACTTTCGAAAGCAATGGAAAATAAACCTTTCGAAAACTCACTGGGTTCAATTTAAACAATTGGAGAACCTTCTTTGAAAACCTTTCGACTTCATTGGAAGCAACCATTCGACTTTGTCGAAAGCTTTGCTTCGAAAGCTTTAAACATATCATTTAAAACAATAGGCCTCTGCCTTTAAAACAACTCCTTCGAAATCTTTGAGTTATACTTCAATTATAAAATCAATTATAAAACAAGGGTAAATCATCGAAGTCGAAAACCTTGATACCTTTCGAAAGCATTGGAGAAGCGGCTGGTTTTAAAACAAGTAAACCTTTTGACTTTGTCAAAAGCGATGACTTACGAAAGGTTGGAAAAATAGCAATAACCTTTCGACTGTGTCGGAAAGTTCAAAACAAAACAATGATAAAGCGGCCGTAACCTTTCGACTTCGTCGAAAGGTTTAAAACCTTTGTTTTAAATAATTGACCTGGCTGAAACATGCTAAAAGCATGATTTTCTTGTTTTTAACTAAAAAATATAAATTTTCAACTAAATTGCCTTTGTTTGTCAAATTCTCATTGGTTGATAAATACTTTTCAGAAAAATGTTGCCACTAATTTTAGAATTAAATAATTAATTTATTTTATAAAATGCTCATTCTCCTTAATTAAATATATAAAACATTTAAATCTCATACCTTAAATAAATTTATATATTCATCAAATCACTTAGGAAAAATATGGGAGAATTCCAAAAAACCTATTTTAATATGTTTTCCAACATATAAAAATCTCAAACCTAAATAATAATTATTTTAGTCGTAAATAATTTATAACTCGATAAATCAATTTCTTCAATAGAAAATTTATATAAAATCCACATTAATTCAGAATATTATGGAAATTGAAACGCATCTCCAAAATCATGTTTTCTACAACATATAATTTTCCCATGGTATTTAAAAATCATTTCATCTCGGTTTTACCCCTAAAACCGTGTATATCTCCTTTTTAACAACCTCGTTTAATCCATATAAATCATAATTCAAGCATATCATCATTCAATATATCATAAAAAGAGACTTACACTAAAATTCGAAACCATATGATCATAAAACAAAAATAGACATGTAGAAATTGTTATTCACCTTAGATTAGATAAGGAAATTGAAGTTTGTTGGAGATTGATTTCTTCTAGCTTGAATCCTAAGCTTTAAGTTGATTTTCTCTTCTCTTCTTTCTTCCTAATGGTCGGCCTTGCTTGCTTCTCACGGTTATAAAATTTGTTTTAAGTAAAATGAACGTGTATGACTAAGAAAAATAGTATAAGGGTGAGAAATATGGGCGGCTATTTACCCTAATGCCCTTGTGTTCAATTACTTAACCATTTATATAAGTTTATTAGATATTAAATAAGCACGGCCACCTAATTTATTAATCAACCTCAATCTCCTTATCTACATTATTCTGTTTAACTTATTCTAATTAAATATCCTGAATAATGTCAATAAAGTTAGGAGTGTTACAGTAGTAATTCAACATCCCTTATGCTGTTGTAGGGACTTGTTATCTTCACTTTTATAGGCTCGAGATGTTTTATATTTACGAGTTCGACATCCCTGTCTTTCTATAAGCTTGATATCGTCTCTTTGAAGCTACTTTTGTGTTTACAAGTTGGATATCCCTTCTTGCCTTCAGATTTGACATCCCTTATGGATACATGTCAGATGCTTGTTATATGTATTTGTAGTTATACTACCCTCTATTGCTTCCTTATCCTCTTGTTCATTCTCATAATTTGGTAGTCCGAAATATGTAGATAACAGGTATCGATCCTTTAACATGGAATCCCTGATAACTGATGATGTGGCTACGATCTCTTCGGTTAGCTTCTCCTGGGCATGGGAAACGTGGGCTAGGAACGTGGACGAGAGCTTTCCAGCGACCTACAACTATAAATAGAGGAGGAAGGGCCTTATTCCGAGATATTTTTAGCTGTTAACAAATTTCTGTATTATTTTTGTAATTCCAGGGATCACCACCGATCCATAAGAATAGCTTTGTATAAATTGATCAGAATCATCAACAAAGTTTAAGTGGACGTAGGCAAATGGTTAGTCGAACCACTATAATTGTTTTGTGTCCTGTTTTCCTACATTTTCAATTTATTTTCTTTATTTAATTTTCTACTCTTAATCTCTAGGTGTTTGGGCCAAATTTTAGCGTAAACACTTACACTCCCTACTCATCTGAATATACTAATCTTGTACCTAGTAACTCTTCCTCGACTTTATCCCTAAGTCGAGAATTTCTAAACTATAAACTGTAGTTCAATCCTAATCAAAACTAGAGTTTACAATTTAAAAGAAAATATAATTAAAAATTAAATTAAAAATGGTTTATGAAATTAATAAAATTGAAGGACTAGAAAAAGGAAATTTCCCTTTTAAAACTATTCCTCTCTATCAATCACGTGACTGTTCTTCCCTTCTCATCAAATCAACCTACTCTTCCCCTTTATTATTAAATCAAAACCGCCGAAGAGAAAAAATTGACTTTCCTTTATCCACTCTCCCTCTTTAGATCCAGGCAAACCTCCCTCTACCAAAAGTCAAAATTCTCGAGTTGTCTGATGACGACGCCATCGCAAACCTTAAGATCTGGAAAGCTTGTCGATGCCGTCGCTTCGTGGTTTTGGATCTGGCCGACATCTAGATGATTTTAGACGAGCAGTGCTAATGCGATTGCGAAACATGAATCCATGAAGTCAAAATTATGCTGCCTAGTCTGAAACTGCAGTTGCGAGCTCATGTTACGGTGAGGTGCTTCGACCTGGAGCTTGTGCAATTTCGTTCTGGACTACTCTTTGCCATGATCTACAAAAAACTGTTTCCACAACAATAATGATGGTTGATTTCGTGTCTGATGTTGGCTGTGAAACTCTTGAACTTGTTACTGAAATTATGTTGTTTATTCTGGTTGTTGTGCTGAGGCTAGAAGTTGGTTTAGTTTTGTCAGAGAATATAGATGCCCAAAATGATGGTTGCAGACATCTTTGCCCACTGGTATGAATTTTCAATTTCACTACTATGATGAATATGTCTTGTATCTTGTTTGGCTTGTATATTGGAGTAGACAATTGTTGTGTGATGGCCGGATTGTGAACTCTTGTGTACTCCTGAGTTGTTTGCATCCGAGTTTGTGGTGTTGTGTGGAAGAAATGGTGTACTGATGACTCCATGACTGAGAACTTCAAATGCTTGGAGATGGTGTAGTCTTGAGAAGCTTTTGCATTTGTTGCTTTGCCTTGATGTGAGATTGCCGACTATGCTTTGTTTTGATGAAGTTGTCCTTGTGTTTGCCTTGCTGTGATGCTCACGTTGGTTATTGTTGGAGGGAGACGCAGATGATAATTAACTGTTGTTCACTTGTTGAATTGGCTATGAAAGTTCTAAGATTTGATGAAGGCTTGGTGTACTATTTATTGGTGAAGTGATTGAAATTTGCTGCTGTAATGTATATTTCACCTTCTTGATCAGATTATAGTGGGTAAAAATTGATTCGTTATAAGAGCATCTCCAACAGTTGGTTGGATATTTAGGCTTTATATTAAGGCTAGCACATAATTTCCACTCCAACAGTATTCAGAGGCCAATTAAATATTCTGAATTGGCCCTGAGCATTGATTTATTTAGTGCCCAAAGGTGGATGCTGATTAAATCAGCACCCAGCTATGGACGCTGATTAAATCAGTGCCCATAGCCCAACGGCTATTTTGGCCAACGGTTAGTTCCAACGGTCATTTTCCGCATTTTCTATAAATTCACTCTCTTCACTCATCCTATCTACACAAACATCTTCGTTCATTTCTTTTACGGTCTGTATTATCTGAAAATGACTTCGCCTTTTGGAGACTTCACGCATCCTTCTCAGTCTCAAAACTATTACTTCGACGACAGCCAGCAACAACCGAGCACTCCTCCCATACAACATTCGTCCAATCTATGGAGAAGCGACGAGGACTACGATTTATGCAACATTCACTGTCATTATAAGAACGACTCGGTTAGAGGCAACAATCAGAGCGGCGATAAGTTTTGGAAGAAAATAATGCATACCTTCAACCTTAAACATCCCGAAAATACTCGATCTTTGTCGGCGATTCAAGGTCGATTCGGTAAATCAATCGACAAACTCAGTTTTAAGAATCACAGATTTATAAAATAAAAAAAGCGAACCCTAGTGTAAAGAGAGGCGAAGAGCATTTGGTATGTTTCTTGTTATCATTAGTTTTTTTGTATTAAATATGATTAGTAATTTTTTTCTTTTTGGATTTACAGAAAAAAATGGCGAATGAGGAATTCATAAAGCTTTTTCCTAGGGAAAACGGAGCTAAAAAGGCACATTATTACAAATTTCCTAACTGTTACGAGTTGCTGACGAGCACATCGAAGTGTAACTTCGATAACGCTAAGAGCCTTCGAGACGTTCAAACAAAGGGGAAGAACAAAGCATCGAAATCTTCATACTCGTCAAGCTCAGGAGATTCATCTTGTAGAGAAAGTCAATTTCGGGGAGAAAATGAGTCGGAAGCGCTCAACCAGAGACCGGATGAAGGTTATAGACCAATTGGGGCAAAAACAGCAAAGAGAAAATATAAAGTTGATGCCATGGTGGACGCTAAAGTGAATGTCGCTCTTGAAATTCACGAAAGAAGGCATTAAGAAAGAAGCAAGCTAGCGAAGGAGAAGATCGATGTGATGCGCAAGTTTGCAGAAATTGAGCAACAAAAGCTAGATATAAAAAGGGGAAGAGAAGAACAAATGATTATGGATAAAGACCCGACGGGGATGTATGACATGCAAAAGCAGTATTGAATGGAGCGCAAACGACAAATAATTATTTCCAAGTTCCCTTAAAGTAGTTTGTTTTAATCTTAGAATTGTTTAAGTTGTACTATTTTCGGTGTAATGTATCGTTTATTTAAATCTGCTGTATTTTGTTATTAATTATTGTTGTACCATTCTTATTTCCATTTAGACAAAGTCGATAATCAAACAGAATAACATTTTGAAGGAAATGACATACATAGTAATAAGACAACTTAAATACTATTGCAATGCAAACGTGTACATACATGACAGATCTAATATAATATTTATCTAAGAACCACCAAAGAAATTCCAAATGTGATTCATAAGATCATTTTGGAGCCGGTTGTGAAGTTGTGCGTCGCGGTATGAAAGTTGTCGTTCCATGTGAACGTTGAATGCTTCTTCAGTTATAAGAACATCATCTCGGAATACTTCTAGCATTTGCCCTACACCATCATATTCGTAGTGACGTTGTTGTTTGTCCATATCCCTTTCATCTTCAATAATCATATTATGCATAATAATATATGCAAAAATGATTCTGGGCATTTTTTCTCGAGACCAAAGTCTACATGGATTGCTAATCATAGCAAATCTGGATTGTAGAACGCCAAAAGCTCTTTCTACATCTTTTCTTTGTCTCTCTTGCATCGCAGCAAACTTTGCTTGCTTTTCTTTTATTGGGTTTTGACATGTCTTCACAATGGTGCTCCATTTTGGATAAATTCCATCACCAAGATAATATCCATGCTCGTAAGTGTTTTTCCCAAGAGTGAACGACACTGGATTTACTTGACCAAGTGCCAAATCATTAAATAAGTGTGACCTCTCAATAACATTTAAATCATTGTTAGATCCAGGCATTCCAGAAAAAGCATGCCATATCCATAAATCGTATGAAGCAACGGCTTCCAAAATAATAGTTGGTTTTCTTTCTTTACCGTTGTAAGCTCCTTGGTATGCTTTGGGGCAGTTCTTTCATTCCCAATGCATACAGTCCAGACTTCCAAGCATTTCGGGCCATCCTCTGCTCTCGTGCATTTCTCGAATCCACACCACATCACCCTCATTTGGCGATCTAAGGTACTCAGTGCTGAAAACGTCCACCACAGATTGACAGAATTTGTCGAGAGTTTCTAATGCGGTCGTCTCTACGATCTGATATGTATCATCCAATGCATCTTTGGGAGTGCCATAAGCTAACATCCTCAGTGCATCAGTCATTTTTTGTTCACCGCTAAGCCCATGTGTTTTTGATGTATTCGGTTTTTGAATAAAATATTTGTCATTGTTTTGAATACCTGTTAAAATTCTTGAAAACAGATCTCTTCTCATTCTGTATCTTCTCCTGAATATATCAGGTCCATAAGTGCAATTTGGGTTGAAGTAGTCTTGCATCAGAGTTTTGTGGAAGGCAAATTGATTACGGTTTACATGTTTGCGACCCACGACCGACCCGCCGTGTTTTCGGGATGTGGAGCCATAAGCTTCACGGCATATGTCAGCTATTTCTTGCAATTCTTCGGCTTTCTCTTGGAGTATTTCTTCTTCATCAGAATCACTATCGAGCTTCATAACACATTTGAGGAAAGATGAAGTATTCATTGTTGTATTTAGTTTAATGCTAGGAGAGAAAGAAAGAAGATGTTAAGTATGATTCATGGAATGACAGTTGAAGTCCTTATATAGAAGTGATACGATATATAGACAGTGGCAAGTGGCAGAAAAAAACGCAGAGTGTTGTCAAATCTACTTCAGCAAGTGGCGGACAAAAATGCAGAGTGTAGTCCAATCAACTTTAGCAAGTGGCAGACCAACAAACGCAGAGTGTAGTCAAATCAACTGTACCAAGCAGCAGACAAAAAATGCAGAGTGTAGTCAAATCAACTCTACCAAGTGGCAGACAAAAAATGCATAGTGTAGTCAAATCAACTATAGCAAGTGGCAGACAAATAATTCAGTGTGTAGTCAAATCAACTTTAGCAAGTGACAGACAAATACTGCATAGTGTAGTCAAATCAAATTTAGCAAGTGACAGACATTATTGATCTGCATAATGACGAGTTTGAATTGCCTATTTAAGTGAAAATTTCATAGTTGTAATGTACAAAAAATTCCATGGCAAATGAAAGTTGGACTCCATAAGATTATTTGGTGCTAATCAAAGCGTACATAGAAGCCGATATAAGACATATGGAAGAGGAGATCGAGCAAGATTTCTGGGTTACTCTAGAAGAAGCCTTTAATAATCATTCTGATTGTAAATTAATTTGACGGATTCTTGATACTCGCAGTACTTATGTCACGTTTACCAGAGCTTGTCAACGTTACAGAAGCGTTATAAACACAACGAAGGAAGAAGACCTATTTCAGTTAACACGAGCTACGTATGATTCACGCTATCTTTGGGACTATCATACTAATTTTGTTGGACATGCTGCATATGATCTATGAGTTAGCTATATTAGACAGTTTGAATGAAGTTTTATTTATTTCTGTTTATGTTCTATGTATTTCCTTACAATCGAATGTATTAGGATTCTGTTCCATGTATTTTCTATAAGTTCAAA
This sequence comes from Allium fistulosum, assembly GCA_030737815.1. Lineage (NCBI taxonomy): Eukaryota > Viridiplantae > Streptophyta > Magnoliopsida > Asparagales > Amaryllidaceae > Allium > Allium fistulosum. The sequence continues at coordinate 511,975,778 of CM060907.1, read as the reverse complement.
GTGTTTTTTATAAGTTCCATGTATTAGACACTTTCACTATCTATTGAGTACGTAATATTACGAACAACATTGAAAAAGATTGATATAGAAAGGACAACCAACTTTGAAATAAATAGATACAGTGGTACCAAACTAATAGTTGAAACGATGCAAACAAGTTCTAAAACAAATACAAACTGGATGATTTAAAATCTATCTTCGATCATGTGATAACTGAACTGAACCAAGTGTCCTCCTGAGAGTTTCAATTTCTTGTTCAAGTTCAGTTGCATACACTACTGCACGGTGAGGTAAAGGATCGTCCAACCATTGCCATAGTCCACATCCATCAGGAAAATTACGACATCTATAGTGGTGTCGACCTATATCTGATCCGTTTCTTATGACGGAATACAAAACATTAACTCCACAATTGTAGTATATTTCTCCAGAATCAACCTCTTGTTCTCGTTGAGGTTGTTGAGCCCGTATTTCAAGCCCTCTTTGCCTTCTCCTATTATTGCTCCTTCGCTCCTCCCTTTGCCTTCTTCCATCCTCCAAAAGCCTCTGCTCTTGCAAAGTTCTCTCATGCTCTCTCACATCTTCACAATGTCTTTCCTCCATCTCAATGTACCAACCGATTGGTTCTTCGGGGTAAGATGGATTTGGCGTGTTCTCGTGACTAAAAGGACCCTTGTACGAGTATGATTCTGGTAAGGAAATATGACTATAATCCATCATTTTTTGCTTAATAGGATGAGATGAATTCAGAACGATATTCCAAGCAATAGAATATATAGCAGTAAGAAGATGTCATATGGCAAAAACTCTGCAATGTAGGTACAGTTTTCGAATAAGTCTAAAGTGCTAAGTCTAGCAAACATCAAAAGAAGTGCAATGTGCAAACGGTGCTCGATATGACGTGACACTGCCAATAAAGCTATGCAATGTAAATGTGTTGTAAATAAATCTATGCAAACATCAAAAGAAGTGCAATGTGCAAACAGTGCTCGATATGACATGACACTGCCAATAAAGCTATGCAATGTAAATGTGCTGTAAATAAAGCTATGCAAACATCAAAAGTAGTGCAATACAATACATGCCCTCAATACAATACAAGTCTCAATACATGTCCTCAATACAATACATGCCCTCAATGTAAATGTAAAAAAAGCAGTATAACGCAACAAATAAATGGTCATACATGTCCTCAATATAATACAGTAGTGCATCAATATATACAATCAACGGTAAAATAAATGTTACAGTACACAACATGATCATCCTAAGTCAACATCATCATCGTCGTCGTCCTCGTTATCTCCATCGTCGTCCTCGCCGTCGCCGCCGCCGTCGTCGTCCGCTTTGTCGTCATAAGCGGGACCACCATGACCAAACTGAAATGCATCCAGCTGAGCCTGCAAATCATCAATCTATGCCTGCATCACCTGAGCCTGAAGACTGAGCGCCTGGCTATGAACGAGTGTCATATGCTGAATGGCGGCAATATAATGCCTCTGCTCGTCGAACCTACCTGCATACTATAATTACATATAATATATCAATATTAAATTGATTAACTAATACTGTAATATTAATACAATGAATTACCTCATTAGGCGGGTATATTCCAGCAGTCGGGACACCAACAATATCATGATCTGGTGGATAAACTATCGACTGCTCGATAAGAGTACCGGTAAGATCATACGCTCTATAAGAGGCGTCCAGCCTGAAATCCATGGGCTGCTGAGAATACTGGGATGGAGTGGGATCAAAAGAAATGGAGGTGCCTGAACTCTACCGTTGGCAACGCATGGGCCTATATGATCGGAGTTCACTCCTCGAGCATAGTCAGGTAACATGTATCGTCGAGGAGCAACTCTAACCTAGTAGTTGTTATAGTCCCCCTCCACTAAGAAAAATATAGAAGCATCTACCCAACCAGACTGCCTCAATCCCTGTATATGCTACGATCTAATGGTCCGACGTCTGCCAAACATGTCTCGCATGATAATGGATCTCCAGGGATACGTAACTCCTCACTAGTCTGAAACCAACATCATTCCCCCAAATACCAAATAGGAAGAAACGCCAGTGGGAGTAAGATCATCCTCCGCATGCCCAAGTGATACGAAATATAGAGTGGATGAGCATCATGCATCAGGCCCGCATGTGTGATGGCAATCCAATATGCAGCCCATGGTTCCTGAAAGATAATGCTCTTCCATCTCATATCAATCTACGTACGGGCTTCCATCATGTCTTGTCTCACCCCCATAGGCGCCCGAGAAACGAACTGAACACGCTCCCATCGTCTAATGCGCGAAAAATATGTCTTTGGAGCATGACTAGCAGTCTCAACAATACGTGGATGCATGTTTGCCGTGTAATCATAGTACCAGCACGGCAGAATGTACCAAAATCCGAACATCTGTCTAACCTCCCCCAATGCAAAAGAATCAAGAGCGGTGTACAAATATCCGAGTATAGCGGAACCCTAGTCTATAATGTGTAGCTAATCTAAATCGGCTACCGCTGTAAGGTAACCTAATCTAATTGTACTCTTTCGGTTCGTAAAGAAAGTCGAACCAAATAAGTACAGTAGAAATGCTCTAAGGACGACATCACTCATAGCCTCAGTGCCCATATGAGCTGCAATTTACGCTTGTAGATATGTAAGGAGGACCGCCCCGAGGCAACATGACCCTCCTCAAACTGGGGTAGATAAATAATGAAGACCTCGGGGCTCTCAAACGTATGGTCAAAAAGAAATTGGTATCCTATCAGAGCCTCCGATCTCAATCCCAGTCAACATATAAAAGTCGGCGAGGGTAAACCTAGGGTAGTGTGTCATACTGCTGCGCTCTACACTTCGCCTAACTACCACGATGGCTGACATACTGGGACTAAAAAATTAAATGGTTTTCGGGATTATTGTACAATTTAAATTCAAACAACCAAGTAAGGCACTTTACAATATCACATATCTATCTAATAAACATTATTTAATGGGTAGTTATCTATTAGTTAGAATTGTACCTCGACTACATCCAATGCCCTGAAGATACGATGATTGTATCCCTCTGGCAGCTTGTGTAGAATCCATAGCTGGTAAATCATCGTATCTGGAGCTGGAGCAATGTGTGCTAGGCCTACAAGATCCCCTGGCTGATGGGACACGGTTCGTCTTGCGATTTTGGTTACATGTGGTGGCATTTCGACGGTTTTTTAATTAAAAACAAAATAAATCAGAGGAAGAATGAAGGGAGAAAGGGGCTGGGCGCCCCACTTATAGGCGCCCAGCCTCGGGCGCTGATTTAATCAATGCCCATAGCTTGGGCGCTGATTAAATCAGCGCCCAGCATTGGGCACTGATTTAATCAGCGCCTAGGCTTCGGCGTTGATTAAATCAACGCTCAGCTGCTGGGCCCCCCCCTGAATATTCAGGGGGTAATATTCAGAGCCTGAATATTACCCCCCCGAGCTGTTAGAGATGCTCTAAGTGTATAACTTTTGTTTTGGAATCAGATGATTAAAAATTGTGCTTTGATACAAGTTGTTATATGGGAGGAATAATAGAGAAGGGAGAAAATATAGAGTTATATTTTGTAGTTTGAATTTGAATTGACCAAAAATAATCTTTGTACGTATACAAATATAGAAAAATATATATGTAACGACCCAGAATTTGCGTCATTTGAAATTCGTATATTTAATTAATTTTAAATATTAATAAGTAAGAATTGGAAGTCGAATTAATTTAATTTCGATATAGTGATTTAATTGGGCGATTAAATTATTAATTTAATACCTGAATTTGGGTAGATAATTGAAATCTGGATTAAATGTGTATAAAAATGATTTATAAATTTACATTAAATCATATTAGAGTTAGAATGATGTTTGTGAACTTTTAAAATCAAATTAAAAGTTAAATTGTGAAAATTGAATATTTAATTGATGACTAAAAATAGTCATTTTTCAAACAGTCTTGGATTTTGACGAAACTAGTTTCATCGAATCCGTAATGTGATATTATTGTAAGATTTCAATTTTCATAGCAATCAGAGTTGTCGTTTGTCCGGGGCAAGTTAAAACGCATCGAAATCGGTTTAAATTGATTTGATTTAAATTTGATCGTTTATTTCCGTAACTCTCACATACGATCGAATTAGCTTCCGAAACACGTTCAATTGTGTTCGGAACGTGGGGTAAACCTTAGAAATGCCAGCCGACACGCTCGATTTGGAGTTCGGAATTTTTTTGATGAATAGTGTTTTTGGGCAATTTTCTATAAAAGGACGAGACAATCTTCATTTGCAAACCAACCCTCCTTCTCCTTCAGCCGGCCCTAATTCATTTCAATGGCCAGAAATCTCTAACCTTCCCCTTCAATTATCTTCCAATCCATAGATAATTACGAGAAATTATCAACTACAAAAACGTAGAGAGTAGTGAGATCTTCCAATCCAACGGCTGAGATCGAGAACAGAGCCATGGATTGACGAAAATTTGGCCGCGTTCGTGGTCATTTGCGCACGCGTTTTCACGTGGCAGGGGGGCCGAGCTTGGCCATATTCAGGTCGAAGGCAGAGGTCGTGGCGCTCGTTCATTTGGTACTAGTCGATCATCTTCAAGTTGTTCGAAGTGGTTGCGATTTCTAACCCTAGAAGGTGGCGGCATGGGTTCATTTGAACGTGAAGTGCCTGGGAGCTTCACGCATGCAATTGGGAAGAAGGAGTGTGTGTGGCTCAGATCTGATGTTGGGGGGAAGGAACGGCCTAGATTAGAGGGGTATAAAAATTAAAAAGAAAATTATAAATTTGTATATATTATAATTCGTTCAAATCTTTAAAATGCTGTAACTTGTTCATACGAGGTCGGAATTCGACGAAACTTTTTGCGTTGGAATCATTTCGACGAGCTCTTCGCAATGGAGCTGGTTTGGAGTTAATTGGAGTCAGTGAAAATTTTGGGTAAAATTAAACGGCCGTTTAATTTTATTCGAAACGAAAATACTGCAACCGTTATAAAAGCAAGGTGAGAACTCCTCACTCAATCGAATAGTTGTTTTCGATTTAAATTTTAAATAGTTAGATTTAAAATTGTTGATAGTGTTGATTGTGATGATTGGATGATAAATTGCTATTTATTGTGTTAAATAGACCCCATACGCCGTATATTAAACGGAGGTTATTTATTAAAAACATATACCGCGATAATTTCACATTGAAGTGGAATTGGTATTATATATGTATATTGCAATATATATATATATATATATATTGGAATATGTATATATTGGAGTTGTTGATTTCCCGCATTATATAGCGGATGAGACCCTATTGCGCCGCATAATAGCGGATAATATTTATAAATCCTATATACCGCGATAATTTCACTGTGAAGTGAAATTGGTATTGTGCTAACATCTGTGGATGTAGGGAAACAGGTTGGAGGGATCCAACTGGATTCCTCAAACATTTGAATTTATTTCAATGTTGTGTGTTGATTTATTTATAATCATTGTGTGATTATATTGTAATGGAATCTGTAGACGGCTATAAATTAGCCGAAGATATTTTTGGTATCGATGGATACCAGAAATATTTAAAATTGGATTTTTGGAAAATATAAGTTGAAATTGATCGAAATTTTATTTTTGGTAATTGGATAAATTTAAAAGGTGTTTAAAAGATTAAAGTATTATTTTTGAACTATTTTGAATTAAACTTCAAATTTTGGAAAAAAGGCTAAATAAATGGTTTTCGGAAATATCGATTATAAATTGAAGAATTTATTTGAAATTGGATTTTTAAATAGATTTGAAGAGATAAAGGAATTTATTTTTAAAAGGAAATAAATTTGAAAATGTTGGAAATTGATTTGGTGTCTTGAAATAAATTTGAAAATCAATTTGAAATTAATTGATTATTAATTTACTATAACTAGTAAATTTGATTTATTAAAATTTATTTGATTTAAATTTATCAAATAATTTAATTAATCCTATCTATGAATGTTTGGATTATATTGGATGTTGAATTGTTTGACATCTTTAATGTGTGATGCTTTGTGATATATTCTGATTTTTGTGTGATTTGTGATCTATTTATCTGTGATATATATTTGTGATCTGTGAATGAAGATAAGCGTTATAGTTTATACCGCTTATTAATTATATTGTTATATTTGATCTGTGATGGTTGAATGTTGTTGCACTATTGTGTTAAACCCGTGGACTACACAATACACACACAAATGTGGATTTCACGTGGAAATCGGTTAAGTCACAAATTTTTATCAATTTTGGAAAATTGAGTTTTTTAATCCAAAATAGTTTTGGAAATTGGAATTTAAAGCTTTTGAAAGTGAGTTTCGGAAATAAAAGTCATTTTAAATAACTTAATAGAATTGGAATTTAAATCATTTGATTTAAATTCGAATTCAATATTTTGAATTGAATTCAATAATTTGGGAATTTTGGTTTAAAAGATTTTATAAATATAAAAGGGGTTTATATGGGTTTTTAACCATTTAAAATATGATTTTGGAAATTTAAATTTACAATCAAGTTTTATACTTGAATGGTTTTAAACCGTGTAATTGTAACCAGTTTTTCCCAAAAATGAAAACTATCTGTTTCCAAATAATAATAACTTTTATAAAGTGAAAAGATTTCCAATTTGTATCGAAACAACTCAAGTAAAAATGAAATTGTAAATGTTTTGGAAAACTATGAATTAACCTTTGTGACGATAATTAAAGCTTTATTTTGAAATAAAAGAGTATTTCAAAAGGTGTATCTTTTATATTATAAAAGACTTGAATTGGGAATAGTTTTGAAAGCTATAAATTAAATCTTAATTTAAAGGTTTAATAGGTTAATCAAAATTGAAATGGAAATTGATTTTGGAAATCTGTGAATGAATCTTTGGGAAACTGGGTAAACTTTGTGAAGTAAATCTTTTTGTTAAAGATTTAAAATGGTAATTTGTTTAAACCAATTAAAGGAAAGGATTTGGGTAATAAGTTGTGACTTAATTGAAATCCCAATATTCCTATGTTTTGAAATATTGTGCTCACTATTCGGGTTAGTCGGGAAAAGACCTTTGTGTCATATAACCCATTCCGAATTAGTGATACGACGATATGGATCGTATTGAAGACCGGTGGTGAAGACCGGGTATTTTTGAAAACGATAGGATGACCTATCGATTGTCTCTGCATCGTTAGCTACGGTATAGAGATTTCCTTTGTGATGGGAAGTTTTATCAGGATTGTGAATACCCGGATTGCAAGGGCTTCTTTGGAAGTGCCTTCGGTTATGTTCAAACCCGGAACAAACTTGTATGGTTACATGTCTGACATTACATTTTGAGATATAAAGCTAATTTCTTCCAAATACATTTCTGTTGGTGGCGGATAATTTATTCTCTTAGCTTAACACCCTTCTCTGAGACGTACGAGCTCAGAGGTTATGTAGTTGAAATTTATCAGCGATATATTCCCAATTTGGTAATGTGGCATGCTGAGTGTTGCTGTGTGATGATCATTTATTGATCATTTGGGATCAAAGCGTGGCTTTGTGAAAAAGCGTAGCTTTGTGGACGAGACTTCGTCAGACCTCACAACCCGGAAATGGTCGAAACAGGAAAGATGCGACAAGCTTTCAGGGGTAGCTTCCCTAGGGTATGACCATTCCTTCTGGAAAAGGGTAGTATCATGGTATGGAGCCCAGATACTTACTCATGTGGACACACTTTATTTATTATGTGTGATGTTTATTACCGAGCGCTCGGATAAAGGTCCCAAAGGACCGGGGGTGGCATATCTCAGGTTTACTGCCCAGGAAGGGAGTAACCGGCCTTGTGTTGGCAGAGAGCAGGTTGTCTCTCGGAGCGTCCAGCCAGAGGCATTCCTACATGGCATAGGAAGTTCCTTAGCCTGACCATTTGTTGGAAATCCATCTGCCAATACGAACCTTGTACGGTATTAGTTGTAGAACCTGCCATTTACTTATGGTGGTCACCACTGTTTAGATGGTAGCTATAGTAGGCATAGTTCGAAATGTCTATGTTGGCTAAGATTAATATTATACTTTCAAAATGTTTTCCAGTATGCACTAATAATAATAATCCAATGATTTGCGTAGTAAGCATGTTTGACTATCATAAGAAGAAATCTCCTCCAATTCTGCGTTTGCATTGTGTGTGTGGCGGGAGGTCTTATGGTAGTTTCATTTTCCAAAAGCATTGCGGATATTTTCTACTTTCTTGTTGTTGTTGTGTTTTAAAAATAAAACCGTTTTAAGTTCTCACACCATTCACCATGACTGACCTGGAGTTTATTGTTTCCTTCCTAAACTCTGGGTGCCCACCAATTTCCACACAGGTAGTCTAAAGTCAGGTTATCAAGTCATTATGGATTCAGGAGATGTTGTGGAGCTCAGTGGCGAGCTGGATGGTGAGACATAGCATTTGTATATGATATTATTTTTCCGCTGTGTATTCTGTAGGAGGACAAGTTTATATAACTGTCCAGTTGTGTTGTATTGTTGTTGTAAACTCTGATGATGATGTAATGTATAAAATGATGTAGTTCTTTGGTTTAAAGATTATTCATTTATCTATTATATATTGTTCCGCTGCGAATGTGAGATTCTGATATTGTTCTGTGTTTTTCTGTTGTTTTTTCTTTCTTTTTCTTCTGTCTTCTTCTACCTCTTCTTTTTCTCCATATCAATTCGGTTTTCCGGCATTCGATTGCTCGGCAGTTGATACAGTGGACGTATTAATGTCGATTTTCGAGCGACGAAAAATCACAGTCGTTACAATATACCTGTTTTGACCACTTCAATATGAAGATATCAATTTGTTGTTCAATCCATATTTAATATAATCATTTGAATAATTGATTGAAACCAAGAAATATTATTTGAAAAAAATAACCACTTAAAAAAATATATTTATTTTTCTTGAAAAATATTTTATACTTGAAATTGCTCATTATTCTCCTTAATGATATTTTATTTGCAACACACTTAATAATCAATATCAAGAGAAAATATAAGATATATATATATATAATATAAAATCATCGATAATTTTTTTGATATATTGTGTATAATATCAGCATTACACTTAATGAACGATATTGAATGACAAATCGATTGAAAAACAAATTTGTGCTTTGTCGGTATTTTACGCATAACACTTTGTAAATATAAATTAAATATAAGTACACAATTGTTATTATCAAACAAGACGTATATTCCACACGAGGGGTGAGCGTTCTTTGGTTAAACCAAATAAACCAACCAAACCAATTTATTTCAGTCGGTTTGGTTCAGTTTCGAAACTATATTGGTTTCTAATTAGCCTATAAAAAATTATTTTGGTTACCTATTTAACCAGATTAATCAAAGTTTTATTATATTTTCAAAATTACTAATAGTATAATCATTATTTTTAGATTAGTTAGTGTTCTAAATATATTTTATTTATCATATATATGTCAAAATTACTATTGAAATGCATAGGAATACTAAATAAGAATACTTTAATCTTATATATACATTTTATTTGAATTATAATGAATATTCCAGACATAAAATGTGAATCAAGTTTTGTCTGGTTAAATCGGATAACCAACCGAACCAACCAAATATAATTCAGTTGGTTTGGTTCGGTTTTCATTTTTATTAGTTTTACTTTGGTTTAACATTTTTCATCATCGGACCAACCAAACAAACTAAATGCTCATCTCTACTCCACACTTCTCAATCGTTGTAGGTATAATAAATGAGTCTTGGTGTGGATGCTGATTTGTACCACATACCAAAATTTCGAATTCTTTCTAGGTATTTGAGAATTCTCTTTATTGACCCATAATGTAATTGCCCTGGATTTTGCATGAATCTAGATAGTAATCTTGTAGCACAAATGGTGTTGGGTCTCTTATATGTCAAAATAAAACTACTAATTAAATTACTATAAGTAGAGATATCTTTAAACTTCCCTTGATCGTTTTCTTTTGCTGCTCATTTGCAACCAATAGAGTAGCCACAATTTTTCTTCCATACTTCTTCAATTTCTTTAGTAAATCTTGAAAGTCTATAGTATGGTGGATCGATTATACCAATGACAAGTATATGACTAATTTAATCTATATTGTATCAATATTAAAATATGCAAATAAGAATAATCACACTAGGGATTTTATACTGGTTCGGACCTCCCATCCTACGTCTAGTCCCGAAGCTCCTCTTCGGAATTTCCTTTCACCGAATAACCCTCACTTCACCCGGAGGAACAGGTTTACAATAGCAGAGTTTCTTTGTCAGCTGCGTGTTCTCTATTCACGGATTTTGACTATATAGTGCAAATTCTTCCAATATATATATCTAGAGATTGTTGTCTATGAGGAACTGTATATATTTGGAAGAGTAGAGTACAAGTATAGATTGCTAGAGATCAAGAATATATCAGAGTATAAGAGTAGAAAGCGCAAGTAAGTCAGGTAGGTTTTTCTCTTGAATTCCTGATGTTATTTATAGCGGTAGAGAGATCCTTTGTGTAGTTGCATCTATTAGTAAGTGCTCAAAGGTCGCTTCTAATGGTGATGAAGAGTTGCAGTGAAGAGGAGCGATCGTGTCTTTTCAATTTTGACAGTTGTATTTTGAATATACACAGCCGAGTTCAAAATCAGACGTCTAAAAAATGTTTGGCACTCATATATTTTTTGTATATGGTTGCTTTTTAGACGTCTGAGTATATTAACCAGACGTCTGATTCTGTCTGATTTGCGAACCAGAGAATTCAGTCAAACGTCTGGTTAGTGCACTTAGATGTTTGGATTTGTGCATGTTGCTTTTCCTGTGCCTGTATCATTCCTCTTCCGATTCTCTCAACTTGTAGCCTTTTGATACTTCTTTTGAGTCTTGTTCTTGTATCTTTAGTGATGTTACTTTATCATTTACCTGTAAATATAGATATATATGCATATTCGATTTCCATTGTATAGTAGTTATCATCGAAACTATATAATTGATTTCGTAATAATCTCCCCCTTTTTGATGATGACAACTATTCAATGTACATATATATAGATTATAAATCTCCCCCTGAATATGTGCTCATTTTGAATGTTTTATGATTATACTTATATTTCTCCCCCTTTGGCATTATCAAAAAGAATTATAAAATTGAAGCCAATCGTCAAAAAAAAGAAAGTTTCATTAAACTTGAAGTGTGATTACAAGCATAGATTTGTACAAAAATTGATATTCCAAAAACCTAAAGTCTATGATTCCCTAAATCTATGATTCCTTTGGAGAAGCTTTATTTTGATCATCTTCCTTTGGTTCTTCTTTTTTAGAAGTGCTAGCCTTTGTAGGAGATTTCAAAGCTTCTTTGAGAGGTTCATCCTCAGAGAGTTTTGAATGTTTTGCGGGAGGATAAGATACTGGGGTTGGCCAATCATCAGAAGGTGGTGTTGGACCGTGAACCCGTTGTAGTACCTCTTTAAGAACCGACAAGACAGTGGAAAGGGATTCTTCAACAGTGGCTAGGCGTGTAGCAAATAATATTTCGAAGTTATCAATTCGCTTAGCCAAAAGCTTTTGATTTTGAGATAGAATTTGTTGGTTTCGAAGAGTGAGATCTTGAACACTTTCGTTTGGATTTGTATCCGTTCGAGTCTCCATAATTTCAACTTGTCCCGGATAATCAAACGGTGCGGGAGGAGGAGGAGTGGCTTCTCGATGTTGTTCCTCCTCTTGGGATGGTTCAATGTGTGGTTGAGGAGGAGGCTCAACTCTTCTAGATTGACGATTGTGCATCCAATCTTCGAAGGACATGAATTCTGGAGGGATTTCGGGTAGGTGCATCAGAGAGAAGAATTTGCTGGAAGCATACTTAGGCGAGATTTCTTCGAATGTTGATAGGTAGGATGGAATGTTATGTGGACGAAGAAGTCTCATAATATAAGTTAGGTAAATAATTGACGGCCTTGATCGAGTCCAAAAATGTTTAGCTCGTCGAAGATGAATTTGGCCCAATTTACTCTTGTTCCACTAAATAGAGCATATAAGGCTTTGTGCTCTAATTCGGTGATTTGCTCGTGACTTCCCATTCGTGGAACAATTGTGTTAATTATCATTTGGGTTAGAAGTTGAGCTTTTGGACGTAGAAATTTGGAGGCAAATTTTGGCATTTCTTCCTCCCAAATTTGATGAGTTATATTGTTCCGTGGTTTGAAGCGCATATCTGGAATGTTGTATAAATCTTCCCCTGTGTCAGAGCATCCTAGTGTTCGACCTATTATTCCTGGAGTTAATCTAATTGTGTTCCCATACATGCTAGACCAGAGCCAATTATCCTCATTTTCAGTGTTCCACACTGATGTACTGTCTAAATTCGCATAGAATAAAAATATAGCTAATTGGTCTATTTTGACATCATTAGGAGTAAAAGAAATTAGGGTTTCCAACCCGGCATTTTCACATAGTTCATCCAGATCATACATAGGGAATTTATGGAGATTGTAGAATGGACCTATGTGGAGTTTTTCCTTTTGGATGTCTTCATACCTTTTGATGGAATGCGGCGCTTTATTCATCCACCTTTCGATCTGTTCATCGTAGCACACCTGAGGATTTGAAGAGGAGGCCGGTTGGTCTTGTTTTCTTTTTGACATCTTGGCATTCTTAGTGCGAGGAGGCATTATGATTAGATTTGCTTAAAGATGATGGTTTGGAAAGAAAATCGCCTTTGAGAAAATCGTAGGTTATAATAATTTTTGAGATAAAAGCAAAAAAAAATGACGTTATCTGGGCGAATTTAAATGGTCGATTGGGAATCAGACGTCTGGTTTGCCTTATATTTAGTGCAGCTGATAAAATTAGACGTCTGGTTTTTGATGTAGACGTCTGGATTGATCGAATTTGTAAAATTGTAGAGGCAGAGAACTATGGCAGACGTTTGGATCTTATTCCAAACGTCTGAAATGCTCTGATTTTTTTTTGGAGAAGACAGAACAAAATTTCAGACGTCTGGGGGGTATATCAAACGTCTGACATATGCACAGTGCTTAAATTTTAGACATATATCATTGTGTCAGACGTCTAAAGACCATAGTCAGACGTTTGAAATAAGCAGTGTGGCTTAAAATAGTCTAAAATTTAATGGTTTTGCTTATTTGTTGATACTCTAATTTATATATAAAAAGACGTAGTTTTATTTTGTATAAAATAACAACCAAACATAGATACACACAAATAAAAATAAAATAATTTATTTAGAAGGCGATGGAGTTGTACGATCTCCTAAATTGTTATCCCTCCATGGTTTAAGTGGAGACCATATATTACCACGTTCGTGGATTCTTGGAGAGCCAGAAAATCGTCTCGGTGATGGATCCGAAGGAGTATGATATGAAGAGGAGGGATCCAAAGAACTACAAGGTTTTGGGAGTGGTTCATGGACATCTTTCTTTCGTGACGAATAAAACTTCATTGCTACTTGTTCCAAAAAGCTTAGGCGACGTGCTGTGACTTTTTGCTCAAAATATAGTTCTCGTTGAAGATCTATCTGTTGTTTCTGATAATGATGAATTTCATCAATTTTCTCTTTTATGTTAGGAGATACAAACAAAGATCTTTTGGTTTTCTTGCTATCGGGAGTAAATCCCGTATGATATGAGGACCACCTATGCGTCGGTTCATGAATTGGTGAGGGTATAGGAAGTCGCTGGGGTGTATCAACCGAGCTATCCGGCGTAGGCATCGAGATGGAGATATAAGAGTTATCAGAAGACATGGCTATATTTTGTTTGTTGAGAGAAATATGAATTGTGTGTATATATTTTTTACTTGAAGTATAACTGTTTATATATACGTTAAAAATTTATTTTTAGAGAAACTAACTATCTAAAAAACAAAGGGTGTATGAATTACTGATTATAATTTGTGGATAGAAAAATACTTGACTAAATATAGCTAGATGAAGCAGGAATTATTCAGTAATAAGATCATGAAGAGAGCAAATCCCTAAATCACGTCGGAGTTTAATAAAGGTTTGTTCATTTAATGGTTTTGTAAAGATGTCTGCTATTTGATTTTCGGTATTTACGTATTCTAATGAGATATTTCCTTTTTCAACATTGTCTCGTAAAAAATGTTGTCATTTATCTATATGCTTAGTTCGTGAGTGATTGATAGGGTTTTTTGATAAATTTATTGCACTTGTGTTATCACAATATATTGGAGATTTATTGATAATTTTACCGAAGTCCGTAAGTGTTTGTTGCATGTATATTACTTATGCACATGCTAGAGCTGCTGAGATATATTCGGCTTCGCAAGTAGATAAAGAAACACAATTTTGCTTTTTGCTAAACCATGAAACTAATGATTGTCCAATAAAGTGACATGTTCCACTAGTACTCTTACGATCTGTTCTACATCCTCCGAAATCCGCATCACTATATGAAACTAGTTCAAACGATGATCCTTTAGGGTAAAACAAACCATAATCTCTAGTACTAGATAGATAACGTAAAATACGCTTAACAGCTCTTAGATGAGATTCTTTTGGTTTTGCTTGAAATCGAGCACAAAGACATACACTCATCATAATATCGGGTCGACTAGCCGTCAAATAGAGTAAGGAACCAATCATGCTACGATATAATTTTTCATCAAAATCTTTTCCGTTATCATCTTTTTCTAAATGAATAGTAGTACTCATCGGTGTTGGTTTGCTTGAAATTTTATCCATTCCAAAGCGTCGTAGTAGGTCGTTACAATATTATTCTTGGTGAATAAAAATACCATTTTCAAGTTGTTTTATTTGTAAACCTAAAAAGAAATTTAATTCTCCCATGTTAGACATTTCAAATTCATTGGTCATAATATTTGAGAAATGATTACAAAGATTTTCATTAGTTGAACCAAAAATAATATCGTCTACATAAATTTGTACAACTAAAATATCGTTATCTTCTCGTTTAATAAATAAAGTTGTATCGATTTTTCCTATTTGAAAACCCGTTGTAATTAAGTGATTTTTAAGTCGTTCATACCAAGCTCGGGGAGCTTGTTTTAAACCATATAAAGCTTTTTGTAATTTAAAAACATGATCGGGATATTTTTCGTGATTAAATAGTGGAGGTTGTTCAACATATACGTTTTCTTTGTTAAAACCATATAAGAAAGCACTTTTAACATCCATTTGAAATAGTTTAAAATTGTGATGATTTGCAAAAGCGAGTAATATTCGTATGGCCTCGAGTCTTGCTACTGGTGCAAAGGTTTCGTCGTAGTCGATACCTTCTTCTTGATTATAACCTTGAGCAACTAAGCGTGCTTTATTTCTTACAATATTTCCATTCTCGTCTGCTTTGTTTTTAAATACCCATTTTGTTTCTATAACCGATTGGTCTTCAGGTCTTGGAACTAGTTCCCAAACATTATTACGTTCAAATTGATTCAATTCTTCTTGCATAGCCATTATCCAAAAGTTATCATTTGAAGCTTCTTTATAATTTTTTGGTTCAAGATTTGACAAAAATGCCACATGGCTTATTTGATTAAGTTGATTTCTAGTTACTCTAGAATTGAGATCTCCAATGATATTATCTTTTGGATGATTCTTAAGAATTCTAGGGGATAATATTAAAGTGTTATTTTGCACATTTGTTTCATTATCAATAGAATTTGTTGAATTTGTCATTGGAATAGTCTCTTCTTCATCATTAGTATGATTGTTAAATAGATTTTCGTCGAACGAAAAATGTAAACTTTCTTCAATAGTATTATTTCGTTTATTAAAAATTCTATATGCTTTGCTACGATCAGAATATCCAACAAAGATACCTTCATCGGCCTTTGGGTCAAATTTTCCTAAGTTATCTTTTGTATTTAATATAAAACATTTTGAACCGAAAGTTTTAAAGTATGATACTTTAGGTTTTCTTCCAAAAAATATTTCAAAACAAGTTTGTTTAGTCATAAGACGTATGGTTACTCGATTTAATACGTAACAAGCTGTGGCAATGACTTCCGCCCAAAAGTGTTTTGGTAAACCACTACTATTTAGTAATGTTCGTGCACATTCTTGTAACGTACGATTTCTTCTTTCTACTACACCATTTTATTGAGGTGTGTGAGGAAAAGAAAAATTATGACTTATTCCTTTCTTATTGCAAAAATTAGTAAAAAGATCGTTTTCGAATTCTCCTCCGTGATCACTTCGAATATTTTTAATTTTTAAGTCCATTTGTGTTCTAATTCTTTTAGCAAATATTTTAAACATTTCAAAAGTATCGCTTTTATGTTTTAAAAACAAGGTCCATGTATACCTTGAAAAATCATCAACTATGACGAAAACATATTTGTTGTGATTTATAGATCGTATTTGTGTTGGACCGAATAAATCAAAATGTAATAATTCTAATGGTTGTTTTGTAGAAATATTATTTTTAGATTTAAAAGAAGTTTTCTTTAGTTTTCCAATTTGGCAATCGTCACATAAATTTTCTACTTTGTAATTTATTTTAGGTAAACCTCTAACTAACTCATATTTTGCCAATTTATTAATACTTTTCAAATTGATGTGGAAAAAACGTTTATGCCATAACCATGGATCATTATGTTTGGCGGTTAAACATAAATTTGAATTTTTATTTATATTCATGTTTAATACATATTTATTTTTGTTTCTAAAACCTTCAAATATAAGTTGTTTGTTATTATCTAAATATTACATCTATCTTTTTCGAAATTTATTTGAAATCCTTTGTCACATAATTGACTAATGCTTAGTAGATTGTGTTTTAGATTTTCTACTAATAAAACATTTGTAATAATAAGAGAGTTAGAAATACCATAATTGATGACTTCTCCAGTGCCAACGACATATCCTTTTGAATTATCTCCAAAGGTTACCATTCCACCATCGATGTATGTTATATTTGATAACATTTTTGAATTTCCGGTCATATGCTTGGAGCATCCGCTATCTAGTATCCATTTCTCCTTATGTTTTATTCTGGATACCTGCAAAATAAAAGATGTTTTAATTGGTACCCATATACTTTTGTTAGGGTCCTAATTGTTAGGAGAAGGTAGCCATACCTACGATGGTTTGGTACCTTTATAAATATAATTTTTATTATAGACTACATTCTCTAAAAATTATTAATATGTTTTTGTTTAATCAAATTATTATTTGTCTTAGGAATTTAAATTTTCATAGTTTTGGTATTCATACTAGACATAGGTAAACTTTTAGGTTTTGTATACAAATTTTTTTTTACATCATTTCCTTTTTGTTTAGAAATATTTTTAAATCCTATTCCATTTCTATTGCCTGATGGTTTTGAAGTTTTGATAAGGTTTTCCAAATCTTGTTTCCCTTTATTGAATTTTGACACATTATTTGTAATTTTATCTAATTTTTCTTTTAATTCTAAATTTTCAATTTTCAATATTTTAATATTGCTTTTCAAGTTGACTTTTTCTTTTAGTAGATCATCCTTTACTATTTTAGTGTTTTCAAAATCAATAGTAATAGCCTTACTTTCTATCAAATTATTTTTAATTTTTTCTTGCGATAATTCTAGTTCTTCTTCTAAGATAATTTTTTCATCTTTTAACATTCCTACTTCAAGTTCTAATCTATTTATTTTAGCTATATATTCTTTGTTCAATTTTTAAATTTGTCTAAATTTATCATCTAATTCCATGCTAAGTTCTAATAATTCGTCATAACTAAGTTCCGGACATACCTCATCAGTTTTTGCCATAAAACACACATTAGCTTGTTCTCCATCACTTTCAGATGATGAAGAATCCGAGTCTTCCCATGTTACTTTGAAAGCCTTCTTCTTCTTGAATTTTTCATATTTGTTCTTCTTTTTATCATTATGGAGTTTAGGGCAATCCTTCTTCATATGTCCGTATTGATCACATTCATAGCACTTAATTTGAGATAAGTTTATTGTGTTGGACTTCCCTTCTTTTTGGAATTTTGTCATCTTTCTAAATTTCTTGAATCTGTTATAATTCTTGGCAATGAAGACTATCTCTTCTTCATCTAAATCGGAGTCATCATTTTTTGTTGCTGGAAATGCTATGTTCTTCTTTTCCGAATTTAGTTCTTTTCGTGCCTGCAAATTAGCTTCATATGACATTAAATTTCCTATCAACTCTTCAGTTTTGAGAGTAGAGAGAACATTAGCTTCTTCAATAGCTAATACTTTCCTTTCCCAATTTGGTGTCAAAGAGTTAAGTATTCAAGAAACTAAATCAAAATCGGTAAATTTAACTCCTAATGCCATAAGATCATGTTGGATAGTTTGAAATCTAGAATACATATCAACAATAGTTTCATTTTGCTTCATTTTAAATGATGAGAATTAGTTTTGTAAAATTGAAATCTTAGTTTGTTTGACCTTTGTTGTACCTTCGTGTGTGATTTGTAAGGTACGCCAAATGTCAAATGAAGTTGTACATAGCATGACACGTGAAAATTCATTTTTATCTAGAGAACAAAATAAGACGTTCATAGCTTTAGCATTATTTGATGCTAAGGTCCTTTGTGCATCGGTCCATGTGTTCATAGTAGTAGTAGGTGCTTCATATTTATCTTGAGTTGCTGACCAAATTTCAAGACCATTAGCTTCCATAAAAATTCTCATACGTGTTGACCAGTATGCATAGTTAGAACAATTAAAAAGTGGGGGTCGTGCTGTGGATTGTCCTTCTTGAAAAATACTTGCCATATCAAAATGATTCAAAAACGTGTTACTGTAATTTGATCAAACCTTGCTCTGATACCAAATGAAAGTCTATAGTATGGTGGATCAATTATACAAATGACAAGTATATGACTAATTTAAACTATATTGTATCAATATTAAAATATGCAAATAAGAATAATCACACCAAGGATTTTATACTGGTTCGAACCTCCCGTCCTACGTCCAGTCCCGAAGCTCCTCTTCGGAATTTCCTTTCACTGAATAACCCTCACTTCACCCGGAGCAACTGGTTTACAATAGTAGAGTTTCTTTGTCAACTGTGTGTTCTCTATTACACGGATTTTGACTATATAGTGAAAATGCTTCCAATATATATATATATATATCTAGAGATTGTTTTCTATGAGGAACTGTATATGTGGAAGAGTAGAGTACAAGTATAGATTGCTAGAGATCAAGAATATATCAAAGTATAAGAGTAGAAAGCGCAAGTAAGTCAGGTAGGTTCTTCTCTTGAATTCCTGATGTTATTTATAGCGGTAGAGAGATCCTTTGTGTAGTTTCATCTATTAGTAAGTGCTCAAAGGTTGCTTCTAATGGTGATGAAGAGTTGTAGTGAAGAGGAGCGATCGTGTCTTTTCAATTTTGACATTTGTATTTTGAATATACACAACCGAGTTCAAAATCAGATGTCTGGAAAATGTTTCAGACGTCTGGCTCTCATATATTTTTTGTATATGGTTGCTTTTTAGACGTCTGAGTATATTAACCAAACGTCTGATTCTATCTGATTTGCGAACCAGAGAATTCAGTCAGACGTCTGGTTAGTGCACTCAGACGTCATGTTGCTTTTCCTGTGCATGTATCTATGCTCTTCCGATTCTCTCGACTTGTAGCCTTTTGATACTTCTTTTGAGTCTTGTTCATGTCTCTTTGGTGATGTTACTTTATCAATTACCTGTAAATATAGATATATATGCATATTCGATTTCCATTGTATAGTTGTTATCATCGAAACCATAGAATTGATTTCCTAACAAATATTTGGTATACTTTATATGTGGTATAAAAATAACACCTTTTCTTATTTTATCTCAAGGCTTAAAAATTGGTGTATTAAACCCAAGTCCCTCATTTTAAAAGCACTCATCATATATTTCTTTAATTCTCCAATCAAATTCTAATTTCTTCCTGTAATAATCAAATCATCTTCATCAAGAGAGATAATGCGAATGTTGATGTTATTTTTTTGCACATGATATAAAGTATATGCTCACTTTCACTCCTCCTAAATCCTTGGCTAAATTACTAGAAACTGGGTGTTTTATCGATAATAAAATATCATCGACAAGTCTTGGTAAACCTTTTATCGATGAAATACCCACGACATTTTTGTCATCGGAAAAACCCTCATAGTAAAATCAATGCCGGCGACCTTCACGAGGTTTTTGCTGATGACATCTCAATGACTTTTTTCTGATGACTTGCCAATGATGTTGTTTTTGATGACTTACCACGACTTATTAAAAATGTAATTTTTGTATTTTCTAATGACTTGCCGACACCTTACCGACAAATTGTCTAAAACATTTTTGCAGCATTTATGTAGTTTTTCTTCCTCTCAATCCACAACACCAAATCAGCCATTCCAACAATGCCACACAGGATAATATTAACACCATACCAACATAATATATGTATCCAAATGTTTGCAAAACATAAAAATAACAAAAAATCATGGAAAAAGATAAAATAGCACCACAATTATTCAATACAACATAAACCGAATGTATGTCCATACAAATAAACAACATCATAAATACACACATACATGTCCGTACGATATCATGTCTATACAATAAACATCATAAATATATACATCATAAACAATCATATTCATACAAAAAAACTCATGATATTGGCGATGGCGCACTGCTTCCAAAATTCTGACTGAACATTTGGTACAAGGCTTCAACTGAACCTGTACTTGGTTATGTGTCTATGTCTCGATAGTGCTGTAGAATGAGGCTCTCTCACTAGATTGAGGTTGTAAATAAATTTTTCACACAAAAAGAGATAATTTAAATAGTTATTCAAACTTCATGCAGGCATACATTCATATGTCATGTTATTAGTTAATGACCGATGTCTTAAATCAATATAGTAGTAGCCATATGTGTGTTACACCAACGTTGTTTTGAATTTCTAACTATAATATTTGGACAATTACATTTTCTACTCAATTAATGAGGACTAACATGCTTTACAAAATTTAAATAATATTTTCTACTAAAGGGTTGTATTTGCAACATTAAAACATCTCAAATATTATAAATCTTTGAAATTTTATGAATACATTCTACATTTTATTTTGGTTTGGTAAAGAGATAAGTTGAATAGTTCCTTGTTTTCACGCCCCACCTCTATGCCCACGCTAGCCAAGGACACTACTGGGTAATGCCGTCGACTAGCACGGAGAATAAGGTTGTTGAGGAGCGACCATCTGTGCAATTGCCTTGTGCGAGTACCGATATGTCAGATAAAATAACATGCATTTCGTTTCAAGAGGAAATCCGACATAGCGATACAAACTCAAAGCTACCACACAGTGGCTAAGTGGACCTTGGAATCAAATATAGAAATAAACATAACACAAATCATTCACAGACGTTCATATCACAAAGGCGGAAACATATATGAATATATAACACAAAGAAGTGTACATCAGAGTAGTGGCCAAATAAGATCCACAATATCACAAAATAATAGATACAAGTGCTAGACAAAAGAATATGTATACATCATAGAGTCTATATCTCGAATGGATAACAACAAAAACTATAACTATTCTGTAGTTAGACAAAAGTCAGAAGATGATCCAGATAAGGAGTCAAGCTGAAGCACATGTAACATCTTGGTCTGACCCGGGTATTATTTAATAAGAAAATAATAAACGGATCAGTCTAGCTATAAATATCAGATAAAGGGATGAGATATAAGCATAGATATAATAAGATCGTATGATAACAATAATGTCATACTAGAACAAATATGATTTAAACAACAACAAAATCATAAAATATCTCAAGAATCTCAAGGTACCAAAAAGAATATCATATTTTTTATTTTATTCACCAAACTACAAATATTGACAAACATATTAATGCCAATCACAAAAGTCGGTGAAACACAAATTCTAGAAGTCATCAATCAGAAATCCAAAAATCACAAAAGGGGGGAGGCCTATCATAAACGGGAGCATGAAAACTCACCAACACGTGTATCACAAATGAAACGCTATTCCATGGTCGCTAACCATTAAAATTTGAGCCGAAGCTCCATAAACGGTCCGAAGACCACGGGTCGCTACCCCGCCAAATTGAACCGAAGTTCCACAGAAACGGGGTTTAGTCTCCCTCGCAAACAAATAGACATCGCACATCGCTAGTCTAAATCACAAAATGATCATCATTGATCAATGAAAGTGTCGATTACACTAAGCCAGTAAATATAAGAGTTTAGCTTTATGTCCCATAACCACTAGCTTAACTTAAATATTTACGAACAAATTGTAGATTTCCACTCGAAAATTGTCACAAGAGTTTCAATCGAACAAGTCCAAAAATTAACCAAAGAAGTAAACGCAAGCGTTTCATACCACTGGTTTTGCTAAGCCGTTTAATTATATTTTCTCATACGAATGAGGTAAAGGTTTGTATATACTAATAGATTGGAAAACGGTTTTGGAAACAAGCTTTATATTTAAAATAGAGTTGAAATCATTTTTGTAAAGGAGTTTGAATATTTACTACTAGTATAGAAAACCTTTATATTTTAAAGTGACAAATCACAGAAATGATTGTAGAAACAATCAATCACCAAAATCCACGTTCGAAGACGTGAATCAAATCCAAAGAAATCGATACCAATTCCATTAAAATGGACATTCTCAAAAACCCCGAAAAGAAGTCATCAATGAAGAAAATACATGATAACGACAAATCGGATAACCACGAATCGATAGAAATTGAAATCTCGAGATAAATAGGCAAAAACAGGCAAAATAGAGCAGGTCACATACTTCAGACGTCTGGGGTAAATACTCAGACGTCTGCAGTAAGTTTCAGGAAATTCGCTGAAACAGACTACAGACGCCTGAGCTCTACTGCAGACGTCTGGTGACGTATTCTGGTTCAGTCTAACCCCTTTTGGGGCAAGTTCGATATACGACGGAAGCGACGAATTGAGCAGCTTCGACTGAGGATTTACGCCTTTCGACAACCCAGCCTTGTATAGCCCTCCGAAACGCTCCACTAACGTGTTCAA
The DNA here is from genome assembly GCA_030737815.1 of Allium fistulosum. Classification (NCBI taxonomy): domain Eukaryota; kingdom Viridiplantae; phylum Streptophyta; class Magnoliopsida; order Asparagales; family Amaryllidaceae; genus Allium; species Allium fistulosum. The sequence goes on along the minus strand of CM060907.1, from coordinate 511,952,702 downwards.
ACATCAAAGGTTGGATTTTTAGCAAATTGGATTCCAAAAACCCAAAATTTAATAATTCACCAATTCAATCCCAATTGAAAGCAAACTAACATGAATTAGTGTTAGGAATTCATACCAAGCAATCAAGGGTAGTTATAGTCATAGATGTGAGATAAAAATCTCATCTTTAAACCCAAAACAAACGAAGAAGAAGCTATAAAGCAATGGCAAGGACAATCACTCTTCAATTCCAACCCAACAAGCTTGAATCTAATCTTAAAAGAGAAACATTTCCTAAGTTAGGTTTAGGAATTTCTGAAATTGATGAGAGAATGAGTTGGAGAAGAAGAAGAGGAGGCTTACCAAAGCTTTTTCTATTGATTTGGAGCTAGAACTTGATTTGCAAATGGAAACTAGGGCTTGGAGTTTTAATTTCCCATTCCTCTCTCCATTGTTGCTAAATCTTGAGTATTAAGAAATAGAAATGAAGAAATGAAGAGAAGAGGGGTGAAGCTTGGGTGTAATGGGCTGAAACAAAACCAAAGCCCTAAGTGAAAAAGTAGCAAAATTCCACTAACTCCAAACATATCAAAGTTTATACTCAAAAAGATCGCAAACATCATTTTGAACTCAATGGAAGGGGTCCCGAGTCCCAATTCGACGGTTTGCAAAAAGTAACTTTTCGGACTAAAATCAGACTAACGATACCATATTTAAATAAAACATTTAAATAGATAATTGTAGAATACGCGGGTTGTTACAGACTCCCCTCCTTAAATAAATTGCGTCCTTGCAATCATAAGAAATATTTGAACAAAAAGTAACAACCATAAAAGCATATCAACACAAAAGAAGAAATTTTGAAATAAGAAGTTCACCTCCAAGAGCTCAAGAGAGCAAGTCCGGATGTGTTCGCTCGATGAATTCTCTAGATTCCCAAGAGCAATCCTTAGGATTTGAAGACCATTGAACTTTCACAAGCGGGACATCTTTATTTCGAAGGCGTTTAACCTCCGAAGCAATAACACGAATAGGATGTTGCTCATACGTTAAATTAGGCGAAACTTCAATTTCTTCAACAACACCGGGCTAAAGAATAGTGTCAGAATCTTGAAGGCATTTCCGAAGTTGAGAGACGTAAAACACGTCATGAATAGCAGAAAACTGAGCCGGTAACGAAAGGCGATAAGCCACGGAACCAATGCGTTCGGTGATGGGAAATGGGCCAATATATCGAGGTGCTAATTTTCCCGATCGACTGAAACGCACAACACCCTTCATAGGTGAAACACGAATAAACACAAAATCTCCCATAGAAAATTCTAATTTCCTTCTTCGATTATCGGCATAGGACTTTTGTCTACTTTGAGCTTCTTTCATCCTATGACGAATAAGGTCAATCTTTTCTGTGGCATCTCGAATAAAATCTGGACCTAAAACCGGCTTCTTACCGGCTTCAAGCCAACACGAAGGAGATCGGCATGGCCTTCCGTAAAGTGCCTCGAAAGGTGCCATACCAATAATAGATTGGAAGCTATTATTGTAGGAAAATTCAACAAGAGAAATATGGTCTTCCCAGCTTCCTCCAAAATCAAGAACACATACACGAAGAAGATCTTCAAGGGTTTGATTCACCCGCTCGGTTTGTCCATCGGACTGAGGATGATAAGCGGTGCTAAAATTAAGCTTCGTTCCCAAAGCTTTTTGAAGACCTTTCCAAAATCCACTAGTAAACAATGGATCACGATCACTAACAATAGAAGTTGGAACTCCATGCAATTTTACAATCTCCTTGACCAAAAGTTTAGCCAAAATAGGTACGGTCCGATTAGACCGAACGGGAATAAAATGGGCGGATTTAGTAAGTCTATCAACTATCACCCATAGGCTATCATCGCCCGAACGAGAACGGGGAAGACCGTCAATAAAATCCATGGAAATTTGATCCCACTTCCATATTGGAATTTCCAATGGTTGCAAAAACCCACCGTGCCTTTGATGCTCGGCTTTGACAAGTTGGCAAGTCATGCAACGCTTAACAAAGTTAGCAATGTCAAATTTCATCCCCTCCCAATAATAAAGTCTCTTCATATCCGCGTACATTTTACTACTACCGAGGTGAATGGTAAATTTAGAACGATGAGAATCTTCTAGTATGTCTTTACGAAGATCAATGATGTTTGGTACAATAAGTCTACCAAATTTTCGAATTCCGCCACGAGTATCAATGTCAAAGTCTATCAAACCTTCAATATCAATTTTATCCCTACAACTTTGGCCAAGAAGAACCAATTTGGGATCATGCTTTTGAGCTTCAAGAATGCGGTCTAAAAGAGAAGGATGAGCCTCAAGGCTACACAAAACAAGAGATGAACATAAATCGGATTCACAATCTCGAATCTCATAAGTTAACAAAGTCTCGAGATCATTCCACTCGGATATCATCATGGAAACAACCGCTTGTTGCTTACGACTGAGGGCATCGGCAACACAATTTCCTTTCCTGGGAGTATAAAGAATATCAAGTTCATAAGATGCAAGGAACTCGAGCCAATGTTGTTGATGCAAATTGAGTTCCTTTTGAGAAAATAAATACTTCAATGATTTATGATTGGTGTAGAGAATAAATTTCTCTCCCAAAAGATAATGACGCCAAATTCTAAGGGCGAATACAATAGCCGCGAGCTCTAAATCATGAGTGGCATATCTAGTCTCAGCAGGCTTTAATTACCTAGAAGCATAAGCGATAACACGTTCCCGCTGCATGAGAACGACACCCAAACCAATACGACTAGCATCGGTATAAACAATAAAATCTTGGTTCCCATCGGGAATCACAAGAATAAGAGCATCGGAAAGGAGTTCTTTTAATTTTTGAAATGAAGCTTCACATTTGTCCGACCAAATGTATTTAACTCCCTTCTTTGTCAAATTAGTAAGAGGTACGGAAATCTTAGAAAAGTCTTTTATGAACCGGCGGTAATAGCCCGCCAATCCGAGAAAGCTACGAATTTCCATCACACTCTCCGGTCTCTTCCAATTTTGAATCACTTCAAACTTTGAAGGATCCATGGAAATTCCGGATTCAAAAATGATATGTCCCAAAAATTTCACATGAGATTGCCAAAAGTGGCATTTAGAAAACTTTGCTTTCAATTGGTTGCTCCTAAGAGTTTCCAACACAATCCGGAGATGATTTGCATGCTCCTCCTCGGTTTTAGAATAAATAAGAATATCATTTATAAAGATGAGAACAAATCGGTCGAGGAAGTCTTTGAAAACTCGATTCATAAGGTCAACGAAATAAGCTGGAGCATTCGTCAAACCAAATGGCATAACAAGCCATTCATAAGATCCATAACGAGTACGGAACGACGTCAAAGGAATGTTATCCTCTGCAATACGGAGCTGATGAAAACCAGTTGCTAAGTCTAACTGTGAAAAGACTTTAGCACCACTAAGCTGATTGAATAAATCATCCATCCGAGGCAAGGGATATTTATTCTTGATGGTGAGATCATTAAGTTTGCAGTAGTCAACGCAAAGTCTAAGTGTACCATCAGATTTCTTCACAAAAATAGCCGAAGCTCCCCAAGGAGAGGAACTAGATTGAATAAATTGCTTCGCTTCCAATTCGGATAATTGTTTGCGCATCTCCTCATTTTCTTTATTGGACATACGATAAGGAGGACGAGTAATAGGTAGAGCTCCAGGGACTAGATTAATTCGGAACTCTATTGCTCGCTTATGCGGTAATCCTAGAACGGGCTCAAATATGTCGGGAAATTCACGAACAATGTGAATGAGAGAAATGAAATCTTCCTCATCATCATTATCGTCATCATGAGGATTAAGAGAATACAAGGATGCTTTCGAATTGGAATCTGAATCTTTAAGAACGAGAGAAATCTGCTAAACAGATTGAGGATGCCGAAGATATATAGTCCGCTCCGGACATAGGATATATGCTTCATAACGGTTAAGCCAATCCATTCCCAAAATCATTCCGAAACCCAAATAACGCATGACATGCAAATCGGCACGGAAAGAGTAATCACACAAAATAATTTCGACATCTTTACACAATAAACTGAGCGTTTCGGATCCGCCGACCGGATTCGCAATTCTCAAAGAAGTCATCAAGCTAATAACATCCAAAGATAAAGCATCAACAAGTTCTTTTGATATAAAAGAGTGAGATGCACCCGTATCAAAAAGAACTCGAATGGAAAGATCACGAAATATAATAATACCATCAAGGATAGAATGAGAAATACCTTGACCACGAGAAGTGTTAGAAGGGGCTTGTACAACGTTTAGCTTGCCTTCCTTCTTGCCTTGAAGTTTGGGACAAAAAGATAAAGTATGGCCCGAACTCTTGCAATAGCAGCAGAAAAGAGGCTTCGGGCACTTGTTGGCATAGTGGTCCTTAGAACCACAATTGTAACATTCTCCGCGACGAGTGTTAGGAGTATTTGCCACCAAAGTTGTTTGCTTCCCCTTTTTATTGGGATTAGGCTGGGGTTTAAAAGGTCTCTTCCTTTTGATATTTTGTTTAACCTCAACATCACTTTCTTTATCGGCCTCTTCGAGTCGAAGCGCGATATCAACAAGTTGATCAAAAGAAACTTCTAATTTCAGAAGCAATGGCTTTTTGAGGCTCTTGTTCAAGCCATAAACAAATCTCTGGTTTTTTTTCAATGGGGTATTAATATACTCGACCCCATATTTGGATAGAGATTCGAAAGAAGCGACGTAGTCGGTCACAGAAGATTCTCCTTGAACAAGGTTAATGAAGCGTCGAGATAGGGATACTTTTTCAGCTTCTGGCACAAATTTTAATTTGAATCTTTCCTAGAATTGCTCCCAAGTAAGGTCTGCTTCAATAATTTCGGAGACCAGAAGCTCATACCAGTCTAATGCTCTTTCTTGGAGAATACTAGATGCCACTTGGATTCGGTGAAGATCGATAAGATTCATGCGAGAAAAGATACGGTCGCATGTTCGAAGCCAAGCCTGAACTTCAATAACGCTCTCGGAACCTTCGAATGGCTTTCCACCCAAATTAGTATAGTCACTGCACAAGCGTGCAAACCCAGACTTAGGATGTGTGGGCTCAGGAATAGGTCCGACAGCTTCAGCATTTCTTACAAGATCAAGAAGTTGCTGAGCAGACATGAATACTCCATCCTAGGGAGTAGCACTAGATTGACCGGCGCTGCGACGGCCAGGTCTAACCATTTCTCTTCTCTAAGAAAGAAAGAAAGAAGAGAAAAAAGGTTATTCACAAAATGAATATCAATCAAACTTGGTTGATAAGACAAGGCATCATAAAAAGAAATAGGATAGGACGGTACGAAGACTCGAATTAAATCCATTGGCACGATTCCTAAGAAAGACTTAGGACAATGATCCTTGCTAGATTATTCTACATTGTTCCGAAGTTTGGCTCTGATACCAAGCTGTCACGCCCCACCTCTATGCCCACGCTAGCCAAGGACACTACTGGGTAATGCCGTCGACTAGCGAAGAATAAGGCTGTTGAGGAGCGATCATCTGTGCAATTGCCTTGTGCGAGTACCGATATGTCAGATAAAATAACATGCATTTCGTTTCAAGTGGAAATCCGACATACCGATACAAACTCAAAGCTACCACACAGTGGCTAAGTGGACCTCGGAAACAAATATAGAAATAAACATAACACAAATCAGTCACAGACGTTCATATCACAAAGGTGGAAACATATATGAATATATAACACAAAGAAGTGTACATCAGAGTAGTGGCCAAATAAGATCCACAATATCACAAAAGAATAGATACAAGTGCTAGACAAAAGAATATGTATACATCATAGAGTCTATATCTCGAATGTATAACAACAAAAACTACAACTATTCTGTAGTTAGACAAAAGTCAGAAGATGATCCAGATAAGGAGTCAAGCTGAAGCACCTGTAACATCTCGGTCTGACCCGGGTATTATTTGATAAGAAAATAATAAATGGATCAGTCTAGCTATAAATATCAGATAAAGGGATGAGATATAAGTAGAGATATAATAAGATCGTATGATAATAATAATGTCATACTAGAACAAATATGATTTAAACAACAACAAAATCATAAAATATCTTAAGAATCTCAAAGTACCAAAAAGAATATCATATTCTTTATTTTATTCACCAAACTACAAATATTGACAAACATATTAATGCCAATCACAAAAGTCGGTGAAACACAAATTATAGAAGTCATCAATCAAAAATCCAGAAATCACAAAAGGGGGGAGGCCTATCATAAACGGGACCATGAAAACTCACCAACACGTGTATCACAAATGGAACGCTATTCCATGGTCGCTAACCATTAAAATTTGAGCTGAAGCTCCATAAACGGTCCGAAGACCACGGGTCGCTACCCCTCCAAATTGAACCGAAGTTCCACAGAAACGGGGTTTAGTCTCCCCCGCAGACAAATAGACATCGCACATCGCTAGTCTAAATCACAAAATGATCATGATTGATCAATGAAAGTGTCGATTACACTAAGCCAGTAAATATAAGAGTTTAGCTTCATGTCCCATAACCACTAGCTTAACTTAAATATTTATGAACAAATTGTAGATTTCCACTCAAAAATTGTCACAAGAGTTTCAATCGAACAAGTCCAAAAATTAACCGACGAAGTAAACGCAAGCGTTTCATATCACTTGTTTTGCTAAGCCGTTTAATTATATTTTCTCATACGAATGAGGTAAAGGTTTGTATATACTAATAGATTGGAAAACGGTTTTGGAAACAAGATTTATATTTAAAATAGAGTTGAAATCATTTTTGTAAAGGAGTTTGAATATTTACTACTAGTATAGAAAACCTTTATATTTTAAAGTGACAAATCACAGAAATGATTGTAGAAACAATCAATCACCAAAATCCATGTTCGAAGACGTGAATCAAATCCAAAGAAATCGATACCAATTTCATTAAAATGGACATTCTCAAAAATCCCGAAAAAGAAGTCATCAATGAAGAAAATAAATGATAACGACAAATCGGATAAGCACGGATCGATAGAAATTGAAATCACGAGATAAATAGGCAAAAACAGGCAAAATAGAGCAGGTCACATACTCCAGACGTCCGGGGTAAATACTCAGACGTCTGCAGTAAGTTTCGGGAAATTCGCTGAAACAGACTCAAGACGTCTGAGCTCTACTGCAGACGTCTGGTGACGTATTCTGGTTCAGTCTAACCCCTTTTGGGGCAAGTTCGATATACGACGGAAGCGACGAATTGAGCAACTTCGACTGAGGATTTACGCCTTTCGACAACCCAGCCTTGTATAGCCCTCCGAAACGCTCCACTAACGTGTTCAAACATCAAAGGTTGGATTTTTAGCAAATTGGATTCCAAAAACCCAAAATTTAATAATTCATCAATTCAATCCAAATTGAAAGCAAACTAACATGAATTAGTGTTAGGAATTCAAACCAAGCAATCAAGGATAGTTATAGTAAAAGATGTGAGATAAAAATCTCACCTTTAAACCCAAAACAAACGAAGAAGAAGCTATAAAGAAATGGCAAGGACAATCACTCTTCAATTCCAACCCAACAAGCTTGAATCTAATCTTAAAAGAGAAACATTTCCTAAGTTAGGTTTAGGAATTTCTGAAATTGATGAGAGAATGAGTTGGAGAAGAAGAAGAGGAGGCTTACCAAAGCTTTTTCTATTGATTTGGAGCTAGAACTTGATTTGCAAATTGAAACTAGGGCTTGGAGTTTTAATTTCCCATTCCTCTCTCCATTGTTGCTAAAGCTTGAATATTAGGAAATAGAAATGAAGAAATGAAGAGAAGAGGGGTGAAGCTTGGGTGTAATGGGCTGAAACAAAACCAAAGCCCTAAGTGAAAAAGTAGCAAAATTCCACTAATTCAAAACATATCAAAGTTTATATTCAAAAAGATCGCAAACGTCATTTTGAACTCAATGGAAGGGGTCCCGAGTCCCAATTTGACTGTTTGTAAAAAGTAACTTTTCGGACTAAAATCAGACTAACGATACCATATTTAAATAAAACATTTAAATAGATGATTGTAGAATATGCGGGTTGTTACACTTGTCCTAAAAAATAAATAAAGGAATGTTAAACAAGGATGAAAATATTTTATTTATAAAAGAAAATTTAGTTTGGATAATAATTTACCATAGGAATATTCCTATGGTTGGGTATGCGATCCCTCCTCTTTTTCAATGAATCAGACAAATCAAGAAATATATATTCTTCCACTCAAGAATGATCAAAGCCGATGGTTCGAGGGACCACTAGTAATGCAAGATTGACCGAAGCAAGAGTCCTTAAGACTTGAGCAAAGAAGAATGACTCATCAAGGTGGAGACATGGTTAAGTAGTCCGATCCCGCTACTAGTAGAGGACTCATGGATACGTAGCCCTGCTCTACTTTATTAAGTACTCGATATCTCCAGGATGAATCGAGTGGAAGTACTTGCCTTAAGGTGGAGATGAAAAAAGTGGAAGCGGCCTGGCCTAACTGTAGAGCTTCTTCAGCATGATCGCCAAGAAGGTTTGAGGAAATGCTCGCCAATGTAGAGACTTTTAGATGTGGCTCACATTGTGGGTGCATGTATTGAAAGGATAAGTCTCACATCATAAGAAATATGGTGGTATAACGTGGTATATATATGGGATTGGTGGCACGTAACATTGACAATCCCTTTTGTTACAAGTAAGTGTTGCCAGTAACATATGTGTGCTCATTGGAAGGTAATTAAGGGATGTTCAATCGGAACGTCGACACATTGGAAGCTTCGTTAGGTGGCACCATCACACACAATGAAGCATGTGTACATGGGGACGTATAGGAGTGTCGAAACTCAACATTGAATATCCTACTCCATCAGCTCTTGAATCCCAATAGCATACTTTTATTGATTTATAATTCTTCAATTTTGTGAGTAAATGAAACTGAATTAAATTCAATTATAATTTAAATCGAGTAGCATGGATAACTTATAGTAAACTCGATAGCAGAGGCATCAACCCACCAAGATGACCCGTCACTTGACTCAAACATGCGAGTCCAAACATACACCTCCCAAGCGGTTGCATCTCTTTTATACTTTGTAGCCTAATTAAAAAAAACAAGCATCAACAATGACTTATGATAATTTGATAAAAAATTAATTTAAATAACCAAATCTTGCTAATAACCCGCAAAAGATCTCGAACCGTCGTGCTGTAATATTTGAATTTGTGCCATATTTGCTGCATTTACTTTAGCATGCCCCTTCACATCTTCTCGCTCCCAATACGACTCGAACTGGTCATAGATGTCTTTAGCAAGCGTCTTAAACTTCTTTTTTTTGCTTTTTTTTCATCCCATACACCATCTTTTTTTATTTATGTTTCCTTTCTACTCCCAAAGTTTTTTGATAAGCGCTTGAGATGTTTCAGGTTTCCATTGATATTTACTTTGCATTTGTATTCAAATATATATTATCAACATATAAACGTATATATGAAAAAATCAAGTATGCATTAAATTTAATTTACCATAAAATTATTAAACATGACGCCTTTGATGTCTGGTTGAATATTTGAGAATTTTGGCCAAAATTGATTCAACCTAGAAAGAATCAGTCAGCTATGCACATACATAAATTGTATAATGATGTGAATATATTTAAGATGATAACTTAATGATTTAAAAATAAAAATAAATGCAATTTTATCGCTTACCATCCTTTGGCACAATGATTAGTGCTCACTTTACCTATGGATGTTGGAATATGTAACAAAGGCATTTGTATATGGGCCTACATCATTGCACTAATCAAAACGATTGCAATCCATGAATGGTGATAACATGTGCTTAGGATCATCTCCGACAACAGGTGACTAAGACCCTCCTTAGTCTGAAGATAACCCAGTAGAATGAGATGCTAAGGAGGTCATAAGTCGTTGAGTGATGAATTTCGACATCACTTTTTTTACATCTATTATCAACGTTGGTACTCATATCCGTTGAAGATTCAATTACACGATAAAATAAACAATTCATGTCAATTATTTAATAGAGCAAATACCTACGTATGCAGGTGCTTCAAATTACGATCCAAGTAAACTTGGAAAAAAGTAGTAGGGAAATAAACAATTCATGATGAGGAATAGTCTTACATTCGTACCAGTATATTTCAAAAGAAAAATACGTACTGACTTGACTGACTAAACTTAAATTTATATTCATTGTAGCATCAAAATACATACACTATCAAAAGTACATTCAAATCTTCACAATCAAATGTACATGCTATGAATCGACATTTTCATCATCAATGTCATCATTTAATAGAGCGAACACTTAAGTGTGCAGGTGCTTCAAATTACGATCCAAGCAAACTTGAAAAAAAAGCAATAGTCAAATAAATAATTTATGATGAAGATTAGTCAGAAATCTGTAACATTAGGTTTCAAAGGAAAAATACATACCGACTAAACTAACTAAAATAAAATTTATAATCATGATAGCATCAAAACATACACCACCAAAAGTACATTGAAATCTTCACAATCTGATGTACATACTATGTGTCGACATCATCATCATCGATGTCATTATTTACACTATTCACTTCATCTTTACAGTCAGCTCTTCAACTTCGACTACAACCTTGGAGTCGGTATCATCTTCATTTCCTTGGTCATTAACTTTTCCATCGACATCAACGTCTTCATCTATTAAACTATAATGAATACTTTATTGTTAAGTGGTCCTATATTGTCTACATCTTTTACGATTTGCATTACTTCATTTGAATTAGGATCATGTTGGTATGAATGATCTCAATTATGACAGTGTCCAAGTTAAATGACCATCTTGGTTTTATTTTGACAACAACCCTCCAATCTACCTTGATGTTGTTTATGGTAGGATAAGGTGTATAGTAAATTTGTGTTGCTTACTTCGCCAACACAAATGGATCGTCGCCTTGATATTATCTTTTCTAATTTACTTTAATTAGTGGGTAATCTTTGTGTGCACGCCAAATTCTTATATCCTTTCTAGTATCAAACAAGTCACATGTGAATAAGATATTTAAGCCCTGGTACTATCGAGTAAGTTCAATTATTTCCTATAAAATGCCATAATAATCTTCTAAATCATCACTCTTACTACTGCCTTTGACACAGACCACACTATTGTATGTTGTTTTATTTGTTTGAAACTCAACAGTTTGAAATTTGAAACTGTTTATGTACTAAATTGGACACTTCCTATTCCTAATCATTAGACCAAATGCAAGTATTCAATTAAAAAACTTCTACAACTTCATTGTCAACCTATAATTTTAATTTTTAAGTTATATATGACAATCTATTATGACAAAATTTTTATATTGAATCATACTTACATATTTCTTGAACCAATCCTCAAATCCTTTACAAAGGCAACAGTTGGATCTGCTTCTTCAAATTGACTATTGAGCAATTAATAATGTCAAAGAAAAATATATAACATGAAGAAAATATTATGTTACATACCAATTAGATCTGACAAAACTTTACAATTGAGGAGCATCATTGACTTTGCCATATTGAATTCTTAATTAATTCGAAACCTCTATTCTTTCATTTACTAGATGTATTCTCGTTTTTGAAATTTTGATAGAGAAATATCGGGTGAATCAACCATCTCATCATCATTATGACCACTTTTAAAATTTATCTTAATGTGGTCTTTGAAATAGTAACTAAAAAATTTGGGTGCCTCTTTTACAATGCATGCTTGAAAAATAAAATCTTCAAGTATGCTTTTTGTTTCACCTTCTCTTTTTGGTGACCCAGATACCTATATACGATGTTTTACAATACAAAGATTTACAATATTTCGATGGTTAGTAAAAAAATTATATATAGTTATTATTATACGTACCTTTCAAATGGTTACATCCAATCGTATTGTACTGGTCCTTACAGTAAAGCTTTTGTTGGTAATGTACAAGTAGATGTTTCATGCAATTGAAATCTCCTGGAGGAATTATTTTCACCAATTTACATAATAATTTTGGTATATCTTTTTCTAGTGATTGCAGACAAGTCAGGTTGAGTGTAGTCAAGCATATAACATTAAAGGATAAACAAAGCTCGGTTATTGGCATCCAAACCTTTTGTGGCAACAACTCTTTAAACACTATCGACAATAAAGTTTTGAGAAATACATGACAGTCGTGACACTTCATACTCAACAAATGATGGTTCTTCATATCAAGAAAACATTTCAAGTTAGAAGTAATCCCATCTGAAAACCTCAAAGAATCTACTCATTCAAACAGTTTTCTACGCTATTTGTTTTCTAACTCATAACAAGCTAATCATTTGAAATTTTGACGTTTATTATCAATTTTCAGCTCTGGATGATTTTAGTACAATGCAATATCCTTCCTGGACTTTAAATCATCTTTCGTTTTTCCTTTCACATTCATTATAATATTAAAGTAATTCTCAAAATCATTCTTCTCGATATGCATTACGTCCAAATTATGTAGAATTTTTAAATGCTTCCAATAAGGTAACTCCCAAAATACACTTTGTTTGCACCAATTATGAATTTATCATTTACCAAGGATTTTTTCCCTTTGCCTAACCCATTTTCTTTCGGATAATGTTGAACGAGCTCATACACTTCTTCACTACATCGTATCCTAGCTGGCTTAAAGTAATAACGGTAATTGTTCTAAAACATTTCTTATCAAATCTAAAACGATCATTTTGATGCAAAAATCTACGATGACGATCCCACCAGCATTGTTTGCCACCATATTTTAATTGAAAAGATTCTACTAAATCCATGTGAATAAGACAAGCAAATTTATTGGTAGTACTCCATTCAGAAAGCATCCCATATGTAGGAATATCGCTTATCATCCATAATAATGAAGCAAACATTTTAGAAGTATTTTTTGACACACATAAGTTACAACGCCCTCTGTCCATTGTTTTTTCAGTTCATCTGCTAAAGGCCGCAAATGCACGTCTATCTCATTTTTAGAATTTCTTGGTCTTAGAACTATCATAGTTAAAAATATGTACGGGTTCTTCCTACACATCTAATGTGGCAAATTGTAAGACATTAGAATAACTGGCAACGTAGAGTAAGGTTTATTATCAAATGAAGAAATCACTCAATCCACAGACCAATTTTTACATTACATGATTCTTTAGCAAAATCAAGATATATGCTATCAATATGCTTCCATGCATCGACATTTGATGGATGACATAAAATATCTTCAGCTTGATGTCGTTTGCTATGCCATCACATGTGTTTTGCTCTAGCAGAAGAAGCATACAATCTTTGTAATCTATTGGTCAGTGGTAAGGAATGCATATGAGTAAAGGAACACCTTTACAACTACTCTTTGTTGATTTAAATCTTGGTTGCTGTAGAATTTACAACTTGTAAGGTTTGTATCTTCCCTTTAATATATCATGCATATACTTGGACATTTGACAATCTTTCCATATCGCAGACTAAAGGCAGATACTTTTTTTTAGTGAATACCAATTTTCTACAAAGATATTATCTAGTGGAAGCATTTCCTTACCGGGACTATGAATCGAGTTTATTAGATTTTCGATAGTGTTGTATGTGGATTTCATAGCAATTAACCTAGGTTTCACTAACAAATACGTCATTTTACATTTATTATACATCAGGTCTTTTGAAGCTTCTAACAAGATTGAAAAATACTTTCGATTCTGGGTTAAGTTTCTCTTATATTTCAGGTTTATTGGTCATTATATGTACTAGCGGCATCATGAACCTTTTTTCCATTCTTTCTTTTGTATTATGTTCTTTAAAATCAACATCAGTATTTTTGGGTTCATCTTCAACTATCACTGTCGATTCACGTCTTGTAATATCCCGAAAAATTGTGAACACTTTATATTTAAATATATGGATTATTTAAATATTTGAATTGTGAATTTAATATTAATTAAATAGATTTAATAACTTTATTAATCTCCTTTTAATTAATAATTAAAGTTGGTAAACTCATTTGTGAATTTTTTACATAAATAAATAGTTCTATGAAAAATTGAAAATGTGACTGAAATTCGTTTTTCGAATTTTCAACTTTTTACCAAACGAAAGTTATTATAATGTTGGGGTACACACATACATTTGTGTACACATATTCATATAACATATAGGAATAATTAATTCACCAACTAAAAGTATTAACATTAATCATTTTCTAGAAGGTAATTAAAAAGAGAAGACTTTTACTAATCTTTTGCTCCTTTTTATTTGATTTGATGGCAAGTACTTAAGGCCACATAGATGGCACATAGGCGTATGATGAGGTAATTGAAATATCCAAGGTTAGAAGGGTAATTTGGCTAAGGAGTAGTGGATGTCATTTTCCAAATTTTCAATTCTATAGAAGTTGCACCATGCTTCATTTACACTTTCCATTTCGTTTGCTCTCATTTCTTCATCTTCTTCCTTCTTGTCTCCATAAATTTTCTTAAGTAAAACCTTATAAAAACACACTTATTTCTCCACTAAAATATTAAAAAACCTAGAATAATATTGCAAACATCTCTACCATTCCAATTTTACAAAGTTTTGAGCCAAGCCCCCATTTTGACCATGTGCATGAGCATTAGGGGAGAGTTCCCGGGCTTTGGCCGAGCTAAGGCAAGGGAAGTTGGTTGCTTTGGTCATTTCTTGGTTGAGGGGGGAAGCTTGTGTCTTTGTTTGAAGTTTAGCTTTGGAAAAACTTAGTTAATCTCACTTTAAAGTGGTTTTAAATTAACAAAATATTATAAAAAATAAATTGTTGTTTATATTATTTATACTTGTGTATATTGCTTGTTTGGATTTGATTCTCGCTTGAAAGTAGAAGACATAAGTAACCATTGTTTTGCAGGGGACAAAAGCAAGAGGAAGTCGAAGTGTGTTCGTAGCGAATAGTTTGCTATAGAACACTTTGAAGCACACACATATATATATGATATACAAGGGACTTTGTAGGGAGACCCTAAGGGGTTTCTCGCCATTATTGATTTATTTTTACATGCATCTTATTTATGTAAATGTTTGGATGTTGTTTGAGATGTTAAAACAACAAAAATGTTGAATAGTGGAATAGTTGCGCTTTCGCACTTTGAAATCACGCTATTGCACTTTCAAAATCTCGTCTCTTTAAATCTTGTGCTTGTTGCTCTTTTGCTTGTATTTTTGTCATTAAATATTTGGTCACGCTTATGCATTTTTAAAATGTTGTTTGAACCAAGTTTTGATAGCTTGGAAATGGTTATAACACCTAACTTCAAAGTGTTTAAAAGTTAGAAAAGTTTTGGTCATGGTTTTGTAGTTTGAAAGTCTAGTTTTAAAACAACTTTCTAATGGGTTTTGTTTACTTCAAAAATTATCTAAATTTTTGGAATGCATACTAGACTTAGAGTATGTTGTTCTAAAATTAAAATAGAGTATTCATACTTTGTAAAAATGTGGAGAAAATTCCATTTCGAAAAGAATTGATTTAAAGGAATTTTCCATACTCTTTTTAGCGGTAGTTTTGCGGCACTATTTCCAACTTTTATAAAATGGTTTTAAACTTGATTTTTCTTCCTCAATCCTTTTAGTAAACTTTTCTAACATCTATTTAACTATTTTAAAAGTGTTGTGGAATTTATATAAATATTTAAAAGAAGAAGTTTTTATTTTGAAAATAAGAAAAGGAAATGGTTTTGAGTTATAATATATATTAGACTTGAGATTTTCCTTTCAAGTAATATTTAAAATGGATATTTTAAAACTATATTTCAAATACTTTGTAGTTTATTGAAAGTGAAAAGGAAGCATGGATTACAACACCATTGTTGCAATAAATATTTTACGAGAATGGAGAAAGAAGTCATGGATTATAATGTTTTTGTGATGATAAATAATTTCAAAAAGTAGAAAAGAATTTATGGACTGTAACACTTTTGTTATGTTAAATGATTCCATAAAGTTATTAAGAAAACTAGTTACTTGACTTAATAAATGTTGATATTTTAAATTTTTGGAGGAGTTTTGTTTCAAAGATAATGATATGTTGATTTATAAAAGAATTTTATAAATGAAAAAGTATTTAAAAATACTTTTTAAAGATAAAGCAAAGTGTAATTGGTTTTGGTTTATAGTAAATAATGTTTTAAAGACATTCATTTTTAACTCTGATATACCATTTATCTTAGAGTGATGGCTTTTATCGTCTTTGTTATATTATATGTCATCGTTCCCTTGTGAGATTCTATTTCCCATGTTCTTTTTTATTTTACCTTAACAATCTACCTTTTTGGCACTTGGATGCTCGACATTCTAATATCGTGGATGTATTAAGTGTCGATTATCGAGGGTCGAAAAGGTATGTCGTTACAGAATGGTATCAGAGCTAAAGGTTAACCAAGAACCTTGTCATTGGTAGGGTATGGTGCAATAGAAATAGGGTAAGTGACATCCTAGAATGAGTTGAGAGTATTATATATATGAGAGCATATTTTTTATTTTTATAAAAACTTATTGTGTTAATAGGTCTATTGAGTGGCTTATGGACTATGATCGATGCGCCTAATCAACGTTATCGATATGGATCTCTAAACGCTCGAACGAGGCAAATAGACATGATATTTATTTTTGAAAAATTGATAAATGAAATATTTTACCTAGAATTATATATTTATAATATATATATAGGAAATAATTTTCAAATTTATATAGTTATTTTTGGTGTGTTTGTTTGTTAGAAAATGGTAATTATTCTTTATTATCATTGTCATTTGATTTGTCATGCTCAGGTAGTTTAGGAGCATTGACTATTGTTTGTTGATTGTTAATTTATGCTTGACCATTTTATGAGCATTAATTGTTTTGATAATCATGAGTGCACTAAAACGAACCCCTTTGTGAATTTAAGTTTCAAAATTTGACTATAAGGTGTTATGTGAAAATGTGAAATTAAAAGTCATTTTTAATAAAGTTGTTTAGTATAATCTAAATGGGAAGATAAGACATTTAGAGAACAAACATTTGTGAAAAGTTTATTATCATAAAGAAAAGCTATTATAATATAAGATGATTTTAAAGGTACAGTTTATATGAGTGATATATAAAATGATTTATATGATTTATAAAGGGTGCTTTATAAGTAAAAAGGGTTTTTGAGAATTTAAATTCCGATATTAATTGAAATAAATTCAAAAAGATTTTGATAAATGTAATGGTAGTTTACTAGTAAGTATTAATAAGTATAAATATTTCAAAGTGAATTTTTAAGAAGGATACACTTTCTTTGGATAGTTTGGGGAAACATTAGGATTAGTTTTGTGGTAATATGAATAATCTTCTAAGTGACGATCTAATGTTTGCTTCACTTAGTAAATTATTCTCTTTATCATAGTGTGATCGCGAATTCGAACAAACCCAAAGTGAATGTTTGAGAATAAATTAAAAAATACATGTAGTATGATTTCTAAAGGGATTTTGAAACAAAAACCGGGTATTTAGTGCTTAAGTTTTCTTAAAGGAAATTGATTTAAAATAAAAGGTATTTTGATAAAAGAATGTTTTGATAAATGAAATTTTGAACTCTTGGATACTAAAGAGATAATGTAACATAAGTTTTAAAAGGGTTAAATTGGATAATAAGGTTTTAATAAACTTTTTTTTATTAAAATCGTATCTTTGTTTAAACATCTAAGTCACGTAAACTATTTGAAGTTATTGGGCCGAATAATAGACATCTTTACCTAAGGGATGTCTAAGGAAAAGTAGACCCTAGGAGTGAGTTTGGATACCAACATTCTACTGTTCTTAGCTACTTATCGGACCGAATATGTAAAGAGTTCGAACTAGTTGACTCAGTTTTAAAACCCATATTATGTTTGGGCCCCCATTTGAATTTTTAAAAGTAAAATAAAATTGAAATTTTGTATATACTCTTAGGATGTAGAAGAGTACTATATAAGTAAAAAAGAGTGGAGTAAGTTTTTAATTTAATGTTTTATAAAGATGTGACTTTATTAAATGTTTATAAACTTAAGGGGAAATTTGTGAAATGATTAATAAATAATTTTTGTATTAAATGAAATACTATAAATGAAAACCAAAGTGATTTAGAAAGAGATTGGTGCAGTTAAGAAACCAATAGATTAAGTACATAAGTTGTACGTATATCATTTTCTTCATATGATTCTTGGTCCATGATTTAAGTACATAACTTCGGGGTGATTCACACCAATCCGAACAAGGATTTCTCACTTAATTGTTGACGGTGAACACTTGATTCAAATTCTTGATATGATGCTGAAGTTTTCTATCATAGTATATAGCTATATAAGGAGAAGGAGTTTTGTGATGCCCCACCTCTATACTCACACTAGCCAAGGACACTACGGAGTAATGCCGTCGACTAGCACGAAGAATAAGGCTGTTGAGGAGTGACCATCTGTGTAATTGCTTTGTGCAAGTACAAATATGTCAGATAATATAACTTACATTTCATTTCAAGAGGAAATCCGACATATCAAATACAAACTCAAAGCTACCACACAGTGGCTATGTGGACTTTAGAAACAAATATAGAAATAAACATAACACAAATCAATCATAGATATTCATATCACAAAGGCGGAAACATATATGAATATAACACATACAAGTGTTCATCAAAGTAGTGGTCAAACAGGATCCACTACATCACAAAAGAATAGATACACGTGCTAGACAAAAGAATAATTATACATCAAGGAGTCTCTATCTCGAATGTATAATAACAAAAACAACTAAGCTAAAGTAGTTAGCCAAAAGTCAGGTGACGAACCCTGATAAAAAGTCAAGCAGAAGCACCTGAAATACCTCGGTCTGACCCGAGTATTATTTAAGAAGAAAATAATAAACGGATTAGTCTAGCTATAAATATCAAATAAAATGAGATAGGATAAGAGAAATCACAAAAACGTATGATAACAATAATGCCATACTGCAACAAGTATATATCAGACAACCACAAAAATCATACAATATCTCAAATATTCTCAAACACCAAAAAGAATGTCATATTCTTTAAATTATTCACCAAAACACAAATATTGACAAAACATATCAATGCCAATCGCACAAATTGGTGAAACACAAATTCTAGAAATCAACAACTAGAAATCCAGAAATCACAAAGGGGGAAGGCCTATCATAAACGGGAGCATGAAAACTCACCAACACGTGTATCACAAATGAGACGCTATCCCATGAATCGAACATCGATGCACCTAAAAAGATACGCCCCATGCACAGTCGAACATCGACGCACCTGAAAAGATACGCCCTATGTACAGTCCAACATCGATGCACGTAAAAAGATACGCCCCATGTATAGTCAAACATCGACGCACCTAAAAAGATACGCCCCTTGTATAGTCAAACATCGACGCACCTAAAAAGATACGCCCCATGCCCCGACTTATCGGGCCGATTGCTCCACAAACAGTCTAAAGACCATGGGTCGCTAGCCCATAAAAATGAGACGAAGCTCAACATAACAGGGTATAGTCCCCCACGCGGACAAAGAGACATCGCACATCGCTAGTCTAAATCACCAAAGGATCATCATTGATCGATAAGAAGTGTAAATTACACTAAGCTAGTAAATAAATGAGTTTAGCTTCATGTCCCATAACCACTGGCTTAACTTAAATATTTACGAACAGATTATAGATTTCCACTCAAAGATTGTCACAAGGTTTTCAATCAAACAAGTCCAAAAATTAACCGACGAAGTAAACGCAAGCGTTTCATACCACTTGTTTTGCTAAGTCGTTTAATTAGATTTCTCATACGAATGAGGTAAAGGTTTGTATATACTAATATATTGGAAAATGGATTTAAAAACGAGTTTTATATTGAAAGTAAATGTTGAAATCGTTTTGATGAAAGAGTTTAAGTATTTACTACTAGTATAGAAACCTTTGTATTTTAAAGTGACAAACCACAGAAATGATTGTAGAAACAATCAATCACCAAAAATTCACATACGAAAATGTGAATTAAATCCATAAAAATCGATATCAAATCCGTCAAATGGATATTCCCAAAAATCCAAAGAAAGCAGTCATCAAAGTCGATAAGTAATGACAACTATCCGGATCAACAACAATCGATTAAAATTTAGGAAATCCACTCAAAAACATAAGCAAATAAGCAAACTGCTCAATTCCAGACGTCTGGAGGTTCAATCCAGGCGTCTGAAAACTAACCAGGCGTTTGGTTTAGAATCCAGACGTCTGGATTTGTTCTCTGGAAATAATCCAGAGTGCCCCCAGACGTCTGAAACTTCAAGTCAGATGTCTGAGATGCATCCAGACGTCTGATCCTAAATTTCAGACGTTTGGAATTAGTCTCTGCCTTTTCTTTATATTCTGCGTGCTTATATTTTTCTCTCCAGGTCCAAACCAGACGTCTGGTCACCTGGTCTGGGCAACAATTTGCCTAGGCCAAAGTGGCCAAAACTTATCGGGAGCGATCGGACGAGCAACGTTGACTAAGGATTTACGCCAAGCAACAACCCAGCCTTATAGGCTCTTCGATACACCCCAAAAAACATGTCCAAACATCCATAGTAGGATTTTCATAAAATTGGACTTCAAAACCAAAAATTGGAGAATTCACAAAACCAATTCAAATCAAAGCAAATGAACACGAAATAGATGTTAGGAATTAATACCTAAAAACAATGAAAGCTATAGACGTAGATGTGAGTTCGAAAACTCACCTTTAAACCCAAAAACAACAAACGAGAAGCTCTAAAACAAAGGAAAGCCCAATTCCTCTTCAATATACCTCTAGAATCTTTAATCTATTATCAAAGGTAAAGTTTTTCCTAAGTTAGGGTTAGGAATTTCTGAGAATTGAAGAGAGATAGAGATGGAGAAGATGAAGAGGATGCATACCTAAGCTTCTCTTTGATTTTGGAGCAAGAACTAGAGTTTCCAAATTAAACTGGGGTTTGGAATTTCTATTTCCCATTCTTTTTCCCCATTTTATCTTAAGCTAGAGTGTTAGGAAATGAGGAATGAATGAATGTAGAGGAGTTGAGTGGAGTTAGGGTATTATGTTGGGTTA
This sequence comes from Allium fistulosum, assembly GCA_030737815.1. Taxonomy (NCBI): domain Eukaryota; kingdom Viridiplantae; phylum Streptophyta; class Magnoliopsida; order Asparagales; family Amaryllidaceae; genus Allium; species Allium fistulosum. The sequence goes on along the minus strand of CM060907.1, from coordinate 511,931,529 downwards.
ATGGACTGAAACCCAAACCCAAAATAGAAAAATAGCAAAATTCTACTCAACTCCAAACATATCGATGTTTATACTCAAAAAAGTTGTAAATGCCATTTTGGACTCAATGGAAGTGGTCTCGAGTCCCAATTCGACTGTTTACAAAAAGTAACATTTCAGACTTTAATCCGATTAACGATGCTATATTTAAATAAAACATTTAAATATACAATCGTGAAATATGCGGGTTGTTACAGACTCCCCTCCTTAAAGAAATTGCGTCCTCGCAATACTTAAGAAGAAAATAAAAAGTAACAACCATACTAAGGCATAACAACACAAAAGAAGAAATTTTTAAATTAGAAGTTCACCTTAAGGAGCACGAGATTGTAAGTCCAGATGTGTTCGCTCGATGAATTCTCTAGATTCCCGAAAGCAATCCTTAGGATTTGAGAACCATTGAACTTTCACAAGCGGGACATCTTTATTACGAAGGCGTTTAATCTCCGTAGCAATGACACAAATAAGATGTTGCTCATAAGTTAAATTTGGTGAAACTTCAATTTCTTCAATAATACCGGGCTCAAGAATAGAATCGGAATCTCTAATGCATTTCCGTAGTTGAGAGACGTGGAATACGTCATGAATAGCAGAAAATCGAGCCGGTAACAAAAGGCGATAAGCCACGGAACCAATACGTTCGGTGATGGGAAAAGGGCCAATATATCGAGGTGCTAATTTTCCCGATCGACTGAAACGCACAACAGCCTTCATAGGTGAAACACGAATGAACACCAATTCTCCCACAGAAAATTCTAAATTCCTTCTTCGAATATCGGCATAGGATTTTTGTCTCTTTGAGCTACTTTCATCCTATGACGAATAAGGTTAATCTTTTTTGTGGAATCACAAATAAAATCAGGACTTAAAACCAGTTTCTCACCGGCTTCAAGCCAACATGAAGGAGATCAGCACGGCCTTTCGTAGAGTGCCTCGAAAGGTGCCATACCAATACTAGATTGGAAGCTATTATTATAGGAAAACTAAACAAGAAAAATATAATCTTTCCAACTTCCACCAAAATCAAGAACACATGCACAAAGGAGATCTTCAAGAGTTTGATTCACATGCTCTATTTGTCCATCTGATTGAGGACGATAAGCGGTGCTAAAATTAAGCTTTGTTCCCAAAGCTTTTGAAGACCTTACCAAAATCCACTAGTAAATAATGGATCACGATCGCTAACAATAGAAGTAGGAACTCCATGCAATCTAACAATTTCTTTGACATAGAGTTTAGCCAAAAGAGGCACGGTCCGATTGGACCGAACAGGAAGAAAGTGGTCGGACTTTGTAAGTCTATCTACAATCACCCATAAACTGTCATGACCCGAACGAGAATGGGCAAGACCGTCAATAAAGTCCATAGGGACTTGATCCCACTTCCAAACGGGAATGTCCAAAGGTTGCAATAACCCATCGGGCCTTTGATGCTCGGCCTTTATGAGTTGGCAAGTCATGCAACACTTAATAAAGTTAGCAATATCATATTTCATTCCATTCCAATAATAAAGTCGCTACTACTACCGGGATGAATTGTAAATTTAGAACGATAAGAATCTTCTAAAATGTCTTTACGAAGATCACAAATGTTTGGCACAATAAGTATACCAAACTTTTGAATGCCACCACGAGCATCTATTTCAAAAATCTTTCAAACCATCAACCTTATTTTGATCCCTACAACTTTGGCTAAGAAAAGCCAATTCGGGATCTTGCTTTTGAGCTTCAAGGATGCGGTCTAAAAGAGAAGGACGAGCCTCAAGGCTACATAAATCAAGAGACGAACATAAATCGAATTCATGATCTCGAATCTCACAAGTGGACAAAATCTCGAGATCATTCCATTCAGATATCATCATTGAAACAACCGCTTGTTGCTTATGACTAAGGGCATCGGCAACTCGATTACCCTTTCCAGGAGTATAGAGAATATCAAGATCATAAGATGTAAGGAACTCGAGCCAACGTTGGTGATGCAAACTAAGTTCCTTTTGAGAAAATAAATACTTCAAAGATTTATGATCGGTGTAGAGAACAAATTTCTCTCCCAAAAGATAATGACGCTAAATTCTAAGAGCGAAAACAATGACCGCGAGCTCTAGATCATGAGTGGCATATCTAGTCTCGGCAGGCTTTAATTATCAAGAAGCATATGTGATAACATATTCCCTTTTGCATGAGAACGACATTCAAACCAATACGACTAGTATCGGTATAAACAATCAATTCTTGGTTCCCTTCGGGAATCGCAAGAATAAAAGCATCGGAAAAAAGTTCTTTTAATTAATTGATCCTCTTTCCCGAAAAGCTAAGACATTCAAAATTATAATTAACTTTATGTAATCATCTTTTTAGAAAAATTTACTTATTACAAGTCAATTTAATGTGTCTGACTGTCTCATCATAGTGTTTAGGAGATTCCTATCGATAACGTTGATCAAGCGCATCGACCAGAATTCTTAAAAGACTCAATGAGCAAAACAACACAAAATTATCTTCTATATGATAAACATGTCTCTTAAAAATTTCACGAATATTCTTTGCTCGTTTTAAGAAAAAAATCCAATTATACTTATAAATATCTTATTAAAAAGATTTGCAAATTTTAAATTGTTGTTTTCATCCATAATCAATAAATATAAGGATGATCTCATCGAGATATTCGCAGAATACTCGATTCATAAGATGGATGAAATAAGCTGGATAAATCAAATGACATCACAAGTTACTCATAAGAATCATAACGAGTGCGGAATGCGGTAAGTGGAATGCTACCCTCCGCAACTCGTAGTTGATGAAAACCGGTGGCAAGGTCGAGAACCTTAGCACCACTCAATAGATTGCTTAGGTGATAATCCTAAGACAAGCTCAAATATACCGGAAAATTCACAAACTACTTGAATGAGAGAAATAACACTTTCCTCATCATGTGGGTTTAAAGAATAAACTAATGCCACTGAATTTGGAAATCAAAATCATTAAGAACAATAGAAATCTGCTTAACAGATTGAGAATGTCGAAGATATATAGTCCTTATGGGACATTGGATATGGGCTTCATAATGATTAAGCCAATCCTTTCCCAAAAATCTATTCCGAAGCCCAAGTAGCACATAACATGCAAATTGGATCGGAAAGCATAATCACATAAAATAATCTCGACATTTTTACAAAGTAAACTGAGTGTTGCGGATCGACCAACCAGATTTGCAATTCTAAATGAAGTCATCAAGCCCGTAATATTAAAGAAAAAGTATCAACAAGTTCTTTTGATATAAAAGAGTGAGATGCACCCGAATCAAGAGAAATTCGAAATAGGATAATCACGAAACAAAATAATGCCATCAAGGGCTGAATGAGAAATACCTTGAGCAAGAGAAGTGTTACTAGGGGCTTGCACAACATTCAACTCTCCCTTTCTCTTGCTTTGAAGTTTGGGACATGAAGATAAAAGATGACCCAAACCTTTGCAATAGCGACAAGTAAGATGCTTCTGACACTTATTCGCATAGTGGTCCATAGAACCACAATTGTAGCATTGTCCACGACTAGAGGTAGGAGTCTTTGCTACTGAAGTTGCCTGCTTCCCTTTCTTGTTGGGATTAGGGCTTTTGAACTTAATATGCCTCTTCTTGTTCATGTTGAAGTTTTGTTTGGCATCCACAACTTCAACATCACTTTCTTTATCGACCTCTTCTAGTCGAAGAGTGATATCTACAAACTGGTCGAAAGGAACTTCTAGTTTTAGAGGTAAAACCTTTTTGAGGTTCTTACTCAAAGCACAGATAAACCTTTGATTCTTTACAAGATCCAAAAGTTGTTGGGCAGACATGAATACGCCATCCAGAGAAGTAGCACTAGATTGACCGGCACTGGGACTGCCAGATCTAACCATTTCTCTTCTTTAAGAAAGAAAGAAGAGGAAAAAGGTTATTCTTAGAATGAATATCAAACAAACTTGATTGATAAAACAAGGCATCAGAAAAAGAAATAGGATAGAACGGTACAAAGACTCGAATTAAATCCAACGGCACGATTCCGAAGAAAGACTTAGGACAATGATCCTTGCTAGATTATTCTACATTGTTCCAAAGTTTCGCTCCGATACCAAGCTGTGACGCCCCACCTCTATACTCACACTAGCCAAGGACACTACGGAGTAATGCCGTCGACTAGCATGAAGAATAAGGCTGTTGAGGAGCGACCATCTGTGTAATTGCTTTGTGCGAGTACATATATATCAGATAATATAACTTACATTTCATTTCAAGAGGAAATCCGACATATCAAATACAAACTCAAAGCTACCACACAGTGGCTATGTGGACTTCAGAAACAAATATAGAAATAAACATAACACAAATCAGTCACAGATATTCATATCACAAAGGTGGAAACAGATATGAATATAACACATAGAAGTGTTCATCAAAGTAGTGGTCAAACAGGATCCACTACATCACAAAAGAATAGATAGACGTGCTAGACAAAAGAATAATTATACATCAAGGAGTCTCTATCTCGAATGTATAATAACAAAAACAACTAAGCTAAAGTAGTTAGCCAAAAGTCAGGTGACGAACCCTGATAAGAAGTCAAGCAGAAGCATCTGAAATACCTCGGTCTGACTCGAGTATTATTTAAGAAGAAAATAATAAACGGATCATTCTAGCTATAAATATCAGATAAAATGAGATAGGATAAGAGATATCACAAAAACGTATGATAACAATAATGCCATACTACAACAAGTATATATCAGACAACCACAAAAATCATACAATATCTCAAATATTCTCAAACACCAAAAAGAATGTCATATTCTTTAAATTATTCACCAAAACACAAATATTGGTAAAACATATCAATGCCAATCGCACAAATTGGTGAAACAAAAATTCTAGAAATCAATAACCAAAAATCCAGAAATCACAAAGGGGGAAGGCCTATAACAAACGGGAGCATGAAAACTCACCAACACGTGTATCATAAATGAGACACTATCCCATGAACCGAACATTGACGTACCTAAAAAGATACGCCCCATGCACAGTCGAACATCGATGCACCTGAAAAGATACGCCCCATGTACTGTCAAACATCGACGCACCTAAAAAGATACGCCCCATGTATAGTCAAACATCGACGCACCTAAAAAGATACATCGACGCACCTAAAAAGATACGCCCGATGCCCCGACTTATCGAGCCGATTGCTCCACAAATGGTCTAAAGACCATGGGTCGCTAGCCCATAAAAATGAGACGAAGTTCAACGTAACAGGGTATAGTCCCCCACACAGACAAAGAGACATCGCACATCGCTAGTCTAAATCACCAAAGGATCATCATTGATCGATAAGAAGTGTAAATTACACTAAGCTAGTAAATAAATGAGTTTAGCTTCATGTCCCATAACCACTGGCTTAACTTAAATATTTACAAACAGATTGTAGATTTCCACTCAAAGATTGTCACAAGATTTTCAATCGAACAAGTTCAAAAATTAACCGACGAAGTAAATGCAAGCGTTTCATACCACTTGTTTTGCTAAGCCAATTAATTAGATTTCTCATACGAATGAGGTAAATGTTTGTATATACTAATAGGTTGGAAAACGGATTTAAAAACGAGTTTTATATTGAAAGTAAATGTTGAAATCGTTTTGATGAAAGAGTTTAAGTAATTACTACTAGTATAGAAACCTTTGTATTTTAAAGTGACAAACCACAGAAATGATTGTAGAAACAATTAATCACCAAAAATTCACATACGAAAATGTGAAATAAATCCATAAAAATCGATATCAAATCCGTCAAACGGATATTCCCAAAAATCCAAAGAAAGAAGTCATCAAAGTCGATAAGTGATGACAACTATTCGGATCAACAACAATCGATTAAAATTTAGGAAATCCACTCAAAAACATAAGTAAATAGGCAAACTGCTCAATTCCAGACGTCTGGAGGTTCAATCCAGGCGTTTGAAAACTAACCAAACGTCTGTTTAGAATCCAGATGTCTGGATTTGTTCTCTGGAAATAATCCAGAGAACCCACATACGTCTGAAACTTCAAGTCAGATGTCTAAGACCCATCCAGACGTTTGATCCTAAATTTCAGATGTTTGGAATTAGTCTCTGCCTTTTTTTATATTCTGCGTGCTTATATTTTTCTCTCCAGGTCCAAACCAGACGTCTGGACTTGGTCACCAGACGTCTGGTCACCTGGTCTGGGTAACAATTTGCCTAGGCCAAAGTCGCCAAAACGTATCGGGAGCGATCGGACGAGCAACGACGACTAAGGATTTACGCCAAGCGACAACCCAGCCTTTTAGGCTCTTCAATACACCCCAAATAACATGTCCAAACATCCATAGTAGGATTTTCATAAAATTGGACTTTAGAACCAAAAATTGGAGAATTCACAAAACCAATTCAAATCAAAGCAAATGAACACAAAATAGATGTTAGAAATTCATACCTAACAAAAATGAAAGCTATAGACGTAGATGTGAGTTCAAAAACTTACCTTTAAACCCAAAAACAACAAACGAGAAGCTCTAAAACAAAGGAAAGGCCCAATTCCACTTCAATATACCTCTAGAATCTTCAAACTATTATCAAAGGTAAAGTTTTTCCTAAGTTAGGGTTAGGAATTTCTGAGAATTGAAGAGAGATAGAGATGGAGAAGATGAAGAGGATGCTTACCTAAGCTTCTCTTTGATTTTGGAGCAAGAACTATAGTTTCCAAATCAAACTAGGGTTTGGAATTTCTATTTCCCATTCTTTTCCCCCATTATCTCTTGAGCTAGAGTGTTAGGAAATGAGGAATGAATGAATGAAGAGGAGATGGGTGGAGTTAGGGTATTATGTTGGGTTAATGGGCTGAAACCCAAACCCAAAGCCAAAAATAGAAAATAGCAAAATTCTACTCAACTCCAAACATATCAATGTTTGTACTCAAAAAAGTTGTAAACACCATTTTGGACTCAATGGAAGTGGTCTCGGGTCCCAATTCGACTGTTTACAAAAAGTAACATTTCAGACTTTAATCCGATTAACGATGCTATATTTAAATAAAACATTTAAATATACAATCGTGAAATATGCGGGTTGTTACAACTTTTCTAATCAAGGAACCTGATCGAAGTTTGCACTAGGGAGGTCGAGTGAGCAACACTGGTTAGGAAGTAAAGTTTATGTATCCGAGCAAGTGGTCGGATCAGATATTGCGTACAAAAGATCCATGTACATTATATGGGCATATGTATATTTGTATACTATGTTTGTGGGTTAGGGATGTTTTAGGAGTGACTTTCAATTTTGTTTTGAGGTTGCTTAGATAATCTTCAAAGCAATAATCAAAGGTTGATAAGTGTGATGGTACGCTTAGGAAATTATCTATATCCTTGGACGATCGAGAAAGTTGTGAACCTAAGCGTAATTTTAAAAAAAAATTTGTTAGTCGTTTAACATTTTAAATAATGTTAAGTGTTAATTTATTCCTTTATAGAATTTGATTTGATTGATAGTGTGATTTTATACACTATGGTTTATAAAGCATGGATTTACAAACAAAGGATTTTTAAGTTGTTGTTTATTTGGATTTAAATCTCGGTATGTAACAATCTTCCTTTCTTACTCCCAAAGACGGCACTTAATACATCCACAATATTCGTGTGCCGATCATCTAGGCATCAGAAAGACAGGTCATTGGGGTAAAACAAATGAAAAGATAAGAAGAAAGAAACACAGAATCTCACAACGCATCGAAATCATATATAATAGAACATAAAATAGTATATACATCACTCCCAAAATGAAATATCTAAGTTACAACAGGTACTAAATCTAGCCAGGGACAGTTATAACTGCCTTCCCTTATATTGCTGATACATACTATAAGCACATAGAGGAAATAAAACAGATAACTAGATAACAATGAAGCCTCCTGCTCCGTACTCCTCCAAAATGCATCCGGAACAACGTGGACTACTTGGCTACTAAAAAATTAGAGTCCCAAGAGTTTAAAGGAAAGAAAGAAAACTTAGGGTAAGATATAGGTCTTGTGTGAGTAAACTCAAAAAATATGAATTTTAATACTTATAAAACCTTTCAAAAAAAAATAAAGGTATCTCGCAAGACCATGCTGCACATAAACACAGACGAATTTTTACCTTACAATAACCAAAGAAATTCCATGATATTATAATATTATCTAGGGTTTAAATTAAATACTTAACATAGCCAAAATGGTTACATTAATTACATTCTAGTATATTTAGTATACATTCTAGTCTGTAAAGCACGTAGTGGGAAATGGATTCCAACAATGTCAAAGCTACCGAGGTACCGCCTGTCACAGTACACCTTTAAAGAAAATGCACTGAGGGCCTCGCATAGACCCTCAATGGATCAAGACCGCTCAACCCCTTCCTGGATAGTACCGAATATGATCATCCCGCAGTTGCGATCAACAACTGTACTGGGCCCAAAGCATGCTTCCAAAAATAATATCGATCTAGATCAGGGATGATCACAACCTAATGGTAGCGAACCACATAGCCTTGAAACATATCCCATGTTTTAGTTATTATCGAGTGTGAGGCTCAAGGCAACAATTGCCATTTTTAGCAAACCCATCTTGTAATGCTAACACTACCCTCCAGGAAATAATGCAATGTTAGCGAACCACATAGGCTTGAAGCATATCCCCTATTTTAGTCATTATTGAGTGTGAAGCTCGAGGCAACGATTACCCTTTTTTTAGCAAACCCATCTTGCAATACTAACACTACCCTCCAAGCAACAATGCAATGCCAGTAGTCATCAATACAAGTTGTTTCAGATCGAACAAATATATTAACCTTACTACTATCCATTTTGGAATCACCCTCAGGAATGGTAGTACAACTCCATAGCATACTTCACCATGATTCAGATCACGAATCGTTTGTTAGTTTGAAGTTATTCGGATAAACTATACTAGTTTGAAATCGGTTTCTCCCAACTAAAGCATTGAATTCCCGGCTAACTTAATTACTGTTCTTTTAGAAGTATACGAACAAATATAAGAGTCCCCGCCGTCGAATATGCATTCTTAAAAGCAAACTACGTTTCATAGAAATGAGTCCTCCCCGATGATCACAAATCGTATGAAAAATCGCGAAGCTTTTATATACTTCCTGGCTCAAAATAGGCAAGTTGTCGATAGTGGAAAAACCGCTATCAAGGGTAAGTATATAATTTTATATGGAAAATATGAAATCTTATACTCATCATCGCTTTCCAATTTCAAAAAGTACCATCCCTCGATTAAAAATGAAGTTAGACAAGTTAGAAAACTATCCTTACCTTCAGATACATTCTTAATTCTCGAGTTAGAGATGAGTTTCCAAACCACGGAATTTGGTGTCAAGTATATGATGAAATACTTCCTATATACTTAATTAATCATGACCCATTTATTAAAATTATCCCCCTTATACTTATCACGTTTCTGATATTTCAACTTCTCTATCCCTCACCCAGAATCGAAGTTAGGTAAGCCATAGTGCTGATTGCTCCCGGTTTTACCTTATTCAAACACTTTGATTCTAGATCTCACAGATGAAGGAAAGCCTACGCATCAGCTTTTAGTGCTTAATATAAGATGACTTATTTTCCATAAATGTATCAACATTTTAGCACTACTTTGTCATATTTGTTTGGTGTTACTTAATGCACCGACAAAGAAATCCCTTGTTTTAAAGACAAAGACCTTAAAAATAATTAAAAATCATCTTTTGAAACTTAATATTAAATTTTGGTTTCAAACTAGTAAGTTTAACATTTTTCCCAAAAATCCTTTGTTTTAAAAACTAAAGTTTGGTTTTTTTTAAAGATTATTTTTTCCTTTATAAACGTAAATGCATTTTTTAATAAATTCCAAACCACTCCCTAACCTCTTTACAAAGAGTTTTAAAAACAAGAATCGAGTTTGAAAAATTCTTTTAAAACATTTTAAAATTTTCTTGAAAAATGAAGTAGTAAACTAAACATGGGATCTCGATGTCGAATAAAAATCAACTCAAGTATGTTAACTATACTAAGCAACATTCACAACATTTATATATATACATACACGCACAATATAAAATCACAAGACGGTGAATTCTTTTGAGTCTCTTTACACAAAGTCCTCTGAATGCATTTTGAAGTGTGTCGTAGCAACTTATTCACTACGAACACTTCGACTTATTTTAAGTCCCCTATCTAATCCTATGTGTCATCCGCTTCCAAGCAGTAACCAAACCAACCAATAACAATTACATACACTTTTAAACATGAGAAACCAACCTAGATTATTATAACAAATAATAAAATTTTAAACATGCTTTTAGGTGAGCATTACTCACCCAAACAAACATGATTTTTCACCAAAACTACCACAACTTTGCAAAGAACACACAGACCTAGTTTCCTTGGACAAAACTTGATTTTTAAGACCTAGGGAAGGTCAAGTGGGCTCGACCTTAGGCTAGGAGGGTCGGCCATGCTTAAAAATAAAGGGGTTTTGGGTTTGTTTTTGGTGATTAAGTGATGTAGAGAAGAGTAGAAATGGTTTTAGGGATTTGTCTAAGGATTTAAAGAGAATAAGGAGTAACTTTTAAAACTTTTTCTTTATAAAATAATGGAAGAAGAGAAGCGAAGAGAGTGGAGAGGAAGAGAGTAAGAATTGGAAAAATGAAATGAAGTAAAGTGGAATGGGAAAGAGTGGTGTTGTTTTTATAGAAAATGAAAATAGTAAATTACTAAATTACCCCTTTATAAAAAAACCTCCTCTCAAATTTTGACAACACACTTCTATCCTCCCTCGTACCATGCGCCCCCTGTCCTTTGTGCCATCACTTCTTCTTTTTAAAGTCCTTTTTGTTCTAGATTTTGTGCTTATTTTCTTTTTAAATTATAAAAGAAAAGTCTACTTTCACTTTATTAACTCAAGTAGATTTCTAAATTTGTTTTTATCTAAACTAATCAATTGGTAAAATATCTGTTATTTGGATATATGTATACAGATATACACTAGTATGCACAACACATTCCGATAACTTTTAAACGATGAAAAGTCTAAAATCCAAAAAACGATTTTCAGTCAAATTTTCGATTTTTCTTCAAACTAATTACTTTTGTGAACCAAAATTTAAAACAACTTTACTATCATTAATTATTAAATAAAAGAGGTCTTTTTGAGTGACAAAATCCATACTTAATTATTTAAAAATATATCAAATATTCATATTTAAAGTGATTAAATTACGGGTCGTTACATGGTGCTTTTGAGAAAGTGATTTTGAAAGAATTTATGAAAGAAATAATAATATTATTATTTTGGAAACTTTGGTGAAATATTATTACTTCAAGGCATTTAAAAAAGATTTTGTGAAGTGATTTTTCAAATATTTTTGTTATGACTAACATTGGGCAATTGTGGGTTTTTTGATTTAGAAGACTTGTCAGGTAATTTGTTTACTCTAGTTATTATTTAGGGAGAAACATGAATACCACTGGATACACCATATTGTTTTGATTCTATAGTCATACCATGATTTGGAGGGAGGAGCCTCCTCCTTGTTATGATTGATTTTGGTTTTGATATAATTCTTTTTGGGGAAATTTGAAAATTTATTTTGAGTATTAAAACCCAGGCATTTAGTTTTAAATTTATCTTTTAAAAAGAGTGGATGCATAGTTTTACTATAGAGTATTCTCTGTACTTATGTTGTAACTTTCAATATGGATTTTTTATAAAGAAAAATATAAGTAATCGGATTACTGAAATTCAAATAAGTACTTTGATTTTTAGTTAGGTGTATTATATTTTCCACTACGTGATAATTTTGGGGACGAAATTCTTTTAAAGGGAAGGATGTAATATCCTGGAAAAATGCTAACACTTTACATTTAAATATAAGGATTATTTAAATATTTGAATTATGAATTAAATATTAATTAAATGAGTTCAATAGCATTATTTAACTTCTTTTTGTTAATAAATAAGGTTGGTAAACTCGTTTTGTAAATTTGTTTACATAAATAAATAATTTGGCGAAAATTTAAAAATGTTACAAAAATTCATTTTTCGATTTTTTGACTTATTACCGAACGAAAGTTGTTGCAACATTGTTGCACACACATACTTTTATATACACATATTCATATAACATACAAGGATAATTAATTCACTAACTAAAAGTATTAACATTAATCATTTTCTAGGAGGTAATTAAAAAGAGAAGACTTTTATGGCAAGTACTTAAGGCCACATTGATGGAACATGGGTGTAAGAGGTAGTTGAAATATCTATGGTAAGGAAGATAATTTGGCTAAAGGGTAGTTGTTGTCATTTGCCAAATTACAATTTTATAAAAGAAGCACCTTACTTCATTTCACTTTTTAAACTTTCCATTTCCTTTGCTCATTTCTTCAACTTCTTCCTTCTTGTCTCCATAAAATTTTTAAGTAAAACCCTATAAAACACACTCATATCTCCTCTAAAATATTAAATAAACCAACAATAATATTGCAAACATCTCTACCATTCCAATGTTGCAAAGTTTTGGAGCCAAGCCCCCATTCGTGGAAATTGGTACGAAGGGCCTAATTATATGGCCCATTTTTTTTCCAGGACACGGGTTTGAAATTATTATTTTCGAGGACAATTATGTGCGGCGTGCGTCTTCATCTTCTCAAACATCTAAATATCTTCTGAAATCGATCGTGGAAATTAGGCGCGTTCGTCTTCATCTTCTCAGACAACTACGTATATTCTGAAATCTGCCGATCTTGGAAATTAGGCGCGTGCGTCTTCATCTTCTCAAACAAGTACGTATTTTCTGAAATCTACCGATCGTGAAAATTAGGCGCGTGCGTCTTCATCTTCTCAAAGAACTACGTACCTTCTGAAATCTACCGATCTTGCAAATTAGGCGGTCGTGAAAATTAGACGTATCTTGTTCAATCAAAGCGGTCGTTTCTTGTGCAATTGAAGCGGTCGTGAGGCGTTAGTTTCTTCTCAAATCAAAATCGACTTTAATTGTGGGAAATCGTGAGGCGATTTTCTTCATTTGGTGAGTTTCTTTTTTATTTGCTGTTTTTCATTCTCAATTCTTTTTTTTATGATGTTACTGTATGTTTCTTTTCACAGGAGGCTGTTTTCATCTATTGGAGGAAGGTTTTGTTTGATGTAGTTGGAATAATGGCTTCTGAATGGTATTGTTTTATTCTTATAACACAATCACTGTGTATTTAGCTTCGTTTGTTCTTTAGTTTGCAATTAAACTCTGATTGTTTAGATGTTTAAGAATGGTGTATCAAAATTCCATTCTGGCTCTAGTAATAATTTGGCAGCCATTGAATGTGATTATGTGTTTTAAAGACCATATTGATCTTAGTGTGTGTTTGTTATGATAATTTTTTAGCTCTTCTTTTTCACCATTAAGTATATTTTTGCAGATCATCTTTTTCACCTATGATTTTTCAACAATGTAAACTTGAATAGGTACAATCACAACGAATGTTTTTCTTCCACATGTTCCACTATTGTAATCAGGTTATCCCAAAGAGTGATAATGATCTCTAAAAGATAAATTGTTTTATCTTTTTCAAAAAGTGGTATAAAAAATGATTTAAATAGTCTTATGCTATTAGTTTTTATTTAAGATCAGTTTCACATAGTTATATTTTTTTTATATTTTTTTTACTTTTTTTTTTGCAGGTGTGATTCATCTGTTATAGTTGTGTTTGATTTCAATAACAATTGTTTTAGTGCTCGTTTTGGATTGGATGCTTCTATTTCTTATGTTAGGAATAGGATTTGGGAGCAGTGGAATAATTTTACTCCATTATGCTTTGATATTTTTTTATATTCGAGAATCAAAGACTACCTTTATTGAAACAGATAGTGATCTTCAAGCTATATTGATTTTGTCTTGGTTTAAAAAGGAAGAATTTTTGGTTTTTTTTCTACGGCTGAAGAATGATTCAATGGATAATTTTGTTGGTGAAAGTAGCAAGTCTGGTTCAGTTGTTGGTGTTGAGTCAAGTAATAATATGTTAGGTTATGATGATGATTTAGATTCTGGTTTTACTCAACAAAAGGATTTACATGAGTTGTTGAAGAAGAATTCAAATATGGAATTTTTTACTGGGGTTGGTCAACAGTTTGATTCTGCTATTGGATTCCGTAGAACGATTAGTGCTTATTGTTTGAAGAATGGGTTTAAAGTACAATATATTAAGAATTGTAAAGAACGATTGACAGTTCGATGTGCTATAGATAGTTGTCCGTTTAGGATTCATGCTTCTTGCAAACTGAAGCAATTGGACCAATTGTTTGTTAAAAACATTCAGCTGAATCATACTTGTGGTGGTGGATTTCGTTCACTTGGTAGTCCAACTATTAATAGTGATCTTGTGAAAAGTCTAATCTTCACTCAAATTCGTGATGAGCCAAAAAGAAAAACGAAGGATATCATTAAAAGTTTTAGAAGAGATTATGATGTGGAGTTGAGCTATTATTTTGCTTATAAGGGTAAGAAATTGGCTATGAATGATATTTACGGTGATGAAAAGAAATCTTACAATGATTTAGTTTGGTATTTGAAGGCATTGGAAAGAAATAACCCAAATAGTTATTCAAGTATGGATGTGGATTCTGACACTAATCAATTTGAGAGAGTTTTTGTATGTTATGAGGCATGTATATTTGGATTCAGCTATTGTCGTCCTATGGTGTTTTTAGATGCTACCTTTTTGAAAGGGCGAAGTGGTATTTTGATGGCTGCCACTGCAAAAAATGGGAATCAAGGTACTAATTTTGATCTTTTTTTTTGCTGTTGTATTTACTTTGTACTGTGTGCATTAGGTTCTTGTTATAAATTTTTGTAACATAGTACTGTTTCTTTAAGTGATTGTTCTAGTGAATTTTGTTATGTTCATACTGCATTTTGGTTAAGTGATTAGTCTACTGTTATATAGTACTGATTCAGTTCATTAAAGTTTCTTTTGCGTTAGGGCTTAGCATGTAAAATTATTGGAGAAAATGAATTTATGTTACTACTACATGTTGAATAAGATAAATGCATTTATCTTTTAAGATAAAGAATTAAATAACATATTAAGCCGTACTTATATATCATAGTTACTAGTACATGTTGAATATATTTATCATTTTTCTCATTATTTGAAATTCTTACATAACGTATAAAAATGATTTAAACAGCATATAGAAAAGATAATAGCATATATCTTTTAGAAGTTCAAATATAAGTCTTTGTATTGTATGCATGAATTAAGTATTATATCTTTGCAATTTCTACTCTTCCTGCATAGACTACACATTCAAGTAGCAAAATTTAAAAAACAAAAGAAAAAAAGGATGAATTGTCTCTAGCAAATTTATTTTTCCTTTTTTATTTGGGCAAAGGGCATAGTGTTCATGTGATTTTTTAATATTAGATAATACTGTTTCAAACATAGTGCATTATTTTCAAATGTACATTAATAAACAGTGAATTATTATTATTTTGTTTTTTTCCAGGTTTTTTCCCATTAGCAATGGCTCTTGTTCCCAAAGAAAATGAAGAGTGTTGGAGTTGGTTTTTGAATCACCTAAAGAATGCTCTTAGTTGTGATAGAATATTAACTTTTTTAAGTGATAGACACTGGGGTTTATTGTTAAGTGTTCCAAAATTTTTTCCGAATAGTCATCATTCTTATTGTTTGCATCATATGCAAAATAATATTGCTAGCATTGTGAAAAGTGGA
The DNA here is from genome assembly GCA_030737815.1 of Allium fistulosum. NCBI lineage: Eukaryota > Viridiplantae > Streptophyta > Magnoliopsida > Asparagales > Amaryllidaceae > Allium > Allium fistulosum. The sequence continues at coordinate 511,915,684 of CM060907.1, read as the reverse complement.
AGGGGTGTTTGGGTAGCTCATTTAATTGAGCGTTGTGCTATAGCTTCTAATCATCATGAGTTTGAAAAAGCCATGTCCAAGTACAAAGAAATTGGAGGTGCCAAAGCTATAGAGTATTTGAATGACAAACCATATGATCATTGGGCCGATTTGTTTTTTCCGGGGAAGCGATATGGTGAAAATAAGTCCAATGTAGCCGAGAGTTTTAATTCTTGGATTTTGGATGAAAGAAGTTTGCCTGTTACTGCTTGTCTTGATGGAATTAGGGTAAAACTTATGATGCAAATGTCTAATCGTAGAGAAGAGGCATTAAAGTGGACTAGTGTGCTATGTCCGAAAATGGAAGCTCGTTTGTTAAAATTGAAGGAAGAAGGATTTGGGTGGAGTGTTTCTAAATCATCTAGGTATGTATTTATATTTATTTACATGATGTTCACAGTTTCTAAAAAATGATAAATGCATTTATCTATTTTCAACCTGCTATGTAGCCTGTGTTATGATTTCATTTTGTTGGTGTCGCTTGTTACGTATTTTCTCTTTGTCTGCATTAAAGCTTATGTTCACAGTATGATTATTAATTTTTTTGGTTTATTAGTCTTATTTTTCACTATTAGTTCACTGCACATGAATTGGGTCTTACATTTTGTAGGTATATTTTTGAAGTTCATTCTCCGACATCTCAAAAGGTTGATCTTAAAAATCGCATTTGCAGTTGCAATCAATGGAAAGTGACAGGTTTTCCTTGTGTGCATGCTTTGAAGTGTATTTCTTTAACCAGAAATTCTGTTTATGAATATATTGAGAATTACTTTACTGTTGAGTATTATCTAGCTTCATATTTACATTTGATCAATCCTATTCCAACTTTTGATAAGGAAGCAATTGAAGCTGAAGAATCATCTACTGTTCTTCCTCCTAAGCCTGTTCGTGGAGCTGGAAGGCCTAGGATGAATAGGATTGAAGGGGCTGATTTTCATGCTAAGCAAAATAGATGTGGAAAGTGTAAAAAACTAGGACATAACAGAAGGGGGTGTTCTTTTGAATAATTGAGTTGATTGTTTTAGTTCAATGTATTTGATTGGTTGTTCTATGAATACTTTGAGTTGAATAATTGAGTTGATTTTTTTAGTCCAAAGTATTTGATTTGTTCTTGTATGAATATTTGGTTGTTGTATGAATACTTTGAGTTGAATATTTGAATAATTGCATATGTTGAATTGGTTATGATCTGATTTTGATTATTTTTGGTTGTATGCAATTATTTATGTTTAACCGTTATTTGGAATACAATGTTGTTAGTTCTGTTAAAAAAGATAAATTGATATTTCTTTTTAATTGTTGTGTATAGTCTGTTTTTAAAACACAGTCCTGAGAAGAGCTCGCACGGTGTACTCAGCAATGACCTCAGGTTTCACATTAGTAGAGTCTGATCCAGGTGTAACCATGTTAGGCTTCAACAAAGTACCTTCCATTAGGACTTTGTGCTCGTTTAGGGCCTTGTAGCATGCAGCAAGCACTCTTTCAGTCACATCTGCACACCTGCCAATTTCAAGGCCATTCAATATGTTAATTAACTTTGTGGAACAAACAATATTAAGGTTCCAAATGAACAATCCAAAAACAGGAACAGGTTACTCTTTGCTAGCATTTCACGCATGAAGTTTTTCTCATTAATGAGTGTTGAGTACAGCAAAAAAAGGTAAATCATGTTCTCTCATGAGTTGATTTATTGCTAATTAACAGTAGCATTCTTGCTTTTGACCCATTGATTTTGTTTAACAAGTAAAATTAACAGACAACTACCCTGTCAATGTTATGGGATCCATCAACAAGAATCTCAGATTCGACAATGGGAACAAGCCCATTTCGAACCAAATCATCTGTAAATCCACGATTTTTACGCACAACGGTAGGAATACAAATCAAACAGAACAACTGGAGATCAGTATGACTAGTATATTGCTACCCAAAACATACTGTCAATAAAACATAAATTCGTTTATCTTTTTAACAGAGCATTAAAAACATTAGCCATTACAAATTCACTATCAATTACCATAATTTCATTATCAAATTTAAAATCAATTGTGTAAGTACTTGCTAGTTAACAATATACAAAAGCAACATAGACTGAAGTGATTATGTAGTTAATATTTCATTTTGACAGATGCATTGGTTCTAGACAGTCTTGCCTTCTTGGTTCACAATATCATAACAGTTTGACAATACATCCCATGGTACTTGGCGGACTGGAGATCGATAGCCTCTACAATCGGGGTCGTGGCATTTCTGATAGTAGCCACCTCTCTGGAAATCAACAATGTACGTAACATGATTACTTTTATGTTCTCTTCCAATTCGTTCACAATATCGACTTTTGGACATGCTATAAATTATGTAGCCATGTGCAGAAAACCAGTACCACCTTCTTATTTTACCCGAAATATTTCCATGAGAGGCAAAAGATGAAATTTTATCATCCAAAGCTGGAAAGGGAGATTTTCCTGAACAATAGGACTTGGGTATATTGCTTCCATAATCATGTAATGACTTATCTCCCTCGGTGTGGGTGCTATTATCATTGACCTCAGATTCAAAATGAAGAATTTTGCAACAGTCCAGATCCATTTTGCACTCTAATAGCTTATCAAAATCAGCATCTATTCTGCAAATAAGTGATTTGATAAACACTTGTTCCTCATTCAGATTCTTACATCCAAAGCGTCCGCTTGGCAGGAGTAAAGCATTCTTCCCTGCTTTTGATGAGAAAGGAAGACGAAAACAACGATTACGGGTATAAACTCCAGTATCAACAAAAAGAAGCTCCGTATTGTCTGATGAGCTTGAATCTTTTTTGATGTACAGTTTTTCAAACTGTGGATCACTTACTCTTAAATTTATTATGCATGAGCATACCTCAGAGATGAATGTTCCAACATGCGAGTTGTCTTTGAAGGCAATATTTGGGATATGAATGATCACATGTCGAGAGAACTTTTCTTCAGTAGATGAATCAAGCTCTAAAACCCAATCTTGATTTCCCTGGATTTTGTATTTGTCATTTAGCAGTTTGAAGGTGATAGATATCAGAATATCTACCATTTCATCGGCATTTTTTTCAGTGTTAATCTTTTTATTGAACTCCAGATCATAATACAAGTGGCAAGGCAGTCCGACTTGAATAACCTCATAATGGTGGCGTAACTTAGGATTCATGGTTTTGTACCTTCTCCAGAACTCATCATATGTAGAAACAAGGAACCTTCTTTGTGCAGTCAAATGATCTTGGTAGCAAAAAACGTAAGTGTTTGCATGTGTTTGGACAAATCTTAAAGCTTCTTCTTGTCTAGGAAAAGTAGCCCATACTACATCTTTTTGCTGTGTAGAACAACGGAATTAGAAAACATAATAATAAATATAAAACTATAAATTATCAATAACAGATAAAAGGATTTATATTTCTTAAAAGAGCAGTAGAAACTTATTTTTAAGATCAGTTACTACAAATTCACTATCAATTACTACAAATTCACATCAAATTTTCAATATCAGTTACTACAAATTCAGTATCAATTACTACAAATTCACATCAAATTTTCAATATCAGTTACTACAAATTCATCATGTAATTCATTAGTAATTTAAAATATACTCCCTAAAATCTATGATCAATGTAGTATCAGCTTTTACAAATTCATCACAAAATTCATTATCTAATTCTTAATATCACCCATTACAAATTCATCATCTCATTCATCAGTCATTACATTTTTATGGGCTGAAGAAGAGCTGCAAAACTTGTCAAGCCAGCAGTATGGTTCGTCGGATAGTATTTGTGCAGCTATCTGTGCTCTGAATGCATTAACTTGTTCAAGACTAATTTTTTCTGTAGTCTGCATTCCTTGTGCTATTTTTTCCATGAACATCATCACAAAAATTCCGCAGTCGTACCTGTATTTCTGAAGTTTAGTACTTTGAATATAATGATAAAACAGATTATCTTTTCTTTATTTTGATAATGAATTGTAATTAGTATTATGTTTATCTAAAACTAGTATGTGAGAAAATAATATTATCTAATTGGTAATATGTGTGTAGGTAGTTATTGTGTATTGTGATTTTTTATATAAAATTCTGAACTATCTTCAAAATTACCCAGTGCTTTGTTGAGCACAGTCAACATTTTTAAGCACTGAATTTTTCCTGAGAATTGTTTTGTGCCCTTCTTCTTGTAACTCTTTGTTTAGGTAGTTCACTACTGATTTCTGCAAATAGTGAAGGAAAATTAGAATAAATATAAACACATTTATCTTTTTTACTTTTTGTGTATTTTACTTACCACATTAATGACAAATTTTGTATGTCCACTTCTGCAGGTTTTTGATCTCGTGGTCAAGTGCAGAGAGTCGTAGTGGTTCCAAGTGCATTCTCCAACAACTAGTTCTAGCAGACTCCAATGATCATTGCCATGTATTGGGAATAATATGTTGCAACATAATGGATCTAAAAGTGTTCTTTTCATAAAAGGATTGAACATTTTTTTCTTGATATTTTCCAAGCTTCCATCCGTTGCGCTTTTCTGTAAAAAAATTGTTTTAGAAAATTTATGTTTTATAAAAAAATGTTAATTTGAGAATATAGTTCACTTACTGTCATAGTTGTGTTAACATAGATAATGCTATTTCTTTTTTCTAGTTGCTTTGTTTTTCGGAACCAAAACCAATCAATGATCTACATTTGAAAAATAATATGGATAAAGTATATAAATTATAATGAAGGAAAGTTTAGTTTGTTGTACTTACTTGACCACAAATACTTTGTTGATAGAGGAGGTCTTCTATCATCATTTTTGTTATGGTGATGAAGTTTTCATCATCACAACTAAATGCTTCATCGCTGGAAAATTGGACGGTTGTTAATAAAAGAAATTAAGTTTAGTACGTACTATGTTGTTTGCATTTGATAGTAAAACAAAATAGAAGCCTTTATGGAATTATTTATTAAAAGTTAAAGATAAATTAATTTAGCTTTTTTAGTTTTGTTTAGTTTTTGTTTATTTTTGAGCAAGTGTGTGAGTGTATAGTAGTTGATAGATGTACTGATAGGTGACCAAACTAAAACAGAACCAACACAGTACTAATAATTAATCTAACAGATTGTTGATATATAGTTTGTGTGAGTGAAAAGTAGTTTAATTACTTACTTGTTTCCTCCCAAAACTTTGAAAAAAAGTTTCACATTTTGTTGCTGTTCATCAGTTAGATGCTTCATGAGTGGACACTTTTCAACATTCTTTTGCTTCTTCTTTTTTTGTTCTTTAGAAATGACATCTTCAACAACAATTGGATTTTCTGCAGCAATTTCTTGACTATGTTGTTTGATATTTTCAAATTTTAAACAATCTTCGGTTTCTAGAATGCAATCTTGAGTTTCCATCAAATCAAAACATGGAAAGTTAGCAGAACTATTTATATGCATCATACCAACTATCTTTCTTTTATTCGTACCTTTATCAGCTTCACTTTTTTCTTTGAAATCATTTTTTTTCTCCACATTATGCTCTTCAAAATTTTCCAGCTTTTGAAGTTTCATTTCAAGATTGTGGAGTCTTTGTTCAGCCAGCTGTCTTGAATGTTGTTCCTCATTCAGTTGTTCTGCCATACTTTTCATCTCAGCAGATAAAAAGTTCACTTTCCTCTCTAACTCTTTTATGCTATTAGAGCAGTCTGTAGCATATTTGTCATATTCCAACCCAGTATATATATTTTTTGAAAAAAAGTGTTTTTCCTCTTTAGTTACATTTGCAAATTTCTTTAAAATCTACATGGAAGGTATTTGAAATTAAATTTGGACATGTAATATCTTTGAAATTCTATGAAGTTAGAAATCAGAAATTATTAAAAATATACAGGTAAAAAAATTTCAGACACTTGATAAATGGAAACAACATGCAGGCACATTCATATGGGAAGGAGAGAAGACTAGGAAAATCTATAATGCACACACAATAGTTGTTACGTATAAATATAGATATGTAATTAAATAACCTACAAACTACATAAATTTAGAACACTATCCCTATTAAATAAGACACATATAAACATATGTACTCATATAATTTTGTTTATCAACAAATATATATAGTTCATTATGTACTTAAATCATTTTCTATAAAAACATATATGCATTTATCTTTTTTAACTAGGGTTTAATTTAGTTGTATATTTTCTGTAATAAATTTAAATATGAGTAAATCAAGAAAAATGTTTAATATGTATAACTATATATCAAATATAAGTAATGCCTAAGTTGTTATAAAATCATTTACATTAACAGATAAATGTTTTTATCTTTTATAGCTTTTAAGCATGGTAAAATTAATGAAGAAATTTGGAGTTGGGCAGAAACTGAATTGTCCTTAAATCATTATGTATTTATGTATTAAAAGTAGCATACCTTATCATTGTCTATTTCATCAAGGTCCAAATCTTTTAATTTTGACAAGTCCCATTTTCTCATCCTTGGGATTTTGCTTTCCAAATTTTCTTTTTCATCGATGATTTGCGTCCTTTCACAAAACCAATACTGCCAATAAGACCATGCAAATAAGCATTAACATTTAACATTTTTGTAAAAAGCATTGGTATAAATTTATTTATATTTGCTTAAAGTTTTTAAATCATACCAGTAAGACCATAGTACATCCAGGTGTGCTTCTTGGATTAGCATAGTATTTTTGTACATTTTTCATGACATTTTCACATATTGCTCTCGGCCAAGAGATTGAGTTAAATTTTTTTAAGTTTAACAGCTTTGATAAGAAGCCCCACTACATGTAGTTCTGATTGTTAGGAAAGAAAAAAGTAATAATCAACAAGAGCAACAACAATTTGACTAAATCTTCATTCCCATTTTCTTCCTCTATCATTTTTTTCAACCTTCTTGTGACTGTCTTCTGGCTAATTATGTCATTTTCTTCGAAATTTGTAGTCAGAAACTCTGAAAACTCTCCATTGCTGTGGCCTTATTTGAAGTTGGTATTGGAAACAAATCCTCTCCAGATAAATTCATTCCAAATATAAGGCTAACTTCTTCAGGTGTGATTTTCAGCAGTTTGTTTCCAATTTTGAAAGCTTTTTCTTTAATACTGAAAGAAGTAATTAGTTGGTCTAAATTTGAAGCACTTTTCCGTATGTTTTGCCGTTCTGTGCCATTGGTGAGAAACATATTAAAAAATGTTTTTGAATGGCGTTTTGTTGATATAACTTTTTGCTTCTGAAGATAGAATGTTTTTTTCCTTTACCGTCATCATAACTTTGTACACAGCATCTAAATTACATCTGTATGTTCCACTGTACATATGTTTTTTCTGTCTTTTCAGCCTGTTTTGAATTTCATATTTGTCAACATCATCTGACTCATCTGTTTCAATATTTATTTCTTCAGAATCATAACTTGCTTCATTTAGTTTTTCTGAAATTGTTCCTTCGTCATCTGAGTTTGTTAGATGTTCTTTTTCAGTCATTTGTGAGATTTGCTGTGTTGGTTTAGCTTCATCCTACATTCATGAAAATAATATCATTAATTGGGATCCTAAATTTATTTCTGCATATTCATGAAGATAATATCATTTTTCTCAAGAATCATAATGCACATAAAGTATAATAAACACTTTTGTTGAGTAACTATGTAGTACTGATGGCTATTTTTTTTCCAAAGTATAGAAAGATAATATGTTTTATCTTTTTTAGGTGTTTAAGTAATGGTCATTTAGAAATCTGAAAACTTAAAGAGAATGAAACACAAAATAGCCATCAGAATATTAATTAAAAAAAAGATAAATTCTTTTATCTTTTTTAACAAAGCATTATCAACAAATTATCCATTACAAATTAGTGATCAGTTATTAGAATTTCATCATCACAATAGCCTTGAAGTAATAACATGTACAACATGTATGAATGCAGTGCACAATGCAGACTTATATGGTCAGAGAATCAAGCTACAACATTAACAAATAGTCAGATCCAAAAGTGAGAGTACAAAGAAGTGCACAGCATACACATAAGCAAATGCAACATGAAAACAAATCTAGATCAATGCAAATGAAGCAACCAAACCTGACTGAAGTGTTCAAATATTACATATATACATGTGTGTAACATCAAGTGAATATGCAACATCATACACATTGAAACCATAGTCCAACGCAGACATGTCGACAAGATAAGAATGCAAGTGCAGACAAGCTACAATATGACAGACTGCATTTAAAGCAACAACTCAACTCAGTGCACATCAACTCAATACAAACTACATGAAGTATATGGAATCTAGATTCCAATTTAATATGTATATACAAATTGAAGAGTACAACTAAATATTATACATAACATAAGTAGGAAAACAGTTACCAATGGAGTTGAAGATAAAGGTGATCTCTGGCTGTGTTGATCGCAGAATGGGCTAGATAAAGGTCTAATATTTATGCATTGGGTTCCAGCTTCATTTATAAATATGCACGTTGTTTTCTGTATGAATAACTTTGATTTTGATGACCTGGTGTGCATTTTTACGCTGCATAAAAATTGTCATACATAATGAAATGTTAGAAAGAGTGAAGAATAATTTTTTTGTACTTATAAGTTGATTAAGTATATTTATTTCGCATAAATCCTTCAGGACAATAGCAATTGACTTAAATTCTGTATTTATGATATTATATGTAGTAGCTGATATAAAAATTTCTAGGATTTATTCTGTATTTTAATGTTTTACATTAAAACATAAATGCTTTTATCTTTTCCAACTAGGGTTTAAATTAGTTGTATATTTTTTCTAATAACTTTAAATCATGATAAAAACAAAATCCTATCTAATAAGTAATTGTAATTATCAAACACAACTAGGGTTTAGCATGTAGTCTAAATATTTTACATTAATAGATAGATACGTTTATCTTTTTTAACAGCTAAACAATAACTTGTTCAGTTTAACACCTAGGGTTTAGTATCATCTGCCATTGAATATTAAGGTATGCTTAATTAAACAAATGTCGATTATTTTAAATTATAACAAGAACTAAAATACCTTAAATCTGTTATAAAAGCTATCATCAGCATCGTTAAGAATGAATATTTAACTATGATTTATCATCTAACTAAAACATTTACATCAAAATAAAATATAGCTTACTTGTTCCGCATTTAAGTTTAAGGTGATTGTAGAAATTGCTCAATGAAAGTATTTTAGTTTAAGTTGAAATCGATGAAGCAGAAATCGATGATGCTGAAGTAGAAATATTGGGAAGAGATATTGGTGGAAGAAGGGCATAAAGTAACATGTTTAAATTTTGTCCTGCAAACTAATTATTTTAAAGCTGTGTGCTACAAACTTATTGTTTGATGAAAGAAGGACCTTGCGGTAAAATTTCCCTATTGTAAAGGGGAATCATATATAGTTCATTATCTAATTAAATCGTTTTGTATAAAAACATAAATGCTTTTATCTTTTTTAAGTAGGGTGTAAATTTGCTGTATATCTTTTGTAATAACTTTTAAATCATGAAAAAATGGCAAACATGTATAACATATACTAGTCACTATTTAAGATAACTAAGGCTTAAGTTGATTTGAACCAGTTATAGGAAAAGATAAATATGTTTATCTTTCGTAGCTGTTGAACATAGGAACATTACAACATAACTGTGTTTACACAATACATACAATTTTTGAAGTACTGAAGTTAAAATTATGTTAAAGCAACTCAAAGATAAACAAACATGTTAAATCCATTACATTCTTGTATTAAATCATTTAGATTAAAAGATAAACAGATTTATATTTTTAAGCTGTTGAATATGAACAGTTTTACATCACGTTAAATCATTACAAAAACAACAAACACCTTACATGCATTACAAAAACTGTTATATATAAACACAATCAATAGAACTTATTTGTTACTTGTCAAACACAAGCAAAAACAACCCATAAATAGCAAAGAAAATCAATCAGTGAATGACTACTTACTTCAGCTAACAAAAACAATCGATATATAGCAAAAAAAAAACAATCGATGAACAACAAACAACAAAGATAAACAAGTATTTACTTGTTCAGCAACAAGTGAATAGAAATCACGTCTTGCAACTAGTGAATAGAAATCGCGTCTTAGTTTCTTCAGCTGAAGAAAAGTGAATCAATCGATATATAGCAAACAGTAGAAATAAACAACTACTTACTTGTTCAGCTGAGAAAAGTTAGGCGGTACGATTTCTTCAGCCAATCGATAATCCAACTGAGGCAATTTTGTTTCTAAGCCCTACTTTTGTTTTTCATTTGGAGGTTTGGTGGCAGATATGGATTAGCGAGAAGTAGAGGGTTTATTTTCGACCCGTGTCCTGGAAACTAATTTTTTTGAACACGTGTCCTAGAAAATAATTAGTTGATGGTAATAGGCCCTTATAGTGAAATTCCCCCCCATTCTGACCATGTGCGTGAACATTGAGGGAGAGTTCCCGGGCTTTGGTCGAGCTAAGGCGAGGAAAGGAGGTTGCTTTGACCATTTCTTGGTTGATAAGGGAAGCTTATGTCTTTGTTTGAAGTTTAGCATTGGAAAAAGTGAGTTAATATCACTTTAAAGTGGTTTTAAATTGACAAAATATTATAAAATATAAATTGTGGTTTATATTGTTTATACTTATGTATATTGCTTGTTGCATTTGATTCTCACTTGGAAGTGGAAGGCATAAGTAACCATTGTTTTGTAAGGGACAAAAGCAAGAGGAAATTGAAGTGTGTTTGTAGCGGATAGGTCGCTACGAAATACTACGAAGCACATACATATATGTGATTTACATGGTACTTTGTAGAGAGACCCTAAGGGTTTTCACGCCATTATCGATTTACTTTCATATGCATCTTGTTTATATAAATGTTTGATTATTGTTTGAGATGTTAAAATAGAAAAATGTTGAATAGTGGACTAGTCACGCTTTAGCACTTTGAAATCATGCTATTGCACTTTGAAATCCCATCTCCTTAAATCTTATTCTTGTTGCTCTTTTGCTTGTGTTTACGTCATTAAATATTTGGTCGTGCTTATGCGCTTTTAAAATGTTGTTTGAACTAAGTTTTGATAGCTTGAAAAAGGTTATAACACCTAAATCCAAAGAGTTTAAAAGTTAGAAAAGTTTTGGTCATGGTTTGCAGTTCGAAAGTCAAGTTTTAAAACAACTTTCGAATGGGTTTTGTTGATCCAAAGTTGTCTAAATTTTTCTGAGTGCATACTAGCCCATAGTATGTTGCTCTAAAAATATAATAAAGTATTCATACCTTGTAAAAATGTGGAGAAAATTTCATTCTGAATAGAACCGATTTAAAGGAATTTTCCATGCTCTTCCTAGCGGTAGTTTTGCATCACTATTTACAACTTTTATAAAATGGTTTTAAACTTGATTTTCCTTCCTCAGTCCTTTTAGCAAACTTTTCTAACATCTATTTAAGTATTTTAGAAGTGGTTTGGAATTTATATAAATATTTAAAAGAAGAAGTTTTTATTTTGAAAATAATAAAAGGAAATGGTTTTGAGTTCTATTATATAGTAAACTTGAGATTTTTATTTTAAGTTATATTTGAAATGGATATTTTAAAAACTATATTTCAAGTATTTTGTAGTTTATTGAAAGTGAAAAGGAAGCATGTATTACAACACCATTGTTACAATAAATATTTTTCGATAATGGAGAAAGAAGTTATGGATTATAATGTTTTTGTTATGATAAATGATTTTGAAAAGTAGAAAAGAATTTATGGATTATAACACTTTTGTTATAATAAATGATTTCGTAAGTTATTAAGAAAACTTATTACTTGACTTAATAAATGGTGATGTTCTTAAATATTTGGAGGAGTTTTGTTTTAAAGATAATAATAAGTTGATTTATAAATGATATTTTATGAATGAAAAATTATTTAAAAAGAACGTATTAAAGATAAAGGTATGTGTAATTGGTTTTAGGTTAATAGTAAACAATGTTTTAATGACATTTGTTTTTAACCCTTCTTTTTGATGCACTATAGAAATATAATTAGCACTTCAATGGAATATTTTAAAGAAGTGCTGTTAAAGTGTTTTACAAATATTTGCGATGTGAAATCAAGCACAAGTGTAAGTCAAATGTTTTTAAAGTTTAAAAGTTTGATTTTGTTCATGGAAAGTATTTAGTCTTATCCTTAGTACCAAACAACAAGAAAGTTGATTCGTTACTATTTGTGAGATTTAAAAACTGGAGTGCCTAGACAAGGCTAGGAGTAACCGGTGCTCTGATTTACTTGGCTTCGTTTTTAAGCGAGGGATGGTACGAGTTGGAAATTAAAGTTTGGTGATAAGAGTAAGAAATTTAATTTCCATAATCGATATCACTTATATGGAAAGGATTTAGGCATATAATTAACACTAAATACCGAGGTATGGAAACTCGTCTCTATCTCGAAAGGTAAGAATGTACGTCAAGGCAAGGTCTGAAAGGCAATAATGCCCCAACTTGTCTGGCTTCATTGCTAAGCGAGGGATAGTAGATGTTTGAAATCTATGGGTGGTGATAAGTGTATGAGATTTAATTTCCATATACAATCATTCTGTTATTCCCGATAGTTGATTTATTAATTGTCGATTCTGCTATCTTCTTTGTGTTTTGTCAATTGAAGATGATTTGTTGCTCGTTTGGAGTATTGATATCCTTTATCGAGAATGACTAAAAGAAAAGATCGAGTGGAAGCCAAGCTATGTGGGGTTGCTCCCATTAGGGTATCTTCATATCTACTCTAGATTGGATTCAGTTGTATGTGTGCAGAGATGTGAAATACTCAGATACTCGGTAAGGTTTGGCAGGGTCTGGCTTGGACGTGCCCGAGAGAGTCACAGAGTATATGACCCTCTCAAGTAAATTTGCTAGAGGTATACTTTAGGTAAAGGGGTGCACCCTCCCAGTCATTGTTGAAAAAATTCCTTTTCCTTGTTTTGATTCAAATCTGTGAAATGCTTTTCATAATTTCATTGAGAAGTGCCTTGTACTCTTCTCTCTGTTTAATTATTTGTGTCCATTCTTTAAGTTTGGAATTTGATATTGTTTGTGCCCATTCTTTCAAGTTTGGATTTTGTTCTGACTTGTTTCCATTTTTTGATGTTTGGATGTTGTTATTTGTGAGGTAAAACTCATTCCGTGTTTAGCAGCGTGATCTCACAGATTATTATATGCTCATCATATTTTATGAGTTTTCTCACGCTGGTTTTGAAAGCTGATCCAGGTGTTATTTTATTATAATGCTCGGGTCGGACAGAGTTTTTCTAAGTTGTCATTAGCGGTACATGGAACTTGTAACACCCCCGTAATTTGGTGTTAGTTATTTAATTAGTTAGTTAGTTAATTAATTAGGCTTCAAAAATGGAATTTATGCAAACGATTAATATGACCATGAAACTTGCACCATTCTGTTGGTGGTGCAATTCTGAGAAACTTTCATATTTGGAGTTTTGCAATCGGAGTCCAATCGAAGAAGTTACGGACGAAAAACGAATTCGGAACAAAAATAAATAAATAAGAAAAAGTAATATTTATTAGTTATCTGGGCCCCACAGGTTGACCCACGTATTAGAGTGGTCGACTAGGGGCGGTCGACCCTTAGGAAAGGGCGGTCGACCGCTTCATGTGTGGCAGCTCCAGTAAACCTAGGCCCTGTGCAGCTCAAATTTAATATATTTCGATCGAACAGTTCTGGTTGATTCTAGCGCCTATAAATTCAGCCCTAACCCTCCCTTCTCTTCTCATAATTTTCTAAAGGCAGTAGCAAAGCTCTGCCATTTCTCTTCCTCCACTATTTTTTAAATTATAAAATAATTTTTTTTAATTGTATATACAAATTGGAGAAGAATGGAAATCAAATAAGAGAAAAAAGAGCAAATCAACACACGTGATAACGAGGTATTATATATATATATATATATTTGTATTTATATATTTATGTTTTCCTCCAATCCCAAATCTCTTCTCAGATCTGTAATTCTTATGTATGTGTATACCCTTTTTATAAATATTTCTTGGATTATAAAGGATTTTGGGGATGAATCAAAGGTTCTATTTCAGATCTGGAGATTTGGATCGCTTTTAAAAGGTAAGTGGGAAATTTTATAGATTGTTATAATATGAAAATTATCCCGTTGATGTTTATTTGATTATTATGCCTAATTGGATAATTGTATATGAGTTGTAGGCAATAAATTGAATATAATCTGAATATAATAAATATCGCCTACATATTCTTATTTATGAATTGATTTAGAATTATTCACAACCTGATCTAGGAATCAGTCCCAAAGTATGAATTTAGAACATTGATTTGAATCCAGATATGAAATAGGTTATATAATAATGTTATGAATTTGGATTATTACCCTAATCTTGTTGGAATGTCAACTTCTCTATGTTTGGAATCGTTGGAATTTAGATCCATTTAATATTTGTAAATTAGTTTGATCTCTTTCCCTTTTAGGAAAAATACAGCGTATGATCTAGCAAGAAATAAATGCAAATGAAAAGAGAAAGAGACGTGTAAAGTATGATTTCATTATTGTTTACACTGTCTATTTCAGTAATAAAAAGAATGATTATTCCTTGTAATTTCGAACGATGTAATCTTTTATATTTTGAAAGTTAAATGTTTGTTTTGGACTAATTTATGGAAACTATAGCTGGATAATATTTTTAGATATGATTCTAACAATTGAACATGGAAAAGAATATTCTAGTGAAGATATGTAACTAAAATATATTTGATAAAAGTAGAAATTTGTATGTAACTTACTGCGCTTGTAGTAACTAAATAAAAAGCTAATAACGATGCTTACATGTATTATTTGCATTTAGGATAATTAATTAATGGAAAAGGAATTTAAAAGGTTGCAACTCCAATAAATGAGAAATAAATGGTAATAAATATGAGAGTTGCAATAACTTGATAGAGTTAGTGGATTAATGAGACTGATAAACAAAGAAGTTGAATTAATAATTTGAAATTTGTAATCATACATAAATGTCTTAGGAAATGTCCATTAGGATTTTATGGACAAATTGACATTTATGAGCATAGAACGGGGATTTATGGGAAGTGTTGGCATCAAAAATGGCCACCAACACCCAGTTATGTGAAAGCATCAATATCCAATCCAGTCACAGAAATATGAAGAGTAATAAATGAAGAAAAAATTAAAAACAATTAGAAAGCAAGTAAAGAGAGACACGGATTTATAGTGGTTCGGGTAATCCCGGCCTACATCTACTTCAAAGATTTTCCTTTTATTAATCTATACCGCTGATTACAGTTACAAATCTATGAAATCCAAGAATAATAGTGGCAAAGTTTAGCCTAGATAGAAGATAGAATGAAGCAGAAAAAGGATCCCTTTGTTGATGCCATGCCCGCCGTATTTACAGGAGAAGACATGAAAATATCTCGATCAAAACCTGGATCTAGAACCCGAAGCCAAGACAAGCCTGCCTAGAAAGTATGGGGTGCATCGGAGCCCATAATAGGGATCAACACTGATCCCTACTTTGGGGGAATCATCGGGTGCGATTCTTAAGGTGGGTCCTCCATGATGTTATCTTCGCGCTCTCCAAATTTCATGTCGATTGCACTTACGGATCTTGAGATATCGATCGATCATCGCCGCATTATGTCATGAACAGGGAAAAGGGTCGATCCCTATATAGTGATAGGGGTCGATCCCTCCAATTTACTCCTTCGGGGTTGCAATCCCTATGTTATGTTCCTTGTGTTGTAATATGTTTGTACTTCAAGTTTCATGTTGATAGCATCTGTAGATTTTGAGTTATTGATCGATCATTACTGCAGATTGAACTAAACCGATCCCTGAATAGGGACAGGGGCCAATCCCTCTATAGGGATAGGGGCATATCGCTCCTAGTTTCTCCATTTTTCATGTGATCCCTAGGGTAGACTCCCTAGTGTCCCCTCTTCTTATTCCTAAAGTTTTACTTCAATCTACTTTATGGTTATTGTGTTATAGAATAATCATCACTGAGCTGTGTTGTGTGCATCCTATTTAATCCAATCCCTTTACTCCAATCCCTCTATTCCTATCCCTATATTTTGATCCCTCTTCTAGGGGATTGGTTCCACACTTAGCCATTTTTTGAGTGTTGTCCATTCGAATCCATTCAACTATAGTCCATAGTTTCAAATATAATCGATCTCCATTCTTGATAACTATCTCTTCGGCCTTTCTACCTTGATGATCGTGAAGTCTATTGAGTTAAATCTGCTTGTGTACTGCCTTGGCAAAAGGCGGGTTAACACATTACTCCCAAAACATGCCTTGCGACAGGAAGGTATGTTTTGAGTTGCCATAAATCCAAAATCCAAAGTCCAAATCCATCGATAGCCAGATTATCCAATCCGTTGCCAATTCAAATCCATGATCTCTTCGGATCAGTAGTGAAATCCATGATCATTCCGAGTCGATATCCAATTCCAAATTTGCGATCCCACTAGATTGTTTTATCCAAATCCGTGTCCCTCCAATGCCAAATCCATCGCTGTTCAAGGCTGATATCCAAATCCATGACCTTTCCGAGTCGTTATCTAAATTCATAACTGTTCGAAATCCTGGAAGTCATTAAGACAGTCCATGATCTCTCTGGATCGTTATTCAAGCTTATGGTCTCTCCAGACTAATCGATGGTCTCTCCGAACCCTTTCTGGACACCATCATGTCACTCTTTGGTGAAGGGGAACAACAACAAGTAAGTCGATCCTATTGCTCTCCAATGAAGCAGCATAATTTCCTACACTCTGGTTCAGTGTCTCTGAACATTAAAGATGTCCTGGCCTTCCTTGGCCGATCATAGCCTCTCTGGGCTCCTGTCGGACCCCATCCAGTCGCTCTCCGACGAAAGGAGGAACAACGATAAATGAGTCGATCCTGTCACTCTCCGGCAAAGCAACTCACTTCTTGCACTCTGGTCCCTGACTCTCCGACTAAGAACATAAAGCGATCAATTCCGTACTGACTTCCTTTCTCCAGCCTCGACTCTTCAGTCGAGGGCTTAATCCATGTATAAGTCCATCTTCTCGCTCTCTGGTGAAAGGACTCGCACCCTGCAGTTATTGATCTATCTCTTCGGTCGGGACAATAACCATGACCCGTTTTATTCATCGCATTAATGCGGATCAAAAATAAATTAACAAATAAGAGTTTGTACAACCAAAAGCTCAGAAAGCAAGAAAACCAAAAGGTGCCTATCCGGGCACGACGGTTCATCATCATCTCAGAGCATGCCTAGGGACTAACCTCAATCCCATACATGACTAAGTGACTTAGCCATTTTATTATGGAGTTTTATTGTTTATTTCATGCCATCCCGATTAAGAGATGATGATCTGACGCCTCGATCCAAGGCCATTTCCATTTGATGCAGACGGTGGCCGCACCTGTCCTACCGCCGCAGCCCGAGTCCTAACATATTGTGGTATCCTGCCATCCCTGACATGCTCCTCAATCATATCTCGGAGATGCCTGCATTCATCCGTAGTATGTCCATCCAATTCGTTGAACATGCAGTACTTTCCAGTCCTACGTTCCCGCTCCATAGGATCCCTTCTAGCCAGTTTCTGATAGGGAGTTGCCTCCTTGTATCCAGATAAATCCGCTCTAAAGCTTTCATCAATTTCGAATAAGAGGAGAACTTCGGCTCCCGCTCTCTCCTTTGCCTTTTTGATCCGTCATATCCATCGTCCGTTTTTGTTTGCCCTTATCCTTACTCGGACCTTCTACAGATGGCCCTTCACCACTCACAACATTCACTTCCAGTTTATCGGTTTGCACGTCCTCCTACCACAAGAACCTCTCAGCTTTGTGGTAAAATTACCCGAGATCCATTAGTGGATCCCGTTCCAATGCTACATTGAAACCCGTGTCGTCGGCAATTCTAAATACCGCTGCCATCAAAACCATCGATGGATTTGGCCGATCCACTGAAGCAACTGCCGCATTAAACCATGTTAGAAAATTCCTCAGAGACTCTCATGTTCTCTATTTCAGTGTTGCCAATGTCATTGCATTCTTAGGTCTCACGATTTGGACCCAAAACTGCCTTATGAACTGATCTACCGACTCGCTCCATGTCCTTACTGAACCATTCTCTAGCTACCTAAACCAGAGCACAGCTAAATCCATCAGATAAAGTGGAAAACCCTTGCCATGACCTCCTTTGATGCTCCGGTACTTCTATGTGCCATATATATCTCTTCATATACATAGTCGGGTCCGACTTTCTGTCGTATACTTCCAGCATTGTAGATTAAACTTTGGTGGATTCCTAACATTCCTGGTATTAAGAGCGAATGTACTTCTCTTTATATCCTCCAGATCCCTGTTCACCAATCCTTTATGCATAGATCGCCTGATCATCTCTACAAACATGTCATTGGTCTCCCGTGGTAGCATTCTATCATCATTTCCAAACTGCCCCCCGAGCCCATAAGGGAATTCCGGAACGTACTCCTCTAGACGAGCATCCAACTTTCAATTCACACAAAGCTCCATAGAATCGACTGCAGGTCCTCTAGCATTGCGATTGACTAGACCTAGGGGCATGCCCCTAAGCCTTTGGGGTTCAAGGTCGATCCCACTAAGATGGTCGGGGACTGCCTCTGGCTGCTCTGTTCCATTCCTTTATCCAATAGCTCCACCTCGATATTGCAGGATCTGATTTCCAATTTACTACTTCAAATCCTTTATCAAGTTGTCATTAGCTCATACTACTCTATTCCCTTGGTTCTGTGCTCCAGCCTATCTAATCTTTCAGAGTAGATTCTACATCATCTCCTCCTGTCTTTTCAGCATCCTTTCCTGTATAGCATTCATTATCATTTCCATTTCATCCCTGGTGATGTAGATAAATGATGATTAGCTCCAGCTCCTGAGGAAGCCTTCAGCCTCCCTCCATGATGGCTCCTTTACGGTAGCGGTCTCCTTATTATTGTCTAACCATTGCTCCAAATCTAAGCTCTAGATCTTTTCCAAACTCTGAATCCTAATTCGAAATCGCTTTCTCAATGAAAGCATTAAAATGTTGGCATCAAAAATGGCCATCAACACCTAGTTATGTGAAAGCACCAATATCCAATCTAATCACAAAAATATGAAGAAAAATAAATGAAGAACAAAATTAAAATAATAAGAAAGCAAGTAAAGAGAGATACAGATTTATAGTGGTTCGGCTAACTCCGGCCTACGTCCACTTCAATTATTTTACTTTTTTTAGTTTATAATGCCGATTACAGTTTCAAATCCTTGAAATCCAAGAATAAAAATGGTAGAGTATAGCCTAGATAGAAGACAGAATGAATCAGAAAAAGATCCCTTTGCTGATGCCATGCCGGTTGTATTTATAGGAGAAGACTTGAAAATATCTCGCTCAAAACCCGGATTTGGAACCCTGAAGCCAAGATGAGCCTGCCCAAAAAGTTTGGGGCCCACCGGAGCCAAAAATATGAATCTTTTCCAATCTCTATTTTAGGGAATGGTGGGTCTCCCATGATGTTATCTTCTTGCTCTCCAAATTTCATGTCGATTGCACTTATGGATCTCGAGATATCGATCGATCATCGCAGCATTATGTCGTGAACAAGGTCGAGGGTCGATCCCTATATAGGGATAGGGGCTGAATCCTCCAAGTTTCTCCTTTGGGGTTGCGATCCCTGTGGTATGTTCCTTGTGTTGTAATATGCTTGTACTCCAAGTTTCACGTTGATAGCATCTGTAGATTTTGAGTTATTGACCAATTATTAATGCAAATTCAACTAAACCGATCCCTGAATAGGGATAGGGGCCAATCCCTCTATAGGGATAGGGGCATATCGCTCCTAGTTTCTCCATTTGTCATGCGATCCCTAGGGTAGGCTCCCTAGTGTCCTCTTTTCTTATTCCCAAAGTTTCACTTCAATCCGCCTTGTGGTTATTGAGTTATAGAGCGATCATCAATGAGATGTGTTGTGTGCATCCTATTGAATCTGATCCCTTTACTCCAATCCCACTATTCCGATCCCTCTTCTTGGGGAAGTATTGGTTCCATACTTAGCCATTTTTTGAGTACTGTCCATCCAAACCCATTCAACTATAGTCTATAGTTTCAAATATAATCGATCTCCAATCCTGGTAACCATCTCTCCGGGCTTTCTGCCTTAATGATCGTGAAGTCTGTTGGGTTAAATCCGCTAGTGTACTGCCTTGGCAAAAGGCGGGTTAACAGGTGGATAAGTATTTAGCGTAAATCTTATTACCTTAAATAAAAAGGGAATTAGTAAGAAAAGTCAAATGCCTACCAAAGATAATATAAGTAAAGACTTATGATGGTTAATTTGACTTAGTAGGTTAGTGATGCGAGGTCAGTTGAGTCACTCAACAGAAGACTGCCCTTCACTTTGAGGCTACCAGCAGTCGGGTGAACTTACTACTGATGTGAGATATCACTAATCCTAGGACTAGTGATGACGTGCCAGATTGGGCCTGCTTTCTTAATTGAAATGTATTAAAAGGTCCAAATTTGGAATTAGGAGCGGTGATGGATATCTCCATAAGAGTTCGATTTTGGTTTGAGGTTTTAAGTGGCTTTTGGGTCCACCTCTCTCTTAAAAGGAAGTTTTAAGCAACCTAGTTAGATTCCAAATAAATGAGGATGTCTCTAAAAGGGTTTACTCCAGTGTTGAGGTATTAAGTGGTTGTAGGGCCCGCCTCCCTATCGAAAGAAGTAACCTAATGAGATTGCATATTTATAATTAAAAGTGATAGTGGATATCTCGGGAAGGGTTTACTTCAGGTATGGGGTCTCAAGTGATTGTAGGGTTCGCCTCTTTCCTATAAAAGAAGTATTAAGTAGCCCAATGAGATTTCCAAGCAATGTTATCTAGATAGTACCAGTGAGGATTCCGCCTTGGAAATAGGTATTAAATGATGGGGTCTGCCTTAATTAAGGTATTAAATGATTAGAGTCTGCCTATTTTCCAGTAAAAGTTATTAAGTGGCTTGAGTACAGTCTTTCACATTGCTAAGGCCATAATAACGATAGTACCATTGAGGAGCATGCCTTGGAAATAGGTATTAAATGATGGGGCCAGCCTTAGTTAAGGTATTAAATGACTAGAGTGTACCTATTTTCCAATAAAAAGTATTAAGTGGCTTGGGTACTGTCTCTTATATGGCTACAATTTTATTAGCAATAGATGCGGTAATAGTTGGACATTAAATGTCGGAGCCTTAAATAGTGGTTAGAGGTTTTAGTAGCTAGGATCCACCAACCATTGACAACATTGTTAGGAAACCACCTTGGGAATGGTCTTACATGACGGGGTCTACCTTGATTTAGGTCTTAAATGATGGGGTCTACCTTGATTGAGGTTTAAATGGCAGAGTCTGCCTATTTTCTTTTAAAAGTATTTTGTGATGATTATAGAATCCCGCTTCATATTTAGAAGTATTAAGTGGCAAATGGGTTTGGAAGTATTGGGTGGTTGATAAGGCTTCATCAGTGTTTTGTACCTTGGGAAGCGGTAGGTAACTAATCGTGTGTGCAATGCAAGGTTGGATTAGAGTTGCTAACCTTAATTGACATAACAATTAAATGGAAACCAATTCATATAAATTTATCTTTTGGACAGTTTATATTTCCAGTCACTTGAATGTTGCTCTGACCCCCTCCTTATTACAACCCATAGGAAATATTTAGAAGAACAGATCACTGGAGCTGGATGTGCTTTGTTGTTAGAGAAGTATTCTTTTCTCTCATGCTCAATGCTGATGTGACATTCTGTTATCCAAGGGATACCATATATTCCAAGGTAGTAGTTATAGTCTATATTCTTATCCTATTACTGTTTCTACTATGAGTTTAGATTTCTATCAATCTCTGATAATGCTCATGTTTATTTGCTGGTACCAAATCCAATGATCTATGCTCTGATGGACTTGGATTTCGATTTTTGCCAAAATTTAGGCCCATTAAGGTACGGGTGGTTACAAAACTCATGGAGTAGAGCTGGATGTCCACCTTCCATAGTATTCTTATTTTCCATTTGTATTATTATGTATATCCATCAGCAATTGTAAGGTCAGGGAGTTATAACCGTCGAAGCCGACGAGGTTTGCTTTTAACTCTAATATACCATGTATCTTAGAGTGACAACTTTTACTGTCATTGTTATATTATATTTCATTGTTTTGCTGTGAGATTCTGTTTCTCCCCATGTTCTTTTTCTTTACATTTTACCCTGGCAATCCGCCTTTCTGGCACTTGGATGCTCGGCATTCTAATACCGTATATGTATTATGTGCTAACTTTCGAGGGTCGAAAAGGTGGGTCATTACACGTCTTGTCTCGACTTTACCATGAAATTTCCAAACGTAGTAGTCTGGCATACAACCCTTTGTATGAAAATGTGTTTCATATTCCTGGAGGTTCACACATTGACATTTACTACGCGGACACTTGATTTCTTTCACGTTTATCATTAGAAGCAACCTTTAGGAATGCTTCCATACCTTAACGACATTGCAACGGTACATTTTTTCGAACTTCTTATACATCCAACTCCAAGCATTCAAATAAATCATCTTGTAACCTATGAAAATAAACAAAAAAAAATATTATACACCATTATGTTTTATTCTATAATATAAATACTGTACAATATTGTTTTATTTTACTAATTTTAATTATTAATATCATATACTATTAATTTTTATTATTAATATCATATATGGTTAATTTTTATTTTATTATTAATACCACATAGTAAAACTATCTTTTACTAATATCATATAATAATATTTATTAATCACTAATTTTTAAAATATATTAATTAATACCACATTTACCACACAGAAGTGGAGCGAAGATGGTGACGACTTGCTGTTGACGACATGAGGTGGGTTTGTGGTAGAATTTTTGATGGCAATGATGAGATGGCAATGACAATAGGATGAGGCGGGTTCATGAACAAAACCGATATGGCAATGACGATAGGAGGTGAGTTAGTAGAGTACGATGATGGTGTAGGAAGAGAGGATGGTTTTGGTGTAATTTTTGATTTTAAGGGAAATGAAAGCGGTAATGGGGTACGGGCCTACGTTATACTGGAACTATGTCATCGTTAAGTCGTCGAAATTTTCGATGACATACCTACGACTATTATGACATAGGGAAAGTATTTTGGTTGTTCTTATTTAGTCATCGAAATGTTAGATGATATATCAGCAGCTTATATCTTTTGACCTTCTATCGATGACTTACAGATGATAATGCCTCATGTCGTTAGTATGTCATCGCCAGCCCTTTATAGGTATATTGTCGTTTTCTAGCAATGCTAATGAAGTACCCATCAATCTTACTATATTATGCTCTAGGTGCAAGTTTGAGCTTATATAATGCTTTTCTTAACTATAAAACTTTTCCTTCTTTCTTCATGAATCTTCTGGTTCCTCAACATAAACCTATTGGTTCGGGTGCATTAGCAATGGGGTATAAAGAGAAAATTTGAGAAATGATAATTTTTATTAATTTTGCGCTAGATATTATTTTGTATTTACATGAATAATGTTTTTACATTAAATCATATTTAACAGACATTAGTCAAATGAGTTTGTTATATTAATTTAATTATGTTTTATTTCATATCTATAGCTTCCATGTATGTATGTGTATATTAAGATTCAAATCCATATATATTTATATTAAGATTTTATTTCATTCAATTTTATTATATTATATTGTATCTATTAGCAATTCATATTCATAATGTGAATACTGTAGATGGTACAAACCAACATAGGGCACTAATATAGACATCAGTATATGATAGATACACACACACACACACCCATGTGTGTGTGTAAATAACCATTACAACTTATGGTTATATAAGGAAAACAATACCAAGAATTATTTTTAACACATTTGAATGATCTTGTGATGGTAGGTAATATTATACATACATACATATATGCATGCATATATGTATGTATAATAGTATATATGTGTGTGTATAGATATATATACAAATTTAATTTTGGCCACATATATAAAATATAAATAATTTTATTTTCGATTTATAAATATCCAAATATAATATAAATATATTCATCCTATTATAATATATATGTGTGTGTCTATGTGAGTTAATATCTAAGTACTGATTTGATGACAACAACCATATAAATATTACTATTAATGTTTCTTCAAGTTGTGCATTATTTTTAGATATATCATGGAGACATTTTATAGAGATAAAGAAGGAAACTCAATGCAATCAGGGAAAATGGAAGAGAAAAACAGACTTAAGACGGATATAACACAAATACTCCAATGACATAGATATTTGAAGAGTTCAACGAGTCAGTTTGAGTCTTAGATATTTGGAAAAGCACCCAAAGCAAATACCCTTGAAATTATTCTTTCATTCAAATATATTTAATTCCTAAAATCTTCTTATCAATATACAATTTGACTTCTAAAAAGTGGATGTCTCAATCTGAATTTTTTTTGAACAAGATTTGGGCCTTTATTGCTGACAAAGCAATTCAGTAAATATTTACAAAGGAGAACGACACCGAAAATCACCCACATAAAACTGTACGTACACACACAAAATATACAGAAATGGGTCAAAACCTTCTGAGGGAAAAATCCATGCACGGTTCGACAAGCAAAGCCTAACAAAAAATATAAGAGTGGAATGATCGGTTCATAGCAAACAAGCGACATCATTCAACTCTTTACTTTCCTAAATTAAACACGCATTAGCCATAACATGCAACACCTTTTTTGCTCAGACAGAGAAAAACGAATCAATGGAAAATAAAAGCAGGCAAAAGGATGGTTTATCTCCGCCATCTTTAAAATCTGACAGGGAACTGGATTACAATCACTTCATGATAGGCGGTGTAACTCTTCCATCAATAGGCTTGAGATTACAACATGGGAACTTGCTTTCAATCGCTCCTTAGCATCTGACATTAGTCTCAGGACGTCCACTCGTTCACCAAAAACATCGATCCATGATTATGGAGGTGGAATCATCGATAGGTGGGATAGAACTTTACCTGGAATTGAGTTGTAATAATAAATTGTAACATAAACAGGTGAGAATACATACTGAAACAGCAAGTTCAGGTGAGAAAGTCGATGGTTCATGATCAGGTAAAATCACTCAAATTAGGCGACCTACTGTTTGCAAATTTCCCAGTTTATCAGGTTGTTCTCATTAGGATAGTGCTTTAAAATATTTCTCTTATGCTAGTGTAAGCTTGAATTTATTAACAAACTAGTGCGAACCCATGCTACACACATGGATTGCATAAAATATGAGTAAATAATGCATTGATTGAGGTTTAGCTAAATGAACATGATATTATTTGTGGGTAGATCATAGATCTTTTTCATGTTATAATCATCTTTTTCATACAGTTCTAATTAATTTAGATATTATATCATTATTCTACATTAATAATTTGTTTTAAGGAATGTTTGATACCATAGAAAACATTTTCATTCTTGATAGTTATTAAAAAAGCTTATGTGCGAACTTGGACAATTAACACCGGTAGCAAAATATAATGACCATGAAGTAATTTTAAAGCACCCGAACCTTAATACAGTAATTTACTTTGATATCAACACGGTTTGTGAATATAATCATACATTATTCATTAAATGAAATCATATGTATGAGACACCGACAGAAAGGGAAAACAATTCACCAAATTAAAAGCCGTAATGAACATAAAATTAGGTTGAATAATGTGACGATTGTATAATTACCAACATTTGCCTCCTTATTCATATTTAATCTACATAGACTAAAATTAGGTTAAATAATGTGAAAATAAAACTAAGCGATAAATTCTTGTATAGTTCACAATTTATACTATAATGTGTGTTGCAAATACAATATTGAGACACTGTAATTTATTCATAACTGAAACATGTGTTGCCCAAAGTATCTCTATAGCTATATCTCACTTTGGTAAAACTTCCAAATATTGTATAACTTTATATCTGTATGAATTCACTTTTGAGGTATGCAAACTGCATAAGATGGTCACATATCCATTACAGAAACATCAAAGTATCATCTAGATATGATATGAATTTTTTTAAAAAGCTAACTTTCTAATATACAAAGTCTAAAAGGGTTTATATTAGAATTACAGTGATGTTTGTAATGAAATATAAACTGAAAGTACAATGTTTTTACTTGAGCTTCATGAAGCATATTTTGAAATGAGCTATTCAAAATGAGCAATGTTGTCATTAATATATGGTTGTATTGTATGGTTAGGCTGAAGCATCCAAGTGACAAACTAACGAAGTTGTTCAAGATTATGAGTCTGGTCCAGTTCGACAGTTGTTTGCGCACTCAGACGGGCAACTGCAAGCTACTATCAGGTTCATTTATGCCACTTTTGCCTCTGATTTTAATGCTGGGCTGATTTTCTAGAAAGGAACAATTTGGTAAAAAATAACAAAACAGGGACCTAATTTACATAGGTTTATTAGCAGGGACTTTTTGTGCATGAGCTTTGAGAATATGGACCTTTGGTCCAAAACCCCATTATAAAAGCCTTTATTTTATTATGATAGCTCAAAATAAGCAAAATTTGGAGATTGCAATGATGTGATAATGTCTTCACTCGTCATATTTATATAGAAAACGCTATATAGATAATCAGATTTTATATCACATGATTTAATATAGGTAGGTACATATTTGATACCGCTTAATACAGACTGTTTTGCTAAATCTTCAAAAGATGCCACATTATTCATGTTTTAAATAACCACTAATTTTAAATTTGGAAATAACATAGTATTCATTTATTTGCCTTACTTAATGTATCTTAATTAATGAATAATATATTGTACATGTATATGTTTTTATCTTCTATGCCATCTTAATTGATATTTATGCTAAAAACAATAGATATCATAGTCGATAAATTAGGTGAAAAGAGAAAAGGCAAATACATTCTAGTCTTGATCCTCCTTTCCTAAACACAATATAATTGTAATCATTTAGGAAATGTACATTCACAATTACCACAAAGTTAAAAGTAAATTCATTCATATAATAAAACAAATATGTGGATTTATTGTCTAATCAATATTAAATAGTTGGATGTCTCGCTCAAAGGCCATGTACTAAATACATGTTATATATGGCACATCTTGCTTTGAATATGGAACTCTGCTATGAGTTTATTTGCGCATCATGAGATTTAGGTTTTGTGGACATTAGGTTAATTGACTAAGTTTTAAGTACAATATCACCAATAACGGGGTAATCTCGACACAAATTGCCACTATAGACCCCTATCAAGTATGAGCCTTGTGCACTGGGTAGATAATGATGATTATCTAACTTTGCATTGTCAAGTGGATTCACTTAATAAATGTTATTCACTCAACAGCAGTTATCCACTTATTATGTATGCTTCCATTAACTACAACCGAAAAATCTTACTTAGTTTCATAATTTCTTATAACAAAATTTTCTTATTTAAAGTAAGGACGGGTAATCGTACTTAAGCAATAATAAATTATTATTTAATTTAAATTAATCAAATCCTACTAATAAATAAGAAATCCAAATTTGACCTTGATTCTTTCCACCACCATTTATTTGATCCTTGTCTTATATTAGACATTCATTCACATTTCGTACGTACTGCAATATGTTTTTTGGTTGCCATAAAATCTTTTTTAGTGTATTTTTTATTATTTTTTAACAAAACACTCAAGTGCAGCAAGCTGAGTGTATGTACTAAATTATGCTGATAGCTTATAATCATGAAAAAAGTTTCCTAGTAGGATATCTAGTACTCCAATGCATACCCAAGCTACATATGAAATTTTTTTCTCTTATATACCCTTTTTACAACTGTTGGTAAAACTTAAGTACAATAGTCAGGACCTGAGTTTTCAAAATAAATAAGCATCTAGGAATACCATTATAAATAAAACTAAATACTTAATGTGGAAAAAAAATTCTACATTACAAAACACATTGTTGGTCTTGGTCATTCATACCACTTAGACATAGGAGAGGCGAAGCTTTCAGAATGGTAAAGCCAGCTTGTTAACATTGTCCAAAAAACATTGAACAACAGTTAATAAGCTTGATGGGTTCATCATCATATATAAACTTCATCGCCTACCATTGCAACTACAATTAAACAGCAGCTAGCATTAGAAATCACTTCATCATCCTTTACAGATGGATGCCAAGTGTAGTTTCACATGATTAGTTAGTAGTATATAATTAAATGAAAAAACATAGGTAATAGCAATGTGCCTAGCAAGAAAATTGTCCATGTACTGAAAAGTCAAGGGCATTCAATTAAGAAGTTTGCAATGGTATACTATTCAAAACGTTGTCTAATACACGTGGAAAAAAATATCACATAACCAAAACTAATTGATATCAAATTTATTTTTATATGAGATAACTAATAAGTTATCTAAGCTTGTTCGATACCTAGCTAGCATATTTGGCTACAACAACTGTAAAAAACAAAAATCTGATTCACTTGGATAATTAAGTGTGTATGTGTGTCGTTACAACTAAAAAATAGACTCAAAAATCATAAACACCACAAAAAAATGATGCAGAGTATGTCCTTGTAGAAGAGAAATTGGAAAGAGGTAAATATGTGTCTTCTTTTTCATAAAAGTGGAGTAACCAGAAAGGAAAGTTATAGCTCAACTATGATTGATGGAGATAGACTTGAATTTGCTGCTGCGAAGAACATTTCTCATGTAGAGTTCGAAAAGATTTATGCAATGATAAATGTGGCGGATGATAAGTTAAGCAATGCATGATATGTAGCAAAAGTATCAGTTGTTTTACTAAATATGGATAAAACAAAAACTATATATCAGTTTAATAAAAAAAATTATATGGTTAGTGAATCAACTATATTACAGTAAACACATCTTAGCCAAAAACTGCACTAAACCATAAAAACCGATTACTACAGATTGGACTACTGGCTACATAAGTAAATCACCTTTCCTCGGCGAACTAATAGCTTGCAGAATGTGGTATTCAAAGGTGAATGGTTCTAAAGTAGAATATTTATTATACACGGTTAGATATTTTTAGGATTTAATCAATTAATCAATATATGTAATTTTTATTAAGATCTAATAGGTAATATAGAAATTATAAACCCTTCATGTTATCAGCTCTAAAAATAGTGGCTATCACAAACTTGTAATAAAATGATAATACTCAACATAATGCTGATTACTATAGAAAAACCCTTCATGTCATTAACTCTAAATAAACTGGCTATCCAAAATTTGCAATATATTTACCATCTTAACATGTGTGGCTTGACACATGATTTTAAATTGCATTATTTCAATAAATTATTAATAGCATTATTTAAGCATGTTCATAAAGGTATCAGTTAAGTTGTATGCTTCTTTTTGTTATGAAATATAGTAGCTTACTAACTATAGATGAGTAGTTCCATAATGAAACATATCCATTATATAATTAATAAGAGACGGTTATATGAAAGAGAACCAAACAGTAAATTTGGACAATGTAGTGGAATTTGTACCCCAAACCAACTAAAGTGTATTGAAATTAAACCGTATTCTCCAGGTGTATTTCAAATCCTAATAGTAAAATGGTCCACTCATTTAGTTTTATACATCCAAAGATTATTAGTTTACAGCCATACATTTCACATAAAAACAAAAAGAAGATATTTCATAAGAATATTGAGTAAATAGACTTTCATTAAATTATAAAATGTTAACACAAAAAAGCATGTTAGTAAAAATTCAAGCAACTGAAATGAATAAATTATTTTCCTAGCCTTTCTTTCTTTTATATTCAAAAATGACAGTTGTATCAGAACATTGTCAAACATTAAGATGAAATGACATGCTTACATTGCTATGTAGCGCCCACCAGCAAAGACAAAATCTTAGTTGCTAGATGCGACAAATAAAAAGCAATTTGTATGACGTTAAAGTTAAGTAACATAATGAGAACATTTACTCATCCTAATAGAACACCTATGCATAGAAATGAATATTCAGACATGTCAACTGAATTGATAACTGACATTTAGCATTAGGATAAGTTATGTTATAAGTTGTATAAATCAATAATGAAGAACTTTTCAAACATGATTTAGCTAAGTGATTTTCTTTATTCATCAAAGTGTGGAATTTCATAGGTAATATAAAGAATCATAAAAATTGAATTTAGTTAAGTGGTTTTCTTTATTCATCGGAATGTGGAAATTCATATGCATAATATAGAATGATTGCATAATTCATCGCAGTTAAAGATTAATAACTATCAAATTAATGTAATGTGGTTATTCAACAAACATAATGATTATGAAGAATGAATAGACCTTTTTTTAAAACCGAATCAGATTCAACATAGCTATAATTTACAAAATAGATTAAAAGGAATCAATTATGAATCGTAACAAAAATAGCACTTGTACATTAAAAAGCAGTATGCCTACCCACAGTAATCAAAGTCTTAGCTCCACCTCACTTTACAATTGTAGGAGAAGTGAGCCAACAGATGATGCGTGGACAAATTTATATATTCATTACATCGTTCTCTTTGGTGAATTTGAAAATTGAAATTAGGGTTAGGTTGGGATGGGGGTTCGAAGGAATTGAAAAGTCTAAGTTGGGACGATTGAGTGGTTTTGGAGAATAAGAAAGGAAGCAGAGAGCAGGGTATGAGAAGAAGAAATGTAAAACGTGACTGTTCATTTTCCAGAATATCCAGATAGCTTGTGCGCTCTTGAAATGTAACTCACTAATAATAGTATAGTATAGATTACATTATCGGAGTTGTGAATAGAGTTAAAAACCTTATTTTTTTTCTTTCACGCCAAATACACTAGACAATGGTTGATAGGGCTACATGAGCTACGTCAGTGCTTCTATTGCAAGTTGCGAATCTGAGGTTTATGTTAGTGATCTCAGATTGTAGTAGAAGAGGGTCAGTTTGTGTCGTTGGCCACAAAAGACACCACTTCCAAATGGTAGACAAGAATTGACACTTAAAGAAAACGATAATTGTTCTAAGTATGTTAACATACTCCTAGGTCAAAGTTGACATATAAACATAAACATTGGCATATCCTTTTAACTATGTCGACAAAGAGGCATACATGTTGACATAACCAAATGAGTATGTCGACATACTAGTCATAAGACAGATTTTTTTAATTTAAATGATAGGAAACTCATCCTTTCGCCACATGTCTCTTCATTCTCTATGTAAAGGCTCTGGAAAATGAATTTTTACATACAATTCTCTCACTTTCTCTTACTCTTTCATCTCTATTCTTCTGTAAGAATGTTCCATTATATATTCTTGCACTTTCTTTGCTAATCCGTAATACTTTACTCTAATTCTTCAAGGACCTGTAAACCACACTATATCAGAGAGATTTTGTACTTGCATTATCAATCATTCTCTCTGGTTTCATTCTATTCCTCAAAGATTTTAAAATTATACTATCGTTGGAGGTCAACTCATTGGCTTTTAGTGCTAAATATAAGATGACTAACTTTCCATAAATATGTCAACATTTTAGCACTAATTATCATATTTGTTTTATGTTATTTAATGGCACTGATAAAGAAATCCCTTGCATAAAACAAAGTCTTTTTAAAAAAATCGGAAAACCAATTTCATAAACCTATCACTTGTCTTTGACTTCAAAACTAGTTATTGGAAACTTTTTCCAAAATCATTTATTTAAACCAAACCTTAGTTTTAAAATTCAAGATCCTTTCTTTATATAAAGTAAACAACTTATTTAATAATAACTAAGTGTTATAAATCCAACTTTCTTTCCAATATTCCGAAAACGTTTACTTTAACAAAAATGTTATAGTCCACGATCTCTTTCCTTTTCTCGAAAGCATTTATTACAATAGTTATGTTGTAATCCATGCATCCTTCCTCCTCTAAAATTACTTTTACAACTCTTTAAAATATAGTTTGAACTTGTATTTAAAACATTCTCTTTAAAATTGTCGCTTTTAAACAAAACTTAACTTTTGAAACAAAGGAGCTTCGGTTATAAAATTTAAACCTCTTGTTTAAATAACTCAAATAAATTCTTAAAAGTATATATAAATCTTCAATTTCCTTTTTAAATACTAATACTACGTTTATAAAACATATTCGAAAAGAATTTACAGAATATCTAAAATAGATTACCTATTTTTTACTTTACTAAACTCATTGATTTGTAAAGGGCATCCATAGGGACTATCGCTATATGGATTGTTGTTATCCATAAAACATTCTCCAGAGTGAAAGTACGAAAGAAGAAGAAAGAGCATTGGTGAAGACTCAGAAGCCATTAGAGAGGTTCTTGTAAAAATTAAAGAAGGCTTTCATTAAGAACATGATAGCGCCAGCAAAACCTTTCAAAGAGGCCAAAAGGATACTATAGCAACATTTTGGATAAACAAAGACCTTGCGACGAGGTCGAAAGATATCTTCCGAAGATAATGGATAACAAGATTACAACTTTCGAAGAGGTCAAAAGGTTCCTTTTGAAGGCAATGACTAGTATACGCACCAAACCATTCGAAATGAATGGTTTCGTCTTCATTTACATCCTCCGGAAGAATGTTCAGCCAAATCAACCCTTTCGAAAGCACATATTAGCCTTTCGAATTGGTTAAGGTCATAAACACTTCAATACCTTCGAAACCTCAAAGACCTACCTATCGACATAGTTGGAAGCTCTGATTCCTACACAGTTGCAACAGCATAGCAATACAAAAGGAAAGACACATCAACCCCTTTCGACGAAGATAGAAGCATTCAAACCCTTTCGAATGCAATACAGATAGAATGCTTTCAAAAGGTGTCTCCTACCGCTAAAATCTCTATAATATTTCAACTCATTCGAAACCCAAAGTAAATCTTTCGACAACTTCGAAGGCCAATACTCGTACTAGGTTACATAACACATATGCAGCTAATTGGAAGGCACACATATGCACCTTTCGATGGAGTCGAAAGGAGATCGAACAATATACCTTTCGATTATTTCGAAAGGTATCAAGTAATACCTTTCGATGAGGTTAGAAGCAATCAAGCAATTTACCATCTGACAGAGTCGAAAGGAATGAAGCCAGAAAGAAGGAAGGTTAGTCTTCAACGGCAGCGGAAGGGTGGCCATATAATCTTTTCGACTAGGTCGAAAGCTATGATTCAGAAGATGCGCGTGAAATCATGAAAGTTTATCTTTCGACTGTGTCGAAAGCATTAGGTCAAATGGTGCTAACCCGCACCTATAAATAAGACTCTAGGGGTCCATTGTTAGGGATTCGATTTCTTTCATTTCTAACTCGCATTTTCTAAAGTCTGTAAAACCTAATTCTCGAATCAAATTGGGGATTTGGTCAATTTGTTCAACTGAGTTCAATAAAATGGAGATTATGTTAATGTTGACTACATAGTAATTTTGAGTTTCTTATTTTACACAAACATGTCAATCAACCATCAAACTAGTCGAAAGGATCCCCTTCGACTGGGTCGAAACCCTTAGTTCACACATTTCTGAAGGGTTTTAGCTCGAACCCATAAGATAACAAGTGCCTGCCCATTCAACGAAGTCGGAACCCTTCCTGCTCAACTATTTCCAGAAACCATTAAGTCCCCAAATTATGCCATCTTGTTAGTGTCGAAAGGTGGTTCCGACAGGGTTACAAATCAATCAATTCGAAAGGATTTTCTGAAGGAAAAATTTGGCCTTTCGAATGTGTTGAAAGGTACTAAAGGAGTGTTTAAACCATCTTTACCTATCCAAAAAGTGTTAGCTGCCTTCACTTGTTCGAAAGGTGGTCACGAAGGAGTCACTCATACTTCAATCCCTATTTTGAGGTGTTGACAAGTTTTCTTGTCAATATTTTTGGCGCTAGAAGGAGGGCTCGAACCTCCAATTCCCAATAACTTTCATCGCAGATTAATTGCATCAAGCCCTTCATTCAAAAGAAGAAAATGGTAAGAGCAAAAAATAACAATAATAAACCAAGCGAAGAAGTTGCTTCACTATCAACTTTGGAGAATAACATAGTCCCAAACTTTAACTTATAAATATGGAAATTGGGTGATCTTCAACCCTAATAAGATTGGAAAACATTGTGATCAAAGTCCAGGATCCAAAAAAATGAGTGATAACTATGCAAGAATTTCTTGAAAGAGCTCCATCTCAATAATCATTAAGGATTATGTAAGTAGAGGATGAAGCGAACCTCCAAACGAGGTAAAGGATCAATAGTTAAACAAAGGGAGTCAAGCAAAAAGGTCCTTCGAGCAATCAAATAGTCCAACCCAAAGAAACAACAAAAGTTGCCACAAAAATAAAGTCGACCAAGAAGACATCCTACACCAAATAATGATGGACATGCTTAAAGAAAAGGAAATTTCTAACCCAGAGGAATATGTTATCCTGCAAAAGACTTCTTTTTTGGAAAAGTAATGGCAACTAGTCTCCCTCATCACATCTAAATTCCTCCACTGAAATATAACGGAACTACTAACCTAGATGATCATCTTGTAGCTTTTGAAAACTGGATGAACTTATATAACGCTCCTGAGGCAGTTCGCTACAAACTTTCCCTATTAGTTTTCAAGGAGCAACTACCAAATGGTACAAGAATTACCAAATGGAAACTATCTGTTCTTGGGAACAATTTACTTGTGAATTCATGACCGAATTTTCTATATTCAAAGATACAACTATGGACTTTAGCTTGTTGGCAACGGTCATACAAATACCAGGAGAACTGCTTGGCGAATACTTGAACAGATTCAGCACCGAAGCATTAAATGTAGAAAGTACAACCGATAGAGAAAAGCTTATGGCAGTTCGAGTAGGGTTGATCGAACAAACCCCTTTCTGGAAAGACCTTTATATTAATGGATGTAGAGATCTACAACATTTCTTTCTTCGAGCTGAAAAGTTTATTCCAATGGACAAAATGCATCATGCTATGAAAGAATTTCATCGAGAATGTAAAGAAGAGAAATCTGATTCTAAGCATCTTGACAAGAGATCAAAGAAAAGTGGAAACCAGAGGGGAAGACGAAAAGAGATTTCCGAATCCGATTATGTAGTCCTAAACTAGCCCCTCTCCCACATATTTTCCATGGTGAAGGACAAACGAAAATTTCCCTATTCCTTATAAGATCCGGAACGTTCGAGAGCCAAATAAAGGAGGTAGTTACTGCGATTATAATTAAACAAATGGACAGGAAACTGACAAATGCCGCATTTTAGCAGAAGCAATTCAAGGCATGATTAAGTCAGGATTCTTAAAAGAGTTCGTTAAAGAAACTTAAAAGACATCTTATTCAAGCTAAGAGGAAAAAGCTTGGCAATTTCAAAATATGGACCCCTATCAAATCATGAAGTCTCGCAGCATTAGTTCAACTATGAAGTCTCATTTCATGTTTTTTTAACTTGATTTGTACTTTGATTTTTACTTAGATTTGTATTGAAAATTGACCATGTACTGATTCAAAATTCGAGTGCCATTACAGGTAAAATAAAACCAGTCCATATCATTCAACATACTCTTGGTGAACAACAAATTCCTAACTACCTGAAAAAGGCAGCTCAAATACCTAATACGAGATGACTATAAAAATTTCAATCAATACAATACAAAGGCTTGCACTCATAAGATATCAGATCGGCATCAATCTATCATCAATTTATGAGGAAGACTATATACACCAACTCTATTTTTTGCAGATTGTTTTAAATAAAAATTCTCAAATATATCTTCAGAGGAAAACTATTTCAATTACTCTGCAACCCGGGGAAGACAAATGTCTATTTATTTCAAAAGTTGATTTGTGCAATATTTTTAAGATATTATATAGCATTAGTAAATGCATGCAAAGAATTTCTAATTAAGCAATCTCCATATTTCGAAAGTTCCTAAAATCATTGGCAAGGAGGCCTATACTTTTTCAAGAAAAGTTTTTAAGTTATCAGAAGTTTATTGGCAAAAACTTAGATTAGAGAATTATATTCTCAACTAAAAGGCTATTGGTTCATGAATCATGACCTCTCAGTCTCCTATTTGACATCGTGTCTCTATTATGAGAACAACAAGAGAACCCTTACAAAAGGCGATGTTGAGGAAAGATTCTTTTATCAGAAGAATACATGTATCCAACCCCTTTTTAAAAGATATTCCCTTGATATACTAGAAGGGTTCGATTACAAAAATTATTTCTCTCAAAAGAGACTCTATTTTAATTTTCCAAAAGTAATTTTCATATACAAATATTAAAGCATACGATGCTATTCCGTACCACCTCCTAGAGGGAGGGACATAAGCCTATGACGTTCTTCCATAACACCTCTTAGAGGGAGGGACATAAGCCTGCGACAATCTTCCGTAGCACCTCCTAGAGGGAGGGACAAATCCTCTAACGTCCAGTTCACCTCTTAGAGGAAGGATCAAGACAGGTACCCACAAAAACAGAAAGCCCCTAACGTCCAATTCACCTCTTTGGGGTAGGGTCAGGTTAAGCACCCATCAGCAACCTTCTAGAGGAAGGTCAACTTAACATACACTAAATCCCTTAAAATCAAGGGAAGCCCGAAAGAGGCACCAAATGGATGAAGAAGGATAAATATGTCTACAACTCAAATCAAAAGTCAGAACCAAAAAGAACAAAGGGTTGAAGAAAGAAATCTATCCACAATCTAAGATGAAGATGAAAACCAAGAGAGGGGTACAGACAAAGGAAAAAGGACGAAGATGTCCAACGCCATAATCAAAAACAGACAAGAGGTCCAAAATCATAATCAGAAAAGACCAAATATGAGAAAACAAATTTCATTGTGCCCAAAACCTAAAGGGTGACTTTCATGTCAAGAAATTAAGAAACTTACATTTAGAAAGGAGATATAAGACAAGAAAATGGATAAAGAAATCCTTAACATGAGATGGAAAGTAAAGATCCGTGCAAAAGTTAAAAGGACAAAATAAATAACAAATTTTTACTACAAAGGTAAAGTGGCTTCATTTGAAGATTAGATTAAGTGGCTTCATTTGAAGATTAGATTCAGTAAACCACTCCTGAACCCTTAGAAATAAGTGACCCTTTTTAGGATAGAAGAGACTATATATTATATATATGTGTGTATGTAACAATAATTTATTTAGACCATTGCACTACATGACGACTAAGCAATAATACGGAACCACTATTACGAGTGATTGAATGACTTTATGGTACTACTCAACTCCAATATAATAGTAATACTACTAACTTATTGGCCTAGGAGTCTTTTGTTTAAACCTACTAAGTATTACTAGACAGGTTTTTGATTTTGTGCTTAAATTGAATGAATTTTTAAATAGTCTATTCGTCAGATGAGATCCTGACAAGATTTTGGTTGAATTCTTGATTCTATGAACTTTCAATTTCCTTATTTCATTTCATGAAGATTTCATATTGGGTTTTGTGAATACTAAATTTCCACATTGACATTTATGATGATTTACGAGTTTCATGTTCTTAGTTTCCTTGTTGAATTCACTTATTGATTTCTTACTGAATTTCTAGTTTCGTGAATTCTAAGTTTCATCATTGACTTTTATGTTGATTTGTGAATTTCATATTCATGATTTCCTTATTGGATTTGTAGAGAATTCTTATTGAATTTCTGATTTTGTGAATTCTAGGTTTCTTTATTGGCTTTATAATGATTTGTAGATTTTGTATTCTCCGTTTCCTTATTGAATTTTTGGTGAACACTTATTGAATTTTGAATTTGTGAATTCTAGATTTCCTTATTGGTTTTATGATGATTTGTGAATTTCATATTTTTGATTTCCTTTTTTAATTTTTGGATGATCTCTAATTGGACTGCTAATTTCGTGAATTCTAAATTATCTTGTCGATTTTCAAGATGATTTGTGAATCTCATGCTCTTAAATTCTGTATTGAATTTTCATGATGATTTCCTACTAAATTTCTGATTTCGTGGATTTTAAATTTCCTGATTGATTTGTATGGTGATTTGTGGATTTCATACTCCTGATTTCCTTATGGGATTTTCATAATGGTTTCTTATTGAACTTCTAGTTTATGAATTTGTGATCCCTTTATTGAATTTCTATAATGATTTGTCAACTTTACATTGAATTTCTAAATTCAAATTCAATACAAGATCTTCTTAATATCGGATGGGCTTCCATCAATGGGATTGAAATGGATTATAGTAAAATCGCAAGGTAAAACCACTTCAAGCAAGAAACTTATATCAAAGGGCTGAAGAAAAATTAACCAACGAAGGGGAGGTCTGGAGGGTATAATAAAATTTCTTCAAAGGTTCATTTATTTGAGCCGATACCTGCAAACATGTGATATTGTTCCACATTTCTAATATTAGTGAATCAAAAGAGCATTGATCATGTATTATTCAGAAAGCTTTATTAAAAAAATATTATCAAATAATATTTTGAATGTTAGCTTCATAAGTTTAAAGTTATCCAATAAGGTCTCATAAGGTTATAATCCTGATAAGGGTTATTATATTTTTTGCAGGAAATAAAGAAAGAAATTCTTTGGAGTTTTTGTCCAAAAGAACAAAAGCTTCTTTTATACTAGGAGGAGGGGGGGGGGCTAAATGTTATCCATAAAACATTCTCCAAAGTGAAAGTATGAAAGAAGAGGAAAGAGAATTGGTGAAGAATTAGAAGCCATTAGAGAGGTTCCTGTAAACATTAAAGAAGGCTTTCAACAAGAACATGATAGTGCCAGCAAAACCTTTCAAAGAGGCCAAAATGATACTACAACAGCATTTTGGACAAACAAAGACCTTTCGACGAGGTCAAAAGATATCTTCCGAAGACAACGGATAATAGGATTACCGCTTTCGAAGAGTTCAAAAGGTTCATTTCGAAGGCAATGACTAGTATATGTGCCAAGCCATTCGAAATGAATGTTTCATCTTCGTTTACCTCCTCTGGAAGAATATTCAGCCAAATCAACCCTTTCGAAAGCACATATTAGCCTTTCGAATTGGTTAAGGTCATAAACACTTCAACACCTTCAAAACCTCAGAGACCTACCTATCGACAGAGTCGGAAGCTCTGATTCCAACACACTTGCAATAGCACAACAATACAAAGGGAAAGACACATCAACACCTTTCGACGAAGATAGAAGCATTCAAACCCTTTTGAATGCAATATAGATAAAATGCTTTCAAAAGGTGTCTCTTATAGCTAATATCTCTACAATGTTTCAACTCATTCGAAACCCAAAGTAAATGTTTCGATAGCTTCGAAGGCCAATACTCGTACTAGGTTAAATAACTCATAAGTAGCTAAGTGGAAGGCACACATATGCACCTTTCGATGGAGTCGAAAGGAGATTGTTAACAAGAAATCTAGTCAACATCCTCAATGCTTGATATGAGATTATTTTATATGGACACAACCATGTGGTTGAGGTGAATCATATCATTAAGAGCATATCTTTCGAATAGGATGATTAAGTCGAAAGGATTTGAGGTGATAGCTCTAACTTTTGACTAAGATGACCTGATCGAAAAGAGTGACAAATTGCAAAACCTTTCGATTTTGTCGAAAGGTTGAGGAAACAGTTCCCGACTTTATTGGCTTAGATAGTATAATGGAAGAATAACTAACCCATCAACCATGTCAAAGGGTTAGGGTTCCGCTCCAACCTTTCGTCTTGGTTGGGATAGTAAAAGATAATCAAACCTTTCGACTTTGTCGAAAGTTTCATGAGGCCACCTCAACCTTTCGACTAGATTATCATAATAGTAATTGTCTCTTGAAGCTATTCACATTCATATAACTTTCAACGTTATCACTTTATCAAGT
Source organism: Allium fistulosum (assembly GCA_030737815.1). Lineage (NCBI taxonomy): Eukaryota > Viridiplantae > Streptophyta > Magnoliopsida > Asparagales > Amaryllidaceae > Allium > Allium fistulosum. The sequence continues at coordinate 511,875,648 of CM060907.1, read as the reverse complement.
CTCATCTCCCCTGGAGGTTGAAAGTATTCAATCATCAATGTTTTTCACCTCTTTTTGATCATGTCAAAAGGTTGTATTCAAGACCTTTCGACCTTGTCGGAAAGAGATGCTTACTCTATTCTATATTTCTTTATTACTTTCAACCACTTAGGTGGATAGTCCTTTTGTGGAATCCTTTTGAAAGGATTACCGATGCCATAAAGAGTTGATATAATATGCCACAAAACCATATCACGGATCTGACATCGTATATCACAAGTTGTAATTCCCTTTCGTAGCTAAAATCATAAATTTAATATATAAGGAAATAAAACTCGTGAAAATATCCTATGATGGTTCCATGACATATACTTAGAATGAACAAAGAAGGTAAGAAATAAGTCATGTATGATCAGCCGTTAATATTGAATTAACGCCTGATCAGGATCATCCCTAAACTCAAAATTGATCACAAGCCATCATCCTCTTTATTTTCTCATAATGAAGCTTGATACAAAGTTTAAGAGGCAAATCCACAATTTAATTTCTAAATTATGGTTACAAACGTAGTGAGCCGGAGCAGAAGTTGTAGAATGAGAGTGGAATGAGAAAATCTGATCCACTAAACTAGACCCCTTGGGTCTTATTTATAGATGCAGACAACCCTCCTTTCGTCTTCATGCTTTCGACTAAGTCGAAAGGTCATCCTTTTATTTGCAGTTGTAAACCTTCATTCTTGTCAAAATGTTTCCCTTTCATATGTCATTATGGAACTTTGAATATTGTCGAAGGGTCTACTTTTCTCTATGCCTTCATGAACCTTTCGACTCTATCGAAGGGTTTGCCTTTGATATGTTACCGTGAACCTTTCGACCTTGTCGGAAGGTTTCTTTTTTACTTAATTGTTGTGAACCCTTTGACCTTGTTGGAAGGTTGCTCTTTCACTTGGTTGTTGTGAACCCTTCGACATTGTCGGAAGGTTGCTTTTCACTTGATTGTTGTCTAGAGCTATGCTTCCCTTCAATGTTGTCGAAAGGTTGTCTTTCATTCTTTGCTGACTTAGGACTGCTGCCTTCTTCGTAAAACTTTCGACATTGTCGAAAGGTATTTTGTATGTGTTCCAATTGGTCCGAAAGGCTTGCTATGCTTTTAAAAAGTTCATTATAGAGTTGCTTGTTCTTGCTTTGACTTCTCCACCCTCTTTGGAAGGTAAGAACTCTTTAAATGTTGAGAGATGAAACCTTTCGACTCTTTCGAAAGGTATGGGACTGCTATACACTGTTAATTGCATCCCTTTGACTCCTTCGAAAGGTTTGATCTAAACTCCTTTACTTTAGTCTTTGTTTTATGATGATGGTTGCGGGACTATTCTTCTACCCCAGCCGGAAGGTCCTTGGCAGTTCTGTACCTAACAGTTTCGTTGTGCCTTAGTAATTCTTTTCTTCATGCTTGCAGAAGGTTTGCTCCAAAGTTCTTATGTGCTTCTCTTTACTAGCATTGAACAATCCTTTCGACACTGTTGAAAGGTGACCTTACCTACTGCTCTTTATTCATGTGGAAGCTTTCTGAAAGGCCTTCTTTATCTTTATTCATATTTTTGGTTAACATTTAGCCCCCCTTGTATAAAGAAGGCTTTTGTTCTTTAGGATAAAGATTCCAGGATTGCCAAATTGTTCCTGTATTCCTGCAATACATCTAATAATATTCACATGGTTAGTTCATACTACAAGTACCTTTTCTGTTTGGTTGACCTTTAACTCTGATTTTATTTTAGCGAAAGATTCATCTTTTAAACATTCAGAACCTGTAATGATCATAAGTATTTGAAGTCCCAGATTTGGGTCTTGATGGTCGGGATTTATCAGTTTCTCTTATCAATAGAATGCCAGAAGACCATACATTGTATCTTGTGACAATAAAGGCCAAAATACCGCATCAAATAATAATAGGAAGACCAGAATCATATTGATCTTTATAATAGAAAACTAAAACCACATATCAACCTGGTAATAATTAGAGAGGACCAGAATACCAATTAGATCATCCATTTTGATATTAATAATGAAGGTCCAGTAGATTATATATGGTTGTAAATGTTAGAGGTTCAGATGGCTTGTTTTGTCATTCAATAATAGAAGATTATAAGCCCGTTTTGGAGATAAATAGTAGTAGACCAGAAATCCATATCTGATAATAAGTAATAGAAGACCAGAAATTCATAGCTGGTAATAAGTAATAGAAGGCCATAATACCCAATTTGGCATTGATAATAGAAGTCCAGAAAACTATTTCTGTCAATAAATAATAGATGACCAGAATACCCATTCCTAGTATTTAGTAATAGAAGATCAGAGTACCATTTCTGGTATTTAATAATAGAAGACTAGAATACCATTTCTGGTAATTAATAATAGAAGACCAGAAAACCAATTTAGCAAATGTTTATGAGGAGAAGTCAGAGAACTCTTTTTGATTCTTTTGTCGAATGTGCCATCTTCAGGCTTTGATGATATTTTGCATGCTTTTTCTTTCTCGGGCCCGAGTTTCTTTATTCATTTGTTTTGGCCTATTTCAGCTAGGGACTCTTTCGTCCAATTCTTGTGCTTATTTAAGCAGTTGCCATTTTAAGCAATGCCGATTTATGGCAGTTGCAAATTTTAGGTAGGGACTTTTCTTAGTCCGCCGGACATTTCATCCGGGTTTTTAGTGCACTCAGTTAGCTTATTCTCAAGCAGGGCCCGAGGACTTACCCGACCTCCCTCCAAGAGGCGCCTTAACCTGGCCATAGCATTACGCGGCTAAGGGCTTGTTTGGTACCTTGGCCAGGCCATAGCGTAGCGGGACCAAGGGATTACTCGTCCTCCCTCCAGGAGGCGCCTTATCCTGGCCATAGCGTGATGCAAATAAGGGCCTGTGCTGCTCTAACCTGGCCATTTCTGATTTTGGCGCAGCTAAAGGCTTACGCCCTCCCTTCAGGAGATGTCTTGACCTGGCCATCTTTGCGCAACCAAGGGCTTTCTACCAATATTGGTAGCCTACCATTTTAGGTAGTCCAAGTTTAAGGAGTATTTTACTCCCGACCATGTAGACTTTTCTTAGTGAATCATAGTAGAGACATTCTTGAAAATGCTTTATTCATTCAGAGTCAGAAAATATGGTTTCAAATGTTCTGCATTTCAAGTTCTCGGTACCATATTACCATCAACATGGCATAACTTGTAAGCCACTGGGGAGATTTCCTTGAAAATTATTAGTGGACCTTCCCAATTTGGTCTGAATGTCCCATCTGATGGGTTTCTCGTATTGGCCATTACTCTTCTAAGTACCAAATCTCCTTGTTGAAATGACCTCGTTTTCACCTTTGAGTTATAGTACTTTGATATTCTCCTTTGGTATTCAGCCGTTCTTAAGGCAGCTTCATCTCTCAATTCATGAATCAAGTCAAGCGATTCCTTTTTTAATTCTTGATTTGGGTTGAAGGCGTAGGCAATCCTTTGATGATAAGGTACCTCAATTTCTGCTGGTAGCATTGCTCACAACCATATGTTAGTGAATACGGGGTATGACCCGTTGCAGTTCTAGTGGATGTTCTGTAAGCCTACAAAACTAGGGGTAATTCTTCTACCCAATTCCCCTTTGCCTTATTTAGTCACTTTTTCAAGATTCACTTTACTGTTTTGTTTGCAGCCTCAACGGCTCCATTGGCCTTTGGGTGAGCGATGGAATAGGAGCTTTTTATGATTCCATTCTTATGGCAAAATCATGAAAATTCTTCACTTTCAAATTGGGTTCCATTGTCGGAGATTATCTTGTAGGTTATCCCAAACCTTGTGATAATGTTCTTAATGACAAATCTTAGCACTTTCCCAGAGGTGAACTTTGGCAATGGTTCTGCTTCGACCCATTTTGTGAAGTAATCAATTGCCACTACAGCATACTTCACCCCACCTTTGGAGATTTGAAGTAGTCCGATTAAATCGAATCCCCAAATATCGAACAGCCATAGGCTGGTGATGGGGGTTAGTTGACTCGGAGGAAGATGTGGCATGTTCGAGTAGCGTTGGCACTTTTCACATCTTTTAACATACTTGATTGCTTGGTTGGTTAACTGTGGCCAATAAAATCTTTGTATTTTTGGCCAATTTGATCCCATTGGAGTGATCTCCATAAAGTCCTTCGTGGGCTTCCTTTAATATCTTTAATCAACTCTCGGGTTTTACACATCGCAAATAGGGAAGGGCATATCCTTTCTTGTATAGAACTCCATCCACAATGGTAAAGCTTTAGGCTTGCCTCTTTAGCTTTCGTGCCTCTGTTCTATCTGTAGGTGGTGTCCTATTGACAATATAACTCATAATCGGGGCCATCCAAGTGTTTTCATAGTATTCTTCCGTTATTGGAGCTGCTGATTCTTCACTTGGCCTTTCCTGATTCGTTTCCCCCATTTCCTGTGCTATAGCCCATGATCGGGTCAATACTAGTAGCTCATTATTTTTTTCTTATTTTTTTTCCTCAATACTGGGATTAGCCTGAAATCCCACAGGAATAATTCGAGTCTCAAGGGCCCCTCTTGAACTTGCCAACTTAGCTAATGAGTCTGCTTGGGAATTGTCTCCCCTTGGTATTTGGTGTACAGAGAAATCTTTGAAAAGTGTGAGCATTTTAAATACCTTCTTCACATATTGACTGAGTTTGGGATCTTTTGTCTGGTATACTTGCTTGATTTGGTTAACCGTTAATTGGGAATCACTGAACACTTGAATCCTTGGGATTTTGAGTTGTAAAGCAAGGATCAATCCTATGACCATAGATTCATACTCTACCACGTTGTTAGTTGCTAAAAACCCCAATTTCATAGCATAATGAAGTCTATGTCCATCAGGGGTAATTATTACATATCCCGCTCCAGCCCCTTGTTCATTTGAGGCACCATCCACAAATAACTTCCACTTGGGTTTTAAGTGTTTTTTCTTTTCGGATTGCTCTGAAACGAATCCCGTACATTCATTAATGAAGTCAGCCAATCCTTGTCCTTTTATAACCGCTCTGGGTTGATATTCTATATAATATTGACTTAGCTCAACTCCCCACTTAATCAGTCTTCTAGAAGTTTCAGGTTTACTAAAGACTTGTTTCAATGGAAATTGGTCAATACCTTCACTGAGTGTGCTTGAAAGTAAGGTCTTAACTTTCAGGCCGTGAGTAGAAACAATATGCTAGTTTCTTAAACCGAATATTGGATTTTGGCATCCTTCAGCCTTCTGCTTACATAATAAACCGATAGTTGCAATTCCTTGGTTTTCCTGATCAATACTGAGCTTACCGCATGTTCCGAAATTGCCATATACAAGAATAGATCCTCCCTATCTTCGGGGTTAGATAAGATCGGAGGTTTTTCCAATGCGATTTCAACTCTTGAAATGCCTTTTTGCAATCTTCATCCCATTTGAAATTTGTTCTCTTCTTCGTTACCTCAATGAATGGGATGCACTTACTGGTGGCCTTTAAAATAAACCTGCTTATTGCTGCTACCTTTCCATTCAAACTCATAACATCTTTACTTGTCTTGGGCTCTGCCATATCCTTATTGGCCTCAATCTGTTCCGCACTAGCCTCAATTCCTTGTGCACTGACAATATAGCCTAAGAATTTTCCAGAATGAACTCCAAAGTTGCATTTTTGAGGGTTGAGTTTCATTTGATACTTTCAGAGTACTTTGAACATTTCATCCAAATCTTCAAGATGATCCTTTGCCTCTTGGGATTTTACCAACAAGTCATCTATGAAAACTTCCATACTTCTTCCGATTTGATCTTTAAACATCCGGTTAACTAGTCTTTGGTAAGTTGCCCCAGCAATTTTCAACCCGAATGGCATCACTTTGTAACAATAGGTTCCTTCATTTGTAATGAAGCTGGTATGCTCCTCGTCAGGTTTAAACATAGGGATTTGATTGTATCCAGAGTATGCATCCATCAAGGAGAGCAGCTTATGTCCACTAATTGCGTCAACCAATTGGTCTATCCTTGGCAGCGGGTAATAGTCCTTTGGAAAAGCTTTGTTTAAATCCGTATAATCCATGCAAGTTCGCCACTTCCCATTAGAATTCTTTACCAAAACTGGGTTCGCCAACCACTTGGGGTAGAAGACTTCTCGGATAAACCCATTTTGTTGCAATTTCTTGATTTCTTCTTTTAAGGCGTCGGTCCTAACCTTATCAAATTGCCTCTCCTTTTGCCAGAATGGAATGTTTGGATTGACATTCAGGGCTTGACTCATAATTGTAGGGTCAATTCCAATCATGTCAGAGTGGGTCCAAGCAAAAATATCCTTATTGGCTTTTAAGAATTCCACCAATTCCAATTTTAAGTGCTCCTCGAGAGCTTTTTCCACTCTTACTATTTTGGTAGAATCGGTAGAATCTATTAGAATTTCCTCGGTTTCCTCATCTGGCTTAACTCTTTCAACCTCTCCTTGGCAATCTAGCTCGGTAATAATCTCGCTTTCCTCTATTTATTTAGTATCCATTCTCTTCCTCTTTCCATAAACTACAAAACATCTTTTGGCAATACGTTTATTAGTTCTATTAGATTTTTTCTTCGCTTCGAATAATGGATGTATAAACCCATCATCCAAAGGCTGTAAAGTAATGAAAGAATCAAAGTAACAAGTAAGCTCCCTGTTATATTATTCCAAAGTCGCGAAGTACATTTCCCTTGATGCAAATTGTTCGCCTCGGATAGTTCCTCAACCATTCTTTGTAAGGAATTTGTGCATCAGATATTTAGGTGAGATGAAAGCGTCCACTTCATCTAGCACTGGACGTCCAAAGAAAGCATTGTAAAATGATGGCTGATCTATGGTTACAATAGTTATTTCAAAAACACGAGAGCACGGAGGGAGTCCCAGGTGTACCAAGAGCTTCACTTGTCCTAAAGGAGTTGTTCCCTATTTGTTGAACCAGAAGATGGGTTCAGGATTAGGCTTAAGTTTGTCTTTAGAGATCCCCATTTGATCGAATGTAGATCACGTTTACAGCGCTTTCAGTGTCGACTAGGATCTTTGTAACCATTGAGGATCCTATCTTAGCCGTGATCATCAATTGGTCATTATGGGGGTGATGGATTCCTCTTCTCAACTCTTGGGGATTGATCACCAACGTGTGCATGTTGATATTATACTTTGGGTTTTTGTGCGGTGGTTCTTCTTGTATAGAAAACACACCCTTCCTAGCTTCACGAATGTATCTAATCCTGGCATTCTGACTCCTGCCTACAGGATGTGGTCCGCCATATATAACGTCAATTCTGTTTTGGGGTAGACTCAGGTTCAATGGATCTTTGTCTTCAATCATATTAACAGTTGTACCGGTAGGTTTTCTTGTCTCAGTCTCTGGCAAGGAAGTTTGTTGTGGATTTTTCACAAAATCCTTTAGCCGTCCTTCTCGAATTAGTTTTTGAATTATCCCTACCAGCACTTTGCACTCATTAGTCCTGTGACCGTTTGCCTATTATAAGTACAGTAGTTATCTCCTTTCTTTTGCTCTGGATAATTTCGAGCTTTGAACGAGGTTGGGAAATTGACCTTGTCTTGAGTCATCGTATAAATGTTGGAGATCCGTCTGTTTAATGCCACCGCGTTAGCATTAGCATCTTCCCCTCTAAACTTTTTGTAAATCATTTCTAAGTTGAATCTTCCACTATCCTCCCTCTGATTAGACTTCTTCTTAGAATAGTACAATTCATCCATTTGGATGAACTTGTCAGCCTGAAAATGAAAGTCTTGCAAGTCTCGGCAACCATGGATGAATAATTCCTTCTAGAAAAGAGAATTGACATAAGGCCTGAATGAACTACAATAAGCTTGTCCATGTCGTTTATTCCCTTGGCTTTCAAACCGTCAGCATTAATCCTCTTTAAGTAATCTCCCAATGACTCATCATGATTCTGTCTTATATTGACAAGTACTATATAATCGATTGATGGGCCTTTGCAGATGCAGAACTGAGCCGAGAATTCATAAGAGAATTGTTTCCAAGAATAAATTATGTTCTCACGGTACTGTCTGTACCACTTGGCAGCAGCCCCTTGAAGAGTGACTAGAAAAGGCGGCACCTAACGACACCAGAAGCATTGTATAAATCCATTTGACTATCAAATGCCATCAAATGGTCGTTGGGATCAGACGTGCCATGATATTTCATTGTAGGGACCTTCATGTGAGAGGGAATAGGTGCTGACATTATCTTATCAATGTAAGGGGAAACCCTCTCATTATCATTTACTCTCTCGTCTGCTGTTCTCTTACACTTAATATTCAATAGATCCTTCACGTCCTTCTCTGCCATGTCTTTGAGGTAAGCGTCATTGTTCAAGTAGTCTTTCTTATTTGGTTTGTAGCCATCTGAGGTAGAGATTGCAGAACAGTTCTTGTCTTCCTCTTCGATCCTTCCTTTATAGTTCGCCTTTTGTGGGAGAAGATCCTTCTTCAGTGAAATGTTAATTTTGCTTTTCGCGGCATTAGTGTTGATTTTCAAGTTTCTCCTAGGAGAGACAACTTCCTCTCCTGCTGTGGCAGCTTTCATGGATGACTTGCGAGATAGAACTTCTTTTAGGAGATTCTTCATCTCCATCATTTGTCGCTCTAAGTGTGTGATTTTAGCAATATGATCCTATGTTTGAAGATTCTGAGCTGAAGCCAATCATGAAGACAGTTGAATTTGAGCCGGTGGTGGAATTGGTTGAGCTTGTGCGGAAGACTACCCTTGTTCCCTATTCCAAGGATTGAAAGATGGCAAAACATTTTCTTCTAGCAATGTTACATGTTCGGCCCTTTCATTTAAGGTGGAAAGTCTTTTCGATTTCATTTTCCTGCAGCAAACCAAATTTCCACAATTAATTGTATTAAGATAACAAGGATGGAGGTTCAGGCACTCCTTCTAGCACCAAAAATGTTAACAAGAAATTTAGTCAACATCCCTAATGCTTGATATGAGATTATTTTATATGGACACAACCATGTGGTTGAGGTGAATCATGTCATTGAGAGCATATCTTTTGAATAGAATGATTAACTCGAAAGGATTTGAGGTGATAGCTCTAACTTTCGACTAAGATGACCTGATCGAAAACAGTGACAAATTGCCAAACCTTTCGACATTGTTGAAAGGTTGAGGAAACCGTTCCTGACTTTATTGGCTTGGATAGTATAATGGAAGAATAACTAACCCATCCACCATGTCGAAGGGTTAAGGTTCCACTCCAACCTTTCGTCTTGGTTGGGATAGTAAAAGATTATCAAACCGTTCGACTTTGTCGAAAGGTTCATGAGGCCACCTCAACCTTTCGACTAGATTGTCATAATAGTAATTGTCTCTTGAAGCTATTCACATAGATATAACTTTCAACGATATCACTTTATCAAGTCTCATCTCCCTTGGAGGTTGAAAGTAGTCAATCATCAATGTTTTTCACCTCTTTTCGATCATGTCGAAAGGTTGTATTCAAGACCTTTCCACCTTGTCAGAAAGGGATGCTTACTCTATTCTATACTTTTTTTTATTACTTTCAACCACTTAGGTTGATAGTCCTTTCGTGGAATCTCTTTGAAATGATTACTGATGCCATAAAGAGTTGATATAATATGTCATAAAACCGTATCAGGGATCTGACATCATATATCACAAGTTGTATTTCCCTTTCGTAGCTGAAATCTAAAATTTAATATATAAGGAAATATAACATGTGAAAATATCCTATGATGGTTCCATGACATATACTCAGAATGAACGAAGAAGGTATGAAATAATCATGGATGATCAGCCGTTAATGTTGACTTAACGCCTGATCATGATCATCCCCAAATTCAAAATTGATCATAAGCCATCATCCTCTTTATTTTCTCATAATGAAATTTTATACTAAGTTTAAAAGGCATATCTCCAATTTAATTTCTAAATTAGGGTTACAAACGTAGTGAGCGGGAGCAGAAGTTGTAGAATGAGAACCTAATGAGAAAATCTGATCCCCTAAACTGGACCCCTTGGGTCTTATTTATAGATGCAGACAACCCTCCTTTCGTCTTCATGCTTTCAACTAAGTCAAAAGGTCATCCATTTATTTGCAGGTTTAAACCTTTCGTCCTTGTCGAAAGGTTTCCCTTTCATATGTCATTATGGACCTTTGAATATTGTCGAAGGGTCTGCTTTTCTCTATGCCTTCATGAACCTTTCGACTCTATCGAAGGGTTTGCCTTTGATATGCTAATGTAAACCCTTCGACCTTGTCAGAAGGTTTCTATTTTACTTAATTCTTGTAAACCTTTTGACCTTGTCGGAAGGTTGCTCTTTCACTTGGTTGTTGCGAACCCTTCGACCTTGTCGGAAGGTTGCTTTTCACTTGATTGTTGTCGAGAGCCGTGCTTCCCTTCAATGTTGTCGAAAGGTTGTCTTTCATTCTTTGCTGACTTAGGACTGCTGCCTTCTTTATAAACCTTTAGACATTGTCGAAAGGTATTTTGAATGTGTTCCAACCGGTCCGAAAAACTTGCTATGCTTTCGAAAAGGTCATTATAGAGTTGCTTGTACTTGCTTTGACTTCTCCACTCTCTTCGGAAGGTAAGAAATCTTTAAATGTTGAGAGATGAAACCTTTCGACTCTTACGAAAGGTCTGGGACTGCTATACACTATTGATTGCATCCCTTTGACTCATTCGAAAGGTTTGATCTGAACTCCTTTACTTTAGTCTTTGTTTTATGATGATGGTTGCAGGACTATTCTTCTGCCCCAGCCGGAAGGTCCTTGGCAATTCTGTACCTAGCTGCTTCGTTGTGCCTTAGTAATTCTTTCCCTTATGCTTGCGGAAGGTTTGCTCCAAAGTTTTTATGCGCTTCTCTTTACTAGTATTGAAAAATCCTTTCAACACCGTCGAAAGGTGACTTTACCTGCAGCTCTTTATTCATGTGGAAGCTTTCTGAAAGGCCTTCTTTATCTTTATTCATATTTTATGGTTAGCAGAGATCGAGCAATACATCTTTTGATGAATTCGAAAGGTATCAAGTAATACCTTTCGACGAGGTTAGAAGCAATCAAGCAATTTAACTTCCGACAGAGTCAAAAGGAATGAAGCCAGAAAGAAGTAAGCTTAGTCTTCAGCAGCAGTGGAAGGGTGGCCATATAATCCTTTCGACTTAGTAAAAAGCTATGGTTTAGGAGATGTGCACGAAAGCATGAAAGTTGACCTTTCAACCACATAGAAAACGTTAGGTCGAAAGGTGCCAACCCGCACCTATAAACAAGACCCTAGGAGTCTTTTGTGAGGGATCTGATTTCTTTCATTTCTAACTCGTATTTTCTGAAATCTGTAAAACCTAATTCCCAAATCAAATTAGGGATTTGGTCAATTTGTACAACTGAGTTCAACAAAAGGGAGATTATGTTAATCTCGACTACATATTAATTATAAGTTTCTTATTTTACATAGATATGTCAATCAACCATCGAACTAGTCAAAAGGATCCCCTTCGACTCTGTCGAGACCCTTAGTTCAAACATTTCTTAAGGGTTTTAGCTCGAACCTATAAGATAACAAGTGCCTGCCCTTTCAACGAAGTCGGAATCCTTCCTGCTCAACTATTTCCAGAAACAATTAAGTCCTCAACTTAGGCCATCTTGTTAGTGTCAAAAGGTGGTTCCGACAGGGTTACAAACTAATCAATTCGAAAGGATTTTTTGAAGGAAAAATTTGGCCTTTCGACTATGTCGAAAGGTACTAAAGGAGTGTTTAGACCATCTTTACCTAACCAAAAAAGTGTTAGCTACCGTCACTTGTTCGAAAGGTGGTCAAGAAGGAGTCACTCATACTTCAATCCCTATTTTGAGACGGCGTTGACAAGTTTTCTTGTCAACAACTAACTTTTAAAACTTTATTTAGTAAATCAAATAGCTTTTAGACCGTGTCTCTTTCTATACTTAAACCACCCCATATCTTTGCAAAATGGTTTAAAAACAAAAGTCAAGTTTGAAAACCATTTCAAAACACTTTTAGAAAACAAAGTGGTAAACCACTTAAAAAAGAGCAAGGGATTTCAATATCGCAAAACCAACAACAAGTAGGTCGACTACAACTAAGCAACATTCACTTTCCACGTACACAAGCATTTACATAACCAAGAATGTGTGTAAATAAACATTACAAGGCGAGGATTCCTTTATGATCCCTCTACAAAATTTCTACTCTTTGAAGTGCTCCCATAACGAAATATTCACTATGGAACACTCCGACTTACTTTGCTTTAGTCCCTTACAAAACAATGGTTATTTATGACATCCGCTTTAAAGCGGGAATCAAATCCAAACAAGCAATATACACAAGTACAAACAACAACTTATATTTTACAAATATTTGTCAATTTTTAGAACTATTTTAAAGTGGTATTCAAAATGAGAAATCTCACTTCCAAATTCAACCAAACTACGGACAAAAGCCACAACTCCTTCCTACGCCCTAACAACCAACACTGCATCACACCACTACCTTGCATGCCAGACAAAACCCTCCCCAAACTCCCACAAGCTCATGGCCATGGTCCAAAATAGGCTTTTGGCTTCAAATTTTGCAACATTTAGAAGGTAGAGATGTTTGCAATATTTTTAGTGGCTGGTATAAGTGTTTATGGAAAGAAAGAAGTGTTTTTAAAGTGATTTATTTCATGAAACTTAAGTGGAAGAGTAGTGAAGAAGGAATGAAGAAGAGAGAGCAAAAGTGGAGATGTGTAGTAAAATGGAAAGAATGAAGTAAAGGTTTTCTTATATAGAAGTATGAAAAGTGATAAAAGACCTTCCATACCCCTTTACCAAATGACTCTTTTACCTTTCCTTGCCCTTCATTCAAGCTTCATCCATGTGCCAAAGTATAAGAAGCCATGTGCACATTTTTCTTTGTACTAACGCATACAAATTTATGTATTTAAAAGTCCACTTTCATTATTAAAAAGCAAAAGCACATCACTTAATTAATTATTTTTTGAATTTTCAAATGATAATTAATGTTAATCAGTTTCTTTATTAGCAAATAGGAATGTTATTAAATTGTATATATGTGACGATCTACCTTTCTTACACCCAAAGACGACACTTAATACATTCTCGGTATTCATGTGCCAACCATCTAATTGTCTGAAAGACAGGTGGTGGGGTAAAGAAAATTAAAGACAAAGAAAACAAATATAGATTTTTCTCACAAACGACAGAGTTACATATACATCATCATAGAATAGTACATATGGTTACTCCAAAATGTTACATCAAAGTTACAATAAGTACTATTTCCAACAAGGACAGCTATATCAGCCTAACTAAATTACTAATTCATAATGTACAGTCACAATGGAAATAAACATAACTACTAGATACAGTGAAAGCTTCTGCTCCATATTGCTTCCCAAAATGTTCCAAAGAAACCTGACTACTTGGATACTCACAAAAATTTTAGTCCCTAAGAGTTTAAAGGAAAGAAATAAACTCCAGATCAGACATGGGTCTGTTGTGAGTAAAGCATAAGTTTAACTTTATAAAAACCTTCAAATAAAAGGTATCTCGTAAGACCACGCTGCACATAAACACAAACGGGTTTTAACCATACGATAACCAAAACATTTTATATAAAATCTTCTGATATTATCATAATGTCTAGGTTTAAAATAAATATGGAACCATAGCCGAAATTGTTACATTATTAAATTCCAGCATAATAGGTATACAATTAAGTCCGAAGGCTTGTATTGGAAAAAAGATTCCTACAGTGACAAGGTAATGGACTACTTTTCATATAGTACATTTCTAAACAAAATATACCTAGAATCAGACCCTGAACTTTTCTTATCTACTAACACAGAACCGGTCTACCTCTGAACATGGATAGTACCGAATATGATCACCACTTGGTTGCAATCAACAACCATAAATGGATCCCGAAGCATACGTAAATCGTAGATATCACTCTAGATTTGGCGATGATCATACCCTAATATGCACGACCCATATAGTCCTGCTGCATCTACCCTGTTTTAGCCACCTCTCGGTTGTGAGGCTTGAGGTTACACTTTTACCTTTCCTTCTAGCAGACCATCTTGGAAATGCTAACAATGCCCTCCAAACAACCCATGCAATGGTAGCCTTCATCCATACATGTTGTTTCAGGATCAAACAAACATTCAGCATTTACTATCTTCAATTTTTGGAATCACCCTCGGGAAGAATAGTACATCTCCATAGCACACTTCATAACGATCCATTACGAACGTTATTAGTTTTGGAATGGTTCAGATAAATTATACTTATCTGGAACCATTGTCTCCAAACTAGGTGGTAATTCTCGGCTAACTCAATTCTGGTTCGTTTGGAAGTATGTAACCAGTATTCGAATCCTCACTAGGGAACTCTAATATACACAACATACTTCCTAAGTTAAAATAGGTCAAGTTATAAATAGCGGACAATCCACTATGTAGGGTAATTATACAAAGTTTGCATATGGATAACCATATACTGATTTTAAAAATGGCCCATTGATAGAAATTAATCCTCCCATATATATATCACGTTTCTGATATTTCGACCTTACTCTATCCCTCGCTCAGAAATAAATTCTAGATCTCATAGATAGAGGATCAGCCTACTCATCAACTTTTAGTGCTAACTATGGGATGATTTACTTCCCGTAAATGTGTCACCATATTAGCATTGGTTTCATATTTGTTTGAGGTTACTTAAGGGTAATAGAAATAGAAATCCCTTGATTTAAAACATTTTTGAAAAAGAAAAAAATAGTTTAAACAAAACTGATATTTTAGAAACAAATCGATTTTAAACCCTTATTTGTTAACTAAATAATAAATTAAACCCATATTAAATAATAATTAAATCTTTGTTAAGTCTTAATTTCAATATTAATTTAATTTAATTAATGTGTAATTAATTAATAATGAATTAAATCCTTTTTTATATATAAATAATTAATAATTAATCTTTAATAAATAATTAAAAATAATTGCCCTTAATTATTAATTAAACAATAATTAACTTTAATTAATTAACTTCATTGATTAACGCTTAAGTATTAATTACTTTTATTAACTAATGATTAAGTAATAATTACTTAGTTAATTAACTAAATTATCTTTTGTTAAATAAATAATAATCACATTTTTAATTACTTAATATAAGTTTTAAAAAAATTTCAAAAATATTTCTAAGTGAAAGCATTTTAGATTTCGAAAAGAGTTCTTTCTCGCGAACTACACTTATAGCGACTATCGCTATACGACCTGAAATTTCCAAACTTGAAATTTGTTTTCTAAGTCTTCTTTAAAACTTTAATTTTTGGAAACAGTACTACTTTGTAAACATAAAGATGTGTTTTTGAAAACTAAACAAGTTTTAAACTTAAAAATATTTTTAAATTTAAGACCAAAGTTCAAACCTTTCAAATAGGGATTTCATAAGTCGCTTAAGTTAGCAGAAGTGCTAGCTTTATTTCCATGAACAACATATACCAAGATCATAACCAATATCACAACCATATCACAGCAACATAATTCCAAACATAAGCAAGATCATACCTTACTAATTTACTACACTCAACTTCTGATTTCAAATTTATACAACACCACATACAAGCATACTAAGCATACTTATATACAACCAAATCAACATTATTTCCAACTGTACATATGCATAACCAAGTCAACATCATAAATAATCAAATAGGCATCGTATTTAACTAGCAAATATACATCATTTATAAAGCTACTAACTTTGGATAAAATAGCGAGCTTTACTCATCGAAAGTGGACTAAACTAAAGCAACTTCATCTAGAATTTGCACACGACTTAGATCTTTGGTTTTGCTTCGGAAAAATGAAGTCTTGTAGGCTTAAGGGTGGAAAAGGGGTTCGGCCTAAGGGGTTATTATGCTCTGCCTTGATTGAATAAGGTGGATGTGGACTTGCCTTATAAGGAGAAGTGATGAATTGGAAGAAAGAAGTTTAAACATGGTTTTAGATTTATAAAAGTGAACGAAAACTAGATTTTTAAACTTGAGAATCTAATTTGGAGGCTATGGAAGTATACATGAAAGATTTTGGAGGAAATTTATGAAATATAAATGAATTCAAAGGGGTGGAAATGTTAGGAAAATGCTTTATACTAAGTGCATAAATTAAATTACTAAACTAGCCTTAGGGTACATACCTTCCACTAAAACTTTGCCACCTCACCACCATTGTCTCCTTCCCTCTTCCCCACATTTTCCCCTTGTCCCCCTTCATTTTTCCAAGCCAACATGATTTAACACCTTAGTACTAAATGTCTTTTAAGAGAAATGACCTTTTATGCCTTCTTTCCACTTTATTTTTGAATTTACATAGTATGTCACATAATATTTTATTATATTTCTTAAGTAAATATGTAAATATATAATTTAAAATGTATTCTAACTTATTTGAATGTGTAAATATGTTAATTCCAATGTGAACAACATTTTCCGATAACTTTTAGAGATCGAAAAATCGAAGATTTGGAAAACGATTTTCGGTCACATTTTCTATTTTGTTTTGAACTAATTATTTTTGTAAACAAATTTTAAAAACTATTTTACCATCGTTAGTTATTATTTCAAAGGATTTATTTTAGTTATAGAATCCATTAATTAATTATTATAAATATATTTAAATATCAAAATTTAAAGTGATTAAATCCTAGGTCGTTACACTCTTCCCCCTTAAAAGAATTTCATCCCGAAATTAGCTGACAAGTAGAGAACTCAAAATGACCCAAAAAGGCATATATTATATATCACAAAACCTATACAACAAACATACACTAAGCATCCATAGCAAAACAATGCATGCACTATATATACAACAAATGTTGACTATCCTAACATCAATCCTGGATAAGCTTGTCTTATGTGATCCACCGTCTCCAATACAATCTCGGGGATCCTCACTCCACCGTATCTTTACTAACTTCACTACCTTATTTCGCAACCTCTTCTCATCCTGACCCACTATTACCACCAAATATCCTTTCGACCATTTCGAAACCCTATTAAACATAAGGCAAAGAAGAACAATAGAGAAAAGCACTAGCAAGACCTTTCGAAGAAGTCGAAGGGATGCAACAGCCAAAGACTAGAAGTATCAAAACCTTTCAAAGGGGTCGAAAGGGTCGAAAACACGCTTCCGCTTCAATAATCACCTTTCGAAGCAGGTGCTTTCGCAGGAGTGAAGATCTTTCGAAGGTGTTAAAGAAGCAGCTTTCAAAGACAATGCATAACAACCTTTCATATGCACGTCAAACCTTTCGAGACCAAAGGTTTTGCCTTCGTTCAAATCACTTAGAAGCACACCATGATCAGAACAACCCTTTCGAAAGACAAACGAAGCCTTTCAAACTGGTCGAAGCCATTAATATCCAGGGAAGGTTCCGCATCAAGTCGCAAGCACAAGATTGGAAGCTATTAATGTTGTCGAAACCATTAGCATTTTAACACCTTCGAAACCCTTGGAGACAGCC
Organism: Allium fistulosum; assembly: GCA_030737815.1. Lineage (NCBI taxonomy): Eukaryota > Viridiplantae > Streptophyta > Magnoliopsida > Asparagales > Amaryllidaceae > Allium > Allium fistulosum. The sequence continues at coordinate 511,858,093 of CM060907.1, read as the reverse complement.
TACCAATAGAGTCAAAAGTTCCTACAAAGCAACATATAAAGAAGATAAGCGCAACCATCCCTTTTGCAAATACGGGATAATTCGAGCCTATTCGAAAGCATTGCAAAGGGATGCGCAAGTATTAAGGGAATTAAAGGCATTCTAAAGAAAATTCAGAAGCCACCTTTCGACCAGGTCGAAAGCATTAGGTCAAAAGGTGCTGACCCGCATCTATAAATAAGACCCAAGGGGTCGGATTTGAGGGATCCAAACTCATTCATTCTACACTTGTATTTTCTTAATTCTTAAAATTGGTAAATCCTAATTTGTAAATCGAATTAATAAAAATTGTTCAATAAAGGTTTTGTTGAGTTACAAAAAGGAAGTTTCCAACATTCTTGATTACTTTGTTGTTTCGAAAGATTTTATTAGATCTAACTTTGTTTTCCAAGTATCAACCCAATCGAAAGACGCCTTCCGACTTGGTCGAAACCCCTGCATTTTTAAGTAATTTCATCTATCAACACCAGGCTATCTTTCATTGGACTTTTGCCTTCTAGTGGATTGAAACCTTAACCCAAGCCAGTTTTACCTTTGATTCCCGATCCAAACCTAAGTCATTTAAGTTCTCAACTTTCGACAAGGTCGAAACCGTTCAAAACTGATCATAACCTTGAATTTTAGTGCCATCTTTAGGGCTCCCACAACTGCCTCGAAAGGTCTATTTCGAAGGGAAAGTCAAACTACTCTATTTAGCTCAAAAGACCAAAAACAAGATAACTTAAGCTTTTCGACTAGGTCAAAAGATCAATAAGAAGGAAATTCCACCATAAAGTTTGATTCGAAAGGTGATACAAAGGAAGACATTCATATCCTAGCTCTCTCCAATAAACCAAAAGAGACCAAATAGGTTAATCTTCCTAATTACATCATATTTGGAGCGTTGACAAGTTTTCTTGTTAACATTTTTATGCTAGAAGGAGGGCTCCAACCTTCGAATCTGTTAAACATCCAATACCACCTGTCTCTAACCCAATCTTACTTCAAGCTTAAATACTTAAGACCTTACTTCATCATGGCTGACAAAATCAAAAGATCATGGATGAAGTGATGGATGATGTAATAAGGGCAGTGATCCTTGTGTATGGAAGGAGAGAAGGGGGGAGGTAATGATGTGTCACAAAGATGGTGAAGGGTATGGACCAAAGAGTATTTTGGTAATTCACATATTCCATTTTGTATAAAACCGATTTTTTTATTCTCCCTCACATTTTCCATTTCATTTCTCATTTCAAAACTTCTGCTTCCTCTTTACAAATCTCAATTTCACTTTAATGACTTCCTTATAAAATTTTCAAAAGAAAAAAAAACAAAAATCCTTTCTTTTCTACTTTAAATATTTTAAAACCTATTCAAAAACATTCTTTTCCCTTCTTACACCTCCTTCTCCTTCAAAAGCAAGCCTAAACTCCCCCGCACGTGTAAGGACGAGCCCATACTCCACTCTAGGCCGAACCAAAATCCATTCCCAAGGCTAAAAAATCTAACTTTTACAAAAAAATCCAAAGATCTAGGATCGATACAAGTGTAGTTGTATTTTTACTTGTTTCAGGTGATTTTTGGTGAGTAAATCTTACCCCTTTAAGCAAGTTTTAAACCTTCCTTTATTGCTTAACTTTGTTGGTTGGTTGGTTGAAAATATATGTTGTTTTGTGCTTTACATATATGTATTTATTAGATGTTGGTTATGGACTTGGAAATGAAGTCGAAAGTCAAGTATGGTTGGCAAGTTGTGATTTTTATGTGTTGTATGATGTTATGGAATGTGTATATATGTTTGTGCCCTTGTATGTGATGTTATGTGCTAAAGAAAAGTTAGTACTTGAAGTTGTTTGTTTATGGCATCAAGATCCCTTGGTTTTAAACTTGTTTTTACTATGTATTTTCTAAATAAGTTTTATAAAGTTTTCAAAACTTTTACCTTCGTTTTCCAAAACTTTTTACAAAGTTTATAAAGCAATTTAAAGAAAAAAGGTAAAGGTTTAAAGGGGTATTTGATATATAAAATTATTTTTGAAGTTATGGTATCCATAGCGATAGTCGTTATGGATGCAGTTCGTAAACGAACATTTTTGTGTAAATTAAAAGTGTTTTCATTTTAAGTATTTTTGAAAAGATTTTCCAAACATATTATATGTATTAAAAGGTAATTATTACTTATTAATAATGTAAGGTTAAATGATTATTTAATAATTAATTAAGTAAAAGATAATTAATACTTAATTATTACTTAAGTAATGGTAATTAGAACTTAATTATTAATTAAGTAAGACAATTATAATTAGTTAATTAAGTAAGGTTAATTAATTATTAATTAAGTAAAGGTCAATTATTTAAATAAATTATTATTTAAGTAATATTTAATTATTAATTAATTAAGTGATGTTTAATAAATTAATTAATTATTTATCAAGTAGGGTTAAATTATTTCTTAATTATAAATTAAATTAAGATTTAATTATTCGTGAATAAAGGCTAAAACTTATTTTTAATTAATTAAATAAAGGCTTTTAAATCTTAATTACTTTATTTCCAAGGATTGGTTTGTTCAAAAAGCAGCTTTCTTTTATAAATAATGATTGAAATACAAGGATATTTGTCTATGTCATTAAGTAGCCAAACAAATATAAACTAGTTATACTAAAACATTGACACATTTTATTGGAAGTAAGTTGGCTTGTACTTAACACTTAAAGCTGATGAGTAGACTTTCCTCTATCCATGAAACCAAAATTTTCTAGGCAAGGGATAGAGAAATTGAAATGTCAGAAACGTGATAAACAAAAGGGAGTTAATTTTGATAAATGGGTCATAATAATTTAAGAATATGGAAGATATTCCATCGTATACTTAACAAATAATTCCAAGGTATGGAAACTTGTCTCTATCCCGAAAAGTAAGAATGTACGCAGAGTCATGGTTAGTTTTTCTAACTTGTCCCGCTTCATTGCTAATCAAGGGATTATAATGTTTGAACTAAGGAAGTAGGGATAAGTATAGGATGTTTTATTTTTCATATGCAAATCTATACACACCACTAATAGTGGAGTTGTCCACTATCGATAACTTGACTCTTTTAAAATTATCGAATGTTAGTTCAAAGAGATTGGAATCAGATAGCTTGAGTTATCCGAAAAACACTTCAAACTAGCGTAAGCGTTCAAATTAGGAAAACATCTGGAAGATGTCAGAATCGAAGGCAAAGATCTTTGAAGTGCAATGGAAACTAGCTACTAATTCTAAGGGTGATTCCAAAATGGATGTAGTAGAAGTAGTGCCTTCAGTTTGTTTATATCTTGAACCACTTGTATGGACGAATGCTAGCATTGCATTATCACTTGGAGGGCGGTGTTAGCATTCTAAGTAGTATTGCTAAAGAAAAAGGTAAAATATAGTGTTACCATCAATTCCCACTTCAACCTTGTCGAAACCAAAATCAATAAAAGGAAAAAGGAATGAGAGATGACATCACCAAGGAAGCCTTTCGAAGGAGTCAAAGGGATGCTATAGCCAAAAGCTAGATGTGTTACAAGCTTACGAAGGGGTCAATGTGGTCGAAAGCTCCCTTTTGCATCAATGTCTACCTTTCGAAACATATGCTTTCACCTACATTAAGACGTTTTGAATAAGAGGAGTACCTTTAGAAGGCAGCAAATAACAACCCCTTAAATGCGCGCTAAACCTTTCAAAACCAAAGGTTTCGCCTTTATTCAAAATACTCAGAAATATGCCTTGATTAGAACAACCCTTTCGAAAGCATAATCAAGCCTTTCGAACCGGTCGAAGCCTTTAACATTCATAGAAGGTTCCACATCAATTCGCAAGCATGTATTCAGAAGCTATGTAACAACCCTGTATTTTGTGATTATTTTAATTGTATATTTTGGTTATTTTAATTGATTTCCTGATTTAAAAACTTTATTTTATTTATTAAAATGAATAAATTTTGTTATTTTAAATATAAATTTTGATTTCGATGTGAATTAGAATTCCAAACATGACTAAAAAGAATATCTTCAAGAAAAGTGAATTTTGGTCAATATGGTCAAACTTTGACTTTTAATTTAGAAATTTGAAAGTTTGAAAATTTGAATTTTATCATTTATTATGAAAGTAAATAAAATTTTAAGAATAATGCTTTTCGTTTCATTAAAATCTGATTTATAATGTGAAAGTTATGCCTTTTTCAATATTGAGTGTAATTTGCTGTATTTAACAAAATTGTTTATTTTAAATTATATAAATAATATTTTATTTGGTCATGTAATGTTCTAATTTATATTTATATGGGTAAATAACATGTTATGTATATATTTTGGTTTTAAAACATTTTTCAAAATGTAATTGACATTTTCCAATGTCAGTTGTATTCTGTTTATAATTTCTAATTTCCAGTCTCATTTAATTAAAGAAATTCTTTGTTTATTTTCTATTTTCTTAAGACTTTATTTTTATTTTCATTTACACTTCATTTTGTTCAGAATTTATTTTATTTTACTTTTCTTTTATTTGGTTTAGAAGTAAAGTTATAATTTTTCTAAAACTAGTGATATTCTATTTGAAATTTTTAAGTCCTATTTTGATTTTTTAAACAATTTCTTTACTTCTTTTTCTAATTTCTCTAAATTTAATTATTTATTCTATTTTGAAAATATAAATGAATTATTTTACTTCACATTTTTGTTTTAAAATATTTTTAAAATGAAGTAGATATTTTTCTAAAGCTTGTGATGATTTAATTGTAATTTTTGAACCCTGTTTTCAATATTTAAGCAATTTCTTTAATTCTTTTTCTATTTTCTTTAAATTTAATTATTTATTTTTATTTTATTTTACTTAATTTCAGTTTTAAAAATCATTTACTAAATTTTCATTGGTCTTTATTTAATTAAAAAGAATGGAAAATTGAAGAGACATTTAAGCTTTTACCTAAGACCTTTCATTTGCCTAAAAACTTTTCAATTTCCATAACTCTTCATTAATTCTTTGTTTGGCTGTGCATTTTTGTTTGTTGCCGTGTATTCCCCATTACTTTTCACGAAAAAAATCACCATCTCATTTTTCATTCACGGCTTCAAACATTTTGGTAATGTCTTCCTCCTTCTTTTTCTTCTTTTCTTCATTTTTTTCATGTATTTTGCCTTGTTTCTCCCCTAGTTTTGCTCGGCCTCCTCTATATTGTCACAGCCACCACCCCCTACCATTGCTCCTTGGCATCATCACCACCTACCACTTCAGATCCATCCATAGCCAAACCCTCCATGATGACAAAACTCCACCAAAATGCAAACAATGCCTTAAAAACAATGCTAGCCGAGCTCCCCTTGACCATACCCTTCATTTTCCACCACCACCACCTTTGGCCGCCACCACCACCTTGTCCAGACCCTACCTCATCACTCCAGCTACTGACCTGAGATGTACACCCTCTGGCCGAACCAAATTGCCCATGGCCGAGCCTTAGTTTGGACCATTTTCCACCTATTTGCCTAGAAACCCTTCACTTACCCTATGTTGTAACTTCCTCCATCATGTTCTACCTTGTAGCCTTACCTTTTCCAGACCCATACCTGATCCAAACCAAGTACAAACCTGACCTAATTGATCCCCTAGGCCATGCAAACAAGTAGAGAAAGCAAGGCAAAAAGTTTCGTATTCAAACTGCTTTTTGTTTCAAAGTTAGTCAAATTCAATCGTATTGATTTTTAACTATTGTTTCGGTTTTGGTTTTGGGTTGTAACACAAGATCCATAACTTGGATCTCTCTTTCCACTCAAGTTCATAGCTTTGTCATTGTGTTCTATTTTGTGTTGTGTCATTTGAACTTACGTCTCCAGCAAAAAAGGTGAGTAAATCTCACCTGACATTTAGACATATGCAAATGTGAATTGACAACAATTGAATGTGTAGAATATTATATATGATGTTATAACTGCATGATTATTAATTATATGATGTTAAACCTGTTATTTTACCTGTCATATTATCTGTTACTGTTATTTATTGTTAAACTGTTCATTTATACCTGTTTACCACACTGCAAGTTCCCTATAGATTAGATTCACCATGGGTTGAAATGATACATACCCGAACGGACTTTAGAATAGGGAAAAATCGTTATGGGCTTAAATGATAGGCCTGAACGGTTTTTATTTATTTTATTTTAACTTGGGATTGCGGGTTTGAAATGATAGAACCCGGATTTTTGCTTTTTAAACTACGGATTGAAATGATATATATCCGTATGACTTGACCTAGGTTAGAAAGCTATATACAGGCCCGTGGTTATTTTATAAAGTATTTTGAATATTTTAAATATGTTTAATTGTGTAAATTTATGAAAATTTGATTTAAATTGGATTTTTAATGTTTAAATAAAGAAATTTTGATTCTTCTATAAGTTAAAAATGTAATTAAATGAATGGTTAAATTTTAATTTTTGAAATATAACTTAAGTCTGGAAATTTGGATTTTTTGGGTTTAAAAGAAATTTGAGTTATACAAATAAAAATGGAAATTTAATATTATTGGAAAAATGGAAATAAAAATTTAAGTGTTAAGTTTAATTGTTAAAAATGAAGAGAATAGAAATTTTACACTTAAATTTTATTAAGCGAATTCTTGAAAATTGGTTTTATTTATAAGAAAATTTATTATAAAAATCATATGTTAAAAGTATTTTAAATGAACATTTTGGATGATAAAGTATGATTTTTATAATGTTTAATGGTTTAAAATGAATTTTATTATTGGCTGAAAATACACTAAAATCTGAAAAATACTTTTAATAGCATTCAGAAATGCTATGATTTCAGAATTGAACTAAAACTTAGTAAAAAGAGGCTATTACAGCATTTCTGAAATGATGTAGTTGCTGTAGTAAATATAAAGGGTAAAGAACTTAATATGGGCTATTACAGCAGTTCTGTAAACTACTATAGCTGCCTACTGTCTTTGCTGAAATTAAGTAAAACCCTTGTTTTTGAACCTGAGCTATTACAGCATTTCTGGAAATGCTGTCTTTGCTGTTTTAAACTAAATTTTAACTAAAATGAGATATAACAGTAGTTTTAAAGTGCTGTCTTTGCTGAAATAAAATGTTTTCAAATATAACTTATAACAGCTTTTTCTAAATGCTGTGAAAGGCTAAAATTTTCAATGTTTATGGGTTTTGACCTAGTAAATGAACTCAAAATGATTTGAAACTTTGGAAAAATCAATACTTGACTTGAAAGAATAATAATTTCACTTATAAATGGTTTAAATGGAAAACTATTTAAAGGGTGATTTGATAAGAAAATAAATGAATGATATTTTGGAATTTTAAAAGGTATTTTATTTGATAAATTGGATTTGACTTCTAATAATGATTGAAAGGAAGTTTTGAAAAGATATGATATTTTGATAAATTGAAATGGTTTGGAAATGATTTAATCTTTATTTTGATAAAGATTTGGATTTGAAATGATATTAAATTTTGAAGTATAAAATATTGTTCTGAAATATTGTAACCATGGGTATACTTCTCTATATGTCATTTGATTTCCTGATGATGGCTGTGATGCATATTAACACTGTAAGTTGCATTGTTTACTTCGATATGGACAATTCTGTGATATTCTCACTACTGTTTAATTGATGGTTTTATGGATCCTTAAAGGATGGGCGACCCTAAGCATCCTCTAAGTTATTATGCATTGCTATTTCAGTTCACTTGAGTTGGTTTACATTGTATAAGTATATATGTCCTGACTCGATTGTTTTTTGTTTTACTTTACGCTCGGGTCAGCCTGAGAATCACAGCTTTGGAATTTATCTTCTGGAGCTAAAGATTTGCTGGAGCTTATTTGTCCATCTGTTATTTCTTATCTTCTAATCCAGTTATTTACTATTCGGTATTGTCTTTGTATTATTGATTTATGTATCCTAACTTCTATTGTATCTATTTTAACTATGAGATTTTGTATATGTTTTGAGAGTTTGTATATAGTAGCTTCATGAACTACTATGGTATTTTATTTCCGCTGTGAGTTATTCTGATATTCTATGTCTGTGATTCTGTATTTGATTTTATTTGCTCCAAATTTTATTACAATCTGTTATTTTTAATTATTCAAGTCAGACATGTGTGGATTATTGTCGATTTGAATGGTCCAAAATAGTGGGTCGTTACAAGCTACTTACCGCGTCGAAACCATCAACATTTCAACACCTTCGAAACCCAAGGAAACTACCTATCGATAGAGTCGGAAGCTCATACCTCTACTTCTTGTGACAACAAAGCAACAAAAAGAGAAAAGGCACATGCACCCCTTTCAACAAAGATGGAGGCATTCAAACCCATTCGAAAGCATTATAGAGGGATGCACAAATTTCAAAGGAGACAGAAGGTATATAAAGTTACCTTTCGACCAGGTCGAAAGCACTGAGTCAAAAGGTGCCAACCAACATCTATAACTAAGACCCTAAGAGTCTGGTTTAAGGGATCAGAATTTGTTCATTCTTCTCTTATATTTTCTTAAACTTGTAAACTTGTAGACCCTAATTTGGAAATCAAATTAGGAGAAATTAATCAGATTGTACATCATTAGTTCAATGAAGATAGTATTTCAATATTGGAGATTATGCAACTGTTTTGTGAAATTATTTGATTCAACTGTGTTCTGCTTGCATCAACCTAATCGAAAGTATACCTTTTGAGAGAGTCGAAACCTTTCACTTAACAATACACTTAAGTACTTAGCTTCAAACCACTATTCATCAAACACTCTCTTTTAGGGAGTTGAAACCTTAACCTAAGCTTGTTTTCTATAGATTCTAGGATTGAACCCAAGCCATTTAAAGAATAAGCTTTCGACGAAGTTGAAACTTACTCAGTTAAACCATATTCTTTTATTCCTAGTGTCAACGTTTAGTGCTTCACAACTGTTTCGAAAGGATAACCAAATAACATCAGCAAGCTTGAAGGACTTAAAAGAAAAGGATATAAGTGTTTTGATTGGGTCAAAAGGTTGGAGTAGGAAAAAATTTCATAACAGAAACCCATTTGAAAGGGTAATTAAAGGAAGCAATAAGATCTAAACTTTCTCTACTTAGTCAAAAAAGGTTTATTTGAGTATATCGGTACTTTCAACTCTACTTTGGGGTGTTGGCAAGTTTTCTTGTTAACATTTCGGCGCTAGAACGAGGGCTTGAGCCTCTGATCTTGTTAAACTTCCATACCATTTTCCTCTAACCCAATTCTATTCCAAGCTTACCCACTTTGGAATTTACTTCATCATGATTGGCGAAATAAGAAGATTCGAGCAAGATTCCTCGGAACCACATCTAATTGGATACTCCCATGGAACAATTAATAATAGGAATCTATAAGAAGAACAACTGTTAAGAATAGAGGCTTTAAGGATCATAAGGAAAAAGAAAATGGAAGTCTATGATCCAGTTAAATGGAGTTTAAACCCTTTCCATATTGGCCCCATCCTTATTTTTGCTTTAGGAGAAAATAAAAATGGAAGTGACAACTTGGTTGATCAAATGGGGAAAATAATTCAGCACTATACCAAAGGCCCAATCTATGAAGAAGGAATGATGGCTGATTACAACACCTTTTCACACAAATAGGGTCAAGCGACAAGTGGAACACTACCTACACCGGAGCTCCAAAGAGTTTTAAAAAGAAAACCAGTTGTCAATAGTGGAAATCCAAAGCTGAGTAAGAAAAGACCTAGAAACCATCCTCGAGAAACAAGCTTAAAATCAAGACTTCCTAAAGAATGCAACTTAATAACATCTATTGAGAATGTCTACTTGTTAACCAAGTATGAACTCAATTATTGGCCATCACAGAAGAAAAGGCCAAAATATGAAAGGAATCTGGGAGGATCTGATTACCACTACCATATGATGAATGGTCATGAAATCAATCAGTGTAGAGCACTTGAAGGAATGATAATCAACTTTTTCAAACAAGGGAAAATTAATGGGTTTGTAAAGAGATCCTAAATGGAATCAATAAAGAACTACTTTACTAAAGAGAATCTACATGGTTGAGAGTGAAATAATCCTTGCACTTGGACATTACCTTAAATGGTCAAAGCCTTTGTCCATAACGAGTTGGCTAGGGCACAACACCTCCTAGAGGGAGGAGTGTAAGCCTTTATCTGTGCCATGCTATGGCTAGGATAAAGCATCGACAAACCCTTAGCCGCGCCATGGTATGGCTAGGTCAAGGCACCTCCTAGAGGGAGGTAAGAGTAAGCCTTTATCCATGCCACGCTACGGCCAGGTTAAAGCATCGACAAGCCCTTGGCCGCGCCACGCTATGGCTAGGTAAAGGCGCCTCTTGCAAGGAGGTAAGAGTAAGCCTTTATCCGCGCCACGCTACGGCTAGGTTAAAGCATCGACAAGCCTTTGGCCGCGCCATGTTATGGCTAAGTCAAGACGCCTCCTGGAGGGAAGTTGGGTAAGCCCTTGGTTTCAGCTTGAGAATAAGCTAACCAAGCGCACCAAACAACAATGGACTAAGACGTCCAAGCCCAAGAAGTGGCACATCTACCATCGGACTAAGACGTCCAAGCCCAAGAAGCGGCATATCAAACAATGGACTAAGACGTCCAGGTCCAATAAGCGGCATAGCAAACAACGGACTAAGACGTCCGAGCCTAAGAAGCGGCATGTCAAATGATAGATTAAGACATCAAAGCTCAAGAAGCAGCTGATCAAATAGCAACTACATATAGGGCATAAATAAGAATCTACAGCCTCCAACTAATCATCAAAGAAGAATTTCCAAAATTCAGTTATTAATACCCGAATCTAGGTTTCGGGTCATTCATTATTGAGTTCGGGATTTCACTTATTAATACCTGAATTTGGGTTTCGGGACTTCTAATTTACGGTCTTCATCATACTCGAATCTGGGTTTCGGGGCTATAACTATTTACTGGAATACACTCATTAATGCCTGAACCTGGGCTAAAGATCTCTATTAACAAGATTATTATGGACTTCTGGTAGTCATCTACAAATACCCGAATCTGGGTTTCAGATCTTCTAACTTCTAAATTTCATTCATTAATGCCCGAATCTGGGTTGATGGACTTCTATTACATGATTATTATCGATTTTCTATTGGTTAACTCCAAAAGTTGGATTTCTAAACATCTATAATTAAATCTAGTAACATTCCCTTACTTGGAGGCCCAAAACTAACGGCTACGGATGCAGCAGTCATCCATAGTTATTAATCTTTGACGACCAAATACGGCGGTATTAAATACATTGATACATAGAATCACATGAATATGGAAATTTTTTAAAACATTGAACAAGATCACATTCCTTTTCAAAACATTTCCAATTCATTACATAATCCCACAATCCTTAACCACGTTCAGGGAAAATATATTTATTACAACATACACTAAGAGCGACATATGAAGATGACCCCTTGGATGATCAGAGTATGTACATGCAATTTAACAACTTTACCATTATAAACAACACAGTGGAACCAAAATAAAAGAGAATTCTAGATATATGTTATGCCTCCTACACGTCCCTAGAAGCTTATTCGTCAAATGAGGTACTGAAAACCTCAACTCTCCAACTACTCAAAATCATTGGAGTACCCGAGAGTTTAAGGGGAAAGTCAAAACTTCGAGTAGACATAAAGCCTAGTATGAATAATAATCTACCATCTCAAATCATTTAGATATCTTAAAACCTTTATAAAACCATATACTGTGCTTCTGCATCCACAATGGTTAATACAATTCAAAACAATATGATATGATAATATGAAAAATAAATGAATCAATTCCGGATTACCTATCCCCATTCGTTTTGACTATCTGTATTAGTTATAGTTTCCAGGATTACTATTAACCTAATAGTTTTCATGGGCTAACTAATAACCGGTAAAATATTTAAGGACCCATGTCCAATTACATAGTTTTCATAGGATAACTATGAACCTGTTGGCGACTCCAATATCTTTACACTTGTTCTGGTTTTCATGGGTTGACTAGGAACATATTGGTAACTCCAATATCTTCTCTTCTTATCCTAGTTTTTATGGGCTGACTAGGAACCTATTGACATCTGTCAATATCTTAATCCGGATATAGTTTTCATGGGCCAACTACCAACATACTGGCCCCTGCCAGTGTCAAATCATAGTTTTCATGGGCTTACTATGAACTTGTATTTCTAACATGTTCCTTTATGCATAGTTCAAATGGGCTAACTGTGAACCTATTAGCCCCTGCCAATATCTTTTCCTTTACACAATTTTCATGGGCTAACTGAGAACCTATTGGCCTCTGCCAATATCTTTTCCTTTAATATTCTACCATCCTATATTCTGGTCTTTCAAAACTCCTGGATGCAATTCTACTCATTTAGGAGTTAACTTAATTTATATTCACTACTGGGTCAACCTAGTTGGTTATACTGCCCTTCCCCAAAACTCAGTTATGGGTCCATTACAATGTGAATATATACATATATGAAGAAGCATACATAATAACTTGGTTAATCCCTTTAACCTTTTAATCAAAAGAAAACTTCTTTAAAAACTCCTTTTAAAAACACTTTATTTAATTATATCATGGTATTCCTTTAAAAATGAGATTGGGTTATTTGTTTTGAAAACTAAGGCTGTTGAAATCTTCGAAACCTTACTTTTGACTTCATTGGATAACCTTCTTCGAAAGCATATAAATCTCTTTTCAAAACGTTAGGCCCCTGCCTTTTGAAACACTTTAAAACTTCTCTTTCGAAACCTATCGAATGTAATAAAGTATTACTTATTATCTTTTAGAAGCATAGCTTTGCAACTATTGAAAGTTCCCCTTTCGAAACCTTTGGAAGTATCCTTTCCGAAACCATTTAAAGTCTTCCTTTCGGAACCATTGAAAGTTCCTCTTTCGAAATCATTGAAATTTCCCCTTTTAAAACCATTGGGTTTATACTAAAAAATATCATTTGGGTCAAAGTGATATAAACGAAAGTATCTCTTTCAAAACCATCCTTTATCATATAAAAATATTGGGGTAAACTTGATGGCATCGGCACCATCCCTTTCGAAAGCTTCAAATCATTTAAACAAAACATTGAAGGATAGCGTCAAAACCCCCTTTCGAAGCCATTGCCTTTGGAACCCTTGGACTCTTTCAAAAGCATTTTGGAAGTGGCTTAAAACATCTTTAAAACAAGCACTACCTTTCAAAAGCATTAATGACTTCAATACACTCGAAAGGTTAAAGAATGGCAGCGAGGCTTCGACTACGTCGGAAGCCCTTCTATTGAAAGCATTATTTTATAAGTAAATAAACCCATTCGAAAGCTTACTCTTTAAAACATAACTTGATGGAAACCCCTTCGAAAGCATTTAGAAAACCTCTTTCAAAAACATATGCTTCGACTCCTTTGAAGGCTTTAATTAAAAAAAAGGCAGGCGCTTCACTTTTAAAACAAACAAAAATGTATCGACCTCATTGGAAGCTTTGCTTTCGACACAATGCCTTCCGCCATTCTCCAATCCACTACGTACCATCTAAGTGATACCTTGTATATTGGTTTTGGCTTAGTAGGGTTTTGACTTGATTAAAGGCAGAAGCTCTGAGTCGAAAGGTACTTCTAAAGAAGGTGGAACCGACTTTTCTTGGCAAACCTAATTTAATACTAATTAAAGCAAACACTTTCTAACTAACCAAACACGTGTAAACACAAGATTGGTTTCCTTAAATTTTCAAATTCTTTACTAAAATAACTGTCGCTAATTTCAGATCCAAACCATAGTTAAGTTAACAAATAAGCCCTTCCATTAAGCAAAACAATATTGCAAAGAAGTCCCTCTTCTAAAATAATTGAATTCGCATATCAAATCACTTAGAAAAAATCACCAAAAATTCCAGAAATTCACTTTAATCATGTTACCTAACATATCAAAATTTCAGACCCAAATTATCAATATATTTTTTGACATAAATTTATAAAACCTAATAACCATATTTCCTTGGAAAATTCATAATAATCTTTCCGTAGCTTGGAAAATTATAAAAATTAAAACCCCACTCCAACATGTTTTATTCAACGTAAAATTTTTCATGGCATTTAAACATCAATATAAATCGGTTTTGCCCTAAAACCGCCTATAATCTTATTTTAACATTCTTGTTTAAATCAAACAAATTTTAATTCAAGCATATCATCATAAAAACGAATATACCCTTAGATCTGAAAACATATGATTATAAAACAAAATAGAGATGGAATGAATTATTATTCACCTTGCTTAAGATCAGGAGATTGGATTGAGATTAAGATTTATTCCCTTTCTTTAATTCCTTAGCTTGATTTGAATTCTCTTCTCATTTGATTATGGACGGCTCCACTTCTTATGTTTGTGTTTTTGTTTTTAAAATGATGTGAATGGGAAATGAAATGGTAACAACGAGAATATATAAGGGTAAGGGTTGTGTATGGAAAATTCCCATTATACCCTTCTGTAAATTAATTAACCTAAAAACCATTTTTTAGCCCATTTAGTTAATTAATTAAGCACGGCCTAAACTTATATTTATTCAAATCTCAATCCCCTTATCACTTAAAATTTACATTATTCTATTTAATGTATCTAATTAAATCTCCCGAATAATGTTATCAAAAAATTAGGGTTGTTACATGCTCCCCTCCTTAAAGAATTTCGTCCTCAAAATTCAGTAAGGACTAAATACTAAACATAGCAATCATCTGTAATGACTCTTAACAACCATATTAGTCTACCTGACTAGGAATTATCTATATAAATCTAATATAGACATACCCTCAAAGCAGATCAGGATAAGTATCTCGAATTTTGTCCTCTGTCTCCCAAGTATAGTCCTTCTCATTGTCGCTCCACTGAACTTTCACCAACTTGACTGTCTTGTTCCTCAATCTTTTCACATCTCTCGCTACAACCCGTACTGGTTGTCTAACAAAAGTCAAATTAGCCTCTACTACTAGATCTTCCAACTCTGTCGGGGGAATAGTAGTCTCTAGATCATGCACATACTTGCAAAGATGAGATACATGAAATACATTATGGACACCTGCCATACTACTAGGCAACTCTTCTCTATATGCGAGCTTTCCAATCCGCTTTATAATCTGGAATGGACCAACATATCTCGGTGCCAGTTTCCCTAACTTCCCGAATCGTACCACACCCTTCATCGGTGATACCTTAATGAAAACCCTATCTCCAACTGAGAAATCTAAGTCTTTACGCATTTTATCTGCGTGACTCTTCTATCTGGATTGAGCTTCCTTCATCCTTTCTCGGATAAACTCAATCTCTTTTTACGCCTCTCTAACCAAATTTGAACCTAAGACCAATCTGTCTCCAGTCTCCACCCAACATACTGGTGATTTGCATGGCCTCCCATACAACCTCAAAAGGCGCTATTCCTATACTAGTTTGATAACTATTATTATAGGAAAACTCAACAAAATATGGGTGATCCTCCCAAGATCCACCAAAGTCCAATACACAAGCTCTCAATAAATCTTTGAGTAACTTATTGACTCTCTCAGTTTGCCCATTCGTCTGAGGGTGATATGCAGTATTCATCTTGAGCTTAATGCCTAATACATCCTGTAGACTCTTCTAGAATTCGCTAGTGAACAAAGCATCTCTGTCGCTGACTATGCTACTTGGAACTCCATGAAGTCTAACTATGTTCTTCATGAACAACTTAGCTAACACATGTGCCATCCTGGTTAACTTAACTGGAATGACATGGGCACTCTTGGTCAATCTGTCCATTACAACCCATATACTTTCATTTCGTCTATTTGACGTTCGCAACTCCTCTATAAAATCTATGGATATCGAATCCCATTTCCAAACTAGAATCTCTAGAGGCTGAAGCAACCCACTCGACTTTTGATGTTCGACTTTCACTTGTTAACAGTTTGCACACTACCTAACCCACAAGTCAATATCCCTCTTCATACCTTCCTAATAGAAGCTCGTCTTCATATCATGATACATCTTGGTCCCTCCAGGATGAATCGTAAACTTGGATCGACGACATTCTCTAAGAACTTCTTTCCTCAAGTTCTCAACATCTAGAACACATGATCGCCCCTTCTTTCTAAACCATCCTCTCTGGTCAACAAAAAAATCTTTCAGATCATCGATCATAGTTCCAACCTCAAGCCTTCTAATCTTCTCGGCTAATAATGGATCCTCCTTCTTCTTAGAAGCAATTCTCTTGATTAACACTAGTCGAACTTCTAAACATGACAACATGGTAGTACTTTGACTAGAACTAGCAGTCAATTTTAACTGCACACCACAAATGGCCAAAGCTTCTAGATCCTTCCATTCTGCCAACATAGCCAACACCACATTCTGGTGTCTTCTACTATAAGCACCCACTACTTTATTTCCTTTCCTTGGTGTATACTCTATACCAAAATCATAAGCAATAAAAAACTCCAGCCACCTCTGATGTCTCATATTCAACTCATTTTGAGAGAATAAGTATCTTGAAGACTTATAATCTGTGTATAGCTCAAATCTCTCCCCTAAGAGATAATTCCTCCAAATCTTCAATGCAAAGATCACCGTAGCCAACTCCGAATCACGAGTGGGATATCTCACTTCATGTAGTCTAAGCTGTCGTGAAGCGTAGGCAATCACTTTACCCTTTTGCATCAACACAGCTCCCAATCAAGTTCCACATGTATCAGTATACACCACTAACCCTTGGTTTCCGTTTGGAACTACTAACACTGGTGCATTGGTCAACAAATGCTTTAACTTAAGGAACGCCGCCTCATATTTGTCGGACCAAAAAAACTTCACCACCTTCCTGGTTAGCTTAGCCAAAGGTGCTGCTATCCGCGAGAAATCCTTGATGAATCTTCGGTAGTAGCCAGAAGTCGAAGAAAACTTCTAATCTCAGTTACCATCTCATGTCTCTTCCGATTATTAACAGCTTCGATCTTATCTGGATCAACTGACAAACCCTTCTCTGAAACCACGTGACCAAGAAACTTAACCTCTTTCTTTCAAAAATGACACTTGAAAAACTTTGCCTTTAGCTGATTCTACCTCAGCATCTCAAGCACAACTCTAAGAATATCTTCATGCTCTCTTTCATCCTTAGAGTATACCAAAATGTCATATATAAATACCGACACGAATCTATCTAAATACTCTTGGAAGACTCGGTTCATCAAATCCACGAAAAAAGCTGGTGGATTCATTAACCCGAATGGCATTACTAACCACTCATACGAACCATATCTAGTCCGAAATGCTGTCATCTGCTACTCTGAACCGATGGAAACCTATTGCCAAATCCAACTGGGAAAATACTCAGGCTCCACTCAACTGATCAAATAGATCATCAATTCTCGACAAAGGATACTTATTCTTTATTGTCCTCTCGTTCAGCTTACGATAGTCGATACACATCCTTAATGAATCTTGTTTCTTCAAGAACACCGCAGCCGCTCCTCAAGGCGAACTGCTTGGTCTAATAAAATTCCTTCCTTCTAGATCCACTAGTTGCACCTTCAATTCCTTCATCTCAACCGGTGTCATCCTACTAGGTGGTCTACTTATAGGTTCATCTCCTAGCATAAGGTCTATCCGAAACTCAATAGCTCGTTTCGATGGTAGCCCTGTGACTGGCTCAAACACATCTACAAACTCTCTTGCTACTCAAACCTGACTAAACTCTTCTCTCACTTCCATTGCACTTAACAAAGCACAACTACTCCGGTCAGAATTCTCTACTGAGAATATAATTCAGTTATGACTATCAGGGTATCTTAGTGGTATCTTCCCATCTTGGCAAAATATCCTAGCCTTATACCTTCTCAACCAATCCATACCCAAAATGATTCTGAAATCTATGAAATCAGAAACATACAGATTGCATGCAAACTTATAACCTAAAAAATCAAGTTCTAATTGGTCACATCTCATCCCCAGAGTTGCATGCCCTCCTATTGGATTCGCAACCCTTAAGGAAGTAACAAGGCATGTGGGTTCTAAGCATAACCTATCAACCAAACACTGGGATATAAATGAATGTGATGCACTGGTATCAAATAGTATACTAACAGGTATACTTTGAATCAAAAACGTACCTTCCATCATAGTCTTTCCTTTGTCAACTACAGTTGGCTTAGCAGATGATCCAATGGTAAAAACTTTTCCCTTATCCGCCCTGACTGGCTCTAGACACTGGTTCTTATAATCCCCACTTGGTCACAGTTGAAGCACTTCACATTCTTCTTGTCTACGGCCTTCTTCCCTTTTCCTGATTGGCACTCATTTGCATAATGACCCTACTTGTCACATTTGTAGCAAACTAAATCTACCTTTGCCTTCTTGGCAGCATCTCCCTACCGGGCTTCCTTCTTGTTAAAGAACTCCTTTTCTTTCCTTGAGAACCCTCGGTTTCAACTGGCTTCTCTCTAGCACAAACAACAAGCATCTCCTCATGGTGAATTGCCATCTCCACAACCACATTACAAGGATCATGGATATGTGTCATGGTCGCCCTAGCAAGTTCAGGTCTCAAACCTCGAATGAATATCTCATTCCTTCTGATGTCAGTGTTAACAATAGCATATGCATATCGAGGCAGCTCATCAAACTTAGTGGCATACTTGATAACCCACATCTCTCCCTTAACTAGATCCATAAACTTTCTCATCAATGCTTACTTAGCAACCTCAGATAGAAACCTCTGTTCAAATCTCCATCTAAATTCAGCCCATGTCAACTCTTCCTCTGGAACCTCGGTAGTAACACTATTCCACCAATGAAGTGCTGACCCTAACAACTGTCTAGAGGTCAACATTCTCTTCTGCTCATCATCTAAACCCAGATCAACAAAGATACACTCATAACGCAATAACCAATTCTCCACTTCTATGGCATCCTCCGTTCCCATAAACGGTTTCCCACCAAGACTGGTGTAGTCTCTGCTCAACTTAGCATAGTTATTCCCAACTGGAGCCACATTATTTGCTCCTCCAACATTCCCAGCAACTCCAGCAGCAGCTCCTGCTTGCATCACATTGACAAAGAACTGATACATCGCCCCCATATATACTGGTGGATTTCCAACACCTATATTGGCATCAACATTTTAGTTAGCATTAGCCTGTCAACCTTGGTTCCTTCTGGAATTAGGTCGAGTATTTCCATTAGTTGTGGTGCTTTCTCCACCGAGATTTCCTCTTCCGTTTCCTGCTTCCATATCTTCTTTCTCATAAATCTGCATACGAGCCTTAGTAAGATACAGAAGAACGGTCTAAAAGAGAGGGGAATACGTACTTATATATATATATATATATATATATATATATCAGATACAAGTAATTTACTATAGCGTTATCCCGAACCCCTATCATATTTCTGATTCATTGGATTATATTTGAAAAAGATTTTAGGTTTAATTTCTTTTAAGTTTTCATAAACTTATGCTCTGATACCAACTTGTAACATCTCCCTACTTGGAGGCCAAAACTAACAGCTATGGATGCTGCAGCCATCCATAGTTATTAATCCTAGACGACTAAATACGGCGGTGTTAGATACATTGATACAAAGAAACACTTGAATATGGTAAATTTTTAAAACATTGAACAAGATCACATTCCTTTTCAAAACATTTCCAATTAATTACATAATCTCACAATCATTAACCACGTTCAGAGAAAATATATTTATTACGACATACGCCAAGAGCGATATATGAAGATGCCCACTTGAATAATCAGAGTATATACATGCAATTTAAGAACTTTGCCATTACCAACAACACAACAGAACCAAAATAAAAGAGAATTCTAGATATCTATTATGCCTCCAGCACGTCCCCAGAAGCTTATTCGTCAAATGAGGTACCTTAAAACCTCAACTCTCAAACTACTCAAAATCAATTGAGTACACGAGAGTTCAAGGGGAAAACAAAAACTTCGAGTCAGACATAAAGCATGATATGAATAATAATCTACCATCTCAAATCATTTAGAAATCTAGTGAAACCTTGCTGCTTAGCAGAATGGGTTTTCCCCTCACTAGTATCTTAAAATCTTTATAAAACCATATACAATGCTCCTGCATCCACAATGGTTAAAACAATTCAAAACAATATGATATGATGATAAGCAAAATAAACGAATCAAGTCTGTATTACCCATCCTCATTCATTTTGACTATCTATCTCGGTTATAGTTTCTAGGATTACTACTAACCTAATAGTTTTCATGGGCTAACTAATAACCAGTAAAATATTTAAGGACTCCCTGTCCAATTACATAGTTTTCATAGGAATACTATGAACCTATAGGTGACTTCAATATCTTTACACTTGTCCTAGTTTTTGTGGGTTGACTAGGAACCTATTGGTAACTCCAATATCTTCTCTTCTTATCCTAGTTTTCTTGGGATGACTAAGAACCTATTGACATCTATCAATATCTTAACCTGGATATAGTTTTCATAGGCTAACTACTAACCTACTGGCCCCTGCCAGTGTCAAATTATAGTTTTCATAGGCTATAATGAACCTGTCTTTCTGACATGTTCCTTTATACATAGTTTTCATGGGCTAACTATGAACCTATTGGCCCCTGCCAATATCTTTTCATGTACATAGTTTTTATGGCCTAACTTAGAACCTATTGGCTCCTGCAAATATATTTTCCTTTAATATTTTAGCTTCCTATATTCTGGTCTTTCTGATCTCCTGGTTGCAATTCTACTCATTCAGAAGTTAATTTAATTTATATTCACTACCGGGTCAACCTAACTGGTTATTCTGCCCTTCCCCAAAATTCAGTTATGGGTGAAAAGAAAACTTCTGCAAAAACTCCTTCTCAAAACACTTTATTTAATTATGCCATGGTATTCCTTTAAAAATGAGATTAGGTTATTTGCTTTGAAAACTAAGGCTGTCGAAACCTTCAAAACCTTGTTTTCAACTTCACTGGATAACCTTCTTCGAAAGCATATAAATCTCTTTACAAAACATTAAGCCGTTGCCTTTCTAAACACTTTAAAACTTCTCTTTTGAAATCTTTCGAATGTAATAAAGTATTACTTATTATCTTTTAGAAGCATAGCTTCGGAACTATTGAAAGTACCCTTTTCGAAACCCTTGGTAGTATCCCTTTTGAAACCATTGAAAGTCCTTCTTTCGAAACCATTGAAAGTTCCCCTTTCGAAACCATTGAAAGTTCCCATTTTGAAACCATTGGGTTTATACTTAAAAATATCATTTGGGTCAAAGTGAATATAAGCGAAAGTATCCCTTTTGAAACCATCCTTTATGATATAAAAATATTGGGGAAAACTTGATGGTGTCGGCACCATCCCTTTTCAAAGCTTCAATCATTTAAACAAAACATTGAAGGAGAGCGTCGGAACCCCCTTTCGAAGCCATTGTCTTCGAAACACATGGACCCTTTCAAAAGCATTTAGGAAGTGGCTTAAAACATCTTTAAAACAAGCACTACCTTTCGAAAGCATTAATGACTTCAATACACTCGAAATGTTAAAGAACGGTACGGGGCTTCGACTAGGTCGGAACCCCTTCTTTCGAAAGCATTATTTTATAAGTAAAGAAACCCATTCAAAAGCATACTCTTTATAACATAAGTTGATGGCAACCCCTTCGAAAGCATTTAGAAAACCTCTTTCAAAAACATATGCTTCGACTCCTTCGAAGGATTTAATTAAAACAAAGGCAGGCGCTTCACTTTTAAAACAAACAAAAAGGTATCGACCCCATCCGAAGCTATGCTTTCGACACCATGCCTTCCGCCTTTCTCCAATCCACTACGTACCATCTAAGTGATACCTTGTGCATTGGTTATGGCTTAGTAGGGTTTCGACTTGATTGAAGACGGATGCTTTGAGTCGAAAGGTACTTCTAAAGAAAGCGGAACTAACTTTCTTGGGTAAACCTAATTTAATATTAATTAAAGCAAACACTTTCTAACTAACCTGCCATGTGTAAACACAAGATTGGTTGCCTTAACTTTTCAAATTCTTTACTAAAATAACTGCCACTAATTTCATATCTAAACTATGGTTAAGTTAACAAATAAGCCCTTCCATTAAGCAAAACCAATATTGCAAAGAAGTCCCTCTTCTAAAACAATTTAATTTGCATATCAAATCACTTAGGAAAAATCCCTAAAAATTCCAAAAATTCACTTTAATCATGTTATATAACATATCAAAATTTCAGACCCAAATTCTCAGTATATTTACCGAAATAAAATTATAAACCCACTTAACCATATTTCCTTCGAAAATTTATAATAATCATTCCATAGCTTAGAAAATTATAAAAATTAAAACCCAACTCAAAAATCATGTTTTATTCAACATAAAATTTTTCCATGGAATTTAAACATCAATATAAATCAGTTTTGCCCTAAAACCGCCTATAATCTTATTTTAACATTCTTGTTTAAATCAAACAAATTTTAATTCAAGCATATCATCATCCAATCATCATAAAAACGAATTTACCCTTAAATCCAAAAAAATATGATTATAAAACAAAATAGAGATGGAATGAATTATTATCCACCTTAACCAAGATAAGGAGACTGGATTGAGATTAAGATTTATTCCCCTTCTTTATTTCCTTAGCTTGATTTGAATTCTATTCTCCTTTGATTATGGTCGGCTCCTCTTTTTACGTTTGTATTTTTGTTTTCAAAATGACATGAATGGGAAATGATATGGTAAGAACGAGAATATATAAGGGTAAGGGTTGTGTGTGGAAAATTTCCATTATACCCTTATATAAATTAATTAACCTAAAAACCATTCTTTAGCCCATTCAGTTAATTAATTGAGCACAACCTAAACTTATATTTATTCATTTCTCAATCTCTTTATCACTTAACATTTACATTATTCTATTTAATTTATCTAATTAAATCTCCTGAATAATGTTATCAAAAGTTAGGGGTGTTAAAAATCCTTGGTTGGATCAACGATTTTCTACCATCGGATTTCGGATAATCTTGCAATATAATTTAAGTTGAATTCTTGGTTATCTCTCATCATAGCCAAAGATGGGTTTCAAGACATTTAATCGTTTTCACGGTATTACTTTTTATATGTTTACACGATGATTTTGTTAATTTCTGCAAATGACATGAATAGACTTATATATAGATTACAAAGCTAACAATAAGAAATATTGTTTACTTCGTGCTTTTAAGGAAAAGCAGAACTGTAAAAAGGATTGAAAGATCTAGCAAGTACATTAATCATGGTATAAGCTATCAAAGAGATGATTCAAAAATAACATTACAAGAAAGGATCAGAAATCAGGTTATATTTAAAAATTTGCATAATTTACATAATTTATGAAATTATTTACACGTATACAGAACAAACATATACATTTCATTAATATAAATTGTTCATAAGCCTTCAACAGCCTTATTCAAATTCTCGGCAATTAAAGGATTAACAATGTGATGAATAGCGATATGAAGAACTTCTTTAAGTTCCTTCTCTTTTTTCCTCATCTTGTCTCCGTCGTCAATAGCCTCAATGTTGGTCTTCAAAGAACGATTAAAATCTTTGTTTGCGGCTTTAAGAGTTTTAGTCTCCCTTTCCAAATCAGTAATGCGCTTCTAAAGAAGATACTTTTCGCGTTCAAGCTTTTGAATCCAAGCTGCATATTCATTTATGTATTGTGAGTACCTTAATTTTTGTTGTTCATCGAAATACTTCATTATCTCAAATTTGACTTTCTTACACCATTCTCCTAATACCTTCTCGTCTAAGCCGGGAGGAGGGTTAGTCGTAGTAGAAAACTTTTGGATAGCAAGGGAAGTAGACCTAGTTGATTTTATGACTGAGGAAATAACGGGAGAAACTGGTAAATCAATGTTTGGGATATTATTCCCCACGATGAATTCTAATGATTCACATTGAGCTTGACTATCCTTTAATATCATTTCCAAATCGCTTATTTGTTGGAAAAGTTTCGACATCTTATGGTCAAAATTGATTGAAGGATTTGATTTAAACGCTTTAATGAGGAAATCGATTCGTTTTTACTCTTATCGTTCGCCTCTAGGTTAGCGATCTGATCATTAAGATTTCTAGCAATCTTTTTCTAAGGCAAGAATCTCCTATGCCATTTTAGTGCTTCAGTGTTACCCTAGAAATGAATTGATAAGGATCGTCGAGAAGCTTCCACTTTTCATGATCTGCTAACAACCTATCTCTAATATCGATAAAATGTGTTGTCGAATCTAACGAGAGTGGCATTGCAGATAGTTGTGTTCAAAAAAAGAATCCCATACCCGAGAGACAAGAACTAATGCCTGAGAGTGTTGCTCTTTCTCTCTTGGTTCTTCCACATTAATGTGAGCACGCTCCTCCTAATGGTTAGAAGGCGCAGGGGGTTCAGATGGGATTGCTTCAAGAAAAAGATG
The DNA here is from genome assembly GCA_030737815.1 of Allium fistulosum. Taxonomy (NCBI): domain Eukaryota; kingdom Viridiplantae; phylum Streptophyta; class Magnoliopsida; order Asparagales; family Amaryllidaceae; genus Allium; species Allium fistulosum. Next base: position 511,833,556 of record CM060907.1, on the reverse strand, counting down.
GATCATGATTGACCTTTTCAAAAGTCATTGTGTTGTCATTGCCATCTTTTACAGGAGCATTAGTGTGACCACCCATGTCACCGATTAATCGTTGACCTCTTCTATGTTGTCATCATCATCGTCATTGTCATCATCATCATAATTATCATTATCATCATCATCGTTACCGCTCTCTTCCTCGGCAACTTCATCTTTGTCACCTTCATCTTTGGAGTCGGAGTCTACTACAAAGTAAGGGACTTCGGAAGATAGAATTTTCGAGGTATCGATCTCCTCTCTTTCAATGACTTTAATCCCTTCCTCCATCTTTTTAATTTTGTCCATAACCCTATTGACAAGAGCAGGGTCGAGTGAGGGAAAGGTCAATGCTGGGCATTTATCAATGCTGTCGCCATAAGCGAGCATCATGGCATCTTCAAAAGGATTGACAATGATGTCTTCAAGAGAAGTATCGAGGAATTGAGACAACCGCTGCTTTGCATCAGAAATATTATCGATCACCAATTTTAGAAATCTTTATTCTTCTTCAAATTTTTCTTTAGAGACAATTATTTTACTGCCATCGAGCTATTTCTTCCTTGGATTCTTTAATGCCCATTTCAAGGCCAAATTCTCGTCAACGAGGAGTTGACAAGCTTTCCTCTCCTCAGAAATAATAAATTTTGATTGGGCAAGAGAAGCCCTCAGTCGCTTCTATCATAACCTCATTTTTCTCCGCAGACAGGTAGGAAACTTGACTGTTTAAGTGTGAAATTTCTCCTTGAAGCTTAGACGATTCAGTGGAGGATTTTGATGCATTCTCATGCAATGAGGGCCAACTCTTGTAAATCTGAAAGAAAAAGTATAACATAAGTCAAAAACATAGAAAGAAAAAATAACAATAACAATAAAATTAAGTGACATGATACATACCAAGAGCTGTGGTTCTATAACGGACCGGTAGTGACCCGCCGGACCAGAAACAGAGGAAGGCAGGTGAATAGAGGCAAAGGATGAAGAATTCAAGATAGATTGGACTATCCTTTCAAAATCGCTTGAGGGCATGGGAGATGATGGTCTGGAAGTATTCAGCTCTTAGGAAGGGGTCGAAGTCCCCAAATCTTTTTGCATCTGTTCAATCACACTAGGAGAGCTCGAGATGACAATGCGAGAGAGGGGATCAACTTTTGAAGGAGTTTTCATAGATTGATCAAGAGAAGCTTCGATAGTTGGACTCCTTAAAGTTTTATCAATGTCTACAAACTCCTCATCTTCTCGTGGTGGAGAATTGTGAACTTCAACGATTTTGGTCTTCTTAGGGGATAGCTCCGCCACCGCCACTTTACCATGCTTTCTTTTAGCGGCCAACTTTGATCTAGCAATGGGTTAAGACAAAGATGATGCATAGGTTGTAGAAGTAGGGAGAGTTGGATCAGTTATAATTGCCTCAACTTGAGAAGCAACTACTGAGAATTTAAAAATTACAAGTCAGAGAAGCAATTTAAAGAGCAATATAACGACAAACTACAAGCACTACATTTAAACTTACCAGAGTGATCGGGACAAATTGGCGACATTGGAGAAAAATTCTTCGGATCATCCAAAGAAAGGAAGTGCTTGCTTCGAGATGTATGTTGAGCTAAAGGAGGTTGGCCAAGTACCCTTTGACCAGCTAGCGGGAGGGAATGCTTTTTTAAATTGGAGGGGTTCAACAGAGTTAACTTATTCCCAATCTTACTCGAAGTGACAATCAACGACTTCACAGTTATCTTATCTTCTTTGTTCAGCTTTTTAACAGAAGCACCTGACAAAGAAGAATAGATTAGCAAAGGAAAACAACTAAATGGAAAAATAAAGTCTGAGGTCAACTTACGAGGAGAAGAGAAAACCCTACTAATGTTGGGAAAGCACTTAACAAAGAAGAACTGTATTTCCCAATCCCTAAATTTGTTTACCCCCTCAGATATTTTCTTTTTAAGGGGATTGGCCCTAAAGATTTGGTTATTCAGGTTGCTAAGCTTAATCAATTAGACAAGATAATTCAACACTTCATCATTAGGAGAAGGAATGCCGGACTCCAATGCCATGGTCTCTAGGGATAGAAGATATGTATAAACATTTGGTGACAGCTGTATAGGAGAAATAACCAAATTGGTCAGGAACTTGGATAAGAAATCCGAGAACGGTAGGAAGCTTCCATGTCAAATGTGGATTGCAGTGTAGACAAAGTACCCTTTAAGAGGGCTATGAATGATGTCATTATCATTAGGAGGAATAACGTCCACCCTAGTTATGCCAAATTCATTGAGAATTGCATCCACCTCATCCTAGGTAGATATTAAGGAATGTTTGGAGGTGGCTTCAATCTTCTTGGGTGAAGATTCTATCACTGGTATTGTGTCCTCTAGTTTTTGGGAAAACTTTTTCAAGCCCATGATTCTGCCAGGTGAAATCATTTCAGTTAGAGATTATAATTTGTCATGAAATTAACATTCTTTCAAAGATATTGGAAACCTATTACAATAATTTGAATATCAACCAGTACATGAAGTTTCATATCCTTGAAAAAATGTTAAAGTTAGTTTGGAAAAATAAAATATGTTGAGCTTTCGATAGAGTCGAAAGGGAGGATGGAAGTAGACGTCCAACAAACACACTTCAACAATGTTGAAAGCTCAGTAGAAGCTTTGTTGTTAAAAGGAAGTAGTTGAAACCTACACAACAAATTTGAAAAAATTATACTCAACAAACATTCAATAAAAAAGGCAAGAGAACCTTTCGACACTGTCGAAACCCATAAACTTAATTTTTTTAAGGGAATATGAATGCTTTCAAAACCTTATATGCCAATTAAGTTGAAAGGTTTCGAGTTTGAATCATATTGATAAAAATAAAAGGACTTGGAACGTGTCGACAATAATGGTAAAAGATGATGATCGCATCTCAATTAGTTACAAAAGGTTTCGACAGAGTCAAAAAGGGGTACATGGTTTCGAAAGCATACCAACAATGAAATTTGAATCAATACAGTAGGTTTCGACTAAGTCGAAACATTTGATTTGATTTACAACTATAAAAAGTATGCTTTCTTTAATCCAATTTATAAAAATATATGTATCTCTAACTTTACACGATTCCTAAAATAGGTTGGACTTAAGCATGTACTAAAGGTTTCGAAACCTATAAAACAAAGAATATGTTTTCGAAAGTATGTATTAGATAATTATTTAGTAAGACACATTAGCCAACTTCTTCGAAAGGTATCAAAATACACTAAAGTACAATTCTGCTTTCGAAGAGGTCCACTTTATATTAACTACACAACCTTTCAATGAGGTCAATTAAGAGAAGTGCTCGACAACCTTTCGACCTCATTGAAAGGGGTTGAAGAAGCGAAACAAAAATTACCGCCTTAACCCATTTCAAAGAGGTAGAAAGGTGAAATTACAGCGCGAAAATGCGGTTCAAACTGCAAAAGCTTCTCTACGATGTAATTGGAAATCCCCTTCTTCCCCAAATTCAATTTTTACCTAAAACTTCAAAAATCAATAACTTAGTTGATTTAGGTGCGAGTTTACAATCGATAATTTTCGAAATCCCCAAAATTTATTTTCGAACCTTGTTTTCTTTCAAAAAATAGAATAATTATGGAATTAAAAATTAAAAAATTACTTTACGGATGAATTCAAAAATTGAATTAAAGTATGAAATGAAACAAGAGAAGCCGTACAAACAAATTGATGGACATTTTCATGAACGAAAAACTTGAAATTATTTCTACGAGATTCAAGAAAAATTTCAAATTCAAATTGGGAGAACATAGAAATCGAAGATTAATATGAAAAGTTAAGCAAAGAAAATAAAAACTTACTTTGGATTTGAATTTTTGCTGTTGGAAATAGAAGTTATTTGAGAATTGGAAAACTTTGATTCTTGCTAGAAATTTCTTTTGATTGGAGATAAGTGAAAGAGGAGAAGAAAGGAACTTGCTTTATAAGAAAAGTCAGCATGGACGCCAAACCGTGCGATCAAATTTAAATGAACGGCCAGGATTTGCACGTGAATATGAAAAGGCAGGAAGTGTAATAGGTTTCAAAAGAGTTAGCTTGAAAAGTCAAGAGCATCCCTTCGTGGGGGGGGGGGGAATGTTACCATCAATTCCCACTTTAACCTTGTCGAAACCAAAATGAATAAAAGGAAAAAAGAATGAGAGATGACAGCACCGACCAAGCCTTTCAAAGGAGTCGAAGGGATGCTACAGCCAAAAGCTAGATGTGTTACAAACTTTCGAAGGGGTCAATGTGGTCGAAAGCTCCCTTTCGCATCAATGTCTATCTTTCAAAACAGATGTTGTCACCTACATGAAGGCATTTCAAATAAGAGGAGTACCTTTCGAAGGCAGTAGATAACAACCCCTCACATGCGCGCCAAACCTTTCGAAACCGAAGGTTTTGTCTTCATTCAAACTACTTAGAAAGATGCCTTGATCAGAACAAACCTTTTAAAAGCAAAATCAAGCCTTTTGAACCGGTTGAAGCCTTTAACATCCAGGGAAGGTTTCACATCAATTTGCAAGCATGCATTCGGAAGCTACCTACCATGTCGAAACCATCAACATTTCAACACCTTTGAAACCCCAGGGAACTACCTATCGATAGAGTCAGAAGCTTATAGCTCTACTTCTTGTAACAACAAAGCAACACAAAGAGAAAAGGCGCAAGGACCCCTTTCGACGTAGACGGAGGCATTCAAACCCATTCGAAAGCATTGTAGAGGGAAGCGCAAATGTCAAAGGAGATGGAAGGTATATAAAGCTACCTTTCGACCAGGCCGAAAGCATTGAGTCGAGAAGTGCCAACCCACATCTATAAATAAAACCCTAGGGGCCCTGTTTAAAGGGTCGGAATTCATTCATTCTTCTCTTATATTTTCTTAAATTTGTAAACTTGTAACCCTAATTTGGATATCAAATTAGGGGAATTAATCAAATTGTACATCATTACTTCAATGAAGACGAGATTTTGATATTGGAGATTATGCAACTGTTTTATGAAATTATTTGATTCAATATTGTTCTGCTTGCATCAGCCTAGTCGAAAGGATACCTTTCGAGAGGGTTAAAACCTTTCACTTACCAATATACTTAAGTACTTAGCTCTAAACCACTATTCATCAAACACTCACTTTTAGGGAGTTGAAACCTTAACCTAAGCTTGTTTTCTTTAGGTTATAGGATTGAACCCAAGCTATTTAAAGAGTAAGCTTTTGATGAAGTCGAAACTTACTCAGTTAAACCATATTCTTGTATACCAAATGTCAACCTTTAGTGCTTCACAACTGTTTCGAAAGGAGGTATCGAAAGGATAACCAAACAACTTCTGTAAGCTTGAAGGACTTAAAAGAAAAGGATATAAGTGTTCCGACTTGGTTGAAAGATTGGAAAATGAAAAGTTTTCATCATAGAAATCTATTCAAAAGGTTAATCAAAGGAAGCAATAAGATCCAAACTTTCTCTACTTAGTCAAAAAAGGTTTATTTGAGTATATCAACACTTTCAACTCTACTTTGGGGTGTTAACAAGTTTTTTTAACACATAGCCTCAAGCCTCACAACCGAAAATGACTAAAACAGACTATATGCTTCGGGGCTATGTAGGTCGCACCCATTAGGGTCTAGTTATCACCCGATCTAGATAAATATCTCTAAAATTATATATTATAGTGGCGTCGGTATGGTTGTTTATCAAAACCAGGGTGATAATGTATTCAGTACTATCCATTAAGGGGTAGGTTGGTCCAGGTTCGTAGGGGTCGATAGGTTCGACATTGGTACATTTTATCTAGAGATGTACCCTAGCAAGCGATAAACCATTAGCCTAGTCATTGATGGAATCCATTTTCCAATAAGTTCCTTTGGCCTTAGTTGTATGCCTATTATGTTGGAATTTAATTAATATAACAATTTCAGCTATGGGTTCTATATTTATTTTAAACCCTAGACATTATTATAATATCACTAGATTTTCTATCGAAATGTTTTGGTTATCGTAAGGTAAAAACTAGCCCGTGTTTTAGTGTGGTGTGGTCTTACGAGATACCTTTATTTATAAAAGGATTTATAAGTTTAATAATTCAGTTGTTTTGAGTTTACTCACACCAGACCTATGTTTGACCCAGAGTTTTTCTTTCTTTCCTTAAAACTCTTGGGTACTCAAATTTATATCGGTAGCCAATAGTCCAGGTTCCCATGGATGCATTTTGGAGGAGTAGGATGGAGGTGGCTTCGATTATATGTAGTTATCTTATTTACTTTTCGATGTGTATGTGTATATTTTGTGTCAGCATTGTGGGGACAGGAAGTTATAACTGTCCCTGGCTGAAGTTGGTATTTGTGTAACACTAATATTTATTTTAGAAATGATGTAATGTATTATCTTATGTTCACTATTAACATATTATTTTGTTGCGTTGTGAGATCTGTATTCTTTTCTTCTACTCATTTCTTTTCTTTTTCCCCAACGACTTATCTTTCAGACACTTAGATGATTGGCACATTAATACGTGAATGTATTAAGTGTCATCTTTGGGAGTAAGGAAGACAGATCGTTACATGTAGTATCAGACTTAGGTTAAGTGAACACCTAGGCCTCAATTGGGGTTAACTCATTAGAGATAGGGTTATTAATACCCTATAATGAGTTCTATTTATGTGAGCGTGCATTTATAAATTTAATCTGTATATATTTGAGTTAGATAGATCAGCTTTTCTATGTTTTATTTGTACTTTTTCCCTTAAGATTATCTCGTCTAAGTACTCTAAAGGGTTATCTTACTATATCCAGGTAGTAAGAATGAGAAATTGTAAAAGATGAGGTAGAGGAGCTAGTAGCAACATGATCACCAATGGTCAAGTTCTGAATGCTGCAAGAGTTAGGAATGTTGAAGAGGCAGCACCAGCACAGCCCTAAGTGAACTTTGCAACCAATATACAAATCTAGGAGGAAAGCCGTTCAAGGGCACATAACCCATTGTCCGAAGTTCAAGATTGGCTTCGATCCTGTGAGAAGATTTTTAAAGGTCTTGATATTTCGAATGAGCATAAGTGGTTCTTAGCATCTTGGCAGTTACAAGATGAAGCGGCAGCTTAGTGGGACTCTTTTACAGCTAATGTTTCGAAGGATAATTTTTCATAGGCTAGATTTAAGGAAGTATTTGAGCAGCAGTTCATACCCGCGGCTGGAAAGACTTGGATGTATAGGAATTTCTTGGATCTTCAACAGGGAGAATTGTCGATGTTGGAGTATGAGACCAAGTTTAACGAGCTATCACGTTTTGGTTTGAGTTGATTAACACTCCTCTTAAGAAGAACGAGATGTTTGTGATGGGAATGAGGGAATGTTCCCAGGAGAAGATGATCACCCATCTGAAGATTTCTTTTGTGGATTGGTAGACATGGCTTTGAGGTATGAAACTCTTTAGAAAAAGAAGCCGGCATCAGCATCTGGTGGCCGTAGTAATAACCCAAACAAGAGAAAGTTGAAGCCGTAAGAGAAGAAGTAGTGGAAGGGAAAGTTGGGAGGATATCAAGGAAATAACTTCAAGCATTTTAGTTGTTATCTTTGAAAATAGAAGGGCCATATTTCAAAGTTCTGTCCAAACCTAGAAGCTCGGAAGTAACAGAGAGGCCCTATCTCTCCAATGGTTCAGATTACACTCTGCTTTAACTGTCACCAACCAGGGCATATGGTAAAGGATTGTCCATTGATAAAGAAATAGGAGCAAGGTAAGGTTTATTCCATTAAGGATGAACCGTTTAACTCATCAAATGTTAAAGGAAATGGAGTTCTTGAAGATACTTTAGTGATTAATGGCATTTTTGTTCAAGTATTGTTTGATATCGAGGCTTTCCATAGTTTTATTTCTTTAGAATCAATAGAGAAATGGCAACTTTCCTCAAAGTTTGTAGAAACCCCTATTAGTATCTCTAACCCCATAGGAGGTACAACAAATATGTGTATAATCTACGAGGATGTGCAAATAACCTATCTTATTGAGCATTTTTCTTCAGACCTGTTTGTCCTAGATTTTAAGGGGGTTGATATTGTATTTGGTATGGATTGGTTATCAAAATCTGGAGCTATTTTGGACTATGTGAAGATAATAGTAGTGTTGCAAGCCGATCCAAAAGGGTTTTGGGAAGGTTTATATGCGAGGAGCCTAAAAGGCGAATGAGTAGTTTATTGTATGGATTGGATTCGTCCAACGAGGAGTTAGGGTCGATAGAAGTTGCTAAGAATTTTCATGATGTCTTTGAATAAGTATTTCTAACTCGTGCCTGACCTAGATTCCTTCTAATATTAGGTTTGGCATTTCCACCTACAGCAGTGCTTCCTTCTCAAACATTATCTCTTCGAGAATCCATATCTGCATTCGAACCTTCGTAAGATACAGAAAAATAACCTAATAGAGATTGGATACTAGAGATAAAGCGCATACTTATATATGGCAAATACAAGTACGTTACTATAGCGTTATCCCATACGCCGAATTTTTCTCTAACTTCATACGATTATGTTTTCAAAAATCATCTTTTTAGTTAAAGTTTTTCATAAACCTATGCTTTGATACCAAGTTGTGACATCCCCTATCTAGAGGCCCAAAACTAAGCATTACAGATGCTGCAGTCATCCATAGTATTAACTTTCGGCGACTAAATACGGCTATGTTAATGGTATTCAAAATATTAGAAGCAAATGAATATGAAACAAAATCACAGACTCAAAAACAATATTATTTTTCTGATTACATTTCAAGACACATGTTTCACATTCAAATTACATAATCTCATCGCTTTCCCAGGTTCAGATAAAATATAATTATTACAATATTACGCCAAGAGGGACATATGACGATGCCCCCTTGGTTGACCAGAGTACTATATATACAATACAGCGGAATCAATCCAAAATTTATCAGCAACTGTTAATTAGCTATCCGTCAGCCTCCTGCTTGTCTCTGGAAACTTTATTCGTTAACCTACTAAAACCTGTAAACCTCAACCCTCAGCTTACTCAAATCAATTTTTGAGCACCCGAGAGTTTAAGGAAAATAAACTTCGAGTCGGACATAAAGCCTGGTGTGAATAATATTATACATCTTGGTTATATGATATTAAGTGAGACCATGCCACTTAGCAGAATGGATTTTCCCTCACTAATATCATTTTTAAAACATATCTTTTGCAAATTATAATCCTGCAACCAAAACTGGTTAAATCTATAAAGCAATATCATGCATATGTACATTTCAATTATCATATGGACTATTTGTCCATACATTGTAGTTTTGCTTGGCTAACAACTAACCCTTGGTTGACTCGGGCCTACTAGAAAAACATAAAAATCTAAAACCTGTTAGACACACCCCTTTTGGATGGTCTGTCCTTACTTACTTCTCCAGGTCTATCTGATCCTAATGGTTTTGCGGGCTTACCAATAACCTGTCTTTCCATTTTAGATTCCTTTCTGTGTGTAATAAAATTTTAGTCTCACTTCTGACAAAGCCCTACACACTGGAATTTTGGACTAAATTAGCTAGGGGCTAATAGCTAATGAGTATAGGGCGCGATCCTACACTAGTCCCATTTGGTATTCAAATCTGAGTCATTTTCTTAGGGTTAACTACCCTTTAAATTTTTCCATGAAAAACTTTTTCAAAATGATTTAAACCTTTAAATCAAATATATACAAGGAAAATATACTCTTTGCTTTACTCTAAGCTATTTTCCATGTTATATATACTTTACCCAAAATAATGTTAATGACATTATTAAGGATTTTCCCATCTTTCCAAAATAAGTTAAAACTATTTTTTAACAAAAAAACACTTAGGCTATATTGCCAAAAACTACTCATTCGAAACCTTTGTTTAAAACCTTTAAACAACCCTTTCGAAACCATTGAAAAAACCCCTTTCGAAACCTTTGAAAGTATCCCTTTCAATATAAGCCAAACCTTAGGCCAAAAGCCAGAACATACCTTTCGAAACCATTTATCTTTATTCTTTCGAAAGCATTTAAAAACATCTCCTTTGAAAGCTTGAAAACCTTAAACATCCTCTTTAAAACACTTAAACATTGCGTTTCGAAAGCATTGGAAAACCTTTCCTTTAAGACCTTTCGAAACCATTGGAAAACCCTTCCTTAAAACCTTTCGAATGCAATAAAACATCAAGCCTTTCGAAAGCATTTGGGTTCAATTTATAACATGTGGAAACACCTTTCGAAACCATTAAAACCATCTCTTTCGAAACCATTTGGGTTATACTTTTTATAGAGCAAAAAGTTCATTAAAACATTTAAGTCAAAAGCATCTCTTTTGAAAGCATTCCTAAGTAAAGAAGTGATGGTGTCGAAACCATCCCTTCGAAAGCATTGGAGAAGCGGCTAGGTTTTAAAAACAAGATAACCCTTTCGAAACTAATCTGGGTTGAAAGGTAAAAAGTGGCAGTCAGGGCTTCGACCTAGTCGAAAGCCATTATTAAAAAACAAAGGTGCAACCTCTTTAAAATCATTCTTTTTAAAGTCATTAACCCAGTCGAAAGCAGACCAAGTCAAAAGCTATTCAGTCGAAAGAAAAGCAGGCACATTTTCATTTAAAAGCAAAGTAGCGCTTCGACCCCTTCGAAACCTCTTGTTTCGACCCAATGCCTTTCGCCTTTGTCTAATTCACTACTGATGCAGCGCAGCCCTCATTTGTCGAAGGCATAAGTCGTGACCAAACTGTGCGACCTAACGTAGAAGTTGTAGGTCGTCTACGACCTAAGGAGCCACGTGAGGAGAAAAGGCTACGACCTAACAAAAAGGCTAGCGAGTTAGCAGTCTGTGAGGATTGGCTGGGAGCTGAAGTGTTAGGTCGCGAGCGACCTAACATATTTTTTATGTCGGAGCTACGACCTACCAGTCTGAAGAAAAAGAGATACGACTTAACTTGTTTTTAACTCGTGTACGACTTAACGAGTTGGAACTAAGGTCACATGAAGAGGGTTCAGATGCTATGTTCTTAAGTCGCGAAGTTTTAAGTCATACAGACTTAGGTCGCGGAGTTAGGCTTCTTAAGTCGCAAAGTCTCATCTTAAGTCGCGAAGCCCTGGATGTCGTTGATGTGTCTGCCGAGTTAATCTCTGCCTTTGATTTCCTTAAGATGTTGATTCCTGATGCCGCTTTTGTTTTAGGTTGCAAAGCTCTGGATACCGTTGAATCTTCTAACGAGTTAATCTCTACCATTGATTTTCTTAAGTCGCGTGAAGATGCTTTGGTCTTAGGTCGCGAAGTCATGTTTCTTAAGTCGCAAGGTCTTATCTTTAAGTCGTTACAGCTGGATGCCGTTGATTCTTAGACCGAGATAATCCATACCGCTGATGAAAGCTGAATTTAATGATAAGCCTTGTACGACTTATACTAAGTCGTAGGTCACAACTGTTATAAGTCGTAAGTCGTTTGTTTTCATTTGTCGTCTGTTGTAAGTCGAATGGTCTGTATTTTGTGAGTTGTAAGTCGTGTACGACTTATGTTAAGTCGGAGACGTTGTTAAGTCGGAACCGACTTAGGAGTTGGTGAATTTTTTTGTTGTTTTTTTTGTGTGAGTTGTAAAACGCCTATAAATAGGCCGAATCTCTCATTTGTAAAAGGGTTGTTGAATATTGAATAAAATTCTCTTTTGTTAGCTTTGTGCTTTCAATTTAAATTGGTAGTTGAGTGTAATCTCCTATCTCCTCTTTCGGATAATCGAGTGCGCTCGATTCAATGATTGTAGAAGCCGATTCGCGGAATCAAGTGCGCTTGATCAACGCTTGAAGAATTGAAGATCTTTGAACCCGGTATCGTGCGCGATCAACGAGTTCGGGATAGCTAGAATTCGGTATCTTCGGATCAACGAATTGGGCATTTCAGTATCTTCCAATCCACCGATTACTACTTTCACCGATCGAAGATTGTTTTGATTAATCCGCTGCGTCAACTACATACCAAATATCTGATACCATGAGCATTGGTTTCAATGGAGTCGAAGGCGAAGGTAAGGAGTCGGAACCTGGTGCCGAAAACATTGAAACAGGAAAAAGCATGTAGATTTGACTTTTTAAACTATTTTTTTGTACCTAACCTGCCTTGTTTGTCAAATTATGATTGGTTGCACATTTTTCTTTTCTAAAAGTACTACCGATATTCAGAAATATAAATTTGAATTATTTTCAAAATACCCCTTCTCCTTGTTATAAATATATAAAACATTTAAGTCCCATACCTTAAATAATTTTATATATCCATTAAAATATTTTGGAAAATTCTATAAAAATTCGAGAAAATCATTTTTAATATGTTTTCTAACATATATAAATTTCAGTCCTTAAACCAATACAATTTGGCCATAATTAATTTTTAACCCAAAATAACATTTTCTTCACAAGAAAATTAATATAAAATTCACATTAATTCAGAAAATTCTGAAAATTGAAACCCATTCAAAAATTATCATTTCTGATTTAAATCTAAATTTGCAAGGCAATTGGATGCCATTTAATAGGTTTTTAAATCAATTCTCACCATAAAATCCATATAAAATAGCCTAAATCATCAACAAGTATATACATATCCATTTATCATTCAAAACATGGCAAAACAATTGCAAATACTTTCAGGATTTATCTAAAACCGAAATCGATCAAAAATGTGAGATGTAGTCATTATTCGCCTTAGCTTTTTGATTAAGGATGTGAGATTTGTTCTTGATTAAGTGATTTGATTCTTCCCCTTGAATTCTTCTTCCTCTTTACTCTTCCTAATGGTGGCCGGCCTTAGCTTGTATTTTTGAATTGTGAAAAATGAAATGAACGTGAATTTTTAGGGGTTAAGGGTTTAAGGTATAAGGATATGCCTTATTCCTATTTTGCCCTTTCATATTTCCTAACCTTTTTATTATCTTTCTATTCTTTTGTTCACTTATTTAACATGGCACGGCTACCCCTTATTTGATCACAAATCTCAATCCATTAATCATCTTACATTATTTTATTTAATTTTACTAATTAAATATCCTAAATAATGTTACTAAAAATATGGGGTGTTTCAAAGAGCCAATGCAAAAGATATTGATTTGAAAAATCAATGATTCCTTCATACTAGGGGGCAAATGTTATTACTATTATTGATTCCGAAGGTATAAAGGCATATCGACAACAAGAGTGTCATGAGAAAAGTTTTGCAGCCAAAGAGGTTATCAACGCAATATGGAATATTGAATGTCAACCGCACACATGGCATCAATGTCGCATACCATTAATGCCACCCTTCTTCAACAAAGGCTATTAAATGATGTCGCTTTCATGAGTCACTGTCAAAGGTCCACAATGATGCCCCATATCATCGATGTCGCATCCCACATATCACCAAAGGATGACATCGTACAAAGCCAATATTTTACCAAGGTAGGAATTGATGTCATGCACCATTGATTTTGTATACCATAAGCCATCAATGTCATAGTGGCATGATGCATCATCCATGCCGCACCTCATTGATGTTGCGTTCTAATCAATGTCTTACTTCATCTACAAAGGTAGAATGGATGTCGCATCTAGTTAATATCGCCTCAGATTGATACCGCATCTCTTCAATGCCGCTCCTTATTGATGCCGTCTGTCATCAATGCTATCTATTATCAATGCCGCCTATTATCAATACCGTCTGTTTTCAATGTCACCTATTATCAATGTCGCATGCTATATATCAATGTTGCTTATTATCAATACCACGCCTTGATGATGCCATAGTCCATCAATACATTAGAGAATGTCGCAAGTCAATAAATCAAAGCAACATCCATAGCGCCATCGAGATGAACCTCAATGCTGCAGAATAGGCATGCCGCATAACATTCATGCCGTGTCTTACCACCCCTATAAATACCGACCTAGGGGAATGGAGGAAGGGACCGATCATTCATTTCTCGACTTCTTACATTTTAAACTTTGTTACCCTAAATTGATTTGGAGATTTTCGCCGATTGTAACATTCAAACTTTGTACAGATAAGGCTATGTACATTCGACTATTTCATAGCATATGGATAAAGATTTCATGACTGATGGTTTGTTTTGAGTTCCAAAGCACTTTTGATTTTTAATCATAACTTGCTTCAAATTCTTAAACACTCATAGTTTCGATTCCTATTGGTAAAGATTGTTCTATATTAGTGATGTGACTTCTACATAAATTTGAGCATAGTTTCGGTATGAACAATTTGTGATATCATCATGGACTTGAACATATGTAGCCTATTTTCCTAAGATCTTTCCCAACCAAGTGTCGCCTATGCCAACACTCGATGAGGTCCATAAGGGTGAACCAAGCTTTCACTCAACCAAATTCTTCTTTCCTTGCAACTGTTGGCTATTAACGAAGAAATTCGTTAACACTTACCATCGTTAGAAAACTGGTTGTTACAAAACATTAATTCTTTGGTAATTTTATATTCATTTAGTCATATTATTTCAAAGAAAGTATTATTAAGTTTTATCATTTAAGTCTGTTAGTGTAAATACATATAACGTAAATTTTAGTTATGTATACATGTGTATGTATGTAAATATGCATGAATGGTGATGTCATTATATGCATGCATCGGATTTCAGTTCAGTGTTGATAAATAAAATTTTCTTATAATCATCTCAAAAGTTGATTGACACTAATTTAGGTACATATACACTACTTGAGGTAGCACAAATGTTTGAGTTGATGGTCCCGGAGCATGTGCTTTATGAATACAATGATAGGTTGAGCAAAAGACTAGTTTAAATGGTCAACTGGTGGGCTAGGTGGTAGCGATGAATCACTACCTTTGGAACTATATGTACATGATGAGATGACCCTAGAGCAATGTTCTTACCCTTATTTGTTGTAGATGCTTTATGTTGTGTACTTAAAGCGCTTAGTCGTTCTATAGCGTGGAGGTGCAAAAAGTTACACCGAGGATAAATCGAGTTTATAGCGGAAAATAACGTAGGTGCAAAAAGCTTAATTAAATATTAAACCAAATACTTAAAGTTCATTTATTCTCATCTTATGAGGGGCGATATAACCTAATCTGTACTATAGTATAAAGGATCATAAGGCTATTTTATACTAAAGGTGGGTGAATAGTGTATTTAAACTTTTAACAATATACTTGCAAAATTTAAACTTTACTACATAAAATTCAAAGACATGTAAATAATATAATCATAGATAAATTAGAGAATAGTAAGTAAATGGAGTAGAAGTAAAGGTAAAGAAGACAACAAGAATTTTACACTGGTTTGGATTTCCATTCCTACATCTAGTCCTGTATCCCTTACAAAATTTTAGTAATCACATCTTGACTCAAAACTAGGTGGCAAGAACACCCTTTACACATCTTGATTTTGACTAAGGTGGTAGGAAACACAGCTAAAATTTGACTCGGGTAATCAGCACACCCTCTAGAATTAACTCTGGTAACCAAAACATATATACTATCTTTGACTTAGGAGGCAGGACAACACCATTTACAAAATCATCTTAACTTTCACTCGGATGGTTAAGATCACCCTTTATCAAGTAATGGTAGTGGAGCACCAAAAATCGAATCTTTCAATCACAATTTTAAGTAGTTTGTTGATACAATTTCCTATTGACCTTTAGTAGTGGAATATCTTTGCTTTTTGAGTAGAAAAGAGTGAAGATCGGAGAGTTAATGGTGTAGGACAGAAGTGAATCTTCTATGATCTTTTGCGTTTGTGTAGAGAGAGTGAGAATTGATGTAGAATTCGACAGAAACACATTGAAATATTAAAGAGAATCAAAGAGAAGGAGATAAATAAAGTAATGAAAATTATTGTTTAAAATTCAAGTTCGGAACTTTTTAAATAGAGATTGAATACATGTTTCTATAGGTGAAAATATAGTATATATTATTTATGAAAATATAAAAATACATGTTTCTATGAGTGTTAAATAATAATTTTTGATGTAAAGATAGCCAAAGGTATGATACTACTTAGGTCTTTAACACATAAACTAAACTCAATAAAAACTGACACATTTTCTTGAGCCCTTCGTGCTTTTACTCTTAGACATTTCAAAACTCACGAGTCTTTAAATATATCTTGATCAACACTTGAATTCTTTACACTAATCAGTTCTTCAAACTTTTATTTAGTCAACACTTTGTATAAACCTATTAAATATTTCTGATATCCTACATATCTATATAACAAATTTGCTCGTATTTAACACCAAGTTAACTGAAAGACAAAGGATGGTAGGGATTTAACTACAAAATATATATCAGATGGTATACTTATTGACACATCATCCCCTACCAATCAAAATACTAACTCCGTTAAAAGTTTAACAGATCCCAAACTATTCCAAATCGTGGGAAGTTGGTTTCTCACGTTTTATGTCCCTTGTTTTATTCTTGCCTTAACTATTTTTGTTCCTCTCTTTCCCCAAATATCTTAATTATGATGCATCTTCTCGAATTGGCTTTCGGTTGGCTGATTAAACAAAGAAATCTACACTAGGGTCAATCTTTATAGTGGACGTAATTTCATTTGATAAGGTTTCTCAAATCGGCTGTTAAATTTCCATTTGCTTGAAAATTGGACACGTCAACGCAATGCTTGCCACCATCTACCCACGATCTATCAATTATCCAATCCGCCCTTTTTTCATCAATCATTTCTTATTTCTCCACACCGCTATCTTCCATTCTGACACAGGAAATATGAGAGGTGCTCTTCATGGAATGGAAGGTTAGGATATACATTGTTACCTTCGTTTTGGGTTTCCTACCTTCTAATATTAGCAACTTTTTGTTTGATTTTTTTTTACGGTTCTTTTTAAATATACGATCTTATTTCAATTGTATTCCCTTCGACTCTCCAGTTTTATCAATTTTTTTTGCTTTAGACTTGGTTTATGAAGATTAATGTAGTTATTTTTCTTATTTTTTTGGTATAATATTTCTCCACATGATTTAGATTTACTTCAAGTTGGACAAACGGAGCACCATGGATCGGCTCCTGAAATGAATTCAGAAGCATTGATTATGTTTTTACAAGCAGTTTTATCATCTGTATTGTGTTTACAGCGTATGTGAATCTAATCGTATTGGATGGTTTCAAATTACATACATTCTGTATTAGTAGTTGGTGCATTGGACAGTTTTCTATAGCTTTCTAAGCGTAGGTTAAGCAATATGGTAAGAATTTATATTTGGTTATAATTTTTATTTACGTTTATATCAAATTATTCTTAATAGAATGTGTTACTACTATATCTAGCTTTACTTGAATCGGCCAGCACTAAAAAATAAAATATATTGCACCCGATAAGCATGTTTTCTTAGAGTAAAATTATGATGCTCTTAACTATTAAACAATGACTACTCTAAGACGCATATGTTGTTTATGTTGTTTTTTGTTCAACATGGCCTTTTATCTCCTTTTTTGATCCCTTTGTTATGTTTGCAGTCAAACTATTTAAATAATTATCTAAAAAAGTAGCATTTGAACTACCTTATTAACTATTTATATGCCTTCATTCCAGAATTTATTCCCGGACTAAGACAGCGGTCACAAAATCAAGAGCTTATCTTTCTGCTCCACGATGTTCTTGAAACACGGTCATTTGATTTTTCCCAAGACTTACAAGGTATTTACTTCTAATTTTACATACGAACTATGCTAAAGTGCACTCTATTTGTATATGGATGCGTATGTGTTTTAATGGAAGTATTGGAGTTTCATGGAAAGGTATCTTACAATTACGAATGTCAAACAAATGGCTTAAATAAAAAATGAGTGGCTAATAAGGGCTTGAATTCCTAGGCTTAAGCATGAAGCAAAGGCAGTCTATATTTACCTGTTTTTCACTTAATTTTTCCAACCATGATATATCACTCCTATAAAAACACTAATTTGATCGAATTTGATTTCCCATTCTTCTTCGTGTTCCCCTTTTGGAGTTTATTGAGGCATAAATGTGTCAACTATCATGTCAACTTAGGATTACATGAAACCTTTTTTTGCTTACTATTTTTCTTCATTTGTTTGTTGGGATTGTAACCGTTGACTATTTATTCAAATTTGAAGCATTTCATAATTCACATTTTTTTTTTACTTTAGCATGTTGCACAACAAAAATTTTTTTGTACAATTTTAATTTGTAACGGCCTTCGATAAATTATAGAATCCATTCATGGTTTCTCCACATTTCTTTAAAATTGTATACAAACTAAATTGTACAATTTTAGTCAGTTCTAATCGATTATAATTTCTTCAAATGATGTATACAAACTAAATACATTTCTTTATATTATATTTATTTATATAGGACAACTTTTACATCGATCAAAATTCACATTCTAGCCATATGAACATTGCTATAATTGATCTAGGGGACACAAATTAGGCTAAAATTGTGGAATTCAAGAGATCCTCCTCATAGCGGTAGGTTTTGAGAAAAATATTTTTGGCCTTTGTAAAATTATCCTAGCAATATACGGTCACAAGTTA
This sequence comes from Allium fistulosum, assembly GCA_030737815.1. NCBI lineage: Eukaryota > Viridiplantae > Streptophyta > Magnoliopsida > Asparagales > Amaryllidaceae > Allium > Allium fistulosum. The sequence goes on along the minus strand of CM060907.1, from coordinate 511,814,985 downwards.
AATACAAAATAAATTTGCACCCGTGCCATCGGCACGAGCTTTGTACTAGTATACTATATAACTCGAGAAAACATTAGTAACAATATTTATATAGATGTCATCGTCAAAATCAATACCTTGGATATTAACAATCTCCCACCTTTTGAAGATGGTAACCATTAAATATTTTGTTATGAAATATAATAATGTTTAAGTAAAACTCCCCTTGAATATGTGCTATACCACTCTCCATATCATTTTTCCTATTGTATTTTGTACAAACCTCCCCTTTTATCAGCAACAAAAATAGGCGAATATGTTGTAAATGAATAATATATAAGGGGTTATTATATTTCTAACATAAGTAATAAACAATTGCATATATGATTATAATAGATTATATACAAGGAGTTATAAGTTTATGTTAGTATGAGTGAAGTATCATTCTATAAAGTCATCAAAAATCGATAAATTGTTTTATTTTATTAATATATTTACATACATGCATATATATTTACAACAACAATACCTTTAATTAATTTAAGAAATAAAAACATAAACAACATAACACAAGATAACACAAGAAAAAATACGTAAACTATTATTTTGTGGACTTCATGGTTTCTTCGATGGAACTTTTACCTATGCCTTGTCTAGGCCAAAAATTCCTTTAATAAAATTTTCCACTCAGTCTTTAAGAATTTCCACTTCCATGTCTTCATTATCTAACTTCTTATAACTAGTCTTTTCAGAAAATGGTAAAAATTTGTTCCCTTAAGACATAGCATATGAAGCATCGAAGCGGTGCAAGTTACCTTTCAAGTTCATGAATCATTTGCTTCTGATTCATTTTTAGATGTTTTTGACTTTTCAAAATCATGTTAGAGGCCTTCTTTAAAGATTGTATAGTCTTTTCTGTGTTGTCACTCATATTTTCAATATAAATACTCTTTCCTAAATCCAGTTTTCTTTAAAAATAAGTTAGAATTATTAGGTAAGAAGATATATTCATTTCTCTATGTTTATTTAGTGTTTTTGTAGACAAAGGTTTTAATTAATAACTATTCCCTCTTTAAAATAACTAACATTTTGAAATTTTGAAAACTGACTGTTATATGTCGACATATATATTTATGTATGTTCACATACAAGTTTTTGTTCAGAAGTTTTTGAATTTTATTTTTTTAAGTATCTTAATATTTTATAAGTTTTACAGTAATTATTAGTTCTAGAAAGTAAATTAATAGGTATGAATAATTTTATCATAATTTACATTATAAAATCAAAGGCAATATATTCATAAAATTAAAAATACTTAAAGGAAGTACAACATAAGTAAATAAGAGTGGATCTAGAAGGAGTATAAAGAGGATGTGCTCCTTTAAGTTTATTAATAATATTCCCAAAGAAGTCATCAATTTTGTTCTATAGCTCTGTTAATTTTTTGCTGAAGGATCTCTTAAGCTTCTTTTGATTATTTAGAAGCTTTTCTTGGTTCATACACAAGCCTCTTTGAGTGCGTCCACTCCTTACATTAAAGCTCTCAAGTTATGTATCTTCTTCTTGCTCTTCTTCCCCTTGTACATATCTTTCCTCCTCTTGAATTTCCATTTCTTCTCTTTCAAGTTCCTCTTGTTCTTCTCTGGCCAACCTTTGCTATTTTTTTGTAAGAGTTTCATAAGGTCTAAACTCATATGGAATGTGCATAAGCGAAAGGTTCTTTTTATTAAACACTTTTCCATGGGTGGTAGTTTCACCACTTAAATTAATTCTAAATTAGTGAAAAACTATAGTTAAATACATTCCATAGTAAAGTGTATTCTCATACTTCGTGATTGTCTTTGGCACAAAATAATATAAAATGGCACTTACCCAATTTACCTTACTTCTTGCAAAAAATGCATAAAGCGCTTTATAAAATTTATACGTAAGAAGATTATAGTTGCCCGTTCATGGAGTTATGTTTTGTTGCAAGATGAGACTAAAAAGCCTTGATCTTGGCCTAAGATTTATGTCTTTTAACTCCATATCCATATAATCCTCAAAAAGATCATGTAAAAGATGTTTGTTTTCACTTTTTAAAATCATATTTTCATCGATCTGGGATGTAAGAAGGTCCACCACCACCCCATCCCCTATTAACTCAGGCCCTCACGGTGGCGCTTGATCCTTTAAGGGATTATCACATACCAACGCAAATATTAGACCGCTAAAGTGCGGTTACCAAAGCTCGAACCATCTCCCTCTACTGGAGAGCTAGGAACCCTTGCCATTGTCACTTGGCTTACAAGAATTAAAATCTTCTCCTGCAAAACTACATCCAGGTAGTGTTTCGATCATTTCGACAATCAAAACAATAAGGTTGCCTTTTACATTACTTCAAATTTCATCCTCTTTTCCAACATAAAACTTTCCATTCAAATTTGCATGAAGTATTTTAATAAGCTCAATAAAACAATCATAATCATTTACGGAAAAAGAGGTAAGACCAAAAATATTATTTTAATATGCTATTCTTTCCAAATCATAAGAAACAAAATAATTAAAGTTGACAAATCTTCACGAAAATATTTTAGCATGTGTATCATATTCAAGATAGGTTTCAATTGAGTCCTTATCATTAAAAAGATAGTTGCTAATTTACTTAGAAATTCTAGGAGTGCTTGAAGAAGAAGCCAATAAAATTTTGAAGTAAGAAAGTAAGTTGAAGAAGTGTTTTAATTTGAAAATGAAAGTTTAATAAAGAAAAAGGAGATAATGTAAAGTGAATAAATAAGAAATCAATAGCCATGTGACGACTTATTTTATGTCATTTCCAATTTTAAATAGTGCAAAAGGAGAGGGAATTTTTGGAATTCAAAATTTGAAAAGATTTTTTCATTTAAAGATTTGTCGGGTATATGTCAACATAAAATATATGTATATGTCCACATATGTATGTGAAAGGACATAGCTACTAACTTAATTTATTTTGAAAAGTTATAAAATGGTAATCGCTTTTATAAAATAGTTTTATCTCATTATTATTATTATCGGTCCGTGGGTGCGACGCAGTGGAAAAAAGGCTTGGATTTTGGTAAAAAAAACCCAGGTTCGATTCCTACCATCTGCTTCTCTATCCTATATAAATTTACCCAGGGGTATGAGGGCTTGGATCAGCGGACGGCTTTACTATACCCTCCTCAGGAGTTTACCGGCTCGTTGGTTTCTCTTGGGTTTTCAAAAAAAAAATTATTATCTGTTTTACAATATTTTAAAGTTTATTAAAATATATAATTATTTAAATATTTGTATATTTTATTATTTTAATGTTTATAAATTTGTATCTCTTATTTATACATATTATATAACATTTTGAAATAATTGTCTTTCAAATTAAATGAATTTTGTACAAAATATAAAGACTATTAATTTGAAATGCTATTTTATTATTTCAAACAAAGTTTCTAAAAGAACAAATAAAATTTGAAACACATTATCTATTAATGAAAGTCTAAAATCTTGATTAATGAATTCTATCCAATAAGTAAACTAAAAATTATCGGTTTTATTTAATCTATCCTAGTTTTCTTCAATGTCCATGGCTTCAACTTTAAGACTGATCGATGTCTGTTCATCTTCTGCTAGGAAACCCAGATCTACATTTCATGTCTCCGAGTCACTACTGCTTGATGTGGAGTCTGAATCGTCCCATGTTGCATTGTAATCTCATTTCCTCTTTTTGTTGAAAGAGTCAGTGTTGGGGAGAACTTTGACTTCTTTTGGTTTGGACAATCCTTTTGAAAGTGTTCAATTTTGTTACATCCAAAGATTTGATGGTATCTTCGCTCCCTGATATGTTCGAGTTTCAATCATTTCTTCAAAATTTGTTCCTTTTTGGATATTTCAGGAATTTTATAAAATTCCTAGTCATAAACTCCATTTCCTTTTCTTTTTAATCCTTGATTTTCATAAGTAGCGTTGAATGCCAATGTTTTCTTCTCAGCTAACATGCTTTTATTTCTCCCATGCAATCGTACTTTATATGATAATAAATTATCTGTTAAGTATTCTACTTTCATTACACCGATATCATTGGCTTCTTCTACAGCCAGAGTATTTCGATCCCATTCACTTGTAAGTGAATTGTTAATCTTTTGGACTTGATGTTCTTTAGTGTAATCTTTTCCTAATGAAATTAAATCATGAAGTATGTCTTGAAATCTAGAATACATATCAGAAATGTACTCATTTGGTTTTATTTTAAATAACTAAAATTGGTTGGTTATAATAGAGATCTTGGTTTATTTAACCTTACTAGTGCCTTCGTGTATAACTTGCAAATTTCTCCATATTTCATAAGTAGACATACGTACATAGACTCTATTAATTCTTTTTTATCTAGTGAACAAAATGGTATATTTATAATGTTTGAGTTACTACGTGCCTGTTCCTTTTGCTCGTTTGTCCACTAAGCGAACGTAGTCTCGGGTTCCTTTATACTCACTTTGGGTAATATTCCAAAATTTAAAGCCATTAGATTATAAATAAGTTTTCATTCTACATAACTGGTATGCATAATTACTATCATTAAACAAAGTTGATTGGCATTCTACAAATATGTTAAACAGTGTGTTACTAGTGTTAGTAGCTATTTAAAATATTTCAAAAATCGTTTGAAAACCATATGCTCGATACCAAATGTAAAGGGATTGATATAACCTAATTTATACTACAGCGGAATGGATCATAAGGTTATTTTACACTAGAGGAGGGTGAATAGTGTATTTAAACCTTTAAAAATATACTTGTAGATTTCAAACTTTATCATGGAAATTCAAACACGGGTAAATATAATAATCACAAATCAATCAGAGAGCAGTAAGTAAATGAAGTAAAAGTAAAGATAAAGAAGACACCAAGAATTATACCGGTTTGGATTTCTAATCCTACAACCAGTCTTGTACCCCATATAGAATTCAATTAAACACGTCTTGCCATTAAACCAGGTGGTATGAACACCATTTCCGGTATTGACTTTGGCTTGGGTGGCAAGAAATGCCTACTAGAATTTGACTTGCGTAACCAACGCACTCTCTGGAATTTGACTCGGGTATCCAAAACACCAATCCTATCTTTGACTCGGGAGGTAGGACAATACCTTTTACAAAACCATCTTAACTTTCACTTGGATGGTTAAGATCATCCTATATTAAGTAGCAGTAATGGAGTACAAGATATCAAATCTTTTGATCATAATTTCAAGTAGTTTGTTGATATAATTTCCTACAGACATTTAGTAGTGGAATACCTTTGCTTTTGAGTAGAAAAGATTGAAGATCAACGAGTTAATGATTTAGAACAGAAGTGAATCTTCTCCAATTTTATGAGTATATTAAGAGAGGGAGTGAGAATTAATGTAAAATTCGGCAGAACTTCATTGAAATATTAAAGGGAATCAAAGAGAAGGAGATAAAGAAAGTAATGAAAATTGTTGTTTAAAATTCAAGTTCAAAACTCTTTGAATATAGATTGAGTAGATGTATCTATTGGTGAAAGGGCAACACTAAGAACCGCCTCATTTTGAATTTAAAATATTGGCCAATGGTTACTATGTCGACATACATATGTTTATATGTCGACATATACATTATAATTTGCATATTTTCAAAAACACTTTAAATATGTTTCAAAATAAATATTTTTATGAAAACTCTAATAAAATTGGTTTTAATATATAAATTAAATATTATTCTTCTATAAAACATTTTGAGTGTTAAATAATAATTTTCAAAATAAAGATAGCCAAAGATGTGATACTACGTAGGTCTTAAATTTGTGCAAACCTATTAAATATTTCTGATATTTTGCACAATGTATTATATAATTTGAGAAAACATTAGTAACAATATTTACACGGTTGTTGTCATCAAAATCAATATCTTCTGTAATAACAATTTTCACATCGTTTGTATAGGAAAAAGAAATATTATTTGATCTTACATAACAAAAGCAAAGAATTCCATAATTTATGTAGTCCGGATTTGATGATAAGATAGATTTCTAACTTATATTGAGCATTTGTATCTTAAAATTATGTATTTACCCTAACTTTGTTGATTTTGTTTAAAAGAGAAATAGTCAAATCAACCTTTTCATATTAATATTGCAAAATGAGCGCTAAAAAACCTTGATTTAGTAGATGTAGTGGAAAATAGTGGAGCTTAGAGCAAATCTACTGTTTACTAGCGCTAAATTGAAAAGACGCAGCAGTCGATGAGCGCTAAGCATTGTAGCATGGCGGAGTTTTAACTACACAGGCTTGCCTTCATAATGCCATTTTTAGTATACAAATTATATTATTTGAAAAAAAATTAGTATAAATTTATTTATTATATTTTTTTGTGGATTGATTGAAGCAAAACTCCATAAGGTTTTTGAAGTTATGAGCTTGAAATGAAAGTCTTATTATGTTTGCAATTTTAAATTTCTACAGTACAAGTTCATTAATGTTGTTTGAAAGACTTAAAAATATGTCTCATTTGGATTCCCTTTGGCTATCAATCTTAAGTGATTTATTTAGAAATTGTTCCATGTGGTTCGAAATTATATAATTAAAATTGTGAAAAAAAATACTTATTGAAAAAACATGATATTTGTATGTCCAAATCAACATGGACCTAATGTTAAAATATCATACATACATTTTTTCTCTTACTAACTTTTCTAAATATTTTTCTAAAAAAATTATTTTAACAAACATTATTGAAAATAAGCAGCTTTCTGCAAATTATTGCACCTGTAGATTTTTTTCATAATATTGTTTTATAATATTTGTTTAAAATTGTAAGATTTGATACTGATTTGGTAGTATTTGCTCGAATGTGAACATTTTATAATAGAATACCATATATATTTCGTTTAATATCCAAAGAACAATGTTTTACTTGTAAACTCTGGGTATCTATGAACCAAACTCCCAACACATACTCTGGATAGCCGCATGTACCAACCAACTGCGTTACCCATAGGATATAATAACAAATATGTTTTGATAGTAAAATAATTAAAAATCATGTATCTTAAGTAAAAACAACGTATAATGAAAATAAATAATGTATTTAAGAAGTTTCAAATTATATATACAACATATTAGTTTTTCCATAAAAGTGCCTGTTTTATAAAAAGTATAAACAATAATATTTAAAAAAACATAACATCTAAAAAAGCATAACGTTTAAAAAGTATAGTCGTTTAAAAAAATTATAGATGTATTTACTAAAAAATTAATTACAGTTTTAATCATATCATTTAAATTTATAAACAACATATAAAATGTATTTACTAAATAAATAATATTTAAAAAATAATATGAGAAAAACGTAAATAGTATTTAAAAAAAACCATAAACTGAGCGTTGAAACGGTGCAAGGAATCCTACGTTGATCCTTTGGTTGTTTTATTTGTAAAAAGAATAATTTTTTTAGGGTATATGGATTTCATGTGTTCAACTGATGCCTCTGTTTTTCTCTTATTTTTTAAGAAAAAAGTTTGTGTTGACAAACATTACAGATATTTTGAACATTTTCTTACTGTAAACCTTTAACTGTCTAAGTTTTCTCTCTAATATATTGCCAAAGTTGAATATTTATCTGTTAAGCGACTTCCGATTATCTTTATTTGCATCCCAACAACCCCACATAGGTAGGGGTCTAAATCGGTGAAACCGAACTGAACGGAGGTGTGTTTAGTTTCTATCATAAATGAAATCGGACTGGACAGAGGTGTGTTTAGTTTCTATCATAAATGAAATCGGACCGGACATGGATCGGACGAGATTTATTTTCGTACAAATTTTTTTGTTCTAGTTCATATCCTAAATGAAATCGAATGGAGACGGATGGATGTTTTTCAACAACGAACTTGAACGGACACGGACAAACATTGTTATTTACTTTAGATTTTATGATTTTTAATAGAGTTTCTATCAACTATGATATTTTTATCTGTATGCTATGAAGTATAAGCATTTTATGAATCTTTATTCAATCAACAAACCAAATAGTTGTCATAAATAGTTTGAAGAACAAAGTGGATATAATAATTAAAAGAATTTCGAACAAATTCGAACTCGAACGAACACGGACCGAACGAGATTTTTGCTCGTACAAATTTTATTGTCCTAATTCATGTCCTAAATGAAAATCGAACGGACTAGAATGAACGTTTTTCGGTCAAGTACTCGAACGGACATCAGACACAACTCGTACAAAGTTAACACCCATCTCTACTATTAATAATGAGAATTCGATGAATAAAATTTCAACCGCGTCTTTCTGAAAGTCCGAAAATGCCCTTTGTCCACCAATGGAATCTTACCGTCTGTTTACATCCTCCACCACCATCCTCTAAACATAATTTCACTATAAATTTGCATCCGACACCATCAACATAACTTTTTGAGATAAAAATGTTGTGACCACCAAAGCTATCGGATGCACATACGTGTGATTTACACTAGTACACATAGGGCTATTATTTTAAATTTTCGTAATTTTTAAAATCTGATTTTCATATATCTTTTTTCGCATATGTTCAATATTTAGTAACTATCATTTTTAATTTAGTGATGAAAATGGTTTATCAATCCAATATTCTTGCATAAGGTTGTTGCATTTAAAGACTTGGAAAAGAAGTGTAGTAAAGTAAGTGAGAATAATAGTGGGAGAAGAAGCTAACTGATAAGCATGAACAACTTGTTCATAGGTGATGATTTCGCAGATCATTATTCTTAATAAAAATAATAACAGGGATATTTCCTTCGAAGTCCCTTTCTAAAAACTCTTATTTATAGTAATATATTTCGATTAGCTTTATCACTTATTTTTTCCCTAATTTGTATATATAGCATTTATATTTTTATTATTTCAAATATTTTTTAATCTTCTTTAATTTAAATAAATCATTAAAATAATTTGAAGTAAATTGAATATTTAGGCCCATTAGTTCGGGCTGCTGGGCTGGATAGTTCCACTTTATACTACTAAAAAAATGCTAGTCTTGGGGTAACAACTTTGATTTTAATTTATAATTAGTCATGTAATTAATTTGAATTACTCATCATAAACTGATTGAAATGAATGAAGGTTGTTCATGTGTCATGTATGAATGTACACAAGTCTATCTAATACTGATTCATATATATTCTCATTTATACAATTTTACTAACAACACAAATATTTAGTCTTTCTATCCCTTTTATTTTCTTTCTTTCTTTCTTTTTAATAAAGAAATTTGTCAACGTCCCCAATGTTATATGAATAACCAGATAGGTCATATACAATCAAGAGGTCAAAGAAATCGCTTCTTTCGAAACCCACCTTTCGCCCTGATTTACCAAGTCAAAACAGATTTGATGGTTATATTTGAAAATCAGGCTAAGAAAAAAGCATCTATCTCGAACCTTTCTTTTTAAAGAGTCGATATCAACTATTTACAAAAGATTTCGACCAGGTCGAAAGGCTCGTTTTGATCCTTTCGACCCCATCGGAAGGTATGCATGTTTATTTAAAATGAGATAGCTGCTTTCAACTTTATTGGTCTCGTCCCTTTGATTGATGAACCCCATCGAAAGGGTTGAATATGTAGTGGAGGGTAAAGCCCCTTTTGAATGAATTCTATTCTTGACATTTGCTTGCCAACTATGGACTGGATTCCTTTCGAAATGCCCCTTTCGACCAGGTTGAAAGGAGCTTCATCCCTTTCGAAACATGTCCAGATTGCAGTTGCCTAAGCTTCATTCAATTTACTCTATATAAGATCAGCCTGGATACTTCTAAGTTTATAAATTCATCAATGTCGAAACACCATCACTCTTCTTATTCCTGTTGATTGATATTGGTTTTGACGGTGATGTGTTTCAAATGAAAATATCCAAGCTTATCTTATATATTGCATAGACAAAAGGAAGTTAATAGAATAAGATAGAATCATGTGCAATGAATCATTAGTCAAGCTAATGATCATAATGATCTTCCTCATAATCGAAATCCTTAATGAATATGCCATCTCTCCGTATTTATTAATCCAAAATGAGTTACAATTATGAGAGCTTTTTCCCCCAAATCAATTTAGGGTTTACAAGTATTTTGTTGTAGCTAAGAAATTAGAGTAAGAGAAATGAGTTTAGGATTCCAAAATCCGGTCCCCAAAACTGGAACCCTTGGGTCTTATTTATAAATGCAGGTCGGCCCCCCTTCTGCGTCTATGCCTTCGGCCCAATCGAAAGGCCCCTTTTTATATGCCGCTCCATGCCTTTCGACTAGGTCAAAAGGCTCGTCTTCCTTCGACGAGGTCGAAAGGAACCTCATTCGAGTCCTTTAACTTACCCTTGCGCCTTCCTTATCTTTCTCCAGACCTTTGACTAAGTCGAAACCTTTCGCTTTTGTTGAGTCTTTAGTATTCCTTTTCTCTGCTTTCTCCAGAACTGCTTTCGAGTCCTCAAATGCCCCTTTCTCTTCATGTTGCCTAGCTATCATCAAAAGTAAAGATGGGAGCCCTTCGACTTCGTTGTTCCCATCGACTCCTTCGATAGGTTGTTCATAGGGGCTTCGAAGGTATTGAAGCACCAATGGTTTCGATGCAGTTGGTAGCTTCTGAATGCATGCCTGTTGGTTGATGCGGAACCTTTTCCTGATGTCATTGGCCTCGATCGGTTCAAAAGGCTTGGGTATGCTTTCGAAAGGGTTGTTATAAAGGCAAAACCTTTGGTTCAAAAAGGTTTGGCACACATATGAGTGGTTGATGTTCATTATTTTCAAAAGGTGGTTTTGAGCCTGTCTTAGCTTACTTTAAATACATGAATCCATCTGCATCAAAAGGTTTAAAGTGGTGGAAGGGTAGTTCTGCTTTTCTCTTCTTTCTAACACGAAAGCTTCCACACTGTTTATTACTTGGAAGGGCGCCTAGTGCCTCGGACTCCTTCGAAAGCCTTTCAATGCCTTTGAAACGTTCTTTTGTGACCTTTATTGAAACCCGTGCCTGTAACTCCAGCAGAGCCTGACATTTTCATTAACCTTCTTTCATACTTCTGTGCTTAAGTGGATTTTATGGCAAACATTTTTCCCCCTTGTATGAAAGAAGCTTTTATCCTTTAGGACAAAATGTTAGAACTCTCTTACCCTTAATTACTCTATCTCGCTCAAAGTAAATGACATTCTCAGTCGCTGACCCATTATATAGGGGTGCTTATAAATTTAATTAGTTAGTTAACCATAGGTTTGGTTTAACAAAGGATATAAGGTCTGCAACCAATAACCATTTATGCATATGATAATTGTAGTCTTTGAACTCCTTGTGGGAAACAGCCAAGGGCTGTAAATAGGGGCTATAAGCTATCATTTGAAAATAAGCCTTTGTAACCCATTAATTTTAATATATATATTTGGAATTTTTTCGGAGATAAGGATAATCCCGAAGTCCTCATCTAGATTTTGGCGAGCATCATTTAGAGTTATAAATTGTTAACCCTAATTTGGGTATCAAGAAGACTAGTTTGAAGTTTCTGGTTGATGATTTTGACGTTCGTTGCAACTTCAACTCTACCACTTTATACCCCAAATTTGGGATTCGATAAGAATTCAGGAGGTTATGAAACCTAACCCTGATTATAAGTAAGAAATCTAGAACCCAGATTCGGGCCTTAACAAGCATTAATTAGAAGTAGTTTTCACAAGGGAACTTTCAAGCCCAGGTTCGGGTTGCCTTCAAGTCAAAAATCCCAAGCCCAGATCAGGGCATATATCGAATAATTAGAAATTATCAGCAATTATCTTTGTAATGGGGATCTCTAGCCCAGATTCAGGCATACGTGGGATAATCAATATCCCATAATAATCATCTTCATAATGGGAATCCTCGGCACATATTAGGGCATATGTTGGATAAGCAGAAATTCATGGTATTGTTTTTATAATAGAAATCCTCGGCACAGATTAGGGCGTTAAAGTGAAGTTGAATGATAATCCCGAAATCCAGATTCGGATATAATAAAGGCTGTAAGTGATTGAAACCCAGATTCAGGTATTAATAGATGAAGTTTAGAAATGAAAGTCTCGAACCCCAGATTTGGGTATTTAATAGATGAAATTCAGAAATGAGAGTCCCTAAACCCAGATTTGGGTATTAATAAATGAAATTTAGAAATGGAAGTCCCGAGACCCAAATTCAGGTATTAATAGACGAAGTCTTGCTTTACTCCTCAGATTCTATCTTCTTTGACATGCATAAACCCTTTAGGCCTTGTACAATAGTAATCTGATTGGTTGCTTCTTAAGCTTAGACGTCTTAGTCCATAATCTGATGTGCCACTTCTTAGGCCTAGATATCTTAGTCCATTAGAGATATACCACTTCTTAGGTTCGGACATCTTAGTCCATTGTTTGTTGTGCCTCTTCTTGGGCTTGGATGTCTTAGTCCATTATTTGTTTAGCCTCTTCTTGGGCTTAGTCATCTTAGTCCATTATTTGACGAGCCTCTTCTTGGGCTTGGACATCTTATTCCATTGGACATCTTAGTCCATTGTTGACTACTGCTCTTGGTTAGCTCATCTTAGAGGATGGAACCAAGGACTTACTCAACCTCCCTCCGGGTGGTACCCTGCCCTGGCTATAGCGTAGCACGGACAGGGGCTTGTTCGATGCTTTATCCTGGCCATAGCGTGGTGCGGATAAAGGCTTACTCTGTCCTCCCTCCAGGAGGTGCCCTACCCTAGCCATAGCGTGGCACGGATAAGGGCTTGTTTGGTGCTTTAACCTGGTCATAGTATGGTGCGGGTAAAGGCTTACTCCTTCCTCCCTCCAGAAGGTGCCTTGACCTAACCAGAGGCACAACAAAGGGCTTGTCCAATGCTTTAACCTGGCCATAGCGTGGGGTGGTTAAAGGCTTACTCCGCCCTCCCTCCAGGAGTTGCTCAGCCTTGGCCAACTCGGGGCGGACAGAGGCTTTCTACCATCTTAGGTAGACTACCATCTTAGGTAGTATCCAAATGTAAGGAGTATTTCACTCCCAACCATGTAGATTTTCCTTTTAAAGAAAGAGATGCTTTATTCATTCATCTTTGTAAAATATGGTCTCAAATGTTCGACATTCCATGTTCTCAGAACCATATTGTTGTCAGGTTGGCATAACTTGTAAGCTCCTGTGGGGGATTAATTTACAAATTATTAAGGGTCCTTCCCAATTTGGTCCCAGGGGTCCATCTGCGGGGTTTCTTGTATTTTCCATTACTCTTCGGAGTACCAGATCTCCTTCTTGAAATGATCACGTTGTCACTTTTAAGTTATAGTATTTTGAAATTCTTCTTTGGTACTCTGCTGTTCTTATTGCTACTTCATCTCTCGACTCATGTATCAAATCCCAGGATTCTCTTTTCAGTTCTTGATTCATATCAAATGCATAGGCAATTCATCGGTGTGAGGGTATTTCAATCTCGATTGGTAACATTGCCTCACACCCATATGTCAAAGATTATCGGGTATGTCCCATCGCCGTTTTCGTAGATGTTGGATAAGCCTATAACACAAGTAGTAGTTCTTCCACCTAATTTCCTTTTGCTCTGTTTAGTCGCTTTTTCAGGATTGTCTTTATGGTTTTGTTTGCAGCCTCAACCGCCCTATTTGCTTTTGGGTGTGCGACGGAGGAAAAGCTCTTAATAATTCCATTCAATTGGTCACAAACCCCAAATGTCATGAAAGCACCAGTATACGAACACAGATTGACAATAAACGATCACCAATCACAGGTCTAAGTTATGTAGAGGATAAAAAATGAAGAATAATAAACTTAAAACGGAAAGAAACGGACAGAGACACAGGATTTATAGTGGTTCGGCTATCTCCGGCCTACGTCCACTCCAAAAGTTAATCTTTTATTGACTTTCCTTGGTGGTTACAACTGATTACAGCAGATTATAATGATAAAATTCGAGTATAACAGCAGCTATGGAGTGCAAAGTTGAATTGGGTAGAGTCTGGACGTTCAAAAGCCAAAGATCCCTTTTTCTGTAGGCTCTAGGGCTCTATTTATAGGCGCTCCATGCAAATATCTCGCTCAAATCTCAGGAGACTTCTTCTGGCATGTAAGTGGACCCACGCGATCGATCCCATGAAGTTTTGACTCGATCCGTGATCGATACGAACGTAATTCATATCGATCAAGATTTTGTCCAATGGAGTCGAAACTTGGTGTGAACATTCTTTAGTTTGTACGTAAGCTCCTATGAAAATTTCATAGCATTTGGACTTGTAGATCTCCAGGTATGATCGATACGAGATGTAGTGTTCGTGTGGTATTACGTTCACATCGATCAATTTCGTTTCGATACCGGATCGTATCGATACAGTGCACGTGCTTGCCAATGATGTGGCGTTACTTCCAAGGCTCGATCTATTTTCTACGCCGCGTTGAATGCATCTTCCCTCTATCCTTGCATATTTCCAGTTCGCATCCAGGCTTCATGCCCATTCGTATTCATCTATGTCCATAACGTGCTTCGAATCCATTACTTTGTATCCACAAAACCTGCTTCCTTCGTACCCTTCGCAAGCGCGTTGCTTGTATCGACCCACGAGCAATCGATACGATATGTCCAACTAAAGCCCTGAAACCATTTTTTCCATTCCGTATCGACCCAGCAACGATCGATACGAAGTTCACCCGTGCGCCCAACCAACTGATACACACTGCATTGATGCGAAGTACATCGATTCGAAGTAAGCTCCAACTTTCCACCCTGATCGGTATGAACTGATCGAGTCGAACAAACCATCACACGCTACCTATCTGATCCGGGTCCTTTGTCATCAAGTCGAAATCCATCTAGCCTTCCTACCTGATCGATACGAACGCACTATTCGTATCCATGCTGATCGATACGAATAGCATGTTCGTACCTATGCCGGACCGATATGAACAACATCGGTTCGAAGTGCTGCCTGCCGATCGATACGAAATATATCGATACGAACCATTATTCACGTATTTTAACCCATCCATGTCTCGAGCATACGAACTTCGATTGACCTGAAATTTGAAACGTAGCCTCTCCTAGCCTTGGTCATCGTTCCCAATTGATTCCGCCTTGATTGGAGCTCGGTCAAATTTTGACGACATCGATCACAGCCTTGTTCCCACTCAATTTCCAATCCTGGTATCCATCCTTTTCCAGCTAATTTGTTGATATTCCAGCCTTGACCAAAGGGTGGGATAACATTTGCCCCCCAAAACATGCCTTGTGATAAGAAGGCATGTTTTGAATGGTTCAGAATCTGATATCCAAAGTCCATAGCCATATCATCCAAGTGCATCGTTCTTGACTGCTCTGAGTCGATGTCTGATCCCAAATCCAATAAACAAAGCCTTAGCCAATTCCATATCCATCCGTACTCGATATCCGAGTCCTAATCGATCCTTATCCAATAACCAATAACTGAATCCAGGACCTCTTCGGGCCGATATCCAAATCCATAACCTCTCCGGGTTCTTGCCAAGCACAATCCACACCTGACGACCGTGGTCCAGTGTCCCTGGACGCTGAGTAATGCCATGGCTTAAGTCCTAAGCCGAATCCTGGTCGCTCCAGACCCTTGTACAGCATAGCCCATATTTGACGACTTGAAATAGCAACCGATAATATAGGGCCCAAGTCCTAGGCCGAATCCTAGTCTCTCCGGACCCTTGCCGAGCATAGTCCATACTCGACGACCTGAATAAGCCAATTCGCCACGTTCGGACGAAGAGACTTACCCCTTGCCAGGCATAATCCATACCCGACGACCATTTACCAAAAACTAAATAAAAATCCAATCAAAATCCAATCCAAAATCCAAATCAAATCGAGAAACCAAAAATCCACATCCGAAATCAAAACCAATATCCGAACATGAAAACAATCATCCAAATGAAAGTCCAAACCAGAAAACAAACAGCATCGGGAGTTCAAACCAAACTCCAAAACCAAGCCAAAAAAGACAAATGTCCAAACCAAAAGAATAAGAAGATTTCGCAAACCATAGCGTCGTGGTTCATCATCATTTAGAGCATGCCTAGGGGCCATCTCCATCCCCGTACATGAGTAAATGATTTGGCCGATTGTCAGCAGTTTGCTACTTATTTCATATCATCCCCGTCAATTGATAACCAATCGACCATCATTCCTAGGCCTCGTGCCATCGTTGTTTGAGGTAGACGGTGGTTGCTCCTGCTCCACCGTCGCATTCCGGGCCCCGAAATATTATCGCAACTGTCCATTCCTTACATGCTCCTCAATTATGTCCTTCAGATGCCTGCAACTGTTGGTATCATGTCCGTCTAAATCGTGAAAAAGACAGTGCCTCCCTAATTCCCTTTCACGTTCCGAGGGTTCTCTCCTAGTTGGCCTTTGGTAGGGAAGGCGATTCTGAGTCTCCATGAATATCCGTTCCAACATCTCGTTTAATCCTGTGTAAGTGGAAAACTTTGGTTCCCTCCACCGCTTCCTAGCTTTTCCTGATTCGTCATCCAGCTTCCTTTTTGCTATATCTTTATCTTTATCCGAGCCTCCGCTAGATAGCCCACCATCCTCAGTTGCGTTCACCTCCTTTAACTTCATATCTTAACATGCATCTTCCTGCCGAAGGAATCTCTCAGCTTCGTGAAAGAATTCCCCGAGATCCATTGGGGGGTCCCGTATCAGTGACACTTTGAAATCCGAATTCTCTCTGACTCCTGATACTGCTGCCATTAAAACCATCGATGGATTTGCCCGATCCACCAAAGCAAGCGCTGCATTTAACCAAGTTAAGAATGCTTTGAGCGATTCGTCTATCCTTTGCTTTACTGATGTTAGCGTCATCACATTATTCAGTCTTTTAATATGAACCCGAAACTGCTTCAGAAACCTTTCCACCAAATCTGTCCATGTCCTAATAGATCCTTCTTCTACCTGTCCGAACCACATAGCAGTTATATCTGTCAAGTACAGAGGGAAACATCGGGCCATAACTTCCTCCGATGCCCCTAGCACTTCCATATGTCTTGTGTACCTCATCAAGTGGTCTGTCGGATCAGCCTTGCCATTGTACACCTCTAGCGTGGGTAGCTTGAACTATGGTGGGTTCCGAGCCATTCTGATTTGACGAGTAAACGGACTCCTGTTTACTCCTTCCAGATCCCTGTTTGTCAATCCTCCGTGCATAGTTCGCCTGTTAATCTCAGCCAATCCAGCATTGTCCGTCAAGGGTTGCCCCCCGTGTCCCTGAGGGAATTCTAGTATGTATTCCTCATCACGTGCTCTTGCATTCCTGCCAGCATCTTGTTGTGTAGTGTCAACTAGAATTCCTCCATGAACTGGTCCATTGTTGCCGGGTGTTGTGCCCCCGAGCCTGGATCCATCCAGGTTAGCAGTTGTGTGCTGATCAGGGGCTGTGCCTTGTTGAGCTGCTCCATTAGATTGCCTGTTTGGTCCTTCTGCTCCAGGTCCGTGGATCTGAACTCCTGAAACTCTAGTTGTTCCTACTTGCCCAAACTGCCTGAGGAGCTTCTGCATCATCTCCTCCTGCCTTTTCAGAAACTCTTCATGCATAGCTCCCATCATCATTTCCATCTCGTCTCTGGTAATGAAAGCTGAAGTTTGATTAGCCCCTGATGATGCCTCCTGGCTTCCTTCATGCTGACTTCTCTCGGCTCTTTGTCTTCTACTTAATTTCCTTGTCATAGCTCTTAATCTGAATCCTTAAGCCTTCAAATCTGAACTCCAAATCTGGTATAGCGGGCGCTAGTTGTTCTCAGTGAAAGCACCAAAGTGTTTGCGCCAAAATTGGTCACAAACCCCAAATGTCGTGAAAGCACCAGTATACGAACACAGATTGACAATAAATGATCACCAATCACAGGTCTAAGTTATGTAGAGGATAAAAAATGAAGAATAATAAACTTAAAACGGAAAGAAACAAACAGAGACACAGGATTTATAGTGGTTCGGCTATCTCCAGCCTACGTCCACTCCAAAAGATAATCTTTTTTTGAATTTCCTTGCTGGTTACAACTGATTACAGCAGATTATAACGATAAAATTCGAGTATAACAGCAGCTATGGAGTGCAAAGTTGAATTGGGCAGAGTCTGGACGTTCAAAAGCCAAAGATCCCTTTTTCTGTAGGCTCTGGGCTCTATTTATTGGCGCTCCATGCAAATATCTTGCTCAAATCTCGGGAGACTTCTTCTGGCATGTAAGTGGGCCCACGCGATCGACCCCATGAAGTTTCGACTCGATCCGTGATCGATACGAATGTAATTCGTATCGATCAAGATTTTGTCCAATGGAGTCGAAACTTGGTGTGAACATTCTTTAGTTTGTACGTAAGCTCCTGTGAAAATTTCATAGCATTTGGACTTGTAGATCTCTAGGTATGATCGATACGAGATGTAGTGTTCGTGTGGTATTACGTTCGCATCAATCAATTTCGTATCGATACTGGATCGTATCGATACAACGCACGTGCTTGCCGATGACGTGGCGCTACTTCCAAGGCTTGATCCATTTTCTACGCCATGTTGAACGCATCTTCCCTCGATCCTTGCATATTTCCAGTTCGCATCCAGGCTTCATGCCCATTCGTATTCATCTATGTCCATAACGTGCTTCGAATCCATTACTTTGTATCCACAAAACCTACTTCCTTCGTACCCTTCCCAAGCGCGTTGCTCGTATCGACCCACGAGCAATCGATATGATATGTCCAACTAAAGCCCTAAAACCATTGCTTCCATTTCATATCGACCCAGCAACGATCGATACGAAGTTCACCCGTGCGCCCATCCAACTGATACGCACTGCATCGATGCGAAGTACATCGATTCGAAGTAGGCTCCAACTTTCCACCCTGATCGGTATGAACTGATCGAGTCGAACAAACCATCACACGCTTACCTATCCGATATGGGTCCACTACCATCTAGTCGAAATCAATCTAGCCTTCCTACCTGATCGATACGAACAAACTGTTCATATCCACGCTGATCAATACGAATAGCACGTTTGTACCTATGCCGGACCGATACGAACAACATCGGTTCGAAGTGTTGCCTGCCGATCGATACGAAATGTATCGATACGAACCATTATTCACGTATTTTAACCCATCCATATCTCGAGCAAACGAACTCCTATTGACCTGAAATTTGAAACGTAGCCTCTACTAGCCTTGATAATCGTTCCCAATCGATCCCGCCTTGATTGGAGCTCGGTCAAATTTTGACGACATCGATCACAGCCTTGTTCCCACTCAATTTCCAATCCTGATATCCATCCTTTTCCAGCTAATTTGTTGATATTCCAGCCTTGACCAAATGGTGGGATAACATGTGGCAAAAGCGAGAGAATTCTTCACTCTCAAATTGTGTCCCGTTATCAGAAATTATCTTCTGGGGAATTCCAAATTTGGTTATGATATTTTTGATGATGAACCTGAGTACTTTCCCAGAAGTAATCTTTGGAAGTGGTTCCGCTTCTACCCATTTAGTGAAGTAATCTATAAAGACCATAGCGTACTTTGTTCCTCATTTTGAAATTGCCAATGGGCTGATTAAATATATTCCTCATACATCAAAGGGCCACGGACTTGCGATTGGAGTTAACCGACTCGGAGGTAATCTGGGAAAATTCGTGTATTTTTGGCATTTCTTGCATCTTTTCACATACTCGATGGCTTGGCTTACCATACGAGGCCAATAAAAACCTTGCCTCATTATCTATTTTGCCAATTTTCTTCCGTTCGAGTGGTCCTTGCAGAATCCTTCATGTGCTTCTGCTGGCAATTTTACTCCATCATCCTAACTTACGCATCTTAAATAGGGAAGCGCATACCCCTTCTTATAAAGGATCCCATCCATTATTGTAAAAGTTGGTACTTGTCGCCTGATTTTTCTTGCTTCACCCTTGTTAGGGAGGAATATTCCTTTAGTAAGATATTCAATTATGGGTGACATCCAAGTGTTATCGTATGGGTTACTTGTTGTCGATTGGTCATCCTTCTCATTTGATATTTCTCTATCAATTTCTTTCCCCATTTTCCCTTGTTGCATAGCTCGGGACCTTTTCAGAACTAATAATTGCTTTCCTTGTTCAGATGTTTCTTCTTTAATGCTCGGAATTTCTTGATATCCTATTGGAACAATTCGTGTTTCCGGGGCTCCCCTTGAGCTGGCTAGTTTTGCTAGCGAATCTACTTGTGAGTTTTCCGCTCTTAGGATTTGATGTATTGAAAAGTCTTTAAACAAAGCAAGCATTTTTAGTATCTTCTTCACGTATAAAGATAGCTTGGAGTCCTTTGTTTGGTATATCTGCTTCATTTGATTTACCACTAGCTAGGAATCACTGAAGACCTGAATTCATGGAATCTTGAGTTCCAATGCCAAGGTTAACCCCATTACCATGACTCATAATCTGCCACATCGTTCATTGCGGGGAACCCTAATTTCATGGCATAATGTAAGCGGTGCCCGTCTGGCATTATTATCAAATATCCCGCACCAGCTCCCTGTTTATGTGATGCACCATCAACGAACAATTGCCACATAGGCTTCTGATCCCTTTCCTTTTCCGATTGCTCTTTAATGAAGTTAGTGCATTCATTAATGAAATCTACTAATGCCTGCCCCTTGATTGAGGCTAGCGGCTGAAATTCTACATCATATTGGCTGAGCTCGATTCCTTGTTTTACCAAACTTCCTGAAGTTTCTGGTTTTTTGAAAACTTGCTTTAGGGGGAAACTGGTCAATACCCTGATTAGATGTGCTTGAAAATATGCTCTGAGTTTTCGTGCTATAAGAATCAAGCAGTAAGCTAGCTTCTCTGTCACTGTGTATCGGACTTCCGCATCCTTTAATCGTCTACTTACATAGTATACCGGAAGTTGAGATCCATTTCCTTCTCTAACCAATACTGAACTGTCCGCATATTCTGAAACTGCCTTATACAAGTATAAGACTTCCCCATTCTCGGGACTAGAAAGTGTTGGTGGCTTTTCCAAATGGCTTTTCAATTACTGAAAAGCTTTTCTACAATCTTCCCCTCATTCAAATTTCTTCTTCTTCTTGATTACGTCAAAGATGGGAATACATTTATCGATAGCTTTGGAAATGGACCTACTTAGGACGGCCACCCTTCCATTCAAGCTCATTACCTCCTTGTTGGTTTTGGGTTCAGCCATGTCCTTAATGGCTTGAATCTAGTCAGGACTAGCCTCAATCCCTTGGGCACTTACAAGGTAGCCTAAATTTTTTTCCCGAATGGACTCCAAAAGAGCATTTTTGTGGATTCAATTTCATTTGATATTTTCACAATATCTTGAACATCTCTTTTAGATCCTTAAGATGATCCTGAGCCTCGCCAGATTTTACTTGCATGTCGTCCACATAAACCTCCATATTCCGGCCAATTTTCTCTTTAAACATTCTATTGACCATCTTTTGGCATATTGCCCCCGCATTCTTTAGTCCAAATGGCATTGCTTTGTAGCAATAAATTCCCCATTTAGTTATGAAGCTAGTGTGTTCTTCATCTGGCTTGAACACTGGTATTTGATTGTACCCTAAATAGGCATCCATGAGAGACAATAATTTGTCCTTGCTTGTTGCATCTACTAACTAATCAATTCATGGTAGCAGGAAGCAATCTTTTGGACATGCTTTGTTTAAGTCTGTATAGTCAATGCATGTTCTCCATTTTCTATTTGATTTATTTACCAGAACTGAATTGGCTAACCACTTTGGGTAGTATATTTCCCGAATAAACCCATTCTCAAGGAGTATATTAACTTCTTCTTTCAAAGCATCAGATCGTACCTTGTCTAACTGCCACTTATTCTACCTTATGGGGGTTACTTCCGGATTGACGTTGAGTGCATGACACATGACTGTTGGATCAATCCCCACCATATTAGAATGTGACCAGGCAAATACGTCCTTGTTGCCTTTAAGAAATTGGATTAAATCCTTCTTCAAGTCACTATCCAAATCTTTTCCCACTTTGACTGTCTTAGCATTATCATCTGAATCTATGCACGCCTCCTCAAGGTCATTTATATGTTTTATCCTTTTTGTTTCTCCTCTGCAATCGAATTTAGTGATGATCGAACTTTCTTCAGTAGAATTAGCACTAATACTTTTTCTCTTGCCACTAGAAGGAATGTTCCTTTCATACATACGCTTGTTAGACTTATTAATTTTAGTCTTTGCTTCAAATGTTGGATGTGAAAATCCATCATCCGAATGCTGTAAAATAGTAGAACAATCAAAGTAAGTAGAATACTCCCTTTTTTACCGATCTAGGGTAGCAAAATACATTTCTCGGGAGCTGAATTGCTACCCTCGGATGGTGCCCCATCCTATCTTTGTCAAGAATTTTACCATGAGATATTTTCGGGAGACGAATACATGTATTCATCAAGTGCCGGCTTGACAAAGAAGGCATTGTAGTAAGAAGGTTGATTGATGATCACAAATATAGTCTCAAAAGTTTTGCAAGTTGGCGGCACCCTTATTTGTACAAGCAGCTTCACTTGCCCCCACCGAAGTCGACCCTTTATTATTAAATCCGAAGATGGGTTCTATGCTAGGTTCCAGTTTGCCCTCGGGGATATTCAATTGATCAAAGGCGTGCTTGAAGATAACATTGACTACACTACAAATGTTTAAAAAAAATTAAAGACGATGGACAGCCCTATTTGAGCAGTAATCATCAACGGATCGTTATGCGGATGGTAATCCCCTTTTTCATCTTCTGAGGGGTGACAACAAGATTCGACATTTGAACACTGAGTCGTGGATTCTTCAATTGGGGCTCTTGGACTGAAAAGACACATTCTTTAGCTTCCTTGATGTATCTATTTTGGGCCCCTTCACTGTTCCCTGCCGAATGCGGCCACCATGAAATACGTCAATTATGTTTATCGGTGGGCTTAATCTTAGTGGGTCCTCATCCTTCAGCGCATTAATGGCATTGCCAGGTTGCTTTTGTGGTCCATCCCCTGTCTGTTGAGCTTTTTGCTTATCCTGAATAAATCTTTCAAGTGACCCTCGCAGATCAGTTTCTGAATAATTTCAACCAGAACTCTGCACTCATCGGTCTTGTGACCATTTGCATTGTGATATATGCAGTAGTCACCTCCCTTTCTTTGTTTTGGGTTGTTTTGAGCTTTAAAAGAAATAAGGAAGTTTACTCTTTCTTTTGCTACAGCATACACATAAGACAGTGGCTTGTTCAAAGCGACTGCGTTAGCAATTGGCTCCTTCCATTTTGTTCTTTTATGTCCTCGGTCTAGGCCAAATCTTTCCCCTTCTTTCTTGGGATTGCTTTCCTCTTAGCATAGTAAAGCTCATCCATCCGAATGAACTAGTCATCTTGGAAGTGGTAATCTTGTAAATCTTTACAACCATTAATGAAGAGCTGCTTCTAGAAGTGGGTGATTTCTATCAAGCCGGAATGTACTGCGATAAGCCTGTCTCAGTCATTCATGTCTTTTTCTTTTAGAGCTTCAGCGTTGAACCTCCTCAGATAGTCTCCCAAGGACTCCCCTTGCATTTTCTTTATGTTGGCCAAGATTGTATAATCTATAGTGGGGTCCTTACAAATGAAGAATTGGGCAGAGAATTCATAAGAGAATTGCTTCCAGGAATAGATGGTTTTCTCTCGATATTGTCTGTACCATTTAGCCGCTGCTCCTTGGAGAGTGACAGGGAATAACCGGCATCTGACAGCTCCTGATGCATTGTACAAATCCATTTGGCTATCAAAAGCCATTAAATGATCATCCAGATCTGTAACTCCATGGTATTTTAGTGTTGGGATCTTTACATAAGATGGAATGACAATTGCCATAATCTCATCAGTAAATGGGGGCGCTCGCTCATTATTATTGGCATTTTCATGTATGGTCCTCTTTCCTTTGGTATTCATTGAATTCTTGATTGCTTTCTCTGTAGCATCCTTCAGATAGGCCTCAACATTTTGATAGTTTTTTTGGTCCGAAAAGTACGCTTTCGATGTAGAGCAATCAGATTGTTCAAGAGATCTGTTGAGCAACCTCCCTTGATGATTAGCTTTAGATTGAGAGCGTTCCTTCTTCCTCGAGGATGTTAGATCTATCCTGCTTTTATTTTCATTGGAGTTAGCTTTCAAGTTCCTTCTTGGGGAGATTACCTCATCCCCTTGTGTTGGCTTAGCCGTTTTTGACGATTTCTAAGACAGCGCCATTTTGAGAAGCTCTTGCATTTCTTGCAGCTGATGCTCTAAGAATTTGATCTTTGTAGTATTTTCATCTTGTTGGGCTGGTGACGAAGGCTTCCCTTGAACAACCCCATCTAGATTAAAGGACAGAGCTACATTCTCCTCAAGATTTGTCGTGTGAATAACTCCTTCCTCCATTCTGCTTAGTCATTTAGATTCCATTTTCCTATGCCAAGTCAAATGATTTAAAATCAGTCTATAAGATAGTAACAAGGACAGAGATTCGTGTCCTCCTTCTAGCGCCAAAAATGTTAACAAATGATTTAAAAGTTTTTCCCACAAAAGTTTTCAAGTTTTCAAGTTTTTTCTTTCTTTAATGGCAGCCGTTTACCATCTTTCTAGCTTTTGACTTTTTGCATCTGTCCTTCACCATGCTTTCTGACTTTCCCATTCCGCCGTCTGTCCCTTCCTCGTCCTCTCCTGTTCAATCTTTTCCGGTGTCAGTATCAACCTCAGACCCATCCCCTCCGACTTTGACTCCTATCATCTCCTCCAACCTAACAAAAGACCCGCCTCAGTCAATCCCACAGCCTGCTCAACCTTCCTCTCCAAGTCATCCCTGGTCAACACTCTTCAAATCCAAACCACGCAATGCCGGTGTCTACTCTCCCATCAATGTCAACCTTGAATTCAATGGTTCGGCCTTGGTTCCTCCAGCTGATGTCCTAGCAGCAGGCAAGGAGATTTGGCAGGAACACATTGTAGGCTTCTTCCTTGATAAACCACTGTCATTTACAACTGTTGTTGAATTTCTCAAAAAATCATGGAAATTGAAAGGCTCTGTTAAAGTCAAGTTTGATGGTGTGTTATTCTTGTTCGAACTCTCGTGTGCTGAGGATAGAAACAGGATCTTGAGAAGTGACCCATTATTTATAAGAAACAAGATATTCATAATACAAAAATGGTCTCCTGAGCTTGGCAATGTCAGAGGCAACATCAGAGCAGTTCCTGTATGGCTTCAGCTATCCAACATCCCAATCTATGCTTGGTCCCATCTTGGAATAAACTGGTTGGCAATTCGAATTGGTAAGTTGATATGCCTAGATGAAACTACTGAAAAGCTAGATAGAATAAATTATGCCAGGTGTCTAGTTGAGGTGACACCTGAAAATGACTAGTTGAGAAATTCCCAGTTATGCTGTTGGATGGCAGTGAACAATTAGTGCATGTTAACTACCTATGGAAACCAGAGATTTGTGTACACTGCAAAGTCTTTGGTCACTCATCGTCTGTGTGTGAAGACAAATTGGTGCAAGAACATGTGAAGAATCCCATTCAAGAGCAAGAAAATGCGATGCAAGAAAGAAAAAATCAGAAAAAAGGAAATAATGCAGGAATACAACAATGGAAGAAAATTGCAAATAAAAGGCAGACGTACAAGAATAGTGTATCTCAAAGTAAAAGTTACATGACCAGCACACATAGAAGCATAATGAAAGAAAGAGATGGATGTGAGCAACCAGAGGAAACAACAGAGAATAATTTAAGTGATTTGAGTAAAAACATGGGTAACATGCAATCCCCCCAAAACAAATCCGATGCTCATGTGCTAGATTGCCTTGCAAATGAGGTAACTTCAGTCACAAATAACACTGAAACTACCTTAATCCACAATGGTGAAGCTGATCCATGTGGAGTCACAGAGAAAAATAGCTTTTCAGTGTTGTCTGCATTGGAAGAGAATGAAGCAGTTGAGGAAGCTATAAATACAAAAGATACAGAGATTAATACTGAAAGAAACAAAACATGCAAAGGTGAACTGTGCATGAACACGTCATGTGCACACAAAAATAAACAGCAATCAATCCAATTATCCAAATCTCAGTTCTATCCCTCCTTGAATCTCAACCAGTCTTCCTCCACCACACCCCTTCTTGATGACATTGTCCTCAACGTTTTGCCTTCTTCCCCTGACCCATATATCAATATTCCTGCTCCACCAGGCTTTTCTGACACGCCAATCTCATCCATTAATCCATCCACTTCAACCCCCAAGCCTCATCATAATAAAACCAAAACCAAATTTAGAGGAAGCAACCACCAAACTTTTAAACCCAGTATTGATCTCAATAATCTCAATATAAGCACAACCACCAGAATCCTTCCTGAAACAAGTGATAGTCCCTCTTCTGCAACCAGAAGCAAGACAACTATGTCCTCCACTTTAAACAATTCTCATCAATGATTCAAACCATAGCAGTGTGGAATATAAGAGGAGCGCATCTTGAAACTAAATTATTCCAAGTCAAAAACATCATAACCAAGTATAATCTCAGTCTCATTGCCATATTAGAAACTAAACTCAACCATGATCTCACTGTCAAAGCTGTGCAAATTGTTAACCCTCTATGGAACTCTTGTCA
Organism: Allium fistulosum; assembly: GCA_030737815.1. Taxonomy (NCBI): domain Eukaryota; kingdom Viridiplantae; phylum Streptophyta; class Magnoliopsida; order Asparagales; family Amaryllidaceae; genus Allium; species Allium fistulosum. Next base: position 511,788,340 of record CM060907.1, on the reverse strand, counting down.
TAACCTCCTTGAAGCCCCTTATGGAAGAATTTTGATTCTCTATGATCCCAATATGATCTCTCTAACCCCGATCCTCTCTCACAAGCAATTCATCCGCACTCTCCTTATTCACAAGCCTTCATCCAAATCCATGTATCTCACTATTGTGTATGCTGAAAATAGCGCCTGCAATAGGCTATCTCTTCATAACTACCTTCCACATCTAGCCCAAAACACCCATCCCTGGATTGTTTCGGGGGATTTTAACTGCCTCTACTCATGCAATGACCGAAAAGGTGGGAATGTTGTCTCCATGAATGATATCTCTCCACTAAACTCTTCCACAACTGCTGCAAATCTCATCCACGTTCCTTTTGCTGGTTCCAGATTCTCTTGGGACAACAGAAGTAGGTCGGGTAGAAGAATCTATAGCAAAATCGATCACACTTTTTGCAACCTTACGTCTTTGTCCATATGGCCTTCCTTATCCACTTTCCTCCCTCCCCCGATTCTTTCTGATCATTCTCCTCAAATTATTCAGATGGGATCTGGTAGCCTGAAAAGAAAGCCCTCTTTTAAATTTTTTAACATATGGACTAAAGAGCCTGATTTTCTATTAATTATTAACAAGGCCTGGACCACTAACTTTTTTGGCACACCCATGTTTGTTTTGCAGCAAAAACTGAAGAACACGAAAAAAGCTCTTGGAACTTGGGCTAGAAGCAGGTTTGGCAATGGGGACCTTCTTTCTTCCACTCTTTCTATCTCCTTAGCAGCTGCCAGAACCCAAGCGATGCAATCCCCAGACAATGTTGAGTTTGCTAACACTGAATACAAGATACAAGACCAATATCATAAAGCACTTGAAGCTGAGAATGAAATGAGAAAACATAAACTCAGATATAAGTGGACAATTTCTGGAGACAGGAACACTAAATTTTACCATGATAGCCTAAAGGTAAAACATTCCAAATCCAATATACATTGTATAACTGATCGATCAGGGAAGATGTGTTCAAATCCTCCTGATGTTGACAATGCTTTCCTTGACTATTTCACTAACCTGCTTGGAAATAATGAGAATTTCCAACCTGATCTTTCAATCATCAATGATCTGAACCTCCCACGTCTTAGCTCTGATCATGTTGCCTTCCTTTCTTCCTTAGTAACGGAAAATGAAATAAAGCACATCATTTTTGATATGAACAAGGAATCATGTGGAGGCCCAGATGGTTTTAACACAAATTTTTTTTCAAGCTGTTGGGACATCATCAAAGCTGATTTGGTAAGTGCAGTCAAGAGTTTCTTCAAACATAATAAAATGCTCACTGGAATCAATGCTACCAACATCGCGTTAGTTCCCAAATCTGACCACCCCATCAATGTCTCTGATTTCAGACCGATCTCTTGCTGCAACACCACTTATAAGTGCATATCCAAAATTGTTGCTTCAAGGCTGAAGGTTGTGCTTCCCCATCTCATCTCCCCTAATCAGGCAGCCTTCCTCCAGGGTAGAAGTATCCTTGACAACGTGCTCTTATCCCATGAACTACTGAAAGATTACAACAAATCCACTATAAGCCCAAGAGCCATGCTTAAACTTGATATAAGGAAAGCTTATGATACACTACAATGGACCTCTATCTCCAGGATCCTTGCTAAAATGAATTTTCCTCCTCACTTTGCTTCCTGGATTTACACTTGCATCTCTTCTGTAAACTTTTCCTTGATCTTCAATGGCAAATCTGTGGGGTATTTCAAGAGTAGGCAAGGCATCAGACAAGGTTGCCCCATATCCTCATACCTTTTTATACTAGTCATGGAAGTTCTAACTACAATGATTAACCATGAAATCTCCTGCAAAAGAATTCATATTCATCCTAAGTGCAAAGATCCCCTTATCTCAACGCTCATGTTTGCTGATGATCTCATTGTCTTCACCAAACCAACTCCACAATCTATTAGCAACCTTATGGAAGTTCTTTCTGCTTTTCACAAATTTAGTGGGCTTGCAATAAACTATGACAAATCCATAATTAAAATTGCTGGGGTTGCTGCTCCAGCATCCCAATCCCTTTTTAATTTATGTAGCCTTCCCTTGGCTCCTGAAAATCTTACTTACCTTGGGATCCCTATGACCTCCTCCAAAGTCTCAACATCTCAGTGTATGAAACTCTATGATAAGATCACACTCTCCATGAAAGCTTGGGCAAACAGGTTTCTAACACAAGCAGGAAGACTCACCCTGATTAAATCTGTCATCTTTTCATATTCCACCTACTGGTCTAGAACTTTCATTCTTCCCAAAAATGTTAACAAGAAAATTTATCAACATCCCTAATGCTATATGAATAACCAAATAGGTTATATACGATCAAGAGGTCAAAGAAATCGCTTCTTTCGAAATCCACCTTTCGACCTGATTGACCAAGTCAAAACATATTTGATGGTTATATTTGAAAAGCAGGCTAAGAAAAAAGCATCTAACTCAAAACCTTTCTTTTGAAAGAGTCGATGCAGCTATTTACAAAAGCATTCAACCAGGTCGAAAGGTTCGTTTTGATCCTTTCGACCGCATCGAAAGGTATGCATGTTTATTTAAAACGAGATAGCTGCTTTCAACTTCATTAGTCTCACCCCTTTGATTGGTGAACCCCTTCGAAAGGTTTGAATATGTAGTGGGGGGTAAAGCCCTTTTTGAATGAATTCTATTCTTAACATTCACTTGCCAACTACAGACGGATTCCTCTCGGAATGCCCATTACGACCTTCATTCCTTTCGAAAAAGGTCCAGATTGCAGTTGCCTAAGAATCATTCAATTTACTCTATATAAGATCAGCCTGGATACTTCTAAGTTTATAAATTCATAAATGTCGAAACACCATCACTCTTCTTATTCCTATTGAGTGATATTGGTTTCGACGGTGATGTGTTTCAAATGAGAATATCCAAGTTGATCTTATATATTGCATAGACAAAAAGAAGTTAAGAGAATAAGATAAATCATGTGCAATGGATCATTAGTCTAGCTAATCATCATAATGAACTTCCTACTAATCGAAATCCTAAATGAATCTACCATGTCTTCATATTTATTAATCCAAAATGAGTTACAATTATGAGGGATTTTTCCCCCAAATCGATTTAGGGTTTACAAGTATTTTGTTGTAACTGTGAAATTAGACAAAGAGAAATGAGTTTAGGATTCCAAAATCCGGTCACTAAAACTGGACCCCTTGGTTCTTATTTATAGATGCAGGTCGGCCCCTCTTCTACGTCTATGGCTTCGACCCAGTCGAAAGGCCCTTTTCTATATGCCGCTCCATGCCTTTCGACTAGGTCGAAAGGCCTTGTCTGCCTTCGACGTGGTCGAAAGGAATCTCTTTCGAGTCCTTTAACTTACCCCCGTGGCATCCTTATCTTTCTCCAGACCTTTCGACTAAGTCAAAACCTTTCGCTTTTGTTAAGTCTTTAGTATTCATTTTCTCTACTTTCTCCAGAACTGCTTTCGACGTTGTCGAAAGGTCCTTAAATGCCCCTTTCTCTTCATGTTGCCTTACTATCATCGAAAGTAACATGGGAGCCCTTCGACTCCGTCGATTGACTGTTCATAGGGGCTTTGAAGATATTGAAGCACTAATGGTTTCGATGGAGTTGGTAGCCTCCGAATGTATGTCTGTTGGTTGATGCAGAACCTTTTCCTAATGTCATTGGCCTTAACTGGTTCAAAAGGCTTGGGTATTCTTTCAAAAGGGTAGTTATGAAGGCGAAACCTTTGGTTTAAAAAGGTTTTGCATGCATATGAGTGGTTGATGTTCATTGCCTACGAAAGGTTGTTCCGAGCCTATCTTAGCTTAGTTTAAATACGTGAATCTGTCTGCATCAAAAGGTTGAATGTGGCGAAAAGGTAGTTCTGCTTTTCTCTTCTATCTGACTCGAAAGCTTCCACACTATTTATTACTTAGAAGGGCGCCCAATGCCTCTGACTCCTTCAAAAACCTTTTCTGTTAATCAAATTTATGGTCAAACCCCCATAGAATCCTTGTTGAAGGACATGATGTGAAACGATCTCAAATAGATTCCTTGTGAGACTTGATGGACTCTTAATACTAGGAATGGAGAATTTTAATTCTATAGATTTAGGCCTTATCAAAAGGTGAAAAGGGAAACTGGTTGGTCAAGATCCTAGCGAAAGGGGTATAAAGTAAGATTCTGTTGAAAGGCATATGCGAAAGGGGTTCTGACCCTTTCGAAAGGTCCAAGCACTTCCTTGTAAAACCAATCTAGCTATGTTTTAGATATTAATCCCGCCGAAAGGGGTTTGGAGAATGTAGATTAGGCAGATCCTTGATCAAGGGTTGCAAATTATGACCATGCTGAAAGGCTTAATAAGAACTAATAGATCTCCAATGGCAGCAGAAGGTTTCAGATCCGTAGTATAATCTTTCTGAAGATCCAAGGTTTCGACCTCGCCAAAAGGTTAGAGCCAGTGGAGTATTCTTAGGACGATAGGGGGTTTCGACCTTAAAGGAAGGCTAGAAAAATAGGAGTCATAAACCTGTAGAAATTTCTTAAGGGGAGATGTTGGTTTCGGTCTTTTCGAAAGGCCTTAAATTGTTTTGATTTCGTAGATCAGATCTTAAGTGAACTCCTTGACGAAAGGTAATTTCGTAGGTCAGATCTTAAGGGAATACCCTATCAGAAGGGGTTTTGAAGGGAAACTAGACCCAATAGAAAGGTTATCTTGAGCCTTTCGAACCAAAGAAATGTAAAAGGAGGATCGGTATTTGATTATATCAACATAAAGTGTATAAAAGACATGAAAACATAAATCTTAAACATGCAATTCTTGATTATTACTTGAAGTAATACATAGTAACACTTGTTGGAAATAGCCTCAAATTTATTTAGAAATTAGGGTTACAAGCTCTCAAAACAACAGTGATTTTGAAAACTAAAATTCAGATCCCAAAAATGGACCCCTCGGGTCTTATTTATAGGTGCGGGTTGGCACCTTCTGCGGGGGTCATGCCGACCGTATCGGAAGGTAGGTTTCGCTTGCATCCTTCCATCCTTATGCGAAAGGGTGGCCTTTTGGCTTTGTCGGAAGGTTGGCTTATAGCTCTCTGATCATATCCGGATGCCATTGTCTCCATCGAAAGGTAAGAATGCGGCACTCATAGCTTCGATCCATTGCCTCTTTAGTTTAGAAAGAAAGCTTGTTCAAAGCGGAAGGGCACTTTTTGACACCATTGAAAGGATCTTTCTCAAGGTAAGCAGCGCTTTTAAAGTGCTTGACTGGCATTTCCTTGCATCTAGTGATCTGATCTCCTATTGCGAAAGTATCTTTCCATCCCATTGAAAGGTTTTTTTGAATGCGGTGGGGAGTTGGATTTGCGGAAGGTAATATTTTTACATGACGCTGATGTCTCTTGCGGAAGACCCTCAATGCAGAACCATCACTTGCGGAAGGCTCCTCCACAAATGCGATGCTTGCGGAACGTCTTCTGTTGGCGTTAAGTTCTCTTCTGCGGAACCCTCCTATGCGGAACCAAAGGTGAAGGTCTTTAACATATGCAGAAGCCACTTGTGTGTGGAACCATTTCCTGCGGAACCTTTGTTTCAAAAGCCTTTTCGACCTTTCCAGATGCATACCTTCGGCTCCTTCGGAAGGTCCTTCGGTAATCTTTATTCAGTGGTAAAACCCGGTTTCGGTGGTGAATTTTGGTGCTAACATTTGCCCCTCCCTTGCGAAGGGATGCTCTTGACTTTTCAAGTCATGCTTTCATCATTGCTTTCTCCTGCCTTTTGGTCTTCCGCTTCGATCTGGGCCCTTGATTCGAAATTAGATCAGAAGGTGGGAGTTCCTTTCGATTTACTACAGATAGTGCTTCCTCTTCTTCTTCTCCTTCTTACTTGAAATAAAAATTCACTTGTTCGAGTATTCGAATTCTCAATTTCAGAGTCATCCAAATATTAAGGTAAACAATCTCTTCTCCTCCAAGCTTAACTCGGTTTTCAATTTAACTACGAGCTTGCAAAATTATCTAAATTTCGAAACCGGTTTTAGCTCTTTCGTCGTTGATCTTTTGATTTTCTACTTCAATCTAGATTTTCGTTTAGTTTATAGTTGATGAATTTTCATGACTTAAGAGATGGAACTAACAATCGAAAGTGGCAGAAGGGGAGTTCTGATTTTCTCTTCTATCTGACTCGAAAGCATCCACACTGTTTATTACTTAGAAGGGTGCCCTGTGCCTTCGACTCCTTCGAAATCCTTTCCAATGCCTTCGAAACGTTCTTTTGTGACCTTCGTCGAAACCCAGGCCTGTAACTCCAGCAGAGCTTGACATTTGCATTAACCTTCTTTCATAATTCTATGCTTAAGTGGATTTCATGGCTAACATTTCTTTATATTATATTTTTGGGAAATAAAAAAGAAAGCAAAGCATTTCCATCTGTTTTCGTTTTATCAAAACTACTTTGTTTATGTTACAGTCTTAAAGGATCATACAGTCTACTTTTGCAGTTATAAGGGATAAAATTTGCAGTTATAGGTGATAGGTTTTTGCAACTAACTAGTAATACAAAACCTGATCATGCCATTGTTGCAATGCACATTCACTTCCTAAACAATGAGATAGTACTTCTAAATTTTTGTTGTTCTAATTCATGTCGACACTTGTCCAATATTAACAGCGATACACATAGGGGTATTATCTTGAAATGGCATAATTTTTCAAATCTGATATTTTACATGCCTTCGGAAATAGCAAGCCGATAAAGTATAGTTGTCAAGGCTCGAACCCCTCTCCCTCTATTGGGGAGCTAGCAATCTTTAGTAACTCCCCTAGAGTTGATTTTCATACATCTTTATTTGCATCTGTTCAATATTTTGTAACTATCATTTTTGATTTAGCAATGAAAATGCTTTATCAATCCAATATTCATGCATAAAATTATTGCATTTAGAGATTTGGAAAAGAAGTGTTGTAAAGGAAGTGAGGGTAAGAGTGATAGAAGAAGCTAACCGATAAGCATAAATAACTTGTTTATAGATGATAATTTCGCGGATCTTTTTTTCTCAATAAAAATAATAATAGGGATATTTTCAAAGAAGTCTCTTTCTTTTTTTTTAAAGAAAAGGCAAAAAAAGGAAGAAGAAGTAAAGAATCTTCATCTGTTTTCAACTTATCAAAATTACTCGGTTTATATTTCACTCTTAAAGGCTTATACCCATTTGTTTATGCAGTTATAAGTCATATAATTTTTAGTGATAAATGATGCTTTTGCAATTAACAAGTAATACAAAAGCAGAAATGACAATAAGCAATTCCTCTACATCCAGAAAGATACAATGCTGCAACACAACTAAGTGATACATACTTAAAGTTTCCGTATAAGGAAACAATGGCATTACTACAACTAATTGAAGAAACAAACCAAGCTAAACATAGAATCTGCCATTGTTTTTGTTATTATTGTTGTCATTGCTAAAATCAACAAGTACAACATTATGGCACTTAAGGCACTTTGGCTCTTCATCCTGAGAGAGCACCACATACATCAAATAGTGTGGGCACACTACCAATATCATCAATTTCGAAGAGTTTGGACTATTCTCAGAAGAAACACATGAGCTTGGATACGGCAACATTGATATTCTTTTTGGTGACTCCTCCTCCTCCGTCTCCTCTTCTTCTTTTTCATTATTGTTAAATTTTGGCGACACTATATGGGAAATTGCAGAGGTTGGAAGTAGCTGGATAATGGAGAAAACAGTTCGCAAATCAGAGCTCGGAGGTGAAAGTTATGGCAAAAAAGGTGGAGATGTGCTGAAATGACAGTGACAGACGTCTGAGTAAATGGTCAGAAGTCTGAGGCTTCAGCAAACCTACAGCAGACCTGTTCCAGAGACTTAGGACAGTCATTTGAACTTTTGGTTAGATGTCTGAGTCTGTGCAGAATTTTTTCCAAAGTGTATAAACAGGCATCTATCACTTTGGATAGACGTCTGATGTCTTAGGGAAAATTATCCCGAGACTTTGGACAAACGTATGTCCCATTATGATAGATGTTTATGGTGACTTCTGCCAGTTTTTTGGCTTGGGCTTGACGTGAAGATTTGTGATATTTGAAGGGGAAATTTTGGAATCTTGCTTAGGTTTTCTATTCTCCTATAAAAGCTATCTTTTGGATCCAGGTTTCTATGCGATAGAAAGCGACTACAAGGGTTTTAGCCTCCACTTATTAGAGTTTATCAAAACCTAATTTTCTTCAATTCTGTTCTCCACAAATCAATTTCTAAAATAATTTTGATCATTGTAATCAATCTCTTGTACTCTTCTCATCGATATTAATAAAATCTCTCTCTTAAAGTGGATGTACAATAACACAACGTTAGTGGAACCACTATAAATCACTGTGTGATTTATTTTTATTATTGCTTTGATTTCTATATTGCTTGTTTGGGAATTGTGTTTACTTTTGGATTGGATTGCTTGGAATTGAGATATTGATTGGTTGTTTTTACACTTCTTATCATGATCTCGCTTTTTTGCTGCATTAGGATTTTGGTTTGAGTGGTCTCGAGTTATAATTCCATCACAACATTTGGTATCAGAGCATTGGTGTTGGTAGGTGGTTGTAGAAATGCCGGAATCAGATAATACCTCAAGTAGTTCCTCTATGGGTAATTTTAGTGGTGTAGCGCATTATGTACATGGTTCGAACGCAGCTTATGGATCAAAACTAGTTATAGACAAGTGGAAAGGTGATAATGATTTTGAAAAATGGCAATGGAAGATGAAAGCGGTTCTAAGGAGGAATCGGGTGTATCGGGTAGTGTTTGACACACATTTGTTGCCAGCGGACATCTCAGATGTTGAGATAGAGGAAATGGAAGAGTGGGCATTCGTTACACTTCAACTTGCTATAGGAGAGAATGTTATCTCCGAAATTAGTGGTGAGACTACCGCTAAGGGTATTTGGGACAAGTTGGAGGAGTTGTACATGAAAAAGTCACTGACTAATCATTTGATCTTATTGCGAACATTCTTCACTTATAAGATGAAGGAAGGTACTTCGCTGAAGGTACAATTGAACACTTTTGATGATTTGCTAATGAAGACGAAGTCAGTAGATTTTAAGATTGAAGAAGAGTAGAAGGCGATGATATTGTTGTGTTCGTTGCCAGACCGCTATACAGGTTTCTCAAATGGTTTGATCTATAGCCGGGATACATTGACTCTTGATGATGTCAAAACAGGTCTTCTTAGCGAGAATTTGCAGGATCAAATGAAGGAGTTAGGTGATGAAAGTAGTGGTGCTAATAGTGGCCATGGTTTTTTTGTGGAGAAGGAGAGGTATGTAAAGAAGGAGAATCGGGGGCATTCTAAATCAAGGAACCATGGTTGGAGAGGAAAGTCGAAGGAAAGAAAAGGCCAGTGCTATATTTGTAAGAATCCCAATCATTGGAAGAATGAGTGTTCAGACAAGGAGAAGGCAAAGAAGGAAGTAGCATCTTCATCAGTAGTGGTGGAGAGTGGAGTTGGTGAGGGAGACGTAAATGTGTTATCGGCGGTAGCATTAGATGTTTCGGGTAGTGATTGGGTGCTCGATTCGGGGGCGCCTTATCATATGATGTCGAATAGGAATTGTTTTTCATCTTATTTTGATAGAGAAGGAAATTCAATTGTTATGGGAAATGGTGCTATTTGTAAGTCGAAAGGCATTGGTTCCGTGCAAATTCGGATGTTTGACGGAGTGGTTCGTATTCCCACTAATGTACGTTGTGTTCCGAGACTTCGGAAGTCTCTCATCTCTTTGGGGAAGCTGGATTCTTTAGGTTGTAAGATCACAATTGAGACTGATTGCTTGCGGGTTTCGAAGGGTGCGCTTATGGTGATGAAGGGTGCTAGAACTCATGGTATTTATTTGCTTCAATGAGTGACCATAGAAGGTGAAACTTGTGCAGGAGTTGATAGTTCTCGTGGCTTGGATGCGACTAGTTTGTGGCATTTGAGGTTAGGTCATGTCTCGGAGAGGAGTTTGGATATTCTTCGAAAGTGGGTGATGATCGATGGAGAGAGTTTCGAAAAATTAGAGTTTTACGAGGAATGTGTCATGGGTAAGCAAACTAAAGTTTCATGCGGTGAGGGAAAACATGATTCGAGAAGGGTTCTTGAGCATGTTAACACGGATGTTTGGGGACCGGCATCGGTAGCTTCATTGGATGGAGCTCGCTATTATATTTCTTTTATTGATGACTTTTCTCGAAAAGTATGGGTGTATGTAATGAAGGCCAAGTCGGAGGCATTTGCAAAGTTCAAAGCATGGAAAGCTCTTGTTGAGAATGAGAGTGACAAGTCTTTGAAGGTTCTAAGGTCTGACAATGGCAGAGAGTATGTTTTCGGAGAATTCTTGGAGTTTTGCAAGCATCATGGTATTCAAAGGCATTTTACTACACCGGGAGATCCATAGTAGAATGGTGTTGCGGAGAGGATGAATCGTACTCTACCTAAGAAAGCTCGATACTTAAGATTGACATCAGGTTTGGCTAAGGGATTTTGGGCAGAAGCTTTGTCAACCGCAGTGCATATTATTAATCGAATTTCGTGCTCAGCTATTGGTAATAAAATTCCGAAGGAAGTGTGGAAGGGAAAGAGCATTGAATTGAGTTATCATCGTGTGTTTGGTAGTCCGGTTTATGTGCATGATCCAGGAAATGATAAGCTTAAACCTAGAGTTTTCAAAGGAATTTTTCTCGGTTATACGGATGGAGTAAAAGGCTATAGGATTTGAAATCCGAAAACAAAGAAGGTAGTGAATTCTCTTCATGTTACTTTTGATGAGTCAGCATTGTTCAAGGAGAATAAAAGCTCATCGGATGTTCCGGATTTGGTTCATGGTGAATTAAAGGAGAAGAAAGTTATTACCACATTTTTTCCAAGGAGTAAAGAGAGTAGAGTAGTTGGAGATGCTTGCAAGGAGGTAGCGGTTGATGTTACACCACATAGTCCATAGGGTTCCTCTAGCAGTGTTGGTGATGTACATGATTCTAGAGAAGATTCAGTTCAAGGTGAAGCCGAACGGAGTTTGGGTGATGGTATTGCTACTCGAGTTTGTCGTCGTACTATAAGACCACCCGAAAGATATGGTGATTGGAACTATCTTAGCTTTTGTGATAATTTAGACTATGCTCTTTACGTAGTCCAATATGAGCCGATGGACCTTGATGACGTCATGGAGTTGAGTGATAGCTCGAAGTGGATTTGTGCCATGGAGGAAGAGATGCGACATTGTTGAAGAATCAAACTTTGAATTTGGTTCCACTTCCTAAAGGAAACCGTGCTATTGGATGCAAATGGATATACAAGGTGAAGGACGATGGGAGATACAAAGCTAGGCTAGTGGCTAAGGGGTTTGCACAAAGAAAGGGGAAGGAGTATGATGAGATCTTCACACCGGTAGTGCATCATACTTCTATGCAGATATTACTTGCTATAGTTGCTATTCACAACTTGGAGTTGAAGCAACTTGATGTGAAAACCGCCTTCTTGCATGGTGACTTGGATGAAGACATATACATGGAGCAACTAGAAGGTTTTGTTGTGGATGGTAAGTCAAATTTGGTTTGCAAGCTAAAGAAATCACTATATGGTTTGTAGCAATCACCTAGACATGGTACAAGAGATTTGATCATTTTATTCTTGAAAATGGTTTTGATAGAAGCGTCAAAGATGCTTGTGTATATTTTAAAAAGTTGAAAAATGATTGTTGGGTGTATTTACTCTTGTATGTGGACGACATGCTCATTGCTTCTAAAGACAAGAATGAAATCAACAGGCTAAAACTGAGTTTGAAATCGGAGTTCAAAATAAAGGATCTTGGAGAAGCAAGAAGGATATTGGGCATCGAAATTGAAAGGTATCGATAGCATTTTGAGTTGAAATTGACTCAAAAGGAGTACATTGAGAAAGTGCTTTGCATGGTTTAGCATGGAGAATGCAAAGGCATCAAATACACCTTTATCTTTGCATATGAATTAGCTTTCGAGTAAGGAATCATATAACTTGGAGAAAGACAAGGCTTATATGGCAAATGTGCCATATGCTAGTGCGGTTGGAAGTTTAATGTATGCTATGGTATGTACAAGGCTCGATATTGCAAATTTCGTCGGGATGGTTAGTCGATATATGGCTAATCCGGGGAAATCGCATTGGGAAGCTGTGAAGCTCATATTAAGATACCTTAGAGGCACATCATCTCATGGTCTTGTTTTTGACAGTAGTGATGAGAAGAATTGCAAGTTGGTTGGTTATTGTGATTCAGACTATGCCGGTGATAGGGATTGAAGAAATCAACTTCCCGATATGTCCTCACACTTGAGGGTACAGCCATAAGTTGGAGATCGAGATTGCAGACCGTAGTTTCTTTATCCACTATGGAGGCAGAGTTGATAGCACGGTGGAGGCGGCTAAGGAGGCACTCTATTTGAAGCGATTGTTGTGTGACTTGGGATTCGGGCATGATAGCATTGATGTTTGATGTGATAGCCAGAGTACTATTCACTTGGCAGAGAATTTGGCGTTTAGCTCACGGACTAAGCATATTGAGGTGAGAGAGTCATTTCTAGTAGCCATGGATGAAGATAAGCAAGTATATCTTCGGAAAGTGCACACAAAGGATAACGCGGCGCATATGTTCAGTAAGGCATTGTCGGTTGGGAAGTTCGAGCATTGCAAAAACTTGATTCCCTTGGAGAAGTGCTAGGTGCTACAGGGTGGCACGGTTGAGGGAGGAGCTTGGTTGGAGATGAGGAAGAGTATCGGTGAGAGATTGAGGTTCTATCTTCTTGGTAAGTGCTAGTTTACACTCCTCGGCACTTTAGTCTTTGGTGAGAAGGTTTAGGATTTGGATGTTTTCAACACTTCATTAGCGGGCGGGGGCTTTGCCTAAGCTCGATGGTGGAGTGCAATGGGCGGTGGCTTTGCCGGAGCTCATTGGGAAAGCATTCATGTTTGGTTGAAGGTATAAGTGGTGATAGTTAGTGCTATCAGTTGTTGATGATGGTATGGTACCATTGGAGTTGGAGATGGATATAGTGTCATGGTGGAGTGTTAAATTTTGGCGACACTATATGGATAATTGAAGATGTTAGAAGTAGCTTGGTAACGGAGAAAACGGTTCGCAAATCGAAGCTTGGAGGTGGAAGTTATGGCGAAAAAGTTGGAGATGTGCTGAAATGACAGCGACAGACGTTTGAGTAAATGGTCAGACGTTTGAGGCTTCAGGAAACTTGCAATAGACCTGTTCCAGAGACTTAGGACAGAAGTCTAAATTTTTTGTCAGACGTCTGAGTCTGTGCTGAATTTTTTTCAGAGAGTAAAAACAAACGTCTGTCACTTTGGACAGATGTCTGATGTCTCGGGGACAATTTTCCCAAGACTTTGGACAAACGTCTGTCCTATTATGACAGACGTATGTGGCGAATTATGCCATTTTTTGGCCTGAGCTTGACGTGAAGATTTATGATATTTGAATGGGCAATTTTGGATTTTGCCTAGGTTTTCTATTCTCCTATATAAGATATCTTCTGGATCCAGATTTCTATGCGACAGAAAGCGACTACAATAGTTTTAGCCTCCACTAATTAGGGTTTATCAAAACCTAATTTTCTTCAATTCTCTTCTCCACAAATCAATTTCTAACAGAATTTTGATCATTGTAATTAATCTTTTGTACTCTTCTCATCGATATTAATAAAGCTCTCTCTTAAAGTGGATGTACACTAACACAACGTTAGTGGAACCACTATAAATCGCTGTATGATTTATTTTTGTTATTGCTTTGATTTCTGTATTACTTGTTTAGGAATTGTGATTGCTTTTGGATTGGATTGCTTGGAATTAAGATATTGATTGGTTGTTTTTACACTTCATACCACGATCTCGCTTTTCCGCTGCATTGGGATTTTGATTTGAGTGGTCTTAAGTTAGAATTCCATCACAACAATCATCGCCTTCATCATCATCATCATCATAATCATACTCATAGTCATCTACATGATCATCATCATCATCAATCTCCATCCTAGTCAAAGTTGAAGGTTCACCTCTTGGTGGTAGTAGTGAAAGGTCTAGTTCAAGCTCTTCTTTTGGAATTTTTCCTCTGTTCATTTTCAAAGAGAATTGTTAAAAAGCACAATAAATTTGACTAGGTTTGTGTTGTTTTTGTGTAGCTCTGGTCAAGATTTATAACAAAAAAATTTGTGGGAAGATTTATGAGCTTTTATTGATACAGTGTTTAATTTACCTTACTATTTTTGAATTGAGTTGAAAAAAGAAGGTGGTGAATTGAATGGAACTGATGGAATTGTGTGCAAGGTTTTAAATATTGGATTTCGGTCACGTTTCGTCTCGGAATTTTTACACAAGTTATCTCGTATCGGGGGAGATTTCAGACGAGATGAATACATATCGGGTGTACATCTCAGATTGACATCTCGGGTCTTATAATGCATCTCGGGAATATCTCCGATGTACTTATGTGTCTAAAATTGATGTGTCAAAAATGTATATAACGGTTATAACTTTCTTAGTAAAAATAAAAATGGTAACATACTTTATTTACATGAAAAAAGGAATATTTTTAGAAGAGTAGTAGCTTGATTAGCTTAATTAATTTGGTAATGATTGAATAATATCTTTTATTTGAACATAATAAAGAAGTGAAATCTTTTGCTATGACTCATTAAGATAAAAAGTAGAATATGTTCAAGAAGTTGGTAAATTATAATTGGATTAAGTAGTTTCTTTCAAATCAATATGAAAATAAAAAATATTGTGGAAAATAAGAAAAATGTATAATTTCGGGTGAGATCTCGGATTGAGATTTTGATCCATATATCGGGTGATATTTGAATATCTTGGACGAGATGAGTGTCGAGGGAGATATGGAGGAGATTTGATGTCTCGTCTCGTTTAAGTGTGAAAAAGAGATCTCGGAGGAAATCTCAGGCGTTATATAGGAGATTTAAAACCATGATTGTGTGTTGTTGAGAAGTGGAATGTATGAACTATGCATGAACCACCTGAGGTTTGTAGCATATTTATATTGCAATTATAGAATGAAGGTATCTGTTCAATGCTTTGGAAATAAAACCTACACAAATATAATTTTGAGCAAGTTATAAAATCAGCCATCTTTTTTTACTACCTTTTAAGAACTAATTCCACATAGAATAAATGAAAATTGTATACCCTTGAAGGGGTTGTTTATTGTGTAAGTAGTTTCAATCCTTGTTCTTATTTACCATTTAGATACTTTGATCTAGTGTCTAAATTTTCAATGTATAATCTCAGCATTCATCAAAATCAAACAATGAGATGATGTATATTTATTTTAGACTTGTAAAGGAGATACTCATGTTTTGAATATTTATCATCTATATTTAGTGTATATATCTTGATGGCAAAGGGGGTGAAATTCGTGTGTTACAGATAGTAAAGTGCACTTATTTGATCTTACCTTGCACAATGCCCTGAAGTTTAACATAAAGGCTATTAATTCAAATAATTTAAGTGTATTGTAATATGATTCTGTAGATTATTAATTTGCATCACAATATTGGTTATGTACTAAATTTATATCTTTTCATCTTTCTACAGTAGTGCAAGATATATACACTGTATTCTATTTTTTTGCAACAATGAATATCAATATTGAATCAAAAAATTCAAATGGGAATAGTCCATGGATATTCTCTTCTTTTATTATATATATATATATATACATATATGACGTAGCCTACAGGATCAAACAACTCACGAATTGATGAATTCGCGGTAATGAATCGATGAACCAAGATGAATTGATGAATTGAAGATACCCAAGTGCCCAAATCCGTTGATCTCTCGAGATACCAGATTCTAGCTATCTTCAACACGTTGATCGCGCACGATACCGTGTTAGAAGATCTACGATTCTTCGACATTGATCTCGCGCACGAGATTCCGTGAATCGGCTTCAAGTTCGTTGATTCGAGCGCACTCGAATATCCAAAGATGGAGAAAGGAGATAACACTCAACTTCCAATTTTAATGGTGGCACAAAGCACAAACCAAATTTTATTCAAAAATCAACTCTTTTACAAATGATCATACGCCCCTATTTATAGGGAATTACAACACAGCATACACGACCTAACACAAGTGATTCACGACATACATCACACGACTCAAGACACACGACATAAGAACAAACGAGTTACAATATACTCGACATACGACTTAACATACAATGCGACATACATCAGTCGACTTACGACATACGATCTACATCATCACTCGAGTTACCACAGTACACAACTTAACAAAATACCAATAACAACATATGAAGATAGCACAGCTTCACGCGACCTAAGGACTTGCGACATAAGGAATCAGCTTCTGGAACCTGCGACTTAACGACTTTACAGCTTGAGCGACATAAGCTTGAGCGACATAAGAAACAACAACATATGCAACTTAAGAATTGCGACTTAAAGAATGCGGCATTCAACAATGCGCTGGTGAGCGACTTAACTCGCTAGGTCGTAGCTCGTTAGGTCGTAGCTCGGTAGGTCGTAGCTCGGTAGGTCGCTGGCGACTTAAGGCACGCTAACTCGCTAGGTCGTAGCTCGTTAGGTCGTAGCTCGGTAGGTCGTAGCTCGGTAGGTCGCTGGTGACTTGAGGCACGCGACTTATCATAGTGCGCTGCATCATCCTCCCCTGGTTGAAAAGAATTCGTCCATGAATTCACGCTTTCCTCTTTTTCGACATGCCTATTCTCATGATATGGAATCAAGTGTTTGACGTTGAAAACGTCAGTAATATGGATATGATCCGGCAATCTCAACTGATAAGCATTCTCATTAATCTTTTTTATGATTTCCAAAGGACCAATCTTCCTAGCAGCTAGTTTGTTGTAAGTACCAACAGGAAATCGATCCTTGGTCAATACTGCATATACAAAATCTCCTTCTTTGAAGTCAACATGTCGTCGTTTAATATCTGCGGATTGCTTATATTTCTCATTCGCCTTAAGCAATCGTTCCTGCACAACCTTGTGACACTCTTGCAATTCATTGACAAAATCACTATCCTGTTTGATCACTCCTTTCTGCTGTGGATCTACAAATAAATCCAATGGTCCTTTAGGAATTGTTGAGTACACAACCTGGAATGGACTGAACCCAGTGCTACGATTAACTTCATGGTTGTGTGCAAATTCAGCTTGACATAACTTCGAATCCCAACTCTTCAAATTGTCATCCACGAGGCATCGCAATAGATTACCTAGGGATCTGTTTACAACTTCAGTCTATCCATCCGTTTGTGGATGGTAAGCACTACTGAATTTCAGCTTAGTCCCAACCATTCTCCATAGACTCATCCAAAAATGACTTAGAAAACGAGTGTCTCTATCTGATACAATAGATTCAGGCAACCCATGAAGACGATAGATCTCTCTGAAGTATAATTGTGCAACATTAACTGCATCTGTCGTCTTCTTGCATGCGATAAAATGTACCATTTTTGAAAACCGGTCAACCACCACATATATAGAATCATTGCCATGTTGCGTTCTCGGCAATCCCAATACAAAGTCCATACTAACATCCACCCATGGTTTAGTAGGTATAGGCAACGACATATATAAACATGCATTTGTTGCGGTCCCCTTTGAAACTTGACAAATATGGCACCTCTGAACGAACTTCACAACCTCCTTCCTCATTGACGGCCAAAAATAAGACTTTGAAATCAACTGTATAGTACAATCACGGTCCACGTGTCCTTCTTCATGTAATTCTTTGATGATTTTTACTCGCAGACTGCAATCTGGAATACACAATTGATTTCCTTTGAATAGAAAACCATCAACCAACATATATCCATCCATGTCTCCCTGCTTGACTTCGTCTAGGATCTTGGAAAAATATGAATCTGAAGTAAGCAAATCTGGAAGTAAATCAAAACCCATCACCTCTACTCGCATGGTTGTTAGTAAATTATTCCTCCGACTCAATGCATCGACAACACGATTAGTTACTCCAGACTTGTGTTTTACGACAAATGTAAATTGCTGCAAATAAGCTATCCACGATGCATGTCTAGCTGCAATTTTATCCTGCCCTTGTAAATGTTTCAATGCTTCATGATCTGTATACAAAACAAATTCTTTGTGGAACAAGTAATGTCTCCAATACTTCACAGCTTGTACAATAGCATAAAATTACACATCATATGTATTGTATCCCATCCTTGCTCCATAAAGTTTCTCATTGAAATATGCAATTGGACGTCCCTTCTGACTCAACACCCCTCCAATTCCATCTTTTGATGCATCTGTATGTAACTCAAATAGCAACTGAAAATCTGGCAGTACTAGAATCGGTGCTGACGTTAAAAGTTCCTAGATCCGCTCAAAAGTTAGTTCTACTTCTTTCATCCATGAAAATTTCTTTCCCTTCATACAATCAGTAACAAGAGCCATCACACTACTAAAGTGCGGTGTAAATCTTCGATAAAATGACGCTAACCCATGGAAACTTCTGACTTCTATTATAGTTTTGGGTTGTGGCCAATTTCTAATTGCGGCTACTTTACTCTGGTCCACTTGTATCCCTTCCTTGGACACAACATAACCCAGAAATAAAACACTCGGCGTCATGAACACACATTTCTTCATCGCTGCATAGAACTGTTCTTGATGAAGAATAGTTAACACCTTTCGCAAGTGTTGCATGTGCTCCTCTGTGCTAGCACTATATATCAAGATATCATCAAAGTAGACTACGACAAACTTCCCGATGTAAGGTCTGAAAAGTTGATTCATCACTCTCATAAATGTACTTGGTGCATTGGATAGACCAAATGGCATGACCAGCCATTCATATAATCCTTCCCGAGTTTTGAATGCTGTCTTCCATTCATCACCTGGTCTTATGCGAATCTGATGATAACCACTCTTAAGGTCGATCTTAGAAAAGATTACAGATCCACTGAGTTGATCCAATAGATCATCAAGTCTTGGCATAGGAAATCTGTATCTGACAGTTATTTTGTTGAGTGCCCTACTATCCATACACATTCTCCATAAACCATCTTTCTTCGGCACTAACAAAGCTGGTACAGCACAAAGACTGAGACTCTCTCGAACACGCCCTTGATTAAGCAACTCCTCAACATGTCTCCTCAACTCCTCATGCTCCTTCAGACTCATACGATAATGCGGCCTATGCGGTAAAACAGCACCTGGCACTAGGTCAATCTGATGTTGTATGTCCCTCAGTGGTGGTAATTCCTTGGGCAATTCCGAAGGAAAGACATCTTCAAACTCATTCAACACCGGTCTAATTTCCTCAGGAATTTCACGATCTTCACTTGTTTCATACCCAATCAACATAAACACTTCAGCACTATCTTTCACTTCCTCGACAAATTCTCTTGTAGATAAAAGATTAGTTGGTTCCACTTTCGGCTCTGACTTGCTTTCACTTTGTTCACGCTTCTTAGGAACTAAGGTGATTTGAGTCCCTTCGAACATGAAACTGTAGCTGTTGGTGCGACCATTATGTTGTACAACTCTATCATACTGCCATGGTCTTCCCAATAGTAGATGACACACATCCATATCTACAACATCACACCATATTTCATCTTTGTACTTCTTCCCAATAGAAAATGTAATAAATGCTTGTCTTCCCACTTTCACTTCTCCACCTTTCTTTAGCCATGCCAGTTTATAAGGTCTAGTGTGTTTTTCAGTCTTCAACCCTAACTTCTTGACATCTTCTTCAGAAATAATGTTATCGCAGCTTCCCGCATCAATAACAAATCAACAAACCTTTCCCAAAATAGTACATGTAGATTGAAAAATATTGCTCCTCAACCAACTAGAATCATCCTCTTGCTTTGGCGTTAAACAAGACCTCCTCATCATCAAGTTACACCCTTCATCTCCTGACATAACTTCTTCTTCTTCATCAAACTTCGATGGTTGAGAATAATCAACTTCAGCTTCTACATCCTCATACTCGCATTCTTCTGCAACTAATGCTCTCTTCTTTGGCTTTGTACATTCATTACTTTTATGGCCAAACTCCTGACAATTATAACACTTGATACTGTTAGTGACCTTCGCTTTAGCAGCTTCATTGACAACCGGTTTATTGACGGCCTTGGAAACATTTGCACTTCTACTAGCACCCTTAATATGATTATTGGAACTCGTAAACACACCACCTCCTCGTCTTCCTTGTTTCTCCCAAGCTAGAGCTTTTTGATGTGCTTCAGCAACAGACAGTGGATTAAACATATTAACCATGTCTTGAATTTGCATTCGTAACCCTCCAATATATCTAGCCGTTAGCTGTTCCTCAGTTTCTATAATATCATTCCTGGCAATCAATTGATAGAATTCATCCGCATAATCATTCACCGTCCTCGTCCCTTGTCTCAAATTCTGCAAACGTTGATACATAAGAGATTGATAATTGTATGGCAAGAAAGTTGCTTTCATCATCTTTCTCATCTTCTCCCAAGTAACAGCTTTTGATTTTCCCATTCTCTCCCTAGTTAGTTTAGTTTGCTGCTACCAAGCCATAGCTCTTCCCCGTAGTTTTGTAGCAACTAATTGAACTCTACGATTCTCTGGCACCTCCTTGAAATTCAAAATTTCTTCAACACTAGACAACCAATCAAGAAATTCTTCTGCTGGCATAACACCTTTGAATTCTGGAATTTCCATTCTCATACCAGACTCCCACTAACGATCACTTTCTAAATCCATATATCGATCTTGCCCTTGGCCTCGATCTCGATAATGAATACTACCTCTATCACCATCTTCTTCAAAATAAGATGTACTTCGATATCGTTCCTGACCATCGATGTCTCTACGTCCACGAATATCCCTTCTACTATGTCTTTCAACATCACGATATGGTTCTTCCTCAAATCCCCGATGATTTCTTCTCTCTTCATCTCGATAGCCATGATGATCTCTCATCATTGAAACTGATGACTCTCTTCTATCCCGATGAGATTGTGGTGACATTCTCCTTTCTTCCGAAACCGAAGGCGAAACCTTGTTTCTACCTTGGTTCGAAACTGGTGAAGTTCTCCTGTGACTTTGATTCATGTCGTTCATCATTTTCGCCAATTTTTCTATACCCTCGTTGAACCTTTCATTGATACGCTGTTCCATCTGCTCAGCTTCTTGTCTTCTATATACTTCTTCAACATTTTGATATCTGTTAGCACGTCTCGGAGGCATGATCAAATCTTCAACAAATCCAAACACAAAACTTCACAAAACTTCAAATCTCGGAACTTAACAATCAACGAACTTGGAAATGTTCGTTCCCTTGCTCTGATACCAAATGACGCAGCCTACAGGATCAAACAACTCACGAATTGATGAATTCGGGGAAATAAATCGATGAACCAAGATGAATTGATGAATTGAAGATACCCAAGTGCCCAAATTCGTTGATCTCTCAAGATACCAGATTCTAGCTATCTTCAACACGTTGATCGTGCACGATACCGTGTTAGAAGATCTACGATTCTTCGAAGTTGATCTCGCGCACGAGATTCCGTGAATCGGCTTCAAGTTCGTTGATTCGATCGCACTCGAATATCCGAAGATGGAGAAAGGAGATAACACTCAACTTTCAATTTTAATGGTGGCACAAAGCACAAACCAAATTTTATTCAAAAATCAACTCTTTTACAAATGATCATACGCCCCTATTTATAGGGAATTACAACACAGCATACACGACCTAACACAAGTGATTCACGACATACATCACACGACTCAAGACACACGACATAAGAACAAACGAGTTACAATATATTCGACATACGACTTAACATACAATGCGACATACATCAGTCGACTTACGACATACGATCTACATCATCACTCGAGTTACCACAGTACACGACTTAACAAAATACCACATAACAACATATGAAGATAGCACAGCTTCACGCGACCTAAGGACTTGCGACATAAGGAATCAGCTTCTGGAGCCTGCGACTTAAAGACTTAACAGCTTGAGCGACATAAGCTTGAGCGACATAAGAAACAACAACATATGCAACTTAAGAATTGCGACTTAAAGAATGCGGCATTCAACAATGTGCTGGTGAGCGACTTAACTCGCTAGGTCGTAGCTCGGTAGGTCGTAGCTCGGTAAGTCGCTGGCGACTTAAGGCACGCTAACTCGCTAGGTCGTAGCTCATTAGGTCGTAGCTCGGTAGGTCGCTGGCGACTTAAGGCACGCGACTTATCACAGTGCGCTGCATCAATATATATATATATACACACACACACATACATATAGTATATATGTATATATATGTGTGTGTGTGTATAAATATATATGCGTGTGTGTGTTTTGATTGAAGTAGGCAAGCAGAATGAGTGACACTCATCTTCCCAAATAGTGGATAACCATTTTTATATAGGTTATGTTCAGTACAATAGACAGTATGGTATTACTAACCGGTGTTAACTGCTAGCCTAAAGTATAGTAATATTGATGAATTGTAATACTCACCCAAGTTCAATGGTAGCTCAAACCTAAAGTAGCATAATGTCCTGATGTCAGCTTAAGCCTTAATTTTAAATTATAGTAATACGACAATGATAATACTGGATGGCAGGCAATGTATGTTTAATACCCATTAGCAGTAACTTATTTCAGAAATACTGGAAGGAGTTGTGATATTTGGTCAGGAATATTGTTCAACATTTGGCAATGAATACTTGGACTACATTCAGAACATCAAATATGGAGAAAAACTACAATAAAAACAGATAATTGATTAATTTTTTACATTAGAACCACAGAATTAGGAAAAGAAGAGACTTGAAATTTAAATTTTGGCTAGAAAACATACCAAAAGGGACATTAATAATCAAAGATATGAAATAAGAACACAAAATAAAATATTCATTCTACCACGGGGAATCCAACATTGGTAAATTAAGGAATTCAGTCGCTGGTGATTCAGCGGCTACTAATCTAATTGAACGTGGTGTCAGTGTGTAATAAAAGAAGGGAATAAGGGTAATTAGGGTTCTAGGGAGAGGCGATGAAGCAATGACTAACAAATGGAACAACCGAAAAAAAATTAAAATATGCGAATTTTCAGTTCAGCAATGCACGACCCACGGTAGATTTCAAAGAGAAATTAGAGAGTGCTTCAGAGCTAAAGAAAGCAGACTCGGTATTAATAGTATAGTACATATAGATATTGTCAAAGTCATATATTTATGGATTGAACGGCTTCTGATTATCTTTATTTGCATCCCAACAACCTCGCATAGGGGTATTATTTTGAAATGACATAATTTTTTAAATCTGATTTACATATATCTTTATTTGCGTTTGTTCAATATTTAGTAACTATCATTTTCGATTTAATGATGAAAATGGTTTATCAATCCAATATTTCTGCATGAAGTTGTTGCATTTAAAGATTCAGAAAAGAAGTGTAGTAGAGGAAGTGAGATAATAGTTGGAGAAGAAACTAATGAACTGATAAGCATGAACAGCTTGTTTATAGATATGATGATTCCGTGGATCTTTTTTCTAAATAAAAATAATAATAGGGATATTTCTTCAGTCTCTTTCTAAAAACTCTTATTTATAGCATCATATGTCGATTAAGTTTATCACTTATTTTTTTCCCTGATTTATAATTTATATATTATTTATATTTTTCTTATTTCAGATATTTTTTAATCTTCTTTAATTTAGAGAAAATCCTTAAAATAATATAAGTGATACAATTTTCAGTTATAAGTGACATGCAATTAACAAGTAATACAAAAGCAGAAATTCAACATTAAGTAATTCTTCTACATCATTAAAGATACAAAACACAACTAAGTGATACGTACATACTTAAAAGTTTCCATATAAGGAAACAATGGCATTACTACAGCTAATTGAAGCAACAAACCAAGCTAAACTTAGAATCTGCCATTGTTTTCGTTCTTGTTGTTGTCATTGCAGAAATCAAGTTCAAATACAGCGTTGTGACAGTTAGGGCACTTTGGCTCTTCATCCTGAGAGAGCATCACATACATCAAACAGTGTGAGCACCCTGCCAATATCATCGATTTCGAAGAGTTGGGACTATTCTCAAAAGACGCACATGAGCTTGGATACGACGACGCTGATATTTTTCTTGGGGACTCCTCCTCCTCCTCCTCATCATCATCATCATCATAATCATACTCATAGTCATCTACATGATCATCATCATCAATCTCCATCCTAGTGAAAGTTGAAGGTTCACCTCTTGTCAGTGAAAGGTTTAATTCTAGCTCTTCTTTTTGAAATTTTCCACTGTTCATTTTCAAGGAGAACTTTAAAAAAAACACAACAAATTTGACTAGGAGGTGAGTAAAATAATGGTTGCTTGGTTTGTGTTGTTGTGTAGCTCTTGTCAAGATTTATAACAAAAAAGATTGGGGGGAGATTTATGAGCTTTTATTGATACAGTGTTTAATTTACCTTACTATTTTTGAATTAAGTTGAAGAAAAAGGTGGTGAATTGAATGGAATTGATGGAATTGTGTATTGTTGAGAAGTGGAATGTACGAACTGTGCATGAACAACCTGAGGTTTGTAGTATATTTATATTGCAATTATAGATTGCAGGTATCTGGTTCAATGCTTTGAGCAATAAAATCTACATAAATATAGAATTGAGAAAGTTATAAAATCAGCCTTCTTTTTCTGCTACCTTTGAAGAACTAATTCGACATAGAATAAATGAAAATTGTGTACCCTTGAAGGGGTGGTTTATTGTTTAAATAGTTTCAATCCTTGTTCTCTTATTTACCATTTCAATATTTCGATGTAATGTCTAAATTTTCTATGTATAATCTCAGTATTCATTAAAATCAAAAAATGAGATGATGTATATTTATTTTAGACTTGTAAAGGAGATACTCATGTTTTGAACATTTATCATCTATATTTAGTGTATATATCTTGATGGAAAAGAGGGTGAAATTTGTGTGCTGCAGAAAGTAAAGTGCACTTATTTGATCTTGCCTTGCACAATGCCCTGAAGCTTAACATAAAGGCTATTAAATCAGATTATTTAAGTGTATTGCAATATCATTCTGTAGATTATTAATTTGCATCACAATATTGGTATGTACTGGATTTATATCTTTTCATCTTTCTACAGTAGTACAGGATATATACACTGTATTATATTATTTTGCGATACTGAATATTCAATATTGAATCAAAAAATTCAAATAGGAATAGTCCATGAACATTCTCTTCTTTTCTTATTAACTAGTGTCTGTGTGAAATAATCAGCTGCGGTTAGTGTGAAGGTTTTTGTTGACACGGGTCAGTTCACCCCTTCCTCTTATATATATTTCATTTTCACTGCAAAAAATAGCTATTATATTTTTGTTATAGTACTGTCATTTATTACAGACCTAACCCGTATCGCTATTTCTAACATTTTAAACCGATATATATACATATGTGTGTGTGTTTTGATTGAAGTAGGCAAGCAGATAAGTGACAGTAGCTCTTGTCAAGATTTATAACAAAAAAGATCGGAGGGAAGATTTATGAGCTTTTACTGATATAGTGTTTAATTTACCGTACTATTTTTGAATTGAGTTGAAGAAAAAGGTGGTGAATTGAATGGAATTGATGGAATCGTGTATTGTTGAGAAGTGGAAATGTACGAACTGTGCCTGAACCACCTTAGGTTTGTAGTATATTTATATTGCAATTATAGATTGCAGGTATCTGGTTCAATGCTTTGAACAATAAAACCTAAATAAATATAAAATTGAATATTAAGCAAGTTATAAAATCAGCCTTCTTTTTTTACTGCATTTTTAGAACTAATTCCACATAGAATAAATGAAAACTGTATACCCTTGAAGGGGTCGTTTATTGTTTAAGTACTTTCAGTCCTTGTTCTCTTACTTACCATTTCAATATTTTGATCTAATGTCTAAATTTTCTATGTATAATCTCAGCATTCATGAAAATCAAACACTGGGATGATGTATATTTATATTAGACTTGTACAGGAGCTACTCATGTTTTGAATATTTGTCATCTGTATTTAGTGTATGATTCAATCAGGCAGGCTCAAATCCAGCTTTCATGTTCTGGCTATTTTTAACACCCACAAAATTGCATCATAAACCCCAAATCCGAATCACACTGAATACACCTTCCACTATAAATATATTCCAGACCATATAATCTAAGATTTCATCACCAAAAATGACGAGCAAAAAAACTCCCGTCACAGCCATAGGCAGCGAAAGTGCAGGAAATTTCAACGGCGAGGGGAGGGCAATGAGCAGGAATATGCACCGTAGCTGTCACATCATTTATCCCGCTTGGATGCCTTTTAGCAAAATACATGAATATGATATTTGGAGCTCAAGTCTACGGGCCAATTTCTTCTCATGTTGAAATAACCCATGATCGACTAGAAAAACTACGCTCAATAACCATAGACACCACGTCATGCCAAAATCAACCTACGGTCGATGTCATAGCCAAAAATGATGATGCGATGTCTTCCTTTGAATATTTACTTTTTCTTCTTCAGTTGCTTCATATGGTTATAGCGGATTTAAGGGTCCATGCTCCGAATAGCTCGGTCTCACAAAACTACGTCTTGAATTCCAGGATATTAGTCCAGGCCATGCATTGGAGGATATTACTCCAGGCCATCCAGTTCGAGCGATGTAGGAATGTACATGTTCATGATGTTTGTTTAAGGAAATTTCAGCTAACAAAACAACTGTCCAAGTAGATTTCTTGCTTGATGATCTGAAACAACCTATCTTGCTTAAGCATGCAGGCAGTGTATTAAAATATTCATCTACTTAATATTTAAAACATTTTTTGAACTTGTTTCTTTGTACTTACATTGGTAAAGATTTTCTTTTTATCAAAAGTTATACAATTTGTTAACTAGGTTTTTAACCCAACGGAATTCAAAAGGAGTTAGAACATTCTGATTAAGTCAGAACGACTCGAAATTTGACCCAAAGGCCTAAAAGCACAAGGCAAAGAAACATAAGAAGTTTGGCTCAAAATTATGCTAACTCTTTGGATCGATACCGATCCGATCCGATTGGATCGGTACCGATCCTAAATGTTGGCTCGCGGTTCCTTCTAACCACTTGCATTGCACTCATATGTCTCTACTAAGCTCACGTATCAAGTTTGTAACATTCCAAGCAATCTAGTTAAAGAAGTGATGACTCATTCAAATACTTACCCGCTTTTGGACCGAAGTAACTTAAAATAGACTTACAGAACTCATACGAACTCGGATTGACATGAAATTCGGAAGGGACAATTAGAAGACATAAAAGAAGGCTCACACCAAAAATGAATACATTTGGTCAAGCCAATTTGAATCGGCACCGATCCTAACTCCTCGGATTGTCTTATCAATTTAGGTTGGACTCTACCACCTAAAATCCATAATTTTGGTCCCACATATCCTCTATATGCTACCTGCAAAGTTTCGTCTGATTCTAATAAGAATTGAGAGAGTGATGGATGGATCTCCTCCAAATTGAGCTAATTTGACGGTGTTATACAAAAAATCAACCTTTCGACCAAGTCGAAAGGTCTTTCAACAAAGACAAGGGAAAAGAGGCAAAGCCAAAACCTTTCGAATGAGTTGCAGGGATGCATTCAACAGAGTTTAACAGTTCCAAACCTTTCGAAGGAGTCGAAAGGTTCCATCTCTCGGTATCTAAGAAGTTCTTACCTTTCGAAGAGGATGAAGGAGTCAAAGCAAGTGTGAGAAACTCCATAGTGACCTTTTCGAAGGCATAGCAAGCCTTTCTAATCGGTTGAAATACATCTGTAGTACCTTTCAATAATGTCGAAAGGTTTATGAAGAAAGCAGCACTTACAAGTCAGCAAAGAATGAAAGACAACCTTTCGACAATATTGAAGGGAACCACAGCCCTCGACAGCAATCATATGAAGAGCAAGCTTCGGACAAGGTCGAAGGGTTCACAACAATTAAGTGAAGAGCAACCTTCCGACAAAGTTGGAAGGTTCAAAATAGTATAAAGGAGACAAACTCTTTGACAATGTCGAAAGGTTCATGAAGACATAAAGAAAAGCAAACCTTTCGACAAAGTCGAAAGGTCCATAATAGCAGATGAAAGGCAAACCTTTCAACGGAGTCAAAAGGTTCACAGCTGCATATAAAAGAAAGACCTTCCGACCCAGTCGAGAGCATGGAGTCGAAAGGAGGGCCGTCTGCATCTATAAATAAGACCCAAGGGGTCCATTTTTGGGGATCCGATTTCTTCCATTCTAATCTTGTAACTTCTTAATCAAAGTACTGTAACCCTAATTGAGTATGATTTGGGGAAATTTAATAAAACTAAGCTTTTTCTTGAATACAAAGGGAAGTCCTTGGCTTTGTTAATTACTTCACTGTTTGCTTAAATCTTTGTTGGTTTTATTCATATTTTTAGGTTCAACCCCATCGGATGGTTCTTGTGGACAAGGTTGATAACGCTTCTGCTATAATACATCACTGTAACCTTTTGAAGCCTTCAACTCTACAATCTAAACCCTACGATAAAGTTGACAACTTATTCAGATCAACATTCACTCAAACCTTCCAAAATCAATGGAATAAACCTGTCGACAAGGTTGGAAATATTGTACACTTTAACAACACTTGTACCATCCAAAGCTATAATCAAAGTGATCAAATCTTTCGACAAGGTCAAAATCCATCCTTTAAATAAAGATACCTGACTTATAAGGTTTAGTCCAAAAGAGACCATTCCCATACTTTTCGACGAGGACGAAATCTACTTCATATAACTGATGTTACCTTTCGACAAGGTCGAAATCTCTTACAAATTCAACAAGGAATTTGATAACTTACCTAAACCCAAAGAGGACTATCAACCCGACCTTTCGATAGGATTAAAATGAACCTTAAAAGGACCATCTCAAAGGAATTCAACCTAGCCAAAATAAAAGGTTTTGTAAAGAGACCTCATACAAGTTCAACTAAGACGAAAGGTAACCTAAATCAAAGACTCGACCTTTCGACGACGTCAAAAGGTTCAACCTAAGAATCAACAACGAACAAGTCTAAATTTAAAGGAAATCCATAAGGGTACCATATCCTTAATCCAAACTAGTGTATCCACTCTTCTTGGAATAACTTTGGGGTGTTGACAAGAAATCTTGTTAACATTTTTGACGCTGGAAGGAGGGGTCGAACCTCCGACTTGGTTAACCACTTAACACTACTATTCTCTAATCCCCCTTGGATTAATTCTACATCAAGTTATCCACTTTGGTTTGAACATGGCTAGAAGATTTAAAAGATCTGAACAAGGGTCTTCTGAACTATACTTGACAAGATTCTCCCAAGTAGACATCAGAAGCTCCAATCAAGATGAAGAGAAAAGACTAAGGTCCGAAGCCTTAAAGATTATAAACAAAAAGAAAGCAGAATCTTAGGACCCTGAAAAATGGAGTCTAAATCCTTTTCATGCAAGTCCTACCCCAATCTTTGCACTTGGAAAGAATACAAATGTACGTGACAATGTCGTTAGTCAAATGAGTAGAACAATTCAACATTATTCCAAGGGCACAATTTTTGAGAAAGAGATAATGAATGATTACAACGCCTTTGCACACAAATGGCAACCAACAGTAACAAGGACGCTTCCAACCTAAGAGATTCAAAGGGTAGAAAAAAGAATGATGATTGAAGAGCATGAAATGATAAGGCCGAAAAATAAAAAGCAAAAGAGTTATCCTTAGGAGTCAAGTTACAAGTCTAGACTTCAAAAAGAATGCAACTTAACAACATCAATGGAAAATGTCTACTTGCTTACAAAGGATAAACTTAACTATTAGCCATCACAAAAGAAAATGCCAAAACATGAAAGAAACTTGGGAGGATCCTTCTGCCACTATCATATGATGAATGGTTATGAAACCAACCATTGCAAAGCCCTGGAAGGGATAATCATCAATTTCTTTAGACAAGGAAAGATCAGCGAATTTGTAAAAAGAACTTGAGAAAAGATTAATAAAGACCAACTTTCTGAAAAGAGAAAGTCTACATGGTTGGATGTGAAATACTCCTTTAATTAGATACTACCTAACATGGTAGTCTACCTAAGATGGTAGTCTACCTAAGATGGTAGAAAAGCCTCTGTCCGCGCCGAGATGGCCAGGGCAGAGCGCCTCTTGGAGGAAGGACGGAGTAAGCCTCTATTCGCGCCTAAGATGGCCAAGGTAGAGCACCGAACAAGCCCTTATCCGCACCACGCTATGGCCAGGGTAAGGCACCTCCTGGAGGGACGACGAAGTAAGCCTCTATCGGCGCCTAAGATGGTCAGGGTAGAGCACCGAACAAGCCCTTATACGCACTGCAAAAGGGTCAGGGCAAGGCGCCTCCTAGAGGGAGATCGGGTAAGTCTTTGGTTCCAGCCTCTAAGATGAGCTAACCAAGAGCACCAGACAATGGACTAAGATGTCCAAGCCCAAGAAGAGGCTTAGTCAATAATAGGCTAAGATGTCCAGGCCTAAGAAGAGGCCCACCAAACAATGGACTAAGATGTCCAAGCCCAAGTGAGGCTCATTCAGTAATGGACTAAGATGTCCAAGCCTTAGAAGAGGCTCAGTCAATAATGGACTAAGACACTACAAGAAATTTGATTTTTAGTGGCGCATAAAAAACGCTACAAAAATTTTTGGTGGCATTTTGATAAACGCCGCTAGAAAACATGCGACTAAAAATCCATGTTTTTTTGTTGCATTTATTTTAACGCCACTATAAATGAATTTTTGGCAACGATTTTTAAACGTTACTAAAGATCTTTTTTACCGCGTTTAAGAAACGCCACCGAAAAGGTGCCGTTTATTATCTTATTTTTTTTGCACTTATTATTATTTTTTGCAGCATTTTTTGAACTCCACGGAGATTATCTGAGTTACTATAATTGCTGAGTTACTATTTTTGGTGGCGTTTTTTCTCTACCACCGTATGTTTCGATTTTATTGCCTGTTGTTCCACGACTGCATCTGATTTCGCCTCCAATTCAATTACTTCAAAACTTATACAATAATGCAATATACAAACACATACACATTCAAAAATAACACATTCAATGAACCACAATAACACAAACAAAAGCAATTACATAATCACCACTATATCATAACATTAGTGTCAAGACAAAAGGTTAACCATACGTTTACACAACCAAACTACCATAAATAGTTTCATAATAGTACATGCAGCTAAAGTAGTGCTGCTACCATACATACTAGTTTCATAATAGTTTCATAACAGTTTTAATCAACCTAACTACATACATGTGCTGCTACCATACCAAAAACCAGTGTTGCTGCCTGAATTCTTCATAAACGTTTATCTACCTGTAAACAATAATAATCATGTTACTAAATATTTGTGAGGTGAAGGTATCAAAGATAAAAAATGGACAAATATAGAAGTCCTTAGACTATAATACTTCAAACAAATATGCCTCTGCGTATTAACCACTGATCTGAGCACATTGTAATCGTCCAACAACTTTTACATCATATTTGTAAAGTCAGTGCACTAGACTTACACATTAGCAGATGAACTTATGACAAAGATAAATGTCTTTATCATGTGGCAGATTGTGACCATTCAGTGCTTAAGTGTAGAATGATATTTAACTAACTACTAGGGGTTTAGATATGTTAAAGAATGAACGTGTGTTCGCCTTAGTTGTAGCGAGCAACGCGACCCAGTTGGCTCATAGCACCTACAGTTGGGGCAACGCAGTTTCACTGTGTTGGTGGATGTTGAATACAAGCTGGTAGTTAATTTACCAAAGTATTGCATTATTGATAGAACAATATGTTGTTGATAATGTGATAGCTTATCAGGCTACGCAGTGAGTACACTGAAGGTGTTAAAACTGGTTCTGTTACATCAACTAGGGATATACTTTTCTATCAATGTTGTACCAGGCTCCAGTAACCTTTATTAGTACACGGTGAATGTGTTAAAATTGGTTATATAAATTTAACACTTCAGCTACACAAAATCTGTTCCATCCACTATCAACAGCCACACAAACTCTAGCTCAACACCAATATTTATTGAGTAATATAACTAATTTTTATAGTCGATTATCTAGGAATATTGTCAGGGTATTAGAATCAAAGTTTGAAAACATTTATGATGAACAAGTTATATAACTTTCAGTTTGTTTTCAGAATGACTTTTTCCATTGGCCAAGCTATGGGAACGCCAAGTGCATCTTCCATGCACGTCAACTCCGATGTTGGTCTCCATAGCTCTACATTTGCATCTCTCACAATATCAACCCAAACTTTTACAGCATTAAGTCCCAATATACGACTATGGACCATCGTTATCGGATCAGTTGATGCAACAGTTCCTTCAGCCACTACGTTTGTTCCACCCAAATCGATCAACTGGCATTTGCTATCTTTTGTCAACTTTGCAATTGGCTGGAAAAAAAGAGATTGTTATGCAGAATATATACATACACATAATAAATAAACTTTCATACACAGGTAATTTCTTCAATTTTGAAAATTAATACTTACATGCTCTGATTTCTTCATGACCAAGGGTGTAGATTTCATGGGAGAAATCGCACAATTTACACTGTCATTTCCATTTTCTTTATCAACTTCAACTTTTGATTTTGGCCATGCTACTTTCCTACCAACTGCATCTCCAATGCACGACATATCACATGTGGGTCGCCACAAATAAGCATCTTTATTTATTACTTTGTCGACCGAAATCACAACGGCAGACAGACCGAGCGGAATACCATTAACAACATATTGTGGCTCTCTGGAGTAGACTCTTCCTTCGGCAACTACCCCTTCACCCTCATTCCAACCATAAATCTTGCATTTGTCGTCTTGGACAGTGCTGTTACTCTAAAAATGAGAAGTGTAATTTTAACAAACAAATAAATATAAAGATGGTTTATTTTAACAAACAAATAAATTTCTATTTAGCAAATTACTTAGCAAATCATTCACAGGTTATAAAATGAGAAGTGTAATTTTAACAAACAAATAAATATAAAGATGGTTTATTTTAACAAACAAATAAATTTCTACTTAGCAAATTACTTAGCAATTCATTCACAGGTTATAAAATGAGAAGTGTAATTCCAACCATAATATTGTGGACAGTGCTGTTAATATAAAATTTTTATTCAAATGGATTAATTTGGGGTACTAATATCTAAAAACTAAAGCTAAAACTTTAGTATGTTTCAATGAGAAGTGTAATTCAACAGTTTAGTATGAGAAGTGTAAAATTTACTGTACTAACGTCGTTCAAATTTACTCGCAGCGCCATCTTAATGCAAGTTGATGGCCAAGCTACTACCTTATTCACAGTGTCTGCTAATACTGTCATTTTAGGTGTAGGCCTCCATAAATAAGTATCTGGTTTGTCCATGATATCTACAATAACGCTCACAGCATTTGGTCCAAGACGAATGCCATTGACAACCGCAGTTGGGTCCCTGGACAACACCCTCCCATTGGCAACAACTTCACAGTTTCCATCCCAATTCAACATCGAACAAACATCGTCATTGCTCTACAATTATTCAACCAAAAATTATAGCAATTACTGGATCAAAATTTAAAATCTAAATGTTATTTCTTGAGTAATATAATTCTTATTTTTACCAATTCAGATGTGCTCCTTTTCGAACTTTCTACACCCTGCAGCAAAGCTCTAATATCATGATATTTTAATCTTAAAAGCACTCAATTAAATGTAATGTGGGCGTTTAATTGACTATCGAAAACTACTAAATGGACTTTGATCAGTTAATGTAATAAGTTTGCTAAAATTAAAATGACCATACTTAAAATGGCAGAGAACATATAATAAGTTTGTGAGAGAGAATAAATTTGTTCTTTTTAGTATTTTAAATTATATGGCGCTTTGAATTTTTTATTTTACATATATAAATTACTTTTAATATTTTACCTTCTGGTTCATCAGAACCTGCAGCATACTCTTCATTTCTGCTATTTCCTCTCGACACTGCGATACTTGTTTATCTTTAGCCTGGGCCACAGCTAGCTTGGTTAAAGTGCAACCCCTTCCCAATGCCCTTAACCATCCTGGTTTATCTTGTCCGAGTACATGTACAAGAGCATCTCCACTGACATTATGTGACGAACCGGAATGTGATAGGCTACCAAATTTTTTAATCTCCTCCTACATAAATAAATACAAATAGATAATGTACAATAGTAAAATTATCGTAGTTTCGGACAATTTTTTATATATAGATAAAATTAAAAAAACTTACAATAGCATTTCCAGCTTCCGCGGTCACCGGTTCACCATTTTTTTTATGTGAGATTTAATCCAAACATAAGCTCTAGTTATGGACGATGGACTTGGACTTTCTTTTTTCTAAATTTAGGATAACATTAAATAAAAAACCGGACAGGTATAAAATAATATTAAATAAAGCTATACTTAATTAACTAACCATGTCTTCGGTCAATCTAGCCATTCCCTTACGACCAGTTGTGTGTGGAAGTTGTTTATCCCTAAGGGCCGAATATTTCTCACTTCGTTTCTGTAAAATAGAAAGATATATTGTTGATATATTGTTATAGGATAATGGCAGCTTCGTTGTTTGAGAAAGTGAAGAGTGATAGAGAGAAGTTGATATATTGTTATAGGATAATGACAGCTTGGTTGAGGAAGTGAAGAGTGACAGAGAGAAGTTGTTTGAGAAGTGTTTGATAAAGGCAATGTATAAAAGAAACATGGATATTTTGTTTTGTAAATAGAGAACAAAAACTTGAAAACAGTTGCTTGTAGTAGAGGAAAATTCAATGTATCAGAAACTAAAAGACAAATGAAATAAAACAGTGAACATAATATCGAGTGAAAACAGTGAGCACAAGAAACAGATATGTAAAAATGAAAACTAAAATCTAAGATGCAATGCAATGTTTTTTTATTTTATTTTTGTTTTTGGGTATATGCAATGCAAGCTTGTTGAAGTATGAAATGCAACAGTAATGTAAAACAGAAAACGAAACGCAAAAGCCAGGAAATGAAATGTAATAGCAAACTAGTTGAAAATTCCAATGCAAGATGAAAACAAATCCAACAATTTTTTTAATGCAAGATAACACAATACAAAACCATATGTATTCTTTTTTTTAATGCAAAATGTTTTCTTTTTTTGAGACTAAAACAAAACCATATGTGTTATCGGATAATAAAATTGTTCTTTTGAAAATGATAATCAACTCTGCTGTGCAAATAACCATATGTGTTATTGGATCCCAATCATTAACTTTTAAAGTGTTCTAGCAAATAAAATAGTGAATAGTGTTACGTTGAACTCGGGACTTGTTTTCGCCTTCACAAACCTTCTCCATTCGTTCATGCTTTTGATGTTGGTAGGTTTCAGTTTTAGTCCATCCTCTTCGTTCTCCACTTTATTTAATTTTAGAACAAATTTACTTTTTGACGATCTCCAAATTATTCCCATTTGTTGAAATACAGCTTTTCTTTGCCAATCCTCTTCCAGTTTAAATCTAATCTGCAACAATACATGAAAACATGATATTAAAATCAAACAACAGCCATATGTATGCATCAAACAATTTTTTTCAGCCAAAACTATAATACGTGATGTAACAATGTAGCAATGTAGCAACTTGCAAACAGATGTATAAACAACAAAAACAATTTTTAACTCATACCTGAATCGATTGCCACAAAACAACTTTTAACTCATCACTTAGATTCCTCTAATCATCAAGTGTTTATGGAACCAGCTCCCGCACAAGCGGTCCAAGAAAAGAGGATAAATGTACTGACCCTTTCCCTATTGGTATACCTATATCATTGAACTCAACTTCAATTCGATCCTGACTGCTTAACGGGAGTCTTTTCGCTTTTGCTGGACCTCTACCGCCTCTTTTCCGAGATGTAATTCTGGATTCAGCTTCACTTGCTCTCCCAATTTCTCCATCAGCATCATCAGTTTGTTCATGAAGGATTTCATTTTCTGAGCGAAGTCCTTCTTTATTTGGGTCGAAGGGGGTAACAGGTGGCTCTTGTTCTTTGTCTTCATTGCAAACAATGGCTTGCTTCTTAGCGTTGACTGTTGGTTCTTCACTGTCGGTGCAAGCACCGGCTGGAATCTTAACCTTTTTCTTTGGATTATACTTCTGCTTTGACTTATACTTCTGAGATTCCTCATCAGCCTTTCTCTGGTTGCGAGTACGTACAAAGCTTGAATGCATCTTTTTTCTGCAAATGAAACAAAAAACAGTAACTTATTTTGAGAATACTTCATATAAAGGACAGTTAACATTATCTATTATGTAACCTTGAATACAATAGTTATTAATACATGTATATGAACTCTGTAATGTAAACTCTATAAATAATCACATTAATACTTAATAATGGAATAATCAAAACATGTAATTTCTGTAAATGTATATTAATATGTTTTCTATGCTTGCATTTACAAATGAAGGCACCTAACATCTAATAAAAAAAAGCACAACACACTCAACAAAATTTGCAACCTCTCACAAACACAAAACATAGCAATGCTAACTCACACACAACTCACACAAGCACACAGTACATAACATATTCACTAACCCAACTCACCCTACAGACAGTCAGACAACCCTCACAAACACAGTACGCACAAACACATATGTAGACTAACTACCCACTTACCTTATCAGTCACTATCCTTTGGTTATCACTCACTGTCTTCTGAGTTCCGATTCTTTTGACAATTAAGATATCTTTTGACAATTATGCAACAGGGAACAAACTTGGCATAGGAATGGAATTAAATTCAACATAAACATAATATTAAATTTGATTTGACATATCAAATCCAAATAGAGTCAGACAAAAAAGAAATGTTATCAAATCATTGTGCACGAATAAAAGAAGTCATAGAGAAAATAAGTAAATGTACAAGGAGAAGGGAATCATTCTTGAATGTGATTCTAAATGTTAGAATGATGTGAAAAGGAGACTTGAGAAGGAATGAACAAATTTAATGATTCATGCTAGAGTAGAAATGAAGATCCTCAATCAGAAGCTGACCATACATCTTCAAATGACATATATGTAAGGTTTAATGCTAGGTTTTGATTCTTGAGTAGTAGACAGAACAAAGGTGATAAATGTTAAAGCTGTCATGAAACAAGGAAAAGAAACTACTTGATTGTAATACATTTTTCAAATGATAGTACAACAAATTTTATAATCTACTCAAGTATGCCTTCGTAATCCTCTCTAACATAACTAACATCTTCATCATCCATTTCGGTTATTTCGTTATCTTCCACGACTTGGATATCTTCCTCGATGCAATCGTGATCCTCTAAATCATTAAAACTTCTTGATGGTGCTTTCATTACAACATACCAATTAGAAACATCATTCTCTCTTGTATAAAATACTTGTCTTGCTTGAGATGCAAGTATGTATGGATCTCGTGAAAACAATGCTTGCTGTAAATTAAAAAGAGTGAACCCATCATCATCAACTTTTACTTCATTTCCTTTATACGCCCAACGACACTTAAAAACTGGAATATAAAACGTATGATAATCTAATAAAATTATATCTATCAATATTCCATAGTAAGTGACCACATCAACCACTTGGGACATATCTTTTGCACTTTCTCTACACATAGTAGTCGCATCAAAAGTCACCCCACAATTCTGAGTTTCTCTTCCTACATCTTTTATATGAAAACGTTGCTCATTGATGATATATCCGTTGTAAGACATGGCATCATCCTTCGGACCAAAAGCAATCCATCTTAACATGTCATCATGATCCTTGGAGGTAATAGGTATCTACAACAAATTTTATTTAGCATGTATATTTTATAGTAAGATTAATAGTCAAAAGAGAATATATTTGAAATCTTACTAACCATTCTTTTAATCCAATCGGCAAAAAATTTTGTATGTGTTTCCCAAAGTAAGGTCGCATTTTTTGTCATGCGTGGGTCTGACTTTTCTAATTCCTCCAAATGAAAACTAGTATTGAATAATTGATTATAAGTTATATATAGCATTACGAACACATCAAAATAATTAAAACAATATAACATACACTTACTCTATAAATGGTTCCACCACAGCCATATTCATTAACACGGCTAAATGAGCACTTTCTTTGTCATTAACTGACAGTTTAACTGTCTTGGATATTGAAATCGGATGTCCCTCGAGTATTACAATGCTTTCATAATCTTCATTTTGAGCTTCTTTCTCCTCTATATGTCCTGATTTTTTCAAAAATTCATCGAAAAACATCATGGATTCTTTTGCAAGATAGGATTCTGCTATACATCCCTCTGGTCGTGCATAGTTTCTAACATAGTCTATAAGTGTCTTCATGTATCTTTCGAATGGGTACATCCAACGAAAATGAACCGGACCACAAATTAGTGCTTCTTTTCCAAGATGAATGGATAAATGTACCATTATATCAAAAAAAGATGGTGGGAAATATTTTTCAAGCTCACATAAAACTTCAATAATCTCAACATTGATTTGTTCTACCTTCTCTCTATCAAGAACACGTTGGCATAATTTGTTGAAAAAAGAACATAAGCGAATTATTGTTTTTCTTGCCTTCTTTGCCATTAATCCTCTCGATGTTACTGGCAATAACTGTTGCGCGCCTCACACAAAGAAAAGTCCGCCTAAGCACCCGCCTCCAGCTTCCCATTCTGTCTGATTCCTAACAAACCCAGGGAAGAGATTTATTCGCTACGCACCTGTCTGCTTGCAATAGAGCAACAGAAAGCCTTTGTACCCGAATTCATGGGGGCATTAATACATGGTAATCATGTGAATTCAATCCGCTAATTTTGCAATCCGGCAACGAAATCCGATTTTTCAAATTTGAACAGTAGCCATCTGGTCCTTTGAAATCATACAATCTTTTGCAAAATATTATTCTCTCGGATTTTGACAACATGTATGGAGCCGGTGGAAGATATGTTTTATTCCCACGAGGTTGTGCATGAAGCTCACTTCTAATTCCCCAATCCTCTAAATCCTTTCTACAGTTGGTTCCATCTTTTGATTTATTACCATGCAACATCGTGCCCAATAGGCTTTCACCAATGTTTTTCTCCACATGCATCACATCTATATTGTGACGTAATGGAAGCTCCTGCGAAAACCAAAGCTATAACGCATTATTGGGTTTTTCTTCTATTAAAACAATGAAAAATAAATAAACTAACCACTAACCTTCCAATAAGGAAAATCAAAGAAAATTGATCTTTTTTTCCACCTCGATAGATCCATTTTTGTAGAATCGTTAGTATTATCATCTTCATCTTCTGTATCATAAACACACTTTCTCTTTTTACTTTTCTCTTCTTTTTCTTTTCCAAAATCATTTGGATAATCCTTTAACAATGCATGAATGTTTCTCCCAGTTAGTATTCTAGGAGCACTACCTTTCTCTATGGTGTTATCAAAAAATGCCTTTTGTTTCCTCCATGAATCTGAAGTAGGTAGAAATCTTCTATGACCCATGTAGATGCTCTTTCGACTATGATTCAACCAACGAGAATGGGTATTGACACCACATAATGGGCAAGCTTTTCCCCCCTTCACATGACATCCAACAAGATTTCCATAAGCTATAAAATCGTTAATCGTCCATAGCAAAATTGCATTTCGTTTAAACAAAGTTTTACTAAATGCATCATAAGCATCAACTCCATTACGCCACAAATGATGCAAGTCTTCCACCAAAAGGCGCCAAATATACATCAATATCATTCCCGGGTTGCTTTGGGCCTGGAATAAGTAAAGTTAACATAATATTTTCCTTCTTCATACACAACATAGGCGAGAGATTGTATGTCACAAGCATCACCGGCCAGCAACTATATTACGAACTCAACATGGAAAATGGATTGAATCCATCTATAGCAAGACCAAGCCTAAGATTGCGTGGATCAGATGAGAAAGATTTATACTTTTCATCCACCATTTTCCATGTCATAGAATCCACGGGATGGCGCATTTTTCCATCATTGCTTGTATTATTAAAATGCCATCTTAAATCTTCTGCCATCTTTTGAGATCTATACATTCTTCTAAATCTCGGAATTATTGGAAAGTATCTCAATACTTTAACTGGAATACCTTGTATAACCTCTTCAGTATCTTGATTTTTCTTCCATCTTGAAGAACCACATTTTGGACAACTTTCTAAATCTTTGTATTCTTTTCTGTAAAGGCAACAGTCATTCGCACAAGCATGTATCTTTTCAAAACCCATGTCGAATGCTCTAAGAAATTTCTTTACTTCATATAAGTTTTTGGGAAGCACGTTATCCTTCGGCAGAAATAAATGTTGCACAGTTAAAATCTTATCAAACCCACTATCAGACAAGCTAGTCTCACATTTAAGATTATACAAGACGGTGATATCAGATAATTTTGTGTGATTTATGCAACCAGGATATAATGGAGTTTCTGCATCTTCCAAGTTCTTGTGTAACTCATCCTTTTTTCTTTGAGAATTAACATTATCTTTATCATCATCAAAAAAATCTTGATTCAAAAATTCTTCATCTTCATAGTGAATCATCTTGAATAGATCATATACATCAAACGTATTTGTTTTCTTCTCTACATTTATCTCTTCACCATGGTTAAACCATACACCACCCATGTATTTAGGATCCATTCCTTTTATAATTAAATGTTCAACGATGTTTTGTTCATCATGACGACTAAGATTCCAACAATCCTGTCAAGGGCATAAAATTTTTTCTACACTTCTTACATTCCTCTTTGCAGCATTCACAAAATTCATTGCTCCTTGTCGGTACTCTATACTAGTTCTATGAAAAAAGTAAAACAAATAAAAAAATTGAGCTTTAATATTAGATTATATGTTATAATTCTCAAAATACATATTAAGTTAATCATGGTTTTATCACCTGCTTAAAAAAACCCAGTCTTTTTCCATTTTCGACATATGAAGGCAAATAAGTTTCTAATCTTTGACGTATAAATTGGTTATCTGTTGTAATCAAAAAAATAACTAGACGTTGAAGTTATTACCCAAAAAAACATCCAAGCATCTTATAAATAATGCACTATCTGGAACATTGGTAGCACGCCCATAGTAAGGATAATAAACTACAATAAACCACATAAAATGAATAATAACAGAGATAACATGTGCTGCAGTGAATGAAATAACAGAGATAGTTTTTATTTTTAGGATACTGCACACATGAATCAAACCCCGTTCACAAGGTTACATAGATTTGTTTTTCTTCGTTTGGTGATGAAATGACCCTAATTCTTAATCAAAAATTAGTTTAGTTTTTTTTTCTACTTAGCTAAGACTACCTAGGGTCATCCTTCCCTATTCTCATATTATCCAGGATCTTTCACAATATAAAAATATTGTTTTAAATCTAAATCATTCCTAACATACATATATGAAGATATCTATGTTATATTCTACTAGAATCAGAGCATGATAATATATAAGTAGAAATCCTTTTTAAATCTATTAAAATGTGATAATTCCCTGATAAAAGATTAATTATTGTATTCTGATTTTTGACCATAGAATCCACTGGAAACATGTACTTTAGTCTGTTATTCTAATTAAGAAAAGATCAAGTAATAATCAGTGGAAAGCAAGCTTTTAATATGGATGATTGTGTTAAAGTCTGTATAGTATCAAACTCAGGCTAAAAGAAAGTGGATCATAAGTGAACACAAGCAACATCTAGGCGTAATGGAAACGCGCCTAACTTATACATGAGAGGTCACGAGTTCGAGTGCTATGCTGGTCGGTTCAAACCCAATTTTTGTTTTTCTTTTTATTTTTCTCCTGTATGGTTTAAAATCTGATATCTACCTATATCTGCACATATA
Source organism: Allium fistulosum (assembly GCA_030737815.1). NCBI lineage: Eukaryota > Viridiplantae > Streptophyta > Magnoliopsida > Asparagales > Amaryllidaceae > Allium > Allium fistulosum. Next base: position 511,746,257 of record CM060907.1, on the reverse strand, counting down.
TACTTAATTTTTGCCTATAATCTAACATACAAAACAATATTTCTTGCTTTATTATTTTTAAAACCCTTTCCTACAACTGTTCTAGGAATTTATATTTATATTTTTGCCCAAATATCAACATGTACACAGATATACATGTACATGTCAATGTCTTTGCTCATTTTCCAGAAAACTGAGCTCAAATGGTTCCTTGCTTCATTGATTTGAAGTGAACATTTGGCCTGACCTATGGTCTAACCCTGTGGTTAATCTGACCATTCTTTTATTTGCATTTTACAACCCAGAATATACCCCAAACATTGATACTTCTTCTCTTCAAAAGCATGTTTATATATGTATGAATCAGACACCTTGTGATCAGATTTATATCATCCTTCCTAACCATAATTCTCTTTTTAAAAATGCATATTCAGGGTTTATACACTTTTACTTGCATTTGGACATATATCAATATCATGACTTGAAAATATAGCAGTTATAATTCTTTCTGGATTTTCCCAATATAATTTCCTATATATCTATCTTTTGAAAGAACTTAGGATGAACTAAAATCATCATAAAATGATTATGCTTATAAAATCCAGGTTTTTTCCTCTAAATCAAAAACAACTTAGCAAATAGATTTTCAAATCAGTTTAACATCAATATCCTTAATACATACCAAACCAGAAATAACCAGAAACAACTTAGCACATATCTCTTACAAGTTCTTCCTACTTAATACATTTAGATAGCCATATCAATCAGGGAATACATGCATGAATTAACACATTCTAGCTCTTATTTCTAATTATCTTAGCATCCTCTATTCCATATCTTTTTAATCTTGCTTACTTAGCTCCATCACAACCTACAAAAGCATTAGTGGCTGCCCCATTATGAATGAGACACCCCCATGTGCCATGAGCAATAAGGGTCAGATCTATGATCTGGTGTGAGCATTTCTAACATATCCATGATAATAAGCTAAGGATACAGCATAAATATACCTTGCATAACTTGACAGGTATTATCATGAATGATTAATGTATAAATTGATCAGGTATTCCCATATACAATACACAAGAGCAAACATATGCATTAAAACAACTTTTATCTGGAACTACTAAGGTTGCCTTTTCTTCTTCTTATAAATTCCTGGCCTCATCTGCTATAAGGAATCAAAGGGACACATTGCCATGAACTAATTAACATCATGGCACAAAGATCTCAGGACTTAAACAAGCCATGTGCCAACTTGTCTACTTCAAATAGGACAAGCATTCCAGCAGCCTTCTTGGCACAAAATCCTTAGTTATATTACTAAGTATATTCATGTTCATTTTTATCAATGATAGCTAGGTGTACAGACCACTTGTACACATGAAACATTCTAGTTACCTTGCAGACATAATATTGCAAGCAAGTTAAAGGTTACTTTCTAGAGGTATAACACCCAGTCATTCCATCTCACATTATTTAGCATATAAACACCCTATTCAAACATATACCAGAATGTTTGCAACTGAGAATAAATGCATGGCTCTATTGGGTTTATTTTGATTTTGCAAGCAACTATGTTTAGCCAGATTTTTAACCTTGTTTAAACATAATTTTTAGGCTTGTAAATTTTCTGTTTGGTTTAAGGCTCAGCACTTATAGAGAAAGACTCCATTGCACCCTTAACCAATTATTTCAAGCCTCAGCACTATACCATTGTATATGCAGCTCATAGTTTTTTTTTCATTCTTTGTCTTAAGCCATGATTCAGACTAGTTACAAATACTCTCTTATATGTTCTTTAAGGTTTTGGTATAACATACAGAGATGAAAATAGAACAACAAAGTTATACATCCATCATAGCAGATCATATCTCATCAAGCATTCATGAAACCATCAGTAGTCAACATGGTTTGTAAATCAAAACATGCAAAATATAGCATATAAAAGCTTGGCTGCCTAATCTCAGGTCTTAATGCCATGTATATGAGTGAGGATACTCACCTAAATGCTTACACAAGCTTAATCCAGAAAACCCCTCAAATCTTTAGCCTTTTCTTCCTCTTCTTCCTTAGGTTAATTAATTCAGAGAGAGAGAGTGGTTTTCTGGTTAGGCTCTTGATTTATATAAGGGTTCTATCTAGGGTTTTGGGTGATGCAAAATCCCTATTTTAGCCCAAACCAGAATCATGCATTTGGCATTGCATATTCTCTCCCTCCTAACCCTTAATGTCCCGGCCAATATTTTAAAACAAGGCTAAATTGTGCCCATTTTCTTTTCTTTTCAGAAAGTGATTACTTTAAGTATTTTTATTATACTTACCTCAAACATGATAATGGTGTGACTTTCTATTTTCTGCCTATGTACATTTGCTTTTCTTGCACTTTGGTTCTTACTATTTTAGTGATTCCTTTATTAATTTTCTGCTCAAATAATATCTGTATATATATACATTTATACAACTATGGGTGTTAGTTTAACTTTAACCTTCTTTTATTTGCAGAAAACATGTGCATTCTTATATGCATTTCTACACACCTATTATTCAAAATAAAATTTTACTTATTCATTATAAATCAATGTTCTCTTCTGTCTTAATTTCCAGACAAGTCATACATATGCATATATATATATATATATATATATACACATTCTCAGAAATTTTAATATTCATGTCTAGGCCTATATTTCCTTTATTTAAATCATTTTATCTAAATGTTTTCCTTCTTTGTTTTATTATTCAAGAATTCTGGATTTTCTCTTAATGCCATAACTAGTTGTGCACGTGCACACATGCACACAACCTTGCACCACTGAAAATCCCACCTATATAATAATTCTGATTTTTCCCCCCAGAATTTTAATCATTTATTTAAAAGAATTTTCTTCAAAATCTTGGGGTATTACAATCACCCCTTCTTTTAGGAATTGTGCCCTCACAATTTGCAACATAATCTTTGAGTACTTCTAATTTCTTAGGGAAAAATTATTCAAATATGCATGAGCAAATCAATTAGTCACTGTCTATCATACATATTAAACTTTCTTAGTAATCTAAGAATTTACCTTTTAAATTTGCAAAGAGCCTAGGGTAATCCATCCTGATTTTATCCTCTAGCTCCCAAGTACAATCACTAGGATCTATACTCCATTGAATCTTTACAAGTTTCAATGTCTTGTTTCTTAATTTCTTTTCCTCCCTTGCCACAATTCCCACTGGCTCTTTCTCATAGATTAGATCTGGATTAATCTGAACCTCAGTAGGCTTTTCTAAGATTTCCTCCTTGTCATGTACCCATCTCCTTAGTTGTGATACATGAAACACATTGTGCATTGCACTCATCTCCTCTGGAAGCTCCAGCTTATAGGCTAGTGAGCCTATCCTCTCCAAAATCTTGTATGGTCCAATATATCTGGGTCTGAGTTTCCCTTGCTTGCCAAATCTCAAGACTTTCTTCATTGGTGAAACCTTAATGAAGACATAATCACCTACTTTGAATTCCACTGACTTCCTCTTTGCATCAGCATATTTCTTTTGCCTATCTTGAGCTGCTGCCATCCTCTTTCTCACCAGTCCTATTTTCTCTGTGATGTCCTTGACATATTCTGGCCCTAGGATAGCTTTCTCTCCTGCCTCAGCCCAACATATAGGTGATAGACATGGCTTTCCATATAGGGCTTCAAAGGGTGCCATTCCAATTGTGCTTTGGTGGCTATTATTGTATGTGAACTCAGCCAAATGGAGGTGGTCCTCCCAATTTCCTCCAAAGTCTAACACACATGCTCTAAGCAAATCCTCTAAAATCTTGTTTACCACTTCTGTTTGCCCATCTGATTGGGGGTGATAAGCAGTGCTTAGGCACAATTCACTCCCCATAGCTTCTTGGAAGCTCTTCTAGAATCTTGAAGTGAAGATTGTATCCCTATCACTCACTATAGTTTTAGGAACACCATGCAACTTTACCACTTCTCTCATAAAAGTTTGGGCTAGCCTAGGTGCATTTCTATCTGCTTTTACTGGTATGAAGTGGGCTACTTTAGTCAGCCTATCTACAATTACCCAAATACTTGTATTTCCCCTCTTGGATCTAGGAAGACCATCTATAAAATCCATAGATATGTCTTCCCACTTCCACTGTGGTATGCTAAGTGGCTGCAACAACCCTGAAGGTCTTTGGGTCTCAGCTTTTATTTGTTGACAAACCATGCACTTAGCAACATGTCTTGCTACATTAGACTTCATTCCCTTCCACCAATAGTCCCTTTTTAAGTTTTGGTACATCTTGGTGCTGCCTGGATGTATGGAATATTTGCTCCTATGGTACTCATTAAGGATTTCTTCTTTCAATTCTATGATGTTTGGGACACATATCCTACCCTTGTACCTTAAGTATCCTTTTACATCAATGTGATAATCCTTCACTTCCTCCTTCTTTAATAGGAGAGACCTCTTTTCTGCTAAGTCTTGATCTTCTTCTTGCATCTTTGCCACCTTCAAGACCAAATTTGATTGTAAAGTAATTAAACTTAACCTTTCTTTACTCCTTTCTTCCTCAACTATCTCCATACTTATCCCACTGCTCTCATCTATTTCCAAATCAGTGAGCATGGTCAAGTCTCTAAATTCCTCCATCATCAACATGGCCACTTTTGCATGCTGCCTACTCAATGCATCTGCCACTTTATTAGCCTTGCCTGGTGTATAAAGTATATCTAAGTCATAAGCAGCAAGAAATTCAACCCATCTGTGTTGTCTCATATTCAAATCTTTCTGTGAAAAGAGATACTTTAAGGCCTTGTGATCAGTGTATAAAATGAACTTTGCACCTAATAAGTAATGCCTCCAGAGCTTCAAGGCATATACTACTGCTGCCAACTCAAGATCATGAGTTGCATATCTAGTTTCATGGGGTTTTAGTTGTCTAGATGCATAGGCTATGACCTGATCTTGCTGCATCAACACAGCCCCTAGCCCTGACCCACATGCATCTGTATATACAACTAATCCCTCATTGCCTTCTGGTACTCTCAACACTGGTGATTTTACCAAAGCCTCCTTGATCTGGGTGAAAGCTTGTTCACACTTATCAGTCCATATAAACTTTTGGTTCTTCCTAGTCAGGTTAGTGAGTGGCATTGCTATTTTAGAAAATCCTTGTATAAACCTCCTATAGTATCCTGCCATCCCCATGAATGACCTAACTTCACTAACATTGTTAGGCTTCTTCCATGCTTGGATTGCTACTATCTTATTGGGGTTTACAGAAATCCCTCTAGCAGAGACAACATGTCCAAGAAAATGTACTTCCTCTTGCCAGAACACACACTTAGAGAACTTTGCTTTCAAATCTTTTTCTCTTAATCTAGATAAGACCAAATGTAAGTGGTTCTCATGTTCCTCTATTGTTTTAGAATAGATTAGAATGTCATCTATAAAAATCAGAACAAACTTGTCTAAGTAATCTCTGAATATCCTATTCATTAGGTCTACAAAGTAAGAAGGGGCATTTGTTAGCCCAAATGGCATAACCAGAAACTCATACAAACCATATCTTGTGTTAAATGCTGTATATTTAACACTTGAATCCTCAACCTTCATCTGATGAAACCCAGATGCCAAGTCTAGCCTAGAAAACACTTTAGCTCCACTGAGTTGATCAAAGAGATCATCTATCCTGGGTAATGGGTATTTGTTTTTGATGGTTACTTTGTTTAATTCTCTATAATCTATACACATTCTTAAGGTACCATCATGCTTTTTAACAAATACTACAGGAGCACCCCAGCATGAATTACTTGGCCTTATAAACCCCTTGGCTTCTAATTCTTCCAGCTGGTTCTTTAGCTCCTTTAATTCACTTGGCCCCATCCTTGTAGGCTTTTTGATAATTGGGCTAGCCCCAGGCATAAGGTTAATCTGGAATTCAACAGGTCTATGGTGTGAGACACCTTTTACTTCCCCAAATACATCCAAGTATTCTTTAACTATGGGGATTTCATTAATAGCTATTTCCTTGGGATTATTTTCTAATTCAATTAAATGATTTAGCCTGTTTTCTTTGATAGGTTCACACAGAATTGTAACCCTTTGGCCTTTAGAATTTTGTAGTGAAATGGTGGATGCATCTAGGTCAATTATGGCATTGAATTGTCTTAGCCAATCTGCCCCTAATATAACTCCTATATTTGGGAAATTTAGAACATATAAATTGGAAACAAATGTGTTTCCCCTATGTTCAAATTCACATCCACACAAATCATATCTAATACACTAGAACTTCCTAAAGGGCTTTGTATTAACAGAGGTATTTCAGCCAAATTGCAGTTCATTTTCAACCTTTTAACTATTTCATGGGAAATGAGTGAGTGGGTTGCCCCGGTATCATATATTACAGCTAAAGGTATGGTACAAATAAATAGTGTACCTTCCACTTGACCATGGTTTTCAGCATTAGCCTCAATTATGGCCTTGCCCCTACCTTCCAGGTTTGCCACTTTCCCTTGTTGCTTGTATTCTGGGCAATTTCTTTTCATATGCCCTTCCTTCCCACATAGAAAGCATTTGAAAGCCCCCCCTTTAAGCTCTGGGCATCTTGGCTTAATATGGCCTTCTTTCCCACAATGGTTGCAAACTATTTTTCTTTTGGCTTCATTGGGTTTTGCATCTACTGCCTTCTTACCATCTGCCTCTCCTTTCTTCTTATCATAAGGATGGTACTTCCCTTTGTTCTTCTTGTTGCTATTGTTTTTGAAGCTCCTAAACTTATCTCTTTCCTTGTCATGCTGCTCAATCTTCAGAGCCAAATCTATCACTTGATCAAAAGTTCTGTCAGCATAAGGTAATATAGCCCTGCTAAGCCCTGGGTTCAATCCCTTGATGTATTTGTCATTTTTGGATGCTTCATCAGCCACTAACATTGCCCCATAGGTTGACAATCCCTCAAACTTCTGGGTGTATTCTGTGACATTCATAGTCCCCTGTCTAAGTTTGATGAACTCCTCAAGTAAAGTGGTTTTTGCTGAGGCTGGAACAAACCTTGCCTCTAACATCTCCTTAAATTGATTCCAATTAATATCATTTTCATTCCGGCCAGCTATGATCACCTCCCACCAACTCAAAGCTGCACCTTTTAATTGCCTTGAGGCCACTTGGCTCTTCCTTTGGTCATCTAGTTGCATATCAGTGAAGATCCTCTCTAATGTCCTCAGCCATGCTTGAATCTCCATTACACTTTCAGTTCCTTCAAAGCTCTTGCCTCCCAAGTTGGTATAAGTCTTCACTAACTTGGAGAGCTCCTCATATGGGTTCTCAGGTCTGTGCCCAATTCCATCTCTCAAAACTCTCACAAATTCCTGCATGTCAAGCATTTGTGGTGTGCTAGATCCTCCTTGATGATGAGACCCTCTTCCTACCATATTTCTAAAAGTATATGTATTTCATTTTATTAGTTTATAATACTTTGCTTTAATTTTAAATTGGTTGTATCTTTCCTATTTAATCATTGTGTATGTCACATGCACACACATACATACATTCAGGGAATACTTATAAACAGTCAAATATATCACAAACAAACCTAGTATAAACATAAGCATACAAACATTTTGCTATGTTAATTAAAACCTGGCTCTGATACCAAATGAAATGACCCTAATTCTTAATCAAAAATTAGTTTAGTTTTTTTTTTTCTACTTAGCTAAGACTACCTAGGGTCATCCTTCCCTATTCTCATATTATCCAGGATCTTTCACAATATAAAAATATTGTTTTAAATCTAAATCATTCCTAACATACATATATGAAGATATCTATGTTATATTCTACTAGAATCAGAGCATGATAATATATAAGTAGAAATCCTTTTTAAATCTATTAAAATGTGATAATTCCCTGATAAAAGATTAATTATTGTATTCTGATTTTTGACCATAGAATCCACTGGAAACATGTACTTTAGTCTGTTATTCTAATTAAGAAAAGATCAAGTAATAATCAGTGGAAAGCAAGCTTTTAATATGGATGATTGTGTTAAAGTCTGTATAGTATCAAACTCAGGCTAAAAGAAAGTGGATCATAAGTGAACACAAGCAACATCTAGGCGTAATGGAAACGGGCCTAACTTATACATGAGAGGTCACGAGTTCGAGTGCTATGCTGGTCGGTTCAAACCCAATTTTTGTTTTTCTTTTTATTTTTCTCCTGTATGGTTTAAAATCTGATATCTACCTATATCTGCACATATATACTTAATTTTTGCCTATAATCTAACATACAAAACAATATTTCTTGCTTTATTATTTTTAAAACCCTTTCCTACAACTGTTCTAGGAATTTATATTTATATTTTTGCCCAAATATCAACATGTACACAGATATACATGTACATGTCAATGTCTTTGCTCATTTTCCAGAAAACTGAGCTCAAATGGTTCCTTGCTTCATTGATTTGAAGTGAACATTTGGCCTGACCTATGGTCTAACCCTGTGGTTAATCTGACCATTCTTTTATTTGCATTTTACAACCCAGAATATACCCCAAACATTGATACTTCTTCTCTTCAAAAGCATGTTTATATATGTATGAATCAGACACCTTGTGATCAGATTTATATCATCCTTCCTAACCATAATTCTCTTTTTAAAAATGCATATTCAGGGTTTATACACTTTTACTTGCATTTGGACATATATCAATATCATGACTTGAAAATATAGCAGTTATAATTCTTTCTGGATTTTCCCAATATAATTTCCTATATATCTATCTTTTGAAAGAACTTAGGATGAACTAAAATCATCATAAAATGATTATGCTTATAAAATCCAGGTTTTTTCCTCTAAATCAAAAACAACTTTAGCAAATAGATTTTCAAATCAGTTTAACATCAATATCCTTAATACATACCAAACCAGAAATAACCAGAAACAACTTAGCACATATCTCTTACAAGTTCTTCCTACTTAATACATTTAGATAGCCATATCAATCAGGGAATACATGCATGAATTAACACATTCTAGCTCTTATTTCTAATTATCTTAGCATCCTCTATTCCATATCTTTTTAATCTTTCTTACTTAGCTCCATCACAACCTGCAAAAGCATTAGTGGCTGCCCCATTATGAATGAGACACCCCCATGTGCCATGAGCAATAAGGGTCAGATCTATGATCTGGTGTGAGCATTTCTAACATATCCATGATATTAAGCTAAGGATACAGCATAAATATACCTTGCATAACTTGACAGGTATTATCATGAATGATTAATGTATAAATTGATCAGGTATTCCCATATACAATACACAAGAGCAAACATATGCATTAAAACAACTTTTATCTGGAACTACTAAGGTTGCCTTTTCTTCTTCTTATAAATTCCTGGCCTCATCTGCTATAAGGAATCAAAGGGACACATTGCCATGAACTAATTAACATCATGGCACAAAGATCTCAGGACTTAAACAAGCCATGTGCCAACTTGTCTACTTCAAATAGGACAAGCATTCCAGCAGCCTTCTTGGCACAAAATCCTTAGTTATATTACTAAGTATATTCATGTTCATTTTTATCAATGATAGCTAGGTGTACAGACCACTTGTACACATGAAACATTCTAGTTACCTTGCAGACATAATATTGCAAGCAAGTTAAAGGTTACTTTCTAGAGGTATAACACCCAGTCATTCCATCTCACATTATTTAGCATATAAACACCCTATTCAAACATATACCAGAATGTTTGCAACTGAGAATAAATGCATGGCTCTATTGGGTTTATTTTGATTTTGCAAGCAACTATGTTTAGCCAGATTTTTAACCTTGTTTAAACATAATTTTTAGGCTTGTAAATTTTCTGTTTGGTTTAGGGCTCAGCACTTATAGAGAAAGACTGCATTGCACCCTTAACCAATTATTTCAAGCCTCAGCACTATACCATTGTATATGCAGCTCATAGTTTTTTTTTCATTCTTTGTCTTAAGCCATGATTCAGACTAGTTACAAATACTCTCTTATATGTTCTTTAAGGTTTTGGTATAACATACAGAGATGAAAATAGAACAACAAAGTTATACATCCATCATAGCAGATCATATCTCATCAAGCATTCATGAAACCATCAGTAGTCAACATGGTTTGTAAATCAAAACATGCAAAATATAGCATATAAAAGCTTGGCTGCCTAATCTCAGGTCTTAATGCCATGTATATGAGTGAGGATACTCACCTAAATGCTTACACAAGCTTAATCCAGAAAACCCCTCAAATCTTTAGCCTTTTCTTCCTCTTCTTCCTTAGGTTAATTAATTCAGAGAGAGAGAGTGGTTTTCTGGTTAGGCTCTTGATTTATATAAGGGTTCTATCTAGGGTTTTGGGTGATGCAAAATCCCTATTTTAGCCCAAACCAGAATCATGCATTTGGCATTGCATATTCTCTCCCTCCTAACCCTTAATGTCCCGGCCAATATTTTAAAACAAGGCTAAATTGTGCCCATTTTCTTTTCTTTTCAGAAAGTGATTACTTTAAGTATTTTTATTATACTTACCTCAAACATGATAATGGTGTGACTTTCTATTTTCTGCCTATGTACATTTGCTTTTCTTGCACTTTGGTTCTTACTGTTTTAGTGATTCCTTTATTAATTTTCTGCTCAAATAATATCTGTATATATATACATTTATACAACTATGGGTGTTAGTTTAACTTTAACCTTCTTTTATTTGCAGAAAACATGTGCATTCTTATATGCATTTCTACACACCTATTATTCAAAATAAAATTTTACTTATTCATTATAAATCAATGTTCTCTTCTGTCTTAATTTCCAGACAAGTCATACATATGCATATATATATATATATATATACACATTCTCAGAAATTTTAATATTCATGTCTAGGCCTATATTTCCTTTATTTAAATCATTTTATCTAAATGTTTTCCTTCTTTGTTTTATTATTCAGGAATTCTGGATTTTCTCTTAATGCCATAACTAGTTGTGCACGTGCACACATGCACACAACCTTGCACCACTGAAAATCCCACCTATATAATAATTTTGATTTTTCCCCCCAGAATTTTAATCATTTATTTAAAAGAATTTTCTTTAAAATCTTGGGGTATTACAGGTGATTGAAATTATGACGCATTTGCTAAAAATATAACGCATATAGATATGTATCAGTGAGATAACTCCATGTGACCATGTAAACGCATCTGCCGGAAAATTATTTATATTGTGAACGCACAAAAATGTGAAGCCATTCAGCAAATGGTAATTAAAATTGCATATAAAAAGAACATATTAAACATGAGTAATCCAAACATTTGCGAATGCGGGTGTGGATCTTCCATACTGCCTTAAATAAAGTCGTACTGGTTGGAAAATATACGAATGTTTAAAAATCAAAATATTATCTTTCAAATTTCTAGTCTGAAACTAAGAAAATATTTCAAGCTCGTGAAAATAATAATGAAATAGTAGAATACCACATCAGCAAGTGTATTTTATAATTCGGTAATACATTTTTCATCAGCAAGTATAGTGTAGATTAGCACTTGATAGGCAAGCAAATTCTTTTTGTTGCAAAATAAATGTTAATTTTGGACGGAATGCGCTTGTACAGGAACAAATGCAATGAATAAAAGCAGTTTGAACAATCTAGATATTTCAAGCAGCCTATGGCAACAACAATTTGAATACTTAACAAATTTGTGTAAGAATGATACCAAACTAAAGTTGATTAAAATTACTGAGAGTTTGCTTTTACTGCAAAATATATATGGACACATCCTTTATTTTTATTTCAAAAATACCAAAGATGTTAGTATGAATTTTATAAGTGTGTGTTAATATTGGTTGCTTGTATTATTAGTTGTTGCATCCATATAGCTCTACTTGTCCATCACTAAGGTCCACATTACAAAGACAACCACTACTAAGGTTTACTTGACAGTATCATTTTATTTCTTTTTGCATTAAAAATTGTTCTCCTAGCCATGTTGAACGATTTATTTTAAGAACTAAGCAAGAAAAGCTTTCATAAGTGAAAGTAAATCTTGGCATTGAAGTTTATGAAAGTACCTATAACTTTTGAGGAATAGAAATGGTGTACAAGGTCCAAACTATGAATGAATATATGGTAATACATATTTGTATTTGTTATTTCCTTGTAAAATAAAAGGCAGACAAATTGCTTTCTTTATTAAGTAGTATTGTATAATTTTTATCAAATTTTACTATTTGTAGAACCAGAAAAACACATGTTTCCAACCAGTAATAGATTGCTCATCCGGTTTCGTTAACTAATAAATCACAATGCAAACAATCACAAAATAACTGAGCTACCCTTGCAGTAATGACGTCAGTAATCACAAAATAACTAAGATACCCTTGCAGTAATTAAAATGCAAACAATCACAAAATTTCTCAGTAAAAATTCTATTTTTTATTGTAAATATCAAAACAATAAACTGTACAATTACATTCTAAGATGTAATCACAAACAATCACAAAATAAAACCTACAGTAATCACAAACAATCACAAAATAACTTGCAATATAATCTATAATAACTTGCAGTATCAATAGAATAGTGAACAATCAGAAATAATCACAAACAATTTTATGCGCAAGCTTTAAACACAATTAGAAAATCGATTTATAAAATTCAACCTACATGTACTTATTTAGGGCACCACGAGGAGAAAATCGTGCTGGAGAGCTACCACGATGATGTGGAGAGGAGTAGATGCGACGATGAGAATAAACGATGATGTGGAGATGAGTGATGTGGAGAGGAATGGTTGAATCAAAAAGCGATTTGGGAAATTATTTTGAAGCGATTTAGGAAAATTTTGTTCCTTAGGTTTAGAAAATTTATAAGTGTTAGATAATTTAATGATAGGGAATGTACTGGTTACATTTATTAGACTTAGGCGGAAAGATTTTGGTAAAGCGCGAAAGGTAAAATAATTTTTGCCGCGTTTTGACTATAGGGTGAAATGTTTTTAGTTGTATTCACAAATAAATGCCACCAATTTATGCAACTAAAGGCTAGTTTTCTTGTAGTGAGATGTCCAAGCCTGGTAAGAGGCCCATCAAACTTTCGACTAAGACGTCCAAGCCAAAGAAGAGCCTCAATCAGTAATGGACTGAGATTTCCTAGCTCAAGAGGCAGCCAATCAAATTACTCCTATATATATTCAAAATCTAGAGGGTTCATACATGTCAAAGAAGATGGAAGTAGAGCAGGAGAACAGAACTCCACTTACTATTACCCGAATCTAGGTTTTGGGACCTTCTTAACATCATCTATTAATGCCTGAATCTGGGCTCCGGGATTCTCAAATATGAATTTCAAAATCTAATACCCGAATCTGGGTTTCGAGTCATTCACATAAAGATTTCATCATCTAACACCTGAATCTGGGTTTCGAATCATTATCAATCACTAACTTATTATACCTAAATATGGGTATCAAGACTGCTGTTTATTTAAAACCCTAATATCGGTACAAGATCTTTGGATTACGATTCATCTCAAATGCCTGAATCTGGGCCAAAGAATATTGTCAAAGAGATTGCTATTAAAAGCCTCTGAATGGGAACTTCGGACTTTTTAAATCCCATTAATATTAAGGAATGGGTGAGAGAGTTACAAATTCAAAATTTCAAACATGGACTCTTGAATCAGGTTCTTTATTTAATAAAAGTTTTATTTTAACATTCATGACCTTATGATAAGGTGGAATCTACTACCAATAAGTTTTACACCTTCCAAACAAGTGGAATAAGTTAAATCCTTGATCATTTCTCATCACGGTTAAAGATGAGATCTTAACATTTTGAATAAATTACTTTTCATACAATTGGCAAGATAATTTGCTAATCTAGGCAAACGATATGCGTAGACAAATAGGTCAATTTCAAGCTAACAATTAAAGATATTGTTTGCTACATGTTTCTCAGGAAAATCAGAATGAAAAGGAGTAGCAAAAAAATTCCAACAAACACAAAGTGGTTGAATGAGCAATTCAAAGGCATATCAAAAGTTACACTACAGAAAAGGATCATAAATTAGGTGATATTTACAAAATTTCTTTAATTTACATAAGTTATGAAGTCATTTAAAAATGACAAAATTATGTACAAGATAGATTTACATGGCTCAAATACATAAATAAATTACAAATCTTGAGGTGCTTTATTTAGAGTCTCCGCCACTAAAGGATTTATGACATGATTGATTACTGCGTGGAGAACTTCCTTAAGCTTCTTTTCTTTTCTCCTTATTTGGTTTTCATCATCAGTTGCATCAATGTTGGTCTTCAAGGCGCGATTAAAAGCTCTATTCGTAGCCCTGACTGTTTTATAATCTCTTTCTAACTCTGCGACCCGCTTGTCGAGCAAGTAATTATCACGTTCTAGCTTCTGATTTTTTGCAGCATGATCATTGATAGTCCGAGAATACTTCATCTTCTGCTACTCATCAAAATATTTGGAGATTTCAAATTTTACCCTCCGACACTAGTTCCCCACTACATTGTCGTCTAAGCTGGGGGGAGAGTTGAGCATAGTGGGAAATTTTTGAGTTGCGAGAAGTTTTGACATAGTAGACTTGGCACCTGAAGGAGTTGCTTGAAGGGTCGGATGCTTATTCTTTAGAGTCTTGTCTCCCAAGATGAATTCTAGAGAGGCACACTTCGCCTGGCTATCTTTTAACTTCAACTCTAAATCACTTATTTGTTGAATAAGTTCAGACATCCTCTGGTCAAAATCAGCTGTGGGATTGGTCTTCACTTGTCTCTTAAGTGCAGTGATCATCTCATCCTTTTTCTTGACATCAGCATTAAGATAAGCTATATGGTCTTTCTAACCACTAGGGATGGTCTTTTGAATAATATATCTTTTATGCCACTTCATGGCTTCTGTGTTGCCACCAAAATGTTCGAGAAGGACTTCGTCATCCACGATCTCGCCATTCCTTGTTAATAATATATCTCTAATAGCATCGGCGCGAGAAAGTAAATTTTGAGAATGACGAAACATAGATGGTTGTGGCTCCTATTTAAATAAAAAGAAATGAGAGAAAACCAAAATTAGGATAAAGATATTTTTATTATTGCAGTAATGAATTACAACTCAAATAACCACAAAATTAAAAGGTACAATAAACGCTTTCATCACATCTAAAGTTGAGAGACCACATTCCCAACTTTATCTAAAGTATTAGCAGAAAGCATGACTGTCGAATCAAAAGGTATAGTGACTCCTTCAGGAGTTATAACCGGTAGACATTTACTATAATCCCATTTTCCGGCTGGTGGACTATCGCAACCACAAATTAACTTGGAATGGAATGTTTTGATTTCTTTTAAGAATGATTCCTTTTCTTCGCCGAGGAAGTCAAAGCGGAGACGAGGGTATTCCAAGTATAATTTTTGTAACTCCCTAAGAAAACAATATCTCGCTAACTTTGAAGTCTTTAAAGTTGGTGCATTTTTAAAGTAAAATCTGCTTAAGTTAACATATTGACTTAAGCGATCTCTTAGGACGACTCGACCTAAAGAACAAAATAGTACAGTAACAGAAACTAAGCATAGAGAACATAACAAAAGCATGTATTCATAAATCAATTACTTGATACATATTTACAATCACTCATCTGGTTCATACAAAATGGACTTAGAGAAAAACTCAAAAACAAATTTGTCCTTAAAGTACTTTAGCTTTTCAGGGGGAAGATCTTGAAGAGTCGATTTGACCCACGGTAAGTTCCAACAAGCTCCAAGATGCAGGTCACAACCAAATTGATCTAAGTATCTTTTGTGAAAATGTCTAAGAAGAACCCCATTGAATTCCCCTAAGCATGAAAAATCTATGATAGAGTGTCTACAATATGCTTTATAAAAAAAGACTAAGATGTCTCTCTCTTCCATCATCATCCAGAATAGAGTTATTAACACTCTATTTTCCTTTAAGAGAGCGTTGTACCGGTGACGCGCTTTCTTAAATAAAGGAGCTGCCCTCTGATATTTAAAAGATGCTAAAAGAAATTACTCCTATCCAGACTATGATATTTCTGAGATAGAGCATTGTGTTCCTTTATTAATTTATCTAACTCCTATATAACTTGTTAATTTCCACCTATTTGCTCTCAAGTTTTGTTCTGTGGGGAAAATTTGACTTCTTCTTTGTCTAAGACAAATGACTTATCACTAATTATTATTTTCGAAGTATAAGACATTTAAATAGAGATGCCCATACATGTGAAACTGGAATAGGAGCCTAAGGAGCTTGTTCTTTTTCTTATGGATCCTTGGTATGAGTGGGAGCAGTTTCCTCCTTTGGAGGGGCAGATGGACAAGGGGGTGCTGGTGGCATATCTTTTGAAGGGGATTATTCTTTCTCAGGAACTTTGACTTGATCACCACTGTCCATCCCTGAAGCATCAGAAGGCCCTCCATTATTTGCACCCGGTCCTTGACCTCTAAAGGGGTTACCATCGTTGTCATCATCATAATCGCTATCCTAATCAAGGCCATCACCATCGTCGCCTTCTTCCTCGGAGTCATTATCTTTATAACCCTCATCTTTAGAATCATATTCAATGTCGAAGGAGGGAATGTCAAAAGAAAGAGCTTCCGATACATTAACTACCTCCTCCTTGCCTCCAGGTTCGATGCCCTGCATAATTTGGTTAATTTTATCCTTTACTCTTTCAGCTATGGCTAGGTTGAGAGAGGAGAAGCTAAGGTCAGGACATTTCTTGTGATTGTCAACGTAAGCAAGCATGAGGGAATCTTCATAATGTTTCAGCATCAGGGGCTCCAAGGTGGATTCGACAAACTCAAAGACTTGCTTTTTGAAATCGAAGAGGGTTTGAACAGCTAACTTGAGTGAAGCTCTGGTCCTCTTGAATTTATCTTTCAATAAATCATTCTTAGTAACCAAGCCAGTTTTCTCCTCTTCCGAATCTTTCAAATCCAACTCCCTTGCAAATTTTTCATTGGAGGTAAGCTGGTGAGCTTGCCTCTCAACTTCTAGATTGGATTTAGCACTGGTGAGGGAAGCCTTAATTCGCTCCAACTCAGAGGAAGTGTCATTCTGAGTGGTAGTCAGAGAAGATAGTTGATGTTTTAATTCAGCATTTTCCTCCTGTAGCTTGGAGGATCCAATAGCGAGCCTTGAGACATGTTCATTTAAAGGAATCTAGTTCCTGGAAATCTGTAACAAAAAGGAGAGAAACACAAGTTGGCGATTAGAATAATCTAGTGATGATAAGATTAATCGGGCGAAAACTTACCAAGAGTTGTTGCTTCATGAGAGAGCGATGATTTTCTGCCAAATCAAGACTAAATGATGGCGAGGAAGAGGAAGTAAAAGATTCTGAGTGTAAGATCTGCTTGACCAGTTCATCAAAGTTGGTTTACAAAGGAACATAAGATGATGGCTACGGTGGAATTTGCATCTTGGAAGGAGTGTCTAGAAGAGCAAGCTGCATTTGCGCAAGTTCCATCCGGGAGTCAGTAATTGTAATATGTGGAAAGGGTGCAGGTGTAGGTGGAGTTGGCTCCACTTTGTCTTTAGGAGCTTCAACAGTAGGGCTCTCTGAATCTTTCTCTAGAGATGTGCACTTTTCTTCCTCCTCCACATCAGTGATTTTTACCATCTTCACCGGAGGAGCGTCTTCGGGAGGCATCGTTAGTTTTCTCTTTGAAGATCTCTTGGATCTAGCAAAGGCCTTCCTCACCGGAGGAGCGTCTTCGGGAGGCATCGTTAGTTTTCTCTTTGAAGATCTCTTGGATCTAGCAAAGGCCTTCAAGACTAATGTCACCTCCGAAGATGTTGAAGGAGGGGCAGCACTACTGGAAGATACGATGGCCTTGGATGTTGATAAAGCAAATTTAAGTAGATATAAAATCAGTTAAAGTAATTTAAAGAGTTCTAGAGATGAAGAAGAAATACTAAGCGAATAATATACCTGAGGTGTTAGCATAGATGGGGAACATTGAAGTAAAATGTTCGGCATCGCCTAAGGAAAGGAAACGTTGCCTCGTGAAGTGTGCATAATAGTGGGCGGAGTGCCTATGATCCTTTGGCCAGGCAGCATCAAAGAATATTTCCTTAAATTCGAGAGGGTTAAGAGCCTCAGCCTGCACCTAAGTGGTTCGAAAGCTGTGGTTAAAGAAACAATAGTTTTCTTATCAGCATCACCGAGTTGCTTAGGAGAATCACCTGAAAAAGGTTAGAGATTAGTTAGTAGAAAACATAAAGTAAAGTAAAGACAACATTAAAATAGACTTACAAGGGGAGGCAAAGGCCCCGTGAACGTCCGAAAAGCACTTGACGAAGAAAAATTGATTTTCCCAGTCTTTAAACTTATTGTTGCCACTGGAAATCAGCTTCTTATATACATTAACTCTATAGATCTGCTTGTTAAGTTTGCTTAACCTTTCCAACTTGGTCAAGGAGTTTAGAACTTCAGGATTTAGTGAAGGAAGTCCGGATTCAAACGCCAGCATTTTAAGAGACATAATATGGGTATAAACATTTGGAGATAGATGTATTGGAGCAACTCCTACATGGGACAAGTAGGAAAGCAAGAACTCGGGAAATGGAAGAAAGCCACCGTGCCATATATGGATGGCTGTGTATGCAAAATACCCTTTTGGAGGGTTGTCAATGGTATCTGTTGGTTTAGGGGGGATGGCTTCGATCCCAGTTATACCAAATTCTTTGAGTATGGCATTAACTTCGCTCTAAGATTCGATGGAAGATTGCTTAGTAGTGGCTTCAATTTTTGGAGAGCTCATGATTCTGTCAGGTGAAAATGTTTTAGTTAAAACCCTTGAACAATTATGAATTTAAAAGTAAATTAAGAATTCAAAAGTAAATAAATTTGCTTGGATAGCTTAAGTGTGAAAACATACACAAAGTTTTTAAAAATGGTGCAGAAAGTTTAGGTCAAAAGTTTGATAGTAAAAGCTTTCGACAAAGTCGAAAGGTTATAGTAAAGGCTTTCGACAAGGTCGAAAGGTTTGTAGAACAAGCTTTCGACAATGTCAGAAGGAATGATGACATTAATCTTAACCATCATACTTCAAAATTATTGAAAACTTAGAAAGTGAATAAACAATGGTATAAATTCCTTAAGCTTACGACAAAGTCGAAAGGTAGAGATGAAATATTAACCCATTCATTATCTTTCGACAACGTCGAAAGCTCTACGAAAACCTGGATATACTTCGAGTGTAACACAAAGTCAAGTGGCAAGACCTTATGACATGGTTGAAACCAAAACCTTAAGGTTCTTAAGTTAAAAGTGTTGATATTGTTGATGTTGTCGAAAGGTCTGGTCAATGTTGTTAAAACACGTTCTACCCATCAAAGTCGAAAGGTTTCAAGTTTGACTCATGTGTACTTTAAATGTTTCGAAAAAAATAGGCAGAAGTAGCTTTAAGGTTGAAGAGTTCTAGCCTTGTTGAAAGCGGATAATCGAAAGGTTTGAAACTCCCCAACCTTATCGAGAGCTTGTTATCGAGAGGTTAGACCATTTAATTAGCTAACCTTTTGACAACAAAGGTAAAGTTAACACCACAACACCTTCCGACCCCATCAAAAGGTATAAAGAGGGAAAATCCATTATTGCCGCCTCAATCTCTTTCGAAGGGGTATAAAGGTCATTTTGTACTACCAAATTTTACACGAGTGGGTTCCAGGTTATCATATTGGGTTTAATCAAACCCATATCCGACAATAAATGCAATTTTCAAATTCTTCTTGAAGAACAAGTAAAGCAAACCCATTAACAAAATTGGTTTCATCTGGAATCGATCTAATTCAATTTCGAAGAAGAATAAAAATTATCAACAAGTCAAAAACCTAGGATTAAAAACAAAAAACAAAATTTAGAGACTTTGGATAAAAAATTGAACCCAATAAGGGGATTTTCCTTTATCAAACATCACCAGCTTAAAAGTCAAAGCCATAGATGAATTTTGTTAGAAACTGATTTAGAAGGAAAAAATTTCAAAAAACCAAACTAACATTTTTATCGATTTTGGGTTTAGAAAATCAGAAATCTGATTGGAAACCGATAAGAGTAGAGATTAGACTAAAATTTATGAATCAGATTCAAGAGATTACCTTATTGTTATAAATTGAAATTCAGAAAGTTTTGGAGAATTTTTTACTTATGTGAAATAATTTTTTGTTTCAGGTAAAAGAAGAAGAAAGAGAAGAGGCGTAAAATATAAGAAAAGTCGCCCAAATTCTCAACCGTTGGATCAGGTTTAAATGGACATCCTAGATTAACGCGGGAAAGCTAAGAGGCTGGAAGATTTAAAAATTTCGACAAAGATGACTTGGAAAGTCAAGAGCATCCCTTCGAATAGGGGTGGAAAATGTTACACAAAAAATCAACATTTCGACTAAGTCGATAGGTCTGTCAAAAAAGACAAATTAAGAGAAGCACATCCCAAACCTTTCAAAGGAGTCAAAGGGATGCAGTCATTAGAGTTTAACAGCCCCAAACCTTTCGAAGGATTCGAAAAATTCCATCCCTCAGTATCTATGAAGTTCTTACCTTTCGAAGAGGATGAAGGAGTCAAAGCAAGTGCGAACAACTCCATAGTGACCTTTTCAAAAGCATAGCAAGCCTCTCTCACCAGTTGAAACACATCCAGATTACCTTTCAACAATGTCGAAAGGTTTATGAAGAAAGCAGCACTAACAAATCAACAAAGAATGAAAGACAACCTTTCGACAATATTGAATGGAAGCATAGCTCTCGACAACAATCAGATGAAGAGCAACCTTCCAACAAGGTCAAAGGGTTCACAACAATCAAGTGAAGCACAACCTTCCGACAAGGTCGAATGTTTCAAAATATTATAAAGGAGACAAACTCTTCGACAAAGTCAGAAGGTTCATGAAGACGTAAAGAAAAGTAATCCTTTCGACAAGGTCGAAAGGTCCATAATAGTAGATGAAAGGAAAACCTTTCGACAAAGTCGAAAGGTTCACAGCTGCATATAAAAGGGAGACCTTTCGACCCAGTCGAGAGCATGGAGTCGAAAGGAGGGCCGTCTGCATCTATAAATAAGACCCAAGTGGTCCAGTTTTGGGGATCCGATTTCTCTCATTCTAATCTTGTAACTTATTAATCAAATTATTATAACCCTAATTGAGTATGATTCGGAGAAATTTAATAAAATGAAGCTTTTTCTTGAATACAAAGGGAAGTCCTTGGCTTTGTTAATTACTTCACTATTTGCTTAAATCTTTGTTGGTTTTACTCATATTTTCAGGTTCAACCCCATCAGAAGGTCCTTGTCGACAAGGTCGATAACGCTTCTGCTATAATTCATCACCGCAACCTTTCGAAGCCATCAACTCTACAATTTAAACCCTTCTACAAGGTTGACAACTTATTCAGATCAACATTCACTGAAACCTCCCGAAATCATTGGAATAAACCTGTCGACAAGGTTGGAAATATTGTAGACTTTAACAACACCTGTACCTTCCGAAGCTATAACCAAAGTGATCAAACCTTTCGACAAGGTCAAAATCAATAAAGATACCTGGACTTATAAGGTTTAGTCCAAAGGAGACCGTTCCCATACCTTTTGACGAGGACAGAATCTACTTCATATAAGTGATCTGACCTTTCGACAAGGTCGAAAGTTCTTGCAAATCCAACAAGGAATTTGAGAACTCACCTAAAACTAAAGAGGACTATCAACCCAACCTTTCAATAGGATTAAAATCAACCTTAAAGGGACCATCTCAAAGGACTTCAACCTAACCAAAAGAAAAGGTTTTGTAAAGAGACTTCATACAAGTTCAACTAAGATGAAAGGTAACCTAAATCAAAGACTCAACCTTTCGACGACGTCAAAAGGTTCAACCCAAGAATCAACAGTGAGCAAGTCTAAATTTAAAGGAAATCCATATGGGTATCATATCCTTCATCCAAACTTGTCTATCCACTCTTCTTGGAATAACTTTGGGGTGTTGACAAGAAATCTTGTTAACAAATGGATCAGGTCCGACCCAACTAAGATTGGCTCGACCTCATGAGATCAATTTTAGAGGCTCTGCTATTCATGGATATTGCATATATGAAGTTTTATGTCATTTGGTTAAGTATTTAGTAAGTTATGGCTGGATCTCCTATGATCAGAAGAAGATTCAAAAATAAGCTAAGGGTTTGTATCACCATCGATCCGACTCAATTGGATCATCGTCGATCCAAATACTTAGCCTGGATCCTCATTAGATCTAATTTGAAGGCTCTCCTACTCATGTACATTACATGTATGAAGTTTCGTATCAGTTTGTTAAGTATTGAGTGAGTTATAGATCGATCTTCTACGAAGGGATGGATTGGGTGATCTATGAAGATGGATGATCAAACTAACTCAAAACGACTTGATGTTCGGAAAAGGCACTCAATTGTGGCATAGAAAGACAACCGAAATGAGAAGATTCAAAAATTACACAACTTTTCAGATCGGTACGGATCCGATCCAATCAGATCAGTACCGATCCAAAAAGTTAGCTCCAAACACCCCCAAACTTCTTGAGCGACCTCTGTATGATGACTACAAGCTTTTGGTAAAGTGGCTCTGGCCCAAATGCTCTCTAACCCCTATAAATACCATCATATCTACAATAGTAGAGGGGATCTAATCTCTACTAAAGCTCTGCCATTATTTCTTCCTTCTTCTTCTCAAACACAACAGCCATGAAGGGAGAATTGAGATCCTCCTTTTGTTTCTAACAATGGTGGCTTGATCTAAACTAGGAAAGGAGAATTATATTGTAATCTAAACTCCTTTGTAATAGAAGTTGATCAACAAAAAAAATCTATGAAGTGGACATAGGCTTCATTAATAGCGGGACCACTATAAAAATCTCTTGTCTCTTTATCTTTTTTTTTGCAATTTACTATTGCTTTTTCTATTTTATTTTACTTGGTAAATAGGGTTGGTGCTTTCACACTTAAACCGGAGTGTTGATTCATTTTTTGGGTTAACATTTTGGTGCTTACATTGAGAACAAAGGTAGATCCGAAAACTTGAAGCTTGAATATGAGATTTGGGAAAAATGAAGAGGCCTAACACTAGATCAAAAATTGGAGCAAGTCAACCAGAGCCTGAGGGCAGTCAGGGAGTATCCTAAAATTATCAGCAATCTAGCTATGTAGCTAGAGAAGAAATGAGAAAACTAATGAAGGAGATGAAGGATGGAACCTTTGCTAGGCAACAGGAGGTGATGGAGGGATTCTTTCAGAGGATGGGCTAACAAGGAACTACAAGTGCTGTAGGAATTCAGACCTTAGGAAACAATACAGGAGCTGCAAGAGTTGGACTAGAAAGAGATGGAACATTGCATCCACGCCCAGAGCAACCGATACTTGGGGGCAACATGGGAGTCAATCTTGAAATCAACGCCGATGATGGGATTATTATAGGAGCTGGCACCGAAAGGGCCAACAATGGAGTGATTGTTGAAACTCTAGAAACTAGTGGTACGGGAGCTAATCCGAATACTAGAGTGCAACCAGCAAAGGAATATGTGCTAGGGCTACCCCGGAGAAGCAGAGGACAGAATGAGACTAGGAGAGTAGGGCAAAACACTAGTGTGCAACGAGTGGAGTATGCATCGGATTTCCCTTGCTAAGGCGAGGGTTAGAACATCACTTTCGGATGAAGACCTTCATTGGGTGGTGAAAATCGAATTGCTAAATTAGTAAGAAGATTGGTTATAGGAGGACAAACAGATAAGGGTTTAGAAGATGTGAACATAAACTTGCTTACTGCTAATATCCAAAACGCGAAAAATCCTCCCGATTTCAAGCTTCCCGCATTGGAAATGTACGACGGAAAGACCTATCCAATGATTCATCCGATGAGATATATCCATCATATGGAGGTGTTGGGTGCATTTGAGGAAATAAAGGGGTAGTGCTTCCCATTATACTTGATGTGATTGGCGACAATGTGGTTCAGATAGCTGGAGAATGGTTCCATTAGCACGCGGATCGAGTTAGTGGGTAGATTTTTAAGACTGTTCCAAGTTCACGTCTCACAACCAAAGAATGTGATGACATTGGCAAATGTGAAACAAAGGCCCGGGGAGACCTTGAGAAATTATTTAACAAGGTTCAATGCAGTGGTGGCTGCAGTTGATAAGTTGAACCCATCAGTTATTTTGATGACGACAGTGTCTGGAGTCGCGAGAAAACCAACTTCAGGGCTGCACTTAAGAGGGATCCATCAATAGATCTTATTGAGTTTTAATACGAAGATGAGAGATATTTACGTCAGGAGGAAGTTGACGCTGAAGATGAAGCTGAAGATGCCAAAATTTATGCTATGGATGGCAAGGGATCCTCTGCAGCAAGATTTGTAAAAGACAAAGGAAAAAGAGAAGCTGATGATGATTCTAGGGAACTGAAATGACAAAGGAGAGAGACCAAATTCTCTTCCTACTCTGAGCTAACTGAAACATTGGAATGGATATATATAGATACTAGGGGAAAATTCCCTATCGGAAGCCTCCGAGAAGAGAGCCCACTAATTGATAGAAAGGATCTAAATTTTTTTGCATCTTCCATGAGTTGGGCGGACATGAAACGAATGAGTGCTGACACCTTCATGATCTGATAGAAGCATTGGTTCGGAACAACCAACTTCCACAGTACGTGAGGAACAAACTGCGATAGCACAGCCAAAGCAGCCACCACCCACAGTAGATGCTTCAAGGAATGCCCAGGGATCTGGGCTAAGACTAATAATCCCGTAACCAGGATGGATGGGAAGTTAGATCCAAGTGCTACTCTTTGCTTTGGTTTCTTTTTTTCACTTTTCTTTTCGATATTAGCAGTAAAATTAATAATGGTCCCAGACAACTTAGACGTGTGCTAAACCCATATTGGTTCCTAGTCGCGCTCTGAGCCGGATATTTATGATGACTGCTTAGGATAATAATCTTAGACCGCTTGGACATGCACAAAATCTAGATTGGTCCTCAGCCATGCTCTGAGTCGGATGTCTATGATAAACATTTAGGAATTCCGCTTATTTATTTTTTACTTGTTTGCTTTGGTTTAAAATTTGAATTTCGTAAAATACATATTTAATTTGATGACTGATTTTGAACGCCATAGAGTCCCGATGTAAGAGACAGGACCGGAGTGCAAGGTGCAAGTCCCTTTGTCGGAGAGCGAGTGGATGGACTTGTACGATATCGAACACCATAGTGTCCTGACTGAAGAGACGGGATCAGAGTGCATGAAGTAAGTCCCTTCACCGGAGAGTCAGCAGATGGACTTACTTAATCCCCCTTAACTTAATAAGCAAATGATCCGGACAGATCATCCCCCTAAACTGAACCAACAAACGATCTGGAGAGATCATCCCCTAAAACTAAACACTAACCGATCTGGAGAGATCACGCATTAAACTTATCCGAAGAGATCGAACCTTAAAACAAATTTGATTTTGTGAAATGGATTTGAACACCTTATAAATAGAATAGAACGAATAAATCCTGGATAGACACATGATGATTTCGATATATGATGTGATTTTAATATATGATATTATAACTCTGAATTAAATCAGAGTAGTACTGAAGTAAATCCCGGATGAACATGGGACGATTAGAGATGTGTAATGTAATTGGAGACATGTGATGTAATAACTATGAATGAAACCGAAATCATTGTGATATATAGAATACAGTTAGGTAGAGACTAGAGTCTTAGGCTATAACAGGTTTGGAATGACTTGTGATTGACGAAAGAATACATAGAAACTGGACAGTTTGCCAAGGCTAAAAGCCACTGGAAAGCTCAACAATCGAAGTCTTGTTGCTGGAACTTGTTCTGGAGCAAAGCATACCTTTCATTCAAAAGGCGTACTTTGGGGGGCCAGTGTTAACTAGGATTTGAACTAAATATAATTCAATAGTATTTAGAACATTCTGATTAAGTCAAGTCAACTCGAAAGTCGACCGGAAGGCCTAAAAGTGCAACACGAAGAAACATGAGAAGTTTGGCCCAGAATTGCACTAAATCTACGGATCGATACAGATCCGATCCAGTTGGATCCGTACCCATCTGAAATGTTGGCCCGTGGTTCCTTCTAACCACTTGCATTGCACTTCTAAGCCTCTGTTAAGCTTACCTATCAAGTTTGGTAACATTCCAAGCAACCTAGTTCAAGAAGTGATGACTGATTCAAATACTTACCCGCTTTCGAATTGGAGCAACTTAAAATGGACCTACAGAACTCACATGAAATCGGATTGACTTGAAATTTGGAAGGGACGCTTAGAAGACATAAAAGAAGGCTCGCACAAAAAATGAAGTCATTTGGTCAAGCCAATTTAGATCGGCATAAATCCAAACTCATCAGATCATCCGATCCAATTTGGGGTATGCGCCACTATCTGGAATCCATAATATAAGGCCCATACATCCTCGGGAAGCTACATGCAAAGTTATAGATGGATCTCCTCCAAATTGAGCTAGTTTGACGGACTAAATCCGACCCACCTAGGATGGGCCCACCTCATGAGATCCGATTTGGAGACTTTTCTGCTGATGTACATTGCATGTATCAAGTTTCATGTCATTTGGTTAAGTATTGAGTTATTTATGGCTAGATCTCCTACGACCTAGAAGAAGATTCAAAAATAAGTTGAGGGTTTTGGTCACCGCCGATCCGACTCAATTGAGTCATTGCCAATCTAAATACTTAGCTTGGATCCTCATGATATCCAATTTAAAGGCACTCCTACTCATGTACATTTCATGTATAAAGTTTTGTATCATTTGGTTAAGTATTGAGTGAGTTATAGATGGATCTTCTACGAAGGGATAGATTGGGTGATCTTTGAAGATGGGTGATCAAACTAACTCCAAACGACTTGATATTTGGACAGGGTACTAAATTATGGGATAGGAAGACAACCAAATGAAGAAGACTCAAAAATTGCACAACTTTTCTAATCAATACCGGTTCGATTGGATCAGATTGGTACAGATCCAAAAAGTTTGTTCCCAAACCCCCAAACTTTTTGAGCAACCTATGCATGATGACTACAGGCTTTTCGTAAAGTGGGTCTGGCCCAAATGCTCTTTGACCCAAATAAATGCCATTCTATCAGCAATAGTAGAGGGGATCTAATCACTGCTAAAGCTCTGCCATTATTTCTTCACTCTTCTTCTCCCATACAACAGCTATAAACGGACAATTGAGATCCTCCTTTTATCTCTAACAATGGTGGCTTGAGCTAATCTAGGAAAGGAGAATTATATTGTAATCTAAACTCCTTTATAATAGCAGTTGATCAATAAAAAATCTATAAAGTGGACGTAGGCTTCATTAACAGCCGAACCACTATAAAAATCTCTTATCTCTTTACCTTTTCTGCTATTTAGTATTTCTTTCTCTATTTTATTTTCCTTGGTAAACAAGGCTGGTGATTTCATACTCAAACTAGGGCATTGATACATTTTTTAGGTTAACACTTTTCACATGCAAATCACCTGGTAAATAAAGAGTTGAATACTTGAAACAATTCTCATCCAAATCACCTAGCCATTAATGTGTTATATAAGTTGGCAAGGGCGTTGGCTTTCGACGCTGACAAAACATGTACTTTGTGGGCTTCGAATGTGTTGAAGCTGTATAGAAAGATCTGCTTTAGAATATACCATTCGAAAGCGTCCTCTTTGATTAGTGCGGAATCCCATCTTTTAGTGTTTGAGGAAGTCATATTGAACTCGTGTAATTTCTCCTTTATAGGTGTAGATGGTTTCAACCAATTTGAAAGGCTAATATATGCTTTCGAATGGGTTGCTTTGGCAAAACATCCTTCTGGTGAAGGTAAATGAATACGAAACCAATCATTTCGAATGGCTTGGCACATATGCGGAAAACCTGTTATCCATTGCCTTCGAAAGGTACCTTTAACATATTCGTAACTCCTTTATGCATACGAAAGCTAATGTTTCGAAAGGGGTTCAATGAAGCGATAGGATAGCTCTGTCACCTTTCGACTTCTTCGAAAGCTCGTTGCCTATTCAACATTCTGCTGAAGCATCCCTTCAATTTTTTCGAAAGGCTTTGTGATTGTTGTTTCTTTTTGTAAATCCTTCCCTTATATTCTTCATAGTTTTGACAAAGTTATTATGATTTCTGATGATGACAACTATCATTTTTCATGGATCCTCCTTTGTATTCTTAAAGATTTCGATCAAGTCGGAGTGGTTTTTGATGATAATATTGACAATGATGAAGGTGTCTTCTTAATGTCTAGGAGGCCTCTTTCTAACCTTGTCGAATGCCTTGCTCAATGCTTACAGAAACCATCCTACTGCCTTCGGAACCTCACTAATGCTATTGCTCCTTCTTTCATACTTTCACTCTTGAGAACGTTTTATGAATAACACTTAGCCCCCTAGTATGAAAGAAGCTTTTGTTCTTTAGGACAAAATTCCAAGAATTTCCTTCAAACTGCTCAAACTTCAATGGAATTTCTTTCTTATTTTTCCTTCAAAAAAGATAATAACTTCTGTTAGGATCATAACTTGGCATTGATGGGTAACTCTAAATTTTAAAACTAAGATTCAAGATACTATCTGCTAATATTATTGGGTAGAGTACTCAGAAAAAATGCATTACCAAACCCTTTTTTAGTATGAATAATAGAAATATGGGACAATATCACCTGGTCAGCAGACGTTGGTTTAAGTAAATGAACCTTTCAAGAAAGCTATCATACGCTCTGAATCCTCTTTCCTTGGGTTAAGTTTTCTTCAGCTAGTGGGTATTAATTTCTTGCTTTAGGTGGCTTTACTTCACCTGCTTTAGGTGGCTTTACTTCGCCTTTCTGCTATAATTTTACTTTCATCCCTACATTATATGTTAGTAACTTTCATTCATTTATTGAGAAATTAGCAGATAGTTTGATACTGATGCTGGTTGATAATATGAAGATTAGAAGGCTTTCTTTTCCTTTTATCCCATCCTCCAATGGAAGCCTGTTTGAATCGGGAAAATCTTATTTAAAACTCAATCCAAAAATTCAATAGGAAATCCATAGATAATCATGAAAATTCAATAAGGAAATCGAGAATTAATAAAACCAGAGGTTCAATAAGAAATCATCACGACAATCCAAAAAAATAAAATACGCAAATCATCATAAAAATCAATAAGGAAAGTTAGAGTTCGGAAATTCAATATAAAAAGAAATAAGGAAATTGAAAATTCACAAAGTAAGGAATTTATTTAGAAATTTGTTAGGATCTCATCTAGCAAATAGACCACTTAAAATTTTTATTCACTATAAAGCACAAGATCAAAAAACTGTCTAGTAAGGGTAATCTAAGTAGTCCTAAACAAAAGATCATTAAGCTTACCTAGCTCTAATTCTAAAGTTCTACCTTAAATACTATGCCAGAGATTTATTTAAAACTCCTACCTTGAATAGCAATGGGGATTCTCATTATTCCAAGGAGAGTATCTTATTAATAGATGTGTAGTTCCTTAAATGCCTGTAAGTTAGTAGTATTATTGTTATATTGGAGCCGAGTAGTTCCGTAAAGTTATGCAATCATTCGAAATAGTAGTTCTATAATACCAGTCAGCTATTCGGAGTAGTAGTTCCGTAAGACCAGTCAACCGTTCAGTAGATAGTTCCATTCAGCTGTTCATCTTTTTAGCGTTCAACTATTTAGCAGGTAGTTCCGTTTGTATGGCTGGTCGTTCAGCAGTGCAAACTCCGTTTGACTAGTTGGTCGTTCAGTAGTGCAAGTTCCATCCTACTGCTTGGTCGTTCAACAGTGTAATGGTCCAAATAACTTATTAATAAAAATAATATATAGACTCTCTTTTCTTAAAGGGTTACCTTATTTCTAAGGATTAGAAGTGGTTTACTTAATCTATTCTTCAAATGAAGTCACCTTTATCCCTGTAGTAAAAATTGATTATTCTTTTTGTATAGATCTTTGTTTTCCATTTCAAATTGCGGATCTCTTTATCCATTGAAGATTGCTAGCTGATACTTTGTCCTTCTTAATTATGATCATTGATATCTTATCCATTCCTGTTTATAGCGTAGGATAGTTTCATCCTTTTTCCTTTGTCTGTAATCGTTTTTTCGAGATTCATCTTTGTTTTAGATGGTGGTTAACTTTATCCTTTGACCCTTTATTCCTTTGAGTCCTGAATTTTATTTTGAGATGCAAACTTCTTTGTCCTTCTTTGTCTATTTGGTGCCCCCCCGGGCTTCCCCTGATTCCAAGGGTTACGACGTATGTTGGATTGACGTTCCTCTTAAAGGTTGCTAGTGGGTGCTAGACCTAACCCTCCCTCTAAGAGGCGAACTAGATGTTAGAGGTTTTTACCCTCTCTCTAGGAGGTGCTATGTAATAGCGTCGTAGGCATTTGTCCCTTGTAACATCCCCCTGCTTGGAGGCCCAAGACTAACAGCTATGGATGTTGCAGTTATCCATCGTTATTAATCTTCAGCGACCAAATACGGCGGTGCTAGATATAATGATACACAGATCACAGAAATATGGAAACAATTTAACAGTTCAAAAACATATTTCCAAATTTCATTCAGAACCTTCGATGTTCGTTACATAACCCCCAAAATGTTAACCACGTGCAGCAAAATATAATTATTACAAATACGCCAAGAGCGACATATGAGGATGCCCACTTGGTAGATCAGAGTATATAATAAGGCTAATAAATCTGCCTTTACAACAAATCACGTAGCGGAAAAGAAAAACTCTAACAACTATCTGCCTCCTGTATGCCTCCAGAAGCTTTATCCGTCTAAGAAGAAAACCTGTAAACTTTAATTCTCAATCTACTCAAAATCAATTGGGTACCCGAGAGTTTAAGATGAAAACAAAAACTTCGAGTCAGACATAAAGTCTGGTATGAATAATAATCTAACATCTCATTCCTTTTAGATATCTAGTGAGACCACACCGCTTAGCGGAACAGCACTAATATCCTAAAACTTTTATAAAATGATATTCTGTACTCCTGCATCCATAAGATTTAATACATACATTTTCAAAATATTTTGATGATATGCATACTTGAAAACATTTAGGATTTCTCCATCCCCTATTAGATTTTAATTTGCCTCAAAGAGCGACTTTCCATCCTACATTCATTTTACTTAATCGGATGTGGACTATCCATCTCACATCTCATAGTTTTCCTAAGATGACTATAAACCCTTCATTATACATATGGAGACTATCCGTCCCCAACATCATGTTGACTATCCATCAGCCATCCCATAGTTTTCCCAAGATTACTATGAACCCTTCTTCAATCAAATTGAGACTATCCATCTCCAACTTGATGTTGACTATCCATCATACATCCCATAGTTTTCCCAGGATTACTATGAACACTTCTTCAATCATATTCCAACTTAATGTTGACTATCCATCATACATCCCATAGTTTTCACAGGATTACTATGAACCCATCACTTGACCATTTAACTCATGTTATCCACATAAATCTAATTATCTCATGCTATCCACATGATTAACCTATTGCCATTAGTTTCCCTAATTTAGGTTATATCCATTTATAATTTACATTAGTATCCCCATTGTTTGTCAAAACCTATAAGTGTTGATATCCCCAACTATTATGTTGAACTCATTAAACCCACTCCTGTATCCCCAAAGTTAAACAACATTTATTTTATAAGGTTAAAAGAAAACAATTTTTCAACCCCTTCGAAAGTATCCCCTCTGAAAGCTTTGCTTTCGACCCTTTCGAAAGCAACCTTTTGACCCCTTCGAAAGCATAAACCATAAATTTTAGAAGAATAGGTTCCAACTTTTATAATACTTTAAAACCCCTCCTTCGAAACCTTTCGACTTAGTTGAAGTATCATTAAGTAAGAGTGGAAGCCTAACTTCCAAACCATTTGTATGTAAACCTTTCGAGAGCATTGGAAATCAATCCTTTCGAGACCATTGGAAAGCAAACCTTTCGAAAGCTTACTGGGTTCAATTTAAAACATGTGGAAAATCTTCTTTTAGAAACCTTTCGACTTCATTGGAAGCAACCTTTCGCTTTGTCAAGAGCTCTGCTTCGAAAGCTTTGGTCATACTTCAATTAGAAAATAAGGGTAAATAACCTAAGTCGAAAGCTCTTTTTCGAAATCATGGAGAAGCGGCTAATTTTAAAACAAGTAAACCTTTCAACCCTGTTGGAAGGTTCAAATCAAAAAAAAAGCGGCAGTAACCTTTCGACCATGTCGAAAGGTTTCAAAACAAAATAGTGATAAAATAGCAGTAACTTTCGACTGTGTCAAAATATTTAAAACCTTTATTTTAAACATTTGATCTAGTTGAAAACAACAAAGTCGAAAGCTCTTATTCCAAAGAAAAGTGGGCGACTCTTTTGGTTCATAAAACAAACATACTCCAACCTCTTTAGCAACCAAACTTTCGACTAAGTACCCTTCGACCTTGTTCAATTCATTATGTACCAAGAAACTTGATACCATATGCATTGGTTTGACCTTGTCGAAAGCTATAACCTTTCGATTGTGTCGGAAGGTCTAAGTCGGAAGGTTTGATGCCTAAAATGGCTGAAATATGCTAAAAGCATGATTTCCTTGTTTTTAACTTAAAGAATATAACTTTTCAACTAACCTACCTTTGTTTATCAAATTCTAATTGGTTAACAATTACTTTTCTGAAAAATGCTGCCACTAATTTTAGAATTAAATAATAATTTTATTTTAAAAAATGCCCTTCCCCATAAGTAAATATATAAAACATTTAAGTCTCATACCTTAAATAATTTTATATATTCATCGAATCACTTAGAAAAATCTAGAGAAAATCTTTTTCAATTTTTTTATCAACAAATAAAAATTTCAAACCGAAATAATTATTATTTTAGCCGTAAATAATTTATAATCCAATAAACCATTTTCTTCACTAGAAAATTAATACAAAATCCACATTAATTCAGAAAATTATGGAAATTGAAACCCATCTCCAAAATAATGTTTTCTACAACATAAAATTTTCCCATAGAATTTAGAAATAATTTTATCTCGGTTTTACCCTAAAACCATGTGTATCTCCATTTTAGCAAACATGCTTAATCCACATAAATCACGATTCAAGCATATCCTTATTCAGTATATCATAAAAATAGATTTACTCTAAAATCCAAAACCATATGATCATAAAACTAAAATAGAGATGTCAAAATTATTATTCATCGTAGAGTAGATAAGGAAATTGAAGTTTGGTTGAGATTGATTCCTTCTAACTCGAATCCTAAGCTTTAAGTTGATTTTTTCTCTTCTCTTCTTTCTTCCTAATGGCCGGCCTTGCTTCTCACGGTTATAAAATTTTATTTTGAGTAAAATGAACATGTATGACTAAGAAAGATAGTATAAGGGTGCAAAATATGGCCGCCTATTTACCCTAATGCCCTTGTGTTCAATTAGTTAACCATTTATATATGTTCATTATATTTTTAATAAGCACGGTTATCTAATTATTTAATCAACCTCAATCTCCTTATCTACATTATTCTATTTAATTTATTCTAATTAAATCTACTGAATAATGTTAATAAAATTAGGGGTGTTGCAGACTCTCCTCCTTAATGAATTTTGTCCTCGAAATTAAGTACGGACTAATTAGCAAACACTACAATCATTTGTAACATCTCTTAGCAACCATACTAGCCTACCAGTCTAGCTACAATCTATATAAATCTAATATAGACATACCATCAAAGCAGATCAGGATAAGCCTCTCGAATCATGTCTTCTGTTTTCCAAGTACAGTCTTTCTCGTTGTCGCTCTACTGTATTTTCACTAACTTGACTGTCTTGGTCCTCATTCTCTTCTCATCCCTCGCTACAATCCGAACTGGGTGTCTAACAAAAGTCAAATCATGCTCTTCTACCAAATCTTCCAACTCTGTCTTAGGAATGGTAGACTCTAGATCATGTACATACTTATGAAGATGAGATACATGGAAAACATTATGGACACCTACCAAACTGCCAGGCAATTCTACTAAGTATACGAGCTTTCCAATCCATTCTATAATCTGGAATGGTCCAACATATCTTGGGGCCAGATTTCTCGACTTTCCAAACCGTACCACACCCTTCATAGGTGATACTTTAATGAATACCCTGTCTCCTACTGAGAACTCTAGTTCTTTACGCCTCTTAAGTCTATAACTCTTCTACTCGGATCGAGCTTCCTTCATCCATCCTCGTATTAAATCAATCTTTTCTTACGCCTCTCTAACCAAATCTGGACCTAAGACCAATCTGTCTCTAGTCTCCAACCAACATTTTGGCGATTTGCATGGTCTTCCATATAAAGCTTCAAAAGGCGCCATTCCTATACTAGTCTGATAACTATTATTATATGAAAACTCAATCAAATGTAAGTGATCTTCCCAAGATCCACCAAAGTCCAATACACAAGCTCTCAATAAATCCTCGAGTACCTTGTTGACCCTCTATGTCTGCCTATCCGTTTGTGGGTGATAAGCTGTACTTGTCTTGAGCTTGGTACCTAATACCTCTTGTAGACTCCTCCAAAATTCACTAGTGAATAATGCGTCCCTGTCGCTGACTAAGCTACTAGGAATCCCATGAAGTCTAACTATGTTCTTCATGAACAACTTGGCCAACAAAGGTGTCGTTCTGGTTGAATTTACCGGAATGAAATGGACACTCTTGGTCAGCCTGTCCACAATAACCCTTATGCTTTCATTTCCTCTCCTTGACCTTGGAAACCCATCTATAAAATCCATCGATATCGAATCCCATTTCCAGACTAGAATATCTAAAGGCTGAAGTAACCCGCTTGGCTTCTAATGTTCGGCTTTCACTTGTTGACAATTTACGCACTACCTAACCCACAAGCCAACATCCCTCTTCATGCCTTCCCAATAGAAGCTCCTTTTCATGTCTTGATACATCATGGTCCCTCCAGGATGAATCGTAAACTTCGAACGATGATATTCCTTTAGAAATTCCCTCCTTAAGTTCTTTACATTCAGAACGCACAATCGTCCCTTCTTTCTCAACCATCCTCTTTGGTCAAGACTAAAATCCTTTAGGTCATCAATCTCTGATCCTTCCTCAAGCCTTCTAATCCTCTCGACTAAAACTGGATCTTCCCTTTGCTTAGAAGCTGTCCTCTCGATCAGCACTGGTTGAACTTCTAAACAAGATAACATGGTGGTACCCTGACTAGAACTAGCAGTAGACCTCAACTTCACACCACAACTGGCTAAAGCTTCGAGATCCTTCCATTCTGCCAACATCGCAAACACCACATTCTGATGTTTTCTACTGAGAGCATCTGCCACCTTATTTCCCTTTCCAAGAGTATACTCTATACTGAAATCATAAGCAGCCAAAAATTCCAACCTCCTCTGTTGCTTCATATTTAACTCCTTTTGAGAGAATAAATACTTTAATGATTTAGATCAGTAAATAACTCAGATCTCTCTCCCAAAAGATAACGCCTCCAAATATTCGAGGCAAAAATCACCGCAGCTAACTTCAAGTCATGAGTAGGATATCTTACATTATGAGGTCTAATCTGCCTAGATGCGTAAGCAATAACTTTGCGGTTCTACATCAACACTGCTCCCAATCCAATGCCATATGCATCAGTGTATACTACCAACCCTTGGTTACCATCTGGAACTACTAACACAAGCGTATTGGTTAACAAATGCTTTAACTTAAGGAATGCTTCCTCACATTTTCTGGATCAAATGAACTTCACATCCTTCTTGGTCAACTTAGTTAAAGGCACTGCTATCCGCGAGAAATCCTTAATGAATCTCCGGTAATAGCCAGCAAGTCCAAGAAAACTCCTGATCTCAGTTACCGTCTCTGGCCTTTTCCAATTATTGAGAGCTTCGATCTTAACTGGATCGACTGAAAATCCCTCCTCTGAAACCACATGACCAAGAAACTTAACCTCTTTCTTCCAAAAGTTTGGAAAACTTCGCCTTTAGCTGATTCTGCCTTAGCGTCTCCAACACCACTCTAAGATGAACCTCATGCTCCTTTCCATCTTTATAGTGCACCAAAATGTCATCTATAAATACCAATACGAAGCTATCCAAGTGTTCTCGAAAAACCCGGTTCATCAAATCAAGAAAAAAGTAAGCGCATTAGTCAATCCAAATGGCATCACCAACCACTCATACGATCCATATCTAGTCTGAAATGCCATCAAAGGAATGTTATCCTCTGCCACCCTCAATTGATGGAACCCCATCGCCAAATCTAATTGGGAAAATACTCTGGCTCCACTGAACTGCTCAAACAGATCATCTATCCTTGGCAGAGGGTACCTACTCTTGATCGTCCTTTCGTTTAACTTAGGAGAGTCAGTGCACATTCTCAACGACCCATCTGGTTTCTTCACAAACACCGTGGCTGCTCTCCAAGGCGAACTGCTTGGTCTGATAAAATTCCTTCCCCCTAGATCCACTAACCGCAACTTCAATTCCTTCATCTCTGTCCGTGTCATCCTGCTAGGTGGTCTACTGAAACGTTCAGCTCCCGATAGAAGGTCTATCTGAAACTCAACAGCTCGTTTTGGGGGTAGTCCAGTAACCGGCTCAAATACATCTGCAAATTCTCTCGCTACACGCACCTAACTAAGCTCATCTCCAACCTCCATGGCACTTAATAAAGCACCAACACTTCTACTAAAATTCTCCACCGAGAAGATGATTCAGTTATGACTATCTGGGTGCCTCAATGATATTTCTCGATCTTGGCAAAATATCCTAGCCTCATACTTACCCAACCAATCCATACCCAAAATGATCCAGAAATCTATGAAATCATAAACATGAAATCAATTTCTAACTGGTCACATCTCATCCTAAGAGTTGCATACCCTCCTACTAGATTCATAACCCTTAAGGAAGTAATAAGGTATGTAGGTTCTATACATAACCTATCAACCAAATACTGAGATATAAATGAATGTGATGCTCCGGGATCAAACAATACCCTAACTGGTATGCTATGAATCAAAAGTGTACCTTCCATCACCGACTTTCCTTTCTCAACAGCAGTTGATTTAGAAGATGATGGTTCCAAAGCAAAGACCTTTCATTTTCCTGCCTTGGCAGCTTCAGGACGCTTGTTCTTGTAATGCCCCATACGGTTGCAATTATAGCATTGCACATTCTGCTTCCGTACAACCAACCTGCCATCTCCCGAGCAGTACTCATTTGCATAGTGATCCTTCTTATCACACTTATGGCAAACTATATCTGCTTTCCTTTTCTTCGCTTCTCCTTCTTTCTAAGCGCCCTTCTTCTTGAAAAACTTCCTCTTCTTCCCCAGAGGACCTTGGGATTCAATTGGCTTCTCTCTAACTAAAATAGAAAGCATTTCCTCATGGAGAATGGCCATCTCCACCACTACATTAGAAGGATCTCGGATATGGGCAATAGTCGTTCTGCCTAGCTCTAGCCTTAATCCCCTAATGAATCTCTCATTCCTTCTGACATCTGTGTCAAACAAAGCATAACCACATCAAGATAGCTCGCCAAACTTAGCAGCATACTCGATCACAGACATATCTCCTTGGACAAGATCCATAAACTTCCTCATTAATGCTAAATTGGCAACCTCGGACAATAACCTCTGCTAAAACCTTCTCCTAAAATCAGCCAATGTAAGCTCTTCTTTTGGAACTCCAGCTGTCACACTATTCCACAATGAGGCGCTAACCCTTGCAACTGTCTAGAGGCTAGCCTTCTCTTCTCTCCATCCCTCAAGCCTAAATCAGTAAAGATCCTTTCACAGTTCAACAACTAGTTCTCAACTTCAACTGCATCTTCTATTCTAACAAAACGACTTCCCACCAAGACTGATGTAGTCTCGGCTTAGCTTAGCATAATTATATCCAACTGGAACTACAAGATTAGCTCCTCCAACATTACCAGCTGCTCCTACTTGTAAAATATTACCCAATAACTGAAACACCATCCCCGCATCCACTGGCGGATTTCCAACACCTACATTGGACTCATCATTTTGGTTAGCATTAGCCTGTCGACTTTGGTTCCTCCGGATATTAGGTCGAGCATTTCCGTTGGTTGTGGTGATTCCTCCACCTAGATTTCCTCTTCCATTTCCTACCTCCATATCTTCTTTGTCGTATCTCCGCATATGAGCCTTAGTAAGATACAGAAGAATAGTCTAAGAGAGAGGGGAATACGTATGTAGATATATGCATATATATCAAATACAAGTACGTTACTATAGCGTTAACCCAAACCCCGATCTTATTTTCAAATTAATTGGATTATGTATCAAAAAGCTTTTAGATTTAACTTTTCTTTTAAAGTTTTATAAATCTATGCTTCGATACCAACTTGTAACATCTCCCTACTTGATGGCCCAAAAATAATGGCTATGGATGCTACAATCATCCATAGTTATTAATCATCGGCGACCAAATACAGCGGTGCTAGATACATTGATACAGAGATCATAGAAATCTGGAAACAATTTAACAAATCAAAAACATATTTCCAAATTTCATTCAGAACCTTCAATGTTCAATACATAACCCCCAAAAAGTTAACCACTATTAGCAAAATATAATTATTACAAATACGCCAAGAGCGACATATGAGGATGCCCCCTTGGTAGAGCATAGTATATAATAAGCCTAATATATCTGCCTTTACAACAAATCACACAACGGAAAAGAAAAACTCTAACAACTATTTGCCTCCTGCATGCCTCCGGAAGCTTTATTCGTCTAAGAAGAAAACCTGTAAACCTTAAATCTCAAACTACTCAAAATCAATTGAGTACCCGAGAGTTTAAGGAGAAAACAAAAACTTCGAGTCAGACATAAAGCTTGATTTGAATAATAATCTAACATCTCATTCCTTTTAGATATCTAGTGAGACCATGCCGCTTAGCGTAACGACACTAATATCCCAAAACTTTTATAAAACGATATTTTGTACTCCTGCATCCACAAGAGTTAAAACATACATTTTCAAAATATTTTGATGATATGCATACTTGCAAACATTTAGGATTTCCCCATCCCACATTAGATTAATTTTAATTAATCAGATGTGGACTATCCATCTCACATCTTATAGTTTTCCTAGGATGACTATAAACACTTCATTATACATATGGAGACTATTCATCCCCAACATGATGTTGACTATCCATCAGCCATCCCATAGTTTTCCCATATGAACCCTTCTTTAATCATATGGAGACTATCCATCTCCAACATGATGTTGAACTATCCATCATACATCTCATAGTTTTCCCAAGATTACTATGAACCCATATTCAATTATATGGAGACTATCCGTCTCTAACTTGATGTTGACTATCCATCATACATCCCATAATTTTCCCAGGATTACTATAAACCCATCAATTGACCATTTAACTCATGTTATCCAATTGATTTATTTATCTCATGTTTTCCACATGATTAACCTATTGCCATTAGTATCCCTAATTTAGGTTATATCCATTTATAATTTACATTAGTACCCCTAATGATTGTCAAAACCTATAAGTCTCTATATCCCTAACTATTGTGTTGAACTCCTTAAACCCACCCTGGTATCCCCAAGGTTAAACAACATTTATTTTATAAGGTTAAAAGAAAACAAATTTTCAACCCCTTCGAAAGCTTTGCTTTCGACCCTTTAGAAAGCAACCTTTTGACCGCTTCGAAAGCATAAACCATAAATTTTTAGAACAATAGGTTCCAAACTTCATAATACTTTAAAAACCATCCTTCGAAACCTGTTGACTTAGTTGAAGTATCATTAAGTAAGAGTGGAAGCCTAACTTCCAAACCATTTGTAAGCAAACCTTTCAAAAGCATTGGAAATCAAACCTTTTGAGACCATTGGAAAGCAAACCTTTCGAAACCATTCAACATTTTAAACATAAACCTTTCGAATGCTTACTGGGTTTAATTTAAAACATGAGGAAAATATTCTTTTAAAAACCTTTCGACTTCATTGGAAGCAACCTTTCAACTTTGTCAAGAGCTCTACTTCGAAAACTTTGGTCATACTTCAATTAGAAAACATGGGTAAATCACCTAAGTCGAAAGATCTCTTTCGAAATGATGGAGAAGCGACTAATTTTAAAGCAAGTCAACAATTCAACCTTGTCAGAAGGTTCAAATCAAAACAAAACAAAAGCGGCAGTAACCTTTCGACTGTGCCGAAAGGTTTCAATACAAAATAGTGATAAAACAGCAGTAACCTTTTGATTGTGTCAAAAGGTTTTAAACCTTTATTTTAAATATTTGACCTA
Organism: Allium fistulosum; assembly: GCA_030737815.1. Classification (NCBI taxonomy): domain Eukaryota; kingdom Viridiplantae; phylum Streptophyta; class Magnoliopsida; order Asparagales; family Amaryllidaceae; genus Allium; species Allium fistulosum. Next base: position 511,705,845 of record CM060907.1, on the reverse strand, counting down.
GTCGAAAGCAACCAAGTTGAAAGCTCTTATTCGAAAGCAAAACAGGCGACTCTTTTGTTTCATAAAACAAACATAATCCAACGTCTTTGGCAACCAACCCTTCGACTAAGTACCCTTCGACCTTATTCAATTCATTATGTACCAAGTAACTTGATACCATATGTATTGGTTTGACCTTGTCGAAAGCTATAACTTTTTGACCATGTCGGAAGGTCTGGGTTGGAAGTTTTGATGCCTAAAATGGCTGAAACATACTAAAAGCATGATTTTCTTGTTTTTAACTTAAAGAAAATAACTTTTCAACCAACCTGCCTTTGTTTATCAAATTCTCATTGGTTAACAATTACTTTTCAGAAAAATGCTGCCACTAATTTTAGAATTAAATAAAAAATTTATTTATAAAATGCCCCTTCTCCGTAATTAAATATATAAAACATTTAAGTCCTATACCTTAAATACTTTTATATATTCATCGTATCACTTAGGAAAAATCTAAAAAAATCCTAGAAAATCAATTTTAATATGTTTTCCAACATATAAAAATTTCAAACCCAAATAATAATTATTTTAGCCGTAAATAATTTATAACCCAATAAATCATTTTCTGCACTAGAAAATTAATATAAAAATCCATATTAATTCATAAAATTATGGAAATCGAAAACCATCTCCAAAATTATGTTTTCTACAACATAAAATTTTCCCATAGCATTTAGAAATCATTTTTATCTCGGTTTTACCATAAAACCATGTGTATCTCCTTTTTTAGCAAACTTGCTTAATCCATATAAATCACGATTAAAGCATATCCTCATTCAGTATATCATAAAAATTGATTTACTCTAAAATCCGAAACCATATGATCATAAAACTAAAATAGCGATGTAGAAATTATTATTCAACGTGGAGTAGATAAGGAAATTGAAGTTTGGTTGAGATTGATTCCTTATAACTTGAATCCTAAGCTTTAAGTTGATTTTTTCTCTTCTCTTCTTTCTTCCTAATGGCCGGCCTTTCTTCTCACGGTTATAAAATTTTATTTTGAGTAAAATGAACGTGTATGACTAAGAAAGATAGTAAAAGAGTGAGAAATATGGCCGGCTATTTACCCTAATGCCATTGTGTTCAATTACTTAACCATTTATATATGTTCATTATATTTTTAATAAGCACAGCCATCTAATTCATTAATCAACCTCAATCTCCTTATCTGCATTATTCTATTTAATTATTCTAATTAAATCTCCTGAATAATGTTAATAAAATTATGGATGTTACATCCCTCCCTCTAGGAGGTGCTACGGAATAGCATCTTCGGCTTTTGTCCCTCTCTCTCTAGGAGTTGCTACGGAATAACATCGTAGGCTTTAAAACTGGTATATGAAAATCATTTTCGACCAATTAAATTGTCTATAAAAACCCTTTTAAATATCAGTTTTCTTTTTTGTCATAGAGTCTCTTTTAAGAGAAAGAAAAAATCTTGTAAACAAACCCTTCTAATATATTGAAGGATTACTTTCTGAAAAAGAGTTTGGATGTGCAGATCCTTTTGATAAAAGAATCTTTTCATAATGCTGCCTTCTGCAAGGTTGTTCAAACTTTCCTCATAGTAGAGACAAGGATCTCAAATAAGAGACTAGAATGTCATGATTCATGAATCAATAGTCTTTTAATCGAGAATAGGATTCTCTAATCAGAGTTTTTGTCAATGAACTTTTAATAGCTTTAAAACATTTTTTGAAAAAGCATGAATAAGCTTCTCCTCGCCAATGGTTTTTAGAAAACTTTGAAATATTGGAATCGCTTAGTTAGAAATCCTTGGTGCGCATTTACGAATGCCAAATAATATTCTTTGAAGATTATGTAGGTTTGCCTCTAAAATAAACGAATACTTAATTTCCCTTATTTACAGGGTAATTAGAGATAATCCTTTTAGACTTTTGAAATCAGCTTTCTTGAAAACATATTTAGGAATGTTCTCCCAAACGGTAGAATACCCAATTGAAAATAGAATCAGTGTACATAGTATATATGGTTATGCTTCCTCAGGTTTTACTTAGTAAAAATAACTGTCTTTTCACGATTCTAAAAAGCCATTATAACAACCCGCATATTTTACGATTGTATATTTAAATGTTTTATTTAAATGTAGAATCATTAATAGGATTAAAGTCCGAAAAGCTACTTTTTGTAAACAGTCGAATTGAGACTCGAGACAACTTCCATTGAGTCCAAAACGGCGTTTGCGATTTTTTTAAGTATAAACATCGATATATTTGAAGTAAGATGAATTTTGCTATTTTCTATTGGGCTTTGGGTTTCACCCCAACTCACTCTATAACCTAGTTCAGCCCCCTCCTCTCCTCTTCACTTCATTTCTATTTTTCTTAAACACCCAAGCAAAACTGAAAATGGGGGAAGAGTATAGGAATTAGAATTCCTAAGCCCTAATCTTCTTTGCAAATACAAATTCTTGCTCCAAAATTCAAAGAGAAGCTATGGTAAGCATCTCCAACTCCTCCTCCATCTATCTCTCTCTCCAATTTCAGAAAATTCCTAAACCCTAACTTAGGAAATTCTTGTTTTGATCTTAGTTTAGAGCTTGTAGAGTTGAAGTGAAGAGTGGTTGATCTTCTCCTTGTGTTTGAGCTTCTTATCATTTGTTTTTGAGTTAAAATGGTGAGTTCTTTAACTCACATCTATGTCTATAGCTATCTTTGTTGTTAGGTATGAATTCCTAACACTTGTGCATATTCATTTGCTTTTGATTTGAATTGATTTGGTGTATATTTCAATTTTTGGTGTTTTGAAGTCAAAACTTTGAAAATCCTAGCTTTGATTTGTGAACATGTTTTTGGTGGTGAATTGGAGAGCCTATAGGGCTGGGTTGTCGATTGGCAAAAGCCCCTAAAGTCCACTGCTCGACCGGTTGCAAATGGTGAGAGTTTGCTCTTCCATTTGATAGGCTGGAAAATAGTTTCAGCTACAGCCAGTCGACTGGCCCCCTACAGTTAGTCGATTGACTGCAAGGTCTGAAAACTCTCGGGTTCTGGTTCAGTCGACTGACTGCAGATGGCCAGTAGACTGACCTGCTTGATTTTGCCTATTTTGCCTATTTAGCTTGAGGATCCAACTTTTATCGATTCGTGACTATCCGATTTATTGTTTTAATTTATTATTGCCTTTGATGACTTCTTTTTCAGGATTTTTGAGAATATCCATTTTGATGGATTCGGTATCGATTTCTTTAGATTTAATTCACATCTTCGAATGTGGATTTTTGGTGATCGATTGTTTCTACAATCATTTTGTGATTTTTCACTTCTAAATACAAAGGTTTCTATACTAGCAGTAAATATTAAATCTCTTTTACAAAGATGATTTCAACTCTATTTTTAATACAAAGCTCGTTTATAAAACCATTTTCTAATCTATTAGTATATACAAAACTTTACCTCATTCGTATGAGAAATCTAATTAAACGGCTTAGCAAAACAAGTGGTATGAAACGCTTGCGTTTACTTTGCCGGTTAATTCCTGGACTTGTTCGATTGAACTCTTGTGACAATTTTCGAGTGAGAATCTACAATTTGTTCGTAAATATTTAATTTAAGCTAGTGGTTATGGGACATGAAGCTAAACTCATATATTTACTAGCTTAGTGTAATCGACACTTTTATTGATCGATAATGATCATTTTGCGATTTAGACTAGCGATGTGCGATGTCTATTTGTTTCTTTGGGGATTACAATCCCTGTTTGTGGAACTTCGGTTCAATTTGGCGGGGTAGCGACCCATGGTCTTCGCGCCGTTTGTGGAGCTTCGGCTCAAAATTTATGGTTAGCGACCAAGGAATAGCGTTCCGTTTATGATACACGTGCTGGTGAGTTTTCATGCTCTCGTTTGTGATAGGCCTCCCCCTTTTGTGATTTCTGGATTTCTAATTGATGATTTCTAGAATTTGTGTTTCACTAACTTTTGCGATTGGCATTAATATGTTTGTCAATATTTGTAGTTTGGCGAATAAAATTTATAAAATGATATTCTTTTTGGTGCTTTGAGATTCTTGAGATATCGTATTATTTTGTTGTTGTATAAATTATATTTGTCCTGGTATGACATTATTGTTATCATACGTTCTTATTATATCTCTGCTCGTATCTCATTTCTTTAATGATAATTATAGCTAGACTGATGCGTTTATTATTTTCTTATTAAATAATACTCTGGTCAGACGAGATGTTGCAGGTGCTTCTGCTTGACTCCTCATCTGGGATCATCTTCTGACTTTTGTCTAACTACATTACATTTGTAGTTTTTATTGTTATACATTTGAGATATAGACTCAATGATGTATACTTATTCTTTTGTCTTGCACTTGTAACTATTCTTTTGGGATATTGTGGATCTTATTTGACCACTACTCTGATGTACACCTTTTTGTGTTATATATTCATATCTGTTTCCACCTTCGAGATATGAACGTCTGTGACTGATTTATGTTATGTTTATTTCTATATTTGTTTCCGAAGGCCCACTTAGCCACTGTGTGGTAGCTTTGAGTTTGTATCAGTATGTCGAATTTCCTCTTGAAACGAAATGCATGTTATACTATCTGACATATCGGTACTCGCACAAGGAAATTACACAGATGGTCGCTTTTCAACAGCCTCATTCTTCGCACTAGTTGACGGCATTACCCAGTAGTGTCCTTGGCTAGCGTGAGCATAGAGGTGGGGCGTCACAGCCATGATGCATGGTTTAATAGACTTTCACGAATAAGGGCATGCTTTTCCCAAGAACCACTTCTTTTGGGTGATTTTTAGATATTTACCTTTCATGAGTTTACAATTGAAGCTTCGATGATAATCCAAAGTTCCATGGGAGTAGTTCTTTGCTACCCATTAAATCAAGGATGAGGTTCTATAAATTTGCGGGGCTTCAAGAGTCTATTGAAAGCCACAGACTGGTTTTGTTTTTACCTGTAATGTCACTCGAATTTTATATTAATACATGACCAATTTTACGCACAAATCAAAGTATAAATCAAAGTACAAATCAAGTTAGAAAGTTATGAAAAAAGAAAAATCCATAGTTGAATTAATGCCACAAGAATTCATGGTTTGATGGGGGTCCAAACTTGAGGTTGCTAAGCTGCTTCCTTCTCGTAGGAATAGTTGGGCTTTGAATACTTGAGCTATCCTCTTTAGAATGAGATATCCTCTAAACTTTCTTAATTTACTCTATTAGGAATCCTGACCTAATCATACCTTGAATTGTTTCTGCTAAAATGTGGCATTAGTCGGTTTCATTTCCATTTGATTTATGGTAATCGCAATAACTACTTCCTTCATTTGGTTCAGGAAAGTTTCGGTTCCTATAAGGAATAGGAAAATTTTCATTTTCCTCCACCATGGCGAATATGTGGGAGAGGGGCTTGTCTAGGACTACATAATTGAATTCAAACATCTCATTTCGACTCCCCTTTTGGTTTTCATTTTTTTCTCGGTCACTTGTCGAGATACCTAAAGTCGGACATTCCTTCTTTATGTTTTTAATGAGATTTTCTCATAGCATGATGCATTTCATCCATTTGAATAAACTTTTCAGCTTGGAGATAGAAATGTTGTAGACCCTTACACCCATGAATATGAAGTTCCTTCTAAAAAGGAGTTTGTTTGATTAGCCCAGAGCGAACTGCCACTAGTTTTTCTCCATCCGTTGTGTTTTTGGCCTTTAATGCCTCTATATTGAATCTTTTAATGTATTCGCCAAGCATTTCCTCTGGCCTTTGTTTCATGTCAACTAACATGTAAGAATCTATTATTCGGTCTTAAATACGTGATATTGTGCTACGAATTCATAGGAGAATTGTTCCCAGAAGTTGATAGTTCCTTTTGATAGTGCATATACCATTTGACAGCTATTACTTGGAAAATGACGGTGAAGTGTTGACATTAAACAAGCCCAAGAGCATTATATAAGTCCATCCAACTTCCAAAAGCTACAAGGTGATTATTTTGATCAATAGTTCCATCATATTTTAGTAGGGGCATTTGAATGTGAGGAGAGATGCTAACTGCCATTATTTCTTATGAAAAAGGTTCCTTCTACAAGATAACATATTTCTCTAGTTTAAGGAGTACATCTTTTGCCGTATCCTTTTTGATTTGGTTGAGAATATTGTTGCGGTGATCTCCATTGTCTTCAGTGGTTAAAAAATTTGACTGTCCAAGGGCTTTCTTAGCTTGACTTTCTTGGTTTTCATATTGGTCTTTATATGGAGATTGCGCTTCATCTTCTCACAACAAGGTACACAGTGATTTCCAACGGCTCAAAGCCGTTGGGAGCTGTTGGAAATCCCATTAGAATACTGAATACGGATTTTGTCCATTTTCGACGGAATCGACGACGGCTTTGCGACGACCTTCAATGGCTATTTTGACGATAGTTCCGACGTTTTTTCCAACGATGTTGATGTCCACGTGGCTTAAAAACATGCCAAAGTACGGTCGGAAGCCGTCAGAATTTTCTATCAGTTAACCGTCGGGAGCCGTCGCAAAAATATTTTGACCTACAAGCCATCGGGAGCCGTCGGTAGCCGCCAGAAATCTAGGTAAATTTTTTTTCAGTAGCCCAACAGCATATCAATATCAATATATATCACAACACATCAAAATATATATATATATATCATATATATAAGCTAAAATCAATATCAATATCAATAATAATATAAAACTCAAACATTACCATCTCAAACTCAGACATTTCCAATCAGTACAAAACAAATCGTCCCATCATCACCCAACTACAATATCTACATCCAACATTAATGTACAATATATACATCCAACATCAACCCCCATAAATCAACCCCACAAATCAACATCAAACACCACATGTCCACAAATCAATCTCACCATCTCTCTTTGTACATATACACAAGTTTCAAAAATAAAAATTGCAAAACGTACCTCATGACTCGTCATCGGCTCCGGAACCACCAGACGAAGGGAATGCTCCATTACACTCCTTATAATCGACTAAACGCTAGTTCAGTTTCTCCATTTGTGCTACTCGGAGGCGGTCCTACTCCTATAGCTGTGCAATCTACTGTCGAAGCTCATTAATCTTAGGATTGTTCCGAGCCTTTTGATAAGCCATTTGTGAGGTCCGAGCCTACAAGACAAGTCAAAATATGTTTAAGTTATAGCATAACTTTTATAAAAATTTATCAATTTTTACAACTTGGTTAATTTTTATAAATTACCGATTGATTACCGTAGCCATAGCACCTATTTCTCTATGTCGGGTCCATAACAGAGTCAAAGATAGCATCCTCCTCGTCAATGGTCAATTGTTCCCGTCCTGAATGCTCAAGCATCCAAGCACGTCCTTGCATAAATCTTTCCTGCAACCCAAAATTAAATACAATTAAATATTACACGTGTTGGAATATAAACTTGATTTATTGAATTATGTTTCCTTTGTAATCAAGTAAAAGCGTTTCTAGAATTACGTTTCCTTTGTAATCAAGTAAAGGCGTTTCTAGAATTACGTTTCCTTTGTAATCAAGTAAAGGCGTTTCTAGAATTACGTTTTCTTTGTAATCAAGTAAAAGTAATTCTAGAATGATCTATTAGGGACTATAAATAGAGGAGCTCTCCCCTCACTTGCAATGTAGCAATTAAGCAATCAAGTAATCAAGCAAAGAAAAAATAATAATAAAGTATTATTTGTGAGAACAAGTTTCTTCTCTTTGTGTGTGAGTTGTGTGGATTAGTGAGAACAAGTTTCTTCTCTCTAGTCTCCAACCTTTTTTTTAATATACATATTCCAACAAAGTGGTATCATAGCAAGGTTTAGGGATGACTTCCAACAATATGTTGCAACCTCAACTTCCTCGTTTGACGGGAAAGAATTACAATCAATGGAGCATTCAAATGAAGGTCTTGTATGGCTCTCAAGATCTTTGGGAGATTGTTGAAAATGGATATGAAGAACCGGAGAATCAAGCAACACTTTCAACACAACAATTGAATACTTTGAAAGAGATTCGAAAGAAGGACAAGAAGGCTCTTTATTTTATCTATCAAGCAGTGGATGAAGCAATTTTTGAAAGAATCTCTTCGGCATCAACATCAAAGGAGGCATGGGACATCCTCAACAAGGCATACAAAGGTGAAGAAAAGGTAAAGATGGTAAGACTTCAAGCTCTAAGAGGTGAGTTTGATTTACTCAAAATGAAAGAAAGGGAATCGGTGGAGGAATTTTATAATAGAACTATTTCTATTGCTAATCAACTTCGAGTCAATGGTGAAGAATTTCGGATAAAAGAATTATTGAAAAAATTCTTCGAAGTATGACAAGGAAATTTGAGCATGTTATTGTTGCTATTGAAGAATCAAAAGATTTGAATACTTTCTCTCTTGAAGAATTGTTGGGCTCACTACAATCTCATGAGCTTCGCATCAAACAATTTGATTCCTCTCCTTCCGAGCAAGCTTTTCAAATTCGAGACACCAACTGTGGTGGTTTTAGAGGAAGAGGTAGAAGATCAGCCCGTGGTAGAGGACAAGGAAGAGGCCAAATTCAAAGTGAAAATTCAAGCTCATCTCAAGGAGGAAGAGGAAGAGGTCGTGGAGGATACAGTGGAAGAGGAAGAGGTAACTCTTATAATATTCAATGTCATTATTGTCATAAATATGGGCATATGATAAAGGATTGTTTTAAAAGAATTAATGATGAAAAGGATAATTCTAATTTTCTACATGAGAATTTGGAGACACAAGATGAAAGTATGCTTCTTACTTGTAATGTTCAAGAAGCTTCTTTTGATGATATATGGTATATTGATAGTGGTTGTAGTAACCACATGACCGGAAATAAAAGTTGCTTTGTGAATTTTGATGAAAGTGTCCAACGAGAAGTCAAGACAGGTGATAACAAAAGGCTCATTGTCAAAGGCAGTGGTGATATTCCGATACGGACAAAGCAAGGTACAAATTATATTTCTAATGTTTATTATGTTCCCGATCTTAAACACAATCTTTTGAGTGTTGGGCAACTTTTAAAGAAGGGACATAATGTGAATTTCAAAAATGATTTATGTGAGATCAAAGACAAAACTGGTGTTCTTATCGCAAAAGTGAAGATGAAACCAACAAAAATGTTTCCGTTGCAAATTAAAAATGAAGCATTTCCATGTTTTGCTAATATTGTTAATGACAAGTCATGGCTTTGGCATCTTCGTTATAATCACTTGAGTTTTAGCACTCTATCCAAGATTTGCAAAGATCATATGGTGAGAGACATTCCAAATATTAGCAAACAAGATCAAGTATGTGAAAGTTGTGTTTTTGGCAAGCACCATCGAGATCCATTTCCAAAAGAAAAGGCATGGCGAGCAAAGAATCCTTTGGAGCTAGTGCATTCAGATTTATGTGGACCTATGCGCACAAACTCTCTTGGAGGTAATCGATATTTTCTCACTTTTATTGATGACTATAGTAGCAAGATATGGATTTACTTTCTCAAAGAAAAATCTCAAGTATTTGAAGTGTTCAAGAATTTTATAGCACTTGTGGAGAAGCAAAGTGGTTTTTCTATAAAGACACTCCGATCCGATCGTGGTGGAGAATATATGGCGGAAGAATTCGGAAATTTCTTAAAGGATCATGGCATTCATCATCAACTAATGGTCCGCTCAACCCCACAACAAAATGGGGTGGCCGAAAGAAAGAACCGTATCATCATGGAACTTGTTCGAAGTATGTTGAAGACAAAAGGATTGCCTAAAACATTTTGGGCCGAAGCTGTAGCATGTGCATGCTATGTTCTCAACCGTGCGGCAACTAAAAGTGTTCAAGGAAAGACTCCACAAGAAGCATGGAGTGGTCACAAGCCATGTGTCTCCCGCTTCCAAATTTTTGGAAGCATTTGTTACTCTCATGTGCCGGATGAAAAGAGAGGAAAACTTGATGACAAATCTGAAAAGTGCATCTTTGTTGGCTATAGTGAAAGATCCAAGGCATATAAATTATATAACCCCATCACAAAGAAGACTATTATTAGTCGTGATGTAATTTTCAATGAGGAAGAAGCATGGGAATGGAAAAATGAGAAAAAGAGTACAAGTATCTTGCTTGATAATGATGCATTTGAGCCAATTGAAGAAGAAGAATCGACTCCACCTACTCCACCATCTAATTCTCCTCCAACCTCATCATCTTCAAGTTCAGAATCAACACCTAGAAGGACAATACCTCTTGCGGAGATTTATGGAGAAACAAGAAGAATTTTAGAAGATGAATTTGTTGATTTTGCTTTATATGCAACTGCGGATCCGGTTGATTTTGAAGAAGCTGCCTAGGAAGAAAAATGGAGACAAGCCATGGATCAAGAAATTGATGCAATTGAAAGGAACCAAACATGGGAGTTGGTTGAAGTACCTGAAGGGAAGAAACCCATTGGAGTCAAATGGGTTTACAAGACATAGTTGAATGCACAAGGTGAAGTTGAAAAACATAAGGCACGATTAGTTGTGAAAGGCTACAAACAAAAGTATGGTGTTGATTACAAAGAAGTTTTTGCTCCCGTGGCACGTCTTGAAACAAAAGGAGAAGTAGTTGTCAAGCATTGCAAGACGCAAGATCAAATTGCCGATATTTTAACGAAGACTTTAAAGTTGGAGATTTTCAAGGAGTTAAAGAAAAAACTTGGTATGCGTAATATGTTTAGCTCAAAGGGAGGCAAATCAAGTTTAAAGGGGGGTGTTGGAATATAAACTTGATTTATTGAATTACGTTTCCTTTGTAATCAAGTAAAAGCGTTTCTAGAATTACATTTCCTTTGTAATCAAGTAAAAGCGTTTCTAGAATTACGTTTCCTTTGTAATCAAGTAAAGGCGTTTCTAGAATTACGTTTCCTTTGTAATCAAGTAAAGGCGTTTCTAGAATTACGTTTTCTTTGTAATCAAGTAAAAGTAATTCTAGAATGATCTATTAGGGACTATAAATAGAGGAGCTCTCCCCTCACTTGCAATGTAGCAATTAAGCAATCAAGTAATCAAGCAAAGAAAAAATAATAATAAAGTATTATTTGTGAGAACGAGTTTCTTCTCTTTGTGTGTGAGTTGTGTGGATTAGTGAGAACAAGTTTCTTCTCTCTAGTCTCCAACCTTTTTTTTAATATACATATTCCAACAACACGATATTATTATAATATTTTATAACTAATTAATTAAAAAGATCATTATTGATAACTTATAACTTAATATATACTTATATATGCGGCGTATGCTTTATCATCCCCATGTCAGGCATAGGTCACCGATCCCACGTCATCGGTCTGCCTGACGACATGGGTATGTGCAAAAACGTTCATATATTAAACATGAGTCCCACATGCTCTTTCCTGCAATAATTGGTGTATATTATTGTTTTTCACACAAATTTATACAAAAAATGTTATAACTGTTTGTAATTGCAATTAATCAATTTACCAGGTCCTCGCAATGATGCTGAAATGATTTCAAGGCACCGCGGTGTGTGGCTGGATTTTTCTTCCTGTTCGCCGAATACCTGTCTGACTCCGCCTACAAATTAAAAATTAAAATTATATTTTACAGGTAAAAATTATGTACTCTCTATTGAACAAATTAAGGTGACATCTGATAGACTCACCCTAAATTCATTGGTACCCTACCATGTGACCCAAGCATCCCATACGCTAGCGCCCATCCAGTTTGGCTTCTTCCTAGATTTTCTGATGGTAAACATTGTATCCCGGTAATTCTTTGCAACTTTGGAGTTCCAGTGGCTTTGGCAAAGAGAAACATCCTCCTTTTTTAGGTCTACCGCACTCTATATATATGTTGAAAAAATATAAGTTATACAGTTATACTTAGTCAGCCAATTGTAAAGTGATTATGTATGATGATATATAATTTACACTTACCAAGAAGTCCTGCCAGATGCTCTCCCGGACATGCTCTGGAATCCTACTCCATTTCGGCTAGCACGTAGTTATACGGCTCATGCATGCCTGCTTAGATATGCTGAGCATTATATTTGAAGGCTAAAGCTCAAAACCCCTGCCTTAAATATTATACAGACAAATCATGACTAATATATCATAAAAAATATTTATAATTCTAAAGTAAATTTAAAACTTACGAGCCATCTACTTTCGGCAGCAATCTAACCACCATACGCGGCGCCTCTTCCTACGGGTCGTTGTCATCACCTCCGTTGCGAACGGTCCATCTCTGAGACGAAGAGTGGGAACCAGACTGTGAAGAACTCTACGGCCTAAAGAAAGACATCTGTATGTAGGATCGATTTAACCCTAGAGGGGGGTGAATAGGGTGATACTAATAATAATAAAAATTAACGCGAAAATATATAAAATAATTGTAGTTTAGATAATAGCAGAATAATGAAAGCATAAATAGAACAACACAGATTTACCTAGCTTCGGCAAAACCTTGCCTACGTGCTGCCCCCAAGGTTTCTACTAGAAATTAAATAGTCAAACGCTTACACACGTAAACTTACGACACCCGCTATCGACTAACCTAACTCTACGCTCAAAACCCTACCACAACTCTTTAACAACCCGCATATATATCGATTTTATATTTAAATATTTTATTTAAATATAACATCGTTCGTCAGATTTTAGTCCGAAAAGCTACGTTTTGCAAATAGTCGAATTAGGACTCGAGACCACTTCCATTGAGTTCAAAATGACGTTTGCGACCTTTTTGAGTATAAACTTCGGTATGTTTTGAGTAAGTCGAATTTTGCTACTTTTTTATTGGGTTTTGGTTCAGCCCACTAGCTAACTGAATACCCTAACTCAGCCCCTCTCCTTCCATTCACTCATTTTCACTTCTAAAACTCAAGCTAAAACTGAAAATGGGGGAAAGGAAGAAGAATTAGGAATTCCTAGCCCTAGTTCAATTGCAAATTCAAGCTTCTATCTCCAAATTCAAGAAGAAGCTATTGGTAAGCCTTCTCTTCATCTTCTCCAACTCTTTCCTTCTTCAATTTCAGAAATTCCTAAACCTAACTTTGGGAATGTTCTTCTTTTAAAGCTTAGATTCAAGTTTCTTGAGTTGGGATTGAAGAGTGGTTGATCCTCCTTTTCTTTCAAGCTTCTTCTTTATCGATTTTGGGTTTAAAGGTGTGATTTTTATCTCACATCTATGTCTATATCTATCTTTGTTGTTAGGTATGAATTCCTAACACTTATTCATGTGCATTTGATTTTGGTTTGGATTGATTTTGTGTATATTCCAATTTTTGGTGTTTTGGTTTAATTTTTGTGAAAATCATATTATAGATATCTGGACATTGATATTCGAGGCGTGTTGAGGAGCCATTAAGGCTGGGTTGTCGCTTGGCATAATTCCTTAGTCGTTGTTGCTCGTCCGATTGTTATCAATATCGTTTGGCCATCATTGGTCCAGGTTCAGGAAATATCTGAAATTCCAGTTTCAGACGTCTGAATTGATATTTCAGACGTCTGAATATTATTCTGGGAAAATTTCTACTCCCAGATTCAGACGTCTGAAACAAAAGGCTCCAGACGTCTGAATTGGTTCGATTGCGACCAGAAAGGAAATAGGCAGAAAATGCCTACTTTCAAACGTTTGAAATATAGCGTTCAGACGTCTGAATCTGTTATCTGGAAAATATTTAATTTTCCAGATTCAGACGTCTGAACCATTTATTTCAGACGTCTGAATCTGTTGCCGTTTTCCAGTTTTCCTGTTTTGCTTGATTTTCCAAACTTAATCGATTCGTGTTGATTCCCAATTGTTGTTATCATATTTTATCGACTTTGATGACCTTTTCTTTGGGGTTTTTGGAATATCCATTTTTTATGGATTTGGTATCGATTTCTTTGGATTTTATCCACGTCTTCGAATGTGGAATTTTGTTATTGATTGTTTCTACAATCATTTTGTGATTTGTCACTTTTAAAAATACAAAGGTTTTCTATACTAGTAGTAAATATTCAAACTCTTCCACAAAGATGATTTCAACTCTATTTTCAATATCAAACTCGTTTATCAAAACCGTTTTCCAATCTATTAGTATATACAAACCTTTACCTCATTTGTATGAGAAAATATAATTAAACGGCTTAGCAAAACAAGTGGTATGAAACGCTTGCGTTTACTTCGTCGGTTAATTTTTGGACTTGTTCGATTGAAACTTTTGTGACAATTTTCTAGTGGAGATCTACAATTTGCTCGTAAATATTTAAGTTAAGCTAGTGGTTATGGGACATGAAGCTAAACTCATATATTTACTAGCTTAGTGTAATTTACACTTGTGGGTCTGCGAAGATCCTTCTTGTGGAGCTTTGGCTCATGGTCTTCGGGCCGTTTCTGTGTGGAGCTTCGGCTCATGGTCTTCGGGCTGTTTCTGTGTGGAGCTTCGGCTCATGGTCTTCGTGCCGTTTCTGTGTGGAGCTTCGGCTCATGGTCTTAGGGCCGTTTCTGTGTGGAGCTTCGGCTCATGGTCTTCGGGCCGTTTTTGTGGATCTTCGGCTCAAAATTGATGGTTAGCGACCATGAGATAGCATCTCATCTTGTGATACACGTGTTGGTGAGCTTTAATGCTCCCGTTCTTGTGATAGGCCTCTTTCCCTTTTTGTGAACTTTCTGGATTTCTAGTTGATGATTTCTAGAATTTGTGTTTCACCAATTTTCGTGATTTACATTAATAAGTTCTATCAATATTTGTGCATTGGTGAATTCGTGTGTCATTAACCCTTGTGATTGGCCTAGGTATTTTTGTGGGATTGGCCATCCTTTTCTTGTGATTTCTGGATTTCTAATTATTGATTTCCGATTTATTGTGCTTTTGGTTCATTGGGCGTAACACTTTACTACGTCGATGTTCCTATTTATTCGTGTGTCGTTAACTTTTGTGATTTCTGGATATTGATTTCTGGAATTTATGTTTCACCAGCATTTACGATTGGCATTGATATGTATGTCATTATTTGTGGCTTGGTGAATTAAATTAAGAATGTGATGTTCTTTTCTGTGTTTTGAGACTATTGAGATATTGTATGACTTTTGTGGATATCCTGATGTATACTTGACATAGTATGACATTTTTGGTTATCATACGTTTTATTATTATATCTCTTCTTATATCTCATTTTATCTGATAATTATAGCTAGACTGATCCGTTTATTATTTTCTTCTTAAATAATACTTGGGTCAGACTGAGATATTACATTTGCTTCCTCTTGCCTTCCTATTTGGAACCATCATCTGACTTTTGGCTAACTACTCTAGTTTAGTAGTTTTTGTTGTATACATTTGAGATTAGACTCCTTGATGTATACATATTCTTTTGGCTAGCACTTGTATCTATTCTTTTGTGTTATTGTGGATGTTTTTTTGACCACTACTCTGATGTACACTTTCATATGTTATATTCATATCTATTTCCGCCTTTGTGATATGAAATGTCTGTGACTGATTTGTGTTATGTTTATTTCTATATTTGTTTCAGAAGTCCATATAGCCACTGTGTAGTAGCTTTGAGTTTGTATCGGTATGTCGGATTTCCTCTTGAGATGAAAAGTTATATTTTTATCTGGCATATCGGTACTCGCCCAAAGCAATTATATAGATGGTCTCTCCTCAACGGCCTTATTCTTCGCGCTAGTCGACAGCATTACCTAGTGGTGTTCTTGGCTAGCGTGAGCATAGAGGTGGGGCGTCACAAACTCGGCCACTGAGTTGCGAATTCTCGAACTACACCACTGTAGTTCGTCTCCTAGTCACACGACTAGAAAGTTACACAGTTTAAAAAGGAAAACTACAACTGAAAATTAAACAAAACAAAACACAAAACCGTAATAATAATTCAAGCCCAAATATAAAAAAGACCGGCCCATTGAAATAAAAGAAGATGTCCCCTTTTTCGTTTTATTTTTATTTTTATCTGCTGATTCTTTTTGCTTTCGTTCAATCCTTCGTTCGTTCCTCTTTCAAAAAATTAGGGCTTTGCTTTGTTGAAGCCGCTGCTTGTTCTTTTGCTTCGATTGAAGTATGTGTTAGCTTTGGAAGTCTTTGTCAATAAATTGTTGTTTCGTTTATCTTTGGCTGCTTCAATTGTCGAGATCGAATGATTATAAAACAGGTATACGGTTTGCCTTTTTCAAATTTTGATTATTCTCGACTTGTTCATTATTGACTTGATTTAGTCGTTTCCTTCTTTTCCCTGATGTGTTTGAATTTTGATTCCGTAGTCTTCTGCTATGACTTCGGCCATTTGATTTTTCCTTGAACAGTTTGAGTTGGTTCCATTCATTACTGCCCACGACTTGTTTAATATTTCATTCGCTATTTCATATGACCTCTGATTGAATTTTATCTCGAGCTTAACCTTGTTAAAATTGTAACTAATAGTTATGAATTGTTGTGAATTGCTTTGCCATTGCTTTGCATTCTGCTTCCTTGTTCTTGTTGCTACTGTTAGTAACTATGCACATAGAACATGTATATACATATGTATGTATGTATATATGTGTATAATTATTGTGCAATCCACTTGGTCGAGACTTGTTGCAATGTGGTTCCTCTTGGATCATTTGTTTGATGTGTGTACTTGTATCTCATCTGTATATAGAACTGCTAGCTCAATCTGGTTGCCACTACATGCATATATATGTATATATATATATATATATCTGTGTGTGTAGCTGCTTTGTATTGTTCACTGCCTGGTCTGCATTGATGTATGTTGATCTGCACACTCATGTTATACATTACTAGTTCACCTGAGTCTGGTATGAATGGTCGAGCGATATTGTCTGGTTGATTGAACATTGTATGGTAGTGTTGGTTTCCACTATTTTGATTGAGGCTGTTGTCATTTGTGTTTCATGCACTGCCTTGTATTTGCTGTCTCCTTTTGAATTGCAGTCTTGTGCATTGATGTTTGATCTGATCCAAGCTAGTACTGTGATATCCTATTCACTGTTATGTTTTGCCTTACTGTTCTTTGCACTAGTACTGTTCCACTGCTTCATTTTTGAAAAGCTTTCAGGTTGAATTTGTGCCCACTGCTTTATTGCATCATGTACTTCATGTTAAATGGATTTGTACTTTTGTTGAAGTCTTGTTGCATGTTGACTTCGACTGGTCTGCATTTCTTGTTATTCATGTTGGTCTATACACTTGCATTGCTTTGAGTCATTTATGGTTCTATTGTTGAATGTCTATGCAGTTTCTTGTAGTCTGGCACAACTTTGTTGTTGCCTTCGTTTTCATGTGATGTCTCCATACATATATACATACATATATGTATGTATATATATGTGTGATTGTACTTTGGTATTGCAGTCTTGTTCATTACTGCATATATGATGTTTCTTCTTGAGAACTGCTGCATATTTCGAATGTCCTCATGTTGCATTTGTATGGTTTAGATGCATGTAGAATATACCCTTGTTCCACTGAGTCATTGAGTTATGTGTTCAGTTGCTTTTGTTCTAGACCTTGCTTTTGTTCCTTGTTCGAACTGCACTACTCTGAACTGATATAAGTTTGTACTTATATGCATATGTTCATACATATGTCACTTTGCTATGTCTGGATAGTTGCATTTGTAGTCTGTGTTTGAGTGACAGCTGCAGTTTCTTCGAGTCACTTATGCATGTGAGGGTTCTTATCTTCATACTTTTATTCTCTGGTTGATGGTCTTCTTTGTGTTAAAATGCCTCTGAGTTGAAGCTTGTGCCTGGTCTGGTTGCATATGTATATATATGTTACTTCACTGTTGAGTCTGTTCTCATGTGTACACATTGAATTTTTGGTCGAGGCTTGTTTTATGTTGGTTTTGGATTCTTGTTGCATGAGAACTTGTACACATTAATTTTGTGATGTTTTGGCATTGCACCTGAGTTGAATCCAGCCTCGGCTCGGGTTTGACCTTGTACTCACTTGTCCCTGTAGTTTTATCAAGTGTATATCGGTGTGCACGGCCTTGTGGCATGTCGTTCGTGTAAGATGAATTCAAAATAAATATGATGACGAACAACCCAAATAACTGAGGCAAATAATATTTTCAAAAACACACATTTTAATTTACACTGCAAAAATATTTATTTTTCAATTTTATCGCGTTAGTGTTTATTTTGCAGATAATTCAGATGTTGGATTCGATCTGGAATAGAGTTGAAGATAAATACAAGTGAATAAGTGATATGTAGTGAGGTGAACATTGTAAATTAATATTTGTGATGTAATCAAAATTGTATTGTAATTGAAAATGTATATATGTAGTGAGAGCTCAAATTTGTACCATTCAAAATTGTAATAAAATATTTGTTTGAATAAATGATTTGTTTGAATTTTAAATTATGTGTTATTTATTTTATTAAACAAATATTTATTTAATTATGTGAAAAACAAAATAGTACAATAACAAATACTTTTAAATGAATATATGTATGTTTATTTTCATCAAACAAAAATCATATACTTGGATATTCAACAATCTCCCCCTTTTGATGATAACATACATATATTTAAGATTTTGAATTTATTAAATGTATTTGATCATTCTATTTGCTCCCCTATTTGAATGCTCCCCCTACACCAAAGCTCCCCCTTCATATATGCATGAAAATAAATAAAAAATATGCAAATGAACCTAGATGGGAATATGCAAATAAAAAATATGACTTGACTTATTTGCCAAAATCTTAACTTCTTTCTCCCCTTTTGTTATCAGCAAAAGAGTAATATTGTTAAAAAAATAGAAATGAAGTGATAGACATTTATACAACATTAATACCCAATCGAGTATAAATATTAAATTTCAATAAAAAAATCAAACAAAAATCATAAATACTCTATTAGGCGCATATTCCACTTTAGAGCGATAGGGGTGATGTCAATATATAAAACCATATAGTTATATCTATTTGTGGTATATTTATGATAGGAATTTGAATACTTACCAACCATGCATAACCGTTAGGACTTTTAAATGAGATTAGTAGTATTCCTAATTTAAAAAAAAATGAATTTCAAGTATCTTCTAACCACGCATAACCATGAGGACTTTTAAATGGGATTAGAATCAACTCGTCTATTTAATAACCAATTTTGATATGTGTTCCATACATGCATAACCGTGAGGACTTTTAAATGAGCATGAAAGCACATAAACAAATATTCCAAGTAATTCACCCATGCATAACTGTGAGGACTTTTAAATGAGAGTGAATACTTTGGATATTTTTCTTGCAAAATTAAAATTAAAATAAAAATGAATAATTTCCCGTTTAAAATACCACATTTTGACATACTATATTGGAGTTTGATGAGTGATGGTCGTTAGAAATGTGGTAGAACTAGAAATGGTCATGGAATTTTTACTAACAAAAGTTATTATAAATCTTGTTTAAATTTTTAAAGAAATTTACTAAATATACTATCTCAAGTCATAATATATGATTAATATCAACACTCGTCATTTTTTTTCAATCACTATTTATCTTTTCGATAATCAGTAGGGAATCAGATTAGTTAATGTATTCATTTAAGATCAAATCCAAAAATAAATATAAAATCAAATTTCTAAAATGTCTAATCTGAAATGAAGTCAACAAAAACTATTTTTTGAAAGGGGTTTTAAAAAATTTACTGCCAATTGAAAATCAATTAAAATGAAAATTTTGCAGATATTTTATTTGAAAATGATGCAACTAATGAATGTCTCAACATGTTCCACTAGTACTTTTTCTATCAACTAAACTACCAGCAGAATCTGCATCCAAATACTCCTTTAAATCACAGTTATCATAAATTGAATATCATAGACCAGACCGTGATGTGTGCAACAAATATATCCACGTGTATCTAGAATAATCATCAACCAACAAAACAACATCTCTTTTCACCTAACTTTGCAATATAGTTAGTCCAAGCAAATCTATATGAAATAGTTCAAAGACTCTAGAGGTAAGTGTTCTTGGCATAAAAAGATAATTGGCCAACAATTTTTCATAAATCTGAATCAAAATCAACATTCATTTCTGTATCACATAGCTGGATGAATTAAATAAGATTATGGTGCAGATTTTCACGTTTAATATATTGTTCAAGGTAAATGTACCGTTACCTATTTTACCTTCACGATAATTTTTCGTTGTTACCCATTGTGACTCTGCCACCTTTTTACTAGGCTAAGTAACTTTGATTTATCGCCCGTCGTGCGCCTGGAACTGCCAGAATCCAGGTAACACTATTGTTGTTCCTTAGCCTGCCACCACACCTACACGAGAAAAGATTTTTGTGACCTATTTGTTTTTATAGGTCCATGGTTGTTAGTGACAAAATATTTTGAAAAATATGTTTGAGTAGACCCAAGACAATTTATATTTGTTCCTTTTGGCACCCAGATTTGTTTGACTTTAAGGGATTTAAATTCGTGCCTTTTGGAACCCAAATTGGAATGGTTTTCACGTATTTGGGTCTATACCAGCAAATATTATGTTTGTGTCCAATTTTTCCATAAATCGTGCACTTTGAATTGACTTGATTATTTTTGCTTCTAACATGTTCAGATTGATTATACCCAAGTCCTTGTCTAACAGTATTAAAAGTTTATTTCCCTAATAGCATATTTAACAATCTTTCTCCTTTGGAAAATTTTCCTAAAGTTGTAGACAATTATTGGACTTGTGTTTTGAGAGATTCATTTTCATTCAATAATTGAGTGCACTTTTTAATAGAATTTTCTCTCCTACTATTTTCACTTTCTTTCAAAATCAAAATATCATTTTCAAGGGATTTAATTGTAATTTCTGATTTTTTAATCTCTTCTTCAAATGATGGACACTTATCACACTTAGGGCACTTGTTTCGATAGTTTTTAACCAATTGATCAAGCTGTTTATTTAATTCTATCAAACTATCTCTTTATGATTCAATTTTAGCGTATTTCTCCCTAAAACTTTCAAAACAGCCATTTACTTCGTGAAAATATATAAGTAATTCTGAGTGAGTAAGTTTTGATACCTCGCTTGGCTCGTCATTATCACTGTCAGTTGTTTCTCCTTGAAGGCACAGATTTCCTTTTTCACTGTCACTGTCAGTGCTTTTATCATCTTCATCAGTTTCATCCCAAGTTGCTGCAAAACTTCTCCTTTTCTGTTTCTTTCCTTGGCTGAGTCGATTTTGAGGACAATTGGTCTTGAAATGACCGAGTTTATTGCACTTGTGACATATGATCCCCTTCTCTTCTGAGTTGTCTAGTACTTTGACTATTCTGCTTTTCAATTGTTGATTTAGAGCTGGATTTCCATACTTGTGATTCCACCTTTTGAATTTCTTTATTATCAATGCCAGTTTTGCTGCACCATCATAATCATCTTCACTTTCTGTTGTCCCTTTGAGAGCTATTGATTTCTTTCGAGTATCACCTCCTTCACGTTCTTCCTTGAATTTCATTTCTAGCTCATAAGTGGTGAGATTTCCGATGAGTTCTTCGACTTTAATCTGTTTCAAATCTTTCGATTCTCGAATAGCAGTGACTTTGGCTTCAAAATTTCATGGAAGGACTCTGAGGATTTTTCGGACTATTTCCAATTCTGTGTATGGTTTTCTAAGAGCTTTTGATTTGTATACGAGATTAGAAAGTCGTCCATACATCTCTTTAACATTCTCATCCCTAGCCATTGTGAAGTTTTCGTATTCGCTACTAAGCATGGCAAGGCAAGATTCTTTGACTTTAGATGTTCCTTCATGAGTCACTTCAAGTATGTGCCAAATTTCCTGTGTAGTTAGACAATGTGAGACACGATTAAATTCAATTTGATCCAATGAACAAATAATAGAATTCATAGCTTTAGCATTGGCATTTTGTAATTTATTTTCTAGATCTGTCCATTGATCTATAGGTTTTTCAATTTCTTGATTATCTACCATTATAGTTGGTGTCCTATATCCTGTCTCAACAATATTCCAAGCATCAATGGTTTTCAGAAAAAATTTTCATTCTATTTTTCCAACAAGCATATTCACCATTAAACATGGGTGGTCTAACTATGGACTGTCCCTCAGCAAAAGCATTATTAAAAGAAGCTATTTAAAAATCAAAATTTTAAAACGAAGATTTTTTTTGAAAAATCTAATTTTTAAAACAAAAATTGGTTTTTGTTCCTAGCTCTGATACCACTTGTAGGATTGATTTCACCATAGAGTGGGGGTGAATAGGGTGATACTTATAATAATAAAAATTAATGTGGAAATATATAAAATAATTGCAGCACAAATAATAGCAGAATAATAAAAGCACAAATAGAACAACATAAATTTACCCGGCTTCGGCAAAACCCTGCCTACGTGCTACCCCCAAGGTTTCTACTAGAAATTAAGTAGTAAGACGCTTACACACGAAAACTTGCGATACCCACTATCGACTAACCTAACTCTTCGCTCAAAACCCTGCCACAACTCAGCAACCGAGTTGCGAATTTTCGATCTATACCACCATTGTTCGCACACGACTAGAAATTTACGCAGTTTAAAAAGGAAAATTACAACTGATACTAAAACAAAACAAACAAAACAAAACACAAAACCCTAATAATAATTCATGCCCAAATATAAAAAGACCGGCCCATTTGAAATAAAAGAAGATGTCCCCTTTTTAATTTTCCTTTTATCTGCCGATTCTTTTTGCTTTCGTTCAATCCTTCGTTCGTTCCCCTTTCAAAAAATTAGGGCTTTGCTTTGTTGAAGCCGCTGCTTGTTCTTTTGCTTCGATTGAAGTATGTGTTTGCTTCAGATGTCTTTGTCAATCCATTATTGTTTCGTTCGTCTTCGGTTACTTCAATTATCAAGATCGAATGACTATAAAACTGGTATGTGGTTTGCCTTTTTCAAATATTGATTATTCCCGACTTGTTCATTATTGACTTGCTTTAGTCGGTTCCTTCTTTTCCCTAATGTGTTTGAATTTTGATTTCGTAGTCTTCTTCTATGACTTCGACCATTTGATTTTTGCTTGAACAGTTTGAGTTGGTTCCATTCATTACTGCCCACAACTTGTTTAATATTTCATTCTCTATTTCATATGATCTCTGATTGAATTTTATCTCGGCCTTGACTTTGTTAAAACTATAACTAATAGTTACGAATTTTTGTGAATTGCTTTGCCATTGCTTTGCGTTCTGCTTCCTTGTTCTTGTTGCTACTGTTAGTAATTAACTGTGCACATACAACATGTATATACATACATATATATGTTTGTATATATGTGTATAATTATTGTGCCTATCCACTTGGTCGAGACTTGTTATAATGTGGTTTCTCTTGGATCACTTGTTGTTTGATGTGTGTACTTGTATCTCATCTGTATGTAGAACTACTAACCCGATCCGGTTGTCACTGCATGTATATATATATGTATATATATGTGTAGCTGCTTTGTTTTGTTCACTGCCTGGTCTGCATTGATGTATGTTGATCTGCACACTCATGTTATACATTACTAGTTCACCTGAGTCTTGTTTGAACGGTCGAGTGATACTGTCTGGTTGATTGAACATTGTATGGTGGTGTTGGTTTCCACTATTTTGATTGAGGCTGTTGTCATTTGTGTTTCATGTACTGCCTTGTATTTGCTGTCTCCTTTTGAATTGCAGTCTTGTGCATTGATGTTTGATCTGATCCAAGCTAGTACTGTGATTTCCTGTTCACTGTTAAGTTTTTGCCTTACTGTTCTTTGTACCAGTACTATTCCACTACTTCATTTTTGAAAAGCTTTCAGGTTGACTTTATGTCCATTGCTTTATTGCATCATGTACTTCATGTTATCTAGATTTGTACTTGTGTTGAAGTCTTGTTGCTTGTTGACTTCGACTGGTCTGCATTTCTTGTTATTCATGTTGGTCTATACACTTGCATTGCTTTGAGTCATTTTATGGTTATTAATGAATGTTTGTGCAGTTTCTTATAGTCTGGCACAACTTTGTTGTTGCCTCTATTTTCATGTGATGCCTCTATACATATATACATACATATATGTATGTATATATATGTGTGATTGTACTTTGGTATTGCAGTCTTGTTCATTACTGCATATATGTTGTTTCCTCTTAAAAACTGTTGCATATTTCGAATGTCCTCATGTTGCATAGGTATGGTTTAGATGCATGTTGAATATACCCTTATTCCACTGAGTCATTGAGTTATGTGTTCAGCTGCTTTTGTTCTGGACCTTGCTTTTGTTACTTGTTCGAACTGCACTACTCTGAACTGATATAAGTTTGTACTTATATGCATACATATGTCACTTTGCTATGTTTGGATAGTTGCATTTGCAGTCTGTGTTTGAGTGATAGCTGTAGTTTCTTCGAGTCACTTGTGCATGTGTGCGTTCTTGTCTTCATACTTTTAATCTCTGGTTGATAGTCTTCTTCGAGTTAAACTGCCTCTGAGCTTAAGATTGTGCCTGGTCTGGTTGCATACGTATATATATGTTACTTGTTGTGGTTTTGAATGTTGGTGTCTTGTTGTACACACTGGTCTATACAAGCCTGGGTTGGTTGATTCATGACTTTACTGTCGAGTCTGTTCTCATGTGTACACATTGAATTTTTTGTCGAGGCTTGTTTTATGTTGGTTTTGGATTCTTTTTGCATGAGAACTTGTACTTGACAATTTTGTGTTGTTTTTTTATTGCACCTGAGTTGAATCCAGCCTCGGCTCGGGTTTGACCTTGTGCTCACTTGTCCCTACAGTTTTATCAAGTGTATATCAGTGTGCACGGCCTTGTGGCATGTATAGTGATACACTGTGCATGTTACAAGTTATTCATGTAAAATGAATTCAAAATAAATATGATGACGAACAACCCAAATAACTGAGGCAAATAATATTTTCAAAAGCACGCATTTTATTTTACACTGCAAAAATATTTCTTTTTCAATTTTACTGCGTTAGTGTTTATTTTGGAGATAATTTAAATGCTGGATTCAATCTGGAATAGAGATGAAGATAAATACGAGTGAATGAGTGATATGTAGTGAGGTGAACATTGTAAATTGAAATTTGTGATATAATCGAAATTGTATTGTAATTTAAAATGTATATATGTAGTGAGAGCTCAAATATGTACTATTCAAAGTTGTAATAAAATATTTGTTTGAATAAAATATTTGTTTGAATTTTAAATTCTATGTTATTTATTTTATTCAACAATATTTATTTAATTATGTGAAAAATAAAATAGTACAATAACAATTACATTTAAAGGAATATATATATTTTTATTTTCATCAAACAAAAATCATATACTTGCATATTCAACACTGTATACCTGTCATATACATATTATTTTATTATGGCAGAACATATGATTCAATTATGAGTAAATATATCAAGATTTAACATCAATAATCGCATACAACATACAAAAAAAGTGTAACATCAATACTCCCATAAATTACCTGTTTTCAACATGTATACTATTAAATCAGTCCTCGTCATTTTCTGATTCAGACTCGGTCTCGTACTCTGTATTGTTTTCCTCTATGGTCTCAAATGCTTCTAATAATACATTTGATCCATCATTTAGGGGTCCAAAATCGGTTTGATCATCTGTTATTGTAATTTCGCCATTTTACTTGATATCCGCTTTATACGCTTGTTCTTTTGGAATATTCTTTCCATCAATTGTAAATCTTGCCTTCATTTTAAAAACTGTCGACCAATCTGCTTTATCTCATTTTAGAGATGGATAAGGAACATAACAAACTTATAGGTCTTGTTTTGCTAGTATAAACAGATCATACTTATGATAACGTGATGTATGCATTATTTCAATAATATTATATTTTTAATGCACGTTGATTCCAAAACCTGGAAAATTACCGAACCATTTGCATCTAAACAAATAAACTTCTTTCGTAGGTCTGGTGAAATATATTAATTGCAAAACCTGAGTTAACACGTCGTAAAAATCATTTATGTGATCATTTGGATCATCACTACCTTTTGTTTACAAGATTTCTTGTCAACACCCCAAAGTTATTCCAAGAAGAGTGGATAGACTAGTTTGGATGAAGGATATTGTAACGCCCCACCCCGAGACCCACCTTAGCAAAGAGAATTAACAAGTAATTCTTTTTACTAAAGCGGAGAATAAGGCTGGTTAAGGGTGCCATCTATAATTTTGTCTTAAACATCTATTGGATACGTCGATAAATGCAATATAATTTTTTTTTCAACTCAAGTGGATCGACATACCCAGTAAATGCTTAATCCAAAACTATAGGTGGCTAACGGATCTATTAGAACAAAATACAATAACTGAATGTAAATCACATCACAGAACAGTAACCAACATCGTATATATATATATATACATATATACTGATACATGTTCAGTACAATACAATAAAGGTGGTACTCAACCACGCCAGATACATCGAATCAATTATATATACATTAGAGTCAAGCAGAAAGAAATATAAACTACATAAAAGTGCTAGGCTGATATCCAAGCAGATGCCTCAAAGCTGAGTCTCATAACTAATAGCTAACCTGAAACAACTTGGTCTGACCCGAGTACAAAATACATGGGTCAGTCTAGCTAAAACAATCAGTTAATGAGGATAGACGATAATACGAAGCATAAGTTACAAGGTGATAATTTTTTTTGAATGAGAAGAGGCAACAGAAAGAATACAACCCATGACTTAAGTGAACTAATGTCACTTAAGTATACAAAGACCTCAAAAGAGGTAAATTCAATAATAATAGTTAAATAATATAAACATTCGCCTCATATCATCGACGACATCCCAAAATGTCTACATGGTTTCCATGAACCATATCTCCTCAAAAGGAGAAACATCAATACAAACTCTCACCAAATGGCAAACATAAAACATTCGCAAATAGGACGATTCAAAACTCAAATATAGAAGAATCTCCAAATTCAATTATACCTCATCTCCTCGGTATGAATGTATATAAATCTAGATCTCAACTTGCCAAAATGGCAAAACACAGAATATCCTATAAAATCATGATATCATCCAAATTCATAACTCAAGGAAATCGATAAAAGTTCAAAACATCATAAATGAAATCACCATATATATAACATCTCATATAGCACTAGGCTATCGATGTAATAAAACATCTTAAAATGGTGAAATCACAATAAAACAGAAACTCAGAAAACGCGGATTGGCCAAATCCCCGATTGCAATGCCGAAGTAATGCTGCACGTGTTAAACTCAGTCGGCCAAAGCCTCAGACAATGTCGCTAACACCTCTCAAAGCAGCTCGTCATCATGACAAGGTCGCTGACACCTTTCCAAGCCGTTTTGTCAGCCCTAACAAGGACGCTAACACCTCCCAAAGCAGTTCGTCCTCATGACAAGGTCACTAACACCTCTCAAAGCAGTTATATTAGGTAAACATCGTGAATGTGTCACAAACTCATGGATAGGAACCCGAAAAGTGTTAACGTGTGTCCCATACCACACGTTCGCACTTAGCGGTTTACCTGCCATTAATCGCTGCCACACTAGGAACATCATAAAACTCAAAAAATCATATCTCGCCTCGTCTCATTGGCGAGCAATATATAAAGACACCATACTCGTCTCATCTCATCGACAAGTATTAAATGGCATCGTAACTTGTCTCATCTCATCGACAAGTGAAAACATTGTGATGGTTCCACATAAACCATAAATCTCAAAATATGAAATCATATACTCAAGACTTGCCATATATCATTAGCAAGTAAATAAAACATCGTGATGGTTCTCATCGACCACACTCCTACATAGGAGATCTCAAACCATAATACTTGCCAAATATTGGCCATCTTAAATAATTCCAATAATTAGGAATTATAAAACTAAAATTACGCCATAAAATTGCAAAACATATAAGAATCAATAATCTCAAATAGCTTCGATCGTACAAGTCCAGAATTAAATGAAATAGTAAATGCACATGTCCCATGCCACGTGTTTTACTAAATCGTTTAGTTCTCTTTCTCATACTTTCGAATAGTGTAGAAGTGTATGTTTTATATCTAAATAGTTTACTAGAGAAAACAAGCTTCTAAAACTTTTTCCCGAAAAGATTAATAAAACCAATATTTGAAATTCCTTTATTATAGGGAATAAATAGGTTTTTTTATATTAGAAAAATAATTTTAAAATACTATATAATAATAATTTGAAATGTCCATTTATTTCAAAAATCACTTAAAAAATGGTTTAGTGAAAACCGTACTCGAAAACAATGAAAAACAAGAAAGATAACTCAAGACCGATAACTTGAGTTCAACACAATTCAATTCAAATTTAACCCAAAATCAATTCAAATTCAATTTAAATTTGAATTTCAAATTCCCTGCATCATAGCTCTCAAAACATCTCAAAAACAATCATCAAAATCGAATAAGAATGAGAGCAAAAATAAGCTAATTCAATTCTCAGGTCAATAAATGTTATTGTTGTCGTTTTGCTCTCGGAATAACAACAAACAAACACAGTTTTGACCAAGCTAACTTTGAAATTTCAGAAAACTCAAAACATGAAACTTTTAGCACAAACTCTAATGTTTCAAAAACACCTAAAATTATTGAATTTGGATAAGAAACGTGAAAGATATGGTGAAAACAATTCTTAAATCAACAATCATTGTTGCTGTCATTTTGCCCTCGGGATAGCAACAAACAAGCACAGTTTTGACCAAGCAAACATCAAAATTTCAAGAAACACAAAACATGAAAATTTTAGTACAAAGTTTATGCTTTTCGGAACATCCAAAATTATCAAAACTAGTTAAGAAACGAAGAAGTTATGGTCAAATTTGTTTCAGTTTCAAACACAGAGCAAATATTGGTTTTGCTCTCGGGTTAGCAGTAGAGAAATTAAATTTTGGCATAGCTAACCTCAAAACTACAGAAAACTCAAAACATGAAAGTTGTAGCACATGATTTATGCTTTACGAAACATCCAAAATTATCAAAATTGGTTAAGAAACAGAGAAGTTATGACCAATTTCGTTTCAGCATCAAGCACAGAGCAAATATTGGTTTTGCTCTCGGGTTAGTAGTAGAAAAATTAGATTTTGACATAGCTAACCTCAAAACTACAGAAAACTCAAAACAAGAAAGTTGTAACACATGATTTAAACTTTCCGGAACATCCAAAATTATCAAATTCCGATCAAAAACGAAAAAGTTATGGCTAATTTTGTTTCATCTTCAGTAATTCATATATTGCAACATTTGAAGCAACAATTAGCTAGAAGATATGAGTTTTACACTCGACTTGCCTTCGTGAAGATTAAACTACGATTTAGTGGCCAAAGATGCAAGCTTTAGCCATGTACAGAGCTTCTACAACCTGACAGAACTCTAGAAAGAAACATGCAAACCAAATAGAGAAGAAAAATTAACAAATATCACTGTGAATTAGATTTTGATAGAGAGATTTGTTTTAGATTGAAGATTACCTGAGTTTAGCTCTTAATTTCCCTTATTAAAACATATATTTTCCTTTTATTTTTGGTAATTAAGCATAGATTTAGAGGAGATGAAGAAGGCAGCCATTGTTTTGAGCTTCAGAAGTTTAACAGAGAAAAGGAAAATGAATGTACGTACAACAGCTTCTCCCTTCTCATTTCTTAAGTTAACAGGCTAAGGTTAGGGTTAGTTAATGGGCTAAAGTTCAAATTAAAAGAAAATTAGCTTAACTTCATAATTTAGCCACAATTACATATTAACAATGTTTTCTCACAAATCAAATTATTAATTAAAGCTACATTTCATCTCTAAAAATTATAAAACTTTATATTCATGATAATAAAATGTTTTACACTCAAAATAAAAGATTATTTATATTTTTAAAACATTTTATTAACATATTTCTCTATTTTAAAGTAAATAACAAATTTACATCTTTAATTACAAATCTCATTGTAATTAACATTATAAATTACACAAAAATCACATTTTTGTGTATTAAAATTTTATAACCCATTTCAAATATAATTTTACACTTAAATTATATTCTTAAACTCAATTCCATCATTATTTTAAATATATCTCATCTTAAAATCAATTACTTCTTTAAAAATCATTAAAAGAAGTAAATAGCAATAATTAACAAAATTATTGCATTAACTTTAAATAAAACACATTTTCCTCATTTTATTATCTCAAACCATCTTAATAAAGTTTCCAAAATTCTATTTTCCCATTTTTATTCTCAAACATATTGTTTATTCCCAATAAACAATTTAAATTCCTCATTTATTATTAATTCACACTATTAAATTCTAACTGTCATTATAATTTAATATTCTCATGTAATCGCTAAAACCAGGGTTGTTACAGACTGCCCGCTACAAAAATTGTGTCCCCGCAATTTTCTAGAAAAAGAGTTGTAAACAACATAAAAATTCAATCAACAAAGGTGATAAACAAGCTCAAAACTCAAACCATTCATACTCTCAACATAGAATGGTAGAGAGAAATAAGGAAAAACTCCCTTGGTTAATCCAATGGTCCATCATATGCTAATATAGTGATTAGCAAACCATCGAATTTTCCATGCAACTCGAAAGGATTTCGAAGATATCCTATCTTCGAATCAATACTCAATAAAAAGCTCAACAAATAATCTATCAAATAAGATAGATTTCTCAAAACTCTACGAATAGAGTCGGGATCAAACTCATTCAAACCCGAACTCTAAGCAACAAAAATGATCATTAACACAATTTTCCGCATAATAATACGGAAAGAACATCCTCACAACAAGGATAAACTCAATAGACAAGATAGATAAATCACACAAAATGGCTTCTCACGTGGCCACCAAACTCGAACGACCGCGAAAATGCATGTCGTTAACAATAGCACAAGAATAGAGTGAACTCAAGAACAAGAATATAAGCTCAAATTACTTTTCAATCCAAGATTTTAAATCTCAATTTTCAACATTTGAAAATTTTCAAACTCTTTACTATAGTACTTAGTAAGTAATATAAAACTCAAATAAAAGTCCAAATTTCTTCTCTTACTTAAAAATTAATTTCCAAAGAATTTTGTAAATCCATAATAATATTCCTCAAAATAATTTAAGGGTTTAAATTCTGTTTACTCTTTTTATTAAACCACTTAAATAGTTTAAAAACAATCTTCAAATCCTCTTATAACTCTTCCCTTAAAACATTCAATGTATATAATATAGATTCTAAAATCTCAAAATATACTTTCAATAAAGCATAGCTCAAGAATATTCTAAAACATTCTCATCTTTATAATTTCAAAATAAATAAACAAATAAATGGCATTGCCTCGCCATTGAATCTCTAATAAATAGATATATCTGTTGCATGCAGAGTCGATCGAACGATCAAAACTGCCTCGCCACTCTGTTACTCGTCTCTAAAATCAATGGCTGCAATTACCATTCAAAAATAAATTTAATATATAATCTCAAAATATTATTTTCAAAATATCAATTTTTCATTTTTTATTTTTAACAACAAACCATCGTGTCTGATTGTCTCATCATAGCATTTAGGAGATTCCTATCGATAACGTTGATCAGACGTATCGACCAGAACTTTTAACTACTCAATGGACAACCCAACACTCTTAAATTATTTCTATAAAATAAATACTGCTCATGTAAATATATTCTCAAAGTATATCTCAAAGCTTAAATTTCTCTATAAAACTCATATTTATATAGCTTCAAAACTCAAACCAAAGAGCATTAAGAGAATGCATCGAGGTATTCCCAGAATACTCGATTCTCAAAATCATCAAAAGGAGATAGAGTGTTCGTCAATCTTACGATGTCACAAGCCACTCCCAAAAATCATTAAGATACAGGATAAGCAGGATATTCTTCTTGAAGGAGAAGAAGCACACAATCCATGAATCACTACTTCAAACGGAGTAATGCTACAAAGGATAACATTGATTGAGTATCTGAAAAGAACACTCAAACGAAGCTGAATGATAAACTCAATCAAACTCGAAAAATCAAGAAACTCACCTCATTCCTTAGTGGATATCCTCATGGAAGGATAACTAAAGAGCTAAGAGCCAGGAATAAGGTTACCTCAACACTCGATTGGCCGATTGGATGTCAAATCCAAACAGACTCACAAAACTCAACAAAGTCACCTTTACTGGAATTCGAGATATATCATCAACATCTCGATACTCAAGAGTAAATACAGAAACTTCCGAATCATCATTAACATTCCAAAGTGATAGAAATAATAAACCAATCAAATTAGGATGCCTAAACAAATATAGGATCCTATAACAACAAAAGGGTCGGACTTAACATCAAATAAGTCAATCCATCTCAAATCAGATACATCTCAAGATAGTGAGTAATAAACAAATACTCACTAAAGCAGCAACATATAGAAAACTCAGAATTCTCACAACAAGCCAATCGTTTTGGATCCCTTTAGTAGGATTCACAACCCTCAAACGAATGCAACAAGAATGCTCAAAGAAATCAATCAGCTCCATCGATATGAACTCACTCATAACGTCAAAAATAAGAATAGAATAATCCCAAATAAGATTTTATATGAGATAAGATGACATCAAACTCAATTATGGAATACTACAGAATACAATATATCTATATTTATAGACATATTCCATCTCAATAATCCCAAAACTCGAGAAAGAATCAAGGCTCGATTCAAAAACAAGCCCGAATAAAGGACAATGATTCACTCGTATTGTACTTCGATGTATCATGATATACGTATTGTTCTGTGTTTATTTACTTTATTATAACCACAGCTCTGATACCAAACTATAACGCCCCACCCCGAGACCCACCTTAGCAAAGAGAATTAACAAGTAATTCTTTTTAATAAAGTGGAGAATACGGCTGGTTAAGGGCGACCATCTATAATTTTGTCTTAAACATCTATTGAATACGTCGATAAATGCAATATAATATTTTTTTTGAACTCAAGTTGATCGACATACCAAGTAAATGCTTAATCCAAAACTATAGGTGGCTAACGGATCTATCTGAACAAAATACAATAACTGAATGTAAATCACATCACAGAACAGTAACCAACATCATATATATACATATACACTATTACATGTTCAGTACAATACAATATGAATACAATAAAGGTGGTACTCAACCATGCCAGATACATCGAATCAATTGTATATACATCAGAGTCAAGCGGAAAGAAATATAAACTACAAAAAGTGCTAGGCTGATATCTAAGCAGATGAATCAAAGCTAAGTCCTGTAACTGATAGCTAACCTGAAACAACTCGGTCTGACCCGAGTACAAAATACACGGGTCAGTCTAGCTAAAACAATCAGTTAATGAGGATAGACGATAATATGAAGCGTAAGATACAAGGTGATAATTCATTTCGAATGAGAAGAGGCAATAGAAAGAGTACAACCCATGACTTAAGTGGACTAATGTCACTTAAGTATACAAAGACCTCAAAAGAGGTAAATTCAATAATAATACTCAAATAATATAAACATTCGCCTTATATCATCGGCGACATCCCAAAATGTCTACATGGTTTCCATGAACCGTATCTCCTCAAAAGGAGAAACATCAATACAAACTCTCGCCAAATGGAAAACATGAAACATTCGCAAATAGGACGATTCAAAACTCAAATATAGAAGAATCTCCAAATTCAATTATACCTCATCTTCTCGGTATGAATGTATATAAATCTAAATCTCAACTCGCCAAAATGGCAAAACCCAGAATATCCTATAAAATCATGAAATCATCCAAATTCATAACTCAAGGAACTCGATAAGAGTTCAAAACATCATAAATGAAATCACCATATATATAACATCTCATATAGCACTAGGCTATCGATGTAATAAAACATCTTAAAATGGTGAAATCACAATAAAACAGAAACTCGGAAAACTCGGATTGGCCAAATCCCTGATCGCAATGCCGAAGCAATGCTGCACGTGCTAAACTCAGACGGCCGAAGCCTCAAACAAGGTCGTTAACACCTTTAAAAGCAGCTTGTCCTCATGACAAGGTCGCTGACACCTTTCCAATCTATTTTGTCAGCCCTAACAAGGTTGCTAACACCTCCCAAAGCAGTTCGTCCTCATGACAAGGTCGCTAACACCTCTCAAAGCTGTTTTATTAGGTAAACATCGTGAATGTGTCACAAACTCACGGATAGGAACCTGAAAAGTGTTAACGTGTGTCCCATACCACACGTTCGCACTTAGCGGTTTACCAGCCACTAGTCGATTCCACACTAGGAACATCATAAAACTCAGAAAATCATATCTCGCCTCGTCTCATTGGCAAGCAATATATAGAGACATCATACTCGTCTCATCTCATTGACAAGTATTAAATGACATCGTAACCTGTCTCATCTCATCGACAATTGAAAACATTGCGATGGTTCCTCATAAACCATAAATCTTAATATTTGAAATCATATACTCAAGACTTGCCTTATATCATTGGCAAGTAAATATAACATCGTGATGGTTCTCATCGACCATACTCCTACATAGGAGATCTGAAACCCTAATACTTGCCAAATATTGTCCATTTTAAATAATTCCAATAATTAGGAATTATAAAACTAAAAATACGCTATAAAATGGCAAAACATCTAAGACTCGATAATCTCAAATAGCTTCGATCGTACAAGTACGTAATTAACCGAAATAGTAAACGCACATGTCCCATACCACGTGTTTTACTAAATCGTTTAATTCTCTTACTCATATGTTCGAATAGTGTAAAAGTGTATGTTTTATATCTAAAATAGTTTACTAGAGAAAACAAGCTTCTAAAATTTTTCCTGAAAAGATTAATAAAACCAATATTTGAAATTCCTTTATTATAGGGAATAAATAGGTTTTTTTATATTAGAAAAATAATTTTAAAATACTATATAATAATAATTTGAAATGTCCATTTATTTCAAAAATCACTTCAAAAATGGTTTAGTGAAAACCATACTCGAAAATAATGAAAAACAAGAAAGATTACTCAAGACCGATAACTTGAGTTCAATACAATTCAATTCAAATATAACCCAAGATCAATTCAAATTCTATTTAAATTTGAATTTCAAATTCTCTACATCATAGCTCTCAAAACATCTAAAAACAATCATCAAAATCGAATAAGAATGAGAGCAAAAATAAGCTAATTCAATTCTCAGGTCAATAATTGTTATTGCTGTCGTTTTGCTCTCGTAACAGCAACAAACAAACACAGTTTTGACCAAGCTAACTTTGAAATTTCAAAAAATTCAAAACATGAAACTTTTAGAACAAACTCTAAGCTTTCCTAAACATCAAAAATTATTGAATTTGGATAAGAAACGTGAAAGATAAGGCCAAAACAATTCTTAAATCAACAATCATTGTTGCTGTCGTTTTGCCCTCGGGATAGCAACAAACAAACACAGTTTTGACCAAGCAAACATCAAAATTTCAAGAAACACAAAACAAGAAACTTTTAGTACAAAGTTTATGCTTTTCGGAACATCCAAAATTATCAAAATCGGTTAAAAAACGAAAAGGTTATGGTCAAATTCGTTTCAGTTTCAAACAGAGAGCAAATATTGGTTTTGCTCCCGGGTACATAGCTAACCTCAAAACTACAGAAAACTCAAAACATGAAAGTTGTAGCACATGATTTAAGCTTTCCGTAACATCCAAAATTATCAAAATCGGTTAAGAAACGTAGAAGTTATGATGAATTTCGTTTCAGCTTCAAGCATAGAGCAAATATTGGTTTTGCTCTCGGGTTAGCAGTAGAAAAATTAGATTTTGACATAGCTAACCTCAAAACTACAGAAAACTCAAAACATGAAAGTTGTAACACATGATTTAAGCTTTTCGGAACATCCAAAATTATCAAATTCCAATCAAAAACGAAAAAGTTATGGCTAATTTTGTTTCTACTTCAGTAATTCACAAATTGCAAAAATTTTAAGCAACAATTAGCTAGAAGATGTGATTTTTACACTCACCTTGCCTTCATGAAGATTAAACTACGATTTAGTGGCCAAAGATGCAAGCTTTAGCCATGTACAGAGCTTCTACAACCTGACAGAACTCAAGAAAGAAACATGCAAACCAAATAGGGAAGAAAAATTAACAAATATCACTGTGAATTAGATTTTGATAGAGAGATTGGTTTTAGATTGAATATTACCTGAGTTTAGCTCTTAATTTCCCTTATTTAAACATAGATTTTCCTTTTATTTTTGGTAATTAAGAATAGATTTAGAGGAGATGAAGAAGGCATCCATTGTTTTGAGCTTCAGAAGTTTAACAGAGAAAAGGAAAATGAATGTACATACAACAGCTTCTCACTTCTCATTTCTTAAGTTAACAGGCTAAGGTTAGGGTTAGTTAATGGGCTAAATGTCAAATTAAAAGAAAATTAGCTTAACTTCATAATTTAGCCACAATTACATATTAACAATGTTTTCTCACAAATAAAATTATTAATTAAAGCTACATTTCATCTCTAAAAATTATAAAACTTTATATTCATGATAATAAAATGTTTTACACTCAAAATAAAAGATTATTTATATTTTTAAAACATTTTATTAACATATTTCTCTATTTTAAAGTAAATAACAAATTTACATCTTTAATTACAAATCTCATTGTAATTAACATTATAAATTACAAAAAAGTCACATTTTTGTGTAATAAAATTTTATAACCCATTTCAAATATAATTTTACACTTAAATTATATTCTTAAACTCAATTCCATCATTATTTTAAAAATATCTCATCTTAAAGTTAATTACTTCTTTCAAAAATCATTAAAAGAAGTAAATAGCAATAATTAACAAAATTATTGCATTAACTTTAAATAAACCACATTTTCCCCATTTTATTATCTCAAACCATCTTAATAAAGTTTCCAAAACTCTATTTTCCTATTTTTATTCTCAAACATATTGTTTATTCCCAATAAACAATTTAAATTCCTCATTTATTATTAATTCACACTATTAAATTCTATTTGCACAAAAATTGGGCAAACACCTCCAAGTCGTATGATTTAGTCGATTTTCTGTTGTTCTTGGTGATTTGAATACTTAATGCAAATATGTAAAAAGCAGGGAATAAACTGTAAAAGACACACAGGTTTATAGTGGTTCGGCCAGAATGTGCCTACGTCCACTTTATATTTTATTCTCCTTTATTGTTCAGATTACAAGTACAAAGCTTTGACTACGAGTGTATGAAAGTTGTTTGAGAGTTCTGTTCGTTCTTTAGCTCTCTAACCTGTCCCCCATTGTT
Source organism: Allium fistulosum (assembly GCA_030737815.1). Lineage (NCBI taxonomy): Eukaryota > Viridiplantae > Streptophyta > Magnoliopsida > Asparagales > Amaryllidaceae > Allium > Allium fistulosum. The sequence continues at coordinate 511,668,440 of CM060907.1, read as the reverse complement.
GTACCCTTGCCCTTCTATTTATAGAGTGAGGTTGGGGGTAGAGGTCTTGGATGTATGTAGCTTCTAATGGGCCTGGGCTGATGCAATCTGGCCTAGCAAAGTTAGTTCCGTAGTGCTTTGGTTCGGCCAAGGGTGGAGGCGTGGATTGATCTGGTAGTAGAGGGTTGATGTTGATCCGGCTAGGGAGTGGAGGCGAGTTGGTCCGGTGATGCCTTGGTCCGGTGATGAATAGAGAAATGGAGTGGTCCGGTAGGGAGTAGGTGATTGGCTCGGCAATGAGTGGTTCGGTAGGGAGTAGGTGATTGGCTGGGCAATGAGTGGTTCGGTAGGGAGTAGGTGATTGGCTCGGCAATGAGTGGTTCGGTTGGGAGTAGGTGATTGGCTCAGCAATGAGTGGTTCGGTAGGGCCTTGGTTCAGTGGTGAGAGTACGCCCAACATTTGCCCCCCAAAGCGGGGCATATACCTGTATATGTCGCGCTTTGTTTTAGGTCATTCAGCTTGGATACTCTCATCTGGTCCCAAATGCCGAACCAGCTGGTCCGGTCACCCTACCCTTGCCTATAAGTATGGGCTTCACGTTCTCTTTATTCCTCACTATCTGATAGAGCCGAACCAAATCATTGCCTGCCAATCAACCATTTCGCCGAACCAGCTGGATTGCCGGACCAGGTGTGCTTTTCTTCCGCCGAATAAACCTTATGCCTGAATTACCGAATGACCTCCTAAGGAGCTTAAGGCCGAATGACTTTAAGTCTCGAATTACCGGTCGGTGCTTTTATGTTTTGAACTATAAATGAGACTCCAGACTTGTTAGGTATTTGCTTGTTTATATTTCTATACTCCTTGTTCTAACGATATGCTTTCTCGTGTTTGCAGATAATGTCTCATAAAGTAGAAACCCATTCTGATAAAAAGAAATCTAAGGATAAAGGGGAGTCCTCCATCATGCCCCCAGTCCAGGCATCGTGCCCCCAGTCCAGGCAGAACCGGGACGACATGGACCTACCCCGAGATCGTTAGTGGACGGGTACGGTCCTCAAGGGCTCTTGAACTCACCACCTGACTGCTTTCCCAGCTCCCTCAAAGATGAGCAGCTTGACGCTATATCTAGAACTTTCGGGATTGATAGAGCACAGATGAGGTTGCCGGGGAACGGAGTGATGCCGTATAACCCCCCAGAAGGATATTTTGCTTACAGCAGGTATCATTGCATGTGTGGTGCCATCCCTCCGATTAACGCCTGGATAGTCAGCTTCATCACATACTTGAAGGTGGCTCCTTTCCAGCTCTAGCCTAATTCCTATGCTATCTTGGTGAGTTTGTTTATTATCTTCCAGAGGAGATACGGGCGTCCTCCTTCCAACCGGGAAATCAGGTACTTGTACAACTTGAGAGGCTACAAGAAGGGGTCTCCGTATGTTAGCTTAGAGTCGGCTGTGTCTTTTAAGCCAGTCTTGGATTTATATTCGAAATTCAGCATGTTCAAGAAGGAATGGTTTTTGGTTAAAGATGACTCCGTTTCTTTCCGCCGCTTCACCTCTGGCATTAAGTTGAATCTCATTTATGATTTTTGTGCTGACCGTAATACTCCTCCTTACGGCTTTATTTCTTGCTAGCGATAGGTGGCTTTGAGGTTGTAGAGAATGATCGTCTGGTTCGGATGGCTGAGGAAATAGAAGCCATTCCGGAAGGGGAGATGGCGGCTTCTTATTTGATCAGGAACGCTACTCTTCTGGGGCTCAACCTGATTTTTCCACGTCAGTGTGTGGTCAAACAGAGAGACACAGCTGAGGAGAGGGCCGCCAAAGCTAAAGGAGGGGCTACGGCAAAGAGTAGTAAAAGGAAACCCTTCTCAAAGCATCCAACTGCCGGAGGGAAGAAACTTAAGAAATCCGACGGACCCTCCCCCAGCACATGCCCAGACGTTCCGGAGGAGGAAGATGAGGAGGAGGAAAGAGGCGAGGGTGAAGGAGGTGAGGCGGAGAGTGGAAGTGGTGGAGAAGGTGATGGACAGAGTGGTGATGATGGTGGTGACGGACAGAGTGGTGATGGTGCTGGGGCTTTGTCTTCTAAGCAAGCGGGTGTGATCCAGGAGTGGACGGACGATGCTTTCCGCCTAGCTTTCGAAGGGCTGGAGGAAGAAACGGCTCTGGTAGGGGAGCCTAAGAAAGCTGACAAGGCTGGATCCGGGGCCGACTTATCTTCCAAAAGTGTTCTAGTTGAGGCAGCCCCCGCGACTCAAGGTGAATTTTTGACTTCTGCAGACTCCATTTATGATAAGGACTTAGGAATATTTTACGGTCAGCTCTCGTCCTGGAATGAGAACCAGGACTTATTGCAGTATCCCACTCCTCCCCAGGGTTTGTATAATAAAAGTGTCTCCTTACTTTTCCTAACTTGACATATTTCTCGAATTATAGTTCAACGTCTGCTTGTCACACTTGGTTTTTGTCCCAGGATCGGGTAAAGTGGCCAAGACACTGGGTGTTCAGCACCGTCTTGAACAATATAAGCTTCTAAGGGCTTCCACTAAGCCAAAGCCTCCGACTAACCGCCCTAGAGACATAGTCGGCTACCGTCCTCTTCTTGGAGTTATCGAAGAGGATATCCAAAAGAAGAAGAGGAGTCGCTCCTTGTTGGAATCTCCATCTGATCCTCAGCCCCGACTCAGCCTCTTCAGGATACCATGGAGGAGGATACTGAGCTTATTCCTTCCCCGCACCCATCTGAAAATCCTACCGTTACCCCGATAGACCATCCTGGCTTGGCTCGTAATCCGTTTGCGGGTCATCCGGATCTGGATCCTGGTTTTCACGATATTTCCTTTGATGAGGTTACTGGTGAGCACCTTCTCCCTCGTAACCCCATGGTAAGGGTGCTTGACGAGGCCAAGTCTCTGGACCTTGATTTGCTTACCACTCGGGTTGTAACCTTGGGGGACGAAGCTAAGGCAAACATTGACCGGGTTGCTGAGGAAACCAGGATGTTGATGGGGCATCATGCTCGACTGGGTAAGGATGGAGAAGAAATCGGCAGTGCTAACATTCAGCTGCGTTTACTGGTTTCCAACCAGGCCAAACAACTTGCTGATCAAGCCATCCAGATCTCTCAACATGAGATCGCATCTAGGCAGTTAAAGAAGACCATGGAAGAGGTCAGTAGGGCAGAGATGTGGAAAATGGATGCCGTTTGTAAGGAACGGATTGATATGGCTATTGCAACGGTGGATGAGGTTCGGAAAGCGGATCTCGAGCGGGTACAGGAGTTGTTTGGGAAACTTGAGGCTGCGGAGGTTGCTCAAACCAAGCTGAAGGAGGAGATGGAGGCGATGTGAAAAACCTTTCAAGCTGACTGCTCGCGATACCAATCGGAGAGGGACGCCACTATTGCAAAGCTGTTGGCTTCTGAGAACCGAGTAAGGGAGTTCGAGGAGAATGATGGGATAATGGATGAGATGCTTCAAAATATATACTTTTGCACTTGGAAACAGGCCAACTTATCTTGGATGGATGATTACCCCCGAGTCATGGCCAGGATTTATCTCAAGGCCCTGGAGGAGGCTAAGTCCGATGTAGATAAGGAGGGTGGTGTGGCGTTTAGAATGGATGTGGTTACGGCTCAATTCACCAAGGAGGAGAAGGTGGCGGTGAAAGAGGGTATGCGGCTGCTTGCTGCTGAGGAGGTTGGTGTGCAGCTCGAGGATGATGATCAAGGAGCAGAGGCTGGAAAGTCTTCTCTTTTAGACTTTTGTAACCCGACTGCTTATCGCTTATCTAATGGATTCTTCTTCTGGATCGGACAGGTGAGACCTCCGAGGTACCGACTACCTCCGGCCAACATGCTGAGAGTTCCGATCACGTGGCTAAGTAGATCCTGGAGGGCCGGCAGGATAGAGGTGAAGCTCCGATGAAGCTGACTCCCTGACTTGACCTGGATGTCTTTTTTGGTTTGTTTGACATTGTTGTCTATGCTAGCTCTAAAACATTAATGTAACTTTTAGACTGTAATTATGTTATTGGTAATCAAACGACTTTATTCTTAGCCTGTAATTTTTAACTTAAGCTGATTCTGTCATGTTTGCCTGCCTTAGTTATTTTGATGTGTTGCATAAGAAATACAGCTGTGCATATGCCTGTGATTTCATCGTGTTTGACGCCAGTTTCTTGCTTAAGATATAATTTCATATCTTGCAAAGTTAATGTGATGTGTGAATAAATTATAGCTATGTATTTATTTACAAGAGAAGAAAGTACCGCCCTTTATGTCTTCGTTGTAGATGGTAGCTTTGAATGTCTTATATGACTGAGTATGGAATGTAGTTGATTGACCTGTCATCCCATTGGGAGTTCTTATCCCCATTGGTTAGCGTCTCCTACTTTGTGTCCTGTACTTTAGGGATTGTTATAGAGGATAGGAGGAAAGTTTTTAAATAAGATAGAAATATAAGAAAAAGTAAAACTTCCAATCACGGAAGGCCTGCGATGTGCTTAAGTTCGAGGCAAACGGGTTTTGTAGTCACTTTCCCTAGCTGTGGGTCTTGGAGACATTTGTCACCCATCTTATGCTTCTGCGGGGAGTTTATCCTTTTTACCACAGCCGTACTTAAGACACTCGCAGCCGAGCTCGCGCATAGTAACTACGCGGGCCATTATGGCCCATAATCGTGGGTATTATTCGATTTACCGTGGCCGTCTAGCGTGGGTGCCGATCGTCAACCGTGAACTACCCCTGGCTGGCCACACCTTATGTTGGGGCTTAAAGTAGGTTCACGGTTGCCGGCGAGCCGAACGCCGTAATGAGCTGCCTAGGCTATGGTCGGCCTATTTAGTGGCTTATAATCAGCTCATTACAGTTGGCTTTAAGGGCCGATCGCGAGCAATGAGTTAACCCGCAGCAGAGGGATGCTGGAGCAAAAGTGTCTCATTGGCGAGGGCATAGATTCGCGTAGTACCTGTTAGGTCTTGTCCAGGTGAGGTCGCATCGTGATGTGTCTTGAATGGAAATGCCATTACATAGGATTTCGTCCAACAGAAAAGGATAAGTTTAACAAGCAGTCAAGATATAAAGGAACAATTTAAAAAGAGACAAGTTTTTAAAGTAGTTCGACACGAAAATGCCTACGTCCACTGATTCTCTTTGTTAATTCACTTCATATGGGCAGTAGAAGTTAAGAAAAATATCGACGAAGGTGTTGGATGTTCCATGCCCTCTGGAACACCTCTTCGTCCACTGTTGACAAAATATAAGCTCCGTTGTGGAGATCTTTATGAATTACATATGGTCCGTCCCAGATTGGATCTAGCGCTCCGGGGCGTGGGAAGATTCGTTTGAGGACAAGATCTCCTTTTTGTAAGCTACGATGCTTGACTTTGGAGTTGTACTGCATTGCCACTTTTTGCTTGTGAGCTGCTGCTTTGAGGAATGCATCATTTCTTCTTTCCTCAATTAGGTCCAAAGACATGTGAAGGAGTTCTTCGTTCTCTTCTGGGTTATAGTGGATCCTACGGTGGGAAGGCACTATAGTTTCAACTGGGAGCATAGCCTCTGATCCGTATGCCAAAGAGAAAGTAGTATGCCCCGTTGATGTTCTGAAAGATGTGCGATAGGCCCAAAGTGCCGTAGGAAGTTCATCCACCCAAGCGCCTTTTGACTTATCAAGTTTCTTTTTGATTAGAGTTTTGAGAATTTTGTTGACAGCTTTGACTTGTCCGTTTTCCTGGGGATAAGCTACAGATGAGAAGCTTTTGTGAATTCCATGCTCTTGGCACCAGTTGGCGAACTCCTCGCTGTCAAACTGAAGTCCATTGTCCGATATGATTTTAAGTGGGACTCCATACCTGCATAGAACATTTTTGATCAAGAAGTTAATAACTTTTGCTGAAGATACTTTATTCAGTGGTTCTGCTTCCACCCAATTGGTGAAATAGTCGACTGCCACTATAGCATATTTGGCTCCGCCTCGGCCCATTGGCAGTTCGCCAATCAAGTCAATTCCCCATACTGCAAAGGGCCAAGGGCTGGTCATTTGAGTAATCTCAGTTGTTGGTAGCCGTGGAATTTTAGCAAACTTCTGACATCTGTCACATTTTTTGACGAAATCTAAGGCGTCTTTGCTTAAGGTGGGCCAGAAATATCCATATCGGAGTACTTTCTTTGCCAGAGTCTGCCCTCCAATGTGATCTCCGCAGCTTCCTTGATGGATGTTTGATAAGATTTCCTTTGCTTCCCTTCCAGCGACACACCTTAATAAGGGGTTAGAGAAGCCGCGCCGATAAAGGGTGCCTTCTTGTATTGTGTAGCGGGAAGCTCTCCTCAAGATTTTCTTGACTTTGTTACGCTTGTCGGGCAGTGTGCCGTCTTGTAAGTATTTTTGGATGGGAGTCATCCAAGTTTCCTCTTCGATTGCAGCTATCAGGTTCACCTGCTCGAAACTCGGGGTCAGTTGCTTTGAGATGGCCACTGCTCTGGAAATAGTGCCGCCTCTCATGCTAGCTTGTTTTGCCAATTCGTCGGCCTCTTGGTTCTCTTCCCGAGGGATGTGTTTGATTAAATAGTGATCCAATTGATTGAGAAGCAGCTTGGTCTTCTTTAGATATGCTGTGAGTCGTTCTTCTCGAGCCTGAAATTCTCCTAGTATTTGATTTACAATAAGTTGAGAATCACTATGAAGACATAGAGAATTGGCTCCAATCTCTAAGCAAGTTCTAATCCAGCTATCACTGCTTCATACTCTGCATCGTTGTTGGTGGCAGCGAATTCCAACCTTAGAGCATAGTGTAGCTTATTTCCCCTGGAAGTGATTATTACCACACCTGCCCTCGAGCCTTGTTTGTTTGACGCTCCATCCACAAAGAGATTCCACTTGATGTCTTTTGCTATTTCTGATTGCTCCTTACTTTCGTTGGTAGTGAATTCGCCAATGAAATCGGCCATGGCTTGTCCCTTGATGGCGGTGCGAGGATGGTAGGTGATATCATATTGACTTAGTTCAATGCACCATTTAAGTAGTCGCCCAGAAGTGTCAGGACGGTGGAATACCTGCCTTAGTGGTTGATCGGTCAGAACTCTGATGGAATGAGATTGGAAATAGTGACGCAGTTTTCGTGATGTGATTAGTAAACAGTACGCTAGTTTCTCAAGTTTAGGATATCTGGCTTCCGCCCCTGTAAACCTCTTGTTTACAAAGTATACTGGTCGCTGCGTGCGTTTGTCTTCTCTTACCAAGGCGGCGCTTAGAGCATGAGATGTCACAGCAAGGTATAGGTATAGCTCTTCGCCTTCGTTCGGAGTTGAGAGTACTGGTGGTCTCTGGAAGTGTTCGATTAAGTTAAGGAAAGCTGTTAAGCATTCGTCAGTCCATTCGAACTTTCCTTTGTCTTTCTTTAGAGCTTCGAAGAAAGGGATGCATTTGTCAGTTGCTTTAGAGATGAATCTGCTCAGGGCGGCCACCTTCCCATTTAGGCTTTGCATTTCTTTTCGAGTAGAAGGTATCCTGATATCTTTCAGAGCTCGGACTTGTTCAGGTTTTGCTTCAATTCCTCTGGCATGGACGATGAATCCTAGGAACTTTCCTGATGATACTCCGAAGGAGCACTTTAGAGGATTCAGCTTCATTCCATATTGGCGAAGTACATGAAACATTTCGTCCAGGTGGCTTACGTGATCGTCGGCTTTCCTTGACTTTACCAGCATGTCATCCACATAAACTTCCATAGTTTATCTTATCAGCCCAGCAAACATCTTGTTGACGAGGCGCTGATAGGTGGCTCCTGCGTTTTTAAGTCCAAAAGGCATTACTTTGTAGCAGTACAATCCCCGGTCAGTGATGAAACTAGTGTGGTATTGATCGAGAGCATGCATAGGAATTTGGTTATATCCTGAGTATGCATCCACAAAAGATAAGAGTTCGTGCCCGGCTGTGCTGTCCACAAGCTGATCGATTCGGGGAAGCGGGAAGCAATCCTTCGGGTAGGCGTCATTTAAGTTGGAGAAGTCAATGCATGTTCGCCACTTCCCGTTAGCCTTCTTTACTAGTACCAGGTTGGCGATCCACTCTGGGTAGATGGCTTCTCGTATGAAGTCATTGGCAAGTAGGTTCTTTATTTCTTCATCGAGGGCTGCTGATCGTTCTGCCCCCATACTTCTCTTTTTCTGTTTTACTGGTGCCTTGGTAGGATCGATGTTTAGTACGTGGCATGCTGTGTCTGGGGAGATTCTAGTCATGTCAGCGTGCGTCCATGCAAATACATCCAAGTTGCGGTGGAGAAAATCAATGAGTTGTTCCTTCAATTCTGCTTTTAGTCGGGACCCGACTTTCAATAGTCTACTCGAGTCGTGTTTGTCCACAGATACAAATTCCATAGCCTCTGCAGGCTCGGTGGTGGCCTCCTCCTCTCTGTCCCTGGGGTCTAATTCATTGAAAGGGTCACTGGTATATCGAAGAGGAGGGGCTTTCTTTAGTTGCTATGCTTCCAAATTTTTCCTGTAGAGGGTAGTCTCTGCACTCTTCCCTTTATCCTTCCTGCGGTTATTGCGAAGTTCAGTTACATAGCAATCTCGAGCGATGTCCTGGTCTCCCTCTACTTCCCCTATTCCATTGTCCGTTGGAAATTTCATCTTCAAGCACCATGGGGCCAGGACAATTTGGAAGTCAGACAAGGCTGGTCTTCCTAAGAAGGCGTTGTAGGCCGAGTGGTTTTCTATCAGCACAAATGTTTGTTTCCGCACAACGGAGCGGGGATGACTTCCGATTTCAACAAAGAGGTCCAGTCGCCCTAGGGGCATCTTCGCATTTCCAGTGAAACCGTGTAGTGGTTTATTGCAGGGAAAAAACATCCTTTATTGACAGCTTCATTTTGTCGAACGCATGCTTGAATAGGATATTCACTGAGCTTCCAGTGTCTACTAGAATTCGGAAAAACTTCGGCTGGACCGAGCCGGGCAGAGATAACCATGGTATCCGTGTGAGGGTACTGCCTTCCCTCCAGGTCACGCCTATTGAATGTGATGTCATCATTCTCTATCCGCTTCGGGTGGCGTTCTTCTACAATGGAATTAACGCATTCTTCATTGTTTCTAAGTGACTTTCTGTACCTTTCCATCTCTGCCCAGCTTCCGTCGGCGATGTGTGGCCCTCTCGAGATGGTATGGACCACTATCTTTTCTTGACTGGAGCCATTGGTGTTGCGATTTCCTCTGCCCATTTCTAGGGAGGGTAACCTTGGGTTCTCATTGGCAGGAGCTGGAGTCCTGTCCTGACCTTTTACATAGCGTTCTAGTCTCTTTCTTCAGATGTGTTCTTCAATCAAGTCCCGGAGATGATGGCATTCATTGGTATCATGCCCATGGGATTCGTGGAAGCGACAGAATTTTCCAAACTTAATTGCATTATCTGATTCCTTCTTGTACGGGGGACATTTGTATTTAACTTCGTCTTGCATGGCCAGGAAGATGTTTTCGATCGTTTCATTCAAAGGGGTGTAAGCGTCAAATCTCGGTCCTGGCCGATATAGACGCTTTTCTCCCTTCTTGCCCCCAGCATTGTCCCTAGAGTCATTTCTTTGAACATCCTTTGCTACAGCGGGCGTGTTGCCATGAGCTTGTAATGACCCAAGATTTTAGGAATTTATTCTGACAAATATAAATGAATTCAAAATAATTTTTGAATAAATTTTGAAAGGGGATTGATATAGCTTGATAGTGTATCAGTATGTGTGTACATGTGTGCACAGGAAATGCACATGAAATAAAGCTAAAAGTCCCTGAACTCTAAGAATAAATACATATTGATATGTATGGGAATATATATATATATATATACATATTTAGATTAAACCCTTAAAAGTTGTATGCATGAGTAAATATACATATATGGATGCTACTGAATATTTTTGAGTATACATGTGCATGTGTGTGTCAATACAGAATGATGTGTAAATATATATATATATGGGTGTGCTAATTATTTCAGTAAGACTTATATAAATATATATATGTGTTAATAAAATACTAGAGTTCAAATTAGTAAAATAAAATATACAGACATATTTTAGTATATAGGCAGAAAGAAAGAAAAACCGAGGATAGAAAAAGGAGTAGTCCTCTTGTAAATAAATAAAGGAAGTACATACCATTTACATGAAAGCTAAAAATAGGAAAAAATAAGACAAAACAGGGAAATGCTTGGTATATGCAGAATTAGGAAGAGTATTTGATAAATAACAAATCAAGTCACATTTTTAGCATGATTGTAGACAAAGGAAAAAGTATTTTCTGAAAAGCAAATTTCTGAAAAGAATATAACCACTTTTCTCTTCACCTAAATTAAGCCGGGAAGGGTAGAATTTTGGGTTTAAATAAAATACAGATAACACAATTTTTCTGGTGGGCAAAAATGGCTTTAGCCAATACCCAAAACCCTAAGGAAGACCCTGTATATATATATGTATATGCAACAGCCTCCTCTCCTTCTCAAAAAAAAAGAACTTGGAAAAAAAAAGAAACAACACCATATAAATCATAAGGCAAGGGAAGGAAAAGAGTTTGAGGCTAAAGGCAGAAGTTCATCAATTAATTAAGGAAGCAAAGAAGAGAGCTAGGTGAGGAAACTCACTCAACAACTTAAGGCACTAAGTCCTAATGAACGCAGCCAGTTATAAATGAATTTTTCTTAAAAGTATATGTGATTGTTCTTTAGAAATTAAGGATGCTTTAATGCTTGCTAGTTGTTCTGATTGTTTCATTCTTAATATGATTAGTATGCATGAATAGGTAATTTAAAAACCCAGATTTCTTTCTGATATGATATTAGATAGAAATATAATAAATACCCAGAAAATAAGATGTTGAATATAAGCAAGTAGTGTTGGTTTTGGCTCAACCCAGAAGAATTGATAAGTATATGGGCTGCAATATACATATGTATATGTGCTGAGGCTTATTATAAAAAGGAATTAGGAGTGTAATAGGCCTGCCTATGTGCTGATACTCCTGGTTCAAAGAAAATATACAATAACCACCTAGCAGATAGATTTTGTGATTTAGGAAGCTTGGTCAATCTGAGTTAACTAAAGCACAGATGTTTGCAACAAAATATTCCAAATAGAGCCATAAACCAATGTTAGTTGTCTATACCTCTTCTAAATTGCAAGAACATGTTTTAATAAATTGCTTGATTGCCTCTGTCTGTTTATATGAATGATGAGGAATGTTATGAGATGAATGCTTATTTTAGTGGAATGACTCACTGGCTGGGTTACCCTGAAAATTTAAAGGATAAAACACCTGAGAAACTTGATTAGGAAAATGGGGTCAAGATTACTGCAGGAATGACTTGTGTTCTTGAGTAATGCAAGTTGACACATGGCTTGTTTAAGTCCTGAGATCTTTGTGTAATGGAGTGAATTAGTTCATTACAGTGTGTCCATTGATTCATAAATATTGCAGATGAGACCAGGATAGATAAATATACCAAGGGAAAAATATTTGAGATGATGAGAAAACTAGAGTTTTTCCCAGAATTGAAATATGAGGATGGAATAAATGATTTAACTCATATTGGTTATTTTCCTGTTTGGTGTGAATGATTGTTTGACTATGACTGAATTGTATGCTTGAATGTATGTGCCATATTTATATATGTAGTCTCTGGAAAAAAAAATCAAAGTGTGCACATTCACAATGACACAGAGCATGCACACAAGTATGACCTGATTCCAAAGGGCAGAACTTTATGTATATGTACTTAACTTGATTTTAACCTAATTAACTAATTGCTTTTGTGAATTTTCTCATACCAGACATGTGTCTGACCCTAGTGTGCTAATGGCATCTGGGGTGTCTCATTTAAATGAGGTAGTTTCAAATGCTTTTTCAGGGATTGCAGCAACTAAATAGGAGTAGGAGCAAGGCTTTGAGAAGAAGATTATATCATGCTAAACTTAGTTAGATAAGAGCCTAAATGATAAAATCCGCATGTATTAATGATTTAAATTGTTACTTGTATTAAGTGTTGGATATGGGATGAATATTTTGTTAAGTATTTTATTAAGAGATTGACTTGTATCTGGAATTTATAAATCTAGTTAATATCTGATATAAAAGAAGTTAATCAAAATATTGTAAGTGGATTTAGTAAGAACACCATGTTAAAATTAAATGATTATATTTTAAAAATGTATTAGTCAATCTTGAGTCTTTAGAAATGATTTAAGTTTTGGGAAAACCTGGATAGTTGATTCTCAGAAAAATTAAATGGTTTTATCTTTCTACCATGGCATATGTATACAAAAGATAATAGACATATGTTGAATGTTTTTATGTGACTGCAAGGTTTCCATAATTTAACTTGTTTTATACAAATGTTTCATGCCTTATTTTTAAATAAAGAAAGAATCTGTAATATGGGAGTTGAAAGCCAGATCCAAAATAGTTGCAGTTATATACACACATAAACATGTTTTGTACAGATATTAACATACCTTTTCCTTTGTATTTTTAATAGGAATCTGACTTCCATATCACTCAGATTTTAATCAAATGCATTTTAAGACCAGATGGGTTACACCAGAACAAAGAGCCTGGTTGAACCGTGTGATTGACATCCATGGTTACAGGAAACCCACTCAAGTTTGCACTTCATTTAATTTAAGGCATACTGACATCCAAGAATCAAGATGTTGAATGTGTTAGATCACTTTAAACTATTCAAAAAAAAAGAGCCGGTATTCCAGACAGATTTTATAAGAAAACAATCAAACATGGATAATGATAAACACTTCTATCATTTTTCAGAACCCAAGCACCAGACCATTAATTTATAGACAATCATATCACAATTATCTGGTTTCTAGAATTTATACTCCCTAGAGAATTTAGCAAAGAATCAGGAGTTTAAAAATATATATATAGGTATTCATGCATGAATGGAATTTTTATTGCATATAACACTGAACTATGTGTGGATTGATTAAATTCAATCAATCCAATATCCTCTTGTTTTCCAGAACTCTGATTCAAACAAGAGAGGCATATACATCCTCACATGTATGTGCATATCTTTGTGAATGTACTGATATATTTATATTGGTTAATTATTTTGATCCTGGATATATTTTGTTTATTGGAAAAAAGAAAATGACCCTGGGAAATATATTTGTAATGAATGATATATCTATATATCATCTCTGTAAAAAAAAATCCTTATGAAATTAGGGTAGAAATAGGAGGGTCATTTCATTTGGTATCAGAGCTATGTTATTCAACATAGTAGAAGTAAAGATCAAGTTCTTAGATAGAAATAAAATTTAAAGGAACTAAATATATATATCAATGTTTTCAGTGTGAAAAAAAAAACCACTGAAATAATAAAATTACCAATCAAACTAACCAGCTATGTAAATTATTATTAGCAAACTAAGGTAGGGAGACCACCAAATCAGGGAGCAGGATCTTCCCATGCACCACCAATGGTCAATCTGCAAGACTTGGTGAGAGCATTTAGGGATGGGGCAGGACAAAGGCAAGAAAATCCCTATGAAGAACTCTCAAAATTACTTAAGACATATACTCATTTAGGAGGCAAAAGCTTTGAAGGGACAGAGAGTATCATGGAAATTCAAACATGGTTGAGAACATTGGAAAGAATTTTCAATGACATGCAACTTGATGATCAAAGAAAGAGGCAAGTGGCTTCAAGACAGCTAAAAGGAGTAGCTTTAGGCTGGTGGGAAGTAATCATTGCAGGAAGGAATGAGAATGAAATCACTTGGAATCAATTCAAAGAGATGTTGGAAGCAAGGTTTGTACCAGCATCAGCAAAGACTACCTTGCTAGAAGAATTTATTAGACTTAGACAAGGAACCATGACTATCACAGAATACACTCAAAAGTTTGAGGGGCTTTCCACATATGGAGCAATGCTTGTGGCAGATGAGGCATCCAAAAATGATAGGTACATAAAAGGGTTGAACCCAGGACTTAGCAGAGCCATGTTACCCTATGCAGACAGGACTTTTGACCATGTGATAGACTTAGCTTTGAGGTTGGAACAGCATGACAAGGAAAGGGAGAAGTTCAGAAATTTTAAGAACAATAATACCAAGAAGGGTAAGGGGAGGTATCACCCTTATGATAAGAAGAAGGAAGAGGCCAGTAACAAAGGCACTGGAGATTTCAAAGCTAAGGAAACCAAGAAGAAAATTGTGTGCCATCAGTGTGGAAAGGAGGGGCATATCAAGCCTAGGTGTCCAAAATTGAAGGGAGGAGCTTTCAAGTGCTATCTATGTGGGAAAGAGGGGCATATGAAGAGGAATTGTCCTGAGTACAAACAGCAAGGAAAATTGGCAAATTTGGAAGGAAAAGGCAAAGCCATAGTGGAGAGTAACACTGAAAACCATAGCCAAGTGGAAGGTACATTACTTATTTGTACCATACCCATAGCAGTAGTATATGATACTGGGGCAACTCACTCTTTAATTTCTTATGAACTAGTTAAAATGCTAAAACTGAATTGCATATTGGTTGAAACCCCATTGCATATACAAAGTCCACTGGGGAGTTCTAGTGTTTTAAATATGATTTGTGTGGATGTGGAATTAAACATAGGAGGAAATATTTTTATTTCCAATTTATATGTTTTGAATTACCCAAATATAGGTGTTATATTGGGGGTAGACTGGTTAAGGCAATTTAAAGCCATAATTAATTTAGACTCATCCACCATGTCATTGCAAAATTCTAGAGGTCAGAGAATCACAGTTTTATGTGAAGTAGCTAAGGAAGGAAAACTATATCATTTAGTTGACTCAGAAAAAGATTTCAGTGAACTAACCATTGAAGAAATTCCCATAGTCAATGAATATTTGGATGTGTTTGGTGAGGTCAAGGGTGTTCCACACCATAGACCAGTAGAGTTCCAGATCAATCTAGTTACAGGAGCAAGCCCAGTGATTAAAAAGCCAACTAGAATGGGGCCAAATGAACTAAAAGAATTAAAGAAACAGTTAGAAGAATTGGAAGAAAAGGGTTTTATAAGACCAAGTAATTCTTGCTGGGGAGCACCAGTGGTATTTGTTAAGAAACAAGATGACTCCTTAAGACTCTATATAGATTATAGAGAATTAAACAAAGTAACTATTAAAAATAAATACCCATTGCCAAGAATAGATGATCTTTTTGATCAATTAGCAGGGGCAAAAGTATTTTCTAGACTAGATTTAGCATCTGGTTTTCATCAAATGAAGGTGGAAGAATCAAGCATCAAGTACACTGCCTTTTACACTAGGTATGGGTTGTATGAATTTTTGGTTATGCCATTTGGCTTGACCAATGCACCATCATACTTTGTAGATTTAATGAACAGAACCTTTAGAGATTATTTAGACAAGTTTGTGCTTATTTTTATAGATGACATTTTGATTTACTCCAAAACAGTGGAAGAACATAAGCATCATTTGCACCTGGTTTTGTCTAGATTAAGGGAAAAAGATTTAAAGGCAAAATTTTCAAAATGTGTATTTTGGAAAGAGGAAGTACATTTCCTTGGCCATGTTATATCTGCTCAAGGAATTTCTGTGAACCCCAATAAAGTAGTGGCTATTCAAGCGTGGAAGAGGCCAAGCACTGTGAGTGAAGTGAGGTCATTTATGCGGATGGCAGGGTATTATAGGAGGTTTATAAAAGATTTTTCAAAAATTTCTACACCACTCACTAACCTAACCAGGAAGAACCAAGCTTTTGTTTGGTCAGAAAAATGTGAAAAGTCTTTTGAACAGTTGAAGGAGGCATTGGTGAATGCTCCAATTTTAAAGGTACCTCATGGAAATGAAGAATTAGTTGTATACACTGATGCTAGTGGATTTGGCTTGGGTGCAGTGTTGATGCAACAAGGCCAAGTCATTGCATATGCATCCAGACAACTTAAACCCCATGAAGTAAGGTATGCCACACATGATCTCGAATTAGCAGCTGTGATCTATGATTTAAAACTTTGGAGACATTATTTGTTAGGCACAAAGTTCGAACTTTACACTGACCACAAGTCTCTAAAATATTTATTTTCACAAAAAGATTTGAACATGAGGCAACATAGATGGGTGGAGTTCTTAGCTGCCTATGACTTTGACATACTCTATACACCAGGCAAAGCAAACAAAGTTGCAAATGCTCTAAGTAGACAGCATGCTAAATTGGCTATGATGATGATAGAAGAATTTAAGGGCTTGTCTTTGCTAACTGAGTTAGAAATTAGGGAGAATGGTTGTGTGCACATTGATGAGCAAATGCATGGTGCACAAGAAGATAAAGGGAAGTTAAGCTTAATGACACTTCAACCAGATTTAATTCTGAAGGTAGGAAAAATGCAAGAACAGGATGCCAACTTATTAGAGAAGAAAATGCTCCTCTCAAGAGGGGAGGAAGTGATGAATCACCATATTGATAAAAATGGTTATATGAGATACCAAAATAGGATGTGTGTACCAGAGGACACATAATTGAAGAAAGAGATATTGAATGAATATCACAGAAGTAAATACTCCATACACCCAGGCAACACAAAAATGTACCAAAATTTGAAAAGAGACTTCTGGTGGAAGGGGATGAAATCTGATGTAGCTAAATACATTGCCAAATGTATGACTTGCCAACAAGTCAAGGCTGAAACCCAAAGGCCATCAGGGTTGATGCAGCCTCTTAGTGTACCACAGTGGAAGTGGGAAGACATATCTATGGACTTCATAGATGGACTGCCTAGATCTAAGAGAGGTAATACAAGTATATGGGTGATAGTTGATAGGCTAACCAAGGTAGCACACTTCATCCCAGTCAAGTCAGAAAGGACAGCACCAAAATTAGCTCAAATTTTTATAAAGGAAGTGGTAAAGTTACATGGCATTCCCAAAACCATTGTGAGTGATAGGGATACCATCTTCACTTCAAAATTCTGGAGAAGCTTTCAAGAAGCAATGGGAAGTCAACTATGTTTAAGTACTGCCTACCATCCTCAATCAGATGGGCAGACTGAGGTAGTAAACAAAGTTTTGGAGGACATGTTGAGGGCATGTATACTGGATTTTGGGGGCAACTGGGAAGATTATCTTCATCTAGTTGAATTTACATACAACAACAGCTACCAAAGCACCATAGGAATGGCTCCATTTGAAGCCTTATATGGTAAACCCTGTTTGTCACCTGTTTGTTGGGTAGAAGCAGGAGAAAGGTCTATTTTAGGACCTGAGTACATACAAGAAACTAAGGAGAAAATTGAGTTGATAAGAAGAAGAATGGCAGCAGCTCAAGATAGGCAAAAGAAATTTGCAGACATGAGAAGGAGGCAGGTAGAATATGAAGTGGGAAATTTTGTTTTCATCAAAATCTCACCTAAGAAAAATGTGCTGAGGTTTGGAAAACAAGGCAAGTTAACCCCGAGATATATTGGACCATACAAAATTCTGGAAAGAATTGGTCCCTTGGCATATAAGTTGGAATTACCAGAAAACATGCAAGGTATACATGATGTTTTTCATGTATCACAATTGAGAAGGTGGGTCCATGACAAGGCAGAAATTCTTGAGACCCCAACCCAAGTGCAGATAAATTCTAATTTGATTTATGAAAAGGATCCAGTGGGAATTTTGGCAAAAGATGTGAAGAAGTTGAGAAATAAATCTCTGAAACTTGTGAAGGTACAGTGGAGTCTTGATCCTAGTGATTGCACATGGGGATTATAAGACAAAGTTAGGATGAATTATCCTAAGCTATTTTCAGATTAAAGGTAATTCTGATTTTTGATTGTTTTCTTTTTTTTAGATGCATATGTTTTTAGTTATTATAGAACTAAAAATCTATTTGGTTGAGAATGTACTTGTTCTCTGAATTAAGATTAAAATTTATTTTAAGCTTAGGAAAATTGTGGGACACAATTTATAAAAGGAGGGGTGTATGTAATGACCCAAGATTTTAGGAATTTATTCTGACAAATATAAATGAATTCAAAATAATTTTTGAATAAATTTTGAAAGGGGATTGATATAGCTTGATAGTGTATCAGTATGTGTGTACATGTGTGCACAGGAAATGCACATGAAATAAAGCTAAAAGTCCCTGAACTCTAAGAATAAATACATATTGATATGTATGGGAATATATATATACATATTTAGATTAAACCCTTAAAAGTTGTATGCATGAGTAAATATACATATATGGATGCTACTGAATATTTTTGAGTATACATGTGCATGTGTGTGTCAATACAGAATGATGTGTAAATATATATATGGGTGTGCTAATTATTTCAGTAAGACTTATATAAATATATATATATGTGTTAATAAAATACTAGAGTTCAAATTAGTAAAATAAAATATACAGACATATTTTAGTATATAGGCAGAAAGAAAGAAAAACTGAGGATAGAAAAAGGAGTAGTCCTCTTGTAAATAAATAAAGGAAGTACATACCATTTACATGAAAGCTAAAAATAGGAAAAAATAAGACAAAACAGGGAAATGCTTGGTATAGGCAGAATTAGGAAGAGTATTTGATAAATAACAAATCAAGTCACATTTTTAGCATGATTGTAGACAAAGGAAAAAGTATTTTCTGAAAAGCAAATTTCTGAAAACAATATAACCACTTTTCTCTTCACCTAAATTAAGCCGAGAAGGGTAGAATTTTGGGTTTAAATAAAATACAGATAACACAATTTTTCTGGTGGGAAAAAATGGCTTTAGCCAATACCCAAAACCCTAAGGAAGACCTTGTATATATATATATATATGCAGCAGCCTCCTCTCCTTCTCAAAAAAAAAAGAACTTGGAAAAAAAAGAAAAAAGAAACAACACCATAGAAATCATAAGGCAAGGGAAGGAAAAGAGTTTGAGGCTAAAGGCAGAAGTTCATCAATTAATTAAGGAAGCAAAGAAGAGAGCTAGGTGAGGAAACTCACTCAACAACTTAAGGCACTAAGTCCTAATGAAGGCAGCCAGTTATAAATGAATTTTTCTTAAAAGTATATGTGATTGTTCTTTAGAAATTAAGGATGCTTTAATGCTTGCTAGTTGTTCTGATTGTTTCATTCTTAATATGATCAGTATGCATGAATAGGTAATTTAAAAACCCAGATTTCTTTCTGATATGATATTAGATAGAAATATAATAAATACCCAGAAAATAAGATGTTGAATATAAGCAAGTAGTGTTGGTTTTGGCTCAACCCAAGAGAATTGATAAGTATATGGGCTGCAATATACATATGTATATGTGCTGAGGCTTATTATAAAAAGGAATTAGGAGTGTAATAGGCTTGCCTATGTGCTGATACTCCTGGTTCAAAGAAAATATACAATAACCACCAAGCAGATAGATTTTGTGATTTAGGAAGCTTGGTCAATCTGAGTTAACTAAAGCACAGATGTTTGCAACAAAATATTCCAAATAGAGCCATAAACCAATGTTAGTTGTCTATACCTCTTCTAAATTGCAAGAACATGTTTTAATAAATTGCTTGATTGCCTCTGTCTGTTTATATAAATGATGAGGAATGTTATGAGATGAATGCTTATTTTAGTGGAATGACTCACTGGCTGGGTTACCCTGAAAATTTAAAGGATAAAACACCTGAGAAACTTGATTAGGAAAATGGGGTCAAGATTACTGCAGGAATGACTTGTGTTCTTGAGTAATGCAAGTTGACACATGGCTTGTTTAAGTCCTGAGATCTTTGTGTAATGGAGTGAATTAGTTCATTACAGTGTGTCCATTGATTCATAAATATTTCAGATGAGACCAGGATAGATAAATATACCAAGGGAAAAATATTTGAGATGATGAGAAAACTAGAGTTTTTCCCAGAATTGAAATATGAGGATGGAATAAATGATTTAACTCATATTGGTTATTTTCCTGTTTGGTGTGAATGATTGTTTGACTATGACTGAATTGTATGCTTGAATGTATGTGCCATATTTATATATGTAGTCTCTGGAAAGAAAAATCAAAGTGTGCACATGCACAATGACACAGAGCATGCACACAAGTATGACCTGATTCCAAAGGGCAGAACTTTATGTATATGTACTTAACTTGATTTTAACCTAATTAACTAATTGCTTTTGTGAATTTTCTCATACCAGACATGTGTCTGACCCTAGTGTGCTAATGGCATCTGGGGTGTCTCATTTAAAATGAGGCAGTTTCAAATGCTTTTTCAGGGATTGCTGCAACTAAATAGGAGTAGGAGCAAGGCTTTGAGAAGAAGATTATAGCATGCTAAACTTAGTTAGATAAGAGCCTAAATGATAAAATCCACATGTATTAATGATTTAAATTGTTACTTGTATTAAGTGTTGGATATGGGATGGATATTTTGTTAAGTATTTTATTAAGAGATTGACTTGTATCTGGAATTTATAAATCTAGTTAATATCTGATATAAAAGAAGTTAATCAAAATATTGTAAGTGGATTTAGTAAGAACACCATGTTAAAATTAAATGATTATATTTTAAAAATGTATTAGTCAATCTTGAGTCATTAGAAATGATTTAAGTTTTGGGAAAACCTGGATAGTTGATTCTCAGAAAAATTAAATGGTTTTATCTTTCTACCATGGCATATGTATACAAAAGATAATAGACATAGGTTGAATGTTTTTATGTGACTGCAAGGTTTCCATAATTTAACTTGTTTTATACAAATGTTTCATGCCTTATTTTTAAATAAAGAAAGAATCTGTAATATGGGAGTTGAAAGCAAGATCCAAAATAGTTGCAGTTATATACACACATAAACATGTTTTGTACAGATATTAACATACCTATTCCTTTGTATTTTTAATAGGAATCTGACTTCCATATCACTCAGATTTTAATCAAATGCATTTTAAGACTAGATGGATTACACCAGAACAAAGAGCCTGGTTGAACCGTGTGATTGACATCCATGGTTACAGGAAACCCACTCAAGTTTGCACTTCATTTAATTTAAGGCATACTGACATCCAAGAATCAAGATGTTGAATGTGTTAGATCACTTTAAACTATTCAAAAAAAAAAAGAGCCGGTATTCCAAACAAATTTTATAAGAAAACAATCAAACATGGATAATGATAAACACTTCTATCATTTTTCAGAACCCAAGCACCAGACCATTAATTTATAGACAATCATATCACAATTATCTGGTTTCTAGAATTTATACTCCCTAGAGAATTTAGCAAAGAATCAGGAGTTTAAAAATATATATATAGGTATTCATGCATGAATGGAATTTTTATTGCATATAACACTGAACTATGTGTGGATTGATTAAATTCAATCAATCCAATATCCTCTTGTTTTCCAGAACTCTGATTCAAACAAGAGAGGCATATACATCCTCACATGTATGTGCATATCTTTGTGAATGTACTGATATATTTATATTGGTTAATTATTTTGATCCTGGATATATTTTGTTTATTGGAAAAAAGAAAATGACCCTGGGAAATATATTTGTAATGAATGATATATCTATATATCATCTCTGTAAAAAAAATCCTTATGAAATTAGGGTAGAAATAGGAGGGTCATTTCAGAGCTGCCTTATTTTGTTGCCTTGTCTGCCTCTCAGTGGCATCGTCTTCAAGTCTCATATATTTGCCAGCTTCATGGAAGAAATCGGGTAAAGTAGCTGGTTTTTCTTTGGTCAATCTTCTAGCAAATTTAGTATCCGGATGCACACCACTACAGAGGGCCATTAAGATAAGCTTCTCATCGGCATCTTGGACTGCGGCCGCTGCGGCATTAAATCGGGTTAGATATTGCTGCACTTTCTCTCCAGGTTTCTGTTTGATACTGGATAAGGAATAAACGTCCTTGGGTTGCTCCACATGAATGCGGAATTGGCTGATGAATTTTTCTTTCAACATCTCCCATGAGCTGATGGATCCTTGGGGTAGATGGAAAAACCAGGAGGTAGCTAGATCTGCTAAGAATAGCGGAAAGCATTTGCACAGTACTCCTTCTGTTGCTCCGCTCATGAGCATATGCTGTGTGTATCTCTGTAAGTGTACAACGGGGTCAGAGGTTCCCTTGTAAGGTTCCATTGTAGGCATTTTCCATTCTCGGGGGGTGATGGCAATTTCGATATTGCGGGCGAAAGGGCTGGTTACCCTAGCGCCTATCCCTCGATCTCTTTGATTCCGTTGGACGCACTCTCTGAACAAGCGTGCCATCCTTTCATCAGAATTTGGAGCAGATAGAAATGAGTTCGGTTCTGCTCTGTGGGATTGATTCCGTCCAGATGATCTCTAGGGATGGTATCGTCTATCATTCCTAATATTTTCTAGTGGCTGTCTTTGGTCTTCTGGGAGCATGCTAGGGTCAGCTACAGTTGGCCCTTGCCTTGAACTTCCCCTGCTGGGTTCTGTTCTAAGCACTTCCTCGGGTCCAACTTTGGGCTGGACTCTAGCTCGGCCCCGTTCATTGGTGTTTCCATGGTTAGGCAGCATGACAGGCTCAACTACAGTTGACCTCCGCCTGGTACCTCCCGCGTTGGGTTCGGTTCCAAGCGTTTCCTCCGATCCAACTTCGGGCTGAGTTTCGTCTCGGCTCCTACCATGGCTGCTTCTGTCGTTAGCTTCTTCGAAGAAGGAAGTTCTTTGTCGCCTCCGAGATCCTCCAGACTGGGACTCACCCCATGATTCAGTGTTGCGGTTGGACTCTTCAGCATCCCTTAAGCGTGACATGAGTTGGTTCACCAAGGCTTCCTGTTGGGATGTGAAGCGGTTAGTCACTTCAGCCACAACCCTGTCTAGATCTGCCCTAGTAATTGCTGCCGACTGTTCCGTGGCAGGGGTTGTCGGATTTGCCTGACCTCCATTTGGTACTGCTGTTGGAATGGGATGATTTACTTGATCTGTGACCACTGGATCTGGAATACTGCTAGTTGCGATGTTTTTTCCTTTGTTAACATCTTTCTTCTTCTTGGGAGGCATGTCTTCCAAGTAACGAGCGATGCTGTTAGGAAGAAGGTTAAGTGGGAGAAGCCAAAGTCTTGTGTTCAGCTCTCAATGAAAGCACCAAAAATGTTTGCACAAAAATTGGGCAAACACCTCCAAGTCGTATGATTTAGTCGATTTTCTGTTGTTCTTGGTGATTTGAATACTTAATGCAAATATGTAAAAAGCAGGGACTAAACTGTAAAAGACACACAGGTTTAGAGTGGTTCGGCCAGAATGTGCCTATGTCCACTTTATATTTTATTCTCCTTTATTGTTCAGATTACAAGTACAAAGCTTTGACTACGAGTGTATGAAAGTTGTTTGAGAGTTCTGTTCGTTCTTTAGCTCACTAACCTGTCCCCCATTGTTGTACCCTTGCCCCTCTATTTATAGAGTGAGGTTGGGGGTAGAGGTCTTGGATGTATGTAGCTGCTGATGGGCCTGGGCTGATGCAATCTGGCCTAGCAAAGTTAGTTCGGTAGTGCTTTGGTTCGGCCAAGGGTGGAGGCGTGGATTGATCCGGTAGTAGAGGGTAGATGTTGATCCGGCTAGGGAGTGGAGGCGAGTTGGTCCGGTGATGCCTTGGTCCGGTGATGAATGGAGAAATGGAGTGGTCCGGTAGGGAGTAGGTGATTGGCTCGACAATGAGTGGTTCGGTAGGGAGTATGTGATTGGCTCGGCAATGAGTGGTTCGATAGGGAGTTGGTGATTGGCTCGGCAATGAGTGGTTCGGTAGGGCCTTGGTTCGGTGGTGAGAGTACGCCCAACAAATTCTAACTGTCGTTATAATTTAATATTCTCAAGTAATCGCTAAAACCAGGGTTGTTACAGATATGATACCCTTTTGGATTTCCTTTAAATTTAGATATGCTCGTTATTGATTCTTGGGTTGAACCTTTTGACGTCGTCGAAAGGTTGAGTCTTTGATTTAGGTTAACTTTCGTCTTAGTTGAACTTGTATGAGGTCTCTTTACAAAATCTTTTCTGTTGGTTAGGTTGATGTCCTTTGAGAAGGTCCCTTTAAGGTTGATTTTAATCTTATCGAAAGGTTGGGTTGATAGTCCTCTTTGGGTTTAGGTAAGTTATCAAATTCCTTGATGGATTTGTAAGAGCTTTCGACCTTGTCTAAAGGTAAGATCACTTATTTGAAGTAGATTTCGTCCATGTCGAATGGTATAGGAATGGTCTCTTTTGAATTAAACCTTATAAGTCCAGGTATCTTTATTTAAAGGATGGACTTTGACCTTGTCGAAAGGTTTGATCATTTTGGTTATATCTTCAGAAGGTATAGGTGTTGTTAAAGCGTACAATATTTCCAACCTTGTCGAAAGGTTTATTCTAATGATTTCGGATGGTTTCAGTGAATGGTGATCTGAATAAGTTGTCAACCTTGTCGAAGGGTTTAGATGGTAGGGTTGAAGGCTTTGAAAGGTTGCAGTGATGAATTATAGCAGAAGTGTTATCGACCTTGTCGACAAGAACCTTCCGATGGGGTTGAACCTGAAAATATGAGTAAAACCAACAAAGATTTAAGCAAACAACGAAGTAATTAACAAAGCCAAGGACTTCCTTTTGTATTCAAGAAAAATCTTTATTTAATTAAATTTCCGCAAATCATACTCATAGGGTTACAATGCTTTGATTAAGAAGTTACAAGATTAGAATGAGAGAAATCGGATCCCCAAAACATGATCCCTTGGTTCATATTTATAGATGCAGGCAGCCCCCCTTTCGACTACATGCTCTCGACTGGGTCGGAAGGTCTCCCTTTTATATGTAGCTGTGAACCTTTCAACTTTGTCGATAGGTTTGACTTCCATATGCTATTGTGGACCTTTCAAAATTGTCGAAAGGTTTGCTTTCTTTATGCCTTTACGAATCTTTCGACTTTGTCAGAAAGTTGTTCTTTACTTGATTGTTGTGAACCCTTCGACATTGTCGGAAGGTTGTTCTTCACTTGGTTTTTGTGAACCCTTCGACATTATCGGAAGGTTGCTCTTCACTTGATTATTGTCGAGAGCTGTGCTTTCTTCAATGTTGTCGAAAGGTTGTCTTTCATTCTTTGCTGACTTATGAGTACTGCTTTCTTCATAAACCTTTCGACATTGTCGAAAGGTACTTTGGATGTGTTTCAACCTGTTCAAAAGGCTTGTTATACTTTTGAAACGGTCACTATGGAGTTGCTCACACTTGCTTTGACTCCTTCACCCTCTTTGAAAGGTAAGAACTTCTTGGATACTGAGAGATGGAACGTTTCGACTCCTTCAAAAGGTTTGGGACTGTTAAACTCTACTGACTGCATACCTTCGACTCCTTCGAAAGGTTTGGGCTGTGCTTCTTTTCCCTTGTCTTTATTGAAAGACCTTTCGACTTAGTCGAATGGTTGAGTTTTTGTGTAACATTTGCCCCCTCCTATTCGAAGGGATGCTCTTGACTTTCCAAGTCATCTTTGTCGAAAGCTTTAAATCTTCTCGCCTCTTGGCCTTCCTGCGTTAATCTAGGACATCCATTTAAATCTGATCCAACGGTTGAGAATTTGGGCGACTTTTCTTATATTTTACGCCTCTTCTCTTTCTTCTTCTTTTACCTGAAACAAAAATTATTGCACACAAGTAAAAGAATTCTCAAAAACATTATGAATTTCAATTTATAACAACAAGGTAATCTCTTGAATCTGATTCATAAATTTTAGTCTAATCTCTACACTTATCGGTTTCCAATTAGATTTCCAGTTTTCTAAACCCAAAATCGATAAAAATGTAAATTTGGTTTTCTTAAAATTTTTCCTTCTAAATCAGTTTCTAACAAAATTCATCTGTGGCTTTGAATTTTAAGCTGGTGATGTTTGATAAAGGAAAATCACCTTACTGGGTTAAATTTTTAATCCAAAGTCTCTACATTTAGTTTTTTGTTTTTAATCCTAGGTTTTTGAGTTGTTGATAATTTTTATTCTTCTTCAAAATCGAATTAGATCGATTCTAGATGAAATCAGTTTTGATAATCGGTTTGTTTTACTTGTCCTTCAAGAAGAATTTGAAAATTGCATTTATTATCGGGTTTGAGTTTGGTTAAACCCAGTATGATAACCTAGAACCCACTTGTGTAAAAATTGGAAATACAAAATGACGTTTATACCCCTTTGAAAGAGATTGAGATGAGATAACGGATTTGCCCGCTTTATACCCTTCGATGGGGTCAGAAGGTGTTGTGATTTTAACTTTACCTTTGTTGTCAAAATGTTAGATAATTAAATGGTATATCCTCTAGATAACAAGCTCTCGACAAGGTTGGGGAGTTTCAAACCTTTCGACTACCAGCTTTCGACAAGGTTGGAACTCTTCAACCATAGAGCTCCTTCTGCCCATTTTTGTCGAAACATTTAAAGTACACATGAGTCAAACTTTAAGCCTTTCAACATTGATGGGTAGAACGTGTTTTAACAACATTTACCAGACCTTTCGACAACACCAACAATATCAACGCTTTTAACTTAAGAACCTTAAGGTTTTGGTTTCAACCATGTCAAAAGGTCTTCCCACTTGACTTTGTGTTACACTTAAAGTATGTCAAGGTTTCCATAGAGCTTTCGACATTGTCGAAAGGTAATGAATGGTTAATATTTCATCCCTACCTTTCGACTTTGTCATAAGCTTAAGGAATTTATACCATTATTAATTCAATTTTTAAGTTTTCAATAATTTTTAAGTATGATGGTTAAGATTAATGTCATCATTCCTTCCGACATTGTCGAAAGCTTGTTCTATAAACCTTTCGACCTTGTCTAAAGCCTTCACTATAACCTTTCAACTTTGTCGAAAGCTTTTACTACCAAGTTTTCAACATAAACTTTCTACACCATTTTTTATAACTTTGTGTATGTTTTCACACTTAAGCTATCCAAGCAAATTTATTTACTTTTGAATTCTTAATTGCTTTTTAAATTCATAATTGATCAAGGGTTTTAACTAAAACGCTTTCACCTAATAGAATCATGAGCTCTTAAAAAATCGAAGCCACTACGAAGCAATCTTCGATCGAATCTCATAGCGAAGTCAATGCCATACTCAAAGACTTTGGTATAACTGGGATAGAAGCCATCCCCCGTAAACCAACAAATACCATTGACAACCCTCCAGAAGGGTATTTTGCATACATAGCCTTCCACATATGGCAAGGTGGCCTTCTTCCATTTCCCCTGTTTTTGCTTTCCTACTTGTCCCATTTTGGAGTTGCTCCAATACAGCTATATCCAAATGTTTATACCCATCTTTTATCTCTTGAAATGCTGGCGTTGGAATCCGGACTACCTTCGCTCAATCCTGAAGTTCTAAACTCCTTGACCAAGCAGGCAAGGTTAAGCAAACTTAACAATTAAATCTATAGAGTTAATGTACATAAGAAGTGTTAACGGTAAAAATTGAACGCTAACACCCGGTGTGTGTGATAACAATGTGAAAGCACCACCCGTTGGTACGGGAACAGAATATAAGATGAATATAGTAGAAAACTGTAAAGGAACAACAGATTTATAGTGGTTCGGCCCATAATTGAGCCTACATCCACTTTATAGTCTTTTATTGCAGATCTGATTACAACTTGATACAACACACTCTGAATACAATCCACTTCGATTACTCAAACACTTCAGATTAGTAACTCAAACTTTGACGATGAGATTTGTCGAATCCATGTCGGATGTGTAGAATCTCGATCAAAGCTTGTTGTAGTATCTTCGATGTTTGGAGTTCTTCGAGTCTTGGATGAGTTGAGAATTCGGCAGAGTAATGACGCTTCAGAAAATGATTAGCCAAAAAGTCCTTTTGCCGTTGGAGTTAGGGGGTATTTATAGGAGTGATTCTGGACGGAACTTGCCCCAAGTTTTAGGTCGTGTACGACCTAAGTTAAGTCGTAGGTAGCGAGCGACCTAAGCTAGGTCGTAGTCCACTTCGCGACCTAAGAAGTCAGGCTGATGATGTTGTACTCGGTCTTGTCTGAACAAGAGATAGGTCGTAAGCGACCTAAGATAGGTCGTGAACGACCTAAGGTAGGTCGTGCATCCTTTCTTTGCTTTTAGCTCGTTCAGCTACTTTGTGAAGTTAGGTCGTGAAGCTTCTTAACTCGTTGGGTCGTGAAGCTTTAAGTCGTTGGCTCATGAAGTCCTTAGGTCGTGACATTCTTTAGGTCGTGACATTCTTTAGGTCGTGACATTCTTTAGGTCGTGACATTCGTTAGGTCGTGACATTCCTTAGGTCGTGACATCTGGAGCCACTAGGTCGTTAACTTCCTTAGGTCGTGACATTCTTTAGGTCGTGACATTCTTTAGGTCGTGACATTCTTTAGGTCGTGAAGTCTGGAGCCACTAGGTCGTTAACTTCCTTAGGTCGTTAGGTCGTATCTTGTTAAGTCGCGGGGTTATAGGTCGCAGAGTTTTAGGTCGGCACTAAAATATGAGTTAACAAGAAGCTGATTTCCAGTGGCATCAATAAGTTTAAGGACTGGGAAAATCAATTTTTCTTCGTCAAGTGCTTTTTGGACATTCACGGGGCCCTTGCCCCCCCTAAGTCTATTTTAATGTTCTCTTTACTTTACGTTTTCTACTAACTAATCTCTGACCTTTTTCAGGTGAATCTCCCAAGCAACTCAGTGATGCTGATAAAAAAACCATTGATTCTTTAACTGCAGCTTCCGAACCACTTAGGAGCAGGTTGAGGCTCTTAACTCTTTCGAATTTAAGGAAATATTCTTTCCTGCTGCCTGGCCAAAAGATCCTAGGCACTCCGCCCACTATTATGCACACTTCACGAGGCAAACGTTTCCTTTCCTTAGGCGATGCCGAACATTTTACTTAGATGTCCCCCATCCATGCTGACACCCCAGGTGTATTATTAGCTTAGTATTTTCTTCTTTGTCTATGGAACTCTTTAAATTACTTTGACTGATTTTATATCTGCTTGAATTTGCTTTAGCTCCATCTAAGGCCATCGTATCTTCTAGTAGTTCCGCCCCTCATTCATCATCTTTGGAGGTGACATTAGTCCTAGAGGCCTTTGCTAGATCCAAAAGGTCTTCAAAGAGAAAACTAACAGTGCCTCCCGAAGATGCTCCTCCGGCGAAGATGGCAACAATCACTGATGTGAAGGAGGAAGAAAAGTGCACATCTCCATGGAAAGCTTCAGAGAGCCCTACTGTTGAAGCTTAGCCTAAAGACAATGTGGAGCCAACTCCACCTACACCTGCACCCTTTCGAGATATTACCATTACTGACTTCTTGATTGAACTTGCAAAAATACAGCTTGCTCTTCTAGAGACTCCTTCCAAGAAGCAAATTCCGCCGGAGCCATCATCTTATGTTCCTTGGTCAACCAACTCTGATGAACTGGTCAAGCAGATCTTACACTCAGAATCTTTTCCTTCCTTTCTGTCATTCAGTCTTGATTTGGCAGAAAACCATCGCTCTCTCATGGATCAATAACTCTTGGTAAGTTTTTGCCCGATTAATCTAATCATCACTGGATTTTTCCCATCGCAAACTTGTGTTTCTCTCCTTTTTGTTACAAATTTCCAGGAACTGAATTTATTTAAATGAACATGTCTCCAGGCTCTCTGCTGAATCCTCTAACCTATAGGAGGAAAATGCTAAATTAAAACATCAACTATCTTCTCTAACTGTCGTTCAGAACGACACTTCCTCTGAGTTGGAGTGAATTAAGGCTCCCCTCACCAAGGCTGAATCCGATCTAAAAGCTAGAGGCAAGCTCACTAACTTACCTCCGATGAAAAATTTGCAAGGGAGTTGGCTTTGTAAGATTTGGAAGAGGAGAAAACTCGCTTGGTTACTAAGAACACTTTATTGAAAGATAAATTCAAGGGGACCAAAGCTTCACTCAAGTTAGCTGTTCAAACATTCTTCGATTTCAAAAGGCAAGTCTACGAGTTTTCCGAATCCACCTTGGGGCCCCTGATGCTGAAACATAATAAAGATGCCCTCATGCTTGCTTACACTGACAATAATGAGAAATGTCCCAACCATAGCTTCCTCTCTCTTAACCCAGCCATAGCCGAAAGTGTAATGGATAAAATTAACCAAATTAGGCAGGGCACCGAACCCGAAGGCGAGGAGGAGGTAGTTAATGTATCGGAAGCTCTTTCTTTTGACATTCCCTCCTTCGACATTGAATCTGATTCTGAAGATGAGGGTGATAAAGATAATGACCTCGAAGAAAAAGGTGATGACGGTGATGGCCTTGATTGGGATAGCGATTATGATGATGACAACGACGATAACCCCTCTGGAGGTCAAAGCCCGGTTGGAGATAAAAGACGGCCTTCTGGTGCTTTAGGGATGGACAGCCATGATCAAGTCAAAGCTCCTGAGAAATAGCAATCCTCTTCAAAAGATATGCCACCAACACATCCTAGTCCATCTGCCCCTCCAGAGGAGGAAACTGCTCCCACTCATACCAAGGATCCACAAGAAAAAGAACAAGCTCCTCAGGCTCCCAGTCCAGTTTCACAGGTATGGGCTTCTCTATTTAAATGTCTTGGGCTTCTCTATTTAAATGTATTATACTTCGAAAATAATAATTAGTGATAAGTCATTAGTCTTAGATAAAGAAGAAGTCAAATTTTCTCAATCGAACAAAACATGAGAGTAAACAGGCGGAAATTAACAAGTTATATAGGGAGTTAGACAAATTAAAAAGAAACACAATGCTCTGTCTCAATAATATCATAGTCTGGACAGGAGTACCTCCGTTTTAGCATATTCTAAATATCGGAGGGTGTCTCTTTTATTAAAGAAAGCGCATCACCGGTACGACGCTCTCTTAAAGGAAAATAGAGAGTTAATAACTCTATTCTGGATGATGATGGAAGAGAGAGACATCTTAGTCAATTTTTTGTATAAAGCATATTGTAGACACTCTATCATAGATTTTTCATACTAAGGGGAATTCAGTAGGGGTCTTCCTAGACGTTTTCACAAAAGATACTTAGCTGAATTTGATTTTGACCTGCATCCTGGAACTTGCTGGAACTTATCGCGGGTCAAATCGATTCTTCAAGATCTTCCACCTGAAAAGCTTAAGTACTATAAGGACAAATTTGTTTTTAAGATTTTCTCTAAGTCTATTTTGTATGAACTAGATGAATGATTGTAAATATGTATTAAGTAATCGATTTAGGAATACATGCTTTTGTTATGTTCTCTATGCTTAGTTTCTTTTACTGTACTATTTTAGAATATCAGTTCTTTAGGTCAAGTCATCCCAAGAGATCACTTAATTCAATATGTTAACTTGAGGAGATTTTATTCTAAAAATGCACCAACTTTAAAGACTTCGAAGTTAGCGAGATAACGTTTTCTTCGGGACTTACAAAAATTATACTTGGAATACCCTCGTCTCCACTTTGAATTCCTTGGCGTAGAAAAGGAATCATTCTTAAAAGAAATCAGAACATTCCATTCCAAGTTAATTTGTGGTCGTGATAGTCCACCAGCCGGAAAATTGGATTATAGTAAATGTCTGTCGGTTATAACTCCTGAAGGAGTCGCTATACCTTTTGATTCGACAGTTATGCTTTCTGCTAATACTTTAGACAAAGTTAGGAATGTGGTCTCTCAACTTTAGATGCGATGAAAGTGGTTGTTGTACCTTTTAACTTTGTGGTTATTTGAGTTGTAATTCATTACTGCTAATAATAATATCTTTTATCCTAATTTTGATTTTCTCTTATTTCTTTTTATTTAAATAGGAGCCACGACCATCTATGTTTCGTCATTCTCAAGATTTACTTTCTCGCGCCGACGCTATTAGAGATGGATTATTAACAAGGAATGGAGAGATCGTGGTCCATGACAAATTCCTTCTCAAGCGTTTTGGTGGCAACACTTAAGCCATGAAGTGGCATAAAAGATATCTTATTCAAAAGACCATTGCCAGTGGTTACAAAGACCATATAGCCTATCTTGATGCCAATGTCAAGAAAAAGGATGAGATGATAGCTGTACTTAAGAGACAAGTGAAGACCAATCCCACAGCTTATTTTGACCAAAGGATGTGTGAACTTAATCAACAAATAAGTGATTTAGAGTTAAAGTTAAAAGATAGCCAGGCGCAATGTGCCTCTCTAGAATACATCTTGGGAGACAAGACTCCAAAGATTAAGCTTCCGGCCCTTCAAGCAACTCCTTCAGCGGCCAAGCCTACTTGGTCAAAACTTCTCGCAGATTAAAAATTCCCACTATGCTCAACCCTCCCCCCGGCTTAGACGACAATGTAGTGGGGAACTGGAGTCGGAGGGTAAAATTCAAAATCGCCAAATATTTTGATGAGGAGTACAAAATGAAGTGATCTCAGACTATCAATGATTATGCTGCTAAAAATCTAAATCTAGAACATGATAATTACTTGCTCGACAAGCGGGTCATAGAGTTAGAAAGAGAGAATAAAACAGTCAGGGCTACGAACAGAGCTTTTAATCGCGCCTTAAAGACTAACATCGATGCAATTGATGATGAAAACCAAATAAAGAGAAAAGAAAAGAAGCTTAAGGAAGTTCTCCATGCAACAATCAATCATGTCATAAATCCTTTAGTGGTGGAGACTCCAAATAAAGCAGCTCAAGATTTGTAATTTATTTATGTACTTGAGCCATATAAATCTAACTTGTACATAATTTTGTTGTTTGTAAACGACTACATAACTTATGCAAATTATAGAAATTTTGTAAATATCACCTGATTTGTGATCCTTTTCTATAGTGTAACTTTTGATATGCCTTTGAATTTCTCATTCAGCGACTTTTGTGCTTGCTGGATTTTTTTTTGTTACTCCTTGTCATTCTGATTTTCTTGAGAAACATGTAGCAAACAATATCTTTAATTGTTAGCTTGAAATTGGCATACTTGTCTATGCATATCATTTGCCTATATTGGCACAATATCTTGCCAATTGTATGAAAAGTAATTTATTCAAAATGTTAAGATCTCATCTTTAACCATGATGAGAAATGATCAAGGATTTAACTCTTTCCACTTGTTCGGAAGGCGTAAAACTTGTTGGTAGAAGATTCCACCTTATCATAAGGTCATGAATGTTAAACTATAACTTTTATTAAATAAAGAACCTTGTAACGAACTAGATTTTCGACCCTCGAAAATCGAAACTATTATGTTCACTGTATTACATGCCGAACATTCAAGTGCCGGAAACATCGTTCGTTAAGGGAAAAGAAAGAAGATAAAAGATAGAAGAAACTAAAATCAAACACAGAGTCTCACAGCGCAACGTAATAAAATATATTAATCAACATATTTCTATTACAAAGTCATTTCAAAAATGATACATCAGAGTTACAATAATTTAATTTCTAACCTAGGACAGTCATAACAACCCGTCCTTATACATCAAATATAAAGTATATAGTATACAGTGGAAACAAGATAATAACTAGCTATCGATGAAGCCTCCTGCTCCGAGCTCCTCCAAAATGCATCCATGGAAAAACCTGAACTACTTGGCTGCTCATAAAAATTTGAGCACCTAAGACTTAAAGGGAAAGAAAATAAAACTTCGGGTCAAACATAGGTCTGGTGTGAGTAAACTCAAACAACTAGATTATTACATTTCAAAACCTTTTAAAAATCAAAGGTATCTCGTAAGACCACACCGCATATAAACACGGACGGGTTTTTACCTTACGATGACAAAAACACTTTTATACAAAATCTAGTGATATTATAATAACGTCTAAAGTATAAATACTTATTAATCTTAGCCAAAATTGTTACATTAATTATATTCCAACATACTAGACTTTACAATCAAAACCGTAAAGGCACGTATTGGAGAATGGATTCCATACTATGACCAGGTAAGCAACTACCTCCGATGGGTACATTTCTAGAACAATGCACCCATGTCTGACAAGAAAATCTTGTACCCTGTCGAACAGAGCCGGCCTACCACTTGACTAGTAATACCGAATATGTCATCACCCTGGTCTTCCAACCTTAATCAAGATTTCTCATGCACAACCAAATCCATCAAAATAGGGTAATCTAGAAAGATGATGACATACCCAAATCGGAGCGACCTACTTAGCCCTGCTGCATGCCCTGTTTAAATCACATCCCAATTGATGAGGCTTGAGGCTACCATTACCTTTTTGAATAGCAAACCCACTTGGAATGTTAACACTGCCCTCTAGGCAGTAATGCAATGCCAACATTCATCCATACAAGTTGTCCAGGATAAGGACAAACCGAAGGCACTACTTCCACTACATCCATTTTGGAATCACCCTCAGGACTAGTAGCAAGAAGTCCTTGCACTTCAATGCTCCATCTTTGATTCCATATTCTTCAAGATGTCTTCAGTTCGAAACGCTTGAGTTGGATTAAAGTGGTTTTCGGATAACAGATCCGATCCCGGTATCTTCAAAACAACTTTCGATAATTTCCAGTAAACTCAACCCGGTTCTTTAGAAAATAAGTAGATAAAAGAAAAGAGCAGAGTTCACCTCCTAATCGTTAGTGGACGGATTTCCTTATCATTTATCCTAGAAGAACGAAACAAATTTATAAGTACAGTATAGCACCACCGACGGTAACTGTAACATATAATTTACGAGTTTCTCCCAGATATTTTCAAAGTTACGTTTTGGTCTAGATTTTATACTCGGTTATTCGACTATCAAATAAACAAACAATCAAACATTGATTCAATTCCACATGGGATCCTCTAAGCCTTAATTAATTAATCTTTAATTCATAAAATCACTTTATAAAACTTTATCAAAGGATATTTTCTAAAACACTTTCCCAAACCACTTACATCCATTTTACTTAGAAAACAATATAAACATTTACCAAAAACATTTGGAAAATTCACTCTTCTTGCATTCCATATTAAATGGCCAAACCATTCCCTTTCAAAACATCACTTACTATAAAACTCATTCACTTTATAAAACCCATTCACTTATTCCTTATAAAAATTCTTTTATAAGCTCACTTCACATTTCAAACCACTTTACAAATTTTCAAACTTGATTTAAAACGTCTTTCAAAAATATCTAAAACGATTTATGAACTCTCATTCTATTTTTACAACTATTTAAAAATCTTCCTTCATAATTCCTTTATAGAATCTTCTTTATAAAATATCATTTTCAAGATATCATTTGTAAATCACTTTAGGTAAAACCTTTTATTTAATAAACCCTTTAAAAAAAGATATTATTAGAAAATAAATTTATAAAATAATAATAAAATTTAAAAATCATTTGTAACCTTTAAACCCAAATCGATTAAAGAATTAAAGCTAATTCAAAGCATACTTTAGTAATTCGAAAAGAGGCTTAGCAATCCCAATGGTACTATTTAAAGTTACCATTCAGTTTCCATTTCAATTCACTTAACAGTTATTTACATAGATTAACATATATTTAAATACACTCATATCAAATCAAGGAATAACATGTCAATACGAACTAACAAGCATATACATGTTCAAATAACATAATAGCAGGATGGTGATTTGTCCTGCTAAACCGACGTCCAACAATTCAACCAATTTATAGCAGAACGGGTATTTTTTCTGCTAACACATGTTCACATAATTAAACAAACAAATAATTTATAGTAGAATGGGGATTTATTCTGCTAACACATGTCCAAATAACCAAACAATCTACATTATAACTTATTCACTATTATATTGTTTCTTAATGGTATCAATAATTGAATCACTTATATTCAAAACAATCTTTGAAAAAGAAGTACTTTTGAACCATTTTACTTTTGAAAACCAAAGGAAAAAAACCTTTCTTTTTCAAAATAATTAGTTATAGGATAAATCCTTATTTAAATCATAATTAATTTTAATTTAATCGTAATTTAATTTAATTAAATAGTTAAACAATAATTAACTATTAATTAAACCCAAATTAATCCTTTTTTAATCATTAAATAATTAATTAAAACTTCATTAATAATTAAATGTTAATTAATCTCAATAAATTAAATAATATTTAATTAAATTTAAACAATAAACTAAACCTTTAATAAAAAATTTATTATAAATTAAATCTTTAATCAAATAATTAAACCCTTGATTAATAATTAATCCTATATTTAATTAATGATAAATTAAATATAAGTCATTTACTTAACCTATACATAATTAACTTAATTAATAATTAATTAAAATAAATTTTAACTTTAAAAGATAATAAATTAAGAACTAATCTTTATTTAATTAAAGTTAATAAACCTTGTTAACATTTAATAATTATCAATTACTAAAACCTAATTAATTAACAATTAATTATTAAATCCTTAATTAACTTTTAAAACATTATTATTTAGTCTATAAAATATTCACGAAACAATTTGAAGTATAAAAACCAAACTTTGCAAAAATCGAAATTTTAAGCGAACTACATCCATAGCGACACTATCGCTATGGATACCCGTAAGCTTTAACTTGTTTCTATCCTTCTTTTGAAAACTTTACCTTAAAGCTCACAAACTTTCTAAAAACAAAAATAAGTATTTAAAACTAAAACTTGTTTATATCCAACCAAATATTCGATTTTTAAAAACTAAAACCATAACTTTCTTACACA
This sequence comes from Allium fistulosum, assembly GCA_030737815.1. Taxonomy (NCBI): domain Eukaryota; kingdom Viridiplantae; phylum Streptophyta; class Magnoliopsida; order Asparagales; family Amaryllidaceae; genus Allium; species Allium fistulosum. The sequence goes on along the minus strand of CM060907.1, from coordinate 511,631,823 downwards.
AGATTCCAAATTCTCCAATACCCTACAAAGGTACCAACTTCTTCTTAGCTTATACATTACATACCCAAGTCCATACATAACCATAACATCCAGGATAACATCATGCCATAAACATAAGCAAAATCTAATCTTTAACCATTTAGACTTCACATTCAAGTCTAATGTCCTTACATATCCAAGCAACAAGTATATATATAACCATCACATGTTAAATTAACCAATACTAAGCATCACATCACACAATATATAAACTAACATAAAAGTAAAAACTTTCCTTAAAATTCATAGTTTACACACTGGAAATTTTTCGAAAACTTGACACACTTTGAAATTCGGGAAGCTTGGAAACCCACAAACTCTACTCAAAAATAGGTCAACTTCTAGTCTACTTTTGGACCTTTTTCTCTTGGATTTTTCTAAAGTGGTCAAAAGGAAATTTTAGACTATTCTTTCCTCTATCATTTAAAAAAATGAATTACTTAAAAAAGTTAAATTTTGAGGAAATTATGGCCAAAACAGTGAGGGGTATTTTCAGACATCAAAATCTAGTTCAAAAACACTATTGCAAAAAATGAATTTTTGGAGCATCTAAGCTCGAAATAAGAAAAAGTGGTTAACTGCAAAGTTGTAGCCACTGGAAATATACATAGTTTGAATAAAAAGAAAATATGGTTTTGGAGAGTTTTGTAAGAAGTTATGGCCGAAACCATTTCGGGTAAAATGGAAGAAATTTAAATGGAAAAGAAGCAACATTTAAACAAATTTTTAAAACATTTAAAAGTTAATTTTTGAAATCTTAAAACATAAAGTTATTTTGGAAGCCAATAAAGTTTTTAAAAGCTTTAAAGAAGAAGAGACTTAGGAAAGGGAAATGAAATGAAAATGGAGGAAAGAAATAAGAGAATGGTTTTATATAAAGTGAATATGTAAAATTACCTAATTAACCCTTGTACTTTACCCTCCTTTCATTACACGCCACCTCACCCATGCATGCATCCATGTCTCCTCCTAACACTACATGCATTTATGAATATAAGTATCTGAGGTTGCCATTATGTCATTTCATGTCTCTAATGACATGACTTTTAATATTTTAGTTGTCGATGTGTCACATTGATGATTATCTTAACTTAATTAAGTTTGTTAACCTTAATATATATTATTAATCCCACATTATATACTTCGTATATGTGTGCATATATGTACAAAAGTGTACACAACATTACAAACAACTTCATACAATGAAACATCGAAAATTCGAAAAACAATTTCCGATCACATTTTCTATTTTTCATCGAACTATATATTTTTGTAAACAAATTTTAAAAACTATTTCACCATTATTATTTATTATTAAAAAGAGTTTTATTTTCATTATAAACCATTTATTTGAATATTTTAAAATTAATTACAGATTCACTAATCAAAGTAGTGAAATTCCAGATTGTTACATTCTTCCCCCCTTAAAAGAATTTCATCCCCGAAATTACACTTCATAACCTATTCAGAAACACTTAACACTCTACACCATTCCATATAATGTACATAGATCATATTCATGCAAAATCTGATTTTATCACAACTCGAATACATAACTTCACTTCTGAACTAGTATCGCTTACCCGATTCTCTAGTGCGGACTCCTATCAAGGTCCTTGATTAGGAACCTCAGTTCTCCTTACATAGTTGTAACTATGATAGAAACTTTGGTCCCAAACCAAAAATCCTCATCAAATGCTCGTCGTTAAAAATCAAATAATAAATCCTTATTCGGAATGGTGTAAATACCTTAAAGTCGTATACTCGATAAATTAAAACTCTATGAAAAGAAGAATAGATCTACGTCCACTCTACATACTTACCATTTTGGTTCTCCCTAATACTAATTCTATTTCACTAAATAATTTATGAAAACATTTTTTAAACAACTCTTAGTTTCAACTTGGATAATACACCATTATAGCCTAAGAGTATATACCTCTATTTGATCCCACTATTCCATTTTGAATTTATCACCCTAAGAAAACTCAAGATCCAAATACCTGGCTTTTATTTCAAAAACTTTTTGAAATGATACTCTATATTTTAAATTAAACAAATATATAAATACAGACTGAGTAACTCCAAAAGAATACTATGGAACTGGGTACTACCAAACAATACAATGATTCCCTTACCAAGAAGGCTAATACTCAAGAGAAGTGTTTACCATCCAAATACATCTCTTCTCCAAATTTTAAGTTATTTTCGAACCACTCAAACTAGTTAACTAAAACAAAATTTCTTTTATTTCAAAATTCTATTTTTGAAACAATACATTACATTTTCCAACAAAGCATTTATCACCAACTTACATTGGATTCATTCGGGTTGAATTCGTTTCAATTGTAAAATGATAAAGAGAATAATTTACTAAGTGCACGGCAACATTTTCCCAGGCAAACATCCAATCGTCACTTAGAAGATTATTCCAATCATCACAAAACAACCAGAACTCATTCCCCCTAACTAATCTAAAGAAAAAACTTCTTACTTAAATTTCATTCTCAAAATTTCATACTTTAGGCAAAATTGCTTTCAAATACCATTATTATTTTTCGAAATATTGAAAATTAATTTTCGAAAGCATTGGGATTTAGATTCTTAAGTTTTCAACCTAAATTCTTTTTAATTAAAAAGACACATCTTATTCAAAGGAAAGTACTTAAACATTTACACAACACTCAATGCTCAAACTGGAGGAGCATGACTAACCAAAAACTATATGATAATAATAAAATATAATTATCTCCCAACAACAACATTTCAAAAATACTATACTATACTATTTTTGAAAATCATTCTTTATATATAAAATATATCCTGGGTAAAATTTTTTTGTTTACCTTAATTTCAAAACAATACTATGTCAGTTGGTCTGGGTCAAGTATTTAGGAATCCCTATCGATAGTGTTGCCCAAACGCATCGACCAGAATTCATATACCACTCAGTCAATCAAACAATATAATATAAAACATTTTTATATCACTAACAAATACGCGCTCCTATATAATATACACTCAAACTCATCCTAGGGTAATATTAACCCTACCTCTAATGAGTTAACCCCACCAAAGCCAAGGATCTCACTTAACCTTTAGCTCTGATACAAACTGTAATGAACCAGATTTTCGACCCTCGCAAATTGACAATAATATGTCCACTATATCACATGCCAAACATTCAAGTGCCAGAAACATCGTTCGTTAGAGGAAAATAAAGAAGATAGAAAATAGAAGAAACTAAAAGCAAACATAGAGTCTCGCAGTGCAACTGAATAGAATATATCGATCAACATAATTCTTTACAAAGTGATTTCAAAAATGATACTTCGGAGTTACACAAATACAATTTCTAACCTAGGATAGTTATAACAGCCTGTCCTTATACATTATATATAAAGTATATAGTATACAACGGATACAAGAAAATAACTAGCTATCGATGAAGCCTCCCGCTCCTCGCTCCTCCAAATGCATCCATGGAAAAACCTAAACTACTTAGCTGCTCATAAAAATTTGAGCACCCAAGATTTTAGGGAAAGAAATTAAAACTCCGGGTCAGACATGGGTCTGGTGTGAGTAAACTAAAACAACTTGATTATTACATTTCAAAACCTTTTAAAAATCAAAGGTATCTCGTAAGACCACAAAACACATAAACACGGACGAGTTTTTACCTTACAATAACCAAAACACTTTTATACAAAATCCAATGATATTATAATAATGTCTAAAGTACAAATACTTATTAATCTTAGCCGAAATTGTTACATTAGTTAAATTCCATCATATTAGGGTTTACAATCAAAACTGTAAAGGTACGTATTGGTGAATAGATTTCATACTATGACCAGGTAAGGAACTACCTCCGATGGGTACATCTCTAGAACAATGCACCTGGGTCTGACAAAAACATCTTGTACCCTGCCACACAGAACCGGCATACCACTTGACTAGTAGTACCGAATATGTCATTATCCCGGTCATCTAACCTTAATCGAGATCTCTCATGCACAACCTAATCCATCAAAATAGGGTAATCTAAAAATATGATGAAATATCCTAGTGGGAGCGACCTACTTAGCCCTACTGCATGCCCTGTTTTAGTCATTTCCTAGTTGATGAGGCAGTTGAATCATGAGTTTTGATTCATGACAAAAAGCTTAAACAATCAGCGATGAGACTATACGATCAAGCGACAAAAAGAGAATGAGATATGCTATTAAACTACAAAGGAGACAAGACTTCAAATCTACGTATAGTATGTTTATTTATTGAACTCCTGGTGTGCTCATTCTTATTTACTTTATTATTATTATCTATTTCTGCATTTAGATTATAATATATTCCATATTACACGATCCTAAGTGATAACTAGCCACACAGTAGTCACTTTCATTTCGTATCAGAGCCTGGAATTCTATCGATCGTCACAACATCGTAGAATAATGGCCAGAAAACGATCCAGTCAAAATACAACAAGCAAAATCCCTATCAAAGCCACTAGTGAGGACTACAAAAAGGTACTTTCTGATTTACAAATTTTATGAAATGGTAATAACGAATTAGTTAGCATATGCGATAAAATCCCAAAACATAATTTTCTTATTTTAGAAAAGATGAAATCAATCAAAATTGAAAATGAGAAATTGAAAAATAAGCAATTTGATATAGAAAATCAACATGGTATTTAAAAAAATAATTTTGAGGCTCTTAAAGATTTTCTAGATGAACAAAATACTATGTTTGAAAAAGAAAAAGAAATTTTTTCAAAAGAAATTACGGGTTTGAAAAGACAAAATGATTTTTTACAATCATACTTAGATAATTCAGAATCTCAAATTTTTCTTCTCGAAAATGAGAACTGTACGTTAAAGGAGAATTCTGAATTAAACAAGCAAATTGATATTTTGAAAAACAATAATATTTCTTTTGAAAATAATATTTGTGACTTTAAAGCTAAATTTGATAAACTAAACACTAAAGTCACAAAATTTAATAAAGGTCAAAACGATTTAAACATGATTTTATCTAGTTCTAGACCTTTACATGATAAAAGTGGTTTAGGATATAATAAATCTAACCGTAGAAATAGCACTAGATACGCTTTCATGTATAGTGAAAATGTTAGTGCTAGTACTAAATTTCGAGTAAAGTCCAAATCCAATTTTAATAGAAATTCAAATATTGCTATGACCGATAATGTTTATAATTTCTTTAGAAGTACAAGATCATTGACGGGAAATATGAATAAAAATTATCTAAGTATTTGGGCTCCTATTAATTGGAAAAATAGAGAAAAATACATTGATGATTATTTTGATATGGTAGTTAATAATGAAAATTATATTTATACAGGTTCAACCACACCCTAATGGGTTTGGTTTCCTAAAAATTAGGAAATTATAAGAACCTTGGGTATCGCATGCTTTAAATGTTAATTTTTTTCTTCTGATACTTTACATTATAAGTAGTAGTTATTTTGTTTTATATTGTTCTATGTTAACACTTATGTAAAATATAATTTATATCATCATATAAACTCTCCTTTTGCCGATGACAAAGGGGGAGAAAGATATTGCTCTAACACTATTTGCAGGAATAAACCATGCAAACACATATTAAGGGGGAGAAAAGATTAATTATTTACATGAATATATAGCATGGATTTAGGGGGAGAAATCTATAACACAATTACAGGAATATATTTAGTGGGAGAGATAAGATCAACAAAGCTTGTCAAAGATTCGTTCGTAGCAAATGAAGTTGTCATCATCAAAAAGGGGGAGAATGTTGGAACATAGGTTTTGATTGCTGACAAGACACAACAATTCACGAATCTATGACTACGATAACATCCAGACTCATCGGCTCAATATATGGTTTGTATAGTTATATATTTTAACAAGAGTCATCAAATGTGTATATAGAGTCTAGTTTAGTGCTTTGTTAAAATCTTTCCTCAAGAATCATCACTCACATTCAAATAAACTAGCATGCATATTTTAATCAAAATCATGTTTTCAAAAAAATGCATGGAGCGGGGCTCGAACCCTGGTCACTAGTTTGGAAGGCAAGTACTCTAACCAAATGAGCTACCGTAGTTTTTGTTTAACAACAAAATTCAGTCGACTGAATACATTCAGTCGACCGAATCTGTGCATTTTAACAAATATGTGCATGTTTTTAAATTCAGTCGACCGAATGATCAAAGTCAGTCGACTGAATCCTGCAACCGTCGTTTTTTATATGAAAAGACACCTCTTTTCTGAATAGTTGTCTTCCTCCCCAAGGGTTGCAGCCATTGCTATTCGTAGAGATCTCTTCACCAGCAGTTGCAACTTCTTAGATTACTATATATATGCATGAATTTCAAGATCAAATCACTTCACTTACTTGCTTATACTTGAATCATATTTTCTGAATTAACTACTCTCTTGAATTCATACATTCATTGCTTACGTATTCATTTCCATATTCTTCAAGCAATTTGAAACTTCCTAATCTTCTTATACACACAACTAAACACATCATACTTGAGGAAAAGATCATAGGAAGGATGTACTATAAACAGACTTATCAGTGTTATCAGAACACAAAAAGTCAAACAATCTTTTGTATTTGTTGAAGTCATGTTCTGCTGCTGAGGCGTGTGAAGTCCTCTTCGACTGCTGAGGCGAAATCCTATTATGCTGCTTAGGTCCATGTTCGACTGCTCAGGGGTTGTATAGACTTGTTCCTCTAGGTTAAGTTAGGGTTGTTGTTTTAGTGAAATTCTAGAAGGAGTCTGGGAATGGACGTAGGACGGAGCTCCGAACCAGTATAAAAATCTTTGGTGTTATTTTTATTATACTGCTTTTATATTCCGCACTATTTACTGTATAGTTGTCAACACTATACTCTGTATTATCGTATATCCATATTAGATAGAATTGGACACATTCTTCACACACCAACAAATGGTATTCCGTTAGAAGATTTAAATGTTCCTATAGGCGAACGAGATGAAGTAAGTCATAGGTTTTTGGAAGATGACATGACAGATTTAAAATCTATCGCCTTATGCCCTATAGCTCGAATTATGCATCGAGACTTAATGCATACTATTCTTCCTCCTACTGGTTCTAATGAGCTTGTATATCTGGAGAATTATAGGGCTTTATATGGAATTTGGGGAGATGTTCAAATCAATTGGCCTAAGCATATTCTTGACGAATTCTTATCCTTCAACCAAGGTCGAATGAACATCATCTATTACGGAGAGTGTATCATGCAGCTACTTATGAACCTACAAGTTCCTATTCCAGAATCTGATACCTCTGCTACTAAAACTCTAAATAGCCGCACAATTAGTCTGATGAAATTGCCTCCTAGACCTCTCACTATCATGTCTTTCCAAGATTGGCAATCAAGACCTTGTCAGCAATCTACTACTCCACAGCAACAAAGAGATGACATTCATACCCCAACCCCATCCCAAAGCACCCGAGAGTCCATTGATCTACTTGCACGTAATCAAGTCATTTTGGATTCTCGCATCAAAAATCTCGACAAGAAGATCGACAAAAAGTTTGACAAGATCAAAAGATTTTTCGGGATTTTATGGGATGCAATCTCTTGTTCCTCTTCCACAACTGCGGACACTTCACACCGGGATCTGGGCAAACGTCTAGCACCTCATTTTACTTGGTCTACATCCGAAGAACATACAAGTTCTGACACTAGTGGAAATGGTGGTGGCAGACAATTCGTGGAATGTTCTTCACGAGGCAAAGGACCAGTGCAAGTGGAAGAAGTAACAGATTCAGACTCTGATGAGTGATGTTGATATTTCCTGATTAGTGGTAGTAAGTTTTTTTTTTAATTTCATAAACATCTACTACAGTTTATATTTTTTTATGAGCTTGTATAAATAGCTCGGTAAAATTTGAAACAATTTGTTTGTTTGTGATTGTTATGCTGTTAGTTCACAATGATATAATTATTGGTTATTTCCTTTTTGTCGATGACAAAGCGGGAGAAATTTGAATGACTAACCAATTCTTTGCAAGGTTAGATATGTCGCCAAATATTCATGGGGAGATATAAATAACTTCCGTTATATAATTCTTAAAATATAGTATCATCTAAAAAAGGTTTTCATCAATCAAAAAGGGGGAGAATGTTGAATCATGAGTTTTGATTCATGACAAAAAGCTTAAACAATCAGTTATGAGACTATACGATCAAGCGACAAAAAGAGAATGAGATATGCTATTAAAATACAAAGGAGACAAGACTTCAAATCTAAGTATAGTATGTTTATTTATTGAAGTTTTAATCATTAGATATAGGTTGAAATTGTTAAAATCTATCCTCAAGTAGTTTACACAAAATCAAAGTTGTTTTTAAGATTCAAATTCTTTAAAGATAGTATAAACTATGCACTGACAACCAGGTCAGTCGACTGACCAAAAATGACCAGTCGACTGAACCTGTTCAGTTGCACAGATATACTCTATTTTACACGGTCTTTGATTATTCAGTTGACTAGTCGATTTTGCTCAGTCGACTGAACGATTCTAACAGCTATTTTTTCTGAGGAGACACTTCCATTTGCAAAGAGTTACGATCCAAATTGAAGAGATATGGCTGCATCTTTTGATCAAAACTCTTCGTGAATAGTTGTAGCTGTTTGTCTACTATATAAACACATCAAAATCATTTTCCAAATCACCGAATTTCATTTTTCTTTCTGATCACACTCTACACTTTCTATCCCTACATTCTAAAAGCAATCACAATCTTTATATTGCTTGAATCTCTGAACTAATCAATATATTCTTTGATTCTAAGAAATATCTTCCTTTCATATCTTCACACACACAATATATATTTTAGGATTTGATTATAGGAAGGTTGTATACTTAAAGACATATCAGTGTTATTCATAACACAATTGTCAACTATTTTCTTATACCAGTAAAAGTCCTGTTCGGTTGTTCAGGCGGTAAAAGTCCTCTTTCGGCTGTTAGAGGCGGAAAAATCTTGTTCGGCTACTCAGGTGTTGTATACTTATTCCTCCGGGTTAAGTGAGGGGTTATTGAATTTAAATTCCAGAAGGAAGTCTGGGACTGGATGTAGAACGGGAAGTTCGAACCAGTATAAAAACTCCTTGTGTGCTTATTCTTATTTGCTTTATTATTATTATCTGTTTCCGCATTTAGATTATAATATATTCCATATTACATGATCCTAAGTGATAACTAGCCACACAGTAGTCACTTTCAGAGGTTTGAGGCAACGTTGACCTTTTTTAATAGCAATCCCAATTGGAATGCTAACACTGCCCTCCAAGCAGTAATGCTGTGCCAACGTTCATCCATACAAGTTGTCCATGATAAGGACAAACCAAAGGAATTACTTCTACTACATCCATTTTGGAATCACCCTCAGGACTAGTAGAAAGCAGCCCTTGCGCTTCTATGCTCCATCTTTGATTCCATATTCTTCGAGATGTCTTCAGTTCAATATGCTTGAGTAGGATCGAAGTGTTTTTGAAAAACAGTTCTGACCCCGGTCACTTCGAAACAACTTTCGATAATTTTTGGTAAACTCAATCCTGGTTCTTTAGGAAATAATCAAATAAAAGATAAGAGCGGAGTTCACCTCCTAACCGTTAATGGACAGATTTCTTTAGCATTTATCCTACAATAACGAACTAAATTTATACATATAGTATAGCACCACTGATGGTAACTGTACCTTATAATTTATCTTTTTCTCCCAAATATTTCCAAAGTTACGTTTTGGTCCAAATTTGATAGTCGATTATTTAACTATCAAATAAACAAATAATCAAACATTGATTCAATTCCATATGGGATCTTCTAAGCCTTTATTAATTAATCTTTAATTAAGAAAATCACTTTAAAAAACTTTATCAAAGGATCTTTTCTAAAACACTTTCCCAAACCACTTACATCCGTTTTACTTGGAAAACAATATAAACATTTACCCAAAACATTTGGAAAATTCTCTCTTCTCACGTTCCATATTAAATGGCCTAACCATTCCCTTTCAAAACCTCACTTACAGTAAAATTCGTTCACTTTATAAAACCCATTCACTTATTCCTTATAAAAATTCTATAAGTTCACTTCACATTTCAAACCTCTTTACAAATTTTCAAACTTGATTTAAAACGTCTTTCAAAAATATCTAAAATGATTTATAAACTCTCTTTCTATTTTTACAACTATTTAAAAATCTTCCTTCATAATTCCTTTATAGAATCTCCTTTATAAAATATCATTTTCAAAATATCATTTGTAAATCGCTTTAGGTATAACCTTTTATTTAATAACCCCTTTAAAAAACAAGATATTATTTAAAAATAACTTTATAAAATAAAAATAAAATTTAAAAAATCATTTATAACCTTTAAACCCAAATTGATTAAAGAATTAAAGCTAATTCAAAACATACGTTAGTAACTCAAAAAGAGGCTTAGCAATCCCAATGGTGCTATTTTAAGTTACCATTCAGTTTTCATTTCAATTCACTTAACAGTTATTTACATAGATCAACATATTTGTAAATACACGCATATCAAAATCAAGGAATAACATGTTAATATGAACTAACAAGCATATGCATGTTCAAATAAGATAATAGCAGGATGGTGATTTGTCCTGCAAAACAGATGTCCAAACAATTCAACCAATTTATAGTAGAACGGGTATTTATTCTGCTAACACATGTCCACACAGACAAACAATTTATAGCAAAGTGGAGATTTATTCTGCTAACACATGTCCAAATAACCAAACAATCTACATTATAACTCATTCACAGTTATATGGCTTCTTAATGGTATCAACACTTGAATCACTTGTATTCAAAACCATCTTTGAAAAAGAAGTACCTTACAACCATCTTACTTTTGAAAACCAAAGGAAAAAAACCTTTTTTTTAATAATTAATTATACGTTAAATCCTTATTTAAATCATAATTAATTTTAACTGAATCTTAACTTAATTCAATTAAATAGTTAAACAATAATTAACTATTAATTAAACATAAATTAATCCTTTATTAATTATTAAATAATTAATTAAACCTTCAATAATAATTAAATGTTAAATAATCTCAATTTATTAGTTAAATAATCTTTAATTAAATTTAAACAATAAAGTAAACCTTTAATAAATAATTTATTATAAATTAAATCTTTAATCATATAATTAAACCCTTGATTAATAATTAATCCAATATTTAATTAGTGATAAATTAAATATAAATAATTTACTTAACCGATACATTAATTAACTTAATCAATACTTAATTAAAATAAGTCTTAACTTGAAAAGATAATTAATTAAGAACTAATCTTTATTTAATTAAAGTTAATAAACCATGTTAACATTTAATTAATTATCAATTAATAAAAACTAATTAATTAACAATTAATTATTAAATCCTTAATTAACTTTTAAAAACATTAATATTTAGTCTATAAAATATTTACAAAACAATTTGAAGTATAAAAACCAAACTTTGCAAAAATCGAAATTTTAAGCGAACTACATCCATAGCGACTATCGATATAGATATCCGTAAGATTTAACTTGTTTCTATCATTCTTTTGAAAACTTTACGTTAAAGCTCACTAACTTAAAAATAAGAATTTGAAATTAAACAAGTTTAAACCTAACCAAATATTCGATTTTTAAAAACTAAAACCATAACTTTCTTACACAAGATTCCAAATTCTCCAATACCCTACAAAGGTACCAACTTCTTCTTAGCTTATACATTACATACCCAAGTCCATACACAACCATAACATCCAGGATAACATCTTGCCACAAACATAAGGAAGATATAATCTTTAACCATTTATACTTCACATTCAAATCTAATGTCCTTATATATATATACACACATATATATACATATACACACATATATATACATATATACATATATATATATATATATCTATATATAACCATCGCATGTTAAATTAACCAACACATCACACAATATATTAACTAACATAAAAGTAATAACTTTCCCAAAAGTTCATAGTTTACTCACCGTAAATCCTTCGAAAACTTGACACGCTTTGAAATTCGGGAAGCTTGGAAAACCCCAAACTCTACTCAAAAATATGTCAACTTCTAGCCTAGCTTTGGACCTTTTTCTCTAGGATTTTGGTAAAGTGGTAAAAAGGAAAGTTTTAGATTATTCTTTCCTCTATCATTTAGAAAAAAGAATTACATAAAAAAGTTAAATTTGGGAAAATTACGGCCAAAACAGTAAGGGGTTTTTTCAGACACCAAAATCTAAGTTCAAAAACACTATTGCAAAAAAGTGAATTTTTCGGGCAACTAAGCTCGAAATAAGAAAAAATGATAAACTACGAAGTTGTAGCAACTGGTAATATACATAGTTTGAAAAAATGAAATTCTAGTTTTGGAGTGTTTTGTAAGAATTTTTGGTCAAAACCATTTCGGGTAAAATGGAAGAAATTTAAATGGAAAAAAGGAACCCTTAAACAAGTTTTTAAAACATTTAAAAGTTAATTTTTGAAATCTTAAAACATGAAAAGTTATTTTGGAAGCCATTAAAATTTGTTAAAAGCTTTAAAGAAGAAGAAACATAGAAAAAAGGGAAATGAAATGAAAATAGAAGAAAGAAATAAGAGATAAGTTTTTATATAAAGTTAATATGAAAAATTACCTAATTAACCCTTATACTTTACCCTCCTCCCATCACATGCCACCTCACCCATGCATGCATTTATGAATATAAGTACCCGAGGTTGCGATTATGTCATTTCAGGTCTCTATTGACATGACTTTTAACATTTTAGTTGCCAATGTGTCACATCGATGATTATCTTAACTTAATTAAGTTTGTTAACCTTAATATATATTATTAATCCCACATTATATACTTAGTATATATGTGCATATATATACAAAAGCGTACACAACATTACAACCAACTTTATACGACGAAACGTCGAAAATTTGGAAAACAGTTTTCGGTCACATTTTCTGTGTTTCATCGAACTATATATTTTTGTAAACAAATTTTAAAAACTGTTTTGCCATTATTATCTATTATTAAAAAGTGTTTTATTTTTATTATAAAACCATTTATTTGAATATTTAAAATTAATTAAATATTCGCAAATCAAAGTAGTGAAATTCTTGGTCGTTGCAAACCTTGTTCAAGAGTCCATGTCAGAAATTTTGAAGTGGTAACTCTCTCACCCTTTCCTTATTATTAATGGGATTTAAAAAGTCCAAATTTTCCATTTAGAGTCTCTTAATAGAAATCTCTTTGACAACATTCTTTGACCCACATTCAGGCATTTAAGATGAATGGAAATCCAAAGATCTTGTACCCAAGTTAGGGTTTTAAATAAACAACAGTCTTGATACCCAGATTCAGGTATAATAATTTAGTGATTGATAATGACCCGTAACCCGGATTTGGGTATTTGACGATGAAATTATTATATTAAAGACTCGAAACCCAGATTCGGATTTTAATAGCTGATGTTTAGAAATGAGAGTCTTCAAACCCAAATTTGAGTATCATGAACTATAGTGATCGATAATGTTTTCATGCCTTTATTTGGGCTTAGTAAAGGTGGCGATTGAGAGAATCCTGAAACCCAGATTCGAGTATTAGATACTGAAATTCAAATATGAGAATTCCGAAGTTAGATTCGAGCATTAATAGATGATGTTAAAGAAGTCCCGAAACTCAGATTCGGGTATTAAAAAGTGGAGCTCCGTTCTACTCCTATGCTTTTGTCTTCTTTGATATGTATGAACCCTCCAGCTTTTGCATAAAGATAATTTGATTAGTTGCCACTTGAGCTTGGATGTCTTAGTCCATAGTTAGATAAGCTGCCTTTATCTAAGCTAGGACATCTTAGTCCTTAGTTGATTGTGCCTCCGTTCATGCTTGGACATCTTAGTCCATTATTGATTGAGCCTCTTCTTGGGCCTGGACATCTTAGTCCATTGTTAATTGGGCCTATTCTTGGGCCTGAACATCTTAGTCCATTATTGTATGAGCCTCACTTGGGCCTGGACATCTTAGTCCACTATTTGTTGGGTCTCTTCTTGGGCCTGGACATCTTAGTCCATTGTCTGGTGCTCTTGGTTAGCTCATCTTAGAGGTTGGAACTAAGGACTTACCCGACCTCACTCCAGGAGGTGCCCTGCCCTGGCCCTTTTACGCACAGACAGGGGCTTGTTCGGTGCTCTACCGTGGTCATCTTATGCATTGATAGAGGCTTACTCCGTCCTTCCTCCAGGAGGTGCCTTACCCTGGCTATAGCGTGGCACAGATAAGGGCTTATTCGGTGCTCTACCTTGGCCATCTTAGGCACGTATAGAGGCTTACTCCGTCCTCCCTCCAAGAGGCGCTCTGCCCTGGCCATCTCAACGTGGACAGAGGCTTTTCTATCATCTTAGGTAAACTACCATCTTAGGTAGTATCCAAATTAATGGAGTATTTTACTCCCAACCATGTCGACTTTCTCTTTTAAGAAAGTAGGTCTTTATTAATATTTTCTCAAGTTCTTTTGACAAATTCGCTGATCTTTCCTTGTCTAAAGAAATTGATGATCATCCCTTCTAGAGCTTTACGATCGTTGGTTTCATGACCATTAATCATATGATAGTGGCAGAAGGATCCTCCTAAGTTTCTTTCATGTTTTGGCTTTCTCTTTTGTAATAGCCAATGGTTAAGTTTATCTTTTGTAAGAAAGTAGACATTCCTCATTGATGTTGTTAAGTTGCATTCTTTTGGAAGCCTAGACTTGTAACTTAACTCTTGAGGATAACTCTTTTGCTTTTTATTTTTCGGTCTTATCATTTCATGCTATTCAATCATCTTTCTTTTTGTTACCCTTTGAATCTCTTAGGTTGGAAGTGCTCTTATTACTCTTGGTTGCCATTTGTGTGAAAAGGCATTGTAATCATTCATTATCTCTTTTTCAAAGATTGTGCCCTTGGAATAATGTTGAATTGTTCTTCTCTTTTGACCAAAGATATTGTCACTTCCATTTGTTCTCTTTCCAAGTGAAAAATTGGGGTAGCGCCTACATAAAAAGGATTTAAAATCCATTTCTTAAGGTCATAAGATTTTGCTTTCTATCTGTTTATAATCCTTAAGGCTTCGAGCCTTAGTCTTTGTTCTTCATCTTGATTGGGATTTTTGATGTTTACTTGGGAGAATCTTGATAAATGTGGTTCTAAAGACCCTTGTTCATATCTTTTAAATCTTGTGTCCATGATCAAACCAAAGTGAGTAATCTTGGTGTAGGATTAATCCAAAGGGGGTTAGAGAATAGTAGTGTTAAAGGGGTTAACCAAGTCGGAGGTTCGAGCCCTCCTTCTAGCACCAAAAATGTTAATAAGATTTCCTGTCAACACCCCAAAGTTATTCCAAGAAGAGTGGATAGACTAGTTGGATGAAGGATATGATACCCTTATGGATTTCCTTTAAATTTAGACTTGCTCGTTATTGATTCTTAGGTTGAACCTTTTGACGTCGTCGAAAGGTTGAGTCTTTGATTTAGGTTACCTTTCATCTAAGTTGAACTTGTATGAGGTCTCTTTACAAAACCTTTTCTTTTGGTTAGGTTGAAGTCCTTTGAGATGGTCCCTTTAAGGTTGATTTTAATCCTATAGAAAGGTTGGGTTGATAGTCCTCTTTGGGTTTAGGTAAGTTATCAAATTCCTTGATGGATTTGTAAGAGCTTTCGACCTTGTCAAAAGGTAAGATCATTTATATGAAGTAGATTTCGTCCACATCGAAAGGTATGGGAATGGTCTCTTTTGGATTAAACCTTATAAGCCCAGGTATCTTTTTTTGAAGGATGGACTTTGACCTTGTCGAAAGGTTTGATCATTTTGGTTATAGCTTCGAAAGGTACATGTGTTGTTAAAGTGTACAATATTTCCAACCTTGTCGAAAGTTTTACTCCAATGATTTCGAGAGGTTTCAGTGAATGTTGATCTGAATAAGTTGTCCACTTTGTCTAAGGGTTTATATGGTAGGGTTGAAGGCTTCAAAAGGTTGCAGTGATGAATTATAGTAGAAGCGTTATCGACCTTGTCGACAAAAACCTTCTGATGGGTTTGAACCTAAAAATATGAGTAAAACCAACAAAGATTTAAGCAAACTGTTATGTAATTAACAAAGCCAAGGACTTCCCTTTATTTTCAAGAAAAAGCTTCATTTTATTAAATTTCCCCAAATCATACTCAATTAGGGTTACAATACTTTGATTAAGAAGTTACAAGATTAGAATAAGAGAAATCGGATCCTCAAAACATGACCCTTTGGGTCTTACTTATAGAGGCCCCCCTTTCAACTCTATGCTGTCAACTTGGTCGGAAGGTCTCCCTTTTATATGTAGCTGTCAACCTTTCAACTTTGTCGAAAGGTTTGCCTTTCATCTGCTATTGTGGACCTTTCGAGATTGTCGATAGGTCTGCTTTCTTTATGCCTTCATGAACCTTTCGACTTTGTCGGAAGGTTGTTCTTCAATTGATTGTTGTGAACTCTTCAACATTGTCGGATGGCTATTCTTCACTTGGTTGTTGTGAATACTTCGACATTATCGGAAGGTTGCTCTTCACTTGATTGTTGTCGAGAGCTGTGCTTCCCATCAATGTTGTCAAAAGGTTGTCTTTCATTCTTTACTGACTTATGAGTGCTACTTTCTCATAAACCTTTCGACATTGTTGAAAGGTACTCTGGATGTGTTTCAACCGGTTCGAAAGGCTTGCTATGCTTTCGAAAAGGTCACTATGGAGTTGCTCACACTTGCTTTGACTCCTTCATCCTCTTTGAAAGGTAAGAACTTCTTGGATACTGAGAGATGGAACCTTTCGACTCCTTCGAAAGGTTTGGGACTATTAAACTGTGATGACTGCATCCCTTTGACTCCTTCGAAAAGTTTGGGCTATGCTTATTTCCCCTTGTCTTTGTTGAAAGACCTTTCGACTTAGTCGAAAGGTTGATTTTTTATGTAAAACCTTAAATATATACACCATTATTGTTAGTTAATTTTTTAGCCCCATATTCCTCGGTGTCGAATTCGTATCCATTGACAAAGAATATTGGATATGTCTTGACTTTTATTTTCGGTCCCATCGCAAGTTGTTTCAACCCTTTGTCGACCACACAATTTACCGGATCATATACGTGGTCCGAAAATCAAGTAGCAAAATGTTTGCTGATATCGCCGCTTGGATGCTGTGGTTCGTAAATACTGCATATATAGATAATATATTGCATTATAATTAATACACACTTGTATTAATTCAAGTAAATAACTTTAGATGTGTTATTTAATAATACCTAACAAATGGCGCAACTTCTGCATAGTTAAGAAGAACATATGTGTGGGCTACATGGTAATCTCTGTCGTTTAACCATACTTCCACACATTTTTCAAAAGGGCGTCCCTTCTGTCTAAAAATAGATAACACTGGTTCAGAAGAATCTTGTTCAATGCCCTCATCATTTCACATAGCGCTTTCAAAAGATAAGTTCACATGGTAACTGAAATAATAAGAGAAAACGAACGAAGCTTCTTCTTTAATATATGTTTTGCATATCGAACCTTCAACTCGTGCTTTTTCTCTCACTTTTTTCTTTAGATGATTTAAGTACCTATTAAGAATAATTATAATTAAATTTTATTACATTTAATTAAACTAAAATTTAAGATACTCAATATTAATACCATTCAAATGGATACATCCATCCATATTGTACATGACCTAGAAGACGTGCTTCAAACGGAAGATGAACAGGTAAATGCTCCACTACATTAAAGAAACCCGGAGGAAATATTTTCTCCAGTTTGCAGAGTAGTATAGCAATTTCTTCCTCAAGTTTACGTAGACGATCAACTTTTACCGTAGTTGAAAAAAGCTCGTATAAAACAAACTAAGTTCTGTTACAACCTTCCAAACTTTTGTGGGCAACAGTTCTTTGAAAGTGAAGGGTAAAAAATGTTCCATCATTACCTGACAATCATGACTTTTCATCTCACTCAGTTTACCGTTCTTATAGTCGACACATCTACGAAGATTAGGGGAAATCCCATCAGGAAATCATAATCCTTCCACCTACTTTAACTGTACTTAACTTGGTTACTGTCTAGCCCATAGCATGCTTTTGGTTTTTTGTGTCAAATGGCTTCATATGAAGCTCAGGACGATTGCATACTGCTTTTATATCACGTCTTGATTTCAAATCGTCTTTAGTTTTTTCTTTAACATTCAGAACTGTGTCAAATAGATTATCGAACACATTTTTATTGTTGTGCATCAAGTCGATATTATAATGAATTAGGATATTTTTCCAATAAGGTAACTCCCAAAATATACTTTGTTTGCACCAGTTATGAATCATCGATTTACCTTGAATTTCAATTTGTTCGCCAGTTTCATATATCTTTGGATATTCATTTACAAGGTCATAAATACCTTCGCTTGACCAAATCATTGGTGGTCGCAAGGTCTCAAGTCTATTACTTGTAAAGTTTTTTTATCTTTTCTAAAAGGATGATTAATTTGGAGAAAACACCGATGACAATCAAACCATGAAATTTTCTTCCCATGAGATAAAGAAAATGCTCATGTTTCTTCCATGCAATAAGGACAAGCTAGAAGACTAGCCATACTCCAACCTGAAAGCATTGCATACCCAGGAAAATCGCTTATAGTCCACGGCAGAGAAACGAACATAATAAAATTCTATTTTTTTAAATGTCGTATGTTTCAACACCTTCATACCATAATATTTTCAACTCTTTAATCAATGGTTGTAAATCTACGTCTATTCCTTATGTCGGATTATCTGGGCTAGGGATGACAATAGTGAGAAACATATACGGAGTTTTCATACACATCTACGGAGGTAAATTTAAGGTATAACGATTATAGACCAAGACGAATATTTTGAACCAAATTGAGAGAGCGGTGAAAATCCATCCATACATAAACCAAGTCTAACATGACGGCTCTCCATTGCGAAAGAGGGGTATGTCTTATCAAAATGCTTCCATGCTTCTCCATCAGCTGGGTGTGTTAACTTTCCTTCTTCATGCATTCTCACATAGTGTCATCTCATATGATGCGCGGTTACAGAAGATGCATATAACCTTTGAAACCTAGGAGTAATGGGTAAGTAATGCATATGCTTGTGCAGATCTTCCTTTCCATTCTTTTTTCTTGGTTTGTGTATGTCCTGATTATATATTTTACAACTCCTAAGATTGATGTCTTCTTTCCAAAACAACATGCAACCATTTATACATGTATCTATTTTTTGATATGGTAAACCAAAAGCAGACATAAGTTTTTCCACTTTATAATGGTTTTCGCACATTAAATTATCGGATGACATATGCTGTTTTGTAGCTTGTACTATAGCTATAAACCCGGCTTTATGAAGTTGTATTTTGATTTCATCGCAATGTATTCTACAGTTACTGATAGTTGAGTACCGCTTGTACAACCATCCTAAAGGGGTTTCTTAGCAGCATCCAATAAATCATAAAAAAAATTTCTCCAATACTTGGTTCTTCTTCGACATTAACATCGTTACCATCAACTTCAATAGTAAAGAACAGTGAATGTGCTGCATCTTCAACCATACCTTCTATGAGATTTGTCGGAACACTTTCAGTATCCACCTCCTCATCCGAATGTATGAGATTAGGTGCAATAAGTTCTCCATGATGATCCCACACCAATTGATTCAGCACGAAACCATATTGGCACAAATGAATTATTACCATATCCAGTATCAAATGCTTCAATAGTTTGCACCTACTACATAGACAACGAATTATTCTCAAATGCTTCTACCAATATAATTCTATTTAATTTTATTTTCAAATGGATTTAGACAAATAATTATATGAATATAATCTACAATTTTTAGGTTATTGTTTTCCACTTTGATTGTTGGTCATCCTACTTCCCATTACAAACACAGCAGTAATTATATTTTGTAAATCATTTCATTTTAAACGATTCAAAAAAAATTCGGCAGCACTTCCCATTTGTTCTCTGTATCGTACACATATGCGTGTACATAGAGAACAAAATGAAAGTGTTGTCAAAATTTTATGAATCATTTAAAATTAAATGATTTGCAAAATATAATTACTTGATTGTGTTTGTAACTTGTCTAATGCAGGGACAAATCTGACAAATATAATATCAAATGAATATAAATGTTCATTCTATGATAAAAACGAATATCCATACAACGATCATATACAATACTTGTCAGACGAGGCCAGAAACTCTCTAAGGTATTTAGAAAAAGTAAAGCGTATTATACAATAATTTTTACAATAATTTATTTACATTCTAAGAAATGCATACACTAAATCGTCGTTTTCGTCATCTAAAAAACGCATACACTAAATCCTGAGCATCGACTCTAATTAATCCAAACTATCCCTAATGCGCGTATGCACTATTTAATCAACACATATAGACCAGTTAACGCATATATACACTAAACAATTTTTTTCTCAACATTTAAATGATAATCAATTATAATAACAACCTAATTATCATTCAATAGGGTATAACAAACAATCAATGGGGTATTATAAACAACTATAACAACAAATTAACCCTAGTTTAACAAATCAAATTAATTAGGGTTTAGAAATAAAACCTAATTGGAGATTGATGAAGGGCCTAGGCTTGTCGAGAGTGGAGCATGATGAAGTCGGAGATGATCAGGGAGGAGTGGGGGCTGGCTAAAGACGTGGAGGAGGTGAGGAAGTTAGGGATTTGGTGAATTTGGGGTTAAAGGAGATAAATGAATCTGTTCTCGGCCTAGAGCCTATATACACGCTTTTTTCCGACAGCCGCCGATGGCTACTTTTTGTCAGTTTTCGACGGTTTATCATGGCCACTATATTTTATTTACGAAAATGCCACGGAGATCGTCAGCCGTTGGTAGCCGTAAAAAATAGCTTTCGGCGGCCGTCTGAAGCTTTCATCGCTATTTGCTATTGTTCTAGTAGTGTCTCGTTCCATAACCTTCAATGATATATGAGATGGAGACCCTTCAAAAAGTTCTTGCATAGCTATCATTTGTTGTAGTAGATTTTGCCTTTAATCTCACAGTTTTCCAATCTTATTAGGGTGAAGATTTTCTAATTTCCATCTTCTCTAAGTTAAAGTTCGAGATTATATTATTTTCTAAAGTTGATTGTGATGCAGCTTCTTCATTTGGGATGTTATTATTACTCCTTGCTCTTACCGGTTTCTTCTTCCGAATGAAGAACTCTATGCAATTAATCTATGGTGAAAGTTATTTGGAATCGGATGTTTGGGCCCTCCTTCTAATGCCCAAAATGTTAACAAAAAACTTTTGAAAACCCTAAAGTTGAGTTTAAAGTGTAGATGTCTCTTTCGACACCTTCTTTCGAAAAGATGAAAAAAGTTAATTCCTTTCAATCAGGTGAAGATGGCTAACAGTCCTAATTATTCTCTCAATTTCCTCTTTTGAATAGGTTGTAATAGTTGAAACTCCTTCTTATACAATCCTTCGACTTGATCAAAACACCAAAAATCCTTCTTATAAAGCCTTTCGAACAAGTTAAGCGGATTCAATATCCTTTTGAAACCCCCATTTCGAAATAGTTGTGGTGATCGAGAGGTTAGTCCTAATGATCTAAGAATGTGAATTGAATGGATAGGTTTCGACCTCTTCGAAAGTTGTCCTTTTAACAACTTGAGGTTTGGAGCAAAGGCTCTAAGGATATTGGCTGAGCTAAAAGTTTCAATTTACTCAAAAGGTAACCTCTCGATCAAGCCAACATAAGTAGATCGTGAACTGAATCCAATAAGAGTATTAAATCAGCTACTTATCCAAGAATACCGTAATCTTGCTATCATTAAGCTAATATTATACAAATTGACCAAATCCCCAATCTAATTTCAAAATTAGGGTTTACAACTTTAAGAAATACAAGAATGAAGTAATTGAATCCGGATCCCAAGAACAAGACCCTTGGGGTCTTATTTATACACGTTGGTTGATCCCCTTTCGCATCAGTCCTTTCGACTTAGTCGAAAGAGCGATGTGAAACCGGGGTACTTTAGACTCCATTGAAAGGTATATAAGCGTTCTTTACCTAGCCGTTAATGTTCTATGTATGTTGGCAAGGGCGTTGGCTTTCGATGCTGTCGAAACATGTACTTTGTGGGCTTCGAATGAGTTGAAGCTTTGTAGAAAGCTCTTCTACAGAAGATACCATTCGAAAGCGTCCTTTTAGATTAGTGCGGAACCTCATCTTTTAGTATTTGAGGAAGTTATATTGAACTCGTGTAATTTTTTCTTTATAGGTGCTAATGGTTTCAACCAATTCGAAATGCTAATATATGCTTTCGAAAGGGTTGCTTTGGACAAACGTTCTTTTGTTGAAGGTAAATGAAGACGAAACCAATCGTATCGAATGGTTTGGCACATATGCGGAAAACTTGTTATACATTTCCTTCGAAAGGTGCCTTTAACATATTCGTAACTCCTTTATGTATAAGAAAGCTATTGTTTCGAAAGGGGTTCATTGAAGCGAGAGGGTAGCTCTGTCACCTTTCGACTTCTTCGAAAGCTCATTGCCTATTCAACATTCTGCTGAAGCATCCCTTCGACTTTTTCGAAGGCTTTGTGATTCATGTTTCTCTTTGTAAATACTTCCTTTATATTCTTCATAGTTTTGACAAAGTTAATATGATTTCTGATGATGAAAACTATCATTCTTCATGGATCCTCATTTTGTATTCTTTAAGGCTTCGATAAATTTGGAGTGGTTTTGATGATAATATTGACCATGACGAAGGTGTCTTCTTAATGCTTAGGAGGCCCCTTTCTAACCTCGTCGAAAGCCTTGCTTAATGCTTACAGAAACCATCCTAATGACTTCAGAACCTCACTAATGCTATTGCACCTTCTTTCGTACTTTAACTCTTGAGAATATTTTATGAATAAACTGTATGCAAGTGCATGCTTGGGCATATTTGTATTTGAAGACCTATCATTTAGCTTTTTCATTCTTGGTTTTTCATTTGATGCATCCTGATGGTTAGTTTTCTTATTACCTTAAATGAATATTATCGAATCCTTATGGTTTGATTGGATTTTTCGTTTCATTTTCCTCTTATGTTTTTTTGAAATAAGTTAAACGGGCCAGGCCCAATACAAATACCGGTTAAAACACATATACCCGAGATAATACCTCAAAACACACATAACAACCCTAGCCGACATTTATACGTAACTAAATCTCTAAAACCTAAAAGTGGCGGAGAGAGTGTGTCAGCAATTCTTCATCTATGTCTCTCTGCCACCATTTTTTGTGCCACTCGACTCTCCTCTCTCCCAGTATGATAAACTGTTGTTGAAACCCCCTCGCATCCCATCGATACTCTCTTTAAAGTTGTTGCTTCTCTGATGAAGTGAGATCCAGGGAAATTAGCAGATCTTAGGTCATTATGACTCAGATCTGTTAATTTCTTTCCCCTAATTATGCCTCCGTCTGAATTTGAATTCCAGTTTAACCTTGTAACCTCATTTGTTCGCTGATTAATAAGGACGTCTTTGTCAGCAACAATTGAGTTTTGGTGAAGGTCGTTAGCTTCAAATGGTTGTTACTTGCCTTGAGATTCTTTATCACGAGCGAGAAATAGCTCTAGATGTTTGTTTCCAGCTTCATGGCTCCATTCATCAGCTAAGAAATAAAATTTGGTTTGATCCCTGAATTTTCTCTTTGATTTATGAAGAATAATCCTGCTATTTGTCTCGATAAGTATCCACTTCTGTTCTCTGTTCATACTGCTTTTATTATGTGTTCGAAAGTTCATTTCTTTCCATATATGGAACACAGCAGTAGTTAATAATATGTAAGCATAGTCTCTTTCACAATTTTTCGCTTTAAAATTGTTGTTGATATGTTGAATAGCTTGTATTAGTCTCATCTGACCATTATTGGCAATATGCAGTATGTTTTGAATACAGTTCCAGATGTAGTAAGAATAACTGCATTCAAAAAACAAATGATTAGCACTTTCATTTACTAGATTGCATAGGGAACAAAGTGAATTATTAGAATTTCCCCATTTATTTTCTTTATCCCAAGTTGGCAATCTATATTAACTGCAAAATATGCACAAAAAGCCATCTTGAGACAATTCACTTTGTTCCATATGAAGTTATACCAGTCAACAGTAGGTACTTTATTTCTAATATTTTCCCAAGTAATTTTAAAAGAAAACTTCCCACTAGTGCTTGCTTTCCAGTCCCAATAATCACTATCTGCATGAATATCAATAGGAAATTGACATATACTATTCTTATGTGGGTATGTGATAGGGTGCAACTGTGGCTGCCATTGATTGTCCTTTATTATCATAGCCATTGTATCACTAACCCCACCACAAATGACCAAACTATCCCAACCCACTTTATTAACAAAAGACTCATTGTTGAACCAGGGGTCAAACCATAAACTAATTTGTTCTCCAAATTTAAATCTTCTCTCCAAAAAAGATTTACCAATATTCCTGCATTCTAAAATTTGTTTCCAAGCATAAGACTGATTATTTTTTGGTAAAGTAGTCCAAAAATTATCATTTTTGAGGTATTTGGACCTCATCCATCTAGCCCAAAGAGAGTCTGCATTCACAAACCTCCAAAATAATTTTAAATGGCATGTTAGAATGAGATCCTTCATATTCCTAATACCAAATCCCCCCTCTTTTTTAGGTCTGCACACTTTTTCCCAACTGATTTTATGATATTTACCACTCCATAAAAAATCAGCACATCTGCTTTCTATTTTTTTATTGAGACAGCTGGGATATGAAATGTTTGTATCCAACATAAAATAATGGCATAAATCACAGTTTTAATAAGCTCCAATCTGCCAGCTATTGGAAGAAGTTTACAAGACCAAGTTTTCATTTTTTCTTGAATTTTTTCATAAGAGTAGAGCAGTCAGAATCTCTAATCTGAATAATAGATAAAGGTAGGCCCAAATATTTAATAGGCAGCTTACCTTCTGCTATATTTAGAGATTCTAAAATCTCCTTTTTATATCTATTGTTTTTACTGTAATAAGCTTTACTTTTGCATTCATTAAGTTGAAGTCCAGCATATTTATACAGTTTGCCAAAAAAATATTTGATAGCATCTGCATTAGTCATATTAGCCTTAATAAAGACCATGAGGTGATCTGCATAGATAAGATGATTGATACAAGGCTGGATTTTATTCATAGGAGTAATATTACCTTTAATAGCTTCTTTTTCCATTAAAATAGAAAATTACTCCATAACCATAGTGAAAAGGTAAGGTGATAATGGATCACCTTGCCTAATACCCCTATTACTTTTTATAAAACCCTCTGACTTACCCTGAATAAGAATAGAAAAGGTAGGAGAATTTATACATTCAAAGACCAAATTACAGAACTTACTAGGGAAGCCCATACCTTTCATTATATGATATAAAGTGTCTGTTCACTTTGTCATAGGCCTTTTGCAAATCCACCTTAATACAAACATTATCAACATTTTTAAAATTAAAGTTTCTGACTAGTTCATGGGCTAAGAGAAAATTTTCATAAATGAGTCTGCCAGGGACAAATGCACTCTGATTTTCAGAGACAATAAATGGCAGAAATTTTTTAATCCTATTACTTAAAACAGTAGCAATGATTTTATAAATGAAATTGCAACAAGAGATAGGTCTATAGTCACCAATGTAAGTGGGATTTTTAATTTGGGGGATGAAAGTAATAAAAGTATGATTCATGCTTTTAAGAATTTTGCCTTTATCAAAAAATTCATTTACTACATCCAGAACCTGATCTTTAATGCTATCCCAATAATTTTTATAAAATTTTGCATTAAATCCATCAGGGCCAGGACTCTTGTTGTCACCAGCATTGGACAATACATATTTAATTTCTTCAATAGAAACTGGAGAAAGTAATATATCAGAAGCATTTGCATTTAAAACATTTTTACAAATAATATGAGGAAAGTTATTAATAATAGATTCATAAAAAACAGTTTTTCATAATAGTCCACTGCCTCTTTAGCTACTTTATCATATGCATTAGTTAGAATGCCAGTTTTATCAATAATATTACCTATGTTATTTATATGCCTCCTGCTACTCATTTTTGCATGGAAAAATTTAGTACAATCATCACCCATTGTTGATTGGAAACAAGCTTTTTAACAGTAGTAATGTCCCCAGGATTTTTGTCAACTATTTCTTGTAACAATTTCCCTTCCTGTCTTAACAGTTCCAACTTATTATTCTTCATTAAGTTATTTTTATTCCAAATTTTAAGATTACTTTTGGCATTCTTCAGAAACATATTAAATTGGAACTGTTTAGTACCATTACAAGAAAAATTCATACATTCTTTCATTAGGATTTTATAATTATCATCTACAATCCATCCATTCTTAAATCTAAATGGAGGTATTTTTTTATCAGAAGTTAAATCCTTAAAAAGAGAGATCAATATTGGAGTATGATCAGCAGTATTTTGCTCAAGTGTAGAACAGATAAATTTGGGAAAAACATTGGAGAATTCTTTATTGATCAGGGCTCTATCTAATTTACAATGAATATTCCTTTCTATACCAGATTTCCAAGTAAATTTATTACCACTGGTATTAGGTTCTATTAACCCAGTTTCAATTAAAAATTTATTAACTTTATCTAGTTTGCTCTGAGGTATTTTAGTGCCACCAAAATTTTCAGATGCATGTAAAACAGTATTAAAATCCCCTAAAATTAGTCAAGGGAAATTATAGTTTAAGTTTAAAGATTTTAACCTACTCCACATACCATTTCTTTCATTGTCCAAATTGCTACAATAAATACTAGTAATTTGTAGAGAAAAACCACCAATATTTTCAAATTGACAATCTATAAACTATTTATCTTTATTACTGCTTAACATATTCCAATTATTGGAATCCCATATAACAATAATTCTGCCTTTGCAGCCACAATCATTATTATTTATAACTTTCCAATTACTGGGTAATTTAAAACAATAATTTTCAAAATTATCTTCATTCAACTTATTCTCAATCAATGCTATAACAGAGGGTTTGTACACACTAAGCATATGTAATATATCAGATTGTTTAGAAGAGGAATTCATACCTCTTACATTCCATGCCAATATAGACATAATCAGGAAATAAAAGTAAGGGTTTAAATAGTACCTGATACTGAAGTACTCTTACCTCTTCTTTTATTCTCAACACTTTTTGCTTTTAACATGGTTGACATTTCATCCCAATCTGGATTTATAGATATGTATTCTGTTTAAAAGCTTTCCTCTCTTTGTTACCCTTGTACTTACCAGTAGCCTTTGATTTTGGTATATGCAGTTCAGAGATATCGAACAGATCAACAGCATCCACCATTTCCATTTCTTCTCCAGTATTATTAACACCTTCTGGAATTTTAATAAGAGAGATATCAAATGGGTCAGCAGTGCGAGGCATGGCTGAGTCAGATTCCTCAATCAGTGCAGCCTGCTTAGGTGGAGAGGCTATTTCAGGAGGCTTTTCCAAATCCAAGACTGCAGATTGTAGGTGATCTTCATTGTCATTATTGTTGTTTGTAACATAATTGTCAATAATTAAACAAGGGTCTGTAACTGGTGGGGTTACAAATTCTAAGACCTTCATATTCTTTTCACCCACCACTTTATTGCTCTGTGATTTTCCCTTTAAGATGATTTCCGTATCGGTATGATGAACTTCCTTAGCTATGACCTGATCATCTTGGTCAGAGAGCATGCTATCACTTTTTCTTTGATCGGAGCCGATACCTTTTTGGTTGATTCGATCATTATCCTCAGACGATGTAGTCTGTTTTTGTGAAATTGAATAGTTTCTTGAATTAGAATTCGAAGTTTCTTTATCTTGAGTTTCTTGATTATTGCTCTTGGGTACCCATGCCTGTTTTGGATTACACTGATCTCTAGTGTGACCAAAACATTTACATACATTACATTTTGGCGGGACCCTTTCATATTCAACTTTTTGAATAATTTTCTCTCCATTATACAAAGAAAGATAAATCTCATTGGGAAGTCCATCATTTGCGGACACTTCTACGAGAAGGCGAGCATAATTCAATCTTGTCTTCATTGTTGTGGTTGCATCCATTTTAATGGGTTTTCCTATGATACTTGCCAAAACACTGAAGGCCTCTCTGTCCCATAACTTCATATTAACATAGGGTAATCTTACCCAAATCGGCATAGACGTTAACAAGTCTTTGTCCATATTCAGAGAATCGGACCACTTTCTCATTATGATGAGTTTCCCATTGTAGAAATATGGTCCATTTTTTAGAATTGCATTACAATCTTGAAATTCTTTAAATTTTACTAGAAATAACTCGTTCTCTCTAGTAAAAATTTCAAATTCACCAATTGGTTTCCATACTCTTTGTATATATGATTTAAAAAACAAGTAGTATGTTTTGGTACCCACTACATAAACAAGAACAGAATTATTCCATGATTCAGTAGCCTTTTTACGTACCTCCTCCTTAACCAAACCATACTTCTTGTTGTTAATCCTGATTGGTGCAATATGCTCAAGATTGCATTCTTCAACATTGGGTTCTTGAGGCAGATCATCAACAATATCAGCCTAAGATTTCCGGCCTTGCTCTCTGTTCATTGAGATGGCTATCGGTTTTCTCTGTATTGACAACATTTCGCCTTTCATTGTGATCTGGGTGGTTATATTTTGACCATCTCTACCTTTCCGGTTGTCATTTTGGAGAACATGTAGCAAGTCATGTGCTTTCTTGGCCTATTTCCTCCTTTGTTGTTTGGATTGGACCAATTTAAATCCATCATCATCTATGTTGATAACTCTTGATGGCTTGCTGATGTGAGAAGCCTCAGGTGGTCTGATTAGGGAGGAAGAATTAGAGAGAATTGAGGAATTTTGGTGAGGGAATTGATTTTCCCCCCTGGTTGAGAGGAAACCCTAGATTTCAATAATTTGGACTTCAATTTAAATTCGAATGGGAAAATTTTCCTCTTATGTTATGCATATACATAAGTAACATGTTGTTTTTGAACTTAAAGGATTGCATTAGTCGGACAATACTTTTTATTCCTGTAGTACTTGATTAAACCTCATTTGGCATTCCAACAAATTCCATTTTATTTACAAATGTTATATGCGTTTAGTTGTTTCCAGATTGTCGTGTTAAACAAATATGGTATTTTAATGTATTTTTTATCTTGGGTACAGGTGCAGAATAACATTAAGTGAAAATTCATTGCGTAGTTCCACACAATAAACAATATATTTTTAGTATATTTTTGATGAATTTCTTATCTCTAGCTTATTGTGCGCAGTAGTACAACACCGAATATAAAATCTATTTTGGGTACAAGGTTGTCGATGCAGCTGAAGAATAGGTATCAAACTCATAAGCACCTTTTTTTCTTTATATTTTCTCATTCTGGACGTTGGATTAATTCGTACAAAATATATGTT
Organism: Allium fistulosum; assembly: GCA_030737815.1. Taxonomy (NCBI): domain Eukaryota; kingdom Viridiplantae; phylum Streptophyta; class Magnoliopsida; order Asparagales; family Amaryllidaceae; genus Allium; species Allium fistulosum. The sequence goes on along the minus strand of CM060907.1, from coordinate 511,602,153 downwards.
TATATTTTACCTACTTAGAATCGTATGGCTAAGAGTTTTTTGTATTTTATATACGCTGGTATCAATTTTCAATTTATAATACACAATTTTCTTTTTTTTCTATGAAGCTCTACCAACAATTACGAAGTTAATGTTTTATTGTAATTTTTAGTGTTATATAAATCCATTTCAATATACTAGACTTTGAGATGCTAGGCTGATAATAGTACACATTCATGCATTACTTGATAGTAGTGGTAATCGAAGTACAATGTTTTGGCAAAGAAACAAGTGGCAGTTATTTCTGATCTCTAACTTTTCACGTTTTAAATAAAATGAAATATCCAGATTATAATCAAAAACTTTTTTCATATATTTTCTTCTCTTTTATTATAACAACGTTTGTTTTTTTGAAGACGAATCAACGATGATCCACTACATTGTGGATGAGGGAAAGAAGGATTTTCTTATTCAATTTTTATGACCACTTTTCTTTTCAGCTAATTTTTTTATTTAACCTTCCTTTTCATTTACTTAAAACCATGATCACTATAAAAAATTTAATTCTTCAAAATGTTGCAATAGGTTAGAGATTTGAGTCAGTTTCGTTAAATGTTTCATTTCAACTTTTTTGTTTACTTTTTCAATTATGTACACTTAAAATCTTTGAATATAATAGTGAGATAAGTACCCGTTAGTGTGGCTATTTGATTTAAGAAGTTCCCTAATTTTTTGTGGATTAACAAGTTTAAAAGGGTAAACGAGCAACAAACAACTACAAATATACCTATAGATAGTGGGCGTACTAGTGATTGCAATAAGAAAACAATCAATGATGATATTAAGGTCTAACTTATTCTTAAATTTTGTGAATAAATCAAACTACTAGCTATATTGAAATTTTGTTTCGTTTGTTTAATTGAATTTTATGTAACTATGCGGGGATCTTCATTTACGAGACTATACAGATGGGACTGATAAGATATATTTTCAACGACTTTTAGAATCTTAGATACCGTCAACCTTTTCCCTTTCCTTTCGGTCTGCGAACTTCCAACATTTGTGAAGAAAAGTGGCAATAATACCAGTTGATTGATCAAAAAGGCATATTTTGTGAAGTTAAATGTTTAGTTTTTACCGTTTGTTACTATTTTCAAGAAAAATTTCTAATACACAATAAACACTGTATTTAGTATGAATTAAGATCATTGTTGATTTCATTATAGCAAGTTTTTCGCAACTTAAGACTAATCAAGAACTAAACATTTTCTTGTTGTAAGGTATATGGCAATATAGTTTTGGAGCGCCAATATCATATTGATGTAAAATCCATTAGAATGTGGTGATGGTGGTTCATTGAAATTTCTTAGTTGCTGAAGAATGATGATGCCTTTATTACTACTAATCACCCTTTCGACTTTATCGAAACATTAATGAATAGAAGAGAAAGAAGAACAAAGGAAAATACCAATAGCAAGGCCTTTCGAAGGAGTCAAAGGGATGCTGCAACCAAAGGCCAAATGTGTTTCAAGTTTTTGAAGGGGTCAATGTGGTCAAAAACTCCCTTTCGCGTCAAAATCTACCTTTCGAAAAAGATGCTCTCGCCTACTTGAAGACATTTCAAATAAGAGGAGAAGTGTCTTTTGAACGCTTGATTAGAACAACCCTTTCAAAAGCATAATCAAGCCTTTCGAACTAGTCGAAGCTTTTAATATCCAGGGAAGGTTCCATATCAAGTCGCAAGCATGGATTCAGAAGCTACCTACTGTGTCGAAATCATCAACACCTTCAAAACTCCAGAGTATAACCTATCGACGTAGTCAAAAGCTTTTACTCCTACACACTTGCAACAACAAAGCAATACAAAGGAAAATGCGCGTCTACCCCTTCCGACGAAGATGGAAGAATTCAAACTCCATTGAAAGCATTGCAGAAGGAAGCGCAAGTGTCAATGGAGATGAAAGGTAAGGTATATAAAGCCACCTGTCGACCAAGTCAAAAGCTCTAAGTTGAAAGGTGCCAACCCGCATCTATAAATAAGACCTTAGGGGTCTGGTTTAAGGGTTCCGAATTGATTTACTCTACACTTGTATTTTCTTAACTTTGCAAATTTGTAATCCCTAATTTGTAAATCAAATTGGGGTAAATTAACCAGTATAGACTACATTGCATTAATAAAGGAAAGATTTCAATATTTCAATTGTGTTACTATTTGAAGGCTTTTGTTTGATTTAACTGTGTTCTATAGGCATCAACCTCATCGAAACTCACCTTCAGATTGGGCCAAAACCCCTTATTTTTCTACATAACCCAAGTCCTTAACTCCAAACCACACTCACCAAACACTCACTTTATAATGAGTCGAAACCTAGGGCCAAGCTCTCTTTACCTTAGATTTCAGAGTTAAAACCAAGTCATTTGAGAAACTAGCTTTCGATAAGGTTGACACCCATCTAGACAAATTATTCTCCCGAACCCTTAGTGCCATCCTTCAGTGTTTCGCAACTGAATCAAAAGTAAGGCTTCAAACGGATAATCAAGCAACTTCACCAAGCATGAAAGACTTGAAAGAAAGGAGTATAAGAGTTTTGACCAGGTCGAAAGGTCGTAAAAGAAAGAGTTGCTACAACAAAGATTTATTCAAAGGTTTAATCAAAGAAGGCAAAATAAGATCTTTATCTTTTCTACTCGATCAAAAGAAGCTTAGAAAGACAGTTCTATACCTTTTATCCTACTTTGGGGTATTAACAAATTTTCTTGTTAACATTTTAGCACTGGAAGGAGGGGCTCGAACCTCTAATCTTGTTCATCCAACACAATTTTCCTCTAACCCAATTCTATTTTAAGCTTACCCATTTTAGACTTTACTTCATCGTGATTGGCAAAATCAAAAGATCCGAGCAAGGTTCCTCGGAGCCACACCTAATTGGATTCTCCCATGAAATGATTAATGGTAAGAATCTACAAAAAGAACAACTATTAAGGATGAAGGCTTTAAGGATCATAAGGAAAAAGAAAGTCGAAGCCTATGATCCACTTAAATGGAGTTTAAATCCTTTTCATATTAGTCCCACCCCAATCTTTGTCTTAGGAGAAAAAGAAAATGCGAGTGACAACTTGTTTGATCAAATGAGGAAAACAATTCAACATTATACCAAAGGCACAATCTTTGAAGAAGGAATATTGATTGATTACAATGCCTTTGCACACAAATGGGATCAAGTAACAAGTGGAACATTACCTACACCGACACTACAAAGAGTTTTAAAGAGAAAACCAATTGAAAAAGGTGTAATTCCAAAGCCACGTAATAAAAGACCTAGAAATCATCCTCGAGAAACAAGCTTCAAGTCAAGACTTCGAAAAGAATGCAACTTAACCACATCTATTGAGAATGTCTAATTGCTAACTGAGGATGAACTCAATTATTGGCCATCCCAAAAGAAAAAGCCTAAAAATGAAAGAAACTTAGGAGGATCCTATTGCCATTACCATATGATGAATGGACATGAAACCAATCACTGTAGAGCGCTTGAGGGAATGATGATTAACTTTTTCAGACAAAGAAAAATTAATGGGTTTGTAAAGAGATAATGAATAAAGTCAATAAAGAATTACTTTACTAAAGAGAATCTACGTGGTTGGGAGTGAAATGCTCCTTTCATTTGAGCATTACCTTAAATGGTCAAAGCCTTTGACCGCGCCGAGTTGGCCAGGGCAGAGCAACTCCTGGAGGGAGGAGTGTAAGCCTTTATCCACGCCACGCTATGGCCAGGATAAAGCATCGACAAGCCCTTCACCATGCCACGCTATGGTTAGGTCAAGGCGCCTCCTTGAGGGAGGATGGAGTAAGCCCTTGGTCCCGCCATGCTATGGCATGGCCAGGGCACTGAACAAGCCCTTAAACTTGCCACGCTATGGCCAGGTCAATGCGCCTCCTGAAGGGAGGACGAAGTAAGCCCCTAGTCCCACCACGATATGGCCTTGTCGAGGCACGGAATAAGCCTTTAATCGTGCCCGCTATGGCCAGGTCAAGGTGCCTCCTGGAGGGAGGTTGAGTAAGTCCTTCATTCTAGTTGAGAATAAGCTAACCAAGCGCACCAGACAATAATGGACTAAGATGCCTAAGCCCAAGAAGCGGCATATCAAACAATGAAATTAGACGTCTGCCTGAGAAACGACATATCAAATGATGGACTAAGATGTCCAAGCTCAAGTAGTAGTTAATTAAGTAGCAAATACAAACAAGACTTAAGTAAGAATCCGAAGCTTCCAAAAAATCATCAAAGAAGAATTTCCAAACTACGCTTATTTATACCCGAATCTGGGTTTTGGGTCATTCATTATTGAGATTTAGGACTTCAATTAATAATACCAGAATCTGGGTTTCGGGTCTTTTGGTTCATGGTCTTCATCATACCCGAATCAGGGTTTCGAAACATTAACTATTTACTGGAGTTCACTTATTGATGCCTAAATCTGGGCCAAAGATCTCTATTAAGAAGATTATGGGCTTCTGGTTATCATCAACAAATACCCAAATCTTGGTTTCAGATCTCCAAACTTTTAAATTTCATTCGTTAATGCTCGAATCTGGGTCGATGGGCTTCTATTACACAACTATTATTGACTTTCTATCGATTATCTCCAAAAGTTGGGTTTCCAAATGTCTATAATTAAATCTTTGGTTGAATCTATGGTTTTCCACCATTGGACTTCTGATAATCTCACAATATAATCAAAGTTGAATCCTTGATTATCTCTCATCATTACCAAAGATGGAACTCAAGACATTTACTTATATTCAATTATGGGATCACTTTTTATATGATAATATTATGATTTTTTTAATTTCTGCAAATTTCATGAATAAACTTCTATACAGATTACAAGCTAACAATAAGAAATATTATTTATTTTTTGCTTTTTAGGGAAAGCAGAATAGTAAAAAGAATTGAATGATCCAGCAAATACAAAAATCATGGAACATGATATCAAAGAGATGATTCAAAAACAACATTTCAAGAAAGGATCACACACTAGGTGATATTTACAAAATTTTCATAACTTACATAATTTATGAAATTATTTACAAGTGTACAGAACAAATATATACATTTCATAAATATAAATCATTCATAAATCTTGAACAACTTTATTTAGATTCTCAGCAATTAAGGGATCCACGATGTGATGAATAGCAATGCGAAGAACCTCTTTAAGTTTCTTCTCTATCTTCCTAAACTTGTCTTCATCATCATTTGCCTCGATGTTGGTTTTCAAAGCACGGTTAAATGCTTTGTTTGCGCCCTTAAGAGTTTTATTCTCCCTTTCCAAATCAGCAATGCGCTTTAAGAGAAGATACTTATCGCATTCAAGCTTTTGAATCCTAGCTGCATATTCATTTATACGTTGCGAGTATCTTACTTTTTGCTGCTCATCAAAATACTTCATCATTTCAAATTTAATTTTTCTACACCAATCTCCCACTACCTTTTCATCTAAGCTGGGGGAGAATTAGTCGTACTGAGAAAATTTGGATAGCAAGGGAAGTGGATCTTGTAGATTTTGCAACAGATGAAATAGTAGTAGAAACTAGTAAATCGATGCTTGAGATATTATTCCCCATAATGAATGTGAACGATTTGAATTGGGCTTGACTATCCTTTAATTTCATCTTCAAATCGCTTATTTGTAGGAAGATTTCTGACATCTTAACGTTAAAATGGATTGATGGATTTGATTTAATTTGACGCTTCAATGATCAAATCATTTTGTTTTTCCCTTAACGTTCGCCTCCAGATTGGCAATCTTGTCGTTAAGATTACTCATAATTATTTTCTGAAGCAAAAATCTCCTATGCCATTTTTGTGCTTCAGTGTTGTCTTGGAAACGAGCGGATAAAGGATCGTCAAGGAGCCTCCTCTTTTCAAGGTCTACTAACAACCTATCTTTAATATTGATAAAGCGTGATGCTGAATCTAACCAGAGTGGCATTACAGATAGTTGTAGCTCCTATTTAAACAAACAAAGTAAAAGAAATAAAGTCAAGACTTGAGTATTCCATCTCTTTATTATAACGATAGAGGATTACAACTTAAGTAAAAATGAAACTAAAAAAGTACAACTAGACATTTGTTTTACATCTAAAGTTAGTAAATCGCATTTCTATATTTATTCAATGAATTAGCAGAAAAAATGACTTTTATGTCAAAAGAAACATTAAGTCCTTCCAGAATAATCGAAGGATATTTTTTATAGTCCCATTCCTGGCAGGAGGACTATCATGACCACGTATTAACTTGGTATGATATGTTCGAATTTCTTTAAGTACCTTTTCTTTTCCTTCATAAAGAAAATCGAAATGGAGGCGAGGATGTTCCATATAAAGTTTATGCAAATCTCTGAGAAAGCAATATCTGGCTAATTTTGAAATTTTCAAATTTAACGCCTTTTCAAGACAATCTCTTCTCAGTTTAACATATTTGCTTAGATAATCTGTAGAAACAACTAGGAGGACATTCATTCTATGATAATATAGTAAAATATAGCTAAGTATGAAAGGAAGATTAAAGCAAAAATTAGCAAATCAATATTACTACAAAATTATGACCGTTCATCTGGTTCATACAAAATTGACTTTGTAAATAATTCTAAAATAAACTTGTCCTTATAGTATTTGAGTTTATCAGGAGGTAGATCTTGGGGAATCGATTTGACTCATGGCAAGTTCCGACATGCTCCAAGATGCGGGTCAGATCCAAATTCGTCCAAGTATCTCTTATGTAAACGCCTAAGTAGACCTCCACTAAAATCACCTAATTATGAGAAATCTACAATTGGGTGTCTACAATAAGCCTTATATAGGAAGTCTACCAAAATGTTTCTCTCCTCAATCAATATCCAAAAGAGTGTGATCAACTCTCGATTCTCTTTTAGAAGACCGTCATATTGAAGGCGCGCCCTCCTCGGTCGTGGGGCAGCTTCTTGATGTTTGAAAGATGCTAACACTACTGCACTCCTGGTAAGCCTATGATATTTATCCGAAAGAATGTTGTGTTATCTCAGCTGTTTATCTAACTCCCTATACAAACTATTTATTTCCTCTTATTTTCTTTCAAGCTCGGTTTTATAAGGGTGAACAGGTTTCCTCCTTATCTAAAATAAAGGATTTATACTGTTACTATCTCGGAAGCGAAAGCTGTTTAAAAAAAGAATCCCATACCTAAGAGACGAGAATCGACAATTGATAAACCTACTCTTTATCTCTTGATTCTTCAACAATAATATAAGCAGGCTCCTGTTAAGGTTCTGAAGGCGTAGGGAGTTTGGGTGGGCTAGCTTCATGAGAAGATGGATCAGATTGACTTTTTTAGATGTTCTCGGATTGTTATCGCCATCTTTCTTAGGAGCATTAGTGTGGCCACCCCTGTTGCCACTTGAACCTTGACCCCCATCAATGTCGTCATCGTCATTGTCAACGTCGTCGTCACGATCATTATCATCATCCCCGTTGTTGTCCTCTCCTTCAGTAACTTCATCTTTGTCAGCTCCATCTTCGGAGTCAGAGTCTATGTCGAAGGAAAGAACTTTTAAAGATAGAATTTTGGAGGTGTCGATCTCCTTTCTTTCCAAGACTTCAACCCCCTGCTCCATCCTTTTGATTTTGTACGACCTTATTGATAAGAGTAGGCTCGAGTGAGGGGAAGCTCAATTCAGGGCACTTATCGATGTTGTTAGCATAAGCGAGCATCATAGCGTCTTCAAAAGAGTTGACAATGATATCTTTAAGAGAAGTATCGAGGAATCGAGACACCCGTTGCTTCGCATCGAAAATAGTGTCGATAGCCAATTTCGGAGAATCTTTATTTTTTTCAACTTTTCCTTTAGAGAAGATTGTTTGGCTGCCATTCAAGTCTTTTCCTCCTCGGATTCTTTCAGAGTCATTTATAATGCTAAATTTTCATCAGCAATGAGTTAACGAGCCTTCCTCTCTTTCGGAGTAGCAAATTCTGACTAAATCCGAGAAGCTTTTAATCTCTTTAGTTCCATTATAGCTTCATTCTTATCCGTAGACAAGGAAGACAGATGGCTGTTAAGGTTTAAAACTTCATCTCGAAGCCTTGACGTCTCTGTAGAAAATTTTGGTGCACCATCTTGCAAGGGGAATCGGCTCTTAGAAATCTGAAAGAAAAAGTACAACATAAGTCAAAACTTGAGGAAAGGCAATAATAATAAGGTTAAGTGATATGAAGCTTACCAGAAGTTGTTGTTCAATTAGAGAGTGGCAATGATCCATTAAGTTAGGAATAGAGGAAGGCAGCAGAACTGAAGAAAATGATGAAGAGTTTAAGATAGGTTGGACCATCTTTTCAAAGTCGCTCGAACGCTTAGGGGATGATGGTCCAGGATGATTCAGTTCTTGAGTAGGGATTGAAGTCCCCAAATCTTTTTGCATCTACTCAATCACACATAGAGAACTCGAGATGACAATGTGAGTGAGGGGATCAATCATAGAGGGAGTATTCTTAGATTAAATAAGAGGGACTTCAATAATTGGACTCTCCAAGGATTTATCAGTGCCAACAAACTCCCCCACTTCCCGTGGTGGAGAATCAAGAACTTCTACAATCTTGGCTTTCTTGGTGGATGATTCAGCCATGCCACTTTCTCCAGTTTTCTTTTGGCGGCCATCTTCGATCCAGCTATAGCCTGAGATAATGATGAAGCACGAGAAGTAGAAGTAGGCAGAGCCAGATCATTTGTAGGTTGTTCAACTTGAGAAGTAGCTTCAGAAAATTCAAATAAATTATAAGTCATTAAAGTAATTTGAGAAGTAACGCAACAATAAACCACAAGTGCTACATTTAAGCTTACCAAAGTGATCAGGCAAATAGGTGACATCAGAGGGAAGTTCTTCAGATCTCCTAAAGAAAGGAAGTGTTAGCTCAATGATGTATGTTGGACGAGAGGAGGTTGGCCAAGTACCCTCCTACTAGTTGGTAGAAGGGAATGCGTTTGTAAATTGGAAGGGTTCAATAGAGTTAGTCTGTTTCCAATCGTGCTTAAAGCGGCGATCAGTGACTTTAATGTTTCCCTATTTTCTTCACTTGGTTTTTTAACAGAAGCACCTGAAGAATAAACATAAAATAGCGAAGGAAAATAATTAAATGGAAAAATAAAGTCTGAGATCAACTTACGGGGAGAAGAGAAAACCCGAATAATGTTGGGAAAGCACTTGACAAAGAAGAACTGTGTCTCCTAGTCCCTGAATTTATTTACCGCCTTAGATATTAGCTTCTTGGGGGGATTTGCTCTAAAGATTTGGTTATTCAAATTGCTAAGCTTAACCAACCGAACCAGATAATTTAGCACTTCTGCATTAAGAGAAGGAATGCTGTACTCCAAGGTCATGAGCTCCAAGGATAGAAGATAGGTGTACACATTAGGTGATAGTTGAATGGGAGCAACTCCCAGGTAGGTTAGAAACTTGGATAAGAAGTCCGGGAAGGGAAGGAATCCTCCATGTCAAATATGGATTGCTTTGTAGCCAAAGAACCATTCAAGAGGGCTGTGAATGGTGTCGTTTTCAAAAGGGGATGGCTTCCACCCAAGTAATTCCAAAGTCATTGAAAATCGAATCCACCTTATTCTGGGTGGATATTAAGGAATGTTTGGAGGTAGCTTCAATCTTCTTGGCTGAACTCATGATTTTGCCAGGACAAATCATTTCAGTTATAAATTATAATATGTTATGAAATTAACATTCTTTCAAAGATATTGGAAACCTATTACCATAATTAGAATTTCAAACAAAAACATGAAATTACATATTCTTAAAAGAATATTAAAGTTATAAAAATGAAATCTATTAAGATTTCGACAGAGTCGAAAGGGAAAATAGAAGTTAACTCCCAACAAGTTCCCATCAACAATGTCGAAAGCTCAAGGAAAATTTTGTTATTAAAATAAAGTAGTTGAAACTTACACGATAAATTTGAGTAAGATATACGCTAAAATCATTTAACAAACAAGTCGAAAGAACCTTTCGACGGTCTCGAAAGCCATGAACTTTATTTTTTCCAAGGGAATATGAATGCTGTCGAAACCTTACATGTCAATTAAGTCGAAAGGTTTTTAATTTGGATCATGTCTATAAAATAAAAGGAATTGGGATGTTTTGAAAATATTGGAAAAGATGATGATCGAGTCTCAATTAGTTACAGAAGGTTTCAGCAGAGTTGAAAAGGGGTACATGGTTTCAGAAGCAACCAACAACAAAATTTGAATCAATACATAAGGCTACAACTAATTCGAAACGTTTCATTTTATTTACAACTTATACAAAGTATGCTTTCTTCAATCCAATTTATAAAATATATAAAGACAGTATGTACTAAAGGTTTCCAAGCCTATGAAATAAGGATTATGCTTTCGAAAGTGTGTATTAGATAATTACTAAGTAAGACACAAAAGCTAACTTCATTGAAAGGTACCAGAATACGCTAATGTGCAAAACTGCTTTCGAAAAGGTTGACTTCATACTAACTATACTATACAACCTTTCGACAAGGTCAATTAAATGAAGTGCTAGGTTACCTTTCGACCCCATCGAAAGAGCCTAAGATAGCAAAACAAAAGTTGGCGCCATAATCCCTTTCGAAGGGGTAGAAAGGTAAAATTGTAGCGCCAAATTTTGATTCGTACAGCTCAAAAATTCTCTGCAAAGTAAACATAAATTTCCTTCTTCCCAAATCTGATTTCAACCCAGAAATTCAAAAAGTCAATAACCTAATGAATTCAAGCGCGAATTTATCATTTGTAATTGCAAAATCTTTAAGATGAAAATTCCAATACTTTAAAAATAATAACAACAATAAAATCCGAATCATATAGATTTAAAATGACAATTAACAGGAAAATAAATCGAATCAAGTCATGAAACTAAATTATAGAATTCTTTCAGGCAAGTAAAAGCCTAAATGATTTCTGTTGAATCAAAATAGTAGTTCAGATCTGAACTATGAAAATTTTAGAAATCAAAATTCACTATGAAAGGGAAAATTCAAAAAGCAAGATAATAAAGACTTACTTTGAATTTGAATTCATGTTTGTTGGAAATAAAGATTATTTTAGAGTTTAAGAACTTTGATTTTTGCTCAATTTTTATTTTGATTGTAGATAAATGAAAGAGGGAAAGAAGAGAACTTGATTTATAAGAAAAGTTAGAAAAGACAACAAACCGTTCGATCAAATTTAAATAAACGGCTACGATTTACATTGGAATATGAAAAGGTGGGAAATAGTGAGGGTTTCGAAATGGTTGACTTAGAAAGTAAAGAGCATCCCTTCGCAAGGGGAGGGGGCAAATGTTACTAACAAACACCCTTTCGACTTTGTCGAAGCATTAATAAATAGAAGAGAAAGAAGAACAAAGGAAAATAGCAACAGCAAGGCCTTTCGAAGGAGTCGAAGGGATGTTGTAGCCAAAGGCTAGATGTGTTGCAAGCTTTCGAAGGGGTCAATGTGGTCGAAAGCTCCCTTTCATGTCAAAATATACCTTTCGAAACAGATGCTCTTGCCTACATGAAGACATTTTAAATAAGAGGAGAAGTACCTTTCAAAGGCAGTATACGTGCCAAACCTTTCAAAACCAATGGTTTTGCCTTCATTCAAACTACTCAGAAAGATGCCTTGATTGGAACAACCCTTTCGAAACCATAATCAAGACTTTTGAACTGGTCGAAGCCTTTAATATCCAGGGAAGGTTCCGTATCCAGTCGCAAGCATGCATGTGGAAGCTACCTACTGTGTCGAAACCATCAACACCTTCAAAACTCCCGAGTACAACCTGTCGACATAGTCGAAAGCTTTTACTCCTACACATTGCAATAACAAAGCAATACAAAGGAAAAGGCGCGTCTACCCCTTTCGACGAAGACTGAAGCAGTCAAATTTCATCGAAAGCATTGCAGAAGGTAGCGCAAGTGTCAAAGGAGATGGAAGGTATATAAAGCCACCTTTCGACCAAGTAGAAAGCTCTGAGTCGAAATGTGCCAACCCGCATCTATAAATAAGACCCTAGGGGTCTAGTTTAAGGGATCCGAATTGATTCACTCTACACTTGTATTTTTTTAACTTTGCAAATTTGTAATCCCTAATTTGTAAATCAAATTGGGGGAAATTGATCATTATAGGCTACATTACATTAATAAAGGAAAGATTTCATTATTTTCAATTGTGTTACTATTTTAAGGCTTTTATTTGATTTAACTGTGTTCTATAGGCATCAACCTCATCGAAACTCACCTTCCAATTGGGTCGAAACCCCTTATAAATAACCCAAGTCCTTAACTCCAAACCACACTCACCAAACACTCACTTTATAATGAGTCGAAACCTAGAGCCAAGCTTGCATTACCTTAGATTTTAGAGTTAAACCCAAGTCATTTGAGAAACTAGCTTCTGACAAGGTCAAAACCCATCTAGAAAAACTATATCCTCAAATCCTTAGCGCCATCCTTTAGTGTTTCGCAACCGAATCGAAAGGAAGACTTCAAAAGGATAATTAAGCAACTTCACCAAGCTTGAAAGACTTGAAAGAAAGGAGTATAGGAGTTTCGACTAGGTCGAAAGGTCATAAAAGAAAGAGTTGCTACAACAAAGATTTATTCAAAGGGTTATTCAAAAAAAGCAAAAATAAGATCTTTATCTTTTCTAATCGATCAAAAGAAGCTTAGAAAGACATTTCTATACCTTTTATCCTACTTTGGGGTTTTAACAAGTTTTCTTGTTCTTTAAGCCAAAATTTACTTAAAGCATGAGATTATTTTTCCATGTATAAGCATGCTCTAGCGTTAAGTCAACAGTCAAGCTTAGTAGTTTCTCATCACCTGTCACATGATGATCGAGATTGGATATCATGGCATTGGTATACAAATTATGATCAAGTTTGTAAACATCAAATTTAATTGCATTTATGCATAAAAAAGTTAAGGATTATACAATTTCATTGGTTATGCTAAAGTTCTTCTGGTTATAGGTTAACAACATATAGCTATAAGTGATTATGATATTGTTGTCAGTGGTGGAATTATTGATTTACATACGAAAATACGAAGACGTTTGAATAAACAAACTGGAGGTCAAATTATGTGCATACAAAAGAGTATTGTACGCATGACTAATATGTCATGCATTTAAAAGTTGTCAAAGCACATGATAGAAAGGCGCAGGGTGATGCGTCTTTCATGCCATTGAGGCACCTCCGCTACTGGTGGTGCACAAAAAGCGCAGAAAAGCGTGACTTTTTCAAGGTGTCAAAGCACAATAAGATGTACATCGAATAGTTGAATATTTTTTGCAAGACAACCCAAACTGTTAACCTACAACCCATTTAATCTTATCAAAATTTCAAGTTAGCTATAGTCGAGATTAAATTTTAGGGGCTTCAAAGTTCGAACAGAAAAAATGACTATTTCCATCTATCGTCGATGCAACCACCACCGTCAATGGTGCTGGTATGCTGCCACCACTATCGCCGGTCTACCACCTGTTATCCCGCCTTTTGGCAAGGCCGAGATACCAAGGAATTGGTCAAAAACCTAGAGTCGCTCGTCATGGACATCTAGTGCACATAGGTCTACCCTGGATATCGATGAATTTTGTCCGAGACCAGATTGAGCTGTAATTGATAAGACATGACTGGAAAAGCAAAGAGAGCCAACGTTCCAAGTTTCAAGTCAATCCGAGTTCATATGCTCAAGTTATGATGGATGCAAGTTGAAGGGAAAGGCCATGTTTTCGTATCCATCAATGAGCCCCATTTCGTATCCATCCGTTTAGACTCGATCGATATCGTACCCATCGAGGAACATCGGTTCGTACCGATCAAGTTGGCCGTGTTCGAACCCATCGAGTTCGCATCGATCAGGTTCGTATCCATCAGCAGATGACGTGCCTCACAACAATCAGCCAGTGTCTACTTCGTATCCATCGGAAAACCTTACTTCGAATCCATCAGAAACCTCTCGTTCGAATCCATGCCCAATGGCTCGTTCGTGTCCATCGTGCCAAATGGACCTGGTATGACGCAACGGCTATCGATACAAATGAGGCGAGATCCATGGATGCGACACGGTCAAACCGGAGCAAAAGGTGGATCGATTCGAAATACGCGCGCCACATCATCTCAGGAACACGTGCAACCATCGATACAAGGGAATCGATTCGAAGCTATGGAGTCGAACCAGACAGCCATCCGAGAAATCTCAACTCGTATCGATCATATCTCAAGATCTAGCGATCCAAATGCTATGAAATTTTCGCAGGAGATTACACACAAGCCAAAGATCATCTCCACCAATTTCCAGATCCATCGGACTTGATTTTGATCGATACGAAATGGTTTCGTATCGATCGCGGATTGGGTCGGAACTTCCTGGAAACAGTCGCGTGGGCCCCCTCACGTGCCAGACCGGGTCTCCCGAAGTTTAAGCGAAATCTCAGCCTCCTGCGCCTATAAATAGAGCCCCAGAGCCAACAGAAGAGGGATCTTTCTTTTTCTCTGAAGCGTCCAGACTCTGCCGGATTGAGATTTGCATCCTACTTTTGCTGTTGATTTCGAATTCTAAACTGTAATCCGCTGTTCATTGCTATAACCGCTTGTAATCATTGAAAGAGAATCAATAAAATCATCAAAACTTCATAGTGGACGTAGGCCATACGCCGAACCACTCTAAATTGTTTGTCTGTGCATTTTTCATTTCTGTTTGTTGGAGTTTTTGTTAGATAACCTCTGTTTTATATTTATAATCTTCATTTTATCTCTTCAAATAACTCCCGAAGAGTGTTTTGCCCATTTTTGGTACAAACACTTTGGTGCCTTCACTGAGAAAAAACCAAGTTTTTTCTCCTACTCGTTGGATCTACTACCGTCGTTGGATTGCAAAAATCTAAGGAGGAGATCCAGATCTTCCATTCAGTGGTTTCTTCTATTCTATTCAGATTGCTCCAGATCTAAGAGGAACTGCATTCATCATGAATTCCGTACCCATATTTTCGAATCCAGAAAAAATGCAATTTTTCGTATCCATGAAAATCTTGTGTTTTTCGTATCCATGAGATGGATGTTGTACTTCGTATCCATGAGACGGATGCTGTACTTCGTATCCATGATATGGATGCTCTACTTCGTATCCATGAGATGGATGCTGTACTTCGTATCCATGATATGGATGCTCTACTTCGTATCCATGAGATGGATGCTCTACTTCGTATCCATGAGATGGATGTTGTACTTCGTATCCATGAATTTGTAGAGAAAAACCACCAATATTTTCAAATTGACAATCTATAAACTATTTATCTTTATTACTGCTTAACATATTCCAATTATTGGAATCCCATATAACAATAATTCTGCCTTTGCAGCCACAATCATTATTATTTATAACTTTCCAATTACTGGGTAATTTAAAACAATAATTTTCAAAATTATCTTCATTCAACTTATTCTCAATCAATGCTATAACAGAGGGTTTGTACACACTAAGCATATGTAATATATCAGATTGTTTAGAAGAGGAATTCATACCTCTTACATTCCATGCCAATATAGACATAATCAGGAAATAAAAGTAAGGGTTTAAATAGTACCTGATACTGAAGTACTCTTACCTCTTCTTTTATTCTCAACACTTTTTGCTTTTAACATGGTTGACATTTCATCCCAATCTGGATTTATAGATATGTATTTTGTTTAAAAGCTTTCCTCTCTTTGTTACCCTTGTACTTACCAGTAGCCTTTGATTTTGGTATATGCAGTTCAGAGATATCGAACAGATCAACAGCATCCACCATTTCCATTTCTTCTCCAGTATTATTAACACCTTCTGGAATTTTAATAAGAGAGATATCAAATGGGTCAGCAGTGCGAGGCATGGCTGAGTCAGATTCCTCAATCAGTGCAGCCTGCTTAGGTGGAGAGGCTATTTCAGGAGGCTTTTCCAAATCCAAGACTGCAGATTGTAGGTGATCTTCATTGTCATTATTGTTGTTTGTAACATAATTGTCAGTAATTAAACAAGGGTCTGTAACTGGTGGGGTTACAAATTCTAAGACCTTCATATTCTTTTCACCCACCACTTTATTGCTCTGTGATTTTCCCTTTAAGATGATTTCCGTATCGGTATGATGAACTTCCTTAGCTATGACCTGATCATCTTGGTCAGAGAGCATGCTATCACTTTTTCTTTGATCGGAGCCGATACCTTTTTGGTTGATTCGATCATTATCCTCAGACGATGTAGTCTGTTTTTGTGAAATTGAATAGTTTCTTGAATTAGAATTCGAAGTTTCTTTATCTTGAGTTTCTTGATTATTGCTCTTGGGTACCCATGCCTGTTTTGGATTACACTGATCTCTAGTGTGACCAAATCATTTACATACATTACATTTTGGCGGGACCCTTTCATATTCAACTTTTTGAATAATTTTCTCTCCATTATACAAAGAAAGATAAATCTCATTGGGAAGTCCATCATTTGCGGACACTTCTACGAGAAGGCGAGCATAATTCAATCTTGTCTTCATTGTTGTGGTTGCATCCATTTTAATGGGTTTTCCTATGATACTTGCCAAAACACTGAAGGCCTCTCTGTCCCATAACTTCATATTAACATAGGGTAATCTTACCCAAATCGGCATAGACGTTAACAAGTCTTTGTCCATATTCAGAGAATCGGACCACTTTCTCATTATGATGAGTTTCCCATTGTAGAAATATGGTCCATTTTTTAGAATTGCATTACAATCTTGAAATTCTTTAAATTTTACTAGAAATAACTCGTTCTCTCTAGTAAAAATTTCAAATTCACCAATTGGTTTCCATACTCTTTGTATATATGATTTAAAAAACAAGTAGTATGTTTTGGTACCCACTACATAAACAAGAACAGAATTATTCCATGATTCAGTAGCCTTTTTACGTACCTCCTCCTTAACCAAACCATACTTCTTGTTGTTAATCCTGATTGGTGCAATATGCTCAAGATTGCATTCTTCAACATTGGGTTCTTGAGGCAGATCATCAACAATATCAGCCCAAGATTTCCGGCCTTGCTCTCTGTTCATTGAGATGGCTATCGGTTTTCTCTGTATTGACAACATTTCGCCTTTCATTGTGATCTGGGTGGTTATATTTTGACCATCTCTACCTTTCCGGTTGTCATTTTGGAGAACATGTAGCAAGTCATGTGCTTTCTTGGCCTATTTCCTCCTTTGTTGTTTGGATTGGACCAATTTAAATCCATCATCATCTATGTTGATAACTCCTGATGGCTTGCTGATGTGAGAAGCCTCAGGTGGTCTGATTAGGGAGGAAGAATTAGAGAGAATTGAGGAATTTTGGTGAGGGAATTGATTTTCCCCCCTGGTTGAGAGGAAACCCTAGATTTCAATAATTTGGACTTCAATTTAAATTCGAATGGGAAAATTTTCCTCTTATGTTATGCATATACATAAGTAACATGTTGTTTTTGAACTTAAAGGATTGCATTAGTCGGACAATACTTTTTATTCCTGTAGTACTTGATTAAACCTCATTTGGCATTCCAACAAATTCCATTTTATTTACAAATGTTATATGCGTTTAGTTGTTTCCAGATTGTCGTGTTAAACAAATATGGTATTTTAATGTATTTTTTATCTTGGGTACAGGTGCAGAATAACATTAAGTGAAAATTCATTGCGTAGTTCCACACAATAAACAATATATTTTTAGTATATTTTTGATGAATTTCTTATCTCTAGCTTATTGTGCGCAGTAGTACAACACCGAATATAAAATCTATTTTGGGTACAAGGTTGTCGATGCAGCTGAAGAATAGGTATCAAACTCATAAGCACCTTTTTTTCTTTATATTTTCTCATTCTGGACGTTGGATTAATTCGTACAAAATATATGTTTATATTTTACCTACTTAGAATCGTATGGCTAAGAGTTTTTTGTATTTTATATACGCTGGTATCAATTTTCAATTTATAATACACAATTTTCTTTTTTTTCTATGAAGCTCTACCAACAATTACGAAGTTAATGTTTTATTGTAATTTTTAGTGTTATATAAATCCATTTCAATATACTAGACTTTGAGATGCTAGGCTGATAATAGTACACATTCATGCATTACTTGATAGTAGTGGTAATCGAAGTACAATGTTTTGGCAAAGAAACAAGTGGCAGTTATTTCTGATCTCTAACTTTTCACGTTTTAAATAAAATGAAATATCCAGATTATAATCAAAAACTTTTTTCATATATTTTCTTCTCTTTTATTATAACAACGTTTGTTTTTTTGAAGACGAATCAACGATGATCCACTACATTGTGGATGAGGGAAAGAAGGATTTTCTTATTCAATTTTTATGACCACTTTTCTTTTCAGCTAATTTTTTTATTTAACCTTCCTTTTCATTTACTTAAAACCATGATCACTATAAAAAATTTAATTCTTCAAAATGTTGCAATAGGTTAGAGATTTGAGTCAGTTTCGTTAAATGTTTCATTTCAACTTTTTTGTTTACTTTTTCAATTATGTACACTTAAAATCTTTGAATATAATAGTGAGATAAGTACCCGTTAGTGTGGCTATTTGATTTAAGAAGTTCCCTAATTTTTTGTGGATTAACAAGTTTAAAAGGGTAAACGAGCAACAAACAACTACAAATATACCTATAGATAGTGGGCGTACTAGTGATTGCAATAAGAAAACAATCAATGATGATATTAAGGTCTAACTTATTCTTAAATTTTGTGAATAAATCAAACTACTAGCTATATTGAAATTTTGTTTCGTTTGTTTAATTGAATTTTATGTAACTATGCGGGGATCTTCATTTACGAGACTATACAGATGGGACTGATAAGATATATTTTCAACGACTTTTAGAATCTTAGATACCGTCAACCTTTTCCCTTTCCTTTCGGTCTGCGAACTTCCAACATTTGTGAAGAAAAGTGGCAATAATACCAGTTGATTGATCAAAAAGGCATATTTTGTGAAGTTAAATGTTTAGTTTTTACCGTTTGTTACTATTTTCAAGAAAAATTTCTAATACACAATAAACACTGTATTTAGTATGAATTAAGATCATTGTTGATTTCATTATAGCAAGTTTTTCGCAACTTAAGACTAATCAAGAACTAAACATTTTCTTGTTGTAAGGTATATGGCAATATAGTTTTGGAGCGCCAATATCATATTGATGTAAAATCCATTAGAATGTGGTGATGGTGGTTCATTGAAATTTCTTAGTTGCTGAAGAATGATGATGCCTTTATTACTACTAATCACCCTTTCGACTTTATCGAAACATTAATGAATAGAAGAGAAAGAAGAACAAAGGAAAATACCAATAGCAAGGCCTTTCGAAGGAGTCAAAGGGATGCTGCAACCAAAGGCCAAATGTGTTTCAAGTTTTTGAAGGGGTCAATGTGGTCAAAAACTCCCTTTCGCGTCAAAATCTACCTTTCGAAAAAGATGCTCTCGCCTACTTGAAGACATTTCAAATAAGAGGAGAAGTGTCTTTTGAACGCTTGATTAGAACAACCCTTTCAAAAGCATAATCAAGCCTTTCGAACTAGTCGAAGCTTTTAATATCCAGGGAAGGTTCCATATCAAGTCGCAAGCATGGATTCAGAAGCTACCTACTGTGTCGAAATCATCAACACCTTCAAAACTCCAGAGTATAACCTATCGACGTAGTCAAAAGCTTTTACTCCTACACACTTGCAACAACAAAGCAATACAAAGGAAAATGCGCGTCTACCCCTTCCGACGAAGATGGAAGAATTCAAACTCCATTGAAAGCATTGCAGAAGGAAGCGCAAGTGTCAATGGAGACGAAAGGTAAGGTATATAAAGCCACCTGTCGACCAAGTCAAAAGCTCTAAGTTGAAAGGTGCCAACCCGCATCTATAAATAAGACCTTAGGGGTCTGGTTTAAGGGTTCCGAATTGATTTACTCTACACTTGTATTTTCTTAACTTTGCAAATTTGTAATCCCTAATTTGTAAATCAAATTGGGGTAAATTAACCAGTATAGACTACATTGCATTAATAAAGGAAAGATTTCAATATTTCAATTGTGTTACTATTTGAAGGCTTTTGTTTGATTTAACTGTGTTCTATAGGCATCAACCTCATCGAAACTCACCTTCAGATTGGGCCAAAACCCCTTATTTTTCTACATAACCCAAGTCCTTAACTCCAAACCACACTCACCAAACACTCACTTTATAATGAGTCGAAACCTAGGGCCAAGCTCTCTTTACCTTAGATTTCAGAGTTAAAACCAAGTCATTTGAGAAACTAGCTTTCGATAAGGTTGACACCCATCTAGACAAATTATTCTCCCGAACCCTTAGTGCCATCCTTCAGTGTTTCGCAACTGAATCAAAAGTAAGGCTTCAAACGGATAATCAAGCAACTTCACCAAGCATGAAAGACTTGAAAGAAAGGAGTATAAGAGTTTTGACCAGGTCGAAAGGTCGTAAAAGAAAGAGTTGCTACAACAAAGATTTATTCAAAGGTTTAATCAAAGAAGGCAAAATAAGATCTTTATCTTTTCTACTCGATCAAAAGAAGCTTAGAAAGACAGTTCTATACCTTTTATCCTACTTTGGGGTATTAACAAATTTTCTTGTTAACATTTTAGCACTGGAAGGAGGGGCTCGAACCTCCAATCTTGTTCATCCAACACAATTTTCCTCTAACCCAATTCTATTTTAAGCTTACCCATTTTAGACTTTACTTCATCGTGATTGGCAAAATCAAAAGATCCGAGCAAGGTTCCTCGGAGCCACACCTAATTGGATTCTCCCATGAAATGATTAATGGTAAGAATCTACAAAAAGAACAACTATTAAGGATGAAGGCTTTAAGGATCATAAGGAAAAAGAAAGTCGAAGCCTATGATCCACTTAAATGGAGTTTAAATCCTTTTCATATTAGTCCCACCCCAATCTTTGTCTTAGGAGAAAAAGAAAATGCGAGTGACAACTTGTTTGATCAAATGAGGAAAACAATTCAACATTATACCAAAGGCACAATCTTTGAAGAAGGAATATTGATTGATTACAATGCCTTTGCACACAAATGGGATCAAGTAACAAGTGGAACATTACCTACACCGACACTACAAAGAGTTTTAAAGAGAAAACCAATTGAAAAAGGTGTAATTCCAAAGCCACGTAATAAAAGACCTAGAAATCATCCTCGAGAAACAAGCTTCAAGTCAAGACTTCGAAAAGAATGCAACTTAACCACATCTATTGAGAATGTCTAATTGCTAACTGAGGATGAACTCAATTATTGGCCATCCCAAAAGAAAAAGCCTAAAAATGAAAGAAACTTAGGAGGATCCTATTGCCATTACCATATGATGAATGGACATGAAACCAATCACTGTAGAGCGCTTGAGGGAATGATGATTAACTTTTTCAGACAAAGAAAAATTAATGGGTTTGTAAAGAGATAATGAATAAAGTCAATAAAGAATTACTTTACTAAAGAGAATCTACGTGGTTGGGAGTGAAATGCTCCTTTCATTTGAGCATTACCTTAAATGGTCAAAGCCTTTGACCGCGCCGAGTTGGCCAGGGCAGAGCAACTCCTGGAGGGAGGAGTGTAAGCCTTTATCCACGCCACGCTATGGCCAGGATAAAGCATCGACAAGCCCTTCACCATGCCACGCTATGGTTAGGTCAAGGCGCCTCCTTGAGGGAGGATGGAGTAAGCCCTTGGTCCCGCCATGCTATGGCATGGCCAGGGCACTGAACAAGCCCTTAAACTTGCCACGCTATGGCCAGGTCAATGCGCCTCCTGAAGGGAGGACGAAGTAAGCCCCTAGTCCCACCACGATATGGCCTTGTCGAGGCACGGAATAAGCCTTTAATCGTGCCCGCTATGGCCAGGTCAAGGTGCCTCCTGGAGGGAGGTTGAGTAAGTCCTTCATTCTAGTTGAGAATAAGCTAACCAAGCGCACCAGACAATAATGGACTAAGATGCCTAAGCCCAAGAAGCGGCATATCAAACAATGAAATTAGACGTCTGCCTGAGAAACGACATATCAAATGATGGACTAAGATGTCCAAGCTCAAGTAGTAGTTAATTAAGTAGAAAATACAAACAAGACTTAAGTAAGAATCCGAAGCTTCCAAAAAATCATCAAAGAAGAATTTCCAAACTACGCTTATTTATACCCGAATCTGGGTTTCGGGTCATTCATTATTGAGATTTAGGACTTCAATTAATAATACCAGAATCTGGGTTTCGGGTCTTTTGGTTCATGGTCTTCATCATACCCGAATCAGGGTTTCGAAACATTAACTATTTACTGGAGTTCACTTATTGATGCCTAAATCTGGGCCAAAGATCTCTATTAAGAAGATTATGGGCTTCTGGTTATCATCAACAAATACCCAAATCTTGGTTTCAGATCTCCAAACTTTTAAATTTCATTCGTTAATGCTCGAATCTGGGTCGATGGGCTTCTATTACACAACTATTATTGACTTTCTATCGATTATCTCCAAAAGTTGGGTTTCCAAATGTCTATAATTAAATCTTTGGTTGAATCTATGGTTTTCCACCATTGGACTTCTGATAATCTCACAATATAATCAAAGTTGAATCCTTGATTATCTCTCATCATTACCAAAGATGGAACTCAAGACATTTACTTATATTCAATTATGGGATCACTTTTTATATGATAATATTATGATTTTTTTAATTTCTGCAAATTTCATGAATAAACTTCTATACAGATTACAAGCTAACAATAAGAAATATTATTTATTTTTTGCTTTTTAGGGAAAGCAGAATAGTAAAAAGAATTGAATGATCCAGCAAATACAAAAATCATGGAACATGATATCAAAGAGATGATTCAAAAACAACATTTCAAGAAAGGATCACACACTAGGTGATATTTACAAAATTTTCATAACTTACATAATTTATGAAATTATTTACAAGTGTACAGAACAAATATATACATTTCATAAATATAAATCATTCATAAATCTTGAACAACTTTATTTAGATTCTCAGCAATTAAGGGATCCACGATGTGATGAATAGCAATGCGAAGAACCTCTTTAAGTTTCTTCTCTATCTTCCTAAACTTGTCTTCATCATCATTTGCCTCGATGTTGGTTTTCAAAGCACGGTTAAATGCTTTGTTTGCGCCCTTAAGAGTTTTATTCTCCCTTTCCAAATCAGCAATGCGCTTTAAGAGAAGATACTTATCGCATTCAAGCTTTTGAATCCTAGCTGCATATTCATTTATACGTTGCGAGTATCTTACTTTTTGCTGCTCATCAAAATACTTCATCATTTCAAATTTAATTTTTCTACACCAATCTCCCACTACCTTTTCATCTAAGCTGGGGGAGAATTAGTCGTACTGAGAAAATTTGGATAGCAAGGGAAGTGGATCTTGTAGATTTTGCAACAGATGAAATAGTAGTAGAAACTAGTAAATCGATGCTTGAGATATTATTCCCCATAATGAATGTGAACGATTTGAATTGGGCTTGACTATCCTTTAATTTCATCTTCAAATCGCTTATTTGTGGGAAGATTTCTGACATCTTAACGTTAAAATGGATTGATGGATTTGATTTAATTTGACGCTTCAATGATCAAATCATTTTGTTTTTCCCTTAACGTTCGCCTCCAGATTGGCAATCTTGTCGTTAAGATTACTCATAATTATTTTCTGAAGCAAAAATCTCCTATGCCATTTTTGTGCTTCAGTGTTGTCTTGGAAACGAGCGGATAAAGGATCGTCAAGGAGCCTCCTCTTTTCAAGGTCTACTAACAACCTATCTTTAATATTGATAAAGCGTGATGCTGAATCTAACCAGAGTGGCATTACAGATAGTTGTAGCTCCTATTTAAACAAACAAAGTAAAAGAAATAAAGTCAAGACTTGAGTATTCCATCTCTTTATTATAACGATAGAGGATTACAACTTAAGTAAAAATGAAACTAAAAAAGTACAACTAGACATTTGTTTTACATCTAAAGTTAGTAAATCGCATTTCTATATTTATTCAATGAATTAGCAGAAAAAATGACTTTTATGTCAAAAGAAACATTAAGTCCTTCCGGAATAATCGAAGGATATTTTTTATAGTCCCATTCCTGGCAGGAGGACTATCATGACCACGTATTAACTTGGTATGATATGTTCGAATTTCTTTAAGTACCTTTTCTTTTCCTTCATAAAGAAAATCGAAATGGAGGCGAGGATGTTCCATATAAAGTTTATGCAAATCTCTGAGAAAGCAATATCTGGCTAATTTTGAAATTTTCAAATTTAATGCCTTTTCAAGACAATCTCTTCTCAGTTTAACATATTTGCTTAGATAATCTGTAGAAACAACTAGGAGGACATTCATTCTATGATAATATAGTAAAATATAGCTAAGTATGAAAGGAAGATTAAAGCAAAAATTAGCAATCAATATTACTACAAAATTATGACCGTTCATCTGGTTCATACAAAATTGACTTTGTAAATAATTCTAAAATAAACTTGTCCTTATAGTATTTGAGTTTATCAGGAGGTAGATCTTGGGGAATCGATTTGACTCATGGCAAGTTCCGACATGCTCCAAGATGCGGGTCAGATCCAAATTCGTCCAAGTATCTCTTATGTAAACGCCTAAGTAGACCTCCACTAAAATCACCTAATTATGAGAAATCTACAATTGGGTGTCTACAATAAGCCTTATATAGGAAGTCTACCAAAATGTTTCTCTCCTCAATCAATATCCAAAAGAGTGTGATCAACTCTCGATTCTCTTTTAGAAGACCGTCATATTGAAGGCGCGCCCTCCTCGGTCGTGGGGCAGCTTCTTGATGTTTGAAAGATGCTAACACTACTGCACTCCTGGTAAGCCTATGATATTTATCCGAAAGAATGTTGTGTTATCTCAGCTGTTTATCTAACTCCCTATACAAACTATTTATTTCCTCTTATTTTCTTTCAAGCTCGGTTTTATAAGGGTGAACAGGTTTCCTCCTTATCTAAAATAAAGGATTTATACTGTTACTATCTCGGAAGCGAAAGCTGTTTAAAAAAAGAATCCCATACCTAAGAGACGAGAATCGACAATTGATAAACCTACTCTTTATCTCTTGATTCTTCAACAATAATATAAGCAGGCTCCTGTTAAGGTTCTGAAGGCGTAGGGAGTTTGGGTGGGCTAGCTTCATGAGAAGATGGATCAGATTGACTTTTTTAGATGTTCTCGGATTGTTATCGCCATCTTTCTTAGGAGCATTAGTGTGGCCACCCCTGTTGCCACTTGAACCTTGACCCCCATCAATGTCGTCATCGTCATTGTCAACGTCGTCGTCACGATCATTATCATCATCCCCGTTGTTGTCCTCTCCTTCAGTAACTTCATCTTTGTCAGCTCCATCTTCGGAGTCAGAGTCTATGTCGAAGGAAAGAACTTTTAAAGATAGAATTTTGGAGGTGTCGATCTCCTTTCTTTCCAAGACTTCAACCCCCTGCTCCATCCTTTTGATTTTGTACGACCTTATTGATAAGAGTAGGCTCGAGTGAGGGGAAGCTCAATTCAGGGCACTTATCGATGTTGTTAGCATAAGCGAGCATCATAGCATCTTCAAAAGAGTTGACAATGATATCTTTAAGAGAAGTATCGAGGAATCGAGACACCCGTTGCTTCGCATCGAAAATAGTGTCGATAGCCAATTTCGGAGAATCTTTATTTTTTTCAACTTTTCCTTTAGAGAAGATTGTTTGGCTGCCATTCAAGTCTTTTCCTCCTCGGATTCTTTCAGAGTCATTTATAATGCTAAATTTTCATCAGCAATGAGTTAACGAGCCTTCCTCTCTTTCGGAGTAGCAAATTCTGACTAAATCCGAGAAGCTTTTAATCTCTTTAGTTCCATTATAGCTTCATTCTTATCCGTAGACAAGGAAGACAGATGGCTGTTAAGGTTTAAAACTTCATCTCGAAGCCTTGACGTCTCTGTAGAAAATTTTGGTGCACCATCTTGCAAGGGGAATCGGCTCTTAGAAATCTGAAAGAAAAAGTACAACATAAGTCAAAACTTGAGGAAAGGCAATAATAATAAGGTTAAGTGATATGAAGCTTACCAGAAGTTGTTGTTCAATTAGAGAGTGGCAATGATCCATTAAGTTAGGAATAGAGGAAGGCAGCAGAACTGAAGAAAATGATGAAGAGTTTAAGATAGGTTGGACCATCTTTTCAAAGTCGCTCGAACGCTTAGGGGATGATGGTCCAGGATGATTCAGTTCTTGAGTAGGGATTGAAGTCCCCAAATCTTTTTGCATCTACTCAATCACACATAGAGAACTCGAGATGACAATGTGAGTGAGGGGATCAATCATAGAGGGAGTATTCTTAGATTAAATAAGAGGGACTTCAATAATTGGACTCTCCAAGGATTTATCAGTGCCAACAAACTCCCCCACTTCCCGTGGTGGAGAATCAAGAACTTCTACAATCTTGGCTTTCTTGGTGGATGATTCAGCCATGCCACTTTCTCCATTTTTCTTTTGGCGGCCATCTTCGATCCAGCTATAGCCTGAGATAATGATGAAGCACGAGAAGTAGAAGTAGGCAGAGCCAGATCATTTGTAGGTTGTTCAACTTGAGAAGTAGCTTCAGAAAATTCAAATAAATTATAAGTCATTAAAGTAATTTGAGAAGTAACGCAACAATAAACCACAAGTGCTACATTTAAGCTTACCAGAGTGATCAGGCAAATAGGTGACATCAGAGGGAAGTTCTTCAGATCTCCTAAAGAAAGGAAGTGTTAGCTCAATGATGTATGTTGGACGAGAGGAGGTTGGCCAAGTACCCTCCTACTAGTTGGTAGAAGGGAATGCGTTTGTAAATTGGAAGGGTTCAATAGAGTTAGTCTGTTTCCAATCGTGCTTAAAGCGGCGATCAGTGACTTTAATGTTTCCCTATTTTCTTTACTTGGTTTTTTAACAGAAGCACCTGAAGAATAAACATAAAATAGCGAAGGAAAATAATTAAATGGAAAAATAAAGTCTGAGATCAACTTACGGGGAGAAGAGAAAACCCGAATAATGTTGGGAAAGCACTTGACAAAGAAGAACTGTGTCTCCTAGTCCCTGAATTTATTTACCGCCTTAGATATTAGCTTCTTGGGGGGATTTGCTCTAAAGATTTGGTTATTCAAATTGCTAAGCTTAACCAACCGAACCAGATAATTTAGCACTTCTGCATTAAGAGAAGGAATGCTGTACTCCAAGGTCATGAGCTCCAAGGATAGAAGATAGGTGTACACATTAGGTGATAGTTGAATGGGAGCAACTCCCAGGTAGGTTAGAAACTTGGATAAGAAGTCCGGGAAGGGAAGGAATCCTCCATGTCAAATATGGATTGCTTTGTAGCCAAAGAACCATTCAAGAGGGCTGTGAATGGTGTCGTTTTCAAAAGGGGATGGCTTCCACCCAAGTAATTCCAAAGTCATTGAAAATCGAATCCACCTTATTCTGGGTGGATATTAAGGAATGTTTGGAGGTAGCTTCAATCTTCTTGGCTGAACTCATGATTTTGCCAGGACAAATCATTTCAGTTATAAATTATAATATGTTATGAAATTAACATTCTTTCAAAGATATTGGAAACCTATTACCATAATTAGAATTTCAAACAAAAACATGAAATTACATATTCTTAAAAGAATATTAAAGTTATAAAAATGAAATCTATTAAGATTTCGACAGAGTCGAAAGGGAAAATAGAAGTTAACTCCCAACAAGTTCCCATCAACAATGTCGAAAGCTCAAGGAAAATTTTGTTATTAAAATAAAGTAGTTGAAACTTACACGATAAATTTGAGTAAGATATACGCTAAAATCATTTAACAAACAAGTCGAAAGAACCTTTCGACGGTCTCGAAAGCCATAAACTTTATTTTTTCCAAGGGAATATGAATGCTGTCGAAACCTTACATGTCAATTAAGTCGAAAGGTTTTTAATTTGGATCATGTCTATAAAATAAAAGGAATTGGGATGTTTTGAAAATATTGGAAAAGATGATGATCGAGTCTCAATTAGTTACAGAAGGTTTCAGCAGAGTTGAAAAGGGGTACATGGTTTCAGAAGCAACCAACAACAAAATTTGAATCAATACATAAGGCTACAACTAATTCGAAACGTTTCATTTTATTTACAACTTATACAAAGTATGCTTTCTTCAATCCAATTTATAAAATATATAAAGACAGTATGTACTAAAGGTTTCCAAGCCTATGAAATAAGGATTATGCTTTCGAAAGTGTGTATTAGATAATTACTAAGTAAGACACAAAAGCTAACTTCATTGAAAGGTACCAGAATACGCTAATGTGCAAAACTGCTTTCGAAAAGGTTGACTTCATACTAACTATACTATACAACCTTTCGACAAGGTCAATTAAATGAAGTGCTAGGTTACCTTTCGACCCCATCGAAAGAGCCTAAGATAGCAAAACAAAAGTTGGCGCCATAATCCCTTTCGAAGGGGTAGAAAGGTAAAATTGTAGCGCCAAATTTTGATTCGTACAGCTCAAAAATTCTCTGCAAAGTAAACATAAATTTCCTTCTTCCCAAATCTGATTTCAACCCAGAAATTCAAAAAGTCAATAACCTAATGAATTCAAGCGCGAATTTATCATTTGTAATTGCAAAATCTTTAAGATGAAAATTCCAATACTTTAAAAATAATAACAACAATAAAATCCGAATCATATAGATTTAAAATGACAATTAACAGGAAAATAAATCGAATCAAGTCATGAAACTAAATTATAGAATTCTTTCAGGCAAGTAAAAGCCTAAATGATTTCTGTTGAATCAAAATAGTAGTTCAGATCTGAACTATGAAAATTTTAGAAATCAAAATTCACTATGAAAGGGAAAATTCAAAAAGCAAGATAATAAAGACTTACTTTGAATTTGAATTCATGTTTGTTGGAAATAAAGATTATTTTAGAGTTTAAGAACTTTGATTTTTGCTCAATTTTTATTTTGATTGTAGATAAATGAAAGAGGGAAAGAAGAGAACTTGATTTATAAGAAAAGTTAGAAAAGACAACAAACCGTTCGATCAAATTTAAATAAACGGCTACGATTTACATTGGAATATGAAAAGGTGGGAAATAGTGAGGGTTTCGAAATGGTTGACTTAGAAAGTAAAGAGCATCCCTTCGCAAGGGGAGGGGGCAAATGTTACTAACAAACACCCTTTCGACTTTGTCGAAGCATTAATAAATAGAAGAGAAAGAAGAACAAAGGAAAATAGCAACAGCAAGGCCTTTCGAAGGAGTCGAAGGGATGTTGTAGCCAAAGGCTAGATGTGTTGCAAGCTTTCGAAGGGGTCAATGTGGTCGAAAGCTCCCTTTCATGTCAAAATATACCTTTCGAAACAGATGCTCTTGCCTACATGAAGACATTTTAAATAAGAGGAGAAGTACCTTTCAAAGGCAGTATACGTGCCAAACCTTTCAAAACCAATGGTTTTGCCTTCATTCAAACTACTCAGAAAGATGCCTTGATTGGAACAACCCTTTCGAAACCATAATCAAGACTTTTGAACTGGTCGAAGCCTTTAATATCCAGGGAAGGTTCCGTATCCAGTCGCAAGCATGCATGTGGAAGCTACCTACTGTGTCGAAACCATCAACACCTTCAAAACTCCCGAGTACAACCTGTCGACATAGTCGAAAGCTTTTACTCCTACACATTGCAATAACAAAGCAATACAAAGGAAAAGGCGCGTCTACCCCTTTCGACGAAGACTGAAGCAGTCAAATTTCATCGAAAGCATTACAGAAGGTAGCGCAAGTGTCAAAGGAGATGGAAGGTATATAAAGCCACCTTTCGACCAAGTAGAAAGCTCTGAGTCGAAATGTGCCAACCCGCATCTATAAATAAGACCCTAGGGGTCTAGTTTAAGGGATCCGAATTGATTCACTCTACACTTGTATTTTTTTAACTTTGCAAATTTGTAATCCCTAATTTGTAAATCAAATTGGGGGAAATTGATCATTATAGGCTACATTACATTAATAAAGGAAAGATTTCATTATTTTCAATTGTGTTACTATTTTAAGGCTTTTATTTGATTTAACTGTGTTCTATAGGCATCAACCTCATCGAAACTCACCTTCCAATTGGGTCGAAACCCCTTATAAATAACCCAAGTCCTTAACTCCAAACCACACTCACCAAACACTCACTTTATAATGAGTCGAAACCTAGAGCCAAGCTTGCATTACCTTAGATTTTAGAGTTAAACCCAAGTCATTTGAGAAACTAGCTTCTGACAAGGTCAAAACCCATCTAGAAAAACTATATCCTCAAATCCTTAGCGCCATCCTTTAGTGTTTCGCAACCGAATCGAAAGGAAGACTTCAAAAGGATAATTAAGCAACTTCACCAAGCTTGAAAGACTTGAAAGAAAGGAGTATAGGAGTTTCGACTAGGTCGAAAGGTCATAAAAGAAAGAGTTGCTACAACAAAGATTTATTCAAAGGGTTATTCAAAAAAAGCAAAAATAAGATCTTTATCTTTTCTAATCGATCAAAAGAAGCTTAGAAAGACATTTCTATACCTTTTATCCTACTTTGGGGTTTTAACAAGTTTTCTTGTTCTTTAAGCCAAAATTTACTTAAAGCATGAGATTATTTTTCCATGTATAAGCATGCTCTAGCGTTAAGTCAACAGTCAAGCTTAGTAGTTTCTCATCACCTGTCACATGATGATCGAGATTGGATATCATGGCATTGGTATACAAATTATGATCAAGTTTGTAAACATCAAATTTAATTGCATTTATGCATAAAAAAGTTAAGGATCATACAATTTCATTGGTTATGCTAAAGTTCTTCTGGTTATAGGTTAACAACATATAGCTATAAGTGATTATGATATTGTTGTCAGTGGTGGAATTATTGATTTACATACGAAAATACGAAGACGTTTGAATAAACAAACTGGAGGTCAAATTATGTGCATACAAAAGAGTATTGTACGCATGACTAATATGTCATGCATTTAAAAGTTGTCAAAGCACATGATAGAAAGGCGCAGGGTGATGCGTCTTTCATGCCATTGAGGCACCTCCGCTACTGGTGGTGCACAAAAAGCGCAGAAAAGCGTGACTTTTTCAAGGTGTCAAAGCACAATAAGATGTACATCGAATAGTTGAATATTTTTTGCAAGCCAACCCAAACTGTTAACCTACAACCCATTTAATCTTATCAAAATTTCAAGTTAGCTATAGTCGAGATTAAATTTTAGGGGATTCAAAGTTCGAACAGAAAAAATGACTATTTCCATCTATCGTCGATGCAACCACCACCGTCAATGGCGCTGGTATGCTGCCACCACTATCGCCGGTCTACCACCTGTTATCCCGCCTTTTGGCAAGGCCGAGATACCAAGGAATTGGTCAAAAACCTAGAGTCGCTCGTCATGGACATCTAGTGCACATAGGTCTACCCTGGATATCGATGAATTTTGTCCGAGACCAGATTGAGCTGTAATTGATAAGACATGACTGGAAAAGCAAAGAGAGCCAACGTTCCAAGTTTCAAGTCAATCCGAGTTCATATGCTCAAGTTATGATGGATGCAAGTTGAAGGGAAAGGCCATGTTTTCGTATCCATCAATGAGCCCCATTTCGTATCCATCCGTTTAGACTCGATCGATATCGTACCCATCGAGGAACATCGGTTCGTACCGATCAAGTTGGCCGTGTTCGAACCCATCGAGTTCGCATCGATTAGGTTCGTATCCATCAGCAGATGACGTGCCTCACAACAATCATCCAGTGTCTACTTCGTATCCATCGGAAAACCTTACTTCGAATCCATCAGAAACCTCTCGTTCGAATCCATGCCCAATGGCTCGTTCGTGTCCATCGTGCCAAATGGACCTGGTATGACGCAACGGCTATCGATACAAATGAGGCGAGATCCATGGATGCGACACGGTCAAACCGGAGCAAAAGGTGGATCGATTCGAAATACGCGCGCCACATCATCTCAGGAACACGTGCAACCATCGATACAAGGGAATCGATTCGAAGCTATGGAGTCGAACCAGACAGCCATCCGAGAAATCTCAACTCGTATCGATCATATCTCAAGATCTAGCGATCCAAATGCTATGAAATTTTCGCAGGAGATTACACACAAGCCAAAGATCATCTCCACCAATTTCCAGATCCATCGGACTTGATTTTGATCGATACGAAATGGTTTCGTATCGATCGCGGATTGGGTCGGAACTTCCTGGAAACAGTCGCGTGGGCCCCCTCACGTGCCAGACCGGGTCTCCCGAAGTTTAAGCGAAATCTCAGCCTCCTGCGCCTATAAATAGAGCCCCAGAGCCAACAGAAGAGGGATCTTTCTTTTTCTCTGAAGCGTCCAGACTCTGCCGGATTGAGATTTGCATCCTACTTTTGCTGTCGATTTCGAATTCTAAACTGTAATCCGCTGTTCATTGCTATAACCGCTTGTAATCATTGAAAGAGAATCAATAAAATCATCAAAACTTCATAGTGGACGTAGGCCATACGCCGAACCACTCTAAATTGTTTGTCTGTGCATTTTTCATTTCTGTTTGTTGGAGTTTTTGTTAGATAACCTCTGTTTTATATTTATAATCTTCATTTTATCTCTTCAAATAACTCCCGAAGAGTGTTTTGCCCATTTTTGGTACAAACACTTTGGTGCCTTCACTGAGAAAAAACCAAGTTTTTTCTCCTACTCGTTGGATCTACTACCGTCGTTGGATTGCAAAAATCTAAGGAGGAGATCCAGATCTTCCATTCAGTGGTTTCTTCTATTCTATTCAGATTGCTCCAGATCTAAGAGGAACTGCATTCATCATGAATTCCGTACCCATATTTTCGAATCCAGAAAAAATGCAATTTTTCGTATCCATGAAAATCTTGTGTTTTTCGTATCCATGAGATGGATGTTGTACTTCGTATCCATGAGACGGATGCTGTACTTCGTATCCATGATATGGATGCTCTACTTCGTATCCATGAGATGGATGCTGTACTTCGTATCCATGATATGGATGCTCTACTTCGTATCCATGAGATGGATGTTGTACTTCGTATCCATGATATGGATGCTCTACTTCGTATCCATGAGATGGATGCTCTACTTCGTATCCATGAGATGGATGCTCTACTTTGTATCCATCAGGAAGCAATACTTCGTATCCATGAGAGGGATGCTCTACTTCGTATCCATGAGAGGGATGCTCTACTTCGTATCCATGAGAGGGATGCTCTACTTCGTATCCATGAGATGGATGCTCTACTTCGTATCCATCAGGAAGCAATACTTCGTATCCATCCATCTGCCTCCAATTTGTATCGATACTCAACTGCAATTCGAATTGATCCAACTGCGCCCTATTTGTGTCGATCAAAAGATACCACTTTCGTATCGATCTAGCCATGCGCATTTCATATCGATGCTAGTGGAGCTAATTCTCTCGATGGATACGAACAGGATGGATACGAACAAGGGTGGAACGATACGAAATTTTTTTTTTTAAAAAAATATTTTTCGGGTACGACCCAGATTTCCTAAAAAGAGGCTAAATAAAAAAAAAATTCGGGGGAAACCCCCCGAACCCTAGCCGCAGCGCAGGCCACCCGCATAGCGAATTCAATCACCATTTTAGTGGAGGAACATTCCATCCGTGCTTCTAATTGTTCCATGACTGAACAAGACATAGGAGCTCACAACAACAAATGTTGAGTTGCAATCAAGGAATGGGTAAAGAAATACTACTCAACTAATGCTCCCAGAGGATGGAGAACCTAGCTAATATGCCAAGAGCTAGAGTTGGTTAATATATCATGCTTCTAAGGTGGAATGCAACTTCCTCCAATTGACCAGCTTTCAAACTCCTGAATTGACAACTATGGTACGATGGCTAATATGGCAACTCCCTTACACTGTCTACTCTATCAACTCAAAGCATAGCTGGTCACTGCTGATCCATCTTCAAATGCCCGCATCTTAATCATTCTACGTCCACATGACTAAAAGCGTGGCATACAACCTCAAGAAGACTTCCTTAATACCCTATATAGGTCTCCTATCTGGGTGAAAATTAGAAATAATGACCAATCTATTATCCCATCTTTACCAACTCACCATCCAATCGGCACCAAACCACTCGAACATTGGGCAATCGTGCTTACATCATTCACCAGTGTTACAAGACCCCTTGGCAATAAAATAGGCCTGATCATAATGTCGACTGAAAAATCCTCCCCAGTGGAGACCTATTCATTGAAGCCACTCTACCTGCAAAATTTCTAGTGAAAATTCAATATGTTGACTATGTCAGCATACTATGGAAATACAACCCCCGACACTACCTCATGAAGTGAGAATGGCACATGGACTCCACCAAGAGTGATGAATGCCATCAA
The DNA here is from genome assembly GCA_030737815.1 of Allium fistulosum. NCBI lineage: Eukaryota > Viridiplantae > Streptophyta > Magnoliopsida > Asparagales > Amaryllidaceae > Allium > Allium fistulosum. The sequence continues at coordinate 511,567,615 of CM060907.1, read as the reverse complement.
AGAACACTGTCATTCATGGTTAAAAATACCAGTTCTACTTCTCATATTGCTGAAGGGAATAAAGAAGCTGGCAGCCAATGAATTTATCCAAAGCCCACATCCAGTTACTGCCAATACCCATAAATGAATTCATCACCAGAGCTTATTTCCAGACCTTGATGAGAGAACTGGTGGGTAGCCGTCAACGAGTACACCAACATATCCAGGCCAATATTGAGTTGATGAACCAGATGAAGGATCAACTTGGCGAGATAAGGAGGGAACCCAATCCATACTCTAGATCGGAAAACTCCCCTTCTTTAGATGGCTACCGCGGATGCCAATGCCATAAGGCTGCCCCGGAAAGGATAACTCTGACAATACGTTCAAGCCCCATAAGATGAAGGACCGGAAACATCCGACCCCTATCGATCAAGGACTTTGATCAAATTGAACCATTTGCGTTAGTTTTCCAACTGAGAAGGGCTGGACTGAAGTGCAATAGCAAGCATACGACACTGCCTCACTTATCAATGAGATTTGATCTAATCTCTTTTGGATTATTTCCAATTCAGTTTCATTTACATTGTGAAATATGACCTACTTGAATTAAACTACTTGCAAATATTGCAGGTAATCGAGTACTCAAGATTGGGTGCAAAACAACCTCCGTGGACTATGATCAAATCATTGAGGTATCATCATGACGATCATGACTCAACCACTCATCGGCTACTATACACCCCTGATCGGGGGCAAGGCACCAAAGAAAAAGAGACCGACAAGGTCAGGGCTCTAGTACAAAGTGGATGCAACCGACCATCCACTCATCTGCCTATGCAATTTAATTAGAGATCTAGGAAAGACTTGGAGTAATATATCCCAGCAATGTACTCTCCATCTCGTACTTGAAGCTCGCCAAAATACTTACGCTTCTTCTGATGCCCGATGAAATTGCAATCACATCAAGGTGGACGTGATGTCACCATCCATGCATCCAATCCTACAGTAGACATTTGGGATTATTTGAGGGAACACATGTTTAAAGGTTCAACCCTCAATTTAAAGTCATCAACGACTGATTGTCTACTCACTAACCATCATGAGCTGTCATTTCAACTCTCTTCCTTAGCTCGATCGAAAGAATGCAAAGTATAAATTGGAGATGATGGCACTCGAACTCTGCTCTCATGGGAGGATATACAACTCAAAGTGGACGTAGTTCGACCATCCCTTCCTATGCTCGAGCACAAAGCTTGCCAGAACACTAATCTTACTCCTTAGGCCTGGCAAAAGCGGAATCCAAATGAACATGGACGCGATCCAACCGTCCATAAACTAAATCTCATCCTTCGTTGAAGGGCATATAAGTTGAAGTTAATCGGGATCCCACCGATCACTCGCTAAGTGAAACCCCAAGCTCAGGGGAAAGCCATCACATCAAAGTCAAAAAAGGATTGACACACGACAATCCTTCATTAACTCCGTATTCCCAGAGTGCGAAGCGGAGTATAAACATTTAACTCCGTATTCCCAGAGTGCGAAGCGGAGTATAAACATTCAACTCCGTATTCCCAAAGTGTGAAGCGGAGTATAAACATTCAACTCTGTATTCCCAAAGTGCGAAGCGGAGTATAAACATTCAACTCCGAACTCCCAGAGCGCGAGTCAGAGTATAAACATCCAACTCCGAGTTCCCAGAGTGCGAACCAGAGTATAAACATTCAACTCCGTATTCCCAGAGTGCGAAGCGGAGTATAAACATTCAACTCCGAGTTCCCAGAGTGCGAACCGGAGTATAAACATTCGTTAACTCCGTATTCCCAGAGTGCGAAGCGGAGTATAAACATTCAAACTCCAGACTCCGAGAGCGCGAGCTGGAGTATAAACATTAACCAACTCCGTACTCCCAGAGTGCGAGGCGGAGTATAAACATTCGTTAACTCCGTATTCCCAGAGTGCGAAGCGGAGTATAAACATTCAAACTCCAGACTCCGAGAGCGCGAGCTGGAGTATAAACATTAACCAATTCCGTACTCCCAGAGTGCGAGGCGGAGTATAAACATTCAATATCTCCGTATTCCCAGAGTGCGAAGCGGAGTATAAACATTCAAACTCCAGACTCCGAGAGCGCGAGCTGGAGTATAAACATTAACCAACTCCGTACTCCCAGAGTGCGAGGCGGAGTATAAACATTCGTTAACTCCGTATTCCCAGAGTGCGAAGCGGAGTATAAACATTCAAACTCCAGACTCCAAGAGCGCGAGCTGGAGTATAAACATTAACCAACTCCGTACTCCCAGAGTGCGAGGCGGAGTATAAACATTCATTAACTCCGCATTCCCAGAGCGCGAGACGGAGTATAAACATTCCTTAACTCCGTACTCCGAAGAGTGCGAGATGGAGTATCAGCATTCATCAACTCCGTATTCCCAGAGTGCGAAGCGGAGCATAAACAACTAACTCCAAACTCCCAAAGCGCGAGCCAGAGTATAAGCAACAAACAAATGCGGCTTCGAGGAGGGTGGATCCGTCCACCTAACGACTTCGACCATATCTCAGCCAAGATACATCACTTGTTCTCGGAGTGCGAACACAAAAAAGGAAACTCATAATAGACGTGACAGACCGTCTGGTCAACGAACTCCAGACTCCCAGAGTGCGAACTGGAGTATAAACATCAACTAACTCTGGTCCCGAGAGCGCAGATCGGAGTATAAACACCAACTGGGTGCGAATGGCCACCCATCAGCCAACTCCAGTCCTTAAAGCATGGTTTGAAATATGAATACCAAAAGGGATGTGATTCGACTGTCCATCTATCAGCTATGGTTCCTCATCAAGTTCTATAATATAAAAAGAGGATGTGGTTCGACCGCCTGCTTTCTAATCTTCCCCTAACATGGGAGCACACTTGACACACAAAATTGGATGCGATCCGACCATCCAGCACTAAGCGGGCGTGACACAACCGTCCATGCGTAACCTCCTGTCCCCTGCACGGGACCCATAACATAATTTTATAGGGATGCACTCCAACCCCACAAGACAAAATTTCTTCCTTGATTCGACAGGGAGACACAGATTCGCAAAACGAACCTAGCTGAATGTCCAATTCTAAATGGATGTGACTACCCGTTATACTGCAAACGAACGTGGCACGACCGTTCATCCGCTAACTCTCCCCTATGATCCAACGGACTATTCCTACAACATGGACGGATGTGACCTAACCATCTGCCAATCGATTCCTTCCTACAGTTTAGTAGGAGAAGCATCAAATTAAAGTTGTTGTAATGTGATCGACCACACTTCGACTTTCGCCATTGACTAGTGCTAGAGGGATTAATTAAGGAAGATGCGGTCCGACCATTTTCTACTAAAACTCTTAGTCCCTAGTGTGGACAGGGGTATAAACATCAAATAGGTGTGATGAATGGCCCTTCAACTGACTCTGATCCCCAAAGTGTGGCTACGAGAATAGACAAACGAATGAATGAGATTTGACCATTCATTCACCAACTCTAACCTGAACTCGACGTAAGGAGTGTAAACTCACTACAGGTGCAGTTAGACCATCTACGAACTAACTCTGCTAACCCAAGACTGGGGGCAGAAGTGCAAATCACCAAAAGAAGAGAAAGGTGACTCGCTACATATCCAGCTTAGCATCCTTTACAACTTAAGGAAATGACTACAAGGAGACCTTAATGCTAACCAATCAGAATGATGCCCGAAGTTCTGGGCAATCACTTATATCGTACTGCCGGATCGACGGGCAATATCGATCTACACCTTTCACATCTTACCATTGAATCGACGGTCAATATCAGTCCTATTCGACTACAAATCAATGTGACCCGAACTTCATCGAAACCTTTGACCAACAAGGAGAACGTAAATCGAGATGGACATGGTTGATCACCCAACTCCAAATGAATGCAACGTGACCATTCATTCATTGACTCTTACCATGATCCGACTTAAAGAGCAATTCAAAACAAGTGCAACCTAAACATCTGCACACTGATTCTTACCCTGGATTCAACAAGGGAAGCATCAATCCTGCTTTGGATCTGGCTGGACGATTCACTCCTCAGTTTTTTCCTAAAGTATGGTGATATAGACAGTGAAGTGAATGTCATTGACCGTCCAGAATCTAGCTTATGTCCGAATGTCAGCAAAGTAACAATGTATTCCTCCAAGAGGAAAGAACTATAACATAATACATGATAGTCTCGACTCAGCCTTCCATCGGTTAACTCGATCCCGCGGTTCAATGGGATAGAATACAAAATTGAAGCGGACATTATCTATCCTACCACTTATCGAGATATTCCCCAGACTTGGGGGCACGAACACGAAGATAAGATAATATGATTCAACCATTCATCAGTCAACTCTGGTTCTTAAAGCTTGAACTACAGCATAGACACAGCTATGACGAGACTATACCGTCCGCGTAATGCATCCACTAACCCGATACTGGGGGCAAAAGAGTAATTATCCGAGAGTTGACTATGACAACTTGAACCTATGACCCATGCCTGATATTCATAACAAATCTAGGTTGCGACCGAAAGGAAGCCTAGAGATAGAGTCATCAGATCACTACCCGGACTTATAGGCAACTGATCATCATTCCGACCCTCACAACGAGCAATTGATCGCGAGTACATTGAATGACAAGCACATCATTCAGAAACACACGTGAAGTCGATCTCAAAGCTGTAGCTAGCTATGTAGCAGCGTGAAGTACAAGGCTAAATTCTACTAATCCTTTGATTCAACATTCTTATAAGCCTAATCATTTACCATTGCAAATAAACACATGAAGTGCTACAACCCATCACGAGTATTGTAGATCAGATCACAACTCTGTGCAATGATGAAGAAAGAGTCAGCTATTTTACTTCAGGTGAATCTTGATGTGTTCGCTTGGACTCGATCTCATATATATATATATATATATATATATATATGGACTCTCGCCAGCCATGAAGAACCCTACATTAAATGTCGACCCGAGGCATGTCTCGGTGAACAAAAACGATGCGACATGGATCCGGAGAGATCTGTTGCACTTAAAGAGGAGGCGAATCTGCTGAAAACCAGTGGGTTTATCCATGATGCCCTCCAACCAAAGAATTACTCACATCCATGAATGCAAACTCCAGATGCAATCGGATACTGAAGCATGTCCTAGACCAGGAATACAACTGTCTCGTTATTGACCTGGGCCTATAGTGCTATGCTGAAATCCCTAAATTCGAACTTGAGAACGCTTATGCTACTTACCAAAGGACGATTAGCAGATCATTCAAAAATCATATCGGTCGATCGAGGAAAGTAGATGTGGTTAATATGCTCGTGAGATCACGGCTATCAAACGACCATATCGATGACTTGAAAGAGGTATTCAGTGCTCTCCAAAAAATGCAGGATGAAACTCGATCCTTTGAAATGCTCTTTCACCATTACATCAGAAAGATTCTTTGTTTTCATCATCAATTCTCATGAAATCAAGACTAATTTATAGAAAATTACGACAATTAGAGACACCCATGTACCGAGGACAATCAAGCAGCTCCGATAGACCGCTTGAAGAGACCTTCCATTTTACCCAAACCTTTGGATCGCGAAGATTTATACATCAATTGGGCCATGTCAACACACGCTATAAGCGTCGCAATGCTATGTGAAGATAAGCGAATCCAAAGACTAGTAAATGATGAAGGCTGGCTATTGACAAGCTCAACCCCGTTAACTTCTACATCGAACAGCTGTTACGATAGGCCCAATAGAAACCTTAGATGTCTGAAAATTTACTCAAATAGAGTATCAAGCTAGCCAGTTCTGGGGATACGCGGCAAAAAGAATTTGTCCCAGTTGAAATGCTTATTATTCCAAGCATTGACATATGAAGATCAACTAGATCTTAGAGATAGATCTAGGAGAGGAGTCATGGATGACTCCTATCGAAGATTATCCATAATCGGGGATTCTTATTGAATAAACGAATAAGAAATGGCATATCCTCCGTGAGGCATCACTGCATGATTATGTCTGGATCGTTTGACTCCATCGATACAGAGCATTACTTTTGTATCCATCGATCCGAGACCCAATATTACGTATTCACCGATACGAAGCATACATTCCAACCCTTCGCATCGATTCAGGAGAGGATCGTTACGAAGGAGCATTCAAAAACAACCATCAAACATTGTTACAATGAATTTCACATCGGTTCAGGAGAGGATCGATACGGAATTCAATATAAGATAAACTGACAACGACTCATGAACGTCAGCGAGAGTCAGATTAGCATATATGCATATATGTCGGACTAATCTTCAATATTCTAGATTTACAGGAGTTGGAAGCTCATTCGATAACGATTACAACAACAAACGGTTAATCACTAGCGTACAACAATCAGTTGCAACAGTATAGGTTACAACAGTTGACCGTCAACAGTTTACATTATCAGGAAGAGTGGTCGAAGATTACAGCTTTCATCGAAAAGACCGTTGCTTTTCGGAATGTAGATTGCAACATTTCAAAGCACATCATGTTCACACAAGACGTACTTTGGGGGGCAAATGTTATCCCGCCTTTTGGCAAGGCCGAGATACCAAGGAATTGGTCAAAAACCTAGAGTCGCTCGTCATGGACATCTAGTGCACATAGGTCTACCCTGGATATCGATGAATTTTGTCCGAGACCAGATTGAGATGTAATTGATAAGACAAGATTGGAAAAGCAAAGAGAGCCAACGTTCCAAGTTTCAAGTCAATCCGAGTTCATATGCTCAAGTTATGATGGATGCAAGTTGAAGGGAAAGGCCATGTTTTCGTATCCATCAGTGAGCCCCATTTCGTATCCATCCGTTTAGACTCGATCGATATCGTACCCATCAAGGAACATCGGTTCGTACAGATCAAGTTGGCCATGTTCGAACCCATCGAGTTCGCATCGATCAGGTTCGTATCCATCAGCAGATGACGTGCCTCACAACAATCAGCCAGTGTCTACTTCGTATCCATCGGAAAACCTTACTTCGAATCCATCAGAAACCTCTCGTTCGAATCCATGCCCAATGGCTCGTTTGTGTCCATTGTGTCAAATGGACCTGGTATGACGCAACGGCTATCGATACAAATGAGGCGAGATCCATGGATGCGACATGGTCAAACCGGAGCAAAAGGTGGATCGATTCGAAATACGCGCGCCACATCATCTCAGGAACACGTGCAACCATCGATACAAGGGAATCGATTCGAAGCTATGGAGTCGAACTAGACTGCCATCCGAGAAATCTCAACTCGTATCGATTATATCTCAAGATCTAGCGATCCAAATGCTATGAAATTTTCGCAGGAGATTACACACAAGCCAAAGATCATCTCCACCAATTTCCAGATCCATCGGACTTGATTTTGATCGATACGAAATGGTTTCGTATCGATCGCGGATTGGGTCGGAACTTCCTGGAAACAGTCGCCTGGGCCCCCTCATGTGCCAGACCGAGTCTCCCGAAGTTTAAGCGAAATCTCAGCCTCCTGCGCCTATAAATAGAGCCCCAGAGCCAACAGAAGAGGGATCTTTCTTTTTCTCTGAAGCGTCCAGACTTTGCCGGATTGAGATTTGCATCATACTTTTGCTGTCGATTTCGAATTCTAAACTGTAATTCGCTGTTCATTGCTGTAACCGCTTGTAATCATTGAAAGAGAATCAATAAAATCATCAAAACTTCATAGTGGACGTAGGCCATACGCCGAACCACTCTAAATTGTTTGTCTGTGCATTTTTCATTTCTGTTTGTTGGAGTTTTTGTTAGATAACCTCTGTTTTATATTTATAATCTTCATTTTATCTCTTCAAATAACTCCCGAAGAGTGTTGTGCCCATTTTTGGTACAAACACCACCGTCTAGCCATTATCGCTGCAGCTCTCTCTTATCGTCGAACCTGATCTGACATCCTGACATGTAATGTTTTTTTTCTCACTTAATCAATAGCTAATTAAATTAGTTTAAACTTTAAATTTGATTTTAATTATTACTAAATTTAAAGTTAATTTTAATTAGTTTGAACTTTAGAATTTAATTTAAATTAGTTTAAACTTTAAGGTTAATTTGATTAATATAGTTTAAAATTTAAATAGTTATGTTAAATCAATTATAAATATGGTATAAAATTTAAATTTTAGTTCACTAAATAATTAAATTTTGAATTTTAGACTTTTAGTTGATGAAATAGTTAAATTTAAATTTACTAAATAAAGTAGTTAAATAAAATATTTAAATAGCTAAATAAATTATAAAAAATGAATTAAAATTTGATTTTTAGCTAATAAAATATTTAAATATTTGAATGAATTATAAAGAGTTAAAATTACAATTTTAGTTAATAATTTTTTAAAATATTTATAAAAAGTTAAAGGAATTATAATTTTAGTTAATAAAATAGTTAAACAAATTGTTTAAATAATTGAATGAATTACAAATAGTTAGAATTATGAATTATAGTTAATAAGATATTTAAATATTTACAAATAGTTGAATGAATTAAAATTTTTGTTAATAAAATAGTTAAACAAAACATTTAAATAGTTGAACGAATTATAAAATACGGTTTAAAATTTAAATTGTAGTTAATAAAATAGTTAAATTTGAATTTCAGTTTATAAAATATCTAAACTTTAATTTAATTTTATAAAATATGGCTAAATTTAAACTTTAACTAATAAAGTTGTTTGATAACTTTATTTTTCATTTTTCATTTCAGGTTAACATGGATCCAAACATATATACTTCATCGGGTTTTTCTGTTGTACCTAAGAATTGTAAAGTGGATATTAGGTGGAACTGTATTTTTATAGCAGATAAAAACAACCCTAATAGAATTTCCTATGTTGATACTTTAATTCGATGTCATTTTTGTTTTGAATTACAGTTTGTGACTTCGTACCTATTAATCCATGGTTTTTTACTTGCAAAAAATAGCTATTAACACCGAATATATCATTTTTAATAGTAATTTAAAGTGCAGTTTTTTTCCACCAAAAAAGCTCAAACTTGTGTACAAGGCGCTTAAAAAAGTCCAAGGCGCTAGCCTTACGCCATAGTGCCTTGACTACTTTGATGCATTTCCAATCTTTGTGCTCAAATTCATCATGACAGATTACATGGTTTTACAGGATATATTAACTTCATTCATAAATATAAGCTTAAAGTCTTATTTTCACCATGCATATAACATAAGTTAAGCCAAATAGTGACATTTTCAGGAACTGCATTGCACATAGTTGGTGATAATATAACCAAAAAATGTTTAAACAACTGTTGAACAACAAATAAGCTTATGCTTTTTTCTTTTGATCTACATAGATAAATTTAATGAGTATATTACATTCTAGGTTTCACAAATCCTATTAGAAGAAGGTTAAGTGCTAAAACAGAAGTAGCAAACTATGTTGGAGAAGAACCAAAATTGATGCTAAAAGGTGCACGATGTAATGATATAGAAAACGAGAATAACAATAGAAGACAAAGGAATCAACTAACATAACTGTTGAATTTTGGCAACACTATATGTAGAATTGAAGAGGTCGAAAATAGTTTGGTAACGGAGAGAACGATTAGCGAATCGAAGCTCGTGAGCTTGAGATATCGCGTGTTGAAGCAAAGCGAAATCACAAAGTAGTTTCATAGGAAGTCAGATGTCTGGTTGAGGCATTTAGATGTCTGAATTTTAGTTTGAGTGATTTGACACATCCCACAGACACTCTGTATAAGTTGGTATCAAACCCACGACTTTCATCAAACGTTTGGCTAATGAGCTCAGACATCTGATCACTTAATCCAATAGTTCGAGACATTTGGTCCAATCCCCAGATGTCTCTATATATTTGATTCAGAAATCTAAGAGTTTTTTCAGACGTCTAGCTACGGAGCTTAGACGTCTGATCACCTAATGTAGAAACTTGTGTGCTCGAGGTTATATGTTTGCGTTATGAATTCAGACATCTAAGCCGCTGTTTGAAGACAGAATTGCTCGGGCTATTGAGTGTTGTTTGTGAAGGCTTTAAGGGGCAAAAGGGTATTTCCTACATGAAAATTCTCCCTATATAAACTATTTTCAAAATTCAAATGGAGAGAGGTTCATCAAGGGTTTATGAAATTTGCCATAGAGTTTCTAAACCTAATTTCTTCAATTCTAATCTCCACAAATTCAATTCTATAAAATTTTGGTTATCATTATAATAAATTTCTTGTACTCTTTAATTATTAGTAATAAAATGCTCTCTTCAAAGTTTGGATGTACACTAACAAGACGTTAGTAGACACACTATAAATGTCATCTGTGATTTACTATTCGTTATTGCTTGCTTAGATTGTGATTCAGTTTTACTTGGATTGGATTGAGATTTGGCATCGAGATATTGATCGGTTATTTTTGCACATCTTACAACGATCTAGTTTCCACAGCATTTGAAGTTTAAACTAGAGTAATCTCGAGTTTAAATTCCATAAAATTTGGTATCAGAGCTTTAACCAGCGCTTTAGATTATCTTTACTACCATCAACTGCGTTCTATATTCTACTTGCCAACCTAACTTAGCATACATACTTTGAATATTTCATACCTGCTCTACAACTGAATTCTATTTCCCTGAATTGCCCGTGTGCAAAGCACGAGCCTCGTCCTAGCAATAAAGATAATATAAGAAGGATTGAAAAAAGGTCATGTTGAAAATTTTTAGTTTGTCACGGTGAAATATTCGCCCTTAATTAAAGCATTAAATTATAAAAAATTTATATGCATTAGGGGCATTACAGAATAACTTTATTTAGAATAAGAATCAGTAGTGACATTTCTTACATCTCCTCTAATTCATTATTATTAGAGGCTAGCTTAAGGTTCGTAGCTAAGGAAAGCGGAATAAAAGTTTGATCAGTTAGAAGTAAACGGTATCTTAAATAATACTCCTAATCCATATTTTTTAAGGCAAATGGTAAGATGCCATTTGAAGTCAAAATTTACCATGTCCCCATTGATGATGTGTCTGATACGTCGGACATCCAAATGTTACATTCCCCTTTCCCTACTCCATTTACCGATCGTTGAAAAGAGATACGTTGGCAACCCACGCGTCGGATGCTAACGTACTAATAGCCAAACATCCCCTTCCCCTATAAACCAACCACCTACTCCTTCTTATTAACACCATATTTCATATCTTTTCTCCTCTCCACTTACACATTTCCTCCAATCTAAAAAATGTCTAATTCGGAAACAGATTTCAACTACGAAGATGCACATGACTTGGTCATTATTTTAGTGTATCGATGTAGAAGAAGTCATATCATCCGAACTTACATGTCAGAATATACTGGTTTAATATGGATGGACATATATTAAATGACCATCAAGAATGTTGTCAATGAAATTTTTGAATGAAAATACTTTTTTTTCTTGTTATGCGCTAGGCTGCAAAATTATAGTCCGACTACAACGGAAGGAATTACTATCAAAGAAATAGTTGTCATATTCAAATACAACATAGCTGCTGCACTCTCAAATCAACAAATGCGCGAAAGATTTAGATGGTCAGATAACACATTTTAGTTTGTTTTCATGCTATTTTAGATGCTGTATAATTACTTGCTATGGATATTGTCAAGCCAGACGATCCTCAATTTAATACTATTCCAGATCATTTTAGAACTTCAAAACGGTACTGCCCATATTTTAGAAACTATGTTGGAACTCTAGACTGTACACATATAATGACACAATTACCACCAAATCGAATTATTCCATATATAGGACAAAAAGGTTACGCTACACAGAATATCGTTATAGCATGCTCATTCGATTTACTGTTCACTTATGTTATAGCTGGTCAGGAAGGTACTACGCATGATAGTAGAATTTTTAATTTAATTATAAATGATAGAAACTTTAACTTCCCTTACCCTCCACCTAGACAATGTTATCTAGTTGATTAAGGGTATCAACTTCAACTTGATTATTTACCACCTTATCGTAATATTAGATATCATATTCCTCATTTTAATGAAACTGCTAATCAACCAAAATCGGTCAATGAAAATTTTAATTCCTATCATTCGAGTTTTACGTATGGCAATTGAGAGATCCTTTGGAATATGTAAGAAAAAGTTTGTCATTTTTGAAAAAATGGCAGAACGCTTATTTGAAACTCAAGTAAAAGTTGGAATATCTACAATGGCTGTACACGCTTTAATACAAAAATACAATAATGGTGATCAAAATTTTATGGCTTATGATGGTGATCCCGATCTTGTATCAATGGAATACCAGGGGAAACATTGTAGTATGAGAATGGCATTGAACAGACCAACCAAACCGGTACAACGACATGTAGACCAAGAAATGTCGACAATTCAAGATAGCATAAGAGATGAAATTATTATAGCAGGGCTACACTGAAACATTTTATCATTATATCTATACTTACTAAAATTGTATTATTAATTTCCATTTATTTAGATTTACTGTTTTGTCATTTTAATTAAATGCATACTACACATCAAAACAAATATTAGTTAACTACAAATCAATTAAATTAAAAATCACATTTTAAATACACAGCTCAAATACCCTGTTCCCAGCATACAAATGCATTCCTCGTCCACTCAACTTTCATGTTCAAATACCCCGCTCAAATACCTCGCTTGAATACCCAGTTTCCGTTCGTTGCTAATGCATCCTAAATTCAATCTTGCAACTATTGCAGTTGCCCATCTGATTGGTCAATTTGATATTTTATTTTACTTAAATACTATATATGTGGACCACATTGTACTTCCTCTCCAATTACATCGCGAGTACGAGCCACTATAAGATCAAACCTTAAATTCCATTAAACGAAATAAGGGTTGATTTAATGTTTATAAGTGTGTATGAAGAAATAAATGAAATTTAAGATGGCATGTCAATGTACAACAAAGAATAGAAGTTGCTATCAATGCAAAAGAGCAACTTTTTGGCGTTGTTTAAGATAATGTTTCGTCATAGTTGAGGTTTACCTATACGGTTTATATATTTTTTCACCCAATTTGGGATAATTTTAGTGCACCGTTTTGTGCTTGATGCACTGCGTTAGACAGTTAACCATTGAACAAATTTTTTTCTTTATCGTGCGATCGACGGACAACCGCCGACCATGATGCACCAAGCAACCAACGTGGTACCCTTAGCACCGCTGTAATTTTATCATATAGCTTTCTTAAATCGACTATCACTTTAGGTTGGTCCTGAAACCTATTATCAATACAATTTTTTTGCAAATTACCCGTCACAGATGTCATGTAGAGCTTTTTTACGCTTTTATTAGACATAATTATGCATTTGCACATTTTCTTGTTTTCACTAAGGTGCAATAACGAGCTCTCAAAACACTTTAGTTTTCTCTTTTATATTTCTAATTGTGTAATATGCTATTTCCAAATACTTGATTAAAATGAATAATACATGGAAGCACATACTAAGTGACTTCATTTTCTTGGAATCAAAAAAATCAATCTTAATTATTAATGTTTGTGTTACTAATATAGAGTAGTTACTACACATTTGATGAATACTAATATATGTTACACAAGATTAGTATGTACCCCAAAAAACTAAGTACGTTTGTGTTACACCAATACACCACACCATGTATAACCAACTTTAAGTTTTGACAAATCGTAGATAGATGGGTTGATCCCCCGATGAGATTCGGCATCAAAATTGAAACATGGATAATTCGGGGTCAAAGGCTTAACTTGTTTACTAATGCATGACTATGGAATGAATGCGATGCACCAGTATCTAATAGGTTTCTGATAGGAAATACAGATAAAGATAATGCACCTTTCATGACTATCAACTTTCGATTCTCTACCGTGGATGGTCTAATATTACTATTCGAAATCGCCTCCAATGTGTACGCCTTCAATACCTGCCCTTCTTCTTCTCAGTTGGGAAATTATTCTTGAAATGACCAAACTGATGACAACCATAACACTTAATCTTCAAGAGATTGTCTTACACTGCTTCATCATATGTCCTTCCATATGGCATCTCCTACAGATAATGGCCTACTTCTTTCCCTATCCTCCTTGGAATATGCCTTTATGCTTGTTCAAATTCAGGTTTATTCCCTTCGTTGGACCCACCTCCTTAGCCACAACGGACAACTTCTGATCAATTGAATTTAGTAATGCTGCCTCAACTAATCCTTCGAATCGCCCAGTATGGTATTAGATTTAGTACTTGCTTTTTCAACGGTGAATTAAGATTCTTAGCAAATTTTAATGACTTTTATTTATGGTGTTGATCAATTCAAACCCAAACTGCCCTAAATTGATGAACTGATTAATGTACTTATCCATAGTTAATTCACTTTGCTTTAGATGGATAAATTTTTCCAACAGCAACCCTTTCTCCGCTCCATAGAAGAAGTTGACCGCGAACCTTCTCTTGAAGTCAGCCCATGTGATACTGCCCTCATCCACTTTCGAAGTAATCACTCCCACCAATTAGTTTCCTCTCCTTGCAGATGTTATGCAACTAATTGCCTCATAGTGATGTCGCTGAGATCAATAAGCTGAAGATCTTCTCACAAAAAGTAAGTCACGTCCTTATTATCAAATATGGTTTAGTACCTATGTAATGTTCTCCACTAAAACTTGAGAAATCTCTATAGAGCTTCAGGAAATCCACTCTTTATGCTTATTAGAAGGAAACTTCCCCTTAGTCCATAGGTGTAGGCTCAGAGGGGTTAGTAATATTAGCCTGACCTATTGCATGTAGATACCTTCGAAACCAAATAGGAATGTTCACTCAAGTAGTGGTGGTACTAGCCTTAGTCTCTATCCCAACAGTGTTGGCAGTGTTGGTATCCATTCCAGTTGAGTTATTCATAACTATTCATAAAAATGAGATTCATTAGTAACTCTCCAAGAGATAGGAAATAAACTAGAACAGTAAATGATGTGTGCATATGTACTTGGCTCTATATATAAACATCTAATAAGAAAATACAAATATGTTCTCTCGATATGTTCCTAGTCCTTATTTTAAGGAATATTTTTGCTCCAATATCAAATGTAACAACTCACCATTTTTGCTCTCTAATTTAACATTATTCTCGATGTGTAAACACCAAAAGTCGGAAAGGACGAGTCGATGGTGAATGATAATAAGGGATAAAATAAATACGTTGTATCTATCTCTTTCTATACTCATGGTGGAAGGTAAAAACCATATAAATAATTAAATTATAACTTTATTCAAATCAGTAGATCCAACTATATGCATAAGTCATATACATTTCCGATTCAATTTGAACACACATACGTATAAGCCACCGTCGACGTTAGATGATTATTTATATACAAGTCCTTATACATCAGCAACACCATTGTCATATGCATCTACAGACGTTACTTAATACAACATACTGAATTCCATAAGCCTAGTGATGAAACACGAAAGGGAAAAATATTGAAAGGGTCGAACTACAGTCTTCTGAGTGATGTACATCTACTTTACCACAAACTCTAATCATTCCCAAATAATACTACGATAACTATGGTAAATTTCATACATAGTATTGTTTCACCAACAACCAACAAATTAGTCAAATGATACAATAAATATGGCTGACTTATGAAACAATGTCTTGGTCCGGTAATAGTTATAATGGTCAATGACATGGTCCAACCGATGTACAATGCCAAGCACACCCTATTGCATCAACGCATGGTTGAATCATCGAATGGGCGTAGTTCACATATAGCTTTTGAACCTATTTTTTCCAACAACACGCACCATAGATAGTCCTCAGATCATTGAGCGACCGTGTTACCATGATAACCAATAGAGGGCACAACTATCAATAGTCAATTATCAATATGCATATATATCTACATATATACCACTATATGTGAATCCAATCATTTCATTTAGTCATGATGAGAAATCGCATCAAAAAATTCTTAAACGCTACATGTAGTATCCCCAAAAAACCTATAGTTGATCCCTCTTTATTTACTATAGGCCCTGCTTGGTCCAGGTTCAATTTAGCCCAACTGGCTCCTACCGGTTGACCTATAGCCGGGAGTACATTGTGTAGGTCTTTTATTTTTTTCAGTTTACTTTCTCCTTTTGCTTACTCATTTTTTATTCGATTTTCAATCCGTTTTCTTTTAGATGTAACTATGTTTCTCTATTGCCTTTATACTTCAAATTAATTAAACAGTTTGCATCGAAATAATTTCAAGAATGCGATTAAAATCATTGTTGAATAATTTCGTCCTTGTTTTGATCTTCTAAGTTTAGTTGAAATCTACTTTGCTAAAAAGCGGGTTAAAATGTACGTTCTGTAACATCCCCACTTTTAGACCTAAAAATATACGCCCATTAGGCTTTTATGGTAATGGTTACATTACCATTTTGCAAATACTGTACCATTTTTACTGGTAAACTAAAATGGCTTACCGTCACCGCTACTGATCGGCTTGTATAACGAAGACCTCCATACCGATAATCTAGTAACCATTACATTGATAATGGTAAATTACCATTTGTTCAAAAAAGTCTGTAACTTGATATGTTTTTACAGTATAAAGCACAATTATTACACTATTTTTTATGTTACTTAATAAAAGATATAAATGAGAAAGAAAAGAAGTGTATTTGGAATTATTTCACATGATTAGTAAACTAAATTCAATCATTTGTTTGGTATTAAATGCCTGTAATAAAACTTATCACATGAATATGCATGTGTTTTAAATTACTGGTAAACGTACCATTACCTCTGGTTTTGAAGAAATGTTACTGATATTTTACCATAGAAAATAATAAATTTATTGTTACCATATCAATTAAACTACTATGCCAATTTCAATCAAAATGGTAACCGACTGATTGATAATGGTATGGTAATGGAAAACTTACTATTACCACAACAACCCGATTGCCGATGATGTTGCAGTCATTACTAGAATCATTTTCAAGCGACCAAAGAAGTTCAGTATTATTTTGTACAAGTTTAATTAAATAGAGGAGCAAAATAAATTTCTATTACGTAATTTTTTTACATGATTCATTACATCATAATTAACCATTTCCTTTCCTACACTTGGGTAAATATAATAAGAAAATAAGAGTAGTGCCATGTCCAGCTTATGAAGATGCCGATACTGCACATTACGAGTTATAATTATTGGGTTTATACAATAGAATTTCCAAAATAACGTTTACTAGCTAAATAAGCCTCCTGCTTCATCTTGGGAATCTTTATTCGTCCTTCCAAAAGATAACTATCTAATGCATAAACTCAACCTACTCGAATAAGTACCAATGAGTTTATGCAAAATAATAAAAACACATGTCGATTATAAATCCTAGTATGAATAAAATCTTACCCTAAGCAATCATAGTGAGACCACACCGTTGTAGCATGGAATGGATTTTCCTCTCACTTTATCATCACAAACATTACATTATACATGTAAACAAGC
This sequence comes from Allium fistulosum, assembly GCA_030737815.1. NCBI lineage: Eukaryota > Viridiplantae > Streptophyta > Magnoliopsida > Asparagales > Amaryllidaceae > Allium > Allium fistulosum. The sequence goes on along the minus strand of CM060907.1, from coordinate 511,550,070 downwards.
ATAACATCAAAAGAAACCATGCGAGTCATATTCAATCCGTAAATGTACCGACACTTTTTAACCAATTATGAACCATGTCATATTTTTATTTTCGGTTCAAATTAAGTTTACTCTATATTTAACATCCAATTATGAACCATGTCATATAACAAGCAATCATCCATCCAAACATCGCCTAATCTCTTATTTATGTGTTTATCTTTAAGTTATTATTAACTTAGTTTAGTGGTTACCTCTCTAGGTCTGTCTGTTACTAATTTATCTTTTCTCGAACAACGTCAGCGTATGAACTGGCCACTCATTCCACCAACGGGAGCCACCCTAACTAAAGCCACTCTGACACTCCTAAGAGGTTGAATGTTAGAACCTTGAATACATTTCAGTAGGCCTCCTTACTAAGCATCAATAGCCACTCTTAGTCCTTGAACGACCTATTTGAACATGGACAGTTCGAAGTGGAAGTAACTGTTGAATTTCAAAAAAAAATTTACCAGGATCTTTACAGGGCCTATGAAGTCTAATTTATTTAGAATATTTCAAATTGGTTTTAAATAAAATCTTTATTTTATTTGAATATATAAAATGATATAGTATTATTCATTTTTCTTATATTATATATGTACGTGTATCATGTATACATATGTATATGTGTATTCGCATATGTAACATACCAATCCTTGTAAGGTATAACATGCCAGCGTGTAAATGTTGGAATTTACATCGCAACAGACACGATTGCTCATCCAATATACAAATATATTATCCAAAGTATGTTTATACACTTTTACTTATATATATATAATATTACAAAAATGTGTATATATATAAACTATAACTTTTATTTAAATATTGTGTGTCTGTATATATAGACATAAGTTTGAAATATTAACTATATATATTTATAACTATATAAATATGTTTAAATCATTTATAAAATATAATAAATATAACATATTTTTCTTATAAGGCCAAAAATAGTACTTATATAAATATAAGTTTTTAACATATATATACGTATGTGTATGTATTAAATATATATATATATATATATATATATATATATCTGTGTGTGTGTATGTGTGTAATAATAAATATATATTAATACAAATAAAATCATAAAATAATCTATATTAAATATATAACTACATGGTCATGCAATTCGCTCTGTTTTTTAGTTTTATTTTTATTTTAAATTATATATATATTATAATAAATATCTGTATGGAAATTTATAAAATTACTAAAAACATACTTTTTGAAACTACATTTTGAAATTTAAATTTCTAGGAAGATTTTAGATGATAATTTTGTAATTTAAACATTTATTATATAATTTTATAATTTAAAACAATTTAAAAATCCATTTTTTGATTTTTGGTTTACATTTAAATATTTAAAAAAAAAAAAATCATTTTTTATTTTCTACTTAGAGTATAGTATGTACTAATCTAATTTTATAAAATATGAAACATAATTTATATTAGGGGTTTTTAGGCTCAGAGAAAAAGTTGGAGAAAAATTTAGTTTTAGAGACAAGGAGTTTACTTTTTAGGCCGAAAGACACTTTTTCGTGTAAATCACAGAATGATAATTGCAACTATCATTTTCTGTTCGCACTAAAAAGTGTCCTGTAGACTAAAAATAAACTTGTTGTCCCTGAGACTAATTTTTTTTCCAACTTCTTCCTTATGCCTATTTTCATGTTTATATTAATATGTATTTATATACTTATTTATATGATCAATTATACTTAATATTATTTAAAAATAATATATTAATATATTAAATATTTTGTTCCTGCCGAAAATACTATACCTATTAAACAGTATGTATAAAGTAATATTTCCATTTTATACATAAATATAAAGTAGTATTTAAATTATAAACTATATATATTATTACAATATATTAAATTTTTTAAAATGCTAAAAATTGTTTTTTAATGTTGAGTTGTGCTGCTTATAGACGTATTTACATAAAAAAAAAGTTCAAAACATATATATACATACAACCAATCAAAATTGTGATAGTATATTTATATGTTGGAATCGTGACCTAAATATCTATATAATAGATGAAATAAACTTTATAAATACAGATTAATATTTATAAACATGTTAGGAGTATATCTTATAGCCAAACCCTATAAGTACACCTTGAAATGATGAGATCTAAATCTCGAACTGATTTCCAATCCAGAAGATTGCTAGTCCCTGAACCGTTGACCACCAGCTATCGGATAACAATTGATTTGATTTGATTTGAACTTAGAAAATAATAGAGATGGATGGAAGAGTTTGGCAAGAAGAGAAGGTATGTGGAGGCTCCAAAAGTTCAAAAACAAATGAGGGTAGAGATGCTTATGTAGAGGGGAATTTAGAGGTATTTTTGAATCAAGATCCTACATCATCTCTTACAAATTCTCTACTATCTTAGCCTTTAATCTTAAGGCCTCTCTTTCCCAATCATATGGATGCCTATTACCCATACTAGAGCCGAATTAACCAGCACCCCATATGGGCTTTAAACCCATTTAAAGAACGAACAAATATTTTGCATTTAAATTCAATTTAAACGCGAATCGATATCGTATATCGATTAATATATTTATAACAATTATAAAATTTAATAATATTTTTTATTAAATAAAAATTAAATTTTCTAACCAATATTTAAAAAAATATTAATTAATTTATAACAATTACAAATTAATTAAACCGTTTGGTCAAAGGAGTATTCATCGTTTCGATTGTGTGACTCGTCGGTGGTAAATTTGGTCAGCGTTTAGTATCGAACCATTCGAATATAAATGTCCACACGTCACTTAGCAGGGAGAGTGATATAATGGCGCAATTTACCGCTTACTTGGTTTTGGTAAAATCCAATTTTACTTTGTTAAGCATTACCCGGTTGTGACTATTATTTACAGCAATTCTCTTCGTCAAAACTATATCACTTTGAACTTATGGAATTTGGTAATGGTCAAAATTCCAACATCGTCCATATTCAACTCTATAGTCCAAACACAAATTCCTTGGCTCAATAATAACAATTATTATTAACCAAACTACTTTGGTCTGATATTTTTTGACTTTGAGTTTACTAGGATACTAACCCCATATAACTAAGGAGATGAATCCTCTTTTGAATAGTGTTTCACTTCCAATACTTCCACCCGACCCAACTATAGTCACTCGATGGAAGTCATTCCATTATTTGACTATAATCAAAGCAGATCTTTCATTTTGAAGATAAAAAGTATTCTTAAGCGAGAAAACCGTGTAAATTAGTCACATTAATATTTTCTGTTTGACCTTAGTTATATTGACCAACAGAAAACTATTGAGTGAGTTATTCCATAGTTATCCAATAACTATCAGTACGTAACCCTTTGGTGCCTTTGGTAGTTATAAGTAATATGTTGTCCAACGTTTGGAGAGCATTACGTATTCTAGTCTCAATGGATGCGTCGATATCCAGTCTCAATGCATCTTGACAACGAATATTTAAATTGATATGTTTATTATATTATAACACATTACTCATGATTGCAACTATTTATATTTACTACCAAAAACACACCGTTATGGTTTTTCTACTAAATATATTTTAATTAAATATTTAGTTATTTATTACACATTATAAGAAATATATAATAGAAAGAAAAACACTTTTATTACGAAAGAGAATTGATTACGGAGTTAATTAATTTACAATAAATTACAGAATTATCACTAGAGCATACCCCTAACTCTATCAATCTTCCACTTTGCACTTGGGGTTAATTATGTAATCTCAATCCCATCCCTTCCATAAGCTTCTTCAGAGCCGACTGAGCTAGACCCTTAGTGAATGCATCTGTTATGTTGTCCTTGGTATCTACCCTTTGTATCACAACTTCTTTCTTTTTGACAAATTCTCTAATTAGGTGGAACTTCCGAAGAAAATGTCGTGACTTCTTATGTACTCTGGGTCCTTTGCAATCTACATTGCCACATTGTTATCATAGAACAATGCCATAGGATTCTCGGTACCGGGAATTAATCCAAGCTCACTCAAAAACTTGTGCATCTAGATTGCCCCTTTAGCTGCTTCATTGAGGGCAGTGTACTCGGCCTCCTTTGTGGAATCAACAACTATTTCTTGCTTGGAACTTTTCTAACTAATAGCTTTGGCGTTAAGCATAAAGACATAAACAGACATCAATTTAATATCATCTATATCACTTTGAAAGCTCAAATCCATGTACCCCTTCATATGGAGGTTTCCATTCCCTTATATAAGCAATGATTCCTTAGTATTTCCTAAATATTTAAATATACATTTTTATGACCGCCCAATGTTTTTCCCTAGGATTCGATTGGTATCAGCTTATGCATCCTAATATGTATGCCACATCCGGTGTATTACATAACATAGCATACATTCTGGATCTTATGGCTAAAGCATAAGGGATTCTCCTAATCAGTATAAGGGGCGTCCTTATTAGAAAGGATGTTTCCAGACTGCATTGGAATTTTTCCACACCTGGGATTTTTCATGAACCTATATGGTTCTACGTACATGGATTGGGACAATCCAAACAACCTCTTAAATCTATCTCTGTAGATCTTTATACGTAATATATAGGCTACTTCTCCTAAATCCTTCATTGTGAAGTTCTTGGAAAGCCAAGCTTTCACCGATTGTAACCACAAAGTGTCATTACCAATCAATAATAGATCGTCGACGTATAGCAGTGAAAATAAGATGGCTTTACCTTGTTCCTTTCTATATACGCATGTTTCCTTTGTGTTTTGATAAAAATGAAACTATTTGATTACATTATCAAAACACTTGTTCCAACTCCTTGAAGCTAGTTTAAGTCCATAAATGGACTTTAACAACTTACAAGTTTTGCCCTCAACCCTACTGAACACAAGACCTTGGGCTACAACAAAAAAATGGTTTCTCCTAAATCACCATTTAGTGAAACCGTCTTTACATCCATTTTCAATATTTTGTAGTCATCAAATGTGGCAATGGAAATCATAATCCAACTTGACATAAGCATGACTACTAGCGAAAAGCTCACGTCATAACCAACACCTTTAACTAGACGAAATCCTTTTACAGCTAGCCTTGCCTTATAAGTCTCTAGTTCCTAATCCAAATTTAGATTTTTCATAAGAAGCCATTTGCAGCCGATGGGTTTTATCCTTTCTGGTACGTATGACAAAGTCCATACTTTGTTTTCGGAGATGGAATCCATCTCCGATTTCATTGCTTCCAGCCAAAGTGTAAGGCCTTTACTCAGCAGTTCTAATTGTAATGACAGAGGAGTGTCGTCATCTAAGACATCGTCCTTCTTCTCGCCATCCACGAGAAAACCATAGTATCTCTCTGCTGTGTGAGATTCCCTACTATACATTCTAATAGGTTGCATGTTACCATATACTAGTGAACTCATTTCTCCCACTATTTCAGTCTCAATGTTAGTCTGCCGGATCTCATCAAATTCTACAACTTTGCAGTTAATTTCCTTTGATAGAAATTTCTTTTCTAAAAAGACAATGTTTGTGGAAACAATCATTTTTTTCCTTTATGTTATGGAAAATATATCCCCTAGAGTTCTTGTGATATCCTATAAACCTACACAAAGATGATCTCGCCTCAAACTTATTAGAGCCAATGTTCTTAACATAGGCCGAACAACCCCACATCTTGAAATAATTGAAGTAAGGTTTCTTCCCATGCTATATCTCATATGGTGTGTAACGACCTGGAATTTTCGACCCTCGAAAATCGACATAAATACGTCTACTATATAGAACGCCGAGCAATCGAGTGTCGGAAATACCAGATCATTAGTTGTTAAGAAGAAAAAGATAGAAGAAGAAACAGAAACAACAACACAGAATCTCACAATCGCAGTGGAACAAAATGTAATATATATCGACAGATCTTTTTACAAAGAAAACTGTATCTGCTAATATACATACAATCATCAGAGTACAACATCAATATATCAATATGGACAGTTATTATAAATTGTCCTCACTAGTGCTGACTATACAATCTACACACACAGCGGAATATAATCAAGTACGTGATATACGTCTGGAATCCTCCATCTCGTCTTCTAAGCTTCAAAGCATTCTTACCTGAATCTGTAATACTCGGTCTGACCCGAGCATTATAATTAAATAACACCCGAGTTAGTCCGGAAAACCAACGTGAGAAAACAAACTCAATTTTAATAATTACTATTTTTAAAATCCTTTGAAAACCAAGGCATCTCGCAAGACCATGCCACACATAAACATGACGGGTTTTTACCTTACAATAACCAAAACATTTTATATCAAATCCATCTGATATTATAATAGTGTCTATAGAAAGTAAATTAGAAAATAGCTGAAATGCTTGCATCTCACGTTTCAGCAAAGTTGGACACAATCAAAACCGTACAGGCTCGTAGTGGATATTGGATCGAAGTGGTTTTTAAATAATGCTAATATTCGATCCTGGACTCATCGAATCCAAAACGATAAATTTTTAAAGGCCTAGTTGTTTAAAATAAAAAAAATTCTACAATTAGGGTGTCAATATTCACATACGAAAATTCATTCCATATGTTTACTTTATCATGACCTATTCATCGAAATTAATTCTCTTGTAATCATCACATTTTCTGAAATTCAGACTAGTAATCAGTACAAATCGATTTACTTCCAATAAAACATGTCAATGTTTTATCTTATCTACTTTAATTTGTTTGGCTACTTAATGGCACAGACAAAAGATAATTGAAATCAATATCCAAGAGAAATAATAGACAAATATAGATCATTAATTAATCAACGATTTATAATTAAATCAATTTACAAATCCAAACGGGATGGGTTTCAATTAACTGAGCCAAATTATATTTTAATCCCGATTACTTGTCAATTAAAGAAATTAAATAAAATAATTTATTCTAAATACATTTAGAATTACACAGTTCATTAAAATTAATCGATTAATTAACGTATAATTAATCACATAAGAATTTTCTTATTTGTTTACTTTCATATGTTTAAATTAGTAAATTTTCACATTATAGAAAACTTGACGATATTAGTTCAGATAAAATTACTTGGCGATAGGATCTCGATGCAACAAACTGCACATCGATTGTATTCAAAATGAAGTAGGAATAGAGTTCTTAAATTTGGATTTTTAAATATAACATTTGTTTCATTTACTTTTCAAAACCCAAACCAACCCATATGCATTGCCCCAGCCCATCCAAAACAACTTGCAAACCCAAAACCCATTCCCCCCTCTCCTCCCAATTCTTCTCCTTCCTTCTCTCTTTCATTTGAACGTGCCAAAGTGTGCATGAAAACTATGCATCAAGCGTGCACGTACACACTCCTCCAGCCATCGATACTCGCTGCCGACCATCCTCGCAGCTCGCCCATGCCTCCAGCGTCTTGCCTACCCAATTGGAACACACAACCAAGCCTCAGTTCGAAATTCGAACTCTAAACCCAAAACTAGAACCAGCATCGAGCAAACCAAATCGCCTCGCCTCACCACCACCATATACCATCCATCACCAAACTTCATCCACGACATTGCATTTACCTTCGCCATCTTTTCTCCCTTGCGCGCATGTCTCTCTCGTCCCCTCTTCACCGCCATTGTCTCAAACCTAAAACCCAACCAAAACCAACCCTGGAACATCAAATCCACCTCGTATGACCTATCCACCCCATTGAAAATCCTCGCACCATTTTTCTCAAATGCGCAACCACCTAAGCCACCTCCACGCCGAACTCGATGGCACAAAATCGACCCCACTTGTTACCTGGAGGTTTGACCAGGCAACTAGATCGGCCGGCATTTCAATGGTCGTTCGGCATTTCAGAGGTCGTCCGGTATTCAAAGGTCGTCCGACATTTCAATGGTCATTGGGCATTTCAGAGATCGTCCGGCATTCAGAGGCCGTCCGGCATTTCAATGGTCGTTCGGCATTTCGGAGGTCCTCCGGCATTTCAGAGGTCGTCCGGCATTCAGTGGTCGTTCGACATTTTGGAGGTCGTTCGGCATTTCAGTGGTCATCCGACATTCAGTGGTTGTTCGGCATTCGGAGGTCGTTCGGCATTCAGAGGTCGTCCGGCATTCAGAAGTCGATCGGCATCCCAGCCGTGTCCGTCATTCGAACCTCATTCAGCATTCATACCTTGTTCGACATTCCAGCCTCGATCAACATCTCCCCTCGACCGGGATCGATTCTCATTCAGCCTGCACTCTTCACTCAACACGTTACCTTGATCGGCATAGAGATATCGTTCGGCATTTTGCCGTTCGGAATTTGTCGTTCGGCACGCATAAGTTACTCACTTTGGGCCGAGATATCTGACTACTTGGCCCACCAGGGAAGTCCAACCCAGCTTTGTCTATAAATAGAGAGGCAGGGGCATAGTGAAAAGGACCTTTTTTCGAGAACACTGGGGAGACTCTGCTGCTTTCAAGACTCATCCTTTTTACTTAGCAATTGCATTCAAGTAATTGGTGTACGGATTGGATCTGTAATCGATTATCAAGTAAAGAAATAAAGATTAACTTCAAAGTGGACGTAGGCAATTATGCCGAACCACTATAAATCTGGTGTTCTTATTTTCTGCATTCAATTTAGCATATTGCTCTCTGTTCACATTTATCTTTTTACACAATCTTTCTCAACGAGGTTAGTGACCAATTTTGGTGCTAACACTTTGGTGCTTTCATTGAGAGTCGAATTCTCAGGCCACCAGGATCTTCTTTGAAGCTATTGGATTGAATAAATCCCCCGAAGGAGATCCGAGCCATTCATAAGACGTCCGTTGATTCTACTCAGAGTTCCTACCAATAACTCTACAATGGGAAGACCACGCACCAGATCAGCTTCTCATAACGCAGATGCCCATGTGACCGCTAGCGTACAACAAGTAGGACCTAACAATCAGCAAGCAATTCTGGGTGCAGGGACTGCCGCCCTGGACTAAATGCAAGTTGTCACCAGAACAGAGTTCAACGACTTGATGAGAGAGCTCATGGAAAGTAGGAGACAACTTGGAGAGCAGATGCAGGCCAATGCCAACCTTATGGAACAGCTCACTCAACAATAGCATCAGAATGCTGGGGGCAGTCCAGCTCCTTACTCTTCATCTGACAGCTCAACTTCATCTGATGAACCCCCTAGGCGTAGACGCCGCAAGATTGAAACTACGCAGGCAGGCGCTGCCGATCAAACAACTAGGGATCAGTTACACCTCGGAAACCGCAACCGAGCTGGAACGGGAAACTTAAGCGCTGGAGCGTAGGTGGAGGCTGGAAGCTCGGCTCACCAAGACGCCAATGATGTCGAACCTCAAGATGCACGTTTGATAGATCGCCAGCAGAGGAGGTATCAGCCTGATCAATCTCGTGGGACAGACTCCAACCTTCCATCTTCCATACAAACCCCAGACCTAACATCTATGATCAGATAGTTGATGAAAGAGATTCAAGGCCTGTCGAATGATGATTAGGGGGTATCCAGGAGTCATACTCCGTTCGCAGACACTGTCCTACGGGCTGAGTACCCCAAGAAGTTTAGCATGCCAACTATCCTGGCTTACGAAGGAAAGACTGATCCCAAGCAGCATGTGATGAGGTACGAATGGATGATGGATTCAGCTAGAGCGAATGATGCAACCAAGTGCAGGTGCTTTCCAATAACTCTATCTAGGATCGCTACCATGTGGTTCAACCGACTTCCTCCGCGGTCCGTATCCAGTTTCGAGGAGTTGGCAAAGAAATTTATAGGACAATTCAGAATACATACTACTCGTCCAAAGGACGTGATGTCTCTATCAAGTGTAATCCAAGCTCCTAGGGAGTCGTTGAAAGAGTATTTGCAGAGATTCCATGTTGCGGCTACTGAAGTCAGTAACCACAATGATCACGCAATTCTTATGGCTGTGATGCGAGGTGTGGATCCGGATTCAGAGTTTGGAGATTGGCTGGCAGGAAAACCTCCAACTACGCTAGAGCGTTTTTACTCAAATGCACATCAGTTCATAAGAAGAGAGGAAGCCAGGTGGATAAGGCGAGATAAGGCACCGCGGCCTGTTCAGGAGTCCGTGAAAAGTAACATTGCCGTGAAGCAATCCGGAGACAACTCGGGGAAAGTTCAGGTCAATGTCCAGAACAAGCCCGGGAAATCTAAGGAATCCGGAGGAAGAAATCAGGGGAGAAAGAGAAAAGCGGGGAAATGGAAGCCGAGAATTCCAACCTACAATGAGTACACCCTACTGAATGCATCTCTTGAAAATATTTACCTATCAACTTGTAATACCTTTCAGTACAGAAAGCCACGCCCAAAGGAGTCAACCGAAGAACAAAAGCGGACCGGGAAGTATTGCCGCTTTCATGAGACTTATGGGCACAATACTGAAGAGTGCAGACACCTACACGACGCTATAGAGAAGTTGATTAGGCAAAAAAAGTTACAGGAGTTTGTATAGAATCTACAAGAAGGTGGACAGGGAACGTCCAATCCTGGTCATGCACCAGCTCCACGTCACCCCGAGGAGCCAGCTCGGACCGTGGGCAGACTAGCCATAAACACAATCATCGGCGGACCTCACCCTGCATATAAGAACTGGTAAGAAATGGAGCGGTATGCTAATTCCCTGAGGCATGCAGACTTTGAGTGTTGTTCCAACGTAGAGGATGGGACCCCTGTTAAACAGCTGCGCATGATGGCAGACGATATAATATTCAGGAGCAGAGATGCTGACCAGGTGGAGGCTCCTACCATTGACCCGATGGTCATATCTGCTACAATCGGGCCGGCTTTTGTGAAAAGAATTTTGATTGATTGTGGAAGTTCTGTCAATATCATCTTCAAGAAGGCTTATGACCAGATGAAGATGGAGACGAAGGATTTGAAGCCATCTAAAGCTCGTATACATGGCTTTAATGGCGTAGCGACCGATGCAGTGGGGTATGTTGAGTTTCCAGTTGAACTGGGACAAGGTGAGTGTAGGAGGGTGCGAATCCTACCTTTCGTAGTTTTGGATGTGGATTCTCCATACAATGTGTTTTTGGGCCGACCGGCCCTGGCTGAGTTTAGGGCAGCATTAGCCCAATGGTGTTTGACTTTAAAATTTCCGACTGACAAAGGAGTAGTTATTGTTCATGGCGACCAAGTGACCGGTCGTGCATGTTATGTGGCCGAGCTCCGAGAGGCCCAACGGAGGGAGAAAGGAAAGGTTGTGGACAATTCCGTCCGCATTCATCATACTGACAATTGACAAGCAATGCCCGAGCCCTGGCTCGGGCATGATTCTCGGATCTTCAGAGACATAGATCCGAGAGACGACGATGAGGAACCCAAGGAAGAAAAAGAAGCACCGGCTGAACTGACGATTGACATTTCAGTCAGCCGAGACGATCCATCAAGAGTGCTGAAGATTGGATCACAACTCAGCCCCTCGATGACCGAAGACCTTAGTGATTTCCTTCGAGCGAATCTCGATGTTTTCGCTTGGATACATTCCGACATGTGCGGGATCTCTCCCGCTATTACGAGTCATATGTTGAACATAGACCCGAAGTACATCCCAGTTAAGCAGAAAAGGAGAGGAATGGACCCGGAGAGGTCCGCTGCTCTCAGAGAGGAGGTGGACAAGCTCAAAACGAATGGGTTCGTCCGCGACGCCCTCTACCCTAAATGGGTATCAAACCCCGTGCTGGTAAAAAAGGCAAATGGGAAGTGGAGAACTTGCGTAGATTATTTCGATTTGAACAAAGCATGCCCCAAGGATAGTTTCCCGTTACCTAGAATTGATCAGTTGGTCGACTCCACTGCAAGACACGAGTTGTTGTCATTCATGGATGCGTACTCGGGATACAATCAGATCCCGATGCACATTCCGGACCAAGAATACACCAGTTTCGTCACAGACGTTGGTCTATATTGCTATGTGGTAATTCCTTTCGGATTGAAAAATGCGGGGGCGATGTACCAACGTTTGGTAAATAGAATTTTTAAAGACCTGATTGGTACAACAATGGAAGTCTATGTGGATGACATGCTCGTGAAGTCACGACAGTCAAACGACCACATTCGAGACTTAGTAGAGATGTTCGGCATACTCAGATATTATGGGATGAAGATCAACCCTCTGAAGTGTTCCTTCGGCGTTGCATCGGGGAAATTTTTGGGATTCATTGTTAATGCCCGGGGAATTGAAGCTAACCCGGAAAAGATTCAAGCTATTCGAGATGTACAAGTTCCCAGAACTATAAAACAGGTACAAAGCTTGAATGGAAAGGTGGCTGCGCTGAGTCGATTTATATCCAAAGTCACAGACAAGTGCATTCCCTTCTTCGATATAATAAAGAAAGGAAAGAGGAATTTCGAATGGACATCCAACAGTGAGGAAGCATTCCGAGATCTGGTGAGGCATTTGGAGAGTCCTCCAGTGCTGTCAAAACCAGTAGACCACGAAATGTTGTACGTATACTTGGCCGTATCCCCGCATGCTATAAGTGCGGCTTTGGTCCGCGAGAGGACCGAGTTCAAAAGCCAGTGTATTACGTTAGTAAACATTTAACAGGGACAGAAAGAAATTATCCTAAAATTGAGAAATTGACCTATTGCTTGGTGATTGCATCACTCAAGCTGTGTCCATACTTTCAAGCACACTCAGTCAGTATTTATACCGATCAGCCCTTGCGACAGGTACTCCAACGACCAGAAACTTGTGGATGGATGTTAAAATGGAATATCGAATTGAGTCAGTTTGATATTACCTACCTGCCACGAAGAGCCATACAGGGGCAAGCATTAGCAGATTTCATCGCTGAATTTACCGTATCAGACGAACCATATGGTCACAATGTCATTCCTCCCATTCAATGAAAATTTTACACCGATGGGGCATCAAACGATCATTGCTCTAGGGCTTGTGTAGTCCTTGTGACTCTAGAAAATCAATCGATTTGTTATGCTTTGAAGTTCAATTTCCCAGCTACGAATACTGAAGCAAAATATGAAGCATTGATTGCCGGTTAAAGCTCGTTGGAGAACTCAGGGTAAAATCAGTTGAAATCTTTTGTGACTCGCAGCTGGTGGTGTACCAAGTGCGAGGAGATTACCAAGCAAAGGGACAAAAGCTTGCTCCGTACCTTGCTCTGGTTCAGGAACTATTGGCGAACTTTGAGCATTATGACATTTCGCATGTCCCGCGTGAGCAAAACAAGGAAGCCGACTTGTTGGCCAAATTCGCAAGCACTTGCGATGCACAGCAAATGGGATTGTTTCCCGTCGAAACATTACATGCTCCAAACATAGATGTGATGGAAGTCGATTTTTTGTTGGGAACGGAAATCGAGAAGGAGTCGTGGATAACCCCATTCAAACGATACCTGCTAAATGGGACTTTGCCCAAAAGAAGAAGTGAGAGACGACAGGTCATTCGAAAAGCCACGCGATATGTGATGCAGGGAGGGGTAATGTATCGGAGGGGGTTCTCGGTCCCCTTACTATGGTGTATTGCCCATGATGAGACGAAGCGGGTCTTGGAGGAGGTTCACGAAGGAGAATGTGGTGACCATACTGGGGGCAGACACTAGCAAAAAAGATCCTCCGCTATGGGTACTATTGGCCAACTGTGAATCGGGATGCTGCAGATTATGTAAGAAAATGTGAAAAGTGTCAAAGATACGCAAAAATCCCGAGAGCTCCACCAACGAAACTCACGCAAATGGTTAGTCACTGGCCGTTTGCAATCTGGGGAATCGATATAATCGGTTCTTTACCTATATCCAAAGGTGGTGCAAAATACGCGATAGTTGCAGTCGACTACTTCACAAAATGGGCCGAGGCAGAGCCTTTAGCCACAATCACTTCCAAGAAGGTCATTAACTTCGTTGTACGAAACATTATATGCCGCTTTGGCCTCCTGCGAACCATCATTACAGACAACGGAACTCAGTTTGAAAGTAGAGAATTCAAAGATTTCTGTTTAAAGTACGACATTGAGAAAAAGTTCACCGCCGTTGCTCATCCGTAGGCTAATGGACAAGTGAAAGCCGTGAACAAAATAATCAAGTCCTTATTGAAGAAGCGTTTGGAAAAGGCTGGAGGCAAGTGGGTAGATGAACTTCCAACAGCGCTATGGGCTTATAGAACTACCCACAAGTCCACGACTGGCCACACTCCTTTCGCATTAGCATACGGCTCGGAAGCTGTTATACCCATGGAGCTTGAAGTTCCATCACATCGGGTGACACATTATGATCCTTAGACGAATCATGATCTCTTGTTGGAATCACTGGACTTCGTTGATGAAAAACGTGAAGAAGCCGAGTTAAGGGCGGCAGCATATAGGCACCGAGTCAAGCGATATTACAACGAAAAAGTCCGCCCAAGAATCTTTGATGTGGGTGATCTCGTTTTGAAACGAGTTTTCTCGGTACCATCACGTATGAATCCCAACTTGGAAGGTCCATATGTCGTTGAACAGAAGCTTGGAGAGGGAACATTCAAGCTAGCGACCGTTGATGGCATGACACTCCCCTGAGCATGGAATAGTGAACATTTGCGACGTTATTATATTTAGCTCGTTTCTTTCATGTTTTAGGTGCGGTTATTTCCCGTATGTTTTTGTTCTATTATTTCTTAGTTTCCTTTTTGACCATGTAATCGGACAATTTAGTTTGTTTTAATTAATAAAGGCTTGAAGCCGTCTTTTCCAAGAATTACTGATGTTTCTATACCTTATAATCCGGTGGCAAACAACTGGAGTTACATTATTCTATCTGACGTACGAACACGCATAAACGACGTAAATCTCCGAGTCCCCTGAGTGCGGACAGGAGTACTCTAAGTCCCCGGAGCGCGGACTAGAGTATAAACGACGTAAATCTCCGAGTCCCCTGAGTGCGGACCGGAGTACTCTAATCCCCAGAGTGCGGACTAGAGTATAAACGACGTAAATCTCCGAGTCCCCTGAGTGCGGACCGGAGTACTCTAAGTCCCCAGAGTGCGAACTAGAGTATAAACGACTTAAATCTCCGAGTCCCCTGACTGCGGACTGGAGTACTCTAAGTCCACGGAGCGCGGACTAGAGTATAAACGACGTAAATCTCCGAGTCCCCTGAATGCGGACTGGAGCACTCTAAGTCCCCGGAGTGCGGACTAGAGTATAAACGACTTAAATCTCCAAATCCCCTGAATGAGGACTGGAGTACTCTAAGTCCCCAGAGTGCGGACTAGAGTATAAACGACTTAAATCTCCAAGTCCCCTAAATGCAGACTGGAGTACTCTAAGTCCCCGGAGTATGGACTAGAGTATAAATGACTCAGAATCTCCAAGTCCCCTGAATGCGGACTGGAGTACTCTAAGTCCCTAGAGCGCGGATTAAAAAACGTTCTAAGTACCAAAAGTGTGAAACAAGAGATGTCTAATTCCAAAGAATATTCGAGCAATGTGAAAATGGATTGGTAGTTTATGTAACTCACGGGAATTTGAGTTTCGTCCACAGTTATACAAAAAGCTAAAAGTAGGAATCCTTTGAAAGGCAAAGAAACTAAACTTTATTCACTAATCCAAAATGGGGTTATACAACCACTCCTCCAAAACTCGGAGTCAAAAGTCTGTCTACGTTGACTACAAATATAAATAAGTAAAAAGTAGTTACATGACCTAAGCTAAACCTCGTTGAACGAGTGTAGTGGCTACTTCTTCGACTTCTTTAGTTTCTTTTCCTCCTTTTCTTTCTCAAATGACTCCTCTCCCACACGCTTTCTCTTGGACGTTTTGCTCGCCAAAGAAGCGGAGTTAGGAGTGGGAGGAGGAACATCCAGTGGTTTGGATTTGCCGGGAAGAATGACTTTTAGAGGCCTGTTAAACGGGTCGTCAAGTTCTACTACTTGGGACTTAGCCTTTATCTCAACCTTCTTCTTTTTCTCTTCGGCAAGCTGCTCCTTCATACTCACTTTCGAAGTGTGTTCTGAGGCGCCCATGATTTCAATTTCATAACTCCCTTCAATGGGGAACGAAGTTTCAGACTTATCATCGTCAAGCGCCCCGATCACTTGAGCGTCAGGACCATGGGTTACTCCCGCATGAGTAGCGTCGCTCGCTTTCCCCATCTCCTCCTTGGCGTCATCTCTCCTTGGAGTCGGTTCAAGATCGGGGAGGCCTGCATAAAAACACAAAGGACGAACGTTAGAATACAATAACCTCTCGCCGACAGCGACGGTTTGTCGAACTTTAAGAAAAAGAGTTATGTACCGGTTTCTTGCTGGCTTTCGACCATCCGAGGGGTCTCGCCCTCTAAAATGGGAGATAGCATGTGAATGCCGAGATCGGGGTCTTCCAGATCATAGCCGGCGTGTTGTTCGAACTGATCAAGTATTGGCCGATTGACCGATTGAGTAGGAGGAGGAGCTGAAGGTCCAGTTCCAGACGTGCCAGCTATGTCATCTTTCTCCTTTGATGGAGGAGAGCCTTTACTAAAGAGAGCCATAGATGCAGACAAGTCTGATGGCTCGTTCCCCCTGAGAAACTCTTTCACTAAAGCATCCTCGTCGACCTCCTCGGTGCCCGACTCCACTTTTCTAATCTTTATTAAAGTCTCCCAAGCCTCGACTAAAGATTCAAGGTAGCCCTCGCCTAAAAAAGTCAAGTCCCGGTGCATGAGGACACGGGCGTTGTATTCAGCTATCAGTGGGTCAAACATACAATTGACCTCCTCTCTACCGGCCTCTGTAGTCGCCTCAAGGCGAGAGTGGATCTCCACGGACGCTATTCTTTTGCCCTCTTCACGGGCTTCGTCCTTCATCATCACGACCTTAGAAAGCTCATCGTCGAGCTTTGCCTTCAAGAGTCGTGTAGCAAAAATCTCGTTGCAATATCATTGAGACTCCTCTTGAGTGGCTATCTTCTCTTCTTTCTCCTTAGAGAGTAGCTCTTTCAACTCTTTAACCTGCAGGGAGATTGCGTCCCTTTCTTTCTAGACGAAGTCTTTTTCCAAAGCCAGGGCTCCACAGTGTTGGACCGCTTTGTAAATTTCCTTTTTATGAGTCATCTCTAGGTGGGTGACAGCCTCCGCTGTGTCTTTAGCACTCTGTTTGGCAACCTCGAGTTGGGATTTATATAAAGAGAGCTCCTCATCCTGATTTTTTATAATGTCCTTATCAAAGATAGCTTCAAGTTTCAGGCGGTCGATTTCCTGTTGACGCTCGACCGAGACTTCCGAGACTTTTTCGACTAAATGAATAAACGCGTCATGTTGAACATAAACGTCGTTGTTGCAAGCGATAGCGCTCTGCTTGACTTTCCCCGGAATATGATGAATTGCTGGAAGGAACTTCAGACCGTCGAATCAGATTTTGGGAAATTTGACTTTAAACTCAGCCAGCTTCTCTGATATCGTCGGGTCTGCTGCAGGAACTGGGAGAGGTGGCTTTGAATGTTCCGTTCTCTTACGATGTTCCCGTGACTGTCGTGTGCTAGATGAACCAGAATGTTGATCATGGGAAACATCAGGTTGAGACCCCCTCTGCGAAAACTTCTCTTTGCCTTGCTCTGTTTGAGAAGGGAGACTGCGGGAGTATGAAGATTGGGTGTGTAATTTCTTTCGGTAAGTCGACTCTCGGGAACGGTTGTCTCGGTCTCCAGAGTCGTCTCTGTCCCGGCGCTTACCGGAGCCCGAATCCCTCCTAGATTGGTGAAAGATGGATGAGCCGTGGAGACGATCGAATCTGTGGGAGTGTCCCATGTCACCTGCATAGAATGAGAATGACGACAAGTTAGAAAAGATCGGGGTGATGGCAAAAATTGAAGTGTAGGGTGAAGTGCATGTGTCTGTGTGTGTCCTAGAGTTCCCCCCGACGGACTGGTTTCTTTATCTTTACTAATGGGAGTTTTTTCTCCCTGAGCATGAGCTTGAGTGCCTGCATCTCCTCTGGCGGGCGAATGAAGTTTAAGCACCTCTGAGTCGTCAAAACCATAATTGAGTAGATCATCAGGGATGGTGAGGTTCGACAGGCCTTTCAGCGAACTCTTCAAGGGTTGGAGGGAAGATTCTCTCTCCTCTGGAATAAGAGTAACTTTTAGTAGTTCCACCCACTTTCTTCCTCCTCAACTTGTACGTCAATTTCTTTTTTCCCTTCGAAGGGGAAGATGACGTTTCAATATCGTGGACTTCGACTATAGGGTCCTGAGAAGGATTAACGTTTTCACCCGGTACTTCAAGCGTTTTGCCTTCTTTGATTTCTCCCTCTTCTGGCGTGTCGGGGGCGTTGCATACTGAAGGCCCAGCTTGGTTTTTTCCTTTACCATAAGCAGGTCTGGATAGAGTGACGCCTTGGGGAAGACTTATTTGGCGACCTTCCGCCAACAGCCCGAATCTCGCAAGTGACTCATTTGAAATGAGGGATTTGATGTCCCGATCTTCTACGGGGAGAGCTCGAATAGTTTCCACTGCTTCAGAGTATCCAGAGCATTCGAGACGTGGAGTGATACCTGAAAAAGTGGATAGAGAGTCAGAAAAGATGTAGATTCCGCCAAATTCAAGTGTTGATCTAGAAAACGAACTTACTCCCTTCCACCTATCTCCTAGCGAAACCGGAAGGACAACGAACATAGAACCACTCTTATTTGTACTGGGTGAATTTGTTCCATGCCCCAGTCAGGATTTGGCATTTACTATATGGCTCCAGAAATATGAAAGACGAGCTGTCCGATCGTCTCTTGAAGTGATAAATATAAAGGATATTGCCTGGACTCGGAAGCCTGGAGAAGACACTCATAAAGAGGATGCAAGTGCCATATAAGAAAGCATGACTGTTCGGAGGCAGTTGTGAAGGAGCGATCTCGATATATTGTAATAAGTCGCGAAGGAAGGAGTTGAAGGGTGGAACACTGCCGACCCAGCACGTAAACTTATTGCAGGCTGTATACCAAGCTGGGGGAAAATGCGGACGATCATTCCCCGAATGAACTAACACGTTGTCGAAAGGGATTCCATGGACAGAGCATATCCGATGGAGTGTACTTTCGTTAATCTTTGAGAACTGTGAATCGGATGGGTCGTCTAAGAAAATAGCTGCCTCCAGAGCGTCAGGAGCTAAATCGACGGATGCTATCGCGGTGCTCGGTAAGTTTTGAGCAGGGATAGTTGACGGGTTAGAAGTATCTACGACTTCTTATCTAAAGGATGGCCCAGGTCTGTCTGAGATCGTAGCAGAGCTAGATTTTCTAGACATCTCTAATGAAGATCGATTCCAACAAAGCACCTGTTTGAACTATACTTGAGAAACAATTAACATTAGACTTAACAACATAACTATTCCCCCCGTTTGGTGTGTGAACTAGTGCGATTATTCAAACGTAAGTGCCAAGCGAATGGAAAGACATTGGATTGAGAAAATAAGTTTGAGCTTCAGATTGTCGTTTTCGAAGACCGTCATCGCTGACCGTCTACGAAGGCTTGTCACAAGACAATTTATATTTTGAACTCGTCATCGTCACTGCATTTGAAAGGTTATTAACTGTTAAGCAGGATTAAGTCCAAGTTTTCAGCTGTCTAAAAACACAGAAGTTATCAGTCCGGATTATTCGATATGCTTTGTTGTTTAAGTCCATCCTTGTTTATTGACATATATTCAGGCATGGGATGTGTTAAGTCAACTGTACATCAGGTTCGACTAGTGTTGCTGTTGTTCACAACTCTCCTACCATCCATCATTGCCGTTCGGCATGCGACAAGACATGCCGAACCACAATCATGCCAGGCTGTATCGTTCGACAATCCAATCTCCCATCTGCTCTCTCCCCCGTTCGGCATAAGGGAGTCATGCCGAACCACACTCATGCCAATCCGCCTCGCTTGGCACTTCACCCTCAACATCAACACTTTTCTACCTAACCACTTCATCGTTCGGCATTCGTCTAGTCATACCGAACTGCTATCACACCGAGCCCCTTCGATCGGCATTTTGCCTAGCACTCACTTTTCCCCAACGCTCCTTCCTACCTTGTTTGGCATAGAAGAACCGTGCCGAGCCAAGAGCATACCGAGCCGCATCCCTCGGCATCTAGGCTCAATCCTCGTTTCTCCTCCGATTCACACTCTTCCCTTGCTCGACATAACTCACTACTCTTCGTTTCGCCGCTCGGCACGAGTGAGCAATGTCGAGCCATGGTCATTTTCTTCTCCGAATCTCACGCCATGCTAACTTCACACCACCAGACTTTACTACTCCCTACTCCCTCATATCCTAAACACATATGACACCTCCTTCCTTCCATCACTCTGCCTAGCCCTAGAGCATGTTTCGACCCCAAATTCAATGTCCTTATCCATGCGGTTCCAATCGTCCTAAGTCTTACAAAGATTCACGAGTCCGAATCTCGTGTTATGTTTTCTCTTCGAGATGAAATGTTTGAGGTTAAGGCCATAACCTAAGGAATCACTCAAAGCTTGGGGATATTCTGGAATAGGAAGCGCGATTTCAGTCGAGTTCTTTGATTTGGAAAGGGAGGAGAGGTAACTTATCGATTTCGAGAAAGGAAGGTAAAGGTAAATAGTCTGCAGGAGTTTGAGATGAATTCGTAATAATATTAGAGTGGAGGTAAAAGGTAAAAAGAGAAGAACCTTTATAGTAGGAAGGAAAGAAGGTGAAAGGACAGAGACCGGTAGAACCGGTCAAGGCACACAGTCATTCGACATCCATGTGTCGTTCGGCATCCATATGTCGTTAGGCATCCATGTGTCGTTCGACATCCAATCTCGTTCGACATCCATATGTCGTTCGGCATCCAATGCCTCGCTCGACATTCAGGAAGACGGTATCGAAAAGACAGAACGAGGGCTTAAAGGAAAGCACGGAGGACTCGTGATTCAAAGTGCATCACGATCGACCACATGATGCACTTTGGGGGGCAAATGTTACCTGGAGGTTTGACCAGGCAACTAGGTCGGTCGGCATTTCAATGGTCGTTCGGCATTTCAGAGGTCGTCCAGCATTCAGAGGCCGTCCGGCATTTCAATGGTCGTTCGGCATTTCAGAGGTCGTCCGAAATTCAGAGGCCGTCCGACATTTCAATGGTCGTTCGGCATTTCAGAGATCGTCCGGCATTCAGAGGCCGTCCGGCATTTCAATGGTCGTTCGGCATTTCGGAGGTCGTCAGGCATTTCAGAGGTCGTCCGGCATTCAGTGGTCATTCCACATTTCGGAGGTCGTTTGGCATTTCAGAGGTCGTCCGGCATTCAGTGGTCGTTCGGCATTTTGGAGGGCGTTCGACATTCAGAGGTCATCCGGCATTCAGAAGTCGATCGACATCCCAGCCTCATCCGGCATTCGAACCTCGTTCGGCATTCATACCTTGTTCGGCATCTCCCCTCGACCAGCATCGATTCTCGTTCGGCCTGCACTCTTCACTCAACACGTTACCTTGATCGGCATAGAGATATTATTCGGCATTTTGCCGTTCGGCATTTGTCGTTCGGCACACATAAGTTTCTCACTTTGGGCCGAGATATCAGACTACTAGGCCCACCAGGGAAGTCCAACCCAGCTTCGTCTATAAATAGAGAGGCAGGGGCACAGTGAAAAGGACCTTTTTTCGAGAACACTGGGGAGACTCTGCTGCTTTCAAGACTCATCCTTTTTACTTAGCAATTGCATTCAAGTAATTGGTGTACGGATTGTACCTGTAATCGATTATCAAGTAAAACAATAAAGATTAACTTCAAAGTGGACGTAGGCAATTACACCGAACCACTATAAATCTGGTGTTTTTATTTTCCGCATTCAATTTAGCATATTACTCTCTGTTCACATTTACTTTCTTCATTTATCTCTCTACACAATCTTTCTCAACGAGGTTAGTGACCAATTTTGGTGCTAACACCACTCAACCTTAATAATCCTCAAACCACTTCCGAAAATCATGATTTTCAACAGCGATCACGACCATGTGATCCAAAGATTAAATTATGATAGTTGAATTTCGGTCTTGACCTACTCACGGTTAAATATCGTTTTCTGACTCTCTGGTCCATGTAACTCAATGAAATAAATTTTAAGATGTTCTTCATTCATAAACAAACAATTTTGGTTTTGGTATCAGGTTTTAAAACTGAAAGGATGATGAGTTAGTGATTTTTAAAGTTAAAGAGGCTTAATTGTTTAAAAAAACAGGTACATGGAAGATAGCATAGGTTTCTTGAGTTTAAGGTGGTACTGTCCATGTTGATCATGTATATTCATACTTATACTTAAATAGCAGATGCATATACACACGACATAGATCCAAGATTTCACCCATAATTACAATTATATACCTATATATGTTATATCTAGTAAACAAGCTAAATGTTTTACTCACTTGTAAAAATATATGAACACACTGCTATAAAATCTTCTCCAAACTTGATGAATAACTCAATCTTCTTCTTTTAATTTAAATGGCAGCACTTTTTTTTTGCTTTTTTCTTTTTTCATAAGTACGAATAAGTAAACAGGACACAACTATATATATAGATGAATTCAAGGATCACAATACAAGCATAGGGTATCTATGGGTACACAAGGGTGGCTGAAGAATTTGCTTATAGGCTCTTTTTTTCATATTTTTCTCTTTTTTTTCTTTGAATGTGGGCTGATTTGATTACATATGTTGATTTGATTTTATAACTTGATTTGATTTTATAGGTTGATTTGATTTTCTATGTGTGCTTGCTTTTATGTCTGTGTGCTTGATAATAAGTTTTGTGTGCATGACTTTGATGTTGTCATCATGTAGCTTCCATGTCTATGTATATAGCTTACATGTATATATATTTACCATATACATTTTTATTTTATCATATTTACATATACATATATATTTATAGATATATATACATATATTTTTACATATTTACATATTCATATATACATATAAATATATACATACTTATATTTTATCATAAGTTTGAAATTTTCCATCATGAAGCTTGTCTAAGTATCTATACATATATTATTTTCATAAATTTGAAATGTTGAAGTTTATATATATATATATAATTTATCATATTCAGCAATTAGCATTTTAAAATTTTGTATAGCTTTCAAAATTTATAAATTCAAATATCACCAATATCAAAAAATTTATTTATTTGGCTTATAAAAATTAATACTTCAATATTTAAAATTAGTTAATTATTCCAATAAAAGATGCTAAAAATCCGGGTCGTTACATTCCTCCCCCCTTAAAAGAATTTCGTCCTCGAAATTAGAAAGTAAAGAGATAATTCAAACCATACCAAAAAGTCATATATTTATATCGTAAAGCACCTACATAAGTAATACACTAGCAACCATAACAAACAAGGCATATGCTATACAAACCACCAACTAGCTATCCCAACCTCATATCCGGATAGGCATTCCTTATACTATCACAATCTCCCATGTACCTATGTACCTGTACTTACTCAATAGACACGTAAGTTTCATAATTTATGAAATTAAATGACCTAACCTTCATTTTACTAATGCAAACACATAGATTGCATAAACCAATAGGCTACACATGTATTTAAAATAATTGTAAGGTTCCAATACTTACTTAGCCACTTTCAATTAATTTATATTCCATTCCATGCATTTCAAATGATTCACAAAAAATTCACCTGCATTCAATTCATATTTACATACATTATATTCATATCTATTTCAAATGGGTTCTAAACCAATTTATCTACTTTCCACATATATTGTATAATTTTATTTACTTCCGCTTGCGACAAACAACATATTCTCCATAATAATCGGTGGATATTCATTTAATAAAATAGTCACATATGCTTATAATCCATTTTAGATTGATTCTAAATTAATTTCTCCACTTCTATTAATGCACATTCTGTTTATTCACAAACATATCGTTCGCTCCATTTTTATTTTCAACATAAATCCAATCCATGCCAAATTTATTTATGAATCATTTTGTAAATTTACCTAGGCCAAGTTTGCATCCAAATATATTAACTTTAGTTAATTCATTTATTACCAATTAATTCAATCATATAACTTAAGTTTTTTTCCATTGCAATCAAATTCCATTTCTTTTAAATTGATTGTTATTCAATTTATTTATCGTCGATGGATTTGTATTTCCATTCACTTGGCATATCTCGATTTTCACTATATTATTTAAGAATCATTTAATAAAATTAACATTAAGGTTTATTATAACCTTTTATACAACACATATATTCATTTCCACTTCAAAACTTAATTTCATAATCGAATTCATTTAAATAATATCCTAAACCCATATCCAATTTATTTACAATAAAATTGAATTTATTTATAATTTAAGTCATCACCATTTCAATCCATTTCTATTTTATTCGATCACATTTCAACATATATTTAATTCGCATATATTTAAGTCGAATTTCATTTATAACTCAAGTTCCACATTTAATTTTAATTTTAATCCACAATCCAATTTACTTAACCAAGTTAAGTTCTTTTTTTGTACTCAATTAACCAATTAATTTATCCAATTAGTTCACTTCCAATTTATAATTCAATATCTGCTTTTTATTTCAAAAACCACTTCAATTGGTTAAACTTGTGTTCAAATTCATTTTATAATTCAAGTCTGGATTTTTTTATTCCAATATTTAACTAGTTTTATTTTGGTTTTCTTTTCTTTTTTAATTCTTAAATGTTCGAAAATTTTCTTCGTAAAAATTTCTTTTATAATAAAATATTTTATCTCGAAATTATTTTATATTGAAAATACTTTTGGTAACTCAATGTTTCACAAGTTTATCCTCGTTCTTACAGCATCTAGTAATACATTGATCAGACGCAAGACTAGAAATCTCTAAGTACTTAGTAAACTCGTTTCAATGCCCAGTGAAAATACTTAAAAAACTTCTAAAATAGATATGGAAAGTACAGCTCAAAAATCTGATGACCAATGATGATGTTACGATAGTAGTGGCCCGCTGCTGATCCATTGTCTGCGCAATGGACACAAAACCTTCCAGAAGATCCTTCCACCTTCCGGATTCCAGAAAAATACCGTAGCCATTTCGTAAACAAGGGACCATCGACCCCTGCTGCAGTGGTACGCTGCTGATTCAATGATTTATGCTCTGGATGCGCTTCCTTCCTGAAAGATCCATAAATAACAGATTCCAGGATTGAAAGCATATCCATTGGGTAAACAAAAGAATCACCTACCCCAAAAAAAATTTCAAGAAACTCATGAGTTTAAGTCCGGACAACCTATATCAGTTTGAATCCATTTCTGGATTCACTCAAATCCATTCCTGGATTCCCCAAGTCCATCTGGGTTCGAAGCATATCATACTATACTTCTTCACGAAGGGTACTTCTCCATACTTTTTACTTCAAAATATATCATACCATATATAGTACCTTTCCAAATCATAACTTCAAATATCACACTTATATAAATTCCATTATATATAGATTTCATTTTCAAATCGAGTATTTTCCAAAATCAATAGTCTCGAATAAATCATATCATTCTTATATAATTTCCATTATATATATGGTTATAGCTTTTCAGATCGAATACCTTTCAAAATGAACAGTTTTTGAAATAACTTCATACTTATACAAATCAGTTTCATATAAAAATCGAAAACGTTCAAATCAAATATTTTTATTGAGTCAAAGGTCTTCAAAATCAAACCATTTTCAAATATCTGTTCAGTTTCAAATCCATATACGATTTCAACAATCATTTTCCCTTTCAAATCGAATATCAATTAAAATTCAAAACTTTCAAAATTTCTAATCAATTGGTTTTCACAACTTCAGTTTTATGTTCATATCAAGTTCATATAATATCAAATTTCTTTTCGATTGAATACTTTTCAAAATCTTTTTTCTTCTTTCATAAACATTTACTAGGTTCAAATTGTTTCTTGAAACAAATTCCATTATAAACCTTTCAAAACAATTTTTTCATATTTACGCTAAGTTGGAACTGCTTAAGAAAAATCAATTTGCAAAAAAATTAGATTTTATAAATATTTACTACGTTCAAATAATTTCTTAAAACTCTTTTCATTTAAGAACATTTCAAAACTAAATTTCATACTTGTATATTTCAAAATAAGCTTATACAATTTACTTATCAAAATATTTAGCTCTTTAAAACTTGTTCAACTTCCATTAGTTTTTAATTTAAAATTTTCAAAACTAAACTTTATATACTTTCCAAAAATTCTTAGCTTTGAAAATTAATTCTCAGTTTGGAAGTGTTCGACTAATCAGAATAGTCGAAAAATCAAATTCCAATTCAAAGTTGGAAAACAATAATCAATCATCTCAACAAGATGCACAATCAATCATCAATCAATCCTCATGTATAGGGTACATGTGTTCATAATATAATTCAATCCAAAATTCGAGAACTGAACACCGGGTTTTATTCCAAATCATTTGAAATAAATATATACATATTTTTTTCGAATATCAAATCATACTTCAGGGATCTGAATCAAATCAATTTTATTAAAAAATCGAGTAGTAAAGCTATTAAAGTGACCTCCCCCACTTTTAAACTCGAAAATGAATGTCGATGATGCTGTAATCATTACCGAAACTATTTTCCAACGACAAAAGTGAGTTTTGGACTTCTATTCCTTTTGAAATCATTTTGAAAAACCCCTTTGAAATTAGTTTCAAATCATTTGTAAACATTTCTATTCGGAAAATACTTTCAAATTATCATATTATATATTTCTAAAATCTTAAAACCAATTTTAAATTCTCCCGAAATCCAAACTCTCAATTTCTAGTTTGAATTACTTTTTGTTTATTTATTAACCATAACTTGATAACCATATTTCGTATATCACTTTCAAATGGTATCCGTTACTCTTTAAAATGGTACAGGGAGAAATTCAAATATATATTCACTTCAAAATCCATGTTAAACTAGCATTTTTCTCAATTGGTTAAATATTTTTCAAAAACCAAAATTTTCCAACCATAGTCAAATGCTCAAATCAAAAACCAACAGTCGATGCTCATAAACTGGCCAAGCACGACTCATCAATCAATAAGTAATAATATGCACATCCATATAAAGCAAACAATCAATTAACACAAAGATAACATCCAATCATCATCAACAATCACGAATGATTTTATCAATTATAGAATTCGTTCTTTTGTATTCTATATATAATCCAAGTTAAAATCATTTCATTTATTAATTTCAAAATATTTATACAATCAATGAGCTTATCCTACTTAGGTATGCGCTAAATCAAAGCTCTTATACCAATTGTAATGGCCCTGGATTTTCGACCCTCGAAAATCAACATAAATACGTCCACTATATAGAATGCCGAACAATCGAGTGTCAAAAATAATAGATCATTAGAGGTTAATAAGAAAAGATAGAAGAAGAAACAGAAACAATAATACAGAATCCCACAATCACAACGGAACAAAATATAATATATATATATAACAACAGATCTTTATACCAAGAAAACTGTAACTGTCAATATATATACAATCATCAGAGTACAACAATCAATATATCTGTTGGGCATATTCTCACCCAGGCGATCTCAAGACCAAGAAGCACCAGGTTCGCCCAGGCTTGCCTAAGCTTCATTCGGCATCCCTACCACTGCCGGACCAGACTCACAACCACAGAACCACCGAACCAACTCCAAAGCAGCCTTCGCCGAATCAAACATCAAAACCTCTTCCATGCTTGCCGAATCAACTCTACCTCCCATGCTTACCGAACCAACCTACTTCCCATACCACCGAACCAACTTACTCCACTACTATCCAACCATCTACCACCGGACCGGCTACCTCCATCCACTGCCGAACCAGAGACAGGGGAAGCCACCACCGGACCAAAGCCACCACCGGACCAAAATCCCACCTGACCATCTCCCATCTACTACTGGACCAGAGCACTACCGAACCAAGGCGTTGCTGAGCCAACGTTGCCAGGCCAGATCGCATCAGCCCAGGCCCACCAGCAGCTACATACATCCAGGACCCCTACCCCCAGCCTCACTCTATAAATAGAGGGGTAGGGGTACAGCAATGGGGACAAGTTTGAGAGCTCAAGCACGGAGAGGACTTTCAAACAACTTTCTTTTACTTGTATCAAAGCTTTGTACTTGTAATCTAAACAAGAGGAGAGAAATAACATATAAAGTGGATGTAGGCACATTCTGGCTGAACCACTATAAATCTGCGTGTCTTTTACAGCTTAGCCCCTGCTTTTCATATATTTGCATAAATCACCCAAATCACTAAGAACAACATAAAATCTATTAAATCATACGACTTTGAGGTGTTTGTCCATTTTTTGTGCAAACATTTTTGGTGCTTTCATTGAGAGCTAGAAGCTTGAAGCTTCAGCTTCTTCCACTTAACCTTTTTCCTAACAGCATCGTTCATCGCTTGGAAAACATGCCTCCCAAGTAGAAGAAAGATGTTAACAAAGGAAAAAACATCGCAACCAGTAGTCTTCCAGATCCAGTGGACACAGATCAAGTAAATCGTCCCCCTCCAGCAGCAGTACCAAATGAAGGACAGGCTAATCCGACCACTCCTGCCACAGAACAGCCCACAGCAATTACTAGGGCAGATCTAGACAGGGTTGTGGCTGAAGTAACTAACCGCTTCACGTCCCAGCAGGAAGCCTTGGTGGACCATCTCATGTCATGCTTAAGGGATGCTGAAGAGTCCAACCACAACACTGAGTCATGGGGTGAATCCTAGTCTGGAGGATCGCAGAGACAACAAAGATCTTCCTTCTTCGAAGGAGCTAATGGCAGAAGCAGCCATGGTAGGAGCCGAGATCGAGCACAGCCCGAAGTTAGGCCTGAGGAAACACTTGGAACCGAACCCAACGGGGGAGGTACCGGGCGGAGGTCAACTGTAGCTGAGCCGGTCGTACTGCCTAACCACGGAAACGCCAATGAACGGGGCCGAGCTAGAATCCAGCCCGAAGTTGGACCCGAGGAAGCGCTTAGATCAGAACCCAGTAGGGGAAGATCAAGGCAAGGGCCAACTGTAGCTGACCCTAGCATGCTCCCAGAACACCAAAGGCAGCCATTGGAAAATATGAGGAATGATAGACGGTACCATCCCTACAGGTCATCTGGACGGAATCAATCCCATAGAACAGAACCGAACTCGTTTCTATCTGCTCCAAATTCTGATGAAAGGATGGCACGATTGTTCAGAGAGTGCGTCCAACGGGATCAAAGAGATCGACGGATAGGCGCTAGGGTAACCAGCCCATTCGCCTGCAATATCGAAATTGCTATCACCCTCCGAGAATGGAAGATGCCAACAATGGAACCTTACAAAGGAACCTCTGATCCCGTTGTACACTTATAGAGATACACACAGCATATGCTCATAAGGGGAGCAACAGAGGGAGTACTATGCAAATGCTTTCCACTATTCTTAGCAGATCTAGCTACCTCCTGGTTCTACCATCTACCCCAAGGATCCATCAGCTCGTGGGAGATGTTGAAAGAAAAGTTTATCAGCCAGTTCCGCATTCATGTGGAACAACCCAAGGACGCTTATTCCTTATCCAATATCAAACAGAAACCTGGAGAGAAGTTGCAGCAATATTTAACCCGATTCAATGCCGCAGCGGCCACAGTCCAAGATGCCAATGAGAAGCTTGTCTTAATGGCCCTCTATAGTGGTGTGCATCCGGATACTAAATTCGCTAGAAGACTAACAAAAGAAAAACCAGCTACTCTACCCGATTTCTTCCATGAAGACGGGAAATATATGAGGCTTGAAGACGCTGCCACTGAGGGGCGGTCAGGGCAACAAAATAAGGCAACTCACAGCAACGCGCCCGCTGTAGCAAAGGACGTTCGAAGAAATGATTCTAGAGACAATGCTGGGGGCAAGAAAGGAGAAAAGCGCCTATATCGGCCAGGACCGAGATTCGACACTTACACTCCTTTGAATGAAACCGTCGAAAAACATCTTCATTGCCACCCAAGGCGAAGTTAGATATGAATGCCCACCGTACGAGAAGGAATCAGATAACCACAGAAGTCTGGAAAGTTCTGTCGCTTCCACGAATCTCATGGCCATGATACCAATGAATGCCATCATCTCCGGGACTTGATTGAAGAACACATCAGAAGGATGAAACTACAACGCTTTCTTGGGAAGGCCAGCCCTGTCTGACTTCAAAATTGTCTTGTCCCCATAGTGCCTAAAGATGAAATTTCCAACGGACAATGGAGTAGGGGAAGTAGAGGGAGACCAGGACGTTGCTCGAGACTGCTATGTAACTGAACTTCACAACAACCACAGGAAGGATAAAGGGAAGAGTGTAGAGGTTGCCCTCTGCACAAAAAGTTTGGAAGCATAGTAACTAAAGAAAGCCCCTCCTCTTCGATATACCAGCGATCCCTTCAATGAATTAGGCCCTAGGGACAGGGAGGAGGAGGCCACCGCCGAGCCTGCAGAGGCTATGGAATTTGTATCTATAGGCAAACATGACTCGAGTAGACTATTGAAAATCGGGTCCCAACTAAAAACAGAGTTAAAGGAACAACTCATTGACTTTCTCCGCCACAACTTGGATGTATTTGCATGGTCACATACTGACATGACCGGAATCTCCCCTGACATAGCATGCCACATACTAAACTTGAGAAGCTAGCATACTGTTTACTAATCACATCACGGAAACTGCGTCACTACTTCCAGTCCCATTCCATCAAAGTTCTGACCGACCAACCACTGAGGCAGGTACTCCATCGTCCCGACACTTCTGGGCGACTACTTAAATGGTGCATTGAACTAAGTCAGTATGATATCACCTATCACCCTCGCACCGCTATCAAGGGACACGCCATGGCCGATTTCATTGCAGAATTCACTACCAACGAAAGTAAGGAGCAATCGGAAATAGCAGAAGACATCAAGTGGAATCTCTTCGTGGATGGTGCGTCAAACGAACAAGGCTCGGGGGCAGGTGTGGTAATAATCACTCCTAGGGGAAATAAGCTGCACTATGCTATAAGGTTGGAGTTCGCTGCCACCAACAACGATGCAGAGTATGAAGCAGTGATAGCTGGATTAGAACTTGCTTTAGAAATCGGAGCCAATTCTTTGTGTCTTCATAGCGATTCTCAACTTATTGTTAATCAAATACTTGGAGATATCCAGGCTTGAGAAGAATGACTCATAGCATATTTAAAGAAGACCAAGTTACTTCTCAGTCGATTGGACCACTACTTAGTCAAACACATCCCTCGGGAAGAGAACCGAGAGGCCGACGAATTGGCGAAGCAAGCAAGCATGAGAGACGGCGATGTTTCCGGAGCAGTAGCCATCTCGAAGCAACTGACCTCATGTTTTGAGCAAGTGAATCTGATAGCTGCAACCGAAGAAGCAACTTGGATGAATCCCATCCGAGACTACTTACAAAGTGGCACACTACCCAACGGGCGTAACGAAGTCAAGAAAATCTTGAGGAAAGCTTCCCGCTACACAATACAAGAGGACACCCTCTATCGACGCTGATTCTCTAACCCCCTATTAAGGTGTGTCGCTGGAAGGGAAGCCAAGGAAATCTTATCCAACATTCATCAAGGAAGCTGCGGAGATCACACCGAAGGGCAAACATTGGCAAAAAAGATACTCCGATATGGATATTTCTGGCCCACCTTAAGCAAGGACGCCTTGGATTTCGTCAAAAAGTGTGACAGATGCCAGAAGTTTGCTAAGATTCCGCGGCTACCAACAACTGAGGTTACTCAAATGACCAGCCCATGGCCCTCTGCAGTATGGGGAATTGACTTAATCGGCAAACTACCAATGGGACGAGGCGGGGCCAAATATGCTATAGTGGCAGTCGACTATTTCACCAAATGGGTGGAAGCAGAACCCCTGAATAAATTATCTTCTGCAAAAGTCATTAATTTCTTGATCAAAAATGTTCTATGCAGGTACGGAGTCCCACTCAAAATCATATCAGACAATGGACTTCAGTTTGACAGCGAGGAATTCGCCAACTGGTGCCAAGAACACAGAATTCATAAAAGCTTCTCATCCGTAGCATATCCCCAGGCAAACGGACAAGTCGAAGCAGTCAACAAAATTCTGAAAGCTCTGATCAAAAAGAAGCTCGAAAAGTCAAAGGGCGCTTGGGTGGATGAACTCCCTACGGCACTGTGGGCTTATCGCACATCTTTCAGAACATCAACAGGGCATACTCCTTTCTCTTTGGCATACGGATCGGACGCTATGCTCCCAGTTGAAACCATCGTGCCTTCCCACCGTAGGATCCACTATAACCTAGAAGAGAACGAAGAACTCCTTCACGTGTCTTTGGATCTAATTGAGGAGAGAAGAAATGATGCAGTCCTCAAAGCAGCAGCCCACAAGCAAAAAGTGGCAGCACAATACAACTCCAAAGTCAAGCATCGTACCTTACAAGAAGGCGATCTTGTCCTCAAGCGAATCTTCCCTCGCCCCGGAGCACTAGATCCAATCTGGGATGGACCATATGTAATTCATAAAGATCTCCACAATGGAGCTTATATTTTGTCAACAGTGGACGTGGAGGTGTTCCAAAGGGCATGGAACATCCAACACCTTCGTCGATACTTTACTTAACTTGCACTGCCCATATGAAGCGAATTAACAAAGAGAATCAGTGGACGTAGGCATTTTCGTACCGAACCACTTTAAAAAAACCTTGTCTCTTTTTTAACTTGTTCCTTTATATCTTGGCTGCTTATTAACTTTATCCTTTTCTGTTGAACAAAATCCTGTGCAAATAGCATTTCCATTCAAGGCGCTCCACAGCACGACTTCTCCTGGATAAGACCTAACAAGTACTATACGAATCTATGCCCTCGCCAATGAGACACTTTTGCTCCGGCATCCGTCTACTGTGGGTTAACTCATTGCTCGCAACGGCCCTCAAAGCCAACTGTAATGAGCCGATTATAAGCCACCGAGAAGGCCGACTATAGCCGAGGCAGCTCATTATGGCGTTCGGCTCGCCGGCAACTGTGAACCGACTATAAGCCCCATCATAAGGTGTGGCCAGCCAGGGGCAGTTCACGGTTGACGATCGGCACCCACGCTAGCCGGCCACAGTAAATCGAATAATACCCATGATTACGGGCCATAATGGCCCGGGTAGTTACTGTGCGCGATCTCGGCTACGATGTGTCTTAAGTGCGGCTGTGGTAAAAAAGAATTAACTCCCCGCGGAGGCGTAAGATGGGTGACAAATGTCTCCAAGACCCACAGCTAGGGAAAGTGACTACAAAGCCCGTTTGCCACGAACTTAAGCACATCGAAGGCCTTCCGTGATTGGAAGTTTTACTATTTCTCATATTTCAATTTTATTTAAAAAACTTTTCTCCTATCCTCTGTAACAATCCCTGAAGTACAGGACACAAAACAAGAAACATTCGCTAATGGAAGCGGATACTCACAGCAAGATACTGGAACGCATTCCATAATCGGTCACACAAGACATTCCAAACTGCCATCTACAAGCAAAATATAAAGGGCGGTATTTCCTTCTTTCATGTGTAAACACGTGACTATAATTTGTTCACACCTCACGCTAACATTGCAAGTCATGAAATTATGTTTTAAACAAGAACCTGACGTCAAACACAATTTAATTACAAGAATATGCATAGCTATATTTCTCATACAACATGTCAAATTAGCAAAAACATTCAAAAGACGACAGAATCAGCTTAAGTTAAAGAATTACACGTCAGGAATAGTGTTGTCTATTACAAGTAGCATAATTACAACCTAAGAGTTATGTTACTGTTTTGAGACTAACATATACAACAATGTCAAGTCCACAAAAAGATATCCAGGCCAAATCAAGGAGCTGGCTGCGTCGGAGTTTCATCCTTGTCATGTTACCCACCTGTCCAGTCAAAGAAAGAATTCATTAATGACAAGCAACCAATTTAACAAAAAGACTAGAAAGGAAGACTTACCAGCATCTGCTCCTTGATCATCTTGATCATCATCCTCTACTTGCACGCCTGCCTCCTCAGCTGCAAGTAACTGCATGCCCTCCTTCCACGCCACCTTCTCCTCCTTGGTAAACTGGGCAGTAACCACATCCATCCTGAGGGCCGTACCCATCTACTAGTGACCTCGGGGTGGGCCCATGATGTCCCGGTTCTGACTGAGCTGGAGGCACTGCGGAAGGATCTTCTCTGTCCTGGGATTTCTTTTTTTTGATCGGGTTTCAACTCTATGAGACATTATCTGCAACACAAAAGAATACATCGTTAAAAAGGATGTAGAGATATAAACAAGAAAGTGCGTACAATCTAGAATTTCATTTTGTAGTTCAAAACATAAAAGGTTCAAGGTTCGATTGGGCATTCAAACTTCGGGTCTCGTTCGGTATCACGAGTCATAAAAAGTCATCCGGCAGTTCAAGGCAAAAGCTCATTCGACATTCGAGCTCCCCATATACTGTTCGGTAATTCGGGCCCCAAGGTTCATTCGGCTATCCCACTCCCTAAAAACCCATTCGACAAAAGGAGGGCTCACCTCATTCGGCAGGCGTAGGCTTGGTCCGGCTCTTTCTAATAGGTGTGGATAACAGGAGCTTGAAGCCCATACTTATAGGCAAACACAGACGACCGGACCAGTTGGTTCGGCGTTTGGGCCGAATAGGAGCATCCAAGCTAACATCATTAATTTCAAAACAAAGCATGGCATATACCGGCATATGCCCTACTTTGGGGGGCAAATGTTGGGCTTATTCTCACCCAGGCGATCTCAAGACCAAGAAGCACCAGGTTCGCCCAGGCTTGCCTAAGCTTCATTCGGCATCCCTACCACTGCCGGACCAGACTCACAACCACAGAACCACCGAACCAACTCCAAAGCAGCCTTCGCCGAATCAAACATCAAAACCTCTTCCATGCTTGCCGAATCAACTCTACCTCCCATGCTTGCCGAACCAACCTACTGCCCATACCACCGAACCAACTTACTCCTCTACTATCGAACCATCTACCACCGGACCGGCTACCTCCATCCACTGCCGAACCAGAGGCAGGGGAAGCCACCACCGGACCAGAGCCACCACCGGACCAAAATCCCACCGGACCATCTCCCATCTACTACCGGACCGGAGCACTACCGATGTAACGACCCATATTTTTACGGATCGAAACATCGTAGAATAGTTGACAAGTGGTCGCATTGTTGATAAGTCGCCTAGAGTCTAAGTCTTAGGCCGTATGGGATGGCTTAGGTCGAGTGACCAACTTAGGAAGTGTACGACCTAAGAAATAGACTATCTAAGGAACTGACCGACCTATAGGATTTGGACGACTTAAGGACAGGAAGACTTAAGTCGGTGACGACTTAAGAGTTTGATCGGTTGGTAGCTTAGGTCGTGTTGGAAGTAAGTTGTGGGGTGGTTTAGGTCGTGGGATAGGATAGGTCGTATGAGCGACCTAAGGAATGGGATGACTCATAGAAGCTGGCGACCTAGTAGACTGGATAAGGTTAGGGTTTAGGTCGTAGACGACCTAAGAGATAGGAGTTAACGGCATAAGAGCTAACGACTTAAGAGTTTTGGCGAGTTAAAGACCCAAGGGGTAGGTCGGCGATGACCTAAGGAGGTTACGGCGTAGCCTGGTTAAGTCGTAACCCAGTTAGGTCGCATGGTTATTAAGTCGTTAGGTCGGAACCATTGCTAGGTTGCGTCTTAGTTATGTCGTAAGTCGTATCACCTGTTAGGTCGGCAATAGTTAAGTCGCGCGCATTAGGTCATAGGTCGGAGAGAGGGATAAGTCGTGGACGACTTATGAAGGCAGACGACCTAAGGATTTCAGCTATAAATAGGAGAGTTTCTCTTCATTTTTGGGATCCGGATTTCGAAGCGACGAAGTGCTGCCATTTTGAGAGCTCGACTTCTACACTTCTTCACTTCTTTTCTCCACTTTAATCTTGTGCTTCCATCCATCCAAATCGAAGATCAAGTTGAAGATTCAAGAGTTTATCTTCATCCATCGAAGAGAGATTTTATCGTTTGAAGCGGATTCGATATAGATCGAGTTAGATCCTTCGCTGTCCAGATCGGAAGCGTGTTGATTTGGGGTTGTTTAAGTGATTTGGTGGGTGGTGATTATCTCTCACACGGATCTAAAGGAGTATATCGGATCGTTGGTTTGATTTGGTGTTAAAATAGTGATTTCCTTGCATTTTTCCTAAACCTAAGTATAGATCCATATAGATCCATTGTTCATGATGATTTGGCATTCATTTTACTACATGTTAACCTATGCAAGTTCATTCATCAAGATTATAGAGATATTTCTCTTGTTTTCATGCTTGTTAGACTTTTGACTCTTTAATTATGAAATTGCCATTATCGTTATAATTGCCTATTTAGATCATATTTGAGTGCTTGATTACTTGGATTAATGTTTGACTTGATTGATTGCTATGAATTAGATGATTGATGATTTGAATTAGACAAGTTGGTCGAAGATGATTCGAAAGCTAAGGGAAAGGCTCTTGAATTGGAAAAGCTGCTCGTGGCATATGTAGCGGACATTGAAGCTCTTATGGATAGATTTGATGATGATGTTGAGATGAAGCTTTGCTATGATGATGATAAGGCGAAGCATGATATGAGATATGAGATAGTCTTGGTCTAATCCAGACGGGATCATTCCAAGCATGTTGATAACTCGGTGATATGTTCGAGTTAGAGGATAATGGTTGGCTCGAGAGGCGCTTGAGCTGGTATGGAAATAGTCATCAAGGAGGATGACTAGAAGGCTGAGATCTCATTGTTGTTGAAGGTTCTAGCATGCTCAAAGCAAGAGTACGTTGGGCGGATTCGATAGTCCCTGAAGGCTAATGATTGATAGTCAAGTACTCTGGGCAGATTCGATAGTCCTAGGCACGGGTCACGATGACGTGCGGGAGTAATGTCTAGAACCATGGTTTCCATTAGCCCTTGACGGACGGCTGAAATAATGTGCCGGTCATTCAATTAACGGTGATATCGAAGCAATGATAACAGTGATAGCCAGAGTCATGGATGTTTGGTTGTATCGTCATTCGGTCTCAAGAGCAGTATTTTCTGGGTGCTTATCTGATCTTGGTTTAGGCCTTGGGGGTTTGTGCTTGGAAAACATCGACCTTGACTCGAGTGATATTTGCTTTACTTTAAATTGTATGCTCTGCTATGTTTGCTTCTGCTTAGTGTGTGTCTTGGGGCTATCACTGTAGAAAGAGGTTGGAGTGGGAGGGTTGTATTCCTATTCCTTTTTCCTTTGTACTCTTTTGGTATGTTGTTAGTTAATTTACTGCTCACTAAGACTGTTGTCTGACTCAAGGCTTTATGTTTTTAATTCTTATTGCCTTGGGCTGTTCGTCCATTTTGGGACGGGCAGACTAGGTAGCAGGTGACAGGTGTTGTTCTTACTTTCCACGGTGTTGATATCGAAGACGAGCTGGAGGGTTGCATATTATTTCTTACTATATGTACTGGAT
The DNA here is from genome assembly GCA_030737815.1 of Allium fistulosum. Lineage (NCBI taxonomy): Eukaryota > Viridiplantae > Streptophyta > Magnoliopsida > Asparagales > Amaryllidaceae > Allium > Allium fistulosum. The sequence goes on along the minus strand of CM060907.1, from coordinate 511,512,464 downwards.
GTTCCGCTGCTTTGTATTCTCTGAGTGATATGTAGTGAGGCTTATTGTATTGACGATTCAGATGTTTGTATTCAACTATTATGAAGTTTTATTGATGAGATTCTATTCTGTGAAGCTTCACTATGTGTATGTTCTATTGTATTTTGTCCATGCGCTGTGAGTAATACGATAGATTCTGTTGTTTTAATTTACCCTGGCAATCGCCCATGGCTGCCTGGCACACTTTACAGCGCACTTTCATTAGGTTCAGTACGGGGGTTATGGGCGGTCGTCACATTTAGTATCAGAGCATTGGTTAATCGATTTTACCCAACGCTCGCTGAGGTAACTACGTATGAGAGACGTAATTGTATTTTGATGGATGATTACTATATATAATATAGTAGCTTAGTAGAGTTTGAGTCCTTTATGCAGTTGTTTCTTTAGGTGTGCTAATCATTCCTTTTTATAGATATTGAGAATGAGTCGAAGAGGGAGACCAGCTGCTAGGGAAGGTCGTGCTACTAAAGGGGCTGCTGATTATGCTGCTATGTTCGAAGCTATGATGACTTCGATCATGAGAAGGATGCTAGCTCCGTGGCCATCAGTGGATGTTGGAGTTCAAGTTCAAACTCCAAGACCGGTGGATTTTGCTAAGCTGTGTAAGGACTACACTGCTCTTGGAGGAAAGGTTTTTTGGGAACAGAATCGACCATTGAAGTCCAAAGGTGGATAGATGCTTGTAGAAGGATTTTTGGTGATTTGGGAATTGAGGATGCAACTAAGAGGAAGTTAGCATCAAGATAGCTTCAAGGGAGAGCCTCTGATTGGTGGAACTCTATTACCATCAATACTCCGGAGGAAGAGATTACTTGGGAGCAATTCCAAGTTAGATTTGAAGCTAAGTTCATTTCTACAGCTCAGAAGTCTGTTCTGTTCAAAAAGTTCGTGGAGCTCAAGCAGGGAGGAAGACCAGTTCTTGAGTATGTTTCTGAGTTTGAAGCTTTGTCCAAGTATGCCCGGTCATATATTGAATCTTCATATCAAAAGAATGAGAAGTTCGTGACAGGCTTGGACAGTTATCTTGGGAGACAGTTGGTGGATCATTTGGACGATTCATTTGAGAAGCTTGTGGAGAAAGCTTTCAGGCATGAGAGTCTGTTTCCTAAGGAAGGATCTGTTGTTGCTGTGACTAGGGGAGAGTCTAAACCACAGCAGAGTGGAAACAAGAAGAGGAAGCAGCAGCAGCAGAAGGGTAAGGATGGCCAGAAGAAGCCGAAGGGCGAAGTGACTTGCTACAATTGTCAGCAGAAGGGCCATTTCTCGAAGGATTGTAAGAATCCGAAGGTACCGATGAAGTGTCACAACTGTGACAAGCCGGGGCATATCAGGAAGAATTGTCCAGAACCGAGGAAGGATAAACAGATTGTGCAAGCTTATGCTTTGGGAGCTGTTCCATCGTCTTCGAAAGCTCCTACCGCTGAAGAGAAAGGAAAGAGTGTGGTGGTTCAAGGTACTCTTTTCCTATGTGGTGTTCCAGTTAGAGTGTTGTTTGATACTGGGGCATCACATTCGTTTGTTTATAGTGAACTTGTAGGCCGGTTGGGTTTAGAACCGGATATTGTTGATTGGCCATTGGTTGTGACTAATCTAGTTGGGGGTTCGTCTTGTTTGTGTATGTTATGCCGTGGTCTGATTGTATCGAGTCATGATTGCTCTTTTGTTTGTGATTGCTTTGTTCTGAACTTTGCGGGGTTCGGAATTATTTTGGGTATGGACTGGCTTAGGAAGTATGCGGCAAAGATTGATTGTGAGAGGTTGGAGGTGACAGTCGAGAATGTGGAGGGGCGAAAGATTGTGATACGATGTAAGCATGAAGAAGGCGTCTTCATGAGCTTCATGTATTTGCTGGTTGTTCCACGGGATGGACTGTCATCTGTGCCAATCGCGAATGGATTCGAGGATGTCTTTGATGAGGTCAAAGGGTTACCGCCGCATAGAGAGATCGAGTTTCGTATAGATCTAGTTGAAGAGGCCAGACCTATTGTGATGCCTCTTAGGCGGATGGCGCCTAGGGAACAGCAAGAGTTGAGGGTGCAGGTTGATGATCTTTTGCAGAAAGGATTCATTCGGCGTAGTGTGTCCGAATGGGGTGCACCAGTTGTGTTTGTAACCAAAGCAGATGGATCGCTGAGGTTGTGTGTGGATTATCGTGAGCTGAATAAAGTGACTAAGAAGAACAAGTATCCATTGCCGAGAATAGATGACTTGTTTGATCAGCTTCACGAGGCTAAGGTGTTTTCTCAGATGGATTTGGCAACGGGATTTCACCAGTTGAGAGTGTCTAAGGATAGTGTGCCGAGGACTGCTTTTAGGACACCTTCCAGTTTCTTTGAGTGGCTGGTAATGCCGTTTGGATTGACTAACGCGCCAGCATATTTTGTGGATCTTATGAATAGAGTGTTCAGAGATCAGTTGAACAAGTTCGTGCTTGTGTTCGTGGATGATATTCTGATTTATTCCAGAACTGAGGAAGAGCACAAGACGCACTTGTGTATTGTTTTGGAAATTTTGCGGAAACATCAGCTGAAGGCTAAGTTTTCGAAGTGTCACTTCTGGAAGAGTGAGGTGAGATTCTTAGGCCATGTTATCTCTGGAAATGGAATAGAGGTTGATCCCGCTAAGGTGGCAGCAATCCAGGATTGGGTTAGACCTAAGAATGCATCTGATGTGAGAAGTTTTCTTGGATTAGCAGGATATTATCGACGGTTTATCAAAGACTTCTCCAAGGTAGCTGCACCGTTAACAGGATTGACGAAGAAGAACCTAGTGTTCAGATGGGATGATAAGTGTGAGCAAGCTTTCAGAATCCTGAAAGAGCGACTGACAAGTGCTCTTGTTTTGACTATTCCAAGTGGGAATGATGAGATGGTGGTTTACACCGACGCATGTGGTACTGGACTTGGAGCGGTGCTAATGCAGAGGGATAAAGTTGTTGCGTATGCAAGTCGACAACTGAAGCCGCATGAAAGGAATTACCCGACTCATGATTTGGAGTTAGCGGCGATTGTTTTTACTCTGAAGATGTGGAGACATTATCTATTGGGAGTTCGATTCGAGTTGTTTACAGATCATAAGTCGTTGAAGTATCTTTTCTCCCAAAAGGATTTGAATCTTCGGCAGCAGCGGTGGCTAGAGTTTTTAGCATCATATGACTTTGGTATAGCTTATACTCCAGGAAAGGGTAACGCAGTTGCAGATGCGTTAAGTTGAAGACATGCAGGATTGGGAGCCATGTTTTCAGAATGGAAGAATCTTGAGTATTTAGCTGAATTTGACTTCAGGCCTAGATGCGAATTAGAACCTGAGATGTTGGCAAACTTATCGATAAGACCGACTCTTGTGGAAAGGATTGGCGAGAGTCAAAAGCGAGATGATAAGATTGTCAAGATTATCCGTGAATTGGAATCTGGATTGGATCCAGAAAAGGATAAAGGATTCGAGGTCGATCGAGAGGGTTGGCTTCGGAAGCAAGGACGACTAGTTGTTCCCAATATAGATGAATTGAGGACTGAAGTTCTGAAGGAAAGTCATCACTCGAAGTTGACAATTCATCCAGGTGGAAATAAGATGTATCGGGATATGAAGAGAACCTACTACTGGGAAGGTATGAAGAAGGATGTTGGAAATTTTATTTCCAAGTGCATGAACTGCCAGTTGGTAAAGGCCAAACAGAAGAAGCCAAGTGGATTGCTTCAGCCATTAGAAGTTCCTACATGGAAGTGGGAACAAATATCGATGGATTTTAATGATGGGCTACCTAGAACGAGAACGGGAAATGAAGGAATTTGGGTCATTGTAGATCGTCTGACAAAGAGGGCAAGATTCATTCCTGTTCGATCGACTAGGACTGCATCAAAGTTGGCAGAGTTGTATGTTAAGTGGATAGTTCGATTCCATGGTATTCCGAAGAGTATAGTGAGCGATCGAGATCCATTGTTCACTAGTGGATTTTGGAAGAGCTTCCAGGAAGTTTTGGGAACCGAGTTGTGTTTGACTACAGCTTATCATCCTCAAAAAGATGGTCAGACCGAGAGAGTAAACCGAGTTTTGGAAGATCTTCTTAGAGCTTGTGTTTTGAATTTCGGAGGATCATGGGAAGATCACCTTCATTTGGTAGAATTTTCATATAACAACAATTACCAGTCGAGCATTGGTATGGCACCGTATGAGGCATTGTATGGAAGACCATGTAGCTCTCCGACATGTTGGATAGAGACCGGAGAAAAGCTGGTGCTTGGGCCAGAGATGATTCGACAGACTTCAGATTGTATAGAGATCATTCGGCGGCGAATGAAGGGAGCCCAAGACCGACAGAAAAGTTATGCCGATAAGCATCGTAAGGATTTGGAATTCGACGTAGGTGATATGGTTTTTGTGAAGATTTCTCCACTGAAGAATGTTATTCGATTCGGGAAGAAAGGAAAACTGACTCCGAGGTTTGTTGGACCATTCCCGATCATCGAGCGAATTGGAAAGCTCGCCTACAGATTGGAGTTACCGGAGAAGATGTCGAGTGTGCACAATGTTTTTCATGTATCGTATCTACGAAAGTATGTGCACGACTCGAATACAGTGGTTTCTGCTGATAGCTGTGAAGATTTCGAAGTTGATCCAATCGATAAGAGACCTCGTAAGCCGCTTCGTGTTGTGGAAACTGACATGAAACAGCTTAGGAGGAAGATAGTTAAGTTGCTCAAGATGCAATGGAGTGATGATGATAACGACTGTACGTGGAAGGTGGAAGAGAGGATGAAGGCAGCTCATCCTGAACTCTTCAAGGTATGACCCTAAGATGTCGTGTCATCTCATGATATTGTAACTTGTTCTAGTGTTAGAATTCTGTACGCTAAGCTAGAATTGGATGCATGGTTTGTTGATTGTTATGTTTGGTAGGCTAGAAAGGAAGACTTACCAGCATCTGCTCCTTGATCATCTTGATCATCATCCTCTACTTGCACGCCCGCCTCCTCAGCTGCAAGCAACCGCATGCCCTCCTTCACCGCCACCTTCTCCTCTTTGGTAAACTGGGCAGTAACCACATCCATCCCGAGGGCCGTACCCATCTACTAGTGACCTCGGGGTGGGCCCATGACGTCTCGGTTCTGACTGAGCTGGGGGCACTGCGGAAGGATCTTCTCTGTCCTGGGATTTCTTCTTTTCTGATCGGGTTTCAACTCTATGAGACATTATCTGCAACACAAAAGAATACATCGTTAAAAAGGATGTAGAGATATAAACAAGCAAGTGCGTACAATCTAGAATTTCATTTTGTAGTTCAAAACATAAAAGGTTCAAGGTTCGATTGGGCATTCAAACTCCGGGTCTCGTTCGGTATCACGAGTCATAAAAAGTCATCCGGCAGTTCAAGGCAAAAGCTCATTCGACATTCGAGCTCCCCATATACCGTTCGGTAATCCGGGCCCCAAGGTTCATTCGGCTATCCAACTCCCTAAAAACCCATTCGGCAGAAGGAGGGCTCACCTCATTCGGCAGGCGTAGGCTTGGTCCGGCTCTTTCTAATAGGTTTGGATAACAGGAGCTTGAAGCCCATACTTATAGGCAAACATAGACAACCGGACCGGTTGGTTCGGCGTTTGGGCCGAATAGGAGCATCCAAGCTAACGTCATGAATTTCAAAACAAAGCACGGCATATACCGGCATATGCCCTACTTTGGGGGGCAAATGTTGGGCGTATTCTCACCCAGGCGATCTCAAGACCAAGAAGCACCAGGTTCGCCCTGGCTTGCCTAAGCTTCATTCGGCATCCCTACCACTACCGGACCAGACTCACAACCACAGAACCACCGAACCAACTCCAAAGCAGCCTTCGCCGAATCAAACATCAAAACCTCTTCCATGCTTGCCGAATCAACTCTACCTCCCATGCTTGCCGAACCAACCTACTGCCCATACCACCGAACCAACTTACTCCACTACTATCCAACCATCTACCACCGGACCGGCTACCTCCATCCACTGCCGAACCAGAGGCAGGGGAAGCCACCACCGGACCAAAGCCACCACCGGACCAAAATCCCACAGGACCATCTCCCATCTACTACCGGACCGGAGCACTACCGATATAACGACCAGTATTTTTACGGATCGAAACATCGTAGAATAGTTGACAAGTGGTCGCATTGTTGATAAGTCGCCTAGAGTCTAAGTCTTAGGCCGTATGGGATGGCTTAGGTCGAGTGACCGACTTAGGAAGTGTACGACCTAAGAAATAGACTATCTAAGGAACTGACCGACCTATAGGATTTGGACGACTTAAGGACAGGAAGACTTAAGTCGGTGATGACTTAAGAGTTAGATCGGTTGGTAGCTTAGGTCGTGTAGGAAGTAAGTCATGGGGTGGTTTAGGTCGTGGGATAGGATAGGTCGTATGAGCGACCTAAGGAATGGGATGACTCATAGAAGCTGGCGACCTAGTAGACTGGATAAGGTTAGGGTTTAGGTCGTAGACGACCTAAGAGATAGGAGTTAACGGCATAAGAGCTAACGACTTAAGAGTTTTGGCGAGTTAAAGACCCAAGGGGTAGGTCAGCGACGAGCTAAGGAGGTTAAGGCGTAGCCTGGTTAAGTCGTAACCTAGTTAGGTCGCATGGTTATTAAGTCGTTAGGTTGGAACCATTGCTAGGTTGCGTCTTAGTTATGTCGTAAGTCGTATCACCTGTTAGGTCGGCAATAGTTAAGTCGCGCGCATTAGGTCGTAGGTCAGAAAGAGGGATAAGTCGTGGACGACTTATGAAGGCAGACGACCTAAGGATTTCAGCTATAAATAGGAGAGTTTCTCTTCATTTTTGGGATCCGGATTTCGAAGCGACGAAGTGCTGCCATTTTGAGAGCTCGACTTCTACACTTCTTCACTTCTTTTCTCCACTTTAATCTTGTGCTTCCATCCATCCAAATCGAAGATCAAGTTGAAGATTCAAGAGTTTATCTTCATCCATCGAAGAGAGATTTCATCGTTTGAAGCGGATTCGATATAGATCGAGTTAGATCCTTCGCTGTCCAGATCTGAAGCGTGTTGATTTGGGGTTGTTTAGGTGATTTGGTGAGTGGTGATTATCTCTCACACGGATCCAAAGGAGTATATTGGATCGTTAGTTTGATTTGGTGTTAAAATAGTGATTTCCATGCATTTTTCCTAAACCTAAGTATAAATCCATATAGATCCATTGTTCATGATGATTTGGCATTCATTTTACTACATGTTAACCTATGCAAGTTCATTCATCAAGATTATAGAGATATTGCTCTTGTTTTCATGCTTGTTAGACTTTTGACTCTTTAATTACGAAATTGCCATTATCGTTATAATTGCCTATTTAGATCATATTTGAGTGCTTGATTACTTGGATTAATGTTTGACTTGATTGATTGCTATGAATTAGATGATTGATGATTTGAATTAGACAAGTTGGTCGAAGATGATTCGAAAGCTAAGGGAAAGGCTCTTGAATTGGAAAAGCTGCTCGTGGCATATGTAGCGGACATTGAAGCTCTTATGGATAGATTTGATGATGATGTTGAGATGAAGCTTTGCTATGATGATGATAAGGCGAAGCATGATATGAGATATGAGATAGTCTTGGTCTAATCCAGACGGGATCATTCCAAGCATGTTGATAACTCGGTGATATGTTCGAGTTAGAGGATAATGGTTGGCTCGAGAGGCGCTTGAGCTAGTACGGAAATAGTCGTCAAGGAGGATGACTAGAAGGCTGAGATCTCATTGTTGTTGAAGGTTCTAGCATTCTCAAAGCAAGAGTACGTTGGGCGGATTCGATAGTCCTTGAAGGCTAATGATTGATAGTCAAGTACTCTGGGCAGATTCGATAGTCCTAGGCATGGGTCACGATGACGTGCGGGAGTAATGTCTAGAACTGGGGTTTCCATTAGCCCTTGACGGACGGCTGAAAGAATGTGCCGGTCATTCAATTAACGGTGATATCGAAGCAATGATAATAGTGATAGCCAGAGCCATGGATGTTTGGTTGTATCGTCATTCGGTCTCAAGAGCGGTATTTTCTGGGTGTTTATCTGATCTTGGTTTAGGCCTTGGGGGTTTGTGCTTGGAAAACATCGCCCTTGACTCGAGTGATATTTGCTTTACTTTAAATTGTATGGTCTGCTATGTTTGCTTCTGCTTAGTGTGTGTCTGGGGGCTATCACTGTAGAAAGAGGTTGGAGTGGGAGGGTTGTATTCCTATTCCTTTTTCCTTTGTACTCTTTTGGAATGTTGTTAGTTAATTTACTGCTCATTAAGACTGTTGTCTGACTCAAGGCTTTATGTTTTTAATTCTTATTGCCTTGGGCTGTTCGTCCATTTTGGGATGGGCAGACTAGGTAGCAGGTGACAGGTGCTGTTCTTGCTTTCCACAGTGTTGATATCAAAGACGAGCTGGAGGGTTGCATATTATTTCTTACTATATGTACTGGATGTTCCGCTGCTTTGTATTCTCTGAGTGATATGTAGTGAGGCTTGTTGTATTGACGATTCAGATGTTTGTATTCAACTATTATGAAGTTTTATTGATGAGATTCTATTCTGTGAAGCTTCACTATGTGTATGTTCTATTGTATTTTGTCCATGCGCTGTGAGTAATACGATAGATTCTGTTGTTTTAATTTACCCTCGCAATCGCCCATGGCTGCCTGACACACTTTACAACGCACTTTCTTTAGGTTCAGTGCGGGGGTTATGGGAGGTCGTCACAACCGAACCAAGGCGTTGCTGAGCCAACGTTGCCAGGCCAGATCGCATCAGCCCAGGCCCACCAGCAGCTACATACATCCAAGACCCCTACCCCCAGCCTCACTCTATAAATAGAGGGGTAGGGGTACATCAATGGGGACAAGTTTGAGAGCTCAAGCACGGAAAGGACTTTCAAAGAACTTTCTTTTACTTGTATCAAAGCTTTGTACTTGTAATCTAAACAAGAGGAGAGAAATAACATATAAAGTGGACGTAGGCATATTCTGGCTGAACCACTATAAATCTGCGTGTCTTTTACAGCTTAGCCCCTGCTTTTCATATATTTGCATAAATCACCCAAATCACTAAGAACAACATAAAATCTATTAAATCATACGACTTTGAGGTGTTTGTCCATTTTTTGTGCAAACAATATCAATATGGACAGTTATTATAACTTGTCCTCACCAGTGCTGACTATACAGTCTACACACACAACGGAATATAATCAAGTATATGATATACGTCTAGAAGCCTCCAACTCATCTTCTAAGCTCCAAAGCACTCTAACCTGAATCTGTAATACTCAGTCTGACCTGAGCATTATAATAAAAAAACACCCGAGTCAGTCTGAAAATCCAGCGTGAGAAAACACACTCAATTTGAATTATTACTAAACAAAGGTATCTCGCAAGACCACGTTACACATAAACACGACTGGTTTATACCTTACGATAACCAAAACATTTTATATCAAATCCATATGATATTATAATAGTGTCTATAGAAAGTAAATTAGAAAATAGCTGAAATACTTGCATCTCACGTTTCAGCATAGTTGGGCACAATCAAAACCATACAGGCTTGTAGTGGATATTGGATCGAAGTGGTTTTCGTATAATGATAATATCTGATCTCGGTCTCATCGAATCCAAAATGATAAATTTTTAAAGCCCAAGTTGTTTAAAATAAAAAAAATTCTACAATTAGGGTGTTAGTATTCACATATGAAAATTCATTCCATATGTTTACTTTATCATGACCTATCCATCAAAATTAATTGGCTTGTAATCATCACATTTTCTGAAATTTAAACTAGTGATCGGTACAAGTCGATTTACTTCCAATAAAATCTGTCAACGTTTTATCCTATCTACTTTAATTTTTTTAGCTACTTAATGGCACAAACAAAAGATAATTGAAATCAATATCCAAGGGAAATATCAGTCAAACATAGATCATTAACTCAACCAACGATTTATAATTAAATCAATTTACGACTCCGAATGGGATGAGTTTTAATTAACTGAGCCAAATTATATTTTTAATCCCGATTACTTGTCAGTTAAAGAAATTAAATAAAATAATTTATTCAAAATAAATTTAGAATTACACAGTACATTAAGATTAATCAATTAATTAACCTATAATTAATCACATATAAATTTTCTTATTCGTTTACTTTTAAATTTTTAAATCATTAAATTTTCACATTGTAGAAAACTTAACGATATTAGTTTAGATAAAATTACTTGGCGATAGGATCTCGATGCAACAAACTGCATGTCAATTGGATTCAAAATGATGTAGGAATAGAGTTCTTAAATTTGGATTTTTAAATATAATATTTGTTTCATTTACTTTTCAAAACCCAAACCAACCCATATGCATTAACCTGGCCCACCCAAAACAACTTGCAAACCCAAAACCCATTCCCCTCTCTCCTTCCAGTTCTTCTCCCTCCTTCTCTCTTTCATTTGAACGCGCCAAAGTGTGCACCAAGACTGTGCACGAAGCGTGCATGTACAAACTCCTCCAGCCATCGATACTCGCCGCCGACCATTCCCATAGCTCACTCATGCCTCCAACGTTTCACCTACCCACCTGGAACCCACAGTCAAGCCTCAGTTCGAAATTCGTGCTCTAAACCTGTAACGACACGGATTTTTCATTGTTTAATTTTGAATATTTAAATGGTTTTAAATGTTGAATTTGAATTATAGATTGTTTTTGAATATGGAAATTTTGGTTTATTTATGAAATGAATTCAAAATTTAAATATAGTGATTTATTGAATAATTAAATTATTGAATTTTATAATTGAATATTGGTTAAATTATTGTATCTTGAGTTTTAAGCTTGATAAAAATAATTTAAAGGCTTGTAAAATTTATATTAATAATAATTGTAACAACCCGTATATTTGGACCATTTAAATTGACAATAATCCACACATGTCAACTTAAATAATACAAAACACGAATCATTATGGGATTATGAATACATATATGTAAATGAGAATCAATACAACATCACAAACACAGAATAGTCACAGAATAATGTAGCGGAAAAGTACATCATCATAATAGTAGTTCATGAAGCTACTACAGGAATACAACAATGTCTCAACATAAAGTGACAAAGAGAAATACAAGATGTTCAATACGTAAGTTCATCAAATACTAGAAAAGAAATAACTGATAAAGATAAATGCTAAGTCTTCAGCATCTTCAACCAACCTTGATAAGCAACTGGATAGCTTCAGACTGACCCGAGCATATACAAAAGAAACACTCGAGTCAGGACTCAAAATCTTATACAGGATAATTAGGTGCAAATAATAAAGTCCATAACTCAAAGATGAATGTGATACACATCTTTAAGGATCCGATAAACTATCTATATATACAATAGAATACGCTAAATAGATAAGGTCTAATTAGTAAAGTATGATATCAAAATAGCGTTAAGTCGTGGCCCATTCCACACTTAACACATTTTTATTCCCAAGAGCATATACAAGACCGTAGTTTCCCCAAAACCGGAAGTCACCAAAGGGCAATCCATATACTAAAGGTACAAAACAAAACGTAGTGGTCGCGAATAGGATAATCAGTATGACAAGGTACATGAGGCGATACCAACTAAGATACTAGTAGTTTCCTGATCCGGACTGATGTTGAGCATAGCAGCTACTATCTCAACACCGCGAAACAACACTCCCAAATCAAGGGGTGCACCCAAATCGAATCACATAAGTAATAGATAAGGTATCGAAGAAGTCTGTCCGCTAGAGATGGCGATCCTCAATGGCCCGGCGCGGCTCCTGTTTTAGTCATGTCAGGGGTCATCCAAAATCGTTCTCTTTCTTCAGTCAACGCGTTCACCAAAACCATCCACTTCGTTCTGGATCAACACTCCACGTATATTAGTTATTAAAGTGGTTTTCAATATCGACAGAGAGTATGTCCATATCCGATCCCGGTCTCTTTAATAACTACGCATTAATTACCCGATGGTCATTTAATATTAAAGTTTAAACAAAATCAAAGTCCAAAAGTCAAGTTGCAAGTTTGACTTCCAAAATTTGACACATCACAATTCAATTTAATTCGAACATTTAAAAATCATATTTCCAAATTAAGTTTTAGTTCAAGACCTTGAGTTGACAATACTTAAGTATTCAAGTTCAATTTAATTCCTATTCCCATTCATCGTTACATTAAATTTAATCAAAACTTTGATTTACCAGTTTCAACAGCTAAATCAACTCCTTAACTTTAGTGGGTTTTACATTCCTTTTAAGTCACTTTGTCACTTAATCTCAAATTAAATTTATAACAAATTCCAAATTTATTAAATTTATCCAATATAGATTTAATTTCGAATCTAATAAATTCAATTTATTAGATTCTAAACTTACTTATTCAAATCTCATTTCAATTAAATGTGTCAATCAGTTTATCTAGTTAAATAGATTTATTAATCCGTTTCAATTTAATCCAATAATTTATTCCAATCAGGTCCACTTATTTCTCCATTAATTCATTGCAATTAAATCCATCAATTTATTGCCATTACTCCTATTAATTTAATACCATTAAATCCATTGATTTATTTCAATTAATCCATTTATTTATTACAATTAAACCTATTGATTTATTTCAATTAAATCCATTCATTTACTACAATTAAATCTATTGATTTATTATAATTAAATCCATTCATTCATTACAATTAAATCTATTGATTTATTACAATTAAATCCATTCATTTTTTACAATTAAATCTATTGATTTATTACAATTAAATCCATAAATTTCGTTACTTACTTTCCAACAAATTTTTAAGTCCATTTCTTAATTTCAAATGGATTTCAATTCCAAATTGATTTTTGTTGACCAATCGGGTTTCTTATTTTTAATTATCTATCCTAGGCCAAAGTTGTTCAATTGGGTATTTATCATTTCAACCCCATATTATCAAATAAACAAAGCATAGCAAAGGGAACTTGCAGTGTGATAACTGGGATGGTGTCAAAGTAAATAAACAATCAATAGCAACCATACATAACAATTCAACTGTTTATTTAAATAATCCCGAAATAATCGTATTTAATTTACATTTGTTATTTATGTAAATTAATAAAATTATTCCTAGAATCCACACTATCATTTCATGCAGATTAAGGATTATTACATTATGGGTTTTCACTTGGTGTTTATTATCAAATTATTACATCAATCATACATTCAATGGTTCAAAGTTTAGTTAACCCTATTTCTACGTGTCGACTTATTTAACATTTAAAGGGACAAGTTCAACATATATAATCTATTTTAAATTTTAGACTAACCTATATCAATTTCAATTTCATATTAATCATCATTATATTAACGACTAATTCAACATCACATAACAAATTTATTGTCACAACTATTTGTCGTAAATTAACAATATTCAAATTTAACTTGCATGGCGATTTACAATTTTTTTTATTCTAACAATTTTTAACAATCAATAATTTAATATCCAAATTAATATTCATAACAATTATCACTTAAGTATCGTAGCATAATAGATTTGAGTCGTGAATGAAATATTCACCTTGCGTGGTTGAAGAAGATGACGGCGAAGCACGAAGACAAATATATAAGAGGCACTGACAAGCACGACACAAAACGAACACAAACAAAGCAAACTAGATTGATCCGACAAGCTGAATGGAAGCCTAATTCTCTAAAGCAGTAGCTGGAACAAAACACAGTAAAACTGTATGTGAGCAACTAGAATTTTCAAAGTTATACAGCTATAATATATATAGTTTCACATATATTTATATATATAAAACTCTGAAATATAACTACGGCCAAGGCAAGGACAACAAAGACGTCGGAGCGGGAGGTCGCGGTGGTCGGATAAGGCGAGTGCGGGTTGGGTCGTTGGCGGGTGCGGGTTGGGTCGCTGGTGGGTGCGGGCTGGGCAGTGGAGTAAGTGGCTCGGTTGGTGGTAGGGGAGGCGGGACGGGACTGGGCAGGGACGGCCTGGCTGGGGCGGGCGAAGGCGAAGGCAGGCGGCGGTGGGGTTAGGGCGAAGGCGGAGGCAGGCGGGGTGGGGTCTGGGCAATGGCGGAGGCAGGCGGGGTGGGGTCTGGGCGAAGGCGGAGGCAGGCGGGGTGGGGTCTGGGCGAAGGCGGAGGCAGGCGGGGTGGGGTCTGGGCGAAGGCGAAGGCAGGCGAGGTGGGGTCTGGGCGAAGGCGAGCGGGGTGGGGTCTGGGCGAAGGCAGGCGGGGTGGGGTCTGGGCGAAGGCGGAGGCAGGCGGGGTGGGGTCTGGGCGAAGGCGGAGGCAGGCGGGGTGGGGTCTAGGCGAAGGCGAAGGGAGGCGAGGTAGGATCTGGGCGATAGGGCTGGGCAGGTGGATGCGGGCGGTAGGGCTGGGCAGGTGGATGCGGGCGGTAGAGGCTTGAGAGGCGGGTGGACTGGCAGGGGACAGCGAACGGGTGGAGGTTGGGAGGCGGGTGGACTGGCAGGGGACAGCGGGTGGAGGCGAACTGGGAGGTGGACAAGGTCAGGCAGTGGGTTCTCTTTTTTTTTCAAAAGTAAAAAAAAAAATAGAAGAGGAAGAAGCAGATGTGAACGAACCAGAAGAGTTAGAATGCAAATGAAAAGGATCAGGGATCCAAGCTTAGTTTATATAAAACCATACAGAAATTGAAAAGCCTTTACTGTTTGCATCGGTATTACCAAAGCCTGTTGGGTTTCCTAGAGGAGCTGCTGACCAGAAAATGCCTCGTATTCCACCCAGTAAAGCATAATAGACACTGGGTTTAATAGTGTAACGGACAGGTTTCAAATTGTTAACCAATTTGTATCTTCCAACTCCGAACTCCGAATGACACAAATAAATATACCATTTTGATCAGCGTGACGAGGCGAACACAATGGCATATAGATATCAGTGGTACGATTTGAATTATAAAATTTCAAGTTTTCTATTATAGAAAATGCAGCAAAAACGCTGAAGAATAAGATCGACGGAGCTGAAGATGTCCGAATTTTGAAAAATGAAAAATGGCGCCTTGGTCAGAAGATGGTTTAGAATTTTTCTATGTAAAAATATTCCGGTTCAGAAGATAAAAAAATTCGCGTTTAAAATGAACTGATGTGAAATAAACGCGAACGGAATTTACTGCGGTATTTTTTGACAAAACTTTTCTCATATCTATAACCATCTAGGCGCAATTTATAAACAAAGTTTGGACGCTGATTGAAATCGTATGAAAGTTCCATATTTTATATTAAAATAATGGATACAAAATTTTAAAATTGGGTCGGAATTTCAGGGTCGTTACATTCTCCCCCACTCAAAACTTTTCATCCTCGAAAAGAACGAGACGGTGAAGTAAGAATGGAGTAATCATAAAAGTCAAGATAGATTTTTAAGAAAAATTGATTTATACCTGAAATCAGTAGTTCGGGGTTTGAATCCCGGATACTATCCTCAGTTTCCGATGTGCAATCTCGCTCATCTTCACTCCATTGGACTTTGACGAGATTTATAGACTTCCTTCTTAGTTGCCTTGTTTCCCGATCGACTATTCGAAGTGGTCTTCTTTCGATAGTCAAATCTGGCTCGATATCTACTTCATCTAACTGAGCAATTGGAATGGTCATGGATGGATCACGCACGACTTTCCGGAGATGTGAAACATGGAATACGTTGTGCACGCCCTCAAACTTTTCTGGTAATGCAACCCTATAAGCTAGTGTGCCAATTCTCTCGATGATAGTAAATGGTCCAACAAATCTTGGAGCAAGCTTCCCTCTACGACCGAATCGAATAACATTCTTCAAAGGTGATACTTTCAGAAATACCTCATCCCCAACCTGGAATTCCAAATCTCTTCTACGCCTATATGCATAGCTCTTCTGCCTATCCTGTGCGGTCTTCATCTTTCTTCTGATCTAATTAACCTTCTCGGATGCTTCCATAATCATATCTGGGCCAAGAACCAATCGATCACCAGGCTCAATCCAACAAGCTGGCGATTTGCATGGCCGTCCATATAAAGCTTCGAACGGTGCCATATCGATACTCGCCTAATAACTGTTATTATAAGTGAATTCAACCAAATGGAGATGGTCTTCCCAAGATCCACCGAAATCAATAATGCAGGCTCGGAGCAGATCCTCCAAAATCTGATTTACCCTTTCAGTTTGGCCATCTGTTTGAGGATGATAAGCTGTGCTCAGATTCAGTTTAGTGCCCAAGACGTCCAGAAACGCCTTCCAGAATTTACTAGTGAATATAGGGTCTCGATCGCATACAATACTAGATGGAACCCCATGAAGTCTAACAATATCTTTCATGTAAATCTCTGCCAAACTTGAAGCAGTACGAGTGGTCTTAATAGGAATAAAGTGAACAGATTTTGTCAAGGGGCATTTCACTAGAAGGACAAACTTTGCAGTCCAATTAGTTTCTAGGACACACGTCCACATAAATTAATTTCAAGGCCAAAGTCAGCAGAATAATTACTTTTAAGGACAAAGTCAAGTCCAATTACTTTCAAAACATAATTCATAGATTTTTAGACTTTAGAAACTAATTATTTTGCATTTTGTCCTTAAAAGTAATTATTTCAGCTGTGTGTCCTAGAAACAAATTGCACTTGCTAAAGAGGCCCTTGTGGCTAATTTCCACTTTTGTCAACCTATCAACGATCACCCATATACTCTCATTACCTTTCCTGGTCCTCGGTAATCAACACACATGCGAAGAGATCCATCTGATTTGGTGACAAATACAACTGCGGCGCCTCATTCAGAACAACTTCTCCTAATCAACCCTTTATCAAATAGATCATCAATTTGGGTTTTTAGTTCAGCTTTTTCTTTAGGAGCCATCCTTCGGTGTGGGAGAACTACGGGAGTAGCTCCAGGAATAAGATCAATACGGAAATCGATTTCCCGTTTGGGCGGTAGAGAGTTGACCTCTCCAAATTCATCGGGAAATTTCTGAACAATAGGGTAGTATTAAGATCATCCGGATGAGCATCAAGAGAGAATATGAAGCTTCCGGCATATTTCTGAGGTGATTTGCATTCAATGACAAGTGGCTGACCCTTGTCGCTTACCAAAGAAATTGAACGAGTTTTGCATGAAATAACAGCATCGAATTTGCTTAACCAATCAGCTCCTAAAAGAAAGTCGAATGCTTGGAATCCAAGTACATAGAAATCCCAAGTGAATCGAGAAAAATCATACATAAGTGCAACTCCCTTGCAAACACTTCGGAGGTTAGCGGGTCCTCCGATAGGATTTGAGACACATAAGGAGGTAGTAGCAAGAGTAGGTTCTAATTTGAGTTTATTACAAAGGTCAACTGATATAAAGCTATGTGAAGCACCAGTATCGAATAATACCCTAACAGGTGCAGCATGTAAATGAAAAACACTTCGTAAGGTACCTTGGTCATCCTGGGTGGGTGGTGCAGAGGTTGCAGGTGTGGTGATAGCAAATACTCCAGATGGTGTACCACGCTTATACAGTGGGCAGTCTTTCTTGAAATGACCCGGCTGGAGGTAGACATAGCATAAATCTTTCCTAGTCGTAGAAGGTGGTGGAACATCAGCTCCGGTAGATGGACATATATTGGCATAATGGCCCTTCTTATCCTATTTGAAGCAAGTGATATTAGCAAGGTCGATTGGGCTTTTCTGAGCATATCCCAATCTAGTAGTCTTCTGCCAAGCTTTCTTTTGTTGATCAAAGTTCATCTTCCTTTTCCCGGGCTGGCTAGAAGAGGGCTGAGTAGGAGTGGCCTTGGCAATAGGTCCCTTAGGCTTTGCCTCATATCTAAGAGCATAATCAACAAGCTCTGTGAATGTGCAGTGAGTGTGGCCAGTAAGCAAGTCATAATATTCTGGTCTAGCTCCCAAAATGAATTTCTCATCCTTCAGAAGCAGTGTATCGATCAAGCCAGGTCCGAATTTTGAGAGTTCGTTGAATTTCCTCTCATACTCAGAAAAAGTCATACTGCCTTGCTTAAGATCCATGAAAGCTCTATAAAGTTGGGTTTTCCCAGCAGCTGGCATCCATTGTGCCGAGAAAGTATCCCTAATCAAAAGATAGATTAGATAAATAACATTCCTAAGATTGAAAGAAGAATTTAGACTACGGAATCCAATTAAATTTTATACCTAAACTGGGCCCAAGTGATGGTGTTTTCCTCGATATGAGAAGTAACTGATTCCCACCAATCCTGTGCGGCATCTTGAAGTTGCCAAGCAGCAAGCTGACGCTTCTGAGCATCAGTGATCTCCAGACCCGAAAATACCTTCTCTAAGCCTTTAAGCCATTACTAAGCCTCAATAATGTTCTCGGATCCAGAAAACTTAATACCTCCAAGCTGTGAATACTCCTTACTAAGAATGGTGAATTTGACAGGAGCCGGAGCGGCAGGTTCAGCCTGAGCAGGACCATTGCCTCTTCCACCCCTATTGTTTCTTCTGGCACTCATCCTGAAATACCAAAAGAAATTTAGGACCAAGGATAAAATCATAGAACTCAAAGAAAAATTCAATCGACGCATCGAAGGAGTTTGAATAGAAAGGGTTTGGATATTGAATCGATTCTCCTCATTCTAGGGTATTGCTACCCTATCTCTAATGAGTTTCATAATCCCGAACTAAGGTTTTTAGGGAAACCGAAGCTCTGATACCAACTGTAACAACCCGTATATTCGGACCATTTAAATTGACAATAATCCACACATGTCAACTTAAATAATACAAAACACGAATCATTATGGGATTATGAATACATATATGTAAATGAGAATCAATACAACATCACAGACATAGAATAGTCACAGAATAATGCAGCGGAAAAGTACATCATCATAATAGTAGTTCATGAAGCTACTACAGGAATACAACAATGTCTCAACATAAAGTGACAAAGAGAAATACAAGATGTTCAATACGTAAGTTCATCAAATACTAGAAAAGAAATAACTGATAAAGATAAATGCTAAGTCTTCAGCATCTTCAACCAACCTTGATCAGCAACTGGATAGCTTCAGACTGACCCGAGCATATACAAAAGAAACACTCGAGTCAGGACTCAAAATCTTATACAGGATAATTAGTGCAAATAATAAAGTCCATAACTCAAAGATGAATGTGATACACATCTTTAAGGATCCGATAAACTATCTATATATACAATAGAATACGCTAAGTAGATAAGGTCTAATCAGTAAAGTATGATATCAAAATAGCATTAAGTCGTGGCCCATTCCACACTTAACACATTTTTATTCCCAAGAGCATATACAAGACCGTAGTTTCCCCAAAACCGGAAGTCACCAAAGGGAAATCCATATACTAAAGGTACAATACAAAACGTAGTGGTCACGAATAGGATAATCAGTATGACAAGGTACATGAGGCGATACCAACTAGGATACTAGTAGTTGCCTGATCCGGACTGATGTTGAGCATAGCAGCTACTATCTCAACACCGCGAAACAACACTCCCAAATCAAAGGGTGCACCCAAATCGAATCACATAAGTAATAGATAAGGTATCGAAGAAGTGAGTCCGCTAGAGATGGCGATCCTCAATGGCCTGGCGCGGCTCCTGTTTTAGTCATGTCAGGGGTCATCCAAAATCGTTCTCTTTCTTCAGTCAACGCGTTCACCAAAACCATCCACTTCGTTCTGGATCAACACTCCGCGTATATTAGTTATTAAAGTGGTTTTCGGTATCGACAGAGAGTATGTCCATATCCGATCCCGGTCTCTTTAATAACTACGCATTAATTACCCGATGGTCATTTAATATTAAAGTTTAAACAAATCAAAGTCCAAAAGTCAAGTTGCAAGTTTGACTTCCAAAATTTGACACATCACAATTCAATTTAATTCGAACATTTAAAAATCATATTTCCAAATTAAGTTTTAGTTCAAGCCCTTGAGTTGACAATAATTAAGTATTCAAGTTCAATTTAATTCCTATTCCCATTCATCGTTACATTAAATTTAATCAAAACTTTGATTTACCAATTTCAACAGCTAAATCAACTCCTTAACTTTAGTGGGTTTTACATTCCTTTTAAGTCACTTTGTCACTTAATCTCAAATTAAATTTATAACAAATTCCAAATTTATTAAATTTATCCAATTTAGATTTAATTTCGAATCTAATAAATTCAATTTATTAGATTCTAAACTTACTTATTCAAATCTCATTTCAATTAAATGTGTCAATCAGTTTATCTAGTTAAATAGATTTATTAATCTGTTTCAATTTAATCCAATAATTTATTCCAATCAGGTCCACTTATTTCTCCATTAATTCATTGCAATTAAATCCATCAATTTATTGCCATTACTCCTATTAATTTAATACCATTAAATCCATTGATTTATTTCAATTAATCCATTTATTTATTACAATTAAACCTATTGATTTATTTCAATTAAATCCATTCATTTACTACAATTAAATCTATTGATTTATTACAATTAAATCCATTCATTCATTACAATTAAATCTATTGATTTATTACAATTAAATCCATTCATTTTTTACAATTAAATCTATTGATTTATTACAATTAAATCCATAAATTTCGTTACTTACTTTCCAACAAATTTTTAAGTCCATTTCTTAATTTCAAATGGATTTCAATTCCAAATTGATTTTTGTTGACCAATCGGGTTTCTTATTTTTAATTATCTATCCTAGGCCAAAGTTGTTCAATTGGGTATTTATCATTTCAACCCCATATTATCAAATAAACAAAGCATAGCAAAGGGAACTTGCAGTGTGATAACTGGGATGGTGTCAAAGTAAATAAACAATCAATAGCAACCATACATAACAATTCAACCGTTTATTTAAATAATCCCGAAATAATCGTATTTAATTTACATTTGTTATTTATGTAAATTAATAAAATTATTCCTAGAATCCACACTATCATTTCATGCAGATTAAGGATTATTACATTATGGGTTTTCACTTGGTGTTTATTATCAAATTATTACATCAATCATACATTCAATGGTTCAAAGTGTAGTTAACCCTATTTCTACGTGTCGACTTATTTAACATTTAAAGGGACAAGTTCAACATATATAATCTATTTTAAATTTTAGACTAACCTATATCAATTTCTATTTCATATTAATCATCACTATATTAACGACTAATTCAACATCACATAACAAATTTATTGTCACAACTATTTGTCGTAAATTAACAATATTCAAATTTAACTTGCATGGCGATTTACAATTTTTTTTGTTCTAACAATTTTTAACAATCAATAATTTAATATCCAAATTAATATTCATAACAATTATCACTTAAGTATCGTAGCATAATAGATTTGAGTCGTGAATGAAATATTCACCTTGCGTGGTTGAAGAAGATGACGGCGAAGCATGAAGACAAATATATAAGAGGCACTGACAAGCACGACACAAAACGAACACAAACAAAGCAAACTAGATTGATTCGACAAGCTGAATGGAAGCCTAATTCTCTGAAGTAGTAGCTGGAACAAAACACAGTAAAACTGTATGTGAGCAACTAGAATTTTCAAAGTTATACATCTATAATATATATAGTTTCATATATATTTATATATATAAAACTCTGAAATATAACTGCGGCCAAGGCGAGGACAACAAAGACGTCAGAGCGGGACGTCGCGGTGGTCGAAGAAGGCGAGTGCGGGTTGGGTCGTTGGCGGGTGCGGGTTGGGTCGCTGGTGGGTGAGGGCTGGGCAGTGGAGTAGGTGGCTCGGCTGGTGGGAGGGGAGGCGGGACGGGACTGGGCAGGGACGGCCTGGCTGGGGCGGGCGAAGGCGAAGGCAGGCGGCGGTGGTGTCTGGGCGAAGGCGAAGGCAGGCGGGGTGGGGTCTGGGCGAAGGCGGAGGCAGGCGAGGTGGGGTCTGGGCAAAGGCAAAGGCAGGCGGGGTGGGGACTGGGCGAAGGCGGAGGCAGGCGGGGTGGGGTCTGGGCGAAGGCGGAGGCAGGCGGGGTGGGGTCTGGGCGAAGGCGGAGGCAGGCAGGGTGGGGTCTAGGCGAAGGCGAAGGGAGGCGAGGTGGGATCTGGGCGATAGGGCTGGGCAGGTGGATGCGGGCGGTAGGGCTGGGCAGGTGGATGCGGACGGTAGAGGTTTGGGAGGCGGGTGGACTGGCAGGGGACAGCGAACGGGTGGAGGTTGGGAGGCGGGTGGACTGGCAGGGGACAGCAGGTGGAGGCGAATTGGGAAGTGGACAAGGTCAGGCATAGGGTTCTCTTTTTTTTCAAAAGTAAAAAAAATTAATAGAAGAGGAAGAAGCAGATGTGAACGAACCAGAAGAGTTAGAATGCAAACGAAATGGATCAGGGATCCAAGCTTAGTTTATATAAAACCATACAGAAATTGAAAAGCCTTTACTGTTTGCATCGGTATTACCAAAGCCTGTTGGGTTTCCTAGAGGAGCTACTGACCAGAAAATGCCTCGTATTCCACCCAGTAAAGCATAATAGACACTGGGTTTAATAGTGTAACGGACAGGTTTCAAATTGTTAACCAATTTGTATCTTCCAACTCCGAACTCCGAATGACACTAATAAATATACCATTTTGATCAGCGCGACGAGGCGAATACAATGGCATATAGATATCAGTGGTACGATTTGAATTATAAAATTTTAAGTTTTCTATTATAGAAAATGCAGCAAAAATGCTGAAGAATAAGATCGACGGAGCTGAAGATGTCCGAATTTTGAAAAACGAAAAATGACGCCTTGGTCAGAAGATGGTTTAGAATTTTTCTATGTAAAAATATTCCGGTTCAGAAGATAAAAAATTTTGCGTTTAAAATGAACTGATGTGAAATAAATGCGAACGTAATTTACTGCGGTATTTTCCGACGAAACTTTTCACATATCTATAACCATCTAGGCGCAATTTATAAACAAAGTTTGGACGCTGAATGAAATCGTATGAAAGTTCCATATTTTATATTAAAATAATGGATACAAAATTTTAAAATTGGGTCAGAATTTCAGGGTCATTACAATAATGAAGATAATATAAGTTTTAAAATTGAATTTAAAAGTGATATGTTCAATTTTAAAAATAGTTTGTTAAAATTGACATTTAAAAACAGCCTTCAAAGGCACAGTCTCGGAATTCGACGAAACAAGTTCCATTGGATCCGTAATATTGTATTATTATCGGATTTCAAATTTCGTAGCTTTTGGAGTTATCGTTTAGCCGTACGAGATATAAACACGCTGGAATCTATGTCGAAAACTTAATATAATAATTGGGTCCAAAAGGCTATCTTCTCCATACGATCGAATTCGGACTCTAAACCTTTTCCATTGCGTTTGGAATAACGGTATAAGATTATAAACACCTAGTGGCATGCCTCGAGTGGGGTTCAAAATTTTAAGCTACGAGAATCGAGATAATTTGAAAATTTATTTAATATATATATTTCTTTCCCTACTTCAAATCTGTCTTCTCCATCCATCAGCTGACTTTTTCCACTAGCTCATGTAACCGTTCAAATCACGTCTCTTACCTCTTTTCCATTTTAAATCATGCTGCCCCTTATCTTACTTGTGAAGTTCAAACCGAGGAAAAGAAAAAATGAGTACGTATGAAATTCTCGTTCAAATCGAGTTTCCCCCCTTCTCCTTTCTATTCGAAATGAAATTCGATTTCATTCAAAATCTTTTTAAAAACAAAAAGGGGATATGAAATCACGTCTCCTCCTTTTGCAGTCAAATTCGAAAATTTAAGCTTCGTATAAAAAAAAGAAAACGATGAAATCGCGAAGGTGGAGGCGCGATTGACAGGGCACGTGAAGGCAGGGGAGGGAGTCGTGATCGATGGAAGTGTGTACGCGCGGAGATGGAGGCGTTCACGCATGGAGGCGGCAAGGGGGTATTGTTCTCGATTTTAGGTATTCGAAGGAGGAGAGGAGGGTATTGTCAGGCGTTGGTTAGGGTCGTTTTGAGATGTCGTGATTTCGGGAATGGGAGGACGAATCAAAGTGAGAGCTTTATGGTTGGCCACGTGCACCTTGGCCATGGAAGAGTCTAGGCGGTGGTGACATGGGCTGAAGATGGCTGTGGTATGCAGTAGAGGTGTTCAACGATTTGGGATGCATGACTCTTCATTTGCAGTTATGACCAGGAGGGTTGTGGCATACTGGACGAACAAGGCTTGGTACTGATGGGGTGAAGTGGAATGGCAGTTCTAAGCAGGCATAGGAGGATAGGTCATTGTAATGATGACAGTTATGGTGCTTTGTGCTATTCAATCTATGCTGGAGCATAGCAGTTATGAAGATGATGCAGTTAAGAAGTGGTGAGAGGTTAATTTGAATTTTTTAGTTAAGTTAATTAAGATTTTAATTTAAATAGGGTTAATTTACCGTTAACAATTTCAATTAATCAAAATAATTTTATTGAATTAGAAGGGTTCTTATAAAATGGTATAACATTGTTACGAGGTACAAAAATCATGGAAACAAGATGAGTTGTATTCGTAGATGAAAGATATACAAACTGAAATGTAAAAAAAATCTGGATGTTGGCCAATTTAAAATATCAAGGTGAGAAAATTCTCACTCATTTGGAATTTTTGAATTTAATTTTTAAATAGTTAAAATTAAATATTGGCTGCTTGATTTAATTTAGAAATTATTATTTGTGAATGATATTATATATATATTAGTATTTGGAGTGATATTCCCGCACATTGTAGCGGAGGAGACCCTATGCGCCCCGCATAATAATGGACGACCCTATATACTGCGATATCCCCCTCGAAGTGGGATTGGTACTTTTATTGTTGTCTAACATATGTGGATGCAGGGAAAACAGGTTGGAGGGATCCAACTGGATTTCTCAAATATGTTATTGTTTTTCACATATATAAAATACTGGATTATTGTGTTGTAAATTTTTAAAGGTTATAATGGCATGAAAATAAATTTTGGGTATTTTAAATACCATAAATATTGTTTTAAATTTTAAGGAATTAAAAAGACATTTTTAATATAAAAATTTGTATAATGAAATTTGGATTATTTAAAAGAGATTGGTTTGAATAAGAATGGTGAATTTTTGATCGTATTTAATAATGTGGCAAAATATTTTAAATAGAGAGTTTAAAATAAATTATATAAAGGAATTTTTAAAGACTGGATATAAAAATGATAATCACGGAAAAAGGGTTGAAATCGATATTGAAAATAGATTGGCAAAAGTAAATGGATTTTTACAGGAATTGAATTTATAAAATGGAATTTTATACATGAGATTATTTTTAGTGGAACTCAAAAAGAGTTATAAAAATTTATAAACAGAGTTTATAAATAAAAGGGGAGTGATATTGGATGATAATTTTGGAATATAAATTTATGGGGAGAATTTATATTGGAATATGGAAATAGGGTGAGAAAAATGGTAGATACTAATTTAAAGTGAAGATGGTTAAGGAGACTTGAATGGGAGTGATGTGATGGAAATCGAGAGGGGTTATAAATTGAAAATTTCGTTATTCAGATTTGAAAAATATATTTTAACAATAAGTTAAGTTTTAAATTTTAAAAAGGAAATTTTTATTTATTAAACTATGAAAATTTTAAGGTTAGTTAGTATTGAATATTTCAGAAGTTAATTTTTAAATACTTAATAATTATTTTAATGAAAATCTAAATTTTCAAAACCCGCTTTGAAAGTAATGTCATAAAATGTATTTCAATATTTTAAATAATTATTTGAATATCCCTTAAAAATAAATTTTTATTATTTTCTTTAAAATACTTATATATATATATATAGAGTTTTGAAATGTTTTAAAATTTATTTATAATCCTTCTCGTAAGCCTGAAAATGGGGTTATTCCGTAAATATGATTTATAAGAAAATTCTTAAATGGAATTGGGAAGAAAAGTAAGAAAATTTCTGAAGATGTTAAATAAAAGTGAACTTCGAAGAATGAAAATAGAATTCATAATGAAGTACAAAGGGAATGGAGTTTATAAGCAAGTATGGTTGGTTTTGAAAATATTAAGGGAATTAGTTAAGGAATTCTGGAATTTATAGAATTCGTGTAAAACGGGTTGGGAAATTTACAAATAAGATTGTAAATGATTTTGAGAAAGAGAAATAGGAAATAAAAGGAGTATTTCCTAAGAGTTGAATATAAAATGATGTAAAGAAAATATTCTAAGTATTGGGAAGGGTTGGAAATGTTCCGTGAAAATAATAAGGATTTGAAAACTGTTTTCAAATGTTGAGGAACTAAAAGTAAAATCTTATAAAGATATTTTGAGATAAATTTTTGAAAATTTATAATAAGGCCTAATGATTGTTCATGGATGTGTATTGATAGTTAAACAACCGACTATCAATTTTGGCCAATTTTCGTTAATCGTTTCGAAGAGACCGGGATCAGATTTAATTATCCAAAAACTACTTCGATCTGTCCAGACACAGGACAACTTGTATGGACGAATGCTATCAGAACATCGTCATTAGAGGACGATGAGCATTCTAAGTAAAATTTTGTTCTTAAAAGGTAACGCTTAGCCTCGAGCCTCATCAACCGGGAATGACTAAAGCAGGGGAGATGCAGCAAGGCTAAGTGGGTCGCAACCAAGTAGGGTATGTTATCACCTTTCTAGATGTCCTCGGAATCCTTATTTATCTTATATATGGTACACATGAAAGAAGAAGCGCTCGACGGTAAGGGTGGGAACACCCGGGGTGATAACATATTCGGTCTATCTAGGTTAGGGGTAAGTCGGACTTGTGTAGCAGGGGGTCCCGGCGTGGTCCTCGGTACATGGTTCTAGAGGTGTACTGTGGAGGGCAGTACCCCAGTGGCCCAGTCATTCATTGGAATCCATTCTCCAATACGAGCTTACGGTTCATTTTGTAGAGCCTAGTATGCTGGAATTTAATTAATGTAACAATTTCAGCTATTTGAATAAGTATTATATTTAGACACTATTATAATATCACTAGATTTACTATAAAGTGTTTTGCTTATCGTAAGGGAAAAACCCGTCGTGTTTATTTGTGACGTGGTCTTACGAGATACCTTTGTTTTTTTCAAAGGTTTTTGAAAAGTTAATAATTCAAATTGAGTGTGTTTTCTCACGCTGGTTTTCCAAACCTACTCGGGTGTTATTTAATTATAGTGCTCGGGTCAGACCGAGCATTACAGATTTAGGATAGGATGCTATGGAGCTCAAGGAAACGAGTTGGATGGCAAGGCGTACTTCCGTACTTGATTATTATTCCGCTGAATAAGGACAAGTTATTAAACTGTCCAGATTTAAATTGTTGTACTCTGATAGTGGTATATATATATTAACAGTACAGTTCTTGTATTTAAAACAGATTACTATATATTATACTTTGTTCCTCTGCGATTATGAGATTCTGTTCTTTTTTTCTATCGTTTTCTTCTTCACCCCTAATGCACTGGTATTTCCGGCACTCAACTGCTCGGCATTTTATACAGTGGACGTATTGATGTCAATTTTCGAGGGTCGAAAATCCAGGATCGTTACAAAACGCAAAACTGGAACCACCACCGAGCATACCAAATCACCTTGCCTCGCCGCCACCATATACCATCCATTACCAAACTTCATCCACGACATCGCATTTACCTTCGCCACCTTTCCCCCCCTGCGTGCATGTCTCTCTCGTCCCTTCATCACCGCCATTGTCTCAAACCCGAAACCCAACCAAAACAAACATTGGAACCCTAGATAATCCTCATCTGATCTATCCACCCCATTGAAAATCCTCGCACCGTTTTTCTCGAATGCGCCACCACCTAAGCCACCTCCATGCTGAACTCAACGCCACGAAATCGACCTTGTCCCCTAAATTTGACAAAATCTCCAAAACTGATCATCTCCACCTTTCTCTTCCCACATGACCTTAAAAATCCTCAATCCACTTCCGAAAATCATGATTATCAATAGCGATCACGAACATGTGATCAAATGATTAAATTATGATAGTTGAATTTTGGTCTTGACTGACCTACTCATGGTTAAATATCATTTTCTTCCTCTCTACTCCATGTAACTCAATGAAATAAATTTTAAGATGTTATTCATTCATAAACAAACAATTTTGGTTTTGGTACCAGGTTGTAAAACTGAAAGGATGATGGTTTAGTGACCTTTAAAGTTAAAGAGGCTTAGCTATTTAAAGAAAAAACAGCTACATGGAAGGTAGCACAGGGTTCTTGAGTTTAAGGTGGTACTGTCCATGTTGATCACATATATTCATACTTAAACTTACATAGTAGATGCATATACACATGACATAGATCCAAGATTTCACCCATAATCACAATTATATACTTATATATGTTATATCCAGTAAACAAGCTAAAATGTTTTACTCACTTGTAAAAATATATGAACACAATACTGTAAAATCTTCTCCAAGCTTGATGAATAACTCAATCTTCTTTTAATTTAAATGGCAGCACTTTGTTCTTTTTTCTTTTTTCTTTTTTCAATAGTATGGACAAGTAAATAGGACATGGCTATATATATAGATGAATGCAAGCATCACAGTACAAGCATAGGGTGGTTATGGGCACACTAAGGTGGCTGAAGAATTTGCTTAAAGGCTCTTTATTTCATATTTTTCTCTCTTTTTTCTTTGAATATGGGCTTATTTGATTAAATATGTTGATTTGATTTTATAAGTTGATTTGATTTTATAGGTCTGTTTGATTTTCTATGTGGGCTTGCTTTTATGTTTGCATGCTTGATAATAAGTTTTGTGTGCTCGACTTTGACGTTGTCATCGTGTAGCTTCCATGTATATGTATATAGCTTACATGTATACATATTTATTTTATCATATTTACATATACATATATATATATATACATATATATTTACATATTTACATATATATACATTTAGGTATATACATACTTATATTTTATCATAGGTTTGAAATTTTCCATCATGAAGCTTGTCTAAGTATCTATACATATATTTTCATCATAAATTTGAAATGGTGAAGTTTACATACATACATACATACATACATACATACATACATATATATAAATATAATTTATCATATTCAACAATTAGCATTTTAAAATTTTGTATACCTTTCAAAATTTATAAATTCAAATATCTCCAATATTAGAAAATTTATTTATTTGACTTATAAAAATTAATACTTCAATATTTAATATTAGTTAATTATTACAATAAGAGATGCTAAAAATCCGATTCGTTACTTGGCGTCTTAGACATAGATTTAGTGGGTATTAAGTTCAACATATGTGATGCAGTTTCCAATGCATATCCCCAATAGGATAGAGGCAACTCGACTTTACTCATCTTGGAATGAACCATATCTAATAAGATTTGGTTCCTTCATTTAGACACACCATTGTGTTGTGGAGTATAAGGTGGAGTGAAAAAAATTGAGTGAAAAAGATTAAATTTTGAATTTATATGATTTTTGCAAAGTTGGTATATGCAAACTGAGATTTACAAATCTGAACTGAAAATGGTTGTTAAAGAATATGAAATCTGTACCACTTGGTTAGGAATTTAACTTTGAAATTTTCTACATATAAAATAAACTGATATTCAAAGCTACTATAAAAAGTTTGAGTCACTTGCCTGAGTGCATTTACCTGAATGTTTTCCTGACCTTTATTCTGTTGTTTTCACTGTTTTCTTTTGTATACCTGAGAGATAATCCCATTATATTTTAACTACTGTTGGAGTTCTTGTCCAACATACTCTCCTCTTCGATCACATCGAAGGATTTTAATCATTTGGATCGTCTGATTTTCAACATCATTTTTATACTCCTTAATTTTTTGCAGTTATTGGATTTATTCTTTATAAGATACACATATCATAGTCTTGAGAAATCATCTGTAAAGGTAAAATAAGAGCTATTATCTTTGGTTACTATAGACATTGGACCACATACATTACTATGCACTAGTTCTAATAGTTCATGAACTCTTTCATTTACCCCAATGAAGGAATGTTTGGTCATTTTTCCTTTGAGACATGACTCATACGTGTTAAATGATTTAGAATCAATCGATGGTAGATAACCATCGATTTTCAGTTTGTGTAGTTGTTTCTTACTAATATGACCAAACCTACTATGCTAAAGATAATTATCATTTATATTATTATTAGAATTTGTAACCCCCCGTAATTTGGTGTTATTTATTTAATTAGTTAGTTAATTAATAAGGCCCTAAAAATGTTATTTGTGCAAACTATGGAACCTGACCATAAAACTTTTACCATTGTGTTTGTGGCGAAATTCTAAGAAACTTTCATATTTGGAGTTTTGCGATTGAAGACCAAACGAATAAGTTATGAATGAAAAATGACTCCGAAACGAAAATAATAAAAAAAGAAAAATTAAGGTTTATTAAATCATCGCCTGGCCCACAGGCGGACCTGTCATTGGGACTGGTCGACCCCTAGTGGTTGACCTATGCTAGATGTGTGGTCGACTAGTCGCCTTAAAGACGCTAGGGTTAGCCTAGGCCACAACGGCCCGTATTTAATATTTTAAATCCTACAGTTCTGGTTGATTCTAGCGCCTATAAATTCAGGCCCAGTCCTCCCTTTTCTTCTCTTATTTTTATGGAGGCATTAGCGAAGCTCTGCCATTTCTTCCTCTCTACTTTCTTTCTAAATTATAAAGATAAGATATTTATATTTATTAGTAATAGAAATCGGAGAAGATTGGAAATCTAATAAACATAAAGAGAGAAGAGAATCAGCCATATGCATATTTGAGGTAATTTATAAACTTATATACATTTTTATCCATTTTCTTTCCCTATCCCAAATCTCTACTCAGATCTGTGAATCTAATAAATGTATATGTGCTTTTATACATATCTCTTGGTTTAAAAAGGATTTGGATATGAATCAAAGGTTATACTTCATATCTAGAGATTTGGATCGTTTATAAAAGTTGAGTGGAAAATTTTATAGATTGTTATAATATAAAAATTATCGCGGTTGTATTTATTTGATTTTTATGCCTAATTAGATAGTTGTATATGAGCTGTAGGCAACGGATTGAATATGATCTAAATATAATAAATATCACCTGCATATTTTTGTTTATGAATTGATTTAGAATTATTTACAACCTGGCCAAGAAATTAGTCCCAAAAGTATGAATTTATAATATTGATTTGAATAAAATTTATTCCAGATCTGAAATTGATTGTATAATAATGTTATAAATTTGGGTTATTACAGTAATATTATTGGAATGTAAACTTTTCTATGTTTGGAATTGTTGAAATTTAGGTCCGCCTAATATTTGTAAATTAGTTTGATTTCTTTCCCTTTTAGAAAAATACAGCGTTCGATCTAACTAGGAATAGATGCAAATAGAAAGAGAAAGAGATGTATAAAGTATGAATTCATTGTGGTTTACAAAGTCTATTTCAGTAATAAAAAAATGATTATTCCTTCTAATTTCAAACCACGTAATCTTTTAAAGTTAAATATTTTGTTTTGGATTAATTTATGGAAATTATAGTGGATAATCTTTTTAGATATGATTCCAACAATTTAACATGGAAAAGAACATTCTAGTGAAGATATATAACTAGAACATATTTGATAAAAATAAATTTTTATAGTAATTTACTACGCTTATGTGAGAAATGCGGATTAAGGATCTTAAGGCTAGAATTAACACTAGAGGGGGGTGAATAGTGTTTTAAGAAATTTTTTAATCTTTTTGAGTTTATCTTAATTCGTTAACAATGTATACACTAATCAGACACAGATATGAACACAAAATCAAACACAAATGCAAATATAAAGTAAAAGCAGTAAAGGAAAGAAGACACCGGATATTATATTGGTTCGGAGTTACCCTACATCCAGTCCCGCAACACAAGTACAGATTTCCTTTCAAAAACAATTCTTACAAATACAACCCTCGGTTTCAAGGCTACGAGGTACACCCTCCAGAATCACAATCCTCTGGGTAGAGATACTTGATTTCCGGGGCAACAAGTTCACCCAATTGATTTCCAAGGCTACAATCACACCTTCTCTCGCTCAATTGATTACAAAAAGTCTATAACTCAGATTAGCACTTGGATCTTGTAGAGATAGTGGAGAGAATCAAAACCAGAAATTATCTAGTTAGATTCGATATTGATTTTGGCACAGTAATGGTGTAATTTGTAAATAAGAAAGTGGAGAAGAAGAAGAGAAGTTAAATCAGAGAAAAAGTGATAAAAATTCGTTGAAAACACCCTTTATTTATAGTAGATCAATAGCCATGTCCATTGGTGAAGGATGTGGCGAATAGACACTTCTTTTAAAAAACAATTTAACTATCACCATGTCGACAGGGGTACATGTGACCATGTTGACATGCCCTTGTATTTTTTGGTGATTTTTTTTCTTTGAAAATTATTTCTATATTATATTATACTTATATTTAAACTTTAAAATATACTTATATTTAGTTATAATACATAAATAACTATAGAGAACAATATTAAAAAATATATAATAATTTTCTATACTTTTATATTTAAATCTTAAGTATAAACAGCTAAATATATTAATATCAGAATTATAGTTTAAAAACTTAGGATAATAATTTAAAATCAAAGATATTTAAAATTAAGGATATTTAAAACTAAGGATATTTTTTAGGCTAAAATATATTGAAAAACCAGGACAGATGATTTTGGTTTTTAAACAGGAATATTTAAAATCATTTTGAAAAACAAGCTATATATTTTGAAAATCATTTTGAAATAAAAGTAAGTGGATACAAAACGATGTTCCACTAGATTTTTCGTAGGTTCCATCCTACTTAGGGTTCCATCCCTTTAACGAGCACGAAGTGGATTCCATTCCACGAATAAAATAGATTTTAAGATGTCAGTGCCTTTCTATGAGTTTTAACAATATTCCTAACTATATAACTTATCTTGGAAACTTGAACTCTTGAAATTCTTGATACTCATGAGTCTTGAATCCTTATATCTTCAATCTTTGATCTTGAATCTTTATACTGTACAGTTCTTCATTCTTTAGTACCTACAAACATATCTATATATATCTACACAATAATGTTAGTATTATATATTTTATAATCTAATTCTAAGTAAAGTTGTTGTCATCAAAACCAACTCCTCAGGGACTAACAATCTCCCCCTTTTTGATGATGACAACCTTTGTTTATAAAATATCACTTCTATCCTAATACTTCTAATAACTCCCCCTTAATCTATGCCTAACTATCCTATTTTATACTTCTCCCCCTTTGTCATCAACAAAAACCATGTAACTCCCTAATACTATATAACTCTCTATATAACTCTATATAACTCTATATAACTCCCCCTGAAACTAAGACTACATTACTTATGATTATAATGATTGTGTTATCATACATAATCAATACTTAACTTTAAACTAAACTCTTAATAACTACTTTTCCTAACTACTAAACTATTTATTCAAAAGATAAGAGAATATACGAATAAGAGAACACAATTTATTTATTCATAATGGAGTTTTTATATAAAAATAGATAGTTAAACTAATAATCATGATAACTTAAAAGATCGTATATTATTAAAACTAATCATATGTATGTTATATTTTACATACATAATATCAATCCATACTAAGTCAAATTCAAGCAAATCAAACCAAATCCTAATTAAGCAAGCAAACAAATAAAAATTAAACAAAATTAATCAAATATTATGAGGAACATCAACCCATCCTTCTTCTCCAAAGATAGGGTCTTGTTTGATGGCATCCCAATTCTCATTATCAACAGAGAGAGAAATGGGAGGATGTGCTTCATTATCATCCTTGTGCAGGGAGGAAATCATC
This sequence comes from Allium fistulosum, assembly GCA_030737815.1. NCBI lineage: Eukaryota > Viridiplantae > Streptophyta > Magnoliopsida > Asparagales > Amaryllidaceae > Allium > Allium fistulosum. The sequence goes on along the minus strand of CM060907.1, from coordinate 511,478,473 downwards.
CATCGAATTGCTTCGAAATGCCTTTCTTGCTCCTTGATCATCTGCATTTGACTCAATTCTAAGTGACACTGATTATGGAGAATGATAGAGAGAATATTCTTGAAGGATTTAAGAGTTTCTTCAAGATTTTCAGATAAATTGTGAATAGGATCAGCCATTTTTGTGAAAAAGAGAAGAAATATAGATAGAATAGATAAGTAATGATTTTGAGTAAAGATTTCTGGAAGAGAACAGGTATTTATAGGTGAAAATTTCGTTTGAAATGAATAGATACAAGTTAGTTATTTAAAATTCAAAAATTAAAATGAAAAGACACTTCATATTTTAAGCATGTCGACAGGGTGCCTTTCGGGGTTGTCGACAGGGTCATCTGTGTTTTGAAGACTTGTTTTTAATTTTGAATAAATGTGTATATATATATATATATTTATATATATCATAATAACAGTTATTCTAGAGATGAAATAATCTAGACAACAGAAAGAACTTCAACATTAATTCAAACTGGAATGATACATGGATTAAACAACATGAAATACAATAACATTCAAACTTAAAACAAACTTAAACAACTACGACAGGGTATGAAAAGATAGATCTAATTGGAGGATGATGAGGATGATGAAAGGTTAAACTTCTTGCTGACTTTTGAGAAGAACTTGTTCATCTTAGAAGACATTTTATCCAACTTTTTACTAACGGATCTCTTAAGTGTCCGTTGATTTTCCACAATTATCTTTTGGTTTTGGATAATCATCTTGTTGGTTGGTTTGGAGGTGTAATCAATACTTTCAAGAGATGTTTCACCTTCCTCTTCTTCTTCTTGAATATCCATTTCATCCCCTTCTTCTTCTTCTTCGTCCTCTCCTTCTTCCATTTCTTCGTGAGCTAAACGCTCTTCCTTTTCCACAAGGGATTCATAAGGTTGAAAGATGTATGGAATTTTAATAAGTGAGATATTGGAATGATTGAAAACTTTTCTAGAAATGAATTCCTCTCCTTTCAAATTCACTCCAAAATAGTTGAAAATTCTAGTAAGGTAAATTCCATGATATAAAATCTTTTCTCCCATTTCCAAGTTTTTAGGCCGAAATTCATCCAAAATAACTTGAGCCCAATTAATATCATAGTTTCCAAAAAGAGCGAAAAGGGCTTTACAAATTTTTGAAGTAGGATTATTAAAACTTCCCGATCTCGGGGTCAAACTGTGTTGCAAAAGAAGGCTCACAATTTTTGCTTTTGGATGAAAATTGCGGTTTATAAAATCAAAGTTTTCATCACTTTCAAAAATATGGTGGAAAGTCTCACGATCACTTTCATTAAAATTGAAATTTGAAAGATCCATACCCGTACACTTACAATTTAGAATCGCTCCCAAAACATCATAATTTAAAACAATTTGAGTACCTTTTACACTACTCCAAATTTCATCATCATTTCCTTGATAAAAGCCACGATTAAGATTTGCATAAAACATTTTCACAAGATTTGGGAAGCATAAAAAATCATTTTGAGAATCGTCAACAAGACTTAAAATGTTGTTGCTAACACAAAGAGAATCGATTTCATAAGAAGCGAAATCGCGGAAAATTGCAAACTTTCCGGGATGAACTTCTCCATAATTAGCATAACCAATATAGGCTTTGATTGCTTCCGGATCATAAAAGAGATGATCTTTTAAGGTTTTGGAAAGTCTCATAGTTGATGGAGTACTTGAGGAGGCCATTGATGTAGAGAGAAAAGAGCTTGAGTTATGAAGAAAGAGTTTGAATTTGAAAAGTTAAGTGAAAAGATGAGATAAATGATAGTAAATAAATAGAAATTAAATGGACAGTTTCTCTGGTCAATAAGTGTCCTTTCAGAGTCTCGAATGGTGTGAGAGAGTGAAGGAAAATACAAGCATTTGAATTTCAAATTTTCTATACCATGTCGACAGGTAGGGATGGACCCATGTCGACAGGTATCCGTAAGTTTTGATGACTAGATACTTTTATATAATGTAATATTTATATATATATATCTATTATTTTAATGTCTATATAATATCTGGAATATTACTAAGACTCATAAAATATTATAAAATTATTAAAAATAAAAATAATAATAAAATAATAAAATTTTTAAAATTCAAACGACACATCAATTCAAAAACAACCGATCAATTAATCAATTCAAAAACAACCAATCAATCAATCAATTCAAGAATGCAATTTCAGCCAATGTATTGTAAACGTGTACCTTTTTCAGAGTCTGTGTCTTTGGTATCGACTAAATCGAGAATTGTTGTAAAACACAGATTTGGATTATCTTTCTTCTGTTCATCGTTGCTGGAGGATGAGTCAGAGTCATCTAGAGTAGCAGTGAATGCACGTTTCCGTTTCTTTGCAGAATCATTGTTTGTAGGAGGGTTTTGCTTATCTGGATGCGGACAGTCTCTTTTGATATGACCTGGTTCGTCACAATTGAAGCATTTGATAAATTTTGGTACTGTAGTCTGATTACCGAAATTCTTAAAGTTGTTTCTCTTGGTACTATTCAATTTTCTGTACTTCAGGAATTTCCGAAAATTCTTGGTCATAAATGCTATCTCTTCATCATTATCACTGTTTGAGTCTGATTCATCGATTAATGCATTGAATGCCATTGACTTCTTTTCTGATGCTTTGCTTTCTCTTCTCCCGATCATTTGAACTTCAAACGACATTAGATTTCCAATCAATTCTTCTATCTTTAAAGTACTGATGGCATTTGCCTCTTCAATTGCAAGTGTCTTTTGATCCCATTCTGGAGTGAGAGAATCTAAATTTTTTCTGACTTGATCTTCTTTCGAAAATTCCTTTCCCAAAGATATTAAAGAATGCATAATATCTTGAAATCGACTATACATATCTGAAATAGACTCATTAGTATTCATTTTAAATAACTGAAACTGATTTGTGAGCATGGAAATTTTTGTCTATTTAACTTTGCTTGTTCCTTCATGAGTTACTTGCAAAGTTTTCCAGATTTCATATGCAGACTTACAAACTGACACTCTATTAAATTCATTTCTTCCAAGTGAATAAAACAGAATATTCATTGCTTTAGAATTATTTTGTGCAACAATCTTTTGCTCAGAGGTCCACTATGCAAAATTAGTTGTGGGTTCAGAATATTCAGTTTGTGTGATATTCCAAGTATCTAATCCTACATATTGTAAATATATTTTCATCCTACATTCCCAATATGCATAGTTACTTCCATCAAAAAGTGGTGGTCTGGCAGTAGACTGACCTTCTACAAATGAACTAGTGTTGGTGGTAATAGCAGTACTAGTGTTAGTAGCCATTTTGAAATTTTTCAAAATTCAGATAATGAAACTTTTGAAAACAAAGCTTTGATACCAAATGTGAGAAATGCAGATTAAGGATCTTAAGGCTAGAATTAACACTAGAGGGGGGGTGAATAGTGTTGTAAGAAATTTGTTAATCTTTTTGAGTTTATCTTAATTTGTTAACAATGTATACACTAATCAGACACAGATATGAACACAAAATCAAACACAAATGCAAATATAAAGTAAAAGCAGTAAAGGAAAGAACACACCGGATATTATATTGGTTCGGAGTTACCCTACATCCAGTCCCGCAACACAAGTACGGATTTCCTTTCAAAAACAATTCTTACAAATACAACCCTCGGTTTCATGGCTACGAGGTACACCCTCTAGAATCACAATCCTCTAGGTAGAGATACTTGATTTCCGGGGCAACAAGTTCATCCAATTGATTTCCAGGGCTACAATCACACCTTCTCTCGCTCAATTGATTACAAAAAGTCTATAACTCAGATTAGCACTTGGATCTTGTAGAGATAGTGGAGAGAATCAAAACTAGAAATTATCTAGTTAGATTCGATATTGATTTTGGCAGAGTAATGGTGTAATTTGCAAATAAGAAAGTGGAGAAGAAGAAGAGAAGTTAAATCAGAGAAAAAGTGATTAAAATTCGTTGAAAACACCCTTTATTTATAGTAGATCAATAGCCATGTCCATTGGTGAAGGGATGTGGCGAATAGACACTTCTTTTAAAAAATAATTTAACTGTCACCATGTCGACAGGGGTACATGTGACCATGTCGACATGCCCTTGTATTTTTTGGTGATTTGTTTTTCTTTGAAAATAATTTCTATATTATATTATACTTATATTTAAACTTTAAAATATAGTTATATATAGTTATAATACATAAATAACTATAGAGAACAATATTAAAAAATATATAATAATTTTCTATACTTTTATATTTAAATCTTAAGTATAAACAGCTAAATATATTAATATCAGAATTATAGTTTCAAAACTTAGGATAATAATTTAAAATCAAAGATATTTAAAATTAAGGATATTTAAAACTAAGGATATTTTTTAGGCTAAAATATATTGAAAAACCAGGACAGATGATTTTGGTTTTTAAACAGGAATATTTAAAATCATTTTGAAAAACAAGCTATATATTTGAAAATCATTTTGAAATAAAAGTAAGTGGATACAAAACGATGTTCCACTAGATTTTTCGTAGGTTCCATCCTACTTACGGTTCCATCCCTTTAACGAGCACGAAGTGGATTCCATTCCACGAATAAAATAGATTTTAAGATGTCAGTGCCTTTTTATGAGTTTTAACAATATTCCTAACTATATAACTTATCTTGGAAACTTGAACTCTTGAAATTCTTGATAATCATGAGTCTTGAATCTTGATATCTTCAATCTTTGATCTTGAATCTTTATACTGTACAGTTCTTCATTCTTTTGTACCTGCAAATATATATATATATATATATATATATATATATCTACACAATAATGTTAGTATTATATATTTTATAATCTAATTCTAAGTAAGGTTGTTGTCATCAAAACCAACTCCTTAGGGACTAACAGCTTATAATAATTAAATAAAAAACTGATAACTACGCTTGCACGTAATATTCACGTTTAAGATAACTAACTAATGGGAAAGTAATTTAAAAGGTTGTAACTCCAATAAATGGTAATAAATATGCGAGTTGCAATAATTTGATAGGGTAAATGGATCAAGGGGATCGATAAAAATGGAATAGATATAAAAGGTTACTAATCTGAAATTAGTAATCATACATAAATGTCTTAGGAAATGTCAGTTAGGATTTCATGAACAAATTGACATTTATTCGTATTAAACAGGGATTTATGGGAATATAAATATTTAAGATAAACCTTACTACCTTAAATAAAAATGGGAATTAGTAAGCTAAGTCCAATGTCTACCTATGATAATATAAGTAAAGACTTAGGATGGTTAATTGGACTTAGTGGGTTAGTGATGCGAGGTCAGTAGAGTCACTTGGCAGAAGACTGCCCTTCACTTTGAGGCTACCAATAGTTGGGTGTACTAACTAATAATTTGAAATACACTAATCCTAGGACCCATGACGATGTGAGAGATTAGGCATGCTTTCTTAATTGGAAAGTATTAAATGGTCTAAATTTACAATTAGGAGCAATGAGGTATATCTCCATAGGGGTTCGCTTTTGGTTTAAGGTCTTAAGTGGCTGAAGGGTCTGCCTCTCTCCTAAATGGAAGTATTAGGTAACTTAGTGAGATTCCAAATAAATAAATAGGGATGTCTCTAAAAAGGGTTTACTTTAGTGTTGAGGTCTTAAGTGGCTGAAGGGTCCACCTCCCTATTGAAAGAAGTAACCTAATGAGATTCAGTATTGATAATTAAAGAGTGATAGTGGATATCTCGGGAAGGTTTCACTACAGGTTTAGGGTCTTAAGTGACTGAAGGGTTCGCCTCTTTTCTATTAAAGCAGTATTAAGTAGCCCATTGAGATTTCCAGGAAATATCAGTTAGATAGTACCATTGAGTAGTCCGCCTTGGGAATAGGTCTTAAATGATGGGGTCTACCTTAATTAAGGTCTTAAATGACCAGAGTTTGCTTATTTTTCAATAAAACGTATTAAGTGGCTTGGGTATAGTCTCTTACATTACTAAGGCAATAATAACAATAATATCATTTAGAAGCATGTCTTGGGGTAGGTCTTAAATGATGGGCTCTGCCTTAATTAAGGTCTTAAATGACCAAAGTCTTCCTATTTTCCAATAAAAGGTATTAAGTGGCTTGGGTACTGTTTATTACATGGCTACAATTTTATCGGCGTTAAATGTGGTAATAGTTGGACATTGAATGCTGAAAGCTTAACTTCCTTTCAATCTCTGATAATGCTCATGCTTGTTTGTAGGTACCAAGTACATCGATCTATGCTTTAATGAACTTGGGTTTCGATTTTTGTTGAAATTTAGGTCCATTAAGGTTCTAGTTGTTACATTTAATTTAAAAGACTAGGTTAGTAGATTAGCGGAATTAGAATAAATTGAGAGAAAGTATTCGTACTTTCCTCTCTAGTAATATTATATTCTTATGTTAGATTATAAGGTTCTGACTATAGAAGTAGTTATATTTCCACTCTGAAGGAACAGGCAAAGCAATTATGGGTTGAAAATACCTTAGAGTTAAGATTTTCACGCTGACTCTGAAGTACCTTATGGAGTGCTATCAATGCGTAAAGCGCTGTTGGTGAATATCATGCGTATGACATATAGCCGAATCTCGAAGACTAGAGGTGTTCGACTTGATGGTTGAGTTTCTAGCTACCTTGTGATTTTAGATTTTGAGTTCTAGTCGAAGACACACATTTATTATAAATGGGAGGGAAATTAGAGTTTGTATGTCGCTATTGTTCGGAAGTAAGTTTTACTAGGGTGCATTCATTGACCACCTCTTTAATGGAAAATCGGATTTTTATTTGAATAATTAATGTCATTTCCTAGTCTAAACCTATGAGAGAATTTTTATAAGTATATTTTGGAAATGTCTTAAAATTTGGAAAAAGGGTTTTCAAAGGATTTCTTCTCGCAAAGATTTATTTTGGAAATTTTGTTCGGGAAAGTTTTGAAATTCTAATTTTCAAAGAAACATGTATATGAATAATTGGTCATGTTAAGAAATTCTTAGTTTATAAAAGATTAATTTTTGAAATCCTTAAATATTGGTATGTATATATTAGTAAAGGCTTGATTTTGGTTTTTGCAAGTAAATAGTTTTCCAATTTGGAGAATTTGTGTTTTAAAAAGGATTTTAGAGACCCTAATATATATATATATATATAATTTTGACCTTTATGAGATGTTTTGGTATGAAGTAGTTTCTATTATTTTGAAATAAATGTAAAGGAGCATATATTAAGCTCAGTGATTTTTCGGTTTATAAAATCGAGGTTTTTATATTTTCTCTCTTTATGGTACGTACAAAATAGGAATGACACTCAATTTTATTGGGGTATGTAGTTTGAAGTGTTGTTTTACCCACTAGCTATTGGAAGAAATATTTCCATGCGAAGTAGGAAGGAAATAACAGCTGGAATATTTTTGGGTTTTTGGAAGTGTCGTTCGCTACAATAGTTTTGTTGAGGCTATTGTAATCTTGCCAAGGAAGGATTTACACGGTAGGGTGGATACCGTTGTGGGGAAGGTAGAATTTTTCTGGATCGGTGAAGCTAAGATGGTTTGTGGGAAGGTCATGAGAATATTAATTAATTTAAATGACTCTATTGGGTCCAAGTTCAGGCCACGCCCAAATCTGGGCTAGTGCTCGACCAAGCGGTCGACCGGTTAACCTAATAGCAATCGACCACTCGTGGAATTTAGGCCGAACCCCAACGCGACTATAACTCACATGCAAACCATCAGCCGTCGCACTCCCCTCACTCTCTTCCTCCTCTCCATTTTCAATCGAAACTCATTTCCACCATCCCTTCCTCCACAAAACTAAAGCCTCTGTCATCTATTCCTCCACCAACCGACACAAAAATCCTTGCACGTCAGATCTTGCCCCACCACCACTACGAATCTAAACCCTTTTCAACTTTTTCCAACCTCATCTCAGCCCATGGCACTGCCACGCACCGACAGCTCTTTCACTCGTCATCCTAGCCTCACTCAACAAGAAGTCGCTTAGCTTAACCGAAGCGAGCGAAAGATTGCCACTTATCTTAGAACGACGAACTTTGATTGTTTCCATGGGCGACTAGTAAAATTTGGAGGTTTCACATCACTTGGGATTGAATAGCTTTTCATCGCGCCAGGAATTTGCAGCGATCCTCCGCTTTGAGACTTATGAGCAGGAATATTACCCGCCCTGCGTCCATCTTTCCGATGCACAGATGGTGCATAATTTTGATTATGGTAACAACTATATCAATTCCGAGCCAAAAGGAGCTCAGATCGAGATGACAGATGATGATCTCGTGGGGATTTTGGAGATATCTACAGTAGGCACAGATTTGGATGACATAGAGATGACCGATCCTGAGATTCTATTACGGATTATTTTTGGAAATGTCAGTGATTGGAAGACCAACAATTTGCGACCGATTTCCCGTCTCGTCGTGCACATCATTCAGCATAACATTATTCTGAAGACATGAAGCCTCGACTAGATCTATACCTTAGTGCAGAGAGCTTCCTATGCTATAATTAGCGGCATAGCCATCAATTGGGCTTGTGTTTTGATGCTTCATATGGTCGATCGGGAAGTTTGTAACCCGAGGACCCACTTTCCATTTTTCCACTGCTCACTCAAGTGTTTAGGCATTACAAGATAATTTGAGCGGAGAGCAAGTAGTGAGGAAGGTCCCTTCCGCCATCGACCATACCACCATTAAGAGGATGGATATTGTAACGACTCGTAAATTCGAACAAAATTTTAAAATATTAATTTTAATTGTTGAATAAAATATGGTTAGAAATAAAGAATTTTCAATTAATACTGTAAAAATAATAATAATAAAACACGATCTTAGATAAAATTCTAAAACAACTAATCTTTAATGAAATGGGAGGTGGTAACGCGTATTAGAATATAATTTAACAATATTGATTGAAAGTAATTGACAACTGTATTAATGCAATTTCAATCAACTGTAATAATAAATGTTACTAAAGAATGGGATAAACAATATTCTAAATATGTTAGCATACAATAAGAAAACAATTATTTGGTAAGTAGATTTATACTCCTTGTGTAAACAATAAATTAATAGATATGAATTACTAAGTTGTAACAATTGATTTATTTCTCATCCCATTGATTAATCCGCTTTGGAATTTATTTTGTAATCAATGTAATTAAATGTAATTGAAATCTTTCAAATAAAAGAAAAGAGAACATTAATTGTAATTAAGGGACGTAATAATAGAAATGTATGTTTGAATTAAAATAAAAGAGAAAGTCAAGGAAATAAAAAGGAAACATATGTTTTAATTGAAAGAGAAATTTGATGCAATATAAAGGACATGTAAATAGAAATAAAAGGATAAAACTTCGTTTGAATTATTTAATGAAAATAAAATGAATAGTGTGTAACCAACATTCAATTGGAAATTTTATATTGAATTAATTGGAATTAAATCTTTTAATTAAGGTAAAGAGTAATAGATGGTAATTGATTCAGTCAAGAACAAGCAACATATGTTGAATTGAATAAAATGAACATTTGAATAAAGACAAACCAATGTTAATAAAATGAAGATTCAATCCAGTCAATTTTAAAATATATTATTATTTGAATTTAAATAAAATTTAAAGGTTAAATTAAAGAATTTTTTTTGGAATATTGAGTAATATATTTTTCCAAAGTTAATGAAATGGAAAATTTTCTAAAATTTTAAATTTTTGTCAAACTTAGTCAAAATTTGACATTTGGTTGAAAATTTTAAATTTGAATTTTAAAATTTCATTCTTTTTATATGATACTATAGACTGAATGTTGATCTTCTCTCCACTTTTCGTTTCGTCGAAATCAAATTTCTATTGCTCTAAATATTTAAATTTCTGAAAAACTGACATAAGTTTGTAGTGTTTCGTTGTGAAATTTGGCTAAGTCATAATGAGTTTGTTTGGTCTAATGGGCCTTGGTTAACCAAGAGACTCTAACCATACCAAGAGTCTTGTGTCTATTCCTATGCCTACGACCATTTGTTTCCTTCTGACTAACTTGTATGTACATAATTTTTCTCTTCAAAAAACTTTCTCAACACACTTCCTTCTTCCTCTCCAAATTTACAGAGAGTTTTAGATCTCAAATCTCCAAAACTTCACAAATCAAGACTCTTTCCTCCACTCCTTCAATCCTTCCTTCCTCCTCCTTGTGCCACCCTCTCTTCCACCATCCAAGCCCTCATCTCATCCTCCTTATTTCGGCCACCAATCACCACCCAAAGGCAAAACCCTACCCCTCTTTTCCTACCCTAGGCCGAGCCCTCTTTGTCTCTTTTCTCTTCTATTTCATAAAAAATAACAAAGTTACAAATTTTATTTTGAAGATCCATTGATTCTAGCTTGCTTTGCTTTGGAATTAAGATTCAAATTCATAGCTTTATTTGTAAAATATTTCCTAGCCTCGAAAGGTGAGCTATTCACTCATGATTTATAATCTTATGCTAAGTGAATGAATATCAATTGATATGTTATTGAAATGTTGCAATAGTTAAGAAATTTTGCGTAGTTTGGTTATGATTTGATATGACATATGTTCACCTATGTTCCGTTATTATTTTGACATAATTATTGTTATTGATATTATGTTGTTTATTTATAAAAAAATAGATGTGATGATATGGTTATTAATATGCTTCATGATGTTAATATTAAATTGCTATGTTGTAAAGAAAAAAAGGGAAAATGTTATATTAATTTAAAGGTTGACACTTTTGTGATGAAAATTGTCATTAGTATGTTATGTGAAATTTATGTGTGAAATGAAAAAAGAAAAGAAAAAAGAAAAGAAAAAAAAAAGAAAGAAAAAAAGAATAAAATTTATATGCATATATGTGTTATGTTGGAAATCACCTAAATTGCTATGTTAAAAGTGGTTGCATATTGGGTTATGTTATGGTAGGAATCTTATGTCACCTTCCATGTTAAATATGCATATATGCTATATTATGTAATTTGTATGTAATTATGTGTTATTGTATGTAATTGTTTATGTAAGCAATATGTTCTGTTATGTGATTCATTATGTAAGTTATGTGCCATCTTATGTAAAAAAAAAATTTTGAATAAGGGTTCAAACATTCTATTAGAAACCAAGTAAACAAAAGAATGTACAAAGTCCAACAATCAGCCAAATACAAACATAACCAGGCCTATCAAATACTGTATCTCAAAACAAGGCCCAAAACTAAAATGGAAAAACAAACAATTTCACCCGGAACCCGAATGAACCTTCCAGACGTCTCGGTAGGTTAAAAAAGGCAAGACGTCACTTGACTACTTCTTCATTTACTCCTCTCGAACGAAAGTAAAATAAAGCATCACTAATGGCGGCGAGGGAGATAAAAGACACTTCTCTAATCAGAAAAGACTTAAACTTTTCTGCTAGGCCAAGTCTAAACAAGAAGCAAACCAGGAAGCTTCTTTTCCTTGTATCAGATCCTCCACGAGAACAAGCAGCTACAGATAAGAGTCCAAAACCCGTAAAGATTATAACTTTTAGCTTTATAAAGATTCTAATATCAAATCTCGTTGTTTTAGGACTTAAGACTGAAAATGGAGACGAGTAACCATCATTGTCTCTAATTCCTTTGGTATCCAGAAGACACTGTCCTTAGATCTAACAGATCTAAGCCAGAGGAGACACTGTCTTCCATAAAGATGAAATCTTTAATCTTTGATCGCCAGAGAAGTCTCCGTCTTCCATAAAGAAAAAATCTTAGTACTTCAATAGCCAAAGAAGTCGCTGTCTTCCTAAGAAAATGAATTCTTCGTACTCAAAGATGACAGGTCCCCCTTGGGCTTCCTCACAAGCTAAGTCTCTGACTCCCCAGTGATTTTAATTAGTTTCTTTGAACAGAAACTAACTCAGTTTGTATTAAAATAGGACAAGACACCAGTCAAGGAGGCAGCGGATTTCTGTATTCTTATCACTTACAAACTAGGTCAAATAATATTGATAATTATAAATTAAAATGTAAGTTAAAAGAGAGGATGTAAGGTAAATGTAAAGATAATACAGGAAACAGTAAAACCTGAATCGAGACACAAGAAGGAAGCAGCGAGGAGAAACTATACATATGATCAATCCGATGAATCCCAGTTCAGCATAGGGAGGTAAATCCCCATTTCTTTGCTATTATATCTGTCATGCCATTAATGTGCTTATAATATTTAGATTTTACCATTCTGATATTCATAGTCTGGTAAATTTTTGAGCATAACTGCGAAGTATCATTGAATCTGTTATGAAATATCCTGTCATTTCTTTCTTTCCATAAGTGCCATATACAAACTGAGATAGAAAGTTGGAACAGATCTGAGTTTAGATTTTTAGATTTGGAGATACACAATTTTTTGCAAATCTTCCTTCAGAGTAAATGAGAACATACTTTTCGGCGAGCTGAAAATTTTTTTACAGTTCCAATACCAAACCTTTTCTGTATAATTACATTGAAAAAATAGGTGGTCTATATTTTCAATGTAATTATTACAAAAAATACATAAGGGGTCAACAAGAATCTGTTTTTGTAGTAATCGCTCTTTAGTTAGTAAATAGTCGTTAATGGCTTTAAAGAGGCATACCGCCATTTTTGGAACGTGGATTTTGTTCCAAACTAATGATGACCAGGTTTTAATTTCAAAACTGGATCTGATTGAGTTCCAGACATGTTTAAACTGATATTGACCGTCTTTAGAACATTTCCAAGACCAATAGTCCCACTCTCTATCTTTATGAATCTTGACACCTTCAATCTCCGCATGAATTTGAAAGAGAAAACTAAACGCATCCCACTTCCACTCGCCATTTTTAACAATCCTATCAAGAGTCAAATATTCCGTACCAGTTCTAAAAGCTGTATCTAATCCAATGCGTTCCATGATAGAACTTCCATTCAACCATGGGTCGTACCAAAGAGAAGTAGTTTTGCCGTCATAAATATTAAGAGAAAGGCATTTCAATGCTTCATGTCTGTTCTTCAAAATATATTTCCACACTCCCGAGTCGTCCAATCTCTAATTGATTTCCCAAAAGCTTTTATTACCAATATATTTACAATGTATGAGATCTGCCCAAATTCCTTCTACATTGAGGATTTTCCATATTAATTTGATGTGTAACGCTTGATTCAACTCTTCCAAATTTCTCAGACCCATTCCTCCTTCTTCTTTATGCTTACACAAAATTTCCCAGGGGATCTTACTACTACGACTTTTCCAAAGGAAATTAAGTATCAAATGTTTTATTTTATGAACCGTTGTTTTTGGGAGACAAAAGCATTGCATCCAGAATTGAATGATAGGGTAAATGGTAGATTTGATAAGTTCTAGTCTCCCAGCTAGGCTGAGCATTCTAGTTTCCCATCCTGCAAATCTTGTCTTGATCTTCTCTATCAATAGAGCACAATCCCTATCTCTCAAATTAGAACTAGACAAAGGGATTCCCAAGTATCTTATTGGAAGATCCGATTGTTGGATATTAAGTATAGAACAAATATCAGTGCAGTTGATTACCCCTTTACCAAAGAAAACATTAGATTTCTCACAGCTTAGTTCCAATCCGGTCACTCTCTTCATGTTTTGAAAAACATCGCTAATGGCAGTAGCATTAAGAACACTAGCTTTAGTAAAAATTATAATATCATCAGCGTAAATGATGTGAGTTAACTTGTTGTTAAAGTCTGTGATAGGAGAAATAAGACCATCCCTGACTTTACCATCCATCAGTAACGTAAAATATTCCATAACCAAAGAAAACAGAATAGGGGAAAGAGGTTCACCTTGTCTAAGACCATTTGAACTCTTGAAATAACCATGCGATTCCCCATTTGCAATAATGGAAAACACAGGAGTGGTAATGATATTTTCAATAATTTTCACCCATTTGTCTGGGAAACCCAAACTTATTAACATGTGTTTAAAAAAAGCTCGGTTAATCGAATCATAAGCCTTTTTCAAATCTACTTTGATACACATGTATTTGTTATCCTTTCTTCCAAGACCCCTAATAATTTCATGAGCAAACAAAATTCCATCCCCTATTGATCTACCTTTTATAAACGCCGTCTGATTAGGGGACACCAACTTATCCAAAAATGGAGCCAGTCTGTTACAAAGAGTCTTTGTAAAAACCTTATATAAAGTGTTACAACAGGCAATCGGTCTATAGTCTTGGATTCTAGTGGAATGATCTTTCTTAGGAATCAAATGCAAGAAAGTGTGGTTCCACTCTTTTATTATAGAACCCTTATGGAAAATGTCGTTCAAAGCTTTGAAAATTAAATCTTTCGAAAGATTCCAATGAGTTTTGAAAAACTTTGAATTAAATCCGTCTGGGCCTGGAGAAGTCGTATCTTTAATGTTCCATAAAGCAAATTTAATTTCTTCCAATGAAAGACCATCATTCAGGAAGTTCGCGCCATATTCAAAAATTATCGATTTATAAATAATTTTTGGAAACTGGTCAGTTAAAGGAAGATTGAAAACTTGTTTATAGTACTTAATGGCCGAATCAGCAAATTGTTCTTCCAAAATCTCCTTTTCATCAACTGTAATGTTGGTCAAACATTTTCTACTTCTTCTGCTAGACATTTTAGCATAAAAGAAAGCAGAAGCCTCATCACCCTTCAACAACCAATCACATTTAGCCTTTTGTTTAGTGTTCAGAAATTCTTTGTTGAGTGCCATCTCCAATTTAATTCTGGCATTTTGAAATTCCATAACTAGATTATGATCTTTAGAGTTTTCCAGAAGCTTTTGAAGTCTAGAACAGTTTTCTCTCTGGACATTAACCTCTATTTTGGTGTTCCGTAATTTAGCACTCCAAATCTTAAGCTCTTTCTTAATGTTCTTGAGAATAAATAAGATTTGAAATAGAGGTCGATCTTTCTGATCAGCTGACCATAATCTCTCAACCAATGGAAAGTATTGTTTACAAAGGGGCCAGTGGTTCATAAATCTAAAAGGTCTATTTTTTACTCTAGGCTTAGGAAAAAGAGAGACTAGAACGGCATTGTGGTCGCTCACAGAAGGAGGTAAGTATTCTACCGATAAATCTTGGAACATATTAATCCAGTCTAGGTTAGCGAAAACCCTGTCAATTCTAGAAAATATGTTTCGACTAGGGCCAGACCACCATGAAAATTCGTAACCTTTAATATTAATCTCTTTAAGGCCTGTGTCATTTGACATATCATCTAGTTCAAATAAGTTTCCAAATGGCACTGGGTTACCTCCCTTTCTTTCTGATGGACAACGGATACAATTGAAGTCCCCAAGAACCAACCATGGTCTATAAATGTTTATCGCATCTTCTTGTAAATTCTTCCACAATCTTTTCCTGAGATGAACAAAATTTTGAGCATAAACAAAAGTTAAATTGCATTTGAACTTCAATTTGTTAAACAATTCAATAGTAATATGTTGGTCACTCATACTAATTTAGTTGAAATCCCAAGAATTCCCATCAATTAGAACAAAAATTCTGCATTTATAATAGCATGAAACATTACTGATAACTTTCCATAAGTCCGACAAACCTCTTTCCAATCCTAAAAGTTCCGAACACAGCAGCTTATTTTCCAAAACACCAAAACAACTTATTTTAATATGTTGGCCATCTTATGTAAATTGTTATGTATGATTTTGTGTTATGTTTTTTATTTTATGTAAATCATGCTGCAAGTTCCCTTAGTTTTAGGAATTCCCTATGGGTTGAAATGATACATACCCAAATGATCTTTTAGGATAGGGAAAAATCGTTATGGGTTGAAATGATAAATCCAAACGATTTTTATTGATTTGGAAATTTGGGATTACAGGTTGAAATGATATATAACCGTAAATTTTAAATTATTGCGGATTAAAATGATAAATATCTGTATCACTTGACCATAGGATAGAAAACTATATATGGACACCGTTGGTCTATTTTTTTAAAGTGATTTTTGAAATTTTAGAAAGATGTGCTTGGTAAAAAAAGGATTTTTTTTTTAAAATTTAATATAAAGATTTTATTTTAAAACATATATGTAAAATTTAGATTTTAAAATTATATGTTTTACTAAATTTATAAGTTAATTTTTTTTAAATGTAAATTTTAAGGTTTTACTTATAACTTTATTTACCTTTTTTCATAATATAAGATTTAATTTAATAAAATTTAATAAAAATAAAATATATTATGTTTAAAATATTTAAATTAATATATTTATTTTAATATATAACCTATTTTAATATATAACCTATTTCAATCTATAACCTATTCTAATATATAAACTATTTCAATCTATAATCTATTTTTAAAATATAAACTATTTTTAATGTATAACTATTCCAATATATAAACTACTTTCATTATTCAAAATGTTTAAAGTTGGAGCTGGTATGATTTAGATTTAATTGATTTAAAATGCGAATATTTTGATATGATGGTTTAAACTATTTTCTGGTTATGATTTTTTTAAATGAATATGATTTTGGATGTGAATATGATTTCGAAAGTGATATGATTTTGAAGTGAATATGATATTTTGATATAAATTATGAATCGGTTTTGGAAATGTAAAAGAACCAACTGGTGTGAAATAAGCGTTTGGTTGTTAAAGAGACCGAGATCAGATATTGTCATACTCTCTGCCAATACCGAAAACCACTTTAACAACTGTGCATGTGGTGGAGAATCCATAATGAAGTAGGATGGTTTGGCGAACGCTACTGGAATGAAGTAAGAGAACAATGATGGATAGCCTTGACCTTCAGGTCATAATTAAAATGACTAAAATAGGAGCCATGCCGGGCCAAGTGGGGTCGCTCCCCCTATCGGGCACATTTCTTCGATGCCATATTATTACTTTGTGATTGATTTGGTGGCCACACTTTGATTTGATATGGGAGTGTGTCTCGAGGTGGTCGGTAGTAGCTGCTATGCGTTACCACCAGTCTGAATCCGCAAAACAGTAGTATCCGACCCTGAGCATTGCCTCGCATGCCTTATCATATTTATCATGATCGCACCCACTACGAGTTTGGTTTGTTTCATACCTATGGAGTGCTCCTTGATAGCCCACTAGTTTACGGTGGAGTTTACAGTACTGTATATACTACGACATTTATATAAAATGTGTTAAGGTGGATATGGGTAACACCTTAACGCTACTTTAATATTTTACTTTACTGTAGACATTATCTATATAGCGTATTGTATTATGTATGTAGATAGTTCCACGGATCTTTAAAGGATGGAAATCCCAAACATTCTTTAAGTTATTGCATTTCATTTGGACATTTCACTTGAGTTGATTTACTTGCATAAGATTGTTAATCCTGAATCGAGTGTTTTGTGTTTTGCTTTATGCTCGGGTCAGCCTGAGTATTACAACATTTGAGACTCCCCTTTTGGAGGTTGGAGCTTGGCTTAGAGATCTATCTTATCTATTCAGCTTTCCAGTTATTATGTTATTTCAGTCATTTTGTTATTTCTATTCAGACTTGTTATTTGCTTATGTATTAGGGACTTTTGTGTATTTGGACTTCTGTTGTGTTTTGTCTTGGACTCTATTGTTTCTGGAGTATCTTCATGAACTATTTATCTATTCCGCTGTGTATTGTTGTATTACTCTGTGTTTGAGATTCTGTGATTGATTTATTTACTATATATGCTATGTTTTGCCAAATATAAATAACAATCTATTATTTTGAGAAATTCAAGTCTGACATGTGTGGTTTATTGTCGATTTGAATGGTTTAAAATAGTGGGTTGTGACAAATATTCCTTTATAGCTTGCCGCACCGTCTGTGCCAGCACCAGAGCCACAGCAACAACAATAGAGGATAGCATAAGGCGCCGAGGGATACATGAGTCCTGAGCTTGTTGTTATTCGTCAGGTTTAGGCAGAGCTTCGAGAGATTAGGACGGAAGAGTAGTACCGGGGGTGTGAGATTGTGTGCATAGCCGTCATGCTATGACCATTCTATGGTCGTGGCAATGGCTCGAGCTCTAGCCGTGGAGCGAGATCTCCTCACAGTTTGTAGGTGGATTGTTGTATTTTTTTATTTCCAACATTTGTTCTTTCTTTTTGGTTGTTGGGTTGTAAACTATTAGCTGTCTCTTATAAAAGGAACGTACGATATTATGAGTTTCTATTCATTTTCTGTGTTATTGTTTTTGGATATGAGAACCGCTCCTATATATATATATGTGTGTGCATAGTAGTGAAGCAATATGTGACGACCCACATTTTGGAACGTTTAAGTCGACAATAAACCGCACATGTCCAACTCAAAACAATCCAGAACACAGATAATCAATGGGGTTAATTAAGAAAAATAAGAAAAGAAGAAACAAAAACAGAATCTCGCAACGAAATGACAAAATATAATAATCAAATAAGCAGTTCATGAAGCTGTTTATACTATACATTTGATTAAAATTTTACAACATCTATCAGAGTTATATATACAACAGAATAATAGAATATTGCAGCAGAACGACATGATGCAGGGAAATAATACTAGTAATAATATACCAAATCTTCGTCTTCGTCCTCCAGAATAATTTGATCTTCAATGCGCTGACAACTCAACGCTTACCCGAGCATAAAGTATAACAATACACTCGAGTCAGAACTGAAATATTCTTATGTAAGTCAAATCAATATCACATATAACATGAGTGTAATAGCGTCAGAGATGTTTACGGGGTGATACATCTCCTATCCAGTGTATAACGTGTGTGCAATAACTCAAAAGATGTTACAAGATTTTCCATTTCTTAAGGATCCGTCAAAATATCTCTATGTAATGTAATACACTATATATGTAATATCTAATAAATAAAATAAATATTTTTCTAGCGTTAAGGCTTTACATTAATCCCCCTTAATGCGTCTTTAAGTATTGTCGTACAACTTGCATATAGCACAACTAGTAGCACGTCGGTATATAGGGATGTCGTGATATGAAAACACTAAATAAAACTCATAGTAGTCTCGTATAAAGATAAAAGTATGACAGGGGATGTGAGGCAATGCCCAAGGTAGGATACTACCAGTTCGAGTCATAGGGCTAGTGGTAACGCATCATAGCCAAGATGCGCGCCACGTCCATCCATCCCATATCGAGTCAAAGGGAGGTCATCCAAAATCAAGGTGCACCAATCGAAACCAACATCAAAAGTAATAGTATGGACCGAGTCCAAAAGGAAAATTGAAGAACAGATATCCGCTAGAGGTAGCTACCCTCATTGGCCCTGTAAAGCCGTCATGTTTAAGTCATTTCAAAATGACACAAGTTTCGGGCCTATCCATCATCATTCTCATTCTTCAAATCCAGCAACGTACACCAAATCCAACCAGTTCATTCTAGAGTCTCCTCCACGTACACAGCTGTTAAAGTGTTTCCAATATTGATAGAGAGTATGCCAATAAGCAGCTCCGATCTCTTTAACAACTAAATGTCATTTTACACACCTATTGGTTCTTTTACATTTCGAAAATGATTCATACTTGATATCAAAATATCAAATTCACTTCAAAATAAATTTCATTTCAAAATCATCATATTCACTACGAAAACAGTTTCATTTCAAAACCATTTTACTCATTTCAAAAATCGTTCCGAATTTCAACTTAGGTTATAACTTCAACTTATCTAAATTCGCATTTAAATCCACGATTTAGATATAAACAATTCCCAACTTAAAGAGTTTGATTTTTTTTCTTTTGAAAATAGTTTGAATAGTTAAATAGCTTAAAAAATTAAACATTTTGAAAAATTAAATAGTTTGGAAAATTAAGATAGTTAAAATAGTTTAGATATTAAAATAGTTTATATATTAAAGGATTTGGAGATTTAAATCATTTAAAAAGATGAAATTTTAAAATAGTTTATAGAAAAATAGTTTATAGTGAAAATTGTTTCCAATTTAAAACTGTTCTTTCCATTTCCCATAAATCTGAACTCAAGTCCAAATTTCAAACCAAACAAATTCTATTTTAAATATTTCAATTCAATCGACTCAATATCGATTTAGATTCAAATCAACTTCAATTTCGATTTCAGTTCGAATTAATTTCAGTTCGAAACGTTCATTTTAACTTCAAATTCGATCCAACAATTCGATCCAGTGGTTTAAATTTCAATTCAATTCTTAATTTTAAATAATTTCAATTCATATAAATTTCGAGTTCGATTTCAAAATCGCGATCTAAATCACTTGAATCAATTTAAACTTCAGTGTTTAATTTAAGGTTCAAATCTTTTAAAATAATTCAATTCCGAGCTCAAATTTGAAATATCCATCTAAATTACTATTACTTAGCAATATTTCAAAGTTCGAATAAAAGTTCAAATCTTTTAAAACAAATCAATTTCCATAATTCAAATCATATTTCAATTCTAACTTCAAACTTCCAAATTCAATTCTTTGAATAATTTCTGTGAACAAATTTCAATTTCAACATTTCAAAACTTGAATTTGAAATTAATTCAGTTCTCATAAATTCAAATTTTATTTCTTGCTCTAAAACAAAATCATTTAAATAATTTCAAAACAAGAATTTTAAAATCATTTAATTTAACCAATCCAGTGTGTCCGTATATAATTTTCTATCCTATGGACAAGTGAATAGTTATTTCAATTTTTAATTGTAGGGATGGATATATATCATTTCTATCCAAATCAAAGTGTCATAGGTATATATCATTTCAAACTATTTCTTAATTTATTCGAAATAATTCAATTTACAGTTTTATATACTGTCAATAATATACAGGGTGGTAACAGGAAATATATAAAATAAATAAACATCTAATCATCTAAAATATCGACCAATAGTCATCCATCATAATCAACATCCAAAACAGTCAATATATCACAACGGTTAACTAGTTATAGATATCGGATGATTTACTAGAAATTTAATTTCAATTTCAAATTTACCGTCGATTTAAATTCCTATTAGTTCAAATCATATATGAATTTAAATATCAGTTAAATTGCCAAACAAGAGTCAATAAAAATAAATCACTTCATGATTTCGATCTAACTAACATGAGAATATTTTAGTAATTCATGAGCGGTTTAAAACACTCACCTTTATTTGAAACTAAATTTTTTTCAGATTCAAATAATTAGGAATCCAATTCCATATCATAGAAGACTCTAATACGAACCCAACTTGTTTCGCTCGAATCCGACCTCATATGAAAAAGTTATAGGTTTAAATAATATAACGATAATTAAAATTGAATTAACTAAAAAAAACTAACCTAACTTACCCTCTCCCTCGTTCATGTCCTAGGTCGCACACGATTTCCCAGGTCGGGTTCACGATTTTTTTTAACGATGAACGATGCTCGCTAAGCAAGACACATCGCCGACCACCGCCGACGTTGCCCTAAGTCGCGCCGCTCCAACCGCACCATCACACTCATTGCGCTTGCGCGCGCGTAAGCGATCGACGATTGCGAACCCATGAACTGCAGCGAATTTCAAGCCCAGATCTCGGTGAATCAACAAGCTTCCTGCTCGATCCAACCATTGGAAATGTAACGCCCTTCCTTTTTAACCATCGAAAATCGACATCCAACATTACCACTGTGTTCCAATGTCGCGCATCCAATTGACAAAAGGGCAGATTGTTACGGTAAATAAAAAAACAAAGAACAGAGGGAAATAGAACCTCACTGCGAAATCGACAACATATAATATAACAAGGACGGTATAAACTGTCACACCAAACATACAGAGTATATTAGAGTTAAAACAAACCTTACCAGCTATAAAATCCTGACCTTACAAATGCCAATAGGTATCCTATACAATACAGTAGAATATAAAATACTAAGATAGGTAAATCTTCAGTTCCCCTCCACAATCTCCAAAGCTTCATAGACAACCTAGGAAAATACTCAGTCGGATTCGAGCATTATAAATAAATAACACCCGGATCAGTCTGAAGATACCAGCGTGAGGTAACTCGAATAATGAAGAAACATATAAAAGTTCTGTGGGACCACGGCGCTAACGCGGAATAGGTTTTTACTTCACAAGAATAACATCCAAATAGACAAGAGCAGAAATAAATATCAAGAAAAAATCCAAATATGAATAGGCATAAATAATATTAAACCAGACTTGAAAGAATGGAAATAAACCAAGTAAAATCCAAACTGGACAGAATGGATTGGACAGGGAAAATAGTCCAACTTGATAAAATGGACTAAATAAAGTAACAATCCAAACTTGATAGAATGGACTAAATCAATACTTAAATGCCATGATGAGGAGTTGGCTCTAGTCGTGGCAATTTAAAGATAAATAGATTCAGGGATTCGAATCAAATAAGGGAAAGAAAATTTCCAACAAATGACAAGTAAGATGCACCCCCCCTTGAAGTATACCTCCAGTAATATACTTCTGAGAAGCACATTTACCCTGTGACACTTCTCGGACAATACCAAGCCGGACCCCGTCAAACCTTACCAAGTATCTGAATATTTTCACATCAAAGTGCACAACCGAATCTAAACTAGATGAGATGTGAAAATACCCTAATGGGAGAAACCCCACATAGCTTGGCTTCCTCTCGTGCTTTTGGTTTAGTTATTCCCGACAAAGGGTAGCAACTCTCAACGGAGCAATAAATCGTCTTAGAATTACGATAATAAAGTAGCTAAAGTAACCTATAGCTAAGATACCAACTATGAGGATATAAAACGATCGTATAAGGAAATTAAGTCTTGTATAGTTATCACCACCCATTGAATTCAAGCTTGTACTATTTCTTGGTTAACAATAATACCGGACAAGTCAAGGAAGTGTTACCTCAATGTCATGTCACACGATTATTCTTAACTTTCGAAATAGCGACAAGTCTACTTCTTCGATGTTTAGCGCTAATTATACAAAGGATTTTTTTTGGATTAGGCCTGGTTTCGAAAGTAATTATCGTAATTAGCCCAGTTTCGAAACTAATATCGGATATAGCCTTGTTTTGGCCAGCTCAGCTCCGAGCTGGCCAAAACATACTGGCGACTTTTGAAAAGTCGCCAGTTATATTTTTTTTTTGCCACAACGAGGGCGACTTTGGGAAGTCGCCCACTGGCGATTTTCCAAAAGTCGCCCGCTTTTTTTTAAAAATATAGGCGACTTCTGGGAAGTCGCCAGTGGGCGACTTCCCAAAAGTCGCCCATTCGAGGCTGTGCAACATAACCAGAGCCCCCCCTCCCTTCCTTCCTCATTCTCATCTCTTCCACTTCTCTACCAAAAAACCCCAAACCCTATATTTCGAAATTTTTGCCCAAACCCAATTAAATTTCATTTATTTTTCAACAAAATACAAGATGGCAAGCTCTTCAACGCGGGATGTGCCTCAAGGTATGGGAAAATCAAAAAGTTTTCAATTTAGGGTTTTGAAGGAATTTGCAAAATAATGGTTTTTAATGATTGTTAGCAATCATTGATGGTTGTGGTATCTATGTATGGTTGAAATCATTGGTAAAATGTTGAAAAACAATCCGTAAATTTGTAGTGTTATGTTGAAAAATAAATTTGAGAATAGTGTTATCTTGTATATGTGTAGATTACTCGGAGATGTTACCTGGACCAATTGATGGATCTGTCCTGTATTTGCAACAACGGCATCGAACGAATAATCCGGAATTTGTCGTGGTAAAAATCTTAGTATTCAAAATGTACATATATCTGAAGGAAATGTATGTAACATGTTGATAATTTTTTTGTGATATATTGACAGAGAAATACTTCAGACAAAACCATAGATCATTCGTCTAAAATGAATAGAGTAACATCTGCTCATCCAGGCGTTATACAGTTGATAGACCAAGCTGGATTTGGACTGGTTTTTAGGGTGGGGCACATCCAGTTAGATCATCATCTTATCACCGCTTTGGTGGATAGATGGAGGCCGGAGACATCGACATTTCACCTACGAGCCGGGGAGATGACTATCACGTTGGGTGATGTTGCGTGTTTACTTGGCATACCCATAGACGGTGCTCCGTTGACCAACCCCGATCCAGCTGATTATCTTCTTTTATGCCAAGAGCTCCTAGGTTTAACTCCTCCAGCTGAGGAGTGGTGGGGAAACGAAATGATACGGACATTATGGTTTAGGGAACAATTTGTGGACGACATTCCAGCAAACGCCACGGAGATTCAGATTGAGCAACGAGCCAGGGCCATTATATTGTTTATTATATGCTCGAGGTTGATATGCGATCATTCTAAGACACGGATATGGCTTAGATGGCTTCCATTTTTAGTAAACTTTGATGTTTGTCGCCAATATTCGTGGGGCAGTGCAGTTCTAGCATATACTTACTGCGAGTTGACGAGGCTTGCTTTGCAAGAGAGCGGAAGCATAGGTGGTTGTGTGAGTCTAGTACAGGTATGTCCATTATTTACTTTCGGCGACCGTTATTCCATATTCTTTTATCCAACCGCAACCATGTGTCTACTTTTATTTGCAGCTTTGGTGTTGGACTTATCTACCCGTGGGTAGAATAACGATGAGGAGGACGGCGGTTGATTTATCATTGCCATACGGTGCTAGGTATAATTAATTATGTAGTATGCTAAGTATACATGTTCGAAATTGAGTAGTCACAATTGAATTTTTGTACAAGTGGGTAGGACCTAAAAGCACCGTTTCATCGCCGAGGCGTCATGTAGCCTTCTACCGTAATGAGCTCGATGTGCTAGACTATCAGTCTGTGACTTGGACCCCGTACGACGATATGCTTGGACATCTTCCAAACTTATGTACCATTTCCATTCAGCTGTGGACTGCTCGGGTGCCTCTGATATGCTTTAATGATGTCGCCTATCATCTGCCTGACCGAGTGATGAGGCAGTTTGGTATGGCCCAGCATTTACCGGAACTACCACCGCATTACAGGATTGATATTGAAGCTGGGGAGTTTGCTATGGCAATTGAGACATGGATCGCGCGCTACATGCACACGCAACAGGAACGCGAGTTCACATTGTCCGAACAAGAATATCTGTCTTGGTACTGGAACATCACGTGTCGATATGTTCTTTGTGCCATCGATCCACCTACAGCGCCTCCTGTTGTTGCATACCCTTACACTCCTAGAGCACCTCTCGAAAGGAATGTGGTACGTAGAGCATACAGTCTTTATTTCAATATTTGAAATTTATCCCTTATCTTGAATTTTATGTCATGGCAGGCGGACGGCATTTACCGTGCGATAGAAATTGTGGACGAGCTTGCACAAGAGGTTCCTCAAAGGTCGCAGGGGAAATGCTTTAGTGTAAAACGCATCTTAGAAACTATTTTGGGAAGAAACAAGATAACAAGACCAAGACCGCCTCCACCGCCTCCTCCTCCGCTAGCACAGTTGCTCATCGAACATGCCATAGAAGCCCATGGCATTCCTCCCACTACTCGTACGTATCAGCGAAGTAGACATCGAAAAGGAGCATCTTCATCTCAAGAAACACAGGTTGAAGTTGCTCCCGGTCCTTCACAGCCTATAGATCCTACACAAGCAAGTGAAGAGGAGGATTCGCCGGATGAAATTCCACTGTCTATGAGAAAACCAAAATGAACTCCACGAGAACTTCGTAGGTTGAAGAACTGAGGATGGTATAATTTATTGATATGCGTTGTCCGGATTTGTTTTGTTGCATTGTAGGATGTTAATTGTTTGAATTAAATTGCTGAATTGGTGGATGTAGTAATTTGACTTGTGGATGATTGAGTTTGAATGAAATGTTGAATTATTCGATGTTGTAATTTGTTCAATTATTGGATGATTGAAATGTTGAATTAGTCGTTGTTGAATTAATGCAATTGGTGGTACATGGTTTCTGTTTTGAAACCCTGCAGTTCTGGGGCGACTTTTCAAAAGTCGCCAATTGGCGACTTTTCAAAAGTCGCCAGTAGGCGACTTTTGAAAAGTCGCCCCAGAATTGCAGGGTTTCAAAATAGAAACCCAGCCCTTTAAAGTTCCTCATAACTTACTTTACCAAATTGCAAATATAGAACATAAAACCTAACCCACTTCTCTCTTCCACAAATTCAATATTTCCGACGGCAAAAGAATATCTTTTTGAGATTTACAAACACCAAAAGAAGGTAAGATTCATAAGCTCTATTAATTTTGTTTAATCTTTTGCGATTTACTATAACTCCAACTTTGATATTTTCAAGAATGGATAATTGGGAGATAGACGACGAGACGATGATGAAAATGTATGACGAATTTGAACAACAACGAGGCTCTACGCTGGTTAATGAAGTAAATGTTGCAGTTGATTTCGTCCCCGAAACACAGGTTGAAAACTTGCCCCCCTCTAGGGTTGGCGGTACATCGACATTGGCCATGGATAGCGGTGAATCAAAACATCAAACACTTCATGGAAGATTAATGGATGCGCTTGCTCGTCGTAACACTAACAATGCTAGTACAAGCCGGACACCGCCTCCGGTACTTTGTTATTGCGGAGATGAATGTAAAGTGGTTGTGTGTCGGAATGAAAGGAATGCGGGCCGTCGCTTTTACCGTTGTGAATCGTACGACGATAATAAGATACGCCCAAATCATGTTGAATGTTGTAACTTTTTTAAATGGAAAGATCCAGAAATGTGTCCGAGGGGAGTTGCATACGCCCTTGAGATGCAAGCAGAAAACGCCCGTTTGGAGAAGTTGAACCTACAATATCGCAACACACTATTGAATAAGGGTGTACCATTCGATAAGTTGAGTCCTCGTACATTGTGGGAGGAGAAGTAAACACAAATGTAATTGGATCGTTGAATTTGTATCGGTAGCTTTCATTTATATGTAATTGTATTATGTATCGTTGAACGAGTATTGTAAAGGTTTATGAAACACTAGCTTACATCTCGAACATAGCACATGAAATAAAAACACAAACTGTTCTTACATTAACAACATACGGCTTACAAACATCAAATCAATAATAACACTCATACGAAAACTACATAACTGAATCACAACGACTCCTTTTGTGACCGTGCATACCACATTTACTGCATCTGTTAGGCCTTGGAGGCTGCATCTCATCCATAACGCCTTTAATTCTAGTTTACTTAGGCCTTCCTGGAGCTCGCCTTGCAGGAGGTGGAAGTACCATTTGACCTTCGTGTGGTGACCAAAACCTTTTATCTCGTACGGGATGAAATTCTCCAGAGTATGCCGCTAGGTAATTCTGAACAGAGTACCAATGTGATGCAAAATCATGATGAGCTCTGTTCGCACCATTGGCCACCGACGAACAAGCAGCCATCACATGAGCGCAGGGGAGATGCTGCAGTAATGGGATGTTGCATGTACATGAACAAGTGCTACCATCGATTATAACTTTGAATTCATCTCCGAAGTAATGAATCACTTGCCATTCAATTTGACTAAAACGGACAATCCGACAACGTCTAGCTTCGCTTGCTCTCTCCGCTATTTTTGCTTCCCATTTTGGCGTGACACGAAGTGTGGAATTCTTAGCCAACTCTCTTCTTTGGCAAAAGTAATCAACGGATCGATAGAAGGTCCATGCAACAAGTGCTCTAATAGGCAAAGATCTAGCACCCCTAAGTACACCATTAAAACTTTCTGACGCATTAGTCGTCATAACATGAAAACGACCACCATCATCCTTACATAAAGCCCAATTTTCTTCCTTTCCACCCAAACTTCTCTCTATCCAGTTGTGTGCTCTTACACTGGTGGTTTTAATTTCCTCACGAATCTTTATATACTCAATCTCCTTAGAGGCACATGCAGCAGCGTAGAATAAACCGATCAATCGTTTGTCTTTGAAACCCGCTACTTGAAAGTTAGCTTTCAAATGTCTGGCACAGTATCTATGTTTATGTGCAGCTAGCCATTTGCTCTGCAACACTGTAGGTATTCCTTTCATTCTATCAGAAATGAAAGTAATATGACGATTGTTCACGCTGTGAATGAACCTTTGCATGCATGCAAAAAACCAACCCCAACTATCACTGGATTCGGACTCAACGATGGCGAATGCCAAGGGAAATAGCTGATCATTTGCATCAATGACTGTTGCAACAAGTAAGGTGCCTTTGTATTTTCCATATAGATGTGTACCATCTATGCAAAGCAAAGGTCGACAATGGACAAATCCCTCAATACAAGGCCCAAATGACCAAAATGCACGATCAAAAACTCCATACTCATCAGTTGTCACATGTCCTACACTTCCAGGATTTGTTTTACATACTTCACCAAAGTATTGTCGAAGGTTGGCATATGACTCTGCCCAATCGCCGTAAATTCGTTCAATTGCCTTGCTCAATGCTCTCCATGCTTTCAGATAGCTAATTTTTATAAATAATTGTTCCTCCATTAGAACTTGCACCGTCCCGGCTGTAATGTTCAAATCAGATTTCACGAAAGGCATGATCTTCGACACCATAAACGATGATGTAGCTTGCCTATGATTTGAGTTCACTGTAGGGTTAACACATGTATGATCACTAGGATATTTTTTAATAACCCACCATCCAGCCTGTGTCTTTTTTGAGTCAATAGCATGTATTCTCCAAGGACAACTGCCATCGACATTGAAAATGGTGGTATATTTTGCTTTGTTCGACCTTATTGGCTTAAAGGACACCGCATGTAAGATTGACCATTCTGATAGTTGTTGTAGAAATTTAGCTTTACTCTCAAACACCATGCCAACTTTGAAACCAGTTTGTACGCTGCATGATAGAAATAATTCGCTGTTGAAGTTTACATTTGCTACAATTGACTTAGCCATAATTTGTGCACTGCACAAATCATCATCCATCGGGATCTCCATTTCCGGTTCATCGTTGTCCACACAATCTACTTCTGCACCTCCAAAATCATAGTCTAGTGGATCATTGTTTACTTGCATATTTTCCACCCAGGCAGTATCAACCTCTGGTATTGACACAATAGACATACTATCAAGTGCAGGAACATCTACAGCTTGTACATCTTCTTCATCTTCTACATCCATATCATCATTGCACATAGTTTGACCTGCTGGTTCATTCGGTGGTTGGACGTATGACTGTGTAGTAATGTTGTTTGCTGCGCAGCTTCAGTAAATTAATACATCAATTTTAGTTTATTGCTACATACCAACGATTTTGCAACATATTGCAATATATAACTTACTTTTGGCTTAAATGGTAAAATTCGGGCCGAGTTGGCTGCATTCGTTCATTTGTACGACTACTCGATGCTCTAGTACTTCTTTGAGTGCAATTCTGAATTGGAGTAAAACTGGACGGGAATACAAATTAGGTATAATATTAATATAAATTCAATACAACATATCTCTATGTAATCACGGCTAAACAATACCTCTAACTCATTCATGGAAAGTTGTCCTGCGTTAAATGTGGATAGGTAAATTGGACATTTGGCTGCAAACTCATGAATGGATGAAACCCATAATACATTTGTTGTTGCCCGTATTGCGATATGTGCTGAGTCGGATTGCTAAAACTAGGTGACGGAATTCCCTGCCCAGTACTCATGTTCCCCACCATTCTAGAATATTCTTCAACGCCGAAATTTGTTAAAGGTGCCGGTGTTGCTTGTTCTGCAACCGATCTCCTTTTTTTCCCAACAAACCACTCAATAGATTTGGTCGAGGCAGCAAACATTAATTCAACATCCTCGTCGTCAACAATTTTGATTGCTTTGGATTCGGAATCTGTTGGCCAATTGCAAACTATTTCAATCTCGTACTCTTCTGGTTTTATCTTTGTTGCTTTATATACCGACTCTTTCAACTGCTCAAAAGTAGATCCTCTTTGAACTTTAGCCGGTTTGTAAGATCCACCAAGATATTTCGCACACATTAAATCGTCAATAACCAATTCACCATCAAAATAGCATATAGTTGGAATAAAACTAGGAGCCATTCTACATCAAGCAAAAAAAAATTAAGTTTGCAAACTAAATTCAAAACTTAGGGTTTCTACTGCATACCTTGATTGGATTCGACCGTATGAAGTTTTCCTATGCTTGAGGTAGATTGTGACGCCCCACCTCTATACCCACGCTAACCAAGAACACTACGGTGCAGTGCTGTCAATTAGCACGGAGAATAAGGCTGTTGAGGAGCGACCATCCATGTAACTTCTTTGTGCGAGCACCGATATGTCAGATAGAATAGAATGCGTATCTTTAAGGAGGAAATCCGACATACCGACACAAACACAAAGCTATCACACGGTGGCTATATATATATAATCTTCGGAAACAAATATAGAAATAAACGTAACATAAATCAGTCACAGACAATTCATATCACAGAGGTGGAAATAGATATGAATAAATATATAACACAAAAGAATAGATACAAGTGCTAGCCAAAAGAATATGTATACATCAAGGAGTCTAATCTCAAATGTATACAAACAAAAACTACAAAACTAGAGTAGTTAGCCAAAAGTCAGATGATGGCTCCAGATAGGAAGTCATGAGGAAGCACCTGTAAAATCTCAGTCTGACCCGAGTATTATTTAAGAAGAAAATAATAAACGGATCAGTCTAGCTATAATTATCAGATAAAATGAGATAGAATATGAGATATGATAATAGAACGTATGATAACAAAAAGGTGTCATACTATGATAAGTATACATTAGAAATCCCACAAAAGTCATACAATATCTCAATAATCTCAAAACAGAGAAAAGAATGTCATATTCTTAATTTAATTCACCAAGCCACAATAAAATGACATACTCATCAATGTCAATGGTAAAAGCTGGTGAAACATAAAATTCCAGAAATCAATAATTAGAAATCCAGAAATCACAAGAAAGAGGATGGCCAATCCTATAAAAATGAGCCGGAGCTCCTCCTGACTGGGTATAGTCCCCCATTGCGGACTTTGAGCCGAAGCTCCTCCTGATTGAGCCGAAGCTCCTCCTGACTGGGTATAGTCCCCCATTGCGGACTTTGAGCCGAAGCTCCTCCTGATTGAGCCGAAGCTCCTCCTGACTGGGTATAGTCCCCCATTGCGGACTTTGAGCCGAAGCTCCTCCTGATTGAGCCGAAGCTCCTCCTGACTGGGTATAGTCCCCCATTGCGGACTTTGAGCCGAAGCTCCTCCTGATTGAGCCGAAGCTCCTCCTGACTGGGTATAGTCCCCCATTGCGGACTTTAAGCCGAAGCTCCTCCTGATTGAGTCGAAGCTCAATAAAATGAAGTACAGTCCTTCACATGGACAAAGAGACATCGCTCAATCGCTAGTCTAAATCACAAGAATGATCATCATGATCATAAGGAAGTGTCGATTACACTAAGCTAGTAAATATAAGAGTTTAGCTTCATGTCCCATAACCACTTGCTTAACTCAAATATTTACGAACAAATTGTAGATCTGCACTAGAAAATTGTCACAAGAGTTTCAATCGAACAAGTCCATAAATTAACCGACGAAGTAAACGCAAGCGTTTCATACCACTTGTTTTGCTAAGCCGTTTAATTAGATTTTCTCATACGAATGAGGTAAAGGTTTGTATATACTATTAGATTGGAAAACGGTTTTTAAGAAACGAGCTTTGATATTAAAAATAGAGTTGAAATCGTTTTAATGAAAGAGTTTTGATATTTAATACTAGTATAGAAAACCTTTATATTTTGAAGTGACAAATCATAGAAGTGATTGTAGAAACAATCAATTATAAAAGTTCACATTCGAAGACGTGAATAAAATCCAAAGAAATCAATTCTCAAAACCATCAAAGTAAGAAGTTCGGTTAAATGGCTTTCGGATAAGATTGCCTACGCAGAGTAATTCGGGGTTCGACCTGCCCGGTCAGGTCGCGGGGGTCCAGGGGGCAGCGCCCACGGCGGGGTGCGGGGCAGCGCCCCGTCAAAACGGTACGACCTAAGTGAAGGCAAGCGACCTCGTGAAGCCAAACGACCTAAGAGGAAGGCGGGTCGAGCGACATTCTCAAAAATCCCAAGAAGAAGTCATCAATGAAGAAAATAAATGATAACGACGAATCGGATAACCTTGAATCGATAGAAATTGGAATCTCGAGATAAATAGGCAAAAGCAAGCAAAGTAGAGCCGCTCACAGGCACCAGACGTCTGAGGTAAATGCTCAGACGTCTGCAGGAAGTTTCGGGAACTTCCTGAAACAGACTCCAGACGTCTGAGCCTACCTGCAGACGTCTGGTGAGGAGCTGAAGTTGTTTTTCAGCCCAGTAGGAGAGCAAACTCTCCCACATTTTTCACCCGATCGAGCAATGGACTTCGGGGCTTTTTGACAATCGATAATACGGCCCTATAGGCACTCCGATTCACAACCAAAGACATGTTCACAAATCAAAGCAAGGAGATGCAAAGTTTGAATTAAAAGCATCAAAAATTGAAATGTTCGCCAAAGCAATTCAAACCAAAAGCATTTGCACAAGAATAAGTGTTAGGAATTCATACCTAACAATCAAAGATAAATATAGGCTAAGATGTGAGATAAAAATCTCACCTTTTCACAAAATCAATGAAGAAGGAGCTTTGAAGCAATGGCAAGAGCAATCACTCTTCAATTCCAACTTAACAAGCTTGAATCTAAGCTAAAAGAGAAACATTTCCCGAATTTAGGTTTAGGAAATTTCTGAGATTGAAAGGAGAAAGAGTTGGAGAAGGAGAAGAAGATGCTTACCAATGGCTTCAACTTGGATTTGGAGCAAGAACTTGAGTTTGCAAGAGGAACTAGGGTTTGGAATTTCTAATTCCCTTTCCTTTCCACCATTTTCAGTCTTTGCTTGAGTTTGAAGAGTGGGAATGAGTGAATGGAGAGGAGAGGGGGTTGGAACTGAGTTAGTAAGTGATTAATGGGTTCAGCCCAAACCAAAGCCTCAAGTGAAAAAGTGGCCAAATTCCACTTACTCCAAACATATCAAAGATTATACTCAAAAAGATCGCAAACGGCATTTTGGACTCAATGGAGGTGGTCTCGAGTCCCAATTCGACTGTTTGCAAAAAGTAGCTTTTCGGACCAAAATCCGACGAACGATGAAATATTTAAATAAAATATTTAAATATAAAATCGATAAATATGCGGGTTGTTACAGACTCCCCTCCTTAAAGAAATTGCGTCCTCGCAATACTTAAGAAGAAAATAAAGAGTAACAACCATAAAAGCATATCAACACAAAAGAAAATTTGAAATAAGAAGTTCACCATAAAGAGCATGAAAGAGAAAACCCAGACGAGTTCGCTCGATGAATTCTCTAGATTTCCCAAGAGCAATCCTTGGGATTTGAGAACCATAGAATCTTCACAAGAAGAACATCTTTATTTCGAAGGCGCTCAACCTCCGAAGTAGTGATGCGAATAAAATGTTGCTCAAAAGACAAATAGGCGAAACTTCAATTTCCACAATAACACCAAGCTCAAGAATAAAAATCGGAATTCTTGAGGCATTTCCGTAGAAGAAAGACGTAAGAAAACGTCGTGAATAATAGAAAATGGAGCCGGTGCAACAGCGTAGTACAAAACGGTACGCCACAGAAATGAGAAACTCGAATAATTTGGAACAACGGCGTAGTACAATAACGGTACGCCAGATGAACCAAAGCTCAAATAATTCAGAACATCGACGTAGTGCAAACGGTACGTCAAATGAACCGAACACCATAAAAGAACATCGGATGCTAATCCAGAAAAGAAATGAGATGAAGCTCAATAAAACGAAGTATATCGAAACGTCCGATGAACTTGGCATTCCACACGGACATCATCAAAGATATAACCACTTGTTGCTTACGACAAAGTGGATTGGCAGCATGATTCCCCTTCCGGGAGTATAAAGAATTCAAGACCATAAGATGTAAGGAACTTGAGCCAATATTAAGTTCCTTATGAGAAAATAAATATTCCAAAGATTTATGATCAAGGCGGAGAACAAATTTCTCACCCAAAGACAATGATGCCAAAATCCTAAAAGCGAAAACAATAACCGCGAGCACTAGATCATGAGTGGCATGCCTAGTCTCGATCGGCTTTAATGATTTTGAAGCACAAGTGATAGCACGTTCTCTTTTGCAAGTGAACGGCATCAAAACCAATACGATTAGCATTGGTACTAAAGATAAAGTCTTGGTTCCCTACGGGAATCACAAGAATAAGAGTATCGGAAAAGTGTTCTTTTAAATAATCTTCTTTCCCGAAAAGCTAAAACTTACAAAATTACATTTATCTCTATGTAATAATCTTTCTAGAAAAATTTACATTTTTACAAGTCAATATATCGTGTCTGATTGTCTCATCAAAGCGTTTAGGAAATTCCTATCGATAACGTTGATCAAGCGCATCGACCAAAATTCTTAAAGCACTCAATGGGCAATACAATCACAAAGTCACCTTTTATATGATAAACATGTTTTCTTAAAAAAACTTTAAGAATATTCTTTGCTTGTTTAAGAGCAAAGTCAAATTGTACTTATAAATAAATCTTATGAAAAAGATTTGCAAAATTTTAAATTGCAGTTTTCATCCAAAATCAATATATACAATGGAGTCATCGAGATATTCATAGAATACTCGATTCATAAAATGGATGAAATAAGCTAGACAAACTGAATGACATAATAAGTCATTCACAAGAAGCATAACGAGTGCGGAATGCGGTAAGTGGAATGCTAACTTCCGTAACTCTTAGCAAACGAAAATCGGTGGCAAGGTCGAGTTGAAAAGACCTTAACACTTCTCAAAAGATTTTCTTAGGTGATAATCCTAAGACAGACTCAAAACAAATACCGGAAAGTTCTCAAACTACATGAATGAGAGAAATAACACTTTCCTCATCATGTGAGCTTAAGGAATAAAATGATGCCATCGAATCGGAATCAAAATCACAAAGGAAAAACAGAAATCTGTTTAACTGATTGAAAATGTCGAAGATGAATATCCCACACGGGACAAAGGATATGGCTTCATAGTAATTAAGCCAATCCTTACAAAAGTCAATTCCGAAGCATAAGAAAAAAATCGGCTCGGAAAGAAAAATCACATAAAATAATTTCGACATCAATAAAAAGCAAATTGAGTGTTGCGGATCCGCCAATCCGGGTTCGCAACCCTCAAAGAAATCCTCAAGCCCAGAAATGTCTAAAGAAAAAGAATCGCAAAGTTCTTTTGATATAAAAATAATGAGATGAAACCCAGATCAAAAAGAACTCGAATAAGATAATTCACAAAACAAATATTGTCAAGGATAGAATGGATACCTTGACCAAGAGAAGAGTTGCTAGGGACTTGCAGCTTTCCTTCCCTCTTGCTGAGACGTTTGGGACATGAAGATATATAATGATCCGCACTTTTACAATAGCGGCAAGAAATAGGCCTTGGACACTTATTTATATGATGGTCCTTAGAGCCACAATTGTAGCATTCTCCACGATTAGGGATGGGAGTCTTTGCTATAGAAGTCACTTGTTTCACCCTCTTGTTTGGATTAGGACTTTCGAATTTAATAAAAGGATGCCTCTTCTGGTTGTTGTTGTTGAAGTTCGGTTTGGCACTCCCAACTTCAACATCACTCTCTTTATCTGCCTCTTCGAGACGAAGAGCGATATCAATAAGCTGATCAAATGAAACCTCGAGTTTCAGGAGTAATGGCTTCTTAAGATTCTTATTCAAGCCATAGATAAATCTCTGGTTCTTCTTCAACGGGGTGTTGATGTATTCAACCCCATATTTGGACAGAGATTCGAAAGATGCGACGTAGTCCGTCACAGAAGATTCACCTTGTACAAGGTCGATAAAACGCCGGGCCAAAGTTACTTTTTCAGCCTCCGGCACAAATTTCAATTCGAAGCGTTTCCGGAATTGATCCCAGGTGAGATCCGCTTCGGTAATTTCTGAAATAAGGAGTTCATACCAATCCAATGCTCTTTCTTGGAGCATGCTAGAAGCCACTTGGACTCGGTGGAGATCAATAAGGTTCATGCGAGAGAAGATGCGATCGCATGTTTTGAGCCAAGCTTGAATTTCAATAACACTCTCGGATCCCCGGAATGGCCTTCCACCCAAGTCGGTGTAATCTCTACACAAGCGTGCAAAACCGGATCTAGGATGAGTAGGCTCTAGAATGGGTCCGTTAGCTTGAGCATTCTTAACAAGATCTAGAAGCTGTTGGGCAGACATAAATACTCCCTCCTGAGGAGTAGCACTGGATTGACCGACGTTGGTACGGCCAGATCTAACCATTTCTTCTCTTCAAGAAAGAAAGAAAAGAGAAAAAGGTTAATCTCAGAATGAAAATCAAACAAACTTGATTGATAAAACAAGGAATCATAAAATGAAAATAGGATAGAACGGTACGAAGACACGAATAAAATCCTAAGGCACAATTCCTAAGAAAGACTTAGGACATGATCCTTGCTAGGTAATTCTACATTGTTCCGAAGTTTGGCTTTGATACCAAGCTGTGACGCCCCACCTCTATACCCACGCTAACCAAGAACACTACGGTGCAGTGCTGTCAATTAGCACGGAGAATAAGGCTGTTGAGGAGCGACCATCCATGTAACTTCTTTGTGCGAGCACCGATATGTCAGATAGAATAGAATGCGTATCTTTAAGGAGGAAATCCGACATACCGACACAAACACAAAGCTATCACACGGTGGCTATATATATATAATCTTCGGAAACAAATATAGAAATAAACGTAACATAAATCAGTCACAGACAATTCATATCACAGAGGTGGAAATAGATATGAATAAATATATAACACAAAAGAATAGATACAAGTGCTAGCCAAAAGAATATGTATACATCAAGGAGTCTAATCTCAAATGTATACAAACAAAAACTACAAAACTAGAGTAGTTAGCCAAAAGTCAGATGATGGCTCCAGATAGGAAGTCATGAGGAAGCACCTGTAAAATCTCAGTCTGACCCGAGTATTATTTAAGAAGAAAATAATAAACGGATCAGTCTAGCTATAATTATCAGATAAAATGAGATAGAATATGAGATATGATAATAGAACGTATGATAACAAAAAGGTGTCATACTATGATAAGTATACATTAGAAATCCCACAAAAGTCATACAATATCTCAATAATCTCAAAACAGAGAAAAGAATGTCATATTCTTAATTTAATTCACCAAGCCACAATAAAATGACATACTCATCAATGTCAATGGTAAAAGCTGGTGAAACATAAAATTCCAGAAATCAATAATTAGAAATCCAGAAATCACAAGAAAGAGGATGGCCAATCCTATAAAAATGAGCCGGAGCTCCTCCTGACTGGGTATAGTCCCCCATTGCGGACTTTGAGCCGAAGCTCCTCCTGATTGAGCCGAAGCTCCTCCTGACTGGGTATAGTCCCCCATTGCGGACTTTGAGCCGAAGCTCCTCCTGATTGAGCCGAAGCTCCTCCTGACTGGGTATAGTCCCCCATTGCGGACTTTGAGCCGAAGCTCCTCCTGATTGAGCCGAAGCTCCTCCTGACTGGGTATAGTCCCCCATTGCGGACTTTGAGCCGAAGCTCCTCCTGATTGAGCCGAAGCTCCTCCTGACTGGGTATAGTCCCCCATTGCGGACTTTAAGCCGAAGCTCCTCCTGATTGAGTCGAAGCTCAATAAAATGAAGTACAGTCCTTCACATGGACAAAGAGACATCGCTCAATCGCTAGTCTAAATCACAAGAATGATCATCATGATCATAAGGAAGTGTCGATTACACTAAGCTAGTAAATATAAGAGTTTAGCTTCATGTCCCATAACCACTTGCTTAACTCAAATATTTACGAACAAATTGTAGATCTGCACTAGAAAATTGTCACAAGAGTTTCAATCGAACAAGTCCATAAATTAACCGACGAAGTAAACGCAAGCGTTTCATACCACTTGTTTTGCTAAGCCGTTTAATTAGATTTTCTCATACGAATGAGGTAAAGGTTTGTATATACTATTAGATTGGAAAACGGTTTTTAAGAAACGAGCTTTGATATTAAAAATAGAGTTGAAATCGTTTTAATGAAAGAGTTTTGATATTTAATACTAGTATAGAAAACCTTTATATTTTGAAGTGACAAATCATAGAAGTGATTGTAGAAACAATCAATTATAAAAGTTCACATTCGAAGACGTGAATAAAATCCAAAGAAATCAATTCTCAAAACCATCAAAGTAAGAAGTTCGGTTAAATGGCTTTCGGATAAGATTGCCTACGCAGAGTAATTCGGGGTTCGACCTGCCCGGTCAGGTCGCGGGGGTCCAGGGGGCAGCGCCCACGGCGGGGTGCGGGGCAGCGCCCCGTCAAAACGGTACGACCTAAGTGAAGGCAAGCGACCTCGTGAAGCCAAACGACCTAAGAGGAAGGCGGGTCGAGCGACATTCTCAAAAATCCCAAGAAGAAGTCATCAATGAAGAAAATAAATGATAACGACGAATCGGATAACCTTGAATCGATAGAAATTGGAATCTCGAGATAAATAGGCAAAAGCAAGCAAAGTAGAGCCGCTCACAGGCACCAGACGTCTGAGGTAAATGCTCAGACGTCTGCAGGAAGTTTCGGGAACTTCCTGAAACAGACTCCAGACGTCTGAGCCTACCTGCAGACGTCTGGTGAGGAGCTGAAGTTGTTTTTCAGCCCAGTAGGAGAGCAAACTCTCCCACATTTTTCACTCGATCGAGCAATGGACTTCGGGGCTTTTTGACAATCGATAATACGGCCCTATAGGCACTCCGATTCACAACCAAAGACATGTTCACAAATCAAAGCAAGGAGATGCAAAGTTTGAATTAAAAGCATCAAAAATTGAAATGTTCGCCAAAGCAATTCAAACCAAAAGCATTTGCACAAGAATAAGTGTTAGGAATTCATACCTAACAATCAAAGATAAATATAGGCTAAGATGTGAGATAAAAATCTCACCTTTTCACAAAATCAATGAAGAAGGAGCTTTGAAGCAATGGCAAGAGCAATCACTCTTCAATTCCAACTTAACAAGCTTGAATCTAAGCTAAAAGAGAAACATTTCCCGAATTTAGGTTTAGGAAATTTCTGAGATTGAAAGGAGAAAGAGTTGGAGAAGGAGAAGAAGATGCTTACCAATGGCTTCAACTTGGATTTGGAGCAAGAACTTGAGTTTGCAAGAGGAACTAGGGTTTGGAATTTCTAATTCCCTTTCCTTTCCACCATTTTCAGTCTTTGCTTGAGTTTGAAGAGTGGGAATGAGTGAATGGAGAGGAGAGGGGGTTGGAACTGAGTTAGTAAGTGATTAATGGGTTCAGCCCAAACCAAAGCCTCAAGTGAAAAAGTGGCCAAATTCCACTTACTCCAAACATATCAAAGATTATACTCAAAAAGATCGCAAACGGCATTTTGGACTCAATGGAGGTGGTCTCGAGTCCCAATTCGACTGTTTGCAAAAAGTAGCTTTTCGGACCAAAATCCGACGAACGATGAAATATTTAAATAAAATATTTAAATATAAAATCGATAAATATGCGGGTTGTTACATAGATCTTCGAAATCTACTACTTTTGTTGAAAAATAAACGAAATTTAATTGGGTTTGGGCAAAAATTACGAAATATAGGGTTTGGGGTTTTTTGGTAGAGAAGTGGAAGAGATGAGAATGAGGAAGGAAGGTAGGGGGTCTCTGGTTATGTTGCAGAGCCCCGAATGGGCGACTTTTGGGAAGTCGCCCACTGGCGACTTCCCAGAAGTCGCCCATATTTTAAAAAAAAAAGCGGGCGACTTTTGGGAAATCGCCAGTGGGCGACTTCCCAAAAGTCGCCCTCGTTGTGGCAAAAAAAAATATAACTGGCGACTCAAAAGTCGCCAGTATGTTTTGGCCAGCTCGGAGCTGAGCTGGCCAAAACAAGGCTATATCCGATATTAGTTTCGAAAATGGGCTAATTACGATAATTACTTTCGAAACCAGGCCTAATCCAAAAAAAATCTTTATACAAATAAATCGTTCCCATATAAGTGATTCCCTTTAAATAAATAATTCATTTCCATAAAGAATCAACCGTCTTCTTTTTAAAAAAGAACTGAACTTGTGCTTAATTTCCATATTGGTAAAACACTTTTAGAATTAGTTCTTGATTGTTAAACCGTTAAGAGAATAATATTTCCAAGTGTGCGACCCCGAAGGCCTAAACCAACATCAGACCGAACA
The DNA here is from genome assembly GCA_030737815.1 of Allium fistulosum. Taxonomy (NCBI): domain Eukaryota; kingdom Viridiplantae; phylum Streptophyta; class Magnoliopsida; order Asparagales; family Amaryllidaceae; genus Allium; species Allium fistulosum. Next base: position 511,438,192 of record CM060907.1, on the reverse strand, counting down.
CCTAGAAGATTATCTAACCTAACATCCTAATAATCGAATTCCAATTCCTTTTTATAACTTTAAACCAATATTAAATATCCAAAAAGATAATTAATCACATTTATAATCTCTTTTAAATAACAAATCCTTTATCTTTAATAAAATAAATAATTATTTCCAAACACTTTTATAACATTGGTAAATTAACTTTAAATCAGTTGATTAAAGCAATTTTATCATATTAGTTAATTTACTTAAATCACTTTTATTAAATCAATTAATTAACTTTAAATATCCTTAATTAAAACGATTAATTAAATTCAACTAATCATTAGTTAAATATGAATAAGTCGTCTCAAACATCATTTATTAAAATGATAAGTAATTTTAAATTCCATCAATTAAATAATTAATTCAGTTCACGTAAATTAATTGGATTAGTTTAATTCAACTCCATTAGCTAACATGATTAATCAAAACATCATTAGTTTAAAGGATTCGTTTAATTATAAAACATCTTAATTAGAAATTCTAAATTCCAAATATGATAAGTTAAGACAATTAAGTTTAGAACAATCATTAATTAAAATGATTAATAAAATTCAAATATCATTATTTAAAATGATCAATTACTTTTAAATATCATTAATTAAAATGATTATTAATTTCAATTATCATTAAGTGAAATATTTAATTTAATTCCATCATCATTAATTAAAATGATTATTAATTTCAATTATCATTAAATGAAATATTTAATTTAATTCCATCATCATTAATTAAAATAATTAATTAAGTTTAATAAAAAAATTTGAATTAAACTTCATTATCATTAATTAAAGGATTAAATAAACTCAAATAATCATTAGTTAAAATGATTAATTATGTATAAAACATCATTAGCGAAATGACTAATTAAATCTAAAGATAAACCAATTTTTAATCATCATTTATTAAATTGATTAATTAATCTCAAAATCATTAGTTAAAATGATTAATTATTTTAAATTATCATTAATCAAAATGATTAATAAATTTTCAATATTATGTTTTAGCTGAAACACAAGCTCAAGTTCATAAGACAAGGTTTTGGGGATGAACATTGAATAAATCACGATATAGCGAAAATTACCATAACGACATTCAAATAACTTAAATAGAATATCACGATTATATTCAACTAAATATCAATTTGAGCAGCATAAAGAAATAAATAATACTTATTGGCGAGAAACCACTTAGGGTCTCTTTACCAATATTCCCTACAAACAATGGTTACAGACAATATATATATAATCATATACGTTTACAACAATCAGGTTAATGTGTCATCCATTTACCAAAATGGGAATTCAACCAAACAGTCAATTCAAACAACAACCATATCTAAACTATCAACCGAGCATTCAATAATCAATTTATAGCATCATAGCTACTATATAGCAAATTTAAAGGTGAGTAAACTCACAGAAATTTCTAGTTATCGTCCAAACGTTCCGTTTTGAGCTAAAATCGAACAGGCATTCGATTTTAGCATGAAATTCTAAAAACTCCAATCTACTTTTATCCAATTACATAACGTAGACGTCGACATTGCGAACCTAACGTGACTGACCGCGTTTAATTTGGACCTGGCATGGACAAGTTATTGGGTTTATAAGTTTTAGAAATTAAATAACATAACTAATAATAATTACATCATTAAATTGCTAATTACTATACTTAACTATTAATCCTCTATCATTAAAAATCACGATCGCCAAAAACAACTTATGTTCATGTCCAAGCCGCCACTGCCATGGCCCACCTCCGACCATAGTGTCACCGCCCAAGCATGCCCTGGCCAAGGCGTACCCACTGTCATCAACGATGCCCCTTAACTCAGCCTATAGCTCGAGAATGAGCTCGGAACAACGTTGATAATCAAACCCCTCAATCACGCCACGTCAAGCCATCATCCACCGCTGCTTGCTCCCCGAAGTTAGCCCCATCCACGGTAAGCCTTCAGCCCTCGGCCTTGCCACCTACCATGTCGCCATCGCCGAGAAAACCCAATCAAAATGAACGTCATCTATCCAAAAATTCCACCACCATAGGTGATCGCGCCGCAATCCATCCGTCCATCATATCCCCTACCCCATGACCGACCTTTTTGTAGTCGTAGACTTTGCCAGAAAATGCCATCAATGGCTCCGATGAAGGAGGGCCATACGATCATGGATTTGTTTTACTGGAATCAATCGAAGAGGGGAGGGGAACAAAATAGTTGAACCAAGAAACGAAGATAGTATTTCTTTTTTTTCTCCTGTTAAGTGTTGACCTTGTTCCATTTTATAACAAAAATAAAAAAACATGATGATTATGTTTTCCAATTCCTGACAAGAGACAAGGCACGAAACATGTAAACATGTCTCTGTGTGTGTACTTAAATGTTTATTTTCAAATAAAAAGATTTAGGGTACGGTGCTATGCAATATCACATTCGCGTATAGACGGCGAACGACAGAAATAAAAATATGATCGTGCACCAAAATAGAAAACGATCGTAAATCAACAGTAAAATGCATATATTATTTTATTTTGTAAAATTTCACAAATATCATCGTTTGCCGTAAAATATGTCAAACAAAAACATAATTATTTTCCAAATAAAAATTTATGAAAAAATCCAATAAATTAAAAATACGTCATAAAAAAATCAAGTCATTTTATTACAATTTGATTTTCTTATTACTTATTATATTTGAATCATTTATTATTGTAAATAAATTTACAAAATGAATTCACAATTATTATTTATTAATTCAGAAGGAGTTTATTAAAATTATTAAATCTATTTAATTAGGATTTAATTCAAAATTCAAATACTTAAACATTCCCTCTATTTGAATTATAACCTATTAAATTCTAAAATCCAATTATTTAAATATTAAAAATTAATTAAGCATTTAAAATTAAATAACCAAAATTATGGGATGTTACATTCTCCCTCCCTTAAATTTCGTCCCCGAAATTATTGAGGAAGAAACTGCTTCCAAACCCTTAAGTTTAAAACTATTAATTAAAATTAGTTATCAAACTTATTAACTTTCAAAACCAGTTAGCTGGAATAGATTCTAAAATTTCCAAGTCTTTAAATTCATTCACCTATACCAACTTATTCTCTTCTATTCATTTATTCCAAGTTATAACTTGAAAGTCAAATTTTAGTTATCAAAATTTTTCCAAAATTCTTAAAAAATTTCTAACTCCTAAATTTTCGGAAAATTTCGGCAGCGTCTCCTTACGTGGCTCAATCGGTACAACTACAAATGGCCTCAACGGGCTTTAAACCAATCGAAGAAAACAAAAGCCAAGTGGCCTCCAATATTTGGGGCATAAAATCATCAACCAAATTAAATTTTCTGAATTTACTATGCACCTTTTTGCGTTTGATTTATATTTTGGCAGGTAATTTATTATCTCTATGCAAATGCAAGTGCACAAGAATCAAATGGCTCTCTTGCATACCTGTACTTACATAATCTAAAAGAAAATCATGTTGACAAAAGCAATATGGTGTAACTTTACATGCAAAAACTAGCATGATATAAATCTACATGCAACCAACACCCATATCTCATTCATATGCGGCAAATAAGAGGATATTATATAATAGATGTTATGCATCCAATAGTTTTCAAATGAAAAATTTAGATCTAAATAACTGGGTTTTTCAATTCAAAATTTTATTGTCAAATTTCTTAAACGAGAAAAATCAAAGATTGAAAACCAATATGACAAGTAGGGAACTCCTCCTAATAAATTATGGTGAAACTCTAGAATCAAAACAATATGGAGCATGCAATGGTACTCCGGTTCCTCCAAACACATCAACTAGAGTGAATAAGTATCATTCCTTCCCCAAAATCATCAAAAATCCCTTTTTCAAAATCATCGTGATTTAGGTCTTAATCAAAAAAATTAAAAATCCTGTCTATAAATTTAAACTTCATAGACAATGGTATATGAAATCACACAACCATCAATTCAATTCAATCAAATCAAATCAATCAAATTCCATGAAGGTATAAACTGACACTAATAGCCATTCAAATTCCCTAAGGGAATTTTTTTCACTTAACGTTGTACTAATGTCAAATGACTATCAAACCAATCTTAACTTAAGTTCAAAACTTTTTTGATTATCCAAAAATATAGATAATTAACTAAGCATACTGTTTTCTTATTAGCCTTTAATCATTGCTTAGAAGATTATGCAAACTAACTCGAACAAAATGGAAAGTAATACTCTATATTTTACTATTTCTTAATTACATTAAATTATTATTATCATTATTATTATTATTTTCTTAACTTATATTTTCACTTAGTATTCCATTCAATACTAAAATTATTTATGAATTATTTCATAATTTTTTCACCCAAGTTTAAAAATATTTTAAAAAGTTATTTCTTCATAAAACATCAAATCATAACTTATTTCACTTTATTTACTTGTATAATATTCTTTTATATCTTGAGAATACATACAAAATTCATTTTAACTTTTTTAAAGATATTGTTGGAGATCAAATCAAATTATGATTTCTTAAAATCGGGTCAACCTATTAACCTTTTTAACTTAGTGTTAAAACGAATAATATTTATGGGTTGACCCAATCAATAAATAGTTTACACTACTTAGATGTTTTAAACAACTATATGGTTTTAATAAAAACATTGTTTATCAAAAACTTTTTATTTAATTTAACCCAATTTACCTGTGTTAAACTATCCCTTTTTATCTAAGGGAAAAATCTCATTTATCAAAAGAATCTCTTATTAAAGTACCATTTTGTTTGGAAAAAAATTCCCATTTACTTAAAGATTAGATACCTGGTTTTAATTTCAAAACTCAGCTTTGAAAGCATATTGCATATATTTTGATGTATATCAACTTCAAATAATTTATTTATTAAAACTCACTTTGGGTTTATTTGGATTTGAACTCATTTCGATCGCACGATGATAATGAGAATAAATTAGTGAATATTCCACAACATTTGCCTAAGCGAACATCTGATCGTCACTTAGAAGATTATTCAGATCAACACAATACTAATTGAAACAATTCCCTCCTAATTATCCTAAGGAAAATGAATTCCTCAAAATCCTTTCGAAATTATTTTCAAAAATTTCGGGATTTAGATACAAAAATCCTTCATAAACATATTTTATAAAGTAAATTTATATCAACTTTCCTTTGTATAAAATCATTTCATATTATAATAATTCTTCTTTATTATAATCAAAATTTCTCAAATGGTTATCATCTGAATGTCTTATCTTACCATTTAGATTATATTAACAACTCTCTATTAAAGTTCAATTCTTGATCCATCTTTATTAAATGGTGAATTTTCAAGTTAACATTTTCTCCGAACACCTTTATAGTCAAACTTTGAAAATTAATCCACAAAGGGTTTTAAATCAAAACTATGAATGCTTCTAATTCACAATACACACGCAAATGTGGATTTCACGTGGAAATCGGTTTAGTCATAGATTTTTATCAATTTTGGAAAATTGAGTTTTTGAATCCAAAATAGTCTTGGAATTGGAATTGAAAGTTTTTTGAAAATGAGTTTCAAAAATAAAAATTATTTTAAATAACTTAATAAAATTGAAATTTAAATCATTTGATTTAAGTTTGAATTCGATATTTTGAAATTGAATTCAATGAATTGGGAAATTTGGTTTAAAAGATTTTATAAGTATAAAAGACGTTTATATGGGTTTTTAATCATTTAAAAATATGGTTTTGGAAATTTAAACTTATGATTCAAGTTTTATACTTGGGTGGAATTAACCTGTATAATTGTAACCAGTTTTTCCCAAAAACGAAAACTATCTGTTTTCAAATACTAATAGCTTTTATAAAGTAAAGATTTCCAATTTTGTATTGAAACAATTCAAGTTGAAATGAAATTGTGAATAGTTTGAAAAAACTATGAATTAACCTTTGTGAAGATGATTAAACTTTATTTTGAAATCAAAGGAGATTTTAAAAGGTGTATCTTTTATATTATAAAAGATTTGAATTGTGAATAGTTTTGAAAGCTATAAATTAAATCTTGATTTAAAGATTTAATAGGTTAATTCAAATTGAAATGGAAATTAATTTGGAAATCTGTGAATGAATCTTTGTGAAACTGGGTAAACTTTGTGAAATAAATCTTTTTGTTTAAAGATTTAAAATGGTAATTTGTTTAAACCATTTAAAGGAAAGGATTTGTGTAATAAGTTGTGACTTAATTGAAATCCATATATCCAGATGTTTTGAAATATTGTACTCACTATTCGGGTTAGCCGGGAAAAGACCTTTGTGTCATATAACCCATTCCGTATTAGTGATACGACGATATGGATCGTATTTAAGACCGGTGGTGAAGACCGGGTATTTGTGAAAACGATAGCATGACCTATCGATTGTCTCTGCACTGTTAGCTACAGTATAGAGATTTCCTTTGTGATGGGAAGTTTTATCGGGATTGTGAATACCCGGATTGCAAGGGCTTCTTCGGAAGTGCCTTCGGTTCTGTTCGAACCCGTAACAGACTTGTATGGTTACATGTCTGACATTACATTTTGAGATATAAAGCAAATTTCTTTCAAATACATTTCTGTTGGTGGCGGAGAATTTATTCTCTTAGGTTAACACCCTTCTCTGAGACGTACGAGCTCAGAGGTTATGTAGTTGAAGGTTATCAGCGATATACTCCCAATTTGGTAATGTGGCATGGTGAGTGTTGCTGTGTGATGATCATTTATTGATCATTGGTGATCAAAGCGTGGCTTTGTGAAAAAACATAGCTTTGTGGACGAGACCTCTTCGGACCTCACAACCCGGAAATGGTCGAAACAGGAATGATGCGGCAAGGTTATGAGGGTCGCGCCCTTTAGGGTATGTCATATCCTTCTGGAAAAGGGTGGTATCATGGTATGGAGCCCAAATACTTACTCATGTGGACACACTATATTTATTACTGTGTGATGTTGGTTATCGAGCGCTCGGATAAAGGTCCCAAAGGACCGGGGAATGGCATATTCGTGTAGTAGTTACCTATTTCCAGAGGTAACCCGGCCTTGTGTTGGCAGAGAGCCATGTTGGTTTCTCGGGACGTCCATCCAGAGGCGATCCCATGTGACAGTAGGAAGTTCCTTAGCCTGACCATTTGTTGGCAATCCAATTTCCAATACGAACCTTGTACGGTTTTAGTTGTAGAACCTGCCATTTACTTATGGTGGCGCCCCACTGTTTAGATGGTAGCTATAGTAGGCATAGTGTGAAATGCCTATGTTGGCTAAGATTAATATTATACTTTCATAATGTTTTTCTGCAATATGCACTAATAATAATAATCCAGTGATTTTGCCTAGTAAGCATGTTTGACTATCATAAGAAGAAATCTCCTCCAATTCTGCATTTCCATTGTGTGTGTGGCGGGAGGTCTTATGGTAGTTTCATTTTCTAAAAGCATTGTGGATATTTTACACTTCCTTTGTTGTTGTTGTTGTTTTAAAGATAAAATGTTTTAGTTCTCACACCAGTCACCATGACTGACCTGGAGTTTATTATTTCCTTCCTAAACTCTGGGTGCCCACCAATTTCCACACGGGCAGTCTAGAGTCAAGTTATCAGGTCATTCTGGATTCAAGAGATGCTGTGGAGCTCAGTGGCGAGCCGGATGGCAAGACGTATCACTTGTATATGATATTATTTACTCCGCTGTGTATTCTGTATGAGGACAAGTTTATATACCTTTCCAGTGTTGTATATTGTTGTTGTAAACTATGATGATGATGTAATTTATAAAATGATATAGTTCTTTGATTTAAAGATTATTTATTTATCTATTATATGTTGTTCCGCTGTGATATGTGAGATTCTGATATTGTTCTGTGTTTTTATGTTGGTTCTTCTTTCGTTTTCTTCTGTCTTCTTCTACCTCTTCTTTTTCTCCATAACAATTCGGTTTTCCGGCATTCGATTGCTTGGCAGTTGATACAGTGGACGTATTAATGTCGTTTTTCGAGCGTCGAAAAATCCAGATCGTTACAGAGCGGCTGAAGAAGATGAGTTAGGTTTAAGGCTATTTATAGAAAATTTCCTGTGGCACTATTCATCCGCGAAAATTTCAAACTCCAAATGAAGCGTGCCACTTGTCGTTCTACTGTTATACCCCTATTCCGAACATAATAAAACATATATCAGGAGCCAATTCCATCGTATTCAAAAGATAGCTTTTAAAATCAAACTATTTTTATTAAATTCCTTTAATTAAATTCTACGCGTTTAAGCTTGCACGGCCAAACGATAAGTCCGATCGCTACGAAACATGAAATCCTTTAATAACTTACAATTACAGATCCGATGAAATTGGTTTCGCCGAGAACCAAGACAGTGCCCAAAAAGAATATTTTTACTCGTTAATTAAAACAAGTAATCTCCAAAATCAATTTAACCGTTTTAAATTCAATTTTAAAAGTTAACAATTTTCCTCCTTGTTTAAAAAAAAAATTAAATCAACTTCCAACATCATTTTCCTTCATATTAAATTCAGAATTCAGTTTTTTAAATAATTCCAATATTAAATATAACAATTTTAATTATCTATTAAATCATTGCATTTTAAATATAAGTTATCAAACTTATAAAATTTAGCTTTTAAATGAATTCAAATAATAAAACAACAACTTCCATTTACAATTCAATATTACTTAATTTGCTTTCTAATATAAGTTTTCATCCTTTATCTGATTGAGTTTTTTTATTTAAATTTTTTTTTAGTTCCTAACTAATAAATTACATAATAAATAATTAAATTTTTATTTCTAACCATTTTTGTTCAATAATCATATTAAATTCAATAAATTAAAATAGTTAAAAATATGGGTGGTTACAATATCTCCCACTCAAAACTTTTCGTCCTCAAAAAGGGGTTAAGTAAGGAATCAAATCATTGATATATTTTACTCAAAATAATCAACTTTCAAAACTTTAAAATCTAATTTGAAAATCTTTACCACGGTTCCACTATGCCACTCTGATATTGGCTTATACATAAACAAGTTATAAAATTTTAAAATCTAAATTTTTTTCTAGCACCCGAATTTATGAAAAATTTCAGCAGCATCTCCTTTGCGCGGCTCGATCGTAAAAAATTACGATATAGGTATATAACACAAATATACATCTCATCTCAATGATGAGGCATCCAGTAGGAAAAAATATAAAAGTATGGTATGTAATCTGAGATATGTACCCTATTATTACTAATATGAGCGAGTTTGCTCATATTAAAGCGAGAAAATGCATGTCGAGTCGCATATATGTCCAAAAGGTCTTCATATGTACCTATCTCAACTCAATTTAGAATATTAGTCACTTATAATGAGATATAGAAACATATATGAGTTTAATAGAACTATATAACATGAATTCTAAATCCAAACCATAAGCATAAGCGCTAATACACAACATATTAATCAAATGCAACCAAAACAGGTATAACAAAAATTTGTAACAAGAGAAACCATTCAACAATTAATATTCATCGAATTAATTCATAACTATCACAATTAACATTTTCCAATGTCGATAGTTAATTTATGCACCATCATTTCTTATTAACATTATTCATTCTTTATTAACATTTAATTGTTTTACTTCCAACTTATTCACATCTATGTCATTTACATTCAATTTGTGCGAATTTCAAATATTTCATTTTGTGTTTAACTCATTTAATATTGTTAGCACCAAAATTGGTCATGTAAGTGTGCTATGGATCGTGTAATATGGATATATGATAATACAGAGTGTAGTGATGATAGCTATATGGTAAATAGTGCGGAATATAAAAGCAGTATAGTAAAAATGACACCATAGATTTTTATACTGGTTCGGAGCACCGTCCTACGTCCAGTCCTAGACTCCTTCTGGAATTTCACAAAAATAATAACCCTCACTTAACCGGGAGAAATAGGACTATACAACCCTTGAGCAACCGAACAATGACCTGAGCAGCGGAACAGGATTTCGCCTTAGCAGCCGAAGAGGACTTCACACGCCTGAGCAGCAGAACAGGACTTCAACAAATATAAAAATAGTTTTGACTTTGTGTGTTCTTAATAACACGGATTTGTCACTTGTAGTACACCCTTCCTATAATCTTCTCCTCGAGTATAAATATATATATTTGAAGTATATGAAGAATAGAAAGGTTTAATATTTCTTTAATGCAGAATAATTGAAAGTATGGTAGCAAATAGGTTTTAGAGAGTTAGATTAGAGAGATAAGCATATTCGATTGTAATTCAGTAATTTGGAATCAAAATGGAGTTTGTATTTATAAAGGTTGAAAAGCAGCGACTGTTGGTGAAGAGTTTCGATCGAAGTGTTGCGTCCGAATCTTTTCGTTAGAGGTTCGCTACTGTTCACAAAAGTCGTGTCTTTTCGAAAAGAGGCTGTTATAGAAATTCAGTCAACCGAGCCTCTGGGTCAGTCGACTGAATATTCAAAGTAATTATTTAAATTTAAATTCATATATCTATGTATCTGTGCATGCTGCACAAAATTCCCAGTGTCAGTCGACTGGTTATCTAGGTCAGTCTACTGTCCTGATTAAATTTGTGCAGTAAGCACAGTTTACGTAGATATATTAATTTCTATAACTTTAAAACTTTTTATAATTAATTGTATGCTTATATATGTATAAAATATTTGATAAATACGATGATTAAATATATAAGCTAATGTAGACGTAATCGAGGAGAGATTTTAACAATATTGACCTAAGACTTAAACAACAAAATATCATAGTTGATGCACTAGTTTTTACATTCTCGTCTCCTTGTCTCTTTTTGTCATAGCAGTCGTCAAATCTGTATGTCGTAGTGATAGCTTTGTGTCATGAATCAAAACCAAGTCTCAACATTCTCCCTCTTTTTGATTGATGACAACCTGTAAACAAATATAGATTTCGATTGTATATATATAACATAATAACATAAATACTTACTCCCCCTGAATTGTTGACGCTTTATATCCTGCATTCTTTTTGTTAGCAATAATATTTCTCCCCCTTTGTCATCGACAAAAAGGAATAAGTAATATGAAGTCATAATGTAGAAAATATTACGTAGAAAAAGACAATCATCCATACATTAAACCTCCATAATTAAGAGTATTTGAAATGAATAAACCAGAGTGGCCATTTATTACAAGCCATATGAAATGAAAACTTAATGTTTTTCATAAACCAAAAAAAAGATCTCAAGCCATTGGTTGCTTACCCCTACCACTACCACTATCACCTTCATCTCCATCATCGTCACTGCTACTTGCTTGATCGTCAGAAGAAGAAGACCAAATGAAGATGGGTTGCTTTCCCGGATCGCCTATAGTAGTTGTAGATGTCCTGGAAGTACATGAGATAGCTTGCCATAATTTGGTAAAGAGTCCTTTAACCTTGTCGAGCTTCTTGTCAACCCTAGTAATATGAGATTGAAGAACCTGTTGGTTGCAGCATATCATAGACATTGTCTCATATGGTTGAAGACCAGGATTAGGAAGTTGAATTTCATCTTGTTGACGACGAGTTGATTGTTGACGAGATGGACCTTGAGATGGTTAGCCATGTTGTTGTGGTTGGTCTTGAACTAACTACCTTTGGGTCCATTCTTCAAAAGACATGATATAGGGGGTTCGAGCAACCAGTAGTTTCATCAATGCTAAAGTCCGAGAGTTCAAACATCCAACGGTAGAAAATGGCGAGTCCGGTTCTGGAATCTCACAAGCTTTTAGAAGACACATAATGTTATCCCACCCTTTGGTCAAGGATGGAATATCAACAAATTAGCTGAAAAAGGATGGATAACAGGATTGGAAATCGATTGGAAACAAAGTTGTGATCAATGTCATCAAAATTTGACAAAGCTCCAATCGAGACGGAATTGATAGGGAATGATGATCAAGGCTAGGAGAGGCTACGTTTCAAATTTCAGGTCAAACAGAGTGCATATGCTCGAGATATGGATGGATCAATGTTGGAAGGGACTGGTTTGGTATCGATACAATTCGCATCGATACATTTCGTATCGAAGGAAATGGGCTCGGCTGTGCACTTCGAATCGATACTATTCGTATCGACCAACATGGATACGAACATTACGTTCGTATCGATCAGGTAGGAGGGCCAAATGGATTTCGACACGAAGGCAGTGGACCCGGATTGGATAGGTGAGCGTGCGATGGTTTGTTCGACTCGACGTTGTTCGACTCGACGTTGTTCGACTCGATGCTGTTCGACTCGATGCTGTTCGAATTGATGCTATTCGATGCGGGGATGTTCGACTCGACGTTGTTCGACTCGATGCAAATTCATATCGATCAGGTCACATGATCGATACAAAGTAGTGGGCACAGGTTGATGGACACGAGCAAATCAATGCAGACAGATGGATACGAATGAGCACAAAGCATGGATGCGAGCGAAGAATGTGCATGATTTGTGGGAAGAAACGTTCAACACGGCATGGAAAATGGATCATACCCTGAGGATAAGGCCATGTCACTAGCACGCATGTGAAGGGCATCGATACGAATAGGTATCGATGTGAATTGATCGATGCAAACCAAACGAACTACCGAGAATCCCCATTTCCTATCGATCATAACTCGAGATCTACAAGTCCAAATGCTATGAAATTTTCACAGGAACTTACGTACAAGCTAAGGAATGTTCACACCATGTTTCGACTCCGTTGGACAAAATCTTGATCGATACGAATTACGTTCATATCGATCACAGATCGAGTCGAAACTCCATGGGTTCGATCGCGTGGGCCCACTCACGTGCCAAAAGGAGTCTCACGAAGTTTGAGCGAGATATTCGCATGGAACGCCTATAAATAGCACCCAGAGCCTACAGAAAATGGATCTTTTAGCTTCTCAACGTCCAGACTCTGCCCGTTTCAACTTTGCACTCCATAGCTGTTGTTATACTTGAATTTTATCATTATAATCTGCTGTAATCAGTTGTAACTAGGAAGGAAAGTCAATAAAAGATTAACTTTTGGAGTGGACGTAGGCTGGAGATAGCCGAACCACTATAAATCATGTGTCTCTATCTGTCTCTCCCTGTTTTAAGTTTATTATTCTTCAGTTTTTATCCTCTACATTACTTAGATCTGTGAATTGTGATCATATACTGCTGATTTGTGTTTATACACTGGTGCTTTCACGACATTTGGGATTTGTGACCAATTTTGGCGCAAACACTTTGGTGCTTTTACTGAGAAGCAACTGGTGACTGCTATACCAAATTTGGAGTTCAGATCTAAAGAGCTATGACAAGGCAATCAAGTAGAAGACAAAGAGCCGAGAGGAGTCTGCATGAAGGAAGCCAAGAGGCATCATCAAGGGCTAATCAGACTTCAGCTTTCATCACCAGAGACGAGATGGAGATGATGATGGGATCTATTTAGGAAGAGTTTTTGAAAAGGTAGGAGGGGATGATGCAGAATTTCCTCAAACGGTTTGGACACACAGGAACAACTGGAGCTTCAGGAGTTCAGATCCACGAAGTTGGAGGGAAGGACCCAACAGGCAGTCGAATGGGGCAGTTCAACAAGGCGCAACCCCTAACCAGCACACGACCATAAATCTGGACGGATCCGGACATGGTTGCACACCACCCGGCAATAATGGACCAGTTCATGGAGGAAGTCCAGTTAACACCCACACAACAAGATGCTGGCAGGAATTTAGGAGCACGGGATGAGGAGTATGTACCGGAATTCCCTCGGGCGCTTGGGGGCAACCATTGGCGGACAAAGCTGGATTGGTTGAGATTATCAGGCGAACTATGCGCGGAGGTTTGACAAACATAGATCTGGAAGGAGTAAATAGGAGTCCGTTTACTCGTAACATCAGAATGGCTCGGAATCCGCCAGAATTCAAGCTACCTACGCTAGAAGTATACAATGGAAAAGCTGATCCGACTGATCACTTGATGAGATACATAAGACATATGGAAGTGCTGGGGGCATCTGAGGAAGTTATGGCCAGATGTTTCCCTCTATACTTAACGGATATAGCTGTTATGTGGTTCCGATAGCTGGAAGAAGGAACTATTAGGACATGGACAAAATTGGTGGACAGGTTTGTGAAGCAATTTTGGGTTCATATCAAAAGGCCGAAGAACGTGATGACGCTAACGTCAGTAAAGCAAAGGACGGACGAATAACTCAGATCTTTCTTAACTCGGTTCAATACAGTGGGTGCTTCGGTGGATCGGCCGGATCCATCGATGGTTTTAATGGCGGCAGTATCAGGAGTCAGAGAGGATTCAGATTTCAAAGTATCTCTAATACGGGACCCGCCAATGGATCTCGGGGAGTTCTTTCACAAAGCTGAGAGATTCCTTCGGCAGGAAGATGAATGCTCGGATATGAAGTTAAAGGAGGTGAACGCAGCTGAGGATGGTGGGCCACCCAGGGGAGGCTCGGATAAAGATAAAGCAAAAAGGAAGCTGGATAACGAATCAGGAAAATCTAGGAAGCGATGGAGGGAACCAAAGTTTTCCACTTACACAGGATTAAACGAAACATTGGAACGGATATTAATGGACACTCGGAATCGCCTTCCCTACCGAACGCCAACTAGGAGAGAGCCCTCAGAACGTGAAAGGGCATCGGGAAGGCACTATCTTTTTCACGATTTAGACGGACATGATACCAACAGTTGCAGGCATATGAAGGACATAATTGAGGAGCACGTAAAGAGTGGGTAGTTGCGACAATATGTCGAGGCTCGGAATGCGGTAGCGGAGCAGGGGCGACCACCGTCTACCTCAAATAACGAGGGCGCGGCGCCCAGGAATGATGGTCGATTGGTTATCAATAGACGGGAATAGTATGAAATAAGTAGTGAACTGCTGACAAACGGCCAAATCATTTACTCATGTACGGGGACGGAGATGGCCCCTAGGCATGCTCTGATTGACGATAAACCACGACGCTACGGTTTGTGAAATCTGTTTCTTCTTTTGGTTTGGACATTTGCTTTTTCTGGTTCGGTTTTTGAGTTCAGTTTGAACTCCTGGTTTTGTTTGTTTTCTGGTTTGGACTTTCATTCGGATGATTGCTTTCATCTGGTTTTTGATAAATGGTCGTCGGGTATGGATTATGCCTGGCAAGGGGTAAGTCTCTTCGTCCGAACGTGGCGAATTGGCTTATTCAGGTCGTCGAGTATGGACTATGCTCGGCAAGGGTCCGAAGCGACCAGGATTCGGCCTAGGACTTAGGCCCCATATTATCGGTTGCTACTTCAGGTCGTCGAGTATGGATTATGCTCGGCAAGGGTTCAGAACGACCAGGATTCAGCTTAGGACTTAAGCCACGGCATTACTCAGCGTCCAGGGACACTGGACCATGGTCGTCAAGTGTGGATTGTGCTTGACAAGAACCCGGAGAGGTTACGGATTTGGATATCGACTCAGAGAGGTCCTGGATACGGTTATCGGTTATTGCATAAGGATGGATTAGGACTCGGATATCGAGTATGGATGGATATGGAATTGGAAAAATCTTTGGTTAATGGATTTGGAATCAGGCACCGACTCGGAGCAGTCGAGGACGATGCACTTGGATGATGCGGCTATGGACTTTCGATATCGGATTCGAAACTATTCAAAACACACCTTCTTATCGCAAGGATTGTTTTGGGGGGGCAAATGTTATCCCACCCTTTGGTCAAGGATGGAATATCAACAAATTAGCTGAAAAAGGATGGATAACAGGATTAGAAATCGATTGGAAACAAAGTTGTGATCGATGTCGTCAAAATTTGAACGAGCTCCAATCGGGATGGAATAGATAGGGAATGATGATCAAGGCTAGGAGAGGCTACGTTTCAAATTTCAGGTCAAACGGAGTTCATATGCTCGAGATATGGATGGATCAATGTTGGAAGGGACTGGTTTGGTATCGATACAATTCGCATCGATACATTTCGTATCGATAGAAATGGGCTCGGCTGTGCACTTCGAATCGATACTATTCGTATCGACCAGCATGGATGCGAACATTACTTTTGTATCGATCAGGTAGGAGGGCCAAACGGATTTCGACACGACGGCAGTGGACCCGGATTGGATAGGTGAACGTGCGATGGTTTGTTCGACTCGACGTTGTTCGACTCGATGTTGTTCGACTCGATGCTGTTCGACTCGATGCTATTCGATGCGGGGATGTTCGACTCGACGTTGTTCGACTCGATGCAAATTCGTATCGATCAGGTCACATGATCGATATGAAGTAGTGGGCACAGGTTGATGGACACAAGCAAACCAATGCAGACAGATGGATATGAATGAGCACAAAGCATGGATGCGAGCGAAGAATGTGCACGATTTGAGGGAAGAAATGTTCAACACGGCATGGAAAATGGATCATACCCTGAGGATAAGGCCACGTCACTAGCACGCACGTGAAGGGCATCGATACGAACAGGTATCGATGCGAATTGATCGATGCAAACCAAACGAACTGCCGAAAATCCCCATTTCCTATCGATCATAACTCGAGATCTACAATTCCAAATGCTATGAAATTTTCATAGGAACTTACGTACAAGCTAAGGAATGTTCACACCAAGTTTCGACTCCGTTGGACAAAATCTTGATCGATACGAATTACGTTCGTATCGATCACATATCGAGTCGAAACTCCATGGGATCGATCGCGTGGACCCACTCACGTGCCAGAAGGAGTCTCCCGAAGTTTGAGCGAGATATTTGCATGGAACGCCTATAAATAACACCCCAGAGCCTATAGAAAATGGATCTTTTGGCTTCTCAACGTCCAGACTCTGTCGGATTCAACTTTGCACTCCATAGCTGCTATACTCGAATTTTATCATTATAATCAGTTGTAACCAGGAAGGAAAGTAAACAAAAGATTAACTTTTGGAGTAGACGTTGGCCGAAGATAGCCGAACCACTATAAATCCTGTGTCTCTATCTGTCTCTCCCCGTTTTAAGTTTATTATTCTTCATTTTTTATCCTCTACATTACTTAGATCTGTGAATTGTGATCATATACTGCTGATTTGTGTTTATACACTGGTGCTTTCACGAAATTTTGGGTTTATGACCAATTTTGGCGCAAACACTTTGGTGCTTTCACTGAGAAGCAACTGGCGCCTACTATACCAAATTTGGAGTTCAGATCTAAAGAGCTATGACAAGGCAATCAAGTAGAAGACAAAGAGCCGAGAGGAGTCTGCATGAAGGAAGCCAGGAGGCATCATCAGGGGCTAATCAGACTTCAGCTTTCATCACCAGAGACGAGATGGAGACGATGATGGGAGCTATGCATGAAGAGTTTCTAAAAAGGCAGGAGGAGATGATGCTGAATTTCCTCAAACAGTTTGGACAAGTTGGAACAGCTGGAGCTTCAGGAGTTCAGATCCACGAAGCTGGAGCGGAAGGACCCAACAGGCAGTCGAATGGGGCAGCTCAACAAGGCACAACCCCTAACCAGCACACAAACACAAATCTGGATGGATCTGGACATGGAGGCACACCACTCGGCAACAATGGACCAGTTCAGGGAGGAAGTCCGGTTAACACCACACAATAGGATGCTGGCAGGAATTTAGGAGCGCGGGTGTAACAACCCGCATATTTTACGATTGTATATTTAAATATATTATTTAAATATAGCATCGTTAGTCGAATTAAAGTCCGAAAAGCTACTTTTTGCAAACAATCGAATTAGGATTCGAGACCACTTCCATTGAGTTCAAAATGCCGTTTGTGACCTTTTTGAGTATAAACATCGATATGTTTGGAGTAAGTTGCATTTTTCTATTTTCTAAGTGGGCTTTTTGGTTTGGGTTTCACCCAACTCATCCTATTACCCTAACTCAGCCCTCTCCTCTCCATTCACTTTTTCATTTCCTAAAAACTCTAGCAAAACTGAAAATGGGTGAAGAGAATGGGAAATAGGAATTGCCAAGCCCTAGTTCCTCTTGCAAACTCAAATTCTTGCTCTAAATTCAAGGTGAAGCTTTGGTAAGCCTCCTCTTCATCTTCTCCAACTCATTCTCTCTTCAATTTCAGAAATTTCCTAAACCTAACTTAGGAAATTTTCTTCTTTTAAGCTTAGATTCAAGCTTCTAGAGTTGAAGTTGAAGAGTAGTTAATCTTCCTTTGCTTTCAAGCTTCTCCTTCATCGTTTTTGGGTTTAAAGGTGAGATTTTTATCTCACATCTATGTCTATAGCTATCTTTGTTGTTAGGTATGAATTCCTAACACTTATGCATATTCATTTGCTTTTGATTTGAATTCATTTGGTGAACATTTCAATTTTTGGTATTTTGAAGTCTAAAACTCTAAAAATCGTACCTTTGATGTTTGATCATGTTTTTGGTGGTGAATCGGAGAGCATATAGGGTTGGGTTGTCGATTGGCAAAAGCCCCTAAAGTCCATTGCTCGACCGGTTGCAAATGGTGAGAGTTTGCACTTCCATTTGATAGGCTGGAAAACAGTTTCAGCTACAACTAGTCGACTGGCCCCCTGCAGTCAGTCGACTGACTGTAGGGTCTGAAAACTCTCGGGTTCTGGCTCAGTCGACTGACTGAAGAAGGCCAGTCAACTGACCTGCTTATTTTTGCCTATTTTTCCTATTTAGCTTGAGGATCCAACTTTTATCGATTTGTGATTATCCGATTAATTATTATCATTTATTATTGACTTTGATGACTTATTTTTCGGGATTTTTGAGAATATCCATTTTGATGGATTCGGTATCAATTTCTATGGATTTAATTCACATCTTCGAATGTGGATTTTTGTGATTGATTATTTCTACAATCATTTTGTGATTTGTCACTTCTAAATACAAAGGTTTCTACACTAGTAGTAAATATTAAAACTCTTTTACAAAGATGATTTCAACTCTATTTTTAATATAAAGCTCGTTTATAAAATCGTTTTCTAATCTATTAGTATATACAAACCTTTACCTCATTCGTATGAGAAAATCTAATTAAACGGCTTAGCAAAACAAGTGGTATGAAACGCTTGAGTTTACTTCGTCGGTTAATTCTTTGACTTGTTGATTGAAACTCTTGTGACAATTTTCGAGTGGAAATCTACAATCTGTTCGTAAATATTTGAGTTAAGCAAGTGGTTATGGGACATGAAGCTAAACTCTTATATTTACTAGCTTAGTGTAATCGACACTTCTTGATGATCGATGATTATCATTTTATGATTTAGACTAGCAATGTGCGATGTCTCTTTGTCCGCGTGGGGGACTATACCCCGTTTTATTGAGCTTCGTCTCATTCCTTTATAGGCTAGCGACCTATGGTTTTGTTGAGTTTGGTTCATCGGGCGTAACGCTGTACTATGTCGTGGTTCCGGATTATTTATGTTCAGGTCCATCGGGCATTTGTTGTACTACGTCGTTGTGCTTGATTAGTTGAGTTTGGTTCATCGGGCGTAACGCTGTATTACGTCGATGTTCTGAATTATTTCAGTTTCTAGTTCCTCGGGCGTTCGTTGTACTACGTCGTGGCACCGGCTCTATGGTTAGCGACCATGGGTTAACAACCCGTTTATGATACACGTGTTGGTGAGTTTTCACGCTCCCGTTTGTGATAGGCCTTCCCCCTTCTGTGGTTTCTGGATTTCTGATTTGATGATTTCTAGAATTTGTGTTTCACCAATTTTTGTGGATCGAATTGATAAGCTCTATCAATATTTGTGTTTGGTGAATTATTTAAAAGAATACGTTATTCTTTTTGGTGCTTCAAAATGATTTGAGATATTGTATGATTTTTGTGTTATTTGATGTATACTTGACACAATATGACATTTTTATGGTTATCATACGTTTGCGGTCATATCTCTTATCCTATATCATTTTATCCGATATTTATAGCTAGACTGATCCGTTTATTATTTTCTTCTTAAATAATACCCGGGTCGGACCGAGGTATTTCAGGTGCTCCTGCTTGACTTCTTATCGGGGATTATCATTTGATTCTTTTGGCTAACTATTTTAGATTAGTAGTTTTTGTTATTATACATTTGAGATATAGACTCCTTGATGTATAATTATTCTTTTGTCTAACCCTTGTATCCATTATTTTGTGATGTAGTGGTTCTAGATTGACCACTACTTTGATGTACACTTTTATGTGATATATTAATATCTGTTTCCGCCTTTGTGATATGAATATCTGTTACTGATTTGTGTTATGTTTATTTCTATATTTGTTTCCGAAGACTATTTAGCCATTGTGTGGTAGCTTTGAGTTTGTATTAGATATGTCGTATTTCCTTCGGAAATGAAATGTAAATTATATCATCTGACATATCGGTACTCGCACAAAGCAATTACACAGATGGTCGCTCCTCAAAAGCCTTATTCTTCATGCTAGTTGACGGCATTTCCCCATAGTGTCCTTGGCTAGCGTGAGTATAGAGGTGGGGCGTCACAGCATGGTATCAGAGCCAAACTTCGGAACAATGTAGAATAATCTAGCTAGGATCATTGTCCTAAGTCTTTCTTAGGAATCTTGCCATAGGATCTGATTCGAGTCTTCGTACCGTTCTATCCTATTTTTCTTTTGTGATGCCTTGTTTTATCAATCAAGGTTATTTGATATTCATTTTGAGAATAACCTTTTTCCTCTTCTTTCTTTCTATCTTAAAGAAGAGAAATGGTTAGACCTGGCCGTCCTAGCGCCGGTCAATCTAGTGCTACTCCTCAGGATGGAGTATTTATGTCAGCTCAACAACTTTTAGATCTTGTGAACAATGCCCAAGCTGCCGGACGCGTTCCAGCACCTACTCACCCTAAATCCGGGTTTGAACGCTTGTGCAGAGATTATACTGCTTTGGGTAGAAGGCCATTCAAGGGATCCGAAAGTGTTGTAGAAATTCAAACTTGGCTTAGATCATGTGATCGCATCTTTTCCCGCATGGATCTTATTGATTCACTTCGAGTCCAAGTGGCTTCTAGTATGCTCCAAGAAAGAGCATTAGATTGGTATGAGCTTTTGATTTCTGAAATTATCGAAGCGGATCTTACTTGGGAGCAATTCCGGGAAAGGTTCGAATTGAAGTTTGTGCCGGATGCTGAAAAAGTAACTTTAGCCCGACGCTTTATTGACCTTGTTCAAGGTGAATCTTCTGTGACGGATTACATCGCATCTTTTGAATATCTATCTAAATATGGGGTCGAATATATTAATACCCCATTGAAGAAAAATCAGAGATTTGTCTATGGGTTGAATAAGAACCTTAAAAAGCCTTTGCTTCTGAAACTAGAAGTTCCTTTTGATCAGCTTATTGATATCGCTCTTCGACTTGAAGAGGATGAAAAAGAAAGTGATGTTGAAGTTGTGCGTGCCAAATAGAACTTCAACAATAGCATGAAGAGGCCTATTAAGTTCAAAGGCCCCAATCCCAATCCCAACAAGAAAGGGAAGCAAGAAGCTTCGGTAGCAAAGACTCCTACCTCTAGTCGTGGACGATGCTACAATTGTGGTCTTACGGAGCACTATGCAAATGAGTGCCCGAAACCATTTTTTTGTCGTTATTGCAAAAGTTTGAGCCATCTTATATCTACATGTCCCATACTCCAAAGTAGGAGAGAGGGAGAGTTGAATGTCATGCAAGCTCCTAGTGACACTTCTCTTGGTCAAGGTATTTTCTATCCTTGACGATATTTGTTTTGTGATTATCTTGTTCGAGTTCTTTTTGATTTGGGTTCATCTCATTATTTTATATGAAAAGAACTTGATGATTCTTTCTCTTTTTAATTTTATGGGTTTGATGACTTCACTGAGAATTGCGATTCCGGTTGGTGGATCCGCAACACTCATTTTGCTTTGTAAATGTCGAGATCATTATATGTGTTTATACTTTTCGAGCCGGTTTGCATGTTATGCGTTACTTAGGCTTCGAAATTGATTTTTGGGTAAGGATTGGCTTGATCATCATTAAGCCCACATCCTATGTCCCGAGCGGACTATTTATCTTCGACATTCTCAATCTGTTAAGCAGATTTCTATTGTTTTTAAAAAAATTTATTTCCAAATTTGGTGGCATCATTTTATTCTTTAAACTAACTTGATGAGGAAAGTGTTATTTCTCTCATTCAAGTAGTTTGTGAATTTTCTGGTATTTTTGAGATTTGTCTTAGGATTATCACCTAAGCAATCTATTGTGTGGTGCTAAGGTGTTTTCACCTCGACCTTGCCACCGGTTTTCATCAGCTACGAGTTGCGGAGGATAGCATTCCACTTACCGCATTCCGCACTCGTTATAATTTTTGTGAGTGGTTCGTTATGTCATTCGATTTGATGAACCTTCTACCTTATTTCATCCATTTTGTGAATCGAGTATTCTATGAATATCTCGATTAGTTTATTCTTATATTTATTGATTGTGGATGAAAATAACAAATTTAAAATTTGCAAATCTTTTTCATAAGATATTTATAAGTATGATTGGATTTTGTTCTTAAAACGAGCAAAGAATATTTGTAAAATTTTTAAGAGACTTGTTTATCATATAGAAGATGATTTTGTGTTTTTTTGCCCATTGAGTGCTTTAAGAATTCTAGTCGATGCGCTTGATCAACGTTATCGATAGGAATCTCCTAAACGCTATGATGTGACAGTCAAACACAGTAAATTCTTGTAAAAAGTTAATTTTTCTAAAAATATGAATATATATAAAGTTAATTATAATTTTGAAAGTCTTAGCTTTTCGGGAAAGAGAAAGGAACTCTTTTTCGATGCTTTTATTCTTGCGGTTCCCGAAGGGGAACCAAGACTTTATTGTTTTTACCGATACTAGTCGTATTGGTTTGGGTGTCATTCTCTTGCTTAGGGAATGTGTTTTATCATATGCTTCTTGACAATTGAAGCATGCTGAGACTAGATATGCCACTCATGATTTAGAGCTCGCGATTATTGTTTTCGCTCTTAGATTTTTGTGTCATTATCTTTTGGGAGAGGAATTTGTTTTACTCCGATCATAAATCTCTGAAATATTTATTTTCTCAAAAGGAACTTAATTTGCGTCAACAATGTTGGCTCGAGTTCCTTGCATCTTATGATCTTGATATTTTTATACTTCGGGAAAGGTAATCGTGTTGCCGATGCCCTTGGCCGAAAGCAACAAGTAGTTGTTTCTATGATGATATTCGAATGGAATGATCTCGAGACTTTATCCACTTGCGAGATTCGAGATCGTGAATCCGATTCATGTTCATCTCTTGTTTTGTGTAGCCTTGAGGCTCGTCCTTCTCTTTTGGACCGTACCTCTTTTGGCTAAACTCCATGTCTTGTTAATTGCATGGAGTTCTTACTTCTATTGTTAGCAATCGTGATCCATTATTTTCTAGTTGATTTTCGTAGGGTCTTTAAAAGCTTCGTGAACAAAGCTTAATTTTATCACCGCTTATCGTCCTCAATCTGATGGACAAATAGAGCGTGTGAATCAACTCTTGAAGATCTTATTCGTGCATGTGTTCTTGATTTTGGTGGAAGTTGGGAAGATCGTATTTCTCTTGTTGAGTTTTCTTCCAATAATAGCTTCCAATCTTGTATTGGTATGACATCTTTCGAGGCACTCTACGGAAGGCCGTGCCGATTTCCTTCGTGTTGGCTTAAAGCCGGTGAGAAGTTGGTTTTAAGTCAAGATTTTATTGGTGTTCATTTGTGTTTCACCGATGATGGGTGTTGTGCGTTCCAGTCGATCAGGAAAGTTAGCACCTCGATATGATGGTCCATTTCCCATCACCGAACGTATTGGTTCTGTGGCTTATCGCCTTTTATTACCGGCTCAATTTTTCTGCTATTCATGACGTTCTCCACGTATCTCCACTACGGAAATACCTTTGGGATTCCGATTTTTATTTTTAAGCCCGGTGTTGTTGAAGAAATTGAGGTTTCACCAAATATGACTTATGAGAAACATCCTATTCGCATCATTGCTTCGGAGGTTGAGCGCCTTCGAAATAAAGATTTCCCTTTTTGTGAAAGTTCAATGGTTCTCAAATTCCAAGGATTGCTCTTGGGAATCCTGAGAATTCATCGAGCGAACATTTTCGGGGTTTCTCTTTCGTGCTCTTTATGGTGGACTTCTTATTTCAAATTTTCTTTTGTGTTGATATGCTTTTATGGTTGTTACTTTTTATTTTCCTCTTAATTATTGCGAGGACGCAATTTCTTTAAGGAGGGGAGTCTGTAACAACCCGCATATTTTACGATTGTATATTTAAATATTTTATTTAAATATAGCATCGTTAGTCGGATTAAAGTCCGAAAAGCTACTTTTTGCAAACAGTTGAATTAGGACTCGAGACCACTTCCATTGAGTTCAAAATGTCGTTTGCGACCTTTTTTAGTATAAACATCGATATGTTTGGAGTAAGTTGAATTTTGCTATTTTCTAAGTGGGCTTTTTGGTTTGGGCTTCACCCAACTCATCCTATTACCCTAACTCAGCCCTCTCCTCTCCATTCACTTATTCATTTCCTATAAACTCTAGCAAAACTGAAAATGGGGGAAGAGAATGGGAAATAGGAATTTCCAAGCCCTAGTTCCTCTTGCAAACTCAAATTCTTGCTCCAAATTCAAGGTGAAGCTTTGGTAAGCCTCCTCTTCATCTTCTCCAACTCATCCTCTCTTCAATTTCAGAAATTTCCTAAACCTAACCTAGGAAATGTTCTTCTTTTAAGCTTAGATTCAAACTTCTAGAGTTGAAGTTGTAGAGTAGTTAATCTTCCTTTGCTTTCAAGCTTCTTCTTCATCATTTTTGGGTTTAAAGGTGAGATTTTTATCTCACATCTATGTCTATAGCTATCTTTGTTATTAGGTATGAATTCCTAACACTTGTGCATATTCATTTGCTTTTGATTTGAATTGATTTGGTGAACATTTCAATTTTTGGTATTTTGAAGTCTAAAACTCTAAAAATCGTAGCTTTGATGTTTGATCATGTTTTTGGTGGTGAATCAGAGAGCCTATAGTGCTGGGTTGTCGATTGGAAAAAGTCCCTAAAGTCCATTGCTCAACCGGTTGCAAATGGTGAGAGTTTGCTCTTCCATTTGATAGGCTGGAAAACAGTTTCAGCTACAGTCGGTCGACTGGCCCCCTGCAGTCAGTCGACTGACTACAGGGTCTGAAAACTCTCGGGTTCTGGCTCCGTCAACTGACCGTAGAAGGCCAATCGACTTACATGCTTGTTTTTGCCTATTTTGCCTATTTAGCTTGAGGATCCAACTTTTATTGATTTGTGATTATCCGATTTATTGTTATCATTTATTATTGACTTTGATGACTTCTTTTTCGGGATTTTTGAGAATATCCATTTTGATGGATTTGGTATCAATTTCCCTGGATTTAATTCACATCTTCGAATGTGGATTTTGTGATTGATTGTTTCTACAATCATTTTGTGATTTTTCACTTCTAAATACAAAGGTTTCTATACTAGTAGTAAATATTAAAACTCTTTTACAAAGATGATTTCAACTCTATTTTTAATATAAAGCTCGTTTATAAAACCGTTTTCTAATCTATTAGTATATACAAACCTTTACCTCATTCGTATGATAAAATCTAATTTAACGGCTTAGGAAAACAAGTGGTATGAAACGCTTGCGTTTACTTCGTCGGTTAATTCTTTGACTTGTTTGATTGAAACACTTGTGACAATTTTCGAGTGGAAATCTACAATCTGTTCGTAAATATTTGAGTTAAGCAAGTGGTTATGGGACATGAAGCTAAACTCTTATATTTACTAGCTTAGTGTAATCGACACTTGTTGATGATCGATGATGATCATTTTATGATTTAGACTAGCAATGTGCGATGTCTCTTTGTCCGCGTGGGGGACTATACCCCGTTTTATTGAGCTTCGTCTCATTCCTTTATAGGCTAGCGACCTATGGTTTTGTTGAGTTTGGTTCATCGGGCGTAACGCTGTACTACGTCGTTGTTCCGGATTATTTGTGTTCAGGTCCATCAGGCGTTCATTGTACTACGTCGTTGTGCTTGATTAGTTGAGTTTGGTTCATCGGGCGTAACGCTGTATTACGTCGATGTTCTGAATTATTTCAGTTTCTGGTTGCTCGGGCGTTCGCTTTACTACGTCGTGGCACCAGCTCTATGGTTAGCGACCATGGGTTAACAAACTCGTTTGTGATACACGTGTTGGTGAGTTTTCATGCTCCCATTTGTGATAGGCTTTCCCCCTTCTGTGGTTTCTGGATTTCTGATTTGATGATTTCTAGAATTTGTGTTTCACCAATTTTTGTGGATCGAATTGATAGGCTCTATCAATATTTGTGTTTGATGAATTATTTAAAAGAATACATGATTCTTTTTGGTGCTTCGAAATGATTTGAGATATTGTATGATTTTTGCGTTATTTGATGTATACTGTAATATCCCGGAAATTTTAACAATATCAATTTAATAATCTGTTAAATAATTAAATTGATATTGATGATCTTTGATAATAAAATTTGAATTTAATTTAATAATCTAATTAAATAAGTATTTAATTGGTGAATCTTATCTTTTAAAAGTTAATAAGATATTTTCTATCTGTAATATATATATTTATTTGTATATATTGTAAATAGAAAAGCTTTGGTAAATTGGAAATTTAGATTTAATTTGAGTTTAAAGTTTAAAATTCAAAAGAATAAATATTTAAATTGTTTTGGATTTTATAATATTTGTGTAAACTTTTATTTATAAATATAATTAGTTTTTGGTTTCTCTTTAAAATAGAATTATATATAGATAAGTGTTTAAATAAATAAGAAAAAGGCTTTTTAAATAATTTTAAAATAAATAAATATGAGATATTACTTAAATGACAAGTGTCATTATCTAAAGCTTTTATTTACATTTAAACTAAAAGGATATTACTTAAATGACATGTGTTAACATATTAAGTAGCCAAATAACATGTGTTAAGTAAATATTAATTCAAGATGACAAATGTTGAGAAATTTTAACAAGTGTCATTAAGTTTTCATTTTCTTTTATTTTTATTAAATCATATTTTCAGCCTTTATAAATACATAACATTTCCCCTCTTTATTACTTTTCTATTTTCTCTAATCAAAAACCAAGAAACTCCAGCCTGTAACAAAACTCAAACCATTTCTCTTACTAAATTCGAAATCAACTCCTCACAAACCTGAAATCAGAAATTCAAATGCCTCAAACTAGAAATCAACTCCTCACAAAACCAAAACAACTCAAAAGGCCTGCAGCCTTCATTTTCTCAAATCTGAAATCAACTCAGAAGCAACATGCAAGTTTAAATTCAAAAGTAAAAAGAATCTGGATTTGTTCAAGTCTGCATGCAAGTCTAAAACAACATATCACAAGTTTATCAAAAGCAAAGAAGATTTGGCCTTATATTTTCAAGTCTTCAAAACAGTTTTCAAAAGATAGGCTCTGTCTCCATTTTAGTGGTGAGTAACTTTTTATTTAAAAGCCTAAGTATAATAAACTTGTTGCATGTTCATATTTATATATTTGTATGGTTGTGTGTAAAATTTTCAGTGCATTTCTGTGAATATATGTATGAATATGTGGATGTGTATAGATATATGATGCTGTTATATATGCTTTTGACAGTACTTAGTTTTAGAAGCCTGGATTTTGATAAAATCCATTTCCTCTTAATCCAATCTCTGTTAAGATTTAAAATTGAAACAAAACATGATTATTTGATCATAGATTAGGTTTTAAAAAAATTTATATAAGTTAAAAAAAAAATTTGTATTGGTTCTGGAATTAAAACAAAAGAGCAAAAATTAGTATAAAGTGGAAAATTTAAACTTCTCAATTCATAAATTCAGGAACATCAATTGAATCCTTGAACCAAAACATGATTTTTAAAACTGAAATTATAATTTTAAGTTAGGGATTGAGTGAGCATTTCTGGTTTGAACAGAAATGATGGTTTGGGAAAATTCTGATGATCCAAGTGATCGGGAATGATGGGGTTTCCACTGGAGGTAGTGGAGTGATGTGTGAGTTCGACAAAATTGTCAGAAAGGTGGATTGACTACTGTGGCGGTGATAGGAGGTTGTTCTAGTCTGTAACCCTAGTTTTAACTAGGATTGGTATTTTGATCACCACGTCTTCACTGGTAGATCGAGTTGCAGGGGATTCTGGGAAATGGAAATAGGGTGGTTGGCGAATGTGAGGCCAGAATTGATGTCTTTCCGGTGGTCGGAGGCGCGAGAACGAGGGGATTTGCAGGTTTGGGAAGTTTTGTTCCAGGTTTGGGTTCTGTTCCAGGTGATGATCGATTTACTCGAATTCGATGGTTAGGTTTATTCGTGGTTCTGGAGGTCGCGAGCGTAAGGGGTTATCGTAGACGATATGCAGGTGATGGCATAGATGGTCGGCGTCGAAGTTTTCGCCTGTGCACGTGCACCTTGTATCATTGAGTATCTGGGTTGATTTTGGTTTGGGAAAGAAGCAAGGATCTCGGGGGCAGGCTCGTGAAAATGATGAATATCTCGAAGCAGGGTGGAGAAGAAAGGCACGGGTTTTGGCTCGTGTAAAATAAGAATAGACTCGGGTAAATTGAGTTGTTACAGGTCTGAAGCCTGTTTGTTTTAAAATTTTAAAATTTGATTTAAATTTGGAAACAGAAATTTAAACAGAGTTTAAATCAAATCTTTAAGTGTGGATTCAATTTAAACTTGAATCCCAGTTGTGAAAAAAATAAGTTTTTATTAAAATGTTTAAAGGATAATTTAAAAAGTTTTGAATAAATAAATTGGTTTAGAAATCCTATAAATTTCTTTTATAAATGTTAAGTGTTTCTTTAACATTTGAATTTAAAAAGAATTTGTAAATTTGATTTAAATTGGTTAAAGTTAAATTGTAATTTATTTTAAATCTTTAATTTAAAATGAATTAAAAGAAAGATTTTAAAGTAAAATGTTTTAAAGTCTTTGTTAATAATAATTAAAGTAGTTAAGGGTTAATACTTTAATTTAGAAAGTAATTAAGGGTTAATGATTTAGGTTCATTAAATTAATAGGGTAATTAAAGAATAATTTAATAATTTAATTAATTAAAGGTTTAGTGTTAATTAATTAAATAATTAAGATTTTAAGTTAATTAATTAAGGTTAATTAATTTGGGATTAAGAATCTTTTATTTAGTTAAGTATGGATTATTAATAAATGATTAGTAATTTATTAATCTAGTGATTAAAGATTAATTAAGAAATTAATTTAGTAATTAGAAATTAATTAATTTGTAATTAAGAATTTATTAAGTTGTAGTTAATAAATAATTGATTAAAGATTAATTACTTAGGAAGTAATTAAAGAATTGTTAATAATGAGAGATCATTAATTAGGGATTATTAAATAAGTAATAAATGGGATTAATTTTGATAATCAATTAGATTAATTAACAATGATAATCTTTTATGAATTGGTTAAGTATAATTACTTAATGGAAGTAATTAAGGTAATTAATTACTTAAGGTAATTAATTAAATAAATTTGATTAAGTTAAATTAATTAATTAAATTAACTTAAGATAATCATTTAGAGATGTGATAAATATAATTACTTAAATGTAATTAGTGAAGTGTAATTACTTAGGAAAGTAATTAAAAGTAATTACTGAATGTAATTAACTAAAGATGATTTTAATAATGAAAGTAATTTGAGTTTAATTACTTTGAATAATTAATCAAGGGATTAATTAAAAGATAATTAATTAATGAGTAATTAATTTATGGAAGAGTAATTAAGGGTAGTTAATTACTAAATGTGATTAATCAAAGGTGATTAATAAATGTGGTTTAATTAAGAATTAATTATTAAATATAATTTATTTAAATGATGTAATTAAGGATTGGTTAATTAAAATTAATTAATCAATAATAAAGGATTAAAGTAATTAATTAAAGTAATTAATAAATTGTAATTAATTAAGGATTAATGTAATTAAGTACAGTTAATTAATTAATGAAGTAATTTAAGATTAATTACTGAAATGGTTTAAGTTAATTAATTTGTGAAACTAATTAGGGATTAATTACTTAAAGTAATTAAAGTATAATTAATCAGGAATGATTAATTAAGATGATACTTAAAGTATGATTAATTAATTGGTTTAATTAATAATTAAGTAAGCAGGATTTATAAAATGAAATAATTAATTTAATTCACTTTAAATTAATTAGAGATGATATAAATCATTACTTATGAATGGGTGTTAGTATTGGATACTTGACTTTGATTGATATCTCTGATGAGATATATGCTGTGTGATATGGATGTTAGTGGAATTGTATGGACTATCTGATAATGTTGATTATCTGTTGTGAATTATCTTTCTTTGTGTATAAAGATAATGAATTAAATTGTTTTAACCTTTAAAACAACTTGGCCTTAAAAGATACGCCTTGGATTTCGATGAGACCGGGATCGGGTTTCCGTATACCGGATTTCCAGGTCTGGAGACCCGAATACCACATCGATCCAAATTAACGATAGGTCGTGAATCAAGTGAAGATGAAGATTCAGAGTGCAAGGGTTATTGTCGTTAACTCTGAGGGTGATTCCAAAACGAGTGTAACGAGATAATGCCTTCGGTTTCGTTCGAACCCGGAACGAACTTGTATGGATTGAATGCTTTCAGCACATCGTCAGGTGGACGATGAGCATTCTAAGATAGATGTGTTCTTTTTAAAGGTAATCGTGACCTCAAGCCTCACAAACCGGAAATGGCTAAAACAGGGGAGGTGCAGCAAGGTTAGTGGGTAGCACCCAAGTAGGACAAGATTACCTCTGTCTAGATGTCCCTTTCTATTTTCGACTTAGTGTGTGCGGTTGCTGATCCCAACCGTGAGGTATCTTGTGCGGGAATTATCCAGTAAGGGATGTTCCGGCCTTGTGTTGCAGGGGATTGGGAGTGATCCTCGGTACGGTGATCTAGGCCACGTACTGTGATGGGCGGTACCCCAGTAGCCCTGCCATTGTATGGAATCCAAACTCCAATAAGTGCCGTACGTATTAGATGTGCCCAACTATGTTGGAATGTGAGATGTAAGCATTTCATCTATTTCTATATTTTACTTGAAAACCCTAGACCCTATGATAATAAAATCAGATTTCCTATCAAATGTTTTGGTTAGCGTAAGGTAAAAACTTACCCATGTTTATTTGTGGGAAGTCTTACGTGATACCTTTTCTTTCAAAAGGTTTTGAAGTTAAACAAGTTTAACCTGTTACTCACACCAGACCCATGTCTGACCCAAGTTGTTTATTTCTGTTTTATAAACTCTTGGGTACTCAAATTTTTACGAGTAGCCAAGGGATTCAGGTTAGCTTTGACGAGTAATCTGGAGGAGCAATGGAGCAGGAGGCTTCAGCGTTGTAGATATAGATAGTAGTTTCCACTGTGTTGATCTTGTTTAGATCTTTGTTTTGTATTGAGTTGTAATAACTAGACAGATGTTTATAACTGTCTAGTATGTGATGTGTAATCTGTGTAACTCTGATAAGTGTTGTATATGATACTATGTAATATTTATGTGATATAATATATTTTGTTCGTTTCCGCTGTGAGTATTTGTGTTTGTTTCTTTTCTCTTCTTCTCTTTTCTACTTCTCACCCCTTTCTTTCTTACTGTCGATGCGATTTTCCGGGAGTGGAAAGTCGGGTCGTCACACGTGGTATCAGAGCAGTAGGTTGAGTGAATACCTAGGCTCTGAAGTGGTGTCTATCTTGAGAGCGCGTAATTGTTAGTTATATAAAAATGGTTTTATATTGTGTTGATTGATCGGTTGAGTGGTATATGGATTCTGGTCAATACGAGTAGCTAACGTTATTGATAGGGATCTCTAAACACTTGAACCAGGCCAACGGACACAATATTGTTTTAAAGAGGTAAATGAAATAATTTTACCCAGAAATAATTTCTATATAAAAAGTATCATTTTAAATATATATATATTTCTACCTATTTGTTGGGTTACCTGTTCGGGTTTTCCAATATAAGTTATAAAGGTAGATGGGGTAGTGGTGTGTGAAACACGACTACCAATGGTTGGAGTTTAAATGTTGAGGTTGGAAGTGTATTTGTCGAGACTGTAGACCCAATACCGTCTCGAGTAAGCTTTGCTGTGGTGAAGGATTTCATCGATCTCCGAAGGAAACTGTAATGGTTCGGAGTTTATCTCTGAAGTTTGGATGAGTAGAGTTGGATCTGTCGATGAGGCAGAAGCGAGTGATGGTACCTTGATACCTCAGGTAATAGTAGCTGTATGATGAGATACAGTGACGATGGATGTTCCTGAAGATGTTTTCTTTGGAACAAGATTTAGGAAGTGTGTATGTTTCGGTGTTAGTCGCTGAGTTCAGCATGAAGTTTCTGCTTTGGTTTGGAGTCCGAGTTTCTCGAAGAGCTTTGGATAAGAGCATCAGTGTCAGCAGTGCAGCTCGGAGTATTCTGTGATGGCAGGAAGTTTTCTGGATGAGCAGTTTTTCTGGAAGTGAAGTTCAGAAGCAGCAGAGTGGATCCATTTCTTCGATAAATTGGATAAATAAGTGTAAGCTGTTCTGATTGGTAAAGAGAGAACAGTCTGTTTGGAATTAGGAAGGGTTGATCGCAAAAGTGACTTTCGATTGTCTGAGTGTTCTCTTGGGTTGTAAGAATTTTTCTGGATGTCTTCAGAGAAGTTAGAGATTTGTCCGCATCTGGAAGTTGAGTTTTCTTATCGATTGGATTCCAGGAGTGATACCGGTGGTTCAGTCTAGTGGAAGGATGATTCCTAGAGATGGAGTTGGTGAAACAGCTCAAGTTTTGATGGAGTATCTGAGTTTTCTTTATGGATCAGTGAACCTTATTTCTGGAATGAGTTGTCCAGTCTGTGCTTGTGTTCTACCTCAGATCAGAGTTGAGCAGCGAAAGCAGTTTGGAGTGTATCTCTGGATGGGAGAAGTAAGTTTGGAATCTACTGATGTTGAGAAGTAGAGTTATGTTTGGATCTCGTCTGTGTTCTGATTTGGATAGGTAATTGGTCTACTTGGTTGAATTGTCAGTTTGGATAACTGGAATTCATTAAGTTTTACGTATCTCTGAGGGAGTACGTATTTGATCTATCTCTGGTTGTAGAATCAGCAGTTCTGGAAGTTTGGTAGTTGAGTCAGACTCGTCTGTAGTCTGATATTCTGTTTAGTTCTGTAGATATAGATGAGTAGGAGCTTTATAGTTTAGTAGTATTGATTGTTTAGATTGTTTGTAGAGCGAGTATCCCGGTATATATATATATACTTGGGGAAACTCGAGGAATTTTATCTAGAATTTAGTCTAGATAGTTGAATTGTTTGATTGAATGATTTGGTTGCTATGGTTGCTAGCGTATGGATGATAGTAGATGCTTGTGTTTTGAATTTAAATCTTTAATAAGATTATTAAATTACCTTTGTTTAAATTTCGGGGACGAAATTATTTTAAGGGGGGAGGAATGTAATATCCCGGAAATTTTAACAATATCAATTTAATAATCTGTTAAATAATTAAATTGATATTGATGATCTTTGATAATAAAATTTGAATTTAATTTAATAATCTAATTAAATAAGTATTTAATTGGTGAATCTTATCTTTTAAAAGTTAATAAGATATTTTCTATCTGTAATATATATATTTATTTGTATATATTGTAAATAGAAAAGCTTTGGTAAATTGGAAATTTAGATTTAATTTGAGTTTAAAGTTTAAAATTCAAAAGAATAAATATTTAAATTGTTTTGGATTTTATAATATTTGTGTAAACTTTTATTTATAAATATAATTAGTTTTTGGTTTCTCTTTAAAATAGAATTATATATAGATAAGTGTTTAAATAAATAAGAAAAAGGCTTTTTAAATAATTTTAAAATAAATAAATATGAGATATTACTTAAATGACAAGTGTCATTATCTAAAGCTTTTATTTACATTTAAACTAAAAGGATATTACTTAAATGACATGTGTTAACACATTAAGTAGCCAAATAACATGTGTTAAGTAAATATTAATTCAAGATGACAAATGTTGAGAAATTTTAACAAGTGTCATTAAGTTTTCATTTTCTTTTATTTTTATTAAATCATATTTTCAGCCTTTATAAATACATAACATTTCCCCTCTTTATTACTTTTCTATTTTCTCTAATCAAAAACCAAGAAACTCCAGCCTGTAACAAAACTCAAACCATTTCTCTTACTAAATTCGAAATCAACTCCTCACAAACCTGAAATCAGAAATTCAAATGCCTCAAACTAGAAATCAACTCCTCACAAAACCAAAACAACTCAAAAGGCCTGCAGCCTTCATTTTCTCAAATCTGAAATCAACTCAGAAGCAACATGCAAGTTTAAATTCAAAAGTAAAAAGAATCTAGATTTGTTCAAGTCTGCATGCAAGTCTAAAACAACATATCACAAGTTTATCAAAAGCAAAGAAGATTTGGCCTTATATTTTCAAGTCTTCAAAACAGTTTTCAAAAGATAGGCTCTGTCTCCATTTTAGTGGTGAGTAACTTTTTATTTAAAAGCCTAAGTATAATAAACTTGTTGCATGTTCATATGTATATATTTGTATGGTTGTGTGTAAAATTTTCAGTGCATTTCTGTGAATATATGTATGAATATGTGGATGTGTATAGATATATGATGCTGTTATATATGCTTTTGACAGTACTTAGTTTTAGAAGCCAGGATTTTGATAAAATCCATTTCCTCTTAATCCAATCTCTGTTAAGATTTAAAATTGAAACAAAACATGATTATTTGATCATAGATTAGGTTTTAAAAAAATTTATATAAGTTAAAAAAAAAAAATTTGTATTGGTTCTGGAATTAAAACAACAGAGCAAAAATTAGTATAAAGTGGAAAATTTAAACTTCTCAATTCATAAATTCAGGAACATCAATTGAATCCTTGAACCAAAACATGATTTTTAAAACTGAAATTATAATTTTTAGTTAGGGATTGAGTGAGCATTTCTGGTTTGAACAGAAATGATGGTTTGGGAAAATTCTGATGATCCAAGTGATCGGGAATGATGGGGTTTCCACTGGAGGTAGTGGAGTGATGTGTGAGTTCGACAAAATTGTCAGAAAGGTGGATTGACTACTGTGGCGGTGACAGGAGGTTGTTCTAGTCTGTAACCCTAGTTTTAACTAGGATTGGTATTTTGATCACCACGTCTTCACTGGTAGATCGAGTTGCAGGGGATTCTGGGAAATGGAAATAGGGTGGTTGGCGAATGTGAGGCCAGAATTGATGTCTTTCCGGTGGTCGGAGGCACGAGAACGAGGGGATTTGCAGGTTTGGGAAGTTTTGTTCCAGGTTTGGGTTCTGTTCCAGGTGATGATCGATTTACTCGAATTCGATGGTTAGGTTTATTCGTGGTTCTGGAGGTCGCGAGCGTAAGGGGTTATCGTAGACGATATGCAGGTGATGGCATAGATGGTCGGCGTCGAAGTTTTCGCCTGTGCACGTGCACCTTGTATCATTGAGTATCTGGGTTGATTTTGGTTTGGGAAAGAAGCAAGGATCTCGGGGGCAGGCTCGTGAAAATGATGAATATCTCGAAGCAGGGTGGAGAAGAAAGGCACGGGTTTTGGCTCGTGTAAAATAAGAATAGACTCGGGTAAATTGAGTTGTTACAGGTCTGAAGCCTGTTTGTTTTAAAATTTTAAAATTTGATTTAAATTTGGAAACAGAAATTTAAACAGAGTTTAAATCAAATCTTTAAGTGTGGATTCAATTTAAACTTGAATCCCAGTTGTGAAAAAAATAAGTTTTTATTAAAATGTTTAAAGGATAATTTAAAAAGTTTTGAATAAATAAATTGGTTTGGAAATCCTATAAATTTCTTTTATAAATGTTAAGTGTTTCTTTAACATTTGAATTTAAAAAGAATTTGTAAATTTGATTTAAATTGGTTAAAGTTAAATTGTAATTTATTTTAAATCTTTAATTTAAAATGAATTAAAAGAAAGATTTTAAAGTAAAATGTTTTAAAGTCTTTGTTAATAATAATTAAAGTAGTTAAGGGTTAATACTTTAATTTAGAAAGTAATTAAGGGTTAATGATTTAGGTTCATTAAATTAATAGGGTAATTAAAGAATAATTTAATAATTTAATTAATTAAAGGTTTAGTGTTAATTAATTAAATAATTAAGATTTTAAGTTAATTAATTAAGGTTAATTAATTTGGGATTAAGAATCTTTTATTCAGTTAAGTATAGATTATTAATAAATGATTAGTAATTTATTAATCTAGTGATTAAAGATTAATTAAGAAATTAATTTAGTAATTAGAAATTAATTAATTTGTAATTAAGAATTTATTAAGTTGTAGTTAATAAATAATTGATTAAAGATTAATTACTTAGGAAGTAATTAAAGAATTGTTAATAATGAGAGATCATTAATTAGGGATTATTAAATAAGTAATAAATGGGATTAATTTTGATAATCAATTAGATTAATTAACAATGATAATCTTTTATGAATTGGTTAAGTATAATTACTTAATGGAAGTAATTAAGGTAATTAATTACTTAAGGTAATTAATTAAATAAATTTGATTAAGTTAAATTAATTAATTAAATTAACTTTAGATAATCATTTAGAGATGTGATAAATATAATTACTTAAATGTAATTAGTGAAGTGTAATTACTTAGGAAAGTAATTAAAAGTAATTACTGAATGTAATTAACTAAAGATGATTTTAATAATGAAAGTAATTTGAGTTTAATTACTTTGAATAATTAATCAAGGGATTAATTAAAAGATAATTAATTAATGAGTAATTAATTTATGGAAGAGTAATTAAGGGTAGTTAATTACTAAATGTGATTAATCAAAGGTGATTAATAAATGTGGTTTAATTAAGAATTAATTATTAAATATAATTTATTTAAATGATGTAATTAAGGATTGGTTAATTAAAATTAATTAATCAATAATAAAGGATTAAAGTAATTAATTAAAGTAATTAATAAATTGTAATTAATTAAGGATTAATGTAATTAAGTACAGTTAATTAATTAATGAAGTAATTTAAGATTAATTACTGAAATGGTTTAAGTTAATTAATTTGTGAAACTAATTAGGGATTAATTACTTAAAGTAATTAAAGTATAATTAATCAGGAATGATTAATTAAGATGATACTTAAAGTATGATTAATTAATTGGTTTAATTAATAATTAAGTAAGCAGGATTTATAAAATGAAATAATTAATTTAATTCACTTTAAATTAATTAGAGATGATATAAATCATTACTTATGAATGGGTGTTAGTATTGGATACTTGACTTTGATTGATATCTCTGATGAGATATATGCTGTGTGATATGGATGTTAGTGGAATTGTATGGACTATCTGATAATGTTGATTATCTGTTGTGAATTATCTTTCTTTGTGTATAAAGATAATGAATTAAATTGTTTTAACCTTTAAAACAACTTGGCCTTAAAAGATACGCCTTGGATTTCGATGAGACCGGGATCGGGTTTCCGTATACCGGATTTCCAGGTCTGGAGACCCGAATACCACATCGATCCAAATTAACGATAGGTCGTGAATCAAGTGAAGATGAAGATTCAGAGTGCAAGGGTTATTGTCGTTAACTCTGAGGGTGATTCCAAAACGAGTGTAACGAGATAATGCCTTCGGTTTCGTTCGAACCCGGAACGAACTTGTATGGATTGAATGCTTTCAGCACATCGTCAGGTGGACGATGAGCATTCTAAGATAGATGTGTTCTTTTTAAAGGTAATCGTGACCTCAAGCCTCACAAACCGGAAATGGCTAAAACAGGGGAGGTGCAGCAAGGTTAGTGGGTAGCACCCAAGTAGGACAAGATTACCTCTGTCTAGATGTCCCTTTCTATTTTCGACTTAGTGTGTGCGGTTGCTGATCCCAACCGTGAGGTATCTTGTGCGGGAATTATCCAGTAAGGGATGTTCCGGCCTTGTGTTGCAGGGGATTGGGAGTGATCCTCGGTACGGTGATCTAGGCCACGTACTGTGACGGGCGGTACCCCAGTAGCCCTGCCATTGTATGGAATCCAAACTCCAATAAGTGCCGTACGTATTAGATGTGCCCAACTATGTTGGAATGTGAGATGTAAGCATTTCAGCTATTTCTATATTTTACTTGAAAACCCTAGACCCTATGATAATAAAATCAGATTTCCTATCAAATGTTTTGGTTAGCGTAAGGTAAAAACTTACCCATGTTTATTTGTGGGAAGTCTTACGTGATACCTTTTCTTTCAAAAGGTTTTGAAGTTAAACAAGTTTAACCTGTTACTCACACCAGACCCATGTCTGACCCAAGTTGTTTATTTCTGTTTTATAAACTCTTGGGTACTCAAATTTTTACGAGTAGCCAAGGGATTCAGGTTAGCTTAATCTGGAGGAGCAATGGAGCAGGAGGCTTCAGCGTTGTAGATATAGATAGTAGTTTCCACTGTGTTGATCTTGTTTAGATCTTTGTTTTGTATTGAGTTGTAATAACTAGACAGATGTTTATAACTGTCTAGTATGTGATGTGTAATCTGTGTAACTCTGATAAGTGTTGTATATGATACTATGTAATATTTATGTGATATAATATATTTTGTTCGTTTCCGCTGTGAGTATTTGTGTTTGTTTCTTTTCTCTTCTTCTCTTTTTTACTTCTCACCCCTTTCTTTCTTACTGTCGATGCGATTTTCCGGGAGTGGAAAGTCGGGTCGTCACACATACTTGACACAGTATGACATTTTTATGGTTATCATACGTTTGCGGTCATATCTCTTATCCTATATCATTTTATCTGATATTTATAGCTAGAATGATCCATTTATTATTTTCTTCTTAAATAATACTCGGGTCAGACCGAGGTATTTCAGGTGC
Source organism: Allium fistulosum (assembly GCA_030737815.1). NCBI lineage: Eukaryota > Viridiplantae > Streptophyta > Magnoliopsida > Asparagales > Amaryllidaceae > Allium > Allium fistulosum. The sequence continues at coordinate 511,399,153 of CM060907.1, read as the reverse complement.
TCCTACTTAACTTCTTATCGGGGACTATCATCTAATTCTTTTGGCTAACTACTTTAGATTAGTAGTTTTTATTATTATACATTTGAGATATAGACTCCTTGATGTATAATTATTCTTTTGTCTAACCCTTGTATCCATTCTTTTGTGATGTAGTGGTTCTAGATTGACCAATACTTTGATGTACACTTTTATGTGATATATTCATATCTGTTTCTGCCTTTGTGATATGAATATCTGTGACTGGTTTGTGTTATGTTTATTTCTATATTTGTTTCCGAAGACTATTTAGCCACTGTGTGGTAGCTTTGAGTTTGTATTAGTTATATCGGATTTCCTTCAGAAATGAAATGTAAGTTATATCATCTGACATATCGGTACTCGCACAAAGCAATTACACAGATGGCCGCTCCTCAAAAGCCTTATTCTTCGCGCTAGTTTACGGCATTACCCCGTAGTTTCCTTGGCTAGCGTGAGTATAGAGGTGGGGTGTCACAGCGGGATAAGGAGTACGTACCAGAATTCCCTCGGGGGCTCGGGGTGCAACCATTGGCGGACAATGCTGGATTGGTTGAGATTATCAGGCGAACTATGCGCAGAGGTTTGACGAACATAGATATGGAAGGAGTAAATAGGAGTCCGTTTACTCGTAACATCAGAATGGCTCGTAATCCGCCAGAATTCAAGCTACCTACGCTAGAAGTATACAATGGAAAAACTGATCCGACTGATCACTTGATGGGATATACAAGACATATGGAAGTGCTAGGGGCATCTGAGGAAGTTATGGCCAGATGTTTCCCTCTATACTTAACAGATATAGCTGCTATGTGGTTCCGACAGCTGGAAGAAGGATCTATTAGGACATGGACAGAATTGGTGGACAGGTTTCTGAAGCAATTTCGGGTTCATATCAAAAGGACAAAGAACGAGATGATGCTAACGTCAGTAAAGCAAAGGACGGACGAATCACTCAGAGCTTTCTTAATTCGGTTCAATGCAGCGGTTGCTTCGGTGGATCGGCCTGATCCATCGATGGTTTTAATGATGGCAGTATTAGGAGTCAGAGAGGATTCAGATTTCAAAGTATCTCTAATTCGGGACCCCCCAATGGATCTCGGGGAGTTCTTTCACGAAGCTGAGAGATTCCTTCGGCAGGAAGATGCATGCTCGGATATGAAGTTAAAGGAGGTGAACGCAGCTGAGGATGGTGGGCCACTCAGCGGAGGCTCGGATAAAGATAAAGCAAAAAGGAAGCTGGATGACGAATCAGGAAAAGCTAGGAAGCGATGGAGGGAACCAAAGTTTTCCACTTACACAGGATTAAACGAAACATTGGAACATATATTCATGGACACTCGGAATCGCCTTCCCTACCGAAGGCCAGCTAGGAGAGAGCCCTCAGAATGTGAAAGGGCATCGGGAAGGCACTGTCTTTTTCACGATTTAGACGGACATGATACCAATAGTTGCAGGCATCTAAAGGACAAAATTGAGGAGCACGTAAGGAGTGGGCAGTTGCGACAATATGTCGGGGCTTGGAATGCGGTAGCGGAGCAGGGGCGACCACCATCTACCTCAAATAACGAGGGCGCGACGCCCATGAATGATGGTCGATTGGTTATCAATTGACGTGAATGGTATGAAATAAGTAGTGAACTGCTAACAAATGGCCAAATCATTTACTCATGTACGGGGACGGAGATGGCCTCTAGGCATGCTCTGATTGACGATAAACCACGACGCTACGATTTGTGAAATCTGTTTCTTCTTTTGGTTTAGACATTTGCTTTTTCTGGTTCAGTTTTGGAGTTCGGTTTGAACTCCTGGTTTTGTTTGTTTTTTGGTCTGGACTGTCATTTGGATGATTGTTTTCATCTGGTTTTTGATAAATGGTCGTCGGGTATGGATTATGCTTGGCAAAGGGTAAGTCTCTTCGTCCGAACGTGGCGAATTGGCTTATTCAGGTCGTCGAGTATGGACTATGCTCGGCAAGGGTCCGGAGTGACCAGGATTCGGCCTAGGACTTAGGCCCCATATTATCGGTTGCTACTTCAGGTCGTCGAGTATGGATTATTGATGCAGCGGCATACCTTGAATCGAGAACGACGAACATGCACCCCATGCCAAATCTAGAATCCCGAGAACCCAAGATTGCGAGGAAGAAGAAGAAGTCGCTCCAGAATTCTTTAGGTCGCGAGCGACCTACCTATGTCGCTTCCCTATATCGCGAAGCCTCTTAAGTCGAAGCCGCTGCTTATGTCGCGAACAACATCCAGTAAGTTGCGAGCAGAGCAGAGTGAAGAAGATCGCTAGGTCGCGAACGACCTCCTTAGGTCGCGAACGACTTAGATCGCTGAATCCCTAGGTCGCGGAAGATTCTTATATCGCCTGCTTCTTAAGTCGCGAGTTTCTTAGGTCGCGAGCCTTCTTATGTCGCTGATGCCTAATTTCTTAGGTCGCGAAGAAGCTTAAGTCATTTTTCATTAAGTCGCTATGGTTTGTTTCTTAAGTCGTTTCTTTTATGTCGCACTGTTTGTTAAGTCGTTTGTTCTTAAGTCGCAGTGTTTTGTAAAGTCATATGATGTGTTATAATGTGTTGTTATGTCGTGTATTGTTAAGTCGTGTTGTAATTGTGGTGTTGTACTTTCCCTATAAATAGGAGTGTATGGTCATTTGTAAAAGGAGTTGATTTTTGAATAAAATTTGGTTTGTGCTTTGTGCCACCATTAAAATTGGAAGTTGAGTGTTATCTCCTTTCTCCATCTTCGGATATTCGAGTGCGCTCGAATCAATGAACTTGAAGCCGATTCACGGAATCTCATGCGCGAGATCAACGTCGAAGAATCGTAGATCTTCTAACGCGGTATCGTGCGCGGTCAACGTGTTGAAGATAGCTAGAATCCGGTATCTTGAGAGATCAACGGATTTGGGCACTTGGGTATCATCAATTCATCGATTCATTTTATTTCATCGATTCATTTTCCGTGAATTCATCAATTCGGGATTTGTGTGATCCTGTAGGCTGCGTCATTTGGTATCAGAGCTAGGAGACAAACTTTTCCAAGTTCGTTGGGTGAAGTTTGCGTTGGATCTGTTGATGATTTGAAAATGCCTCCAAGAAGAGTTAATCGTCATCAGAATGTTGCATATGTGTATCGAAGAGAAGATGCTGAACAAATGGAGCAACGAATTAGTGATAAATTCAATGAGAAATTTGATGAGGGGATTGGTAGATTGGAAAGGCTCATGATGGATATGAATCAAAGTCGACAAAGAATGTCGCCAGGTTCAAATCAAGGTGGACATAGAATTTCGTCGTCAAATTCCGAGAGGAGAAGAATGTCACCACCATCGGATCGGGAAAGAAGAGAACCATCAGTTTCGGGAGAAAGAGACGTGCGTGGTAGCAGAAATGTGGATGGTCGGAATCGACATCGACATATGTCAGATTTGGAGGAATCCAGTGATAGTGGTAGTAGCTCTTGTCGAAACCGTGGTCAAGGGTGAAATCGAAATAGAGATTCCGAAGATGATCGTCGATGGGAGTCGGGGATGAAAACATAGATTCCAGAATTCAAAGGGGGAATGCTAGCGGAAGAGTTTCTGGATTGGTTATCAAATGTTGAAGAAATTTTTGACTTCAAGGAAGTACCCGAGCATCGTAGAGTTAAGTTGGTTGCTACACGATTGAGGGGAAGAGCTATGGCATGGTGGCAAAAAACTAAACTTACACGGGAAAGAATGGGAAAGTCGAAGATTGTTTCATGGGAAAAGATGAAGAAGTTAATGAAGGCTACTTTCTTGCCTTATAATTATCAGTCTCTTATGTATCAGCGCTTACAGAACTTGAGACAAGGGACAAAGTCGGTAAATGATTATGCAGATGAGTTTTATCAACTGATTACTATAAACGATATCATGGAAACGGAGGAATAGTTGACATCTAGATTTGTTGGAGGATTGAGAATGCAAATTCAAGATATGGTAAATATGTTTGATCCGAGATCTGTTGCTGAAGCACACCAGAAGGTTCTAGCTTGGGAGAAGCAAGGTAGAAGAGGAGGTGGTACGTTTACAAGTTCGAGTAATCAGGTGAAAGGGTATAGTAGCAATACTAATGTTTCCAAGGCTGTTAGTAAACCGATTGTCAATGAAGCTGTTAAGACCAAGGTCAACAACAATTTCAAGTGTTATAACTGTCGGGAGTTTGGTCATAAGAGCAATGAATGCCCGAAGCCTAAGAAGCGAGCGATGGTTGCTGAGATTGAGGATAAGGATACAGAAGTAGAATGTTCCAATTCACCACAGGTTGAGGAGGAAGAAGAATTATTGACGGGAGACGAGGGATATTCTTTAATGATGAGGAGATCTTGCTTGACGCCAAAGCAGGAAGAGGAAACTAGTTGGTTGAGGAGTAATATTTTTCAGTCGACATGCATTATATTGGGAAAAGTTTGTAAGTTTGTTATCAGTGCAGGGAGTTGTGATAACATCTTCTCTACAGAAGCCGTAAAGAAGTTGGCGTTAAAGACAGAGAAGCATCCCAAACCCTACAAATTGGCTTGGCTAAGGAAAGGTGTGGAAGTGAAGGTTGGTCGAAGGGCTTGTGTAACTTTTTCCATCGTAAAGAAGTATAAGGATGAAATTTGGTGTGACGTGGTGGATATGGATGTATGTCATTTGTTGTTGGGAAGACCGTGGCAGTTCGATAGAGCCGTGCAACATGATGGTAGGACTAACTGCTATAGTTTCATGTTCGATGGCACTAGAATCACTTTATCTCCTAAAAGGTGACAACAAAGTGAAAGCAAGTTGGAGGAAATCGAGGAACTAAAGACTCTGTTATCTTTGAAAGAATTTGTCAAAGAAGTAGAGGATAGCCCTGAAGTATTTCTGTTGATTGGACGTGAAAGTAGTTAAGCAGTTGAAAGTCCTGAGGAAGTTAAACCAGTGTTGAAGGAATTTGAAGATGTGTTTCCTAAAGAATTACCAAAAGAGTTACCACCGTTGAGAGACATACAACACCAGATTGATCTTGTTCCGGGAGCTGTGTTACCACATAGACCACATTATAGAATGAGTCCAAAGGAGCACGAAGAGTTGAGAAGGCAGGTGGAAGAGTTACTTGAACAAGGGCGCGTACAAGAAAGTTTAAGTCCTTGTGCAGTACCAGCCTTGTTAGTGCCAAAGAAGGATGGAACTTGGAGAATGTGTACAGATAGTCGAGCACTAAACAAGATTACGGTGAGGTACAGATTCCCGATGCCAAGATTGGACGACTTGTTAGATCAGTTGAGTGGAGCTGCTAACTTTTCAAAGATTGATCTGAAGAGTGGGTATCATCAGATTCGAATTTGACCAGGGGATGAATGGAAGACAGCCTTCAAGACACGGGAGGGGTTTTATGAATTGCAGGTCATGCCATTTCGTCTTTCGAATGCACCTAGTACTTTTATGCGAGTGATGAATCAGATCTTTCGACCGTTTATTGGAAAGTTCGTGGTGGTATACTTTGATGATATATTGATATACAGTGGAAGCACAGAAGAGCATCTACAACACTTGCGGGAAGTGTTGATGATACTTCGCCAGGAGCAATTTTACGCAGTAACAAATAAGTGCATCTTCATGACGCACAGTGTTTTGTTCTTGGGGTATGTATTGTCCAGGGAAGGTATCCAGGTGGATCAAAGTAAAGTTGAAGCAATCAAGGATTGGGCACAACCCAGGACTGTAACTGAAGTGAGAAGTTTCCATGGGTTAGCATCATTCTACCGAAGGTTTATTCCATATTTCAGTAGCGTGATGGCACCAGTGACAGATTGTATGAAAGGAAAGCAGTTTGTGTGGACTGAAGAGGCTGATTCTGCTTTCCAACAGATCAAGACACTCTTGACTACAACACCTATTCTTAGATACCCGGACTTTCAGTTGCTTTTTGAACTAAATACTGATGCATCTAAAGTTGGAATTGGTGGAGTGTTAAGCCAAAAGGGTCGTCCAATTGCTTATTTTAGCGAGAAACTTTCTGGAGCCAAGACAAGATACAGTACCTATGACTTGGAGTTCTATGCTATTGTCCAAGCCATAAAGCATTGGAGACACTATTTGTTTCATAAAGAGTTTGTGTTGTATACTGACCATGAAGCGTTGAAACATTTGCAGGGACAGGATAAGATTGCAGCCAAGCATGCTTCATGGATTGCATACTTGCAACAGTTTACATTTGTTGTAAAGCATGAGTCGGGAGTTACAAATCGTGTGGCAGACGCATTGAGTAGAAGAAATCATTTGTTGACTACAATGAGAGTTGAAGTGATAGGGTTTGATGTATTTCCAAATTTGTTTGTTGAGGATCCTTACTTTGCCAAGATTGTAGATGAAGTCAAGAAAGGGAGGACGGATGAGTATGTGTTGGTAGAAGGTTTTCTATTTAAGGGAAATCGGTTGTGTATACCAGAGTGTTGTTTGCGAATGAAGATTGTGAAGGAATTGCATGAAGAAGGTCATGTGGGAAGAGATCGTACCTTGCAGTTGATTTCTCAATCATATTTTTGGCCTTCCATGAGGAAAGAAGTTGAAAGATTTGTGCAGAGATGTCACATATGTCAAGTTTCCAAAGGAATAGCTACGAATGCAGGATTTTATATGCCATTGCCCGTGCCTACTAGACCATGGGTTGATGTTAGCATGGATTTCGTTTTGGGTTTGCCAAGAACTCAACAAGGGAATGATTCTATATATGTTGTGGTGGATAGATTTTCGAAGATGGCACATTTCATAGCTTGTAAGAAGACCGCCGATGCAGTCCGTGTTGCTCAATTGTTCTTTAAAGAGGTTTATCGACTACATGGACTACCCGAATCTATTGTTTCTGACCGGGATACTCGATTTCTAAGTCATTTTTGGTTGAGTCTGTGGAAGATGGTTGGGACTAAGTTGAATTTTAGTAGCGCCTATCATCCACAAACGGATGGGCAAACGGAAGTGGTGAACAGATCTTTGGGAAACCTGTTGAGATGTCTTGTGAAGGAAAATTTGAAGAGCTGGGATGTGAAATTGTGTCAGGCAGAATTTGCACATAATCATGCCATTAATCGAAGTACTGGATTCAGTCCATTTCAAGTGGTATATTCAACAATTCCGAAGGGACCGTTGGATTTGTCGACAGTTCCACTTCAGAAAGGAGTTGTTAAACGAGCTTGTGATTTCGTGAATGAGTTGCAGGAGTGTCATAGGATTGTTCATGAACGATTGCTTAAGTCAAATGAGAAGTATAAGCAATTGGCAGATAAGAAGCGAAGCAGTGTGGACTCCACAGAGGGTGATTTTGTTTACGCAGTATTGACAAAAGATCGTTTTCCAGTTGGAACTTACAACAAGTTGAAAGCTCGAAAGATTGGTCCAGTAGAAATCTTAAAGAAGATCAACGATAATGCATATCAGTTAAGGTTGTAGGAAAATGTTCATACTTCTGGCGTTTTCAATGTCAAACACTTAATTCCTTATTATGGGAAGAAGCTTGTCGAAGAAGGAAAAAGTGTGAATTCGGGACGAATTCTTTTCAACCAAGGGAGGATGATGCAGCGGCATACCTTGAATCGAGAACGACGAACACGCACCCCATGCCAAATCCAGAATCGTGGAACCATAGATCACGAGGAAGAAGAAGAAGTCGCTCCAGAATTCTTTAGGTCGCGAGCGACCTACCTATGTCGCTTACCTATATCGCGAAGCCTCTTAAGTCGAAGCCGCTCCTTATGTCGCGAACAACATCCAGTAAGTCGCGAGAAGAGAAGAATGAAGAAGATCGCTAGGTCGCGAACGACCTCCTTAGGTCGCGAACGACTTAGATCGTTGAATCCCTAGGCCGCGAAAGATTCTTATATCGCCTGCTCCTTAAGTCGCGAGTTTCTTAGGTCGCGAGCCTTCTTATGTCGCTGATGCCGAAGTTCTTAGGCGCGAAGAAGCTTAAGTCGTTTGTCGTTAAGTCGCTATGGTTTGTTTCTTAAGTCGTTTCTTTTATGTCGCACTGTTTGTTAAGTCGTTTGTTCTTAAGTCGCAGTGTTTTGTTAAGTCGTATGATGTGTTGTAATGTGTTGTTATGTCGTGTATTGTTAAGTCGTGTTGTAATTGTGGTGTTGTACTTTCCCTATAAATAGGAGTGTATGGTCATTTGTAAAAGGAGTTGAATTTTGAATAAAATTTGGTTTGTGCTTTGTGCCACCATTAAAATTGGAAGTTGAGTGTTATCTCCTTTCTCCATCTTCGGATATTCGAGTGCGCTCGAATCAACGAACTTGAAGCCGATTCACGGAATCTCGTGCACGAGATCAACGTCGAAGAATCGTAGATCTTCTAATGAGTTATCGTGCGCGACCAACGTGTTGAAGATAGTTATAATCCGGTATCTCGAGGGATCAACGTATTTGGGCACTTGGGTATCATCAATTCATCGATTCATTTTATTTCATCGATTCATTTTCCACGAATTCATCAATTCGGGAGTTGTGTGATCCTGTAGCCTGCGTCAATTATGCTCAGAAACGGTCCGGAGCGACCATGATTCAACTTAGGACTTAAGCCACGACATTACTCAGCGTCCAGGGACACTGGACCACGGTCGTCAAGTGTGGATTGCGCTTGACAAGAAATCGGAGAGGTTAGGGATTTGGATATCGACCCGGAGAGGTCCTTGATTCGGTTATCGGTTATTGGGTAAGGATGGATTAGGACTCGGATATCGAGTATGGATGGATATGGAATTGGCAAAAGTTTTGGTTAATGGATTTGGAATCAGGCACCGACTCGGAGCAGTCGAGGACGATGCACTTGGATGATGCGGTTATGGACTTTCGATATCGGATTCGGAACTATTCAAAACACACCTTCTTATCACAAGGCATGTTTTGGGGGGCAAATGTTATCCCACCCTTTGGTCAAGGATGGAATATCAACAAATTAGCTGAAAAAGGATGGATAATAGGATTGGAAATCGATTGGAAACAAAGTTGTGATCGATGTCGTCAAAATTTGATCAAGCTCCAATCGGGACGGAATCAATAGGGAATGATGATCATGGCTAGGAGAGGATACATTTCAAATTTCAGGTCAAACGGAGTTCGTATGCCCGAGATATGGATGGATCAATGTTGGAATGGACTGGTTTGGTATCGATACAATTCGCATCGATACATTTTGTATCGATGGAAATGGGCTCAGCTGTGCACTTCGAATCGATACTATTCGTATCGACCAGCATGGATGCGAACATTACATTCATATCGATCAGGTAGGAGGGCCAAATGGATTTCAACACGATGGCAGTGGACCTGGATTGGATAGGTGAGCGTGCGATGGTTTGTTCGACTCGACGTTGTTTGACTCGATGCTGTTCGAATCAATGTTGTTCGACTCGATGCTGTTCGACTCGATGCTATTCGATGCGGGGATGTTCGACTCGATGTTGTTCAACTCGATGCAAATTCGTATCGATCAGGTCACATGATCGATACGAAGTAGTGGGCACAGGTTGATGGACATGAGCAAACCAATGCAGACAGATGCATACGAATAAGAACAAAGCATGGATGCGAGCGAAGAATGTGCATGATTTGAGGGAAGAAACATTCAACACGGCATGGAAAATGGATCATACCCTGAGGATAAGGCCACGTCACTAGCACGCACATGAAGGGCATCGATACGAACAGGTATCGATGCAAATTGATCGATGCAAACCAAACGAACTACCGAAAATCCCCATTTCCTATCGATCATAACTCGAGATCTACAAGTCCAAATGCTATGAAATTTTCACAGGAACTTACGTACAAGCTAAGGAATGTTCACACCAAGTTTCGACTCTGTTGGAAAAAATCTTGATCGATACGAATTACGTTCGTATCGATCACAGATCGAGTCGAAACTCCATAGGATCGATCGGGTGGACCCACTCACGTGCCAGAAGGAGTCTCCCAAAGTTTGAGCTAGATATTTGCATGGAACGCCTATAAATAGCACCATAGAGCCTACAGAAAATTGATCTTTTGGCTTCTCAATGTCCAAACTCTGCCCGATTCAACTTTGCACTCCATAGCTGCTGTTATACTCTAATTTTATCATTATAATCTGCTGTAATTAGTTGTAACCAGGAAGGAAAGTCAATAAAAGATTAACTTTTGGAGTGGACTTAGGCCGGAGATAGCCGAACCACTATAAATCCTGTGTCTCTATCTGTCTCTCCCCGTTTTAAGTTTATTATTCTTCATTTTTTATCCTCTACATTACTTAGATCTGTGAATTGTGATCATATACTGCTGATTTGTGTTTATACACTGGTGCTTTCACGACATTTGGGGTTTGTTACCAATTTTGGCGCAAACACTTTGGTGCTTTCACTGAGAAGCAACTGGCGCCTGCTATACCAAATTTGGAGTTCAGATCTAAAGAGCTTTGACAAGGCAATCAAGTAGAAGACAAAGAGCCGAGAGGAGTCTGCATGAAGGAATCCAGGAGGCATCATCAGGGGCTAATCAGACTTCAGCTTTCATCACCAGAGACGAGATGGAGACGATGATGGGAGCTATGCATGAAGAGTTTCTGAAAAGGTAGGAGGAGATGATGCAGAATTTCATCAAACAGTTTGGACAAGCATGAACAGCTGGAGCTTCAGGAGTTCAGATCCACGAAGCTGGAGCCGAAGGACCCAATAGGCAGTCGAATGGGGCAGCTCAACAAGTCGCAACCCCTAACCAGCACACGACCATAAATCTGGACGGATCCGGACATGGGGGCTCACCACTCGGCAAAAATGGACCAGTTCATGGAGGAAGTCTAGTTAACACCACACAATAGGATGCTGGCAGGAATTTAGGAGAGCGGGATGAGGAGTACGAACCAGAATTCCCTCGGGGGCTCGGGGGGCAACCATTGGCAGACAATGCTGGATTGGTTGAGATTATCAGGCGAACTATGCGCGGAGGTTTGACGAACATAGATCTGGAAGGAGTAAACAGGAGTCTGTTTACTCGTAACATCAGAATGGCTCGGAATCCGCCAGAATTCAACCTACCTACGCTAGAAGTATACAATGGAAAAGCTGATCCGACTGATCACTTGATGAGATACACTAGACATATGGAAGTGTTGGGGGCATCTGAGGAAGTTATGGTCAGATGTTTCCCTCTATACTTAACAGATATAGCTGCTATGTGGTTCTGACAGGTGGAAGAAGGATCTATTAGGACATGGATAGAATTGGTGGACAGGTTTCTGAAGCAATTTCGGGTTCATATCAAAAGGCCAAAGAACGTGATGACGCTAACTTCAGTAAAGCAAAGGATGGACGAATCACTCAGAGCTTTCTTAACTCGGTTCAATGCAGCGGTTGCTTCGGTGGATCTGCCGGATCCATCGATGGTTTTAACGGCGGCAGTATCAGGAGTCAGAGAGGATTCAAGTTTCAAAGTATATCTAATACGGGACCCGCCAATGGATCTCGGGGAGGTCTTTCACGAAGCTGAGAGATTCCTTCGGTAGGAAGATGCATGCTCGGATATGAAGTTAAAGGAGGTGAACGCTGTTGAGGATGGTGGGCCACCCAGCGGAGGCTCGGATAAAGATAAAGCAAAAGGGAAGCCAGATGATGAATCAGGAAAAGCTAGGAAGCGATGGAGGGAACCAAAGTTTTCCACTTACATAGGATTAAACGAAACATTGGAATGGATATTCATGGACACTCGGAATCGCCTTCCCTACCGAAGGATAGCTAGGAGAGAGCCCTCAGAACGTGAAAGGGCATCGGGAAGGCACTGTCTTTTTCACGATTTAGACGGACATGATACCAACAGTTGCAGGCATCTGAAGGACATAATTGAGGAGCACGTAAGGAGTGGGCAGTTGCGACAATATGTCGGAGCTCGGAAAGCGGTAACGGAGTAGGGTCGACCACCGTCTACCTCAAATAACGAGGGCGTGGCGCCCAGGAATGATGGTCGATTGGTTATCAATTGACAGGAATGGTATGAAATAAGTAGTGAACTGCTGACAAACGGCCAAATCATTTACTCATGTACGGGGATGGAGATGGCCCTTAGGCATGCTCTGACTGATAATAAACCGCGACACTACGGTTTGTGAAATCTGTTTCTTCTTTTGGTTTGGACATTTACTTTTTCTGGTTCGGTTTTGGAGTTCGGTTTGAACTTCTGGCTTTGTTTGTTTTCTGGTTTGGACTTTCATTTGGATGATTGTTTTCATTTGGTTTTTAATAAATGGTCGTCGGGTATGGATTATGCCTGGCAAGGGGTAAGTCTCTTCGTCCGAACGTGGCGAATTGGCTTATTCAGGTCGTCGAGTATGGACTATGCTCGGCAAGGGTCTGGAGCGACCATGATTCGGCCTAGGACTTAGGCCCTATATTAAAGGTTGCTACTTCAGGTCGTCGAGTATGGATTATGCTCGGCAAGGGTCCGGAGCGATCGGGATTCAGCTTAGGACTTAAGCCACGGCATTACTCAGCGTCCAGGGACACTAGACCACGGTCGTCAAGTGTGGATTGTGCTTGACAAGAACCCGGAGAGGTTAGGGATTTGGATATCGACCCAGAGAGGTCCTGGATTCGGTTATCGGTTATTGGGTAAGGATAGATTAGGACTCGGATATCGAGTATGGATGGATATGGAATTGGCAAAAGCTTTGGTTAATGGATTTGGAATCAGGCACCGACTCGGAGCAGTCGAGGATGATGCACTTAGATAATGCGGCTATGGACTTTCGATATCGGATTCGGAACTATTCAAAACACACCTTCTTATCACAAGGCATGTTTTGGGGGGCAAATGTTATCCCACCCTTTGGTCAAGGATGGAATATCAACAAATTAGCTGAAAAAGGATGGATAACAGGATTGGAAATCGATTGGAAACAAATTTGTGATCGATGTCGTCAAAATTTGATCGAGCTCTAATCGGGACGGAATCGATAGGGAATGATGATCAAGGCTAGGGGAGGCTACGTTTCAAATTTCAGGTCAAACGGAGTTCGTATGCTCGAGATATGGATGGATCAATGTTGGATGGGACTGGTTTGGTATCGATACAATTCGCATCGATACATTTCGTATCGATGGAAATGGGCTCGGCTGTGCATGTCGAATCGATACTATTCGTATCGACCAGCATGGATGCGAACATTACATTCGTATCAATCAGGTAGGAGGGCCAAATGGATTTCGACATGATGGCAGTGGACCCGGATTGGATAGGTGAGCGTGCGATGGTTCGTTCGACTCGACGTTGTTCGACTCGATGCTGTTCGACTCGATGTTGTTCAAATCGATGTTGTTCGACTCGATGTTATTCGATGCGGGGATGTTCGACTCGACGTTGTTTGACTCGATGCAAATTCGTATCGATCAGGTCACATGATCGATATGAAGTAGTGGGCACAGGTTGATGGACACGAGCAAACCAATGCAGACAGATGGATACGAATGAGCACAAAGCATGGATGCGAGCGAAGAATGTGAACGGTTTGATGGAAGAATCATTCAATACGGCATGGAAAATGGATCATACCCTGAGGATAAGGCCACGTCACTAGCACGCACATGAAGGGCATCGATACGAACAGGTATCGATGTGAATTGATCGATGCAAACCAAACGAACTACCGAGAATCCCCATTTCGTATCGATCATAACTCGAGATCGACAAGTCCAAATGCTATGAAATTTTCACAGGAACTTACGTATAAGCTAAGGAATGTTCACACCAAGTTTTGACTCCGTTGGACAAAATCTTGATCGATACGAATTACGTTTGTATCGATCACAGGTCGAGTCGAAACTCCATGGGATCAATCACGGGGACCCACTCACGTGCCAGAAGGAGTCTCCCGAAGTTTGAGCGAGATATTTGCATGGAACGCCTATAAATAGCAAACAAGAGCCTACAGAAAAAGGATCTTTTGGCTTCTCAACGTCCAGACTCTGCCCGATTCAACTTTGCACTCCATAGCTGCTGTTATACTCGAATTTTATCATTATAATCTGCTGTAATCAGTTGTAACCAGGAAGCAAAGTCAATAATAGATTAACTTTTGGAGTGGACGTAGGCCGGAGATAGCCGAACCATTATAAATCTTGTGTCTTTATTTGTCTCTCCCCATTTTAAGTTTATTATTCTTCATTTTTTATCCTCTACATTACTTAGATCTATGAATTGTGATCATATACTGCTGATTTGTGTTTATACACTGGTGCTTTCACGACATTTGGGGTTTGTGACCAATTTTGGCGCAAACACATAATATATTCACCGTAGTAAATTACATTCATTCTACCGTTGTTGAAGCTTAAAAATTCATCAAGAATAAGATGGAGCCAGTTGACTTTAATATTGCCAAAAATAGCATATAAAGCTTTAAAGTTATTTTCGTAGACAAGTTCATAACTCCCGGTTCTAGGAGTTATGGTCTTCATTAGAGGGCGATGGATAATTCGTGCTTTTGGTCGTAGAGACATGGATTTTAGTTGACGCATGTTGTCTTCTAAAAACAAATGGCTTATATTTTCTCGAACAACCAAGTCACAATCAATAGTGGCCAATTCTACACCATCATTTTCTGTTTGCAAAATATGAGCCATGCGATATAAAGAGAAAAAGACGGGTTTCCTACATACTAGACTCCATACACGGTCTTGTTGATTTGGAACGTTTTGGTGAATGAAGTATAGATTTGTGTAGAAAAATTTCACCATTATTTGATTTATTTTGTGTTTGTTATCATCAATGTTGAATAACGATTCCAAATCGCTCCTTCTAGCTAACTCTTGGATGTGGTATGGAGAAAAATCTGAAAATTTAACAAACGAACCTTCAAAAATCCTTGAGTCTTGCATTCGTCTCCACCTCCGAATTGCGGTGTCATCAAACAACCATCTTTGGATTTGTTCGTTTGACGGAGGTTGAGATGATGAGAAAGCTTGTCCCTTTTGTTTAGGAGCCATTAATTTTAATTTTAAAGGAAATAATGGAGTTTTGGAGAGTCTAGAGTTTTGAAAAAAATTGGAAATCTGAACTGGTAATGGTGAAAGATGGTAAAGTAAGGGATAAAAGAGGAAAGTGGGTTGGTTAAAGTAATAAAGTGACTCAGATCTATGGTTCAGTCGACTGGCTCAGACTATCAGTCGACTAAATGCCGAAGATCGAATTTATTCTTCTTTCTGGTCCAGTCGACTGAGGTTCTGAGACAGTCGACTAGCCAGGTATTAAAAAAAATATTTGTTTGCTTTGTCAGTCGACTGACCAGGAGAATTTTTTGCAGTGGCTTTTATTTTGCTGTGACATGTTAATATATTTTATTTATTTAATATAAATAGTTGTTATATTGGTTAATGAATCAGAAATAAATTTATTCCAAACAACATACATACGTAGAAAATTTATTTGAAATATATAACAAAAGATAATGACTACTACGATTATTTCGAGGGGCTAGGCGTCTTGTATTCCTTTAGTTGCTTGCGACGAGCATTCAAATCTTCGTTGCGATCCCACAAATTTGGTGAGTATGGTGGTCGCGGTGGAGATGAAGTCGATGGTTGTCTGATAGGCGAAATAGAATGTTCGTCTATCGGATGTGACGATTCCCCGTAGAATTTCATAGCGATATGCTCAATGATTCCTATCCGTCTGGAGTTTATTTTTTGTTCGTAAAACATTTCACGTTGTAGCATTAATGATTCTTGCTGATGATGGTGCATATCATCTACATTTTGCTTCGTGTTAGGAGAAATATCAATCGTCTTCTTTCCCTTCTTCTTATCTGGAGTATATCCGGTGTGAGATGGTGAAGTTTTATGATCCGGAGTTTTTGGAGAGTTGTTTGAAGCAATAATTTCGATAGAATCTGTGGAAGAGTTTGACATTGTGGAAAAATAGTTGTTGGAAGAAAAATGAATGAAACCTTTAGAGTTTAATTCGGTTTGAATCTAAGAAGATGGAGTATGCATCTATTTATAGCCTATGTCTAGGAAAAATAGGATAGAATTGAGTGGATTATATTAAATTTAGCCAAGAAGTAAGGTAATACGTTAGTTTTTCTGTTGGCTGATTTATTTTGTGTAATTTTAATGTATATTTATAAAGTTTAAAAGTCACTTCTATTGTAGTATATATTAATGTCACCATATAATAAAATGTCCATACTAGACTATAACAGAAAAAATCAATAACTTAGGTGGTTAAGACACTTGGGCTATTCACAACAGGTCACGGGTTCGAGTCTTAGCATGGTTAGAATATTGAATTTTTGTAAAAAAATTTTTTTTTGAGTTTTTAGTTAAAAGTTTTATATCTTATTTATATATCTTTAATTGACATTATACCAAGCTCACGACGCAATTTTATAAACGTATTTTCTAACAGTGGTTTAGTAAAAATATCGGCTAATTGATTTTCTGATGGTACGTAGTCCAGATTTATCACTTCTTTTTCTATATTATCACATAGAAAATGATGTCTAATATCTATATGTTTAGTTCTTGAGTGGTTTACTAGATTTTTAGATAGATTTATCGCACTAGAATTATCGCAGTAAATGGTTGATTTTGATAGATTAATTCAAAAATCTTTAAGTGTCTGTTGCATATAAATTACTTGTGCGCAAGCTAGTGCTGCAGAAATATATTCTGCCTTAAAAGTTGATAGAGAGACAAAGTTTTGTTTCTTGCTAAACCATGAAATTAAAGATTTACCAATGAAGTGACACATATGGCTTGTACTTTTTCTATCTGTTCGTGATCCTCCGAAATCAGCATCGTTGTATGATACTAATTCGAACGAAAACTCTTTCGGATAGAAAAGTCTGAAGTTTGTAGTTTACTAAGATAGCGTAGTATGTGTTTTACAGCTCGTAAATGTGATTCTTTTGGGTCAGCTTGAAATCGTGCACATAAACACACACTCATCATAATATCTGGTCTACTTGCTGTTAAATAAAGTAGAGATCCTATCATACTATGATATAGTTTTTGGTCTACACTTTTGCCATTTTCATCTTTATCAAGATGTGCTGTTGTGTTCATAGGTGTTGGTTTGGCAGCGGTGTTTTCTATTCCAAAACGTTTGATAAGATTATTATAGTATTTTTCTTGATTAATAAATATTCCATTTGATACTTGTTTTATCTGAAGACCTAAAAATATGATAATTCTCCCATATGGGACATTTCAAATTCTCTAGTCATTATTTCAGAAAACTCATTACATAATTCATTATTAGTTGATCCAAATATAATGTCGTCGATATATATTTGAACTATTAAGATATCATTCATAGAATGTTTTATAATTAAAGTTTGATCTACTTTTCCTATTACGAATGCTGAGTCAATTAGATAGCTTTTAAGGCGTTCATACCAAGCACGTGGTGCTTATTTTAAACCATATAAAGCTTTCTTATGTTTATAGACATGATTTGGGTATTTTTCATGAATAAATAAAGGAGGTTGTTCAACATAAACATTTTCTTTAATATAGCCATTTAAAAATGCACTTTTAACATCCATTTGATAGAGTTTAAAGTTATTAAAACATGCGTACGCCAATAAAATTCGTATTGCTTCTAGTCTAGCGACTGTTGCAAACATTTCTTCGTAGTCTATTCCTTCTTCCTGGTTATATCCTTGTGCTACTAGTCTTGCTTTGTTTCTAGTTATATTTCCTAATTTATTTGCTTTATTTTTATAAACCCATTTAGTTCCTATAATAGTCTGAGCGGTCGGTCTGGGTACTAGTTCCCAAACGTCATTTCGTTCAAACTGATTGAGTTCTTCTTGCATAGCAATAATCCAATTTTCATCGGATGATGCTTCCTTAGTATTTTTAGGTTCTATAGTAGAGAGAAAAGCTACATTATCCATTAAATTTAGTTGATTTCTAGTTCGAACATTTGAAATTATTTCTCCAATTATATTTTCAGTAGGATCATTTCGTAAGATTCTCCGAGGAGATCTTATTATATTTGTAATATCTCTATTATTAACAATGTTTTCATCTTCTCTAGGATTATAAACAATATCGTCATCATCTCTTGAACTGTTTATTATTATATTTGTTTTATTATTATTATGTAACTCATCGTCATTATTTGTTTTTGAAATAAGTTTAGAGTTCTCATCAAAAGATACATGGAGTGACTCTTCGATAGTATTAGTTCATTTATTAAAAATTCGATAAGCTTTGCTTCGATTCGAATATCCAAGAAATATACCTTCGTCACATTTTGAATCAAATTTGCCAAGCTGATCTTTGGTATTTAATATAAAACATCTTGATTCAAATATTTTAAATTAGGATATGTTTGGTTTTCTACCGTTAAAAAGTTCATAAGGAGTATTCTTGGTGAGAGGTCTAACAAAAACACGATTCAAAACATAACAGGCAGTTGCAACAGCTTCAGCCCAAAAATGTTTTGGTAACTTGCTTTCATTTAGTAAAGTTCTTGCACATTCTTGTAGAGTTTGATTCTTTCGTTCTACAACTCCATTTTGTTGTGGAGTTCTAGGAAACGAAATGTTATGAAATATTCCTTTCTTCTTACAATAGTTATCAAACTGTATGTTTTCAAATTCTCCTCCGTGATCACTTATAATATTTTTAATTCTACTACCTTTTAAATTTTGTATTTGTTTAACAAAAGTTTTGAAATTTTCAATGGTATCACTTTTATTTTTCATAAAGATAGTCCATGTATATGTAAAAAAATCATCAACTATTACAAATACGTATTTATTGTGATTTATGGATTGAATTTGGGTAGGACCAAATAAATCCATATGAAGTAACTCAAGCGGTTCTAATGTCGGAATAACTTTCTTAGATTTAAACGAGGATTTAGTTAATTTACCTAATTGGCATGAGTCGCATATATTATTAATTTTAAAATTCATATTTGGTAATCCTTTTACAAGATTATTTTTAGAAATTTTATTTTTATTTTTGAAATTGATATGACAACATCGTTTGTGCCATATCCAGGGATCATTTTCTTTAGCTATTAAACACATATCTGAATTAAGATTAACTTTCATATTCAAAACATAAATGTTTTTATCTCTATTTCCTTCGACTATAAGATTTTGATTTTGATCAAGAATACTACATTTATTTTAAGAAAATGATATATTAAAACCTTTATCGCATAATTGACTTATACTTAATAGATTATGTTTTAGATTCTTAACTAATAAAACATTTGTAATAACTGGTAAATTAGATGTACCGTAATTTCTCACATCGCCTTTGCTGATGATATAGTCCTTGGAATTATCTCCAAAAGTGACAGAACCTCCATCTGAATATGTAATATTTATTAGCATATCTTTGTCTCCTGTCATGTGTTTTGAGCAATCACTATCAAGTATCCATTTTCCTCTTTTCTTGAGTAGGACCTGCAAAAAATATGAGATAACATTGATACCCACCTTTTTAATAGGGTCCTAAGAGTTAGATCTTAGGAAACCAAACCCAAGTGGGTTTAGTATCCCTTTTATAAATATAATTTTTATTATTATGAACATTTTCTATAAATGTACTAATATACTTTTTCCTTATTAAATTGTTATTAGTTTTAGGTACCCATATATTTATAGTTTTGGAAACTAGTCTTTTCGAAGGTGTGGGTGTTTTATCATACTTAACCTTGTTTAAATTATTAGATTGTGAATTCTTGATTTTCTTCTTATATCCTAAACCATTTTTATTGTTAACAGGTTGTGAATTCTTAATAATTCTAGATAAATTTTCTCTTCCTTTATTAAAATTTGAAACGTTTTTAGTGATTCCTTCTAGTTTGGTCATTAGACTTGACTTTTCTAGTTCTACCATTTTAATATTTGTTTTTAAAACATTATTTTCAAAAACAAGACCATCATTCTTTTCTTTTTGAGTTTCAATTTCTTGACTTAATAAGATAAGTTGAGAATTAACATTTGAAAGTGATTCTTGAGTTTTCTCAAGTTCTTCTTCCAATATTTTCTTCTCGTCTTTAAGCATATCTCTTTCGAATTCTGCCTTGTTCTGATTTTCTACAGCCTCTTTATATTTTCTTTTGAGATTTTTAAAGTATGTAATAATTCAGAATTTATTTCTATCATATCATCAAAAGTTAAATCACTAACCTCATTATCTTTGGCCATAAAGCATACGTTGGTTTGTTCATTATCGCTGTTACTTTCACTTCCAGAAGAAGAGGAGGAATCTGAATCATCCCATGTGACTGAAAAGGCTTTTCTTTTGAATTTGTCCTTCCTTTTATTTTGATATTCTTTCTTTTGATCTGGACAGTCCTTTTGCATATGCCCCTTTTTGTGACAGTTAAAACACTCCATAACTGATAAAGATGGTGGTTTTTTGCTGTTTGAGTTTTTCTTGCCATTATTTCTGTTTCCTTTTCTATATTTCAAGAATTTCTTGAAGTTCTTGGCAATAAAGGCTAAGTCATCTTTGTCTGAATCTGATTCTTTTTGTTCTGCATGGAATGCTATATTCTTTTTATCTTGAGCTTGAACTCGTTTAGCCTGCAAATTCACTTCATAGGACATTAGATTTCCTATTAAGGCTTACGGAGTTATTTTGGAAATATCGTTCGCTTCTTCAATAGCGAGAACTTTTCTTTCCCATTCTTCCGTTAAAGAGTTAAGGATTTTGTAAACAATATCAAAGTCTGAATAATTTTCTCCTAGTCCTACTAACGAATGGTAGATATCCTGAAATCTTGAATACATATCATTTATAGATTCGTTTTCTTTCATCCTAAAGTTTTGAAACTGACTTTTGAGCATGGATATTTTGCTTTGTTTGACCTTGTTAGTTCCTTCATGAGTAACTTTGAGTGTACGCCATATTTCATATGAAGTATTGCACATGCTAACACGGTTAAACTCGTTTTTATCTAAGGCACAAAACAACATATTCATGGCTTTTGCATTTGCTGTGGCATCTAGTTTTTGTGTATTTGTCCAAGTAGAATACTCTTTAGTAGGAATAGTATATTCTGACTGAGTTATATTCCATGAATCAAAACCATTTTCTTGCATATATATTCTCATTCGTGTTGCCCAATAGTTATAATTTATGCCATTAAATACTGGTGGACGTGCAGTGGAGTGTCCTTCAATAAAGCTAGTGTTAATGCTAGTGCTAGTGCTAGTATTAGTGTCCATATTATTAGATTATCAGATAACTGTGCTACGGTTATATGATGACCTTGCTCTGATAACAAATGTAAGTGTGCTATGGATCGTGTAATATAGATATATGATAATACAGAGTGTAGTGATGATAGCCATACGGTAAATAGTGCGGAATATAAAAGCAGTATAGTAAAAATGACACCAGAGATTTTTATACTGGTTTGGAGCACCGTCCTACATCCAGTCCCAGAATCTGGAGGAACAAGTCTATACAACCCTTGAG
Source organism: Allium fistulosum (assembly GCA_030737815.1). Lineage (NCBI taxonomy): Eukaryota > Viridiplantae > Streptophyta > Magnoliopsida > Asparagales > Amaryllidaceae > Allium > Allium fistulosum. The sequence goes on along the minus strand of CM060907.1, from coordinate 511,377,669 downwards.
CAGCCGAACAAGGACCTGAGCAGTGGAATAGGATTTCGCCTCAGCAGCCGAAGAGGACTTCACATGCATGAGCACCAGAACAGGACTTCAACAAATACAAAAATAGTTTTGACTTTGTGTGTTCTTAATAACACAGATTTGTCACTTGTAGTACACCCTTCCTATAATCTTCTCCTCGAGTATAAATATATTTATTTGAAGTATATGAAGAATAGAAAGGTTTAGTATTGCTTTAATGCATAATAATTGAAAGTATGATAGCAAATAGATTTCAGAGAGTTAGACCAGAGAGATAAGAATATTCGATTGTAATTCGGTAATTTGGATTAAAAATGGAGTTTGTATTTATAAAGGTTGAAAAGCAGCGACTGTTGGTGAAGAGTTTCGATCGAAGTGTTGAGTCTGAATCTTTTCGGTAGAGTTTCGCAACTGTTCACAAAAGTCGTGTCTTTTTGAAAAGTGGCTGTTATAGAAATTCAGTCAATTGAGCCTCTGGGCCAGTCTACTGAATATTCAAAGTAATTATTTAAATTTAAATTCGTATATCTATGTATTTGTGCATGCTGCACAAAATTCCCAGTGTCAGTTGACTAGTTATCTAGGTCAGTCGACTGACCTGGTTAAATTTTTGCAGTAAGCACAGTTTACATAGATATATTAATTTTTATAACTTTAAAACTTTTTATAATTAATTGTATGCTTATATATGTATAAAATATTTGATAAGTACGATGACTATATATATAAGCTAATGTAGACGTAATCGAGGAGGGATTTTAACAATACTAACCTAAGACTTAAACAACAAAATATCATAGTTGATGCACTAGTTTTTAAAGTCTCGTCTCCTTGTCTCTTTTTGTCGTAGCAGTCGTCAAATCTGTATGTCGTAGTGATAGCTTTGTGTCATGAATCAAAACCAAGTCTCAACAGGTCACTAACACCCAAATCCAAATGAAAGCACCAAATCACAGTCACAGATCATAGATAGAATGTATGTAGAGAGTATGAATGTGAAGAACGGTGAAAATTAAAAAGAAAGCAGTAATAACACAGGATTTATAGTAGTTCGGCTAACTCCGGCCTACGTCCACTCCAGAAATTTCCTTTTTATTAATATGAGAATCAATTACAGTTACAATCCAAAGTTTTAAAAGCAATAATGGTAGAGTAGCCTTAATGGGGAAGTAGGAGGAAAACAGAATGAAGATCCCCTTTTCCGAAGCCCTACATGCTGTATTTATAGGCAAAATCCGAGTTACTGGGCTTCTTGAGTGATCCGGGCCCATCAAGACCATAGCCGACCCTAAATCCAACTTGTTGATCCACTCCAGACTCCAACATGCCGACCCACTCCAGCCTCCAACATGCCGATCCCATCCACTCATTCATTGTCGACCCCTCCATTCGTGCTGACCCGAAGACTTACACACGCCGACCCGAAGACTTACACACGCCGACCCGAAGACTAGAGGATGCCGACCCGAGGTAAGTGGGCTATGACTCGAAGCTACAGACCCCATTAAATATGCCGATCCCATAATTACCATCCCAAAACCAAACTGTCGATCCCCTTCCTGCTATGCCAACCGACCCACTACAGCCGATCGAACCACGTATAGCCGATCCATATGCTCCAATACCCTTGATGCCAGAACCATTCATACCGAACCAGTTTGTCTTATCCTCCCTGACCAACCTTATGTGACCGAGCGACACATACCAAACTGTGCATCATCAACCCACCTTAGCTTTCACACCATGACCGAACGACATGTCCTTCCTTCCTTTATCCGACCGACCCTCCTTAACCGATCCACTCTAACATATCTACCCTGACCGACCCTACATGGTCGGTCTGCTCCACTACCGATCCACTCCAATCACTGATCCATACCACTACCGACCTACTCGTATCGAGCCATACTCACCGAGCCAGTCGCACCAGGCCACCTTGGCCTAAGCACCATGACTGAACCATGCATGATCTCCCCTCCTTGAACGAGCCATGTACGACCGAACCACCTTGTTCGAACGACCCACACCGAACCATCCATGACTGATTGTCTATCCATCCAACTGGCTCAAACCCATCGTATTCTAGTCTCGACTAAGGAGCAGTCGATTTTAGTTAAATCCGCCTGTCTACGGCCTTGCCAAAAGGCGGGTTAACATTTGCCCCCCAAAACATGCCTTGCTATTGGAACGTGTGTTTTGAATAGCCTCAAATCTGATATCCGAAATCCATATGTTATCCATAGCCATACCTTCCAATTCATAATCTAATCCATTTTATCCAAGTGCCATTGCCGTATTCTTATCCAAATCTACGACTACTCAGAGTCGATATCTGATTCCTATCCAGTAACCAAATCCCTATCCAATTCCACATCCATCCGAACCCGACAACCGAGTTCTAATCCATCCATATCCAGTAACCAATAACCACATCTATGACCTCTCCAGGTCGATATCCAAATCCGAGATCGCTCCAGGTCCATGCCCAAATCCTTAGCTGTTCATAGCCAATATCCAAATCCGTAACCTCTCCGGGTTCTTGCCAAGCGTAATACACACTCGGCGACCTGTGTTAAGTAATTCCATGGTGTTCCTGGTTCAGTGTCCCTGAATGGTAAGTAATGTCGTGGCTTAATTCCTTAGCTGAATCCTGGTCGCTCCAGACCCTTGCCGAGCATAGTCCATACTCGATGACATGTAATAGTACCGATAGATATTATAGGGCCTAAGTTCTAGGCCGAATCCTGGTCACTCCGGACCCTTGCCGAGCATAATCCATACCCGGTGACCTTTTAACCAAAAACCAGAGGAAAATCCAATCAAAATCCAATCCACAGTCCAAATCGAATCCGAAAACCAGAAATCCATATCTAAAACCCAAACCAAAAGGCAAACGTCCAAACCAAAATCCAAGACAGAAAACAAGAAAAACTAGGAGTTCAAACCAAACTCCAAAACCAAACCAGAAAAAGCAAGTGTCCAAGCCAAAAAAAACAGATTTCACAAACTAGAGCATCACGGTTTATCATCGTGTCAGAGCATGCCTAGGGGTTATCTCCATCCCCATACATGAGTAAGCGACTTAGTCGTTAGTCCAAAGTTTGTTACTTATTCCAAACCATCATGATTAGTGGATGACCAACCGACCACCATTCCTAGGCCTCGCGCCATCGTCGTTCAAGGTAGGCGGTGGCTGCTCCTGTTCCACCGCCGCATTCTAAGTTTCGACATATTGCCGCAACTGACCATTCCTTACATGCTCCTCGATTATATCCTTTAGATGCCTGCAGCTGTAAGTATCATGCCCGTCCAGGTCATGAAAGAGATAGTGCCTTCCTGATGCCCTTTCACGTTCTGAGGGTTCTCTCCTTGTCGGCCTTCGATAAGGAAGGCGGTCCCGAATATCCAAGTATATCTGTTCCAATGTCTCATTCAGTCCTGTGTAAGTGGAGAATTTTTGTTCTCCCCAGCGCCTCCTCTTCCCTTTATCCTTGTCTTTACCCAAGCTTTCACCGAACGATTCTCCATCCTTAACCATGTTTACTTCCTATGGCTTCATATCCAAACATGCATCACCTTATCGAAGAAACTTCTCAGCTTCATGAAAGGATTCCGCGAGATCCATTGGTGGATCCTGTATCAAAGATACTTTGAAATCTGAATTATCCCTGACTCCTGACACTGCAGTTATCAGAACCATTGATGGATCCTATCGATCCACTGAAGAAACTGCTGCATTAAACCGAGTTAAGAAAGTCTCGAGCGATTCATCGCCCTCAGCTTAACTGACGTCAGTGTCATCACATTCTTTGGCCTCTTGATGTGAACTCGAAACTGTTTCAAGAACCTATCCACTAGTTCTGTCCATGTTCTAATAGATCCATCCTCCAGCTGTCTGAACCACATAGTAGCTATATTGATCAAGTACAAGGGGAAACATCGGGCCATAACCTCCTTTGATGGCCCCTGCACTTCCATATGCCTTGTGTACCTCATCAAGTGGTCATTGGGATCCGTCTTACGGTTGTATACTTCTAGAGTGGGCGGCTTGAAATCGGATGGATTCTAGCCATCCTGATGTTACGGGTAAACGGACTTTTTTTTACCTCCTCCAAATCCTTGTTTGTCAGACCTCGACGAATAGTTCGCCTAATAATGTCTGCTAATCCAGTGTTATCTACCAATGGTTGCCCCTCATCTCCATTTCCTAACTGCCCTCCAAATCCTCGAGGGAATTCTTGTGCATACTCATCATTACGAACTCCTGTATTCCGGTTGGCGTTGGGCTACGCAGCGTCATTTGGTATCCATCCATGGATTGGTCTAGCATTACCTAGTGTTGTGCTCCCGAGTCTTGGTCCATCCAGATTAATTGTTGTTTGCTGATTAGGGGCTGGCCCTTGCTGAACCACTCCATCTGCTTGCCTATTGAGTCCTTCTGATCCAGCTCCATGGATCTAAGCTCCTGCAGCTCCTGTTGTTCCTGCCTGCCCAAATTGTCTGAAAAGTGTCTGCATCATTTCCTCTTGCCTTTTCATAAACTGCTCCTACATGGAATCCATCATGATCTGCATCTCGTCCCTAGTGATGTAGATGGATGTCTGATCTATTCCAGCTCCAAAGGAGGCCTCTTGACTTCCCTCTTGATTGCTCTTTTCTATCACTTGTCTCTTGGTTGATTGCTTTGCCATAGTCTCCAGAATCCAAGTTCCTAAACCTTCAAATCAAAAATCCTAGCTTTCCAATCCCTGAGTGCTAGCGTTCTCAGTGAAAGCACCAAAATGTTAGCGCCAAAATTGGTCACTAACCTCCAAATCCAGATTAAAGCACCAAATCACAGTCACTGATCACAGATAGAATGTATGTAGAGACTATGAATGTGAAGAACGGTGAAAATTAAAAAGAAAGCTGTAATAACACAGGATTTATAGTGGTTTGGCTAACTCCGGCCAATGTCCACTCTATAAATTTCCTTTTTATTGATATAAGAATCAATTACAGTTACAATCTAGAGTTTTAAAAGCAATACTGGCAGAGTAGCCTTAATGGGGAAGTAGGAGTAAAACAACATGAAGATCCCTTTTTCTGAAACCCTACATGCTGTATTTATAGGCAAAATCCGAGTTACTGGGCTTCCTGAGTGATCCGGGCCCATCAAGACCATAGCCGACCCTAAATCCAACATGCTGATCCACTCCAGACTCCAACATGCCGACCCACTCCATCCCCCAACATGTCGATCCCATCCACTCATTCGTTGCCGACCCCTCCATTTGTGCCGACCCGAAGACTTACACACGCCGACCCAAAGACTGGAGGATGCCGACCCGAGGTAAGTGAGCTATGACTCGAAGCTACCGACCCCATTTAATATGCCGATCCCATTCTTAGCATCCCAAAACCAAACCGCCGATCCCCTTCCTGCTATGTCGACCGACCCACTATGGTCGAACCACGTATGGTCGATCCAAATGCTCCAATCCCCCCAAGGCCAGAACCATTCATACCGAACCACTTTGTCTTATCCTCCCTGACCAACCTTACGTGACCGAGCGACACATACTGAACCGTGCATGACCGACCCACCTTTGCTTTCACACCATGACCGAACGACATGACCTTCCTTCCTTTGTCCGACCGACCCTCCTTAATCGATCTACTCTGACTTATCTACCATGACTGACCCTACATGGTCGGTCCGCTCCACTGCCGATCCACTCCAATCACCAATCCATACCACTACCGAACTACTCATATCAAGCCATGCTTACCGAGCCATACTCACTGAGCCAGTCGCACCGGGCCACCTTGGCTTAAGCACCATGATCGAACCATGCGTGATCTCCTCACCTTGACCGAGCCACGTACGACCGAACCACCTTGTTCGAACGACCCACATCGAACCATCCATGACTGATCGTCTATCCATCCAACTGGCTCAAACCCATCGTATTCCAGTCTCGACTAACGAGCAGTCGATTTAAGTTAAATCCGCATGTCTACGGCCTTGCCAAAAGGCGGGTTAACAAATATCAATTCATTTATGGACCATTTATCAAATCATTTTACTAATTCAATTTATTTCTATAACTAAAACTTATTAATTTACAGAGAATATAAGAACTAAACACCGGGTCTCTTTTAAAATCATTTTGAAATAATATATATACTCATATCTTTTTTTATATACTCGGTTCAGACTGAGTTATTTTAGGTTAGTCACCTATTGTAGATTTCTACTTTGCTGCTTCCGCTATGGACTTTCTGCTAGTTACCTTTTTTAGCTTTGTAGTGTTTTGTAAACTCTGATATGTACTTATTCGTTTTGACTCGATTTATGTATTGTAGTTCATGTATTACTACTATTGTGTCACTGTAGTGTATTATGATGTATTTGTGTATATGTATATATATGTGTGACTGCTGTTCTATAATCTGCTGTATTTATTGTTGTTATATTTTGTTCTAATAGATCCATTAGCCACCGTAGTTTTGTGTTAAACATTTATTGAGTATGTCGATCCACTTGAGAAGGATAAAAGAAAAAAAAATTTAGAGCACTCAATCGACGTATTCAATACTTGTTGAAGATAAGACATACGGATGGTCGCTCCTAACCAGCCCTATTCTCCATATTAACAAACAGTATTACTCCATAATGCTCTTTTTTATTGTGGGTATCAGGGTGGGGCATCTATATATCAAATAGTATTTAGAAATTTTAAATCAGAATAGTTTTGTTGAATCGAATGCATAGGAAAGCTACTAAGTGGCCACCCCCACTTTGAGACTCAGAAATGAATGTCGAAAATGCGGCCGTCACCATCGGAATTATTTTCCAACGACAGAAGAGAGAAGTACATGACTAACTTCCTTTTAAAATCTATTTTTGAAAGCAACTTCTATTATTCAATATTTTTAAATAATACTAATATTATTTTCAAAATCATAGAAAACAATTTCAAAAGCATCGGGATTCAATTTCTCCAATTCTCAGTTTAAATTCATTTTTTTAACTTAAACTAAAATTAGATTTTACTTCATAACTCATTACTTAAGTGTATAAACATTTTATACAACATTTCTTAAGTTTATTTCACTTTACACTTAAGTTTATATTTGTTTCTATAACAACATTTAAAATATATTCAATTCTCTTTTTACAACTGAAGTTGAATTACAATTTATAACCTAAGTCATTTTCATTTCTTAATTCCATTACTAATTTTACTTTCTAATAAACTTCATTTCATTATTTTAACTAATTCATTTCAAATACAATTCACTTTCATTTAATCTTTCTTGAGTTAAACTTCGTTTTATTTACTTTATTTCACTAACTAAATTTATTTAACATTACTTAGGTTAATTCTTTTATTTAATATCTCAAATTCAAATTTTCTTTGTTTGCTTAACCAAAATGTTCAACCATTTTAAAATTTGGTTTTAGTTTCCTGTTTAAATTAATAAGCTATAAATTTATTTCCTATCGTACTATTTTCAATTTATAAGTTCAAAAACTATTTTCATATATTTATCAAATCGCACTTGGAATTTTTTTTCACAATCAAAACTTGTTTTAACCGAAAATAATTTTCTCTTGGTAGCAATTTTCACTGAGAAACTCGAAAATGAGTATTGGTAATGTAACAGTAACACTTAGAATTATCTCCTAGTGACTAAAGCAAGTTCAATGCTATTATTTCTCTGAAAATTTCTTTTTCAAAATATAATTCTTGTCAAAATCTCTTCCAAAATAATATTTTTATTATTTCTAAAATCTTTGAAAACAATTTTTGAAAATCAACAGGATTTTAAATTCTAAAATTCTCAACTTTAAATCCTTTCTATTTATAAGCCATACTATAAATATACTTATACAATTCCATTACCTTATTATGAAAACATTTCGTTAATTTACATATTTGTTATTGTAAACAATTCTTATTGTAATTTGATTTCAATTCAATCTGATTATCAAACACTCCATGAAGTAGAGTTCACAAAGTATTCATATTTAGTTTAATTCAAACAATAATCGATGATAGTTAAACATTATCATCTCCTTACAAACAAACATCCATAAAAAACAGCATAAAGATTTATCGAAATTTTTTCTTTATATTTATAAAATATAATTTAGGTAAAATTATTTCAATCCAAATCAAAGTGTCATAGGTACATATCATTTCAAACTATTTCTTAATTTATTTGAAATAATTCAATTTACAGTTTAATATACTATCAATAATATATAGGGTAATAACAGGATATATTCAAATAAATAATATCCAATCTTCCAAAATATCGACCAATAGTCATCCATCACAATCAACATCCAAAACAATCGATATATCACAATGGTTAACTAGTTATCAATATCGGGTGATTAACTAGCAATTTAATTTCAATTTCAAATTTAACCATCAATTTAAATTCATATTAGTTCAAACCATATGCCAATTTAAATATCATTTAAATTACGAAACAATGGTCAACAAAAATAAATCACTTCATGATTTCGATCAAACTAACATCAGAATATTTTAGTAATTCGTGAGCGGTTTAAAACACTCACCTTTATTTGAAACTGAAATTTTTTCGGATTCAAATAATTATGAATCCAATTCCATATCGTAGAAGACTCCAATATGAACCCAACGCTTTTTGTTTCACTCGAATTCGACCTCATATGAAAAAGTTAAGGTTTTAAATAATTTAATGATAATTAAAATAGAATTAACTAAAATTAACTAAAAATAAAACTAACCTAACATACCCTCCCCCTCGTTCACGTCCCAGGGTGCACGAGATTTCCTAGGTTGCGCTCACGATTTATTTATTTATTTATTTATTTTTAAAAGATGAACGACGCTCGCCAACCAAGTCACACCGCCGGCCACCGCCGACGTCGCCCTAAGTCGTGTCGCCACAGCTGCGCCATCACACTCCTTGCGCTTGCGCACGCGTATACGATCGACGATTGTGAACACATGAAATGCTGCGAACTTCAAGCCCAGATCCCGTTGAATCCATAAGCTTCCGGCTCGATCCAACCATTGGATACATAGAGATCGAGCTCTACAACTTTGCTTTTGGTGTCGTTCGATTACGTTGAATGGATTTGGAGAAATCAAAGGGAGAAGATTTAAGATTCTCGACCATTGACTTGGAATGAGAGAGGCTGAAGAAGATTAGTTTGGTTTAAGGCTATTTATAGAAAATTTCCAACGGCACTATTCATTCGCGAAAATTTCAAACTCCAAACGAAGCATGCAGCCTGGCATTCTATATCTAATTTCGAACACAATGGAACATATATCGGGAGCCAATTCCATCATATTCAGTAGATAGCATTTCATATCAAATTATTTTAATTAAATTCTACGTGTTTCAAGCTCGCATGGCCAAACGATAAGTCTGATCGCTAAGAAACTTAAAATTCTATAATAGCTTACTATTATTGATCCTATGAAACTTGTTTCATCGAAATCCGAGATTGTGCCCAAAAAGACTAATTTTACCCGTTAATTAAAACAAGTAATCTCCAAAATCAATTTAATCACTTTACATTCAATTTTAAAAGTTAACAATTTTCATTCTTGTTTAAATTAAATTTAAATCAACTTTCGACATCATTTTCCTTCATATTAAATTCAGTATTCAATTATTTAAATAATTCCAATAATAAATATAATTTTTTTAATTATCTATTTAATCATTACATTTGAAATATAAGTTATCTAACTTATAAAATTTAACTTTTAAAACGAATTCAAATAATAAAACAACAACTTCCATTTTATAGTAATTCAACATCAATGCAATTATTTACAATTCAATATTACTTAATTTGCTTTCTAATATAAGTTATCATCCTTTATCTGATTGAGTTTGTTATTTAAAAATTTTCAAAGTTCCTAACCAATAAATTACATAATAAATCATTAAATTTTTATTTCTAACAATTTTTGTTCGATAATCATATTAAATTCAACAATTTAAAATAGTTAAAAATACGGGTCGTTACAATCTCCCCCACTCAAAATATTTTGTGCTCGAAAAGAGGTTAAGTAAGGAATCAAATCTTTGATATATTTTACTCAAAATAATCAACTTTCAAAACTTTAAAATATTATTTGAAAACCTTTATAATGCTTCCACTATGACACTCTGATATCGGCTTATATATAAACAAGTTATAAAATTTAAAATCTTAAATTTTTCTGTCTCCCAAATTTACAGAAAATTTCGGTAGCGTCTCTTTTGCGCGGCTCGATCGTAAAAATTTACAATATAGATATATAACACAAATATATATCTCATCTCAATGATGAGGCATCTCGTAGGGAAAAATATAGAAGTACGATATGTAATTTGAGATATGTGCCATATTATTATTAATATGAGTGAGTTCGCTCATATCAAAGCGAGCAAAAGCATGTCAAATCACATATACATCCGAGCAATCTTCATATGAACCTATCTCAACTAAATTTAGAATATTTGTCACTTATAATGAGATATAGAAAATGTTTGAGCTTAATAGAACTATATAACATGAATTCTAAATCCAAACTATAAGCATAAGCACTAATACACAAAATATCAATCATATGCAACCAAAACAGTTATAAAAATAATTTGTAACAAGAGAAACCATTCAACAATTAATATTCATCGAATTAATTCATAACTTCCATAATTTACATTTTCCAATGTCGATAGTTAATTTATACACTATCATTTCCTATTAACATTCATTCTTTATTAATATTTAATTGGTTTACTTCCAATTTATTCACATCTATTTCATTTACATTCAATTTATTTGAATTTCAAATATTTCATTTTGTGTTTAACAAATTTCATATCAATTCATTTATGGACCATTTATAAAATCATTTTATTATTTCATTTTATTTACATAAGTGAAAATTATTAATTTACGGAGAATATAAGAACTAAACACCGGGTCTCTTTCCAATTCATTTTGAAATAATATATATACTCATATCTTTTATATATATCAAATCATATTTAGAAAATTTAAATAAAAATCTCTTTGTTGAATCGAATGTGTAGCAAAGCTTCTAAGTGGCCTCCCCCTCATAGAGACTCAAAAATGAATGTTGATAATGCACCCGTTATCTCCGAAATTATTTTCCAATGACATAAGATATTAGTGCAGAACTTACTTCCTTTTAAAATCCATTTTAGAAAGCAACTTCTATTATTCAATATTTATAAATAATACTAATATTATTTTCAAAATCAAAGAAAACGATTTCGAAAGCACCGGGACTTAATTTCTCCAATTCTCAGTTTAAATTCATTTTTTTAAATTAAACTAAAATTAGATTTTACTTCATAACTCATTACCTAAGTTTATAAGCATTTTATACAACACTTCTTATGTTTATTTCACTTTACACTTAAATTTATATTTGTTTCTACAACAACATTCTAAAATATATTCAATTCTCTTTTTACAACTCAAGTTGAATTACAATTTATAACTTAAGTCGTTTTCATTTCTTATTTCCATTACCAATTTTACTTTCTAAAGATAAACTTAATTTCATTATTTTATCTAATTCAATTCAAAAACAATTCACTTTCATTTAAGCTTTCTTGAGTTAAACTTCGTTTTATTTACTTCATTTCACTAACTCAATTTATTTAACACTAGTTAGGTTAATACTTTTATTTAATATCTCAAATTCAAAATTTCTTTTGTTTGCTCAACCAAAATGTTCAACCATTTTAAAATTTGGTTTTAGTTTTCTATTCAAATTCATAAGTTATAAACTTATTTCTTATCTATACTATTTTCAATTTTTAAGTTCAAAAACTATTTTCATATATTTATCAAATCACACTTGGAATTTTTTTTACAATCAAAACTTGTTTTAACTAGAAATAAATTACTTTTGGTAGAATTTCTCACTCGGAAAGTCGAAAATGAATACTAGCATTGCTGTAGTCACCCTTAGATTTATTTCCCAGCGACTAAAGCGAGTTCAATACTTTTATTTCCCTCAAAATTCTTATTAAAAATATAAGTCTAGTCAAAATCTCTTCTAAATATTATTTTTATTGTTTATGAAATCTTTGAAAACAATTTATGAAAATTAACAGGATTTTAAATTCTAAAATTCTCAACTTTTAAATTCTTTCTATTTATAAGCCATATTATAAATATACTTATACAATTCCATTACCTCATTATGAAAACATTTCGTTAATTTACATTTTTGTTATCGCAATAATTTATGATTGTAATTTGATTTCAGTTCAATCTGATTATCGAATGCTCCATGAAGTAGAGTTCACAAAGTAATCATATTTAGTTTAATTCAAACAATAATCGATGATAGTTAAACATTATCATCTCCTGACAAACCAACATCCATAAAAAAACCATACAGATTTATGGAATTTTTTTCTTTGTATATATGAAATATAATTTAAGTAAAATAATTTTATTTGCCCTCTTTTAAAACAATATTTTGTAGACTTGCCTCGTTTAAGTGTTTAGAAACCCCTATCGATAACATGGCGCCTCATGTATCGACTAGAATTCATAAACAACTCAACAGATAAGTAAACACAATATAAAACAATTTATAACACTAACAAGTACGCGCTCTCATATATATACACTCAAACAAACTCATTTTAGGGTATTAACCCTATCTCCAATCAGTCAATCCCCATCAAAGCTTAGGTTAATGCTAAACCAAAGCTTTGATACCAACTATGATTACCCACATTTTAGGAGGTTTAAGTCAATAATAAACCACACATGTCCAACTCAAAACAATTCGGAACATAGATAATAAATGGGGTTAATTAAGAAAAATAATAAATGAATAAACAAACACAGAATCTCTCATCGGAATGACAAAATATAATAATCAAATAAATAGTTCATGAAGCTTTTTATACTATACATTTGACTAAATTTTTATAACATCTATCAGAGTTATATATACAATAGAACAATAAAATAATGCAGCATAACTACATGATGTAGGGAAATAATAATAGCAATAATATACCAAATCTTTTTCTTCGTCCTCCGTAATAATATGATCTTCAATGCGCTGAAAACTCAGGGCTGACCCGAGCATAAAGTAATACAATACACTCGAGTCGGAACTAAAATATTCTTATGTAAGTCAAATCAATATCACGTATAACTTGAGTGTAATAGCATCAGAGATGTTTACAGGGTTTCACATCTCCTATCCAGTGTATAACGTGCGTGCAATAACTCAAGTGATGTAACGAGATTTTCCATCTCTTAAGGATCCATCAAAATATCTATATGTAGTAGAATACGCTATATATTTAATGTCTAATCAATAAACTAAACATTTTCCTAGCATTAAGGCTTTACATTAATCCCCCTTAACGCGTTTTTAAGCATTGTCGTACAATTTGCATATAACACAACCAGTAGCACGTCGGTTGATAGGGATGCTTCGTGATACGACAACACTAAACCAAACTCGTAGTGGTCTCATATAAGGATAGAAGTATGACAAGGCATGTGAGGCAATGCCCAAGATAGGAACTACCAATTTGGGTCGCAGGGCTGGTGGTAACACATCGTAGCCCCGACCGGCCAATGCGTCCATCCATCCCATATAGAGTCAAAGGGAGGTCATCTCAAATCAAGGTGCACCAATTGAAACCAACTTCAAAAGTAATAGTATGGACCGAGCCTAAAAAGAAAACCAAAGAACAGATGTCCGCCAGAGGTAGCTACCCTCATTGACCTTGTCAAGCCGCCCTCTTTTAGTCATTTCAAATTGACACAGGTGTTGGGGCTATCCATCATCATTCTCTTTCTTTAAATCCATCAACGTACACCAAATCCAACCACATAATTCTGGAGTCTCATCCATGTAAAAAGTTGTTAATGTGGTTCTAATATTGATAGAGAGTATGCCAATAAGAGGCTCCAGTCTCTTTAACAATCAAACATCGTTTTACACATCGGTTGGTTCTTTTACATTTCGAAAATGATTCATACTTGATATCAAAATATCAAATTCACTTCAAAATCAATTTCATTTCAAAATCATCATACTCACTTCGAAAACAATTTCATTTCAAAATCATTTTATTCATTTCAAAAATCATTCCGAATTTCAACTTACATATAACTTCAATTTAACCATTTCACATTTAAATCCACGATTTAAATATAAAAAATTCCCAACTTGAACAGTTTGAATTTTTTTAAAATAGTCTGAATAGTTAAAACGGTTTGAAAAGTTAAATAGCTTGAAAAAATTAAATAGGTTGAAAAATTGAATAGTTTGAAAAAATAAGATAGTTAAAATAGTTTAGATATTAAAACAGTTTATATATTAAATGATTTGGAAATTTAAATAATCTAAAAAGATGAAATTTTAAAACAGTTTATAGTAAATAGTTTATAGTGAAAATAGTTTCAAATTTAAAACTATTCTTTCCATTTCCTATAAATCTGAACTCAGTCTAAATTTCAAACTAAACAAATTCAATTTCAAATCTTTTAATTCAATCGACTCAATCTTGATTTAAATTTAAATCAACTTCAATTTCAATTCGAATTAACTTCAATTTCGAAACGTTCATTTTAACTTCAAATTCGATTCAATGGTTTAAATATCAATTCAATTCTTATTTTTAAACCATTTAAATTTATATAAATTTCGAGCTCGATATCAAAATTTCGATCTAAGTCACTAAAATCAATTTAAACTTCAATATTCAATTTAAAGTTCAAATCTTTTAAAATAATTCAGTTCCGAGCTCAAATTTGAAATATCCATTTAAATTACTTTTAGTTAGCAATATTTCAACGTTCGAATAAAAGTTCAAATCTTTTAAAACAAATCAATTTCCATAATTCAAATCATATTTCAATTCTAATTTCAAACTTCCAAATTCAATTCTTGAACAATTTCTATAAACAAATGTCAATTTCAACGTTTCAAAACACAAATTCGAAACTCAATTCTCATAAATCTAATTTTTTTATTTTTCTAAAACAAAATCATTTAAATAATTTCAAAAAAAAGAATTTTAAAACCATTTAATTTAACCAATACGGTGTCCGTATATAATTTTCTAACCTATGGCTAAGTGAATAGTTATTTCAATTTTTAATTGCAGAGATGGATTTATACCATTTCAATCCAAATTAAAGTGTCATAGGTTTATATCATTTCAACCTATTTCTTAATTTATTCGAAATACTTCAATTTACAGTTTTTTATACTATCAAAAATATACAGGGTGATAACATGATAAATATAAAATAAATAAACATCCAATCATCCAAAATATCGACCAATGGTCATCCATCACAATCAATATCCAAAACGGTCAATATATCACAGTGGTTAACTAGTTATCAATATCGGGTAATTAACTAGCAATTTAATTTCAATTTCAAATTTAATTGTCAATCTAAATTCCTATTAGTTCAAACCATATGCCAATTTAAATATCAGCTCAATTACCAAACAACAGTCAATAAAAATAAATCACTTCATGATTTCGATCAAACTAACATCAGAATATTTTAGTAATTCGTGAGTAGTTTAAAACACTCCCTTTTATTTGAAATGAAAAATTTTCAAATCAAATAATTATGAATCCATTTCCATATCGTAGAAGACTCCGATATGAACCCAACGTGACTTGTTTCGCTCGAATTTGACCTCGTATGAAAAAGTTACGGGTTTAAAAAATGTAACGATAATTAAAATAGAATTATCTAAAATTAACTAAAAATAAAACTAACTTAACTTACCTTCTCCCTTGGTCACGTCACAGGGCGCACGCGATTTCCCAGGTCGCGCTCACGATTTATTTTTATTTTTTTAGACAATGAACGATTCTCGCCGGTAAAGACACACCACCGACCACCGCCGACGTCGCCCTAAGTCGCGCCACCACAGCCGCGCAATCGCGCTCCTTGCGCTCACGCGCATGCACGCGATCGACGATCATGAACCCATGAACTGCAGTGAACTTCAAGCCTAGATCCCCGCGAATCCACAAGCTTCTTGCTCGATCCAACCGTTGGATACGTAGAGGAGATCGAGCTCTACAACTTTACTTTAGGTGTTGTTCGATTTAGTTGAAAGGATTTGGAGAAATTAGGGGCAGAAGATTGATGATCTTTGGCCAATGAAATGGAATGAGAGCAGTTGAAGAAGATGAGTTATACCCTTGTGAAGCATGCCGCTTAGCGTTCTATATGTTAAACTCTTATTCCGAACACAGAACATATATCGGGAGCCAATTCCATCGTATTCAATAGATAGCTTTTCAAATCAAATTATTTTAATTAAATTCCTTTAATTAAATTCTACGTGTTTCAAGCTCGCTCGGCCAAACAATAAGTCTAATCGCTACGAAATGTGTAATCCTATAATAACTTACTATTACGGATCCGATGAAACTGGTTTCGCCAAAATCTGAGACAGTGCCCAAAAAGACAATTTTTACCTGTTAATTAAAACAAGTAATCTCCAAAATAAATTTAATCGCTTTAAATTCAATTTTAAAAGTTACCAATTTTTATTCTTGTTTAAAAAAAATTAAATCAACTTCCGACATCATTTTCCTTCATATTAAATTTAGTATTCAGTTATTTAAATAAATCCAATATTAAATTTAAACAATTTTAATTATCTATTAAATCATTACATTTGAAATATAAGTTATCTAACTTATAAAATTTAACTTTTAGAACGAATTCAAATAATAAAACAACAACTTCCATTTTACAGTAATTCAACATCAATGCAATCATTTACAATTCAATATTACTTAATTTGCTTTCTAATATAAGTTATCATCCTTTATCTGGTTGAGTTTTGTCATTTAAAAATTTTCTAAGTTCATATCTAATAAATTACATAATAAATCATTAAATTTTTATTTCTAACCATTTTTCTTCAATAATCATATAAAATTCAATAGTTAAAAATACGTGTCGTTCCAATCTCCCCCACTAAAAAATTTTCGTCCTCGAAAGGGGTTAAGTAAGGAATCAAACCTTTGATATATTTTACTCAAAATAATCAACTTTCAAAGCTTTAAAATTTTATTTGAAATCCTTTACCACACTTCCACTATGACACTCTGATATCAGATTAGATGTAAACGAGATATAAAATTTGAAAATCTCAAAAATTTTCTACCAACCTGATTTACGAAAAATTTAGGCAGCGTCTCCTTTGCGTGGCTCGATCGTAAAATTTTACAATTTTGATATATAACACAAATATACATCTCATCTCAATGAAGAGGCAACTTGTAGGAAAAAATGTAAAAGTACGGTATATAATCTGAGATATGTACCTTATTATTATTAATATGAGTGAGTTCGCTCGTATTAAAGTGAGCAAAAGCGTGTCGAATCACATATATGACCAAACGGTCTTCATATGTACATTTCTCAACTCAATTTAGAATATATTTCACTTATAATGAGATATAGAAACATGTATGAGTTTAATAGAACTATATAACATGAATTCAAAATCCAAACCATAAGTATAAGCACTAATACACAACATATCAATCATATGCTATCAAAACAGTTATAACAATAATTTGTAACAAGAGAAACCATTCAACAATTAATATTCCTCGAATTAATTCATAACTGTCACAATTTACATTTTCCAATGTCGATAGTTGATTTATACACCATCATTTCTCATTAACATTCATTCTTTATTAACGTTTAATTGGTTTACTTCCAATTTATTCACATTGATTTCATTTACATTCAATTTATTTGAATTTCAAATATTTCATTTTGTGTCTTACACATTTCATATTAATTAATATATGGACCATTTATAAAATCATTTTATTAATTCATTTTATTCCATAAGTGAATATTATTAATTTACAAAAAATATATGAACTATACACCGGGTCTCTTTCAAATCATTTGAAATAATATATATACTCATATCTTTTATATATATCAAATCATATTTAGAAATTTTAAGTCAAAATTTGTTTGTTGAATCAAATGTGTAGCGAAGCTACTAAGTGGCCTCTCCTACTTTGAGACTCAAAAATGAATGTCCATAAAGCGTCCGTCATCACCGAAATTATTTTTTAACGACAGAAGAGATGAGTACAGGAATTACTTCCTTTTAAAATCCATTTTTGAAAGCAACTTCTATTCTTCAATATTTTTAAATAATACTAATATTATTTTTAAAATCATAGAAAACAATTTCAAAAGCATCGGGATTCAATTTCTCTAATTTTCAGTTTAAATTCATTTTTTTAACTTAAACTAAAATTAGATTTTACTTCATAACTCATTACTTAAGTTTATAAACATTTTATACAACATTTCCTACGTTTACTTCACTTTACACTTAAGTTTATATTTGTTTCTATAACAACATTCAAAAATATATTCAATTCTCTTTTTACAACTAAAGACGAATTACAACTTATAAATTAAGTCATTTTCGTTTCTTAGTTCCATTGCCAATTTTACTTTCTAAAGATAAACTTCATTTCATTATTTTATCTACTTCATTTCAAGTACAATTCACTTTCATCTAAGCTATGTTGAGTTAAACTTCATTTTATTTACTTCGTTTCACTAACTCAATTTATTTAACATTACTTAGGTTAATTTTTTATTCTATATCTCAAATTTAAATTTTCTTTTGATTGCTTAACCAAAATGTTTAACCATTTTAAAATTTGGTTTCACTTTCCTGTTTAAATTCATAAGTTATAAACTTATTTATTATCTATACTATTTTCAATTTATATGTTTAGAAACTATTTTCGTATATTTATCAAATCACACTTGGAATTTTTTCCACAATCAAAACTTGTTTTAACCGAAAATAAATTTCTTTTGGTAGCGATTTTCACTTAGAAACTCGAAAATGAATACTGGTAATGTTGTGGTCACACTCAGAATTATTTTCCAGCAAATAAAGCGAGTTCCATGCTTTTATTTCCCTCAAAATTATTTTTCAAAATATAATTCTAGTCAAAATCTCTTCAAAATAATATATTTTTTATTTCTAAAGCCTTTGAAAATAATTTTTGAAACTCAACGGGATTTTAAATTCTAAAATTCTCAGCTTTTAAACCATTCTATTTATAAACCATATTATAAATATACTTATACAATTCCATTACCTTATTATGAAAACATTTCGTTAATTTACATTTTTGTTATTGCAAACAATTCTTATTGTAATTTGATTTCAATCCAATCTGGTTGTCGAACGCTCCATGAAGTAGAGTCCACAAAGTATTCATATTTAGTTTAATTCAAACAGTAATCGATGAATGTTTAACATTGTCATCTCCTAACAAACCAACATCCATAAAAAAACCGTATAGATTTATGGAAATTTTCTCTTTATATGTATAAAATATAATTTAGGAAACAATATTTCATTTAACCTCTTTTAAATAAATATTATGTTGACTTGCCTCTTTTAAGTGTTTATTCCTCATGTACCGAATTCATAAACTACTCAATAGAAACGTAAACACGATATAAAACAATTTATAACACTAACAAGTATGCGCTCTTATATAAATACACTCAAACAAACTCATTATAGGATTTTACTAACCCTATCTCTAATGAGTCAATCCCTATCAAAGCTCAGGTTATCGCTAAACCAAAGCTCAAATACCAACTATGACAAGCCGCATTTCAGAATGTTTAAGTCAACAATAAATGACACATGTCCAACTCAAAACAATCTGGAACACAGATAATCTATGAGGTAAATTAAGAAAAATAAGAAAAGAAGAAACAAACACAAAATCTCGTAGTGGAATGACAAAATATAATAATCAAATAAACAATTCATGAAGTTGTTTATACTATACATTTGATTAAAAAAATTACAAGGCATGTGAGGCAATGTCCAAGGTAGGATACTACCAGTTGGGGTCGCAGGGCTAGTGGTAACACATTATAGCCATGACCGCTCACCACGTCCATCCATCCCATACCGAGTCAAAGGGAGATCATCTCAAATCAAGGCACACCAACTGAAACCAGCATCAAAACTTATAGTATAGACCGAGCCCAAAAAGAAAATCGAAGAACAGATGTCCACTAGAGGTAGCTACCCTTATTGGCCCTGTCAAGCTGTCCACTTTTAGTCATTTCAAAGTGACACAAGTGTCGGTGCTATCCGTCATTGTTCCCTTTCTTGAAATCCAGCAACATACACCAAATCCAACCACTTCATTTGGGAGTCTCCTCCACGTACACATCTGTTAAAGTGGTTCCAATATTGACAGAGAGTATGCCAATAAGAGGCTCCGGTCTCTTTAACAACCAAGCATCGTTTTACACACCGGTTTCTTATTTTACATTTCGAAAACGATTCATACTTAATGTCGAAATATCAAATTCACTTCAAAACCAATTTCATTTAAAAATCATCATATTCGCTTCGAAAACAATTTCATTTTGAAATCATTTTATCCATTTCAAAAATCTTTCTGAATTTCAACTTAGGTTATAAGTTCAATTTAACAAAACTCACATTAAAATCCATGATTTAAATATGAACAATTTCCATCTTGAACAGTTTGAATTTTTTTGGAAAATAGTTTGAATAGTTAAAATAGTTTGAAAAGTTAAATAGCTTAAAAAAATTAAATATTTTAAAAATTAAATAGTTTGAAAAATTAATATAGATAAAATAGTTTAGATATTAAAATAGTTTATATATTAAATGATTTGGAAATTTAAATAATTTAAAAAGATGAAATTTTAAAACACTTTATAGTAAACTAATTTATAGTGAAAATAGTTTTGAATTTAAAATTGTTCTTTCCATTTCCTATAAACTTGAACTCAAGTCTAAATTTCGAACCAAACAAATTCCATTTCAAATCTTTCAATTCAATCGACTCAATTTCTATTTATATTTAAATCAACTTCAATTTCGATTTACATTCGAATTAACTTCAATTTCGAATTGTTCATTTTAACTTCAAATTCGATTCAATTGTCTAAATTTCAATTTAATTTTTATTTTTAAACCATTTAATTTTTTATTAATTTGAGTTCAATTTCAAAATCCCAATCTAAATCACTTAAATCAATTTAAACTTTAATATTCAATTTATGGTTCAAAACATTTAAAATAATTCAATTCCGAGCTCAAATATGAAATATCCATTTAAATTACTTTTACTTAGAAATATTTCAAAGTTCGAATAAAAGTTCAATTCTTTTAAAACAAATCAATTTCCATAATTCAATTCATATTTTAATTCTAACTTCAATCTTCCAAATTCAATTCTTTGAACAAATTCTATAAACAAATTTCAATTTCAACATTTCAAAACTCGAATTCGATATTAACTCAATTCTCATAAATTCGAATATTTTTCTTTCTCTAAATAAAAATCATTTAAATAATTTCAAAATAAGATTTTAAAACCATCTAATTTAACTAATCCAGTGTCCGTACATAATTTTCTATCCTATGGCCAAGTGAATAGTTATTTCAACTTTTAATTGCAGGGATGGATATATATCATTTCAATCCAAATCAAAGTGCAATAGGTATATGCCATTTCAAATATTTCTTATTTTATTCTAAATAATTCAATTTACAGTTTTATATACTATCAATAATATACAGGGTGATAATAGGATATATTTAAATAAATAAACATCCAATCTTCCAAAATATCGACCAATAATCATCCATAACAATCAACATCCAAAACAGTCAATATATCACAACGGTTAACTAGTTATCAATATCGGGTGATTAACTAGCAATTTAATTTCAATTTCAAATTTAACTGTCTATTTAAATTCTTATTAGTTCAAACCATATGCCAGTTTAAATATCAGTTAAATTACGAAACAGCAGTCAATAAAAATAAATCTTCGATCTAACATCAGAATATTTAAGTAATTCATGAGAGATTTAAAACACTCACCTTTATTTGAAACTGAAAATTTTTCGGATTCAAATAATTATGAATCCAATTCTATATTTTAGAAGACTCCGATATGAACCCAACGCAATTTCTTTCGCTCGAATCCGACCTCGTATGAAAAAGTTAAGTTTTTAAAAAATATAATGATAATTAAAATATATTTAACTAAAATTAACTAAAAATAAAACAAACCTAACTTACCATCCCCCTCGTTCACGTCCTAGGGCGCACGAGATTTGCCTGGTTGCGCTCACGATTTATTTATTTATTTTAAACGATGAACGACGCTCGATAGCCAAGACACACCGCTGACCACCGCCGACCACTACCGGCGTCACCCTAAGTCGCGCCGCCACAGTCGTGCCATTGTGCTCCTTGCGCTCGCGCGCGCATATGGGGTCGATGATCGTGAACCCATGAAATGCTGCAAACTTCAAGCCCAGATCCCGGCGAATCCATAAGCTTCTGGCTCGATCCAACCATGGGATACGTAGATATTGAGCTCTACAACTTTGCTTTTGGTGCTGTTGACTTCGTTGAATGGATTTGGAGAAATTTGGAGGAGAATATTGATGATTTTCGGCCATTGAAATGGAATGAGAGAGGCTGAAGAAGACGAGTTAGGTTTAAGGCTATTTATAGAAAATTTCCAATGGCACTATTCATCCGCAAAAATTACAAACTCCAAACAAAGCATGCCGCTTAGTGTTCTATATGTTATACCCCTAGTTTGAACACAATGGAACATATATCGGGAGCCAATTCCGTCATATTCAATAGATAGCATTTCATATCAAATTATTTCAATTAAATTATTTTAAGTAAATTCTACGCGTTTCAAGCTCGCACGGCCAAACGATAAGTCTGATCGCTAAGAAACTTGAAATCCTATAATAACTTACTATTACTAGTCCGATGAAACTGATTTCATCGAAATCCGAGACAGTGTCCAAAAAGACTATTTTTACCCATTAATTATAACAAGTAATCTCGAAAATATATTTATTTACTTTAAATTTAATTTTAAAAGTTAACAATTTTCATTCTTGTTTAAATAAAATTTAAATCAACTTTCAACATCATTTTCCTTCCTATTGAATTCAGTATTCAATTATTTAAATAATTCCAATAATAAATTTAAACAATTTTAATTATCTATTAAATCATTACATTTGAAATATAAGTTATCTAACTTATAAAATTTAACTTTTAAAACGAATTCAAATAATAAAGCAACAACTTCCATTTTACAGTAATTCAACATCAATGCAATTATTTACATTTCAATATTACTTAATTTGCTTTCTAATACAAGTTATCATCCTTTATCTGATTGAGTTTTGTTATTTAATAATTTTCTAAGTTCCTATCCAATAAATTACATAATAAATCATTAAATTTTTATTTCTAACCATTTTTGTTCAATAATCATATTAAATTCAATAATTTAAAAAAGTTAAAAATACGGATTGTTACAATCTCCCCCACTCAAACATTTTCGTCCTTGAAAAGAGGTTAAGTAAGGAATCAAATCTTTGATATATTTTACTCAAAATAATTAACTTTCAAAACTTTAAAATCTTATTTGACAAACCTTTACCACGCTTCCACTATGACACTCTGATATCGGCTTATATGTAAACAAGTTATAAAATTTTAAAATCTCAAAATTTTTATAACTCCCGAATTTACGAAAAATTTCGACAACGCCTCTTTTGCGCGGCTCGATCGTAAAAGTTTAAAATATAGATATATATCACAAATATGTATCTCATCTCAAGGATGTGGCATCTCGTAAGGAAAAATATAGAAGTACAGTATGTAATTTGAGATATGTGCCTTATTATTATTATTAATATGAGGGAGTTTGCTCATATTAAAGCAAGCAAAAGCGTTTCGAATCGCATATACATCCGAGTAGTCTACATATGAACCTATCTCAACTCAATTTAGAATATTAGTCACCTATAATGAGATATAGAAACATGTATTAGTTTAATAGAACTATATAACATGAATTTTAAATCTAAACCATAAGCATAAGCACTAATACGCAAAATATCAATCATATGCAACTAAAACAGTTATAACAATAATTTGTAACAAGAGAAACCATTCAACAATTAATATTCATCGAACTAATTCATAACTGCCACAATTTACATTTTCCAATGTCGATAGTTAATTTATACAATATCATTTTTATTAACATTCATTCTTTATTAACATTTAATTGGTTTACTTCAAATTTATTCACATCTATTTCATTTACATTCAATTTATTCGAATTTCAAATATTTTATTTTGTGTTTAACACATTTCATGTCAATTCATTTATGGACCATTTATAAAATCATTTTAATAATTCATTTTATTTCCATAAGTTAAAATTATTAATTTACAGAGAATATAAGAAATAAACACCGGGTTTCTTTCCAAATCATTTTGAAATAATATATATACTCATATCTTTTATATATATCAAATCATATTTTGAAAATTTAAATTAAAATCTGTTTGTTGAATCAAATATGTAGCAAAGCTTCTAAGTGGCCTCCCCCACTTAAAGACTCGAAAATGAATGTCGATAATGCGCCCGTTATCACCGAAATTATTTTCCAACGATAGAAGAGATAAGTATAGGACTTACTTCCTTTTAAAATCCATTTTTTAAAGCAACTTCTATTCTTCAATATTTTTAAATAAAACTAATATTATTTTCAAAAATCATAGAAAACGATTTCTGTGATGCCCCACCTCTATACTCACATTAACCAAGAACACTATTGGGTAATGCCGTCAATTAGTATGAAGAATAAGGCTGTTGAGGAGTGACCATCTGTCTAATTGCTTTGTGCGAGTACCGATATGTCATGCATTTCATTTCAAGAGGAAATCTGACATATCAAATACAAACTCAAAGCTACTACATAGTGGTTATGTGCCCTTCGAAAACAAATATAAAATAAGCATAACATAAATTAGTCACATATATTCATATCACAAAGGCGGAAACAGATATGAATATAACACATAGAATTATACATCAAAGTAGTGGTCATACAAGATCCACTACATCACAAAAGAATAGGTACAAGTGCTAGACAAAATAATATGTATACATCAAGGAGTCTCTATCTCGAATGTATAAAAACAAAAACTACTAAGCTAAAGTAGTTAGCCAAAAGTCAAAAGCTAGTCCCTGCTAAGAAGTCAAGTGGAAGCACCTGAAACACCCCGGTCTGACCCGAGTATTATTTAAGAAGAAAAATAATAAACGGATCAGTCTACCTATAAATATCAGATAAGATGAGATAGAATAAGAGATATGACAAATATATATATATATATATGATAACCACAAAAATAATACAATATCTCAAATTTTCTCATACACCAAAAAGAATGTCATATTCTTTATTGTTATTCACCAAATCTCAAATATTGATAAAGCTTATCAATGCAAATCACAAAAATTGGTTAAATAAAAATTCTAGAAATCAATAATCAGAAATCCAGAAAACACAGAAGGCGGAGAGGACTATCACAAACGAGAGCATGAAAACTCACCAACACATGTATCACAAACGTGATGCTGTCCCATGGGTCGCTAAACCATAGAGCCGGTGCAACGACGTAGTACAACGGTATGCCCGAGGAACCTGAAACTCAAATAAGTCGGAACAACGACGTAGTACAACGACATGCCCGATGAACCGAACTCCATAAAACACATAGGTCGCTAGCCTACAAAAAATGAGACGAAGCTCAACAGAACGGGGTAAAGTCCCCCACGCAGACAAAGAGACATCACATATCGCTAGTCTAAACCATAAAATGATCGTCATAGATCAATAAAAATGTAAATTACACCAAGCTAGTAAATAAATGAGTTTAGCTTCATGTCCCATAACCACTGGCTTAACTTAAATATTTACAAACAAATTATAGATTTCCACTCGAAAATTGTCACGAGGTTTCAATCGAACAAGTTTATGAATTAACCGACAAAGTAAACGCAAGCATTTCATACAACTTGTTTTGCTAAGTAGTTTAATTGGATTTCTCGTACGAATGAGGTTAAGGTTTGTATATACTAATAGATTGGAAAATGGTTTTAAAAATGAATTTTTTACTTAAAAGTAGTGTTGAAATCATTCATGTAAAAGAGTTTGAGTATTTACTACTAGTATAGAAACCTTTGTATTTTAAAGTGATAAAATCACAGAAACGGTTGTAAAAACAATCTATCACCAAAAGTTCACATTCGACGACATGAATTAAAACCATAAAAATCGATATCTAATCCATCAAATGGATATTCCCAAAAATCCAGAAAAGTAGTCATCAAAGTCGAAAATAAATGATAACAACCAATCGGATCAAAAAAATCGATTAAAACGGAAACCCACATAAAAATAGGCAAGTTGGTTGAAATTAACAGAGCCAGACGTCTGGTGGTTCTCCCAAACGTCTGAGCTAAAGGTCCGGAAGTTTTCTAGATCGCTCAGATGTTTGAGCCGTAGGTCTGGAATTTTTATTCCATTGCCACAGACGTCTGAGCATTTTACAAAACGTCTGAGCTGAAGCTCAGGGCAAAATTTGCCTAGGCCATTGATGGCCAGATAACCTGGGATGCGATTGAATGAGCGATGGTGGCTAGGGATTTATGCCAAGCGACAACCCAGCCCTATAGGCTCTTCAATACACTCCAAACAACTTGTCCAAATATCCCTAGTAGGACTTTCATAGATTTTGACTTTAAAGTATAAAAATTGGAAAATTCACAAAACCAATTTGAATCAAAAGCAAATGAACATGAAATAGATGTTAGGAAGTCATACCTAACAACTATCAAAGGTATAGGCATAGATGTGAGACCAAAAACTCACATTTAAATTCAAAAAACAACAATTGAGAAGCTCCAAAACAAGCCAAGATCAATTCCTCTTCAACTACACCTCTAGAATCTCTAATCTAATATCACATGCAAAGATTTCCTAAATTAGGTTATAGGAATTTCTAAAAATTGGAAAGGGATTGAGATGGAGAAGATGAAGAAGATGCTTACCTAAACTTCTCTTTGATTTTGAAACTAGAACTTGAATTTCCTAAGAATCTAGTGCTTAGGAATTTTGATTTCCCCTCTTTTCCCCTATTTTTCCTTTTTCTTTGAGTGTTAGGAAATTGTGAGTGGAATGAATGAAGAGGAGAGGAGTTAGGGGTGTTTTGTTGAAGAGTTTGGGTTACCCTATTGGGTTAGTGGGCTAGAACACAAACCAAAGCCCAAACAAAGTACTAAAATCGTAATCAACTCTAAACATATCAATGTTTATACTCAAAAAAGTTGTAAACATCATTTTAAACTCAATGGAAGTGGTCCCAAGTCCATATTCGACTGTTTAAAAAAAATCACATTTCAGACTTTAAATTCAACAACCGATGTTATATTTAAATAAAACATTTAAATATATAATCATAAAATATGCGGGTTGTTATAGACTCCACCCCCTTAAAGAAATTGCATCCTAGCAATACTTAAGAAAAAATTAAAGAGTAACAACCTCTCTAAGGCATAACAACACAAAAGAAAATTTTGAAGTGAGAAGTTGACCTTATAGAGCATGAGAGAGTAAGTCCGGATGTGTTCGCTCGATGAATTCCATGGATTCCCAAGAATAATCTTTAGGATTTGTGGACCATTGAACTTTCACAAACGGAACATCTTTATTACAAAGGCATTTAACCTCCGTAGCAATCATACGAATAGGATGTTGCTCATAGGTCAAATTAAGTGAAACTTCAATTTCTTCAATAACACCGGGCTCAAGAATAGAATCAGAATCTCTAAGGCATTTCCGTAGTTGAAAAACGTGAAAAACGTCATAAATAGTAGAAAATTGAACCGATAATGAAAGGCGATAAGCCACGGAACCAATACGTTCGGTGATGGGAAATGGGCCAATATATCGAGGTGCTAATTTTCCCGATCGACTGAAAGGCACAACACCCTTCATAGGTGAAACACGAATGAATACAAAATCTCCACAGAAAGATCCAAATCCCTTCTTCGGTTATCGGCATAGGATTTTTGTCTACATTGAGCTTCTTTCATCCTATGACGAATAAGGTCAATCTTTTCTGTGGCATCACGAATAAAATCTGGACCTAAAACTAGCTTCTCGCCGGCTTCAAGCCAACACGAAGGAGATCGACATGGCCTTCCGTAGAGTGCCTCGAAAGGTGCCATACCAATAATAGATTGGAAGCTATTATTATAAGAAAACTCAATAAGAGAAATATGATCCTCCCAACTTCCACCAAAATCAAGAACACATGCACGAAGGAGATCTTCAAAAGTTTGCTTCACACGCTCTGTTTGTCCATCGGAATGAGGATGATAAGCGGTGCTAAAATTAAGCTTCGTTCCCAAAGCTTTTAGGAGACCCTTCCAAAATCCATTAGTAAATAATGGATCACTATCGCTAACAATAGAAGTTCGAACTCCATGCAATTTAACGATTTCTTTAATGTAGAGTTCGGCCAAAAGAGGTACGGTCCGATTGGACCAAACGGGAATAAAATGGGCAGATTTTGTAAGTCTATCCACAATCACCCATAGACTGTCATCACCCGAATGAGAACGGGGAAGACCATTAATAAAGTCCATGGAAATTTGATCCCACTTTCACACGGGAATGTCTAAAGGTTGCATTAACCCACCGGGCCTTTGATGCTCGACCTTTACGAGTTGGCAAGTCATGCAACGCTTAATGAAGTTAGCAATATCAGATTTCATTCCATCCCAATAATATAGTCGCTTCATGTCCACGTACATTTCACTACTACCGGGATGAATGGTAAATTTAGAACGATGAGAATCTTCTAAAATATCCTTACGGAGATCACTAATATCAAGCACAATAAGTCTACCAAATTTTCGAATGCCTCCACGAGTATCGATTTCAAAGTCTTTCAAACCATCAATATTTCTATCCCTACAACTTTGGCTAAGAAGAGCCAATTCGGGATCTTGCTTTTGAGCTTCAAGGATGCGGTCTAAAAGAGAACGATGAGCCTCAAGGCTACAGAAAACAAGAGATGAACATAAATTGGATTCACGATCTCGAATCTCACAAGTGGACAAAGTCTCGAGATCATTCCATTCGGATATCATCATGGAAACAACCTCTTGTTGCCTATGACTAAGGGCATCAGCAACACGATTTCCCTTTCCGAGAGTATAGAGAATATCAAGATCATAAGATGCAAGGAATTCGAGCGAACGTTGTTGACGCAAATTAAGTTCCTTTTGAGAGAAAAAATACTTCAAAGATTTATGATCAGTGTAGAGAACAAATTTATCTCCAAAAGATAATGACGCCAAATTCTAAAGCGAAAACAATGACCGCGAGCTCTAAATCATGAGTGGCATATCTAGTCTCGGCAGGCTTTAATTGCCTAGAAGCATAAGCGATAACACGTTTCCTTTACATGAGAACGGCTCCCAAACCAACATGACTAGCATCGGTATAAACAATCAAGTCTTGGTTCCCTTCGGGAATCAAAAGGATAGGAGCATCGGAAAGGAGGTCTTTTAATTTCTGAAAAGCAGCTTCACATTTGTCTGACCAAATGTACTTAACTCCCTTCTTTGTCAAACTAGTAAGAGGTACGGAAATTTAAGACAAATCTTTTATGAACCGACGGTAATAGCCCGCCAATCCAAGAAAACTACGGATTTCCGTCACACTCTCCGGTCTCTCCCAATTTTGAATTGCTTTAATCTTTGAAGGATCCACGGAAATTCCGGATTCAGAAATAATATGTCCTAAAAATTTCACACGGGAATGCCAAAAGTGGCACTTAGAAAATTTTGCTTTCAATTGATTGCTCTTAAGGGTTTCCAACACAATCCGAAGATGTTTTTCATGCTCTTCCTCGGTGTTAGAATAAACAAGAATATCATCGATAAAGAGTAGAACAAATCGATTGAGGAAGTCTTTGAAAACTCGATTCATAAGGTCAACGAAATAAGTTGGAGGATTTGTTAAACCAAATGGCATAACAAGCCATTCATAAGATCCATAATGAGTACGGAACGATGTCAAAGGAATACTATCCTCTACAATACGAAGCAGATGAAAACCGGTTGCTAAGTCTAATTATGAAAAGACTCGAGCACTGCTAAGTTGATTGAATAGATGATCAATCCGAGGTAAGGGATATTTATTCTTAATAGTAAGATCATTAAGCTTGCGGTAGTCAATGCAAAGCCTAAGTGTACCATCATATTTCTTCACAAAGATAGCTAAAGCTCCCCAAGGAGAGGAACTAGAACGAATAAACTATTTTGCTTCCAATTCAGATAATTGTTTACGCATCTCCTTGTTTTCCTTTTTGGACATACGATAAGGAGGATGAGTGATAGGTAGAGCTCCTGGGATTAGATTAATTCTGAACTCAATTGCTCGCTTAGGTGGTAATCCTAAAACGGGCTCAAAGATGTCGGGATATTCACAAACAACGTGAATGAGGGAAATGACATCTTCCTCATCATCATTATCGTCATCATGAGGGTTTAGAGAATATAGGGATGCCACCGAATTGGAATTTGATTCTTTAAGAACAATAGTAATCTGCTTAAAAAATTGGGGATGTCGAAGATGAATAGTCCTCTCGGGACATAAGATGTGGGCTTCATAACGATTAAGCCAATCCATTCCCAAAATCATTCTGAAACCTAAGTCGCGCATAACATGCAAATCGACTCGGAAAGCATAATCATATAAAATAATCTCGACATCTTTACAAAGTAAACTGAGTGTTGCAGATCCACCAACCGGATTCGCAATTCTCAGTGAAATCATCAAGCCCGTAACATTTAAAGACAAAGTATAAACAAGTTCTTTTAATATAAAAGAGTGAGATGCACCCATATCAAAAAGAACTCGAATAGGATGATTATAAAACATAATAATGCCATCAAGGAAAGAATGAGAAATACCTTGACCAAGTGAAGTGTTACTAGGGGCTTGCAGAACATTCAGCTTTCCTTCTTTCTTGCTTTGAAGTTTGGGACATGAAGATATAAGATGATCCGAACTTTTGCAATAGCGACAATAAAGGGATTTTGGACACTTATTTGCATGGTGGTCCTTAGAACCACAATTGTTTCACTCTCCACGATTAGGGGTAGGAGTCTTTACTACCGAAGTTGCTTGTTTCTCTTTCTTGCTAGGATTAGGTTTGAACTTAATATGCCTCTTATTGATGTTGAAGTTCTGTTTGGCACCCACAACTTCAACGTCACTTTCTTTATCGGCCTCTTCATGTCGAAGAGCGATATCTACAAGCTGATCGAAAGAAACTTCTAGTTTCAAAAGTAAAGGCTTTTTGAGGTTCTTATTCAACCTATATATAAACCTCTGATTTTTTTTCAATGGGGTTTAACATACTCGACCCTATATCTAGAGAGGGATTCAAAAGATTCAACATAATCTGTCACAGTAGATTCACCTTGAACAAGGTCAATAAAGCGTCGAGCTAAAGTTACCTTTTCAGCTTCCGGCACAAACATCAACTTGAACCTTTCCCGGAATTGCTCCCATGTAAGATCCGTTTCAACAATTTTCGAAATTAAAAGCTCATACCAATCTAATGCTCTCTCCTGGAGCATGCTAGAAGCTACTTGGACACGATGTAGATCCACAAGATTCATGCGAGAAAAGATGTGATCGCATGTTGTAAGCCAAGCTTGGACTTCTATGATGCTTTCAGAACCCTTGAATGGCCTTCCACTCAAATTGGTATAATCACTGCACAAGCATGCAAACCCGGATTTAGGATGAGTAGGCTAAGGAATGGGTCCGGCAGCTTGGGCATTCTTTACAAGATCCAAAAGTTGTTAGGCAGACATGAATACGCCATCTTGAGGAGTAGCAATGGATTGACTGGCGCTGGGACAGCTAGGTCTAACCATTTCTCTTCTTTAAGAAAGAAAGAAAGAAAGAAGAGGAAAAATGTTATTCTCAGAATGAATATCAAACAGACTTGATTGATAAAACAAGGCATCATAAAAGAAAATAGGATAGAACAGGTCTTAAGACTCGAATTAAATCCTAAGGCACGATTCCTAAGAGAGACTTAGGACAATGATCCTTGCTAGGTTATTCTACATTGTCCTGAAGATTGGCTCTGATACCAAGCTATGACGTCCCACCTCTATACTCACACTAACCAAGGACACTACTGGGTAATGCCGTCAATTAGTACGAAGAATAAGGCTGTTGAGGAGCGACCATCTGTGTAATTGCTTTGTGCGAGTACCGATATGTCAGATAGTATGTCATACATTTCATTACAAGAGGAAATCTGACATATCAAATATAAACTCAAAGCTACTACACAGTGGCTGTGTGTCCTTCGGAAACAAATATAAAATAAGCATAACATAAATTAGTCACAGATATTCATATCAAAAAGGCGGAAACAGATATGAATATAACACATAGAAGTGTACATCAAAGTAGTGGTCATACAAGATCCACTACATCACAAAAGAATAGGTACAAGTGCAAGAAAAAAGAATATGTATACATCAAGGAGTCTCTATATCGAATGTATAAAAACAAAAACTACTAAGCTAAAGTAGTTAGCCAAAAGTCAGAAGCTAGTCCCTACTAAGAAGTCAAGTGGAAGCACCTGAAACACCCCGGTCTGACCCGAGTATTATTTAAGAAGAAAAATAATAAACGGATCAGCCTTGCTATAAATATCAGATAAGATGAGATAGGATAAGAGGTATGACAAATATATATGATAACCACAAAAATCATACAATATCTCAAATTTTCTCATACACCAAAAAGAATGTCATATTCTTTATTTTTATTCACCAAACCTCAAATATTGATAAAGCTTATCAATGCAAATCACAAAAATTGGTGAAACACAAATTCTAGAAATCAATAATTAGAAATCCAGAAAACACGAAAGGGGGAGAGGCCTATCACAAACGGGAGCATGAAAACCCACCAACACGTGTATCACAAACGGGATGTTATCCCATGGGTCGCTAACCCATAGAGCCGGTGCAATGACGTAGTACAACGGTACGCTCGAGTAACCTAAATCTAAAATAAGCCAGAACAACGATGTAGTACAACGGTATTCCCAATGAACCGAACTCCATAAAACACATAGGTCGCTGGCCTACAAAAAATGAGACGATGCTCAACAGAACAGGGTATAGTCCACCACGGGGACAAAGAGACATCACATATTGCTAGTCTAAACCATAAAATGATCGTCATAGATCAATAAAAGTGTAAATTACACCAAGCTAGTAAATAAATGAGTTTAGCTTCATGTCCCATAACCACTGGCTTAACTTAAATATTTACAAACAAATTGTACATTTCCACTCGAAAATTGTCACCGGGTTTAAATCGAACAAGTCTAAGAATTAACCGACAAAGTAAACGCAAGCGTTTCATACCACTTGTTTTGCTAAGTCGTTTAATTGGATTTATTGTATGAATGAGGTAAAGGTTTGTATATAGTAATAGATTGGAAAACGATTTTAAAAACGAGCTTTGTACTTAAAAGTAGTGTTGAAATCATTCATGTGAGCGAGTTTGAGTATTTACTACTAGAATAGAAACCTTTGTATTTTAAAGTGACAAATCATAGAAACGATTGTAAAAACAATCTATCACCAAAAATTCATATTCGACGATGTGAATTAAAACCATAAAAATCGATATCAAATCCATCAAATGGTTATTCCCAAAAATCCAGAAAAAGAGTCATCAAAGTCGATAATAAATGACAACAACCAACCGGATCAACAAAAATTGATTAAAACGGAAACCCACATAAAAATAGGCAAGTTGGCTGAAATTAATAAAGGCAGACGTCTGGTGGTTCTCCCAGACATCTGAGATGAAGGTCTGGAATTTTTCCAAATCGCTCAGATGTCTGAGCAGTAGGTCTGGAATTTTTATTCCATTGCTTCAGAAGTCTGACCATTTTACCAAACGTCTGAGGTGAAGCTCAAGGCAAAATTTGCATAGGCCATTGATGGCAAAATCAACTCGGATGCGATCGAATGAGCGATGGTGGCTAGGGATTTATGCCAAGCGACAACCCAGCCCTATATGCTCTTCAATACACTCCAAACAACATGTCCAAACATCCATAGTAGGAATTTCATAGATTTTGACTTCAAAGTACCAAAAATTGGAAAATTCACCAAACCAATTCGAATCAAAAGCAAATGAACATGAAATAGATGTTAGGAATCCATACCTAACAACTATCAAAGGTATAGGCATAGATGTGAGTTCAAAAACTCACATTTAACTTCACAAAACAACAATCAAGAAGCTCCAAAACAAGCCAAGATCAATTCCTCTTCAACTACACCTCTAGAATCTCCAATCTAATATCACATGCAAATATTTTCTAAATTTGGTTATAGGAATTTCTAAAAATTGGAGAGGGATTGAGATGGAGAAGATGAAGAGGATACTTACCTAAGCTTCTCTTTGATTTTGGAACCAGAACTTGAATTTCCTAAGAATCTAGGGCTTAGGAATTTTGATTTCCCTACTTTTCCCCCATTTTTCCTTTTGGTTTGAGTGTTAGGAAATTGAGAGCGGAATGAATGAAGAGGAAAGGAGTTAGGGGTGTTTTGTAGAAGAGTTTGGATTACCTTGTTGGGTTAGTGGGCTAGAACACAAACCAAAGCCCAAACAAAATACCAAAATCCTAATCAACTCCAAACATATCAATGTTTATACTCAAAAAAGTTGTAAACGTCGTTTTTAACTCAATGGCAGTAATCTCGAGTCTGGATTCGACTGTTTACAAAAAGTCACATTTTGGACTTTAAATTCAACAACCGATGTTATATTTAAATAAAACATTTAAATATATAATCATAAAATATGTGGGTTGTTACAGACTCCCCCCTTAAAGAAATTGCGTCATCGTAATATTTAAGAAAAAAATAAAGAGTAACAACCACTCTAAGGCATAACAACACAAAAGAAAAATTTGAAGTGAGAAGTTCACCTTATAGAGCATGAGAGAGTAAGTCCGGATGTGTTCGCTCGATGAATTCCCTGGATTCCCAAGAACAATCTTTAGGATTTGTGGACCATTGAACTTTCTCAAGCGGAACATCTTTATTTCGAAGGCGTTTAACCTCCGTAGCAATGTTACGAATAGGATGTTGCTCATAGGTCAAATTAGGTGAAACTACAATTTCTTCAATAGCACCGTGCTCAAGAATAGAATCAGAATCTCTAAGGCATTTTCGAAGTTGAGAAATGTGAAAAACGTCATGAATAGCAGAAAATTGAACCGGTAATGAAAGGCGATAAGCCACGGAACCAATGCTTTCGGTGATGGGAAATTGACCAATATATCGAGGTGCTAATTTTCCCGATCGACTGAAACGCACAACACCATTCATAGGTGAAACACGAATGAATACCAAATTCCCACAGAAAATTCCAAATTCCTTCTCCGGTTATCGGCATAGGATTTTTGTCTACTTTGAGCTTCTTTCATTCTATGACGAAAAAAGTCAATCTTTTCTATGGCATCACGAATAAAATCTGGACCTAAAACTAGCTCCTCACCGGCTTCAAGCAAATAAGAATGAGATCGGCATGGCCTTCCGTAGAGTGCCTCGAAAGATGCCATACCAATACTAGATTGGAAGCTATTATTATATGAAAACTCAACAAGAGAAATATGATCTCCCACCTTCCACCAAAATCAAGAACACATGCACGAAGGAGATCTTCAAAAGTTTGACTCACATGCTCTGTTTGTCCATCGGACTGAGGATGATAAGCGGTGCTAAAATTAAGCTTCGTTCCCAAAGCTTTTTGCAGACTCTTCGAAAATCCACTAGTAAATAATGGACCACAATCGCTAACAATAGAAGTAGGAACTCCATGCAATTTAACGATTTCTTTAACATAGAGTTTGGCCAAAAGAGGTACGGTCCGATTGGACCGAACGGGAATAAAATGTGCAGAAAAGTCTATCCACAATCACCCATAGATTGTCATGACCCGAATGAGAATTGGGAAGATCGTCAATAAAGTCCATGGTAATTTGATCCCACTTCCACATGGGAATGTCTAAAGGTTGCAATAACCCACCGGGCCTTTAATGCTCGACCTTTACGAGTTGGCAAGTCATCCAACGCTTAATGAAGTTAGCAATATCAGATTTCATTCCCTCCCAATAATATAGTCACTTCATGTCCCCGTACATTTCACTACTAGCGGGATGAATGGTAAATTTTGAACGATGAGAATCTTCTAAAATGTCCTTACGGAGATCACTAATTTCAGGAACAATAAGTCTACCAAATTTACGAATGCCTCCACGAGCATCGATTTCAAAGTCTTTCAGACCATCAGTATTTCTATCCCTACAACTTTGGCTAAGAAGAGCCAATTTGAGATCTTGCTTTTAAGCTTCAAGGATGTGGTCTAAAAGAGAACGATGAGCCTCAAGGGTACATAAAACAAGAGATGAACATAAATCAGATTCATGATATTGAATCTCACAAGTGGACAAAGTGTCGAGATTATTCCATTCGGATATCATCATGGAAACAATAGCTTCTTGCTTATGACTAAGGGCATCGGCAACACGATTTCCCTTTCTAGGAATATAGAGAATATCAAGATCATAAGATGTAAGGAATTCGAGCCAACGTTGTGGACGCAAATTAAGTTCCATTTGAGAGAACAAATACTTCAAAGATTTATGATCGGTGTAGAGAACAAATATCTCTCCCAAAAGATAATGACGTCAAATTCTAAGAGCGAAAAAAATGGCCGCGAGCTCTAAAACATGAGTGGCATATCTAGTCTCGGCAGGCTTTATTTTCCTAGAAGCATAAGAGATAACACGTTCCCTTTGCATGAGAACGGCTCCCAAACCAACACGACTAGCATCGGTATAAACAATCAAGTCTTGGTTCCCTTCGGGAATCACAAGGATATGAGCATCGGAAAGGAGGTCGTTTAATTTCTGAAAAGCAGCTTCACATTTGTCTGACCAAATGTACTTAACTCCCTTCTTTGTCAAACTAGTAAGACGTACGGAAATTTTGAAAAATGTTTTATGAACCGACGGTAATAGCCCGCCAATCGAAGAAAACTACGGATTTCTGTCACACTCTTCGGTCTCTCCCAATTTTGAATTGCTTCAATCTTTGATGGATCCACGGAAATTCCGGATTAAGAAATAATATGTCCTAAAAATTTCACACGGGATTTCCAAAAGTGGCACTTAGAAAATTTTGCTTTCAATTGATTGCTCCTAAAGGTTTCCAACACAATCCAAAGATGTTTTTCATGCTCTTCCTCGGTTTTAGAATAAACAAGAATATCATCGATAAAGAGTAGAACAAATCGATCGAGGAAGTCTTTAAAAAGTTGATTCATAAGGTCAACGAAATAAGCTGTAGCATTCGTTAAACCAAATGGCATAACAAGCCATTCATAAGAACCATAACGATTATGGAACGATGTCAAAGGAATACTATCCTCTTCAATACAAAGCGGATGAAAACCGGTTGCTAAGTCTAACTGTGAAAAGACTCGAGCACCGCTAAGTTGATTGAATAGATGATCAATCCGAGGTAAGGGATATTTATACATAATAGTAAGATCATTAAGCTAGCGGTAGTCAACGCAAAGCATAAGTGTACCATCATATTTCTTCACAAAGATAGCTGAAGCTGCCCAAGGAGAGGAACTAGAACGAATAAACTGTTTTGCTTCCAATTCAGATAATTGTTTACGCATCTCCTCATTTTCCTTTTTGGACATACGATAAGGAGGACGAGTGATAGGTAGAGCTCCTGGAATTAGATTAATTCTGAACTCAATTGCTTGCTTAGGTGGTTGTTAACTCCCTTTTAGCAATGACTTACGAGTTAAAAAACAAATCCTGTGCACTCAACGACTCACGACTTAATTGCTAAGAAGTAATCTACAGCTTGAACGACTTACGACCTACCGGGTTAAGCAGCTTGCGACCTAGGGAAACTTCGCGACTTAACTACTTAACGAGTTAAAGGCTCTATGACTTGAGAGGGTTTCGACTTAACATGATACGACTCATCAAGTTAACTCTTCTACGACTCAACGAGACAAGCTTTCAACGACTCATGGTCTAGATGGTTCAGCAAGTTAAGGTCTTACGACTCATAGGGCTTACGACTCATCAGGTTCAACGAGTCATGAAGTCTTACGACTCATGAAGTCTTACGACTCATGGTCTTACGAGTCATGGAGTAAACGACTCATGGTCTTTACGACTCATCAGACTTGGAAACGTACGACTCATAGGGCTTACGACTCATCAGGTTCAACGAGTCATGAAGTCTTACGACTCATGAAGTCTTACGACTCATGGTCTTACGAGTCATGGAGTAAACGACTCATGGTCTTTACGACTCATCAGACTTGGAAACGTACGACTCATAGGGCTTACGACTCATCAGGTTCAACGAGTCATGAAGTCTTACGACTCATGAAGTCTTACGACTCATGGTCTTACGAGTCATGGAGTAAACGACTCATGGTCTTTACGACTCATCAGACTTGGAAACGTACGACTCATAGGGCTTACGACTCATCAGGTTCAACGAGTCATGAAGTCTTACGACTCATGAAGTCTTACGACTCATGGTCTTACGAGTCATGGAGTAAACGACTCATGGTCTTTATGACTCATCAGACTTGGAAACGTACGACTCATAAGGTCTTACGACTCATGGTGCGTACGACTCATCAGGCTTACGACTTAAAGGCTATCGAAACTGGGATACCAAGGCCCTGGCCTGTGCTATTTTGATCTGATGAGTCGACTACGACTTAACACTTGTCTTCCGACTAAGCCGCAAGATGAACCATAAGGCGCCCACGAGACATCATGAGTCGAATACGAGTCACGACTTACCATGAGTCGGATACGACTCATGCCTTGGTCGAATTGAAAGCTCAGAAATCTGTTCCTATAAATACCCCATCACTTCCTACATGGAGGGGACTTTTGGCAAATCATTTCTACAGCACTGTTACTCCGTCGAACTCTTCATTCATTCAGTAATCAAGGATCCTTCAAGCATTCGCGACACTACAACAAGCTTCGAGAGAAATTCCTCACATCCGACATGGATTCATCGAGTTTCACCGTCGAAGATTGAGCTAATAGTCTAGATTGTTTCTTGTGATCGAATTGTACTGTTTCCTGAAGAGATTTGTATCAAATTGTAATCAAATCAGCAATAAGAGACTATAAAGTGGACGTAGGCTCAATTACGGGCCGAACCACTATAAATCCGTTGTTCATTTACTGCATTTCGGCTATTTTCCTGCTTAATTTCTGTTCCCGTCACACGGGTGGTGCTTTCACGATCTTATTACACACACCGGGTGTTAGCGTTCACTTTTTACCATTAACATTTTGGTGCTTTCACTAAGAACCCAACTCAGGCGATCATCCACCATTGCTTCGCAAAGATTCATAAAAAGAACCTCTCTTAAAAAAACCAGATCCGAGATAATGGCTCCTGGAAGAAGAGGTAGACCCGTCAGATCCGGAAATGCTCACGAAGGGACTTTCGCTTCCCCAACAACAGATCAAGCAACTCCAACCGTTGGAGTCACCAGGGCTGAATTGGATGACGCAGTTTCTGGATTATACCAACAAATTGAAACTCAAAATGCTTTGATGATGGATAGAATAACTACCCTGCTTGGGGCAAATCGTCAACCAGAAAACCATCAAACCACCCTTCCTGAAACGCCACCTTTCCAAGCTGATGGTTCTAGGCCGCAACCAACTTGTCATGAACATATGCCCGGGCAAACTTCCGAGGGAAGAACTGGTGCTTGCCCGGAGGTGTCTTTGAACAATAAAGAGTACCTGTCTGAAATGGTTGGCCGCATCATGAAAGAGAGCATGCAAAGGGAAGAGGATGAGGCTGACTGGGGATTTGCGCCAAGCAAAACTCCGTTTACTGAAAGGATCCTGGGAGCAGAATTCCCAAGGAAATTTTCACCTCCTACTATCCAAGCCTATAGGGGAACCACTGACCCTAATCATTTCCTATACAAATACGATTGGCATATGACCGGTGCAAGAGCATCAGACGAGATCAAGTGTCGGTACTTTCCGGTATACCTGGAAGGTGTGGCTTTACTTTGGTTCACAAAGCTTCCAGTTCGGTCTGTAGATAAGTTCTCCGACTTAACACAAAAGTTTAAGGAACAGTTCAGATTGTATGCTTCAAAAGCTAAGGATATAATGTCACTGTCTAACCTTGAACAAGCGCCCGGAGAATCAATCAAATCTTTCTTGAGCCGTTTCAATATAGCTTTAGCCGAAGTAGAAAATGCGGAACCACGCATGATCCTGACTTATTTGATGCGAGCCATTGATAAATCAAGTAAGTTTGGAATATGGCTAAAGATGAAGGAACCGAACTCACTTGATAAATTCTATAAAAAGGCCGACGAGTTCATTCGCCTTGAAAACCTTTCTACGACGTCAAAGGTGGTTGCTGCCCAAACTAATAACAACAGTGCCCCATCTAAGAAAAGAGAATCTGAAAGTCAGAAAAGGGAGAATGAAGGAGGAAAGAACCAGGGAAATGAAAAGAAACCTCGCCGCTTTAATTCTTCGGATTATACCCCTTTAACTGACACACCAAGAAATATCTATTTTGCAACAAAAGACGTTGTCCAGTATCCTAAGCCACCTGAGATGACGAAAGGTGCAAAGAGTAATGGAAAATTCTGTCAATTTCACAATCAACCTGGCCATGACACTGACCAATGTCGCCAGTTAAAGAAAGTGATTGAAGAATTGTTGGAACAAGGTAAACTCCAACAATACGTTAAGAAACTCGGAATCAATCCAACCTCATCCACTCGGAATCAACAGCATCCTACCCATCAATCCGATTCTCACAACAACACTGCAGTGGAAGATTCAGAAAAGCTTGTCATTAATGCTATCACAGGGGGACCATACCCAGCAAGCAGAAGATGGGATGACTACTAATTACCCACTAAACTGCGACTGGGGCATCTCTCATTTTCTTTGGCATAAAAACCAAAAGCTATGAATCAAGCATAAAAGGAAATCCAGCTTGGAGATTCTAAAACAATAATAACTAGCATTCGTTTTTTACTTAACAGCATTGCTTGAATTTGTAAAGATAATGATGGATGTGTAACTTCTGCATTGTAAATCGCTGAGAAATCAACGTGACTCAATAATGAAAAACTATGCATTGTGTTTTCTGTTATAAAATGCCTGTTATATTTCGATGTGTAAATACTCTAAATGTATTACTAAAATATCGATCTAATACTGCAGGTCATTAAAGCAAAGCTCACCCATCGCAAAACTAAGCGAGCCTTACAAATCATTTATTAAAGCAAATTTCAAGCAACAAAAATTTCAAACTCGAATCCCATACAAGAGGAACTTCACATAAAAAGTTGACGGCTCCACTATGACAAGCCCTCGTTAACTGGTTGCGATCGTTGATATAAAAAAGGCATCCAACCAAATAACTTGCGTTTACTCTGTGGAGTCATTCAACAGTGAAGTCTACTTCTTCGGATAAAGCAATTTACTTGCAAAAGAAAGGAAAACG
The DNA here is from genome assembly GCA_030737815.1 of Allium fistulosum. Taxonomy (NCBI): domain Eukaryota; kingdom Viridiplantae; phylum Streptophyta; class Magnoliopsida; order Asparagales; family Amaryllidaceae; genus Allium; species Allium fistulosum. The sequence continues at coordinate 511,335,938 of CM060907.1, read as the reverse complement.
CGCTTGGAAACGATGATAAAGGATCGCAGATTGGCGGATGATGATACAACATGGAAGCAGCCAAAGGAAGGTATGCCTCTCAACAGGAAAGCAGGTAGATCCACTAAAGGGATAACTTCCCAAGCAGAAGGAATAAGACCCTCGCTGGCTGATTGTGATGCATCCGATCAGGCAGCTTGTGTCCATCCCATGGATCTACTTGCCCCTAAGACGCAACCTTCCTGGCACACCGACCAACTGATGCTCCTTCCCAAGGATCAACAAAGCCCTCTAACGAGGCACGCCAATAAATGGGAGTGCTTTACTCAATCAAAAAGATCGGTGGGACTACCAAAGGGGCACCTCGTTAATTGATTGCGATCGTTTGTACAAACAGACATCCAATCAACCAACTTGCGCCTGTCCCATGGACCCCTCCGACCATGAGAAAGTAACTTCCAGGCAATCACAAGCCCTCTTCGGAGGCACAAGCCCTTTTCGGAGGCACAAGCCCTTTTCAAAGGCACAAGCCCTCTTCGAAGGCACAAGCCCTCTTCGGAGGCACAAGCCCTCTTCGGAGGCACAAGCCCTTTTCGAAGGCACAAGCCCTCTTCGGAGGCACAAGCCTTCTTCGGAAGCACAAGCCATCTTCGGAGGCAAAAGCCCTTTTCGGAGGCACAAGCCTTCTTCGGAAGCACAAGCCATCTTCGGAGGCAAAAGCCCTTTTCGGAGGCACAAGCCTTCTTCGGAAGCACAAGCCATCTTCGGAGGCAAAAGCCCTTTTCGGAGGCACATTTCACCCGTGTAGAAGTCCAAAACTGCTTCTCTTCGGAGACCAAAACTGCTTCTCTTCGGAGACCAAAACTGCTTCTCTTCGGAGACCAAAACTGCTTCTCTTCGGAGACCAGAATCGCTTCTCTTCGGAGACCAAAAGACCTCTTCAGAGGCGTACTTCACCTTGCTTGAAGTACCAAAAATAAACCCTTTACTGGGGCACAAAAATCAAAACCTTCTTCAGAAGCTCATTTCACTGTGCAGGAAAATTCACTTTCAAACAAATAAAAGTGATCATTCCCAGAAGTCGAAGTGTTCTTCAGGAAGAAAAAGAAAATAAAGATTTCTCCAAAGACAAGATATACTCTATTAAAAGCAGAATAATTCTTCCCTGAAAAAGTGGAAAGTTATTCTATAAAATAAGAGTATCGGTCTTGTGAAATCAAGAAATATTACAATATACTTGTGGTATGGGGGCAACATTATACAATTCAGTTACATTAATAAAAGTAATATACAAGCAACATACCACAAGTTCATTGCAATATCACGTAATAAAGATGTGGAGTAAGTGCGTTCTTGAAACACAGACAAAAAATTTGTACAAGCAAAAAGAATCGTTTACTCTACACTTCAAATGAAAAACAGATGTATTCCTACATACACAAGGATTTGTACAAGAAAAATATCTATTTATTTCAACACTATGAGAAATTTTTACATTGTACAGGTTACAAAAAGAAGCGGAGACCGGTATCCGCACAATCCCCGGTCAATACAAAAAGCAGAAAATGCAAAATCAAACTCATTTCCCCTTCTTCCCACCCTTGGAACTTTTACCCGGCCTGGTAATTAGCTTCGTAGGCCGCATCGGAGAAGAAGGAGAAAGAGACTCAGCCGGATCAATCTCTGCCTCATCTCCAACAGCAGAAGAACTCCTCTTTCCTTTCTTTGAAACCACACGTTTCCCCTTCTTCTTGGAAGAAGATTCACTCCCCGGAGCAAGAAATGTAGAAAGCTTTGTGTCGTAATCGAAAGACCGCTCCGGGGTCTTCTCGCTATCTTCCAGATCTTCTGCTTTCTGTTCCTCGGAAGCAGATGGTTCGTCCAAACCTTGAAGGGCTGCTATCGGTTCTTCCTGCGAACCTGGTTGAGAAGCTGGAAGAGGAGTAACTTGAGAAGAAGGAATGGCAGCTGAAGAAGGAAGAATTGGTGCAGTTTCCGGTGCGACTACTGCATAATAAAAGAAATCAAAATTAGTATTCCTCGAGAAAAAAGAAGACCGTGAATCGTCAAAGTTACCTGGAGAAGCCGGTTTGGCAAGATCAATCTCAAATTCCCGAGCCTGAAAGTCCTTCATTGCCTCCTCTTCTGTAGGAGTGGTCACAACTGGAGGTGAAGGATGAGAGCTGGAATCCATAATGTTTGCATCAGCCGAAGTGGAGGCATGAACAGGGGCAGTTAAAAGAGCTTCCTCTTTTGAGAGTTCTTCTCCCAATGATTCAGCCCGTGCCCTAGCAAGCTGCTCCTTCCCTCTAACCAGAGCGGCGCGAGCCTCATCATCAAGATAGCGAGCCTCAAATTTTGCTTCCTCAAATTTTGCTTCATCATAGCCGGCACCTTTAAACATATCAAGTGCGGCTTCCCACACCTCAGCCAGAGTGATTTCATAATCTGGACCCAGAAAAGCAAGGCTCCCACGACCCAGAACGCAGTGTAAATAAAAGTCGAATAAGGTAGAACTGATGTTTGCTTTCGTTGCCTCATGTGATTGCTCAGCCGCTTCTTTGTCGGCAACGGCAGCGACCCTACCAGTAATAGCCTCATCACGAGCTGTCTCAGCTTTAGCAAGTCGAGACTTTAGTAACTCAATCTCCGTGTTCTGGGAGGTGACCTTTTCCCGCAGTTCGGTATTTTCTGTGCGGTACTTCTCATTAACGTGCTGTTCGGCGGCAAGCTTCATTTCTACATCTCTTTGTGCAGCGTGTGCGTCCCGCACTTGCTTCTGAAAGACTTCTTCTTTTTGAATATATGATGCAGAAGAAGAAGCGAGATTTTCCTTAAGCTGCTTAACTTCAGACGCAAGCTTTGCATTGTCGTCTGCAATACTCGTCATCTCCGCGTCATGCTGCTTACGCCATTTGTCCCATTCTGCTTTATCATTCTCCATCGTCATCATCGCCTCAAGGTTAAGATGGTTGACCCTTTGAAGTTCATCAACCAACTTCTGCCATCCAGACATTCTTTCAATATCAAGCTTGACAGTGTCGACATTTCTCAGCATTGCCTGCTTATCAATGGGAACCAAATCTAAGTCAAAGCGGACTCCTCTTAGGCACCAATTCGGAAATCGGCTCTGAAGCGTTGGAGGGCCGTCTTTAACTTGATATTGTGGCCTGTTAATGATGGTCTGAATGTCAGTTTCCTTTAGAGGAGGAGAACCGGCCGGAATGTCAGAAGAAATGGGAGCGTTGGTCTTTTCAGAAATAGCAGACGCGTCACTTGGCTTAGACCGTTTGCTCGTTTCATCAGTAATTTGAGTCTTCCCTTTGTCATCATAAGATTTTCGCTTATGAGAATCGTAAGTTTTGTAAGAAGAATCGTATCGATCAACATCTCTTCTTCTCTGCCGCTGCTCATAATCCCTTTTTTCTTGAGCCTTCCTTTGGGCCCGTTCCTCATCTGTCTCTCTCTGGTCACCAAGATATTTCCTGAAGTCATAGGATCCACGGCCTCCATGGCGCTGAAATGAGTCATAATATGAGCCGGAGCGTCCCATCGGAGAATCTGAAAACAGGAAAGAAGTAAAGTTTAGAAATTTCCAGAAAGAAAAAGTAAATGCTTATAAGTGCTCAAATCCTAAGTGTGTGTGGCGTGTGGGCTATGCGCGTCGGGCTACAAACCACTTTTTTGTGTGGAAGTGGTGACGGCTTGTATAGAAGGCGTTGTGGTTTGTTGCAAGGAAGAAGTTGCTTCGACAACAGGAGGAACCACTTTAGAAACATCATCTTTAAAGAGCTCCTGAGAGGTTATCATGATGTCGCTCAGACTGTCAAAAGTATCATCGCCATTGTGCATGGGAGATTTCTCTTTTTCAATTTCCACCTCAGCCGTCTTTTCAAGAGTGTAAAGATTTTCCTCCTCTTCAACAACCGGGGCAAGTGCTAACTTACTGGACGGTCCAGCAATGTCGGTAGAAGTAGAACACTTTACCAATGAAGTCTCAGCGGTAAGATCTTGCGATAAAAGTTCTTTAGCAGGAACAGGGGCATCTGACTCCTCAGCAGGAGAATCAGGGACTTCATGTGGCTGAGTGGAACGGGAAGGATGTAAGAGTCCAAATTCGTGGAGGAACTCATCTCTCAATAGAAATTGAACACTCCTCTCCTCAACCGGCACGGCCATAAGCCTCTCAAAGGTAGTCTTGTGACGGGATTCCCTAGAGGGGGAAGGAAGCGCTGAAACAGTAAAAAAGAAGTTAACACTTGACAATTTGGACTTCAAAGAATTTAGAAAAAACATAGGGAAAAGATAGATAATCGTACTTCCCACTCTCCAAATGGCGTAAAATCCCGGGGGACAACGAACAAAGAAAAACTGGCTCAAAAACCCAGGAACGCTTTCGGGAAGACCAATAATCAGTTTGCGATTCCTGGCACTCCTTAGTCCTTACAACTGTGATAGAGGGATGGTCCTTGGTCCTTGTGAATGAGCATAGAAAGCAAATTTCTCCAAAACTGGGAAAACGGTTCAGCATTCTCCTAAAAAGCACACACAGTCCCAGCAGGATGGCGAAGCCATTGGGATGAAGTTGAAAAGGAGAGATAGATAATCGAAGGAGGAGTTCTCGGAGACAGTCATTAAACGAGGGAATCGCTCCACTCAAGCACATTTGGCGGTTCACTGCAATGAAGCCATGGGGCGGCCTGTCAGCAGTGTCATTTACTCCAGGGAGCAAAGCGTCAGATTCAGCAATGCCAAACTGGGAGCATAGTTGACGGAAGACTTTATGACTCAGGGTGGTAGGAGTCTTTTCTGGGGGATCATTCAACGGAGTAGCAATTGGAAAAGCTTCTCCACTTGGTTCCAAGTCTTCTTGATGAGATGCCATTCTACACAATCAGCTGAATGTTCAAAAGTGAAGGTGCACGTTTCCTAAAAGTGTGAAGTGCTGTGCAAAACTAATGAAAATAAGAAAAGAAAAAAAGCAAGTATAGCTGGAATTAAACTGACTAACAATCAGTCGATTACGAGATTTCAGAACCTGTTAATGATCAAGTGCAGTGTTAATGCAGACAAATCAGTTTTAGTTAACTATTACGATTTTGCTTTAATACTTCACTAGAGTTAGTTATTGTGTAGCATTTCACTCATACAGTTCATTTAATTCAATCTTCTCTTTATCAACTAATCTGTCATTCGATGTGGGCAGTCAGTGGCAGTATATTCGTCCCAGTATTCTGTGAATGTTGTGTTAAGCAGGTTATTAGCATTAAAGTCAAAACAGTGCGAGAGGTAGCACAACACAGTTCAAATTCAAGAAGTTCAGCCAACTTCTGTGCAAAATCATCTAAGTCCTAAGTCGTTAAACGACCTATCATGAGTCGGGGCTTTTAGGTCGTATTAAGCGAATCAAGATGTTCGAGGCATGTTCTCTTAAGTCAGATCATTCAAGTCCAAGAATTCGAAGTCATAGAGTTCAAGTTGTTAAGTCGTTCGGACGAGTTACGAGTTACGAGTTAAGGGCTATCTCGTCCACGGCCTAGTCTTTCAGATTTGCTTGCAAGATTAAACCTTAAAGTATTAACTCGTTCACGACCTAAGGGGCAAGCTACGAGTTAAATCAAGTCGTCAGTCCTTAAGTCGCGCTACAAAGAAAAGTTTCAAGTCTGAGTGCAAAAGTGCGATGTCCTAGGTCGTTACCGACCTACGACCTACGACCTACTTAAGGTCGTCGAAAGTTAAGTCGCGGTTTCTGTTCAAAGGTGTTAGTCCATTCTCCCCAGTACATCGATTCGCCAAACTCCTAACCCGTTAACCCATTAGCCTCTCCTTCAACCGAAACTTCCTTCTCCTCAACACACTCAATTATCTCGATATCACCATACATCTAGTGTAATGATATTCCATCACAAATCACAAATCGGTCAAACTAAATCGCCGCAATCCATTGTCTGGTTCACACAAGACTGTCCAAGGCTAGGACAGATCATCCTGAATCCATCGATGATCAATTGAAACAAGGATTGCAAAGAGTTGCGACATGGGAAAAGGGGGGTCGATGGTGAAAATGGGATTCATAATTGGGTGATGATCGAAGAATAAATAGCAATCGAATCCACTTACGTAATACGAAATCGAAGATGTCTGGCGGTCGAGTAATTGAGCTTGTCTGAGAGGAACTAAAATGCTTGCAAATAACAGAATGAAACAGATAAATGAGAGGAAGGAACGACCTAGGCTATTTATGCCCTGGGATAGTGAAAGGTGAATCGACGCATCCGGCTTACGACTTATACTGAGTCGTTCACGACCTACGACTCATCTTAAGTCAATCGAGATCTAGCACACTCATCAAGGAGCAGGCAAAGGAAATCGAAGCACACGACTTACGACTTAAGACGTATACTTCGAGGGGCAAATGTTAACTCCCTTTTAGCAATGACTTACGAGTTCAAAAACAAATCCTGTGCACTCAACGACTCACGACTTAATTGCTAAGAAGGAATCTACAGCTTGAACGACTTACGACCTACCGGGTTAAGCAGCTTGCGACCTAGGGGAACTTCGCGACTTAACTACTTAACGAGTTAAAGGCTCTATGACTTGAGAGGGTTTCGACTTAACATGATACGACTCATCAAGTTAACTCTTCTACGACTCAACGAGACAAGCTTTCAACGACTCATGGTCTAGATGGTTCAGCAAGTTAAGGTCTTACGACTCATAGGGCTTACGACTCATCAGGTTCAACGAGTCATGAAGTCTTACGACTCATGGTCTTACGAGTCATGGAGTAAACGACTCATGGTCTTTACGACTCATCAGACTTGGAAACGTACGACTCATAGGGATTACGACTCATCAGGTTCAACGAGTCATGAAGTCTTACGACTCATGAAGTCTTACGACTCATGGTCTTACGAGTCATGGAGTAAACGACTCATGGTCTTTACGACTCATCAGACTTGGAAACGTACGACTCATAGGGCTTACGACTCATCAGGTTCAACGAGTCATGAAGTCTTACGACTCATGAAGTCTTACGACTCATGGTCTTACGAGTCATGGAGTAAACGACTCATGGTCTTTACGACTCATCAGACTTGGAAACGTACGACTCATAGGGCTTACGACTCATCAGGTTCAACGAGTCATGAAGTCTTACGACTCATGGTCTTACGGGTCATGGAGTAAACGACTCATGGTCTTTACGACTCATCAGACTTGGAAACGTACGACTCATAAGGTCTTACGACTCATGGTGCGTACAACTCATCAGGCTTACGACTTAAAGGCTATCGAAACTGGGATACCAAGGCCCTGGCCTGTGCTATTTTGATCTGATGAGTCGACTACGACTTAACACTTGTCTTCCGACTAAGCCGCAAGATGAACCATAAGGCGCCCACGAGACATCATGAGTCGAATACGAGTCACGACTTACCATGAGTCGGATACGACTCATGCCTTGGTCGAATTGAAAGCTCAGAAATCTATTCCTATAAATACCCCATCACTTCCTACATGGAGGGGACTTTTGGCAAATCATTTCTACAGCACTGTTACTCCGTCGAACTCTTCATTCATTCAGTAATCAAGGATCCTTCAAGCATTCGCGACACTACAACAAGCTTCGAGAGAAATTCCTCACATCCGACATGGATTCATCGAGTTTCACCGTCGAAGATTGAGCTAGTAGTCTAGATTGTTTCTTGTGATCGAATTGTACTGTTTCCTGAAGAGATTTGTATCAAATTGTAATCAAATCAGCAATAAGAGACTATAAAGTGGACGTAGGCTCAATTACGGGCCGAACCACTATAAATCCGTTGTTCATTTACTGCATTTCGGCTATTTTCCTGCTTAATTTCTGTTCCCGTCACACGGGTGGTGCTTTCACGATCTTATTACACACACCGGGTGTTAGCGTTCACTTTTTACCGTTAACAGTGGTAATCCTAAAACGGGCACAAAGATGTCGGGAAATTCACAAACAACGTGAATAAGGGAAATGCCATCTTCCTCATCATCATTATCGTCATCATGAGGATTTAGAGAATATAGGGATGCCACCGAATTGGAATCTGAATCTTTAAGAACAATAGTAATCTGCTTAACAGATTGGGGATGTCGAAGATGGATAGTCCTTTCGGGACATAAATGTGGGCTTCATAACGATTAAGCCAATCCATTCTCAAAATCATTTTGAAACCTAAGTAGCGCATAATATGCAAATCGGCTCGAAAAGCATAATCACATAAAATAATCTCGACATCTTTACAAAGTAAACTGAGTGTTGCGGATCCACCAACCGGATTCAAAATTCTCAGTGAAATCATCAAGCCCATAACATTTAAAGACAAAGTACCAACAAGTTCTTTTAATATAAAAGAGTGAGATGCACCCATATAAAAAATAACTCGAATAGGATGATCATGAAACATAATAATGCCATCAAGGAAAGAATGAGAAATACCTTGACCAAGTGAAGTGTTACTAGGGGCTTGCAGAACATTCAGCTTTCCTTCTTTCTTGCTTTGAAGTTTGGGACATGAAGATATAAGGTGATTCGAAGTTTTGAAATAGAGACAATAAAAGGGTTTTGGACACTTATTTGCATAGTGGAACTTGGAACCACAATTGCATCACTCTCCACGATTAGGGGTAGGAGTCTTTGCTACCGAAGTTGCTTGTTTCCCTTTCTTGTTAGGATTGGGTTTGAACTTAATATGCCTCTTGTTGATGTTGAAGTTCTGTTTGGCATCCAAAACTTCAACGTCGCTTTCTTTATCGGCCTCTTCAAGTCGAAGAGCGATATCTACAAGCTGACCGAAAGAAACTTCTAGTTTCAAAAGTAGAGGATTTTTGAGGTTCTTATTCAACCCATATATAAACCTCTGATTTTTATTCAATGGAGTATTAATATATTCGACCCCATATATAGAGAGGGATTCAAAAGATGCAACATAATCTGTCACAGAAGATTCACCATGAACAAGGTCAATAAAGCGTAGAGCTAAAGTTACCTTTTCAGCTTCCGGCACAAACTTCAACTCTAACCTTTCCTGGAATTGCTCCCAAGTAAGATCCACTTTAACAATTTTCGAAATTAAAAGCTCATACCAATCTAATGCTCTCTCTTGGAGCATGCTAGAAGCTACTTGGACACGATATAGATCCACAAGATTCATGTGAGAAAAGATGCGATCGCATGTTCTAAGCCAAGCTTGGACTTCTATGACGCTTTCGGTACGCTTGAATGGCCTTCCACCCAAATTGGTATAATTACTGGACAAGCGCGCAAACCCGGATTTAGGATGAGTAGGCTCAATAATGGGTCTGACAGCTTGGGCATTCTTTACAAGATCCAAAAGTTGTTGGGCAGACATGAATACACCATCTTGAGGAGTAGCACTGGATTGACCGGCGCTAGGACAGCTAGGTCTAACCATTTCTCTTCTTTAAGAAAGAAAGAAAGAAAAGGAAAATGGTTATTCTCGGATTGAATATCAAACAAACTTGATTGATAAAACAAGGCATCATAAAAGAAAATAGGATAGAACTGGTCTTAAGACTCGAATTAAACCCTAAGGCACGATTCCAAAGAGAGACTTAGGACAATGATCCTTGCTAGATTATTCTACATTGTCCCGAAGTTTGGCTCTAACACCAAGCTGTGACGCCCCACCTTTGTACTCACACTAACCAAGGACACTACTTAGTAATGCCGTCAATTAATACGAAGAATAAGGCTGTTGTGGAGCGACCATCTATGTAATTGCTTTGTGCGAGTACCGATATGTCAGATAGTATGTCATGCATTTCATTTCAAAAGGAAATCTGACATATCAAATATAAACTCAAAGCTACTACACAGTGGGTGTGTGTCCTTCGAAAACAAATATAAAATAAGCATAACATAAATCAGCCACAGATATTCATATCACAAAGGCGGAAAAAGATATGAATATAACACAAAGAAGTGTACATCAAAGTAGTGGTCATACAAGATCCACTACATCACAAAAGAATAGGTACAAGTGCAAGAAAAAAGAATATGTATACATCAAAAAGTCTCTATATCGAATGTATAAAAACAAAAACTACTAAGCTAAAGTAGTTAGCCAAAAGTCAGAAGCTAGTCCCTGCTAAGAAGTCAAGTGGAAGCACCTGAAACACCCCGGTCTGACCTGAGTATTATTTAAGAAGAAAAATAATAAACAGATCAGTCTAGCTATAAATATTAGAATATATGAGATAGGATAAGAGATATGACAAATATATATGATATCCACAAAAATCATACAATATCTAAAATTTTCTCACACACCAAAAAGAATGTCATATTCCTTATTTTTATTCACCAAACCTCAAATATTGATAAAGCTTATCAATGCAAATCACAAAAATTATTGCAACACAAATTCTAGAAATCAATAATTAGAAATCCAGAAAACCTAAAAAGGGGAGAGGCCTATCACAAACGGGAGCATGAAAACTCACCAACACGTGTATCACAAACGGGACACTATCCCATGGGTCGCTAACCCATTGAGCCGGTGCAAGACGTAGTACAACGGTACGCCCGAGGAACCTTAAACTCAAATAAGCCGGAACAACGATGTAGTACAACGGTATGCCCGATGAACCGAACTCCATAAAACACATAGGTCGCTAGGCTACAAAAAATGAGACGAAGCTCAACAGAACGGGGTACAGTCGCCCACGCGGACAAAGAGACATCACATATCGCTAGTCTAAACCATAAAATGATCGTCATAGATCAATAAAAGTGTAAATTACACCAAGCTAGTAAATAAATGAGTTTAGCATCATGTCCCATAACTAATGGCTTTACTTAAATATTTACAAACAAATTGTAAATTTCCACTCGAAAATTGTCACGAGGTTTCAATCGAACAAGTCTAAGAATCAACTGACAAAGTAAACGCAAGCGTTTTATACAACTTGTTTTGCTAAGTCATTTAATTGGAGTTCTCGTACGAATGAGGTAAAGGTGTGTATATACTAATAGATTGGAAAACGGTTTAAAAAACGAGCTTTGTACTTAAAAGTAGTGTTGAAATCATTCATGTGAAAGATTTTGAGTATTTACTACTAGTATAGAAACCTTTGTATTTTAAAGTGACAAAATCACAGAAACGATTGTCAAAACAATCTATCACCAAAAATTCACATTCGACGACGTGAATTAAAACCATAAAAATCGATATCAAATCCATCAAATGGATATTCCCAAAAATCCAAAAAAGAAGTCATCAAAGTCGATAATAAATGACATCAACCAACCGGATCAACAAAATCGATTAAAACGAAAACCCACATAAAAATAGGCAAGTTGGCTGAAATTAACAGAGCCAAACATCTGAGCTGAAGGTCTAGAATTTTTCCAGATCGCTCAGATGTCTGAGCCATAGGTTTGGAATTTTTATTCCATTGCCTTAGACGTCTGAGCTGAAGCTCAGGGCAAAATTTGCCTAGGCCATAGATGGCCAAATCAACTCGAATGCGATGGAATGAGCGATGGTGGCTAGGGATTTATGCCAAGCGACAACCCAGCCCTATAGGCTCTTCAATACACTCCAAACAACTTGTCCAAACATCCATAGTTGGATTTCATAGATTTTGACTTCAAAATACCAAAAATTGGAAAATTCACCAAACCAATTCGAATCAAAAGCAAATGAACATGAAATAGATGTTAGGAATTCACACCTAACAACTATCAAAGGTATAGGCATAGATGTGAGTTCAAAAACTCACCTTTAAATTCAAAAAACAACAATCAAGAAGCTCCAAAAAAAGCCAAGATCAATTCCTCTTCAACTACACCACTAGAATCTCAATGGAAGTGGTAGACGTCATTTTGAACTCAATGGAAGTGGTCTCGAGTCTGGATTCGACTGTTTACAAAAAGTCACATTTCAAACTTTAAACTCAACAACCGATGCTATATTTAAATAAAACATTTAAATATATAATCATAAAATATGTGGGTTGTTACAATTTCAAAAGCATCGGGACCAATTTCTCCAATTCTCAGTTTAAATTCTTTTTTTTTAACTTAAACTAAAATTAGATTTTACTTCATAACTCATTACTTAAGTTTATAAGCATTTTATACAACATTTCTTATGTTTATTTAACTTTACACTTAAGTTTATATTTGTTTCTATAATAATATTCAAATTATATTCAATTCTCTTTTCACAACTCAAGTTGAATTACAATTTATAACTTAAGTCATTTTCATTTCTTATTTCCATTACCAATTTTACTTTCTAAAGATAAACTTCATTTCATTATTTTATCTAATTCATTTCAAATACAATTCACTTTCATTTAAGCTTTCTTGAGTTAAACTTCATTTTATTTACTTCATTTCACTAACTCGGTTTATTTAACATTACATAGGTTATTCTTTTATTTAATATCTCAAATTCAAATTTTATTTTGTTTGCTCAACCAAAATGTTCAACCTTTTTAAAATTTGGTTTTAGTTTCCTGTTCAAATTCATAAGTTATAAACTTATTTCTTATCTATACTATTTTCAATTTTTAAGTTCAAAAACTATTTTTATATATTTATCAAATCACACTTGGAATTTTTTTCATAATCAAAACTTGTTTTAATTGGAAAAAAAATGGTAGAAATTCTCACTCGGAAAGTCGAAAATGAATACTAGCATTGCTGCTGTCACTCTTAGAATTATTTCCCAGTGACTAAAGCGAGTTCAATACTTTTATTTCCCTCAAAATTGTTTTTCTAAATATAATTCTAATCAAAATCTCTTCCAAAATAATATTTTTATTATTTCTGAAACCTTTGAAAACAATTTTTGAAAATTAATAGGATTTTAAATTCTAAAATTCTCAGCTTTTAAATCCTTTCTATTTATAAGCCATATTATAAATATACTTATAGAATTCCATTACCTTATTATGAAAACATTTCGTTAATTTACATTTTTTTATTGCAAACAATTCTTATTGTAATTTGATTTGAATTCAATCTGATTAGCGAACACTTCGTCAAGTAGAGTTCACAAAGTATTCATATTTAGTTTAATTCAAACAATAATCGATGATAGTTAAACATTATCATCTCCTGACAAACCAACATCCATAAAAAAACCGTATAGATTTGCGGATATTTTTTCTTTATATATATGAAATATAATTTAGGTAAAATTATTTTATTTGCCATCTTTTAAAACAATATTATGTCAACTTGCCTCGTTTAAGTGTTTAGAAACCCCTATCGATAACATGGCGCCTCATGAACCGACTAGAATTCATAAACAACTCAACAGATAAGTAAACATAATATAAAACAATTTATAACACTAACAAGTACACGCTCTCATATATATATATATATATATATATATATTGTGACGCCCCACCCCGAAACCCACATTAACAAAGAGCAATACGAGGTAATAATGTCTGCTAATGCGGGGAATAGGGCTGGTTAAGAGCAACAATCTATAGTCTTGTCTTAAATATCTATTGAATACGTAGATTATTGCTAGATTTTTTTTTCTAACTCAAGTGGATCGACATATCCACTAAATGCTTAATACAAAACTACAGGTGGCTATAGGATCTATTAGAACAAAATACAACAACTCAAATGCTAAACACATCACAGAACAACAGATAATCACATATATACACATGTACAGATAGCTCACAGAGTATACAAAATGATACATCACATATGTGGTATGACGACCACAATACAAACACGAGTCAAAAGAATATATACATCGGAGTAGTTATAAAAGGACTAGCAAAAACTATATCAAAAAGGCGATAGCGGAAAAGAATCCATGTAGAAGCAGAATAGGCTAAGTCCAAAGGTACCTAACCTGAAACACCTCGGTCTGACACTAGTATAAAATACACGGGTCAATCTAGCCAATCATATCAATTTAAGAGGATAAGCAGTAATACATGCATCAGAATAAGGGTAATGTTCTTCTTAAACAAGAAGGAACAATACTGAGTATAAGCATGAGTACAAGTATGGTATAGTTACTTTAAGTGATGAGATGATATCGCTTGCACAAACATATAATCTCAAAAGCGATAAAATAATCCATAAAACGCTAAATATAGCAAGCCTCATATGATCGACATATCACAAATCATCAATAGTGGTTTAGGGAAAATATAACTCCTAAAAAGTAGAAATCCCAAAACCCGCCATATCGGCAAACTCAAAGAAATCTCAAAGAAATCACCATCTCAAAAATATGCCACAAGGCAATCAAATATAACTCTCCAACATAGGAGAATATAATCTCAAATAAACGCCAAAAGGCAAATCTCATGTAATAATGCCAATAGGCAAATCTCAATAATAACGCCAAAAGGGAAAATCTCAAATAACGCCAATGCCGGTAACACAAATTCCCATAAGGTAATCGCCATATATATATATATATAATATAAAATGACTCGAATGGCCAACCATGAAAAAGGCGATACACTCGGGAAATCAATGAAAACATCTCAAAATTTGCACATGCTTTTGGCCGAAGCCTGCTAAGTACTGATCTAATATGGTACAACGCCCGAAGGCAAATACGTCACAATGGCAAATATGCCACAATGGAAAATGCCACAATGGAAAACAGCTCGAGGACAAATACGCCGCAATGGCAATGACCCGAAGGTCCAGTACTGGCAATACGCCGCAATGGCAAATGTGTCACAAACTCTCGGATAGGAACCCGAACAGTGTTAACGTGTGACCCATACCGCACGTTCGCACTAAACGATTTACTAACCGCTAGTAAATTTCACACTCATAGCAGTAAAAAGTTTACCTAATCTCATTGGTAAACTCGACTCGAAGGTCAAAACAATCAAACGAACAAGTCGGGAATTTAACGATAAGATAAACGCACGTGTTCCATCCCACATATTTTACCAAACCGTTTAATTCTCCTTCTCATTCACTCGAAATGTGCAAAAACGTGTAATTTCTATGTAAAATAATTTACTTTGAAAAACAAGCTTTGAAAACTAATTCTCGATCAATTTGAAAACCCTATTTGAAAATTTCCCTTATTATAGAGAATAAATAGATTTTACACTTGAAAATACTTTAAAATATTATATAATATATATTTTGAAATTCCCATATATTTTAAAAATTATTTCAAAATTGTTTGGAAAAATCTGTGCTCGAAATGAAAGAAATCACTCAAAACCGTCATTCAAATTCAATTCAAATTCAATTCAAATTTGAATTTCAAATTCATCAAAACTTGGCTAGCCTATTGATAGGTATCATATCCCCCAAAACATTTCAGAAATATCTTAAAAACATGAAGTAAAAGTCAAAAGTCGGACGGAAAAAGAACATAAAAATGCCTAGGCAAAATAATACCAAGGTCTGAAATCTTCTCTGGGTTCAAGTTTCGGACATGAAACATGTAGCCAAACGACCTCTGATTGAACTAAAAATTGGTATACACATAGTAGAAAGCTTCAGCTTTCAAACAAAAAAAGAATCAATGAATTCTGACTAGAAATAAAAAAGTTACGCTGTCTCACACATTGTCTCAGACCATGTTTGCAACAGTTCAAAAACAAAAATGTGACAGGCCTGAAAACCATCTTGGGTTCAAATTACAGGCCTGAAACAGAGAAACAAACTACCTCATATTGAGCTGAAAATTGGTATTCTCATACTAGAAAACTTCATCTTTCAAACCAAAAAAGAATCAATGAATTCCGAATGGAACTGAATATGTTACACTGTTTCAAACATGGGCTCAGACCAAGTTTGCAATAGTTCAAAAAACACAAATGTACAGCCTGAAAACCATCTCGGGTTCAACTTTCAGACATGAAACAGAGGATTAAACTACATCGAATTGAGCTGAAAATTAGTATGCATATAGTAGAAATATTTATCTTTCAAACAAAAAAAGAATCGATGAATTCCAGTAAGAAGTGAAATAGTTATGCTATCTCAAACATGCACTCAGGCCATGTTTGCAGCAACTCAAACAAAATGTACAGGCAAAATCTGGGTTTGTATTGTTTTTATACCCCTGTTTTGAACATCCAAATGACAATATTTTTGAACTAAAATTTGCAGAGACCAAGATCAACATGCAAACTAACAAATGAAAGAAATCTGTCAGCATTCGTTGTAGGAATCAAAAGTTACAGGCTTCCAAAGTAACAATATGAAACTGATTTTGAACAAAGAAAAACAACAACAGAAATGTACGAACAGAGCTAAATTTTTACAGTTTCTTGCAATTTTGAGTTTGGCTCGGCTAGGATTTGTGAGTATTACAACTCACCTTACTGTATGGAGGTAAATACCCAGATTTAGGTTGCAAGTTGGAAGCTTTTTGCTTGATTATAACCTTGTAGAGCGTGTGGAACAAATATACAGTACATGCAAAAACAACCATACAGTAAATTAGAAAAATACTTTCACAAATCAGATATTTTGATGAAATTTTGGTGTTTGGAATTATATTACTTTTGTATTAACACTCTAGGCTGAAAAAGATTGTAATTTGTTGAATTGATTTGAAGAAATTTTGCAATTTTAATTTTGAGAAAGGTGGGTTCTTTTTTTCTTATTCACTGGCTGAAAGAAGAAGATGATGAGGGAAATGAACATATAGACTTTTGTTTTCAAATTTCTCAAACCTGGTTTACCACTAATAGGCCTAATGGGTTCCAAAAATTAAAAGAAAATAAACGGCCTAAGTTTATTATTCACACTTATATTATAAAGGCTTCATATTTACACTAGTTACACAACAAAAATGCATTTTTCTCCATATTTTTACATAAGAAAAATATGTAAACTTGTATACTTATAAAATAAAACATTTTACACTATATAAAAGATAAATTTATATTTTTAAAATATTTTTATTATTAAAATCCTTTATTTCAAAAAAATGCACTATTTTCGCAATAAAATGCAATGGTCTGTATTTTTTACTTTTAAAATTTAACACAAATACTTTTCTCACTTAGAATATATTTCAAACCGTTTCCAAACTTAATTTATAGCCAAAACATATTTTTAAACCAATTTCCACCTTTGTTTTTAAATAAAACACCTTAACAATCAAATACTTCTATTAAAAATTATTAAAAGAAGCAATTAGGCAATAATTAATATAATTATTGCATTTTCTCTAAAATAAAGTCATTTTCTTTATTTAAAACCCATATTCCATTTATTATCACTCCAAACAAAATAAAATAAAGTTCTAAGCTTTATTTGCATAATTTAAATCCAATTTATTGTTTATTCCAAATAAACAATTTAATTTCTCCAATTTTAATTTAATTTACAATATTAAATTATAATTACCATTATAATTTAGTATTGATAGGTAATCTCCAACCAGGGTTGTTACATATACACTCAAACAGGGTATTACTAACCCTATCTCCAATGAGTCAATCCCCATTAAAGCTCAGGTTATCGTTAAACCAAAGCTCTGATACCAACTGTGACGACCCGCATTTCGGGAGGTTTAAGTCGACAATAAACCACACATGTCCAACTCAAAACAATCCAAAACACGGATAATCAATGGGGTTACTCAAGAAAAATAAGAAAAGAAGAAACAAACACAGAATCTCGCAGCGGAATGACAAAATATAATAATCAAATAAACAGTTCATGAAGATATTTATACTAAACATTTGATTAAAATTTTACAACATATATCAGAGTTATATATACAACAGAACAATATAATAATGCAGTAGAACAACATGATGCATGGAAACACTACTAGTAATAATATACCAAATCTTCGTATTTGTCCTCCGGAATAATATGATCTTCAATGCGCTGAAAACTAATGGTTGACCCGAGCATAAAGTAAAACAATACATTCGAGTCAGAACTAAAATATTCTTATGCATGTCAAATCAATATCACGTATAACATGGGTGTAACAGCGTCAGAGATGTTTACGGGGTGTTACATCTCCTATCCAGTGTATAACGTGCGTGCAACCATGATAACACAACTAGTAGCACGTCGGTAGATATGGATGCGCCATGATATGACAACACTAAACTTAACTCATAGTGGTTTCGTATAAGGATAAAAGTATGACAAGGCCTATGAGGCAGTGCCCAAGTAGGATACTACCAGTTCGGGTCACAAGGCTGGTGGTAACGCATCGTATCCCGACCGCCCATTGCGTCCATCCCTCCCAAGTCGAGTCAGGTCATCTCTAATCAAGGTGCACCAATTGAAACCAACATCAAAAGTAATAGTATGGATCGAGCCAAAGAAAATTCGAAGAACAGATGTCCGCTAGAGGTAGCTACCCTCATTGGCCTTATCAAGCGGTCGTGTTTTAGTCATTTCAAATTGACATAAGTGTCGGGGCTATCCATCATCGTTCTCTTTCTTCAAATTCAACAACGTATACCAAATCCAACAACTTCATTCTGGAGTCTCTTCCACATACACGGTTGTTAAAGTGGTTTCAATATTGACAAAGAGATGCCAATAATAAGCTCTGTTCTCTTTAACAACCAAACATCGTTTTACACACAGGTTGGTTCTTTTACATTTCGAAAACGATTCATACTTGATGTCAAAATATCAAAATCACTTAAAAATCAATTTCATTTCAAAATCATCATATTCACTTCAAAAATAATTTCATTTCGAAATCATTTTTGTTTATTTCAAAAATCATTCCGAATTTCAACTTAGGTTATAACTTCAATTTAACCAAATTCGCATTTAAATCCACGATTTAAATATAAACAATTCCCAACTTGAACAGTTTGATTTTTTTTGAAAATAGTTTGAAAAGTTAAATAGCTTAAAAAATTAAATAGTTTGAAAAATTAAGATAGTCAAACTAGTTTAGATATTAAAATAGTTTTTATATTAAATGGTTTGGAAATTTAAATAATTTAAAAAGATGAAATTTTAAAACGGTTTATAGTAAAATATTTTATAGTGAAAATAGTTTCAAATTTAAAACTGTTCTTTCCATTTCATATAAATCTGAACTCGGGTCCAAACTTCAAACCAAACAAATTCAATTCCAAATCTTTTAAATCAATCGACTCAATCTCGATTAAATTCAAATAAACTTCAACTTCGATTTCAATTCGAATTAACTTCAATTTCGAAACATTCATTTTAACTTCAAATTCGATTCAACGATTCGATTCCTAGGTTTAAATTTCAATTCATTTCTTATTTTTAAACAATTTAAAATTATAAAAATTTCGATTTCGATTTAAAAATCTCGATCAAAATCACTTAAATCAATTTAAACTTCAATATTCAATTTAATGTTCAAATCTTTTAAAATAATTCAATTCCAAGCTCAAATTTGCAATATCCATTTAAATTACTTTTACTTAGCAATATTTTGAAGTTCGAATAAAAGTTCAAATCTTTTAAAACAAATCATATTTTAATTCTAACTTCAAACTTCCAATTGAATTCTTCGAACAATTTCTATAAACAAAATTCAATTTCAACATTTCAAAACTCGAATTTAAAATTAACAATTCTCATAAATTCGAATTTTTTTTCTTTCTCTAAAACAAAATCATTTAAATAATTTCAAAACAAGAATTTTAAAACCATTTAATTTAACCAACCTGGTGTCCGTATATAATTTTCTATCCTATGGCCAAGTTAATAGTTATTTTAATTTTTAATTGCATGAGTGGATATATATCATTTCAATCCAAAACAAAGTGTCTTAGGTATATATTATTTCAACCCATTTCTTAAATTATTATGAAATAATTCAGTTTACACCTTTATATACTGTCAATAATATACATGGTGATAACAGGATATATATAAAATAAATAAACGTCCAATCATCCAAAATATCGACCAATAGTTGTCCATCACAATCAACATTCAAAACAGTCAATATATCACAACGGTTAACTAGTTACCAATATCAGGTGATTAACTAGCAATTTAACTTCAATCTCAAATTTAACCATCGATTTAAATTCCTATTCGTTCAAACCATTTGCCAATTTAAATATTGGTTAAATTACCAAACAACAGCCAATAAAAATAAATCACTTCATGATTTCGATCTAACGAACATCAGAATATTTTAGTAATTCATGAGTAGTTTAAAGCACTCACCTTTATTTTAAACTGAAAATTTTTTAGATTCAAATACTTAAGAATCTAGTTCCATATCATAGAAGACTCTGATACGAATGTACCGCGACTTGTTTCGCTCGAATCCGACCTTGCATGAACAGGTTACGGGTTTAAATAATATAATGATAATTAAAATAGAATTAACTAAAATTAACTAAAAATAAAACTAACCTAACTTACCCTCCCCTCGTTCACATTCTAGGGCGAACGCGATTTCCCAGGTCGCACTCATGATTTATTTAGTTATTTTTTAAAACGATGAACGACGCTCGCCAACCTAGACACACCGCAGACCACCGTCGACGTCGCCCTAAGTCACGCCGCCCCAGCCGCGCTGTAGCGAATCAGAATTTTGACCCTCAAAAATCGACATCAATACTTTCACTGTATAGCATGCCAAATATTCAAGTGCCGGAAATACTGATTGTTAAGGGTAAAGAAGAAGAAGAGATAGAAGAAGAAATAGAAACAACAATAAAGAATCTCACAATCGCAGCGGAACAATATATATATATAATAGATAATACATATCTTTGTACAAAGAAGCCGTAACAGTTAATATACGTACAATTATCAGAGTACATCAGTCAAAAAATCAATCTGGACAGTTATAGTAACTTGTCCTCACCAATACTAAATATACAGTTTATCACACACAGTGGAGTAACCAAGTATGTGAAATACGTCTGAAATGCTCCAACTCATCTCCTGAGCTCCTTAGCATTCTAACCTGAATCTGTAATACTCGGTCTGACCCGAGTATTATAATAAAATAACACCCAAGTCGGTATGGAAAACCAACGTGAGAAAACACACTAAATTTGAATTATTACTGTTATCAAAATCCTTTGGAAACAAAAGTATCTCGTAAGACCACGCCACACGTAAATACGACGGGTTTTTACCTTACGATAACCGAAACAATTTTATATCAAAATCATCTGATATTATAATAGTGCCTATAGAAAATAAACTATAAAATAGCTGAAATGCTTGCATCTCACGTTTCAGCATATTTGGTATACAACTAAAACCGTACAGGCTCGTAGAGGATATTGGATTCCATACAATGATAGGGCTACCGGGGTACCGCCCACTACAGTACACCTCTATAAAAATGTACCGAGATCGAACCTATCAATCCCTGCCAACACAAGACCGGCCTACCCCTTACTGGATAGTACCGAATATGATCACCCCGAAACGCATACAAATGAAGGTGATGATAAATGTCCACTCTAGATGAGTGATGATCATACCCTAATGGGAGTGACCCACATAGCCTTGCTGCATCTCCCCTGTTTTAGTAATTCCTGGTTGATAAGGCTTGAGGCTATGTATTACCTTAAGAATAGCATTCATACTTGGAATTCTAACACTGCCTTCCAAGCAATGATGCAATGATAGCATTCATCCATACAAGTTGTTCTGGGTTTGAACAAACCGAATCTCCTTCAAGATCACCATCCCCATTATCTTCGAGATATCATAATTTGTAACGCACAAATCAGGTCGAAGTGGTTTTCGGATAATTAAATCCAATCCCGGTCTCTTCGAAATGATTAACGAATTTGGTCAAATTTTGATAGTCGGTTATTTAACTATCAAACTGCACACATAAATAGTCACTAGGCCCATATTATAAATCTTTCAAAAAAATTCATTCAAATATCTTTACACAGTTATATATTTAAATCTCCTTCGGTATTCCAACGTTTGAAAACAATTTCAAATCCTCATATCCTTAACGAAATATTTTCAAATCATATCTTACTTCAACACTTAGTGAAATATTTCCAAATTCGATTTATAATCCATTACTTAGAAAAATATTTCTATATAAATCCTTTTGTTGCTAAAATATTTCTAAAACTTTCACTTCAATTAATATTAAATACTTGAATGATCACTTTTCGAAAATACTTTTATATTAATAATAGTTTTTAAACTCCATAGCTTAATAAATAAAATTTCTTTTTAAGCCAAAGCTTAACCGCGTGGAAAAATTTATTTTTAAAATTCAACATAACCACTTTTATGTCTATAAATCTCTCTCGATTTATCACAAATCGATTTTCATTTCCAATTTCATAACCATTTCCAAATTTCAAAATAGAATCCACTATTTTTTTTCTGAACCGATTTCCATACCTCATTATAAATTCTTACTGTGAATTTATATTTCTACTTTATTAAGTGATAATCATTTCACTTTATTCATAAACATCATTTATAAATTTATAAACTCATTTCCAGTTTTCTTTGTTATCAACAGATTTATATTAAAAAAACTTCATTTATAAATCGATTTCTATTAAAAAATCCATTTGGAAATCTATTCCTTAATAAGTTCCAAAAATAATCCGAATTCATTCAAAATCTCGATTTCGACTTCCTTTTCATATTTTAAGAAATCTTATTTAAAATCCATTTAAAAATTCTCAATTAAAAATTCTCAATTTGAAACCATTTTACGAAATAGCGAAATAAGTATCCAAAATCAAATTGTTTATTTTATCTAACCCAATTCCTTTTTAAATAATCCCAAAATTCAATATAAATACTTTCATTTCCAAAATCGCTATTGAATTCCATTTTTAAAATCAAAATATTATTTATGGTATTTATAATACCAAAATTAAGGCCAGTGCTACTATAGCATCCATTATAACAAATCACACAACAATCCATAACAGATTATTCAATTTCATCATATATCACTATATATGAAAAACAATCAATATATTTGAGGAATCCAGTTGAACCCTCCAACCTGTTTCCCTGCATCCACAGATGTTATATAACATAAAATACCATTCCCACTTCGAGGTGGGATATCGCGGTAATATAGGGTCATCCACTATTATGCGGGGTGCATAGTGTCTCATCCGCTCCAACGGCGGGAATATATCCAACTACTAATATATATAAATACTACCATATATAATATAATATTCAACTGATAATAATATATCAATTCAACCAATCATCCAATAATTAACTTTTAATTGCAATAAACTAACCAGTCAACCAAATTTAGTGAGATTTACTCACCTTGATTTTTCTTTGAAATTGCCAATCGTTCCAAATTAATTCTATTGCGTAATTCCGTAACCACAAATCCTACACGACTGATTCCGTTCGATAGAACCTCGTATAAGCAAATTTCGAATTATATAAATTAACGATTCCAATTTTTATTTATAGTTAATCAACTCATTACTTAAATTTTCTTAATTACCTATTAACAAATAATTAACCTCTCTTCTCTAATCTTGATCTGTCGTCTTCACCTGGCACTAACACGCTTCCATCTCCATGCCAGCCAACAACCCCGACAACCCCACGTCCAACCTCGACAGCCCCAGCAGCTCCACTCGAAACCCTACAGCCCTGCAATGCCAGCTCCACCTCTTCACCGACCCGCTGTACCCTCCTTCGAATGCCGAAGCCCCACTCCCGTCCTTACGCAACCACCACGACAAGCAGTTGCCCCCATCACCAACGCGTATGGGCGTGTACACAAATCCATGCCCCAAACACCCAAGTCGACGCGACTAGCTTCTTCCCTTGCGCACGCGTACGCGCCCCACCATGCCAATTAAAATTGTACGAACCCAAATCAAGCCATCATGCCGTACCCTCCCTTGCCGTGACACACTCCGCTTCCCATCGCCATCGAGCGTCCACCAGCGCTCACACGTGGTCGCCCTCCAGGTCATGGCTTCGGCCTTGCTTCTCAGCCGAATCGTGATTTGCTTATATATATATATATAATTTTTTTTATAAATGAACTAATTTCGTTAAGAAAGGAGGAGAAGAGATATACGCGATTTAAAAAGAAGAGGACGGCGTGATCAGTAAGAGTGGCTCGATTAGATGTATAGGGTGGCTCGATCTGAAATTTTTATTTTATTTTATTCAATATATCTCATTTATAATATTCTTAAAATCCTGAACTCCTATCGAGGCGTGCCGCTTGGCGTTCCTAATGTTATACCCCTATTCCGAACCCAATGGAACAAGTCTCGAGCCCCATTCGATCGTATGTGGAAGATAGCTTTTTAAATCGATGATTTTAAATTAAATTAATTCTACGTGTTTTCAACTTGCATGACCAAATGGTAAATTCAATCGCTACGAAATTTGAAATTTGATAATAATACACTATTATGGATCCGATGGAACTGGTTTCATCGAATTTCGAGAGTGTGCCCCGGAAGGCTATTTTGACTCATCGATTAAATCAACGATCCCAAAAATTGGCGAAATCACTTGAAATTCCAGTTTTAGAAACTTAGCATCTCAATTATAATTCAAATAGAATTTATATCCATATTAGAAATCGTTTTGATTCATATTCTAGTCAAATTTTCATTTATTTGCACTTCTCTCGTATTACAATAATCGCTGTATTTGAAATTTAAATTTTATTCCACTTATTTAATCGATAAACTTCATATTAAAAATCAATTTACATTCCAATTTCAACATTTAAAATAAATTAAATGTTCAAAATCAAACAACTAAAAATCCGGGTCATTACATTCCACCATCCATAAAAGAATTTCGTCCCCGAAATTTGCCAAGGTAGGAAAATGCTCCAAACCATTAACTTTTCAAAACCCACTTTGTTAAACCTCGATATTTCACTTTCCTAAATCCTTTAGTTCCATACAAAACATTTAGTTTCCATTTCTAAACCAAAACCCTTTATTTGAATTACAATTCGAAACCAAATTTTGGTTAACAAAAATTTTACAAAAAATTTCAAAAAATTTCTAACATCCTAAATTACCGAAATTTTTTGGCAGAGTCTCCTTTGTACGGAGAACCTTTTGTAATATGACAAATATTATAAAAAGATATACGTCGGCTCTCATGGCTGGAAAATGCAATATATAACAATATTTTTATTTTCCGCGCACTAAATTCGTAAGCGTACTTTATTTTAGCATTATTAAGTGAGTTCGCTTAATTTATATGCAATCATGCAACCAAAATATAGCCAAACAGCTCCATGTACCTTTACTTACTCGTGTAAAGTATATCAGTTTCATATATATGAAATTTAATAGCATTGCATTCATTTTCGTTGGTTGAACACTTGCATAAACCAACATGTTGTACATGTATGTATAACAATTTCATAAACAAACAGATTATACCATTCATATCTAGCACGTGCATGCGAATACCAGGTTCCAACATTTAATTATTTACTCCCAATTTAATTTATACACCATTTATTCAATTCTGAATGATTCACAACAAATTATTTGCATCTAATTCATATTTACACTCAACATATTCATATCCACTCCAAATTGCTTCTAAATCAATTTATATAACTTTCTATTGATTCACAAAATTTTGTTTGCTTCCGTTTATGTCAAATGACAATTCAATCCATGCTAATTTATTTATGAATCATCTCATAAATTAGTTACTTAAGTTGAATTTCATTCTTAACAACAATATTCCCGACCATATTCAATTTACACTTAAATTGAATTCATTTATAACTTAAGTCATCACCATTTCAATCCATTTCTATTTTATTCGAGAACATTCCAAAATATATTAAATGCGCTTACAAATAAGTTGAATTCCATTTATCAAATTTCAAATAAATTGCAAACAATCCATTTTATATTGAACGGCATTTCATTCCATGTTAATTCGATAATAAACCATTTCTTAAAATTATCACTTAAGGTTTATTATAAACATTCATACCATTACTTAAGTTCATATTCAACTTATAACTTAAATTACTACTTGAATTAAATCAAACAATACTCCAAAACATAATTTAATTCATTTGCACTTACTAAAATCCTAAATTTTATCAATTAATCCTTTAAACCATATTCAATTTGTTCACACTTAGGTTGAATTCCCATTCTTATCACTTAAGTGGAATTTATTTATAACTTAAGCCCTATTTTTCAAAAACCAATTTATATTTCAATATTACATCCACAAATTAATTTATCTAATTAGTTTATTTCCATTTTATTTAAATTAAGTTAAGTTTCAATTCAAAAATCATCTCATTTAACTCGACATGAGTTAACTTCATTTTTATAATTCAAATTCTGATTTTCATTTCTTTCAAACCAAATATTTAACTATCCTAACTTGGATTCCACTTTTCATTTCCTCGGGTTTATAAGTTATACAACTTATTATTCATAATTTCATAAATTCCATGCTGGAGTTCATTCCATTCAATAATTATAACCTATAGTTATATAACCACTTTACTATTCAAATTTATATATAATATAATTTGATATTATCTCACTTCCCATTTCAATTCTATTTAACTTATCTTAAGTTAAATCTTAATTCATTCAATTGGTTTAACTTACTCAAGTTAAAATTTAATTTCAAAATTCAAAATTAACACTTTCCTTACTTACCTTTCTCAATTTCAAATTATAAGTTCAAACTTATCCACCGATATTATCTAAAACAATTAAATAAGGATCCCAGAATTTAAACACCCGGTATTTATTTCAAATCATGTTGAAATTATATATATATATATATATATATATATATATATATATCCCTTTATATATCAAATCACACTTTTTTTATTTTAATCCAAACCATGTTTTTATCCATATCAATTCCCTTTAGAAATTTTTTAAAAAAAACTTGTTTACCAAACAAGTCCAAAACAAATAATAATGGTAGCAACCCATCACTTAGAAACTCGAAAATGAATACCAATGATGCTGTAGTCATCACCAGGATTACTTTCCAGCGACTAAAGTGAGATCAGTGTTTTTTCACCTTCCAAAATCCATTTAAAAACATTTTTATTTCAAAAATAATACTATTTTAAATTTCACAATATTTTGGAAAATATTTTCCAAATTTCCGGGATTTAAATTTCCAATTCTGGTTTGAATCAAATTTCAATTATCACTCATGTGTATAATCTTTACCATATAATTTTATTTTGGTTATATATATACCATTTCAAATTTATAATCTTGTTTTGATTATAATAATAATAACCAAACACATCAATATACTATAATAATTTCATAAAATTATTTCTTTATATCAAAATATAATTTGGGTAGAATTATTTTATTTACCCACTTTAAAACAATACTATGCTGATTTAACTTGTTCAAAGTTTAGAAACCTCTATCGATACAGTTGTCCAGACCGTACCGACCAGAATTCATAAACACTCAAATGATAAGTCAACATAATATAAAACAATTTATATTCACTAACTAGTGCGAACCCGTGCTATGCATATGGATGTTGTAAGATTAATTAGCAAAATATGTGATAAAATCATATTTCCATGACTTAATTCCACTTATGTTGATTCAGTGGTATAAAAATCTATTTTATCGGATAAATGGAAATCAGTTTTCCTTCTTTGTTTTACATGAAAGGTCTTTAAATCAGTTAGGTAGTTGATGTTAGATCAAAGATTGTTCAGATTCTCTATAGGTATAATGTATGTTGGACTCATGTCGATGAAGTAAACTGGACATGCACACTGCGATAAGCCAAAATTAACTCATCCAAGAGATACGAATTCTTTAAACCTTCTTTAAATGTAAATAGGCTATTAAAAATAAAATGAAATTTGAAGACGGAAAAAATAGCAGCCAAAGATTAATTTACAATAACCACTACAGATCGAACATGTATAATCTAACAAATATATTAGAAACTAAACTCCTGCAGTTGCCAAGTAAATGTTCAAATTCATAGCTTTGGGCAATAATGGAATATGATGAAACCACTTTGTCCTTGTATAACACCCTTGGTTTAGATTAGTGCAAAAATAAAATAAAAAGACACTCTTTGTAATCAAAATAATAACCAAATTATCAATAAACCAAGAGCAACATCATATTGTAGATGCAAACAAATTTGTTCAACCTCCTTTATCGATCTTCCGACATAGGCACATCAGTGTAATTTAGGCCATATATTTTATTCAGGATGCCTGCAACCTTCCTACCTACACAGTAAAGTTGACTAAATTTGTGCTGTAAGTATATATTGCATTAATTTTAATGCATCCAATAGAGATTATATGAAAGAAAAACTAACAGGAAAAATATATAATTTAATGAATGAGTTATTTTCATGAATAGCTGGTTTACTCATTCTCTTTTTATTACATGCACATATAGTTCCAATTGAATCGGGCTTCCAGTAGGTTTGAAAACACATTTTTTTGATTCCATAACACAAATATATAGTTTCAAGGACATAGCAACTGCAAATTTTTATATATTTTTTCCAATTATGTAAAGGAATCAAATATTGTTGAGGTTTGTAGATGCTTAAGCTTGGTAGGCAGAAGTTAGTTTGCTATTATATTTTATAAATAAAATTTTATTTTCTTAGTATGTCTTCGAATAAAAATCGAAATATGAACCAGCTATACAAAGAAATAAAAAAAATGCAAAGTTCAAAAGGAGTTTACAGCTTGGGTCGTTGTCGAAGGATCATGGTACTCTTCTTTAATACCGATACTCAACTTTTGTCCATTTGCGCAAACTTAAATGGGGCATTAAGAGAATTGGCCTAAGGCAGGAGCTTTATATAGAAGATCTTTCACATTAGGATGGGTATAAATGATCTTTTGACAATTCTATGACCAGTCTGTATATATAAACTCATCAATATGTAATATTCATTATGATATGAAGTGCAATAAGAAACATAAGACATTACAACATCTGAACATTTTATTTTTTAGTGAAGAGAGGGTTACTTATTAGTAAACCTTATGGTTACTCATTTATATATTTTTAAACAGTTGTTTGAAAGTTTCATATACCTAATGTTGAACATGTAGTAAACTGGATGACATCAACATGTATTTGTATAGACTAAAAAAGCAAGTTTCAATTTAATCAATCTCACCTTCCATCGAACTTTCTGTCTAAGCTCACAACGAAACATGAGATGTGAAACTTGTGTATATTATTATATGTAATTTGATAACAAAGATTTACAAACAATTGATAGGGGATGAAAGAAAGATGGTTTTCAGGTTATTATGATTTAATACTATTTGAAGTTGCTTTCACTTATCCGGATACAATGACATTTTGATATATCATTCATGATAACATTTTAGTTAGTTCACCTAAGTAGATAGTTCACTTACTACCAACAAACAAATTAACAACACAATAATAGCACAACTAAATGAGGGTTTGGGTATAAAAACGAAAACTCTAAGAAGAAGGAATTTTTTTTTAAATACCGCCTATAATTCATGAATCTAAAGCATGAATGCTAAGTGTATAACTTAACAATCGATTCCATTTGATTGGCCTTTACCTAAAAGAATAGTACTCATTTGCTCATGACATTATTCGCTAGACATGAAGTTTTTAGGCATAAATATCCACAAAATAACGAAGGATTCACATGTATTTTAGAGCGGAAGTGGAAAATGTTACCAAATATGGATGAAACTTCATAACCGCTACCACAAATATATGAGAAGGATAATAATTTTTAAATTAAATTTTCCTCCATGCTACTGTTCCAAGATGTCCTACTGACCACAGCTGGTAAAAGCTTTCAAGCATAATATTTTTTGCACTGTCCTTAACAAATGAATGTCTAATATATTTAGGCTTAGTTCATGTCGTACAAATCACAACTTCTGCTACCTGCATAACAAATGAACCACGTTAGAAAGGTTGTAGAGTCATACAGATTCGCACACGATATTTATCAAAACATGAAAAATATAAAATATAGTAGTATATATATTACATGCCTCCAAAATGTTGGATTTTCTTGTTTGATATCCATAGTCATCAATGCAATTAACTATAGATTTCAATGTAATTAAAAACTTAAAAAGCATAGCATGGGAGAAAAGTCCATGATAGGTTTATTAGAATTTATATTATAATTCGATAAGGACAAACTAATAGTTGGGTGCTAAGATGAATTAACGATGCGTAATTCCTAACTTACTAAAAAATATATAATAGGATAAAGTAGATTTTATGTATAGGATCTTGATGGGATAAAGGGGGAATTTATAAAGGACATATGATGTTAATGCACCAATATACCAATGCATATAATGTTTCTTATAAAGGACATATGAAATGTAAATTCTATTACAGGAAACATATGAATACAAATCAGAAAAAAAAATTAAATTGGATGATATAATAGCAGATCAAAGGGGCTTACAGATAATTTCCCAAAGTAACAGTTGAGTTGAAAAGGAAAAGCATGTTTCTTCATAGAGGCCATAAGGAAAAAGCATATCATGTTTAAGGTAGTCAGTAAAATTTGTTATGATGAACTTATAACATAAATAAAGGAAAAGAAAATGAATAGAGTGATACCAATTTTCAATCTAGCAAATTCTTACAAAACACAACTTTAGAGTTCATAAAATATGACCCAATATTGCTCAAACATCGGGACTATGCTTACATAATCATTAGGGAAAAATTCAAATTAGACGTAGCTAATGAGAAAATATACAAAATTATAGACCTGATAGATACCAGCGATAATAATTGGACATGAGATTTGTTGAGGTGGGACATGTGACAGCTCAAAGAAACTGTAAATAACCTATATATTGCATTTCCGAAGCATTTGCTATGAATCAAAATAAGAGAATGCACCACACATTATAGAGGTTATTAGCTAAAATGTCTAATTGATACAGGTATTAATAGTACCTTCATACTGACACTACAAATTCAACATTCATAGATGGATCTGTTGAAATGCTGACGTAGAGCCCATCAAAGATTGTAGTTTTGGCCCAAATATACCCATTTGAGTGGTTTTCCACTAAAAAAGGGACCAAAAAACACGCAAATATGTGCTTCCACTCTCAAAATCATGTGCGAGGTAAACCTGAAATTTTGTACCGTCAGAAGAGATTGACATTGTATAAATGAAACTTGAACACCATAAATAATTTAGGGGAATACTTGTTCCAAGCACATCTCTTAACTAAATTGTGAAGGTTTGAATCATAGAAGATTTGTAATGTCATTATGGAAAATTAAAAGGATGTTCTCTAAGATAATTATATAAAAACTTGATTCCAGCGTATCATCCAAATTATAAGGATATTAAGCACCTAAGATCTCTCACCTTTTGCACCAAAGCATGACAAAATTAGTAAAACACGTTGATCCCCACATTTTTCACCAACCATGATAAAATTATACCAAAATCACAAACTGTATATATTTGGATGTCGTGCTAACAAACCTCTCCTCTAGACACAAAAGTGAAAATGGAAAAATATCATTATCTCTGTTGTAACTCTCATTGTCTCTATTTCTATAAAGTAAACTGTTTTAATTTTTATAGGCATGTTACTATGATAAACTATGTACGGAGGGAAAAGAGAGATTTAAATTAACCCAAAACTACTTTATATTTCGTTCAGAATACGATACAACAATGGTAATAGTGTATCAATATAGCAAGTTCACAGCATAGCTGCTCCGTGTTCAAAGCAACATAAATTGATATTTATACAAACAACCATAACGAATGAGTCAGTTTGTTAATTCATATCCAAAAGGAAAACAGGTTAGAAAAATAAAAAAAATTATTTTGTAGTAGAGTGCACAGGAGAATAGAAATGTAATACAATATTGGTTTTTGCTTACAGCTGGAATTGTCATCCTGTAGTTCATAATTAAACCTAGTCAAAACAAAATTATAGGTAAAAAAATTATAAGGAAGGAAATGAGTCATTGAGTATCCTAGCCAACTAGTAATTCTGCTTCAATCCATAAATAAATTATTTATCTTATTTCTTCTGGTGAGGAATGTTGCAACTAAACAAATCACTTGATGCACGTAATAAAGCAGAATTAATGTTGCAGTTAACATGCCTTGTAATAAACAAAGAGTTGAGAGATGATGTAAAAGCAAACATGGTTTAATATTTACAAAACTTAACAAATGAAATAAAGATTAAAATACAAATTCAGTATTCAAACAATGTTTCTCAAAGCAAAGAAGGTAATGGACAGGTATAAATTTATTGTCGGAAAACAGAATGTCGGAAGTAGAATATGCAACTCAAACATGCTGTAATATTTACAAAGTTGCAAGTGTACAAAAGTGCAATTTTAAAACTAAAACCCATCTAAAGACAAATGATTTCAACGGCTAAAATCCATCCACAGAGAAATGACATGGCTTAGTTTTAAAATAAAAATTCCTTAATTCAACCATATTTTTGATGATATCTTAATAAAATATAAATCAAATAATAAATCAATTTCAAGAATTTTTTGGAAAAACGGTGAAAATATTTAAAAAAACCATTCCACAACTATTTATTTATGGTAAACTTTGGATCTTCTAAAGTTGGGTTATATTTTTTCAAAAAGATTCTGGTTTTAAAAATAGATATTATTGCAAAAATGTGAGTTTTGTCCAAATAACACATGAACTATTCTAAAAATGCATAATTTCTTTAAAGCAGTTTGAGCCTTTTTGAACATGGTTGCTCTATTCTTAAAATATTTGTTTTCATTTTTCTATCTAACATATTTGAATTTTACCTCTTGTTAAGGAAAGACTTTCCTTGAAATAATATAATCTTTTATTACTTTGAACACTTTCAAATTTTGATGAGCATACTGTATTCCCAATAGGAGTGGGATGGTTCTAAATAGCATGGAATTACAGTGAGAGTTAAAAAACCATAATATTATTATCGATAAATATTATTTTTTGCAGTCATTCCCATGACTCTATTTAAACCAATAACTTTAAAACTTTGACAATCTAGTAATAATTTGAATAAATCATTTACAAAGCGTTAATCAATTGAATGATTTTTGAGAAAAGGCATCTCAGATCAATCAACAGCACTACAAAGATGAGAACATGTGTAGCACCATCAGTACTAAGCACTTAAAAATATGAATAGAGAAAACTTCATTAAAATTATGTGTAGTAGAGGAGAAAAGATGGTTACATGTTCAATCTAGGTTTTATAGTTTAAGCATATGGACAACAGAAGCTTAAAGTAATAATAAAAACGACTAAAAGTACATATTTAATTTTAATTAGCGCTACAACGAATAAAGATGTACCTTTATTTTATATAGTTGGTTTATCGACATTAACGTCCCTAAAATCATGCATATATAGTCTCATTACTTATGTCGATAATAAGTTTATAATAATTTACAATTAATATTTGGCATGCATAGACTTTTTCTAGTAGTAATTAATGATTTCATCCACATTGTAATAGTCATAAAACATTGGAAATAAACAATAAACAATATGTGAGCAATGTGTTTTACCTTTAATAAGTTTAATTCATTGCAAGTGAGGTACCTCATACTTATTTGCAGACACAAAGTATTGAGAAATCCATAAAATAAACATGTAAAATCTCTTGTATTCCTGTTACTACACATTTGTTATATGTCAAGTTAAGAATGTAACTTATATATTAAACTGAATAATTTTTTTATAAATATCCAAGAATGGATTAATTATAAATGAACTTAGTAAAGCACAGAAAGAGCTCCTAACTTTACAAATATCAACACCGCATAAAACATTGAAAAAATTGGATGGTTGAGGAAAATCAGTAAAAAAATTCTTTTTTCAGGCAACAGGTGAGAAAACCATCCACAAAGAAATGACATGGCTTAATTTTTTAAAAAAATTCCTTGATTGAACCATATCTTTGCTGATTTCTTAATAAAATATAAATCAAATAATAAATCAATTTCAGGAATTTTTTTGAAAAAAGGTGAAAATATTTAAAAAACCGTTCCACAACTATTTATTTATGGTAAACTTTGGATCTTCTAAAGTTGGGTTATATTTTTTCAAAAAGATTCTAGTTTTAAAAACAGATATTATTGCAAAAATGTGAGTTTTGTCCAAATAACACATGAACTCTTCTAAAAATGCATAATTTCGTTAAAGTAGTTTGGTCCATTTTGAACATGGTTGCTCTATTATTAAAATATTTGTTTTCATTTTTCTGTCCGACATATTTGAATTTTACCTCTTGTTAAGGAAAGACTTTCCTTGAAATAATATAATTTTCTATTACTTTGAACACTTTCAAATTTATATGAGCATACTGCATTTCCAATAGGAGTTGGATGGTTCTAAATAGCATGGACTTATGGTGAGAGTTAAAAATCCATAATATTGTTATCGATAAATATTATTTTGTGTAGTCATGCCTATGACTCTATTTGAACCAATAGCTTTAAAACTTTGACACTCTAGTAATAATTTGAATAAATCATTCACAAAGCATTACTCAATTGAATGATATTTGAGAAAAGGCCTCTCAGATCAATCAACAACACTACAAAGCTGAGAAAAGGTGTAGCACCATCGGTACCAAGCACTTAAAAATATAAATAGAGAAAGCTTCATTAAAATTATGTGTAACAGAGGAGAAAAGATGGTTACATGTTCAACCTAGGTTTCCCAGTTTAAGCATATGGACAGCAAAAGCTTAAAGTAATAATAAAAATGACTAAGAATACATATTTAATTTTAATTAACTCTACAATGAATAAAGATGTACCGTTATTTTATATAGTTGGTTGATCAACGTTAACGTCCCTAAAATCATGCATATATAGTCTCATTACTTTTGTCAATAAGAAGTTTATAATAATTTACAATATATGGCATGCATAGACTTTTTCTAGTAGTAATTATTGATTTCATCTAAACTGTAATAGTCGTAAAAAATTGAAAATAAACAATAAACAATATGTGAGCAATGTGTTTCTGATGCAGCAGCGGATTACTGAAATGGATGAATCTGTGAAAGTAGCAATCGATGGAATAGAAGATACCGAATGGCCCAAATCCGTTGATCGAAGATACCGGATTCTAGCTATCCCAAACACGTTGATCGTGCACGATACCGTGTTTAAAGATCTACGATTCTTTGACGTTGATCTAGCGCACTAGATTCTGTGAAGGCTTCAGCAATCGTTGATTCGAGCGCACTCGAATAACCGAAAGTGGAGATAGGAGATTACACTCAACTACCAATTTGAGAAAGAGGCACAAAGCACTCAAACAAAAGTTTTATTCAAAATCAACTAACTATTACAAATGACACCACCCCGCTATTTATAGAGGTTACAACTCAACACGACTCAACATATTACAACACCTAGGTCGGCACCGACCTAACACTTGCGACCTACGACCTAACTAAGGTCGTATGCGACCTAAAGAAACAACACAGCAATACAGCACGAAATATAGCTCATTACAACACATGATATCACATATTTACAACACATAGATCGGCCTCGACCTAAAATACAACTCACGCGACCTACGACTTAAAGAAAAATACAAACACACTAAAACACAGTATCAACGACATACGACCTAGTACATAACGACTTAACAACGTTACGCGAGATACGACCTAGATAACAAACGACTTATCTCTTTACAGCAACAGGAATCTTCATGCGACTTAATGTACTTCAACATCTCTGGAAAGCGACCTAACTTGAAACAGCATAAGCGACCTATCCACAAGCTTCAGCAGCGACTCAAGACTTCAAGGCGGCTTGAACTTCATCTACTTCATTCTGGGTTGTTGGTTAGGTCGTTCGTGACCTACTCTCGAGCGACCTAAGGCCTCGCGACCTAAGGACACACTTTCTTCACGTGACCTAACTAGGTCGTAGGTTGTTGAAGTTTGGTCGGAGCGACCTAACGACTTGTTTCTACTGCATAGCCTTGGTACCTCGCTAGGTCGTTCCATATAGGTCGTTCGCGACCTAAAATGCTGCGACTTACTGAACAATGCACTAAGTATCTGTTGCATCCCATCCTCCTTCTCGTTAGGTCGCTCGCGACCTAAGACTACGTTAGTTTGTACTTGCAAGCGGCCTTCACTAGGTCGGAACTCTTTACCTTGTGGCTCGTTAGGTTTTGAATGACTCAAGAATTGGATAGGTCGCTCGTGACCTATCACTTCACCATTCTGGGCTGCATCATCCTCCCCTGTTGGAAGAAATTCGTCCTCGAATTTAACAGTTCTTCGTCTTCGATACTCTGATTCTCGTGAAATGGAACCAAGTGTTTGATATTGTCAATATTAGCCATAGGACGATGATCCGGCAAGCTCATCTTACAATCATTCTCACAAATTGTCTTCATAATTTCCAAACGACTCATTCCTCCAGCATCTAGTTTATTGTATGTACCAACAAGAAATCGTTCAACCATCAAGTAGTTAGATTCGTTGCCACTTTGTGTCTTCATCAAATTCAATACAGAGTCCATATTTTCGTCTACCCATGATCTAGTATGTATAGGTAATGATTTACATGATCCTGACTTCGTCGCGGTCTCTTTTGAAACTTGATAACTCTGACTCTTCTGAACAAACATTTCAACCCCTTTTCTTATTGACGGTCCCAAACAAAACGTTGTAACCAAATGCATGGTATGATCACGTCCCTCGTGTCTTTCCACACGCACGTCTTTGTTAACTTTTATTTGCCAACTGCGATCAGGAGTATACAACTGTCTTCCTTTGAATAGTAACCCATCAGCCAATCTTCTCAACTCTACCTACTCTGTCGGACACATATGGTTACGTGGCATATACGGTACAATAGAACTTGACACTTGATTAACATGATGTATGTTTTCCCGTGGCAGTAATTCCTTGGACAACTTAGCAGGAATTGCCTCTTCACAATCATTCACCATTGACTTAACCTCCTCAGGAGTCTCGAGATCTCTACTGGTTCCATTTCCATTCAACATAAACTCTTCCGCTCTATCCTCCACTTCTTTAACAAACTCTTCTGTAGATAATAGACTAATCGAATCCACCTCCTTCATCAACAAATTACTCTCTTCAACTCCTGACTTATTTTCTTCACCCTCATCCAACTTTGCTGACTGTGAACTTTCAACCTTATGTTCATCAGATTTCGTTGGTTGAAAATCAACAACTTCATCTCCGTCAAACTTTGGTGATTGAAAACAATCGATTTCATCTTCCACATCAACAAATTCCTTTAAAGACAACAAAGTCTTTAGCTCCTCGATTTCCTCTAATTTATTTTCACTATGTTGACGCCTTTTAGGAACCAA
Organism: Allium fistulosum; assembly: GCA_030737815.1. Classification (NCBI taxonomy): domain Eukaryota; kingdom Viridiplantae; phylum Streptophyta; class Magnoliopsida; order Asparagales; family Amaryllidaceae; genus Allium; species Allium fistulosum. The sequence continues at coordinate 511,298,614 of CM060907.1, read as the reverse complement.
AATGATTCGTGTATCCTCGAACATAAAACTGTAACTGTTTGCGCGTCCATCATGTTGCACAGCTCTGTCGTATTGCCATGGTCTTCCCAACAGCAGATGGCATACATCCATGTCAACCACATCACACCAAATTTCGTCTTTGTATTTCTTCCGAATGGAAAAATTAACACAAGCTCTTCGATTAACCTTCACCTCCCCTCCTTTCCTCAACCAAGCTAATTTGTAGGGAGTTGGATGTTTCTCTGTTTTCAATGACAACTTCTTAACAGCTTCTGATGAAATGATATTATCACAGCTTCCTGCGTCAATCACAAATTTACAAACCTTCCCTAGAATAGTGCATGTTGACTGGAAAATATTGCTCCTCAACCAACTAGAATCATCTTCTTGTTTTGGTGTTAAACAAGATCTCCTCAACAACAAATTACAACCCTCATCTCCAGACAATAATTCTTCTTCTTCAACAGGTAAAGAATTGACACACTCTACTTCTGCATCTTCATGCTCAATCTCCGCAATCATTGCTCGCTTCTTGGGTTTTGTACATTCATTGCTTTTCTGGCCCAACTCTTGACAATTAAAGCATTTGAAATGACTATTGACCTTTGCTTTGTTGACTTCATTCACAATTGACTTATTGACGACTTTGGAAACATCCACACTGTTACTAACATCCTTGTTCTGATAGTTGGAATTCGTAAACACTCCGCCACCTCTTCTTCCTTGTTTCTCCTAAGCAAGTGCTTTCTGATGTGCTTCGGCGATAGATCTTGGATCAAACATATTCACCATGTCTTGAATCTGCGTTCGCAACCCGCCAACATACCTAGATGTTAGATGTTCCTCTGTTTCCATAATATCATTCCTCGCAATCAATTGGTAAAAATCATCTGCATACTCATTCACTGATCTTGCCCCTTGTCTTAGGTTCTACAAGCGCTAATACATAAGAGCTTGATAATTGTGCGGCAGGAATGTAGGTTTCATCAACTTTTTCATTTTCTCCCAAGTGACAATTTTAGATTTTCCCATTCTCTCCCGTGTAAGTTTAGTCTGCTGCCACCACGCCATAGCTCTCCCTCTTAATCTCGTAGCAACCAACTTCACTCTTCGATCCGCGGGAACTTCTTTGAAATCAAAAATTTCCTCAACATTTGAAACCCAATCCAGAAATTCCTCCGTTACCATTCCACCCTTGAATTCTGGAAGTTCAGTTTTCATCCTCGATTCCCATCGGCGATCATCTTCAACATCCCGATATGCATTTCATACTTGGTCTCGATCTCGATAATGTGCACTACATCTATCACCATCTTCATCAAAAATAGATGTACTTCGATAACGATCTCGACCACCCTCATTTCTATGATCCCGCATATCCCTTCTACTTTGTCTTTCATCATCACGGTATGGTTCATGTTCAAACTCACGTGGAGTTCTTCTCTCTTCATCTCTATACTCATGATGTTCTCTTCCCAATGAAACTGATGATTCTCTTCTTCCTCGGAAAGATTGTGGCGACACCCTCCTCGCTTCCGTAACCGATGGTGAAACTCTGTTTCCTCCATGGTTCGAGATTGGCGACCTTCTCCTTTGTCCTTGATTCATGTACATCATCAATTTTTCTAACCTCCCAATACCTTCATCCAACTTCTCATTGAATTTGTTGCTAATTCTTTGTTCCATCTGTTCGGCATCCTCTCGCTTATTCAAATCTTCAACATTTTGATGACGATTAGCTCTTTTCGGCGGCATGATTTGAAACTTCACAAACACTTCAATTCTCGGCTTGGACTTTCAAAATGATACCAAATGATGCACGGCCTTCAACTTCAAACTCTCGCCTTAACTTCAAAAGAATTGGCTCCAAGACTCGGCTTAGCTATGATTGGCTAAGTCTAGCTTTGATACCAAATGATGCAGCAGCGGACTACTGAAATGGATGAATCTGTGAAAGTAGCAATCGATGGAATAGAAGATACCGAATGGCCCAAATCCGTTGATCCAAGATACCGGATTCTAGCTATCCCAAACACGTTGATCGCGCACGATACCGTGTTTAAAGATCTACGATTCTTCGACGTTGATCTAGCGCACTAGATTCTGTGAAGGCTTCAGCAATCGTTGATTCGAGCGCACTCGAATAACCGAAAGTGGAGATAGGAGATTACACTCAACTACCAATTTGAGAAAGAGGCACAAAGCACTCAAACAAAAGTTTTATTCAAAATCAACTAACTATTACAAATGACACCACCCCGCTATTTATAGAGGTTACAACTCAACACGACTCAACATATTACAACACCTAGGTCGGCATCGACCTAACACTTGCGACCTACGACCTAACTAAGGTCGTCTGCGACCTAAAGAAACAACACAGCAATACAGCATGAAATATAGCACATTACAACACATGATATCACATATTTACAACACATAGATCGGCCTCGACCTAAAATACAACTCACGCGACCTACGACTTAAAGAAAAATACAAACACACTACAACACAGTATCAACGACATACGACCTAGTACATAACAACTTAACAACGTTACGCGAGTTACGACCTAGATAACAAACGACTTATCTCTTCACAGCAACAGGAATCTTCATGCGACTTAATGTACTTCAACATCTCTGGAAAGCGACCTAACTTGAAACAGCATAAGCGACCTATCCACAAGCTTCAGCAGCGACTCAAGACTTCAAGGCGGCTTGAATTTCATCTGCTTCATTCTGGGTTGTTGGTTAGGTCGTTCGCGACTCAAGGACACACTTTCTTCACTCGACCTAACTAGGTCGTAGGTTGTTGAAGTTTGGTCGGAGCGACCTAACGACTTGTTTCTACTGCATAGCCTTCGTACCTCGCTAGGTCGTTCCATATAGGTCGTTCGCGACCTAAAATGCTGCAACTTACTGAACAATGCACTAAGTATCTGTTGCATCCCATCCTCCTTCTCATTAGGTCGCTCGCGACCTAAGACTACGTTAGTTTGTACTTGCAAGCGGCCTTCACTAGGTCGGAACACTTTACCTTGTGGCTCGTTAGGTTGTGAACGACTCAAGAATTGGATAGGTCGCTCGCGACCTATCACTTCACCATTCTGGGCTGCATCATCCTCCCCCTGTTGGAAGAAATTCGTCCTCGAATTTAACAGTTCTTCGTCTTTGATACTCTGATCCTCGTGAAATGGAACCGAGTGTTTGATATTGTCAATATTAACCATAGGACGATGATCCGGCAAGCTCATCTTATAATCATTCTCACAAATTGTCTTCATAATTTCCAAACGACTCATTCCTCCAGCATCTATTTTATTGTATGTACCAACAAGAAATCGTTCAACCATCAAGTAGTTAGATTCGTTGCCACTTTATGTCTTCATCAAATTCAATACAGAGTCCATATTTTCGTCTACCCATGATCTAGTATGTATAGGTAATGATTTACATGATCCTGACTTCGTCGTGGTCTCTTTTGAAACTTGATAACTCTGACTCTTCTGAAAAAACATTTAAACCCCTTTTCTTATTGATGGTCCCAAACAAAACGTTGTAACCAACTGCATGGTATGATCACGTCCCTTATGTCTTTCCACACGCACGTCTTTGTTAACTTTTATTTGCCAACTGCGATCAAGAGTATACAACTGTCTTCCTTTGAATAGTAACCCATCAGCCAATCTTCTCATCTGTACCTGCTCTGTCGGACACATATGGTTACGTGGCATATACGGTACAATAGCACTTGACACTTGATTAACATGATGTATGTTTTCCCCTGGCAGTAATTCCTTGGACAACTCAGCAGGAATTGCCTCTTCACAATCACTCATCATTGACTTAACCTCCTCGGGAGTCTCGAGATCTCTACTGGTTCCATTTCCATTCATCATAAACTCTTCCGCTCTATCCTCCACTTATTTAACAAACTCTTCTGTAGATAATAGACTAATCGAATCCACCTCCTTCATCAACAAATTACCCTCTTCATCTCCTGACTTATTTTCTTCACCCTCATCCAACTTTGCTGACTGTGAACTTTCAACCTTATGTTCATCAGATTTCATTGGATGAAAATCAACAACTTCATCTCCGTCAAACTTTGGTGATTGAAAACAATCGATTTCATCTTCCACATCAACAAATTCCTTTATAGACAACAAAGTCTTTAGTTCCTCGATTTCCTCTAATTTATTTTCACTATGTTGACGCCTTCTAGGAACCAAAATGATTCGTGTATCCTCGAACATAAAACTGTAACTGTTTGCGCGTCCATCATGTTGCACAGCTCTGTCGTATTGCCATGGTCTTCCCAACAGCAGATGGCATACATCCATGTCAACCACATCACACCAAATTTCGTCTTTGTATTTCTTCCGAATGGAAAAATTAACACAAGCTCTTCGATTAACCTTCACCTCCCCTCCTTTCCTCAACCAAGCTAATTTGTAGGGAGTTGGATGTTTCTCTGTTTTCAATGACAACTTCTTAACAGCTTCTGATGAAATGATATTATCACAGCTTCCTGCGTCAATCACAAATTTACAAACCTTCCCTAGAATAGTGCATGTTGACTGGAAAATATTGCTACTCAACCAACTAGAATCATCTTCTTGTTTTGGTGTTAAACAAGATCTCCTCAACAACAAATTACAACCCTCATCTCCAGACAATAATTCTTCTTCTTCAACTGGTAACGAATTAACACACTCTACTTCTGCATCTTCATGCTCAATCTCCACAATCATTGCTTGCTTCTTTGGTTTTGTACATTCTTTGCTTTTCTGGCCCAACTCTTGACAATTAAAGCATTTGAAATGACTATTGACCTTTGCTTTGTTGACTTCATTCACAATTGACTTATTGACGACTTTGGAAACATCCGCACTGTTACTAACATCCTTGTTCTGATTGTTGGAATTCGCAAACACTCCACCACCTCTTCTTCCTTGTTTCTCCCAAGCAAGTGCTTTCTGATGTGCTTCGGCGACAGATCTTGGATCAAACATATTCGCCATGTCTTGAATCTGCGTTCGCAACCCGCCAACATACCTAGCTGTTAGCTGTTCCTTTGTTTCCATAATATCATTCCTCGCAATCAATTGGTAAAAATCATCTACATACTCATTCACTGATCTTGCCCATTGTCTTAGGTTCTACAAGCGCTGATACATAAGAGCTTGATAATTGTGCGGCAGGAATGTAGCTTTCATTAACTTTTTCATTTTCTCCCAAGTGACAATTTTAGATTTTCCCATTCTCTCCCATTTAAGTTTAGTCTGCTACCACCACGCCATAGCTCTCCCTCTTAATCTCGTAGCAACCAACTTCACTCTTCGATCCGCGGGAACTTCTTTGAAATCAAAAATTTCCTCAACATTTGAAACCCAATCCAGAAATTCCTCCGTTACCATTCCACCCTTGAATTCTGGAAGTTCAGTTTTCATCCCCGATTCCCATCGGCGATCATCTTCAACATCCCGATATGCATTCTGTACTTGGTCTCGATCTCGATAATGAGCACTACATCTATCACCATCTTCATCAAAAATAGATGTACTTCGATAACGATCTCGACCACCCACATTTCTATGATCCCGCATATCCCTTCAACTTTGTCTTTCAACATCACGGTATGGTTCATGTTCAAACTCACGTGGAGTTCTTCTCTCTTTATCTCTATACTCATGATGTTATTTTCCCAATGAAACTGATGATTCTCTTCTTCCTCGGAAAGATTGTGGCAACACCCTCCTCGCTTCCGTAACCGATGGTGAAACTCTGTTTCCTCCATGGTTCGAGATTGGCGACCTTCTCCTTTGTCCTTGATTCATGTCCATCATCAATTTTTCTAACCTCCCAATACCTTCATCCAACTTCTCATTGAATTTGTTGCTAATTCTTTGTTCCATCTGTTCGGCATCCTCTCGCTTATACAAGTCTTCAACATTTTGATGACGATTAGCTCTTCTCGGCGGCATGATTTGAAACTTCACAAACACTTCAATTCTTGGCTTGGACTTTCAAAATGATACCAAATGATGCACGGCCTTCAACTTCAAACTCTCGCCTTAACTTCAAAAGAATTGGCTCCAAGACTCGGCTTAGCTATGATTGGCTAAGTCTAGCTTTCGTACCAAATGATGCAGCGGCGGATTACTGAAATGGATGAATCTGTGAAAGTAGCAATGATGGAATAGAAGATACCGAATGGCCCAAATCCGTTGATCGAAGATACTGGATTCTAGCTATCCCAAACACGTTGATCGCGCACGATACCGTGTTTAAAGATCTACGATTCTTCGACGTTGATCTAGCGCACTAGATTCCGTGAATCAGCTTCAGCAATATTTGATTCGAGCGCACTCGAATAACCGAAAGTGGAGATAGGAGATTACACTCAACTACCAATTTGAGAAAGAGGTACAAAGCACTCAAACAAAAGTTTCGGTGATATCATTGTTGTATATCATTCTGGATATTGTATTCATTGGAGTTGTATATGATATCATTGTTTTTTTTCTTCCGCTGTGTTGTTATACTTAATGGTGTTATAAGCTTCGGTGAACCAGATTCGGTGTTTGAATCTGCCACATTTTGAGTACAAGTGAAGTACGGGTGCCGATTTTTGAAGGCCAAGTCAGGATCGCTACAAGTGGTATCAGAGCTAAGGTTAAACTTTAGCTATGGAGTATAACACAATAAGTAACTCATTAGAGATAGGGTGAAGTATACCCTAGAATGAGTAATATCTAAGATATCTGTCCGTATGCCTCAGTAAATTCTCTTGCTATCCACAGATAGTAAGTATGAGTGCAAGAAGAGGATGAGATAGGGGATAGGGGAATACGCCTATAAATGGTCAATACCCTGTAACAACGAGGAAACAACCTTTTCTCTATCAATTTCTTTTGTTCAGCATCTTTTCTCAATTCTTTGGTAGTTCCTGGTAGATCCAGGAAGAAGATTTGATACAATTGTATGGGACATAAACTCCAAATAAGTCAGAATTGTTTGTTTGGATGTATTGGTTGCTTTGTTTGCTATGGTTGATAGGTATACTTTAGTTTCTAAACTAAAGGTTTTGAAATTGTATCCATATATCTATCTATTTTTGTGTCCCAATATATTCTACGAATGGTTAGTTATCCCTTCTAACTGACCAATGCCACTGCATATTTCGTAGATCTGGATAACCCGAGTATTTTTGTGGAAAAAATTAAAAAGATTCGTTCTTGTATCTATTGTTGATATTCTGATTTGGTAAGCCAAATGCAAAATAAATATTCAGTTGATTTGATGAAACATTTTTCATCTAACTTTGTGTCTCCTTGGAAAATTTCGGGGACGAAATTCTTTTTAAGGGGGGAAGGTTGTAACGACCCCGGATTTTAATTAAATTTAAATTGATAATTAATTGAATTTTTGAATAAAATTGTATAATTAATTGTAAATTGAAGTGAGTTTCCTCGAACTCAAATGAAATAGATGTTAAATCATTTGAATTTAAATTGTATATATGTGAATATATATATATGGGTATATATGAGTAGATTTGAGTTTATATCTATATATACACATACATATTTGATTTGAATTTAAATCATAAATAAATGGTTCAAAATAAAAATACAAATTATATAAGGTAAAGTATATAAAATATAAAAGTAACCCATTAGCTAAAATCTAACAACAGAAAAAAATATAGAAATTATTTATATTATAAATTAATAAGACAAAAGAAAAATAAAATAAATACATAAATAAATTATAACAACATATTGAATATGGAAATACATTCAAAAATAATAAAAGAAAAATTAAAATAAATTAGAATCTCGCTTATATTACAAAGTGATAAAACAAAACCATATATATGCAAACATGAAAACAAGTAAACAAGAGCAAAGAAGATAAGTATAAAAGCTTGCAAAGGAAGCCACAACAATTATCTTCATATTTGTACAGCCGAAGGAAAAAATTTATAAGTTGTACAAGGTAATAAATGCATCCTCCAATTGAAAAATATCTCTATTCAAATTTTGTACAAAATATACACTGTTGTACAAACAAGTATTATCAAAATCTCAGTTAAACAATACATTACAACATCACCTTTAAACTTCTTTCCTATATATCAATTCGTCCATCAAGAGAACTGAATAAAATCTAAAGTAATATCATATTGTGTTCAAGAAAACATCAACTTACAACATCTCAGTAAAATATCAAAACACTCAGTGAAAACCTGAGATCAAGAAGAAGGCTTCCATAGCCAATTCAAACACGATTTTCGACTTTGCAAATTTAAAAAAAGGCTTCAACTTTCAAACTGAAAACTTCTGGAATCAAAATGTTAAGGTGAGTAACAACTAATGATTTCAAACTTGAATATATATGTTGCAATGGCTCTGTGTGTATAAGCTTGTATCAGTGTTTCTCTTCTTCTCTATTTGTTTTACAAAGTAACATACAACAAGAAAATTCCATTTCTTGTTTTCTAATCAACATCAGGTTTTGTTTTCAAAACGAAATAGTTGTGTTTAAGTATGTGTTATAATCTAAAAATGGTTTCATGAAGTATAAATGTATATAAAATGAAAGATCAAATTTTTACAGTGAAAACTTTGTTTTCTGGAAATTTCGAGTTTCATAAAACATTGATTCAAGAATATAACTTGAATCCTTATTGAAAGTTATGATTTTTAAGCATGGTATGATGATTTTTAGAGATAGGAGTTAGGAGCAGTTCGATGTTGAACGAAAAAGGGTTTTTGGGCAAGTTCAGGCGATCGGAGGAGAGATGATGGTCGGGCTTTTGCGTGAAGGTGAAGGAGCCTATGATGGTGATGGGAAAAATAGTGGGACGGTGGTCAGGTGATCGTGGTGGCGTCGGCGATCGTATGAAGTTTGTAACTCTAGTTTTAACTAGGCTTAGTATTTTGATCATCTCGACATCCCTGGTTGATCGAGTTCAACTAAACTGGAGGGGGTGGAAGCACAGACGTTGGTGATCGTGTGGTCGAAGTTTCGTGGTCGCTGGTGGCTAGAGATGGCGGGCCGAGGTAGTTTTGGTGCTACAGTTTGGGGTCGAGGATGTGGTGAGTTGTTCGATTTCAAGTTCATCGTAGTTTCGAGGTGTTGGGTGGTCAGAGGGCTCGAGTTGATCGTCGACAAGTTGTTGATGACGGCGAGATTGACTGGAGATAGTTGGAGCTCTGGTGCACGTGCACGACCTTAAGATGGCGTCAGGAAGTTGAAGGTGAGCGACTCGAGTTGATACTCGAGAAAGCGATGAATTTTCTCGGTTTGGAACGCAAGATTCTTGAGCTTGAAAACAACAGTTGTTAAGTTCAAAATTTTAAACAAATTTTAAGTTGAAAATTTTTGCATCGGGTTGATTTGGGGAAAAACTCGAAGTAAATAGGCAATCGACTCGGAGTGACACTCGGGGTTGACTCGGGTAACAGCATTTCCAGTTTCGAAAACTTCAACAATTTAAGCCAATTAAAATACTAAATCTATTCTTTTTAAAATGAAGATTGTTGCTTAATTGGAATGTGTAGATAAAGGTTTTGAAAGTAAAATATATTCAAAAAAATTAAGTTTAAGATGTTTTAAACTTATATTTTTAAAAGAGTTTATTTAAAAAAAACTTAATGGAAGTGATTAAGGAATTTATCAAACGTGTTTTAATTTGTTAACTTAAAAGTTAAGTTAATTTATATTGTTAATGATAATTTAATAATTAGAGATTAATTTATGGATAATTAAAGATTTGTTAATAGTAAATGAAGGTCATTAACTTGAGATTATTTAATAATTAATTAATGTAATTAGTTTTAATAATCAATTAAATTAATTAATTAAAGATAACCATTTATGAAATGGTTTAAGTGTAATTACTTAATGGAAGTTATTAAGGAATTAATTATTCAGTGTAATTAATTGAGTTTAATTGGATTGGTTCAAGTTAATTACTTAAGTTTAAATTAATCTAGAATAATCACTTGACGATTTGGAAAGCATAATTACTTAGAGAGGTAATTAATAGATGATTACTGGATGTAATTAATTGAATGATGATTAGTAACTTGAGTATAATTATTTGTTAGTAATTAAAGGATTAATTAATGAATGTGATTAATTAAGATTTATTAAATAATTAAAGATTAATTGATTCATTATATAAGTTGATTATTTAATAATTAAGGGTTAACTAATAAATGATGAAAGGGAAATTTATTCCAGATAATTTGTAATTAACTCATGATAATTAACCCGGATTAATGATTCGTTCCTAAGTAATACATCTGATTTAAATTAATCAATGGATTAATAAATTTTACTTGTGCATGTTTGGACTTGAATGAATGATTGAATTGTTGATATTCCCTGATCTGTGATGTTGTGTGATATATTCTGATTTGTGTGTGATCTGTACTGTAGTTATTTATCTGGGATGAATGTAAATTATTATCTGTGACTTATATATCTATGAATGAAAGATAAGCGTTATAGTTTATACCGTAAATTTCAACTGTTTTAATAACGTAATTAGTTGAAATTTTGTGAAATTTTAAACGATAAAATTTTGTAATAAAAATTTGATATTTGGAATGCGTTTAGTTAAACATAGCAACTGGTAAATTTTCGTCCGAAAAGATGGAAGTTTATTTCGCACGTAAATTTACTTCAATTTAATCAGTTAAAAAGCGATGAAAATAAATTGTTTCCGAAACCTAAATATTTTTACATAGAAAAATTCTAAACCATCTTCTGAGCAAGATGTCAGTTTGTTGTTTTTCCAAATTCGGACATCTTTGGCTCGGTCGATCTTATTTTTCAATGTTTTTCTTGCATTTTCCGCTAGTTGAAAAATTCGAATTTTTATAGTTCAATCGTACCACTGACATCCATATACCGTTTTGATCGTCTCGTCGTACTGATCTCTGCGGTATATTCACTTTTGTATTTCGGAGTCCGGTATGCGGTGCAGTCTATGGAACGCTCAACATATCGGTTCCGCATCAAAGTCTTTTGGATTTCTGGTGACTATTCGTTATCGGACTTGAAAACAAATAGCCTTTCATAATTACTGAATTCAGTGTTCTGCCCTTTACTATTCCCTATGTTCATTTTTCTCTTTGAATCAGGTGTTTTTTTTTGGAAAGCAAGAAAAAGAATTTAACAGAAACACAGCAAGCATCTTTCTTTCCCCTTCTATATTTTTCCTTTCTAAAGTTTGCTCTGCACGTCACTTTGACATTCCACATTCTTTTCCCACTACCTTCTCTTTCTCCAACTCACGTAAATGATCACCGACCTCCGCTCATTCCTCCATCACCGTGTCCACCTTTCTACCTCCACCTTCTCCCTTCACCAACGGCCACCCACCTACAGTCGAACAAACTCCAACAGTCTCCACTTCCCGACCCAAGTGTCGATCACCCAGCAAGGTCAGCCGAGCTCACCTCTTCAACCTATCCTTGCAACCGACCCCGCCGAGCACCGCATCTTCCCTTCCCACCCATCCCCTTGGGCATCAACTGCTCCTCCTTCCCTCGCCAAACACAAGCCTCCCATTTATCATCTCCAACCACACAGTCGTGCACGCAAGCACGACTTCAGCAAATAATAGCAGCCGCTTCCAAACTCCGCAGCCTCAACCATCTCAACCCCTCCTCGACTATCACCAGTGAATCGACCCCATCTACTTTCTTCGTCCAGACCGTGCCACTCCTCACCATGCAACCCATCTTGCCGAGATCTCCAGCGTCCTTTTCTTTTCTTTGCAGGTAGTATTAGCTCGGTTATATTTACAGTAAGATATCTACTTGTAATTTATATACAGTGTGTAATATTTTAAGATCTGTTATTTATATATATATTGGTAGTATATAGGTTATAGGCTGTTAGATATTAAGAGTCTATATATATGTGTTATAATATTATTTACTTGTAAAGCTTATATGAATATGTTGCATTGACTTTAAATAGATAAGTATATATTCTTTGGGTTATGGTGTAAACAGATAGTTTTTTTTTATACTGGTTTATTACTTTGTGGTCTATGTATATATATAAGGTTTAGTCTGTCAATATGATATGTATATGATGTTTGTAAGTTTTATTCAACGTTTTTTTTAGCTTTTAGAAAACATACCAGTTTTATATAAACATTCCTTTTAAGATGAGCAGTTTTTAAAAAAAAAGTGAATTGCATACAATATGGGTAGCTTATTTTGGTCTCTTCGATTCTATATATCTTCACAGTACTATATTTGTGGTTAGTTGAATATATATAATTAAGTTATATTCATTAGTATATTGGTCATTTTATATAAGTTCTTAAGTTTGTAGGTAGGTTATGTATAAACTTATGTAAGGGGTTATCTTATATTATGCACATCTAATGATGTTGCCTCTGTAGTAGTTGTTCAGAATACTGCAAAGCATATGGTTGCACAGATTCATTATTTGGTTTATTACATATAGCAGCTAGTTATATTGTACATATAGTTTAATAAAGTAATTTATAATTGGAAGTTTAGTTATGTCTGCATATGTCCTCATAGATATAAGCATTGTAGAATTTGGTTTTAAAATAGTAGTTTATTGATTCTTTCTTTATAAGGGTATGTGTATATAAAATTGATTTTTGTATCCATGCGTTTCGAATCAAGTAATGATTTTGGGTAATGAAAATGCATATAGTCTTTTTTGTGTCTTATTTTAATATAGGTACAAGGATTTCATTTGGACGCTGATTTTAGATTATAATGTATAAAGTTTCATTTTAAACTTGTATTTACAAACCGATTTTGAGAAAATGTTATAATTTAATATATGTGTATCTTGTCCAGCTTTGTAAAGCTAGTTTTTATTCGTCTTCCTTATTCCTATTTATCAGCTTGTCTATCCAATTCATGCCAACCTACCTTTGCTTTGGGATTCGTGCTTGCTATTCGTAGCTTGTTCTGTTGTCAAACTGCTCTAGCCTCGTAAGGTGAGCACTCACTCACGATTAACGTTCTTTTATTTATTAAATTTGATTTCAATTGAAACGACAATTGAAATATGCTGTTGTTAGTTAATTACACCGTTATATATGCTATTATCTGTATCAGTTCACCTGTGACATCTGACACCATTATCTGTTAATTATTTATGCGATGATAATACAGTTTAACTGATAATTGATTGATTGTTGATGTTTATATTGGACGTTAAATTGTTAAGGTTAAAATGATAAATAGTATGCAATTGAACTTGATATAGGATAGTTAAATGTTAAATTTGATTTAAATGACATTTGTATAATATGACCCCTTTAACTGTTAAATTTATTGACACGTAGGATTTGTTTAATTACACCTTGAACCACTGAATGTATGTTGTTAAATTGATGATGTATGAAATTGTAAATAGATGACAAGTGAAGAACTGTAATGTAATAATCTTTAATCTACATGAAATGATAGTGTAGATTCTAGAAATAATTATATTAATTCGCACAAATAACAATGTGAATTAATACGATTATTTCGGGATTATTTGAATTGATTATTGGATTGTTATTGATTGTTGTTATTGCTTGTTTATTTACTTTGACACCATCCCAGTTATCACACTGCAAGTTCCCTTTGCTATGTTTTGATTTTGAATTGGAATTGGAATCGGGTTGAAATGATAAATACCCAAATTGAACTTTGAACTAGGATAGAAAATTAAATAAAACCTGATTGGTCAATAATTTGATTTAAAAATAAAACGAAGATTTTATTTGAATAAATAATATGGTTTTGAAATGAAGTGAAATTTGAATTTTTGATGAAAGAAAAATGTTAATATTTAATAATCTGAAACACAATATTAACAATGTAATTGATGAAAGAATGTTGTTTAATTTGAGAAATGATATAATTAAGTTTGAAATTATTAAACTTTGAAATGATTTAATAATTAAGTTTGAAATTATAATTAAGTTTGAAATTATTAAACTTTGAAATTATTTAATAATTAAGTTTTGAATTATATAATAATTAAATAAGATTGAATTATTTAATGATTAAATTGAATTGGATTCTTTAATAAGAGAAATTGAACTTTTGAATAAGTGAATTTTACTTCGTAAATAATTGAAATTGAGTTTCTTTATTAATTAAGTTTTGGAAAATTATTTAAGTAAGTAAATAAGTGAGATTGAATTTCTTTAACAAGAAATAAAATGTGATTTATTGAAATTAATGTAAGACTTGAAATTTAAAGAATTTGGTTTGATGAATTTAATTTAATCAAATTTGTAAGTTTTGATATAATGAAGTTGAATTTAAATAATGGGTTTAATGAATTGGAAATTTAATAGAAATTGTTTTGAATGGAAAATTTACTTAATGAATATTGAATGAAATCGATAAATGAATTTAAATTTGATTTGAATGTTAAATTAAATTACATTAAATGTTTTCGAAATGAAACTTATATACGAACTTGAATCAATATTTGAATGGTTTTAAATAAAGATTGAAATTGAATTATAAGATTTTGAAATGATAATTTGGAAGTTTTGAAACGTAAATTATTGGAAATTGGTTTTGAAAGACAAATGAAATGTTGATTTACAAATTCTATTTGAAATTGAAATTGATTTGGTTTTGAAATAAACAAACGACCAATCGGTGTAATAATTACGAAAGTTATTAAAGAGACCGGAATCGGTTATGGATATACTCTCTATCTAAACCAAAAACCACTTTAATAACTATATGCGGAGTGATGATCCAGAATGAAGTGGTTGGAATGATGTACGTGATGATTGAAGAAAGAGAACGATGATGGATAGCCTTGACACTTGTGTCAAATTGGAAATGACTAAAACTGGAGCCGTGCCGGGCCAATGGAGGTCAGCTACCTCAAGTGAACACACTTCTTCGAACTACTCATTACTTGTTGTCGATTGGTGCACCCTTGATTTTTGGGAGTGTTGTTTCATGGTGTTGCGGTCGCTGCGGCGATGCGTTCTCACCAGTCCGGATCAGGCAAACGGTAGTATCACTACCTTGGGTATTGCCTCATGTGCCTTGTCATACTTGTATTCCCTATTCGCGACCACTACGAATTTGTTTTGTACCTTTAGTATATGGATTGCACTCTGGTGACTTCCGGATTTGGGGAAACTATGGTCTTGTATATGCTTTTGGGAATAAAAATGTGTTAAGGGTGGAATGGGCCATGACTTAACACTATTTTGATATCTTTATATTACTGATAGACATTATCTACTTATCGTACACTACTACATAGTAGATAGTTTAACGGATCCTTAAAGGATGGTTATTCCAAACATCCTTTGAGTTACTTGTATTTCAATTGCTATTTCACTTGAGTTGGATTTATTTATATAAGAATGTTAATCCTGACTCGAGTGTCTTGTGTTTTGCTTTACGCTCGGGTCAGACTGAGTGTACCAGTATTCGAGACTCACCTTTGAAGTTGGAGCTTTGCTTGAAGATCCAGCCATCTATTCTGCTTTCAGTATTCGATGATTCCAGTGATGTATTCTGATTTGTATCTGATGTATCGTATTACTCTTCTGTTGTAAACTCTGATGTATTTTATATATTCATATAGTAGCTTCATGAACTACTATCTCTTTTACTTCCGCTGCATTTATTACTCTGTGTCTGTGATCTGTGATTATTTATTTACTATATATGTTCAGTTTTGCCAAATTTAAATTAACAACGCGGTATTTTGAGCAATTCAATTCCGGCATGAGTGTCTACCTATACACTTATAATGGATGCGAATGGTCCAAAATAGCGGGTCGTTACAGTTGGTATCAGAGCTTTGGTAGCTCTAGGCAAAACTTAACATATAGGGTAAATGTATTTACAGAATCACTCCCATTCGAGTTTCAATCTCTTCCTTTTGATTCGATTCCTTTGAATTTTGGAACGTTCCCTGCAGTTCCAAATTTCATTCGTGTCCCTCACTATTCAACTTCTTTCAATTCTGGAGCATCACATAACTCCACTTCGAATGACCCTTAAAATGAATCGGCGGTCTCGCCAAACTTCGAATGATTTGTAAAGGGGTGAAACTCCTTTACAATAGGCATTGATTTACCGGAAATTTCTGTATCCTCGGTTTACGATGCTATCTATCTCCTGCTATACCTGAATTCTATTTCTTGAGATCGAATGTCGATTTACCTCGAAATTCTACACCGATCTTATTCTTGAAGTCACGGCCGACCCGGTTAAGGTTGCCCGCAATTTAATAAACTTATTCATCTTCCTATTTTGATTATTTAATCATCTTGACTTTGTTTCAATCTATCTTCGAATTTAAAATTCTCTTTGATTTGAGTCTATCAAAAATTTGAATCTCTATCCTTACTTAAAAATCCATTATTGTATCGGTAAGTGAGGAAGTGTATTTGAAATAAATTTTAAAATGATTTATATTGTGTTGTTTGAGTTGTTGATGTTGATCTGGGTTTTCGATCGATTCGTCTGATCAACGCTATCGATTGGATTTCCAAAACACTTGAGCAGAGCAAACTGACACAATATCGTTTTCAAATATGATAAACAAAATAGTTTTGTATGATTATATTATGAAACTAAATTGTTAATAAATTTGTTGTCTGAAATAATAATATTTGATTTTCATTTATTGTTTTGTAAACCATTGACTATTGCATAATATAAATAAATGAATTTATAAACTTGGTTATAAATTGATTGGAATTTGAAATGAATTTAATTCAGAAATTTGAGAATTTATTAGCTTCCGGTGATTTCGAACTTTGGTTTTTTTTTTAAATTTTAAGGTATATATTATTGAAAGTATTTTCGAATAGAAATCGTTTTCAAAGAATTTTTAAAATGTTGAAATTAGTGCTCTTCTCTTCGTCGCTGGAAAATAATTTCGATGATGGCGGCCGCATCATCGACATTCATTTTCGAGTTTCGAAGTGGAGATACTATTCTGTAGCTTTGCTATGGTTTTGTTTTGAAAAATATTTTGATTTGAATTTCTTCGATATAATTTGATTTATATATATATATAGGTATCTTATTTTAAAATTTAATTTGATTTGACATAAATATATTATATATATCTCTAAATTGTTTAAAGTAAATCGGAAATTAAATTCTTAAATTTTGTTAAAGGATGATTTTAATTTTAAATAAAACCAAAATTTGGAATAAATATTTAAACTTGAATAATTGAATTGGGAAAATTTTATTTGTATATTGTTCAACTGCATTCTAATACAACTTACCTAAATCATTCAGAAGTTGAATGTGTAATTGGATAATATATAAGATAAATTGAATTTATAAATAAAATTTGAGTGTTTATAATAAATGTTATACACTAAATTTTGATTATAAAGATGTTAATAGAGTTAGATAGGATAATAAGTAAACTCAGTTAATAATAAAATAAATTTGTTTTGGAAGAATTAATAAATTTGTTTTGAAAGAATTAATAAATTGAAATTTGATCAACATATGAAAATACCTTGAATTTAAAAGAAATTAATAGATATAAATTAATTTAAATCGAAACTTTTATGTTTTAAATTAATTTATATGGGTTAAATATATGTGAGTAGATATATTAAGTAGAATAAATTTAACAGTAATTTGGAATAAAGAAGAATTTAAAATTGCTGAAAAAATATGATTATAATAAAAGACTATTCAAATTTATGGTTTTAGAAATTGTAAATCGAAGATAATTGGATAATAAGATAATGAAATTAGAAATAGTTGAGATTGATTTTAGTGAAATCAAATGGATTAAATCAATTATTGAATATCAATTAATTTAAATTTGAATTTATATGGTTTAAATTAATTGTTATTTTGTATTTCAAATCTGTTTTCTTTCTGGTTGTTTCTATTCTCCTACCTCGATCCTTTTCGGGGACGAAAAGTTTTGAGTGGGGGAGAGTGTAACGACCCGTAAATTTCAACTGTTTTAATAACGTAATTAGTTGAAATTTTGTGAAATTTTAAACGATAAAATTTTGAAATAAAAATTTGATATTTGGAATGCGTTTAGTTAAACATAGCAATTGGTAAATTTTCGTCCAAAAAGATGGAAGATTATTTCGCACGTAAATTTACTTCAATTTAATCAGTTAAAAAGCGATGAAAATAAAATATTTCCGAAACCTAAATATTTTTACATAGAAAAATTCTAAAACATCTTCTGAGCAAGATGTCAGTTTGTCGTTTTTCCAAATTCGGACATCTTTGGCTCGGTCGATCTTATTTTTCAGTGTTTTTCTTGCATTTTCCGCTAGTTGAAAAATTCAAATTTTTATAGTTCAATCGTACCACTGACATCCATATACCATTTTGATCGTCTCATCATACTGATCTCTGCGGTATATTCACTTTTGTATTTCGGAGTCCGGTATGCGGTGCAGTCTATGGAACGCTCAACATATCGGTTCCGCATCAAAGTCTTTTGGATTTCTGGTGACTATTCGTTATCGGACTTGAAAACAAATAGCCTTTCATAATTACTGAATTCAGGGTTCTGCCCTTTACTATTCCCTATGTTCATTTTTCTCTTTGAATCAGGTGTTTTTTTTTGGAAAGCAAGAAAAAGAATTTACAGAAACACAGCAAGCATCTTTCTTTCCCCTTCTATATTTTTCCTTTCTAAAGTTTGCTCTGCACGTCACTTTGACATTCCACATTCTTTTTCCACTACCTTCTCTTTCTCCAACTCACGTAAATGATCACCGACCTCCGCTCATTCCTCCATCACCGTGTCCACCTTTCTACCTCCACCTTCTCCCTTCACCAACAGCCACCCACCTACAGTCGAACAAACTCCAACAGTCTCCACTTCCCGACCCAAGTGCCGATCACCCAGCAAGGTCAGCCGAGCCCACCTCTTCAACCTGTCCTTGCAACCGACCCCGCCGAGCACCGCATCTTCCCTTCCCACCCATCCCCTTCGGCATCAACTGCACCTCCTTCCCTCGCCAAACACAAGCCTCCCATTGATCATCTCCGACCACACAGTCGTGCACGCAAGCACGACTTCAGCAAATAATAGCAGCCGCTTCCAAACTCCGCAGCCTCAACCATCTCAACCCCTCCTCGACTACCACCAGTGAATCGACCCCATCTACTTGCTTCGTCCAGACCGTGCCACTCCTCACCATGCAACCCATCTTGCCGAGATCTCTAGCGTCCTTTTCTTTTCTTTGCAGGTAGTATTAGCTCGGTTATATTTACAGTAAGATATCTACTTGTAATTTATATACAGTGTGTAATATTTTAAGATCTGTTATTTATATATATATATTGGTAGTATATAGGTTATAGGCTGTTAGATATTAAGAGTCTATATATATGTGTTATAATATTATTTACTTGTAAAGCTTATATGAATATGTTGCATTGACTTTAAATAGATAAGTATATATGCTTTGGGTTATGGTGTAAACAGATAGTTTTTTTTTATACTGGTTTATTACTTTGTGGTCTATGTATATATATAAGGTTTAGTCTGTCAATATGATATGTATATGATGTTTGTAAGTTTTATTCAACGTTTTTTTTAGCTTTTAGAAAACATACCAGTTTTATATAAACGTTCCTTTTAAGATGAGCAGTTTTTTTAAAAAAAAAAGTGAATTGCATACAATATGGGTAGCTTATTTTGGTCTCTTCGATTCTATATATCTTCACAGTACTATATTTGTGGTTAGTTGAATATATATAATTAAGTTATATTCATTAGTATATTGGTCATTTTATATAAGTTCTTAAGTTTGTAGGTAGGTTATGTATAAACTTATGTAAGGGGTTATCTTATATTATGCACATCTAATGATGTTGCCTCTGTAGCAGTTGTTCAGAATACTGCAAAGCATATGGTTGCACAGATTCATTATTTGGTGTATTACATATAGCAGCTAGTTATATTGTACATATAGTTTAATAAAGTAATTTATAATTGGAAGTTTAGTTATGTCTGCATATGTCCTCATAGATATAAGCATTGTAGAATTTGGTTTTAAAATAGTAGTTTATTGATTCTTTCTTTATAAGGGTATGTGTATATAAAATTGATTTTTGTATCCATGCGTTTCGAATCAAGTAATGATTTTGGGTAATGAAAATGCATATAGTCTTTTTTGTGTCTTATTTTAATATAGGTACAAGGATTTCATTTGGACGCTGATTTTAATTTATAATGTATAAAGTTTCATTTTAAACTTGTGTTTACAAACCGATTTTGAGAAAATGTTATAATTTAATATATGTGTATCTTGTCCAGCTTTGTAAAGCTAGTTTTGATTCGTCTTCCTTATTCCTATTTATTAGCTTGTCTATCCAATTCATGCCAACCTACCTTTGCTTTGGGATTCGTGCTTGCTATTCGTAGCTTGTTCTGTTGTCAAACTGCTCTAGCATCGAAAGGTGAGCACTCACTCACGATTAACGTTCTTTTATTTATTAAATTTGATTTCAATTGAAACGACAATTGAAATATGCTGCTGTTAGTTAATTACACCGTTATATATGCTATTATCTGTATAAGTTCACCTGTAACATCTGACACCATTATCTGTTAATTATTTATGCGATGATAATAAAGTTTAACTGATAATTGATTGATTGTTGATGTTTATATTGGACGTTAAATTGTTAAGGTTAAAATGATAAATAGTATGCAATTGAACTTGATATAGGATAGTTAAATGTTAAATTTGATTTAAATGACATTTGTATAATATGACCCCTTTAACTGTTAAATTTATTGACACATAGGATTTGTTTAATTACACCTTGAACCACTGAATGTATGTTGTTAAATTGATGATGTATGAAATTGTAAATAGATGACAAGTGAAGAACTGTAATGTAATAATCTTTAATCTACATGAAATGATAGTGTAGATTCTAGAAATAATTATATTAATTCGCACAAATAACAATGTGAATTAATACGATTATTTCAGGATTATTTGAATTGATTATTGGATTGTTATTGATTGTTGTTATTGCTTGTTTATTTACTTTGACACCATCCCAGTTATCACACTGCAAGTTCCCTTTGCTATGTTTTGATTTTGAATTGGAATTGGAATCGGGTTGAAATGATAAATACCCAAATTGAACTTTGACCTAGGATAGAAAATTAAATAAAACCCGATTGGTCAATAATTTGATTTAAAAATAAAATGAAGATTTTATTTGAATAAATAATATGGTTTTGAAATGAAGTGAAATTTGAATTTTTAATGAAAGAAAAATGTTAATATTTAATAATCTGAAACACAATATTAACAATGTAATTGATGAAAGAATGCTGTTTAATTTGAGAAATGATATAATTAAGTTTGAAATTATTAAACTTTGAAATGATTTAATAATTAAGTTTGAAATTATAATTAAGTTTGAAATTATTAAACTTTGAAATTATTTAATAATTAAGTTTTGAATTATATAATAATTAAATAAGATTGAATTATTTAATGATTAAATTGAATTGGATTCTTTAATAAGAGAAATTGAACTTTTGAATAAGTGAATTTTACTTCGTAAATAATTGAAATTGAGTTTCTTTATTAATTAAGTTTTGGAAAATTATTTAAGTAAGTAAATAAGTGAGATTGAATTTCTTTAACAAGAAATAAAATGTGATTTATTGAAATTAATGTAAGACTTGAAATTTAAAGAATTTGGTTTGATGAATTTAATTTAATCAAATTTGTAAGTTTTGATATAATGAAGTTGAATTTAAATAATGGGTTTAATGAATTGGAAATTTAATAGAAATTGTTTTGAATGGAAAATTTACTTAATGAATATTGAATGAAATCGATAAATGAATTTAAATTTGATTTGAATGTTAAATTAAATTAATTTAAATGTTTTCGAAATGAAACTTATATACGAACTTGAATCAATATTTGAATGGTTTTAAATAAAGATTGAAATTGAATTATAAGATTTTGAAATGATAATTTGGAAGTTTTGAAACGTAAATTATTGGAAATTGGTTTTGAAAGACAAATGAAATGTTGATTTACGAATTCTATTTGAAATTGAAATTGATTTGGTTTTGAAATATACAAACGACCAATCGGTGTAATAATTACGAAAGTTATTAAAGAGACCGAAATCGGTTATGGATATACTCTCTATCTAAACCAAAAACCACTTTAATAACTATACGCGGAGTGATGATCCAGAATGAAGTGGTTGGAATGATGTACGTGATGATTGAAGAAAGAGAACGATGATGGATAGCCTTGACACTTGTGTCAAATTGGAAATGACTAAAACAGGAGCCGTGCCGGGCCAATGGAGGTCAACTACCTCAAGTGAACACACTTCTTCGAACTACTCATTACTTGTTGTCGATTGGTGCACCCTTGATTTTTGGGAGTGTTGTTTCATGGTGTTGCGGTCGCTGTGGCGATGCGTTCTCACCAGTCCGGATCAGGCAAACGGTAGTATCACTACCTTGGGTATTGCCTCATGTGCCTTGTCATACTTGTATTCCCTATTCGCGACCAATACGAATTTGTTTTGTACCTTTAGTATATGGATTGCCCTCTGGTGACTTCCGGTTTTGGGGAAACTACGGTCTTGTATATGCTTTTGGGAATAAAAATGTGTTAAGGGTGGAATGGGCCATGACTTAACACTATTTTGATATCTTTATATTACTGATAGACATTATCTACTTATCGTACACTACTACATAGTAGATAGTTTAACGGATCCTTAAAGGATGGTTATTCCAAACATCCTTTGAGTTACTTGTATTTCAATTGCTATTTCACTTGAGTTGGATTTATTTATATAAGAATGTTAATCCTGACTCGAGTGTCTTGTGTTTTGCTTTACGCTCGGGTCAGACTGAGTGTACCAGTATTCGAGACTCACCTTTGAAGTTGGAGCTTTGCTTGAAAATCCAGCCATCTATTCTGCTTTCAGTATTCGATGATTCCAGTGATGTATTCTGATTTGTATCTGATGTATCGTATTACTCTTCTGTTGTAAACTCTGATGTATTTTATATATTCATATAGTAGCTTCATTAACTACTATATCTTTTACTTCCGCTGCATTTATTACTCTTTGTCTGTGATCTGTGATTATTTATTTACTGTATATGTTCAGTTTTGCCAAATTTAAATTAACAACGCGGTATTTTGAGCAATTCAATTCCGGTATGAGTGTCTACCTATACACTTATAATGGATGCGAATGGTCCAAAATGGCGGGTCGTTACAACATCTGATTTAAATTAATCAATGGATTAATAAATTTTACTTGTGAATGTTTGGACTTGAATGAATGATTGAATTGTTGATATTCCCTGATCTGTGATGTTGTGTGATATATTCTGATTTGTGTGTGATCTGTACTGTAGTTATTTATCTGGGATGAATGTAAATTATTATCTGTGACTCATATATCTATGAATGAAAGATAAGCGTTATAGTTTATACCGCTTATCAACTATATTTCTGTATTTTGATCTGTGATGATTTATTGATGTTGCACCACTGTGTGAAACCCCTAGGCTACACCATACACACACAAATATGGATTTCACGAGAAAATCGGTTAAGTCACAGATTTTTTGACAATTGTAAAGATTGAATTCATGAATCCAAAATAGTTTTTGGAATTGGAATTGAAAGTTTTGAAAATGAGTTTTTTTAAAATGAAAGTTATTTTTAAATAACTTAATGAAATTTGAAATTAAATAATTTGAATTAAATTTGAATTCAATAATTGAAATTGAATTCGATGATTTTGGAACTATGGTCTAAAAGATTGTACAAGTTGTAAAAGGTGTTCATATGGGGTTTTAACCATTTAAAAGTGTGGTTTTGGAAATCTAAATTTAAATCCAAGTTTTATACTTGAATGGCTTGAACCTATGAAATTGTAATTAGAATTTCCAAACCGAAAACTATTTGTTTTCAAATAATAAAAGCTTTTATATAAGAAATGAAATTCCAATTTAAATTAGAGGAATTTCAAGTTTGAATTGAAAATGGTTTTCCGAGTTATGAATAAATCTTTGTGAAAGATTGTTGAACTTTGTTTCGAAATTGGAAAGGTGTATCTTTTGTATAATGGGTCGAAATGGAATTGTTTTGAAAGCTATCAATTAAATCTTTGTTTTAAAGATTGGACGAGTTAATCCAAATTGAAATGGAAATCGATTTGGAAACCCGTGAATTAATCTTTGTGAAACTGGGTGAACTTTGTGAATTGAATCTGTTTATTTTTAACAGAATTAAAATGGTGATTTGTTTAAACCATTTGAAAGAAAGTTTTGGATAATAAATTGTGACTAAATTGGAATCCCATTATCCATATGTTTTAAATATTGCGCTCATTATTCGGTTTAGTCGGGAGAGGACTTTGTGTCATATAACCCATTCCGAATAATGATACGTCGTATATGGATGGCATTTGAAGACCGATGGTGAAGACCGGGTATTTGTGAGAACGATAGGATGAGCTATCGATTGTCTTTGCACTAAGTCGCGCCGGTATAGAGATTTCCTAAGTGATGGGAAATTCGATCGGGATTGTGAATACCCGGATTGCAAGGGCTTCTTTGGAAGTGCCTTCGGTTCTGTTCGAACCCGGAACTGACTTGTATGGTTGTATGTCTGACACTACACTTTGAGATATAAAGCTGATTTCTTTCAAATACATTTCTGTTTGGTGGCGGAGAATTTATTCTCTTAGCATAACACACTTCTCTGAGACGTACGAGCTCAGAGGTTATGTAGTTGAAGGTTATCAGTGATATACTCCCAATTTGGTAGTGTGGCATGCTAAGTGTTGCTGGGTGTTGCTGATCATTTGTTGATCAAAGCATGGCTTTCGTGTAAAGCGTAGCTTTGTGGACGAGACTGCATCAGGACCTCACAAACCGGTAATGGTCGAAACAAGAAAGATGCGGCAAGGTTTCAGGGGTAGCTCCTCTAGGGTATGTCATTTCCTTCTGGAAAAAGGTGATATTATGGTATGGAGCCCAGATATTTACTTGTGTGGTTGCTACAATCTCATTTACTGTGTGATTGTTGCATTGTGATCGAGGTACCTCGGATAAAGGTCCCAAAGGACTGGGTGGTGGCATACTCGAGTAGTAGTTTCCTAGTTATAGAGGTAACCCGGCCTTGTGTTGGCAGAGATCCGGGTAGGTTCTCGGGACGTCCCTCTAGAGGCGTTTCCATGTGGCATAGGAAGTTCCTTAGCCTGACCATTTGTTGGAAAATCCAAAGAAACAATACGAGCCCTTTACGATTGCAATTTGTATAACCTGTCTCCTCAGGCGGCAGCTATAGCAAGCATAATATAATGGTACCTTTGCTGGCTAAGATTAATATTATATTTTTGAAATGTTTTTCCACTATGCACTATTAATAATATCAAAAGGATTTTGCATAGTAAGCATGTTTGACTATCATAAGAAGAAATCTCCTCCAAGTCTGCGATTGCATTGTGTGTGTGGTGGGAGGTCTTATGGTAGTTTCATTTTCCAGAAAGCATTGCGGATTTCAATGTTTAAAATTCTTTTCTGGTTTGTTTTAAAGATAAACTATTTTTGTTACTCATACCAGTCCCACGACTGACTCGGAGTTTATTGTTCCCTTCCTAAACTCTGGGTGCCCACAATTTTCCACACGGGCAGTCTAGAGTTGGGTTTTTCAGATTGTGAGGTTTAGTAGATTATCGGGAGCTAGTTAAGTTCTTGGAGTTCACGGACGACTGCACTTGCTTATCTTTGTGGTTTGAGCTTGATGTTGGAGTTATTGGACTCATTCTCTTTGTTAGATCTCTTGGAGTATCACTTCTATTTTCTACTGTAGCATTATTATTTGTCTCTGATATTCTTGTATCATATAGATATCATTGTTGTATATCATTCTGGATATTGTATTCATTGGAGTTGTATATGATATCATTCTTTTTTTTCTTCCGCTGTGTTGTTATACTTAATGGTGTTATAAGCTCCGGTGAACCAGATTCGGTGTTTGAATCTGCGGCATTTTGAGTACAAGTGAAGTACGGGTGCCGATTTTCGAAGGCCAAGTCAGGATCGCTACAGTATGTGTTGATTATTATTTCAAAATGGTTTTGAAATTAAACTAGGCAATTGAATTCTGGGAATTCTATTTAAAATAAAAATGTGAAAGTTAGGATGAATCAACTATTGAACTTATAAGAGAAGTTGATATTAATAAGAAAGAAGAATGAAATTTTAATCCTGAAGTTAAAATTTAATTTGAGTATATGGGGTGAAAAAAATATAATTGAATCTAACTCAGGATAAGATAAATAAAATTAATCTGTATAAAGTTGTAATGTAAAATGATTGTAATTGTGGGTTATAATTGTGAAATGAAATTTATACCCATAAGCTATTAAGTGATATATATATATATATAATCTGGAATTGTGATTGTAAGATGAAAATGACTCAAATGAGCCATATAGGGTTTTTAATAAATAAGTTGGTGAACTTATGAATAGAGAAATGGATTGTAAAACCAGAATAAAATGGTTGATATTTTATGGGAAATCCAAATTTAAATACTAAATGAAATGTAAAGTGAGATAAGGCATAGTGAAATATGAAATGTGGATGGACTTAGGTTAATAAATAACTGTTGAAGCTTATATATTGAGAAGTAAAATTTAGTCGAGTTTGGGTTGAATTGAACTAAAATCAAAAATTCAGTTGTGTTATAAATAATATTGAATGGAATTAAATTCCTATTTAAGTTAGTAAAGGAAGTGATATGAATTTAAGTTGGTCAAATGAAGTTAGTTGAACTTGAATTAAATCGGTAAAAGATTAAATGAAAGAAATTTTAATTAAGTTGGAAATGATATTGAAATTAAAGTCAAATGTTGATTTAAGATTGGAATTGAACTAAATAGATAACTAACTAGTTAATGAAATCTGAAATGTAACCTAGTGTGGTTAAATAAAAGTTGAATTACGAGTTAATGGTGGAGTTTGGAATTAAAGCTTGAGTTATATATAGAATTATTCACATATTGTAAATAAATTAAATATGATGGAAATATTTACGAATGAAACGAAGTTGGATTAAAATAGAAATGGTTTGTGTTGCAAATAAATCCAGTTTGGGTATAGGATAATTGAAAATGGCCATGTTATTAATAAAATAAATTCAGGAATGAATTGAGAAGGTGAATAAAAATTAAAATGGATTGAGTAAATAGACTAGTTGGATTAAAATCTGTAAATGGATTGGAATTTGATTGGATGAGAATCAAATTAAAATGAAAATAGAATTGATGTAAGAAGAAATGGAGTTATTGTGGAGTTGAAATAACTTAAGTAAATTATGAAATGTTTGTTGTTGAGTGGTATGGAATGGTTTTGAATGAAACCGGTTTGGATAAGGAAATTGAAATGTAAGAGTAAGGATTTAATCTAATATTGAAATGAAGTAAGAATGTTTGGGTTGTGAATAATTCCGTATGAAATAAAATTAATATAAATCTAAGTTGGAATTAATTTAAAATGGTTATAAGCTTAAGAAATGGTTACTTATTTGAATAACAACAAACTTGCATAGGAATTGGTCGTTTTTGTTGTAAACGAAAGTGAATTGATTTGAAGAAGCAAATAAAGTTGGTTTTGAATTAATTGGTATAAGTGCAATATAATTAAGTGGTTTTGCATATAAATGAAAGTGGATTATTAATGAAATGCAAGTATATCAAATTGAAAATAAAATTTGATACGCCATACTTGACCTTCTGCAACACAAAAAAAATGTTGGCTCAGACCCGAAAAATGTTGCCATAGGTCTATGGCAATACTTTTAGGGTGATGCAATTTTTGCCGTTGCCTTAGACCTCAAAGGCAACATTTTGACTATCTAAGGCAATATATGTAATATTGTTGCAATAGAACCCTATTTGGGTCTATGGCAACACCCATAGGTATCTGTAGCAACATTCCAAAATGTTGCTATAGATATTAACTTTCTGAATTTGTGGGGCCCACAATGTAGAGCATATTTGATTTTTAATCAAAATAAATATTTATTTAATAAAATGCTATCACACAGAATTTGATATTTAAACAGTAATTTATTTAAATAAATATTTTATTTCAACATTTGAAATAGTACAAATTCCTGACTCCACTATTTTACAATTCAATGATATATAACACTGATATTCACATATACAGATATTCCTCACTACATCACTCAGTTCACTCATTACATATGCAGTTTCAATTTATACAGACACCGACACAGACAAATATATGACGAGCCAATTGCCGAGCCGAGTGCCGAGCCGAAGGCGAGCCGAGTGCCGAGCCGAAGGCGAGCCGAGTAGCGGGTCCGGGCGCAGCGCCGGCGGGGGTCAGGGGCACCGCAGTCCCGGCGGGGATTGACCTAACGACGTAAAATGATCGAGCCTTCTTTGAAACGACGTAAAATGATGCACAAATGAAGACTGAACTTAGAAAACCCGCAAACCCCATCCTCAGCAACTTCATCACCGATCGGAACTACTACCCATCTACCACTTACCTGAAACACTGACCATCTACCAAACACTGACCACACTCCCAACCTCTTTCACAAAACATCCACTCACTGCCTCATCAAATTACATCAACAACAACACCTCCTGGAAGCAGCATCGGCATACCATCCTCCATCACCGACAATCACCGCCTCATCCAAACCACAGTTCACTCATCCAAATCTCTACTTGAACTCCATTGTTAGCATTTGCCATCTTAAGTTTAAGTTCATCAAGAAATTTTTGCAGTATGCCATTTCTATAATCTGTACACTTTCTCGTCTTTTTTTGCACTCCTTGAAAATCAATCCTTCCTAAGAACGGTATGAAATCTCCACAAGATTGGATGATCCTGCGAATTTGAACACCTCCTCGATTGACTTTTGCAACTCTTTCATGGCTTCTTCTGAATCATCCGACCTTTTTCCAGCCATCATTCTTAGCAAATTGTTCAGTGAAAACTAAAATAACCTTGCTTTTAGCACTGCCTTGGTAAAAGACCTGAAACCATGATAAATAAAAATTGACATTTCATCGAACAGGTTGCGTGTTAATAAGTAATACATTACCCTTCTGAATTGGAATCACAAGAAAGCTTCTGAATGAGCTCACGGACTTCGGCAGCACGAACCTCTACACTGCCACCATCCACTCCCCAAACCGCTACAACTTACATCCCCTACAGCCCTTAACCTATGCCAAAACACTCACCAAACCTCATTACCAACCCGCTGCCACTGCCAACTAAAACCTCACAGTTCCAAATCTTCACCCAAACCCACACATACTTCTAAACCACCAGCCTCCATCCTCTAATTGCCTCACCAACAAACTATTTCAGTTGCCAAATTCGACTTCAGATTGCCAAATCGCCTAATCGCCTAATCACCTAATCACAATCGCTGGTTACCCATTCCGACAACCCAAACAGACATTTCCATATCTCGGCAACAAAGCAAACGGCGCTCGACATGTAGGCAAACAACAGCGAAATTGGAGGTGAATAGGAATGAAGCTTGTCTGAGATCACTACCAGACTTTGAAAAAAGGACGAGATTTTGTTTTTGGAAGAAAAAAAAGAAACGAAAATATGATTTGGAAATTAGGGATTTGGAAATTGGGGGTGAGAACGAAAATGATATGAAAAGTAAAGCAGGAAAACGAAAATTTGGGGCAAATTGTAGCGGTGATCCAGTTTAACAATCAGATTAAATGTAGACCATTGGATCGTATTCACGCGGATTGCTAATTTTATTAATTTTTTATTTTGAATGCATCTATAGCAACACTATATAAAAATGTTGCATCGTATTACACTTGTTTAGCTAGAGCAACACATTTTTATGGCTAAGGTAACACCATAAATACAACGTTGTAGTAGGACCAAAATTTTATATCTATCGCAACATTTTAGCTGGTAACACCTTGCAAAAATGTTGCAGAAGGTCATCTATGGCGTAGTGTGAATCAATTTGAAATTGAATTGAAGTAAATTAATGTAAGAAAAGTATATGTTAACTATATTGAAGTGAATTATGAATGTGATGCAAATTAATCAATTTGGAATTGAGTAAGGAGAAATTATGTAAGTGGGGCTTATAAACCAAATTGATTAGTTGATGCAATTATGAATTGTATGTAGTGAACTTGATTGTGAATCATTTTGAGTGGAATAAAATGATATGTGGATTTATGGAGGAAACTAAAATAGTGTTGAAACTTATGGTTGCTTATAAAATATGGTTAACATGTAGAATTATGGAAATTGATTGGTTGGGCTATGTAATTGTTGTGTTTGGTTAAGATTTATGTACGGAAGGTTATTAAAAATTTCATATTATTGAAAACTCATGTGTTTGTTTGAGTAAGTACAGGTACAAGAGGCAATCATTGGAGCGCATATATGCAAAATAAACTAGCCGCTTGCTTTTAAAATGCTTAAAAAAGGTACGCCTATGCAATAAAATTGGAAAATGATATATATATTGTGAAATATTTTGTTTTCAGACCGTGTGGGTCGATGTATATATATTTATATCTATTGTGATATTGTGAAACGCTCTCCGTACAAAGGAGACGCTGTCAAAAAATTTCGAAAATTTTGGGAGTTAGAAATATTTTGAAGGTTTTGGAAATTTTGGTTTAACTAGTAAAGTTGATTTTTGAAAAGGTGTTGAAAATATAGCTTTTGAGTTAGAAATAAAAGTAATGGTTTTGGATTGAACTAAACGGTTTTGAAAGGTGAATGTAAGTTTTAATCAAGGTGGATTTTGGGTAGTTAATGGATTTGGGAACATTTTCATACCTTACAAATTTCGGGGACGAAATTTTTATAAGGGGGGAGGAATGTAACGACCCGGAATTTCGGTCGTTAGATTTTGAACATTTAATTCATTTTAAATGTTGAATGTGAATTTTAATTTGAATTGAAATAAGAATATTTTGGTTAAATTAATTGAATTAGTCATAATTTCAAATATGGTAGTTCAATTGGGTTTGAATAATAATAATTAAATATTTGAACTTGGGATAATTTGTGAATCTAGATGTAAATGGGTATGAAAATGGTTTCTAAGATTTATTTTGAGTATAGTTTGATTTGAATTTTTATGTTGGACTTTTGGATGGAATCAAAAGTCGATAAGTTGAATTTGAAACATTATATTAATTTAATAATGGAATTTAATATTATAATAATGTAAATAATCAGATTTTGATTTGGGATGAATCAGAATGATGTCTAATGTGAATGTAAGTTCTATATGATTTATAATTGAGTTAATAAAATTTTAAAAGTGAAATTTCAAATGATTTCGACGATTTTGAAAATCGCTCGAATTAATCGACGAGTTAAAATAGCCTTCCGGGGCACAGTCTTAGAATTCGATGAAACTAGTTCCATTGGATCTGTAATAGTTAGTTATTATTGGATTTCAATTTTCGTAGCGTTTGGAGTTACCGTTTAATCGTACGGGTGAGAAACACGTTGAAATTAAAATCGAAAATTTAATATTTTAAATCGATTTAAAAAGCTATCTTCCACATATGATTGAATTGGGCTCCGAAACACGTTCCATTTTGTTCGGAACACGGGTAGAACCTTATAAACGCCAGGCGGCACGTGTGATTTGGAGTTCGTTTGTAAAAGTTGACAATTTGACAATATTAAATAAATAATAATTATAAAATGTTTATATATACACGTTTTAGGGTTAAACCCTAGATCTTTCTCTCAGGCCGCCGCTTATATATCTTCAATGGCCGAATCTTCCTCTCGTTCTCCCTCATTTTCTCTCAATCCACAAGCTTTCGCGAGAAGTTTTCAACTAGTAAATCGAAGGGCATGACGTGGGCTTCACATCCGTACGGTGGGTCGGCACAAAGCTTGACGGATTGGCGGCAGTTCGATGTTGAAGTTGGGCCGTTCTTTCGCGATTTCCAAGGGATTGGGGCGACCGAGCTTGGCCAGGCGACAGGTGTGGGTGGAACTCACTTGGGCACACGTTTTGGTGGCCTCTGGTCATGGCTTAGTGAAGCATAGAGGGAGCGACAGTCGATTTTCATAATCGACGATGGGTTACCTTTCGCGTGCGTAAAGAACGAAGAAGGGGAAGAAGATGTGGTCGATGGTATATATATATAAAAAAAGAGAAAGTAAATTAATTTATATAATTGTTATTTAAATGTTTAAAATTTCATATCTATTTCATGCATTAACAGAATTCGACGAAACTGGTAGCGTCGGAATCGCAGCGACGCGATCTACGCGCTGTAGTAGATCTGGAGACGTTTGGAGTAAGCGAGAATTTTGGATTAAATCGAAGGCGTTCAATTTAATTTAAAATTTAAACGCTCATCGAAATTGAAGGTGAGTTAATCTCACTCACATCTGGAATTTAGCTGATCTAAATAGTTAATATTTAAATAATCATGTGATTGGTTGAATATTAATATTAATATCGGTCTGGATTGATATTTGCTGTTGGGCTAACATCTGTGGATGTAGGGAAACAGGTTGGAGGGATCCAACGGGATTCCTCACAATATAGAAATTATATTCATAATCTGTGATTTATTTCATTGATATCCTATGATAGATTGATTTGGAATTTTGTTATGTTGTGATTATAATCTGGTATTTTAAAATATCAATAAAATGAATTAGGATTAAAGGGAAATGAAAAGAATTTTGAGGTAATGAATTTAAGGAAATGAGGAATAATAATTTGTAAACTGGGTTTATAAATTAAATGGAATATTTATCGAGGATAAATTTGAAGTATAGATTTCCGGTGGGAATTTTTATGAGAAGGTGCAAATTGTTTTTAAAATAATAGTGAGATTATTTTAAAAGGGTGGAAAGTGTAATTTTTCTGGGAAATGAAGTATGTTTCAAAAGAGAAATTCCAAAGTATAAACTGAAAAGTTTAAAAATGTGTTTAGAATATTTTAAAAAAATTATTATCTTTAATTATTTTTAAGGGAAAAATAAGTATTTATTAAGTAATTATGGTATTTAACTAATTTAAAGATAAATTAGTATTTTGATTTCTAAAGGAAATTTATTATAAGTATTTGATATAATAACCTTATTTAAAAAGAAATTTTTGATTTAAGTTACGCAAGAAAACTTTTATAGATTTTCAAAAGGATATTTTGAATAAAGAATTTGTTAACTGATTTAAATAATTCAAGTATTTATTTTGGAAGTGATTTTCCAGGAATGGAAAATGTGTTAAAAATAAAAGATGTTTATTTTTAAAGTGTTGGAAGAAATTTATGGGATTTAAACGTAAATTTGAATTGAGATAAATCCAATAGGATTTATAAAAGAATTCTTTAGTTTATTCTGAAATGGAAGCATATTTCCCTGGAAAGCCAAGTACGTTTTTAAAGCAGGTTTTTGAGTAAAAGTTAGAAGTTTTGAAGTTGTTCTTAAAGAACGTTTTTAAGAATTATTATTTAAGTTGTAAAAATCTTAGAAGTAAAAATTTAATAAATTAGTTATAGTAGTAATATCTTTAAGGGTTAATTGGTATTATGTTTTGAAAGAATATTATTAATATTTATATTTTATAAAATGGATTTATTTTAAAGATAGTTTGGTTAAAGTTTTATTTGAACTAATATAGAATTTTGTAATTCCTCTTTTAAAATTCTAGTGTAACTTAACCTTTATTTTAAAATTTGATATAACTTATAAAAATAGTTTTGCTTTAAATATTTTTAAATTATATTTTTGGAAAAGTGTTTTAAGTAGTTTAATTTAAATATTTTAAGACATATTTTAGAATAAAGTGATTTAATTGTTTAGAATCTAAAATGTTTGGACTTGGTTATTTTCAGTGGAAAAACAATATTTGGGAAATTTATTCCGTAAAGGAAGATGGTTTGAAAAACTGTTTCAAGGATGAAATTGGGAATATATCTTGTAAAGATATCTTGAGATTAATAAATAATTTGGGTAATTATTTATTGTTTATTGGATGCTTGTGAATGTTAATTAATAGTTAAATCACCGACTATCAGTATTTGGCCAATGCGCTGATCATTTCGAAGAGACCGGGATCGGGATTAATTTCTCGAAAACCACTTCGATTCGGTTTGTACGTTTTCGTTGAAAAACGAGTTTGGAATCGAAGATTGAGCAGTGAAGTGCAAGGGCTAGTCGCTACTAATCCTGAGGGTGATTCCAAAATGGATGTAGTAGGAGTAGTGCCATCGGTTCCTTTCGAACCCGGAACGGACTTGTATGGATGAATGCTTTCGGAACATCGTCAGGTGGACGATGGGCATTCTAAGGGATATGTTCTAAAAAGGTAATGCTTAGCCTCAAGCCTCATCAACCGGGAATGACTGCAAATCAGGGGTTATGCAGCAAGGC
The DNA here is from genome assembly GCA_030737815.1 of Allium fistulosum. Classification (NCBI taxonomy): domain Eukaryota; kingdom Viridiplantae; phylum Streptophyta; class Magnoliopsida; order Asparagales; family Amaryllidaceae; genus Allium; species Allium fistulosum. The sequence goes on along the minus strand of CM060907.1, from coordinate 511,264,109 downwards.
TATGTGGGTAGCGCCCATTAGGGTGAGGTCATCCCTGTCTAGATGTCCCTTTTTATTTTGGCTATGTGGGCGGTTGCTGATCCCAACCGTGGGTGATCTTACTCGGGATTATCTAGTAAGGGATAGTCCCGGTCTTGTGTTGCAGGGGATCGGGCGTGATCCTCGGTACGCTGATCTAGACCAGGTACTGTGACAAGTGGTACCCCAGTGCCTAGTCATTAGTTGGAAATCCATTTTCCCTATGCGCCTGTACGGTTTTGATTGTTCCCAACTATTGCTAAAACGTGAGATGCAAGCATTTCAGCTAGATTCTATTTTACTTTCTATAGACACTATAATAATATCAGACGGATTTGATAAAAAGTGTTTTGGCTATCGTAAGGTAAAAACCCGGCATGTTTATTTGTGGCATAGTCTTACGAGATGCTTTTGATTTCAAAGGATTTTTGAAACTTCAAAAATCAGTTTGGATGTATTTTACTAACGCTGGTATTCCAGACTGACTCGGGTGTTATTTCATTATAATGCTCGGGTCAGACCGAGTATTTCAGGTTCAGGATTGGATACTTTGGAGCTCAGGAGAGGAGCTGAAGTTCGGGACGTATTATTCGTACTTGTTTATTCCGCTGCTATGGTTGTTTGAAAATTGCCAGCAAGTTGTGAGGCAGGCTGATATTACCGCCAGGCTAATAATTGTTGTTTACTTGTGATATACTCTGGTGATGTATTATATAAAACAGATATGGTTTCATTTTGTGTAAAGATCTGTTAATTATTTATTATATTTTGTTCCGTTGCGATTGTGAGATTTTGTTGTTGTTGTTCTATTTTCTTCTTCTACCTCTTCTTCTTTTACCCTAGTTATTCGCTCTTCCGTACACTTTGGGTTGAACGGGGAAGATTTATTATCAACTTAAGGGGTACGGAACTACGGGTCGCTACATTGGAACTATTACCATCTCCGCATAACTAAAAAGTAGTAAAAATTGTTGCAATATTCATCATAAAATGGCTTTCACCATTTTCAATGTTAGTGAAAATTACAGAAAGCGCAACAAAAATCCCAAAATCCAACCACCAATATACAATTTGGTGCAGTATGAAGAAACAGTAGAAAAGAAGCAAATAAAAGACGCATAAGCACAAACAGCAAAGCAATGGTAAAAGAATCCATGCATAAAAAAAAATTAGGTTTTCTAATCTCAAGTAGGATAGATAATTGGGGGAATATCTAAATTAGCTTATCTCTAAATTGGCTTATCTCAAGTTGTATAGTGAAATCATATAGTGAAATCATAACAATTATATATTCATGTTCAGTGGCTGCTGTAAGCTCACCCAGAAGTGTACTCATTTTTTGCTAGTATCAGTAACACTAAAAACAGACATCAAGTTATTCATGAATATGTCTACAACATAGCAAGAATAAATGAGGGGATCTATCTGACTTACACAGTGGAAAACTAAAAACCAAAAATAGCACTATTGAAGCAACAACGCAGAGAATAAACAGCTTGAAAAAAATAAAGCAAATAAAACAACGCAAGCTCAAACAGTAAAGCAATGGCAACATAATGGATTTATCAACAAAAAGTAGGTTTTTTACCTTTAATTGGATATATACGCAGGAAAACAGCACGTACAGCTCCTCTATGCGTTTAAACGCAAGCCAACCAAGCGTCGCCGAGCTCCGTTATAGTGAAAGCAGACATAAAACAGTGGCAAGCAAGGAACGGTGACAGCGGAAACCGATGGAGAGGCAAAAACGGTTTTGGCGTCGAGGGTAGGGTTTGTATAATGTTGGACGATGTGATTCAAAAAGCGGGGGTAAAAGAACGGCTGAGTTAGAAATCGAAGGGAATTTAACGATTCCCAATGAAAGGAAGGAAAAGGGGGGAAGTGGAGATAAGTGGAAGGGGAATCGATCGATGTCAGGAGGAGGAAATTGGGAGGAGGAGATTAGGGTTGGATAGAACGGAAGGTTTTGGTGGAGGAAAAGGGAGAAGGTAATAATACGGACATACAAATTCGAAGACGGTTTCGTTGTCCAAACAAAAGGAGGCTTCTGTGCCCTTGAAACCAAACTCATTAATCATAATATAGTATAGACAAATACGTGCTCATATCTATTAATACACTGAACTCATGCTAGGATACTTGTAACGACCCCACCGCGATGCTCAGATTAGCAAAGAACATTACAAGTAATGTCGTCTGCTAATCCGGAAAATACGACTTGTTAAGGGCGATCGAATGTGAATATATCTTTATACTAATGCTGACACATCATTTATACCTTTTCACTCAATATCTGAACTGAATTTGACGTGTACAATATTAATACAAAGTAATAGACTCATCGATTTCTCAGAATCAGAATAATATATCATATAAATAACAGTCACAGATCATAGTTGAATAAATCTCAACTTATACAATACAAATTATTTAGTTTACAAAATGAAATACTAAACTAGATTGTTATACAAATTTAACAATTCTCTAATCTCAATTATACATTTTATATACAAGGTCCAAATTCCTAAATGGGATAAACTAAAAGTCCAAATGTTTATCTCCTTGCTAGCACAACCATTCAAAAGTCAACCGGTCCTGTAACCTGAAAAGGCTCGGCCTGACCCGAGCAAAATAACACCCGGGTCAGACTATCTCTAAATATCCAATAGGGTGAGAACAAGATATAGCACAAGAACAAACAACATATAAGTAAATACAGTTTTTCAGGATTGAATTCACAGAACAAAACACAATATCTCTAAGCACGCAAATATCAGTGATTAACTCAGTACAAGGTTATAAGTTTGCGTCACAAACACGAACTAGTCACTAAACACAAAATATGAGAATTAACTTAACATCCATCACAAGACATAAAAACATATATTTATTTTACGAACACATGACACAAGAATATATACATATTTCACAAACACAGAACAGTCCTTGAATCCAAGAGATCTTAATCCAAACCGATCGTAATGATCGTCCAAAACAATCGCAGTGATTGTACTCAAAACCCGTGGCAAACAAACAAAAAAATTGGTATCACTCGAACCGATCTGATACCAAGGATCGTACTCTGACCGGGAACATAGAATCATAGAATCATCTCAAGGATAGTCCATACCGATCACGGTGATCGTAAAAACCATGACTCGATAATTCCACATTTATTTAATATTATTCAATTATTATGTTTGAAAAGAAATCAAGGAATAAACTTCTTAAGGATCTAGCAGCCACTTTTCGCACACCAAAAGAGAGTAAACTCTAAAGTGCCAAATACTGTCACCTTCAGTAATCACTAGAATTTAACCAATACGTCCCATACCGTATGGTGAAACTCAAGTATTTACGAAAAGCTAGTAAATATCACTTATTACGGATGCCACTGGAAAACCTGAACCATATTCTCTTAAGGATCTAGCAACCACTTGTCGCACACCAGAAGAGAATACAACTCTAAAGAGTTAAGTATTTTCCCAATTACGATCACAAGAATTTAACCAAGGCATCACATACTACCCGGTGAAATTCGAGTATTCGTTAATAGGCTAGTAAATTCCACTCAAATATTATATTCATTGAGTTATACCATATTCGACGAAGAGTTATTCGAAAGCATTTAAACCAATCGATGACACTAAGTCGATTATTAGTACTCCTTAAATTATAGAATTAAGGTTCTCAAAAGATTTTTCTCTTTTGAGTTTATTATTTAAAACGCTTATTATAATCTTCCATAAATCCGTTTATTATTCAACTTTGTAAAAATATTCACAGATTTGTTAAAATATTCCATAACTCTAAATTTTTCAAGATTTATTTATATACACAAAGTTGTCTCAAATTTCCATATGGTTGTATTATTCACAAAACTATATTTTTAAAATTATATTTTATTACTCTTCTAAATCCATATTAAAATATAACCATTTTATTTAAAAATAAACTAAGTTTATACTTTTTAAAACAACATTTCTAAATTCCATGAATTCTAAATTATTTATGTAATAAAACCATAATACTTATATTCCAATTCCATAATCATTTTTATGTAAAAATTGATTAGATTTGTATTTCCAAAGTCCTATTTCCAGATCCATAAATATTTTATTAAACATGCTTAATATATAATAACTTGCAAAGAAAAATCATTTTTAATATTTATTAACATAATTTAGAAAGAATTCTAAGATTTGAAAATTTAGAAACATCTCTAAGATTTGAAAATTTAAAAACAATTCACTTTCATTGATAAAGCAGCGACAAAAAAATGATTTTTTGACCATTTAAACTTCAAATTTATGCAAAACTCAAAACATAAAAGTTGTCAAACACAAAATAAGCTTTCCCGAACATTAAAAATTATCAAAATCTGATAAAAACGACAGAGATATGCCTAATTTACTAATTGTTTAGTTTAGAGAATGTAATTATCACAGTGACAAAGCTGAGAGTTTGTAATAGGATTTCGATCAACCTATGTTAAAAATTTGCGAATAAGTTCAACATGAAAGTTGTCACACACAAAATAAGCTTTCCGGAACATTAATAATCATCTAAATCCGACAAGAAATTAAAAAGATATGCCTAAAATAATTTATATGTTACAAAGCTAAGATTAAAACACAAGACAGAGAGGTTTCAATTTTTTCAAAGCCAAATTACTCTTAGTAAACTGCTTAATCACAAAAAGTGATGAACATAAAAGTTGTTCCTTATAAAAATACATTTCAATAGAAAAAAATCTCACTTAATTTTGTTTAACCAATCAAAGGTTATGGTGATTTTAATATCAGGTTTTGACTTAAAGCAAATTGCACAGGCCAGAGCTACACCATCGAATTCAAACTCAATTTTGACCCTCTAAACTAAAGAATTTCATAAAGTAATTAAAAGAGAACTTGTAGATAACATAATGTTCTTTCTATTGCAAAAAATATTGAGCTAATTCAGATAGTTTTGCACTAAGATATCGTAGTTTTACTGCAGCGATTTTCACAAACAATTTTCAGCAAACAATCAAATAATCACCAAATTCAAACAACCAATTCACAATCAAATTGAAAGCAATTTAATCATCAAACTAACCAGTTTAATCCAAACAAAAATTAACAATTATTCGTATGGGTTAGAGATAGTAGTGTGAGTGATTAACTCACCTATTATTTTCCTATAGCTTGCTAAATCCTCTTTTAAGCCTTGCTAACCTCTTCGCTTCTCCAAAATCACCTAAAAACTCAAGAACAAAATTTGGACAGCAAGCAATTTGATCAAAAAGGGGATCAAAATCATTCTTTTAGAGTTCTAAAGGATAGAGACAGAGTTTAAAACACTTACTCTACATTATTTGACAAAATCCCTTTGATTTGAGCTTTGAATTTGGAAATTAGGAACTAGGGTTTTAAAGCTTTGAGAAGGAGGAGTTTAGTTTGGTTTTTTTTTCACTTTTCTGACTTTAGAATGAACGTGAATGCATACTAAGGAGAGATACTTTCTCTTATTTGCACTAATGGGTCAAGAGAGTTGAGATGAGGATCCACTAACAAAGTGTTGCTAATTCTCCTAAGTGTTACTAATATTTGTTTAGTTCTATCATTAATAAACCAATATTTTTTTTCTAACAATGTTTTAACAAAATTATTCACTAATTTCTCAAATTTGACAAACCAATTAACGATTTAAAAATTGAATTTTAACAAAAATTCTCAATATTATCATTTTACTTTAAACACCAAATTCAAATAATTGATTTAATAATATTTCAAAAATTTAAATTGAAATCCTATTTATGAAACGAAACTCATTCCTTAGTTATATCTAATCAATTATTCTCAACACTAAATTTACTTCCATAATTAAATTTCACAAATTACAATTATAAATTAATTATCCTTAATTAATTAGGTAATTAACAACAGGGTTTTTACAGACTTTCCCCCTTAAAGAAATTGTGTCCTCGCAGTTTCCTTAATGAAGAAATACATAATACAAATTTTCTCTTGAAACAATTTTGTTAACTAGTCTCTAATTTCATTTCCAAAACATTCAATTAATATCACTCCAAATTATAACACTAAACTCAAATTTTTAGTTATCAAAATTTCTCAAAATTCTCAAAAATATTATAACACTTTAAATTTACAGAAAATTTTTCCAGCGTCTCCTTTGAACGGCTAGCATTTCAAAATTTTACAATATGAATATAATTAAATAATATACATCCCATCTCAATGATGAGGCATCCCGTAGGGAAAAACATAATAATGCGATATGTAATCCGAGATACATACCTTATATTTGAAATATTAGCAAGTGCGCTAATATTCCTTATGCAAATAATTTATAATCTTTTAAAGGATATCTATTTAACTTCGGATACTTGCACCTATCTAAAAAATTCATATTAGTATTTAATATCAAATTCATTTCATATAGGAGATAATAAAAATACATGATTACACTTTAATTAGATCAACATCATAATATTCCATAATGAAAGAAATCCATACTTAAATTTCCAACTTTTAATTATTACTTATGTCAAAATGTCACGTTCGATGTTTAGGAACCCCTATCGATAACATGGCGTCCCACATATCGATCAGAATCCTTAAACAACGTCCGGATAAGTCAACATAATAGATAATCTCAAGCTTAGATGCATTTATTTTATTATCACTAACATCCATTCATCCAATTTTAAATAAATGCAACCAAGCAATCGCAATCAACCAATCAACCAGAACATACATAATGAATTACAGCGGAACAATTCAATGTCTGAAATTCTGTTGCGCAACTTTGATTATTCCTAGATCATTTAACTCTTAAACTTATTTACTCAATTTTCTCTAATTCTTTTATATAAAAGTAAAATAGTTTACTTTAAAATTAATTCATTCCAGTTTAATTCCAAAAGTTTCTAAACTCTAAAAGATTTTACTCACTAATTTCCAAAAGTTTTAATGCCACAAATTCCATTTATCAATTTAAAATTTTTAAGTTAATTATGCCCTAAATGATTATCCCAATAATCATTTTATATTCCCATCGCTAGTTAGATAATTAATATAACTATCTACCACACACCCAGGGGACAGAGCTCTAAGTCATCTAGGTCTCGGATCCGTAATATTATATGCAATAATGTTCTAACATAGCTCTGATACCAAACTGTAACAACCCCACCGCGATGCCCAGATTAGCAAAGAACATTACAAGTAATGTCATCTGCTAATTCGGAGAATACGGCTTGTTAAGGGCGATCGAATGTGAATATATCTTTATATTAATGTTGACACGTCATTTATACCTTTTCACTTAATATCTGAACTGAATTTGACATGTACAATATTAATACAAAGTAATAGACTCGTCGATTTCTCAGAATCAGAATGATATATCATATAAATAACAGTCACAGATCATAGTTGAATAAATCTTAACTTATACAATACAAATTATTTAGTTTACAAAATGAAATACTAAACTCGATTGTTATACAAATTTAACAATTCTCTAATCTCAATTATACATTTTATATACAAGGTCCAAATTCCTAAATGGGATAAACTAAAAGTCCAAATGTTTATCTCCTTGCTAGCACAACCATTCAAAGGTCAACCTATCCTGTAACCTGAAAAGGCTCAGCCTGACCCGAGCAAAATAACACCCGGGTCAGACTATCTCTAAATATCCAATAGGGTGAGGAAAAAGATATAGCATAAGAACAAACAACATATTAGTAAATACAGTTGTTCAGGATTGAATTCATAGAACAAAACACAATATATCTAAGCACGTAAATATCAGTGATTAACTCAGTACAAGGTTATATGTTTGCGTCATAAACACGAACTAGTCACTAAACACAAAATATTAGAATTAACTTAACATCCATCACAAGACATAAAAACATATATTTATTTCACGAACACACGACACAAGAATATATACATATTTCACGAACACAGAACAGTCCTTGAATCCAAGAGATCTTAATCCAAACCGATCGTAATGATCGTCCAAAACAATCGCAGTGATTGTACTCAAAACCCATGGCAAACAAACAAACAAATTGGTATCACTCGAACCGATCCGATACCAAGGATCGTACTCTGACCGGGAACACAGAATCACAGAATCATCTCAAGGATAGTCCATACCGATCATGGTGATCGTAAAAACCATGACTCGATAATTCCACATTTATTTAATATTATTAAATTATTATGTTTGAAAAGAAATCCAGGAATAAACTTCTTAAGGATCTAGCAGCCACTTGCCACACACCAAAAGAGAGTAAACTCTAAAGTGCCAAATATTGTCACCTTTGGTAATCACTAGAATTTAACCAATACGTCCCATACCGTATGGTGAAACTCAAGTATTTATGAAAAGCTAGTAAATATCACTTATTATGGATGCCACTAGAAAACTTGAACCATATGCTCTTAAGGATCTAGCAACCACTTGTCGCACACCAGAAGAGAATACAACTCTAAAGTGTTAAGTATTTTCCCAAATACGATCACAAGAATTTAACCAAGGCATCCCATACTACCCATTGAAATTAGAGTATTCGTTAATAGGCTAGTAAATTCCACTCAAATATTCTATTCATTGAGTTATACCATATTCGACGAAGAGTTATTCGAACCAATCGATGACACTAAGTCGATTATTAGTACTCCTTAAATTATAGAATTAAGGTTCTCAAAACATTTTTCTCTTTTGAGTTTATTATTTAAAACGCTTATTATAATTTTCCATAAATCCGTTTATTATTCAACTTTGTAAAAATATTCACAGATTTATTAAAATATTCCATAACTCTGAATTTTTCAAGATTTATTTATATACACAAAGTTGTCTTAAATTTCCATATGGTTGTATTATTCACAAAACTATATTTTTAAAATTATATTTTATTACTCTTCTAAATCCATATTAAAATATAACAATTTTATTTAAAAATAAACTAAGTTTATACTTTTTAAAACAACATTTCTAAATTCCATGAATCCTAAATTATTTATGTATTAAAACCATAATACTTATATTCCAATTCCATAATCATTTTTATGTAAAAATTGATTAGATTTGTATTTCCAAAGTCATATTTCCAGATCCATAAATATTTTATTAAACATGCTTAATATATAATAACTTGCAACGAAAAATCATTTTTAATATTTATTAACATAATTTAGAAACAATTTTAAGATTTGAAAATTTAGAAACATCTCTAAGATTTGAAAATTTAAAAACAATTCACTTTCATTGATAAAGCAGCGACAAAAAATGAATTTTTGACCATTTAAACTTCAAAATTATGCAAAACTCAAAACATAAAAGTTGTCAAACACAAAATAAGCTTTCCAGAACATTAAAAATTATCAAAATCCGATAAAAAACGACAGAGATATGCCTTACTAATTGTTTAGTTTAGAGAATGTAATTATCACAGTGACAAAGCTGAGAGTTTGTAATAGGATTTCGATCAAACTATGTTAAAAATTTGCAAATATGTTCAACATGAAAGTTGTCACACACAAAATAAGCTTTCCGGAACATTAAAAATCATCTAAATCTGACAAGAAATGAAAAAGATATGCCTAAAATAATTTATATGTTACAAAGCTAAGATTAAAACACAGGACAGAGAGGTTGCATTTTTTTCAAAGCCAAATTACTCTTAGTAAACTGCTTAATCACAAAAAGTGATGAGCATAAAAGTTGTTCCCTATAAAAATACATTTCAACAGAAAAAAATCTCACTTAATTTTGTTTAAACAATCAAAGGTTATGGTGATTTTAATATCAGGTTTTGACTTAAAGAAAATTGCACCGGCCATAGCTACACCATCGGATTCAAACTCAATTTTGACCCTCTAAACTAAAGAATTTCGTAAAGTAATTAAAAGAGAACTTGTAGATAACAAAATGTTCTTGCTACTGCAAAAAATATTGAGCTAATTCGGATAGTTTTGCACTAAGATATCGCAGTTTTACTGCAGCGATTTTTCACAAAAAAATTTCAGCAAAAAATCAAATAATCACCAAATTCAAACAACCAATTCACAATCAAATTGAAAGCAATTTAATCATCAAACTAACCAGTTTAATCCAAACAACAATTAACAATTATTCGTATGGGTTAGAGATAGTAGTGTGAGTGATTAACTCACCTATTATTTTCCTATAGCTTGCTAAATCCTCTTTTAAGCCTTGCTAACCTCTTCGCTTCTCCAAAATCACCTAAAAACTCAAGAACAAAATTTGGACAGCAAGCAATTTGATCAAAAAGGGGATCAAAATCATTCTTTTAGAGTTCTAAAGGATAGAGATAGAGTTTAAAACACTTACTCTACATTATTGGACAAAATCCCTTTGATTTGAGCTTTGAATTTGGAAATTAAGAACTAGGGTTTTAAAGCTTTGAGAAGGAGGAGTTTAGTTTGGTTTTTTTTCACTTTTCTGACTTTAGAATGAACATGAATGCATACTAAGGAGAGATACTTTCTCTTATTTGCACTAATGTCAAGAGAGTTGAGATGAGGATCCACTAACAAAGTGTTGCTAATTCTCCTAAGTGTTACTAATATTTGTTTAGTTCTATCATTAATAAACCAATAATTTTTTTTTCTAACAATGTTTTAACAAAATTATTCACTAATTTCTCAAATTTGACAAAACCAATTAACGATTTAAAAATTGCATTTTAACAAAAATTCTCAATATTATCATTTTATTTTAAACACCAAATTCAAATAATTGATTTAATAATATTTAAAAAATTTAAATTGAAATCCTATTTAAGAAACGAAACTCATTCCTTAGTTATATCTAATCAATTATTCTCAACACTAAATTTACTTCCACAATTAAATTTCACAAATTACAATTATAAATTAATTATCCTTAATTAATTAGGTAATTAACAACAGGGTTGTTACAGTACTACTGACCCTATCTATAATGAGTAATCCCCACCAAAGCAAAGCTTCTCACTTAAACTTGCGCTCTGATACCTAGTATAAAGATCTATGCTTTTCAACCATCGACAGCGGGTACAGCCACCATAGTTTACACTGGTACCTCAAATTTGCTTTTACGGCCAACCTCTAGAATGTAAGCACCTAGCAAACCAACCACTCAGGGACATGTAGGGCTAAGAGTCATCCGTTTGCTACCTAACAAGAAGCAAGAACCCCTTATCATGCATGAACCTATCACCAAGCAAATATGATCCTGGTCTCTTCAAAACAATTAACGAATTTGGCCAAATTTTGATAGTCGGTTATTTAACTATCAAATTACACACATAAAATGTCATTGACCCATATTATAAATCATTCAAAAACACTCATTCAAATATCTTTACACAGATATATATTCATATCTCCTTCAGTATTCCAACGTTTGAAAACAATTTCAAATCCTCATATCCTTAACGGAATATTTTCAAATCATATCTTACTTCAACACTTACTGAAATATTTCCAAATTCGACTTATAATCCAGTACTTAGAAAAATATTTCTCTATAAATCCTTTTGTCATTAAAATATTTCAAAACCTTTCATTTCAATTAATATTAAATGCTTGAATGATTATTTTCCAAAAATACTTTAATATTAATAATTGTTTTTAAACTCTAACTTAATAAATAAAATTTCTTTTTAACACAAAGCTTAACCTCACGATAAAAAATTATTTTTAAAATTCAACATAACCATTTCTATATCTATAAATCTCTCTCGATTTATCACAAGTTGATTTTCATTTCTAATTTCATAACCATTTCCAAATTTCAAAATAGAATCCACTATTTCATTCTAAACCGATTTCCATATCTCATTATAAATTCTCACTGTGAATTTATATTTCTAATTTATCAAGTGTTAATAATTCACTTTATTCATAAACATTGTTTATAAATTTATAAACTCATTTCCAATTTTTCTCTGTTATCAACAGATTTATATTAAACAAACTTCATCTATAAATCGATTTCTATTAAAAAAATTATTTGGAAATCTATTCCTTAACAAGTTCCAAAAATAATCCAAATTCATTCAAAATCTTGATTTCGACTTCCTTTTCCTATTTTAAGAAATCTCATTTAAAATCCATTTAAAAATTCTCAATTTAAAATTCTCTATTTGAAACCATTTTACGAAATAGCTAAATAAGTATCCATAATCAAATTATTTATTTTATCAAACCCAATTCCTTTTTAAATAATCCCAAAATTCAACATAAATATTTTCATTTCCAAAATCGCTTTTCAGTTCCATTTTTAAAATCAAAATATTATTTATGGTATTTATAATACTAAAATTAGGGCAGTGCTACTGTAGCATCCAATATATCAAATCACACAACAATCCATAATAGATTATTCAATTTCATCTTACATCACTATAAATGAAAAACAATCAATATATTTGAGGAATTCAATTAGATCCCTCCAACCTGTTTCCTTGCATCCACAGATGTTATATAACATAAAATACCAATTTCACTTCGAGGTGGGATATCACGGTAATATAGGGTCATCCGTTATTATGCGGGGTACATAGTGTCTCATTCGCTCCAACTGTTGGAATATATCCAACTACTAATATATATAAATACTATCGAATATAATATAATATTCAACTGATAATAGTATATCAATTCAACCAAATATCCAATAATTAATTTTTAATTGCTATAAACTAACCAGTTAACCAAATTGAGTGAGATTTACTCACCTTGATTTTTTCTTCGAAATTGCCAATCGTTCCAAAATAATTCTATTGCGTAGATTCTGCAGCTATGAATCCCACAGGACTGATTCTGTTCGATTGAACCTCGTATAAGCAAATTTCGAATTACATATATTAACGATTTCAATTTTTTTATAATTAATAAACTAACTACTTAAATTTAAACTAATTACCTATTAACGAATAATTAACCTCTCTTCTCTAATCTAGATCTGTCGTCTTCATCTGGCACTAAGACGCTTCTATCTCCATGCCAGCTGACAACCCCACGTCCAACATCGATAGACCCAACAGCTCCACCCAGAACCCCACAACCCTGCAATGCTAGCTCTACCTCTCCACTGGCCCTATATTCCCTCCTCCGAACGCTGAAGCTCTACTCCAGTCCTTACGCAATCACCATGACAAGCAGTCATACCCTCCCTTGCTATTGCGTGCTGCGCTTCCCTTCGCCATCGCACGTCCACCAACGCTCACTTGCGCTCGCCCTCCAGGCCATGGCTTCAGCCATGGCTTCTAGGCGATTCATGATTTTCTTTTATATTTTTTTATAAATGAACCGATTTCATTAAGTAAGGAGGAGAAGAGATATACGGGATTTAAAAGGAAGAGGGCGGTGCAATCAGGTGTATAGGGTGGCTCGATCAGATGTATAGGGTGGCTCGATTTGAAAATTTTATTTTATTTTATTCAAAATATCTCGTTTATAATAATCTTAAAATTCCGAACTCCTATCGAGGCGTGCCTCCTGGCGTTCCCAATGTTATACCCTCTATTCTGAACCCAATGGAACAAGTCTCGAGCCCCAATTCGATCGTATGTGGATGATAGCCTTTTAAATCGACGATTTTAAATTAAATTAATTCTTTGCGTTTTCAACTCGCACGACCAAATAGTAAATCCAATCGCTACAAAATTTAAAATCCGATAATAATACACTATTACAGATCCAATGGAACTGGTTTTGTCGAATTCCAAGACTGTGCCCCGGAAGGCTATTTTAACTCGTCGATTAAATCGACGATTTCAAAAATTGGCGAAATCACTTGAAATTTCAGTTTAAAAACTTACCATCTCAATTTTTATTCAAATAGAATTTATATCCATATTAGAAATCGTTTCGATTCATATTCTACTCAAATTTTCATTTATTTGCACTTCTCTTGTATTAATTACGATAATTGCTATATTTGAAATTTAATTTTTATTCCACTTATTCAATCGATAAACTTCATATTAAAAATCCATTTACATTCCGATTTCATAATTTAAAATAAATTAAATGTTCAAAATCAAACGACTGAAAATCTGGACCGTTACACACGCCATCGTGCTCCCTACGCTCGCGTACTCATACGCGATCAATGATCGCGTACCCATGAACTGCAATGAAATTCAAGTCCAGGATTCAGCGAATCCATAAGGTTCTGGCTCGATTTAACCATTGGATACGTAGAGGAGATCAAGCTCTACAATTTTGCTTTTGGTGCCATTTGATTTCGTTGAACGGATTGGAGAAATCAAAGGGAGAAAATTGATGATTTTTGGCAATTGAAATGGAACGAGAGTAGCTGAAGAAGATGATATAGGTTTAAGGCTATTTATAGAAAATTTCCCACAACGTGTTTCATCCACGAAAATTTCGAACTCCAAACGAAGCGTGCCGCCTGGCGTTCTATATGTTATACCCATATTCCGAACACAATGGAACATATATCGGGAGCCAATTCCATCATATTCGGTAGATAGCTTTTTAAATCAAATTATTTTAATTAAATTCCTTTAATTAAATTCTACGCGTTTCAAGCTCGCACGGCCAAACAATAAGTCTGATTGCTACGAAACTTGAAATCCTACAATAACTTACTATTATGGATCCGATGAAACTGGTATCGTTGAAATCCGAGACAGTGCCCAAAAAGATATTTTTACCCGTTAATTAAAATAAGTAATCTCCAAAATCAATTTAATCACTTTAAATTCAATTTTAAAAATTAACAATTTTCATTCTTCTTTAAATAAAATTAAAATGAACTTCCGACATCATTTTCTTTCATATCAAATTCAGTGTTTAATTATTTAAATAATTCCAATATTAAATTTAAACAATTTTAAATATCTATTAAACATTGCATTTGAAATATAAGTTATCTAACTTATAAAATTTATCTTTTAAAACGAATTCAAATAATAAAACAACTACTTCCATTTTATAGTAATTCAACATCAATGCAATTATTTACAATTCAATATTATTTAATTTACTTTCTAATATAAGTTATCATCCTTTATCTGATTGAGTTTTGTTATTTAAAAATTTTCTAAGTTCATATCCAATAAATTACATAATAAATCATTAAATTTTTATTTCTAACCATTTTTGTTAAATAATCATATTAACTTAAATATTTTAAAATAGTTAAAAATATGGGTCGTTACAATATAAATATGGAAATCTCAAAAAAAACACTTAACTAATAGTAAAAGCAATATAAAACTGGAAGTTTAGAATAGTTCAAAATTTTAGCGATGGACATGATAAAGTTGTTTCAATATCATGGGTCATTGCTCATGTTCCTTAAAAGCTAAATTTTTTGAATAATAGATATGTTGATGTTTTTAAATAAGAAGTCAAATTTTTAGGAAAAGGTTGTTTGTAGAATTTTAGAATTTGGTTAATGCATTTAGTGATAACCGACTTCCAAATATGCAGAAATTGTAGCTTGATTTATCAAAAATTTTGAGAAGGACAATATTTTCAAAAATTTCCCCTTGATTTGGAAAGTTCCCTTTTGAAAAAAAAGAAAGAAAAAGTAAGAAAAAGTTTTGTGTTTTAGTTATTTTAGCTCTTAAATTATTTTTAGAGTTTTTGTTCAAAATTTGATCTCGAGGTAAAATGTGCGATATTTTGAGATTTTATTTTCAAATGCCGCACAAATTTGAAAAGTGCGAAAGACTTTTGTGAAAACTTCGATTCTGAAGGCCACATGTTAGGTATATGGAAGGCAAATAGAGTTAGAATTTGTGAATTAAGCGATGTATTAGGATCGATGATGCGATAAATGCAAACGATTACAAGGGAAAAGCTGTTTTAGTCTTGGAATTTCTATTTCCTTACCTTGTCGATGACGCATGGGAGTCTATTTTTGGACTTAATTCCATTTTAGAGCTTGATAATAAGCCTCCTTATGCGTTTTGTATATGGAAAATTTGGGGTAAATCCGAGGCAGCAAAGAAATTTCCACTGTACCACGGGAATATGAAAATTATAGTGTGGTAAGAATGATAAATTCTCCATTTAAATTCATTTTTTCCGCCTAGGAGTAAAGTTTAGGAAGAGTTTTTTGATGCATTTAATTATTGGACTGTAAAAAGTGAATGCAAAATTGGTTGCTTCATACTTCTATTTGTCGGAGTATGGGGGTTTTTGTTGAAATTTTCTTTTCAAAAAGCTACATACATATACAACTTCCAGTATATATGTAGGTTGTTTGCATCATGTTTCCAAAAATATTTTCAAAAGAAATGCATTCATATAGGAGGATCCAATTTAGAATCATTCTACATACATAATTTATGTGTGGTGATACAGTAATACACTATGCACTTTTGCACATTTGGTTGCAAAAATTTGTTGTACACTCATTGGCTATGTAGTTTAGGATAATTTAGAGACAAAACCATTACTTAGTCATTGGTGAAATTTCGGGGGTGAAATTCTTTTTAAGGGAGGAAGAATGTAACACCGCGTAATTTGACGTTAGTTATTTAATTAGTTAGTTAATTAATAAGGTTTCGAAAATGAAATTTGTGCTAATCATGGAATTTGACCATGAAACTTGCACCATTGCGTTCGTGGAAAATTTTTAAGCAACTTTCATATTTGGGGTTTTGTGATCGGTGTCCAAACGAAGAATTTACGGACAAAAATTGAATTCGAAACAAAAATAATTAAATAAGAAAAATTAACATTTTTAACTAATCGCTTGTGCCAATAGGTCGACCTGTCATTAATACCGGTCGACCCCTAGTGGTCGATCGATGCTCAATGGTCGGTCGATCAGTCGCCAACAGGCGTCTAAGGTTAGCTTAGGCCACAATGGCTTAGATTTTATATTTTAAATCATAAGGTTCTAGTTGATTCTAGCGCCTATAAATTCATGCCCAGCCCTCCCTTCTCTTCTCATATTTTTATGGAGACGGTAGCGAAGCTCTGCCATTTCTTCTCCACATTCTCTCTAAATTACAAAGATAAGATATTTGTATCTAAATTCAAACGGAGAAGAGTAGAAATCTAATAAAATGGAGGAGAGAAGAGAATCAACCATATGCATGTTTAAGGTAATATATATATATATATATATATATATATATATTTGTGTGTGTGTATATATATATATCTATTTTCTCCCCTTATCCCAAATCTCTTCTCAAATCTGTAACTCTAATGTATGTATATACCCTTTTATACATATTCTTAGATTAAAAAGCATTTGGAGATGAATCAAAGGTTCTACTTCAGATCTGGAGATTTGGATCGCTTTTAAAAGGTTAATGGAAAATTTTATAGATTGTTATAATATGAATTATTCCATTGTTGTTTATTTGATTTTGATGCCTAATTGGATAATTGTATATGAGTTGTAGACAAAAAATTGAATATGATCCGAATATAATAAATATCGCCTACATATTCTTGTTTATGAATTGATTTAGAATTATTTACAACCTGATCAGAAAATTAGTCCCAAAATTATGAATTTAGAATATTGATTTGAATGAAATTTATTATAGTTCTGATATATGTTGTATAATAATGTTATAAATTTGGGTTATTACCCTAATCTTTTTGGAATGTAAGCATTTCTATGTTTGGAATTGTTGGAATTTAGGTCCGCTTAATGTTTGTAAATTAGTTTGATTTCTTTCACTTTTAGAAAAATACAGTGTTTGATCTAACAAGGAAAAAATGCAAATAGAAAGAGAGAGAGATGTCCAAAATATGAATTCATTGTAGTTTACACTGTCTATTTCAGTAATAAAAATAAATGATTATTCCTTGTAATTTCAAACAATGTAATCTTTTAAAATTAAATCTTTTTTGCTCGGTTTATGGAAATTATAGCGGATACTCTTTTAGATATGATTCCAACAATTTAACATGAAAAAGAATATTCTAGTGAGGATATATAACTAGAACATATTAGATAAAAGTAAATATCTGTACGTAATTTACTATGCTTATAATAATTAAATAAAAGGCTAATACGTTTGCACATAATATTCGCGTTTAGTATAATTAACTAATGGGAAAAGAATTTAAAAGGTTGTAACTCCAATAAATGGTAATAAATATGGGAGTTGCAATAATTTCATAGGGTAAATGGATCAATGTGACTGATAACAATGGAATAGATGTAAAAGATTACTAATTTGAACTTAGTAATCATACGTAAATTTCTTAGGAAATGTCTGTTAGGATTTGATGGACAAATTAACATTTATGAGCATTAAACGGAGATTTATAGGTAGATAAATAATTAAGGTAAATATTATTGCCTTAAATAAAAAAGGGAATTAGTAAGCTAAGTCCAATGTCTACCTAAGATAATATAAGTAAATACTTAAGATTGTTAATTGGAATTAGTGGGTTAGTGATGTGAGTTCAGTAGAGTCGCTCGACGGAAGTTTTCCCTTCACATTGAGGCTACTGATAGTTAGGTGTACTTACTACTAATGTGATATATCACTAATTTTAGAACCCATGACGACGTGAGAGATTAGGCCTACTTTCTTAATTTGAAAGTATTAAATGGTCCAAATTTGAAATTGGGAGCGGTGAGGGATATCTCCATATGGGTTCACTTCTGGTTTTAGTTCTTAAAGTAGCTAAAGGGTCCGCCTCTCTCCTAAATGGAAGTATTAAGCAACCTAGTGAGATTCCAAATAAATAAATAAGGATGTCTCTAAAATGGGTTTACTTTAGTATTGAGGTCTTAAGTGGCTAAAGGGTCCGCCTCCCTTTCGAAAGAAGTAACCTAATGAGATTCAATATTTATAACCAAAGAGTGATAGTGGATATCTTGGGAAGTGTTTGCTTCAGGTTTGGGGTCTTAAGTGACTGAAGGGTTCGTCTCTTTCCTATAAAAGAAGTATTAAGTAACCTAATGAGATTTCCAAGCAATCTTAGTTAGATAGTATCAGTGAGGAGTCTGCCTTGGAAATAGATCTTAAATGACGGGATCAATCTTAATTATGGTCTTAAATGACTAGAACCTATCTATTTTCCAATAAAAGGTATCGACTGGCTTGGATACAGTCTCTCACATTGCTAAGGCGGTAATAATAGTAGTACCATTTAGTAGCATGCCTTGGGGATAGGTCTTAAACGACGGAGTCTGCCTTAATTAAGGTCTTAAATGACCAAAGTCTGCCTATTTTTCAATAAAAGGTATTGACTGACATGGGTATTGTTACACAAAAAATCAACCTTTCGACTAAAGACAAAAGGTCTTTCAACAAAAGCAAAGAGAAAGGAGTACAACCCAAACCTTTCGAAGGAGTCGAAGAGGTGCGGTCATCAGGATTCATTAGCATCAAACCTTTCGAAGGAGTCAAAAGGTTCCATCTCTAATATCCAAGGTGTTTTTACCTTTTGAAAAGGATGAAGAAGTCAAAGCAAGTGTGAGAAACTACTTAGTGACCTTTTCGAAAGCATAACAAGCCTTTCGAACCGGTTAAAGCACATCCAGGTTACCTTTCGACAATAATGAAAAGTTTATGAAGAAAGCAGCACTCACAAGTCAACAAAGAGCGAAAGACAACCTTTCGACGATGTTGAAGTAAAGCACAACTCTCAAAGAGCAACCTTCCGACAAGGTCAAAGGGTTCACAACAACCAAGAGAAGAGCAACCTTCCGATAAGGTCGAAAGGTTCACAGCAGTATAAAGAAGGCAAACCCTTCGACAAAGTCAAAAGGTTCATGAAGTGATGTGCACGTAAATGTGCATATTTTTACCACCATATTTAATCTATTTAAATTAAATAAATGATTATATCGGGTATTTTAACTTGTTTAAACCAAATTCAAATTATTTTCAAATTGTCACATATTCATCTCCATATGGGGGCAAAATGGTAATTTTGTGCATATACTAATTTGAGAAAATTTAATTGGAAATTTCTATAATATTTTGTAGGAATTGGGCTTCATATACAAGTGGCTTCATGAAGATATATACATGCACAAGAGTGAATACAAAGGAATGAAGATGGAAATAATTCAAAGTCATGATCATAGAGGACCCTACCTACCCACCTTCCTTCATGTACAAATTAGAAGCTAATCCACATGGTAATGGCCATTACACTTTCATGCACACTTAATGGGTGATTATTGAAGCTAATAATAACTTGACCACCACAATTCCTACAAGGGCATTTTGGGCATTCCCCAAAAAAATGAATTAGGGTTTCCAACTTGTATAAATACCTCATATCTTCATGTAACCCTCCTCTTCCTCTTATTTAGTTTTAGACTCAAAATAAAACACAAGCTCTCTTTCTCTTTTCATGGCTACTTAGCCATATTTCTTTTCATGTAATTTTCCTTTCTTTTATGCAATGTTAATTAATATTTTCTTTTATTTACATGCTCCATTTCTTTATTTTTAGTAGTTAGTTTATTTTTCATGCAAGTAGATTAGTGTTTACATCTTTTTACTTAGCCTTTCTTTTCATTTTGCTCTCCTTTTCCTCTCGTTTGTTTCATGTTGTTTTCTACATTTGTTGATTTGATAACAAATAGGAGAGCTTAATCCCTTCAATTTAGTGGTAATGAAGCTCTCTAGTATGTAGATGCAACATTTTGATGTTTATGCTCTTTTTTTGTGCTTAATATGAAGTGGTTTAACTTGTTGTTCTTGATGTGAATTTGATAGCCTATATTGTTGACACCAAATAGGCTATGCTTAAAAATGACAAACAATAATTACCTCTTCATCTACATATGATAATGGTAATGAAGTGATTGTTGAAACTAAAATTTGAAGGCCTATAATTCTAAACAATAATAGTTAATAGGCCATGCTTAAAATAGATTTTGCTTTCCACTTTGTTGTCATATTTCATGAGAGTTAAATGTGTATTAGTGGTTGGGTTATAGTTTGATGGTTTATATTGTGCTAATTAATAGTACAAATATACCATACTTGTGATAAGCACATCAACTAATTATACTAATGATAAGAAAAGAGAGATAATAACTTCATTTTGTTGATTTATGTGATCTAGAGAGTAGAATTATCTCTAAATTGCCCTCAAACTCTCATGTTTTTATCAATTTTCTTTTGCTCATTTTTTTTACATTTTTAGTTAATCACACTTTCAACATTAGTTAATTTGATTGAATAAAGATTTAAACTCTAACAATTCCCTGCGGATCGACCCGTACTTGCATACGTGCTACAATCGTACACCGTGCGCTTGCGGTATAAATTTTTATTTCAAAATTTATCGGCGGTTTTCTAATTCGATAGAAATTTCGTCGTTAAACAAGTTTTTGGCACCGTTGCCAGGGAATTGCTTTGATTTTAGTTTTCTATTCTTCGAATTATTTTCGTTTGATTTTATTGTGTGTTTATTTTGTGTGTTTGTTTGCATTTAAAAAAATTGCATGTATGTTTGTTGTGCTATTTGATTTGTGTGCTTGTTTCTTGTTTTCTAGCTGTTTTGCATTAGCATATTTAAAAAAAAAGTAAAAATATACACAATTTCAGAACAAAAACAAAAACATCTTTATTATTTGCATTTGCTTTACATTCACATTTTACATTTGCATTTGCTTTTACATTTTACATACATAATTCCAAAACTGTGCAACTGCATTGTGCACACAACTATTCTCTATTTTACAGCAATTCCTTTCACTATTCATACTACCATGTCCTCTGCCATTCAGCAAAACCACCTTACTGTTTACACCTCTGTGCACTGTCTTCTAACTACATACAAAACTTCACCTAAAAATATCACTTGCCAACAGTGCTTCATCAACACTGCTGCCTGACCATTGTTCACCTATCTCCACTGCCCAGTGCACATTTCACAAACATCCCAACCATCTGCCCATTGTTCTAC
Organism: Allium fistulosum; assembly: GCA_030737815.1. Lineage (NCBI taxonomy): Eukaryota > Viridiplantae > Streptophyta > Magnoliopsida > Asparagales > Amaryllidaceae > Allium > Allium fistulosum. The sequence goes on along the minus strand of CM060907.1, from coordinate 511,242,168 downwards.
AGCCTGAACTCCACATCTGCCATACCCACTTCCCCATTCACAAAACAGTCACCTCTTCATATACGCTCCACAGCAGCCATCACTTCATATTTACATGCCCATACAAACTAACTACTTCCATCACACTACAAACCTGCTTCTCTACACTGCTTTGACCATATCGACAACAGTCTCATCCCAGTTCTCCACCACTTGATTCAAACAACTGCATAGCTTCTCTTGGCTTCAAATCCCCTTTCCAAACTCCCCATCACCACAAGTTTCCACTGCACTTCTGTGTGCACTCCCACTTCATCAATACTCAACCTAAACTGCCATTCAAACCACTCCAAACAAAACAACAGCGACTTTGACCATTTTCCATCACAACATCCATTATACTGTATATCATCGACTACAGTCCATTTATATCATCTCCTGAAATACACACTGACATAGCCTCCTACCTATCACAAGCATCACAATTCACTCACAAACAACATCACGCACTTCATCACTTCATCAGACTACACCCCATTTCAGTCCAATCCCTATACAACTCTCCACTGTCTTTAAACTGCTCCCTTACATCACAATCTCCAAATACTACCACAGCCCACAGTGCACTGGCACTTCTTGCATACCTCTCCAATCCCAATTCTTTTCACAAACAAAAAAAAAAAACCAAACTACAAGCCTACAACTACTCCACATTCTTCACCATAAACTGTGCAACTTCCACCTCTGTCTCCCTCACAAACCATCGAACCACCTCCAGTACAACTCAACCACCCCCGACATCAGCGAAAATGACCTTTATCTCATCCATATCAACTTACAACTGGTTACTGTTCGACTGTGCATTGTGCATGCCCTGTGCACATAAAACTCTGCTTTCATGTTTGATCTTAACACAAACTGCAATCAAATTGCCTGCAATTCAATTCTGAACCACTGTCTCCTTCTACAAAACTCACCACATAACAGTGCCACACACTCCTCTAATTAGACCATCCTCTGCCAAAACTTCACGCCCACATTTCTATAATAAACATCTACCAAAACTATTACTGTCAACCCTTCTCAAATCTGCTACTGCTACATCTCCCTGTCCATCCACCATTTAAACCCACAGCATACCATATTCACCACTGATTGCACAAAATCCAAAACTTCATCTGCCTACCCACTGCACTACAAAACTGTGCCAAACACTGCTTCACTTCCACACTTCCTCCACAGTGACAACAACACAGCCAAACTTCACCTACAACAGTCATCAACCATCTCTTAATTCACTGAACTACACCATCTGCACTTCCAACTACCATTGTCACTCACATCCACTGCATATACACCCTCAATTCACCATAAAACCATCATCTCCTCTGACTGTAATCCACCACCGACATACAGACCACACTCCACTTTGCTTCCAATCGAACAAACTACACAATCCCCATATATTCATTTGCAACCGATACTAGATCTCCACCTGTGCACGACCACTCCTGCCATCAAAATTTACAAACTCTTCTTAAAAAAAAAGAGGGACTGCTGTACAAACCATTTTGAACTTGCCTCTGACAATCTCTTCCATTTCAACCTTCTACTGCCGCCACCAGAAACCCCAATTTTACCACATATGCAACAGTCTCGACCGCTACTTCCAAACCCGTACAATCCTCATCCACTTCCATCGCCTACCATAACCCACTTCAGTAACCCCCTCTGCCTGCAACTCCTTCTACCGAACCATCTTATATCGCCTCCTCCAATCGACTCACACCAAAATCGCGAGCAAGCACGCGACCAACCGTGAACCCAAACTCAAGCAAACCCGCAATCGCCAATCACCGAGCAACCCTCAAATTGCTAAATTTGATTTTGTAATTTCGTATTTGAATTTGCATGAACAGAATTTGATTTCTAAAAAAAAGAGGCGAACTCTAATTTTGTTTTGGTTATCTCTACATAAAAAAAACAAGAGGACAGCGGTTGTTTTGTTTAAACAAAGTGGAAGTGGGCCGTGTCGTTAAGTTGAGTCAATCCTTTTGTCTTTCTTTTTCTTATTTCTTTTTTTTTTCCTTTTTCTTCTTTTTTTTAATTTGTTTAATTTGTTCAGCTTTAGGTCTTTCTCCTCTCTAAAAAAAATGTTTTGGCAGGGCTTTTAGGATTGACTGCAAATTTTCTTTCTTTTAGGTTGTTTTCTTTTGATTTAATTGTTTAGTTTTTGTTTGTATATGTCTTTTTTTTAAAATAAATTGTTTTGTTTTAAATTGTGTTAAGTTCCACTTATATATATTAAAAAAACAAGTTTTCAATTGTTTTACTTTCATTTGTTTTGTTTTTCACTTGTTTTATTTTCTTCTTTGATAAACATAAAAAAAAACTGTATATATCTTGTCTTTATTTATAGGTTGCCAAAGTAGTTAGGAAGAGTTGCTTTCTTCGCTTAGCTTGCTAAAAAATTACTGCTTGCTTGCTTATAATGAAATTTTGCCGCCTTTAACCCCTATTTATTGTTTTTATTTGCCTTACATTGTTGTTTGCTTGCATATAAAAAAAATTTCAAAAACAAAAACAAAAACAAAATCCATTTGTAGTTGCGTTGTTAATACACGTCTAATTTCAATTTTACATTTCATCTTAGATTTTGATAAATAATAACGGTTAGAAATCGATAACACTTAATTGTATATTGACAAGTTGTCTTCTTTGAACAATTTAATTTCTCGGTGTCTAGGCTACAGTAGAGCAAATAACCATTTATAAATATTACGGTGATTCGTAAATATTATAGTGGTTGTTTCTCTGAAGATACTTAAACCTTCGGCTGCATTGCTACGGTGATTCGTGGTCCACCGATAAATCATGTCCGTTACCTAGCTGAGAACTATCTTGTTGATTTAAGACAAAGTATGATTATACAATTTTGGGTTTACTTAGGATAAATCATTTGTAATTAACCTTGCATTCATTTAGTAGCATTAGTTCATGCATATTTAAAAAAAAAAATTCAAAATTCAAAACAAAAAAAATGTAAATATTCCGTTTCCTTTCCTTTGAAAATTTTCAAAATCAAAATTCCAAAAAGTCCAAGAAAAAAAATATACTTCTCCTTAGTTTTTTTAGAAAATCAAAAATCCAAAAAAAAATATATAAAACCTTTTCAAAAACAGTAAAATAATTTGAAAAATCAAAAAAAAAAAATTCCATTTTGAAAAATAAATTCTATCTGTAAATATTTTTCCTTTATAAAAAAACATTCTTGAAAATGTCCGAGTTTCCCCACTTACGTGAATTTTACAATTGTTGTGAAAATCAATATAATCCATATGATTTCACTCCAAATTCGTATGGATATTTTAACAACAACTATTGTGTAAATAATTCGAATTTCGAACCACAAAATTTTCCAAATGATGAACAACCCTCGACTCTTGAAAATAGCATTTCATTTTTACTTGAATTCTCTACACAATAAAATCAAAGTATAAATGATTTGTGTAATTCATATTTGTGTAATAACTCGAGTCAAGGATTTCAAAATTTGAATTTAATTCAAAATTCAAACGATTTCGATGATAACCCATGTTGCCGATCACTAGAAACTCACGAAAACCCATTTTCTTTTCAAATAAGCGGAACTCGCTAATAAGCTTCCCTAATGGCATCCAGATCCAGATCTGGAGACTAGGGTTTCCCCTAGTTTTTTCTTCTGAATTCTTCTACTCTCTTTCTTTATTTCATACTTTTTCTTCAATTCTTACTCCTCAAATCCGCCGTCTCTATACCATGAGCTCTCTGTGGGATGAAGAAGGCTGGGAGGAGGTGAGAAGGAAAATGGGCAAGGCTCCTCAGCCGACAGGACCTGAAGCTAGGTTAAATCTGGGAGGTTACAGAAATAACAAATCAGGAGGAATTTCAGATCGGAATCTAGGCAAATCAGGAGCGGGTTTGGTTCGCAATCAGGGGGGAAGTGCTCAGGAGGCTAATGAAGGGCGGTTTTCATCCAGATTTTCGAAATCTTCAAAGCAGAAAGCAAACCTATCAGGAAATACCTCGAAAATTAAATTCACAGTTTCTGAGAACGCTAAAAAATTTTCTTATAGTGAAGCAGTTAAAATAGGAGCTGTAGGTGACCTTGGAAACCTAGATCTTGAATTTATTGAACCTAAAATAACTGACGGTAAAAGGATAGGTTCTCTTTCATCTAAAGCTATCAAAGAAGCAGAGGGTGGATGGGACTTATGCATATTATTGTATGTTGTTGGTTATAAACCTTGGCTTAAAACTTTTGAAGGGTATGCCAACAGAGTATGGTCTACTCAGAAGCCGTTCTCTGTTCAATCAAGGAATAACGGTTTCTTCGCGGTAAGATTTGGTTCAGAGGAGGATTGCAATAAGATTCTGAAATCTGGTCCCTGGTTTATGGATCGGAACCTGATTATTATGAAACGACTGTCCCCAGACATGAATACGGATAGGGATCTTCTTACATCTCTGCCTATGTGGGTTAGACTCCCTGGTTTAAGTTTTAAACTGTGGGGCAACAAGGCAATCAATGCATTAACAAGTACTATAGGACTCCCTATAAAGATGGATGAGGCCACGAAAACCAAATCTAGGCTTGCCTACGCCAAAGTTCTGATAGAGGTTAATGCTACCTACGGAATGCCTAATATCATTGAAGGCATGGATGAAAACGGGAGGAGTTTTGTTCAGTCAGTGGAATATGAAAACCCTCCCCCCATATGTGGTAAATGTGTGTGTTTCGGGCACGTAACAGACGAATGCCCTATGATTAAGTCTTGGGTTCCTAAACAGAATCAAGCAGATAATTCTGAGAAGGAAAATACTGCAGAACCAACTCTAGATGGTTGTTTGGAAACAATTTGGGAGGAAGGCGGAGATGGCATTTCTAACATTCCTATTCATCAAGCGACCAGTGGAAATATTCCAAATGAGGGCCTTCTACCGGTTGAAAATTCTATAAACTATGTGGGGGTGGCTTTATGCGGAGAAGTTCTTCCTCGGGAGACTCAAGAAAATGAAGTCCGCTCCTCTAATGACAGTTCTCAGAATAGAAACCATATAGTTTTTAACTCGCTGGAGCAAGAGGTCCTCTCTGATAATAGAGAGAAGATCATACTAGCGAGTCAACCTACCCCGGGCCCTCTTCCTTCGACTCAAATAACAATTCTCAAACGCCCTTCCACTCCAGCGGACTCTCAACCAATTCCTATTAATTTACCTTCTAATGATAATAGGATTGATGATTGTACAATTAATAATGTTAATTTTAGGAGAGGTACTGACCAATGTTTTGATGTGCAGGTACAGGAAGATTTGGATCAGGACACAGGAACGACAGAAGCGTTAGGGGAACAAAATACATATGACAAGGCCGATCATGCCCAGGAGGAGCAGGCAATTCTCAAGTCCCGGGTTACAGAATTTGAGAACATTCAGAAGGAAAAACTTGTTCGTAAGAATCCCAAATGGGTGCAGATGTTAGGCATCTCAGTGGAAGATAAAGGCGAGTCCTCAAGTAGTAGGTTGCAGAGGACTCGAAACAACAAGACTTTTTAATGTCGATTGCATGTTGGAATGTTAGAGGGTTCCATAACCCCAAAAGAATGAAAGAAGTGAGAAGACTCATAGATAAGTTCAAAATAAGTTGTTTTGGTGTTTTGGAAAATAAACTTCTATTTTCGGAACTGATAGGATTGGAAAGAGGTTTGGCGGACGGATGGAAAATTATCAGTAATGTTTCATGCTATTATAAATGCAAAATTTTTGTCCTTATTGATGGGAACTCTTGGGATTTCAATTATATTAGCATGAGTGACCAACATATTTCTATTGAATTGATCAACAAATTGAATTTTAAATGCAATTTAACTTTTGTTTATGCTCAAAATTTTGTTCATCTTAGGAAAAGATTGTGGAAGAATTTACAGGAAGATGCGATTAATATTTATAGACCTTGGTTGGTTCTTGGGGATTTCAATTGTATTCGATGTCCATCAGAAAGAAAGGGAGGTAACCCAGTGCCATTTGGAAACCTATTTGAACTAGATGATATGTCAAATGACACAGGCCTTAAAGAGATCAATATTAAAGGTTATGAATTTTCTTGGTGGTCTGGTCCTAGTCGAAACATATTTTCCAGAATTGACAGAGTTTTCGCTAACCTAGACTGGATCAATAAACATCAAGATTTTTCGGCCGAATATCTACCTCCTTCGGTGAGCGATCACAATACTGTCCTAGTCTCTCTTTTTCCTAAGCCTAGAGTAAAAAATATACCTTTTAGATTCATGAATCACTGGCCCCTGTGTGAACAATACTTTCCATTGGTTGAGAAATTATGGTCAGCAGATCAGAAAGACCGACCTTTATTTCAAATCTTATATATTCTCAAGAACATTAAGAAAGAGCTTAAGATTTGGAGTGCTAAAATATGGAACACCAAAAGAGAGGTTAATGTACAGAGAGAAAATTGTTCTAGACTTCAAAAGCTTTTGGAAAAATCTGAAGATCACAATTTAGTTATGGAATTTCAAAATGCCAGAATTAAATTGGAGATGGCACTCAACAAAGAATTTATGGACACCAAACAAAAGGCTAAATGTGATTGGTTGATGATGGGTGATGAGGCTTCTGCTTTCTTTTATGCTAAAATGTCTAGCAGAAGAAGTAGAAATTGCTTGACCATTATTACAGCTGATGACAAGGAGATTTCGGAAGAACTATTTGCTGAATCGGCCATTAAATTCTATAAACAAGTTTTCAATCTTCCTTTAACGGACCAGTTTCCAGAAATTATCTACAAATCGATAATTTCTGAATATGGTGTGAACTTTCTGAATGATGGTCTCTCATTGGAAGAAATTAAATTTGCCTTGTGGAACATTAAAGATACTACTTCTCTTGGCCCAGACGGATTTAATTCAAAGTTTTTCAAAACTCATTGGAATCTTTCGAAAGACTTAATTTTCAAAGCTTTGAATGACGTTTTCCATAAGGGTTCTATATTAAAAGAGTGGAACCACACCTTCTTGCACTTGATTCCTAAAAAAGATCATTCCACTAGAATTCAAGACTACAGACCGATTGCCTGTTGTAACACTTTATATAAGGTTTTCACTAAGACTCTTTGTAACAGACTGGCTCCTTTTATGGATAAGTTGGTGTCTCCAAACCAGACGGCGTTTATAAAAGGAAGGTCAATAGGGGACAGAATTTTGTTTGCTCACGAAATTATTAGGGGTCTTGGAAGAAAGGATAACAAATACATGTGCATCAAAGTAGATTTGAAAAAGGCTTATGATTCGATTAATCGAGCTTTTGTTATACATATGTTAATAAGCTTGGGTTTTCCAGACAAATGGGTGAAAATTATTGAAAACATCATTACCACTCCTGTGTTTTCCATTATTGCAAATGGGGAATCGCATGGTTATTTCAAGAGTTCAAATGGCCTTAGACAAGGTGACCCTCTTTCCCCTATTATATTTTCTTTGGTTATGGAATATTTTACGTTACTGATGGACGGTAAAGTCAGGGATGGTCTTATTTCTCCTATCACAGACTTTAACAACAAGTTAACTCACATCATTTACGCCGATGGTATTATAATTTTTACTAAAGCAAGTGTACTAAATGCTTCTACCATTAGTGATGTTTTTCAAAATATGAAGAGAGTTACAGGATTGGAACTAAGTTGTGAGAAATCAAATGTTTTCTTTGGTAAAGGGGTAATCAACTGTACTGATATTAGTTCTATACTTAATATATAGCAATTGGATCTTCCTATAAGGTATCTGGGCATTCCCTTGTCTAGTACTAATTTGAGAGATAGGGATTGCTCTCAATTGATAGAGAAGATCAAGATAAGATTTACAGGATGGGAAACTAGAATGCTCAGCCTAGCTGGGAGACTAGAACTTATCAAATCTACCATTTACCCTATCATTCAATTCTGGATGCAATGCTTCTGTCTCCCAAAAGCAACGGTTCTTAAAATAAAACATCTGATTCTTAATTTCCTTTGGAAAAGCCGTAGCAGCAAGATCCCCTGGGAAATTTTGTGTAAGCAAAAAGAAGAAGGAGGAATGGGTCTGAGAAATTTAGAAGAGATGAATCAAGCGTTATACATTAAATTGATATGGAAAATCCTTAATGTAGAAGGAGTTTGGGCAGATCTCATACACTGTAAATACATTGGTAATAAAAGCTTTTGGGAAATCAATTCGAGATCGGACGATTCGGGAGTGTGGAAATTTATTTTGAAGAACAGACACGAAGCTTTGAAATGCCTTTCTCTTAATATTATTGACGGTAAAACTACTTCTCTTTGGTACGATCCATGGTTGAATGAAGCTCAATCATGGAACGTATTGGATTAGATACAGCTTTTAGAACTGGTACGGAATTTTTGACGCTTAATCGGATTATTAAAAATGGCGAGTGGAAGTGGGATGAGTTTAGTTTTCTATTTCAAATTCATGCGGAAATTGAAGGTGTCAAGATTCATAAAGATAGGGAGCGAGAGTATTGGATATGGAAATGTTCTAAAGACGGTCAATATCAGTTTAAACAAGTCTGGAACTCGATTAGATCTAGTTTTGAAATAAAATATTGGTCGTTAATGGTTTGGAATAAAATCCACGTACCAAAAATGGCGTTATGCCTCTTTAAAGCTATTAACGACTATCTACTAACTAAAGAAAGATTACTACAGAAACAGATTCTTGTGGACCCCTTATGTATTTTTTGTAATAATCACATTGAAAATATAGACCACCTATTTTTTCAATGTAATTATACAGGAAAAGTTTGGTACTGGAACTGTAAAAAAAATTCAACTCGCCGAAAATTTTGTTCTCATTCACTCTGAAGGAAGATTTGCAAAAAATTGTTTCTATCTCTAAATTAAAAAATCTAAACTCAGACTTGTTCCAACTTTCTATCTCAGTTTGTATTTGGCACTTATGGAAAGAAAGAAATGACAGGATTTTCCATAGTAGATTTAATGATACTTCACAGATATGCTCAAAAATATATCAAACTATGAATATCAGAATGGTTAAATCTGAGCATTATAAGAACATCAATGGCATGACAGATTTAATAGCAAAGAAATGGGGTTTTACCTCCCTACGTTGACCTGGGGATTCATCGGCTGGATCATATGTATTGTTCCTTCTTTTCTGCTTCCTTCTAGTTTCTTTGTGTCTCGATTCAGGTTTTCCTGTTTCCTGTATTATCTTTACATTTACCTCACATCCTCTCTTTTAACTCTCATTTTTAATTTACAAATAACAATTTTATTTGATCTAGATTGTAAGTAATAAGATTGCAGATACAATAACAGATTGAAGTCTTCCGCTGCCTCCCTGACTTTTGTCCTGACCTATATTATTACAACCGAGTTAGTTTCTGATCAAAGAGCACAATAAATTTCATTGGGGAGTCAGAGACTAGCTTGTGAGGACTGGCTATTTCTTTAGGAGGATCTGAAACATTGTGACTTCAACTTTGAGCACCATTGAGTATATAGACTTCATCTTTTGGAAGACAGTGACTTCTTTGCCTATCGAATTATACAAACTTCACCTTTCTGGAAGTCAGTGACTTCTCTGGCTATCGAAGTAGAAAGATTACAACTTTATGGAAGATAGCGTCTTCTCTGGCTTAGATCTGTTAGATCTAGGGACAGTAACAAAGAGATTTGCAATTAGAATCTCTATAAAGCTAAAAAGTTTTAATCTTTTCGGGTTTAAGGCTCTTACCTGTACTTGCTTGTTCTCGTGGTGGATCCGATACATTCTGTACGCCATTTAACTTCAATCAAACAAGGAATAGAAGGTGTCTGGTTCGCTTCTTGTTTAGGTTTTGGCCAAGTAGATGAGACTGACGAGAGCTACGTCTTTTATTCTACCTCGCCGCCATTATTGATTCTTTTATTCTCTTTCGTTCAAGAGGAGTAAATGAAGTAGGAGTCAAGTGTCGCTTTGCCTTGTTTAATCTTCTGAGATGTCTCGAAGGTTCTAGTGGGATTCGAGTGTATTACCTTGTTTATTTAATTGCAGCACTTGGGCCTTGTTTTGTTTTATGTATTTGATTAGGCCTGGTTAGTATGTATTAGGCTATGTTTGTTTCCTGTTGGACTTTGTACATTCTTTGTTACCTTGGTTTCTAATAGAAAGTTTGAACCCTTTTTCAAAAAAAAAAACCCATGCCAATTCAATGTCGAACTCCAAAATGAATTTCAAACTTAAAATGAAAATGGAAACAACTTTTCAAACGAATTTGGCAATGGGAATAATCTTAACCACGTTACGATTGAAAATCTTTGTCCTCAACAATTTCAAAATGAAAATCCTTATGCTAATGACTATAAATTGAATTTTGTTAAGCAAATGAACGAAATTTACAATGATCACATGGATTCGTTGTTCGAAACATATATGAAACAACGTGATAAACATAACCAAATCCCAACATATGACGAGTCAAACAATAATCCATCTTTTACCCAAATCGACGATTTTAAAACAAAAACTTTTGAAACTAAAAATGATAATCTTAATGATGTTGTTGAAAACATGGTAATTGAGTTGGATTTCAATTCTTTTGAGGGTGAGAAACTCGATTTAAATTTCGATCTTCCCTTCTCCAACTTTGGAAATTTGAATACAACAACTTTGGATTTTGAAAACGATATAAGCAATGAAGTTGTTGATAATCCAACAAAGGAAGACGAAGTTAATGAACACAAATTCTTTAGACTTTTCGATGACGAGTTGTTAAATTCTGAAGGGGAAGATTTAAATCACCATTTTGATTTTGAAATCAACAATTTTGAAGAAGTTTTCAATGATAAATTTGAATTTCAATTTGGTGAAAATAAACTTGAACTTCAATTAATCATTTTATCAACCCCGAAAATTATCGAAAATAAAACAACTCGTATGATTTTTAATAAAACGACATTCGTTTTTCCAAATCCACATTCAACTTCAAAATCTTTTATGGTTTGGTTTTTAGCGATTAAGATGTGTCTCGCATGCTTGACGAGACAAACGAATCGGTCTTTGGAAGACTGTTTCATTTATTTTTTAATGATATACTTTCTGATCTCGTGTAAATACCATTCATTTTCATATAAATAAAGGCCATTTTTATTTTTTATTTTCACTTGGGTGGACTGTGGGGACACAGTCAAAATCAAGTGTGAGGGGAGACTCATCATCATTTTCGATTTTTCATGATTCATTTTTTAACTTTCTTTCCAAATTTAAAAAAAATCACAAAAAAATATATTTTTTAAGCATTTTGGTTTATTTTTTAAAGAAACACTATAGGATAAGTATATGATTTTGGTTAATTAAATTGAAATTTTTGAAAAATTTATTCGTCTTAACAAAAATAAAAATGAAGTTTGATTACAAATAACAATGGTTTAGCTAGTATATATGAAGATGTTGAATATGCATGTATATGATTTTTGTTTGATGATAATAAACATATATACATTCATTTAAATGTATTTGATATTGTACTATTTTATTTTTCACAGATAAAATAAATATTTGCTGAATAAAATAAATAACACAGAATTGGAATTCAAACGAATATTTTATTCAAACAAATATTTATTACAATTTTGATAGTACAATTTCAAGCTCTCACTATAACTATACAATTTCAGTCACAGTACAATTACATCAATTTCAGTCACAATACAATTACATCACAATTTCATAGTTACATCAGTTCCTCACTACATATCACTCACACTCGTATTTATTTTCAACTTCATTCCAATGTGAATCCAGCATCTGAGCAATCTGCAGAAATATACATTGACGCGGTAAATTGAAGATAAAATATTTTTGCAGTATAAAACAAAATATAAATTTGTTTTATTGGTGCCTCAGTTATTTGGGTTGTTCGTCATTATTTGAATTCATCACACACGAACAATGTGACATGCACAGTGTATCACTAAACATGCCACAAGGCCATGCACACCGATATATATACACTTGATAAATTTACAGGGACAGGTGAGCACAGGTCAAACCCAAATTATCGGATTCAACTCAAGAGCAATATAAATAAAGTCAAGTCATCAGCACAAGGTCAAATACGAGTTCTGAAACTGGATTCAACATAGGGCAGTTGTACAGGATACGACTTCAAGCATGAGAACAGGCAAGCCCAAATAAATGCACAGACTCAAATCAAACAAGTTCAAAACAACTTCAACCACAAAACCAGACATGAAGGCAAAGCTCAAACCAAACAAGTGAAACAAGTCCACATATAAATAACAATGCACACAAATGCACCAATGACACCAATGAAATCAAGACCAGTGTGCAGTGACAATATACAGGAATCAAGATATCAAGACTCCAACTCAACATAGATGCATATGCACAAGTCAAGTGATGCACCAGTGATACCAGTGGAATGAACAAGAGCAGCCTCTACATGAAGGTCTGAAACAAATGAAACCAGAGGCAACTAGCAACAAATAATACAACAGCAGACCAGAAGTACAAAATGGCCAAGCAAGTGCACCATTAAAACAACAATACACACTTGAACAAAGTTGCAAGTCCAATATTAAAATGAAGCAGCTCAGAATCCAAGCACTTCACAAAATCAACTGGTCGTAGTCAACAAACACAAAATTGAACAGAGCTCAATGCATACAAACCAGGTACAACAATGTGCACAGAAATGGTAGACTACAACTACAACTCAAATACAAGCAAACAATGGAATGCAATGAAAAGTCAACAATATATGCATACACACATACTAATGTATATATGCATATATACAAACAATATTTTTTTACAAAGATCAAGCCGAAGTTAGTTTTTGAACTCAATGCTACGGGAATAAAAACAAATGGCCAAAGTCGAGTATAAAGTCATGGAATCACATAAACAAGAGACCGAAGTCAACAAAATGTCATCAGAAATCAAACCGTGGTAATCGAGCAAACCAGAAATTCGAAACAGAGGTGGTCAAGGAATCTATCACAAGCACAAAGAAAGGAATCATCGTCACAACAAAGTCAATGCCGTAAAAACCAAGTAAATATAAGCATATGAATAGGTCAGAGATGAGGTGGTGTTTGCACAAATAATGGGCAAACACCTCCAAGTCGTATGATTTAGTTGATTTTATGTTGTTTTAAGTGATCTGGGTGATTTATGCAAATATGTAAAAAGCAGGGACTAAACTGTAAAAGACACACAAATTTATAGTGGTTCAGCCAGAATGTGCCTACGTCCACTTTATATATTATTTCTCCTTTCTTGTCCAGATTACAAGTACAAAGCTTTGATACAAGTATATGAAAGTTGTTTGAAAGTTCTATCCGTGCTTGAGCTCTCAAACTTGTCCCCCATTGTTGTACCCCTGCCCCTCTATTTATAGAGTGAGGCTGGGGGCAGGGGTCTTGGATGTATATAGCTGCTGGTGGGCTTGGGCTGATGCGATCTGGCCTGGCAGTGTTGATCTGGTACGCCTTGGTCCGGTTGTGAGTGGATGGAGTTTGGTTCGGTGGGACTTGGTCCGATGGCAAGATATTCGGTAGTGGTTGGAGTGGTAGAGGCTGGTTCGGTGAGGCCTTGGTTCGGTGGAGGTTGATTCGGTGGAGGCTGGTACTGGTGTATTGGTTCTGTAATAGGTGGAGCGGCTTTGCTTCGGCAGGCAGCGGAAGGAGTCGGTTCGGTGAGATTCTGGTTTGGTGGTAGGAGCGTGTAGGTGGGATCTGGTCCGGTGGTGCAGTTCGGTGGGCTGGCCCGGTCAAAACTTACCCAACACTTGCCCCCCAAAGTAGGGCATGTGTATGCACATGGCGTGCTTTGTTTTAGCTTGGATATCCTCATCCGGCCCTGTTTGCCGAACCAATTGGTCCGGTCGTTAGTATTTGCCTATAAGTATGGACCTCGCATCTATGTTCACCCTTCACCGTCTGAGACAGCCGAATCAATTGAATACCGAACCAAACTTGATTGCTTGAAATAACCGGCCCAATCAATTACCGAACCAACTCATCTACCGGACCAGGTGAGTCTTCCTCTGCCGAATGATTTTTTATGACTGAACCATCGAACGAACTCAAATGTTTTACCGAATGGGCTCAGGGACTTTGAGTACCGAATGAACTTACTGAATGATCTTGGGAGTATAAGGCCGAATGACCTTTTGCCGTGCTTTGAATTACGAGTGAAGTTCCAGACTACATACTCTCATACTTTCTTATGTTGCAGATAAATGTCTCATAAATTTGAAACCCGATCAGAAAAGAAGAAATCCCAGGACAGAGAAGATCCTTCCGCAGTGCCCCCAGCTCAGTCAGGATCGGGACGTCATGGGCCCACCCCAAGGTCACTAGTAGATGGGTACGGCCCTCAGGAGCTTCTGAACTCACCTCCTGACTGTTTCCCTAGCTCTCTCAAAGGCGAGCAGCTTGATGTTATTTCTCGCTCCTTTGGGATTGACTGAGCGCGCATGCTATTGCCGGGGGAGGGAGTGATGCCATATAATCCCCCGAAGGATATTTCGCCTATAGTAGGTACCATTGTATGTTTGGGGCCATTCCCCCGATCAATGCTTGGATAATCAGCTTCATCACCTACTTGAAGGTGGCTCCATTTCAGCTTCAGTCTAACTCCTACGCCATCCTGGTGAGCATGTTTGTCATTTTCCAGAGGAGATACGGGCATCCTCCCTCCAACCGGGAGATCTGGTATTTGTACAATTTGAGAGGCTATAAGAAGGGGTCTCCATACATCAGCTTGGAATCAGCCGTATCTTTCAAGCCGGTCTTGGACTTATATTCGAAGTTCAGCATGTTCAAGAAAGAATAGTTTTTCGTCAAGGATGACTCTATCTCTATTCGTCGCTTCAGCTCCGGCTGTAAGTTGAAGCTTATTTATAATTTCCGTTCTGACTGCAATGCTTCTTCTTATGTGTTTTTATTTCTTGCTAGCGACAGGTGGCTTTGCGGTCGTAGAGAATGATCGCCTGGTTCAGATGGCTGCAGAAATAGAGGCCATTTCAGGAAGGGATAGGTCAGCTTCTTACCTAGTCAGGAATGCTACTCTCCTGGAACACAACTTGATTCTGCCACATCAGTCCGTGGTCAAGCAGAGAGACACGGCGGATGAGAGGGCTGCCAAAGCTCCAAGAGGGGCTACGACGAAGAGCAGCAAAACGAGACCCTTCTCAATACATCCAGTCGCCGGGGGGAAGAAACTCAGGAAGTCCGACGGACCCTCTCCCAGCACATGTCCAGATGTTTCGGAGGAGGAAAATATGGAGGAGGAAAGAGGCGGGGATGAAGGCGGCGAGGCGGAGAGTGGAAGTGGTAAAGAAGGTGACGGTGATCGTCACAGCGATGATGGTGGCGAAGGACAGGGCGGTGATGGCACCGGGGCTTTGCCTCCTGGGCAGGCAGGCGTGATTCAAGAGTGGACAGATGACGCTCTCCGCCAAGCCTTCGAAGAGTTGGAGGAAGGACCGGCCTTGGCGGAGAAGCCCAAGAAAGCTGGTAAGGCTGGGACTGGCGCCGATTTATCTTCCGGGAGTGCTTCTACTGAGGCAACTTCTGCGATTCAAGGTGAATTTCTCTTTATTCTTTTTAATTCTTGAATGATTTCTCAATGCATGCTGGTGACACTTGATTTTCATTCCAGGAGCGGGCAAAATGGCCAAGACCTTATATCTTCGGCACAGGCTTGAACAATACAGACTTCGCAAAGCTTCTGCCAAACCGAAGCCTCCTACTAACCGCCCTGGAGAGGTAGTCGGCTATCGTCCTCTTCTTGGAGTTATTGAAGAAGATATACAAAAGAGGAAGTGGAGTCGATCTTCGTTTGAATCTCCTCCTGGCCTTCCGGCCCCACTCCACCCTATTCACGATATTACGGAGGAGGATACTGAGTTTATGCCTTCCCCACATCCGTCTGAGAATCCAACCGTCACCCCGATAGATCACCCTGGCTTGGTTCGTAATCCGTTTGCGGGTCATCCACCGGCCTCTCATGACATCTCCTTTGATGAGGCTACTGGTGAGCACCTTCTCCCTCTCAATCCTATGGTACGGGTGCTTGACGAAGCTAAGTCCCTGGACCTTGATTTGCTTACCACCCGGGTTGCAACTCTAGGGGATTAAGCTAAGGCGAACATCGACCGGGTTGCCGAGGAGACCAGGAAACTGATGGGGCATCATGCCCGACTAGTCAAGGCCGGGGAGGAAATTGGGAGTGCCAACATTCGGCTACGGTTAATGGTTTCCGACCAGGCTAAGCAACTTGCCGATCAAGCCATTCAAATTTCTCAGCACGAGGCCGCATCCAGGCAACTGAAGAAGACTATGGAAGAGGCCAGCAGGGCAGAGTTGCGAAAAATGGAGGCCGCCTGCAAAGAGCGGATTGACATGGCCATTGCGACGGTGGATGAGGTTCGACAAGCGGACCTCGAGCGGGTACAGGAATTATCGGGGAAACTTAAGGCCGCGGAGCTTGCTCAGTCCAGGTTGAAGGAGGAGATGGAGGCGATGAGGATATCCCTTCAGGCTGACCGCTCACGATACCGATTGGAGAGGGATGCTGCCGTTGCAAAGCTACGTGCTTCTGAGGCCCGAATGAGGGAGCTTGAGGAAAACGAGGGGATAATGGATGAGATGCTCCAGGATATGTATTTCCGCACTTGGAAACAGGGTAACTTATCCTGGATGGATGATTACCCCCGAGTTATGGCCAGGATTTATCTCCGGGCTCTGGAGGAGGCTAGGGCTGATGCGGATAAAGAGGTTGGCGCGGTCTTCAGAATGGATGTGGTCACTGCCCAGTTTACCAAGGAGGAGAAGGTGGCGGTGAAGGAGAGTATGCGGCTGCTTGCCGCTGAGGAGGCAGGTGTGCAAGTAGAGGATGATGATCAGGATGGTCAGGAAGCAGGCGCTGGTAAGTCTTCCCTTCTAGTCTTTCCATTAACTTGGTTGCTTATCACTAATGAATTCTTTCTTTGACCAGACAGGTGGGCAACAGGACAAGGGTAAAGCTCCGATGTAGCCGGCTCCTTGACTTGACCTGGATATCTTTTTGTTGACTTGACATTGTTGTATATGTTAGTCTCAAAACAGTAACGTAACTTTTAGGTTGTAATTATGTTACTTGTAATAAACAACATTATTCTTGACGTGTAATTTTTTAACTTAAGCTGATTCTGTCGTTTTTGAATGTTTTTGCTATTTTGACACGTTGTGTGAGAAATATAGCTGTGCGTGTGCTTGTAATTCAATTGTGTTTGATGTCAAGTTCTTGCTTAAAACATAATTTTGTGCCTTGCAATGCTAGTGTGATGTATGAATAAATTATAGCCATGTATTTGTACACAAAAGAAGAAAATACCGCCTTTCATGTTCTAAGTGTAGATGGCAGTTTTGAATATCTTGTATGAACGAGTATGGAATGCAGTTGAATGCCCTGCCATCCAATTGTGAGTTCCTACTCCCATTGGCGAGTATCTCCTACTTTGTATCCTGTACTTTAGGGATTGTTATAGAGGACAGGAGAAAAGTTCTTTAAATAGAATTGAAATATGAGATAAAGTAAAACTTCCAATCATGGAAGGCCTTTGATGTGCTTAAGTTCGTGGCAAACGGGCTTTGTAGTCACTTTCCCTAGCCGTGGGTCTTGGAGACATTTGTCACCCATCTTACGCCTCCGTGGGGAGTTAATCTTTTTTACCACAGCCGTACTTAAGACACGTCGGAGCCGTGATCGCGCACAGTAACTACCCGGGCCATTATGGCCCTAATCGTGGGTATTATTCGATTTACTGTGGCCGGCTAGCGTGGGTGCCGATCGTCAACCGTGAACTACCCCTAGCTGGCCACACCTTATGTTGGGGCTTAAAGTAGGTTCACGACTGCCGGCGAGCCGAACGCCGTAATGAGCTGCCTTGGCTATAGTCGGCCTTCTCGGTGGCTTATAATCGGCTCATTACAGTTGGCTTTAAGGGCCGTCGCGAGCAATGAGTTAACCCGCAGCAGAGGGATGCCGGAGCAAAAGTCTCTCATTGGCAAGGGCATAGATTCACATAGTACCTGTTAGGTCTTGTCCAGGAGAGGTTGCGCCGTGATGTGTCTTGAATGGAAATGCCATTACACAGGATTTTGTTCAACATAAAAGGATAAAGTTAACAAGCAGCCAGGATATAAAGGAACAGGTTAAAAAGAGACAAGTTTTTTTAAAGTGGTTCGACACGAAAATGCGTACGTCCACTGATTCTCTTTGTTAATTCACTTCATATGGGCAGTATAAGTTAAGAAAAGTATCGACGAAGGTGTTGGATGTTCCATGCCCTCTGGAACACCTCCCCGTCAACTGTTGACAAAATATAAGCTCCATTGTGGAGATCTTTATGAATTACATATGGTCCGTCCCAGATTGGATCTAGTGCTCCGGGTCGCGGGAAGATTCGCTTGAGGACAAGATCTCCTTTTTGTAAGCTACGATGCTTGAATTTGGAGTTGTATTGTGTTGCCACTTTTTGCTTGTGAGCTGCCGCTTTGAGGGCTGCATCATTTCTTCTTTCCTCAATTAGATCCAAAGACATGTGGAGGAGCTCTTCGTTCTCTTCTGGGTTATAGTGGATCCTACGGTGGGAAGGCACTATAGTTTCAACTGGGAGCATAGCCTCTGATCCGTATGCCAAAGAGAAAGGAGTATGCCCCGTTGATGTTCTGGAAGATGTGCGATAGGCCCACAGTGCCGTAGGAAGTTCATCCACCCAAGCGCCTTTTGACTTTTCGAGTTTCTTTTTGATTAGAGTTTTGAGAATTTTGTTGACGGCTTCGACTTGTCCGTTTTCCTTGGGATAAGCTACGGATGAGAAGCTTTTGTGAATTCCGTGCTCTTGGCACCAGTTGGCGCACTCCTCGCTGTCAAACTGAAGTCCATTGTCCGATAAGATTTTAAATGGGACTCCGTACCTGCATAGAACATTTTTGATCCAGAAGTTAATAACTTTGTTGAAGATACTTTATTTAGGGGTTCTGCTTCCACCCATTTGGTGAAATAGTCGATTGCCACTATAGCATATTTGGCTCCGCCTCGGCCCATTGGCAGTTCGCCAATCAAGTCAATTTCCCATACTGCAAAGGGCCAAGAGCTGGTCATTTGAGTAATCTCAGTTGTTGGTAGCCGCGGAATCTTAGCAAATTTCTGACATCTGTCACATTTTTTGACGAAGTCTAAGGCGTCTTTGTTTAAGGTGGGCCAGAAATATCCATATCGGAGTATCTTCTTTGCCAGAGTTTGCCCTCCAGTGTGATCTCTGCAGCTTCCTTGATGGATGTTGCTTTTCTTTTTCTGTTTTACTGGCGCCTTGGTAGGATCGATGTTTAGTACGTGGCATGCTATGTCAGGGGAGATTCCAGTCATGTTAGCGTGTGACCATGCAGATATATCCAAGTTGTGGTGGAGAAAATCAATGAGTTGTTCCTTCAATCAAGTCCCGGAGATGATGGCATTCGTTGGAATCATGCCCATGGGATTCGTGGAAGCGGCGGAATTTTCCAGACTTAATTGCGTTATCTGATTAACTTCATCTTGAGTGGCCAGGAAGATGTTTTCGTTCGTTTCATTTAATGGGGTGTAAGCGTCAAATCTCGGTCCTGGCCGATATAGGCGCTTTTCTCCCTTCTTGCCCCCAGCGTTGTCTCTAGAATCATTTCTTCGAACGTCCTTTGCTACAGCGGGCGTGTTGCCGTGAGCTGCCTTATTTTGTTGTCCTGTCTGCCTCTTAGTGGCAGCGTCTTCAACTCTCGTATATTTCCCAGCTTCATGGAAGAAATCGGGTAAAGTAGTTGGTTTTTCTCTGTGTGATTAATTCCGTCCAGATGACATGTAGGGATGGTATCGTCTATTGTTCCTAATATTTTCCAGTGGCTGTCTTTGGTCTTCTGGGAGCATGCTAGGGTCAGCTACAGTTGGCCCTTGCCTTGATCTTCCCCTGCTGGGTTCTGATCTAAGCACTTCCTCGGGTCCAACTTCGGGCTGGACTCTAGCTCGGCCCCGTTCATTGGTGTTTCCGTAGTTAGGCAGTATGACAGGCTCAGCTACAGTTGACCTCCGCCCAAGTACCTCCCCCGTTGGGTTCGGTTCCAAGCGTTTCCTTAGGTCCAACTTCGGTCTGAGCTCAGTCTCGGCTCCTACCATGGCCGCTTCGGTCGTTTAGCTCCTCCGAAGAAGGAAGATCTTTGTTGTCTCTGAGATCCTCCAGACTGGGACTCACCCCATGATTCAGTGTTGCGGTTGGACTCTTCAGCATCCCTTAAGCGTGACATGAGTTGGTCCACCAAGGCTTCCTGTTGGGATGTGAAGCGGTTAGTCACTTCAGCCACAACCCTTTCTAGATCTGCCCTAGTAATCACTACCAGCTGTCCCGTGGCAGGGGTTGTTGGATTTGCCTGACCTTCATTTAGTACTGCTGTTGGAATGGGATGATTTACTTGATCTGTGACCACTGGACCTGGAACACTGCTAGTTGCGATGTTCTTTCCTTTGTTAACGTCTTTTTTCTGCCTGGGAGGCATGTTTTCCAAGCAATGAACGACGCTGTTAGGAGGAAGGTTAAGTGGGAGAAGCTGAAGCTTCGAGCTTCCCCCTCTCAATGAAAGCACCAAAAATGTTTGCACAAAAAATGGGCAAATACCTCCAAGTCGTATGATTTAGTTGATTTTATGTTGTTTTTAGTGATTAGAGTGATTTATGCAAATATGTAAAAAGTAGGGACTAAAATGTAGAAGACACACAGATTTATAGTGGTTCAGCCATAATGTGCCTACGTCCACTTTATATATTATTTCTCCTTTCTTGTCCAGATTACAAGTACAAAGCTTTGATACAAGTATATGAAAGTTGTTTGAAAGTTCTATCCGTGCTTGAGCTCTCAAACTTGTCCCCCATTGTTGTACCCCTGCCCCTCTATTTATAGAGTGAGGCTGGGGACAGGGGTCTTGGATGTATATAGCTGCTGGTGGGCCTGGGCTGATGCGATCTGGCCTGGCAGTGTTGATCCGGTACGCCTTGGTCCGGTTGTGAGTGGATGGAGTTTGGTTCGGTGGGACTTGGTCCAATGGCGAGATATTCGGTAGTGGTTGGAGCGGTAGAGGCTGGTTCGGTGAGGCCTTGGTTCGGTGGAGGTTGATTCGGTGGAGGCTGGTACTGGTGTATTGGTTCGGTAATAGGTGGAGCGGCTTTGGTTCGGCAGGCAGGGGAAGGAGTCGGTTCGGTGAGATTCTGGTTTGGTGGTAAGAGCGTGTAGGTGGGATCTGGTTCGGTGGTGTAGTTCGGTGGGCTGGCCCGGTCGAAACTTACCCAACAGGTGGTAAGGAAACGAACAGTTCAGATTCAAAGCCGTGGGAAACAAGTATCAAACTACACGTAAAAATACGAATTTGAATCAGTCAGTGAAATCATAATCATCTATACGAATATCAACGGCCAGAGCAAAAGAATTGACAAATTCAAACACGTATATACGAACGAAAACTCAGGGGATCGAACCCTATAAAAACCCAATCATCACTGGCATTTTATCATCGAATTCAAGTAATCAATCCAGATAACTAAAGGATCAAATAACATACCAGAGAAGTCGAATTCGATCAAGCTCAAAGCAACCAAGCCAAAGCCCTAATTTCATAAGCAACGAACAAGCAAATTGAAGCAGCCGTGAAGCAAGATGAAGAAACAATCGATCAACAAAAGCAACGAATATCGAACCATCATTCGATGGAGAAAATAGAATCGGCGCTCCAAATTACAAGCCCTAATTCCAGAGCGCAAAGAGGAACGAAAGAGAAGCCACCATTTTTCACAAGCTTTGCAAAGGAACGGGCTAGAGAAGATAAAAGGGGCCGGCCTTGTTAATTTAATCAGGGCTTTAGTTTTTATTTTCTTTTTCTTTTTGGGCCGGGGTTATTTTGATTAAGGGAAAAAATTTGTTTTCAAGTTTTCTATTTATTTTTGCTCTTATTTTTTTTGTTTTGAAGTTTGTACTTTTCAAATCAAATCTGGGTAAATCACCACCTAGGATTTAGGTTGTGTCAGATTGTCTAGTTAGGATTAGTTCAGTAAGTAGGGTTTGCGAGTTTGTAAAACTCTATAGGCGGTAGCAGGGTTTGCGAGTCTGTTAGAGTGTTTGTAAGCGAGAGACTGTTTAATTCTAATAGAAATCTGGGAATGCAGCAGTAGGCAGGGGTTGCCGAAGCTGAGTAAATTTTGTGTGTGATTTACTTTTTAGCATATTTACTTCTCTGCAGTTTGTTTTTGTGTTTAATTCGAGAAAATTTGCTATAACCCTATTCACCCACCCCTCTAGGGTTAATCTAGATCCTACAAGTGGTATCAGAGCCCGGTATTTTTCTTTAACTCTAGAGTCATGAATCCACCAAATAATGCTTTTTCTGAGGGGCAATCAATTGCTAGGCCACCCATGTTTAATGGGAATGATTATGCTTATTGGAAAGTTAGGATGGGTATTTATCTTAGTTCTGTTGATTATGATGTTTGGGACATTATTGAAACTGGCTATAAATCTCCCACTATAACTGTTGGTGATATTGAGATTCCTAAACCTAAGGATAGATGGGACGCTAACGATAAGAAATTAAAAACTACAAATGCTAAAGCCATGAATGCTTTGATCTGTGCTCTTGATAAGAATGAATTTAATAGAATTTCTCATTGTAAAACTGCGCAGGAAATTTGGCATACCTTGGAGGTGACACATGAAGGAACTTCTCAAGTCAAGGAGTCTCGTCTAGCCTTATTCAGCAATGAATACGAGAACTTTGTGATGGACAAAGGCGAGAGCATAAAGGACCTGTTTGGACGCTTTTCAACTTTGGTGTACAATGCTAGAGCGCTTGGGAATGTATTCATTGAGGTAGAGCTTGTGAGGAAGGTGCTACGAGTCTTATCGATGAACTTTGAGGCAAAAGTCACGGCAATACAAGAATCGAAAGATCTGAGTAAACTAAGCATGGAGGAGTTGATCGACAACTTGATGACATATGAGCTTGAGCTAAAAACAAAGGAGGAACGCAACAACTCCGAATCAAAGAAGAAGACGATTGCCTTAAAGAGCAAAGAAGAGAACGATGAAGAAGAAGAAGATCCAATTGAAGAGCTTGCAATGGCTGCCAATAATCTTAGAAAATGGTCAAGATTCGGGCCACGCAAGAAGAAAACAAGTGGTAATAGTGTTAGGAAATCAATTCTATGGTTTCAATGATAACAACTATACAATGGAAATCGAATGTACATATATATCTATATTTACAGATAGTTGATAGAGTAACGTCACCAAAGAGACTAAAGCAACACTCAAGAGAAGAATCAAAAGACATCAAATCAGAAGAGATTGAAGAGAAATAGGACATGCACAAGATAAAGCAACATGCACACTTTGAGACGTCTGAGAGCACTATCCAAACATCTGAATGATTCCTCTGGTTCATAATTCAGAAGCAATCAGACGTTTGGCTACCAACGTCAGACGTCTGAAAAGTATCCAGGCTTATAACAGATATGAAGTCCAGACGTTTGAGGTTACTTTCCAGACGTCTGATTCGAGACTCGACTGTGCATTTTCAAAGCTCAACTGCCACATTCGAAAAGACACATTCACTTCTCTTTGTCGCAACTCTTCATCACCATCAGAAGCGACTTTACGGAGATTACAGCAGATGCAACTATACAAGAAAACTCTTCATCACTATAAATAGCATCAGGAATTCAAGAGAAGATAATAACCTGACTTACTTACTCTCTTATCTCTTGTACTCTGTTTATTCCTGATCTATAAGCAATCAACTACCTGTAATCAACTCTTCCATATATATAGAACTCCTCATTCAGATATTCTCTAGATAGATATATATTGGAAGCACTCTTGTACTCAATAGTCAACATCCGTGTTACAGAACACATTATTGACAAAGAAACTCTGCTATTGTAAACCTGTTCCTCCGGGTTAAGCGAGGGTTAGTTGAAAGGAAATTCCGAAGAGGAGCTTCGGGACTGGACGTAGGACGGGAGGTCCGAACCAGTATAAAATACCGGTGTGATCACTTTCATTTACTGTGATACTATCGTTTATATTGTTATATTATATAGTTAGCTGTTTATACTTGCATATAATCTATACGATCCACTCATATAGACTTTCAATTGGTATCAGAGCAAGGTTCGTTTAAAAGAACAGTAACACATTTTTTAAAATCATTCTAATATGGCAAGTATATTTCAAGAAGGACAATCCACAACACGACCCCCACTTTTTAATGGCTCTAATTATTCATATTGGTCTACACGTATGAGAATTTTTATGGAAGCTAATGGTTTAGAAATTTGGTCAGCCACTCAAGATAAATATGAAGCTCCAACTACTGCTATGAACACATGGACCGATGCACAAAAGACCTTAGCATCAAATAATGCTAAAGCTATGAATGTTTTGTTTTGCTCACTTGACAAAAATGGATTTTCACGTGTCATGTTATGTACAACTGCATTTGATATTTGGCGTACTTTACAAATTACACATGAAGGTACAACAAAGGTTAAACAAACTAAAATTTCAATTTTGCAAAACCAATTTTCATCATTTAAAATGAAACAAAATGAAACTATAGTAGACATGTATTCTAGATTTCAAACTATTCAACATGATCTTATGGCATTAGGAGTTAAGTTTACTGATTTTGATTTAGTTTCTCGAATACTCAACTCTTTAACACCTGATTGGGAAAGAAAGGTGTTAGCTATTGAAGAAGCTAATGATCTCTCTACTCTCAAAGTTGAAGAGTTGGTAGGAAATTTGATGTCCTATGAAGCTAGCAGGCACGTAAAGAATTAAATTCGGAGACGAAGAACATAGCATTTCCATCAATAAAGAATGATGACTCAGATTTAGATGAAAATGAGATAGTATTCATTGCCAAAAACTATAATAGATTCAAGAAATTTAGAAAGATGACCAAGTTTCAAAAAGAAGGAAAAACCAACTCAACAAATCTATCTCAAATTAAGTGCTATGAATGTGATCAATACGGACACATAAAAAAAGATTGCCCAAAACTTAACAACGATAAAAAGAAAAGCAAATTGGAAAAACTCAAAAAGAAGAAGGCTTTCAAGGTAACGTGGGATGACTCCGATTCTTCATCTTCAGAAAGTGATAGCGATAGTGACGGAGAACAAGCTAATGTGTGTTTTATGGCACAAAAAGATGAGGTATGTCCGGAACTTAGCTATGAAGAATTACTTGAACTTAGCATAGAATTAGATGATAAATTTAGACAAATAAAAAATAAGGAGAAATGGATACTAGATAGCGGATGCTCCAAACATATGACTGGAAATTCAAAAATGTTATCAAATATAACATACATCGATGGTGGAACGGTAACATTTGGGGATAATTCAAAGGGATTTGTCATAGGCATTGGAGAAGTCATCAACTCTGGTATATCTAACTCTCCTGTTATTACAAATGTTTTACTGGTAGAAAATTTAAAACACAACTTATTAAGCATTAGTCAATTATGTGATAAAGGTTTTCAAATAAATTTTGAAAAAGATAGATTTAATATTTTAGATAATAACAAACAACTCATTTTTGAAGGTTTTAGAAACAAAAATATTTATATATTAAACATGAATATTAATAAAGATTCAAGCTTATGCTTAACTGCCAAACATGATGATCCATGGTTATGGCATAAACGATTTTGTCATATTAATTTTAAGAATATTAATAAGTTAGCTAAATATGAGTTAGTAAGAGGGTTACCTAAAATGAGTTACAAAGTAGAAAATTTATGCGATGATTGTCAAATTGGTAAACTAAAGAAAAGCTCGTTTAAATCTAAAAATAATATTTCTACAAAACAACCATTAGAATTATTACATTTAGATTTATTTGGTCCAACACAAGTAAGATCTATTAATCATAACAAATATGTTTTTGTAATAGTCGATGATTTCTCAAGATATACATGGACTTTATTTCTAAAACATAAAAGCGATACTTTTGGTATGTTTAAAATATTTGCAAAACGGATTAAAACTCAAATGAATTTGAAAATTAAAAATATCAGAAGTGATCATGGAGGAGAATTCGAAAACGATCTTTTTTCAAATTTTTGCAATAAAAAGGGAATAACTCATAATTTTTCCTTTCCTCGTACACCCCAACAAAATGGTGTCGTAGAAAGAAAAAATCATACATTACAAGAGTGCGCACGAACATTATTAAATAGTAGCGGTTTACCAAAACACTTTTGGGCCGAAGCTATTGCTACATCCTGTTATGTATTGAATCGAGTAACTATTCGCCCAATGACTAAACAAACTTGTTTTGAAATATTTTTTGGTAAAAAACCTAAGGTATCATACTTTAAAACTTTTGGCTCAAAATGTTTTATATTAAATACAAAAGACAAATTAGGAAAATTTGATCCAAAAGCCAATGAAGGTATCTTTGTTGGGTATTCAGATCGTAGCAAGGCATATAGAATTTTTAATAAAAAGAATAATACTATAGAAGAGAGTCTACATGTCTCGTTTGACGAAAACCCTTTCAAACAACAGACTAATGAAGAAGAAGAAATTATTCCACCAACAAACTCAACAAATTCTAGTAATAATGAAGCCAATATATAAAATAACACTATTTTATCATCTCCTAGGATTCTTAAGAATCATCCAATAGATAATATTATTGGAGATCTTAATTCAAGAGTTACTAGAAATCAACTAAATCAAATAAGCCATATAGCGTTTGTATCAAACTTTGAACCAAAGAATTATAAAGAAGCCTCAAATGATAATTTTTGGATAATAGCTATGCAAAAGGAACTACATCAATTTGAACGTAATAATGTATGGGAATTAGTACCAAGACCTGAAGATCAATCAGTAATAGGAACAAAATGGGTATTTAAAAATAAGGCACATGAAAATGGAAATATTGTTAGAAATAAAGCACGACTAGTGGCTCAGGGCTACAATCAAGAAGAAGTCATAGATTACGATGAAACTTTTGCACCGGTAGCAAGATTAGAAGCCATTCGCACTTTACTCTCTTTTGCAACTAATAATAATTTTAAATTATTTCAAATGGATGTCAAAAGTGCCTTTTTGAATGGTTTTATCAAAGAAAATGTATACGTTGAACAACCACCACTTTTTGTTCATGAAAATTATCCCGGTCATGTTTTTAAATTACATAAAGCACTATATGGATTAAAACAAGCACCTCGTCCATGGTACGAACGTCTTAAAAATCACCTCATAACTTCTGGTTTTCATATAGGAAAAATAGATAAAACTTTATTCATTAAAAGAGAAAATGACGATATTTTAGTTGTACAAATCTATGTTGATGATATCATCTTTGGTTCAACCAACGAAAAGCTATGTAATGATTTTTCAAATATTATGACAAATGAATTTGAAATGTCACACATGGGAGAATTAAATTTCTTCTTAGGATTACAAATAAAACAACTAGAAAATGGAATTTTTATTCACCAAGAAAAATATTGTAACGATTTATTACATCGATTTAAAATGGATAAAACTTCAAGCAAACCAACACCAATGAGTACCACTATTCACTTAGAAAAAGATGAAAATGGAAAAGATTTTGATGAAAAGTTATATCGAAGTACGATTGGTTCTTTACTTTATTTAACGGCTAGTCGACCAGATATTATGATGAGTGTATGTCTTTGTGCCCGATTTCAAGCCAAACGAAAAGAATCTCATCTACGATCTGTTAAGCGCATTTTACGTTATTTATCTAATACTAAAGATTATGGTTTGTTTTACCCTAAAGGATCACCTTTTGAACTTGTCTCATATAGCGATGCAGATTTTGGTGGTTGTAGAACAGACCGTAAGAGTACTAGTGGAACATGTCATTTTATCGGACAATCGTTAGTTTTGTGGTTTAGTAAAAAGCAAAATTGTGTTTCTTTATCTACGTGTGAAGCTGAATACATTTCCGCAGCTCTAGCATGTGCGCAAGTAATATACATGCAACAAACACTAATGGATTTTGGTAAAATCATCAAAAATTCTCCAATATATTGTGACAACACAAGTGCTATAAATTTGTCAAAAAATCCTGTAAATCACTCACGCACCAAACATATAGATATATGACATCATTTCTTACGAGACCATGTTGAAAAAGGAACTATATCTTTAGAATATGTAAGTACCGAAAATCAAGTAGCCGACATATTTACAAAACCATTAAACGAACAAACTTTCATAAAACTTAGAAGAAGTTTAGGAATTTGTTCACTTCAAGATCTTGTCTAAAGCTTTAACATCTCCCTCATATAACTCCTTCTTATTATTAATGCAAATTTTTCTTTTGACTTGAACTTTTATGTATTCTTTTTGATAATGTCAAAGGGGGAGAAATATATATATATATATATATATATAATCTTATCAACAAAACTAAGCACATATTGAGGTGGAGATTTGAAATATATATAAGTACATTGAATAGTTGTCATCATCAAAAAGGGGGAGATTGTTAGGAAATCAATTCTATGGTTTCAATGATAACAACTATACAATGGAAATCGAATGTACATATATATCTATATTTACAGATAGTTGATAGAGTGACGTCACCAAAGAGACTAAAGCAACACTCAAGAGAAGAATCAAAAGACGTCAAATCAGAAGAGATTGAAGAGAAATAGGACATGCACAAGATAAAGCAACATGCACACTTTCAGACGTCTGAGAGCACTATCCAGACCTCTGAATGATTCCTCTGGTTCATAATTCAGAAGCAATCAGACGTCTGGTTACCAACATCAGACGTCTGAAAAGTATCCAGGCTTATAACAGATATGAAGACCAGACGTCTGAGGTTACTTTCCAGACGTCTGATTCGAGACTCGACTGTGCATTTTCAAAGCTCAACTGCCACATTCGAAAAGACACATTCACTTCTCTTTGTCGCAACTCTTCATCACCATCAGAAGCGACTTTACGGATATTACAGCAGATGCAACTATACAAGAAAACTCTTCATCACTATAAATAGCATCAGGAATTCAAGAGAAGATAATAACCTGACTTACTTACTCTCTTATCTCTTGTACTCTGTTTATTCCTGATCTATAAGCAATCAACTACCTGTAATCAACTCTTCCATATATATAGAACTCCTCATTCAGATATTCTCTAGATAGATATATATTGGAAGCACTCTTGTACTAAATAGTCAACATCCGTGTTACAGAACACATTCTTGACAAAGACACTCTGCTATTGTAAACCTGTTCCTCCGGGTTAAGCGAGGGTTAGTTGAAAGGAAATTCCGAAGAGGAGCTTCGGGACTGGACGTAGGACGGGAGGTTCGAACCAGTATAAAATACCGGTGTGATTACTTTCATTTACTGTGATACTATCGTTTATATTGTTATATTATATAGTTAGCTGTTTATACTTGCATATAATCTATACGATCCACTCATATAGACTTTCAAATAGGTCAAAAGATTCTGACAATTCCGATAATGAATTGACTTGTTATAACTGCAAGAAGCCTGGCCACTTCAAACAAAAATGCCCACTTCTCAAAAACAACAAAGGAAAGAAAAAGAAGAAGAAGGCCTTTGCAGCAACTTGGGATGATGAAGAAGGAGAAGAAGTTTCGAATAATAGCTCAGAGGAGGCTAATTTGTGTCTTATGGCAAAATCAGATTCAGAAACAAGCTCAGAGGAATCTAGTGAGGTAAGTGACTATTCTTATAAAGAACTTGTTTTGATGTGTTATGATCTTACTAAAACAATTGATACTCTTGAATCTAAAATTGAAAAACTGAAATCTGATAGGGGAGAACTTGTCCATGAAAATACTAGGTTAGAAACTGAACTTGAAAATATTCAAAACGTAGACTGTAAAAAATGTAAAATTTTAGATTCAGAATTATCAAAACTTTAGAATAGCTTTGAGAATCTTGAAAAAGAAAACTTGAGTCTTAAGGAAACCATTGACACTAGGAAAAAGGATTTTATAAATAGATGTACCTCACTTGTGACTGAAAACACAACACAAAAAACCAAAGTCCAAAATCTTGAGAAATCTCTGAATAACTTTTCAAAATGAGAAAAATCATTCAACATGTTATTGGGAAACCAACTTTTTGCAAACAACAGAAAAGGACTAGGCTTTGGGAAAACACAAGTTGATGATAATGCAAAAGGTAAGAGTGTGTTTGCTAGATGTGAAATAATTGGTCATCGTGTTGAAAATTGTAGTCATAGGAACAAGAACACAAAATTTATACAAGTTTGGGCTCCTAAGAATTCTACAAACAAATTTCATGTCTATTGGAACAAGAATAAAAGGTCAAAACAAGTTTGGGTGCCAAAAGGAACATATATTAATAGTTTTGGGTCTACTCAAACATATTCATCAAATTATTCTGCCACTAACAACCATGGACCTAAAAAAACAAATAGGTCACAAAAATCTTTTACCGTGTAGGTGTGGTGGCAGGCTAAGGAACAACATTAGTGTTATCTGGATTCTGGCTGTTCCAGACACACAACGGGCGACAAATCAACGTTCCTTAGCCTAGTATAAAGGTGACAGATTCACAATGGGCAAACAACGAAAGATTATCGTACAGGTAAAACAGGTAATTGTATTTATTTTCAAACGATAGATAAAATGTGAAAATCTGCACCATAATCTAAATTAAATCAGCCAGTTATGTGAAATGATTGATGATGTTAATTTTGATTTTTTTTATTAACCAATCATCTTTAAATAGAATTACTTGAAGTAATTATGATGGTTGACAGATTCTAACTAACTTGATATGATCTTACATGACTTGTTCTTATCTATGACTTTGATTTGTGCTTAAAAGTTGACCAACCATTTTTTTTATCATTGAACTTAATCTGTTTGGTCAAATTATGATGTCGATTGATTACTGATTACTCATGCTATAAAAAGGTTTTTAAGAAATTGTTGAAACTTTATGAAATTGGTGAAACTTCAAGAAATTGATTTGAAATAATGATGATGGTTTAATGACTGTTGATCCTACGGTTTCTAAATCTGACACTATGATATTTGTTTGATGGTTAACATGACTTCAATTCAAAGTCAAGAAAATTTCGTTTAAAAATTATTGAAAATAATTCTGAGATAGTTTGTTGAAATTTCACAATCTGGTCTATGACATCCAACGAGTGAATATTGAGTGAAATTTAAAGTCAGATGCAGATCACACTGGTAATATAGTTGATAGAAAAATTACTAGTGGAACGTGATTATATTTCGAGACATTCATTTGCTGCATCATTTTTCAAAGAAAATATCTGCATATTTTTCACTTGAAATAATTTCTATTATAGCAGAAACTTTTCTTAAAAACCCCTTCTAGAAAATAATTTCTATTGACCTTGTATCAGATTAGTTATTTAAGAAAATTTGATTTTATAACTATCTTTGAAATTGATTTTAAATAACTATGTTAACTGATCTGACCCCCTAATAATTATCTAAAAATATAGATAGTGATTGAAAATAAGATGAGTGTTGATATTAATCATATATTATGACTTGAGAAAGTATAATTAGAAAATTTCTTTAGAAATTTAAACAAGAGTTATAAAAACTTTTTGTTGATAAATATTCCATGATCATTTCTATTTCTATCATTTTTCTATCGACCATCACTCATCAAAAGTCAATATAGTATGTCAATATGTGGTAGTTTAAACAGGAAATCATTTGTGCTTCAATTTTATTATATTTCTAACAATAAATAATAATATCCAAAATATTCACTCTCATTTAAAAGTCCCCACGGTTATGCATGGGTGAATTACTTGGATTATGTGTTTCCATGCTCATTGAAAAGTCCTCACGGTTATGCATGTATGGAACGCATATCAAAATTAATTGATTAAATAGACAAGTTGATTCTAATCCCATTTAAAAGTCCTCACGGTTATGCGTGGTTAGAAGATACTTGAATTCATTTTTAAAATAAAAATAAAAATGTAGAATACTACTAATCTCATTTAAAAGTCATAATGGTTATGCATGGTTAGTAGATATTCAAATTTCCTGAAATAAATATACCACAAATAGACACAACTATATGGTTTTATTTAATGATATCATCCTATCATTCTAAAGTGGAATATCGTCAATTAAAGTATTTATGATTTTTGTTTGATTTTCTTATTGAAATTAATATTTACACTCGATTGAGCTGTAATATTGTATTAATGTCTATCACTATATCTCTATTTTTCTATTACTATTATTCTTTTGCTGATAACAAAAGGGGGAGAGAAAAGTTAAGATTTTGAAAATAAAGGTCAAAGATTTTCTAATTGTACTAATTGTATCAAGGCTCGTTTGAATTTTTTATTCTCATGCATATATGTAGGGGGAGTATTGTGTAGAAAGAGAGCATTTAAATAGGGGAGCAAATTGAATAATCAAATACATTAAAATAGTCAAAATCTTAACTATATGTTTGTTATCATCAAAAGGGGGAGATTGTTGAATATGAATGTATATGATTTTTGTTTGTTGATAATAAACATATATATATTCATTTAAATGTATTTGATATTGTACTATTTTATTTTTCACAGATAAAATAAATATTTGCTGAATAAAATAAATAACACAGAATTGGAATTCAAACGAATATTTTATTCAAACAAATATTTATTACAATTTTGATAGTACAATTTCAAGCTATCGCTATAACTATACAATTTCAGTCATGGTACAATTACATCAATTTCAGTCACAATACAATTACATCATGTTGGGCGTGTTCTCACCCAGAAGATCGCAAGGCCAAGAAGCTTGATTCATTCGCGCTCGCCTAAGCTCCATTTGGTCTCCTACCACCACCGGACCGTGCTCCTACCGGATCAGCCCAGCTCCACACTACCGGACCATGACCCTACCGGACCAACCCAGCGCCATCCTACCGGACCATGATCCTACCGAACCAACTCAGCTTCACCCTAGCGGACAATGCTCCTACCGGACCAGCTGCCACCGGACCGAGACGTTCCGAACCAAGCTCCTTCCGGACCAACAATACCAGGCCAGATCACGCCAGCCCAGGCCTACCAGCAGTTATATACATCCAAGACCCCTACCCCCAGCCTCACTCTATAAATAGAGGGGCAGGGGTACAACAATGGGGGACAAGTTTTGAGAGCTCAAGCACGAAGAGAACTTTCAAACAACTTTCTTTTACTTGCATCAAAGCTTTGTACTTGTAATCTAAACAAGAGAAGAGAAATAACATATGAAGTGGACGTAGGCACATTCTGGCTGAACCACTATAAATCTGCGTGTCTTTTTACAGTTTAGCCCCTGCTTTTCATATATTTGCATAAATCACCCAAATCACTAAGAACAACATAAGACCTACTAAATCATACGACTTTGAGGTGTTTGTCCATTTTTTGTGCAAACATTTTTTGTGCTTTCACTGAGAACTAGAAGCTCGAAGCTTCAGCTTCATCCACTTAACAGTTTTCCTAACAGAATCGTTCGCCACTTGGAAAACATGCCTCCCAAACCGAGAAAAGATGTTAGCAAAGGAAAAAACATCGCATCCAGTAGTCTTCTAGATCCAGCTGTCACGAATCAAGTAAATCGTCCTCCTCCAGCAGCGGTACCAAATGAAGGACAAGCTAATCCGACCACTCCTGCCACAGAACAACCCATAGCAATTACTAGGGCAGATTTAGATAGGGTTGTGGTTGAAGTAACTAACCGCTTCACATCCCAGCAGGAAGCCTTGGTGGACCATCTCATGTCACGCTTAAGGGATGCTGAAGAGTCCAACCGCAACACTGAATCATGGGGCGAGTCCCAGTCTGGAGGATCCCAGAGACAATAAAGATCTTCCTTCTTCGAAGGAGCTAACGGCAGAAGTAGTCATGGTAGGAGCCGAGACCGAGCACAGCCCAAAGTTAGGCCTGAGGAAACGTTTGGTACCGAACCCAACGGGGGAGGTACCGAGCGAAGGTAAACTGTAGCTGAGCCTGTCATACTGCCTAACCACAGAAACGCCGGTGAACGGGGCCGAGCTAGAGTCCAGCCCGAAGTTGGACCCGAGGAAGTGCTTAGATCAGAACCCAGCAGGGGAAGATCAAGGCAAGGGCCAACTGTAGCTGACCCTAGCATGCTCCCAGAAGATCAAAGGCAGCCGCTGGAAAATATGAGGAATGATAGACGATACCATCCTTATAGGTCATCTGGACGGAATCAATCCCACAGAACAGAACCAAACTCCTTTCTATCTGCTCCAAATTCTGATGAAAGGATGGCACGCTTATTCAGAGAGTGTGTCCAACGGGAGCAAAGAGATCGAGGGATAGGCGCTAGGGTAACCAGTCCTTTCGCCCGCAATATCGAAATCGCTATCACTCCCCGAGAATGGAAGATGCCAACAATGGAACCTTACAAAGGAACCTCCGACCCCGTTGTACACTTACAGAGGTACACACAACATATGCTCATGAGTGGAGCAACAAAAGGAGTACTATGCAAATGCTTTCCGCTCTTCTTAGCAGATCTCGCTACCTCCTGGTTCTGTCATCTACCCCAGGGATCCATCAGCTCGTGGGAAATGTTGAAAGAAAAGTTTATCAGTCAGTTCCGTATCCATGTGGAACAACCTAAGGACGCTTATTCCTTATCCAGCGTCAAATAGAAACCTGGAGAGAAACTGCAACAATACCTAACCCGATTCAATGCCGCTGCAGCCACGGTCCAAGACGCCGATGAGAAGCTTATCCTAATGGCCCTCTATAGTGGTGTGCATCCGGACACCAAATTTGCTAGAAGATTGACGAAAGAAAAACCAAATACTTTACCCGATTTCTTCCACGAAGCCGGGAAATATATAAGGCTTGAGGATGCTGCCGTTGAGGGGCAGTCAGGACAGCAGAATAAGGCAACTCACAGCAACGCCCCTGCTATAGCAAGGGACGTTCGAAGAAATGATTCCAGGGACAATACTGGGGGCAAGAAGGGAGAAAAACGCCTATATCGGCCTGGACCGAGATTTGACACTTACACTCCTTTGAATGAGACCGTCGAAAATATCTTCCTTGCCACCCAAGGCGAAGTTAGATACAAACGCCCACCATACAAGAAGGAATCAGATAACGCGCAGAAGTCTGGAAAGTTCTGCCGCTTCCACGAATCTCATGGGCATGACACCAATGAATGCCATCATCTCCGGGACTTGATTGAGGAACACATCAGAAGGAAGAAACTGGAACGCTATGTAAAAGGTCAGGACAGGACTCCAGCTCCTGCCAATGAGAACCCAAGGCTACCCTCACCGGAGATCGGCAGAGGAAACCGCAACACTAGCAGCTCTAGTCAAGAGAAGATAGTGGTCCATACCATCTCGGGAGGACCACACATCGCTGACAGAAGCTGGAAAGAAATGGAAAGATATGGAAAGTCGCTTAGAGACAATAAAGACTGTGTCAATTCGGTTATAGAAGAGCGCCACCCGAAGCGGAAAGAAAGTGATGACATCACATTCGGTAAACGTGACCTAGAGGGAAGGCATTACCCTCACATGGATCCCATGGTTATCTCTGCCCGACTCGGCCCTGCCGAGGTTTACCGAATCCTAGTAGATACTGGAAGCTCAGTAAACATCCTGTTCAAACACGCATTCGACAAAATGAAGCTATCAATGAAGGATGTATCTCCCTACGATAAACCACTACACGGTTTCATTGGAGATGCGAAGATGCCTCTCGGGCAACTGGACCTCTTTGTTGAGATTGGAAGCCATCCCCGCTCCGTTGTACGGAAACAGACGTTTGTGCTAATAGAAAACCATTCGGCCTATAACGCCTTCTTAGGAAGGCCAGCCTTGTCTGACTTCCAAATTGTCCTAGCCCCATGGTGCCTGAAGATGAAATTTCCAACGGACAATGGAGTAGGGAAAGTAGAAGGAGACCAGGACGTGGCTCGAGACTGCTATGTGACTGAACTTTGCAACAACCACAGGAAGGATAAAGGGAAGGGTGTAGAGGTTGCCCTCTGCACAAAAAGTCTAGAAGCATAGAAACTAAAGAAAGCCCCTCCTCTTCGATATACCAGGGACCCTTTTAATGAATTAGACCCTAGGGACAAAGAGGAGGAGGCCACCGCCGAGCCTGCAGAGGCTATGGAGTTTGTATCTGTAGACAAGCACGACTCGAGTAGACTATTGAAAATTGGATCCCAACTAAAGGCAGAGTTGAAGGAACAGCTCATCGATTTTCTCCACCACAACCTGGATGTATTCGAATGGTCACACGCGGACATGACCGGAATCTCCCCCGACGTAGCGTGCCATGCACTAAACATTGATCCTACCAAGGCTCCTGTAAAACAAAGAAAGAGAAGTATGGGAGCAGAGCGATCAGCAGCCCTCGATGAAGAGGTAAAGAATCTGCTCGCCAATGACTTCATACGAGAAGCCATCTACCCGGAATGGATCGCTAACCCAGTGCTGGTAAAGAAGGCCAATGGGAAGTGGCGAACATGCATTGACTTTTCCAACCTAAACGACGCCTGCCCAAAGGATTGCTTTCCACTTCCCCGAATCGACCAGCTTGTAGACAGCACAGCCGGACACGAGCTGTTATCTTTTATGGACGCATACTCAGGATATAACCAAATTCCTATGCATGCTCCCGACTAAGACCACACTAGTTTTATCACCGACCGGGGTTTGTACTGCTATAAGGTAATGCCTTTCGGACTTAAAAATGCAGGGGCCACCTACCAGCGCCTCGTCAACAAGATGTTTGCAGGGCTAATAGGGCGAACTATGGAAGTATACGTGGATGACATGCTGGTGAAGTCAAGAAAAGACGATGATCATGTAAGCCACCTAGGCGAGATGTTTCAAGTACTTCGCCAGTATGGAATGAAGTTGAATCCTCTAAAATGCTCCTTCGGAGTGTCATCAGGAAAGTTCTTAGGATTCATCGTCCATGCCAGAGGGATTGAAGCAAACCCTGAACAAGTCCGAGCCCTAATGGATATCAAGATACCTTCCACTCGAAAGGAAATGCAAAGTCTGAATGGAAAAGTGGCCGCCCTAAGCCGATTCATCTCCAAGGCAACGGACAAATGCGTCCCCTTTTTCGAAGCTTTAAAGAAAGACAAAGGAAAGTTCGAATGGACTGACGAATGCTTAACCGCTTTCCTTAACTTAATCGAACACCTCCAGAAACCACCGGTACTCTCGACTCCAAGCGAAGGCGAAGAATTATGCCTATACCTTGCTGTGTCACCTCACGCCGTGAGCGCCGCCTTGGTAAGAGAAGACAACCGCATGCAGCGGCCAGTTTACTTCGTCAGTAAGAGGTTTACGGGGGCAGAAGTCAGATATCCTAAACTTGATAAGCTGGCATACTGTTTACTAATCACATCACGGAAACTGCGTCACTACTTCCAGTCCCATTCCATCAAAGTTCTGACCGATCAACCACTGAGGCAGGTACTCCATCGTCCCGACACTTTCGGGCGACTACTTAAATGGTGCATTGAACTAAGTCAGTATGATATTACCTATCACCCTCGCACCGCCATCAAGGGACAAACCATAGCTGATTTCATTGCAGAATTCACTACCAACGAAGATAAGGAGCAATTGGAAATAGCAGAAGATATCAAGTGGAATCTCTTTGTGGATGGTGCATCGAACGAACAAGGCTCGGGGGCAGGTGTGGTAATAATCACTCCCAGGGGAAACAAACTGCACTATGTTGTCAGGTTGGAGTTCGCTGCCACCAACAATGATGCAGAATATGAAGCAGTGATAGCCGGACTAGAACTTGCCATAGAAATCGGAGCCAATTCTTTGTGTCTTCACAGCTATTCTCAACTTATCGTTAATCAAATACTAGGAGAATTCCAAGCTCGAGAAGAACGACTCATAGCATATTTAAAGAAGACCAAGTTACTTCTCAGCCGATTGGCCATTACTTAGTCAAACACATCCCTAGGGAAGAGAACTAAGAGGCGGACGAATTGGCAAAACAAGCAAGTATGAGAGACATCGCCATCTTCGGGGTAGTAACCATCTCAAAGCAAATGGCCCCAAGTTTTGAGCAAGTGAATCTGATAGCTGCAATCGAAGAAGCAACTTGGATGACTCCCATCCGAGACTACCTACAAAGCGGCACACTGCCCAACGGACGTAACGAAGTCAAGAAAATCTTAAGGAAAGCTTCCCGCTACACAATTCAAGAAAACATCCTCTATCGGCGTGGATTCTCTAACCCGTTATTAAGGTGTGTCGCTGGGAGGGAAGCCAAGGAAATCTTATCCAACATCCATCAAGGAAGCTGCGGAGACCACACCGGAGGACAAACATTAGCAAAAAAGATACTCCGATATGGATATTTCTGGCCCACCTTAAGCAAGGACGCCTTGGATTTCGTCAAAAAGTGTGACAGGTGTCAGAAGTTCGCTAAGATTCCGCGGCTACCAACGACTGAGATTACTCAAATGACCAGCCCTTGGCCCTTTGCAGTATGGGGAATTGACTTAATCGGCGAACTGCCAATGGGCCAAGGCGGGGCCAAATATGCTATAGTGGCAGTCGACTATTTCACCAAATGGGTGGAAGCAGAACCTCTGAATAAAGTATCTTCAGCAAAAGTTATTAACTTTTTGATCAAAAATGTTCTGTGCAGGTATGGAGTCCCATTCAAAATCATATCAGACAATGGACTTCAATTTGACAGCGAGGAATTCGCCAACTGGTGCCAAGAGCACGGAATTCACAAAAGCTTCTCATCCGTAGCGTATCCCCAGGCAAACGGACAAGTCGAAGCCATCAACCAAATTCTGAAAACTCTAATAAAAAAGAAACTCGAAAAGTCAAAGGGCGCTTGGGTGGATGAACTCCCTACGGCACTATGGGCCTATCGCACATCTTTCAGAACTTCAACGGGGCATACTCCTTTCTCTTTGGCATACGGATCGGAGGCTATGCTCCCAGTTGAAACCATTGTGCCTTCCCACCGTAGGATCAACTATAACCCAGAAGAGAACGAAGAACTCCTTCACATGTCTTTGGATCTAGTGGAGGAGAGAAGAAATGATGCAGTCCTTAAAGCAGCAGCCCACAAACAAAAAGTGGCAGCACAATACAACTCCAAAGTCAAGCATCGTACCTTACAAGAAGGGGACCTTGTCCTCAAGCGAATCTTCCCCGCCCCGGAGCACTAGATCCAATCTGGGATGGACCATATGTAATTCATAAAGATCTCCACAATGGAGCTTATATTTTGTCAACAATGGACGGAGAGGTGTTCCAGAGGGCATGGAACATCCAACACCTCCGTCGATACTTTTCTTAACTTATACTGCCCATATGAAGTGAATTAACAAAGAGAATCAGTGGACGTAGGCCTTTTCGTGCCGAACCACTTTAAAAAACCTTGTCTCTTTTTTAACTTGTTCCTATATATCTTGGCTGCTTGTTAACTTTATCCTTTTCTGTTGAACAAAATCCTATGCGTATAGTGTTTCCACTCAACGCACTCCACAGCTCAACTTCACCTGGAAAAGACCTGACAGGTACTATGCGAATCTATGCCCTCGCCAATGAGACACTTTTGCTCCGGCATCCCTCTGCTGTGGGTTAACTCATTGCTTGCAACGGCCCTTAAAGCCAACTGTAATGAGCCGATTATAAGCCACCGAGAAGGCCGACTATAGCCGAGGCAGCTCATTACGGCGTTCGGCTCGCCGGCAACTGTGGACCGACTATAAGCCCCAACATAAGGTGTGGCCACCAGGGGCAGTTCACAGTTGACGATCGGCACCCACGCTAGCCGGCCACAGTAAATCGAATAATACCCACGATTACGGGCCATAATGGCCCGGGTAGTTACTGTGCGCGATCTCGGCTCCGATGTGTCTTAAGTGCGGCTGTGGTAAAAAAGAATTAACTCCCCGCGGAGGCGTAAGATGGGTGAAAAATGTCTCCAAGACCCACAGCTAGGGAAAGTGACTACAAAGCCCGTTTGCCACGAACTTAAGCACATCGAAGGCCTTCCATGATTGGAAGTTTTACTATTTCGCATATTTCAATTTTACTTAAGAAACTTTTTCTCCTATCCTCTGTAACAAACCCTGAAGTGCAGGACACAAAACAGGAAACACTCACTAATAGAAGCGGATACTCACAGCAAGATACTGGACCGCATCCCTTACTCAGTCACACAGGATATTCAAAGCTGCCATCTACAAGCAAAATATAAAGGACGGTATTTCCTTCTTTCCTATATGCCTATAATTTGTTCACACCTCACGCTAACACTGCAAGTCATGAAATTATGTTTTAAGCAAGAACCTGACATCAAACGCAATTTAATTACAAGAATATGCATGGCTATATTTCTTATGCAACATGTCAAAATAGCAAAAACATTCAAAAGACGACAAAATCAGCTTAAGTTAAAGAATTGCACATCAAGAATAGAGCTATTTATTACAAGTAGCAAGAATTACAACCTAAACATTACTCTACTGTTTTAAGACTAACATATACAGCCATGTCAAGTACACAAAAAGAATTCTCCAGGTCTAATCAGGGAGCCGGCTGCGTTGGAGTCTTGTCCTTGTCCTGTTGCCCACCTGTCCGGTCATAAAAAGAAATCATTAGTGATAAGCAACAGAGTTAACAAAAGAACAAACTAGTGAAGTAGAGGTTACCAGCAACTTCCCCTTGATCGTCTTGGTCGTCATCCCCTACTTCCACGCCTGCCTCCTCAACCGCGAACAACCTCATCCCCTCTTTCACCGCTGTCTTCTCCTCCTTGGTAAACTGAGCGGTGACCATCCTAAAGGCCGCTCCACCCTCCTTATCCGCCTCAGCCTTGGCCTCCTCTAGAGCCCTGAGGTAAATCCTAGCCATAACCCGGGGGTAGTCGTCCATCCAAGATAAGCTGCCCTACTTCCAGGTGCGAAAGTACATGTCCTGCAGCATATCGTCCATCATCCCCTCATTTTCCTCGAACTCCCTCATACGAGCCTCAGAAACCGACAGCCTTGCAATGGCAGCATCCCTTTCCAGTCGGTATCGCGAGTAGTCAGCCTGAAGGGACCTCCTCATCACCTCCATCTCCTCCTTTAGCCTGACCTGAGCAAGCTCTGCGGCTTCAAGCTTCCCCGACAGCTCCTCTACCTGCTCAAGATCCGCCCTCCGAACCTCGTCCACTATCGAGATGGCCATATTTATCTGCTCCTTGCAAGCAGCCTCCATCTTCCGCAATTCTGCCTTACTAGCCTCCTCCATAGTCTTCCTCAACCGCCGGAGGCAGCCTCATGCTAAGAAATCTGAATGGCCTGATCAGCAAGCTGTTTGGCCTGGTCCGAAACCATCAATCGTAGTCGGATGTTGGCACTCCCAATCTCCTCTCCAGCCTTAACCAGCCGGGCATGATGCCCCATCAGCTTCCTAGTCTCCTCCGCCACCCGATCAATATTAGCCTTGGCCTCATCTCCCATGGTAACTATCCGAGTGGTAAGTAAATCGAGATCTAAGGACTTAGCCTCATCAAGCACCCGTACCATGGGATTACGGGGAAGAAGGTGCTCACCGGTAACTTCGTCGAAGGTAATATCATGGGAACCTGGATCCCGATCAGGATGACCCGTAAATGGATTACGAGCCAAACCAGGACGATCAATCTGCATAACGGTAGGATTTTCAGACGGGTGCGGAGAGAGTGCGAACTCAGTATCCTCCTCCGTGATATCATGAAGAGGCTGAACTGGGGGCTGAGGACTGAGTGAAGGTTCGGATAAGGGATGACTCCTTTTTCTCTTCTGAATACCCTCTTCAATAACCCCGAGAAGAGGACGGTAGCCGACTACATCCCTGGAACGGTGGGTCGGAGTCTTTGGCTTGGTGGAAGCTTTGGAGAGCTTGTATTGTTCAAGCCTGTGCCGAAGATTAGAGGCCTTGGCCGTTTTACCTGCCCCTGATATGAAGAACAAGTGTCACAAGCTTACATTGATCCATAATTCGAGAAACGCGGTAAATTAAAAGTTAAAAGAAGAAAGGAAACACATTAGTTATACAAACCCTGGGGAGGAGTAGGATACTGCAATGAGTCCTGGATTTCATTCCAGGACGGGAGCGGATCATAAAATATTCCTAAGTCCCTATCATAAATGGAGCCTGCAGGAGTCAAAAGTTCACCTTGAGTCGTCGGAGCCACCTTGGCTGGAATAGTCTGAGAAGACTCGCTTGCACCGGTCCCGGCCTTGTCAGCCTTCCCGAATTTCTCTACCAAAGCCATTTCTCCGTCCAGCCCCTCGAAAGCTTGGTTGAATGCATCATCCGTCCACTCCTGAATCTCGCCTGCTTGCTCAGGAAGCAAGGCCCCGATGCCATCGCCACTATCACCACCTTCCCGGTCATCTCCACCCTCACCTCTCTCCTCCTCCACATCTTCCTTCCCCGGAGTAAGTGGACAAGTGCTGGGGGAAGGACCATCCGACTTCTTAAGCTTCTTACCTCCGACCATTGGAGATTTTGAGAAAGGTTTCCTCTTGCCACTCTCTACTGTGACACCTCCCTTAGCTTGAGCAGCCGCCCTCTCCTCCGCTGTTTCCCTCTGCTTGACTACTGACTACTGTGGAAGGATCAAATTATACTCCAGAAGAGTCGCATTTCTGATCAGGTAAGCAGCCGATCTATCTCTCCCGGGGATAGCTTCTATCTCAGCCGCCATCCGAACCAGGTGATCAGTCTCCACAACCGCAAAGCCACATGTCGCTAGCAAAAAATGAAAACGTATGAGAAGAAGCATCGCAACCAGGATGGAAATTATAATTAAAGCATCGACTTACATCCGGAGGTGAAACGCCGAATAGAAACAGAATCGTCCCTGACGAAGAACCACTCCTTCTTGAACATGCTGTACTTAGAATACAGATCCAAGACCGGCTTGAAGGTTACAGCTGACTCCAAGCTGATGTATGGGGACCCCTTCTTATAGCCCCTCAGATTATATAAGTACCGGATCTCCCGGTTGGAAGGAGCACGCCCATGCTTCCTCTGAAAGGTGACGAAGAGGCTCACCAGTATAGTATAAGAGTTGGGTTGAAGCTGGAATGGGGCCACCTTTAGATATGTAAGAAAACTGAGTACCCAAGCATTAAGAGGCGGGATGGCACCGCACATACAGTGGTATCTGCTGTAGGCAAAGTACCCTTCGGGAGGGTCATATGGCATAACTTCTCTCCCTGGCAACAGCATGCGCGCCCTATGAATTCCAGAAGAACGGGAGATGGCACCAAGCTGCTCCTCCTTGAGGGAGCTGGGAAAGCAATCGGGCGGGGAGTTCAGAAGCTCCTGAGGGCCGTACCCGTCCACCAGTGATCTCGGGGCAATTCCGTGACGTTCCGGTCCTGGCTGAGCAGGGGGCACTGCGGAAGATTCTCCTTCGCCCTTGGACTTCTTTTTATCCGATCGAGTTTCTGCTTTGCGAGACATTATCTGCAACGTCGAAAAAACATGTTGTTAAAACAGAGGATACAAACAAGTAAGTACATGTAGCCCGGAATTTCGCTCGTGATATGAAAAGTGAAAAAAAATCAAGTGTATCAAGTCCATTCGGCATTCTCATTCTCAAAGGCCCATTCGGCATTCTCATTCTCAAAGGCCTATTCGGCATTCTCATTCTCAAAAGCCCATTCGGCATTCTCATTCTCAAAAGCCCATTCGGCATTCACAAATAAAGTTCATTCGGTACGTAGGACATACGAGTTTCATTCGGCGAAGGGAAGATAAGTACCTGATTCGGCAGGCCAAAGCGATTCGTTAATAGGATAAAATCTGATTCGGTTATTTGAAGCTGTCTCGTTCGGTAAAAGGTACGAAAGCCCTAGGCCCTTATTTATAGGCGAGCATAGACGACCGGATCGGCTGATTTAACATTGTTGGTTTAAAAAAAAAAACAAAGCACGGCATATGCCCCACTTTGGGGGGCAAATGTTGGGCGTGTTCTCACCCAGAAGATCGCAAGGCCAAGAAGCTTGATTCATTCGTGCTCGCCTAAGCTCCATTCGGTCTCCTACCACCACCGGACCGTGCT
Source organism: Allium fistulosum (assembly GCA_030737815.1). Taxonomy (NCBI): domain Eukaryota; kingdom Viridiplantae; phylum Streptophyta; class Magnoliopsida; order Asparagales; family Amaryllidaceae; genus Allium; species Allium fistulosum. Next base: position 511,197,886 of record CM060907.1, on the reverse strand, counting down.
CCTACCGGATCAGCCCAGCTCCACACTACCGGACCATGACCCTACCGGACCAACCCGGCGCCATCCTACCGGACCATGATCCTACCGAACCAACTCAGCTTCACCCTACCGGACAATGCTCATACCGGACCATGATCCTACCGAACCAACTCAGCTTCACCCTACCGGACAATGCTCCTACCGGACCAGCTGCCACTGGACCGAGACGTTCCGAACCAAGCTCCTTCCGGACCAACAATACCAGGCTAGATCGCGCCAGCCCAGGCCCACCAGCAGTTATATACATCCAAGACCCCTACCCCCAGCCTCACTCTATAAATAGAGGGGCAGGAGTACAACAATGGGGGACAAGTTTTGAGAGCTCAAGCACGGAGAGAACTTTCAAACAACTTTCTTTTACTTGTATCAAAGCTTTGTACTTGTAATCTAAACAAGAGAAGAGAAATAACATATGAAGTGGACGTAGGCACATTCTGGCTGAACCACTATAAATCTGCGTGTCTTTTTACAGTTTAGCCCCTGCTTTTCATATATTTGCATAAATCACCCAAATCACTTAGAACAACATAAGACCTACTAAATCATACGACTTTGAGGTGTTTGTCCATTTTTTGTGCAAACACATCACAATTTCATAGCTACATCAGTTCCTCACTACATATCACTCACACTCATATTTATCTTCAACTTCATTCCAATGTGAATCCAGCATCTGAGCAATCTGCAGAAATATACATTGACGCAGTAAATTGAAGATAAAATATTTTTGCAGTATAAAACAAAATATAAATTTGTTTTATTGGTGCCTCAGTTATTTGGGTTGTTCGTCATCATTTGAATTCATCACACACGAACAATGTGACATGCACAGTGTATCACTGTATATGCCACAAGGCCGTGCACACCGATATATATACACTTGATAAATTTACAGGGACAGGTGAGCACATGTCAAACCCAAATTATCGGATTCAACTCAAGAGCAATATAAATAAAGTCAAGTCATCAGCACAAGGTCAAATCTGAGTTCTGAAACTGGATTCAACACAGGGCAGTTGTACAGGATACGACTTCCAGCATGAGAACAGGCAAGCCCAAATAAATGCACAGACTCAAGTCAAACCAGTTCAAAACATCTTCAACCACAAAACCAGACATGAAGGCAAAGCTCAAACCAAACAAGTGAAACAAGTCCACATATAAATAACAATGCACACAAATGCACCAATGACACCAATGAAATCAAGACCGGTGTGCAGTGACAATATACAGGAATCAAGATATCAAGACTCCAACTCAACATAGATGCATATGCACAAGTCAAGTGATGCACCAGTGACACCAGTGGAACGAACAAGAGCAGCCTCTACATGAAGGTCTGAAACAAATGAAACCAGAGGCAACTGGCAACAAATAATACAACAGCAGACCAGAAGTACAAAATGGCCAAGCAAGTGCACCATTAAAACAACAATACACACTTGAACAAAGTTGCAAGTCCAATATCAAAATGAAGCAGCTCAGAATCCAAGCACTTCACAAAATCAACTGGCCGTAGTCAACAAACACAAAATTGAACAGAGCTCAATGCATACAAACCAGGTACAACAATGTGCACAGAGATGGTAGACTGCAACTACAACTCAAATACAAGCAAACAATGGAATGCAATGAGAAGTCAACAACATATGCATACACACATACTAATGTATAAATGCATATATACAGACAATATTTTTTTACAAAGATCAAGCCGAAGTTAGTTTTTGAACTCAATGCTACGGGAATAAAAACAAATGGCCAAAGTCGAGTATAAAGTCATGGAATCACATAAACAAGAGACCGAAGTCAACAAAATGTCATCAAAAATAAAACCATGGTAATCGAGCAAACAAGAAATTCGAAACAGAGGTGGTCAAGGAATCTATCACAAGCACAAAGAAAGGAATCATCATCACAACAAAGTCAGTGCCGTAAAAACCAAGTAAATATATGCATATGAACAGGTCAGAGATGAGGTGGTAAGGAAACGAACAGTTCAGATTCAAAGCCGTGGGAAACAAGTATCAAACTACATGTAAAAATACGAATTTGAATCAGTCAGTGAAATAATCATCATCTATACGAATATCAACGGCCAGAGCAAAAGAATTGACAAATTCAAACACGTATATACGAACGAAAACTCAGGGGATCGAACCCTATAAAAACCCAATCATCACTGGCATTTTATCATCGAATTCAAGTAATCAATCCAGATAACTAAAGGATCAAATAACATACCAGAGAAGTCGAATTCGATCAAGCTCAAAACAACCAAGCCAAAGCCCTAATTTCATAAGCAACGAACAAGCAAATTGAAGCAGCCGTGAAGCAAGACGAAGAAACAATCGATCGACAAAAGCAACGAATATCGAATCATCATTCGATCGAGAAAATAGAATCGGCGCTCCAAATTACAAGCCCTAATTCCAGAGCGCAAAGAGGAACGAAAGAGAAGCCACCATTTTTCACAAGCTTTGCAAAGGAACGGGCTAGAGAAGATAAAAGGGGTCGGCCTTGTTAATTTAATCAGGGCTTTAGTTTTTATTTTATTTTTCTTTTTGGGCCGGGGTTATTTTGATTAAGGGCAAAAATTTGTTTTCAACTTTTCTATTTATTTTTGCTCTTGTTTTTTTTGTTTTGAAGTTTGTACTTTTCAAATCAAATCTGGGTAAATCACTACCTAGGATTTAGGTTGTGTCAGATTGTCTAGTTAGGATTAGTTCAGTAAGCAGGGTTTGCGAGTTTGCAAAACTTTATAGGCGGTAGCAGGGTTTGCGAGTCTGTTAGAGTGTTTGTAAGCGGGAGACTGTTTAATTCTAATAGAAATCTGGGAATGCAGCAATAGGCAGGGGTTGCCGAAGCTGGGTAAATTTTGTGTGTGATTTACTTTTCAGCATATTTACTTCTCTTCAGTTTGTTTTTGTGTTTAATTAGAGAAAATTTGCTATAACCCTATTCACCCCCCCTCTAGGGTTAATCTAGATCCTACAGAAGATTCATACGTGTTAATTATGAAATACATCCTAATTAAAAATCTTTATTTTAAAAAAGTGGTGAATTCAAATAAAAGGATATAACATTTTTTTCTCTTCTAAGTTAAATGGTGCTAAGATGATTTTGCAAAACACTCACTCTTATAAAAAAACAACAAAAAAACAAAAAACAAAAAAAAAATTCTTGTATATATGTTTATATTTTTTAATAAACACCTAGAGTCATGTGTTCACTCGCCATGCTCTGCACCCTTCTCACATAAGCCCGAAAGGCAGTGCACGATCGGTATATCTAGCCTTAGTTTATCTGAGTTAGGTATGTATATAAAAATTCTTTTAATAATAACGCATATAGTCAATAAGTGTTCACACTTGTGTGTTCACTCGCCACGCTCTGTATTCCCCTCACATAAGTCCACAAGATAGTGCACGGGTAATATATCTGGCCTCGGTTTATCTGAGTTAGGCATATGTAAATATTGTTAATATCGATAAAATTTTCAAAAGAAAAATGGAGAGAGTAAGCAAATGAAATCCAAGCACTATTCACTACGCCATAGATTGCATACTGCAACACCAAAGAAGTGATGCAGGAAGTGCCAAAAAATGTTAGCCAATCAAATTATTTCTATACATATACAAAACCTGGAGGGTTCATGAACATTAAAGAAGACGAAAACAAAGGAGTAGAATGGAACTCCACTTTCTATTACCCGAATCTGGGTTTCGGGACTTCTTTAACATCATCTACTAATGCTCGATTATGAGCTTCGGAATTCTCATATTTGAATCTCAGTAACTAATACCCGAATCTTGGTTTTGCAATTCTATCAATCGCCATCTTTACTAAGCCCAAATCGGGGCATGAGAACATTATCGATCACTACAATTAAAATCCGATTCCGGGTTTTGGATCTTTTACATAAATATTTCATTATCTAAAAACCCGAATCTGGGTTTTGGATTTTTATCAATCACTCACTTACTATACCCGAATCTGGGAATTAAGATTGTTGTTTATTTAAGCACTAATCTGGGTACAAGATCTTTGGATTTCTATCTATTTCAAATACCCAAATCTGGGCCAAAGAATATTATCTAAAAGATCGTTATTAAGATCCTCCAATTGGGAACTTCGGGCTTCTAAATTTTTAAATCCCATTAATGTCAAGGAATGGGTGAGAGAGTCACTACTTCAAAATTTCAAACATTGACTCTTGAATCAGGTTCTTTATCGAATAAAAGTTATACTCTAATATTCATGACCTAATGATAAGGTAAAATCTACTACCTACAAGTTTTGTGCATTCTAAACAAGTGGAAGGAGCTATGTCCTTAATCATTTCTCATTATGGTTGAAGATGAGATCTTAACATTTTGAATAAATTACTTCTCATACAATTGGCAAAGATAATTTGCTAATCTAGGCAAATAATCTGCATAAACAAATATGTTAATTTCAAGCTAACGATTAAAGATATTGTTTGCTACATGTTTCTAAGGGATATCGGAATGACAAAGAGTAACAAAAGATCCAGCAAGCACAAAAGTCGCTGAATGAGCAATTTAAAGGCATTTCAAAGGTTACACTACAGAAAAGGATCACAAATTAAGTGATATTTACAAAGTTTCTATAATTTACAAAAGTTATAAAGTCATTTACAAATGACAAAATTATGTACAAGATAGATTTACATGGCTCAAATACATAAATAAATTACAAATCTTGAGCGGCTTGTTTAGAGTCTCCACCACTGAAGGATTTACGACATGATTGATTACTGCGTAGAGAACTTCCTTAAGCTTCTTTTCTTTTTTCCTCATTTGGTTTTCATCATCAATTGCATCAACGTTGGTCTTTAAGGCGCAATTAAAAGCTCTGTTCGCAGCCTTGACTATTTTATTCTCCCTTTCTAACTCTACGACCCGCTTGTCGAGCAAATAATTATCACATTCTAGCTTCTGATTTTTAGCAGTGTAATCGTTGATAGTCTGAGAATACATCTTCTACTGCTCATCAAAATATTTGGTGATTACGAATTTTACCCTCTGACATCAGTTCCCCACTACGGTGTCGTCTAAGTAGGGGGGAGGGTTAAGCATAGTGGAAAAATTTTGAGCTACGATAAGTTTTAATCTAGTAGGCTTGACAAATGAAGGAGTTGCTTGGGGAATCGGAAGTTCAATCTTTGAAGTCTTATCGCCCAATATGAATTCTATAGAAGCACATTGGGCCAGACTATATTTCAATTTTAACTCTAAATCACTTATTTGATGAATGAGTTCTGACATCTTTTCATCGAAATCGATTGTGGGATTCGACTTCACCTGTCGTTTGAGCAAAGTAATCACATCATCCTTTTTCCTAATTTCAGCTTCAAGGTAGTCAATGTAATCTTTATGATTACTGGCAATGGGTTTTTGAATAAGGTATCTTTTGTGCCATTTGACGTTGCCAATTTTTCCACCAAAACTTTCTAATAATACTTCATCCTGAACCACAATCGCTCCACCCTTTGTCAATAATCTCTCTCTTATTGTATCAACGTAGGATACTAATTTCTGAGTGAGAAAGGTTGTAGATGACTGTGGCTCCTATTTAAACAAAAGAAATGAGATATAATCAGAATTTGGGAAAAAGATATTTTATCATTACAATAATGGGTTACAATTGAAATAACCACAAAGTCAAAGGGTACAACAAACACTTTCATCGTATCTAAAGGTGAGAGACTACTTTTCTAACTTTGTCTAAAGTATTAGCTGAAAGCATGACTGTTGATTCAAAAGGTATAGTGACACCTTTAGGAGTTATAACTAGCGGACATATACTATAATCCCATTTTCTGGCCGGTGGACTATCACGACCACAAATTAGCTTGGAATGGAATGTTCGAATTTCTTTTAAGAATGATTCCTTTTCTTCATCGAGGAAGTCAAAGCGAAGACGAGGGTATTCCAAGTACAATTTTTGTAAATCCCGAAGAAAAAAATATCTTGCTAATTTCAAAGTCTTTAAAGTTGGTGCATTTTTAGAGTAAAATCCCTTCAAGGTAACATATTGACTTAGGTGGTCTCTTGGAACGACACGACCTAAAGAACTGATAATCTGAAATAACACAGTAAAGAAAAGGTAAGCACAGAAAATATAACAAAAACATATGTTCATAAATCAATTACTTGTTACATATTTAAAATCACTCATCTGGTTCATACAATACAGACTTAGAGAAAAACTCAAAAACGAATTTGTTCTTATAATACTTAAGCTTTTCAGAGGAAAGATCTTGAGGAATCGATCTGACCCGAGGTAAATTCTAGCACGCTTTAGGATGCGGGTCAGATCCGAATTCATCTAAGTATCATTTATGGAAACGTCTAAGTAGACCCCCACTGAATTCACCTAAGTATGAAAAATCTGTGATAGAGTGTCTACAATAAGCTTTATACAAAAAATTGACTAAGATGTCTCTCTCTTCCATCATCATCGAGAATAAAGTTATTAATTCTATATTTTCCTTCAAAAGAGCGTCATACCGGAGACGCGCTTTCTTTAGTAAAGGAGCAGCCCTCTGATATTTAAAAGATGCTAGCGTAGAGGTACTCCTATCGAGACTATGATATCTCTGAGATAGAGCATTGTGTTCCTTTATTAATTGGTCTAGCTCCCTATATAACTTGTTAATTTCCGCTTGTTTGCTCTCAAGTTTTGTGCTATAGGGAAAATTTGACTTCTTCCCTATCTAAGACAAATGATTTATCACTAATTATTATCTTCGAAGTGTAAGACATTTAAAAAAAGAATCCCATACCTGTGAAACTGGAATGGAAGCCTGGGGGGCTTGTTCTTTCCTTTATGAATCCTCGGAGTGGACAGGAGCAGTTTCCTCCTCTAGAAGGGCAGATGGTCCAAAGGATGTTGGAGGCATATCTTTGTGAGGGGATGACTCCTTTTCAAAAGATTTAGTTGGATAATCACCATCTTTTTCTATGGCACCGGAGGGACCCCCTTTGTCTCCACCAAAGCCTTGACCTCTAAAGGGGTTATCATTATCATCATCATCATAGTCACTGTCCCAATCAAGACCATCACCGTCATCATCTTTTTCCTTGGGATTCATATCTTTAGCATCCTCCTCTTTAGAGTCAGATTCAATATCAAAGGAGGGGATATCAAAAGAGAGAGCTTCCTTTACATTAACAATCTCCTCCTCACTTTCAGGCTCAGTACCCTGCCTAATTTGATCAATTTTGTCCGTAACTCTTTTGGCTAAAATTGGGTCAAGAGAAGGAAAGCAAAATTTAGGACATTTGTCATGGTTTTCGGCATAGGTGAGCATGAGAGCATCCTCATAATGATTTAGCATCATAGGCCCCAAGGTGGATTCAACGAACTCAGTAACATGCTTTTGAAAAATGGAGAGGGTTCGAACAGCTAGCATAAGTGAAGCTCTGGTTCTCTTGAATTTGGCTTTCAGTACAATATTCTTAGTAACCAAGTGAGTTTTCTCCTTCTTCGAATCCTTCAAAGCCAACTCCCTTGCAAATTTTTCATTAGAGGTAAGTCCATGGCTTACCTCTCTGCTTCTAGATTGTCCTAAGCCCTAGTGAGGGAACCCTTGACTCACTTGAACTCAGAGGAGGAATCGTTTTGAGCAGTGGTCAGTGAAGATATTTGACTTTTTAGTTCAACATTTTCCTCCTGTAACCTAGATGATCCAGAAGAGAGCTTGGGGACATGTTCATTTAAGGAAAACCAGTTCTTGGAAATTTGCAACAAGAAGAAGTGTAACACAGGTTAGCAATTAGAAAGATCCAAAGATAATAGGGTTAATCGGATGAAAGCTTACCAAAGTTGTTTCTCCATGACAGAACGGTGATTTTCTACCAAGTCTGAGCTAAATGACGGCAGAGAAGAAGAAGTAAAAGATTCAGAATAAAGGATAAGCTCAACGAGTTCATTGAAAGTAGTCGGTGGAGGAATGGAAGATGACGACTTCGAAGGGATTTGCGCCTTAGAAGGAGTCTGTAGAAGAGCAAGCTGCATTTGTGCTACCGCAGTTGGGGAATTAGTGATGGTAATATGAGGAAAGGGTTTCGGAGAAGGCGGAGTTTGCTCCATTTGGTCTTTAGAAGCTACAACAGTGGGGCTCTCTAAAGCTTTCTCTGGAGATGTGTGCTTTTCTTCCACCTCCACATTATTAACTTTTGCTACTTTCGTTGGGGAGCATCTTCGGGATGCGCTGTTAGATTTCTTTTTGAAAATTTCTTGGACCTAGCAAAAGCCTCCAAGACAAATGTCACATCCGAAGATGATGAACGAGGAGTAGTGACACCCGTGGATACGATGGGCTTGGAGAGAGCTAAAGCAAATTCGAGCAAATATAAAAATCAGTCAGAGTAATTCAAAGAATTATAGAGACAAAAAGTAAAATACTAAGCCAATAATATACCTGAAGTTTCAGCACAGATGGGGGACATCGAAGTAAAATGCTCAGCATCATATAAGGAAAGGAACCGCTTGCTGTGAGAGGTTTGCATAATGGTGGGTGAAGTGCCTAGAATCTTTTGGCCAGGCGGCAGCAAAGAGTGTTTCCTTAGATTCAAAAGAGTTAAGAGCCTAAACCTGCTCCTAAGTTGTTCTGGAGCTACGGTTAAAGAATCGATGGTTTTCTGGTCTAAATCACCAAGTGTCTTGGGAGATTCACCTGAAAAGATCAGGGATTAGTTAACAGAAAATATAGAGAAAAGCGGAGACAATATTAAAATAGACTTACGGGGGGAGGCAAAGGCCCCATGAACATCCGCAAAGCACTTGACGAAGAAAAATTGGTTTTCCCAATCCTTAAATTTATTGATTCCATCTAATATCAGTTTCTTATATACATTAACTCTAAAGATATGCTTGTTAAATTTGGTTAACCTTGCTGGCTTGGTCAAGGAATTTAAAACTTCAGGATTGAGCGAAGGAAGTTCGGATTCCAAGGCCAACGTTTTAAAAGATAAAGATGGGTATAAATGTTAGGAGAAAGTTGTATTGTAGCAACTCCAATGTGAGAAAAGTAGGAGAGCAAGAATTCAGGAAATGGAAGAAAGCCACCATGCCTTATATGGATGGTTGTGTATGCAAAATACCCTTCTGGAGGGTTGACTATGGTATCAGTGGGTTTAGGAGGGATGGCTTCAATCCCGTTGATGCCAGTCTTTCAATGTGGCATTTAATTCACTTTGAGACTTGGTGGAAGATTGCTTAGTAGTGGCTTCAATCTTTGGAGAGCTCATGATTCTGCCAGGTGAAAACATTTTAATAAAACTCTTAATCAATTATGAATTTTAAAATCAATCAAGAATTCAAAAGTAAATAAGTTTGATTAGATAGCTTAAGCATGAAAACATGCACAAGGTTTAGAAGATGGTGCAAAAAGTTTGAATCAAAAACTTAATGGTTAAAACTTTTGGAAAAGTCGAAAGCTTTATAATGAGAGCTTTCAACAAAGTCAAAAGATTTACAGTAAAAGCTTTCGACAATATCGAAAGGTTTATAATGAAGGCTTTCGATAAAGTTGAAGGGTTATAGATCAAGCTTTCAATAATGTTGAAAGGTTAACAATTCAAGCTTTCGACAATGTCAAAAAGATAATGACACCAACTTTGACCATCATACTTCAACAATGTTGAAAAAGCAAGTAAAAATATAACTTCCTAAAGCTATCAAAAAAGCCAAAAGGAAGAGGTGGAACATCAGCCCATTCATCGGCTTTTGATAATGTTGAAAGCTCTATGGAAACCTGGATCTACTTCAAGTATAACATAAAGTTAAGTGGAAAGACCTTTCGACATGGTCAAAATCAAAATCTTAAAATTCCTAAGTTAAAAAATATTGATATGGTTGATGTTGTCGAAAGGTCTAGTCAAAGTTACAAAGTATGCCATTGAAGTCGAATGGTTTCAGGTTTGACTCATTTGTACTTTAAATGTTTCGATAAAAATGGGCAGAAGCGACTCTAAGGTTAAAGAATTTTTACATTCTCGAAAGCAAGTAGTTGGAAGGATCAAAACCTTGTCGAGAGCTCATTACCGAAAGGTTACATCATTAAATTATCTAACCTTTCGACAATAATGAATTGGCATTACAAAACCTTCCAACCCCATTGAAAGGTAAAAAGAAGGCAAATCCATTATTACCGCCTCAGTCTCCTTCGAAGTGGTAGAAAAGTCGTTTTGAGTTACCAAATTGTACACGAGTGGGTTCTAGGTTATCATATTGGATGTAACCAAACCAAACCTGATAATAAATGCAGTTTTCAAATTCTTCTTGAAGAACAAGTAAAACAAACCCATTAACAAAACTGATTTCATCTGGAATCGACCTAATTCGATTTTGGAGAAGAATGCAAATTTTCAACGAGTCAAAACCCAGGATTAAAAACCAAAAGTTAAATTTAGAGACTTTGGATTTAAAATTGAACCTGTTAAGGGAATTTGCCTTTATCAAACACCACCAGCTTAAAAAATCCAAAGCCGCAGATGGATTTTGTTAGAAATCAATTTAAAAAAAATTAGTAAACCGAATCAAAATTAGATTTTGATTTTGGGTTCAGAAAACTGAGAATTTAATTGAAAATTGATAAGGATAAAGATCAGATTAAGATTTATGAAACAATTTCAAGAAATTACCTTGTTGTTGCTAGTTGAGATTTAGAAAATTTCGGGAATTCTTTTACTTGTATACGATGATTTCTGTTTCAAGTAAAAGAAGAAAAAAGAGAAGAGGTGTAATATATAAGAAAAGTAACCGAAATTCTCAACCGTCGGATCAGATTTAAATGGACGACCCAGATTAACGCGGGAAGGCCAAGAGGCGAGAAGATTTATGGCTTTTGTCAAAGATGACTTGGAAAGTCAAGAGCATCCCTTCGAATGGGGGGCAAATGTTACACTAAAATCAACCTTTCAACTAAAGACGATAGGTCTTTCAAAAAAAGCAAAGAGAAAGGAGTACAGCCCAAAGCTTTTAAAGGAGTCAAAGGGATGCGGTCATCAAGATTCATTAGCATCAAACCTTTCGAAGGAGTCGAAAGGTTCCATCTCTAATATCCAAGGTGTTCTTACCTTTCGAAGGGGATGAAGAAGTTAAAGCAAGTGTGTGCAACTACTTACTGACCTTTTCGAAAGCATAACAAGCCTTTCGAACTGGTTAAAGCACATTCAGATTACCTTTCGACAATGACGAAAGGTTTATGAAGAAAGCAGCAGTCACAATTCAACAAAGAGCGAAAGACAACCTTTCAACGACATTGAAGGAAAGAATAGCTCTCGAAGAGGAACCTTTCGACAAGGTTAAAGGGTTCATAACAACTAAGAGAAGAGCAACCTTCCGACAAGGTCGAAAGGTTCACAGTAGTATAAAGAAGGCAAACCCTTCGACAAAGTCAGAAGTTTCATGAAGGCATAAAGAGAAGCAAACCTTTCGACTAAGTCGAAAGGTCCTAAATAGCATATGAAAGGCAAACCTTGCAACAAACTCGAAAGGTTCAAAGCTGCATATAAAAGGGAGACCTTCCGACCAAGTCAAGAGCATGGAGTCAAAAAGAGGCCTCCGCATCTATATATAAGACCCAAGGGGTATTGTTTTGGGGATCCCCGAATTCTCTCATTCTAAACTTGTACTTTCTAAATAAAAACATTGTAACCCAAATCGGGTACTGATTTTGGAATTAAATAAGATAAAGTTTTACATGGATAAAGAGGGAAATATTATGCTTTGTTAATTACTTTACTATTCAAATATACTTTTGTTGGATTAACTTCTAATTTCAGGTTCAATAACACCAAAAGGTTCTTGTCGACAAGGTCGACAAAACTTCTGCTATAAGTAACTACTGCAACCTTTCGAAGCCCTTAACCCCACTGATAAAACTTTCGACAAGGTTGATAACGCATCTGGTTTAAACATCATTGACAACCTCTCAAAGTGATTATCTCTGAGACCGAGACCTTCGACAAAGTCAAAATTGCTTATGCCAAAAAAGTATCAGCAACCTTTCGGAGTTAAGATCCAAATGTTCTAACCTTTCGACTAGGTCAAAGTCAGCTCTTTAAGTATAAATTCCTAGGCTTACAAGGCTTAATCTAAAAGTGGTCGAACCTAAACATTTCAGCAAGGATCAAAGATACATCATCTAAGTACTTAACCCTTCGACAAGGTTGAAAGTTTATACATATTCCTCAAGGAGCTTGATATTCTACTGAAACCCAAAGAGGCCAATCAACCTAACCTTTTGACAAGATAAAAACCAACCTTAAAAGGACAAACTCAAGGAACTAAGACTTAACCAAAAGGAAAGCTTTGGCTGGAGACCCCATTTAAGTTCTATTAAGACGAAAGGTTCTCTAATTCAAAGACTAAACCTCTCGACAACGTCAAAAGGTTTGACCCAAAATTCAACTACAAGTGAAGTCAGGTATAAAGGCAATCCTTAAAGGTATCATACCCTTCACTCAAATCAGTCCATCCATACTACTTGGAATAACTTCGGGGTGTTGATAAGAAATCTTGTTAACTGGTATTGTTTATTACATGGCTACAATTTTATCGAGGATTGATATTGTAATAGTTGGACATTAAATGTCAAAAGCCTTAAACAATAGTTAGAGGTCTTGTAGTAAGGACCCACCGACCATTGACAACATTGATAGGAAACCAACTTGGGAATAGGTCTTAAATCACAGGGTCTACCTTGATTAAGGTCTTAAATGACAGTGCCTGCCTATTTATCTTTTTAAAAGTATTATAGAAGCCCGCTTCATATTTAGAAGTATAAGTGGCAAACAGGTTTGGAAGTATTGGGTGGTTGATAAGACTTTATGAGTATTTTATACCTTGGGAAGGGGTAAGTAAGCAATGGTGTATGCAATGCAAGGTTAGATTAGAATTGCTTATCTTGATGGATATAACAATTAAATGGAAACCCATCAGTATAAATTTATGTTATGGGCGGTTTATATATTTTTTCAGTCGCTAGAACGTTGTTCTGACCTCCTCCTCATTGCAGCCTACAAGATAGAATTTAGGGGAGGAGATCACTAGAGCTGGATGTGCTTTGTTATAGGAGAAGGCCTCTTTCTCTCATGCTCGATGCGACAATCTGCTATCCAAGGAATACCATTAATTTCAAGGTAGTAGTCATAGTCGGTTTTTTATCCTCTTATTGTTTTTGCTGTGAGTTTAGATTTATATCAATCTCTGATAATGCTTGTTTGTACCAAAAATGGGCACAACACTCTTTGGATGTAATTGAAGAGATTAGAATGAACAAATAAAATGTAAAATGAGGCTAATCTAACAATCACACCAAAAAAATAAGCAATAGTAAAAGAAGACAAGAATTTATAGTGGTTCAGCACTATGACCTACGTCAACTTTGGAGAATTTAATATTTATTGCTGATTATGAACTGAATTATAACAATACAATGTCTAACACTCGAGTTACAATGGAGTTTAAGTAGAGCAGTAACATAAAAGTCCTTTTTTAGTTGTAGTGGAGGTGTTATTTATAGGCGTAGAACTGGAAATATCTGCCTTGAATCTCGGAATACCCTTTCTCATGCGTAGGTGGGCCACACAATCGATCTGGGTCATTTGGGATCGATCCCTAATCGATCCATGTTGTCTTCGTATCGATTAAGAACTGGTCTAATCGAGCTGCGATTGATCATGGTTGTTCTTGATTTGATTTGCAAGCTTCTGTGAAAATTTCATGGCATTTGGATTTGTGGTTTGAGAGATATGATCAATCCAAAATTGAATTTGTTAGGGAAACTGGAGCTTTCATATCGATGGATTCGTATACATCCTCTTTGCATTGATGACGTGGCGCGCTTGCTTCGTAGAGATCCAAAATATACGTATAAGAGCCGCTTCTTTTGGTTTTTAACCGATTCTTTTGTATCCATCTGATGCTCTATCTTCCATATCGATGCTCTACATACTCCTTCGTATCGATCATAGGTTATGTCCTTTGTATCGACCAAATAGGCAATCGATACGAAAATCATAGCCGCTGGTTGAATGAAGTGTGATCGATCTAGGGAGTGTTAAATTCCATCGATATGCACTTGAACCACACGAATACGAAACATGGATGTCGAGTGTTTGAGTCATGTGCGTTTCGTATCGATGTTGATCGATACGAAGCAATGGATACATGTAGGCTTAATGATGGATGCGAGAAGGATGGATACGGAGCGATGGATACGGGCGATGGATACGAAATGGGCATGCTTCATATGGATATTGATCGAACCATAAGTTTAGCATATGAACTCCGATTGACCTGAAATTTGGAATATTGCCTTTCATAACTTTGCTTGTCATACCATGCTAACTGCAATTTGATCCAAACTAGGACCAAGTTTTCCTGTGTCCATCGTGAACCGGTAGATAATTGATTCCCAAAGCGGATTGTCTTTGGTCTCTAGTCAAGTCCTTGGTGTCACAGCCTTGCCAAAAGGCGGGATAACATTTGCCCCCCAAAGTACGTCCTGTGTGAACATGACGTGCTTTGAAAAGCTGCAATCTTCATTCTAAAAAGTTTATATCCAATTTTTCGAATAGTTGTTGTCCTTTCATCAAGTGATGCGACCTTTGGTAGAATTCCAGTAGTATAAATGTTGAGTTGTAGATTGCCATTGATCACGCGGTTTTTGTTGTAACTGAAGATCGAGTGCTAGAAATTTGTAGTTTATTGTTCTGGCCGTCACCAGGCAAGCATCCAATTCCTACTAACTTTGAAAATCGAATGTTAGTATGCTATACAAGCACGTATTTTAACCCGACTCCCATTATGCTTGCAAGTGTTAGTCCTTAAGATGATGGTTGAATATTATAAAATATGAATACTAACATTATAGTTTAGATATATATGTATATGCAGGATTTAACCATGCAAGTACCAAGAATGAAGACTGTACAGTATAGAGATTCAAGAATATCAAGATTATCAAGAGTTCAAGATTTCAAGATAAGTATTGAGTCTAGAATTATGTTAAAACTTCACAATAGCACTGAAATCTTCACTCCATTTTTCTTTTGGGATGGAACCCATTTCTACCTTTTTAGTGGCTTACAAACCCACGACAAGTAGCTTACAAACCTACGACAAGTGGCTTACAAACCCACGAACATCCTGGTTTTGTACAAGTTCTCGAGTCCTGATGTGATGAGATATTCTGCAGGAAGAAGCTTGCAAAACTACTTCAAAATGATTTTCAAAACTACTTCAAAATGATTTTCATAACTGCTTTTCAAAATGTTTTAGCCTTAAAAATTATCTTTTCAAATGATTTTCAAAAATATGTTTTAGCCTTAAAATATTCTTTGTTTTTGTTTTTAATAAACTCTTGCTTTAAACTTCGTTTGTTTTAAACTATCTTTTAATTATAATATATTTATACTTAGATTTAAATATAAAATTATAGTAAAACTTTATATATATTATTCTCTAAATTTATCTATTTATTTTATCTATAGTAAAGTATATTTATAAAGTTTAAATAGTTTTTAATATAAGATAAAGGTTATTTTCAAATAAAATCAAATCTTCAAAAAATGCTTTGGGATATCGACATGCCCTAGTACCCCATGTCGACATAGTGACAGTTAGATTCAAAAATTTGAATTTCAAAAGAAGTGTCTATTCGCCATAACCTTTCACGAATGGACATGGCTGTTGTTCTTCTATAAATAGGGGTTAGTTTCAACGAATTTTATATCAGATTTTCTGGTTTTTCACTTCTCTTCTTCTTCCACATTTTCTTATTCAAAATCCTATCATCACTCTGCCGAAATCAACATTGAATCTAACTAGATCATCTTTTGTTTGATTCTCTATCACTATCTCAACAAGATCCCAGTGCTATTCAGAGTTATAGGCTTCTTTGTAATCTATCTAGCGAGAAAAGGTGTGATTATAGCCTTAGAAATCAATCAAGCGAGAAAAGGTGTGATTGTAGCCTTGGAAATCAATTGGGTGAACTTGTTGCCCCGGAAATCAGGTATATCTACCCAAAGGATTGTGATTCTGGAGGGTGTACCTCGTAGCCTTGAAACCGAGGGTAGTAATTGTTGAATTGCTTTTGAAAGGAAATCCGTACTTAGTTGTGCAGGACTAGATGTAGGGTAACTCTGAACCAGTATAAAATCTGGTGTGTTCTTTCCTTTACTGCATTTACTTTATTTCTGCATCTGTGTTTGATTCTATGATTATATCTGTGTCTGAATATTGCATACATTTGTGTACAAATCAACAATAACTCAAAAAGATTTAGTAATTTCTTATAAACACTATTCACTCCCCTTCTAGTGTTCATTCTAGCCTTAAGATCCATATTCTGCATTCCTCACATTTGGTATTAGAGCAAGGTTTTCAAAAGTTTCATAATTTGATTTTTGAAAAAGTTTTTTTTAATGGCTATGTTTAAGAAATTTGTTAATGCATGTTTAGAAATATTCAGATCATCATTGTCTCTTGAGTCTTCATATAATCAATATTCAAATACAAGTTGTCTACTAAGATTGTTTGATGTGCAGGAATCATGCTTTATGGGAGTTGAGGAATCAATCCAGAACAAACAAACTGTGCAGATCAAAAAGAACAAATGGATACTCGATAGTGGATGTTCTAGACACTTGATTGGGAATCCAGATATGCTGAATGATATAATATACAATGACGGAGGACTGGTTAACTTTGGAGACAATTCAAAAGGTTATGTGATCGGCATCGGCAAAGTCGGTAACTCTGAAACTCCTATTATTACTAATGTTTTGCTAGTTAAGAATCTGAAACACAGTCTGCTAAGTATAAGTCAACTATGCGATAAAGGATATAAAATTAATTTTGAAAAAGATAAGTGTCACATTGAAGATAATAATTCAACCATAATATTTGAGGAAATTAATAAAAAGAATATTTATATTCTTAGTATGAAAATTTTAAATGATAACTTGTGTCTTTTGGCAAATGCAAGTGACCCTTGGATTTGGCATAAGAGATTTGGGCATTTGAATTTCAAACTCTTATCTAGACTGTCAAAACATGATCTAGTAAGAGGCCTCCCTAAAATGAATTTTAAAGTAGATAGTCTATGTGATGCATGTCAACTAGGAAAACTTAGAAAAAGCTCTTTTAAATTAAAAGATATGATTTCTGCTACGAAACCTCTTGAATTACTTCATATTGATCTATTTGGTCCATCTCAAATTCTATCAATAAATAATAGTAAATATGTTTTTGTAATTGTAGATGATTATTCTAGATTTACATGGACAATATTTTTAAAACATAAAAGTGATACTTTGGAATATTTTAAGAATTTTTCAAAAAGGGTTCAAAATCAACTTTCTCAAAAAATTATAACCATCCGTAGTGATCACGGTGGTGAATTTGAAAATGAAAAGTTTGAATAATTCTGCAATAAAAAGGGAATAATTCACAATTTTTCATTTCCAAGAACTCCACAACAAAACGGAGTAAAAGAACATAAAAATAGGAGGATTCAAGAGTGTGCGAGAACTATGCTTTCTGATAGTAATTTACCAAAGTACTTTTGGGCAGAAGCAGTTGCTACCGCCTGTTATATTTTAAATAGAATTTTAATTAGACCTTTAACTGATAAGACATCTTATGAACTTATTTACTCAAAGAAACCTAAGGTATCTTATTTTAGAATTTTTGGAAGTAAATGTTTTATTTTAAATACAAAAGATAACTTAGATAAATTTGATCCTAAATCCAACAAAGGTATCTTTATCGGATACTCTAATAGAAGTAAAGCATACAGAGTATTTAATTTAAGAACTAATATCATCGAAGAAACAATGCATGTTTCATTTGATGAAAATTTCAAAAATTTTGAAGAAATAAATGATGAAGAGGATTTAATCACTCAAAACCAAGAGTCAACTGAAACTAATAATGAATTAAATCATCCTAATAAAAGGATTAAACTTTTAAAAGATCACCCTATAGAAAATATACTTGGAGATATGCAATATGTTGTTAAAACTAGAAACCAACTAAGTCAAATGAGTAATGTAGCTTTTATATCAACTATTGAACCCAAAAATCCAAAAGAAGCATCAACTGATGATTCATGGATTTTGGCTATACAAGAAGAATTAAATCAATTCACTAGAAATGATGTTTGGGAACTTGTTCCTAGACCTGAAAATAAAACAATAATTGGAACTAAATGGGTTTATAAAAATAAAATGAATGAACAAGGAGAGGTTGTTAGAAATAAAGCTCGGTTAGTTGCTCAAGGTTATTGTCAAGAAGAAGGAATAGATTTTGATGAAACCTTTGCCCCTGTAGCAAGATTAGAAGCCATTAGGATTCTACTTGCTTTCGCAAATCATAATAATTTCAAATTATTTCAAATGGATATTAAAAGTGCATTTTTAAATGGTTTTGTAAAAGAAGAAGTATTTGTTAAACAACCACCACTTTTTGAAAATGATAAATTTCCAAATCATGTTTACAAACTTAAGAAAGCTCTATATGGTCTAAAGCAAGCTCCTAGAGCCTGGTATGATAGACTAAGATCTTACTTGTTACAATCAAATTTTGAAATAGGTAAAGTATATAATACTCTTTTTACTAAAAGAAATAAAAATGATATTCAACTAGTACAAGTCTACGTAGATGATATCATTTTTGGATCAACTAATTTTGAAATGAATAAAGAATTTTCTGAAATAATGACAAAAGAGTTTGAGATGAGTCATATGGGTGAATTAAACTTCTTTTTAGGATTACAAATAAAATAATTAGATAATGGTATCTTTATTAGTCAAGAAAAATATGCTAAAGACCTAGTTAGTAAATTTGGTTTGACAACTGCAAGTGGAAAACCCACTCCCGTGGCAACCAATGAGTACCTTAGTAAAGAAGATCTCTCGCAAGATGTAGATCAAAAATTATATAGAGGAATGATTGGATAACTAGTCTATATCACTGCAAGTAGACCTGATATCATGCATAGTGTCTGTCTCTGTGCAAGGTATCAATCCCAACCTAAAGAAACTCACTTAAAAGCTGTAAAACGTATTATAAGATATGTTAAACACACCTTTGATTATGGCTTATTTTATCCTAAAAATGATTCGTTTGACTTAATATCTTACTGTGATGCTGATTATGTTGGTTGTAAATCAGACCGAAAAAGTACAAGTGGAACTTGTCACTTTTTAGGGCATTCTCTGATTTCTTGGTTTAGTAAAAAGCAAAACATATTTTCTCTATCAACAACTGAAGCAGGGTATATTTCTGCTGCTTTGGCTTGTTCTCAAGTAATATATATGCAACAAACTTTAAAAGATTTTGGTTTAAATATCTCAAAGTCACCAATTTATTGTGATAATACTAGTGCAATAAATTTATCCAAAAATACTACTCAACATGCTCGAACTAAACATATTGATATCAAACACCATTTTCTCAGAGATAATATAAGTAGAGAAGTAATTACTCTCGACTATATAAATTCTGAAAATCAAATTGCTAATATCTTAACAAAACCCTTAAATGAATCTACATTTACTAAATTAAGAAGAGAATTAGGTATTTGTTCATTAACTGAAATATAAAATATAAATAACAAAGTATAATTAAAAATTAAATCAAAATAAATCAAATAGTAAAAATATTGAGAACCATGTCGACATCCCTCCTATACCCATGTCGACATATAACGTTTTTTTTTAAATTTAAAAATTTTCCCACCAAAATTCAAATAATTGGTTATATATTCTTCTTATTTTTGAAATTTTCTTCATTCTCTCTGTTCTCTTTTTGTTCTATCTTCTGAAATCAATTTATCAATGGCCTCCTCTTCCAAATCAAACATAAAATCAATCTTTTCGTTCCCTTCTCCTACCTCTGGTCCGTTCCAACATACTACGCTTGCCCGAGTGACAAAAATGGAGGATTCTCCGAAGGATGCAATTCAGTTAATGACTGAAATTCAAATAGTGCAACTCCGAATGGCAAAAGAACTGGAAAGGCAAGGGAAAATCCTTAGAAATTTGCAAAAAATTCTAATGGATAATCATGCTAATCCAATCTTGATTGACGAGGACTCTTCAGGAGATCATGAACAAGAGGAAAGTGAAGAAGAAGAAGAACCAATGGAAGAAGAGCATGTGAAAGACAACTACGAAGTCATTTGCGTTAGCGAAGTATGTTTTGACAAGGACAGAAACTTGGTTGAACAACGTGGAAATTTATGTTTCCATTATCCAAATTGTTCGATCCATAGATCTCCAATTGTCAAAGATACTCAGTAGTTTCTTCTTTTTCGTTCTTCATCGTTATGTGTATTTGTCACGTTGTACGAAAATGTAAATATAAACATATATATATATATATTGTGTGTTCTTATATATGATTCCTATATATGTTATATAAGTATTATATAGGTACTTGGTTAGGAATGTTAGTAGTTTAGGACTAAGTTTTAGGTTTACAAGTAAGTATTGGTTATGAATGATAACACTGTCATCCAATAGGATATTAGACTAGGAGTTATATAGTTTAGAATTTGTTTGTTTTTGTTGATGACAAAGGGGAAGAAATATAAAATAGGGTAGTTAGGCATAGATTAAGGGGGAGTTATTAGATTTAGAGGGAGTTATTAGGATAGAAGTAATATTTTATAAACAAAGGTTGTCATCATAAAAAATGGGGAGATTGTTAGTCCTTGAGATGATGGTTTTGATGACAACAACCTTAGAATAAGATTATAAAATATAAATACTAACATTATAGTTTAGATGTATATGTATATGCAGGATTTAACCATGCAGGTACCAAGAATGAAGACTGTACAGTATAGAGATTCAAGAATATCAAGATTATCAAGAGTTCAAGATTTCAAGATAAGTATTGAGTGTAGAATTATGTTAAAACTTCACAATAGCACTGAAATCTTCACTCCATTTTTCTTTTGGGATGGAACCCATTTCTACCTTTTTAGTGGCTTACAAACCTACGACAAGTAGCTTACAAACCTACGACAAGTGGCTTACAAACCCACGAACATCCTGGTTTTGTACAAGTTCTCGAGTCCTGATGTAATGAGATATTCTGCAGGAAGAAGCTTGCAAAACTACTTCAAAATGATTTTCGAAACTACTTCAGAATGATTTTCAAAACTGCTTTTCAAAATGTTTTAGCCTTAAAAATTATCTTTTCAAATGATTTTCAAAAATATGTTTTAGCCTTAAAATATTCTTTGTTTTTGTTTTTAATAAACTCTTGTTTTAAAATTTGTTTGTTTTAAACTATCTTTTAATTATAATATATTTATACTTAGATTTAAATATAAAATTATAGTAAAACTTTATATATATTATTCTCTATATTTATCTATGTATTTTATCTATAGTCAAGTATATTTATAAAGTTTAAATAGTTTTTAATATAAGATAAAGGTTATTTTCAAAGAAAAACAAATCTTCCAAAAATGCTTTGGGATGTCGACATGCCCTAGTACCCTATGTCGACATAGTGATAGTTAGATTCAAAAATTTGAATTTCAAAAGAAGTGTCTATTCACCATAACCTTTCACGAATGGACATGGCTGTTGTTCTTCTATAAATAGGGGTTAGTTTCAACGAATTTTATATCAGATTTTCTGGTTTTTCACTTCTCTTCTTCTTCCACATTTTCTTATTCAAAATCCTATCATCACTCTGCCGAAATCAACATTGAATCTAACTAGATCATCTTTTGTTTGATTCTCTATCACTATCTCAACAAGATCCCAGTGCTATTCAGAGTTATAGGCTTCTTTGTAATCTATCTAGCAAGAAAAGGTGTGATTATAGCCTTGGAAATCAATCAAGCGAGAAAAGGTGTGATTGTAGCCTTGGAAATCAATTGGGTGAACTTGTTGCCCCGGAAATCAAGTATATCTACCCAGAGGATTGTGATTCTGGAGGGTGTACCTCGTAGCCTTGAAACCGAGGGTTGTAATTGTTGAATTGCTTTTTAAAGGAAATCCGTACTTAGTTGTGCGGGACTGGACGTAGGGTAACTCCGAACCAGTATAAAATCCGGTGTGTTCTTTCCTTTACTGCATTTACTTTATTTTTGCATCTGTGTTTGATTCTATGATTATATCTGTGCCTGAATATTGCATACATTTATGTACAAATCAACAATAACTCAAAAAGATTTAGTAATTTCTTATAAACACTATTCACCCCCCCTCTAGTGTTCATTCTAGCCTTAAGATCCATAATCTGCATTCCTCACAGCAAGTTCATGGGTCGTTCTTAAGTTTTTTATTTGGATCGAGTTTCGTATCAATCCTCTACTAGATCAATGTGAAATCTGAGTTGCAATAATGATCGATGGTTGTTTTGATCCCTTTCTTCATATCGATCCTCTCTTGGATCGATCTGGGATGTATGGAGGTAGTCTTCATATCGATGGTTATCGATACGAGATGGACTTACATAAGGTGTGCCTCACATCGATGGGTATGAAATGTTCTCTTCGTGTCGATGGATATGAGATTTACAAATGTTAATTCATGGGAAAGCTTCGTATCGATGGATATGAAATATTGGGCCTCAAATCGATTCGCATTGATGGATATGAAGTGCGTGGCTTCGGATCGAGTCGTGTTGATGGATACGAAGCTTTGAAGTTCAGATGCGCTTCGTATCGATTGGCATGTTGACCGCTTCAAACGGTTTAGTGACTGGGATACGAATCGTCCTTAAGGTCGATACGAAGAAGTATAAATTGATTTTGGACTTATAATATATTTTCACTTGTTTCTGCTGCTATTTCGTATCGATTAAAAAAGAAGAAGAACTGCTAATCCTTTGTCCTCAAATGCCAATTCGTTAAACCGTAGCCCAAAGTCTTCAAGTTAGGTAAATAATCATTAGGTCTATGTTTAAAGTGATAAGACTCAAGTTCCATGCCATTCCGTTCATGGCAACGGCCATCTCCAGTGCCGTACAGCACCAGAGTGTGGCTAGGGTGAGGTCGAGGGTGTGTTCAATGGTGATTTGGAGAAGTAGAAGGAAGAGAGCAATTGGTAGGAGACGATGGGCTTGGATTCTATCTCGAACTCATATCGATGCAAGGTGGGATCAATCAAAATGCTTCATAGATGATTGAAGGCAGTCCTCATGATCGAGTCGAAGGGCAATGGTTTATCGATCGATCTGAAATGGAGCAGTTCATATCGATGTAGATGTGGCATGGTGTGATCGATCTCAAACCAGAGTCTTTGGATCGATACGAAGTAGATCTATATTTGGAGTGATCGATATGAGCATTGGAATGTTACGAACGTTGGGTCGATACGCACGTTCCATCGATATGAAAAAGACTATCAGTCTACATCTCTGATCAATATGAAATGATGGCTTTAGGAGAACGATCCAAAGTGAACTATGATGGATACGAACTCCATCGCTTTTTGCATATTCGAACACTTAACCCTGACGAGCTTTACCCTTGCATATTTGGACTTCATTGTAAAACTGCATATATGACTATCCTCCAAAGCTCATTGATGGAACTGTAACTTGATAAACATAACCAATTTTTACATGGATCATTCTTCGAAGTTAGGATTGCACGGTTGAGATGGTCAACGATAATGGTCGCTTCGGTCTAATCTCGAAGTCTTGACGTTTTACTATCGTTCGACCTTGTAGAAATTTAGAGGATTTTGCAGCACTTCACTACACAACACGATCATTCACTTTAAACATAGGGGAACATGGGTTTCTTTCCATCTAATAACGGTTTTTACTGAGTTCAATATCTATGGATCCTGGAAGCTCAGAGCAACAAGAAGTTCAAAGTCCTCCATTTCCTAGAATTGAAAGGCCGGATGTTGCGGCAGATATAATGAATCCTGCTCCGGGTGAACTGCCGGATGCAGTGTAGTTTACGAATCCGGAAGTTTCCATCCGATCCAAGATTGTTGAAGAAATGATGGGCAGAATTTGTCTTAGGCATGGGCTCTCCTTGGAAAAAGTTCGATTACCAGGGGCAGAAGATAGAGCGCATAATCCCCCAAAAAGGTTTACTGCATGTAATAGATTCATGTGGTTGGCTAGAACATTGCCCTCGTTCAATCAGTTCATTTGGGACGTGCTATTTTTTCTAAGGATCATGCCTTCTCAGCTTCATCGTAATGGATACACACTTCTCAACAGCCTATAAATTATATTTATGGAGCATCTCCTCCGTCCTCCGACTGTCGATGAGATCAGATACTTATTTAATGTCAAGAGTCGGGGGATAATCCGTCGTTCACTTTCCTAGAAGCAGTCAGGAACTACCAAGTGGTGGCAGGTACGTGGAGTAAGTTGTGCTACTTCACAATAGAGTGGTTCTATGTGAGATGGCCAATGGGGTTTGCCATACGATGGTTGGTCTGACGTAAGTACCTTCACTTGTTCGCCAATTAACTGGGTAATATAAATTGATGCTGAATCCATTATTGTAATTCTTTCATAGCTTTTATTCCATGTCCTGAAGGAGCACATTTCAAAGAGATTGTGAGGACACTTCAGGAGGCGCCTGTCAAAATAAGGGAAATAGACGAAGTTCTTATTGATGATAACTTGATTGCCATCGAGTTCATAGAAAGAGGACCGAGCTTAGGGATGACGGGGGTTCCCAGAGTGGCTCCAGTAAGACAAAGTGGAAGATGGGCTCCGGTCGTGCACCCAGTCGAAGGAGCTCATAGTGTGCCTGGCGTAACAATCATCGAACTCGACGATGATGAGGGTACAGCAGCTAGGCATGAGCCCGCGGTCGTGCCTCCGTAGGGACCTCGGCCGTCAGAATTGAAGAGAAAAGGAAAAAAATTTGTCCATAAAGCTAAGAGGGAGAAGACTATTGAAGCAACTCAGCTCGTTGCAACTTCCATAGGTCCAGAGAGCTCTTCCCCATAGACGAAAAGTTCATTGAAAGGGTTACCAGACGTTCCTATCCCGGACGAAATATCTCCATTCCTTGATCTCGGGTTAGATGGGCTCCACCCCCCTTCAAGAACTAGCACGGGCCTACCTCCAATAGATATAGGAGAGCCAACTCCAATAAGCAAGGCTACTCTAAT
The DNA here is from genome assembly GCA_030737815.1 of Allium fistulosum. Classification (NCBI taxonomy): domain Eukaryota; kingdom Viridiplantae; phylum Streptophyta; class Magnoliopsida; order Asparagales; family Amaryllidaceae; genus Allium; species Allium fistulosum. The sequence goes on along the minus strand of CM060907.1, from coordinate 511,172,684 downwards.
CGGTCGATTGGGGGGTTTGCACATGCATACACACACTTCACGACACCACAGACATCTCATCACATTCTTCTTAATCTTTGGCAATAACTAATTCTACTCCTCTCTTTGTTTTACAAACACTACGGTGATGCAAGGCTCCACGCTTAACAAACTTTTCTCTTCGTGCCATTCTTCTGGATTGCACTCTGAATCACGTCGCCGCGAGAGCGAGAGAGAGACTATGGTCGTGCCTATTGTTCCAGTCAGGAATGCGAGCGCCATGATAGAGAAAAAGAGAGATCATATCAAAGCAGGCGTCGTTCGAGGTCGTGATCTCCACCACCAAAAGGACCCTCTAAAACCTCTAGCTCCGGTAGGCCTTCTTCTGAATATGCTCATCAAATAGCACCGTCTCATGGTCCAAAAGCCAATGATCAGTGCCGTAGAATTAAAACAGAAAACCCTATCATTGTAAAACAAACTGCCATAGAGCCTACGGGGGAGGGAGCCATCCGCATCACCAAGCTGAAGAAAGATTTTCCGAAAATCTGTTTCGATGGCTTCCACTTTCCTCCCAACTTGAAGAGAATTTTGAATGTCATAGAGAAGTTGGTGTAGGATTATGTGTATGATGAGTACAACCAATATCGCGAATGGGTTAAAACGGTAGAACGGGTTTTGGCTGTGTCTTTTGAGCGGGCCAAGGCTATCGAGAAACTAGAAGGTGATCTCTCTCATAAGGACAAGATAATGGAAATGCTTACCAATGAAACGGTGTCTTCGAGAAAAGCCGAGACTGAAACCAGCCAAAGAGCTGAGGAAGACATGAAGTCTATGGAGGAGATAAGGAAAACACACATGGACTTGGTGCAGGAAATGGGGCATCACGATACTATTATTATGCGAGAAAGTGATGCTGCATTGAAAGAAGTCGCCGAATTGAAGGCGAAGCTTACTGAAGCCCTTAAAGAGAAAGACAAAGCTAATAGAGTAGCTTAGGAGGCGTGCGAGGAGGCGGTGAGACTTAGGGAGGAGAGGGATTCTGTGAATAAAAAGGTCGAGGAAGCCAATGCTAGGGTTGAAAGTGAAATTAAAGCCGTTAAGGCCAAGATGGAAAGCGAATTTAAAGATATTTTGGTCATATATAACGCAAATGTCATGAGAAATCGCAACCCGAAATGGCTTGGTGAGGACTATCCCTTTCAATTATACAAGGCCTGGAACCGCTTGATTGAGGATGAAAAGGCGATCAGCGGAGTTGCATCTATCGTTGACTTTGAATTAGAAACTCAAGTGTTGATTGGAGATGAGCCTAAAGTCCTTCATGACATGGCGATCACGCTTTAGAGAGAGGATCTAACTTCTAAATACTTGGAGGCCGATGAAGGATTTGGAGGTGAACACCATGCCGTTGCTTCTAAAATGCCCCGAACGTCTCAAACTGAGCCTTCTTCCTCTGTTGATCCTCCAGTCGTCGTGAGGTATGATCCTGACAGGACGCATCTTTTTCCAATCATCGAGCGCAATACGGAAGGCGCGTCGGCTCAACCTGGGAACCAACTCGAGGAAGGTATTTCGGACACTTCTCCTATTCCTCAAAATGCAGGAGCACTATCAGATGGTATTACTAATGTATTCTCTTATCTTAATTCGGTCTTAGACTCTGCACCAACCGACCCTCCTGCAACTCAAGAAGTTCATCACGAGCAGGAGGCGTTTGTGACAGAGGCCACAACCATAACAATTACTTCTTCGGTTAGGGAGGCACATGATAGCGGCTATGTCTTTGATGTCCAATTGATGGAAGCACTTTTCAGCTGCCAAAGCAACCCGAGCATCAAGATGCCCTTCAATGTGGATGAAGATGTCATTATTACGGGCTCCTCGGGTCCGACCGGCAGTCTCTCGATGGGCGATCACGTGGACCGAGAGGAGCAAATAATGGAGGAGAGAAAAGCCGAGATTGAGCAGGCTGACCAGGCTCATAGAGCCGGCGGAGGCATAGCGGGTCCCGGTCCAGTCCCTATTCTTGTGGTTTCTCCGGGTGGCACCATTATTAAGACCAGCGCGCCTCATTCTTCAAGCATCGAGAGTGCCACCATTCCACTAGTTCTACACACAGAGGATGCTTCAATCCCTGTGAGCTCCCAAGAAGAGACCGCGTCGATTTTCCCAGCCGGAGACAAGCCAGTTCGAGCGAGCGGGGGAGGCAAGGGTTCAAAGAGAGCTTCGAGCAGTAGCTCAGGCGGATCTATGCTAAAGAAATTCATGAAGAAACCGAAGGCGTAGATTTGCATTTTTGCTTCCTCTTTTGTAGATGGCTAGAATAAGCTTCTCTTTTGCTTTTCGTAGGCCATGTATAGAAGCGGGCTTGGCCCCCCGCTTATAGGAATTCTTTGAATAGATTTTGTACTTCCTTTCTCAAAGAATAGTGTGAATAAAATTTCTCATTTGTGTTTTAGCACAATTCGACGTTTATTGGTCTAAGTACTTAAGCATTCAAATTTCCATTCACTGTACTCATAAAGCCTTAGTCTCTGAGTCAAACTCAAGTTCTGTCTTAAGTCTTGAGTTCATGGCCTCGGGTCATAAACAAACGTTGAGTCGAGTCCCAACGTTGCGCTGTCTTAGTCAGCGGTTGGAACTTGAGTTATTCCCCCAGTTCTAGGAGAATTGAAGTAGTTAGTTGGCAGTCGTCCTCCACCTTCACCAACTTTGATTTAACTTAGTCGGAACAAAGTTAAAGTGACACGAGTTTGAGCGGTTAGATCACACTCACTCGCTTGTTATTATTTGCATCAACACTATGGGGATTTAGACTTATATGCCGCAGTCGGTCACGCCCGCTTATTGTTTAGAATTATATCCATACTCGGGGAAATAAGTTATTTTACGAGCGATTGGTAACACCCGTTTTATGTTTATACTCTAGTTCACATGGAATATAGAGTCAGTTGACGGACAGTCGATCACATCTGTTTAAGTATTAGGATCTTGTTTGCACTCTGGGAATAAGGAGTTGGTCAACGTTGTGGATGGTTGGATCACATCCTCCTTGATTCGGTAAGCAATGTCATAGATGGACGAATCCATCTTCTTCAAGCTTGAAAAAAGAAGACGAGGTCGTGGGTGGACGGGTCCACCCTCCTCGAACATTGGAAATAAGCGAGGTCATGGATGGACGGATCCGTCCTCCTCAAGCTTTGGAAATAAGAGAGGTCATGGATGGACGGATCCATCCTCCTCGAGCTTTGGGAACAAGGGAGGTCGTGGATGGATGGATCCATCCTCCTCGAGCTTTGGAAATAAGCAAGGTTGTCGGTGGATGGATCCATCCTACTCGAGCTTTGGAAATAAGCGAGGTCATGGATGGACGGATCCGTCCTCCTCGGGCTTTGGAAATAAGCGAAGTCATGGATGGACGGATCCATCCTCCTTAAGCTTGGACGGTCGATTCACGTCCTAATTTTGGAGTTTGCACTTCAGCTTGCGCTCTGGGAGCTGGAGTTTGTTGGAGAGTTATCATGTGTCAATTCTCTTTTAATGGATTGTTGTTTGCCCCCCGAGCTCGGGGTTCCATCTAGCAAGTGACCGATTGGGTCATGATCACTCTCTATTTGAACGAGTCCCACCATAAGATGGGACTCAGCTCATCATATATCATGGCGGTTGCATGATGCATCTAGGAATCATTAACTTGGCCTTGCGGGTCTGCGCTTTATTGCTGAAATAAGAAATCATTGGAAAAGCAATTGCCTTATTACAAATACAAATTCTCGCATTGCATAAACAAACTTGAAAAGGAAAGCAGATTAAATGAATGAAAGCCAATCATATTTATAGCGATGGAGACTTTCTCTGTTCCATGCTCTTGGTAGTGTGAGAACATCAACGGTTGATAACTTGAACGTGCCATCTCCAAGCCTCCGTTCGATGACATATGGTCCTTCCCATGTCGGTTTCATGTGCGAAGGGACCGAATAGACCTACTTGAGTACGAGATCGCCCACTTCAAAGTTTCTAGATCGGACCTTAGCATTGTATAATCGGGCGACTCGGTTGCGATGTGCGGCTGCCCTCAAATCAGCCTCTTCACGCTTCTTATCTAACAACTCCAGAGATTCTGCATGTTGGATGGCATTCGTCTTTGGATCATAATAAGTTACACGGTGAGAAGGTACCTCTAGCTCAATTGGAATAACGGCTTCAGAGCTGTAGGAAAGTGCGAATGGAGAATGGCCGGTCGCGGACTTGTGGGTAGTTCGATACGCCCGTAAGGCCATGGGGAGCTCATCGACCCACTTACCTCCAGCCTTCTCCAGTCGTTTCTTCAAAATGGATTTGATGACTTTGTTTACTTCTTTGACTTGCCTATTCTCTTGAGGGTGAGCTACTATCGAGAATTTCTTGTGGATGCGATATCATTGGCAGAAATTCTCAAACTCGGCAGTATCAAATTAGGCACCGTTGTCAGTTACAATTGTTAGTAAGAGGCTAAAACGACAGATGATGTTGCGCACAACAAAATTGATTACTTTCTTCATCGTGATAGTAGCAAGGAGCTCCGCTTCCAACCATTTAGTAAAGTAGTCGACTGCAACAATGGCGTACTTCGCACCACCTTTGGCTTGAGGCAAAGATTCTATTATATCAAATGCCCTATGTGGCAAATGGCCATTGGCTGACCATCTGAGTAATTTTGGTTGGCGGGGCTCTTGAAATTCCGGCATGCTTCTGGCACCTGTCACATCTCTTAGCATAATCTGATGCGTCTCGGCTTACGGTTGGCCAGAAATATCCGTACCTGAGTATCTTTTTCGCATGGGCTTACCCCCTAGTGTGATCGTCGCACTCTCCCTCGTGCACATCATGCAACACTTGTTTGATCTCATCGTGGGCGATACACCGGAGTAAAGGAATAGAATATCCCCTTCTGTATAGGACTCCATCATGGATGACAAATTGAGAAGCCTTTCGGAGAACTTGTCTTTTTTCACTCCTGTGTTCGGGTAATGTTCCGTGCTTAATGTAATTTCTGATAGGAGTCATCCATGACTCTTTCTCAGGTGTCTCCTCATGCACCCAGTCTACCTCCATCTGATTGATACTTGGAGCAGTGAGTGTTTCCACGGGGACAAGTCCCATCCGCTGTGCTTCGCCAGTGCTGGCCTGTTTTGCTAAAGAATCGGCCTTCTGATTTTGCTCTTGGGGTATACAGCGGATGGTGTAATAGTAAAACTGGTTCAACATTTTCTAGACCCGCATGAGGTAGGAGGCAAATCTTTGATCTCTGGCTTGATACTCTCCTTGAACCTGGCGCACCACCTGTTGCGAATCGCAGTAAATTTCCACAGCGACAACTTCCAAATCCTTGGCAAGCCTTGGTCCAGCGAGTAAGGCTTCATACTCAGCTTCATTGTTAGTTGCACAGAAGTCAAATTTCAAAGCATGGCATACAGATCGCCTTTCTGGGGTTTCGAGCACCACTGCAGTGCCTTAGCAATAGTCGTTTGATGCGCCATCGGTGTATAGCTTCCATATATAGTTGGGAGGTTCACTAGTTCCGGGCAAGTCCTCCGGTACGGTGAACTTGGCTATGAAATCCGCTAGAACTTGTCCTTGAATAGCTCACCTAAGGGCATAAGTGAGATCAAATTAACTCAGCTCGATCCACCACTTAAGCTGCCTGCCAGACATCTCAGGTCGTGTCAGGATCTATCGTAATGGTTGATCAGTGTAAACAATGATCGGATGAGCTTGGAAATATGGACGGAGATTTCTCGAGGCTATAACAAAACAATAAGCCAGCTTCTCTATCTTCTGGTAGTTTCTTTCTACCCACGTCCACCTTTTGCTGATATAATAGACAAGTCGTTGGATCTGATTCTCTTCTCAAACTAGCGCGGCACTGACTGCTTTTGCTTAAACCGCCCGATAAAGATACAACTTCTCATGATCAATGGCTTTGACAAGATGGGAGGTGTTGCCAGATGTTGTACTAGTGCCCGGAATGTGCCCTCGCACTCCTCTATCCACTCGAAATTCTGTTTTCCTTTTCTGATCAGATCAAAGAAGGGAATGCACTTGTCCGTGGATCGAGAAATGAACTTGCTCAAAGCTGCCACCTTCCCATTAAGACTTTGCACCTGCTTTATGGTTCCGGGGGTTTCGAGATTTCGAATCGCCCAGATCCTTTTAGGATTGGCTTCAATTCCTCTGGTGTTGACAATAAGCCCAAGGAACTTTCCAGACGCGACTCCAATATGATACTTCAATGGATTTAGCTTCATTCTGTACTATCGGAGTATGTCGAACATCGCCTCCAATTCACTTATGCGGTTACTGGATAACCGTGATTTCACGAGCATATCATCTATGCACACCTCCATAGTTTTCCCGATTTGGTTTGCAACATCTGGTTTACGAGCCTTTGATAGGTTGCTCCAGCATTTTTGAGTCCAAATGGCATCACCTTGTAGTAGTAAAGTTCCAAATCGGTGATAAAGCTAGTGTGCTTCTAGTTAGGAAGGTGCATCGAGATTTGATTATAGCTGGAGTATGCATCCATAAAAGATAAGAGCTTATGTCCAGTTATTGAATCCACTAGTTGATCGATTCTGGGAAGTGGGTAACTGTCTTTGGGGCAGGCTTTGTTCAGATCTGAGTAGTCTAAACATGTCCACCACTTTCCATTCGGCTTTCTGACAAGCACTGGATTACCCATTCCAGGTATAAAGCATCACGAAAAAACCCATTAGCCTTGAGTTTATCCACTTCTTCCTTCAGAGCGGCATATCTCTCTGGATCCATACCGCGCCTTTTTTGTTTCACCGGGATGTGCCGCGGGTCGATTTTTAATGCATAGATCGCGATATTCGACGAGATCCCACACATGCCTAAATGAGTCCAAGCAAACACATAGAGGTTTGCCCGAAGAAAATCAACCAGTTCCCATCCCATCTAGAGGCTGAGCTGAGATCAGATCTTTACCACTCTAGGATCATCATCGTTGTTGATCGGGACATCAATTGTTAACTCTACCGAGTAAGCATGGTATTCTCTAACTTCCCCTTCATCATCTTGTCTCTGGGATAAAGATCTTTAGGAAACTGGTCGTGGTGGCCGAGCCTTGGCTCAGGCGTTAGTTGTCAATTCTCCATAGAGCGAACGCAGAGAGATTCATCCATGCCCTTACATTTCTCCTTTCGTTGTGTATCTCGCAGTTCCGCAAAATAACAGGCGCGTCCAGCTGCCTGATCACCATGTACTACCCCGACTCCATTATTAGTTGGGAATATCAGAGTTAAACACCAAGGGGCAATCACTGCCTTGAAATCCGCAAGGGCCGGTCAGCCCAGGAAAGCATTATAAAGAGAATGAATATACAACATAACAAACTACAACATTCAGACTCTCCGGCTATCACCGATACCCAATTCAACAGGTAATTCCACCATCCCAGATGGTATGGTTGCACTGCCATTGAACCCATGTCTACGTGACTGGCACAATTTCAGATCCTTTGCTTCCATCAGCATTTGGTCGTAAGCACGTTTAATAAGTATGTTCACAGAACTTCCACTATCAACTAAGATCCTCTTCATATAAGCAGGTCCTATCTGGGTAGAAATAACCAATGGATTAATAGTGGGGGCCTCGACTCTGTCGGCATCACGATTTCTGAAAATGATTTCTTCTGTCATCGTCCTTTGTTGCTTTGTCGGGGCCCCTTCGTCGGTACCACTACAACATTCAAAGTCCACATGCCTAATCGAACTAGCATATGACTCCATTTCCTTCCTGCTCCGATCAACCGGATGAGGACCACCACTCACAGTATTAATCACCAGCCTCTCGCTAGTTCGTGCGGGTTCTTCGGGCCTAGCTTGGCCTTGATCCTGATTGGGATTAGTTAGGCCAGCTCTGTCATTCTGCCTAGACGAATTGTTCTAACTTTCTTTCTCTATTCGACTTTTCAATAATATCATGTAGATAATGGCATTCATTAGTGTTATGGCCGTAACAATCATGGAATCTAAAGAACTTTCCGGTCTGAATCTGCTTCTTCGATGATGGTTTCGGAGCTGGCTTCTTGTACTGCAATGTATTACAGGTTTGAAGATAAACATTCTCTAGCGACATGTTCAAAGGGGTATATCAAATGAACAAAGGAGCTCTGGGTCTCCCATGATGAGGGTCTCTCTACTTTCCTTGACCTCCATCACACTTCTGCTGACTTTGCTTATTCTGAATATTTAACTGCACTTTGCTGGAGCTCTCCCCGGTCTGCTTCACTACAACATTACTCCGGACACCTTCACCATTTGGTCCCGCGACGTCCTACTTCCTAGACCGCCTAACATCTTCTCTCCTCAAAAACTGGGCAGCCTTTGCATAGAACCGGTCTAATGAAGCGGTGGGTTTTCTAGCCAACCAATCACCAAATTCGGAATCAGGATCGATCCCTTTCGTCAGTGCCATTAGAATAGAATTATCGTTGGTATTGCTAACCTCGGCCCAAGCAGCATGGAACCTTTCCAGATAATGCCTAATAGTCTCTCCTGGAGCTTGAGTAACAGTAGACGAGGTATTAACATCCTTCGATCTTATAGCTTGCATACGAAACTGCTCAACAAACTTAGTGGCTAACTGATCAAAACATGAAATAGATCTGGGTGGTAGACGGGCGAACTACATAGCCGCAATGCCTCCCAAGGAGATAGGGAAGCCTCTAAACTTAACCGCATTGTCAGCTCGAGCGGCATTCATGAGCCATTCATATTTCATAATATGTTAGTTGGGATCTGAATTTCCTTTATATACCGACAAGGTCAGCATCCCGAATCGGTGCGGTGGCTCCGCATAGAGAATGTCATTAGTGAACGGGGTGTGACTTTTGGAAATTCCCCAGTCATCAATTATGAAGCCTTGACTTTCTTTAATCATCTGACGTAACATGGTTGGAATATCAGGCTTCTGGATATTTAGGGCCAAGGCATGGTCGGGTTTCATGTTATGAGGATGGTCCGGTTGCTGTCTACGGTCCGTTCCACACCTCCTTGGCTCCCGGTCTACATGGAAGTAAGGATCTTGAACATGAATGCGGTGACAAGGGGCTGAATCTTGTTGGTTCTGGATCTCGGCATCTAGATCTATAGCAGCAGCAGCTGCGTGGTCATGAGTAGTGTGGTAAGGAAGTGTTCCTCCTTAGGAGGAGGTGCAGCTTGATACCCTATGGAACGACCTATCCCAGCCTGTCCGGGATTCACAGGATATGGGTGCTCAAAGGCTTCCGCGTAGTTCATGTCTAACCGATGGCGCGTAGATCTGTGATTGAAGTCAGACGACGCCGAGCTTTCAAACAAGGAATAAGAGGTATGCACCCTTCTAGATATCCCTTGCCTTTCTTCATTCAGCCGATTCATAAGTTCCATGTTGGCATGGATCTGCTGAGTGAGCTCCTGACAGCTTCGAGTGAGCTCTTACATAAGAATCTGAAATTCCTATCTAGTTATTGGACCGAGTAGATTTGGAACTCCAACTGATGTTTGGCCTGTAGTGGTCAGTTGTGCGGGATTTTGCCTATCCCTTCCTTCTAGATCAGCAGTATTTGAAGCGGTTCTGGTAGTTCACACCATGTTGAATATAGCTCTTCCTAGATTTGGAACAATCTGAGTAGAATGGAAGAAACCATTTGAGATAGATCTGGATCTCCTCCTTAGGTTTTAGCAATCCAACAACAGTAGGGGATCCACGGAATCAGAGAAAATTTGAGTTTTCTTAGTGAAAGCACCAAAGTGTTTGTACCAAAAAAGGGAACAACACTCTTCGGATGTAATTGAAGAGATTAGAATGAAGAAATAAAATGGAAAATGAGGCTAATCTATCAATCACACCAAGAAAAATAAGCAGTAGTAAAAGAAGACAAGAATTTATAGTGATTCGGTGCTATGGCCTACGTACACTTTGAAGGATTTGCTGTTTATTGCTGATTATGAACTGAGTTACAATAGTACAATGGCTAACACTCGAGTTACAATGGAGTTTAAGCAGCAGCAGCATAAAAGTCATTTTTTAGTTGTAGTGGAGGTGTTATTTGACGGTGTAGAGCTGGAAATATCTGCCTTGAATTTCGGAATACCCTTTCTCATGCGTAGGTGGGCCCACACAATCGATCTGGGGTCATTTGGGATCGGTCCTTGATCGATCCATGTTGTCTTCATATCGATCAAGAAATGGTCCAAACGAGCTATGATCGATCATGGTTGTTCTTGAGTTAATTTGCAAGCTTTTGTGAAAATTTCATGGCATTTGGATTTGTGGCTTGAGAGATATGATCTATCCAAGATTGAATTTGCTTGGGAAACTAGAGCCTTCGTATCGATGGATTCGTATCCATCATCTTCGCATCGATGATGTGGCGCGCTTGCTTCATGGAGATCCAAAATTTATGCACAAGTGCCGCTTCTTTTGGTTTTTGACCGGTTCTTTCTTATACATTTGATGCTCTATCTTCTGTATCGATGCTCTGCATCCTCCTTCGTATCGATCGTAGGTTCTGTCCTTTGTATCGACCAAATAGGTGATCGATACGAAAAACATAGCTGCTGGTTGAATGAAGTGTGATCAATCCAGGGAGTGTTAAAGTCCATCGATATTCATTTGAACCACATGGATATGAACCATGGATGTCAAGTGCTTGAGTCATGTTCGTTTCATATCAATGTCGATCGATACAAAGCAATGGATACGAACGATGTAGGCTAAATGATGGATGCGAGATGGGTGGATATGAGGCGATGGATACGGAATTGGCATGCTTCATATGGATATTGATCGATCGATAACTTGAGCATACGAACTCCTATTGACCTGAAATTTGGAATGTTGCCTTTCATAGCTTTTCTTGTCATGCCATGCTAATTGCGGCTCGATCCGAACTCGAACCAAATTTTCCTGTATCAATCGTGAACCTGTAGATAACTGATTCCCGAAGCAAATTGACTTCGATCCCTAGTCAAGTCCTTGGTGTCACGGCCTTGCCAAAAGGCAGGATAACAATGATCATGCTTATTTGTAGGTTCTAAATCCAACGATCTGTGCTTTGACGGACTTGCATTTCAATTTTTGTCAAAATTTGGGCCCATTAAGTTTCAGGTTGTTACAAAATTACTCACAGAACATACATAGTTTTTCTTGATCACATAATTGCCATTATTAAGAGAACCATCACAAACTTTATTCCTATTCAAACTAGTGTTCATAACATTATTTACACAATAAAATATATATCAAGTCTCGGACAATCTAGAAAAAATAATAATTCCACAAATAAAGTCTTTTACATAATAGCATTTATTTAATATCAAAACAAAACCACTAGGAAAACATAAATGAAAATCTCTCACTACAGTTGCATCTGCGATAGAAACATCAACACCTTAGTGTTTCATTTCTCCATTTACTATGCGAGCTTGTTCCTAAGCCTCTGTAAATAATTAAATATATGAGTTCTAGATCATGTATCTAACACCCAAGACATTTTATTGATTACAAAACTATTTTGAATCATAAATGTACCCAATGTAGAAGCAGAACTGATCCACTTTCTCTCTTTCATAATTTTGCGGTGTCAAGGCAGTTTCTCTTCCATTGTCCTTTCTTATGATAGCGGTGACGCTCACCCTTGTCGTTGGATGTTCTTTTCTTTCTAACTTTTATTTTTACCGTCTCTTTTCTGCTTCTTCGAACTATTCGAAGATGATGGACCACCTTTTTCTACAAGGACACTCGATTGATCTTTAGATTGTGACTCAGCTAACACCAACATATTGAGGAGCTCCATGAGATTCACATTCATGTTGTTCATATTATAGTTCAGTATGAATAGTTCATATAAGGAGTTAATGAACCTGGGATCAAATTGACTTATGGCTCATTACTTATAGTCAAGTCTAATGATGCAAGCTTATAAATATAACCCTTCATCATTAGAACATAATCATCCACCTTCTATCCCTTTTGCACTTTGGTGTTGAACAGTTTCTTAGTATTGTCGTATCTTGCAGAACCAGACCGCTCAATAGAAAGTGCCTTGAGACTAACAAATATCTCATTGACAAACATTGATTTGTGTTGCCTTTTGAATGTTTGTCTACAGTAGACAACACAAACACTTAAGCAATTTTATGGTCAGCCACCTACTTAATACAAGCAATGTGCGGATCTTCATGATCGTCATCAATAGGTCTTGTTAATGGAGCATAAGTTACAGATGACCAAACCTTCTTGTATGTTAGAGTTAACTTTATAGCTCGTAGCCAATCGACATAGTTATTTGGTCCGTTTAATATATAGCTTTAGTTAAAGAGTCTTGGATTCGACATTATATGCAAGTTTTAATGGGTAAATTATTAGGACATCGACATAATTGATATTTTTTTGATATTAGTAAGGTTAAACTTTATGTTTCACTTTACTAATAAGCTCCCACTAGCGTTTTTATGTTTCACCAAAACCTAAGTCGAAAAATAGAGGTGTTTCAACTTCATTAGTAGGTGTTAAGACTCGTATGCCTTGGGATTCTAACCATGAGGAAAGCTCAACAAATCAGACTCCCACATACGTTAGATAACTCCTTATTGGATGTATTATATACAACTCCTAACTCGTTGTACTTTGCCCTAATCCCGCCATTACCTTGCGGAAGGCTTAACAAATGAAATATGATTATTCACTCGGACCTACCATTTCGCGATGGCTTAAGTATAATGCACTTACCAGGAGGACAGCTCAATAAATATGTGCAGTTATCTTATCTCATCAATTCGATATATTAATAGTACTACACATAACATCTTTAGCTTGAGGAAAGCTCAACAACTGAAGAGTATGCAGGTAAATTATTAATATATAAATGGTAGAGGACAACATTACATTGTAGATTCATAATCTTATTATATTTAGTAGTATCGACTTATGAAATAATGTGTTCTTATGAAATACCCTCATGATTCAAGTGTCGTATGCATTGGAAATCATGGTATATGTATGTAATTATTCCTTAAGTCTATTTAGTGTTTATTAATGTTCCATCATTAATTTATACATTCATATTATATGGGTTTTATTATTATATAACTTTTATATTTCATATTACTTATATAAAAGTCTAATGTATAATATTACATTAATTAAATCTTATATAACTAATTAACATTTTAATTAATTTTATATTATCTTAATATAACATTTATATTTATTATATACCATAACCTTTATAGTATAACACATATTATATATACATGTGTGTATGTGTAATATTTAATTAATTAACCTTTTAATTAAATAATTTTTAATTAAATTGTATTCATTTCAAAATTCATTTCTTATCTTACATGTATACTTATGTTATTTTAAACATTTTAAAACAACATAACATATATCTTAATATATAATACATGTATACATTTATTAATTAATTAACTTAATTAATTTAGTTAATCTTATTAACAAATTTTAAATTTTCAAATAAATTTTTACTATTTTCAAACATTTAGAAAAAATTTTCTATGTTATAACTTTTATAATGTGTATATATTTTATTTAAGTTTAACTATTAAATTTAAAATACTATATTTTTAATTTTCAAACAATTTTGAAAATTAGCCTAAGGCCCAATTCAAATTATGTCTTTTCCATCAAGGATAACATTTGAGCTCATATATCTGTTCGGGCCAGGCTAGTAGCCAGCTAGGGCAGAGTACTTGACTACCCAAACTCAATCCTAGACACTACCTTTTAGACACCCTACGGTCTGGGCTGTGAGCTTAATAGTTAACCCTAACATGACTAATTTAGACCGCATAGGCTATTAGGCTATGATACCATTGTCAGAACTAGGTCAGTCTGTAGTGGAAGTAATGAGTGAATTTTAAAAGTTTTTACCATTTTGGATCTTTATTGGGCCTATGAAGTCTAATTTTATTTAGAAAATTTCTATCTTTTATAAATAAAATCTTTATTTCATTTAAATTTATAAAATGATATAATATTATTTATTTATGTTATATTATATATACACACATGTATCATGTACATATTTGTGTGTATGTGTGTGTATGTGTAACATATCAATTCTTATAAGGTATAACGTGGCCGTATATAGATGCTGAGATTTACATCGCAACGGACACGTTAGCTCATAAAAAATAAAAATATATTGTCTAAATATATGTTTATATAATTTTACATATATATAAAATTGTACAAATATGTATGTATATATAAACTATAATTTTTATTCAAATAGTTTTATATGAGTATATATATATGTATATACATATATATATAAACCTGTAACTATATGAATATGTTTAAATCATTTATAAAATATATTAAATAATATATTTTTTCTATAAGGCTGAAAACAATACTCGTATAAATATAATTTTTTAACACACACACATATATCTATATATTGTTTGAGCCAAAAAGGGCACAAACACCCAATAAAAAGTAAAAGAGAATAAAAAGTAAAGAAAAACAAATTAAAATGAGTAAGATATGAGCACAAAGAGTTTTATAGTGGTTCAGAAAACTTTGACCTACGTCCAGTTAATGATTTTATTGCTTACTTCTGACTTGGAGATAGAAGTTCTTAAGGGTTGGTATAACTTCGACATTTAGATTTTTAGAATTACAAAAATATGGAGTAGAGTAGAGCTAGTGCCAAGAGATCTTGGAAAATGAGCCCCACCTTCCTATTTATAGAAGTAGGAAGCCTAAAATCTCATAGAAAATATCTCTAGGCCTTTATCCCTCTATGGACCAATTCTCCATGAAAATATAGTGCTACATCATCGTACATCAGGGGTTGGTACGACTCCCTGGGTGGGGGTCGGTATGACTCCCTAAAAGGCCAAATTTGTCGCCTTTAACTTTCCAACTCGGTTCATCTTGTGGTTAGCTATGTGATTCCATAGTTGTTTTTATCAGTATTAGCTTGTTTTGGAGTCCAAATGACAGAGTTGTAGAAGAACAAAGTTACCGATTCACGAGTTCATGGAGATTGATAGAGATTGGTATTGAATCAACATAACAACATTGAAAATAGGTTCTTAACACCAAGTGGGACAAGGAGGCAGAAGATGAACCCCCATGGAGGAGTTCTTGGGAGATGGCACCGACCCATGGGTAGGGGTCAGTACCGACCCTGCATTTTTGGTCGATGGGTCCTCGAACTTGGCTGATGGACTCTTGTCCTTGTTCTGATCTCGGTTGTACTTTGGTTTTGGGTTCCATGGTTATCCCTATAGGCATCTTTCCTTGATAACTTTAGAGTCTGGTTTGTCGAGTTTGTCCGTATACTGCCTGGTCAAAAGGCAGGATAACACTTGCATCCAAAAGCATGCCTTGCGAATGGAAAGTGCGCTTTGCTCGAGAACAAATGTGATGTCAATCTTTGATGTTCGAGCTCTCCGGCTTCTTCAATATTTGTATAACGTTCAGTTCCCTTGGACTTTTCCATCGATTAAGGGTCATTCCAGACCTATTGGAGCCTAAGACTCTAGACTCTGGCTAAGTGTAATATATACATTATTATCTTCCAATTTCATTTAGGGTTATTACATCACATACCAAAATCATCCCATCTTCATGTTGGTTCAAATCATTATCATTCTGAGTACAAGGTGTTCAAATAATTTTATCAAATTAGTATCTATTCAAAGGTTTGATCTCTCCAGATCGTTTCATATTTAGTTTAATGCGCGATCCCTCTGAATAGTTTAATGTTTAAGTTAAGGCGATGATCTTTTTGGATCATTGGTTAAATTCATGGCTATTCAACGCCGATAGTTAAGTCTATGATCTTTTCAGATTGTGAATTATGATCATGGTCGTTCAGGATGGATGATCTAGTCCATAGCGGTTTGATGCTGATGACCGCTCGGGGTTGATAATGAGTTTCATAGCCGTGTGAGGCAAATAACCATTCGGGGTCAATAATGAGATTTATAGCCGTTCGAGGCGGATGATCATCGGGGTCAATAATCAAATCCATGGCCTCCCCAGACCCTTGTTGAGCCCAATCCACTCGCTGTCTGGCGAGGGGACTCAATGACAAGCAAGCCCATCCAGTCGCTCTGTGGTGAACTGACTTGCTCCCTGCACTCCAGTCCCGACTTTCCAACGTGGACTTAACGTGATCCAAATCCACTGTCTCTTTGGAACTTTGCCGAGCTTAACCCGCTCATGCTTCGGCAATGGTACTTTACGATAAGCAAGCCCATCTGCTTACACTCTGATGAGGTAACTTACTTCTTGCACACCGACTTCGTCTTTCCAAATGGGACTTAAAGCTATTCGTATCGTACAAGTCCATCCACTCTCATCTGGCGTGGGGACTTACACCTTGCACTCTGGTCCCATCTTTCAGGACTTATGGCGATCAATTTCAATCATAATGTTCAAGTGGGTTTCAATAATCAAAGATTTATCTGTTGGATCAAATTCAAGTACTAAGAAACAAAAAAAAAATTACAACAGATGCCTCTCCGGGCGTCATAATCTAGCATTCAGCTTAGAGCATGCCTAGGGACTGTTCAGGATCCCATATACGAGTGAGTGTCTAGACTACATTATTGTATGGTTTATTAAAAAGGGGAAATAGAGTGTGAAAAACAGCCCTAACTCCCAGCCATCCTGATCAAGAGATGACTATCCTTGACCTTGATTCATGGCCATTTCTATTCACTATGGTTGAGGGCTCCTCCTATTGCCCCACTTCATTATGGAATGAGCAATATTTTTTAGATATCCTTTCACGATCCGTCGAAGCAACCCGCCCCCGGATATCTAGATAAATCCGCTTCAGGGTTTCATTTAACTTCATATAAGAAGAGAATTTTGGATCCCTTCTTTGCCGCTTTGATCCGTTAAAGCTATCATCTATCTTCCTTTTTCCTTTGCCTTTACTGGTTCCTTTTCAGAGTGGTCCTCTACCATCCATAGTATTAGCCTCTTCCTTATCATCCTCAACGTCCTCTTGACGCAGAAACCATTCAACCACATGTTAAAACTCTATAAGATCCCTTCGTGGATCCCATACCAGTGCAATCTTGAAACAGTCTTTGCGGCTATTCCTGAAACTACTACTATCAAAACCATTGACTAGTGCACTTGTCAACCATTGCTACCACTACATTAAATCTTGTCAGAAAACTTCTAAGGGTTTCTACAGCCCTCTACTTCATACTTACAAGTGCCATAACATTCTTGGGTGATGAGATACTGACCTAGAGTTGCTTCACAAATATGTTCACTAATTTAGCCCACTTGCTCATGGAAACATTCTCCAGTTGTCTAAACCATTGTGGTGCCAAACTTATCAAATATAATGGGAAACACCATCTCATTACCTCTTTAGATGCACCCAACACTTCCATCTGCCGAATGTACCTCATCTGATGAACTATTGGATCTGTCTTCCCATCACACATCTCGAACATTGGTAAATTGAAATTTGGTGTATCTAAGTATATCGAATATTCGAAGTAAATGGACTCATGTTCACATCCTCCATGCTCTGATTAGGAAATCAACACCTCATAACTCATCTTGCCATCTTAGCAAGTATATCGTTATCATCCAAAGGAACTCCCAAGTTTACATTTTCAGCCTACCTCCTGATTCCATGAGGAAATTTCGATACGTACACCTCTGGTCATGCTTCTGCATTCTGGTTCACATTATAACACTCCACATCAGTTCCAAGAAGTGTGTCGTTCATTCTTGGGGAAGGACGACCCATGCCCCAATGTCCTTGGGGATGGATACCAACCCATGCTTGGTAGTCTGTACCGACCTGTATATTTGGATCGAGTTGGTCCTGGGTTATTCTACCCCATCTCTACCTACCTGCAGTCTGGCTTCTTGTCTCTGATTTTGAGTTGCAGGGACTCCAAATGCTCCTGTTTGTCCCATTCTTCTTAAGAAATTCTCCATCATCTCTTCCTGGCAAGCCATCATCCTCTCCTATAGCCCATTCATTGTAGTTTCCATCTCATCTGTAGTTATGTAGATTGACATGGGAGGGGCCAGATCTTGAGGATGCCTCCTGGCTACCCCTTTTATGATTTCAGTAGTAACGACTTTTCTGGTTGATTTTCTAGCCATTTAGAATCCTTTTCAAAATTTAGATCAACGAGTTCAAGTGTCTCTCAATGAAAGCATCAAAATGTTTGAACCAAAAATGGCGCAAACATCCCATAGAAAGTAGAAGAGAATAAAAAGTGAAGAAAAACATACTAAAATTAGTAAGAAATGAACACACATAATTTTATAGTAGTTCGGCAAACTCCGGCCTACGTCCACTTAATGGTTTTATTGCTTACTTTTGACTTAGAGGAAGAAGCTATTAGGGATTGGTACAACTCCGACACTTAGATTTCCAGAATTGCAAGAATATGGAGTGGAGTAGAGCTAGAGCCAAGAGATCCAGAAAAATGAGCCATATCTTCATACTTATAGAGGCAGGAGCCTAAAAACTCGTAGAAAATATCTCCAAGCCGTTATCCATGCTACAGACTAGTTCTTATGAAAATAGAGTGCCACATCATTAGACATTAGAGGTCGGTTCAACTCCCTGAGTAGTGGTTGATATGACTCCCCGAGTGGGGCTCGATATAACTCCCTAACTGGCCAAATTAGTTGCCTTCAACTTTCCATCTCAGTTCGTCTTATGGTTATCTTCATGATTGCATAGTTATTTGTATCAATATTAGCTTGTTTAGGAGTCCAAATAATGGAACTGTAGAAGAACAAAGTTGCTGGTTCAGGAGTTCGTGGAGATTGATAGAGATTGGCATTGAATCGACATAACAACATTGGAAATGGGCTCTTAACATCAAGGGGACAAGGAAGTAGAAGATGAACCTTAATGGAGAAGTTCCTGGGAGTCGGCACTGACCCATGGGCAGTGGTTGGTACCAACCTAACATTTGTGCTCGGTGGGTCCTCGAACTTTGGTGATGGACTCGTGTCCTTGTTGTGATCTCGGCTGTACTTTGGTTTTGGGTTCCCTGGTCATCTTTTCGGGCATCTTGCCTTGATAACTTTAGAGTCTGGTTCGTCCAGTTCGTCCACATACTACGTGGTCAAAAGATAGGATAATATATACATATATATATATATAATACTTATACAAATGTATAATAATAAAAATTTATTGATACAAATAAAAGTCACAAAATAATTTAGATTAAGTATATAACTATGTGGTCATGCACATGGTTCTATTTTTTTTAATTATAATATATATATATATTATAATAAATATCCATACGGAAATTTGTAAAATTAATAAAAAAATACTTTTTTGAAAATTCATACTACCGCCTCATTGAAACCTGAATGAATACTAGGGTAGTATTGTACGGAGAAAAAGGGTGTGGTTTCTTTATTGCTACTCAAAAGTGTTAGCAAATCAGTACATAACAATAATATATACAAGCAAATTACATGATAATATAAAATAAAATGGAAACAATAGCCCGTGCTACTATCTCAAAAGAAAACATGTCATCCTCTCCTCCACTACTTGCTTTATATAAATCCATAGCCAAAATCTCTAATCATGTTCATTTACCAACTGTAGATCATAAATTTATCCCCATGATATTTAGTAAATGCAAGATTGACGCGTCGACTAGCTGTATTTTGGAATTATAAAATTCTCGTTAATTTTAGATAGATCAAAGTTTAGCTTGCAAAAGACATTAAAATTCAGCCTTCATCTTTCAATTCAATGCCTCGCCAGTTTAAGATCTCACAATTGTAAGAATTTTTTTGTTTTCTATTTGAAGCCATTACTTGATAGTTAACACCAACAATAATTCTTCTTGTTATCTCCATTTTATCATACTTAGTTGTCAAAAATATGAGAGATCCTTTCTTACTAGATGTAAAAAATAAAAGTACCAAAACTGCATCTAGCTAAATGTCGGATTTTATATTTTTGCTGGAAATGGTTACTTATTTCATCTAAATCATCCAACATGTATAGAGAGCTACGAGGAAGAAGTTTGAGTTCAAGATGGATGGAGACCCAAATGAAAGCACTAAAATTACATTTAAGAGAGAGATAGTGTATGCTTTCATTCTCTATATCACAAAGAACATATTTAGGGTCAATAGAATTATCCATTAGGGATAATTTTTCTTTGGTTTTGAGTTTGCCCTTAATAGTCTAGTAAACACAAAATGCCTTTTTACGACTAAATTTTGAAACAAAATTTTGGAATTTAAATTTCCAGTAAAATTTTAGATGATAATTTTGTAGTTTGAAATTTTATTATATTATTTTATAATTTAAAAAAATTTAAAAAAATATTTTGATTTTCGCTTTATATTAAAATATTTTGAAAATATTAAAAAAAATGTTTTTTTTATTTTCTACCAAGATTATAATATGTATAAATTGATGTGCACGTAAATGTGTATATTTTTACCATCATATTTAATCTATTTAAATTAAATAAATGATCATATCGGGTATTTTTACTTGTTTAAACCAAAATTAATATTATTTTCAAATCGTCACATATTCATCTTCATCCAAGGGCAAAATGGTCATTTTTGTGCATATATTAATTTTATAAAATTTAATTGGAGATTTCTATATTATTTTGTAGGAATTTAAATTCATATACAATTGGTTTCATGATGATATATGCATGCGCAAGAGTGAAGAGAAGGAATGAAGATGGAAATAAATCAAAGGCATGATAATGGAGGACCCCACCTACCCACCTTCCTTCATGTACAAATTAGAATCTAATCCACATGCTAATGGTCATCAAATCTTCATGCACACTTAAATGGATGATTATGGGAGGCTAATGATTACTTGGCCACCACACTACCTCAAGGGCATTTTGGGTATTTCCCAAAAATATGAATTAGGGTTTAACACTTGTATAAATACCCCTTATCTTCATGTAACCTCTCTCCCCTTAGTCTCTCTTTAGATTAGTTTAGGCTCAAAATAAAAGAAAGCTTCTCTTTCCTTTTCATGGCTACTTAGCCATTTTTATTTCATGTAATTTCTTTTTATGCAACTTTAAACACATTCTCTTTTCTTCTTTTCTTGTTCATTTACTTTAATGTTAGTAGTGTAGATTTACATTCATGCAAAGTAGATTAGTTTAATCCTTGTTAATTAGCTTCTCTTTTCCATTAGCTTTCATTTTCCTTTCTTTCATGTTGCTAGCTACATTTGTTAATAAATGACAAATATGAGAGGCTAAACCCCTTCAATCTAGGGGTAATGAAGCTCTCTAATTATGTAGCTTCAACTATTTGTTAATTCATGCTCTCTTTTTGTGCTTAATGATGATCAATGAAATGTTTTATTTGTTGTTCTTGCTTTGAATTTGATAGCCTATATTGTTGACACCAAATAGGCTATGCTTAAACAATCACTAACACAAATGCCTCTTCATCAAAATATGATTATGGCATAAGAAAGTGATTTGAAATTAAAATTTGATGGTCTATATTTCTAATCAATAGTTAATAGGCCATACTTAAAATAGATTTCATTTTCACTTTCATTGTCAAGTTTCATGAAAGTTAGTAAGTGGTTTAAGGGGTGTGTTATAGTTTGATGGCTTATGTTAGCTAATTAATAGCACAAATATGCCATACTTATGATAAACACATCAATTAAAGCACTAATGACCATAAAAGAGAGAGTATGATTTCATATGTGTTGAACTACATGATCTAGAGAGTGGATTTATTCTCTAAATTGTCATTTAACTCTTATATTTGCATTTCTTTTCTCTTTGTTAGTTTTCTCATTTTTCTAGCTTAACAATCTCTCGACTTTGGTATAATTTGATTGAATAGAATTTTAAAATCATCAATTCCCTGCGGATCGACTCGTATTCGCCACTTACTACAAGTGTACGCCGTGCGCTTGCGGTTATATTTTTAATTTAAATTCGTTCGACGGTTTTCTAAACCGATAGAATTTCCGTCGACGAACAAGTTTTTGGCGCCATTGCCGGGGAGTTGCCTTGATTTTAATTCTATATTCTTCGAATTAGTTTTCTTTGATTTTTGTGTGTTTTTTATTTTTTGTGTGTTTGCATTTAAAAAAAATTGTGTGTGTTTGTGTTTGATTTTTGTTTATAGTTTGTTGTGTGCTTGTAGTTCTATTTTGCATTTGCATTCTCTTAAAAAGAAAAAGAAAAAAAAAGGCACATCACAATTTTCAAAAAAAAACAAAAATATTTTATTATCCTTTCAATTTACATATCATTTTTAATCTACATTGCATTTACAATTTCCAACTAAAAAAACACTTTTACATTGCATTTTTTCACTGTTTCAATTTTCTGTTTCATTCTCTGTTCACTGTTCATTGCTTCACAGTGCTGCCAACCATCACCCCTTCCATCATCTAATACCAGCCTACCATCTTTGTCAACAACCAGTGTCATATCTGCCTATACATCATCTACATGATCAACCTCCCAGTAGCCACTGCATTCAACTGATATTCATCTCCCAATACAAACTGTCACTTCCGACTTCCCACTGTCATACTAACCATACCACTTCGACTGCAAACCATACCATCATTCACACAACTGCTGCATTCATCTATTCTTCCCCTTCACCAGTACACTGCTCATATACAAACTACTATCAACAGACATCAGAAACTTCATCACTAACATCTATCTCCTGCAGTGCAACAGAAACCCACCAGTCCTCCACCACTTCACCTCAAAACTGCTGCCAACAAGCCAATCATATTCAACTGTCAATACAATCACACTCCATACATCCCATTATAACTGTCAACAAAGCACTGAACATCACAACAGCCACTACCATACTCAAATCATCTCTAGCAACCAATTGCTGTCATAGTAAAACCACACATACCCCTTGCAATTCTTTTGCAATAAACATACTACATACCAAACAAACCACTACATTCTGTTGCCAATCCCCTATCTGCCTGCTACTACAACTCCTTCAACGAAACCCCATTCAACTGCATATCACCATCCCCGAATAAACCACCCCACTGCAATAAACCGCCACTGCATATTCTACAAACCACCCAAAACCCACCATCTCCTCCAACATCATCCTCAGTACAAACACCAAGACTTACTGCACTACCTCTACAGACCCACCAGTTCATCTCTATACCACAGCAGCAGTTCCACCATCATACAACTCACTGTAGTTCCACCATCATACAAGCTTCAAACTCCTCTGCACATATCACCTTCTTCCCAACAGAACCATACTTTACCACCTACAGCAGTTTTGACAACAACCAAATCAACACTTCCACCATCCACCAAAAATAAAAATAAAAATAAAAAAGACTGCTGCTTTACCTGTCCACGAACACCTGACAAATCGCGATATCCAACTCATCACTTCGAGCAATCGAACCACAACTTTCAACCATTCGAACCCATCGCGACTCAGTCACGACACCAACCGCCGGAGATCAATCAAACAACCACGAAATCGACTTCATCCCCAAACTCGAACACTTCGACACCACAATCGCCGCGAACCACTACGCAGCCTATCCCTACCTCCAGTAACCCACCAAACCCAATCGATTCAAATCGCCTCACCTCCGCAACATCATCAGGCAATCGAACACCTACCGTAACCTTCAACTGAAAACCCGCGACAATCCCAAATCCTCCTCTTTCTATTTCGCCATTTTTTTTTCATTTTGATTATTTCGTGGTTTCTGAATGACAAAGAGCACGTGTAGGTAAGGGTATGCATGGTTATTTTTAATTGAGGAGTTGTTATCGGGCTTGTGGGTTGTTAATTGAGAAGAAAGGTTTGTGGGCTTGAATGGTTGTTAACTGAAAGTAAAACATCACTTTTAAGTTTCCTTTCCAAAAAAAAATTGGAATTTGTCAAAAAAAAAAGGTGGAGTTGTTTTGAATTTGTTTGGGTTTGGTTTGTTCTATTTTTTTCATTTGTTTTAGTATTTCTTTGATATAAATAAATTGTATATATTTTGTTTCTATTTCAGGTTGACAAAGCAGAATTTCAGAAGAAGAGGAGCTGCTGCTATAAAACTGCTCCGCCTGCTCGTTAAAAAAAATTTGCTTTCATCTCTAGTTTGTATTTTTCTTGCATTGTTGATTGCTTGCATTTGCATATATATATATTTAAAAAAAAAATCAAAAATTAAAAAACAAAAAAATTACATTCGTAGTTGCATTGTTAATACACGTTTATTTTCTGCATTGCATTTCATTCTAGATTTTGATTAATAATAACGATTAGACATCGATAACTTTTAATTGTATATTGACAAGTTGTCTTCTTTGAACAATTTAATTTCTTGGTGTCTAGGCTACGATAGAGTAATAACCATTTATAAATATTACGGTGATTCGTAAATATTATAGTGGTTGTTCCTCTAAAGGTACTTAAACCTTCGGCTGCATTGCTATGGTGATTCGTGGTGCACCGATAACCCCTGCCCATTACCTGGCTGAGAACTATCTTGTTTAACTAAGACAATTTGTAATTATACAATTTTGGGTTAACTTAGGATAAATCATTTGTAATTAAACCTTGCATTCATTTAGTTGCATTAGTTCATGCATATTTTAAAAAAAAAACAAAAAAATTTCAAAAATCCAAAACTAAAAAAAATGTGAGTATTCCTTTTCCCTTGAAATTTTTAAATCCTTTTTCTTTGAAATTTCAAAAATCCAAAAAAAATTTAGAAAAACCAAAATCCAAAAAAAAAATTATAAAACCTTTTCAAAAACAAAGAAAAAATTGAAAAACCAAAAACAAAAAAATTAATTTCCCCTTTGAAAAATAAATTTTATTTGTAATATTTTTCCTTTACAAAAAAAACAAAAACAAAAACACTCTTGAAAATGTCCGAGTTTCCCCACTCACATGAATTTTACAATAGTTGTGAAAATCAATATAATCCAAATGATTTCACTCCAAATTCGTATGGATATTTTAACACCAATTATTGTTTAAACAAGTCGAATTTTGAACAACAAAGTTTTCAAAACGAACCACCCTCGAATCTCGAAAATAGCATTTCATCTCTACTTGAAATCTCTACACAACAGAATCAAAGTATAAATGATTTGTGTAATTCATTTTTGTGTAATAACTCGAGTCAACGATTTCAAAATTTGAATTCAATTCAAAATTCAAACGATTTCGATGATAACCCATGCCAATTCAATTTTGAACTCCAAGATGAATTTCAAACTCAAAATGAAAATGGAAACAACTTTTCAAACGAATTTGGCAATGGGAATACTCTTAACCACGTTACGATTGAAAATCTTTGTTCTCAACAATTTCAAAGTCAAAATCCTCATGTTAATAACTATAAATTGGATTTTGTTGAGCAAATGAACGAAATTTACGATGATCACACGGATTCGTTGTTTGAAACATATATGAAACAACGTGAAAAACAAAACCAAATTCCAACGTGTGACGAGTCAAACAATAATCCATCTTTTACCCAAATCGACGATTTTCAAATAACAACTTTTGAAATTGAAAATAACGATCTTAACGAAGTTGTTGAAAATTTGGTGATTGACTTGGATTTCAATTCTTTTGAGGGTGAGAAACTCGATTTAAATTTCGATCTTCCTTTTTTTGAAAATTTAAATACAACAATTTTGGATTTTGAACTTGAGATACGCAATGAAGTTGTTGATAATCCAACAAAGGTCGAATTTAACGAACACGAGTTTTATGGACTTTTTGAAAACGAGTCGTTAAACTCTAATGGGGAAGATTTAAATCACCAATTTGATTTTGAAATCAATAATTCTGAATAATTTTTCAATGAACCGCTTGAATTTCAATTTGGTGAAAATAAACTTGAACTTCAATCAATCGTTTTATCAACTCCAAAAATCATTGAAAATAAAACGACTCGTACAATTTTTAATAAAACGGCATTCATTTTTCAAAATCCAAATTCAACTTTGAAATCTTTTACGATTTGGTTTTTCGAGCTTAAACTGTGTCTCGTATACTTGATGAGACAAATGAATCGGTTTTTGGAAGACCGTTTCATTTACGCTTTGACGATATACTTTCTGATCCCGTGTAAATACCGTTCATTTTCATATAAATAAAGGCCATTTTTATTTTTACTTTTCTCCTTTCACTTGGGTTGACTGTGGGGACACAGTCAAAATCAAGTGTGGGGGGGAGACTCATCATCATTTTTCAATTTTTCTTTCCAAAATAAAAAAAATCTAAAAAAAAAACAAAAAAGAAAGAATTTTTTTAAAACCTTTTTGATTTATTTTTAAAGAAACGCTATAGAATAAATATATGGTTTTGGTTTATTAAATTGAAATTTTTGAAAATTTATTCGTCTTAACAAAAATAAAAATGAAGTTTGATTACAAATAATAATGGTTTAACTAGTACATAGGAAGATTCATACGTGTTAATTATGAAATACGTCCTAATTGAAAATCTTTGTTTTAAAAAGTGGTTGATTTAAAGTAAAGGATATAACATTTTTTTTGTCTTCTAAGTTAAATGGTGCTAAGATGATTTTGCAAAACTCTCTCTCCCTTACAAAAAAATAACAACATCCAAAGTATTCACTCTCATTTAAAAGTCCTCACGGTTATGCATGGGTGAATTACTTGGAATCTTTGATTATGTGCTTTCATACTCGTTTAAAAGTCCTCACGGTTATGCATGTATGTAACACATGTAAAAAAAAAGAACAGACTTAATAAAACCACCTACAGTCGATAAGTGTATGCACGAAAGTGTGTGCACCCGCCATGCTCTGTACTCCCCTCACATAAGCCCGAAAGGCAGTGCATGGGTGGTATATCTAGCCTCAGTTTACCTGAGCTAGGTGTGTAGTTTTTCTTGCAAATAATGAGAGAGCAAGCAATTGAAATGATAGCATTATTTTAACTTATTTGATTTGATTTGTTATTGAAATGAAATGAAATACCACTTTGATAAACTTTGATAATAAACTAAGGATCCATTTCATAATTACACTTTGTTATCAACCTAAATAACGAGTTAAACTATAGTCTATTTGTTATGATAACTTGATTTTTGTTGGAAATTTTGACGAGTAAATGACTTAGATTTCAAGATAATGACTGAAACCTATATTTAACTTATTTGTGTCGATTTAAAAATAAATCTTTCATGTGTAAATATTTCCAAAAAACTCGCATTCATCTCGTAGTAAATAATCTTGCATTTTGTAAATATTTTCATCCAGCATTTGGATTTTGTGGGTACTATCCGCTGAAAATCCTCACGAGACAACACTCTTCCTACTGGGGACACCCAGAGGTTTAATGGCTTGTTGCATACGCTCAATGCAATCGTGCTTCCTACGAAAACGGATTTATCTTAGTTTTCCTTTATTCGAGGACGAATAAAAAGATAATTGTGGGGGTATTTGATGTGCACGTAAATGTGTATATTTTTACCACCATATTTAATCTATTTAAATTAAATAAATGATCATATCGGGTATTTTAACTTGTTTAAACCAAAATTCATATTATTTTCAAATCGTCACATATTCATCTTCATCCAAGGGCAAAATGGTCATTTTTGTGCATATATTAATTTTATAAAATTTAATTGGAGATTTCTATATTATTTTGTAGGAATTTAAATTCATATACAAGTGGTTTCATGATGATATATGCATGCACAAGAGTGAAGAGAAGGAATGAAGATGGAAATAAATCAAAGGCATGATAATGGAGGACCCCACCTACCCACCTTCCTTCATGTACAAATTAGAATCTAATCCACATGCTAATGGTCATCAAATCTTCATGCACACTTAAATGGATGATTATGGGAGGCTAATGATTACTTGGCCACCACACTACCTCAAGGCCATTTTGGGCATTCCCCAAAAATATGAATTAGGGTTTAACACTTGTATAAATACCCCTTATCTTCATGTAACCTCTCTCCCCTTAGTCTCTCTTTAGATTAGTTTAGGCTCAAAATAAAAGAAAGCTTCTCTTTCCTTTTCATGGCTACTTAGCCATTTTTATTTCATGTAATTTCTTTTTATGCAACTTTAAACACATGCTCTTTTCTTCTTTTCTTGTTCATTTACTTTAATGTTAGTAGTGTAGATTTACATTCATGCAAAGTAGATTAGTTTAATCCTTGTTAATTAGCTTCTCTTTTCCATTAGCTTTCATTTTCCTTTCTTTCATTTTGCTAGCTATATTTGTTAATAAATGACAAATATGAGAGGCTAAACCCCTTCAATTTAGAGGTAATGAAGCTCTCTAATTATGTAGCTTCAACTATTTGTTAATTCATGCTCTCCTTTTGTGCTTAATGATGATCAATGAAATGTTTTATTTGTTGTTCTTGCTTTGAATTTGATAGCATATATTGTTGACACCAAATAGGCTATGCTTAAACAATCACTAACACAAATTCCTCTTCATCAAAATATGATTATGGCATAAGAAAGTGATTTGAAATTAAAATTTGATGGTCTATATTTCTAATCAATAGTTAATAGGCCATACTTAAAATAGATTTCATTTTCACTTTGATTGTCAAGTTTCATGAAAGTTAGTAAGTGGTTTAAGGGGTGTGTTATAGTTTGATGGCTTATGTTGGCTAATCAATAGCACAAATATGCCATACTTATGATAAACACATAAATTAAAGCACTAATGACCATAAAAGAGAGAGTATGATTTCATATGTGTTGAACTACATGATCTAGAGAGTGGATTTATTCTCTAAATTGTCATTTAACTCTTATATTTGCATTTCTTTTGTCTTTGTTAGTTTTCTCATTTTTCTAGCTTAACAATCTCTCGACTTTGGTATAATTTGATTGAATAGAATTTTAAAATCATCAATTCCCTGCGGATCGACACGTATTCGCCACGTACTACAAGCGTACGCCGTGCGCTTACGGTTATATTTTTAATTTAAATTCGTTCGACGGTTTTCTAAACCGATAGAATTTCCGTCGACGAACATAAATCTAATTTTATAAAATATAAAACGTAATTTATAATACATATATGTATTTATATAATTATTTATATGATTAAATAATTTAAGAATTATTTAAAATTATATTAAAAATATAAAAAAATTATTTTTGTCTAAAATATTATACCCATTTAACATTATGCATAAAATTATATTTCCAAATTTTACATTAATATAATGTAGTATTTAAATTATAACTATATATAGTTATTATACATTAAATTATTTAAAATAATAAAAATTGTATTTTTTTAATATTGAGTCGTGCTGCATATAGATGTATTTACATAGGTTTTTTTAACATATACATACATACAACCAATCAAAGTTATTACAATATATTTATATGTTGGAATCAGCCCCTAATTAGTAATATAATATATGAAAAAACATTATAAATATAGATTAATATTTATAAACAAGTTAGGAGTACACCTTATAGCTATAGCCTGTAACTACACCTTGAATAATGAGATCTGATCCTCGAACTGATTTCCAATCTTAAAGAGTGCTGGTCCTTGAACCGTTGACCACCAGCTATCGAATATCACTTGATTTTATTTTATTTGAACTTAGAAAATTATAGAGATGGAGGGCAAAGTTCGAACAAAAGAGAACGTATATGGAGGCTCCAAAAGATCAAAAAAAGAGGGTAGAAATGCTTATATACACGATGATTTAGAGATATTTTAATATCAAGTTCCTACATCATTTGTTACCAATTAATTTCTATCTTAGCCCTCCATCTCAAGGCCTCTCTTACATCGCCTTATGGCTGCCTATTACCCCTATTGGAACTAAATTAACCAGCCCCCCATATAGGCTTTAAAACAATTTAAAGCCTGAACATAAATTTTGCATTTAAATCAAATTTAAACATGTATTTATATCATAAATCAGTTAATATACTTATAACTATTATTAATATATTTAATAATATTTGTTTATCAAATCAAAATCAAATTTTATAACTAATATTTCACAAATTTTAATTAATTTATAGAACTACAAACTAATTAAAATATTTAGTCGAAAAAGTGTTCATTGTTTTGGTTGATTGACTCGTTAGGTGTAAATTTGGTTAGGGATTAATATTGAACTATTCGAATATTAACTTTCATATGTCACTTAGAAGGCGGAGTGATATTTTGGTCAAATTTATCGCTTACTTGGTTTGCGTAAAAATCCAATTTTACTTAGTAAAGCATTACTCGGTTGCGACTATTATTTACACCAATTATCTTTGTCAAAACTATATCATTTTGAACTTATGGAATTTGGTAATGGTCAAAATGCCAACATCGTTCATATTCAACTCTATATTCCAAACTGAAAGTCTATGGTTCAATAATAACAATTATTACTAATCTAACTACTCTAGCCAAAGATTTTGACTTTGAGTTGACTTGAGTTGATTGTGATACTGACCCCATATAATCATGAAGATAATCCTCTCTTGAATATTGTTTCACTTCGAACACTTCCAGTTGACCAACTATATTCACTCGACAGAAATCGTGCCATGATTTGATTATAATCAAAACAGAGCTTTTATATTGAAGATGATATTTCAAGTCGAGAGAACTATGTAAATTAGTCCTATCGATATTTTCTATTTGACCTTAGTTATGTTAGTCAACAGAAAATTATCGAGTGAGTCATTCCATAATAATGCAATAACTATCAGTACATAACCCTTTTGTGCCTCTAACAGTCATGAGTAATACATTGCCCAACTTTTGGAGAGCGTTATGTAATCTAGTCTCAAGGTATACATCTATATCCAATTTAGATACATCTTGACTAAGAACGTTTAAAATGATGTGTTTATTATATTGTGACACGGTACTCATGATTACAACTATTTGTAATTACTATCAAAAATACACCATTTACGGGTTTTTGTTAAATATATTGTTACTCCAAAAAATCCACCTTTCGATTAAGTCGAAAGGTCCTTAAACAAAGACTAAGAGAGATGAGTCCAGACCAAACCATTCGAAGGAGTCAAAGGGATGCTGCCATCAAAGTTAGCGGCTTCAAGACCATTCGAAGGTGTTAGAAAGTCCCACCTTACAACATACAGGGAGTTCATACCTTTCAGAAAAGGTGAAGAAGTTGAAGCAAGTATTAGCAACCACTTCGAATCGGTCGAAACCAATGACAATAGATTCTCTTGGAAACCAATGTAGTCAACCTACCGACCGTGTCGAAGGCTCCAAGCTTACTTCACTAATCACAAGGAAGCAAAGACCCATCCAGGACACCTTTCGACAATGTCGAAAGGTGCTATGAAAAGGCAATAATCAGGGGAAAAAGAATGATAAGGACACCTTTCGACAACGTCAAAAGGAGGCATGGTTTTCTATCAGGTCGAAAGGTTAAGAGAGAATGAAGGAATTGCTAGAGCATGATAAGAAGAATAAGGACACCTTTCGACAACGTCGAAAGGATGCATGGTTTCGACAAGGTCGAAAGGTTCATAATAGCATATGAAAGGCAATCCTTTCGACAAGGTCGAAAGGTTCAAATAGCATATAAAGGGCAAACCAATCGACAAGGTTGAAAGGTTCATAACAGCTTCTAAAATGGGGACCTTTTTACCTGGTCATAAGCAAGCGCGCGAAAGGGGGGCCGCCTGCATCTATAAATAAGACCCAAGGGGTCACGTTTTGGGGATTTGATTTCTCTCATTCTAAACTTGTATTTTCTTTAACAAATCATTGTAACCCTAATTGGGTGATCATTTGGGGATTTAACGAAAATAAATTTCTTTAGATGGAAAAAGGGAAGTCTTGAGAATTGTTGATCTCTTTGCTACTTACTTAAGCTTTTGTTGGATTAACCTTTATATTTCAGGTTTAACCCCATCGAAAGGTACCTATCGACAAAGTCGACACCTCTTCAGGCTCTAACAACTTGGGTAACCTTTCAAAGCTATCAACTCTGTGATATAAAGCTCTCGACAAGGTCGGAACCTATTCTCTAAACACCAAAACTTGGACTTACAGATTTAATCCAAAGAGAGTCGTTACTATAACTTTCGACAAGGTCGAAACCTACTCCAAACCCAATAGAGTATAAGATTTCCTGCCTAAACCGAAGGAAAGTTAACACTTAAGCCTTCGACAAGGTCAAAACCTAATTTAAAAGGACTTTACTCAAGGAAATTCAATCTAACCAAAAAGAAGGCTTTCGAAGGAGATCACATTCTAACTCAATAAGATCGAAAGGTCACTTAACCCAAATACCATACCTTTCGACCTCATCGAAAGGTATGATTTGAGGAATATCAACAAATAAAGCCTAACTGGAAGGCAATTCCTAAAGGACTCACACTCATCATTCATACAAAAGATTATTCATCTTTCTTAGCATTACTTTTGGGTGTTGACAAGAAAACTTGTTAACATTTTTGGCGTTAGAAGGAGGGCCCGAACCTCTGAATGGGATACAACCCCAACACTGCTAATCTCTAACCCTATTATTTAACGACAATTTTTCTATCGGATTGGAAAATCACCGATAAATTTCAAATTAAATTTAACCGCAAGCGCACGACATTCAAAAGTTAGTACGTGGCGAGTACGGGTCGATCCGTAGGGAATTTTTAAGATTTTAAAATTTTCTACTCAATTAAATTAGACCAAAATGAGAGAAGATTGTTAACAAACAAAATGAAGCTAAAACTTAGAATAAAAGTGAGATTAAAAACTATGAGATTAGAGAATAATTTAGAGGCAAATCCACTCTTATATTTTTGTAAATCAACAAACAAACAATCTATGATCTCTATTTTTGGTATTAAGTGAAATAATTGTTGTATTTATCATAAGTATGGTTTATTTATGTTATTAATTGACATAACTTAAACCATCAAACTATAATACAACAAATAAAATGCTTATCAATTCTCATGAAAATGAAGCCAAAGCAAAAGCTATTTTAAGTATGATCTATTTACTACTGTAATTAGTAAAATAGATCATCAAATTTTGTTTTTACTTTCATTTCAAAATCAAAAACCAATTAGCAAATATTGATGTAATTTGTGTTTATGTTGAATAAGAATAGCTCATTTGCATATGCAACATAAGCTATCAAACCCACTTGTATAAACTTACATCAAAAATCACTTTCATGAAGCACAAATAAAAGAGATCTTAAATCATAAAAATGTTGAAATTACATAAAGTTAGAGAGCTTCATTAACCCTAAATTGAAGGGGTTTAGCTACTCATTTCTGTTATCAAATCAACACTTGTAAATTTCAACATTAAAAAGTAAAGAAATAGAAACTAAGCAAAGGATGAAAAAGAGATTAACTACTAACTATTTGCATAAAAATTAAAGCTACACTACTTGAATGAATGTAAATCTAAGCTATAAACATGAAATGAAAGAAAGAATAGAAATAAACATTAACATAGAATCAAATAAAAGCATGTAGAAAAGAAAAAAGAAAGAGGCTTAGAAGCCATTTTTATTTCATGAAACATCATGTTTACAATTTGCTTGCTAATTTTCCAAAGTAAAATAAAAGAGTAGGAAGATATTTCCATGTATGTAAGAGGGCTATTTTTACATGCATAAAACTTTAATTCAATTTTTAGGGTGCTTCCCGAAATGCCCTTTAGGAAGTGTGGCTTCCAAGTAACCATTAGCCATTAATTAATCCATCATTAAATATGCATGAAGCTTTAACCTCCACTTAGTTATCCATTAGCTTCTAATTGTAGATTTAGGTAAGTGGGTGTGGTCCTCCATGATCATGAGCTTGAATTATTTCCTTTACATTCCTTTGTATTCCCTTGTGCATGCATATATCTTCATGAAACCCTCTTCTATATGCATCGAAATTCCTATAAAAATTATGAAAAATGTCCAAGTAAAAAGTCCCAAATTAACACATACAAAAAATGACTATTTTGCCCTTGTATGTAGATGATTATACGATGATTTGAAAATAATTGAATTTTGGTTTTAAACATGTTAAAATACCCAAATATGACATTTATTTAAATAAAAATAGGTAAAATATGGATGTAAATATATGCACATTTACGTGCACATCAAATACCCCCACACTTATCTTTTTATTCGTCCTCGAATAAAGGTAAACTAAGATAAATCTATTTTCGTAGGGAGCACGATTGCATTGAGCGTATGCAACAAGCCATTAAACCTCTGGATGTCCCCAATAGGACGAGTTTTGTCTCGTGAGGGTTTTCAACGGATACTACCCACAAAATCCAAATGCAAAGGGAAAATATTTACAAAATGCAAGATATATTTACAATGGGATGAATGCAAGTTTTTGAAAGTATTTACAAATGAAGGATTCACTTTCAAATCGACACTAATAAGTTAAATATAAGTTTTGGTCATTATCAAGAAATTTAAGTCCTTTTACTTGTCAAAATTTTCAACAAAAATTAAGTTGTCATAACAGATAGACTATAGTTTGGCTAGTTGGTTCGGTTGATAACACAATGTAATTATGAAATGGATCCGTAGTTGACTATCAAAGTTTGTCAAAGTGGTATTTTCATTTCTTTTCAATAACAAGTTAATCAAACAAGTAAAAATAGTGCTTAGATTTCAATTGCTTACTCTCTCTTATTTGAAAATTTTATTGATATTAACAATATTTACATATGCCTAACTCAAGTAAACTGAGGCCAGATATATTACCCGTGCACTGCCTTGTAGACTGATGTGAGGGGAATACAGAGCGTGGTGAGTGAACACACAAGTGTGAACACTTGTCGACTGTAGGCGTTATTAAAAAGAGTTTTTATATACATACACCTAACTCAGATAAACTGAGGCCAGATATACCGATCGTGCACTGCCTTTCGGGCTTACGTGAGAAGGGTACAGAGCATGGCGGGTGAACACACGAGTGTGAACACATGACTCTAGGTGTTAAAAATATATACATATATACAAATTTTTTTTTTACTTATATATTTTTTTGTATTTTTTTGTATTTTTTTTAGAAAGAGAGAGTTTTGCAAAATCATCTTAGCACCATTTAACTTAGAAGATAAAAATGTTATATCCTTTACTTTAAATTTACCACTTTTTTAAAAAAAGATTTTCAATTAGAACATACTTCAAAATTAACACATATGAACCTTCCTATATACTAGTTAAACCATTGTTATTTGTAATCAAACTTCATTTTTATTTTTGTTTAGACAAATAAATTTTCAAAAATTTCAATTTATTAACCAAAACTTATACTTATCCCATAGTGTTTCTTCAAAAATAAATCAAAATGCTAAAAAGAAAATGTTTTTGAGATTTAGAAATTTTGAGATTTTTTTTAAGTTAAAAGAAAATGAAAGTTCAAAAATGCCATGAAACTTAAAAAAAATGAAAATGAGACTCCGACCCCCTCCGTCACACTTAATTTTTACCGTGTCCTCACAGTAAGTGCATGATATAATGAGTGTAACGGAAAAAATATGTACATATTTACAAAAGAGGGTTAACATTCTTACTAGACGTAGCTTGGCTCATGAAGAATCATGAGCTCCTCCTCTTGGTTACTTGGAAATTCCAAGAAAGGTTTCAAACGATGACCGTTGACTTTGAAAATCGATCCATCCCTATGGTTTTGTATTTCTATGGCACCGTGTGGAAAAACAATTCGTACCACAAATGGTCCGGTCCATCTCGATTTAAGTTTCCCAGGGAATAAATGAAGTCTAGAGTCATATAAAAGAACTTTTTGGTTAGGCGAAAATGTTATTCTTAGGATTGACTTCTTATGAAAAACTTTTGTTCTTTCTTTGTAAATTTTCTCGTTTTCATATGCGTCATTCCTAAGTTCTTCAGTTAGTTGAGTTGTAATTTTCGATTTTCGCCAGCTTTATCGAGATCAATGTTTAAGTTCTTTATTGCCCACAATGCTTTGTGTTCGATTTCAACTGGTAAATGGAAAGCTTTCCCGTAAACCAAACGAAATGGAGACATCCTAAGGTTAGTTTTAAAAGTAGTACAGTAAGCATAAAGCGCGTCAGTCAATTTCTGAGACCAATCTTTTCGATTTTTGTTGACAGTTTTCTCCAAGATTTGTTTTGATGATTTGAAACTTCAACTTGTCCACAAGTTTGAGGATGATATGGAGTGGATAACTTGTGGGTTATCGAGTATTTCTTCCTTAATGTTTCAGAAGATCGATTGCAAAAATGGGTTCCGTTATCACTAATTATTGTGTGAGGTGTGCCGAACCTCGAAAAGATATTTTCTTTGAAAAATTTCACAACAATTCTATAGTCGTTGGTTTTGCAAGGAACGGCTTTGACCCTTTTTGATATGTAATCAACAACGAGAAGGATATACAAGTTTTCAAAAGAATTGGAAAAAGGTCCCATAAAGTCGATACCCCAAACATCAAAGATTTCGATCGTACGAATAGGGTTTAGAGGCATCGTATTTCATCGAGAAATTCGTCCAAGCATTTGACATCGATCGCAAGTTTTACAAAATTCAAACGACTCTTTGAAAAGAGAAGGCCAATAGAAACCACACTTAAGCACCTTTTCCGTAGTTTTTCGAGGACCGAAATCTCCACCGCACGCTTGATCGTGGCAAAACGAAAGAACACTCCTGATCTCATTATCTGGAATTCGATGTCGGATGATTTGGTCGGGACAATATTTGAACAAGTATGGATCGTCCCAATAGAAATATTTCACTTAGGACATGAATTTGCATTTTAACTGTTTGGACCAAGATGGGGGAGTTTCTTTTGTGACTAAGTAGTTCACTATATCAGCGTACCATGGATCGATAGAAATTGAAAGAAATTGTCCATTAGGGAAGTTTTCATTGATTGGCAAAGAAGATGGTGCGTTCGAAAGATGAGACAAGTGATCGGGTATGACATTATCGGATCCTTTTTTGTCTTTGAGTGTAAGGTCAAATTCTTGAAGTAGAAGGATCCAACGAATCAAACGGGATTTAGCTTCCTTTTTGGCAAAAAGGTATCGAAGAGCAGTATGGGCAGTGTAGACCGTGATGTGTGAACCTATCAAGTAAGGTCGAAAGTTTTCGAGCGCAAAAACGACAGCTAGAAGCTCTTTTTCGATTGTTGTGTAGTTGAGTTGAGCGTCGTTCAAAGTCATACTCGCATAGTAAATGACATGAAGGATTTTGTTGATGCGTTGTCCTAAGATAGCACCAACCACAAAATTAGAAGCGTCACACATTATTTCAAATGGGAAATCCCAATTGGGTGTGCAAATGATTGGAGCAGAAATGAGTTCGTTTTTGAGACGTTCGAAAGAAGAGATACAATCAGAGTTAAAATCAAAAGGAACGTCTTTTCCAAGAAGAGTTGTTAAAGGATGAGCGATTTTGCTAAAGTCTTTCATAAAGCCCCGGTAAAAGCTAGCATGTCCAAGAAATGATCGAATGTCCTTAACAGATTTGGGAATGGGTAGATTTGCAATTACGTCAACTTTTGCTTTATCTACCTCAATGCCTTTATTTGAGATGATATGTCCAAGGACTATGCTTTCTTTGACCATAAAGTGGCATTTTTCCCAATTCAAAGTCAAATGATTTTCTTTACATCGATTTAGAACCAACTTGAGATTATGTAAACATTTGGCAAAAGAATCACCAATGATAGAGAAATCGCCCATAAAAACTTCAAGAAAGCGTTCAATTATGTTAGAAAAGCTGCCAACCATGCATCGTTGGAAAGTAGCAGGAGCGTTACAAAGTCTGAATGGCATACGTCGATAATCAAAGGTACCGAATGGGCACGTGAAATTCATTTTATCTTGATCGTGGGGAGCGATTGGAATTTGGTTATAGCCGGAATAGCCATCAAGGACGCAATAGAATTCGTGGCCAGCTAAGCGTTCGAGCATTTTGTCAATGAAAGGAATGAGTTCGAGCATTTAATTTTCAATAATCAATGCAAACACGACAACCAGTTTGAGTCCGAGTAGGAATGATTTCATTAGCGTCGTTTGTTATAACGGTAAGTCCGGACTTTTAAGGCACGGCATGAATTGGGCTAACCCATGGGCCATCGGAGATGGGGTATATGATACCGTTATCTAGGAGCTTAAGAATTTCATTACGAATCGCGTCTTTCATTTTTGGTTTAAGCCTCCGTTGTGCATCACGAGTGGGTTTGGCTTCATCAATTAAGTGAATGCGATGTTGGACAATAGCAGGGTTAATTCCCTTATCGGTAATGGACCACCCAATTGCTACTCTGTTTTTCGAAAGAATAGAAAGTAAGGAGGTTTCTTGATCAAGAGAGAGAGTTGCGAAAATTATGACGGGAAACATTTCGTTATCACCTAAGTATGCGTACTTAAGGTGATCGGGAAGTGGTTTGAGGTCCAACTTCGGGAGTTTCTCGGTCAAAGAATTGGGTTGAGATTCGGACTCAACTGGATGCGATTCAAAAAGAAGAGTGTATTCAATCTCATTGGGTATTTCATGAAACAATTTTTCATACTCAGCTTCGCGTTCGTCTTTAAGGTCAAGTGTCTCGTTTTCGAAGTTTTTGTGAATGGCACTAACTTCCAACGTTTGGTCATGAGGTTCATTCGATTGGTTTTCAAGATTGAAAATATTAAGATCCAAAGTTATGTTTCCAAAAGTAATTTTTCATCGAACTATTACGATAATTGATTAAGGCATTTGAGGTGGCTAAGAATGGTCGACCTAAAATCAATGGAATTTGACTCGCGGGATTTGTCACGGGTTGTGTTTCGAGAACGATAAAATCAACGGGGAATATGAATTGACCTACTCGAATGAGCACATCCTCGATTTCTCCTACGGGCTTCTTAATGGAACGATCGACGAATTGAAGCGTAACTTTTGTGGGTTTGAGCTTACCTAAGCCTAATTTTTCATACATGGGGTATGGAATCAGATTGACACTCGCACCTAAGTCTATCAAGCATTTGTTAATCGTCTTGTCTCCTATTGTACACAAAATTGTAGGGCAGCTAGGATCTTTGTATTTTACAGACATGGATTGGGACAAGACTTCACTCAAACTGGCGCCTAAGAAGACTTTTTTGGGCACTTGAGTGTGTCGCTTTTGGGTACACAAGTCCTTAAGAAATTTCGCGTAATTGGGACTTGATGAACGGTGTCAAGAAGTGGAATGTTAACTTTCACTAGTTTAAAAATTTCCAATATCTTTTCCATTTTGTCCGAGTGTTTCTTGGGTCGGAGACGATGTGGAAATGGAACACGATACTCGGTAGGCGGGTCTACTCGAGTAGAAGAAGAATTTTGATCCGCATTTGATTCAACTTTTGGCTCCACATTCTGTTCTGATTCCGTTGAAGCATCGAGGGAGGTTTCCGGTAAATCGTTTGGGTTAACGACTTGATTATCGATTTGTTTACTGGAACATAAAGTTGTGGTAGCATTTAATTGGGTGACATTGCTATCTTGAACAACATAAGCTTGATTTGAATTTGCATTTTGATTTTTGGGATTTGGAATTGGCTGGCTTGGGAATGTTCCTCGTTCGCATTCACTTACAGACGTGGCTAATTGACTCATTTGCATTTCAAGTTTTGTAATCGATTGGTTTGTGTTTTGCATATATGAGGTCAATAAATTTTGGAAATTGTTATTTGATTGAAGGCTTTGAGTTGTTGCTTTAGCCAACGTTTCACGAGTTTTCTCAAGCGACATTAAACATTTATCATCTTGGGGAGGGTGAGTAGCATTTGGTTGAAAATTTGATTGTTGCAATTGATTATGAGATGGACCCGCAAAGTTTGGTTGAAAATGGTTGGGCTGAAAGGGCGGATTTGAAACATTGTTCGGAAATGCTTGAAAATTGGGACGAACCATATTCGTGTTGGGATTGTTTTGGTTCCAAGCAAAGTTCGGATGGTTTCTCCAACCAGGATTATATGTTAGAGAAAATGGGTCGTTTTTGGCTTTATTGAAAGCATTGATTTGTTCGATAGAATTAGGGCACTGGTCGGCTATATGATTAGGATCGTTGCATTTATAACACATGGGTTCGGAAGCTTGATTCATTTGGTTTGATGAGAAAACGTTGTCGAATTTGTTAATCATTTCGTCGATTTTAGCTTCCAAAGCCAAATAAGATCCCAACGAGTGTGCACTCGATCGTGAGTAAATTGATTTTTCGTTCGAACGTTACCATTGGGATGATTTTTCGGCGAGGTTTTCTAGAAATTTCCAAGCATCATCGTGATGTTGGGCAAGAAAGTTGCCTTGGCACATTGATTCGAGCATGGACGTGAGCTGTTTTCGAGTCCATTGTATAAGATTTGGCAAATCGTCCATTTTTCGAAGTTATAGTGTGGACATTTTATAAAAGCTCTTTGAATCATTCAAAATATTTTCCAAATGATTCTCCCCTAAATTGATGAAAATTGATGATTTCTTTTCGGATTTTACTTGTTTTTTCCAAGGGGTAGAACTTTTTTAAGAAAGCTTTTATGAATTTTTACCAAGTTTTAATCGAATTTGACGGTAAGCTGTACAACCATTTTTCAGCGTAATTCGTAAGAGCGAATGGAATTAAGCGAAGTTTGGTTCCATCATCGGAAAGTTGTTGGAGTCTCATTATTGCGCAAACTTGTTCGAATTTCGTCAAAAAGATGTATGGGTCATCGTGTTCAAACTTGCCAAATTTTGGAAGCGTGGTAATATGGTTCGAGTGAATTTCGAAGTGGTTACCCATAGGGGCGGGTAACGTGATGCAAGATGGAATAGAAACTCTATCGGGAAAGATTCTATCCATAAGAGTTCGAGGGACGTTCTCGTTCGCCATTTCGGGAGGATCGTCTGTTCGGGATAAACGATTTGTTGAAGGGTCGCGAATCCAAATATTCGTAGAAGTGTCATGAGTTCAAGTACTCATGCACTAGTGAAAGTTAAGAAGAAAAAGAAGTTAGAATCGAGTTTAGAGAATGAAATAGGATTTGGAAAATGAAGTGAAAAATTGTTTTTGTTTTGTTTTTATAAGAAAGGAAACTATTTAGTAAGTGAAATTTATTTTTCAAAAGAAAAGTTTGATTTTTTTATTTGGTTTTTCAAATTTTTATATGTTTTTGTTTTTGTAATTTTTTTTGTTTTTTCAAATTTTCAAATATTTACCAAATGGAAAAAAAAATTGTTTTTGTCTTTACAAAATGGGAATTTGATTTTTTGTTTTTTAATTTTAAAATTTTTTATTTTTGAAAAGATATTATATTTTTTTGGATTAAAAACTAAGTTACGTAAAATTTACAAATTTTTTTTGGATTTTGGATTTTTGATGATTTTTTTCAAATATGCATGAATTAATGCAACTAAATGAATGCAAAGGACTTAATTACAATTTTCTGTCCTTAGTAGCTCCTAACCCAAAATTGTATAATCACACTTTGTCATAAATCAACAAAAATATTTCTCAACCAGGTAATGGGCAGGAGTTATTGGTGCACCACGAATCACCGTAGCAATGCAACCGAAGGTTTAAGTACCTTCGGAGGAACAACCACTATAATGTTTACGAATCATTGTAATATTTATAAATGGTTATTACTCTGCCGTAGTCTAGACACCAAGAAATAAAATTGTTCAAAGAAAAAAATTGTGAAGATATAATTAAGCCCTAGATGAGCTCGCGACACCCTTAAGTCGAATGTCTAACCTTTATTATTAGTCAAATTCTACGATGAAATGTGATTTGTGTGCTAAGGAAAGGGTGATGAAATCCCTCACCTTATGTGAATTGGGGTATTGCCATTAGAAAATAAAACAAGATGAGATGAATGCAAAGCAAAAATTAAACGTGAATTTACAATGCAACTAAAATGAATTTTGTTCTTGTTTTTGGATTATGAAATTTATTTTATATATAAATGCAAATGCAAGCAACCAACAATGCAATTCAAAATAAAACTAGAGATGAAAGCACGATACCAGATCATGCAGAATTATTAACAATTTTTTTTTTATTTTTTAAGCAAGTAATTATTTATTGGCAAGCTAAGCTAAGCGACCCAAGCAACTCTTCCAATCTGCTTTGGCAACCTGAAAATAAAAACAAGATTTATACGGTTTCTTTTTAAATAAAGAGAAGGAAGACTAAAACAAATGGAAAATCAAAACAATTAAATTAAATGAAACAAAACAAAACAAATGAAGGAAAGAAACTTGTTTTTTTTAAATGAACAAAACTATTCAAAAACTCAAAACAATTCAAAAGTAAAGCCATTTTTTTACAAATGACTGTTTTTTTTAATCAAGAAAGAAACTAAAAAACATATGAAATCAAAACAACCTTTTTTTTTAGTTTTTGTTTTTGTTTTGTTTTTTTTTTTCTAAATAAGGATGGAGAAAAAAATGAAACAAACAAAATAAAACAAAGAAAAAAAATAAAACACACCAGGCCGACCCACTTTAAAATAAACAAAACAATGTGATATTTTTTTACTTATTCGAATACATGTGATAAAACACAGCACACAATCGAAATCTATATTTCTCTTCTTTCTCAATCTTACTTTCACTTCAATATTTCTCAATCTATTTCTCTTCTTTCTTACTTCACAAATTCGATAAAAAAAACTGAAAAAGGGAAGTCGAGTTGAGGTGG
Source organism: Allium fistulosum (assembly GCA_030737815.1). Taxonomy (NCBI): domain Eukaryota; kingdom Viridiplantae; phylum Streptophyta; class Magnoliopsida; order Asparagales; family Amaryllidaceae; genus Allium; species Allium fistulosum. Next base: position 511,129,981 of record CM060907.1, on the reverse strand, counting down.
CGATTTCGAGGAGGTTGCGGTTTGCGATTTGAGATGGTCGCGCTGCTGGTGGTTAGAGAAGTTTGTATTGACAGTGGGTTATATTGCTATGAAATTGAAGAGGTTTGTGTTGCTATGGGTTGCTGTTGCTTGACAGTGGTAGTTAAGGGTGGTCGAAAGCAGGGATTGTAAGAGAAGGGTGGTGAGTTGATGTGGTCAGTTGAATGGTAAAAGTATTTGAAACAGTGCTGCGGAGTTTTCTATTGAATGTAGAAGTATTGTTGCTTGACACTAGTACGAGACAGGTGATTGATAGTTACGGTTGTTGGGTGGTTGCGAGGGGGTTCAGGCGAGTGGGTGAGGTTGAGTATGTGATGAGAAGTAATAGTTTGTATGGTTTTGAGCAGTGAAGTGGTCTGTTGACAGCAGTTTTGATATGGTTGCATTTGGTAGTTGTTTGGTTTAGGTTGGTTGGAAGAAGTGGTCGTGCTTTGGTTTTGTTGCGTATAGGGGATGTTTGCGACAATGGTAGTGGAGAGGCACAGTGATGGGGAAAGGCAGCAAAATTTGGCAACAGTTGGCTGTTGTTTAAGGTGGTGGCAGGAGATGTTATGCAGTGGTTGTTGGAGGGTGGATGTACTTGGCAGTGGTGTCTAGGGGCAGGATATGTATGATTTTGTTTGAGAGGATATGCAGGGTTTGGTGAAAGGTGATGTATGTATATGTGACAGAATTGTGTAATATGGTTTGGTTTGTGATGTGGCTGCTGGTTGTGTGGGTTGTAGAGGGGGATGGTGAGTGGTATAAGAAATGTTTACTAATGATGGAAATTTAGTCGATGTTGGATGATGAAGTAGATATGGGGAGGTTGCTGGATATAAATTGTATGGCAGAAGTAACGTAGAGGTTTTTGATGTTATGGCAGATGTTTTGATGAGTTGCTGTTGTGGGTTGTAAGGGAGAAAAGGGTAATGGCAATCAAATGGTGATGGGAGGAGGGGAAGAAATGTATGTGCTTGACAGAAGGATGGTATATGGTAGGCAAAGTTGTAAGGGATTAGATAAGGAAGGCAATACGCATGGCAGATGTGTTGTGCTTGTATGTGCACTGTTTTAATAGTGGTAAGGTGGATGTGGAGAAGTTTGAAGTTAACAGAGCTTGAAGAAAGAAGTGGATGCACAGTAAACAGAAGTAAGAAGTGGATATTTTGGTGTGGTAGGAACAATGTGTGGCAGAAGGAAGTATATGGTTTGAAGAATGGTAAGTTGTTATGGGGTGGTGATGGAAGAATGGTGGTATTGGCAATGGTGAGAAGGGGAGCAACTGTTTTATGGTAAGGATGTGCAGTTGACAGTATGTGCAGGAGTATTTGATGAATGGTTTGAGGATGTTGAATGGTTGTGACAGAGGAGGATGGCAGAAGGGATTATGAAGTCAGTTCTCTTGAACTCGTTTGACAGTGAGTATATGACTACAGATAAGTGCACTTGAACTCGAGGCAGTGTTGCTTGTGTGTGGTGAGGAGTATGAAGTGGCTGTTGATTTTTGCAAGGCGGAGGGGTAGTGAAGTAGAGAAGTTGGTATGACAAGCAGTGTATGTTGGTGATGTGAAGTGAAGATGGATATGCGTAGAATGTTTTTAAGTGCACAGTGAGTATGGCGGTGGTTAAGCAACAGCTATATGCAAGTAGAAGGGGTAATGAATGGTGAAGGAGGGTCTATTGACTATGAAGGTGAATGTGAATGATTTATGAACTGCAAGGTGGGAGTATATGTGTGCAGTGGAGATGATGGCACAATAGTGAACATAAATGGTGTAGTAGGAGGAGTAGTGGGATTGTAAGGCTGCTATCAATGAATGGTGGCTCGAAATTCGTGGCAGTATTGATGGGTGTTGAATGTGGATAGATGTTGTTAGGTGAAGATGGTTTAAAGTGTAGTGAATTATGGTCAGGAGGAGTGGAAGCAGTTGTATCAGTTGCTGTAGAGATGATCAGAGTATGGAAGTGTATTTGTTGTGGACAGAATGGTAGAACAGTGGATAGCAAGCAAATAGTGAAGGCAGAGAATGGTAGAACAGTGGGTAGAACAGTGGACAATATAAAGCACATTAGATTTTTTTCTTTTTGAATGTAAATGGAAAAGGAAAAATGCAATAGTAAAAATGTGTGCAATATTATAAATGACAAGGAAATAAAATATTTTTTATTTTTGTTGTGAAATTGTGTTTTTTTAATATAAATATGCAAATGAAAATGGAAACAGAACAACCACAAACACACTATCAATATGCAAGCAAAAATCAAACAACAAACATACACATAATTTTTTTTAAATGCAAACAAACACACAAAACAAACACAAAAAACAAACACAAAATAAAATCAAACAAAAATAATTCGAAGAATAGAAAACTAAAACCAAAGCAATTTCCCCGACAACGGTGCCAAAAACTTGTTTATCGACAATTTTTCTATCGGATTAGAAAATCGCCGATAAATTTCAAATTAAATTTTACCGCAAGCGCACGAAGTACAAAAGTTAGTACGTGGTGAGTACGGGTCGATCCGCAGGGAATTTTAGGATTTTAAAATTTTATACTCAATCAAATTAGACCAAAATGAGAGAAGATTGTTAATAAACAAAATGAAGCTAAAACTTAGAATAAAAGTGAGGTTAAAAACTATGAGATTAGAAAACAATTTAGAGGCAAATCCACTCTCATATTTTTGTAAATCAACAAACAAGCAATCTATGACCTCTACTTTTGGTATTAAGTGAAATAATTGTTGTATTTATCATAATTATGGTTTATTTATGTTATTAGTTAACATAACTTAAACCATCAAACTATAATACAACAAATAAACCGCTTATCAATTCTCATGAAAATGAAGCCAAAGCAAAAGCTATTTTAAGTATGATCTATTTACTATTGTAATTAGTAATATAGATCATCAATTTTTTTTACTTTCATTTCATAATCAAAAACCAATTAGCAAATATTGATATAATTTGTGTTTATGTTGAATAATAATAGCTCATTTGCATATGCAACATAAGCTATCAAACCCACTTGTATAAACTTACATCAAAATTCACTTTCATGAAGCACAAATAAAAGAGGTCTTAAATCATAAAAATGTTGAAATTACATAAAGTTAGAGAGCTTCATTACCCCTAAATTGAAGGGATTTAGCTACTCATTTGTGTTATCAAATCATCACTTGTAAATTTCAACATTAAAAAGTAAAGAAATAGAAACTAAGCAAAGGATGAAAAAGAGATTAACTACCAACTATTTGCATAAAAATTAAAGCTGCACTACTTGCATGAATGTAAATCTAAGCTATAAACATGAAATTAAAGAAAGCATAGAAATAAACATTAACATAGAAGAAAATAAAAGCATGTAGAAAAGAAAAGAGAAAGAGGCTTGGAAGCCATTTTTATTTCATGAAACATTGTGTTTACAATTTTCTTGCTAATTTTCACAAGTAAAATAAGAGAGTAGGAAGATATTTACATGTACATAAGAGGGCTATTTATACATGCATAAAACCCTAATTCAATTTTTAGGGTGCTTTCCAAAATGTCCTTTAGGAACTGTGGCCTCCAAGTAACCATTAGCCTCTAATTAATCCATCATTAAATATGCATGAAGCTTTAACCTCCACTTAGTTGTCCATTAGCTTCTAATTGTAGATTTAGGTAAGTGGGTAGGGTCCTCCATGATCATGAGCTTGAATTATTTCCTCTTCATTCCTTTATATTCCCTTGTGCATGCATATATCTTCATGAAACCCTCTTCCATATGCATCCAAATTCCTATAAAAATTATGAAAAATGTCCATGTAAAAAGTCCCAAATTAACACATGCAAAAAATGACTATTTTGCCGCTGTATGTAGATGAATGTATGATGATTTTAAAATAATTGAATTTTGATTTTAAACATGTTAAAATACCCAAATATACATTTATTTAAATAAAAATAGACAAAATATGGATGTAAATATATGCACATTTACGTGCACATCACCTACTTAAGTCAATTCCACTTCAAGTTTATCTGCATTGGTAAATCATGGCTAAAAGAATTAAGAGATCTGAACAAGGGTCCTCTGAACCACATTTGTCAAGGTTCCCCCAAACAATCATCAAGAACTCCAATGAGGATGAAGAACAGAGATTAAGGCTCAAAGCCCTAAGAATTATAAACAAGAAGAAAGCAGAATTTTATGATCCTGAGAAATGGAGTTTAAAGCATTCTCATGTTGGTCCTACCCTATCTTTGCACTCGGAAAGAGGACCAATGGAAGTGACAATGTCTTTAATAAAATGAGAAGAACCATTCAACATTATTCAAAAGGCACAATCTCTGAGAAAGAAATAATGGCTGATTACAACGCCTTTGCAAATAAATGGCAACAACCAATTGTAAAGAGAACACTTCCTACACAAGATGTACAAAGATTGCTAAAAAGAAAAGCAATTGAGGGGCATGAGAACACAGAGCCAAGGAACAAAAAGTCAAGAAGCCATTCGTAAGAATCAAGCTTTAGGTCTAGACTTCCAAAGGGGTGCAACTTAACAACATCAATTGAGAATGTCTACTTGCTTACAAAGGATGTGCTCAACTATTGGCCATCACATAAAAAGAAGCCAAAACACGAAAGGAATTTGGGAGGATCCTACTGCCACTATCATACGATGAATAGTCATGAAACCAACCATTGCAGATCCCTAAAGGGGATGATCATAACTTCTTTCTTCAAGGAAAAATCCATGAGTTTGTAAAAAGAATTTAAGATAAAGTCAATAAAGAGCAACTTTGTAAAAAGAGATCATCTACATGGTTAAGGGTGAAATGCTCCTTATATCTGGATACTACCTAAGATGGTAGTCTACCTAAGATGGTAGAAAAGCCTCTGTCCGCGTCGAGATGGCCAGGGCAGAGCACCTCTTGGAGGGAGGGCGGGTAAGCTTTATCCATGCCATAAGATAGACCGGTTAAAGCACCGAACAAGCCCTTATCTGTGCACGCTATGGCCAGGTTAAGGAACCTCCTGGAAGGAGGACGGAGTAAGCGTTTATCTGTGCCATAAGATGGCCAGGGAAATGCACCGAAAAAGCCTATGTCCATGCCGCAAAAGGGCTTGGGTAGGGCGCCTCCTGGAGGGAGGTCGAGTAAGTCCTTGTTTCCAGCCTCTAAGATGAGCTAACTAAGAGCACCAAACAACAATAGACTAAGACGTCCAAGCCCAAGAAGATGCTCATCAAATAATGGACTAAGATGTCCAAGCCCAAGGGGAGGCTCATTCAATAAAGGACCGAGACATCCAAGCCTGGGAAGAGGCTCATCAAATCATGAGCTAAGATGTTCAAGCTCGAGAAAAGCATATTTGATCATGGACTAAGACATCCTAGCTCAAGAGGTAGCCAATCAGATTATTTCTATATATATTCAAAACCTGAGGGGTTCATACATGTTAAAGAAGACAGAAGCGAAGGAGTGGGACGAAACTCCGCTTATTATTACTCGAATCTGGGTTTCGGGGCACCCATTTCTAAACATTAGCTATTAATACCCGAATGATGGTTTCGGGTCTTTCATATATGAATTCCATCATCTAAGCCCGAATTTGGGCTCCCGGTCTTTATCAATCACTGACTTATTATACTCGAATCTGGGTATCAAGACTGCTACTTATGTAAACCCTAATCTAGGTGCAAGATCATTGGATTTCTATTCATCCCAAATGCCCGAATCTGGGCCATAGAATATCTTCATAAAGATCGCTGTTAAGATTTTCCGAATGGGAATTTCGGTTTTCTAACTTTTTAAATCCTATTAATGTTGAGGAATGGATCGAAGAGTTACTACTTCAAAATTTCAAACACTGATTTCTAAATCAGGTTCTTTATTAAATAAGGGTTACATTATAATATTTATACCATATGATAAAGTGGAATTTTATATTAGCAAATTTCAAACTTTCCAGCCAAGTGGAAGGAGTTATATTCTTGATCATCTCTCATCGTGGTTAAAGGTGAGATTTTAACATTTAGTACAAGCTATTTTTCATACAATTAACATGATGATATGTTAATCTAAGAAAATGACATACATAGACAAATATGTCGATTTCAAGCTAACAATTAGAAATATTGTTTGCTTCATTCCTTTCAGGAAAATCAGAACAACAAGGAATAGCAAAAGATTCGGCAAGTCCAAAAATCAACGAGTGAGCAATTCAAAGACATTTCAAAAGTAACATTACAGAAAAGGATTACAAATCAGGTGATATTTATAAAGTTTATGTGGTTTACATAAGTTATGAAACTGTTTACAAGACTACAAAATTATTTACATATATACAAGATAAATTTACATAATTCGAACATGTAAATGAATTACAAATCTTGGGCGGCTTTATCAAGAGATTCCACAACTAAATGATCTATAACATGACGAATTGTGGCACAAAGAACTTCCTTAAGTTTCTTTTCCTATATTCTTATGTTGTTCTCGTCGTCAATCACATCAATGTTGGTCTTATTGGCGTGATTAAAAGCTTTGTTTGTAGCCTGACTGTTTTATTCTCTCTTTCTAACTCTGCGACGCGCTTGTCTAGCAAGTAGTTGTCGTGCTCTAGCTTCTGATTCTTGGCAACATAGTCATTAATAGTCTGGGGGTACTTCACTTTCTGCTTCTCATCAAAATATTTGGCTATTTCGAATTTTACTCTCCTGCACCAATTTCCCATGGCATTCTCGTCTAAACCCGGGGGAGGGTTGAGTATAGTAGGGAATTTTTCGACCGCAAGAAGTTTCGACCTAATGGGTTTAGTAACACTAGGACTGGAGTGAGGGACCGGCAAGTCAATACTCGAAGTCTTGTTCCCCATGATGAATTCCAAAGAGGCACACTATTCCTGACTATTTTTTAGTTTCAACTAACAGCCACTTATTTGCTGAATAAGTTCAGACATCTTTTGATCAAAATCGATGATGGGATTTGTCTTCACTTGTCGTTTAAGTGTAGTAATCATATCATCTTTATTCTAGATTTCAGCCTCAAGGTAGGCAATTTGATCTTTGTGACCGCTAGCGAAGGTTTTTTAAAGAAAATTGCTCTTCTGCCATTTTACAGCTTCGACGTCACCACTGAAGCATTCTAATAAGTCCACATCACTAACCACGATCCCTCCGCTCGCTGTCAACAACTTCTCTGTAATGGCATCAACGCATGATGATAAATTATGAGGAAGAGAAGTTGAGGATAACTGTAGCTCCAATTTAAACAAAATAGATAAAATAAAGTCAAAATCAAGCTAAGAAATCTCTTTATTATTATAGTAACAGATTAAACTCAAACAACAACGAAATTAAAAAGGTACAACAAACAACTTGATTACATTTAAAGTTGGGAGACTACTTTTCTAACTTTATCTAAAGAGTTAGCTGAAAGCATAACCGTCGAATCAAAAGGCATAGTATCTCCTTCCGGGGTTATGACCGGTGGGTATTTGCTATAATCCCATTTCCCAGCTGGGGGACTATCGCGACCACAAATTAGTTTAGAGTGGAATGTTTTGATCTCTGTAAGGAAAGTTTCCTTCTCATCACCAAGGAAGTCAAAACAGAGGTGAGGGTATTCTAAGTACAGTTTTTGTAAATCCCGAAGAAAGCAATATCTCGCTAATTTTGAAGTCTTTAAAATTGATGCATTTTCAGAGTAAAACCTTCTCAATTTAACATATTGGCTTAAGTGGTCTCTAGGGACGAGTCAACCTAAAGAACTATCATTCTAAAATAGTATAGTAAAGAGAAGCTAAGCATAAAGAAAATAGAGCTAAAACATATATTCATACATCAATTAATTGTTACATATTCAATCATTCATCTAGTTCATACAAAATAGACTTGGAGAAAAACTCAGAAACAAATTTATCTCTATAGTACTTAAGTCGTTCAGGAGGGGGGAGACCTTGAGGAATCGATCTGACCCGCGTTAAGTTCCAGCAAGCTTTGGGATGCGGGTCAGATCCTAATTCATCTAAGTATCTTTTATGGAAACGTCTGAGTAAACCCCCACTAAACTCGCCTAAGTACGGAAGTCTATAATAGAATGTCTACATTAAGCTTTATATAAAAAGTCAACTAAAAAATCTCTTTCTTCGATCATCATCCAGAATAAAGTTATCAACTCTCGATTTTTCTTCAAGAAAGCATCATATCGGAGGCACGCTCTCTTTAATAAGGGGGCAGCCTTCTAATATTTAAAAGATGCTAATACGGAGGTACTCTTGTCGAGGTTATGATATTTTTTAGAAAGAACATTGTACTCCTTTATCAATTTGTCTAATTTCCTATATAACTTGTTAATTTCTGCTTGTTTTCTGTCAAGTTTTGTCCTATAGGCAAAGGTTAACTTCTTCCTTATCTAAAACAAACGAGTTGGCACTAATTATAATCTTCAAAGTGTAAGACATTTAAACAAAGAATCCCATACCTGAGAAACTGGAATGGAAGCCTGGGGGCCTGCTTTTTCTCCTTTAGATCTTCAGTATGAGCAGGAGCAGGCACGTCCTCAAGAAGAACAGAAGGCCCAGGCGATGTAGGAGGAAAATCTTTCTGAGGAGATGGCTCTTGTTCGGAAAATTCAGTGTTGTCGCCACCATCCACCTCAGAGGCTCCAGAGGGTCCCCCTTTATCTCCGTCTAAACCCTGGCCGTCGGCAAGGTCATCATCGTCGTCATCGTTATTATCAGCATCGCCATCATCATCAGCATCATTACCTTCCTCACCGGCGGCATGTTCTTCATCACCCTCATCTTCGGAGTCTGACCTGATATCAAAAGAGGGGACATCAAAAGAAAGGGCTTTAAAAGGTTCAAATTCCTCCTCGTCTGCTGGCTCAATCCCCTACTTCATCTGATTAATTTTTCCCATCACTCTGAAAGTGTACGTGTAATACTAAGGATCGTGTAATATGGTATGTTAATGCGGAAACTGGTAATAACAGTAAAGTACAAATTAAAGTAAGCACACCAGGAATTTTTATACTGGTTCGAACTTCCCGTTCTACGTCCAGTCCCAAAATACCCTCTGGATTTAAACTAAACCCCTCACTTAACCCGGAGGAATAGGTATACGACACATGAGCAGCCGAACAGGAATTTTTCTGCCTCAACAGCCGAAGAGGACTTCAACTTAATACAAATAGTTTGTTGACGAATGTGTTCTGAATAACACTGATTGTCTTTTGATAGTACAACTTTCCTATAATCAAATCCTCAAGAGTATATATGTGTTTGAAGATTTAGAAGGAAGATAATCACGTAGAATCGAAGTATATGAATTAAAACAAGGATTCTAGTGATATTAATTAAGAATGAATGCTTTTATTTGCATAAATGAATAGAGATTAGATTTCAGAAATATAAACAAGAATCGGTGATTGTAGAAGTGAATTGAATATGTTTATATAGTTGTAGAAGAGTTGTAATCTTTCATGAAGAGTTTTAGTTAACAGTTGTGTCCATACCTCTTGAAATAGAGGACATTCATCTTCATGAAATGATCGTGTCTCTTCAGAAAACTAGCCATTTTTCTCTGGTCGGTCGACCGGAAAACCTGGCCGGTCAGCTGAGTTTAAAATGTATACAAAACAGAAAGTCACTATGCATATGATACAGGGTCGGTCGACCGAGGATCCTGGTCGGTCGACCGACCTGGTGTTATATGCATAGTGAACACAATTTTGATATAAAATGTTTTGTGTGCGTGTGTGACTATTTGAGGAATGATTTTAACATTATTCTAAGACTCAATAAAATAAAATATCCATACTAATCTCTGGATTGTAAAGTTATCTCCTTTGTAGTGCACGGTATGCACTTATTCTCTTTTTGTCGCTTTCATATAGTATTCTCGTCGTATGATCTCTGAAGCTTGTGTCATGAATCAAAACTCATGAATCAACATTCTCCCCCTTTTTGATTGATGACAATACTTATGTGACGAAGTAATATTAACATATATGTTATAGTTCTCCCCCTGAATATATGGCGACTTTTCTGCAAAAATTCGTTAGTTTGCATACATTTCTCCCCCTTTGTCATCGACAAAAAGGAATACTTATAACAGATTAAAGTAATGCAAAACATTTAAATTTACATGGTACATTCTCGAGCTTAATTAGAAATAATTTAAAGATGTTTGCTTAGAACATAAAATAACCATAATTAAGAAACAAATAAAGTACAAGAAATTCTTGAAAGTAAATAAATTGTAAAAATACTACAATTACTCCTCATCATCGTCGGTATCCCACTGTTCTGGATGAAGATTTTCATCGAGAGGAGCCGGTTCCTTACCCCGTCTTTGAGTAGTAGGTGCGGGAGTTGCCGATGTGCTGGAACTTGTGTTATCGGATGCAGACCAAGAGAAATTTGGTGCTGGTCTTTTTCCAGGAGCAACAAATGAAGCACCGGCTTCAGAAGTACATGATAAGGCATCCCATAAATTTACGAATAAGCCTTTGATCTTCTTGAAACGCCCATCAATTTTTCGAAGGCGAGAATCCAAAGCTAGTTGATTTTGGGCCAAAATATCAATGGCAGCCGCTGTGCTAGTACCGGGAGGTGGTCTTTGGATAGAGGTTTGACGATTTATACGTTCTGTAGAATGAGTGGATGGTTGAGGTGTAGAATAGCTGCGACGTAGTTGTTCTCGTGGAATGGTACGCCATTGCTGAAAGGTTGAAATTTGGGACGGTGCATCGAGTAACTTCATTAATTTTATTGTTCGTGAGTCAAAGGTACGAACTTTGGATGTTTCGGATTCCAGAGCATGAGTGACAAAGTTGTTAATCAACCGCATTATGTATTCTCCATAATAAATATGGAGCATTTTTCCTTGGTTGAACGTAAGGAATTCATCCATAAGAAGTTGTGTCCAATTTACCCGAATATTTCCACACATAGCATATAACGCCTTGAAGTTTTCGGGATATACTAAGTGGTATGACCCTCCTCTTGGAACAATAGACTTCATCATGAATCGATGAAAAAGTCGTGCTTTAGGTCGGAGAGATGAAGTTTGCCTTAAATCGGTAGCATCATCTTCAAATAATAGATGACTTAGGCGGTCACGAGTTGATGTATTACAGTCTACATCATGTAATGATATTCCACCCGGTCGAGCATTTAAAATATGATTCATTCGATCAATGGAGAGAAAAATAGAAGTGCCACAAACCGATGTCCAAACACAATTTTCAGTGTTTCTCGGTGGATTTACAAGGTTGAGATTTGCTAGGAATAACTTGACCATTATATGATTAATTTTCAAGTTGTTTTTCCTATGGTCAAGAAAAGCATCAAGACCACTTTCAAGAGCGGCATTTTCAACACCGTAGGAGGTAAAATCAGGATAACTTACAAAAGACTCCTCAAAGATTTTGGCATCTTGAAGCCTTATCCATCTTTCTAAAGCTTTTTCACTTACTAGCCAAGAAGCAATTTGAGAGTCTACAGGAGTTGAGGAAGATTGGCCAGCAGTAGTCTTAGATTTCTTCTTGGGGGCCATTTTTCTTTGAAGAATTTGAAGAAGTTTAGGAAGGTTGTAATGGGGGCTAGGGTTAAAATCTATTTTGGGAGAGTAAAGTGAAGAGGTGAGATAAAAAGGTGAATGGTTGGGTTAAAATATGTAAGCAATTTCAGCAGAAAAGCTCGTTCGGTCGGCTGAAATTCCTGGGTCGGTCGACCGAGTTGAGGTTCAGAACAGTGCTGAAACTTTCGGGAAGAGCTTCGGTCGACTCGTTCAGGGTATTCGGTTGACCGACTTTAAAAAATGTTCTAACATCATTCGGGAAACAAGTTCGGCTGACCGAGTCAGGTTGTTCGGTCGACCGAGTTGAAAAAAATCTGTTGTTTTTTTTTAAAACTTCTCGGGACAGCTTCGGTTGACCGATTAAGACTTTTCGGTCGACCGAGGCATGTGAACAGACAAGTTTATGCTGTTTTTCAAACAAGAATTATAGAAATATAATTATATTATTGCATCATATATATCTATACATCTTAAAAAAAATAACATATATATATTAAATTATAGCCATGGTGCATCAGCATCGACGTTCCCATGAATTTGGAGATGGAACGTTTTCTACCGGTGACCATATTGGAGCTATTGGAGATTGAACATGGTCAGAAGGAGATGGAGTTCTGTAAGAAGGTTCAGCAACATCATCCTTCTTAGATGAACAAAAATTCATGGCAATCTTTTCAAGGAAGCTTAAACGTCTTGCCGTGACTTTTTGTTCGTAATAAAGTTCCCTTTGCATATTCATCTGTTGATGTTGGTAGTGATGAATTTCATCAATCTTTTGTTTGGTTGATGGAGATACTACCATTTCCTTTTTCCCTTTCTTTTTATCAGGTGTATAACCTGTATGGGAGTCTTCCCATGGTTTCCACCTGTGTCGGGGGTCATTATCTGGAGAGGAGAATTCTAAAACATGATTAGGCATTGGAAAAGTAGGATGGGGACCATTTTCGGGGATGGGATCAGAATAGTCGTCGTCCGAGGATGTGTATGAAAGATGAGAATTTTCAGAATTGTAGACGTCATCGTTAGAAGACATTTTTGTCTCAAGTTTTGTTTTGTAAGAAGATTTTTTTGTATTTTATGTTCTAGTCAATAAACATATGTATGTATATATAACCATTTATTTTCTAAAAAATAGTGGTTTAAAAACAAATTTTAGTTTTAATCACAGAACTTTTTAAACAAAAAAAAACTGTTTGTAAATGAATGATATACAATGCTTTAGAGTCAAAAATAGTTTATTCTGAAATTAAGTTTTAATGGTACAGATTATAAAAAGAGCTGGAACAAGAAACACCCATAGCCCAAGTGGCTATACTACAACATCTAACATATAAGTCAGAAGTCATGAGTTCGAGTGCCGCTTTGGTCAGAAATAAAATAATTTTTATTTTTCCATATTTTTTTATATTTTTATTCATAAGTCTTTAAATGACATTATACCTAAATCTCGTCTTAGTTTTATAAAAGTATTTTCATTTAGTGGTTTAGTAAAAATGTCAGCTATTTGATTTTCAGTGTTGATAAATTCTAGATTTATTAATCCTTTTTCCAAACAATCACGAAGAAAATGATGACGAATATCAATGTGTTTTGTTCGTGAGTGATTGACCGGATTTTTAGAAAGATTTATTGCACTGGTATTATCACAATAAATTATTGATTTTTCAAGATGACAATTAAAATCTTGTAATGTCTGTTGCATATATACGACTTGTGCACATGCCAAAGCAGCAGATATATATTCTGCTTCACATGTTGATAAAGAAACACAGTTTTGTTTCTTACTAAACCAAGAAACTAAGGAACGTCCAATGAAGTGACATGTTCCGCTCGTACTTTTTCGATCCGTCCGACTTCCTCCAAAATCAGCATCACTATAGGAAACTAATTCAAAAGGACATTCTTTCGGATAAAATAGTCCGAAATCTTTGGTTTTAGTTAGATAACGAATAATGCGTTTAACTGCTCTCATATGTGATTCTTTGGGATTTGCTTGAAATCGAGCACACAAACAGACACCCATCATAATATCGGGGCGACTCGCTGTTAAATAAAGTAAAGAACCTATCATACTACGATATAACTTTTGATCAACACTTTTGCCATCTTCATCTCTATCGAGATGAATCGTTGTACTCATAGGAGTTGGTTTGGCAGCAGTGTTTTCAAGACCAAAACGTTTGATTAAATTATAATAATATTTTTCTTGATTAATAAAAATTCTATTTTCAATTTGTTTAATTTGTAATCCAAGAAAATATGACAATTGTCCCATATGAGACATTTCAAATTCATTTGTCATTATAGTTGAAAATTCTTGACATAATTTTTCATTTGTCGAGCCGAAAATAACATCGTCAACATATAATTGAATTATTAAAATATCTTTATTAGTTTTCTTAATAAAAAGTGTTTGATCTACTTTACCGATTTCAAAACCAGATTCTAATAAATAACCTTTAAGACGATCATACCAAGCACGTGGTGCTTGTTTTAAACCGTATAACGCCTTTTTAAGTTTATATACATGATCCGGAAATTTTTCATAATTGAACAAAGTTGGTTGTTCAACAAAAACATTTTCTTTTATGAATCCATTTAAAAATGCACTTTTAACATCCATTTGATATAGTTTAAAATTATAAAAACACGCAAAAGCTAATAATATTCGTATTGCTTCAAGTCGGGCGACTAGAGCAAACGTCTCTTCGTAATCAATACCTTCTTCTTGATTATATCCTTGTGCAACTAATCTAGCTTTATTCCTTGTTATATTTCCTAGTTCATCTGCTTTATTTTTGAAAACCCATTTAGTACCGATGACTGATTGATCACTGGGTCTAGGAACGAGTTCCCAAACTTCGTTTCGTTCGAATTGATTTAATTCTTCTTGCATGGCAAGTATCCAGTAGTCATCAGTTGAAGCTTCTTTTATATTCTTAGGTTCTATGTTAGAAAGAAAAGCAACATGAACAACTTGATTTAACTGATGTCTGGTTTTAACATTCGTATTAACTTCTCCAATTATATTTTGCACAGGATGATCTCTTAAAATTCTAGGTGGAGATTTTATTATATTAGAAGTCACGTTTGTATTGGTTTCATGAATATCAAGATTTTCATTTGTACTATTATTCTCATTCTGAGTAGATTCATCATCAGAATCAATAGTAACACTTGGATTTATATTTTTAAAATTTTCGTTGAAAGAAACATGTAAACTTTCTTCAATAATTTGAGTTCGTTTATTATAAATTCGATAAGCCTTGCTTCGTTCCGAATATCCAACAAATATACCTTCATCGGATTTTGGATCAAATTTGCCTAGTTGATCTTTAGTATTTAAAATAAAACATTTGGAACCAAAAACTTTTAGATATGAAATATTTGGTTTTCTTCCATTTAGAAGTTCATATGGTGTATTTTTAGTTAATGGTCGAATAGAAACGCGATTTAGTACGTAACAAGCAGTAGCTACAGCTTCTGCCCAAAAATGTTTCGATAAAGTTGTTCCATTTAGTAAAGTTCTTGCACATTCTTGTAACGTTCTATTTTTCCTTTCTACAACTCCATTTTGTTGTGGTGTTCTAGGAAAAGAGAAATTATGGTTAATACCTTTCTTGTTACAAAATTGTTCAAAAACTTCATTTTCAAATTCGCCTCCATGATCACTTCTTATATTTTTAATTTTCAATGTTTTAATATTTTGAATTCTTTTAACAAAAATTTTAAAATTATCAAAAGTATCACTTTTATTTTTCAAAAAGAAAATCCAAGTATATCTAGAGAAATCATCTACAATAACAAAAACATATCTATTATGATTAATAGATTGCACTTGAGTTGGACCAAAAAGATCCATGTGTAAAAGTTCAAGTGGTTGTTCTGTAGATATTACTTTCTTTGATTTAAAAGAAGATTTTGTTAAATTTCCTAATTTACATGCATCACAAAATATGTTAGTTTCGAATTTTATATTGGGTAACCCTTTAACTAATTTATTTTTAGATAGTTTGTTGATGGTATTAAAATTAATGTGACAAAATCTTTTGTGCCAAAGACAAGAATCGTTTTCTTTAGCCACTAGACACAAATTTGAATTATTATTATAGTTCATATTTAAGATGTAAATATTTTTATCTCTTTTTCCTTCGAAAATAATGTTATGATTTTTATCAAAAATGTTACATTTATTTTCTGAAAAAGTTATATTAAAACCTTTATCACAAAGTTGACTAATACTTAATAAATTATGTTTTAAATTTTTAACTAATAAAACATCAATAATGAGAGGTAAATTAGATGTACCATTGCTATTGACATTGCCTTTGCCGATGATATATCCTTTTGAGTTATCTCCAAAGGTGACTGCTCCTCCATTTGAGTATATAATGTTTGACAACATTTCTTTGTTTCCAGTCATGTGTTTTGAGCAACCGCTATCTAAAATCCATTTTCCTCTCTTCTTTTGTGGTACCTGCAAAAAATTTATAAAAGGTTGGTACCCAATCTTTTTAGGGTCCTAAGAGTTAGATCTTAGGAAGCCAAACCCATACGGGTTCAGAATTCCCTTTATAGACATAATTTTTGTTATTATGAACAGTTTCCATAAAACCTTTGATATGTTTATTCCTTATCAATATATTTTTTGTTTTTGGAATCCATATCTTAATAGTTTTAGTATTTGAATAAACTATTTTCCTAATATCTTTCTTAATTTTATTATTATTTTTAATTTTAGCAAAATTATTTTGTTTCTTAAATCCTAGTCCAGATTTATTGTTAGAAGTTTGAGAGTTTTCTAGTATACTAGAAAGATTTTCTCTTCCTTTATTGAAATTTGAAACATTTTTATAAATATCATCAAATTTTATTTTAAGACTAGATTTTTCTAACTCTAAATCCTTAATCTTAGATATTAAACTATTATTTTCGAAAAGTAAAACATCATTTTTATTTTTCTGAATTTCTAGTTCCTCAGATATTGACGTAATTTGAGAAGATAAGTTAGAATTCGATTGTTGAGAAATTTCAAGTTCTTCTTCCAATATTACCTTCTCATCTTTTAACATATCTACTTCTAAAACTATTCTATCTAACTTTCTTTGCAACTCCTTATTTTTCTTTTTAAGTTGTTTTGTTAAATTTACTAATTCAGAGTTTATTTCAATTAAATCTTCAAAAGTAAAATCACTTACATCGTCTGACGAAGCCATGAAGCATACATTTGCTTGTTCATTATCACTTTCACTCTCTGATGAGGATGATGAGTCAGTGTCGTCCCAAGTGACTGAAAAAGCCTTTCGTTTGGTTTTATCCTTCTTGAAGTTATTCTTTTTACGATCTGGACAATCTTTCTTCATGTGTCCTTTCTTATGACATTCATAACATTCCATTGTTGAAGATGATTGTTTGCTGCTATTTGAATTGTTGTTGGAATTATTTTTGTTTCCCTTGAATTTTTTTCTGTTGAATTTCAAAAACTTTTTGAAATTTTTAGCGATCATTGCCATATCTTCATTATCTGAGTCGGAATCATCTTTTTCTGCTTGGAATGCTACATTTTTCTTTTCTTGTTCTCCATTTCGTTTTGCCTGCAAATTTACTTCGTAGGACATTAAATTACCTATCAACTCTTCTGGTTTTAATGTTGACAAATCAGTTGCTTCTTCAATAGCTAGGACTTTTCGTTCCCATTCGTCCGTTAAAGAATTCAAGATTTTTGTAACAACATCAAAATCAGTAAACTTTTGTTCTAGTGATAATAAAGCATGATAAATATCCTGAAATCTAGAGTACATGTCATTTATAGATTCATTTGGCCTCATTTTAAAATTTTCAAATTGATGTTTCAGCATAGAAATTTTGCTCAATTTAACTTTGTTCGTTCCTTCATGTGAAACTTTAAGAGTTCTCCAAATTTCATAGCCGGAAGTGCACATGCTAACTCTATTGAATTCATTTCTATCTAATGCACAAAATAAAATATTCATAGTCTTAGCATTTGATGTAGCATCTAGTTTTTGTGTGTTACTCCAAGTCGAGTATCCTCCAGTAGGAATTGTGTATTCTCTTTGTATAATATTCCAGATATCAAATCCACTTGATTGCATATAGATTCTCATTCTAGTTGACCAATAATTGTAATTTATACCATTGAAAAGTGGAGGTCGTGAAGTCGATTGACCTTCTGTGAAACTAGAATTAGTGTGAGTGTTAACATCGTTAATTTGTGTGGTTGCCATATTACTAAAAATAAGTAAATATCAAATAACTTTGTGATGGTTATAAGATGACCTTGCTCTGATACCAAATGAAAGTGTACGTGTAATACTAAGGATCGTGTAATATGGTATGTTAATGCGGAAACTGGTAATAACAGTAAAGTACAAATTAAAGTAAGCACACCAGGAATTTTTATACTGGTTCAAACTTCCCGTTCTACGTCCAGTCCCAGAATACCCTCTGGATTTAAACTAAACCCCTCACTTAACCCAGAGGAATATGTATACGACACCTGAGCAGCCGAACAGGAATTTTTCCGCCTCAACAGCCGAAGAGGACTTCAACTTAATACAAATAGTTTGTTGACGAATGTGTTCTGAATAACACTGATTGTCTTTTGATAGTACAACTTTCCTATAATCAAATCCTCAAGAGTATATATGTGTGTGAAGATTTAGAAGGAAGATAATCACGTAGAATCGAAGTATATGAATTAAAACAAGGATTCTAGTGATATTAATTAAGAATGAATGCTTTTATTTGCAGAAATGAATAGAGATTAGATTTCAGAAATATAAACAAGAATCGGTGATTGTAGAAGTGAATTGAATATGTTTATATAGTTGTAGAAGAGTTGTAATCTTTCATTAAGAGTTTTAGTTAACAGTTGTGTCCATACCTCTTGAAATAGAGGACATTCCTCTTCATGAAATGATCGTGTCTCTTCAGAAAACTAGCCGTTTTTCTCTGGTCGGTCGACCGGAAAACCTGGCCGGTCAGCTGAGTTTAAAACGTATACAAAACAGAAAGTCACTGTGCATATGATACAGGGTCGGTCGGCCGAGGATCCTGGTCGGTCGACCGACCTGGTGTTATATGCATAGTGAACACAATTTTGATATAAAATGTTTTGTGTGCGTGTGTGACTATTTGAGGAATGATTTTAACATTATTCTAAGACTCAATAAAATAAAATATCCATACTAATCTCTGGATTGTAAAGTTATCTCCTTTGTATTGCACGGTATGCACTTATTCTCTTTTTGTCGCTTTCATATAGTATTCTCGTCGTATGATCTCCGAAGCTTGTGTCATGAATCAAAACTCATGAATCAACACACTCTTTCGGCATGGGAAGAATCAGGAGAAGGAAAGCCGAAGTCAGGGCATTTCTTGTAATTATTGGCATACACGAGCATGAGAGCATCTTCATAATTTTTCAACATCATTTTCCCTAGGGTAGCGCCGGCAAACTGGGACACTTGCTGCTTAACATCAGAGAGGGTGCGAACAGCAAGTTTGAGCGAAGCTCTGCTATTCTTGAATTTTACTTTCAAAGAAGTGTTCTTAGCAACCAAACAAGCCATTTCATCTTCCGTATCTTTCATAGTGAGCTCCATGGCGATTTTTTCATCAGTAGTAAATTGATGGGCCTGCTTCTCTGCTTCTAAATTAGCCTTGACCCTGGCAAGGGAAGCTTTTACTCGCTCCAACTCTGTGGAAGCATCATTTTTGGAAACAGTCAAGGAAGATAGTTAATTTTTAGACTCGGAATTTTCCTCCTGCAGCTTAGAGTATCCGGTTGAAGACTTTGAAACGTGTTCATTCAAAGCTATCCAACTCCTAGAAATCTGGAGTGAGAAGTGTAAAACAAGTTAGCGATTAAAGAAAACCAATGATGATAAGGTCAATTAAGTAAGAGCTTACAAAGAGTAACCGCACTATTAGAGAGCTATAATTCCCCACCAAGTCTAGAGTGAAAGAGGGCGGAGAAGAAGAAGTGAAGGATTCAGAATGCAAGATGAGCTAGACTAGTTCCTCGAAATTTGTAGATGGAGGAGTAGAAGGTGATGAATCCGAAGGAATTTGTTTCGTGGAAGGAGTCGTCAATAAAGCTAGCTGCATCTGCTCAAGTGTAGCTGGGGAATCAGAAATGGAGATGCGTGAAAAAGGGTCAGGAATAGGCGGAGTTTGCTCTAGTTTATCTTTGAGGGCTTCAACAATGGGGCTCTTTGGGACTTGTTCAGAAGATAGGTGCTCCTCCTCTTTCTCCACATCAATGATTTTAGCAACTTTCTCCGAGGGTGCATCTTCAGGAGACTCCATTAGTTTTCTTTTAGAGGTTTTCTTAGATATTGTAAAGGTTGCCATGATTGATGTCACTCCAGAAGTTGATGGAGGAAGGGCAGCACTTCTAGAAGACACTATGACTTGAGAAGAAGCTGGAACAAATTCAAGCAGATGTAAAGTCAGCTAAGATAATTCGAAGAATGCCATGGAAAAAAAGAAAATTCTAAACTAATAATATACCGGAAGGGTCAGCATAGATAGTTGACATTGGGGAGAAGTGTTCAGCTTCTCCCAGGGAGAGAAAGGGTTTCCTATGTGAAGTGTGCAGGATAGAAGGAGGAGTTCCCAAGATTCTCTGTCCCACTGGCAGAAGAGAGTGCTTTCTTAAGATTGAGGGAGTTAGAAGCGTCAACCTGCTCCTAATTTGTCTTAAAGCAACAAATAGAGAGTCAACTGTTCTCTTGTTGACATCTTTAAGCTTCTTGGAAGAGACACCTAATAAAGCAAGAGATTAGTTAATGGAAAACATAAATTAGGGGAAAGACAACACAAGACCATGCTTACGGGGAGAGGCAAAAGTCTCGCGAATATTAGCAAAACATTTGACAAAGAAGAACTGGTTCTCCCAGTCCCTAAATTTGTTGACCCCGTCTGATATTAACTTCTTATAGAGGTTGACTCTGTATATTTGGTTATTAAGATTGTTCAGCCTTACCAACTTGGTCAAGAAGTTTAACAATTTAGCATTAAGAGAAGGGAGCTCAGATTCCAGTGACATCATCTCTAGAGACAGGAGATGAGTGTAGATGTTTGGAGATAGCTGGATTGGGGCAATTCCAACATAGGATAGATATGAAGATAAAAATTCCGGGAAAGGTAAGAGTCTACCATGCCATATGTGAATGGCAATATAAGCAAAATACCCTTCAAGTGGGTTGTTTATGGTGTCGGGTTCCTGAGGAGGGATAGCTTCAATTTCGGTGATACCAAAATCCCTGAGGATGGCATTGACTTCGCCTTGGGATGCAATGGCAGAATGCCTAGAACTGGCATCTGATTTCTTAGGAGAACTCATGATTCTACCAGGTGAAAACATTTTAGTTAAAATCCTTAATTATTTCTGAATTTGAAATGCATTTGAGAATTAAACAAAGAAATCTATTTAGATAATTATACATGAAAACAGACATAGAACTTTAAGATTGTGCAAACAGTTTAAGTCAAAAACCAAATAGCTTAACTTGAGCTTTCGACAATGTCGAAAGGACAATAGCATCAACTTTAAACCAGTATACCTCAACATTATCGAAAGCCTAAAAAATAAACAAGTAATAATATGTGTTCCTTGAGCTGTCGACAAAGTCGAAAGGACGAGACGTAATGTTAATCCATTTAACACTTTTCGCTAATGTCGAAAGCCCTATAGGAGGCTTGATACACTACAAGCGTAACATAAAGCTAAGCAACAAGACCTTCCGACATCGTTGAAACCAATAACTTAAAATTCTTGAGTAAAAATGTTAATGTTGTCGACGTTGTCGAAAGGTCTTATCAATGTTGTCGAAACCTAGTCTACCCATTGAAGTCGAAAGATTTCAAGTTAAACTCATATATAATTTAGACATTTCGACAAAGATGGCAGAGACAACTCTAGGGTCAAAGATATTCAACCTCGTCGAAGGCTTGTTGTAGAAGGGGTCAAAGGGTTCGACTAAGTCAAAACGTTTGACTATCGAAGGGATAAATCCACTCCACTTAGCTACATATCCTTTTGACAACGTTGATCAAATTGGCACGACAACACCTTTCGACCCCGTCGAAAGGGGCTAAGAAAGCGAACCCATGTTGCTGCCACAATCCCTTTCGAACGGGTAGAAAAGTCATTTATGGCGCCAATCTTTCATCTGTACGTTCAAAACTTTTGGGTATAGGAAACAAGATCCACTATCTTACCCAAACTTGATTACGAACCTAGGATTCCAAAATCTCTTAAAGTCAACAAATGAAACTTGTTAG
The DNA here is from genome assembly GCA_030737815.1 of Allium fistulosum. Classification (NCBI taxonomy): domain Eukaryota; kingdom Viridiplantae; phylum Streptophyta; class Magnoliopsida; order Asparagales; family Amaryllidaceae; genus Allium; species Allium fistulosum. The sequence goes on along the minus strand of CM060907.1, from coordinate 511,108,069 downwards.
GAAAATGGTTTTCTACAAAAATCAATCTCAATAATCCAAACCCGCTAATTCACTGATGAAGAACAAAATAATAAATTTTGAAATGATGATTCAAACCCGATAAGGAGATTTTCCAAAACAACCACTGTCAATCTCAAAATCCAAAACGAGAAATGAACTCTATTAATTAATGAAACTGAATTAAGAGGAAGTTTCTTGATAAATCAAACACAATCTTCCCTCAAAAGAACATGATTCAGAAGTTTAAAAATTGAATTTCAATTTTGAAATTTGAAAAAAGCAAAACTTAAGTAAAACATGAATGAAGTTCGAATAAAAACTAGAAAAACGGAGATTAATCTAAACTTACAGTTTGGATTTGAAAATTATCTTGATTTCTGGAAGCAAAGTTTATGAAACTTTGGAGAATTCCTTTTCTTTTGGTCGATAATTTTGATGGTAGGTAAAAGAAGAAGAAAGAGAAGAAGCGTAATTTATAAGAAAAGTCGCCTAAAATTTCCAACCGCTAGATAAGATTTGAATGGACGGCCCAGATTTGCACGGAATGACAAGAAGGGGGAAGCTTCTGGGTTTCGACAAAGATGGCTTGGAGTCGAAGGGATGCTGCCATCAAAGTCGAAAGGTCCTTAAACAAAGACCAAGAGAGAAAAGTCCAGACCAAACCTTTCAAAGGAGTCGAAGGGGTGATGCCATCAAAGTTAGCGGCTTCAAGCCCTTTCGAAGGTGTCAGAAAGTCCCTCCTCACAGCATCCAGGGAGTTCATACCTTTCGAAGGAGGTGAAGAAGTTGAAGCAAGTATTAGCAACCCTTACGAAAGCTATAGTAAGCCTTTCGAATTAGTCGAAACCAATGACAGTTGAATCTCTTCGAAACCATTGTAGTCACCCTACCGATCGTGTCGAAGGCTCCAAGCATACTTCACTAATCACAAAGAAGAAAAGACCCATCCAAGACACCTTTCGACAATGTCGAAAGGTGCTATGAAGAAGGTAATACTCAAGGGCAAAAGAACGATAAGGATACCTTTCGACAACGTCGAAAGGAGGAATGGTTTTCGATCAGGTTGAAAGGTTAAGAGATAATAAAGGAATTGCTAGGGCATGATAAGAAAAACAAGGACACCTTTTGACAACGTCGAAAGGAGGCATGGCTTTCGACAAGGTTGAAAGGTTCATAACAGCATATGAAAGGCAAACCTTTCGATAAGGTCGAAAGGTTCAAACAGCATATCAAAGGCAAAGCATTCGACAAGGTCGAAAGGTTCAAACAACATATAAAGCGCAAACCTTTTGACAAGGTCGAAAGGGTCATAACAACATATAAAAGGGGGACCTTTTGATCCTATAGAAAGCAAGGGCGCGAAAGGAGGATGCCTACATCTATAAATAAGACCCAAGGGGTCACATTCTAGGGATCCAATTTCTCTCATTCTAGACTTGTATTTTCTTTAACAAATCATTTTAACCCTAATTGGGTGATCATTTGGGGATTTAATGAAATAAAATTTCTTTAGATGGAAAAAGGGAAGTCTTGAGCATTGTTGATCACTTTACTGTTTACTTAAGCTTTTGTTGGATTAACCTTTATATTTCAAGTTTAACCCCATCGAAAGGTACCTATCGACAAAGTCGACACCTCTTAAGGCTCTAACAACTTGGGTAACCATTCGAAGCTATCAACTCTGTGATCTAAAGCTCTCGACAAGGTCGAAACATGTTCTCTAAACACCAAAACCTGGACTTACAGATTTAATCTAAAGGAAGTCATTCCCATAGCTTTCGACAAGGTCGAAACCAAGTCCAAATCCACTAGAGTATAAGATCTCCTGCCTTAACCAAAGGAAAGCTAACAATCAAGCCTTCGACAAGGTCGAAACCTACTTTAAAAGGAATTTACTCAAGGAATTTCAATCTAACCAAAAAGAAGGCTTTCGAAGAAGATCTCATTCTAAATCAATAAGATCGAAGGCTCAGTTAACCCAGATACCATATCTTTCGACGTCCTCGAAAGATCTGATTTGAGGAATATCAACAAATAAAGCCGAACTGGAAGGCAATTCCTAAAGGATTCACACTCACCATTCATACAAAAGATTATTCTTCTTTCATAGCATTACTTTAGAGTGTTGACAAGAAAACTTGTTAACATATATTTTACTTAAATATTTAATTATTTAAAACACATTATGACAAATATATGACAGAAAGAAAAACAACTCTATTACGAATGAGAATTGATTACAGAGTTAATTAATTTATAATAGATTACAGAATTGTCCCTAGGGTATACCCCTAACTCTATCACCACTATCGTTCACGCTACCGATTTATTTTATTTATAGCACCACCTAGATGTTCTGGCACTTTTACCATAACTCCTCTATAGAGTTTTATAATGTTCTTAGGTTGAATCCTATCATGGCACCCCATCATATACCATTGGACTTTAGACTAATAATCAAGGCACCCTACCATCCAATAACTCCATGAGCTGCTATTGTTTGCACAAAAAATGGACAAACACCTCAAAGTTGTATGATTTAGTAGATCTTATGTTATTCTTAGTAATTTGAGCGACTTATGCAAATACGTAAAAAACAGGGGCTAAAATGTAAAAAGACACGCAGATTTATAGTGGTTCAGCCAGAATGTGCCTACGTCCACTTTATATGTTATTTCTCTTCTTTTGTTATGATTACAAGTACAAAGCTTTGGTGTAAGTAAAAGAAAGTTGTTTGAAGAGTTCCTTCCGTGCTTGAGCTCTCAAAACTTGTCCTCCATTGTTGTACCCCTGCCCCTCTATTTATAGAGTGAGGCTGGAGGTAGGGGGCTTGGATGTATACAGCTGCTGATGGGCCCGGGCTGATACAATCTGGCCTGGCAAATCTGGTTCTGTATCGTCTCGGTCCGGTGGTAAGTATGGTCCGGTAGGAAGCTTAGTCCGGTGGAAGGCTTGGTCCGGTAGGAAGCTTGGTCCGGTGGAGGGCTTGGTCCGGTGGAAGGCTTGGTCCGGTGGGAGATGGTTCGGCAGGAGGTGGTTCGGTGGGAGTTGGGAAGGTTGGTTCGGTTGGTACGGCAGGAGGTGGTTCGGGTGAGGTCTGCCGAATGGTGCCTGCCGAATGGGGTTGAGCGAGGTCTGCCGAATGGTGCCTGCCGAATGTGTCTGCCGAATGAAGCAAGTTTCTTGGTCTCGAGGCCTTCTGGGTAAGAATTCACCCAACATTTGCCCCCCAAAGTGGGGCACGTGTTTGCATGTGTCGCGCTTTGTTTTAGCTTGGGCGTTTCCTGTAGTTGAGATAGGTTCGTTCGGCGAGGAATGCCGAACCGGTTGATCCGGTTGCCTTTCGCTTGTCTATATATAGGGGCTATACCCCCTTTGCTTTTCCTTACCGAACAACCGAACCAGAGAGACGAGTTTTGCCGAATCAACTCTTTGCCGAATCAAGCTCGTACCGAACCAGGTATACGTCCTTTCGCCGAATGAACATGATAGGTTTCTAAAGCCGAATGCTTCCTGTATCGCACTACCGAATGAGAATAGGGCTTAGTGCCGAACGAGTTTTGGTCCTTATTTACCGAATGAACTTGGTTCTTTGGGCACCGAATGAAAACTTATATTATACTACCGAATGAACCATTGAAGTGCTGCATCTGTTCGCCGAATGAACTATTGTACCGAGTGAACATGTGTTTCATACTTCGAACTTTTAAGTGAAATTCCATATTATATGCTTACTTGTTTACATCCTTTGTTCTAACACTATGCTTTTCCGGTGCTGTAGATAATGTCCCGTAAAGCGGAAACCCGATCAGACAAAAGGAAGTCCGGGGGCGAAGGAGAGTCCTCGGTCGTGCCCCCAGCTCAATCAGGATCGGAGCGTCATGGGCCCGCCACAAGGTCATTAGTGGATGGACATGGTCCCCAGGAGCTGCTGGATTCCCCGCCTGACTGCTTTCCTAGCTCTCTCAAAGAGGAGCAGCTCGATGTTATATCTCGTTCCTTTGGGATCGATAGAGCCCTCATGCTGTTGCCGAGCCCAGGAGTTATGCCATACAATCCTCCCGAAGGGTACTTTGCTTATAGTAGGTACCATTGTATGTGTGGTGCTATCCCGCCTCTCAATGCTTGGGTAGTCAGCTTCCTCACGTATCTAAAGGTGGCCCCATTCCAGCTTCAGCCCAACTCTTATGCCATACTGGCGAGCCTTTTCGTCATCTTTCAGAGGAAGTATGGGCGCCCTCCTTCCAACCGGGAGATCCGGTACTTATATAATTTGAGAGGCTACAAGAAAGGATCCCCATACATTAGCTTGGAGTCAGCCGTGACCTTCAAACCGGTCTTGGATCTGTACTCTAAATTCAGCATGTTCAAGAAAGAGTGGTTCTTTGTTAGGGACGACTCCGTTTCAATCCGGCGCTTTACCTCTGGATGTAAGTTGATGCTTTTACTTATAATTTCTATTCCGATTGCGATGCTTCTTCTCATACTTTCTCATTTTTGCTAGCGACAGGTGGCTTTTCGGTTGTGGAGACTGACCGCCTGGTTCAGACGGCGGTTGAGATAGAAGCCATTCTTGGGAAATATAGATCATCTGCCTTCTTGATTAGAAATGCGATTCTTCTGGAATATAACTTAATCCTTCCGCAGCAGTCTGTAGTTAAGTTGAGGGAAACGGCGGAGGAGAGGGCGGCTGCTCAGACCAAGGAAGGTGTTACGGCAGAGAGTAGCAAGAGGAAACCTTTTACAAAACCTCCAGCTGTCGGAGGTAAGAAACTCAAGAAATCGGACGGTCCCTCCCCCAGCAATTGTCCACTTACCCGGGAGGAGGAAGACATAGAGAGGAAAGAGGCGAGGGTGGAGATGGTCGGAATGGTGACAAAGGTGGCGATGGCATCGGGGCCCTACTTCCTGGACAAGCGGGCGAGATTCAGGAGTGGACGGATGATGCGTTCCACCAGGATTTTGAGAGGTTGGATGAGGATCCGGCTTTGGCAGAGAAGACCGGGAAGGCGGACAAAGCCGGGACTGGTGCAAGTGAGTCTTCTCCGACCATTCCAGCCAAGGTGGCTCCGACGACTCAAGGTGAACTCTTGACTCCTGCATGCTTCATTAATGATAGGGACTTAGGAATATTTTATGACCCGCTCCCGTCCTGGAATGAAATCCAGGACTTATTGCAGTATCCCACTCCTCCCCAGGGTTGGTACAACCACAGCTGTGTTTCTTTTCCTTTTTTAACTTGTAATTTACCGCGTTTCTCGAATCGTATAGTAATGTAAGTTTGTGACACTTGTTCTTTATATCAAGAGCAGGCAAGACGTCCAAAGCTTCAGACCTTCGACACAGGCTTGAGCAATATAAACTTTCCAAAATTTCTGCTAAGCCGAAGCCCTCAACCCAACGCTCCGGGGATGTAGTCGGCTACCGTCCTCTTCTTAGGGTCATCGAAGAGGGTATTCAGCAGAGGAAGAGGAGTCATCCTTTATCCGAAACTTCGCCCGGTCCTCAGCCTCCGGCTCAGCCTCTTCATGATATTACTGAGGAGGGTAGCGAGTTTGCACCTTCTCCGCACCCGTCCGGAAACCCTTCTGTCATTCATATCGACCGTCCCGACTTGGCTCGTAATCCATTTGCGGGTCATCCTGATCTGGATCCAAGCTCTCATGATATTACTTTTGACGAAGTCACTGGTGAACACCTTCTCCCCCGTAACCCCATGGTACGAGTACTTGATGAAGCCAAGTCCTTAGATCTCAATTTACTAACTACTCGTATAGTCACTATAGGAGATGAGGCCAAGGCTAATATTGATCGGGTGGCAGAGGAGACCAAGAGGCTGATGGGGCATCATGCTCGGCTGGTTAAGGCCGGAGAGGAGATTGGGAGCGCCAATATCCGACTTCGATTGGTGGTTTCGGATCAGGCCAAACAGCTTGCGGATCAGGCTATTCAGATTTCTCAGCATGAGGCTGCTACTGGGCGACTAAGGAAAACCATGGAAGAGGCCAGTCGGGCCGAATTGCGGAAAATGGAAGCTACTTGCAAAGAGCGGATTGACATGGCTATTGCCACGGTGGATGAGGTTCGGAAAGCGGATCTCGAGCAGGTGGAGGAATTGTCCGAGAAACTTGAGGCTGCAGAGCTTGCTCAAGCTAAGTTGAGGGAAGAGATGGAGGTGATGCGGAGGTCCCTTCAGGCTAATTGCTCGAGATACAGATTGGAGAGAGATGCTGCCGTCGAAAGGTTGTTGGCTTCCGAGGCCCGGATGAGGGAGTTTGAGGAGAATGAGGGAATGATGGATGACATGCTCCAGGACATGTATTTCCGAACCTGGAAGCAGGGCAATCTCTCTTGGATGGATGATTATCCCAGGGTCATGGCTAAGATCTATCTTCGGGCTTTGGAAGAGGCCAAGGCCGACGCGGATAAAGATGGTGGCGTGGCCTTCAGCATGGATGCGGTCACTGCCCAGTTTGCCAAGGGGGAGAAGGCGGCAGTGAAGGAGGGTATGCGGTTGCTCGCTGCTGAGGAGGCAGGGGTGCAAGTGGATGATGACGACCAGAGTGGCCAGTAAGCTTATGCTGGTAAGTTTTCCTTTTCAGCTTCCCGATTAACTTGGTTGCTTATTACTAATGAATCCTTTTTATGACCGGACAGGCGGGCAACAGAGCAAGGACAAGACTCCGACGCAACCGGCTCCCTGATTAGACCTGGAAAATTCTTTTTGTAGGCTTGGCATGGTTGTATATGTTAGTCTTAAGACAGTAGAGTAACTTCTAAGTTGTAATTCTTGCTACTTGTGACAATCAACATTATGCTTGACGTGTAAAATTTTTTTTTTAACTTAAGCTGATTTTGTCGTTTCTTGAATATTTGTTGTTATTTCGACATATCGTATGAGAAATGTTAGCTATGTATATTCTTGTAATTAAATTGTGTTTGATGTTAGACTCTGGTTCTAAACCATAATTTTATGACTTGCAATATTAGCGTGTGGTGTGAACAAATTATAGTCATGTATTTGTACATAAAAGAAGAAAATACCGCCTTTCATGTTTTAATCGTAGATGGCAGTCTTGAATATCTTGTAGAACCGAGCATGGAATGTAGCCGAATGTCCTGCCACTATGAGTCCCTACACCCATTGGCGAGTATCTCCTACTCTGTATCATGTACTTTAGGGATTGTTATAGGGGATAGGAAAAAAAGCTTTTTAAGTAAAATTGAAATACGTAAAAAAGGTAAAAATTCCAATCACGGAAGGCCTTCGATGTGCTTAAGTTCGTGGCAAACGGGTTTTGTAGTCACTTTCCCTAGCCGTGGGTCTTGGAGACATTCGTCACCCATCTTACGCCTCCGCGGGGAGTTAATTCTTTTTTACCACAGCCGTACTTAAGACACATCGGAGCCGAGATCGCGCACAGTAACTACCCGGGCCATTATGGCCCGTAATCGTCGGGTATTATTCGATTTACTGTGGCCGGCTAGCGTGGGTGCCGATCGTCAACCGTGAACTGCCCCTGGCTGGCCACACCTTATGTTGGGGCTTATAATCGGTTCACAGTTGCCGGCGAGCCGAACGCCGTAATGAGCTGCCTCGGCTATAGTCGGCCTTCTCGGTGGCTTATAATCGGCTCATTACAGTTGGCTTTAAGGGCCGTCGCGAGCAATGAGTTAACCCGCAGCAGAGGGATGCTGGAGCAAAAGTGTCTCATTGGCGAGGGCATAGATTCGCATAGTACCTGTTAGGTCTTGTCCAGGTGAAGTTGTGTTGTGGAGTGCTTTGAATAGAAATGCTGTATACTCAGGATTTTGTTCAACAGAAAAGGATAAAGTTAACAAGCAGCCAAGATACAAAGGAACAAAAAAAGAGACAAGGTTTTTTAAAGTGGTTCGGCACGAAAAGGCCTACGTCCACTGATTCTCTTTGTTAATTCACTTCATATGGGCAATACAAGTTAAGAAAAGTATCGACGGAGGTGTTGGATGTTCCATGCCCTCTGGAACACCTCTCCGTCCACTGTTGACAAAATATAGGCTCCGTTGTGAAGATCTTTATGAATTACATATGGTCCATCCCAGATTGGGTCTAGTGCTCCGGGGCGAGGGAAGATTCGCTTGAGGACAAGATCCCCTTCTCGTAAGGTACGATGCTTGACTTTGGAGTTGTATTGTGCTGCCACCTTTTGCTTGTGGGCTGCTGTTTTAAGGACTGCATCATTCCTTCTCTCCTCGACTAGATCCAAAGACATGTTGAGGAGCTCTTCATTCTCTTCGGGGTTATAGTGGATCCTACGGTGGGAAGGCACAATGGTTTCAACTGGGAGCATAGCCTCCGATCCGTATGCCAAAGAGAAAGGAGTGTGCCCTGTTGATGTTCTGAAAGATGTGCGGTAGGCCCATAGTGCCGTGGGGAGTTCATCCACCCAAGCGCCCTTTGACTTTTCGAGCTTCTTTTTGACCAGAGTTTTCAGAATTTTGTTGACTGCTTCGACTTGGCCGTTTGCTTGGGGATATGCTACGGATGAGAAGCTTTTGTGAATTACGTGTTCTTGGCACCAGTTGGCGAATTCCTCGCTGTCAAACTGAAGTCCATTGTCTGATATGATTTTTAGTGGGACTCCGTACCTGCATAGGACATTTTTGATCAAGAAGTTAATAACTTTTGCTGAAGATACTTTATTTAGAGGTTCCGCTTCCACCCATTTGGTGAAATAATCAACTGCCACTATAGCATATTTGGCCCCGCCTCGGCCCATTGGTAGCTCGCCGATTAAGTCAATTCCCCATATCGCGAAGGGCCAAGGGCTGGTCATCTAAGTAATCTCGGTTGTTGGTAGCCGAGGGATCTTAGCAAATTTTTGGCATCTGTCACACTTCTTGACGAAATCTAAGGCGTCCTTGCTTAAGGTGGGCCAGAAATATCCGTATCGGAGTATCTTTTTTGCTAATGTTTGCCCCCCGGTGTGATCTCCACAGCTCCCCTGATGGATGCTGGATAAGATTTCCTTGGCTTCCCTTCCGGCGACACACCTTAATAATGGGTTAGAGAAACCGCGCCGATAGAGGATGTCTTCTTGTATTGTATAGCGGGACGCTTTCCTCACTACGCCATAAATGGCCTACTGCAACACAAAAAAAATGTTGGCTCAGGCCCGAAAAATGTTGCCATAGGTCTATGGCAACACTTTTAGGGTGATGCAATTTTTGTCGTTGCCTTAGACCTCAAAGGCAACATTTTGACTATCTAAGGCAACATAAATAATATTGTTGCAATAGAACCCTATTTGGGTCTATGGCAACACCCATAGGTATCTGTAGCAACATTCCAAAATGTTGCTATAGATATGAACTTTTTGAATTTGTGGGGCCCACAATATAGAGCATATTTGATTTTTTAATAAAAATAAATATTTATTTAATAAAATGCTATTGCACAGAATTTGATATTTAAACAGTAATTTATTTAAATAAATATTTTATTTCAACATTTGAAATAGTACAAATTCCTGACTCCACTATTTTACAATTCAATGATATATAACACTGATATTCACATATACAGATATTCCTCACTACATCACTCAGTTCACTCATTACATGTGTAGTTTCAATTTATACAAACACCGACACTGACAAATATATGCCGAGCCGAAGGCGAGCCGAGTGCCGAGCCGAAGGCGAGCCGAGAAGCGGGTCCGGGCGCAGCGCCGGCGGGGGTCCGGGGCACCACAGTCCCGGTTAGGTCGAACAAGTGGGCACCGCCCGATTCATCCGATTTCGAAAGATCGAGCCTTCTTTGAAACCTGTCTTCAAGCTCATGCACATTTGATTTGACTCTGTCTTCAAGCTTATATCCAGTTGTCCAGTCTTTAATACCTGTCACATATAATTCAAAAGCAGTAATCTGGAAAATAATATTTAACTCGAACAGAAAATGAAAATATTTTTGTTATATTATTTGCCTCAGGTATTTGGGTTGTTTCTTTTCATAAGTGCGTAAGCCAAACATGAATGCAACACATGGATACAAGGCAGTATGGAAGACAGCAAGCAACAGTTCAAGCAAAAATGCACAAAGGAGAAGCCAAGTGCACAAAGTAGTACTCAACATAGCAAGCAACATAACATGACCAAGAAATGCATGTACATGGATGAACATACATGCATCATAAGGCTTGGTACAAGAAACTACTCAAGTGCAACTACTCAAGTGCAAGTTCATACTCAAGTGCAGCCAGATATGTAGACAAGCCAAAAAAACGGACACGGCACAAGGTCAAACCCGAGTCATCGACTGGATTCAACTCAGGGCCAAGCAACCAACAAAACAAACAAGAACCAGGTTCAGCAAAATATAGACAAGCCAGTGCAAGAAACACAGCAGTACACATAGGCAGCCCATCAAGCAAAAACAGTGAATGCATCAGGCATGTACAAGAGAAACCTAGGCAGTAACATGATATACAGAGGACTTGGAGCATCAGTTCATGTTAAAGAACAAGGTTAGCATGGTACCAGTTCAGTCCAGACCAAGCAAAACCAACAAAGCTCAACACACATATGTTTGTATTCATCATTGCAATCCAACATACCAGATTTCTCAAAGTCCAACAGAAAGATTAAACACGAGATTATAGGAAATAAAGCCTATAAATAAATCCCAATTCATCATCGGCAAAAGCGTGCGAGTGTAACCAAAATCAAGAATATTCAAGTAAACCAGAAGGCAGAAAACATACCAAATAATATCACATCACACCCGACGACGAAGTCAAAGCAATTCGAGCAATCAATCAAGGAGAACGAAGGAGCAAGCTACCAGGAACGTTTCTCACACTAGATTCGATCAATCAGAGCATCAAAGCAACTGGAATCGCGTGCCCTAGTTTTCACCGAAACCAATTCGACTACCCCCTGCCACTCTGACATCAGGCCCCAACCACGAAATTGCGACCAAATCAGCAACTCCTTGAACCATCGCAATCCCACAGCCTTACCTCGAATCACCAGAATCGCCAAAAACCTGAACAAAATCGCAAATCCGGAAGTAGTGAGGAAAACTGACGCGAGGCGAAAGAAAATAACGGAAATTGATATGGCCGACAAGGGATAAAATCAAAGCCAGTTATTCTCCAGATCGAAGAAACAAGGAGGAGCGGCGTCATTTTTTTTAAAGTCGGAGGAATAAAAATTAGGGATTGAAAAATTGGGGGTGAGAAACGAAAGCGGATGAGTGAAAAGTAAAGCGGGAAATGGAAATTGGTAAGGTGTGGATCGATGGTGTGAATCGACGGTTGAGATTTTGTTTTAAATGGTGGTGTGGATCGCTGAGGTGTAATTTTTTTTTAATTTTTTAATCTGATAACATCTATGGCAACACTATATAAAAATGTTGCATCGTGTTACACTTGTTTAGCTAGAGCAACACATTTCTATGGCTAAGGTAGCACCAAAAATACAACGTTGCAGTAGGACCAAAATTCTATAGCTATCGCAACATTTTAGCTGGCAACACCTTGCAAAAATGTTGCAGAAGGTCATTTATGGCGTAGTGCCTCAAGATTTTCTTGACATCATTACGCCCGTTGGGTAGTGTGCCACTTTGTAGGTAGTCTCGGATGGGAGTCATCCAAGTTGCTTCTTCGGCTGCGGCTATCAGATTCACTTGCTCAAAACTTGGGACCGTTTGCTTTGAGATGGTTACTGCCCCGAAGATGGCGATGTCTCCCATACTCGCTTGCTTTGCCAATTCGTCGGCCTCTTGGTTCTCTTCCCGAGGGATGTGTTTGACTAAGTACTGATCCAATCGGCTGAGAAGCAACTTGGTTTTCTTTAGATATGCTATGAGTCGTTCCTCTCGAGCTTGGAATTCTCCTAGTATTTGATTAACAATAAGTTGAGAATCGCTGTGAAGACACAAAGAATTGGCTCCGATTTCTATGGCAATTTCTAGTCCAGCTATCACTGCTTCATATTCTGCATCGTTGTTGGTGGCAGCGAACTCCAACCTTATAGCATAGTGTAGTTTATTTCCCCTGGGAGTGATTATTACCACACCTGCCCCCGAGCCTTGTTCGTTAGATGCACCGTCCACAAAGAGATTCCACTTGATATCTTCCGTTATTTCCAGTTGCTCCATATCCTCGTTGGTAGTGAATTCTGCAATGAAATCATCCATGGCTTGTCCCTTGATGGCGGTGCGAGGGTGATAGGTGATATCATATTGACTCAGCTCAATACACCATTTAAGTAGTCGCCCGGAGGTGTCGGGACGATGGAGTACCTGCCTCAGTGGTTGATCGGTCAGAACTTTGATGGAATGGGATTGGAAGTAGTGACGTAGTTTTCGTGAAGTGATTAGTAAACAGTATGCTAACTTTTCAAGTTTAGGATATCTGACTTCTGCCCCAGTAAACCTTTTAATGACGAAGTAAACTGGTCGTTGCGTGCGGTTGTCTTCCCTTACCAAGGCAGCGCTTAAAGCGTGAGATGACACAGCAAGGTATAGGTATAATTCTTCGCCTTCGCTTGGGGTCGAGAGTACCGATGGTTTCTGGAGGTGTTCGATTAGGTTAAGGAAAGCGGTTAAGCATTCGTCCGTCCATTCGAACTTTCCTTTATCTTTCTTTAGAGCTTCGAAAAAGGGGACGCACTTGTCCGTTGCTTTGGAGATGAATCGGCTTAGGGCGGCCACTTTTCCATTTAGGCTTTGCATCTCCTTTCGGGTGGAAGGTATCTTGATGTCCCTTAATGCTCGGACTTGTTCAGGGTTTGCTTCTATCCCTCTGGCATGAACGATGAATCCTAAGAATTTCCCTGACGACACACCGAAGGAGCATTTTAGTGGATTCAACTTCATTCCATATTGCCGAAGTACTTGAAACATCTCGCCTAGGTGGCTTACGTGATCTTTGGCTTTCCGCGATTTCACCAGCATGTCGTCCACATATACTTCCATAGTTTGTCCTATTAGCCCTGCAAACATCTTGTTGACGAGGCGCTGGTAGGTGGCTCCTGCATTTTTAAGTCCGAAAGGCATCACTTTGTAGCAGTATAAACCCCGGTCGGTGATGAAACTAGTGTGGTCTTGGTCGGGAGCATGCATAGGAATTTGGTTATACCCTGAGTATGCATCCATAAAAGATAGGAGTTCGTGCCCGGCTGTGCTGTCTACAAGTTGGTCGATTCTGGGAAGCGGGAAGCAATCCTTTGGGCAGGCGTCGTTTAGGTTGGAGAAGTCAATGCAGGTCCGCCACTTCCCATTAGCCTTCTTTACTAGTACCGGGTTGGCGATCCATTCTGGGTAAATAGCTTCTCGTATGAAGTCATTGGCGAGTAGATTCTTTACTTCTTCATCGAGGGCTGCTGATCGCTCTGCCCCCATACTTCTCTTTTTTTGTTTTACAGGCGCCTTGGTAGGATCAATGTTTAATACGTGGCATGCTATGTCGGGGGAGATTCCGGTCATGTCAGCGTGTGACCAAGCGAACACATCCAAGTTGTGGCGGAGAAAATCAATGAGTTGTTCCTTCAATTCAGCTTTCAGCTGGGACCCAATTTTCAGTAGCCTACTTGAGTCGTGCCTGTCTACAGATATAAACTCCATAGCTTCTGCAGGCTCGGCGGTGGCCTCCTCCTCTTTGTCCCTAGGGTCTAATTCATTGAAAGGGTCGCTGGTGTATCGAAGAGGAGGGGCTTTCTTTAGTTGCTATGCTTCAAGGCTTTTTGTGCAGAGGGCAATCTCTACACTTTTCCCTTTATCTTTCCTGTGGTTGTTGCGAAGTTCGGTTACATAGCAGTTTCGTGCAATATCCTGGTCTCCTTCCACTTCCCCTACCCCATTGTCTGTTGGAAATTTCATTTTCAGGCACCGTGGGGCTAGGACAATCTGGAAGTCAGATAAGGCTGGTCTTCCTAAGAAGGCGTTGTAGGCCGAATGGTTTTCTATCAGCACAAACATCTGTTTCCTTACAACGGAGCGGGGATGGCTTCCAATCTCAACAAAGAGGTCCAGCTGCCCTAGGGGCATCTTCGCATCTCCAATGAAACCGTGTAGTGGTTTATCGCAGGGAGATACATCCTTCATTGATAGCTTCATTTTGTCGAATGCGTGTTTGAAAAGGATATTTACAGAGCTTCCAGTGTCTACCAGGATTCGGTAAACTTCGGCGGGACCGAGTCGGGCAGAGATAACCATGGGATCCATGTGAGGGTACTGTCTTCCTTCTAGGTCGCGTTTATTGAATATGATGTCATCGCTTTCTTTCCGCTTTGGGTGGCGCTCTTCTATAACCGTATTGACACAATCTTTATCGTCTCTAAGCGACTTCCCATATCTTTCCATCTCTCTCCAACTTCTATCTGCGATGTGCGGACCTCCTGAGATGGTATGGACCACTATCTTCTCTTGACTAGAGCTGCTAGCGTTGCGGTTTCCTCTGTCGGTCCCTGGTGAGGGTAGCCTTGGGTTTTCATTGGCAGGGGCTGGAGTCCTGTCTTGACTTTTTACATAACGTTCCAGTTTCTTCCTTCTGATGTGTTCCTCAATCAGATCTCGGAGATGATGGCATTCGTTGGTATCATGTCCGTGAGATTCGTGGAAGCGGCAGAATTTTCCAGACTTCTGTGCGTTATCTGATTCCTTCTTGTATGGTGGGCGTTTGTATCTAACTTCGCCTTGGGTGGCAAGGAAGATATTTTCGACGGTCTCGTTCAAAGGGGTGTAAGTGTCGAATCTTGGTCCTGGCCGATATAGGCGCTTTTCTACCTTCTTGCCCCCAGCATTGTCTCTGGAATCATTTCTTCGAACGTCCCTCGCCACGGCAGGGGCGTTGCCATGGGTCGTCTTACTTTGCTGTCCTGACTGCCCCTCAACGGCAGCATCCTCAAGCCTCATGTATTTCCCGGCTTCATGGAAGAAATCGGGTAAAGTAGCTGGTTTTTCTTTTGTCAATCTTCTAGCAAATTTAGTGTTCGGATGCACCCCACTGCAGAGGGCCATTAGGATAAGCTTCTCATCGGCATCTTGAACTGCGGCTGCTGCGGCGTTGAATCTGGTTAGGTATTGCTGCAGCTTTTCTCCGGGTTTCTGTT
Organism: Allium fistulosum; assembly: GCA_030737815.1. NCBI lineage: Eukaryota > Viridiplantae > Streptophyta > Magnoliopsida > Asparagales > Amaryllidaceae > Allium > Allium fistulosum. Next base: position 511,092,973 of record CM060907.1, on the reverse strand, counting down.
TGACGCAGGATAAGGAATAAGCGTCCTTAGGTTGCTCCACATGAATGCGGAACTGACTGATAAATTTTTCTTTCAACATTTCCCATGAGCTGATGGATCCTTGGGGTAGATGACAGAACCAGGAGGTAGCAAGATCTGCTAAGAAGAGCGGAAAGAATTTGCACAGTACTCCCTCTGTTGCCCCACTCATGAGCATATGCTGCGTGTACCTCTGTAAGTGTACAACGGGATCGGAGGTTCCTTTGTAGGGTTCCATTGTTGGCATCTTCCATTCTCGGGGGGTGATAGCAATTTCGATATTGCGGGCAAAAGGGCTGGTTACCCTAGCGCCTATCCCTCGATCTCTTTGCTCCCGTTGGACACACTCTCTGAATAAGCGTGCCATCCTTTCATCAGAACTTGGAGCAGATAGAAATGAGTTTGGTTCTGTTCTGTGGGATTGATTCCGTCCAGACGACCTGTAGGGATGGTATCGTCTATCATTCCTCATATTTTCCAATGGCTGCCTTTGATCTTCTGGGAGCATGCTTGGGTCAGCCACAGTCGGCCCTTGCCTTGATCTTCCCCTGTTGGGTTCTGATCTAAGCACTTCCTCGGGTCCAACTCCGGGCTGAACTCTAGCTCGGCCCCGTTCACTGGTGTTTCTGTGGTTAGGCAGCATGACAGGCTCAGCTACAGTTGACCTTCGCCCGGTACCTTCCCCGTTGGGTTCGGTACCAAACGTTTCCTCAGGCCTAACTTCGGGCTGTGCTCGGTCTCGGCTCCTACCACGGCTACTTCTGCCGTTAGCTTCTTCGAAGAAGGAAGACCTTTGCTGTCTCTGAGATCCTCCAGACTGGGACTCGCCCCATGATTCAGTGTTGCGGTTGGATTCTTCAGCGTCCCTCAAGCGTGACATGAGATGGTCCACCAAGGCTTCCTGCTGGGACGTGAAGCGGTTAGTTACTTCAACAACAACTCTGTCCAAATCTGCCCTAGTAATTGCTGCAGGCTGTTCTGTGGCAGGAGTGGTTGGGTTAGCCTGTCCTTCATTTGTTACCGTTGCTGGAGGAGGACGATTTACTTGATTCGTGACAGCTGGATCTGGAAGACTGCTGGATGCGATGTTTTTTCCTTTGTTAACATCTTTTCTCTGTTTGGGAGGCATGTTTTCCAAGTGGCGGACGAGGCTGTTAGGAAAACTTGTTAAGCGGATGAAGCTGAAGCCTCGAGCTTATAGCTCTCAGTGAAAGCACCAAAAATGTTTGCACAAAAAATGGACAAACACCTCAAAGTTGTATGATTTAGTAGATCTTATGTTATTCTTAGTAATTTGAGCGACTTATGCAAATACGTAAAAAACAGGGGCTAAAATGTAAAAAGACACGCAGATTTATAGTGGTTCAGCCAGAATGTGCCTACGTCCACTTTATATGTTATTTCTCTTCTTTTGTTATGATTACAAGTACAAAGCTTTGGTGTAAGTAAAAGAAAGTTGTTTGAAGAGTTCCTTCCGTGCTTGAGCTCTCAAAACTTGTCCTCCATTGTTGTACCCCTGCCCCTCTATTTATAGAGTGAGGCTGGAGGTAGGGGGCTTGGATGTATACAGCTGCTGATGGGCCCGGGCTGATACAATCTGGCCTGGCAAATCTGGTTCTGTATCGTCTCGGTCCGGTGGTAAGTATGGTCCGGTAGGAAGCTTGGTCTGGTGGAAGGCTTGGTCCGGTAGGAAGCTTGGTCCGGTGGAGGGCTTGGTCCGGTAGGAAGCTTGGTCCGGTGGAAGGCTTGGTCCGGTGGGAGATGGTTCGGCAGGAGGTGGTTCGGTGGGAGTTGGGAAGGTTGGTTCGGTTGGTATGGCAGGAGGTGGTTCGGGTGAGGTCTGCCGAATGGTGCCTGCCGAATGGGGTTGAGCGAGGTCTGCCGAATGGTGCCTGCCGAATGTGTCTGCCGAATGAAGCAAGTTTCTTGGTCTCGAGGCCTTCTGGGTAAGAATTCACCCAACAGCTATATCTTTACAATCATGGTTCAATCCCTTTATTTCATTTATTTATAGTGTATTATTACTACCATGATTGTCGTCGAAGGAGTTCGGCCTACTGCTTAGCTTTATTGTTGCTTCAGTAAGCCGTGTTAATGTAACAGAGTCCACATCAGCATAACAACTTTGATGGATGAAATCAAAGACATACGAAGTGATGCGAATACCATTAGCTCAATGGTCAAACTATAGGAACTTAAGGATAGAACAACGTCGAAGAGGTAGGATGATGTGCTTCGCCAATAGATGAATAGAAGGTTATCTAATATAATCAACTTTGTAAACCACCAATGAGTATTGAAGTGACACATAGCGCATTTCATTGAAGCCAAGTTTAATTAGCACCACAACTCGCGTATTGAAACCAAAATGGGCTTGTCGTCGATTGTCACAAAAGCTATCAACATTACATCAAAGCAGCACCGCACATGATGAGCAATTTGGAGGTATTATTATATGATGACAACAAGGAATACAATGTTATGTCTCTCTTCGTTAATACTCAACACTTTATTTCGTCAGCATGTTTCATCAACATTTGGAGGAAGCTGCGTGTTTATGCGAAGTTGTGTTGATGGTAAAATCCATTAATATCCATGAGGTCATTAGTACTACCTAATGGTTGTCATTGCTTCATACTCGTATTGACTCAAGAAGGACGTCAACCATCATGATTGAAGTAGCCGAGGTAATAGTTTGTAGTTGTGACTAACTATCAATCCAAAGTGTTCCAATACATAAGATAGACGATGTCGAAGACTATCAATATTCATAAGGTAAAAGCGACATTGTCGTCACTTCCCAAAATTAAAGCCTAGCATATAACAGTATTGAAGTTGTCGAAGTCGTTGCTAATGCCATCACTAAAGTTGATGCTGAAGCGCATCGAAGACACTGAAAGCAAGATAATGCCGCCTCTTCAACGACAAAGCTAATGCTAGTTTGACACTATCGAAGCCGAGCACGTCGAAGTCGAGCGTGTCGAAGTCATGAAAGGCGGAGTTGAGCTGCGCCACCTCTATAAATATAGACCTAGGGGTGCTAATTTGAGGAAGGATTTTCTCTCCTCCCACTTCTTATATTTTTCAACTTTGTTAACACCAAATCAATTTGGGGATTTTCCCGATTGTAATACTTGAGCCTTGTACACATAAGGAATTAGACACCAAACAATTGCATATCATATAGACTATGATTTGTGACTAGCTTATTTGTCTTTGATTATAATTTGAATTATGACTGGGCTTCAAACTTGAACTGGCACACCTGGCTTCAAACTTAGATCAGCATAGCATACTCGACTTCGAATTTGGACGTTAATAGAAAATTTGACTTTGACTCCGAACTATCATAAGCACACATGACTTTGAATTTGATGAATAAACTAATGGTTATTATAAATACATTCTTCGACTTGATGACTTCGACTAGCTTCAACAGAGCCTCTCTTTGAATTAACTCAGATTTCTGCACATTTTTGGGGTTAGCAAATTTATTCGTTAACATTTGGCACTAGAAGGAGGGCTCGAACCTCCGACTTCATTAAAATCCGAAGTGGAACTATCCTAGCCTTCATAATTAGGTTTTAAAGAACTTGTCCCACCAAACATATCCCATTCCATGTCAACCTATCCTTGAATCCAAGCATCAACTAAATTTTGTTTAGCCATGATAACTAATCGTGTAAACTCTCCATACAAGGATCGACCGAGCCTTATGTAACTGAGCCGGTTTATCGAGCCACTAATGACTCTCAAATTCGTAAGGAGCATGTGCTACGATTAGTGGCATTGCAGTTATAGAGGAAAAGAGAAGACAGATACTACCTCACAATCTAGAAAAGTGGAGCTTGAACCCTTTTAATGTAGGGCCAACGCCAATCTTTGCCCTAAGAAGATAATGTAAAGAAGGTAGTACTTTTTTTAAAATAAGTAAGTAAATCCAGCTTAAAGCCCAAGGGACTATCTTCGAAAAAGAAATAAAATGGGACTTTTATCATTTTACCAAAATGTGGGAAGATGTACTCAATCAATCTTATAAGTCAAATGAAACCCCAAGCTCTCTAAAAAGGAAGATAACCTTTTATGTAGAATCTAGTGTGAGTAGAAAAAGCGCTAAGCATCAACCAAATGGGTTAACCTCCAAGTCACGACTTCCAACAGATTGCACTCTCACCACTTCTATTGAAAACATCTATTTCTTAACTAAAGATGAGTTCAACTATTGACCTTCGCAAAAGTGGAGACCCAAATTTGCAGGAAGCATGGAAAATCATATTGTCATTTTACCTTGCAAATGACCACGAAAATCAATACATAAGCTTAGATGGGATGATCATTAATTTTCTAGGGCAAGGAAAACTCGATGAATTTGCAAAGAGATATTAAGCGAACTAATAATAATAAAAGCTTTTCAAATAAGTGAGTCTACTTGGTCGGGGAGTAAGACTCCTCTAAATAATGGAAATGCCTAAACCATTGTCTAAGATGGTAGTAAGGAGAAAATGCCTTTGTCTCCAGCTAGCTAACGTGGCCTAGACAAAGCAGCTCTTAGAGGGAGGACGGAGTAAGCCTTAAGTACCTCCATCAAAGGCCTTACTAAAGCATCGACCAAGCCTTCAACACCATCATCAATGGCCTCGCTAAAGCACCTCCTAGGGGGAGGATGGAGTAAGCCTTTAGTGCAGTCATCAAAGGCCTCACTAAAGAACCGACCTAGCCTTTAGTGCCAACATCAAAGGCCTCATTAGACAAGCCTACAATGCCATCATCAAAGGCCTCACTGAAGCGCCTCCTAGAGAGAGGTCGGGTAAGTCTTTGGTTCTACTTAACATAGCAAACCAAATTCACCAAACGATAGACTTAAACCATCATCTACGACATTGATAAGAGGTTTGATTTAAGTATTGATCATCACCTAAGATGGTTCCAAACAAATCAATAAAAATTCGAGCTGAGAGGTGCTACAAATCAATTAGTCTTTTAGAGGAAGAGCTTTTAAAATTCGAGTCAAGTGGTGCTTCAAATCAAACAAACTTTCTAAAGGAAATTCCATCAAATATGAGCTATTTATGCTTCCCAATGTTAACAAGAAAACTTGTCAACACCCCAAAGTAGAAATAAAGGTGTAGAAATGTCCTTCTAAGCTCCTTTTGACTATGTAGGGTAAACTAGGATCTTATTGCTTCTTTTTATTAACCTTTCGAATAAGACTATGCTGTGAAAGCTCTTCCTTGTCAAACCTTTCGACCCAGTCAAAACGCTTATATCCCTTGTTTTTAAGTTCTTTGAGCACGTTGAAGTTATTTTGTTAACCTTTCGACACCTCCTATCAAAACGATTGTGAAGGACTAGAGGTTAACACTAAGTGTTATCCCGCCTTTTGGTCAAGGCCGGGATATCAACAAATTAGCTGGAAAGGATGGATGTCAGGATCAGAGATCGATTGAAAACAATGCTATGATCGATGTCGTCAAAATTTGACCGGACTCCAATCAAGACGGGATCGGATGGGAATGATGACCAAGGCTGGGAGAGGCTACATTTCAAATTTTAGGTCAATCGGAGTACGTATGCTCAAGATATGATCGATGCAATTCAAGCAACTAACTGTTCGTATCCATCAATCCTCTACTGTTCGTATCCATCAATCCTCTACTGTTCGTATCCATCATTCTTCTGCTGTTCGTATCCATCATTCTTCTGCTATTCGTATCCATCAAGTGCAACAGCAATCGAGTACGAACAGTGCAACATCGATCGATACGAACAGTGCAACATCGATCGATACGAAAAGTGCAACACCGATCGATACGAACGGTGCAACATCGATCGATACGAACGGTGCAATAGCGATCGATACGAACGGTGCAACATCGATCGATATGAACGGTGCAACATCGATCGATACGAACGGTGCAACATCGATCGATACGAACGGTCTTCTGCTATTCGTATCCATCAAGTGCAACAGCAATCGAGTACGAACGGTGCAACATCGATCGATACGAACGGTGCAACATCGATCGATACGAACGGTGCAACAGTGATCGATACGAGCAATGCAACAATGATCGAGTACATAGGAGACAGCCTTCGAAAAACACAAACTTGCATCGATCATATCTCACAATCCACAAATCCAAATGACTTGAAATTTTCACAGGAGCTTACGTACGACCTAAGGAATGTTCATGCCAAGTTTCGACTCGATTGGGTCATATACTAATCGATACGAAATTCGTTCGTATCGATCATGGATCGAGTCAAAATCGCATGGGAACGATCGTGTTGGCCCGCCCACGTGCCAGAAGAGGTCTCCCGAGATCTGAGCGAGATATTTGCATCCTATGCCTATAAATAGCACCCCAGAGCTTACAGAAAAGGGACTTTTGCTCTTCTACGTCCAGACCCTGCCGGAATCATCATTGTACTTGGATTTTGCTGTTGTAATCAGTTGTAACTCGTTGTAATCCGCAAGCAAACATCAATAAAGTCATCAAATTCAAAGTGAACGTAGGCCGGATTGCCGAACCACTATAAACTCTGTGTTCTTTACTGTTTTCCTCTTACTTTTCTGAGTGTTCTTTATTTTTAATTCTCTACATACTTGTTATCTGTGATCTGTGATTGTGAACGGGTGCTTTCATCGACAATTGGGTGTTTGTGACCAATTTTGACGCAAACACTAAGGATTCGGTAATATGATATAGTTGGGGAGGTTTTGACTTCATCAAAAGTTGGTATTCTTGATGGGTTGGATTCAGTCTTGTAATCTAAGGGAAAACATGCTTAGGTTAATGTTTCCACTCTCTAAAAAGTGGGTGTTTGGTGAATAGTCCATCAAATATGAGCTATTTTTATTATTATTGTCTTCTATTATTATTGTCAGATATGGATTTCTGGTCTTCTATTATTATTTCCAGATATGGATTTATGGTCTGCTATTATTTTTGCCAGATATGGATTTATGGTCTTCTCCTATATTACCAAATATGGATTTCTGGTCTTCTATTACTATTGCCCGATATATATTTCTACTCTTCTTCTATTATTTCAAGATATGGATATCTGTTCTTCTATTATTAAAGCCAGATTTAGATTTGTGATTTTTTTCTATTGTTCCCAAATATGGATTTCTGGTCTTCTATTATTGCCAGATCTGGACTTCTAGTCTTCTATTATCTAATATGGATTTCTGGACTTTTTCTATTAGATAGATTTCTTGTTTTCTGTTATTAACTATTGATTAGGTTTCTTGGTCTTCTATGAGAAAGCAAATTCTAATATGAAAATTTCAGTTAGTAGGGTCTTTGGTAATTTTAATAAGCAGAATGTTGATCTAGACATCAAAAGCTCAAAGCACAAAAGGAAGATAATAAGAAAATTCGATTCAAAGCCACATAGTTGACATTTGAGGTAACTTTTATTCCAATACAAGTTCATTTATAACTAATATATTACATACAAAATTACAGGTTCAAAAAGCAGGCAGATAGAAGATCCATTTAAAGAAAATCTCTGCTAAGATTTCGTGTTAGCTTGTCTAAGTCCTTGGGAATTAAAGAATCGGTGATGTGGCGAATAGCCACATCAAGAAGTTCTATGATCTTTTTTTCCTAATAGTGTTTTTTTCATCAACTGAGTCAATTTGGATTTCCAAAGCGCACTTAAGGGTCTTGCTGGCTCCTCATAAAGTTTGAATCATACTCTTTAATTCTTTGATCTTTTGTTTAAGAGTATATTTTTCTCAAGCCCATGAATTTTTCTTTCATATTCGTTGATATGTTGAGATGCTTTTTCATCCCATTTCCTGCTAAAGTGTTGCATAAATTCAAATATAACTTTTCTACTCCATTTTGAGATCGTGTCATCACTTAAGCCCGACGGTGGGTTTAACAAAGTTGGAAATTCTTGGCTATCCAAAGATCTGGATCTAGTTGTTCTCTTGGGAGTTAGGGTAGGAAGACCAACTTCACCCCCACTCACAATAAGTTCTAATGATTGACAGTAGACTTGACTTTTAATTAGCTTCATTTCAAGATCATTTATTTGTTGATGCAATTTGGCTATTTCAGCATCGAAATCAACTAGAGACTTCGATTCTAAGAACGATTCAATCCTCTCTATTAATGGTTGAACTCCTTTGCCTTTCTCCTTTATTTCTCCTTCCAAGCTGGAAGTTCGCACTTTCAGACCTTTAACAATCACTTCAGTTGAAAGTATTTCATGTGCCATATTTGTGCCTCTAGATTATTCGGAAAAAGTAAAGCTGAGTCATCTTGGGAAGATTTCCTCTTCATAATATCTACTAGCAACCTATCATTAATCCCAATAATTTGTGAAGCATCTAGGGATCAGATGAACATACCGATTGAGTTTCCTATTAAGAAAAAGTGAAACAATGATCAATACACAAAGAAAGGTAATAAGTTCTTTCATTCAATAATAACAAAAGTTTACAAACAATAAGGAATTTTGACATACATCACTGCTCTTTTTGTAAACATTTAATTGATTCATAAAGCTTCGAAAGGGCAATCTTGGACTTTTCAAATGACCTAGCTGACAAAGTGAGTGTAGAAATCAAAGGAAGCCTTAATTCCTTCCTGGGATAAACAGGAGGGAACCAATGATAACTTCATTCCCTAACTACATATTAATTTTGTGTGATAGGATTAGATTTCACCGAGCAACTTATCCTTTTCACCACCTAGGAAGTCAAAGTGGAAGCGAGGAAAATGCATGTAAATTTCTAGTAAATCTCTAGAAAACAATGTCTTGCCAGATGTGATGTTTTGAGAATTGAAGATTTTTTCCTAAAATCACTCTTTAACTTGACAAATTTACTCAAGAGATCCCTAAGGACTGGACTGCTTGAGAGGTCCTTATTATGTACAAAATGTTGAAATTAAACTAAGGATAAGAAAGTAAAACGATAAAATTCATAAGCGAACCAAGTTGCATATTACAGTTATACAAGACATTAAGGTTCATATAATATTGATTTCTTGTACATTTCAGAAATAAATTTCTTCCTATTACATTTAAATTTTTTAGAGGAAAGCGAGTGAGAAGATAGTGGAACAGAGGCCACCGTGGGAAGGTTCCAACGCACCCCATGGTGAGGCCACTGCGGATTTCTTATACATTTTAGTTGTTTGTCCAATTCCCTATTTAGGCGATCTATATCTATTTGTTTCTTTTCAAGCTTCACGTCACAATAATATTTTGGTTTTCTCCTTAACTAAAACAATCGATGTATTAACTAAAAGTTACTTGATAACTTAAGGCATTTGGATAAAGAGATCCGTATCTGAGAGAGTGAAACTTAAGATGATGAGATTTTTCCTTTGTCTTTTGATTCTTGTCCTTGTGAAGCATTGTCCTTTTTAGGAGAACGTCCTTGGAGTATAATGTAATTCAGTAGCTTCCATGACTCAAGTAGCTAGGTCTGGGTTAGCATCCCCTGGCCCCTCCTTGTCGTTCGATGGCCCAGAGAAGCCTTTTCTGTCACCTTCACTGTTGTCATCATTGTCATCGTCAGGACCATCATTGTCGTTGTCATCCCTATCCCTATTCTCATCATCATCCTCTTCCTCCTCATCTGACTCTATCTCCCCACCAACTGGAGTATCATCAAAAGTCAATAGCTTTGCAACATCAACCTCCTCCTTTTTCTAAAGTGCTTGAGCTTCATGAGACATTGCTTCAAACTTGTCCATAAATTTTTTGTTCCATGATAGAGGGAGAGAAGGGAAGCCAAAATCCAAGCATTTGTGTGCATTATCAACATATGCAATAAAAAGCACCTTATCACGGATATTCTCCATAATAGTATCGAGTGGCTTACCGAGAAAACGAGGCACCTTCGCTTTCGCACCCTTAATCACAGCGGTTAACTTATCCAGAAGTTCCTTTTTAGCTTATTATTGAGGGATGAATTCTCTACTACAAGCTTGGCCCCCTACGTTTCAGCCTCCTCAAGTGCTAATTCTAAAGCCTTTGCCCTGTCATTATAAAACTGTTTATCATTCTTTTATTTAAAAAGCAAAGCCTCTGTTTCCTTTAGAGAAGTAGCTAGCTTTTCTTTTTCTTGCATAGCTTCACCTCTCACCATGGTTAAATCAATAATATAGTTGTTAAGCGAGGAGTTCTACTCCTCAAGCTTGGATATGTCACATGAAAATCCTGAAGCTTCTTCTTGAAGTGAAAACAATTGTTTGGCAACCTGAAATGAGTAACAAAACTTGAGCCAAAATGTTATATGCGAAGTATTATAGGCTTAAAACATGCAGTCAAGTTAGGTACATACCAATAAATGTTGCCTTAGAAGGGAAAATCAATGGCCTTAAGTGTAGGAGGAAGGCAGTAACAACTTGAGAGCAACAAAAGAAGAGGATTGGATGACTAGTTGGAGAAGGTCACCAAACTTTCTGACATGAGTTGATGATTGAGATTTTGAAGGAAGTGAATCCTTTGGTGTAAAAGAAAATCCAAGATCCTCACAGATGTACTTCAAGAGAGCCAGGAAAAGTGGTACGGAGAAGTGGATCTTGAGAATGCTCTGCTTTAGTCACTTGTTGGGCCTCATCTTCTGTAGCATTACAATTAATCTCATCCCTAGCAATGTTAAGATTTGGGGTCTTGAGATTTGAATCAGTACCGACCAACTCTTCCCTTTAATAATAACAGGGGCTCGCACATCCCCAATCTTAGACTTCTTACTATGGGAAGGTGCAGCAACAAAGCTATCACTTAATTTCCTTTTGGTGAGAATGAATGAGCTAGAGATAACATCCTTGAGTGTTTTTAGGTTTGGTGGCAAAAACCAAGGCGGAAGTGTCATCTTTGCCCTGCTTGTCTTTAGGAGCATTAGTAATGGCTTCCATCTCTATAGGAGCAACTATCAAAGAAGACGAACCCGAATTAAGGGAATAAGATGATGAAGTGATAATATAATAAATTTCGAACAAATGTAATGGTATCTTACCAGGCACCCCGGGCCAAACGGGGGAGTTGGAGGTAAAAGATTCGGGCATGCCCATTACCAACGAGCGTTTATCCCTAGAGTTGTACTTCACCAGCGGAGGCTCCCCTAAGATTTTGTGGCCATCCGAAATGATAGAACATCGATGAAGCTTAGCCGAGGTTAATAGTCTATGCTTGTTTCCCATTTTCCCTATTGCTTGAGTTAGCGACAGCATAAGTTTTTGATCCTTGGAGTTTAACTTCTTGGGGCCATAATCTAAAAGAGAGACATCTGTTAGTAAAGAATAATAAACCAACATGGATAAGCAAGAAAAACAAACTTACTAGCAGTATAAAATGATCCTCTGATACCAAAGAAGCATTTGATAAAGAAGAGCCGAGTTTCCCATCCTCTCACCTTGTTAACACACATGAAAATCAAGCTTTTAGAGTAAGGATGAATTCGATACAACTAATGACCTGGTTGTTCACCAACATTAGCATGGCCAGTTATGTGATGGAGAATTTCAATGCTAAGAGAAGGGAGTCCAGCCTTTCGAGCTAAAACTTCTAAGCAGGCCAGATACGTATAGGAATTCGATAAGAATTGGATTGCTGCAATATCCAAATTCTTTAAATATCCAAGGAGAAATCTTGGAAAAGGAAGGCAGCTTGTTTCCAGATATGAATGGTAGAGAAGTATTCCTCTGATGTGTTATAAATGTTGTCTGAGGAGCCATTGGGAATGCCTTCAACCTCGGTGATCCTAAATTGTCTAAGAATAGAATCCACCTCAACCTATATGGTGATATATGATGGGTTTAAAATGATGTCTTCCTTCTTGCTAGCTAATGGTGAAGGTTTGGTTTCTTTACTAGCCTTCTTAGTCGGCTTCTTGCTGAATTCTTGGCCTTCCATTTTCCAACTAGGTGATATTATTCCAGACTTAAGAAATAACCATGATTCATTTTATATAAAAAAAAATTGCTACATGCTATTGCTAAATATAAAATTCTTTCTTTAGTAATCTATTTACTACTAGGGTGATAAGGTATATATTAATCAAAAGGCAACAGTACATAAAAACATATGACAACTTTGTTAGAAAACATGAATTTCAAATCTCGGTAAAGGAGCCTCATGAAAGAGCTATAAAAATAGGAGTTGACATGTGATGTCCATGAACTCATAGCAAATAAGATAAATCATTGTCATGAGTCACGTAATCATAAAACAATGGTGAAGGTTACAAGTTGGTTAATGCTAAAAATAATAAGGTTATCGACGTTAACAAATAAGCGATTAGTAAACTGATAATGTGTTTGCAATGTGTTAAGGTAGCAATGTTGTGAGTAAGCTTCATTTGAGATATTAAGGTCGGTAACAAGCAATAAATTTATTGGCATTTATAAGCTCACCTCGACAATGTCATAAAACTTATGCTTTAAAATACTAACAAGCTCTACAACCATAACTGCCAACGAGGTGAAAAGGATATCGACATTGATAATAGCGGCGATGTGAATTGGAAACATGATAATTGGCTAAATAATTTATAACATGTTAAAAGCAATGATGTCGAGAGTGTCGATGTCATATAGAGTTCCATTTGCGATGTTAAAAGTGGTTGTGAAAAAACAAGAAAAACGATAAGGTTGTTATTATGAAATCATGTTTATGAGTAAACATTGAAATGAGCAGCGTTGTCCATAACTAATGCATAGTTTATTACCATCGCATTTAATAAGAGAATACATTATCAGCGCCTCAAAATTATTCTCAATTAAGGGTCACCGCACATCAACTTAATCGACAATATATGAAATGGCTTCGGAGCTATTAGCCTTGGTTAGTCCACAAATTACATTATTTGTGTTAATAGTCATGACAACAAGAGGTCATCATGTCCCAATGAAACAATGGTTTTGCGTTGTTGAGATAGTAAGAGCTTTACTGGTGCCAAAAACCACGATAACATCATTGTTTTAAAATTGTTATCAAGGCCATTAAGATCGCACCTAAAAGCATATGTGACTTTGGATGGGTCACCGCATTTTACTTCCATCATTTATATACAAAAGCTTTGTGTTAAAAACATTAACTAACGAACTAACAGGACAATAGAGGGTTTTATTAACGTCATAATGATATCAAAAACCATCAGCATCGATCATCATTATAATATTATGAGTGTCACCGTGGTTATTCAATAAAGGATTTTGGATCTAAATAAGCATCCTCTTCACCAATTAACCTAGAGCATACCTGCTGAAATGCTTATTTCAATTAACAATTAAAACCCATACAAGCAGGATAAAGATCTGCTATTAATCCATTTTAAATCCACCACCATTGAGATCAATAAGTATTAAGGCTTTAAGATTTAACCCTAATTTCAATATGAGATCGGTAAAGCTTAAATCGAATCATGGACTTCGTAAAAAACCCCAAATCAAACTCTAATAATAACCTTTGAACCTAATTGATTAAATCGGCTTCTCAAATGAATCAATCAATAATAAAGGTCATACCCGAATGAGGATTTATGCTTAAGAATTAAAGGAGTTTCAATTTTCTAATTTCTTGCTTGAGTTTTCAATTACAGGTAAAGAAAGAAAGAAGGAGAGGCATGGGTATTTATAGAAAGATATGGGCGCATCAATACCGTTAGACTGATTTCAAATGAATAGTTATATCAATAGGAGAAGACCAAAAGGTGGGAAAGATGCAAAGATTATTGACTCGAAAAGTTAATGGCTCCTCTACACTAGGGGAAAATGTTACTACCATGATTGTCGTCAAAGGAGTTCGGGCCGTTGCTTAGGCTCAACGTTACTTCCATAAGCCGTGTTAATGTAATAGAGTCGACATAAGCATAAGAGCTATGATGGACGAAGTCAAAGACTTACAAAGTGATGGGAATACCATCAGCGTAATGGTCAACAGTAGAAACATAAGGATAGAACGATGTCGAAGAGGTAGGATGATGCACTTCTTAATAGAAGAATACAAAGGCATCGAATATAATCAACTTCGTAAGCTACCAATGGGTATCGGAGTGACCCATAGCGCATTTCATTGAAGCCAAGTTCGATCAGCACCACAACTTGCCTATTGAAACCAAAATGGGCTCGTCGTCGATAGTCACGGAAGCTATCAACATTACATCAAAGTACCACCGCACTTCATGAGATCTTCAGAGGTATTGTTCCTCAATGATGACAAAGGAATACAACGTTGTGCCACTCTTTGTTAATACTCAACACCTCACTTCATCAATAAGTTTCATCAACATTTGGAGGATGTCGTGTGTCTATGAGTAGAGATGTTGATGGTAAACGCCATTAATATCCACGAAGTCATCGGTACTGCCTTATAGTTGTCATTACTTCACACACGCATTGACTCAAGAAGGACGTCGACCATTATGATGGAAGCAGCCGATGCCATAGTTTGTAGTTGACGCTGACTTTTAATCCAAAGAATTGTAGTACACAAGATGGGCGACGCCAAAGACTATCAATATTCACAAGGTAAAAGCAACGTTGTGACACTTCCAAAATTCAAAGCCTAGCACATAGCAATATTGAAGTCATTACTAATGCCATCACTAAAGTTGATGCTGAAGCACGTCAAAGACGGTGAAAGCAAGACAATGCTGCCTCTTAGTAATGAAGCTAATGCTAATTTGACACTATCGACGCCAAGCACCCTGAAGTAGAGCATGCCAAAGTCATGAAAGGTGGAGTGGAGCCGCGCTACCTCTATAAATATAAACCCAGGGATGCCCATTTGGGGACAGATTTTCTCTCCTCCTACTCCTTACCTTTTCAACTTTCTAAACCCTAAATCAATTTGGGGATTTTGCCAATTATAATACTTGAGCCTGGTACACATGAGGGATTATAAATCAAACAATTGCATAGCATATGGACTGTGATTTGTGGCTAGCATATTTATCTTTGATTATAATTTGAACTTTGACTGGACTTGAACTTGAACTAGCATAGCATCCTTCGCTTCGAACTTGGATTAGCATAGCACACTCGACTTCGAATTCGGACGTTAATAACATATTTGACTTTAACTTCACATATGACTTTGACGACTAAACTAAGGGATATTATGAATACATTCTTCGACTTGATGACTTCGACTGGCTTCAACAGAGCCTCTCTTTTAGTTAACTCGACTTTTTGCACACTTCTGTGGTTAGCAAATTAATTTGTTAATATGTAGCCTACACTTCCTTTAGATAAAACATTTTTATCTTTGATTGAATGATACCCTATCATTTATTAGCGTCTCTATGCTTTCTCTCATTTCAAAAATAAGTTAACACAATTTTAACTTATAAATTTCTTCCTTTACTTTATCCCTATGAAATAGTCAATTAATACTTGGAAACTGCCTTTCAAAGTGCACTAAGTATATCTTATTTTACTTATAACAGTTTAGCTTCCCAAGCTATCACAACTAGAACTTAGTTGTCGCATATTAGCTGTCCCATAGCCATCGCAAGTTAAGCCTAGTTATCGCATATTGGCTATTTCATAGCCTTCGTGGCTTGATTATCCTAGGCCATCGCAAGTTGACCTACAACCAGCCATCCCATGTTAACAGTATATTTTAGCTAGTGCAACTTAAGCTTCTGTATATGCTATCGCAGTTTGATAGCTCCCCAAGCTATCGCACATAGGCTATCACGTTCTGACCATTCTCCTAGTTATCGCATGTTGACAACTCCATTAGCTATCAGACACTAATGCCCTCCTTAACCATCGCAAGTTGACTTCCCAAGCCATCGCAAATTAAGCTTCCTTTAAGTTATCGCAAGTTGGATTCTATTAAGCCACCATAAGTTGATTCTCCAGGCTATCGCTAGTTGATCCTAAACTAGTTATCATGGGTTTCTTAACGTGTTGTTATCACAAAGTGATAGCTATGGAGCTATCGCATGTTGGTTAATCTTGGGGGGTATCGCAAGTTGACATGGCATTATCATAATTAACTTGAAAATAGATTTTTGCTCTACTAAGTAATTACTTTATACCAAAATTCCATTTGGTGTCGAATTCTTATTGGGGAATAGATTTCTTTACAGCTTACTTTTCAGAACCTATTGATTGCAACTTCAATTAATTAATTAATTATATTTAATCAATCATTTTACCAAATAATTCATAAAAATAAAAAATTAATGGGAAAATTCCAACAATTCACCAAAAATTCATTTTTATATATTTTACCTCATATTAAAATTTTAGATACAAATAATTATATTTATTATTTCTAATAATTAATTTTCCCCGAAATTCACCATTTTCTCAATTTAGGAAATTCATTGAAATAACAAATAAATTTCATAAATCATGAAAATAGAAATATGTCTTTGTTTATCATTATAAACACCATATAATTTTTTTATAGCATTTAAATATGGTTACATCATGTTTTACCCTAAAATATGAACAAAATTCCTTCCATTTAAATTTCAAAACACATTCAAAGACATTTTTAATCATCTAAACATATGTATCATCATCAAAACAATTCATTCACGATTGAATCTGAACCCAAATAGGTTAGTAATGCTTTTATGGGAAATTTTACTCACCTTGATTTTGAAAACTTTGATTAAGACCTTGCTTTAATCATCCTTCTTCTTAAAGTTGAAATCTTGAATTCTTTTAGCTTTAATTTTCTTCTTTAGCTTTAAAATGGTGGCCTGCCTTGAGCTAGTTTGGAATTTGTATTTTGTAAAATGAAAATAAAGTGGAATGAGAAAATATAGCTGTGGAAAGTGGGTTAATAATTTTGGATTGACCTAATATCTCTTCAAGCTTAGTCTCACTAATGCATCCCCATAACACAAATCCCTCTAATTTTAAAACATAATTTGTTTATTTCATGATAAAGGTCAACCCTAATTGCTCTACTTACCCTTGGTCCATTCAACTAACTTTTTTAAGTGCCACATACTTAATTAATCAAATTTTGCTCAGGTAACTCCTGTAATTAAATTTATCTTATTCATCACTTTAATAATATCTTCTTACTATTAATTTATTTAATTTTCCATATTATGGACCCTCCCGAATTAATGGTATTTCTCAACACCTAGAAAGTGTAAAGTCGTCACCAATATAAGTACACACAAGTACAAAGGATTACACGTGTACCCTACTAATGTAAACCATTAAACATAAATGTATTAGTGCAACTGCTAATAGACAATCATATCGTAGCATGAATACACTAGTACCATACTAGTATATATAATTGCAAACAAAGCACCCTGTAATATACGTGAATGTTTAAAACAATTCAGAATAGATATTCTTAATCCTATACTCTACCTCCCCGGTACAATCATCTCTGTCATCACTCCATTAGACGTGAACAAGTCCGATAACTTTGTTCCTGAACTCCTTTGTATCACGACCTACTATCCCATTAGGTCACCTCACCAATGTCAAATATGGCTCCATAGATATGTAACAACCCGTTGTCGAGAAGCATTTAATTTGAATTAAATAATAAAAATCGGAATATTTAAATAAGTTTTAAAAGGATAATATGGAATTATAGAGGATAATTTGGAAAATATGACAGGAAAATATTTTAACAGATATATCTGATAAATATATTTTATATTATTTAATTAATTTAGATATTTTAAATCATAAAAGATAAATCTTTAATTTTAAGTAAGATGATTAAATAAATTTTATAAAGAGTAATATTTGAAATAAATAAGGTTTAAAATTTTATTTTTATTAATGGAATTATATTTTAATTAATAAAAGTTTTGAAATTCATTTTATAGATAAATTAATAGGCATGCATAGAAAATATTAATAAATGAGTTAAAATTGTAGAAATAATTTGATAAAAATGGATGATATTGTTTAGTAATTAAGAGAGTTAAACAATATTTAATTTGATTAATTTGTAAGCTGAATACACACATACAAGTGATTATGTAAAAGAGGAAAAATTAAAACAAAGACATTGAATTTGATTCATTATGCCCAGATCGAATATATAACCTAAATCCAAATTTCCCATCAAAATTCCAGATAACTCTTTTCGAGACATTTCTCATCGTTTTATATATATACAAGCTTACTTTCAAAGGAAGGAGCATCCTATAGCTCACTCCATTCATTTTCTAACCTCACCAACCCTAGCTCCTCTTTTTAAAAAATGCCAAAATAAATCAAGTAAATTCTCGCAAATTCCCAAAGTTAACTGTGTGTTCTTGAAACTAAACTACACCTACATCTAAGGAGGAATATAAGTTCAAGCACAATATTGGAGAAGTTCGCAATTACAAGAAAGTGCAAGCAAAGGAGATATAGGAGCTAAAGTGAATTTGGGATTCTACAACTTTAGGTGAGTGCTCTAACTCCCAATTCATGTCTAATTTGATAATAATATGCGTATATGTTGTGTTTCTCTGATCATGAAAGAACCATTCATTGTTAATGAAACTTTGCTTGTTATTGATGATATTGAACTATATATAATATTTGAAGTTTAAACTTTAAAATTAAAATTTAAAATTGAAAATAAAATAAAATTACGTATACAATATTTTTAAGAATTCGATTTTAAGTTAAACATTAAAATTGAAAATAAATTTTTTAAACAATGATGAAAATATAAATATTATTTATCATACATACATATTGGGATATTCTGTGCAACGAGGAATTATAATAAACAAAGTTATAATACCGTCTGGTATGTGGCTTTCGGAAATATTACTCTGGCTATTCATTAGACATGTTGCATAGAAAATTATGGTGAGAGTATTGTTTATGAGCAATGAACAAATGTTTGAGTATCATGCAATGATATGGAATGTCATTGTGATATTTATTCGGTTATTCATTATAAGTAGATGACACTCAAGTGACTAGAATAATGATATCAAGTTAATGCTTACATGAGGTGAAGATCTTAGTGGTGAGAAAGGCTTCGTGCCTATATTTATAGATACTATGTGTTATCATAATGTACTCCTATTATCAAGGTTGGATTGGACCAGACTATGCTAGTATCCATCCAAGTGGCCTGATCGTGGGGTCGCGCCATAAATACATGACACCCTTGTATTTATATGCTATATGTTATCACCCCCGTGTCACTTAGGCCAACAGTCTTTTACTAATAGGATCACTTTTAGGGTCATGGCCATAGCTTTGCATTGATGAGCACCGATGGATACGTTATGATGACCCTTTGAGGTAATCAAGACTTTGGAGTCTATTTGACTCTAGAGCAGGCTTTGTGTTATCAGTTTCTCATTTGGTTCTAACGAAGTGGTCGATATACATATACTATTTATACCCTCACCTAAGCATAGATATGGGTATGACGAACCAGGGGTAGACAACCTAAGTGTTAACTTATGACCCTACTTGGGACTTTTTATCTGCCTTATAGTCATTACCTGTCACCATTACATTGAGATGTATGTGTGTGTATGACAATGATGACGTGAACATGTATCTATCGATGTATGAGGTAAATTCACATAAGTAATATATATATATAAATATATATATATAACCAGAGATAATAAAATTACATTTATACATTCTCATTTTCGTGTTCCCATAAATCAAATTTATTACCATTATTGATATTTCATTATGGATATAGTTTGACACATGCGTTATTTTAATACCCGAGTCAGTCGAAGTATATCGAGTATATGTACTCAGTAGATCATTTTGACATCTGAACCTGGAGGCTAGTAGTTACATTTGGATGATACATTCACTTGTGTATTTTTGCAACCTCATTATGTATATGTTATGGTGTGATGTAGTGATGTATGTATATTGTGATTAGAGACTATCATTTTGTAAACCCATTGAACTACGTATATATGATATATTATATTCACTCGTTAAGTTCATAATCTATGTACTATATTATTTACTCTATGTTTTGTATTGTTCTTTCCTGGAAGGCACACGTATTTATTGCTTTGTATTCAAACCGCGTACAACTATGTTAGTTATTATATGATTCGTGATTTGTACCGATTTTAGTCCAAGTGAATGTTCATGTTTGTACCCTATATAGCCTCATTTTTGCATTATTTGACACTATTACCTGGTAATATTGTTGGATAGTATAGGTATGAGCTGGGGTGTTTCATTTTGGTATTAGTGCAGTGTTAGAACAATACATGGCATATAGAGACAAAAGTTATTGGCCTAGATGGACCTAGGATTCCTTATCCCTTGGGTATTAGGTAGATTACCTATATGTGTGTGTGTTACTTAAGCATACACGGTGATTACAGGGAGTAGTCATTTGGGTTCACATTTGTTATTTCTATGATTTGATATACATTAATATTATTTCCTATTTTTTCTTAATCTGAATTTCACTTACTAAGTAGTGACTATGGTCAACCCCGCTCTGGTCGAGTTAACCGTAGATAGACTAGTGGTTTTGGGGGAGTATATAGGACCAGCGAGCAGCTATTGGAGCTAGTGAGAAGTATTCAACGGTTTAGTGCTTCCACAACTCCCAATCTACCCACTTGTTTGTGAGGCTGTGAAGTGACTTCGCTAGCCTTAGTGGAAAGATATTCAAAGGAACAGAAGAGTGGTTGGAGTTCAAGCATAGTTGAAGATGTTAATCGTATTTTCACACAAATGGGTATCATCGATTAGTAGAAAGTCCAGATTGCTTCGATCCATTTACAGAGAAGAGCATTTAACTGGTACGAGCTGCTAGCAGCAGAGATTGATGATGCTGAATTTACTTAGGATAAATTCAAGATCCAATT
Organism: Allium fistulosum; assembly: GCA_030737815.1. Lineage (NCBI taxonomy): Eukaryota > Viridiplantae > Streptophyta > Magnoliopsida > Asparagales > Amaryllidaceae > Allium > Allium fistulosum. The sequence continues at coordinate 511,072,170 of CM060907.1, read as the reverse complement.
TGAGCAGAAATTTATTCCAAAAGTGGAGAAAGCAACCATGACTTAAATTCATAGAATTAAAGCAAGCTCATACATCAGTAGCTGAATATGTTGCCAATTTTGAAGAATTATCAAAGTATGGTATTAATTTGATCAATACACTACTAAAGAAGAGCCAGAAATTTGTATATGGATTGAATAGAGCTCCAAGGAATGTTCTCCTCCCACGGTTGGATGCCACTTTTGAGAAGCTAGTTGATACAACACTTAGGCTGGAGGAGGCAAAGAAAGAGAGTGAGAAGAGGAACCAAAGGCAAGATTAGATATGGAAAAAAGCATAAATTCCCATTTAGAAGGCAAATACCAAAATTCCTCAATAAGAAGCAAGCACTGGGCACAATAATAGGAGATAAGTCTCGCTTCAAAGATTGTCGATTGTGTTATAATAGTGAAGAAAAAGGTAATTATTTCAAGGATTGTTCAAAGCCATGAGTTTTTCAACCAAGATGCAAAGTCTATTAGGAACTTGGACGCTTTGGTTATGCATGCCTAAAGAAAGATGGCAATTTGAGTCTTCTTAGATCTACAGGTTAGCAGTCCTAAACTAAAGGGAAAGCATCGACTGTATTGGAAGTATGATCTTATTTAAGATTAACCTATCAAAATTCTATTTGATACTGGAGCATGTCACTTTTTTATATCAAAGGAATTAGTCGACAAGTTTGATTTGGATATTATGAGCCTAGTTACATCTTTAAGGATTGCTAATCCAATCGGAGGATATGCAGCCCATGGAATGATGTACAAAGATGTTGAATTAGCATTGTGTGATTTATCAACTTATTGTGATTTGCATGTATTCAAATATTTGGGATTTGGTATCATTCTTGGAATGGATTGGCTGGATCGATATGAAGCAAACTTGTTATGCCCTAAAAGAGTTGCAACTCTAAGCCATCCAGATTCAATGGACTGTGTTAGCTTAGATCTTAGGGTGTTAGTGAGAACTTGAGTGGATCTCTTTATGCTCTTGAAACTCCAGATGATTATGAGATCGCTCGGATTCCTATTGCTAGAGAATCACCGATTATTTTTTCAACATATAACTAATCTTCCTTCTAAGTGGGCTATTAAGTTCCAAATCGATCTTGTTCCTAGAGCTCTACCTATTATTCGACCTACGACAAGAATGTCCGCAAAGGAAAATGAAAAACTTAAGAAGCAATTGACAAATTTAGAGTTACATAGACAAGAATTTTTTAGGATTAGCCAGATACTATCAGTAATTCATTAAAGATTTCTCGAACATTGTATAACCACTTACTAACCTCACACGGAAATGAGTTACTTTTAGTGGATAACTAAGTATGAAGAGGCGTACTAGAAGTTGAAATAATTGCTCACGAATGCACATATGCTTACTGTTCCTAAAGGTAACCAAGACCTAGAGGTTTATACTAATGCTTGCTGTTTTAGGTTAGGTGCGGTTCTAATGCAAAATGGTAAAGTTATAGCTTATGAATCAAGGCAATTGAGGACTGATGAGAATCGATGTGCTAATCACGATTTGGAGTTAGCTGCCATATTTTTGGCATTAAAGATCTAGCATCATTATCTTCTTCGGGAGATATTTGTTTTACATATAGATCATAAGTCATTGAAATATCTATCTACCTAGAAAGATCTTAATATGAGACAATAATGGTAGCTAGATTTCTAACTACATATGACTTTAATATCCAATATACACCTGGAAAGGGTAATGGAGTACCAGATTCACTAAGTAGGAGGCACCAGGAAGTAGTTTCCATGACGACAGCTGAATGGAAAGATTTAGAAACACTCTCGATGTGTGAGATTTGGGATAAAAGATAAATAGCTAGTTCAGAAGTAATGCTAGCTAGTCTTGAAGCAAGACCATCTTTGATAGATCGGACCATAAAAGCTCAGAGAAACGATCTAGTTATTCTTGAGATTATCTAGAGATTGGAATTTGGTGATAAAGGCGATGAACTTATTAATTATCTAGATTCACACCATTGCTTGTGGAGGAAGAATAGATTAATGACAGTTGATATAGATAATCTTTGGGAAGAGATAATGCATGATTTCCATCTATCATGTTATATTATTTACCCAAGTGGTAGTAATATGTAGATGGGCATGAACTGTCTATATTATTGGGAAGGCATGATGCTTGATATTAAAATATATATGGAGTGTATGATATATCAGCTAGTGAAAGCTGAACACTAGAAGCCCAATGGTATGCTCCAACCATTGGAAATTCCTCAGTGGAAATAGGATCAGGTACAAATGGAATTGTAATTTAATAGTTCACTTATATATATCCTATCAGGATAATTTTAATTTTTTGTTGTTATAAGTGTCAATGGATTCCATAGATGGAATACCATGATCAACGAATGACCATGATAACTTACGAGTAATGGTAGATCGGTTGATTAAGTCAACACATTTTATAATAGTAAAGTCAAACAGAACCAATACTATATCTGGCTAAGCTATGTGAAGGAAGTGGTTAGACTTCATGGATTTCTCATCTCTATTGTTGGTGGCCGTGATCCTTTATTTACCGGTAGATTCTAAAGAAGTCTTCAATCGGCTTTAGGAACAAAGTTGAATTATAACACAGCTTATCCTCTATAGACTAATGGTCAAACAGAGCGGGTAAACCAGATTCTTGATGACTTACTTCAAGCTTGTGTACTTGATTTAGATAATAGCTGGAAAGATCATCTTTGTTTGGTTGAATTTGATTATAATAACATTTATCAATCCAGTATTGTCATGGCTCCATTTGAAGCCTAATATGGCAGACTGTGTCGACCACCATCCTGTTAGCTTGATACAGGAGACAGATTTCTTCTGAGTTTAGATTCAATTAGGGAAGTATCAAAGAAGATTGATGACATAAAACAAAGATTGAAAGAGGACTAGGATCACCATAAATCATATGCTGATCGAAGAGGGAAAGAAATAGGATTCGAAGTGGGAGATCTTGTTTATGTGAAGATATCTCCTCTTAAGGGAGTCGTGAGATTTAGTAAATCAAGGAAGTTAGCACCTCGTTATATTAGTTCGTATCTGATTATTGAACGAATTAGAAGAGTCGCTTATAGTGTCACACTTCTAAATCACTTTATGGGAATCCAAAATGTGTTTCATGTTTCTCAACTAAGGTAGTGTTTGTAGGATACAGAGATTGTAATGGAGCTAAGAGACATACAAGAGCTCGAGATATCCCCAATCTGAATTATGTGCAACATTCTATTCAGATATCTAAATCGAAAGTCCGACAATTTAGGAGCAAAAGTCCTTTAGTAAAAGTGCAATGATCTGACAACCATTAGATTGTACCTATGAGACTCAAGAACATATGGAATAGACTTATCTTGAGTTGTTCTCTGATGGACATGGGTCAAGTATTTTTTAATATTTGTTTGCATAATAGTAATGGTGTTGATAAGCTAGAAGTTAATTTAGACAGTTATAGATTTCCGCAAGAAGGAATTGCGAGGATGCAATTTTCTCAAGAGGGGAGTATGTAACCCGTTGTCGAGAAGCATTTAATTGTAATAAAAATTGAAATATTTAAATGAGTTTTTAAAGGATAAATATAAAATTACAAAGGATAATTTGGAAAATATGATGGGAAAATATTTTAATAGGGATTTGTTTATCTAATAAATATATTTAATTATTAATTAATTTAGATATTTTAAATTATAAAAGACAAATCCTTAATTTGAAGTAAGGTGATTAATTAAATTTTTGAAATAAATAAGATTAGAAATTTTTTAATTCAAGGAATTATAATTTAATTATTAAAAGAATTTGAAATTTATTTATAAATAAATTAATAGGCATGCATAGAAAATATGGGTTAAACTTGCAAAGATAATTTGATAAAAATGGATGATATTATTTAATAATTATTAGAGTTGAACAAGATTTAATTCGATTAGTTTGTAGGTTTAATATACATACATACGTACCTATGTACATATACATACATACCTATGTACATACACATACATACATATATAATGTTATCACTACATATATTTCTATATATATATAATAAACTTAACACAATGGGGACTTCCAACGGTACTACCAGCTCCAGCAATGCAGGCGCTAGGGCTTCTCCTCGACAGGACGTAGATGATGATGATGGATGGCAAGAGGTTCGGTGGAAGGGTAAGTAAAAAGTGGAATCAGAGGGAAGAGCACAAACACAACCAACACCTAGGGTTTTCTATATATCACTATCTAAACCTCAAAAATCACAAATGAAGACTAATAGTACGATTGGATCCAGATCCTAGGTGGACGCACTTGGAAAACGAATTGAAATCAAAGAATGTATTGAGTTTCACAACCCCATCTCCAATCAAGAAGTGGAATATGTTGGCATATATGAAATAGACTATGATCACTCAAATAAAATGTGGACCAATTCCATGTACATTTACATGGCAAGTAAACGTCCCTTTTATGTCTATTTCAATGCTTTTATTAAACGTGATTGAAAACCTAAGGGTTCTTGCGAAGTGTTCTCTCATGATAATGGATTCTATCTTGTTAAGTTTGAACTTTCTAAAGATTTGGAAAAGGTTACAATGGTTGTGCATGGTTCATGTCTAGGTTCGGTTGAAAAACCTTCACTAGCACTATGAATGCTAGGGTGATAAGTAAATTAGCTAGTCTTATTAGTAAGCCTGTGGACATTGATGATAGCACTGGATTGGTTAAGAGGATAAACAATGCAAGGGTCCTCTTAGGTTAAAACTGATGCCAAGTTCCCAAAACTGTCATAAATAAAGATTACTTAGGACGCACTTATATACAGGAAGTAGCAAATGAATTCATACTTCCTCTCTATAAACAATGCAATTATTTTGGCCATGCAACTATTTATTGTACAATACCTAAAACTACCACGAAACGATGGCAAAAAAGGCCACCACAGTAGAGGAAAGCATAGATACCCAGCAAGTAATTACAAAAGATCAGGTTTTCAGTAAATGATATAGACCATGATGGTAATGTTTCCCCTGATCTAACTACAAAAAGTCAAGGTACTAACCATGACAATACAGAGGGATTACATTTAGAAGGTTTATATACAGACCCAAAAAATACTACCTGCATAAGCAAAGCCAATACAACAAAGCACATTAGTAAGGTGAGGGATAACCCAGTCCCCAAAAAATACATTGGTGAGAGAGCCACACGAGGCCGGTCAGCAGGATAAACAATCGTTGGAACAACAGGAGCAGGTAAACAAGGAGGATGCAGCATTAGAGATGGATAACCCTATAAATATAGAAGAGTTACAGAATATGAACATTGAACTGGAGGATTATGAATCTAAAGAAGAAATTGACAGGGGAAATAGAGAGAAATATACCAAGAACAGTTTAGCATATGACAAACAATTTACAAAAGGTAAGTGCAAACAAGTGTTCCTATGATGAGGAGCAAAACAATATCTCTATGGTTATTCTATGTTGGAATGTTAGAGGTCTAAATAATGGAACTCAAAAGTTAGACCTCTTTAACATTAGGAATAGAGTGAACCCTGCTTTAATAGTAGCTATTGAGAATAAATTTGGTTTGGAATCAATAAGTATGCTAAAAGAGTCGTTGGTTACTGATTGGACCATTATACATAATAATTCTGATCTGTCTAAAGGCAGACTAATATTATGTGGCATAAAGCCATTTGGTTTGTTTAGACTATGTGTAAGGATGATCAACATATTATGGATGACATCACAAATGTTGGAGGGCTTAACTTTGTTTGCACTTTTGTCTACGTATAATTGGGCCTCTCTTAGATGCAAACTATGGGACACTCTAATTAACTTATTTAAAAATGTAAATTAGGAATGGATGATATTAGGTGATTTAATGCAGTTCTTCATTCTAATGATAAAAAAGTGGGTCTTACGCTGAAGCTATCCCAAACAACAAAATTTAACCAATGCGTGGTTGCAGCTGGGTTACTGAAGGCTTGCCACACCGGCTTGAAATATAAACGGAGAAGCGGTGAATAAAAAAAATTAGTTCCAAGCTTGACAGAGTGCTTATTAATGCTAATATGATAAATAAAGCTCCTAATCTCAAGGTGGAGGTGCTACCGAGCTCAACAAGTGACCACTGTCCATTAAACATCACTTTCAACAATAATAATCAAAGAAGCAAAGGGACTCTATTCAGGTACTCCCAGGGACGGATGTATGCCTATGCATACCTGGGCTACAGCCCAGGTCCATATTCTTTAACATATGAAAGGACTTATAACATAGACTTCAACAGAAAAGACTATAACAAACTCAATGCTGATTTAGTCTATTAAACTATTTAACAAGTTGGTCATCCCATCTATTGAGTATCTGTTCATTTTTAGAGCAATCCAAAAGAAAAATGGAAAAGAAATCAAAGTTTTTGTTAAAAATCTCACATTTAAATTTTATTGTTGAAATTGCCATGGTGCTACTTATATGTTATTTTTCAATGAATAAGACTTTAGTTTATCTCATTTCTCAGTATCAAACCCTAATTTACTAAACTTTTGAATCAATTGATGGGTAATCACTTTTCCTTTGATATTAATTGGAATTGTTTAACAGTCAAGTTTAATATACATGTCCACGGTTTTATAATTGTTAAATCGATTTATCCGCACTTTGATAAATGCGGGTTAAAATGATTTACATGTTCATTTTTATATTTATTTATTGTATTAGTATTTATTTTGACGTAGCAAAATTTTTATTAGCCCGGGTCAACATGAAATCCTAGCTCCGTCTCTGGGTACTCCAACTACTGGCACTTATGTGATGACAATAAAGATGCTCATGATATACAATCTATTGTTCGGACTGATGGCACCTGTTGATACAACTTAGTTTTATCCTTAAAACAACAAAACCAGGTTGAAGGAGTGGAACAAGACTAGACCTAAGCAATCAGACACTCCTTGACCAAGATCCTTTGGACAGTACACTGAATGAACTATATTATCAGATTCAATCTCAACTCAAAGTGGCATTGCATAACTAGGCTATTAGCATGAAGTAGAAAGCAAAGGAAAAGTAGCTTATAATGGGGGATGAGTGCTCTAAATTTTTTTATACAAAAATGTCTTAAAGGAAGAACTGTAACCATCTTTTGCATGCTTTAGCAGATAATGGAGACACAGTTACTGACTTGGAGCAGTTTGAATTGGATGCAATAAGGTATTTCACTGACCTAGACAATGGAACTCAAGACAAAAGCTTGCCTCTTATTAATTGCAGAATGGTCATTAATGAAGACGGAGTTCGTCTACTGGTGGATCTTCTTAACGAACTGGAAGTTAGGGAGGCTATCTTCTCCGCTCACGAAGGCTCTAGCCCTGGGCCAGACGATTGGAGTTCTTAATACTTTGCGCTACACTGGGATTACCTGAAGAATTACATATTAGATGCAGTTCAGGAATCATTCATCTTAGGGAAAATATTACATGAAATAAATCGAACCTTCTTCACTTTGATACCAAAAAATTAACAAGCCTAGTAGAACGGAAGATTATAGTTCAACTGCCTGTTGTAACTTAATTTACAAAACATTGAGTTAAGTCATATGCATAAGAGTGGTGCAAATTCTTCTTGACCTTATTTCAGAATGTTAATCTTCATTTATTAGAGGGAGTCATATATCGAAAAATTCGCTCTCGGCTCATTAACTGGTTCGTAATTTTAATAAAAAGGGTGCATAAAAACTTTACCTAAAAGTGGATCTTCATAAAGCCTATGACAAAATCGATCGTAAGTTCATATTGCATATGCTAGCTTCTATGGGGTTTCCTACTCAATTAGTTAAGCTTACTGAGGTATGAATATCGACTCCTACCTACTCAATTATGATAAATAAGGCTCCAAAGGGGATTATCAACAGCAATAGAGGTTTGAGGAAGGGTAACCCTCTCTCCACCTATTTGTTTGCTATTGCTATGGAGTATTTCTCGCTCCAAATGGAGTTGGCGTATCACAATAGTATCATTCAACCACTATATAATAATTCTCCTGTCCTGTATCATCTTCTTTGTACTGATGATCTTTTAGTGGTTGTAAAGTCAAATACTTAAGCTGCTAAAGGCATCAAATCTATATTTGATAATCTGGAAAAACATGCTGGTCTAAAACTGAATACAATGAAAACTAAATGTTATTTTAATATGTTTTGCAAAGAGAAGCAGAGTATCCTAGATATGCTGGACATCAGGGAAGACAATCTACTAGTGAAATATTTGGGAGTTCCTCTATCTTCGAATACTATTACTAATAAGGAATGTGGTTATCTTGCTACCAAGATCAGAGATAAGCTAAATGGATGGAGATCTAAACTATTATCATTTGCAGGTCATGTTGAATTGGTTCATACTATTATTTCTGCCAAGGTCAGATTTTGGATTTAAACCTTCCAAATCCCATATTGTTCCGTTGAAAAGATTAACTTTGTTTACACAAATTTTATATGGAGAGGGGACCTACAGAAAATAAGCTATGATATTTTATGCAAACCTAACTAAGAAAGGGGAGTCGGGTTAATAAATCTCAAAGACTTGAAAAGAGTTTACAATCTCAAATTGACATGGTAAATAATTAATTCAAACACTATTTAGGCCAAATGGATGAGGAATAGGTACACTAGAGATGACTTTTGGACCATGCATATTGGTAATAATGCTTCTACAGTGTGGAATGGAATCCTATCATGCAGAGACACTCTGATAAATCACATTAAAAGATGTATAACAAATGGAGTAGAAACTTGTTTATGGAAGGACCCATTGCTAAATGGACAGAACTTAATTGCTAGATTAGGATGGAACACTTTGGCCAGTGTTAGTGGCTATGATTTGAAGGTCAACAAAATTATAACTCAAAACAGATGGTGCACTGAAGATTTAAGGTGCATGTAGGGTATCAAAGCAGATCTAGATTACCGTCCTATATACGCATAAACCATGACAAAGACTTCTGGGTCTGGAAAAACACTAAGGATGGTGAGTTCTCCACTAAATTAGCCTGCGAAGTTATAAGGCAGAAGCATGAAATAAGGAATTGTGCTTCTCACATCTAGATTAAATCAAATAACCCCAAAATGGCATTCACCACCTACAATGCTATCAATTTGAGGCTTCATATAGCAGATAGACTGGCTAAATGAGGCATGCATGTTGAACTTAAGTGTAAATTATGTTATAAAGAAACTGAGAGCCATAATCATTTGTTTTTACGTGTGAATTTAGCAATAAGATTATGAATTTAATTAAACTAAAGCTTGCAAACACACAGACAATCTCAGATCTGGAGAACAAAATTGATTACCTGAACTCCCATAACCTCTCGAGTCTGAGGCAGCAAGTTCATCAAATAGCAACAACAACTGTCCTCCATCACATATGGAAGGAACATAGCTGAAAGGAGTTTTCCAACAGAAGCGAAGGAAGAATGAACAAATAATTTGCATGATATTATCGAAAATGAAGATTATTATCAAAAGAATCAAGTCGAAGATCATCCTTACCAGTGTGGAGCCGTGGAACCAGTAAATTTTGGAAGTATTGATGTTAGTTATAGGCTGTCGTAGATCTAAAAGTTGCAAAGCATTGGGGAAGAAAGTGGAAAGTGGTTTCAGATGAGAAGATGGAATGTTTTCAATTCTATTATTATCATCTTTTCCTTGCACGTGCTTGTATTATGTTATTTTAGCATTTGTGTTATAGCCTAATTGTTGTATTTCAAATTGTGTCTTAAGCCAGCCTTTTGGGCCAAGTCTAGCAATAAAATTTTCCAAGTTTCAAAACAAAGAGTGATTATGTAAAAGAGGAAAAATGAAGATAATGATATCAAATATGATACATCATGCATGCCCAAATTACATGTAACCCAAATCCAAATTTCCCATCAAAATTCTAGATAATTCTTTTCCAGACTTTTCTCACCATTTTATATATACAAAAGCTTATGTTAGAAAGAAGGAGCATCCAATAGCTAACTCCATTTATTTCAAACCTCACTAACCCTAACTCCTCTTCTATAAAAATTCAAAAATAAATCAAGTAAATTCCCTTAAATTTCCAAACTTAACTATATGCTTCTTGACACCAAACTAAACCTATATCTAGGGAGGAATTTAAGTTCTAGCAACATATTGGTGAAGTTAGCAACTACAGGAAAGTACAAGCAAAAGAGATATAGGAACTAAAGTGAATTTTTGATTCTACAACTTTGGGTGAGTTTCCTTACTCACAATTCATGTCTATTTTGGTAATGATATGCTTGAAATATATGATGTGTTTCTCTCATCATCGAAGAACCATTTACTATTAATGAAACTTTGCCTGTTATTGATGATGTTGAATTGTATATAATATTTGAATGTGTTTGGCCACGGTTGGATAAAACTATAGCTGATTAGTGATGTGTGTATCGAATAGATGAAGTGGATAGTGAAGAGGATGGTTTATATTTGTTCAAAGAATCTAAAAGGAGGCTTCAGTTGGTTGCAACATTTGAAGGGCCAATGGTCGACCGCTAACGGCCGACCAGTAGTGCACCCGATAGCACAACCCAATGTTGTGTGATTTAAAAATAATAAATAAATAATAATATATAAAATAAAAATAAATAAATAAATAGATTGAATATAAATAGGATATATATATATAATAAATAAAAACATATAGACAAATCTAAAAAAAATAATGTATACAAATTGAATTTTAAAAATTGTTATTATTTAAAAATAATGATATTGTATATGTGTGTGTATTTTGGAATTCAATATTTAAATTTTAAACAATTCAATCGAAAATAAAAGTTATAAACTTTTCACAAGAAAACTTTTCAAAATTCCCAATGACTTGATAATATAATTTTGTTTTGGACATAACATATGGTAGAAGTGATTCTTGCCTCTAAAGGTGTATCTTTGGGTTGTCATACATATCAACCTTGTCGAAAAGTTATTGAAGCTAATTCAACCCTTCGACCAGGTTGATAAATTATTGAATTGTCATACCTTTCGACTTTGTTGAAAGGTTATTAACATAACTACTTCAACCTTCCATCTAAGTCGGTGTAGAAGAAAATAACTGAACCTTTCAACCTTGTTGAAAGATTGTTTAAAAGCTTGCTCCAACCTTTCGACTAGGTTGGAATAGAAACAAATCATTAAACCTTTCGACTTTGTCGAAAGATGAGATAAGGCTTTTCCAACCTTTCGATTAGGTTGATGTAATTCTTAACCATTTGGCTCCCAGAAATCAATAATTTGTTAAATTTCTTCTCCTCTTGGAGCCGAAAGAAGTTATGGTAGATGACTATCACTTCTTCTTGGATCATGTCGAAAGTTATCGTGTGAAACGCCTATCCATTTTAGTAAGGAGATGCTTGGTCCATTTGCTAACCCTAACTGATTTCAGCCCCTTTTATGTCCATTTTCACTCTATGGAATCGATTCGAAAGGTTTGCTAATGCTTAAGGAAGTAGATTCCCTTAGAATGAAGTCCATAAAGAGTGGTTATAAGACATATATATATACACAACTCAGGACTCCATTAGGAAGTAAACCTTTTGACTAAGTCGAAATGTTTTCCACCTTTCGAAGTAGTCTCGATTTATATCTTTAACCTTTTTATTCATCTTATATAAGATCAATTTAGTTATTCCCATAACCATGCATTTAGCTTATGCAACACGTCATCATTACTCTACATTAAGTATGGATTTCAATGATGACATGCTACGATGAGAAATATCTAAGTTGATCTTATATATAGAGCACAAAATCAAAAGAGATTATGAGAAAAAGGTTGAAATCATATGCAATTGATAATTAGTCTAGCTAATGATCCTCCTTGTTGCCAATATCCATCATGATCGAGCCAACTCTATTTTATTCATATCCATAATGAGTTACAAGAAATTGAGATCTCTCTCCAATTCAATTTAGAGTTTTTACAAGTAGAATTATCTCTATGAAAGTGGAGAAAAGAAGATGGATTCAATATCCAGAATTCGACCACTAAAAGTGGACCCCTTGGGTCTTATTTATAGATACAAGCGGCCCACCATTCGACTTCATGCTTTCGACTGAGTCGAATGGTCCCCCTTTTATATGTTGTCTCAAACCTCTCGTGTTCATTGGAAGGTTATAAACCCTTCGACTGTGTCGAAAGGTTATAAATCTCCTGTGCTTCTTGGCATATCGCTTTTGTTTCCTCATTTTACCCCTTGTCGAAAGGTCTCTTCTTTATATATTGTTGTGAATCTTTCGAACTTGTCGAATGATTTGTTTTCCACATGCTGCCATGATCCCTCTAACCCCATCGAAAGGTTTGCTTTGTCATGAACCTTCCAACATTGTCAAAAGGTTTGTCTTCAGTATGATGTTCTGAATCTTTCGACATTGTCGAAAGGTTTACTTTCAATATGCCTTTATGGACCTTTCAACTTTGTCGAAAGGCTTGCCACTCTTATGCTTTCATTAACCTTTCGACTTCATCGAAAGGTTTTCCTTTTACATCTTTTGCGAACCTTTCAACCTTGTCAAAAGGTTTGTCTACCTTTAATGTTGTCAAGAGCTTGCTTTTCATTCTTTGTTGACTTTTGAGTGTTGCTTTCTTCATAGAACCTTTCGACGCTGTCGAAGGGTATCCTGGATGTGTCTTTACCAATTCGAAAGGCTTGTATGCTTTCGAAAAGGTTACTCTGGGGTGAACTTTTCGGCTTCGAAAAGTTTGATGCATAGTTGAGAGATCACCATTGATCGCTTTCGAACGGGGCTCTGAAGTCATCATTACTTTTTCATCTGTGTCAAGGTTGACTGTGGCGGAAGGTTCTGTTTGTCTTCATCTGAGTCGAAAGCTTTTGCACTGTATGAGTAATTGGACTTTCTAAACATCCTTTTTAAGTCTTTCATGATGACTTTGACCGTCTCTTTATCAAAACTCCAATTTTATTATTCTTCTTTCATACTTCTGTCTTCAAGTAGATTTTATGGTTAATATTTTGCCCCCCATTGTATGAAAGAAGCTTTTGTTCTTTAGGATAAAGTTTTTCATAGCTTTCTTACTCCTCATAATTTCGACTTTCCTGCAAAAATCAAACCTTAAAAGTACCATTTTTACTATCATTTTTACATTTATATTCAATAGTTGATCAGCATATTAATGTCCTTATCCGCCTGATAAGCATCATTTGAAATTCAAAGATACCAAGTTTTATATTTGAGATTTTTGGTTACTTGCAATAGAATCAATTACATCATATCATCCCCGAAATCTAACCCAGATTAGGGCACTAACTTATGAAGTTTAGATATTGATAATGCGATATTTAGAATTCAGATAGCAGCATTCCCAGAATAGTTTTATATATGCCATTTCTAAACCCAGATTCAGGTTTTTATGGACAATTAAAAAAGAGTTAGTAGTATGGTTCCCATATTAAATTTTGAGTCTAGATCAGGACATATCTTAGTTAATTATTTTTGGAGAAAGAATATTCAGCCCAGATTAGGGCACATACTTGCATAGGCGGAGGTCTCTTAAAATAGTGTTCCCTTGCCTACAGTAGGGCGTATTTTGAATAACCAGAAGCTCATGAACATAGTCTTTATAGCAGATGCCATGGGCCCAGATTAGGTTATTTTGACAAAGTCAGATAATAATTCTGAAACTCAAGTTCGAGTATTATGAACTGTAGTAATCAATAATTTTCTCATACCTAGATTTGGGTTTAGTAAAGATAGCGGTTGATAAAATCCCGAAACCCAGATTCAGGTATTAGATTTTGAAATTCATATACGAGAATTTCGAAGCCTAGATTCAGGCATTAATAGATGATGTTAAGAAGGTCCCGAAACCCAGATTTCAGTATTAATAGATGATGTGAAGAAAGTCCTGAAACTCAGATTCGGGTATTAATAGATGATGTCAAGAAAGTACCAAAACCCAGATTCGGGTATTAATAGATGATGTCAAGAAAGTCCCGAAACCCAGATTCGGGTATTAATAGAAAGTGGAGTTTCGTTCTACTCATCTACTTTCATCTTCTTTGACATGTATGAACCCTCCAGGTTTTGAATGTATATTGAAATAATTTGATTGGTTGCCTCTTGAGCCAGGCATCTTAGTCCGTGATTGGATGAGCCTCCTCTCGGGCTGGGACTTCTCAGTCCTTCGATGAATGTGCCTCTTCTCGGGCTTGGACGTCTTAGTCCATTATTTGTTGGGCTTCTTCTTGGGCCTGTACATCTTAGTCCATTGTTTGATGGGCCTCTCTTGGTCCTAGACATCTTAGTCCATTGTTCGATGTGCCTCTTCTTGGGCCTGGACATCTTAGTCCATTGTCCGATGCCCTTGGTTAGCTCATCTTAGAGGCTGGAACCAAGGACTTACCCGAACTCCCTCCAGGAGGCGCCGTACCCTGGCCCTTTTGCAACGCGGACACAGGCTTGTTCGGTGCTATACCCTGGCCATCTTAGGCGCGGATAGAGGCTTACTCCGTCCACCCTCCAAGAGGTGGCTTAACCTGGCCATAGCATGGCGCGGTTAAGGGCTTGTTCGGTGCTCTAACCTGGCCATCTTAGACGCGGATAGAGGCTTACTCCATCCTCCCTCCAGGAGGCGCTCTGCCCTGGCCATCTCGGCACAGACAAAGGCTTTTCTACCATCTTAGGTAGACTTCCATCTTAGGTAATATCCAAACTTAAGGAGCATTTCACTCCTAACCATGTAGATTTCCTCTTCACAGAAAGAAGTTCTTTATTAATCCATCTTTGGAAAATATAGCCTTAAATGTTCGACATTCCATGTCCTAGGCACCATATTGTCGTCTGGGCGACACAGTTTGTAAGCTCCTGGTGGGATTACTTTGCATATGATTAATGGCCCCTCCCAGTTTGGTCCTAGGGGTCCATCTGCAGGATTCTTAGTATTGGCCATTACTCTACGGAGTACTTAATTAATCCCACTCTTGAAATGACCTAGCTCTTACACTTGAGTTATAATATTTAGAGATTCTCCTTTGATATTCTACGGTTCTTACCACTGCTTCATCTCTTAGATCATGTATTAAATCTAGTGACTCTTTCTTCAATTCTTGATTCTTATCAAATTCATAAGCAATTCAGCGGTGTGAGGGTATTTCAACCTCAACTGGTAGCATCGCCTCACACCAATATGTCAAAGAATATGGAGTATGTCCCATTGTCGTTTCAGCAGATGTTCGTTAGGCCCATAACATTAATGGTAATTCTTCTACCCAATTTCCTTTTGCTTTATTTAGTCGCTTCTTCAAAATGGTTTTTATGGTCTTATTTGTAGCTTCAACTGCTTCTTTAGCTTTTGGATGTGCGACAGATGAATTTTTTTAATAATACCACTCTTGTGGTAGAATCGAGAGAACTCTTCGCTTTCAAATTGCGTCCCATTGTCAAAGATTATCTTTTGGGAAATTCCAAATCTTGTTATGATATTCTTAATGAAAAATCTCAATACTTTTCCCTAAGTGATTTTTGGAAGTGGTTCAGCTTCAACCCATTTGGTAAAATAGTCGATAGCCACTACGACGTATTTAGCTCCTCCTATTAAAATTGGCAATGGGCCGATCAAATCTATTCCCCAAACATCAAAGGACCATGGACTTGTGATTGGAATTAATTGACTTGGAGGCAACCTGGGTATCTTTGAAAACTTCTGGCATTTCTCTCATCTTTTTACATAGTCGATAGCTTGGCTTACCATGTGTGGCCAATAAAATCCTTACCTCATTACTTTCTTTGCAAGCTTCGTTCGATTTGAATGATCTCCATACAACCCCTCGTGTGCTTCAGCCATTAATCTCATCCTATCATTCATGCTTACACACTGAAGATAAGGTAGAGCATATCCCTTCTTATAAAGGATTTCATTCATCACAACAAAGGTCGGAGCTTGCTTCCTAATTTTTCTTGCTTCCCCTTTATCGGATGGTAATGTTCCTTTAATTAATTACTCAACAATGGGCGACATCCATGTGCCATCATATGTGCTATCTAAACTGGGGTAGGTCCATCCTTTCATTTGTCAGCTCATCACCACTTTCTATTTCTTCTCTCCTCTGAGATTTGGTTTAAGATCATGTCATCACAAGCAATTCTTTTCTTTGTTCGGATGTTGCTTTTTCAATGCTCGGCTTTTCCTGATATCCAATGGGAACAATTCTTATTTCTTGGGCTCCCCTTGAGCTGGCCAATTTTGCTAAAGAGTCTGCATGTGCATTCTCTGTCCTTGGTACTTGATTTATTGAAAAATCCTCAAACAGGGAAAGCATTTGCAATATCTTCTTCACATATAAAGATAACCTAGGATCCTTTGTTTGATATATCTGCTTCACTCGATGGACCATTAGCTGTGAGTCACTAAAAATCTGTATTTGGAGAATTTTCAATTCTAATGCCAAAGTTAGTCCCTCTACCATTGACTCATATTCTACCACATTGTTGGTTGTAGGAAAACCCAATTTCATGGCATAGTGCAATCGATGTCCGTCTGGGGTTATAATTACATATCCTGCTTCGGCACCTTGCTCATTTGATGCCACATCCACAAATAGTTGCCACATGGGTTTCTGGATTTTCTCTTATTTTGATTGTTCTTCTATAAAGATGGTGCATTCATTAACAAAATCTGTTGGGGATTGGCCTTTGATTGCAGCCCTTGGTTGAAACTCTATTTCATATCGGCTGAATTCATTCCCCATTTTACCAATCTCCTTGAAGTCCCGGGCTTACTGAAAACTTGCTTAAGAGGAAAATTTGTCAATACCTTAATCAAATGTGTTTGGAAATATGCTATGAGCTTTCGAGCTGTAAGAACCAAGCAATAAGCTAATTTCTCTATAATTGGGTATCGAACTTCTACATCCTTCAACCGCCTGCTTACATAATATACCAGGAGTTGTGCTCCTTTGTCCTCTCGAATGAGTACCGAACTGACCTCATGTTCTGATACTGCCATATATAGATACAAAGTTTCACCACTCTCAGGTCTTGAAAGTAACGGTGGTTTCTCCAAATGGCTTTCCAATTCCAAGAAAGCCTTTCTGTAATTTTCTCCACATTCGAAGTTCTTCTTTTTCTTAATTACATTCAAGAAAGGTATGCATTTATCGGTGGCTTTGGAGATAAAACTGCTTAGGGCAGGTACTCTTCCATTTAAGCTCATCACTTCCGTACTAGTTTTTGGTTTGGCCATATCACTTATAGCTTGAATTTGGTCAGGGCTTGCCTCTATCCCTTGTGCACTTACCAAGTAGCCTAAGAATTTTCAAAAATGGACCTCGAAAGAGCACTTTTGCAGATTTAACTTCATATGATATCTCCGCAATGTCCCGAACATTTCCTCTAGATCCTTGAGATGGTTTTCACGTTCATTAGATTTTACTAGCATGCCATCAACACAAACTTCCATGTTTCTTTCGATCTTTTCTTTGAACATTCAATTATCCAATTTCTGATAAGTAGCCCTAGCATTCTTTAGACCAAATGGCATGGCTTTGTAACAATAAATTCCCCATTCTGTTATGAAGCTAGTATGATCTTCATCTAGCTTGAACATCGGTATCTGATTGTACCTTGAATAAGCATCCATAAGAGATAACAACTTATGTCCACTTGTTGCATCTACCATCTGATCTATTTGTGGCAACGGGAAGTAGTCTTTCGGGCATGCTTGATTTAAATCTGTGTAATCAACACATGTTCTCCACTTTCCGTTAGACTTTTTCACCAGGACTGGGTTGGCTAACTATTTGGGGTAATATATTTCCCGAATTAATCCATTTTCCAGGAGCCTATCAACCTCCTCTTTCAAAGCATCCGTTCAAACCTTATCCAATTGCCTCTTTCTTTGTCTTATAGAGGTTGCTCCTGGGTTGATGTTAAGGGCATGGCACGTAATAGTCGGGTCAATTCCCACCATATCGGAATGTGACCAAGCAAACACATCTTTGTTGTCTTTGATGAACTGAAGCAGATTTTTCTTTAACTCGCCATCAAGTTCTTTTCCCACTTGGACCACTTTAGAAACATCCTCAGAATCTATGTGGGTTACCTTAAGGCCCTCTATTGGCCTATTTCTCTCTATCTCACCCCGACAATCAAACTCTATGACCATTAGTGCTTCTTTTACTGAATTAGTGTCAACCCTCTTTCTCCTGTTTCTTGCAGAAATGTACTTTTGATACATACGCTTATTAGACTTTTTATCATTAATCTTTGCTTCGCATGTTGGATGTAAAGATCATTCATCTGAAGGCTGTAAAATAGTAGAATAATCAAAATAAGTAGAATACTCCCTTTTATATTAATCGAGAGTGGAAAAGTACATTTCACATGAGCTGAATTGTTCTCCTCGCATAGTCCCCCAGCCTCGTTTTGTCAAGAACTTCACCATAAGGTATTTTGGCGAGACGAAAGCATCAATTTCATCCAGGGCTGGCCTGCCAAAGAAAGCGTTGTAGTAGGAGGGTTGGTCAATTATAACAAAGATGGTTTCAAATGTTCGACAGGTAGGAGGCACCCCCATTTGTACTAGAAGCTTTATTTGCCTTGTTTGAGTTGACCCCTTATTGTTGAACCAAAATATTGGCTCGGTGCTCAGCTCTAATTTGTGCTCTGGGATATTCATCTGATCAAAAGCATGCTTGAAAATAACATTAACTGCACTACCTGTATCAACCAAAATCTTGGAGACAATAGAAAGCCCAACTTATGTAATTATCATAAGGGGGTCGTTGTGTGGATGATGGACTCCTTTGTGTAGCTCTTCCGGGGTAACCACCAGATTTGTCATTTGAATATTGGGTCATGGACTCTTTGTTGGAGGCTCCTCTTGAACAGAACAAACTCCCTTCATGGCTTCTTTAATATATCTGCTTCGAGCACCTTTATAATTCCCTACCGGATGTGGACCGTCGTGGATTACATCAATCCTATTAATTGGCGGGCTTAAGCTGAGGGGATCTTCATCTTCCAGAACATTTACAGCATTGCCTGGATGCTTCTGGGGATCACTTTCAGTTCTTTGGGCTTTGTGCTGATCTTGGATAAATTCTTTAAGATGGCCTTCTCGGATCAGCTTTTGAATTATTCCGACCAGTACTCTGCATTCGTCTGTTTTATGGCCGTTAGCTTTATGATAAGCGCAGTAGTCCCCTCCCTTTTTTTGCTCTGGATTATTCTTAGCTTTGTAGGAGGTTAGAAAGTTGACTATTTCCTTAGCTGTAGCATATATGTAAGACAGTGGCTTGTTTAAAGCAATTGTATTAGCAACTGGTTCTTCCCATCGGGTCCTTTTGTGGCCACGATCCTAACCAAACCTTCCCCCTTCCTTCCTGAGAACTATTTTCTTCTTGGCATAATAAAGCTCATCCATTCGAATGAACTTATCCGTTAAAAGTGGATGTACTATAGATCTTTGTAGCCATTGACAAAGAGCTGCTTCCAGAAAGGGGTATTCTCGATCAAGCCAGAATGGACAGCTATGAGCTTATCATGATCATTCATATTATTAGCCTTCAAAGCTTCTGTATTGAATCTTCTCAAATATTCTCCAAAATATTCACCCTGCATTTGTTTTATGTTTGCCAAGACTGTGTAATCAATAGTAGGATCCTTGCAAGTATAGAATTAAGTTGAGAATTTATAAGAAAATTGTTTCCAGGAGTAGATGATTTTTTTCTATGTACTATCTATACCATTTGGCTGCTGCCCCTTAGAGAGTATGGGGAACAGTCGGCATCTGACTGCCCCATAAGCATTATATAATCCCATATGGTTGTCAAAAGCCATAAGATGATCATCAGGATCTGTATCCCCATGATATTTCATAGATGGGATTTTGACATATGGATGTATTGCCACTACAAGAAATTTTATTTTTTGTGGCGCTCAAAAAACGCTACAAAAACTTTTGGTGGCGTTTTGATAAACGCTGCGAGAAAACATGCGACTAAAAATCCATGATTTTTTGTTGCATTTATTTTAACGCCACTATAAATGCATTTTTGGCAGCGTTTTTCAAACGCCACCATAAATCTTTTTGTAGCGTTTAAAAACGCCACCAAAAGATTTTTTGGCGCTACTAATAGAATTTCCAACTTTACCCCTGTTTTACGGTTGCATTTACTCAACGCCACTATATATATTTCGGTAGCGTTTTTGAAACGCTGCTAAAAGTTGTTTATTATTTTACACCATTTTTTCATGCTATTATTTCATGTTAATGGTCTATTTTGGTTCTATTATATCAATCAACAATCACTCACATAATCATCATATTCAAATAAGTTAAAAAACACATTAACCATATAATCAAATAAAATATCCATAACCATTCCAATACAATAGTTTTTCGACAAAATGACCTAACTCACATACAATAACCATTTGTATACAAATTTACACATCGGGTACTAATAAATGTTATATCTAACTAGTGCTAACAAAACGTTTGATTATCCATAATTCTTTGTTGCATACACAAGTGAAAGCTAACATCATCAAGTCCAAATTTGCTCTCTTCAAAAGTCCGATGCCTACACAAGTGAAATCACAACAGATAGTCAAACAATTACGTTAACTCGTAGGACTTCAAATATGAGATCAAACATCTACAATATTATACAAGTATATGCTACTATAAATGATGTCATATAAATTATCAAAGTTATAAAAAAAATGAAATAAAGTCCTTTCTTGAGCTTAAATAGTAGGAATCAATTTTGCACACTTCCAGTAAAGTCTAGCTGTTTATTTACGATTAGATGAAACAATCATTTATTTTCAAAATGTTTTTTTCACAAGATAAGCTAAAATGATATAAAATCCAAATACATAGTGTCATTCGACATAAAACTGAAATAAATGAATGAATATTGATATGTAGATGTATAATCATCGGGATTCAAACCAATGACCTTAATGATATTTCAAATTTTCCAAATAAAAATAGAGATTGAGTTTTGTCATCATCGAATTTTCAAACTTGTGATCTCATCTGTATACAGTAAGGACAGTGTGGGAATTACATGATCAAACCAAAATTTACAAACATACTCCAAAATTAATAAAGATTGTACTGAAGCAAATGACATAAGCATGGAATACTGAGCAATCTTTCCAATACCAAGTAAGCAAAATAGTTACTAGCATATGATGTAAATATTATTTGGTATTTACCTCACACTGGTTTTAAGGAACCTGAAGCCTCCACTGATTTTACACTAATTACAAATGGCTTTGTGCACTGTCAGTCGCCACAATCACTATAAATGGAGATAACTGATAATACATGTTTAGTTTATATGGTAAATAGTGTAGGTTGAAGACCTAGTTGATGAAGATAAGTATATTTGTAGCTCCTTTCAATCGACCTAGAACTTGACAATTCTGCATTATTTTGAACAGAAAATAATTAACAATGCTGGCATGATGTAGTCACTACAGTGCGCACCTAACCAGAAATTATTAACATACTTTTCCAGCCATGACTTTTATTTTTTTCAGCCCTTTATTGACTTATATGCTACTGAAAAATTCAATGCATCTTACAACAGCATTAACTGACAAATCCGATAATCAACGAAGACAGATCAACTAAAAATGTGTTCTTGATGTGTTTCCTGGTCTAAAATTCATTTTCAAATCACTGAGGTACAAAAAATGCAAGTTATATATTCTTCAAAATTTTAATTCAATATAATACAGCAACAAACAATCAAAGAAGTATCAATATTATTTATTTATATTTTGATCCATGGGGATTTGATAGTTCAACCGAACCTGTGTGGATGAATGTTGTTTCGATAATTAAAAAATATTTGAATGATATAGCGTTATGTATACGAAAAGAAAAGAAAGACCTGAAGCTCAGTGGTAACAGGATATTCATCCATATCAACGTAATTCTTATTAATGGAAGCCATCATCAGCTTATCACACTCTGGTTCCATCCACGTAGTGACAAATGACGCCAAATTCAACCTTGGATTCCCGTCCAGCATCAGCTCATCGTTTATT
Organism: Allium fistulosum; assembly: GCA_030737815.1. Taxonomy (NCBI): domain Eukaryota; kingdom Viridiplantae; phylum Streptophyta; class Magnoliopsida; order Asparagales; family Amaryllidaceae; genus Allium; species Allium fistulosum. Next base: position 511,050,042 of record CM060907.1, on the reverse strand, counting down.
ATCTGAAAAGCAGCTTTTTTGGGTATTGAATTCTCTGGCATGCGATACCTACACAGTTTGATACGACACTTACATTCATCTAAACATAAAATGGGTATATGTTAGAGCATTTTATGTCTAGTTTGCTTACCTTGGAAGAGAGGTTCAAACGTAACGGGACCCAAATGTATAGTGGATTGATTCATCGGAGTTTGAACCTAATTTAGAATGACACTATATCTCTAGTAGTTCTCAGGCATCTCCATTTAAAGGTAAAGATGGATGATCAAACATCCCCTCAATTTCATGAACTCGAATGCTCATCATCCCAGGCCAGCCAACTTCCTCGAGTTCCATTGTCAACATTGCCGTTGATAACACCACTAGACTTGGCAGTGCACCTTCACATAACAGCAAATTCAATCAATTTTTTTTGCTATAAGACAAGCCCATCCAATAAGAAACATCAAATCGTGGAAAAAAATTTATATAAAGAAAACGGTGATAAGCTGCCAAGAATCCAAAACTAAACCTTAAAATAGGGCATCCATAAGATTCAATATCACCAGTTTAGCATTACCTATACTATAAGCTAACAAAGCTAAACTCAAATAAGTGCATTACGTTGAAATTCCAAGAACATGATAAGAACACAACTCACATCTGTTAACATTTGAGAATGAGTGGAGCAGGATATTATTTACATAGTACGATGCATATGTAGGATGCACATTAATAGAAGAATGCCAATTGAAAGGTCTATAAACAGATACAATATTATATGTTTTTTTTAATCGATGATTTCCATATAAACCAACAAGTTTAGCCAATGAAGTCAAAATATTACCTGCCCGGTGCACCACTACTGACAGAATCACAGCATCTCTTCATCCACTTCATGAGCTCTAAATTATCAAGAGGCCTTCCTTTTATAAGATTGTTCACCTTAATGTGCTAGAACAAGAAAAGGAAATTGAAATCGCATCATTTTTGATTGGTATTAGACTAAGAAAACAGTACTTTCATTTAGAAAAGTATAGAAGTGGACTAAAGTTGTAATGATGCCAACCAATGTTCTCAGGTTGACTCGCTAAAAAATGGTCTAGACAACCATGACAATGAAATCAAACTTATTCAAACATTTGTTCTAGTTTTATGTATTTTAAGAAATAAAAATATATGCAATATTATAGCAGACTGCAAATGTAGAAAGTTCTGTTGCCTCAGGCCCTCAGCTACCTAAATATGATTAATCTGATATCTTGTTCGCTTGACAAGATTACTGAAGGCAATCAATTACACAAATACAAGAATAATTCAGCTGTGGAGTACAATAGAATAACTTCAGCTTATCAATGACACAAATACACATATATCCTAATTCCTTGCATCCACATATATTGGACATTCCTATCCATTTGATTTTATCGTACATACTAACTGACCTTATTTGGTATATAGCCTAGTGTGTATAGCTCAAACCAGTGAAGATATGCCAGTGCCAATTCCACCAATCCACCACCAAAAACATAGAGACTTAGTCATCTATCAAAAAAAGTTTAAGCAACTATATTTGGAATGATTGCTAAATGGTTACATCAATCAACCAAAATTTAGTACACATGTAAAAAGATTGATGTATTAGGATCTACTGAGGTTCATATGAGCTAAATGGCATCAGAGTCCAACGTAGAATTCATTTAGCATGCAATAACTGTAGACCCAAATTTAATAATATAAATAATAATTACATACCATGGTCCTTGGAAGATATTGACTTAGCAGCCCTGATATATCATCTTTTGCAGGAAAGCTAAAGCTAACAGCAAGCAAACAATCACAGATATCTTCAATTTCTATTTGAGACCTACATTTAGATCCATCTGTTACAAACACCCACTGTTTTTTCTAAGTACCAGATGTATATACCTCCCCCACATGCACTACCACAACAGCCATATCAAATTCACTGAAATGGTAATGTGAATTAAGTGGTTAATCATTTTAAATTGTAGATATAGACTAAGTGAAGAAAAAAATTGAGACTGATGCATCGATGTATCATCTACTAATGTTACTAGTCTACATGCATATACATATATATACACATAATATGAACATCTATACTGCTAAATCACATCAACATACCTATAAAATTTTGAACCACGATTTCTAAATGAAATTTAAATTTAAGAATGCATAATTAATACTATGAACATCATCTCACAAAAAAGATGGTATTGCGTAAATCTTGTGCAAGTTCCAACCCCATGAAATGTGCAAATCTTAATTTAACACTTTGAGCTCTACTACGGAGAAATTCAGGGACTTCTGTGTAAATATACACATTGAAAAATGTGTATAGTTACCAAAAAACCCAAAATTACCCCATGGTGCAGCTATAAGTGTATGCACCATGGGTGCAGACCTCTTTTTCTCTAGTTATCCAAAAACAGAGACGGCCTTTGGTATTTTTAATACCTTTTTAACATATGCCTAGTTACCACCCGACTATCCTTAACCTCAACTAGCCTCATCTCAACGTCACTCACTGTCTTACAATATAGCACTCAAAGTGGTGGTACCGAACTATCTTTGATAGGGAAAACAACATAATCAATAACCATGTATAGGTATGAAAGAATAGCAAAATCTACAAAGGACGTGTACAAATACCACAATTATGGTACAGTCTAACCAAATAAATATCCAAATTTTAAAAAGACCCCTACCATGAAAAGATGCATCTAACATATATTTCTGAAACCGTAAAGAAAAATTACAATTGTTAGAGAGTTGTGTGTGTATATATAGAGTTTAAAAACAGAGAATAAATACCACAATTTGACTTTTGATATACGGCGAAGAACTCTCGGTTATATGGAAAAGAACCAGGTAAGATATATATAAGAGCAGCAAATTTCAAATTATTAAAAAATGCAAAGTACTCTCAATTATGCTCCCAGCTAGTTGTATGTATTCATATGCTCCCAGCCCTACTTCTAGATTTTAAGCAACTTTTTCTAACAAGTGATTGGTAACCACCCCAAAAACAAATTATTGAGCTTCATAGGATTAAAAAAATTGTTATGCTTTGCCTTTTATAAAACTCCTTAAAATAAATGTTCAGTAGAAAAAAAACATTTTTTAGGATTTGCATTGTTTTAGCAATAAATTTATCAAACCATAAACAAACTAAGTTTTCCTGTATTCATTTATCCATCCAAAAACAGAGAATGTATATTGGATGTAAACTCAGTAAACCAATTCTTAGTAAATCGAAACTGAAAGCGGTTGTAATAACAAATTCTCAGGAAACCAATTCTGATACATAAGAAAATCGATACCTAGGCTTCTTAACAACTGATCCATAAGAGATTCTATAAACCAAATTTAAATCTAGGAATGAAACTCAAAATAGTTTTTTCTACTATAAATTATTGGTTTCCTTATTAACAACAGTAAATCATCATTATAAACTAAAGTTAAAATCAATACCTAGGTTGAGTTGGTCAATCAACAAGCTCGCCAACGCTAGTGAGATGACGATTTATCCTTCCTAGTGTAATTTATCAGTACATCATAGCCAAATAGATCGTCGAAAATCAATTTAGGTTTTCCTGCTTCGTCAGTAGATCGATGGCAAAGAAGGAAGATTTAGAAGACGAAGACGAGGGATTTTGTGAGGACTTAGACGGATGATTTAGGAAACGAAAATGAGAGAGATAGGAGATAAGAAGCAGCCATGGAATTTCAGCGACGAGGAAAAAAATTCAAGCATATAAAAGAGATAAGGAGTGGCTGCGTAAAATTTTAGGAAAATTTTCATGAACTGTTGGCGGAAACCAATTTGCCGCGTTTATTTGTTCATTTTTATGAGTTAAATTAACCAACGGTTGCATAAGCCTTGAAACGCTACCAAGAAATGCAACTAAAAGCAAATTTTCTTGTAGTGTGCTGTTGTCATGATCACATTGATGAAAGGTGGCACCCTCTCATTATCATTTACATTCACATCCATAGTTCTATTCCCTTTTGAATTCATGGTGTCCTTGATTGCCTTCTCGACGGGATCTTTAAGGAAAGATTCAACATTACCATAATTTTTCTAATTCGGGTGATATTCATTAGAAGTTAAGCTGCCAGACTGCTCTAATGATTTATTAAGAATTCTCCCTTGATGATTAGCTTTTTCTTGCGGAAGTTCTTTCTTCTTTGAGGAGGTCAAGTCTATCTTATCTTTGCATTCCTTGCAATTGGTTTTCAGATTTCTTCTAGGAGAAACTACTTCCTCTCCTTGAGTTTTTCTTGGAGATTTTGACGATCTTTGGGATAAAGCCATCTTTAACAGATCTTGCATCTCTTGTAATTGCTGCTCCAAGCACTTGTTTTCTCTGTATTCTCATCATGTTGCGCTGGCGATGAAGTTTGACCTGGGATGACCCCATCTGGATTGAAAGTTGGAGCAACATTCTACTCAAGATTGGAAGTGTGCACTACTCCCTCATTGAGTCCACTTAAGCGTTCTGATCTCATTTTTCCTAGGCAAGAGAAATGAACCACAATTAGTCTATACATAGTGATCGGGTCGGAGGTTCGAGCCCTCCTTCTAGCGCCAAAAATGTTAACAAGAAAACTTGTAAACATTCCTAATGCCTTGATAATATAATTTTGTTTTGGACATAACCATAAGGTAGAAGTGATTCTCGCCTCTGAAGGTGTATCTTTGGGTTGTCATACCTTTCGACCTTGTCGAATAGTTATTAAGGCTAATTCAACCCTTCGACCAGGTTGATAAAGTATTGAATTGTCATACCTTTCGACTTTGTCAAACGGTTACTGACATAACTACGTCAGCCTACCATCTAAGTCGGTGTAGAAGGAAATAACTCAACCTTTCGACCTTGTCGAATGGTTGTTTAAAAGCTTACTCTAACCTTTCGACTAGGTTGGAATAGAAACAAATCATCAAACCTTTCGACTTTGTCGAAAGCTGAGACAAGGCTTTTCCAACCTTTCGATTAGGTTGATGTAATTCTTAACCATTTGGCTTTCAGGAATCGGTAACTTGTTAAATTTCATCTCCTCTTGGAGTCGAAAGCAGTTATGGTAGATGACTATCACTTCTTCTTGGATCATGTCGAAAGGTATTGTGTGAAAACCCTCAACATTGTAGTAAGGAAAGGCATGGTCCATTTACTAATCCTAACTGCTTTCAGCCTCTTTTATGTCCATTTTCAATCTATGGAATCGATTCGAAGGGTTTGCTAATGTTTAAGGAAGTAGATTCCCTTAGAATGAAGTCCATAAAGAGTGGTTATAAGATATATATATAACTCAGGAGTCGATTAGGAAGTAAACCTTTCGACTAAGTTGAAAGGTTTTCCACCTTTCGAAGTAGTCCCGATTTATATCTTTAACCTTTTTATTCATCTTATATAAGATCAATTTAGTTATTCCCATAACCATGCATTTAGCTTATGCAACACGTCATTATTACTCTACATTAAGTATGGATTTCAGTGATGACATGCTACGATGGGAAATATCTAAGTCGATCTTATATATAGAGTACAGATCAAAATAGATTATGAGAAAAAGGTTGAAATCATGTGCGATTGATCATTAGTCTAGCTAATGATCTAAATGATCCTCCTCGTTGCCAATATCCATCATGATCGAGACAACTCTATTTTACCATATCCATAATGAGTTACAAGAAATTGTGCTCTCTCCCCAATTCAATTTAGAGTTTTTACAAGTAGAATTATCTCTATGAAAGTGGAGAAAAGAAGATGGATTCAACATCCAGAATTCGGCCCCTAAAACTGGACCGCTTGGGTCTTATTTATAGATGCAAGCGTCCCATCTTTTGACTTCGTGCTTTCGATTGTCTCGAAAGGTCCCCCTTTTATATGATGCCTCAAACCTCTCATCTTCATCGAACGATTATAAACCCTTCGACTGTGTTGAAAGGTTATAAATCTATTGTACTTCTTGTCTTATCTCATTTATTTCCTCATTTTCCACCTTATCAAAAGGTCTCCTCTTTATATACTGTTGTGAACCTTTCGATCTTGTCGAATTTTATTTTTCCACATGCTGCCATGATCCCTCTAACCTCATCGAAAGGTTTGCTTTCTCATGAACCTTTCGACATTGTCAAAAGGTTTTTCTTCAATATGTTGTTCTGAATCTTTCGACATTGTCGAAGGGTTTACTTTCAATATGCCTTTATGAACCTTTCGACTTTGTCGAAAGGCTTGCCACTCTTATGCTTTCATTAACCTTTCGAATTCATCGAAAAGTTTGCCTTTTACTTATTTTGCGAACCTTTCTACATTGATGAAAGGTTTGTCTACACTTGAATGTTGTTGAGGGCATGCTTTTCATTCTTTGCTGACTTCTAAGTGTTTCTTTCTTCATAGAACCTTTCGACACTGCCGAAAGGTATCCTGGATGTTTCTTTACCGGTTCGAAAGGCTTACTATGTTTTTGAAAAGGTTACTTTGGGGTAAATTCTTTGGCTTCCAAAAGTTTGATGCACAGTTGAGAGATCACCATTAATCGCTTTCGAAAGGGGCTCTGAAGTCATCATTACTTTTTCATCTGTGTCAAAAGTTTGACTATGGAGGAAGGTTCTGTTTGTCTTCATCCGAGTCGAAAGCTTTTGCACTGTATGAGTAATTGGACTTTCTAAACATCCTTTTTAAGTCTTTCATGATGACTTGGACTGCCTCTTCTTCAAAACTCCAATTTTATTATTCTTCTTTCATACTTCTATCTTCAAGTAGATTTTATGGTTAACAGAAACAATGACGAAATTATAAATATTATTAGTCATTAGATATATATTTGGATATTTTATGCAACGAGGAATTTGTAATAAACATAGTTATAATACCATTTAGTATGGGACTTTCAGTAATATTACTCTGGTTATTCGTTAAACTTGTTGCATAGAAAATTGTAGTGATAAAGTGTAATTTATGAGGAGTGAATAAACTTTGAGTATCACGTGGTGGTATGGGACTCCATTATTATATTTATTAGGTTGTTCATTATAAGTAGATGACACTCAAGTGACTGGAATAATGATATTAAGTTAATTCTTATGTGAGGTGGAGCTCTTAGTGGTGAGTAAGGGTTGGTGCCTATATTTACCGATACTATGAGTCATGTATCATGATGTACTCCTATTATCAAGGTTGGCGTGGACCAGATTAGGTTTCCATTCATCCTAACAGATTGATCGTGTGGCATGCCCCAGATCTATCACACCCTTATATTTTATAACCGTGTGTTATCGCTATGTGCATTTTCTCCTAAGTTAAAAAGGCCAACAATTTGTTACCAATAGAGGAACTTGTAGTGTCATGACTATAGTTTTGCATTGACGAGCATCGGTGCACACGTATTACGATGATCGTCTGAGGTAACCAAGGCTGTAGAGTCTATGTGACTCTAGAGTAGGCTTTGTACTATTAGTCACCTGGATGGTTCTACCGGAATGACAATAGGCATACACTATTTAGGGTGCATTTGGCATACATCCTTGGTAAGGTTTGAAAATACACAAAACATCCCTCCATTTTTAATAAGTTTCTGGTCCCTGTTTTTAAATTCGCACGCGCACAAAGACCCAAATACCTTTTACGTTTTTAACATTTCAAACACGTATAACTTTCCGTAGAAACATCGGATCAGCATACCGTTTTCACAATAAATCAAAAAAATTATGATCTTTAAAATGAGAACCATTGTTGATACCATAAAAATCATTGCAGTAAAGGTGCAATTAATCCATATATTTGCAGATAATTCTGCAAATTTTAAACATCTTTGATTTTTCTTCAAATCTGCAACTATTGCATATAACCGAAGACATTTCTACAATTATATGGTATAATTGCAGACATGTCTGCAATTATTGCATATAGTTGCAGAAATGTCTGGAACTATTACATATAATTGCAGATATTTCTGCAATTATATGGTATAATTTCAGACATGTCTGCAATTATTGCATACAGTTGCAACTATTGAATATAATTGCAGACATTTTTGCAATTATATGGTATAATTGCAGACATGTCTACAATTATTACATATAGTTGCAGAAATGTCTGCAACTATTGCATATAATTGCAGACATTTCTGCAATTATATGGTATAATTGCAGACATGTCTGCAGTTATTGCATATAGTTGCAGAAATGTCTGAAAATATTGCATATATGCACAATAGCTTGTCCTGCCATTGTTTTTATATATGCACAATGCTACTCGTTAGAAAGATAATAAAATATGTGATTTAATGGTGAAAAAAGTTTGTTAATCGGTCGTTTCTACAAGAAGTTATTGCGTTTTAAATATTGATAATTAATAGGGTGCAAATTTTAATTATGGATGTAAGAATAACATCCATATATGAAGAATCAACATTGCTGCAATGGAGAAGAGGGGTATTGTAGGGAAGAAAATAGTAGTATTTGAAAATAGGGATGTAATTTATATCTTTTTTATAAGGAGGATGTTTTGTGTATTAAGTTTGATTTTAGGGATGTGTCCCTTATTTTCACCACTATTTATACCCTCACATAATTATAGATTTGCGTTAGATGACTTAGGGTAGATGACATAAGTGTTAACATATGGCTCTACTTGGGACTTTGTGTCTATTGTATAGTCATTACCTATCACCATTTACATTGAGATGTATGTCTATATATATATATATATATATATTGTAGTATATATATATATATGTATGTGTGTGTTGTGTGTGTGATTATGATGACTTAAACACGTATCTATGAATATATGATGTAAATTCACTTAAGTATAATATATATATACATACATACACATTTAAATATAATGTCATGAATATATATATGTATGTATATATATATATATATGTATATGTTTAGACACACACATTTCCATTTTCATGTTCTTATATATCAGATTTATTATCATTATTGATATTTCATTATAGATATAGTCTGACCTGTATCTTATTATAGTACTCGGTTCAGTCCAAGGTATTTCAGGTACAGTTACTCTATAGATCCTTTTGGTATTTGGACTTTGTGGAGGCTAGTAGTAACACTTTCCCATTTGTATTTTTTATGCTTGTGTATATGTTATGATGTGATGTACTGATGTATGTATAGTGTGGGTTGGAGACCATCACTTTGTAAACCCACTGAACTATGTATATTTATGTATTATATTTATTCACTACATTGTAACTCTGTGTACTCTATTATTTACTCTGTGTTATGTATTATTTTTTCTTAGAGGCAAGTGCATTTATTTCTTTGTACTGAGACCACATACAACCATGTTAATTATTACATGATTCATGATTTCTATCGGTGTTAGTCTAAGGCAATATTCACGTTTACACCCCATATAGCCCCATTCTCTGTATTATCTGATGGTATTACCTACTAATACTCTTAGATATTTTGGGTATAGAGGTAGGGTGTTTCAAGATAAGTCCCTTATCGCCCTCGGTTCAACTATCAAACTTGGGTCGTGCATATATTTTCTCAAATTTGATATATGAAAAACATTATGCACACCCGCCAAACTACTTGGTAACTCAACTTGATAGCTGACTTCATCTCCTCTACATCCTATGCCCACACCTTAACAAAAGATTTGAAGTCAAATATGATGATGGAAATCAGACACTATAAGTTTTTCCTAAGTAGGGTTCTAACCATGTTCCATAATAGGTTTTTCCACATGGCCACCTCTTCCTTCGTAGCGACAGCTACCTATGCACTCATCCAGCATCCAGCTATGTGTTTTGTTAGCTAGGCCCGCAGTTGGCTAGCCCTCTTCACCACTTTTCCAGCCTCTTTTCGAGGGTTGCCATTGCCTACTCTACCCTTTAGCTCTCTCCCAAACATCGACCGGCTCCCACGTCGACTTTAGGGCTACCTCGGTTTCCTCCTTGCTCGCCCTCTCGGCAGCCTCCTTCATCTCCTGGGACCTTTTGGCCTCTATTTTTGTTGCCTACTGAGCCAAGACCTTGGCCCTCGGGTAAATTTAAACTTCTCAACATCCCTCCAGATGCGCATACACTGGTCCTAGCCTAAAGAAGTGCAAAGGTTAAAATAACCAAGTAAAAAGCAAGTTCAGGGTCAGTAACCTACCAGCAAGGATTACCGAGTTTGAAAGTCTATCACTTCTTCTAGGGAATGCTGGTCCAAGCTAAACCGGGCACGGCGGGTGTAAGAAAGTACCTCCATTGACATAAGTTGGAAGGCAAAAGAATTTGCTCCATGTCAGTGGCATCCTTGGCAAGGTGGAGGTCCATAGTAACCTGCTCGAGATGCGTGACATCCACATCAATGTCCAGCTCCTCCATGTCGTAAAATGTCGAGGAACTTCTTTAAAGGCATGGCCACCTCAACTGCCAATGATGGGCGGGACACATCTCTCTTCCTTTTCTTGCTCCAATGGACTGCTGGAGCGGATTTATGTGGCTTTAAGACACATTGATAGCCTTTCAAATGTTTTCATACATAGGAGGTGCCTAGTGCATAACCAGAATAGCAGACACGATGGGGGCAATGACAACATGAGTCACGGCGGCCTTAACGATACCCTCATCAAAAGCATCAAAGTTCAAGCCGTTGGCTGCTTCAACAACAAAGAAGAAACAAGAGCTTGTTAAAAGGCTAAGTAAATGGAAGGAAAGTGAAAATAAACTATCATTTGTAACAGCCTGGACCATATTTCTTACAAGGGTCGGGCATGATGAGGTCGATCTGCCTACACTAGTTTGGTCCATCCATACAAGAGGCTGGCTCGTGACCCACTTTCGTATCTAAAATATACATGGTTGTATGCTAGAATTTTACCAGAGGAGGTTCCTGCGTCCCTACCGATGCTCGGCTCTTGTACCCCTCTCCCAACGCTACTTTCCTTAGAGCTTAATTCAGCCATTCCACTCCTCGCGCAATGACTCATGATAAGGGACCGGGGCACTAAATAATAATTGCCAACAAAATTTTTAAAAACAGATTTGTTAGCATAATAACACTTAATTTTTCAAGAACAACATCTTTCCACTCCTCAGGTTCCATACCCATGACAACGTCGTCATATCCTCAATTCTCACTCATGATCGGGTCATCGAGGTCTTAGAAATGGACTTTGGGATATTTCAGCTTTGTTGTGGCCGCCTTTGTTTTTGGGGCAACCCAATCCCTAGTCATCTTTTCGTCCATCTTCATCAAACTAACTTGGTAGAGGTTGGCTTAGTCACCAAAAGTCTTAAGTCCTGTGTTCGGCGGCGGCCGTCTTCAGCTGATTCAGACTTTCATTCAACGTCGTGAAACCAGCATCGACATAAGCAAGAGATTCCCATGTTAATATGCAAGTTAAATAATGGAAGGCTGAGAAAGAGATAAAGATAAAAGAAAAGATTTGAAGACCTACTAGGGGTTCAGAAATTGAGGTGCTCGAGCCCGAGATTGATCCCATAAGGAACAAAAAAGTATCTTGTCATCCAACCGGGGGCTGCTTTGCTAAAAATGCCCAAGAAAATCATAGGCTTGGTATTAGCCTAGAAGTGGTAATAAGTTCCGATTAGATATCTAGCTTCTTGATGTTATCAAGAGATCATCTCAATAAGTTTAGCATTCGACTCAGGAAGGTCGAGCGCCATGCAAGCGGCATAGACATCACATAAGAACTGTTAGTTGTTAGGAGTTAGCTAACCAGGGGCAAGCCTCCATATGTGTTTAGGGTCGGGACAAAATATGGGTGGAGGGGCAACATTAGTCCCACCTTGAGGTAGCCCTAAAAGAAGGCAAGGTTACCCAGAGGAGGGTGATCAGGACGGTCGATGATAGTGGGATATTGAACCATTCCCATGTTACATCCATATCTTGCTAAAAGCTTAGCCAATTAAATCTTCCTGCTCTCCCCTTTAGAGGCCTTAAGTCTAGTGGCAGCATCAGTAGTCGATCTAGTGATGGATGTAGATCTAAAGTGGCCATCTAAAACATAAGCAGCCTAGGTTAGTCAAAGTCCCAACTTCTTTACCTTGCAACACATCAAGGTGGAAGCTTGACGATTGTCTCCATGGCATGCTCGAGTCAGGCACCCCATGAAGGTCGGCTCACAACCCAGAACTCCTAATCTAAGTAACATGCCTTATAGCACCCTTATCTATTACTCTTACTCTATTTGATTGCTTAAAGCCCATAGTAAATGAATTAGGACTATTCCATTACCCATTACCTAAATTATTACTAATATCATTATCTAACATTTACAGACCTACTAAAATCAACCGACATCGATTGACCACCATTGACATGGCAATGATAGTCGATCTACATCCAATCATGGCCGAAAAAAGAAGATTCTAACCAAATTAAAAACCAACATTGCAAATCATCAAAGCATTTCAAAAATATTCAAAGTAGTAGTAGAAAAAAGAGAAAACATGAAAAGCTACAAAATACAAAAATTGCGAAAAGTTCGAAGCATAGCCATGGCTATGGTGCCTACGGTATTGGAGAGGAAGTAGGGGACGAAAAACTTAATTTTAATTAAAGAAGTGGCTGAAAAATCGAAGGTTTGTGGATGGTTTTAAGCTTTTTCATGGCTATGTGTTTTTTTCGGTAAAGAGAGGAAGGAGAAAGGGTATAAGCTTTCTATATACCTACCCTCTTGATCTTAGTCGTTTGATTAAAAGTGTCTTTAGATCTCTTTTGTTTAGGTGTAATCAATGCATCTGTCACTTCATCCGGTTGAAAACATAAGCCATTTTCCATGTTTGAAAAAAGAAAACCATCACAGCCAATGACACAGCACAACATGGGGCATGCACTAAATGCATAGCAAGAGCGCTAGTTGACAATATCTTTGTGACTTGACATGCTCATCCCTGCTTACAGAGACAGACGTGCAGGGTAAAATGTTGCTCAATATTCATGCAAGTAAAATTAACAAACCAAATAAAGCACAGCCCGGTCCACCCAAAACTGGCTGAGCACGTCTTAGCCTCGCCAATATATGCCAGCCTAAAAGTAGTGGCCCTAAGATAGTTCACCTACTTAGCAATACTCTATCCACAGCCAGCTAGCTTAATTCAAGACAACTCTAGTAGCTACCTCTCTAGACAAGACTAGCTCAGGCATCACAACCCACCTTCGATCACAACCAACCTTCGATCGGACCTAGATAGAAAGCCTCGTCATCTCATAGCCTACTTGAAACCTTCCTTGCAACTTAGTCCTTAACACCATCCAACTTTCCTCGGTAAACTTCAGTAGTAATCAAGCGGCCTACTCAGGGTGGTCCACACCCAATCAAGCTCTAGGCAAGCCCGTCGACACAATAAAACTCAGTGCCACTACTAGCCAGTACAACTGAAGGAAACTTCAACTGGAAACTCATTTGGCAAGACCGACCCGAGAATGACCTGTCTTTAGCCCCACTTCGTCACAGCCCGTCCCGTCATCTTGCAACCGACCTAGCATTCCCCTTGCGACTTTTTTTATTATCAAGCGCAATGTTTAGCTTTCCTCGAGTGTCGTCAATATCCGACTGACCATCCTTACTCAGGGGAAGCCACACATACGCCTTGCCATATAGGCATACAAAAACAAACGACAAATTGTATAGTAGGGTATACTAGGTACTGTAGGAAAGCGACCGAATGCATATCTACTCTTGTAGCACATCGTCGGCATTTAATGCATAATAAATGCAATTCATGCGCATGGTACGAAGTGATAACTAACATACTTCTCACCTACATGTTCTAGCCTCACTCTACAGCTGTCTTCCATCAGCCAGTGCGACCGGATCAATAGTCGAGCCTGCTTCCCACCTATTGCGTTGTGCAATCTTAGCCATCCACTATCCATTATAGCCATTAGAAATTCCCCCAGCCATGAAACATCAAAGGGGTTGGAAACTAGTTGAAAATTAGCTAAAATCATATCATTATTACACAACTAGGTCACTCCTCATAGCAAATCAAAGCCCTAAGCTCTTAATATTAGCTACATTTTAGTCTTAAGTGCTTTGTTCCTTATTACTTTCTTGTAATTTCTTATAATTGTAAGAGAGAAACATAGTAAGAGATCTTCATATCAGCCATAGACAAGCTTGTCGAACAACTCTATGTCTTTGTGTCATTTACTTTATTTTGCTCATTTTCTTCATTATTTTAAACTTAGTGGTTAGCAAGTAACCTTTGCTTTCATTCATGCATTAGTCTAATTCTGAGATTGGCCAATTTATTAATCAACATTTTGGCACTAGAAAGAGGGCCTCCCTTTAAAGCACCCACCTTTCATCATTTTTCTTCAGTATAAAAATCTGATCTGACTTGTTACGATGGAACGAGTTCTTGAGATTGAAGGTAACAACTCCAGTAAGCATGGAACCAATGGAAACATTGTCGCCAGTGTTGCTTGCCTCATTCCATGGCTTAGCAATGGTATGTTGCATATCATTTTGCAACAATTAACAAATGTGGGTACTAAGGCCTAAGAAATGCAAAGTTTGAGGACGCGGTTGGACACCAAGATATTGTAAACTATGTCTCATTAGCTCGTCTTGCAGTCGACCTGGTCAACCCACCTATTAACCAATATACCCATCCCAGTGCCTATGACCTCAAGAATGCTAGGGAGTCCAAGGATAGGGTGGTGCCTGAAACCTCCTTCATGGATGTTCATACTCATCCAAGTAGATATACTATGCATGTGCCTAGCCATGTTGTTGATATTGCTCCAGATGTGGTCTCACCTAGAGAACTAAGACACCATCGTTCCCCCTCAATGGAACAACAATTTGCTTTTGAGCTTTTGTAGATGACAACTTTTGAATGTCTTAACGATGGTGCTCCAGCCACCGACAAGGAGCATTGGGCTCCTTTGGCATACTGCAGATCTCATAGGGGTGTGGCTAGGAATAAATCAAGGGAAAAGCAAGCCGTACATTCAAGGTCGCCCTTAGTGCATAGGGAAAGGAGCTCTCCCACCCCAAGTCGTCGTCGTCATCACTATACTCCCTTCGACATCAATCTCCCATTCAACTAAGGGGCCGACTGAGTCCTCAACCCAATGTTGGCTAGACTATCCCTATGAAAACTGATGTTGGTCTACAAGAGGAAATGAACATCCTTTGCTGGAAGCTCAATATAAGGTAAGCTCGAAATACTGGGGGTGAAGCGCTTTCTGATGATGAGAATGGTGAGCCATTTTCTAAGGAAATCTTGAATACAGACACTCACCAGGTATATGTCTTGCCGCCCATTGAAAAATATAATGGGAGTGCTAACTCATCTGATCATATCATTGCATTTAACTCCATTACCCGAGTCAGACAGCTTTTCAAGCCGGCAAAATAACTACTCTTTTCATCCACTCTCGTAGGACTGGCCTTCCACTGGTTCTTACATCTACGATCGAGAAACATCAGTTCCTAGGCCCAACTATATGCATATTTTAAGTCTTGGTTTTTTACTTCCAAGATCCATATTATAATAGCTAGTGAGCTAGGCAACATTAGACAAGGGCCAACTTAAAACCTATGGTTATATGTGACCCACTTCAATAAAGAGTCTACAAGGGCTAGGGGTACCGACATGAATAGCCTGGTCATGGCTCTTTGCTCAGGGGGTCAAGTATAAGTCCTGAATGTGGAGAGAGCTTCAAAATCAGTCGGCTACATCCTTAGATGGGTTCTATTAGTTGGCGAATGACAGAATGAGAATGGGAGACAATGATCATCTTGCTAGTGACATAGAAACCTGGCTTGCCACCTAAACCAGCCCATGTAATAATAATGAACGATGAGGAAATGGTCGTCAAAATGACACCAAGAGGCGAGCTAAAGCCGGCACTTAATACATATCTAGGTATGCAACATATGCTACGTTGAATAAGGATATGGAGATAGTATATCTCACGACCTAGGACCGGGTGCAATTTCAAAGACCAAGCTCCTCTAAAGATGGAAGAAGGGAGGAGCCTCATGGTAATGGAAAATATTGCTGGTTCCTCCAGATCAACGACCCTGAGTGTTAGGTGCCCAAAGATGAAATCGATAGAGTCAACCAAATCCACCAGCATATCTCTATATTTTACTACCATGTTTTATTTTATATTTTATTTTTCCACTTCTAAAAATGATTTACCCTTTTGTATCAAAATACCACATTATATTTCCGAAATATTACTCTTTTCAAAATGTTATTTTACTCATTTCAAAACATTTCCCTTTTCAAAATATTGTTTATAATATTTCTCAAAGCACCGTTCACATTTCAAGACTTTATATTCTTTTCAAAAAATTGTATTTTTTTCAAAACATTAAGTCAAAATGCAATATCCTACTATTTAGGAACCTTTGTCGATATGTTGCCATGCGCACCAACCATAATTCTTAAAGAATGAAATGAAAAAATTAACATAAATTTCACTACTAAAACAATTTTAAGTATTCTTATATTTAATTAATTTTCTTACTTTATTATAATCATACGTTTTTACTTATTTATATACCGGTATTTATGTTAATAGCTAATAATCTACCACTAGAAACAAACAATCAAGCAATCAAACGTCTAAAAACCAACCAAACACATCCATAAACATGCATTCAATTTAATTTATATTGCTTTATATTTAATTACTTGTTTATAAAAATATTGTTTTATTTGTATAAGAAACAATTTTCTATCCATTATGGTATTGGTGATACAGCTCGCTTTTAATCATTTTGGCTCCATTTAGAATTTTGGGGGTTCACACCTTTGAGCAAATATTTCTACTCAATCCCACATTCTAGACCGACCCCAACTAATATACTGATTTATTTATTTAACTATTATCAAAACTTAACACGAGTTAGTCAAAAAAATACGCATGCTCGGTGGAAAGCAATCTACACACTTCTACTACACCACTCCGGTCATTACTAGATCCTTCTTCTTAACTCGCTTCATCACAACTTATTTATGTGATGTCGCCAAAGTATGAGATTCAAATTAGGGCCTTTTTAAGCTTCCCTAACCAAGAAACTTGGTTTTCAATTCAAAGCCACATGGAGAAATAATTCACTTTATCAATGTGACTCTACTGATCTAACAACAACCTCCACCTTTACAATTTCCATCAAACAAATTTCTCATCTCACATGAAGACAATTACATAGAAAAAGGTAGAAGTATATATAAAGTATAGTGGAAAAAGAACAAGTACATCCCTAGATAATTAACCTAGTAATCATCGTATAATCCTACCATTACTTAAGGATTTACAATAATCTACCACACACCCATGGGGACAAGGACTCTATGTCTTATCTAAGGCCAAGACTCGTGTCTCTTATATTCTGTGTTATCCTGTACCGCTCAGATACTACTGTAACACCGTATTTCTTTACATACACTACCAATGAGTATTGCTATGTAATACCTTTTGATAATATAGAAAATGAGGCGATATTGGGCTCTCACACAAGAATATTCCCTTCGGCCAACATCAGTATGTATTTCAAAATCTTATGTTACCCACTTACAGGTACTTGGCATCGGCACAAAGCAATAAACACATGTGTGTCTAGGATAGAATAATACACAATACAATACAAATAATAGAGAACACAGAGTCATTAACCAATCGATAATGTATAATAGATAATATACACATGTCTAAGTGGATAAACAAAAATACAGGTCAAATACCCACGATTTCCAAATACATACAATGTATATGTTAATTCATACATCCCAACATAAAACATCCATTTGTACATAAGATGCTACATAAATACATATACAATATCTTGTCTAACTGATAAAGTAGCCTCCAATACTAGCCAATTAACAACAAGTTGGTTCCGCTGTCCCTGAATCCTGAAATGTCTCGGACTGGTCCGAGTATTATATCAATAACAAACGGGTTAGACTATGTCTACAATGTAGATGTCAAAATATACAGACAACTAGCATAGTATAATATCACAAAGAGGTATGTGGAAAACTCAACACACACACATATATATACATACCTATATATATTGCATTATCTCATACCATTCACATGTCATCACCCGATCACTAAATAATCACATAACACGTTAAGAAGTATAATATCAAAATGGACATATTATCAACACATCCAACTATCATTAATACAGAAAATCATCAAGTACCATATGGCACGCACACGGTTATGCTCAAGATTATCTCTCAGATAATCATAAAGTAGACATACCCGGGGTTCGTCATACTCAACATGTCATCTTAGGAGTCTCGTACCACCTGGTGTTACTCGTTCTTTTACTTACTGCTCGTAGACTACACTCGCATCGCACAATTATTCTATATAATGAGTCAAAGGAGTAACTAAAAAAATTATTACCGAATATCCCATACCGCTCAATACTGCTAATCCATTTACTCAAATTCTCATGACATATAACTAAAAGTCGATCATACAACTACATTATTTATTGATTAGAAAGGGTTTTAATATAGAATATTTATTTCTAGAATCTTTAATAGAATTTCAAATTTTAATATTAAATTTAAAGAGGATTAAACAATAAAACTCTCATTCTTTCCAAAATCCTTGTATATCTCCGAAAATCAATGTTTATAATCCACTTATTCAATTATTAAGAAATCTACAATTAAAACCTTTATTCAAATTCTACTCCCTTAAATGTTATTTATATACAATTCATACTTTAAAAATTGTTCTTTAATTCTTTGAAAATAATAATAAAAAAAAGAAGTTTTATAATCCATACATCCCTTTAAACAACAAATTTATTTAATACAATATTTTTTTAAGGATGTTAAATTTAAACATCTCCCAATGGCATAATGAAATTCCAAAACCAATCTATATTTAAAACCCTCATTTAAATTCCAAGCCCTTTTCAAACTATTAAAAAAATATTTTGCCAAACTAATATTCTTCTATTTTATATAAAATCTTCCAAACATTTAACATTGAACTATATCGATTTATAAAATTTATTTGTATAACCAAATCCCTAAAATTACGCTTTCCATAATAATTTAATTCAAATTCCTTTACATATATATATATATATCCAAAGTCTTTTAAAATAATTTCCTTTTGTTTAAAAATACGTACTAAACATACTACTTCCAAAAATTCCATAATACAATATATAATAAATTTTGTTAATATTTCCATGCAATAATTAAATAACACACATCTTATCATAATTCCAAAAGTATTATTTTATAAAACTACCATTTATTTAATTCTCATAAACTCATCGCTTGAAAATGTAAATTTTAAATATCCTTTCATTAGAACACTTCAAATATTTTTATAATCATATATAGAAATATATTCAAAAGTATACTTATTTAAGTAAAACTAGAAAATCCCTACTTGGTGAATAATTCCCATTCACATAATTCTTAGAAAATATTATACTTTTATATTTTCCATCATAATAGTATTTTTCATTATTAAGTAAAATTAATTCCAAAAAATCACCATTCACATCAAAATAATTTTATCTCCTTCAAAACTTCACATTTCAATTCATATATATCATTCAATCAATTTCAAATGTTATGTCCAACTATTGCAATCATCCATTTATTTTGTGCAACGTATAATATTAGTGTGTTTAATAATCAAATAATATATCATCACAACAACCAATCATCAGGGATACGCAACTCGATTTCACCCATTTCAATCCATATCAACCAAAAATCCATTACCAAGCAACCAATAAAAATAGAAGAAATGAGCAATTAGATAATAGTTGCGAGTTATGAAAATAACTCACCAAAAGGATGTATTTCATCCTTAATAGTTTTAGCCCTTTTTCAAACCCTCTCTCTCCAATATTCGCTACTGCCTCATCCCTACCTAAGCCTAGAATTACCAAGCCTAGCCTCAACATCTCCTTGTGTCGCCTTCGCCGCATGAAGTCGTGCCTGACTGAATGCCTCACCCACCTCCGCCTTCAGCCATCACACGCAACCCCTTAGCTCTTTTATCGCTTCCCTTTTGCGCTCTACTGTAGTGCATTCAAGTCATGTGTTTTATTTTTTTCTTAGCATGTGATTCCCCCATAGTTTTAATTTTGTGCGGCAATTAGGGCTAGGGCTGGGGATGAAAATGAAGCGGGTTTGGTTTGTGTGGATAATGGGATGAAAAAATAGTCTAGAAGAGGAGAGAGGGTTAAAGAATGTACTAGAGCACTATAATTTAAAATTTAGCCCATTTCATTTCATTTAATTTAAACATGGTACTTTCCTTTCCTTTTAATTAATTCTATTATCTATCTATAAATTCACTTCCAATTTAAATTGAACTATTAAATGTTCCATAAACTATATTTGGTAACTCCCATAAAATATTTAAATTAACAAATTATTTACCTTCGTTGATATATTCATTTTACTAGTATCAAATAAAATTTATTTTCATCTATTTCAGCCATATGAATATTATTTACAATACAAAAATATTTTATATTTATTTTAAATATTTAATTCGAGTTCAATGTATTTTCTAAAAAATATTTATTAAGTGGTTCAATTTTATTAAAAGAAATTTTCTTTATTAAATAGTCTTTGACTCGATAAAACCTAGTTTTAAAAATAAAAATTATCCAAAAATTGAACTTGAATATTTTATTGTAATTAAAGTAATTTATTATGACAACGCAGAAAGTTGGGTTGTTACAATAGCCTATTTTTAAACATGCAATATCATATTTTTTGAAATGATATAGCTCGTTCTTTGATGTGGGATACCACTAAAGTTAGAAAAACGATTGCACTAAAGTTAGAACTATGATAGCTCTAAAATTAGAAGTGTGATAGCTATAGACATGCGATAGCTATAGACATGTGATAGCTTTCACCATGTGATATCCATTGAAGTGCAATAGATTTAAACAAGTGATAGCTTTGAGCATGCGATACCTTAAATCTACGATAGCTATGTATGTAATAACTTACATTATAGGCATGATAGGTATATATGTGATTGCTTTATTTTTGATGCACGATATCCTTATTTTGTATATTTGATAGCACATTGCATATTTGATAGCATATTGTGAATAAATTGAAGTTTAAATAGTTTGAAAGGGATTTGGAATTTAAGTGAGGCTTTCCTTGATATTAAAATTGAAGTTTTGGTAACTTTATGCAAGAAGTTTTTTAAGGGAAAAAAACTTTTTTTGTATATGATTTTCGAAAGTGGTAAAAGGAAAATTTTGGCCCAAATTTAATTGAGTTTATATGGAAGTACCATAAAACAGTCCCATCTTTCATTCACCAAACCAAATATCCGATAAACACATTCTTCTTCTACTATAAAAAAATCTCTCCTACTATACAATCATATTGTTTGAGAAAAAGCAATAATCAGCAGAAACAAAGCCACAAATCCCTCCTCAAACTCAAGCAATGAACCCATTATACCCTCCTACCAATTATCAACACTACAACAAAAAAGACTTTTCACAGCGTTTGAAAAACGCTGTTAAAAGTTTTCACAGCGTTTTTAAAAACGCTGTATAACGACATGCGGTCGTTGACCCTAAATTTTTAACTGCAAAATATAAACGCTGTCAAAAACCCACTTTCTACAACGTTTTTTAAACGCTGTTAATACTTTTTCTACTGCAAGGTATAAACGCTGTTAATAGTTTTCTACTGCAAGGTATAAACGATGTCGTAGGGATATGCATTTTTTTCCCAATGAATTGACAGCAATGTATAAACGCTGTCGTAGGGATATGCATTTTTTTCCAATGAATTGACAGCAATGTATAAACGCTGTCGTAGGGATATGCATTTTTTTTCCAAAGAATTGACAGCAATGTTGTGCCATTGCAATATTCACACATATCATTAATATAAACTACATTTAATTATATTTTAATCAGTTAATGTACATAACATAAACAAATCAAACTAAAAATTGTAAAATAAAAGCATAACTATTAATCACTTCCATAAAATAAGTTGAACACAATATCCATGAACAAAGTTTACATAAACCCGTAAAGAGAGATAAAATTTATAAACCAACTGCATACAAAATTAGACAAATGCACAATATCTAGAAAGCAAGTTTGCATCTAATATTATCGACAAAACGTGCATAAAAGTAGTTCAAATACAGGCTGAAAATGAAAAGTGGCAGTACGAAGATAGTTAGACATTGGTTTACTGAATTGTTGCCAACAGGGCAGTCTGAACTCGGCAAGATTCCTCCTTCCGTCTTTTTTTCTTGACTTTTTGTTGTTGAGCTATCACTAACCATGGCTTTGTCAACATCCTGTGAGTAGTAATTACAGTAAGCTTTAGACGTATAACAGAATTTATGGTTTTATAGATTAGCAGTAGTGGCAGGTATAGTTCATGTGCTTGCAATATTATTTGAAATGTCAATAGGAAGCATGTTCACATAATTCAATATTGAAATAAAAATCTCAGCTGATTCATAAATTGTTGTACCTCATTATTCAATGGTGCTCATATGGATCAACTACTCTAGTAAAACATTTGATTTTTCCAGCCCGAGCAATCTTGTACAAGCACTTTTGAATCCATTGATCTCCAAATTTCTATTGGAAAAAAAAGAAATTTTACTTTATTTAGCTCAGAATATTTATCGAGTATTTAAAATTTTAACATTTCTAGTCTTCATAATAGATGAGTTATGGAGTTGTTCATATTTTATAAATCAATTTGAAGTTTTTTTTTGTGGTTCCATCTCTGAAATCTTTATTGATGTGCATAAGAGTTATCCTATTTAACTTGGGTATTTTTGTGAAAGCGGTGGCAAAAACTATACATGTATCTGAATAAAGCTGCTACATCTTGAAATCCCTCATCATAAGATGGTCTCTATAGAAAAAAATTACCCAAATGATTTCTGATTTAGATAGAGAACTATATCAACCTATAAACCATTGCCAATACAAAAAATATCATATATTAACTGTAAAATTTCTAATGGAAATAATGAATAGCAGTATTACCTAACAACACCAAAATGAACCGAACTGTGTTCCCCATCCATGCTTACTGCGAGCCTTGGACATTCCAGGTCCTTGCGGAAGAATGTAGATCATAATACCAGGCTTAGCTCCTCTTTGAATGCTTAAAACGCTGTTAGTAACGGCTCACTCATAATGATCAGCATAACCTATTCCTTTACTCCATTTAAACGAGTTACGAGGAACCTGTGTAAATTAACATGGACACTAGTTAATCAAACAAGGATTTGTATTGCCAAGTTAGTACCAAATGAATGCGGAAGCTTGCTTTGTTATATGTTTGGGTTGCAAGTTTTGTTGAACTAATTTAACAAGGTTAAGAATGAATGTCTCTTAATACTGTGATGCAGTTCCTATATATATTTCAGATTGACAAGAGGTTCGCCAAATATATGTTGAAGACCATGAATGCCTTAACATGAACAAAGCCCAGTTGGTTCAATGTTGGATCATAAAATAAAAGTGAATTACCTTAAGCATGAAGAAGGCAGCTTGATAAATCAATAATCAAGAGTGCTGAAGTGTTTTTTTACCTAGTACATTTTCATGAAGGAAAAGGTATGATATTAATATTGCCAAATAAGACCTAATGTTCAAAGTCCATAATCAACATCCCAACTAATTAGAACACTAATTAGCGAAATTACTGTAATTCTAAACGTACGATTGTACATGATTTGCAAATGTGCACGATTACATTTCTGCTTTGAAATAAGGTCAGCGTAGGCACGATTGTACATGATTTGCAAGTGTGCACAATTACATTTCTGCTTTGAGGAGCACCGTGACTATTAAAATTTGATTGCTAAATAATTGATACGCTGACGATGCCTTGAGTTCGAATTATCTTTATTATATTCTTTATATCAATGCATACTTTTTAAAAACCGTTCATTCTATTTATATCAATGGCGGTGTTCCAATCTTCCTTTTTTAGCTTTATATGTCTGATGGGTATACCAATTAGTTAATGAGATAGTTCATAGTATGGAAATTTAAAGTATTAGCTACTTTACTATTGATGTTCAAGCTGTCGTTGACGACTAATACCCAACTTTTATGGAATTATTTTCGAGCTGTTGAGCAGATGCAACATTGGATTGAACAACAAAACATCGTACTAACCTAATAACTAGTAAGAATGCTTCTAGCTCTAAATGAAAATGATTTGTTAAACTGTCAGTTTCTAAATAGAAATATTAGATAACGTGACTTCTCTAGCCTAATAAATAAGCAAAAAACAGACTCTCGTGGGTATCTTTGAAAACAATTTCATTGATTCAATTATCAATATGTTTAGAAATATCATAGGTAGCCGTCGCATAATACTTCACAACAACTCTAACACTACCAAGAATAGGATAATTTGGGACAAAAATGTGTGAATAATTAGTAAACTCAAAGAGAATTATCAACAAATCACTACTGTTGTTATACATATGGGGACTCAAGTTAACTTACACATTTGTTCATGTAAATAACTAGGCTGCAAGACTTCTTTCATGGAACCAATTAAAAAGTAATGAAAAATCCGATCAAGACACCTGGATTGCAATGGGTGATTTCAACTTTCTGTTAAAAACAAGATAAGAAAGGTAGACTTACGCTATAAAGGATGTTTGTGATGTGCAAGTCATGCCTTTGTCATAGGATCTTAGAAGCAAAAAAGAAATTATAAAAGATTAGATACAAGGATTCTGCTTTAGAATTGTGTACATTTTGTGCTAGGTATCTAGTGAACTTCTTGCTACAATTACATAGTTCCTACAACATCAATATTACTACGTTTTGTTGTATGTTATTGCCTTATAGGTCACTACAAATATATATTGCAAAATATTTGTTTCATATGGATGCACTAGAAGCAACTTTACTATATATTCTGCTTACTAGAACTGCAACATGTAATAGCAAGAGCAATAATCAAGCTTCGGTTAAGCTATCCAAATGTCTTCAAAAAATCATAATAGCAGACCAGAGTGAACTCCAGAGCTATTCAAATTATTAGTTATAAGTAACATCCAATAATAGCTTATTTTTCACTTAGTTAAAACTGTAGATATGATAACAGACACTCATAGTTGATGAGTGTTCTAATCAATGAACTCCAATATTGGACAATATCTCTAGCGAGATTAGCAAGATGAGTGTGTTATGAGTAAACAAATTGATTACTTTAATGCATATTACCTTATAATGAAATGCTCATAAATAAAATATAATCGTATCATCCAAAACACATGTTATTGTACACATATAAATTGTGTCATTTGATGCCTAAGAAATAGCAAAATTTAGAACATGTTGCCATTTCAACTTTGGAAAACTTAAAAATTGAATATGAAAAGCCATTTATATTCTAGTCTGCATAAGACAATAAGACATTGCATTTAAACAGATCAAGATCAGCAAACATAAGAGAAGCAAAGGGTAATGTGAGAATATAACATACCTGATTTGACACTTTGATGAAGCATGTGAGTCTGGAATCATGCTTAATGTTGAGACGATGAAAATAGCTATGGCCTGATAAGTCAGCAGAGTCCAAAAAATGGCAGCTATTGTCATTGTAAACATCCAAAGCGATGTTGGTGTGAGGAGTTTGTTGAATGATCTTTTTTCATACATCAGATATAATGAGCCCACCGACTCTGATCATGCATTTCAGCATTGTCTGTATTGGGTATGTATGTAGATCAAATTGTGAGACCAATACTGTTTGTTTGTTTATACAAAATGAGAGTTGTAACAAAGACGATATTTTGTTGATAATGACTCAGATTCTCTAAAAGTCAGAAAATGTCATTAATTAATAACATGACTCGGATTCTCTGAAAGTCGGAAATGATATTTTGTTACTGATATTCATCATTTTGACAGTATCAGTTTTAGAACATGCTGATATCTTAGAACTGTACTAAAATAAGTTATATTTTTGCAGAGAGTACTGCTCAATACCAAACTTGGAAAAAATGAGGTTTAGGTCACCTCTCACAATTTTCAACCAAAGCTGTAAACAAAAGAAAAATTGAAGAAACATTATATTTTAAAAAAATCAAGCATAAAATAGGTAAAATCAGAAGTTTGTTGTCAGCAATACCTGAAGTTCCTAACTTGGCTATTGTTCTTAAGTTATTGTTCAAAGATCTGTTAGTCATAACAATACCTCAATCACTCGAAGTGGAACCTTATTCTCCTCGTCTAGGTTGATATGAACATTTAACATAAAAAAATAGCCAAGTAAGACACTATGCAAAATAAATTCAATTCCCATGCAATAACTTTGATGTACAAAACCTGAATCTAAAGCTTTTGCGTTGTCATCCCCCATAGAACATTCTTATCGGCGTGGGCAAGGATTCTAAATCACATTCATTACTTGAATGAAAAATGAGCATAAAACATTGCTACTGTGAAGGTAGTTGTGTGATCCTATGCTAAACTTACAATGAAATAAATTTTAATTTTTAGGACTAAGTTTAACAAAGTATAAACAAATTTACACTATGTAGAAAAGCATATAAATAAATAAATAGTTATAAAAATCATTCTTACAAACTACAAAAAAATTGACGCCATAGAAAACTGAATTTAATTTGCTCTGTAGCTTAGTTTTTTAAGTAAGGTTAAACTCGGGGCTATCACTGAGTTAAACTCAACGTTGAGCACTGAGTTCCACTCAATGAAACTACACAAAGTTCTGCTCGTTGCACAAGCACTGAGTGAAATAGTGAGTTTATAACTCAATGGTTGAACCGAGTTTATACTCAGCGGTTGCACTGAGTAAATACATGACTCCGACATATGGTTGTCAATCACCACTGACAAAATAAATTAGCATTGGCATAAAGTCTAATATGTTTTCATCAAATAAAAAGCATTCTTCAAATAAGCTTATATGGTTAACGAGAGCATCCAGTGTTAATGCTCATCCATGTTGAATCTAAAAAAGTATAACTTATATGTAAGCCAATTTTACTAAACATCAGCCATACATAAAAAAACTAAAAATCAACCACTTTGATTTTGTTCCATTAAAACTGCACACATAAGCAAATAGATGCATATAAGCCAGTGATTTTAGTAGAGCCCACCCCATTAAATATTTAAAATAAATAGTTGAGTGACATGAAAAACAGAACGTATGCTCGATAAAACTAACCCAAAACAATTACAAATATTCTTCTAAAGTTTCAATGGCTTTCAACTTTACTAAATAATCATATTAAAAACAATATGTTGAATCATTTTTATTGTGAGCATGTCCTTTTTTTTATTGATGGGTGGTTCTCAACAAGAGGAGAACGCTCGTGAAATATAACGATCATAATAAACAAAGTGCTATTAACATACATGGATCTTGGTGAGCGATCAATAATACTTATTCAAAGTTAAAAAACATTCAGTAAAGAGCTGATCAGTAGGTAGAATGAGATGTAAATGGTCCAAAACATGGATATATTGTATCAGTAGTAAAATCATGTTGTATTCTAAACATATGCAGGTCAAAGGTATATAAGATATGCTCAAATAAAGTACCGAATTAAACTTTTCTGAATAACTGAAACGATATGCATTCCCTGAACGAGATGCAAGCAAACCAGAAATGTTGACCGTGCAATGGGACTAAGTGAAATTGCCACCGTACTGAGCAACTAAATCATATGCCATTGAAACTGAGGTGAAGATGTGGTGTGGATCATGTTATAAACTGGACTGTTGCAATCCAGATACTACCAGACGTGAAATGACATGCTATGAACTGAAACTGGTGGTCTGTTTTTATTTGGGTTGGAATTGATTTGAGTTGAAGTGTGGTATGGAGAATATGATGCAGAGGCTAGCGTCTAATCTATCAAAATTAGTTAATGTCTGAAGTGACTGAAATATAAGTCGACGACAATGATGCTAACTGCAGCCTGACAGTGATTTAAAATCA
Source organism: Allium fistulosum (assembly GCA_030737815.1). Classification (NCBI taxonomy): domain Eukaryota; kingdom Viridiplantae; phylum Streptophyta; class Magnoliopsida; order Asparagales; family Amaryllidaceae; genus Allium; species Allium fistulosum. The sequence goes on along the minus strand of CM060907.1, from coordinate 511,022,049 downwards.
AAATTAAGTGCAGGCAGTAGAACTAAAACACATATCATGAAATATTGCAGTAGTATAATGTAGGGAAAATGCTAAAGCGATGGAGCACAGGATCACAGCAGATGTATAGGAATTCTAGCAGGAAACTAAGGATTGAACACACTGTTGACTAGCTGAAAACGAAGTGTGGAAGTGCAGCAATCATAGATCTGTATATAACTCCAAAGCATCATCATCATCATCATCCGACGAAATAAATTCGGAAAAGCAAATAATTAATTCAGTACCAAGTACGACCATAAATTCTGAATCTTGCTTCGTTGATGTTTCTGCACAGTTAGCGCAGGTCCAAGGAAGTGGGATGACACTCTCTTCCAATCATGGAAGCTCAAGTTCACATCAACTCCCACCATTAACTTTAAGCTAGAAAGAAAACTAGCACGAGTTTGTTACCAAAAATAAGGAATGGGATTATCTATGGAGAAAAATAAAACTAAAAGGAAGTAATCCAAAAATAGACAAGAGTAAGGATGGTTATTGTTCGTCTGTGTGCAAAAGAAGAATGCCCTCTGCTTTAAAATAATAGCGATACTCTCTTGGAATGTGAGAGGCCTTAATGCGGTTGCTATAAGGCTAGGTGTTAAAAATATGCCGAGTAGATATAACTCATCTATTTTATCAATGTTGGAAATAAATATATAAGTACAAAATTTACTATGATACCTGGAAGAATAAGTGGAAATGTTTCGATAACATTGTACATTATTATAAACATTTAAACATTTTAAACATAAAAGTTTTGATAACATAGCTCATTAATAATTTATAATGGTTTCAAATAAATATATTTAATATATTATAGGTGAACTAAATGTATCATGACAATATACTTATTCTTGCAACTTTGAATACCAGAAATCAAAGTGGAAACAGATTGTAAATTTTAAAATAAAAACACCTACTGATACACTGCTTACAAAATCACTGGACTTGAATAAGCTTCAACTCAAACACATACAAAGTTCAATACGAAAAGCATCGAACAGTAGCAAGGTATCAATAATGTTTTGTTTAAATTGTCAAAATAAAATACAGGTTAGCCATAATAGTGCAATACATCATATTATACAAAGTTTGTTCAATGAGCAACGACAATTGTCTATAGCTATAGAAAATATCAACAATGTTCATTGCTGCTCAGTTGCATTCAAATATATTGTTAGCCATATATAAGTTTTGAGACAGACTGTGAAAAAAAGATGATCATTTAACAAATTACCATTCAAAACAAGAGCATCTGCAAAATTAGCTTTTTTTACATGATCTGTTTTTCCTAAGTGAAATAAACTTGTTGGGAATTTAATTAAAGGGTATAGGTTCTTATCAAAACAATCAAATGGATTTGATTATTTAGTGCATGTTACAGCTCTATTTGAGTTGCTAAAATGGGTACCGTTCCATTTGAGTTGGTAATATGAATTAGATGCAGGCGGTTTAGAGAACGAAAATGCTAAAACGATTTGAGTTGCTAAAATTTCTAAGCCATATTTTCAAATTTATTGCAGAAGTTTTACTGATTCAATCCTCTCTCTTTTTTAGAACCAGTTATACGTACAGATAACACTAATAAATGAGTGCTTTGTTGTACCTTTCTATTGAAGCTTTCTTAATGCCTCTCTGGTGTATTATTTTAGCTTCCATTCGAACAAATAGGTAAATAAATATAAATTATCCAACCATTCTAAACTCTGCAGCTAGTTACAAAAACTAAGCTACCAGATATAATGGTGTTGATTTAGTTAAAAAAAGAACATATTTTTCTAGATAATTGTGATCTTCTTTTCAACTAAATTACATAGAGAATCAAATTAATTTCTAGCACCCAAAACTGCTAAACTGAAAGCCATTGCTTCCAGTAGTGCCATGAGCTATGGTTTTCTACACCAATACTTGCATGTAAGCCAATATATCTTGTCTCTTCAAAATTCATAAACCATGTGTATTGAAACAGTAATAAATTAGAATTCCAAAGTATTCTATAAATACAAATAATACCATTTAATTACAGGTAGCGTAAACTTTAAACTCAATTAGAACAAAAATTAGGCTAAACACGATCAGGAAAGCAAGATTTTGATACTTTGCAATGTTTCAAAGTTAAGTGAAAACTAGGGTTAAGAAATAAATGCTCACCAGTTCCGCCAAGTTTAGGGTAATGAAATTCGAAATCGATGCGGATAAAAGCGCCAACGACAAAGATGTTTAATCAAAATTGTTGCGGAGGATGAAGGAAAATACGATCTGGTGCTAGGCAAATTGAAATCGAAATGGACGGAAGGGAAAATGAAAATTGATGGTGAGGGAAATGAATTATTAAGAGACGAGGGAAATAGAATTTTTTTTGTAAGTAAACGTGAGTTCGCGGCAAACAAAATTAAACCTAGCGGGACTAGTTTTTTCAGCGTTTATCACTAGATATAACCGTCTTAAAAATATCTACTACAGCATTCAACGCTTGAACGCTGATAGCAAATGCAGTGAAAACATACTTTTGTTGTAGTGCAACTTGTTTATCCTTATAATCAACATAAAATTCTTCTACGACAACATGTATATGGTTTTATATCACACCAAAACATCCACTACACTCAACCTTACCCTTCCTAAGTTCCACCTAGCATCGCATACCAACAACAATTATACTACTATTCTATCGCACCTTAACCTTAATACCTGTTAACAAGATTTCTTGTCAATACCCCGAAGTTATTCTAAGAAGGATGGATTGACTTGTTTGAATGAAAGACATGATACCATTAAGAATTGCCTTTAAATTTAGCTTCACTTATTGTTGATTTTTGGGTCAGACTTTTCGACATCGTCGAAAGGTTTAGCCTTTGAATTAGATAACCTTTCATTTTAGTTGAACTTGTATGAGGTCTACTACCAAAGTTTTCTTTTCGGCTAGGTCGAAATTCCCTAAGTTAGTCCTTTAAAGGTTGATTTTAATCTTGTCGAAAGGTTAAGGTGATAGCTTTCCTAGGGTAGAACCCAGAAGTCAAGCACTTTAGTGGATATTTGGTAGATTTCGACTTTGTCAAAAGGTTAGATCACTTATATGAGGTAGGTTTCAGCTTTGTCGAAAGGTATGGGAATGACCTCCTTTGGCTTAAACTTAACGAGTCTGGATATTTATATTTATGGAGCAAATTCTGACCTTATCGAAAGGTTAGACCACTTGGATTATAGCTCCGAAAGGTTACTTGTATTATTATAGCATAAGAACTGTCGACCTTGTCGAAAGGTTTAGTCCACTGGGTTAATCTCTTCGGAAGGTTGTAGTGGATGTTTGGATCGGATGTGTTGTCAAACTTGTCGAAAGGTTCAGATTGTAGATTTAATGGCTTCGAAAGGTTGCAGTAGTTATTTGTATCATAAGAGTTGTCAAACTTGTCGGCAAGAACATTTCGATGAGATTGAACCTGGAAATTAGGAGTTAATCGGACAAAAGTTTAAGAAAACAGTAAAGTAATCAACAAAGCTTGGGACTTCCCTCTTTATTCAAGAAAAAGCTGCATTTTATTAAATTCCCCAAATCAACACCCAATTAGGGTTATAATGTTTTTATTAAGAAGATAAAAGATTAGAATGGAAGAAATCGGATCGCCGAAACATGACCCTTTGGGTCTTATTTATTGATGCAGGGGGCCCTCCTTTCGACTCCATTCTCTCGATAGGGTCGGTAGGTCTCCCTTTTATATGTAGCTGTGATCCTTTTGACTTTGTCGTAAGGTTTTCCCTTCATATGCCATTTTGGACCTTTTGAGATTGTCGAAAGGTCTGATTTTCTTTATCCCTTTATGAACCTTTCGACTTTGTCGAAGGGTTTGCCTTTTATATACTATTGTGAACCCTTCGACCTTGTCGGAAGGTTGCTCTTTACTTGATTGTTGTGAAACCTTCGACGTTGTCGGAAGGGTGCTCTTCACTCGAATGTTGTGAACCCTTTGACCTTGTCGGAAGGTTGCTTTTCACTTGATTGTTGTTGAGACTATGCTTCCCTTCAATTTTGTCAGAAGGTTGTCTTTCATTCTTTGCTGACTTATGAGTGTCGCTTTCTTCATAAAACCTTTCGACATTGTCAAAAGTATCCTGGATGGGCTTTAACCGGTTCGAAAGGCTTGCTATGCTTTCGAAAAGGTCACCATGGAGTGGCTCACACTTGCTTTGACTTCTTCATCCTCCTCGAACGGTAGGAAGTACTTGGATACTGAGAGATGGAACCTTTTGACTCCTTCGAAAGGTTTTGGGCTGTTAAACTCTGATGACTGCATCCCTTCGACTCCTTCGAAAGGTTTGGGCCGTGCTTCTTTTCCTTTGTCTTTGTTGAAAGACCTTTCGACTTAGTCAAAAGGTAGATTTTTGGTGTAACAATAACCCTAAACCACCACTTATAAACTTAGTGTGTAGGAAGAGTATTCATCATTCATGTCATTAATGATGCAAGGTGATCAAAAATAACAACATCTAAACGAGAGCCTTATAAGCGAGACATTATGTGGAATATAGCAAGATAATTCTCCCATAATGCCCCTACGCCAATGTTGGTGTCAAAGATGGTAGTAGTTCTAGAGAACAAGAAGATGCAGATATAAAAGGGGAAGATAACTATGAAGAAGTCAACGAAAAGAATGTGTAAGAAACGCAAGTTGATCAAAGCCCATAGCTCAAAAGGAAGAAAAAGAAGTGGAGATCTTCGAGTGGAATTATCAATGAACTTCCAAGAAGAGAAATGCAAGAAACTTCAACATGAATTTGAGAAATCGAAGACATTGAAGCTGGTGAAGAAGAAGTGGAATCGAACAAGGCAAAAAAGAGGCAAGTAAAATTTACTCCAAAACAGTATGTATCACTTTCTAAATCTTGGATTAGAATTTCAAACGATACTGTTATAGAAAATAACATGGAAGGCGAGAAGTTTGACAAAAGGTAGTCAACTACTATAATACCCTAGAATCAATAAAGAGGACTTGGGCCTCATTGAGAGGAGGATATCGAGTAATAAACTCTACATACCAATTTTTTTTCGCAACACTAACTAGAGAAAAAGATTGACAAAGAAGCAATGCCACCCTTCCCATGTTGTAACTTTGCTTATCATTTCAATCTTATTTTTTTTGATTTTGTAGTTTGTTCATATATCTTGGTTTTTTATTAGATAGAAGAAGCTCATAAGTCCTACTAAGCTTTGTATGGCCATCCATTTAAGTTTCAAGAGTGCTTTGATCTGCTTGCGACTCTTCCAAAGTGGAAGCACCAAACATCTCCATTCATAAGTAGCATTACAAGGCAAGAAGAATGAACTACTCTGATTCTATTCCAAATAATGAGCCAAGTTCCCAAGAAAAATCACCACTATTTGGAAACGCAGATGGTTGTCTACTCTGAAAAAACAAGTCTATTCAATTAGTGCAATGAAATGCAGATTCCATAAGACTTTTAAAGGCCCAAGAGAAAAGTGTTTTTGAAACCAAGGAAAGTAGGAAGAATTTTTTGGATATTCGACTATTATCAAGGAATGAATTTCAGCAAATACTTGTGCAAGACTGTGAGTTAGAGCAAGTAGCTAAAGTAGAAAAAGGAAGTTAGGTATATGAGAAGAAAAGGAATAAAATTATCACTTGCAGTTTTAGTAAGATTTCTCCTCTGCAACAAGAAATGCTTGTAACTACTTGCACCTTAATAGGCCCGAATTTCGACTAAATCAAAACCAAAGTCCATTAAGGTATGGACTATTAGTGTTGGTAACCTATAATAACATAAGTATATCAGAGAGCTATCTACATAAACTCACAACAGAATAGAAAAATGTAATAGAACATATATACTGACTAAGGCAACTACCTTGGAATTAATATCACTCCTTGGATATCTAGTTGCCTTGTTAGTGCCAAGCATGAATGAGAAGACTTCTCCATCAACATTTCCTGTCTTGCACCAGAATCAAGTCTCTTTAAATCTATCATGTATGTTGTAATAAGGAGGGGGTCGGAACAATGTTCCGTTGGCTAATAAATTACTTACTATATCCATAACACTAATTTATGTCGATTGGTTTTTATTTAAGTGTTATGTCTAATATTCACGGTTTATCCGTTTAATTCCATATACACGTACGATATATCCAACCTTCTCCGAGGTATAACTATGTATAAGTGCGCATATATATAGTTATATATATAAACATTACAATATCCAAAAAGAAAACCTCAGCCACTTGTACTTCTTAAATAGGGAAGAGGAAGACCCAACGGCCATTGAAAACTCCAACCCCGTAGCGAGCCCTCCATAACGTAATCACTAGTCAATCGACCCTTTAGCTATAGAGGCCGATAAATCTTAGATACTGTTTTATAATCTAAATTATTGTATTACTAATGCATCTCAAAGTCTTATCTAAGGGGTATTACCCCACCTTCGACAAACAAATAACTAATAAAACTTCGAGCTCTTTGTGTATCCGACGAATTCTGCACTAGTAGGAAGTGAAATATGTCAGGCTATAATCCAAGTCTTTGCTAAAGACCGCTCGAGGCTGTTGGATTCAAAACCTATATGTCATCCCTACTACTAAATATCAGTTTACCAACAATACTAACATAGCCCTTCGACACCCCATAGCCGAAATCCCGTTCAAACTTTTCAAATATAAGCGAAGGAAAATGCCCATCCTAGTTACTAAATACCTCTTGTTAGAAATGAAGCAGGCCCCATCTTCCTACCAAGTAACGTCATAGGTTATTTAAGACTTCTTATATGGAGAGGAGGCAGACCCAGTGGCCATTTAATACATTCCACCCCGAAGTAAACCCCTTGGCATCCCTAAAGGTACCAAATCATTTAATACTTCTAATATGAGGCGAACCCTTGGTATATTTTCTCAAAACTATACACAATCATATACCCCTTCCTCATAGGTCCTATAGTTAAAGATGTCCCATATCAGTAGTACATATACAAAATTGCTGGTAGCCTCTAGGTGAAAGTCAGACTTTTATTGTATAACTTTACTGACCTCGCATCCCAACGCATACTAAACCAAACCATTTGTCCTAAACCTAAATATTGGGCTAGGCCCACTAATTTGTGCTTGTCCTTGATGTATTATTGAGACAATATAATTTTCTACTATGAAAATTATATTGCCTCGTAAGCTTATTTACTAGTACCCCACTAATTATTCGCTACAAACCCATTTCTATCTTATATGCTTATCATGTACATTCTTTGTTTCCCTCTTATGTGCCATAAATGTTAATTGTCTGTAATAAATGTTAATTATTATTCAAATTGGACAATCACTATTGACATTTAATTATCCATTTCAAATTCAATTTATTATGCCTATTTCGTTTTCCCATAAATGTAATATTAAGCTTTGCAATCAATCACATCAATGCATTTATGTCTCCATTAATTTTCGTAACTCCAAATCAACTGCACATTTATTGTCCTACTAATTTTGCAATCATTGTTCATAATTTTTTAGGCTACCGCCTCTTTTCCATCATGATCTCCAGATCCTATGGTTTACTGCGCTATTAATATCTGTTCTCCTAATTATAACTAATACGAGTACTATCGTATATTTATTTATTACGTTGCATTCGTTATGCTATGTGCATTTATAATTTTAATTAGTAGGTGCAGTTATATCACTACAAGTAAACCCCCATGTTTATTGCAAATTAGAGCAGCGTATGGTTTTGCTGTTATTCCCTACTTAGGTAGACAGTAGACTTAATTAATTTCTCTGCGCTATCAAACACGGTACCAAAATTAAAGCAGCAAACAATTCATTCCCTCCATCCGTGCTAATCCTCCCAAAAATAAAGTAGGAGTATCCCAAAACAAAAACCAGTTGTTCTTCTTCTTCTCTAATCGTTCGTGCTAATCGTTCTTCTCTAATAGTCGTTTTCTCTCGATCCCCTTGTAACACCGTGTCACGTTGTCTATCGTCAAAGTTCTTAGCAAATTTTCTCCCGACCCGCTTGGCAACTCCTTATCATTTCGACTGTCATCAAAAGTTTATAGTAGGTAATCCCTCTATTTACTGTTAGATTCCATTCTAGAAAAAGTGTTATCTCAATTTCATTTGAATCCATTATTATTGCCGCATTTACGTTAAAATTGATTCAAATTAGGTTTATCTCTATACTAGAACACTTACACTTAGGGTTTTATACTGGTTAAAATTTTGGTTTTATGTTCGGTTCAATCCTCTATGTCAGATTCCAAAATACTGTTAGCATTTTGTATTGTAATGGTTATCATATTATATGTTATTTGTATATTTAACAAATTTTTCCTTACGTCCACTAAAATTAATATGCATATCAGAACTTTTATTAGCATTGCTTTATTATTATTATAGTTTTAGTAGAAAAAGAATCATTCAAATCAGTTATATGTTATTCGTTTGTTGAGAGTAAAAGATATATGACCAGTGTTTGTGCCAAAATTGGTCACAAACCTCGAATGTTGTGAAAGCACCAGTGTATGAATATAAATCAACAATATTCACACACAAATCTTAAATCTAAGCAAACAGAGTATCACAATTCAGAAATAATGAACATAAACACGAGATTTATAGTGGTTCGGCGATCTTGCCTATGTCCACTCTGAAGTTGATGATTTTATTGATGTTCACTTGATGATTACAATTTCTTTTGATGTAGTACAACTGATTATCTGATTACAATCTGAATCTAAGGAAGCAGTGGTGATTCTAAGTAAATCTGGCAGAGTGTGGGTGCTCTTTAGCTCCTAGAATTATCTGACCCTTTTTCTGAATGACCAGGGGCTCTATTTATAGGTGTAGGAGGCTGATATTTCGCCTAAGTTGAAGGAAGACCAGTTCTGGCACGTGAGGGGGCCCACATGGCCGAAATCTGGAGATCCGGGCCCACTTTGGGATCGATTCGACCCTTGGTTCGAATCGATCAAGAAATTGTCCGATCGAGCTGAAATTTGGTGTGGACATTCTTCAACATGTGCTCTAGCTTCTGTGAAAATTTCATAGCATTTGGACTTATAGATCTCAAGTTATGATCGATTCAAGGTTGCATTTCTGGTTGACTAGCTTGGTTCGAATCGATAGGGTCGATTCGATGGCTTCGTGCGTGGCATTGGTGACGTGGTGCGCTTTCTTCGTATCGATCCTAATTTCACTCCGAGTTGACTGGGTCGAATCCATGGTTCTAGCCGCCTTGACTTAGTGGATTCGAGATGTTGGATTCGAAGGTGCTCTTCCTTCGAATCGATGAAACTGGTGCTCGTTCGAATCGATCTAGATGTGCTACTGTGGATCGATTCGAAGTTGGCTCATCATGGGGATTCGAAGGCAACGGAGTCGAAGCACCCTTAATTGTATGGATTCGAAGGTCTTCTACCTTGCTGGATTCGAACTGAAGGCACGCTTGATGGAGTCGAAGCTAAAGTACTTCTCATGGATTCGAAGTAGTGAGGGTCTGATGGATTCGAACATACCTATGCTGATCGATACGAAGGAAATATCATTGATGGATTCGAACAAGATGGTTGTGGGGCTAACTTGATGGATTCGAACATGCTGAGGCGATGCCATTTCAATGGATACGAACTTCATCGATTCGAACAGTGGCTCTCCTATGGATTCGAACATTGCATCTTTCCTTATTTGCATCGATCATATCTCATTCATACGAACCCCGATTGGCTCGAAATTTGGAATGCTGGTTCCCATGACTTTGCTTGATGTGTCTTATCAATTGTGGCCTGATCCGGGCTTGGACAAAATTCATTGATATCCATTGATATTCAGTCAACTTTTCGGTGTCACGGCCTTGCCAAAAGGCGGGATAACATTTGCCCCCCAAAACATGTCTTGCGGTAGGAAGGCGTGTTTTGTAATACCATAAGCTGGATGTTCATATCCTGTTGATGACCTGCAAAGAAATTGATAGTTTTTCCTGACCACGAATGAAGATCGTTCGCGACCGTATGTCATTTGAGGTAATATGGGACCGTTCGAGGTCAAGTGCCGTTCGCGACAAATAAAGAAATAGGACCGTTCGTGGTCGGATGCCGTACGAGGCAGATTGTGACCGTTCGAGGTTGGTTGTCGTTCGGGGCGAATGGTGACCGTTCGAGGTCGGGTGCCGTTCGAGGCGAATCGTGACCGTTCGAGGTCGGGTGTCGCTCTAGACGGATTGTGACTGTTCGAAGTCGGATGTCATTCTAGACGGATTGTGACTGTTCGAAGTCGGATGTCGTTCTAGACGGATTGTGATCGTTCGCGATCGAGTATCGTACGAGGGAAAATTTGATCGTTCGCGATCGAGTGTTATATTAAATAAAGTGTGACCGTTCGCGGTCGGGTGCCGTTCGAGGCTAATTATGACCGTTCGCGGTCGGGTGACGTGGAAAGAGGAACGTGACCGTTCGCGATCGTGTGTCGTACGAGGCAAAAATGTGATCGTTCGCGATCGAATGTCATATTAGGTGAATTGTGACCGTTCGAGGTCGGGTACCGTTCGAGGCGAATGTGACCGTTCGCGGTCGGGTGCCGTTCGTGGCGATTTGTGACCGTTCGTGGTCGGGTGCCGTTCGAGGCGAGTTGTGACCGTTCGCGGTCGGGTGCCGTTCGAGGCGAGTTTATGTGTGTCCTGAGGGGACTTAGCATCATCAATACCAGATTTCACGTTCGGGTGAGTTTCTGGATTGTTTGTTGCGACGGTTTATCACCAACTTAGAGCATGCCTAGGGACCGTTCGTGATCTCGTACATGTGTAAGTGGCTTAGCCGTTATGGAATCACAAGTAGCATTTTTTATTGAAAATAAGTTTTTAGCAGAAATGTTAAACAAAATTAAGTTCAAATGTTCAAATCAAGACGAAACAAAAGCAAAGCAAGGATGTCAAAGTGTAAATTCCCACAACGATAGGGTTAGTAGTCATTCAGCGCATGCTTATGGACCGTTCATGATCTCGCACATGTGCAAATGATTTACCCGTGTTGGTGAGAGGTTTACGACTTGTTCATCGTTATTTTAATTAATTGATAATCATACGGTGTCCTGGCTCGGGGTTACCCCTAGCTGATGTAGATGGTGGTCGCTCTGCCTCCATCGCTGGAGCTCGCCTCCTCACATACTGCAGTAGCATACCGTTCCTGATGTGGCCTTCCACCTCATGCTTCAGATGTCTACAGTCGTTAGTGTTATGACCATTCAGTTCGTGGAATAAGAAATATCTATCTGATTTCCTTTCGTCGACAGTGGGGTCCCTTCGTATTGGCCTAAGGTAGGGGACTTGCTCTCGGGTATCTTGGTAGATTCGCTCCAAACTCTCATTCAACTCTGAGTAGGTAGTGAATCGTGGCTCTCTCCGCAGTCGCTTTGGCCCGTCACCACTATCCTCAGCCTTTCGTTTTCCTTTATCCTGGTCTGGAGCCTTTTCAAAAGGTTTTTTGTCTTTAAGTGCATAAACTTCTATTCCCTCTCCTTCTTCTCTTTCAGCATTAGCGTCTTCCAATCGTAAAAACTTTTCTGCCTCGTGATAGAATTCTCCTAGATCCATAGGTGGATCCTTAGTTAATGAATTTTTGAATTCTGTGCCATCAGCTATTCCGGACACAGCTGCCATCATAACCATGGATGGATCTGGCCGATACACCGATGCTGCTGCCGCATTGAACCGCGTCAGGAAATTCCTCAAAGACTCCCCAGCTTTCTGCTTTAGCGTTGCCAAACTCATCACATTCTTGGGTCTTGAAATATGAACCCTGAATTGCCTCATAAATTTCTCAATCAAATCGGTCCATGTCCCAATGGAGCCGCTCTCTAACTGTCTGAACCATAAAGCTGCTATGTCTGTCAAATACAATGGGAAGCACCGGGCCATGACATCCTGTGATGCCCCCAGCACTTCCATGTGCCTTATGTACCTCGTTAGATGGACCGCAGGGTCCGTCCTCCCATCATACCTTTCTACTGTTGGCAGTTTGAATTCTGGTGGGTTCCTAGCCAGCCTAATCGCAGGAGAAAAGGGACTCCTGTTCACGTCTTCAAGATCTCTGTTTACTAATCCGCCTCTCATGGCTCGCCTGACCATCTCTGCCAATCTATCATTGTCTCCAAGCTGTAGTCCTTGTTCGCTACCTTCGATCTGCCCCCCGAGTCCGTGTGAGCTTTCGGGTGTCTGCCCCTCTGCCTGAGCGTTCATCCCTCTATTGCCGCCAGGTTGCTCGGATGTCCTTGTCTCTCTTCCCAGGTTCGGATAAACATGTCCTAAGTGTATGCCCCCCAGCTCCGGCGCTGCGCCAGATGGTCCTGCTCCGTTCTGGATTCTGGTCATTCCTTGATTTTGCGCTCCAAGTTGTCCAATTTGTTGAAGCAAATTCTGGATCATCTCCTCATGTCTCTTCATCATTGTCTCCATCTCATCCCTGGTGATGAAGATCGATGCTTGGTTTGCTCCTGAGGAAGCCTCTTGACTCCCTTCGTGCTGACTTTGTTCTGGCCTTGGCCTTCTGCTCGATTGTCTCGTCATAGCTTTTCAAATCTGAACTTTTAAACCTTCGAATTCAACTTCCAAGCGGTAGAATCCCTGAGTTCGGTTCTCAGTGAAAGCACCAGAGTGTTTGTGCCAAAATTGGTCACAAACCCCGAATGTTGTGAAAGCACCAGTGTATGAATATAAATCAACAATATTCACACACAAATCTTAAATCTAAGCAAACAGAGTATCACAATTCAGAAATAATGAACATAAACACGAGATTTATAGTGGTTCGGCGATCTTGCCTACGTCCACTCTGAAGTTGATGATTTTATTGATGTTTACTTGATGATTACAATTTCTTTTGATGTAGTACAACTGATTATCTGATTACAATCTGAATCTAAGGAAGCAGTGGTGATTCTAAGTAAATCTGGCAGAGTGTGGGTGCTCTTTAGCTCCTAGAATTATCCGACCTCTTTTCTGAATGACCAGGGGCTCTATTTATAGGTGTAGGAGGCTGATATTTCGCCTAAGTTGAAGGAAGACCAGTTCTGGCACGTGAGGGGGCCCACATGGCCGAAATCTGGAGATCCGGGCCCACTTTGGGATCGATTCGACCCTTGGTTCGAATCGATCAAGAAATTGTCCGATCGAGCTGAAATTTGGTGTGGACATTCTTCAACATGTGCTCTAGCTTCTGTGAAAATTTCATAGCATTTGGACTTATAGATCTCAAGTTATGATCGATTCAAGGTTGCATTTCTGGTTGACTAGCTTGGTTCGAATCGATCCCTTCGAATCGATAGGGTCGATTCGATGGCTTCGCGCGTGGCATTGGTGACGTGGCGCGCTTTCTTCGTATCGATCCTAATTTCACTCCGAGTTGACTGGGTCGAATCCATGGTTCTAGCCGCCTTGACTTAGTGGATTCGAGATGTTGGATTCGAAGGTGCTCTTCCTTCGAATCGATGAAACTGGTGCTCGTTCGAATCGATCTAGATGTGCTACTGTGGATCGATTCGAAGTTGGCTCATCATGGGGATTCGAAGGCAACGGAGTCGAAGCACCCTTAATTGTATGGATTCGAAGGTCTTCTACCTTGCTGGATTCGAACTGAAGGCACGCTTGATGGAGTCGAAGCTAAAGTACTTCTCATGGATTCGAAGTAGTGAGGGTCTGATGGATTCGAACATACCTATGCTGATCGATACGAAGGAAATATCATTGATGGATTCGAACAAGATGGTTGTGGGGCTAACTTGATGGATTCGAACATGCTGAGGCGATGCCATTTCGATGGATACGAACTTCATCGATTCGAACAGTGGCTCTCCTATGGATTCGAACATTGCATCTTCCCTTATTTGCATCGATCATATCTCATTCATACGAACCCCGATTGGCTCGAAATTTGGAATGCTGGTTCCCGTGACTTTGCTTGATGTGTCTTATCAATTGCGGCCCGATCCGGGCTCGGACAAAATTCATTGATATCCACTGATATTCAGTCAACTTTTCGGTGTCACGGCCTTGCCAAAAGGCGGGATAACAACCAAGAAATGGATTGTTTTCCATTATATGTTAAATATTGCGACACCAACACTTTGATGTGAACTGGTTTTGATCCAATTACGTTACATCATCCTTTTTTTATCATCATATGTTTGTGTTGTTGGTTGAATTAGTGATCTTATTTGTTTATTCACATGTTTTATGTTGTTGGTTGAATTAGTGAAGATTTTCTAAGCTGGTTTTTGGCCTTATGATATTCAACATTGAACTTGCTGCTTTATGATATTCAACATTGAGCTTTGCCATAAATTTACATAAGTAACGTAGATTTGATTAAACATTTCATGTGTGATGTAAAGCTGTAATACATCTGCCTTTATTGCTATATACATTATTACTGTATAAACTAGCAAATACGAACAACTTGGAATTAGAAATGAAGTCTTTAAATTGAGTATTAGATGTATGTTCTTTCTTGTCACTAGATGATAATTTTAAAGCCAATGGGTATCAAACCAGAAAACACAATGATGACTTAAACTACTGAAATGACAATGCTAAAGGAGACAAGTGTATGATACACCTACACTTTTTGACAAATACATAATGCTTTACTTTTATGTTTAAATGACAATGTTAAATGTTACCTCAGTATTGTTATGTATGTTTGTCACAATGTACGTTTGATTTTTGTAGAAATCTCTGATTTTCTTTAGTGTGTTTCTAACCTATGAATCAATTTTTTTTCACATTTGTTTAGGTTGGAAATTGTAAGGTATTGCAGTTGGAACTTGTGTCATGCTTATTATACTTGTGAGCGGGTAAGCATTAGTACGCACATTTATACTAGTATCATTTTAGTGTATTACATAACTAAAGGACGACAATGCATATTTGGAACTTATAAGTCAAAGCAACTTATAAGATATTACCTATTGTTATTAGTATGTTTGTCGATAATTTTGACCCTGGATAAGGCCCAAGATAGTTAATCACAGAACCATTCTAGAAATAACTTTATGTTTACACTCTACATTGGCTTCCATATTATGAAACTAGCATTAACGTTGAAATTGGATTGTAAATATAGACCATTAACTGGAACATTGACGTACCATGTTCCATCCCTAGAGCCAACAGTTGCAGTAGGCAAGTACATGCAAATATGGATATATCTAGCACCAACTGTAGGGGCTATATCTGGACTGCTATTTGCACTTTTGTGAAGCTCAAAGATGAAGTTGGCACTGTCACATCTCGTCAGGTCAGAAGCTTCTGTCATGGATGACATTAACTAAGTTATATATAAATTTAATTAATTTAAATAACATAACTAAGTTATATAGAAATTAACTAGGTTTTATAAAAATAAACCAAGTTAACTAGGTTTGGCAAATATATATAAAAATTAACTAATTTTTATAAAATCTAAGTTCCATAATTTTTTTTAAGAAATTCACTTATGTTTTGAAAAAATTAAATAAGTTTGAAAAATTATCTAGTTCTATAAAAACAAGCTAAATTTATAAAAATTAACTAAATTTTTAAATGTTAATTAAGTTTTTTAAATGTTAACCACACTGTATATGCCTCATCACAAAACTTCCTTTTAGATATGTTGCATATGTACTACCGAAAAATCAGAGCAGTGACTCACCATTATATATGACCTTTAGATTGAAACATTGGTTTATATGCACTTTGGCTTGTTGAATTTCACCAATTAGTCCTGCTTTTTATGTTAGATTTACTTTAAAAAAAGTAAAAATTTATATGTGAACCTCTGTTTATATTTTGAACAAAAGCAGATGACATCAATCTGTTTATTACTTTAGAGCTAATCAGCATCAAAACTGATTTACATGAGGTTTTGAGTAAGATAATGTTAAATATTTAGGCATTACAACCATTTAGTTATAAATGAGGATGGATTTCCACAAATTCTGAAAAGTTTTAAATGTCTTGCATCGGTTGTGAATAAATATAGTAAAAATGCTAAAAGGGTTCTGCTTTTGTTCTGAACAAAAAAAGATTTTTTTATTATGAAAGAGTGGTCCTGAGCACTCATAAATTATTATATTGTAAACAAAAATCATACGAATGTCCAGTAGGTACTCTTCAATGATCTACAAATGAATAAGACTAGAGCACAGCAATAATATATACATGTGGAATATCATAAAATGGAGAATTAATTAAATGTGATTTGATTGAAAATAATATACATAAGAGCATTATATAAGTTAATAAAATTATATAATGTGCTTACACACACACGTGCTATTAATACATGCAAATCTTATAGACATGAAAATCAGCACTTCAATATTAGATAGGTAGAAAAATCATATTTGAAGGACCATCTCTATAGATTTACTGAAGTATGCACTTATTAATCATTTAGAAAAATCACAAGCTTGCTTTATTGGGAATTGAAGATAAGAAATAAGCGAACGATGCTATCTGGCTATATCAAATACACTGAGATTACATCCAACGGTTCAGGGCTTACAAGCTTTATCATAGTGGTCTGGGCCTCACACTAAAGCCCAATTGAATTTATTTATATACCATGCTATTGTACAGAAAGTTAAACTGTGTATTGTATCAATTATCAAAAGAATTCTGTATCAAATATTTCTCAATAAAATTTCATTTCTTTCTTCTTCGAAATTCTCATATCATATTGCAGAAATCTTAACATGGTATCGGAGCCTCAAAGCTTAACAACTAAATCATAGGATCTAATTTACTCATCAGAAAGGATTCATCATCTGAGTATTCTCCACTCATCAGAAGACAGAGTCTCATCATCTGAGTGGGCAGACTTGACTGAGAAAATCAAGTGTCGCGCCTGAGTTCAAAGAACTAGGCTGCATCAGGCCTTCTCATCAAATCTTGAAGAAATCAATCAAAGAAAACTCAAAAC
This sequence comes from Allium fistulosum, assembly GCA_030737815.1. NCBI lineage: Eukaryota > Viridiplantae > Streptophyta > Magnoliopsida > Asparagales > Amaryllidaceae > Allium > Allium fistulosum. The sequence goes on along the minus strand of CM060907.1, from coordinate 511,005,084 downwards.
AGATAAAAGAAATCAAGAATCATCTCAAAACTAAAGAAAGTGCCCATCATCAAGACTTATCAGAGTATTAGACAAAAGAAGGTTCTCATCATCTAAATCTTGCAGTAGCATCAAACCTGGTTGTGAGCAATTCTTGTTCTCTAATTCTTGATCTTTATCTTTGATTGATTTTCTTTGCTTATCTCTTATCTTTTGACTGTCTGAGTATAACCTGAATTCATCATGACTGATGATTCAACCTCTGCCACATCTGTCAATATGACTGATAATCATCAACCTCATACTACAGTTGAAAAACTCGTTAACGCTGTAGTTAGTCCTCAAACCAATCTTGTAACTGCACACTTGAGCGAAGATAATTATCTTCTCTGGAAACTGCAGATTGAAACTGCAATCCAAGGATATGGACTTGAAGGTCACATTCTTGGAACCATTGCAATTCCTCCCAAATATAAAACTGTTGAAGAAAACAAAACTGTTATTAATGAGGAGTATACAAAATATCATAGACAAGACAGACTTATCTGTTCTTGGCTATTGTCATCAATAAACACAAAATTATTGTCTCATGTCATTGGATGCAAGACAGCAAATGATATATGGTCAACAATAGAAAAGGTGTTCAACACACAGTCTGCAGCCAAAGTGATGTATCACAAGAGACAACTACACAGCATGAAAAAAGATGGCAATACTATGAGAGAATATCTCTTTAAGGTAAAAGCCACTTGTGATCTTTTGGAGGCTGCTAATCATAAGGTGTCAGATTCAGAACAAATTTTAACCATTCTAAATGGATTAAGCGACGATTATGAGTCAGTAGTTGCTGTTATTGCATCTCAAAAGGAGTTACCATCTGTTGATGATGTTTACTCCATATTACTGGCCCATGAAGCTAGAATAGATAACAAGAAATCACAAGACTCTGAATTCTCCATCAACTACACTACTAACTCTAAGAACAAAGGTCAAGGCAATAACAGGTCAGATCAGAATATACAAAGGGGAGGAAATTCCAATAGATCCAGAGGAAGAGGCAGATGGAATAACAGTAATAACAGACGCAAATGCCAGATTTGCGAAAAAGTGGATCATACAGCAGTCAAATGTTATTTCAGATATTCAAATCAGACCAGTGGTCAAAGAAATAACAACCCAAGTGCTAACATGGCTCAAGCTAACTCAGAAACCCAGACAAGTGGTGAAAAGAATCACAACTCTAATGATACAGCAAGGCCAGAAAGCACTCAAGATGACTGCTGGTACCCAGACTCTAGTGCAACAAATCATATTACAAATAATCTTGATAATTTGAATCTCGGCAACAGGGAGTATAGAGGTAAACAGTCAATTTGCATGGGAAATGGTAAGTGTATCAATATTACTCATATTGGTAATGCTTATATTAAAGGCAAGAAACAACTGTTTTTACATAACTTATTAAGAGTACCCAGAATAAAGAAAAATCTCATTAGTGTATCCCAATTTGCCAATGACAATAAAGTCTATTTTGAATTCTACCCTACATACTGTTTAGTTAGAGACATACTGACAAAAGACATTTTGTTGCAGGGTGATGCTGAAAAAGGACTTTATAAATTCAAATCTGTCAATAACAATGTGTCCTCAGTCAATCAGAAGTACTATAACATGTGTGTGGAGCAAGACTCCAAAAGTGTATTTGATACATGGCATTACAAACTTGGTCATCCAAGTGTGAAAGTTGTAAAGCAGGTTCTTAATGAAAATAGAATATCTTTTGATAATGTCTCATTACCCTATGTCTGCACATACTGCCAAATGGGCAAAAGTCATAAATTGGCATTTAATGAGTCTTTAACAGTTTATTCAAAGCCTTTAGACTTGGTTGCTATAGACTTATGGGGACCAGCACCCATATGTTCAGACTTTAAATATAGGTACTATGTTTCCTTTGTTGACGCACACACTAGACACACATGGATTTATTTTTTAAAATCCAAGACTGAAACCTATAATGCTGTCATAAATTTCATAGTCATGGCTGAAAAGAAAACTAGCAATCAAGTTAAAGTAATACAATCAGATGGGGGAACTGAATTTAAGACTCTAAGTGATTATTTTAGAAAGAAGGGAATAGTGCACAGAATTACTTGTCCATACACTTCAGAACAGAATGGGTTAGTTGAAAGGAAACATAGACACATAGTTGAAACTGGGCTTAGTCTATTAGCTCATGCATCACTGCCATTAAAGTTTTGGCCAGAGGCCTTTAATACTGCTGTATACCTCATTAATAGATTACCAACAAAGGTAATAGGTGGGATAAGTCCAGTAGAGAAGTTATATGGGATTAAACCTGACTATCATAGTTTGAAAACTTTTGGATGCTTATGCTTTCCTTACTTAAGACCCTACAACGCTAACAAACTTAACTTCAGATCTAAATCTTGTACTTTTCTTGGATATACTACTAATCAGAAGGGTTACAAGTGCTTGGATGAAAATGGAAGAGTTTTTATTAGTAGACATGTTGTATTTAATGAAAATTCTTTTCCTTACAATAATTCAGAGATAAAAACAACCAATAAAGTGTACAATCCAAAAGTCTCAATACCTGACTTACCAATTTATTCTGAATATGAGTCTCAGAGTGAAGAGGTGAGGTCTACTAGTGATCACCACACTCAACCCACTGTATCTAATCAACATAACTCTGAGTGGACAGGTGATCCTAGTCATGCCATTCACTCTCCTGTACAAGTAGAAAGTGAAAGGAATCAGACAGAAGAAGATGCACATCAGAATAATACAAGAGACATATCAAGCCAAGCAAATGAGGAAAGCTCAGCTCATACTGAAACTCATACAAAGCCCAGTCACCCTATGATTACCAGGGCTAAAAGTGGCATCTTCAAGCCCAAGATATACAATACAAGCATAATCTTGCATGAGCCAGAAACATATGAACAAGCTGCAAAAGATAAGAACTGGACAGCAGCTATGGATGAAGAATACAAAGCACTTACAAACAACAATACATGGAATCTTGTATATCCCCCAGACAACAAAAACATAGTTGGGTGCAAGTGGACATACAAGTTAAAGAAAAATCCTGATGGCACAATTAGTAGATACAAGGCAAGACTCGTCGCAAAAGGATATACTCAGCAATATGGGTTTGATTTTAAGGAGTCTTTCTCTCCAGTAATCAAACCAGCTACTATAAGGCTTATTCTCACCATTGCTCTACACAAAGGGTGGCACATAAGACAATTAGATGTCAATAATGTATTTTTAAATGGCATCTTACAGGAAGATGTATATATGCAACAGCCACGAGGATATATTAAGCAGGCAAACTATGTGTGCAAACTAAATAAAGCCATATATGGACTCAAACAATCTCCAAGGGTCTTGTTTGATAGACTAAAAGGATTTTTATCAGATATGAAGTATCAGTCTATCAAATCAGACAACTCTCTATTTGTAAAGATTAATGACTCAGTAACTGTTTACATACTAATATATGTTGATGACTTAATCATTACAGGAAACAGCAATGAAGAAATCAACAATGTCATCAAATGCCTGAACAAGGAATTCTCAATTAAAGATCTGGGGAACATCAACTACTTCTTGGGTATAGAAGTATTGAGAAAAGGAAGTTCTGAACTAATATTATGTAAGAAAAAATATATTCAGGAACTACTCATTAAAACAAAAATGGATGGTGCAAACCCACAGCCAACTCCTATGGTCAGCAATCATCAACTATCTAAAAACAGGGGAGAAGCCATACATAATATCAAACAATATAGAAGTGTTGTAGGAGCATTACAGTATGCTACTATAACACGGCCAGACATTGCTTACAGTGTTAACAAGGTGTCTCAATTTATGCAGGAACCACTGGATGAACACTGGAAAGCAGTCAAGAGAATACTCAGATATCTCAAAGGAACTCTAAACTATGGACTGCTATTCAAAACATGCAACAACTTAAACATAACTGGATATTCAGATGCAGACTGGGCAACAGATCCAGATGACAGAAGATCTGTCAGTGGATACTGTACATATGTCGGAAACAACCTAATATCGTGGTGCTCAAAGAAACAAACTACAACATCCAGATCTAGCACGGAGGCAGAGTACAGAAGCATAGCTAATGCCACAGCAGAGATCATGTGGTTACAATCTATACTAAAAGAACTGAAAATAGAGAATACAACAAAATGCTATGGTGTGATAATCAGAGTGCGGTATTCATGACTGCCAACCCAGTGTTACACTCGAGAACCAAACATATCGAAATTGATATGTTTTTCGTTCGCGAGCAAGTTCAAAAAGAGAATTTGCAAATCAATCACGTACCTGCCACTTACCAGAGGGCAGACACGCTCACTAAAGCCCTAAGCACAAAGAACTTCACAAAGTTCAGATCTGACCTTCGAGTTGAAAGTATCGAAGACCAAACTGCCAACAAAGAGCCGGACTCAAAATCTCAGCACCAAAAGTCAAATCGAGAAAGACAAAGTGTCGAAGAGAGCTGCAATAAGGATATCTCAACATCTTTTTGCTCTCCAGTTGAACGTTGGCTTAAATCTCAACAAATCGCCATCAAAGCCTAACCCTAGCTACTCGGGTTTGATGGGGGCAATTGAAGATAAGAAATAAGCGAACGATGCTATCTGGCTATATCAAATACACTGAGATTACATCCAACGGTTCAGGGCTTACAAGCTTTATCATAGTGGTCTGGGCCTCACACTAAAGCCCAATTGAATTTATTTATATACCATGCTATTGTACAGAAAGTTAAACTGTGTATTGTATCAATTATCAAAAGAATTCTGTATCAAATATTTCTCAATAAAATTTCATTTCTTTCTTCTTCGAAATTCTCATATCATATTGTAGAAATCTTAACATTGGGTATCAAATGCAGGTGAAGGTGAGTTTGAAGTAGCAGTGATGTAGATTCTAGCCAAGATTCAGAAAAGTATTCCGTCACCTTCATTACCTTATCTATCTCATTCACTTAAACTCTCTTTTTGATGTTTGCTACATTTTTTTTGAAATACCACACTTAATCATTGACATGTATACCATCATTCTACTATTATTATTATTTTCAAGTCAGTTTTTTACATTAAAAATATAAAAATTTGAATTGCAAGGATCCTCATCGATGCTTGAAATATATATATATATATATATTGGGTTTAACTTGATTTTTTTTAATCATTTGTTAAGCCTTACTTATTAGAGATCATTTGTTTCTGATTTTAAACCTTGATAGTATACTACTACTAAGGTAATGCACTAGCAAATTCAGTAACTATTATTTGGAAAGTATAAGCGTATTCACATAAATTTGGGATGGTTATTTCTACGTTTCTTATCAAATCCAGTTTCTAATGATAGAAATCCGAAAGGACGCTTCAATCACATTTTTCATTGTTTATTTCCATAAAGTAATATGGTGTAACTAAACATATTTACCTCAAAAAAATTTCGCATCACTAATTTAGACTTATCTAGCTTATAAGCATGAATAAACGTTGATCGGTTTTTTTTCCTTTTATTATTATTGACAACACCATACTTTTGGACTCGTTAATTGCTTATTTTGATTTACATTATATTTTCTGTTCTATTCTTTAAATTGTGCTACTAAGGAAAAATTAGTTTTTTATTTTTATTTTAGTATTTCATCCCCTTTAGGTTTCATGCAAATATCTACTAAAGCATTACAACCTGTAAATGGATGCTTAGAAGTAGTTACAAAAACAAATCGAGGTAAGTGTTATCGTAAGTATTTGCTCGAGCTTTATTTGTACGGTCACAAAGGTGCAAGACTATTAAATATAGTAATCTATAAGGACATGAGTAGTTTCTTCGCCATATGAATATCTATTGATAAGCTCTAAACTATCTTTCTCCGTTAATAATTTTTAAACTTTTATTTAGTTGTTTGTCAAACCAATGCATATAGTTATTTCTCCTCTATAGTTATTTACCAAGTCTATTAGCATGGAAACCCCATTGGTAGTTGAATTGTGAATTACTAAATGTTTTTCTCTTAGTATTGCATGTTTATGTATGCTCCATTGCTCATATTATGCATAAGCGCTTTGCCTCCAAAGTCATAGGCATACAATACAATCAAGAATTTCAATAAACATTCAACCATAATTGTTTTTGTACTTGGAACATGCGCATTTTACTTATATTTATGTCAATCTATATGGACATGCATTCCCTTAGTTTTTTATCCAACTTATTATTTGGTAAATTTTTGTTATTTGCACTAATACATATCATTTGAAATGTTCAAATTCATCATTAATGGGACCGCCACAACACATCATATTCAACCTAACAAGCTTTTTAAATCATTTAATCATTGTAACTAAAATAATTATGTCTCCCCATTGTACATTACAGTCGCATTTTTCCTACTATCGGTCTTCCACCTTCGACTATCACTAAAAATATGGTATATGTGTTGTTAGCTATCTATATGTATCAAATGCACGATGCACTCCTTAAGTATTATATTCTTATTTATAGATAACTTTGTAATTTATGGATTTGCTATATGAAGGAACATGTTCATGATTCAACAAATCTCAATGTCGGTTTGCTGTTACAAATAAATATAACTACAAAAAAGGTATGCAACTACTGAATCTCTTTTTCCTTTAAGAATAAAGTATATATCAAAAGATACAATTTCAGTATATTGAGATATTGTTCTTTCTGTCGGCTTCTTATAATTGCAATGAAAACAATATCCAAATTGTTTACGAAGGTTTCAAGTGAATCTATTTAGGAAAACTACTGCTGCAAATTTGTGAAATTAATTAACAAATACTCAGGTTGAATTTGGTTCTGTTCTTCATCAATTTTTGACCATTATACTGCAAAGTGCTATATTAAATCCTTTTGTTGAAATAATCTTATTGTAGTAGTTGTATATTTCTTGACTGCATTTTAAATGAAGTTTCATTTTAGATTTTATTGATTTTATTTCAAGTCATATTGTAAATATTTCTTGATTATTTATGTTTGTTTATTAACAATTAACAATCAATTAATATTGCAAAAGATGTAATCAATGCGGACTACGGTTGTAACCGCCTCTTCATCTCTATTTATGTCTCTCCGCACACTTATCTCTAATGTGTATCTTCCCCTATTCTACTTCCTCTCTTTTAAGTCGTCTTCAATCCCCTAATAATTTTTCTACACCGTTTTCCTTTTGCCCTAACTTGCCTGCATTGATCTTTCCTTCTCCAAGCCTCACGTTCAGTCGTCTACATCCTCGAAGCTTCCCAGATCATGATTCTAGCTTCCTTTTGCATCGTTGACCTTTCACATTACTTTCCTCATGTTCCAAACATCCATAATGAACTAGAATGCTCTAGGAAATCATTGCTCGTTCGACTAGGCTCCTCCATGCAAGCTTTCCAGTTCCTGGACTATTTGAGGTTGCGTGGTTTGTTATTGTGAATGGGTAAGGATCTGTTTTTGGGAATTTGGTTATTGTTGTTGTTTTGTTTTGTGTTCATTTCTTTTAGAAGTAACATTGCCTAGCGATGTTTTGTCTTTTCCTGTGTGCTTTTGTTGGCCTTGTCAGTTTGGCGGCAAATGTGCGTTTTTCCCTACTTGTCTAAAGCATGTATCTCTTTCCTCCCTTTAGTACAACCACACAAGGATTGCTAGATGCATCAAGTGTGTCTTTCATTGTTGTTGAGTGTTGTGCTAAATTGAATATGGTGGAGGATGGTGGTACGTTAGGGTATGTTGTGCACATTTCATCTTTTGGTTACAGCTTGTATATCCTCTTAGAAATTTTTATTTATTTTGGAACATGATAGGAATGCGAGCTTATGTTAGCTTTTGTCCTTGGTTAAAGGAAAATGTTGCTTTAGAAGCTGTTAGCCTGCTATTGTTGTTAATGTCTGTTAACCAACTACACATACTTTGATTTTAGTTTAATTTATTGTTGAATATACTGGCATGATCTTGGGCTTCTAATTTGGTTGTCTGCTCATATAATTACATTCTTATACTTGATTATTTTGAACTGGTGATGCCAAACTCCCAACTAGTAGGTTTTGCCTATTTACGGTTCATAAATTTTGCTCCAAGCTGCTTTAAAATTTTGCAAAAAAGTTACAGCGGGCAAGTTTGTGAGGAGAGACCTTAAAGAGCACTCTAAAGTACATGTTTATCCTCTTTTATTAAAGTTATATCAGGCATTTTTCAGTCATTTGTTCTTGACTGCATTTCATGTTACTACCGCTCGCATCAACTGTGTTCCAAACCATGTTTACCATATCTCTGATTTATTTTGCTAATTTTTTAACTTTTACTTTATAGGTAGATAGATATCTTTTGATATAAAAAAGTGGCGCAACAAGTTATGAATTCAAAGTTATTTTTGCTACTAGAACTACATTTTGGTTTGGACGTTTGTACGTATTACTACTTTTGGTCACTAGCTGCTACTTGATCTATATTATTTATTAAATATTGTGGACGTATTATATATTATTTGATGTAAGGATATTGTGTATTCTGATTATGCAATGTTATATGTTGATTATGAGATTTGCAATTAATATAAAATGTCAATTATGAAATGTGATATTAATATAATATGTTAGTTTTGAGATGTGCATGTTGGTACAGAGATTAGGATTGATGTGTGGAGAAATGGAACATGTGCAATGGGAAACATAGAATTCTAAATGATGGCATTTTTGAAGTGTTGTGTAATCTATCAATGGTGTTTTAAAAATGCTATGGTAACTTTCAATAGCATTTATAAATGACAGAAAATGACTTTTAACAGTAAAAAATGCAATAAAAAACACTTATAGCAGCAAATAAATGCTGTCAATAATTATCATAGCAACGACCAAAATGCTATAAAAAGAATTCGTAGAAAAAGCTTTGCGTTGTATACGTTTAATACAATACAGAGTTAACGCTTTAAAAACTTATCTAAGCAAGAGATAACCGCTATAAAATAAATTTGATAGCATAAATAAAATGTTAGAAAAGTTTTAGATCAGCAAAATAATTGCTATAAAATGTATTGATAACATCGACATAATGCTATTAAAAATGCTTTTTACAGCGTTTGAACTGTTGCTCTGGTATGTTCCTGACCTATAATGGCATGTCGTTACACAACATAGTTAAAACGCTGTTAAAACCTTTTATAGCATTTTTAAACATTGAATGTCCAGTTTGTTGTAGTGTATGTATAAACATACATTCATACATACATACATACATACATATATATATATATATATTCCTATTTCTAAATCATTAATTCCTACACTTAGGAATTTCAGAATATACACTTATATGTACATTTTATAAAGAACATTTATTTCCATATTTCAATATATTAGAGCTATTTTTTCTAAAAGGATTATCATTATAACTTTCCATAAATTATCTAAAAGTGAGACTTTTGCCACATTTGAAATTACAAGGAATTATCTATGTTCTTTGTTTTGAAATAGATAGTACAAACTAGGGAGAAGAACATTTGTACTTTACACATCTCTTTCAATTTGATATTTTCCTTATTATTCCAAACATCACACTTTTTATACATAGTTGTTGTTACTACTAAAATTCCTTTCAACCTAGTCGAAACCCGTTTACACAAGAAGACAAAGAAGAACAAGAGGAAAAGGCTCCAACTAGACCTTTCGAAGGAGTCGAAGGGGTGCTATAGCCAAAGTCCAAAAGCTTCAGAACCATTCGAAGGGGTCAAAAGAATGCTACGGTCAAGGTCTAGAAGATTCTCAACCATTCGAAGGGGTCGAAAGCGTCCTTCCACTTCAGTGACCACCTTACGAAGCAAATGATTCCATATGCATGAAGACCTTTCGAATGAGTCAAAGCAACTACTTTCGAAAACAAAGGAGGACAACTCTTCATATATGCGCCAAACCTTTCAAAACTAAAGTATTCTCCTTCACTCAAACCACTTGGAAGCATGAACTGGCCTGAACAACCCTTTCGAAAGCTAAACTAAGCCTTTCAAACCGGTCGAAGCCATTGTTATCCAGGGAGGTTCCGCATCAAGTCACAGGCAAGAGTGCAGAAGCAACTCACAACATCAAAACCATCAGCATTTCAACACCTTCAAACCACTGAATAAAGCCTATTGACAGAGTCGAAAGCTCTTACAAAGCAACATAGAGAAGAAAAGCGCAACTGTTCCTTTCGAAAAAGGTAGAAGCATAGTAGAGTCAATACGGAAGCCACCTTTCGACCGGGTCGAAAGCATTAGGATCGAAAGGTGCTGACCCGAACCTATAAATAAGACGCAAGGGGTCTGGTTTTGGGGATCCGAACTCAGTCATTCTAAAATTGTACTTTCTTAATTCTAAAAGCTGTAAAACCCTAATTTGTAAATTGAATTAGGGAAATTGAGCAATAAAATCTTCTTTGAGTTGAGAAAGGGAAGTTTACAATCTTTATAATTACTTAATTGTTTCACAAGCCTTTATCAGGTCTAATCTTCTGTTACATGTATCGACCATATCGAAAGGTCACTTCCGACTAGGTCGAAGCCCTTACATTCTCAAGTAATACTGGCTACAAACTTTAGGCCACCTTTCTTAAGGCTTATACTTTCGACAAGGTTGAAACCTTATACCAATCCACTTTGACCTTAGATTCCCTATCCAAACTCAAGACACTTAAGGGTGCTGCTTTCGACATGATCGAAACCTTAATCCCGAATCCCTGATCCAAGTATTAACCAATAATCAACATAGCTTTCAACAGGGTCGAAACCCACCAAATCAATTCTTAATCTCGAATCCTTAGAGTTATCTTTTTGTGTTCTGTAACCGATTCGAAAAGAAGGCTTTCGAAGGGACATCCATATCATCTCAGCAAGCTCGAAAGGCTATTAAGTAAAGAAACTAGTCATTTCGACTGGATCGAAAGGTTGATCTGAACAAGTTCTCACTAAAACAACTTATTCGTAAGGGAAATCAAAGAGGACATACACATTTTACTCTTCTTTGTTTACCTAAGAGAAACAAAATGGGATTAACGTTGACCTTTTACTCTACTTCGGGGTGTTGAAAAGATTTTTTGTTAACATTTTGGCGCTAAATGGAGGGCTCGAACCTCCGACTTGGTTGAACACCCAACACCACTTGCCTCTAACCCAGCTTAACTCAATCTCAAGCTTAGCTACTTTGGTCTAACATCATCATGGCTAGAAAAATCAAAAGATCCAAACAAGGATCTTCCAAACCACATGAGATAGTATTCTCCCCAAGAACCATCAAGGGTTCCAACCAATAAGAAGAGGAAAGGCTATGATTAGAAGCACTGAGAATTATAAACAAGAAAAAAGCGAAATCATATGATCTAGAGAAATGGAGCTTAAACACATTTCGTATTGGCGCCACCCCTATTTTTGCCTTAGGAAAAAGGAAAAATGGAGGTGACAATTTGTTCTATCAAATGAGGAGAATTATTCAACATTATTCCAATGGCACAATCTTTGAAGAGGAGATAATGGTTGACTACAATGCCTTTGCACATAAATGGCAACAAATTACAACAAGAACACTTCCAACCCAAGAACTCCAAAGGGTGGCGAAAAGAAAAGCGATTGAAGAATGTGAAACTATAAGGCTAAGAAACAAGAAATCAAAAAGCCATCCCCATGAACAAGTTTCAAGCCTAGACTTTCTAAAGAATGCAACTTAACAACATCCATATTGAATGTCTACTTATTAACCAAGGACGAGCTTAATTATTGGCCATCACAGAAAAAGAAGCCAAAACATGAAAGAAATCTAGGGGGATCCTATTATCACTATCACATGATGAACGGACATGAAACCAAACATTGCAAAGCCCTAGAGGGAATGATAATCAATTTCTTCCATCAAGGAAAGATTAATGAATTTGTAAAGAGAACATGAGAAATCTCAATAAAGACTTACTTTTCTAAGAAAGATCTACATGGTTGGGAGTGAAATGATCCTTGCATTTGTACATTACCTAAGATAGTAAAAAGCCTCTATCCGTGCCGAGTTGGCCAGTGCAGAGCACCTGCTGGAGGGAGGGAGGAGTAAGCCTTTAACCGTGCCACGCTATGGCCAGGTTAAAGCATCGGACAAGCCCTTGGCCACGCCTCTGGTAAGGTCAAGACACCTCCAGGAGGGAGGACAGAGTAAGCATTTATTCATGCCACGCTATAACCAGGGTAAAGCACCGAACATGCCCCTGTCCGTGCAACCCTATGGCCAGGGCAGGGCACCTCCTGGAGGGAGGACGGAGTGAGCGTTTATTCGCGCCACGCTATAGCTAGGTTAAAGCATCAGATAATCCCCTGGTCGTGCCTCTGGCTAGGTCAAGGAACCTCATGAAAGGAGGTTGGGTAAGTCCTTGGTTCCAGCCTCTAAAATGAACTAGCCAGGAGCACCAGATAACAAAGGACTAAGATGTCCAAGCCCAAGAAGAGGCTCATCAATAATGGACTAAGACGTCCAAGCCCAAAAAGAGGCTCATTAAATAATGGACTAAGACGTCCAAGCCCAAGAAGAGGCTCACGTAAGAAGAGGCTCATCAAATAATGGACTAAGATGTCCAAGCCTGAGAAATGGCATATCTTCAAGAGACTAAGATGTCCAAGCTTGAGAAACGACATATCTTATTATGGACCATGATGTCCAAACACAAGAGGCAACCAATTAAAGTGCAACTAGGTACAAGACCTAAAGGGTTCATAAATGTCAAAGAAGACAAAATCTAAGGAGTAAATTAGAACTTCGTCTATTAATACCCGAATCTAGATTTCGGATCTTTCATTTTTGAATTTCATCTACTAATACCCGAATCTGGGTTTTGGATCTTTATCAATCACTTGTTGTCTATACCGTACCCAAATATGGGTTTTAAGACTACTACTTATTAATGACCTAATCTAGGCTTGAAATTTCTATTGTTGACTTCTAATTATCCACCACTGATGCCCGAATCTGGGTCAAAGACTTTTCTGAAGAAGATCGTTATTATGAGTTCCTGTTAATACCTGAATCTGGGTTTCGGATTTCTAAGTTTTCAAATTTCATTAATACCCAAGAATGGGTCATTGGATTTCTACTACAAAATATTCAAATAATGATTTCTGGATTTTTCTCTTATTTAGCTCTGCATTAACCAACTCTAGAGGAAGATTCTCTAGTATTTATACCTCTGCTTCATGATAGGACTTTCCACCAATAGACTTTAGATATTCTAGAAAAATGGTTAAAGTTAAATTCTTAATTATTTCTCAACATGACTAAAGATGGGATTTAGACATTTGATATAAACTGCTTTTCATACGATTAACATGATGAATTATTAATCCTCGCGAATGATATGCATAGACTTATATATCAGTTTCAAGCTAACAATTGTAAATGTTGTTTGCTTCATAATTATCAGGGAAATCAAAACAGCAAAGAAGAATGAAAGATTCAGCGAATACAGAAATTATAGTATGGGCTATCCAACAAGAATTTCAGAAAAAGCACTACAAGAAAATCACAAATCAGGTGATATTTACAAAGTTTATATGATTTACATAACTTATGAAACTATTTACAAATATACAGAATAGGTATATACATTTCATGAATACAAATCAATCATAAATCTTGAGTAGCCTTGCTCAGGTTCTCAGTAATTGAAGGATCAACAATATGACGGATTGCAATGCAAAGGACCTCTTTGAGTTTCATTTCTTTCTTCCTTATCCTATCTGCATCATCAATGCATGGATATTAGTCTTCAGAGCGTGATCGAAAGCTCCGTTTGTGCCCATAAGGTTTTATTTTCCCTTTCTAATTCTACGATGCGCTTTTGAAGGAAGTAGTTGCCTCGTTCAAGTTCATGAATTCTGGCATCATACTGATTTATGCTTTACGAATATTTCACTCTTTGTTGTTCATCGAAGTACTTAGCCACTTCAAATTTAACATACCTACACCATTCAACAACTATCCCCTCGTCCAAGCCAGGAGGGGGATTGGTCATCGAAGGGAATTTCTAAGCAGCGAGGGAAGTTGACCTTGTGGATTTGGCAATAGAAGGAGTAGCGCGCGGAGCCGGTAAATTAACACTCGAAATGTTATCCCCTATAATATATTCCAGCGACTCATACTGAGCTTGGTTGTCCTTCAATTTCAGCTCCAAAATCACTTAATTGTTTGAGAAGTTCTGACATCTTGTGGTCGAAATTGATTGAAGGATTCGACTTAACTTGTCGCTTCAGTGTGGAAATCGTTTCATCTTTACTTTTGAAATCAGCCTCTAAATTGGCAATTTGATTTTTAAGATTGCTAACGATAGTTGTTTGAAGTAAGTACCTTTTTTGCCATCTTAAGGCTTCGGCACTACCGTGAAAGCGAGCGAGTAAGGTATCTTCGAGGAGTTTACTCCTTTCATGTTCTATTAACAGCTTATCTCTAAGATTAGTAAAGTCTGACGCTGAATCGAGTGAGAGAGGAGTTGTTGATAACTGTAACTCCTATTTAAATAAAAAGAAACAAAATGGAGTCAAAACCAGAATGATAAATCTCTTTATTATTACGATAAAAGATTAGAACTCAAATAACAACAAAATTAAAAGATATAATAGGCATTGGTTTTGAATCTAAAGATGGGAAATGGCATCTCTAACTTTATTTAATGAACTAGCAGAAAGAATAATTGTAGAGTTAGAAGGAATATTTAGTCCCTCTGGATTGATCACCGGAGGATATTTGCAATAGTCCCAATCCCCAGTTGGAGGATTATCATGGCCAAAATTTAATTTAGTATGGAATGTCCTTATTTTCTTGAGTAGCTTCTCTTTTTCATCACTGAGGAAATCAAAGCGGAGACGAGGATGTTCTATATAAACTTTAAGGATCTTGCTAATTTTAAGGATTTTAAGATTGATGCCTTTTCAAGATAAAATCTTCTCGGTTTAACATATTGACATGAATGGTCTCTAGAAAGAAGATGGCTAGAGGAACGGTCACTCTGTGATAACTTAATAAAAATGTGGCTAAGCATTATAAGCAAGACTAAAAAATATATTTCCAAATCAATATATTATTACATGTTTACAATCATTCGTCTGGTTCATACAAGATTGACTTAGTAAATAATTAAGAGACAAATTTATCCTTATAATACTTAAGTTTTTCAGAAGGTTGATCTTGGGGAATGGTCTGGCTCATGGTAAATTCTAACAAGCTCGAGGATGCGGGTGAGATCCGAATTTGTCCAAATATCTTTTATGTAAGCGCCTAAGTAGACCCCCACTAAATTCACCTAAATATAAAAAGTTAACAATTGGGTGTCTACAATAGGCCTTATATAAGAAGTTAACTAAAATGTCCCTCTCTTCAATCAACATCCATAATAAGGTAATTAGCTCCCAGTTCTCCTTAAAGAGAGCGTCGTAGCGAAGGCATGCTCTCCTTAGCCGAGGGGCAGCTTCTTGATGCTTAAAAGATGCCAGCACTGCTGCACTTCTATTAAGCTTATGATATTTTTCAAAAAGTACATTGTGTTCCCTCAGTTGCTTGTCTAACTCCCTATATAAACTATTTATCTTTGCTTGCTTCCTTTCAAGTTTGGTTTTATAAGGGTGGACAGTTTTCTTCCTTATCTAAAATGCATGATTTACACTATTATTATCTTCGAAGTGAAAGATGTTTAAATAGAGAATCCCATACCTTAGATATTAGGACTGATGCTTGGGAAGCTTGTTCTTTCTCCCTCAGAGCTTCAACATCAATAAAAGTAGGCTCTTCTTCTTGAAGAGCAGAGGATGCGGCAGATTCAGGCGGAACTCCTTATGAGGAGATGTATCTTTTTTAGAAGCTCCAGTATTATCATCTCCATCTTTGTAAGAAGTCTCAATGTTGCCCACTTTTTCGCAACCTGAACCTTGACCGCCATTATTTTTGTCATTGTCATTATCGTCGTCATTGTCATCATCATCATTATCCCCCTCTTCTTCGACAACATCATCTTTGTTGCCTTCATCCTCTGAGTCAGATTCGACTTCAAAAGATGGGAATTCAAAAGAAAGAATCTTGGAGGCATCAATTTACTCGTTTTCTATAGCCTCGATTCCCTGCTTCATCTGATTAATCTTGCCCATAACTCTATCAACAAGGGTGGAGCCGTGTGAGGGAAAACTGAGCTCAGGGCATTTACCGATATTATCTGCATAAGCAAGCATCGGAGCATCTTCAGAAGAGTTCATTATGATCTCATCAAGTGTAGTATCGAGAAACTGTGACACTCGCTGTTTAGCATCTGAAATAGTATTGACTGCCAATTTCAGGGAAGCCTTATTCTTCTCCAATTTATCTTTCAAAGAGGCATTCTTTGCTGCCATTCGGGCCTTCTCCTCGTTGGATTCTCTTATGGTTAGTTGCATTGCCAAGTTTTTATCAGCGAGGAGTTGGCGAGCATTCCTTTCTTCCAAGATAGGCGATTCCGACTAGGCGAGAGAAGCTCTCAATCGCTCCAATTCAGATGTAGCATCGCCTTTTTCAGTGGACAAAGAAGAGACTTGCTTCTTTAAGGCATAAATTTCCTCCTGGAGCTTGGAGGATTCGGAAGAAGACTGAGATGAAAACTCTTGCAGTGATAACCAACTTTTGGAGATCTAAAAGAGAAAACACAACATAAGACGGAATCTTAAAGAAAAACAGCAACAATAAAGATAAGTGAAGAGAAACTTACCAAGAGTTCCTATTCTATCGGAGAATGATAGTGACCGGCCAAGTCAGAAACAGAAGTAGGCGGGAGGATAGAAGCGAAGAAAAGGACGTATAGATAAGGATAGACTAAACTATCTCTTCAAAATTAAGGGAGGGAGAAGAAGATATTGGCCTTGGAGGAATGTGCTTTTGAGTGGGGGTCATCTCCAAAGCTTTTTGCATTTGCTCAAGTGCACTGGGAGAGCTCGAAACAGTGATGCGAGAGAGAGGATCGACTGTAGTAGGAGTCTTCTTGGATTTATACTGAGGAGCATCAACAATCGGGCTCTCCAATGCTTTATCAAGAGATAAAGATTCCTCCTCTTTTGAATCAAGAACATCAACTACTTTAGCAATCATAAGGAGTGGTTCCTCCGTAGTTGATTGCTCCAACTTTCTCCTAATGGACATTTTAGTCTTGGCAAGAGATTGAGCGAACGATGGCACATGAGAAGTCGCAGGAGGAGGAGCTATACCACTAGCAAGCTTTTTAACCTAAGGAACAGCTATAGAGAATTCAAATCGATTAAAAGTCAACGGAATAAATTGAAAAACCAGCACAGTAGTATATAACAAGTGCAATGTTTATAGCTTACCGGAGTGGTCAGAGCAAATGGGAGACATAGGGAAGGAATTTGCAGGATCCCCCAGGGAAAGGAATCATTTACTTCATGATTTGTGTTGGATCAAAGGAGGTTTCCCCAAAATCCTTTGACTGGAGAGTAGGAGAGAATGCTTCTTCAAGTTGGTAGGATCCAACAACTTCAATCGGTTTTCGATCTTACTAGAAGCGGCGACTAGAGACTCCACCATTCTCTTATCGGCCTCATTAAGTTCTTTGGCAGGAGCACCTGACATAAGGCAATGATCAAAATAGAAAAGTAACTAGATAGCAAGAAAATAACAAAATCTAAACTTATAGGGAGTAGAGAAAGTTCGATTGATGGGAGGCATTTGATTAAGAAGAACTGGTTCTCCCAATATCTAAACTTGTTAATCCCCTCTGCTATCAGCTTCTTCGGAGGGTTCACCCTTAAGATTTAGTGGTTAAGATTGCCGAGATTGACTAATCGGACGAGGTGGTTTAACACTTCAGCTTTCAGAGAAGGGAGGCTAGACTGTAATGCCATCAATCCAAAGATAGAAGATAAGTATATACATTCGGAGACAGCTGGATTGGAGTGATTTCGAGATAAGATAGAAACCTAGATAAGAAGTCCGGGAATGGAAGAAACCCCCCATGCCATATGTGTATTGCGGTGTATGCAAAGAACCCTTCAGGAGGGTTGCTGATGGCGTTAGTTCCTCTAGGTGGAATGGCTTCCACATTGGTAATTCCGTAGTCATTAAGAATGGCGTACACTTCATCTTATGTAGATATCAGAGAATGCTTTGAAGTGGCTTCGACTTTCTTCGGAGATCTCATGGTTCTGCTCGGTGAAAACATTTCAGTTAAAATTTTCAGTTTGTTATGAACCTAACATTATTTCAAGAATTAGTAAAAACCTACTATAGTAGCTTAAACATAAAACCAAATGTGAAACTTCAAATTCATGGAAGAATGTAAAAGATAAAAATCAGAGATATAGAGCTTTCAAGAAAGTCGAAAGGGAAGGAAAAATTAACATTTAACAAACACCTCTCGACAATGTCGAAAGCCTAGATATAAACATCCATAGAGCTTTCGACAAGATCGAAAGGGAGGGTTGAAGTATATGACCAATTGGCGCTTTTCAACAATGCGGAAAGCTCAATAGAAACCATGTTATTAAAAAGGAATAATTAAAACAAACTTAAAAATTTGAATAAAGTAGACACTATCAATATTCAATAAACAAAAAACCCTCCGACACTGTCGAAACCTACAATCCTAAGTTGTTATAAGGGAATATTAATGCTATGAAACCTTACATACCCATTGAGTGAAAGGTTCTAAGTTAAAATCATATTGATAAAAATAAAAGAACTTAGAACGTGTCGACAATATTGGAGAAAGGTGATTATAGAAGATTTCGACTCATTAGTTACAAAAAGTTTTGATAGGGTCGAAATTACATCATGGTTTCGAAAGCATACTAAAACTAAAATTTCAGTCGACACAAAAGGTTTCAACTAGGTCGAAACATTTTGCTTTCGAGAGGGGTGACTGCATGCTACTTTACTATGTAACCTTTCGACAAGGTCGGTCAAATTAGCGCTTTAATACCTTTCGACCCCATCAAAAGAGGCTAAGAAAGCAAAATAATATTACCTCCTTAATCCCTTACGAAAGGGTAGAAAGGCAAGTTTTGTGGCGCCAATTTCTAGTCCTTAAAATTCAAAGCTTCCGGGCGAAGAAAGCAGGAAATCCTTTCTTCCCCGAACCCGATTTCAACCCAGGAATTCAAAAAAATTAATAAAAAATGAATCAAAATGCAAATCAACTATTTGAAAATCACAGAGATAAAAATCCAAATCTTCTAAAAAGGCAATAACTATAGAATCAAAAATTGGATTTAAAACGAAGATTAGCAAAAAGGAGAAAATCTAATCGGACAATGAAATCAAATTAAAGAGTACTTCCAGTTATGATAAAGCTTGAACAATTTTCAGTAAATCAAATTGAAATCTCGATTGTGGGATTTGAGAAATTAAAATCCATCATGAAATAAAACGAGAAAGATAAATTTCAGAGGTGAGATAAATAAAACTTACTTGGATCTGAATTTGTGGTGAAGGAAAATGAGAATTATCTAGAGGTTTAAATTTTATGATTTTTTTTAAGATTAATCTCGTTTGCAGGTAAGCAAAAAGGAAGAAGAAGAAGAAGAAGACATAATTTATAAGAAAACTCAGCAATAGCGGCAAGCCGTTCGATCAGATTTAAATGAACGGTCACAGGAAGATTCTGGGTTTCGACATTATTAACTTGGAAAGTCAAGAGCATCCCTTCGCGGGTGGAGGGGGAGGGGGAATGTTACTACTAAAATTCCTTCCAACCTAGTCGAAACTAGTTTGAGCAAGAAGATAGAGAAGAACATGAGGAAAAGGCTCCAGCTAGACCTTTCGAAGGAGTCGAAGGGAAACTACTGCCAAAATCTAAAAGCTTCAGAACCTTTTGAAGGAGTCGAAAGGATGCTACAGTCAAGGTCCAGAAGATTCTTAACCTTTTGAAGAGGTCAGTGGGGTCGAAAGCACCCTTCCGCTTCAGTGACCACCTTTCGAAACAGATGATTCCATATGCATGAAGACCTTTCGAATGAGTCAAAGCAACTCCTTTCGAAAACAAAGGAGGACAACTCTTCACATATGCACCAGACCTTTCAAAACCAAAGGTTTCGCCTTCACTCAGACCACTCGGAAGCTTGTATTGGCCTAAACAACCGTTTAAAAAGCTAAACTAAGCCTTTCGAACAGGTCGAAGCCATTGTTATCCAAGGAGGTTCCGCATCAAGTCACAGGCAAGAGTTCAGAAGCAACTCACGGTATCGCAACCATCAGCATTTCAACACCTTCGAAACCGCCGAATAAAGCCTACTGACAGAGTCGAAAGCTCTTACAAAGTAACATAGAGAAGAAAAACGCAACTGTTCCTTTTGACAAAGAGGGAAGCATACTAGAGTCAATAAGGAAGCCACCTTTCGACCAGGTCGAAAGCATTGGGGCGAAAGGTGCTGACCCGCATCAATAAATAAGATCCAAGGGGTCTGGTTTTGGGGATCCAAACTTAGTTATTCTAAACTTGTACTTTCTTAACTCTAGAAGCTTTAAAACCCTATGTAAATTGATTTAGGGAAACTGAGCAATAAAATCTTCTTTGAGCTGAGAAAAGGAAGTTTACAATCTTTATAATTACTTAGTTGTTTCATAAGCCTTTATTAGGTCTAATCTAGTGTTACAGGTATCGACCATATCGAATGGTCTCTTTCAACTAGGTCGAAGCCTTCACATTCTCAAGTAATACCGGCTACAAACTTCAGGCCACCTTTCCTATGACTTCTACTTTCGACAAGGTCAAAATCTTATACCATTCCTCTTTGACCTTAGTTTCCCTATCCAAACTCAAGAAACTAAAGGGTTCTGCTTTCGACAGGATCAAAACCTCAATCCTAGATCCATGATCCAAGTATTAACCACTAATCAACATAGCTTTCAATATATAGGGTCGAAACCCATCAAATAAAGTCTTAATCCTAACTCCTTAGAGTTATCTTTTTGTGTTCTATAACCGCTTCAAAAGGAAGGCTTTCGAAGGGACATCCCTAACATCTCAGCAAACTCGAAAGGCTGTTAAGTAAAGACTAGTCGTTTCGACTGGATCGAAAGGTTGTTCTGAACAAGTTCTCACTAAAGCAACCTATTTGAAAGGGAAATCAAAGAGGACATACATATTCTACTATTCTTCGTTTACCTAAGAGAAACCAAACGGGATTAAACTTGACCTTTTACTCTACTTTGGGGTGTTGATAGGATTTCTTGTTAACAGTTTTAGAATTAGATTATTTATGGAAATTTACAAGAAAATAAATAAAACTAAATGGTACTCATGACGCTCCTAATAAATTAGAATATAGAAATTCACATTCCAAGTCAAATTAAGGAAATCCAAATTAATACTAACAATTTAAAAACCAATTATCATAAACTTGTAATAAACTTTACAAGCTTGACAGCATTCAACTTTTGTAATTTTAGAGATTGATTTCCAAATTTCCAAATTAGGGTGTATATACTATTCCTTACCAGTTACCTAACTTAAAGAATATGTAGATGGGATTTCAATTGAATGCGTTCATTTTTAGCCTACAACTCAACTGATCTCACATAGGCATAATAATTAAATAAAATTCAATGATATAAATTTCAGTGTTAAACATAAATAAAGTAATTTCTCACTCAACTTTTTAGCTTTTCAAATTTCCCAAATCCAAATTGATCCTTTAATTGACTCCTTTTCCTTTCTAGTCCAAAAATATTTATAACAAGATATATCAATATTCATTAGAATTACAGATCTAGGAGGAGAATTGAATTAAGTGGAATATAGTTTTATAATTATAAAATATTACCTTTTCTTAGAATCGATGCCCTCCTTCGCTTCTTCACTTTTGTTTTCCACCCTCTCCAATTTATATATACACACACATACAATATAATATAATATATTATTTTTATAATTTTTAGAAATAGTGGAGAAGGGAAAATGGCAGCTCCGCTGTGATGATCAAAAAATATGATAAGAAAAGTGAGAGCTAGGCCTGTATTTATAGGCGCTTGAATCAATCATATCCTTTAGATTTAAATTAATTAAATCTGAGCCGTTATGCCGAGGTTTAACCCTAACCGCCACCGGTGCTACCGGTCGACCGCTCCCCTATAGGCGGTCGACCGCTAGCTATTGCCCGGCCCAAGGAGGCAGTTGACCTATGGGGTCATGCGGTTAATATAATTTATTTCCTTTTTCGTCCCTTTTAGTTACTTTTGATCCGAAAACTTCAAACGCCAATAACTTATTCGTTTGAACTCGCACAAAACTTCATGTATGAAAGTTGCTCAGAAAACCATCACAAACACAACGGTGCAAGTTTCGTGGTCAAATTTTGATGTTTTTTCAAATTCCATTTTTTAGCCTTAATATTCTTTGAAGCCAAGCATAGACTTCCTTTATAAATATAAAAAAGTACAAAATTATAAACAACCAGCCCAATTTGGCCCGTACACACACCCAAAACACAATGTAGGTTTAAAACACTTGAAACCCGAATTAATACAATAAAATTATATCCTCATGCAAACTACACAAACCCTCCACTTCAACTACTACTTTCCCAAAATGCTTTCGAGAATAAACCTTTCACGGTGGCTACATATGAACTTACACCACAGGCCAGATAAGCATCAAATGCCAAGCAGAAACAATGGCGAGATAAAAGTACATCACTCTGCTACACCATTAAAGCACAAATTCACTAACGCTGAGAAAAAAACCAATGCTTAACTTTAGAATCTTTAAATTCCTCTTGCACTAATGAATGATAAGCTAACATCTTCATCCTGGCAGGAAGACAAAGAATTGATGATTCTCGAAATACAGGCTTAGGATTTGGCCAAAAGGTGTGCACTGAATGTATAACCTTCATGTAAATTAATCCCGCTTTATGTAATTTAATCTATCAAATCCTGATAGCATATCCCATTTAGCAGAACAACCTAGAGGAGCGAAACGGTCTGAGTAAGACGATGCAAGCAACAATAACAAGCGGCAAAGATAGTAAGTAAATCTAAACTTCTTAGCATCTTGAATCTTTTTCATAGCTGGATCAAATTTAATATTGGTATTGACATTTTGTTGGGTCATACCTGAAATACAAATAGCAAACAAAGCAAAAGAAAAAGTGTAAAGGCAGAAACAAAACCTGAATAGGAATTCTAATGTGATGAAGCCCATTCCCATGCAATATGATCAAAAAACATGTCCTAAACCCAGTCTTCAAAAAGGCTAGGGATAGCTCCCTTAAAATCCATTTACTATATATATCTTCATCGAGTTGGTTCACAAATGTGCTATATTTGGATCTTGAAATTTTGATTTTCACTATTTATAACACCTGCTCACACGTTTAACATTCTGATCTGGGTTTATTTTTATTAAAAATCCTTGAGTTCCTCTCTTGCCATATACACCAAATACACATAGTGAAAGCGATTTTAGCAATATCCCTACTTTTGCACTTTAGCATAAACTTTTGTTGCATTGCTGTGATTTCTGAATCAATGTTTAAAACATCTGAATGATTTGCTGGCCATAACTGTCGAATCTTAGACCACTTCCATACATAAGCACCATATTTACAATGAAAAAACAGATGCATGCTTGATTCCGATGCAGCATACATAGCACACATAAAGGATCAACCTGTACCTGTTTTTGTATAAGTCGGTCTTTTGTCGGAATTACATTAGAAATAACTTTAAATGAACACAGAGTCGATTTTGGGTACTTAATGCTACCCCAAATCCGTCTAAACCAACTGACTTTGTTGAACCGTTGTATAAAGCCTTCCATGACTAATTTCAGCTTGAACTTTCCATTGTTAACACCTACACATGACTAGAAATCTTCCTCGGCATTTTGGTCCAATTTTATTGCTTCAATTTCGCCTGTAAGCCCATCGACAAAACTCAACTTATCACTTCTCCAAGTTCTACTATCTAAAATATCATTCACTAACACACGTTCACCCCTTACTCGATACATAGTGTTCACTCCCGGTTTGCATATTAAATTACTCCCATTAATCCAACGATCAAACCATGATTTAGTACTCTTGCCATCCACTACCTGCCTGCAGATGCATTTCAATGCGTTAGGTCTGATCTTTAATAAAAATTTCCAAACACCCTAATCATCATTCTTAATATTGCATTCCCAAAAAGACATTTTCCGCAAATTACTTCCTTGACATGAATTTAGCCCATATACTCTCTTCGTGTAGAATCTTCCAAATCAATTTAATATCGAACTAAGTTTGAAGATCACAAACGTTCCTCAAACCCATTCCACCGTAATTTTTAATTCTATATATAATTTCCCATGGGACCTTACTTCACTTTCCCTCTCAAAGAAAGTTAGATAAATTTTTTACAATGTAGTGAATGGTGGCCTGAGGGAATTTAAAGCAATTCATCCATATTGTATCATATGATACACCATTGACTTTATGAGTTCAATACGACCAGCCAAGCTACGCAACTTACCTTCCCATCCTTCCACTCCCATCTTTATTTTTTCTATAAAAGACTGAAAATCCACGTGTTTTAAATTAACATTCGAAAGAGGAATACCTAGATACTTCATCGGGAGTTGACCTTCACCCATTTTAAGAATTAAGCATATTTCTACTTTGTAAACACATCTGTTTCCAAAAAATATGTTGGATTTGAAAGCATTAATGTGTAAGCCTATAATGTGATAGAACTGATTAAACACCTTCTTTAAAGCATACGCTCCTGCAATATCCACTTTCACAAAAATCATAATATCATCCACATAAATCAAATGACCAAGACCATAATCTATATTGATAATTGATTGAATCTTCCTTTCATTACGTGCATTTTCCATTATTAATGAGAAAACTCCATAACAATGACAAATAAAAGAGGAGAAATGGAATCCCCTTGTCACAAACCATTTGAACAATTAAAAAGTTCGAAAATATCACCGTCAAATTTAATAGAAAAACTCGCCATCCATATCATTTCTTCAGTCATTTTGATCCACTTGTTTGTAAACCCCATTGCTTCGAACATATGCAT
Organism: Allium fistulosum; assembly: GCA_030737815.1. Taxonomy (NCBI): domain Eukaryota; kingdom Viridiplantae; phylum Streptophyta; class Magnoliopsida; order Asparagales; family Amaryllidaceae; genus Allium; species Allium fistulosum. The sequence goes on along the minus strand of CM060907.1, from coordinate 510,979,984 downwards.
GAAAAAAAATCGATTCATCATGTCATAAGCTTTACTGATATTCACCTTGATGCACATATTACCGTTGTTGCACCTCCCAAAACCTCTAGTGAATTTATGAGCCAAGAGAATCCCATCAAATATACTCCTATCTTAAATAAAAGCAAACTGGTTTTTTAAAAATTAACCAATCAAGAAGAGGCTTCAATCTATTACATAATACTTTTGCAATAATTTTGAAAATGATATTACAGCAAGAAATTGGCTTAAAATCTTTAATATCACTTGGAAAGTTTACTTTTGGGATAAGTCTTATACTAGAGTGATTGCTCTCTTTTAACAATTTTTTCGTATTAAAAACATCAACAAGTGTTGGGCCAGTTTTTTGGCAAACAAAGGAAGAAGAAGCCCACGATAAGCAAATGGAGCAAGAGCCAGAGCTACCCAAACCAAACGTTTGGCTCGACAAAATTGCCGAACAAATCATTTGGACCGACATGCCGAACCAGATATTTGGTCCGGTAACCTATAGTATACCGGACCAAATATCTGGACCAGCATCCTCAAAAATACCGGACCAAATGTTTAGTCCGACATTCTCTGGTATGCCGGACCAAATATTTGGTCCGGCACGACCGACCATTTTACCGAACCAAAAATTTGGTTCGGTGCAACAGATCGCCAAACCAGATGTTTGGACCGGCAAAGAGGATCCTCCAAAGATGACGATTGCCGAACCAGAGGAAGATGAAGATTGAACCAGATGAAGATTGCTGAACCAAAGGAAGATGAAGATTGCCGAACCAACAAAGGATGGAGATTGTCAATCCAAGCTTACCGAGCCACCAGTCCCAAACACAAATACCGAACCAGACCCAGGCAGCTATAACCTCTCCTCCATACCTCACAAGCTCACTCTATAAATACCGGAGCTTCTCAACAACAATGGGGACAGATGTTCAGAAAGAAAGGGAGAAACTCTATTGAGATCTATCACCCTAGTTATTCTAATTTCTCTAATCATTCCAAGCAATCTTGTACTTGTAACCAAATCTAAGAAGGGATAATAAGATGAAAAGTGGATGTAGGCACATTCCAGCTGAACCACTATAAAAACCCTGTGTCACTTGTTCTTTCCCTATCTGCTTTTCTAAATCTCGAATTTGCTAATTACATCGGTATCCGCTAAGGATCATTTCATTATAACTTGAAAGGTCTTAAGAATCGCAAGATAAACACAATCCAACAAGGCTAAATTAAAAATCAGATTAACAAGTGTTTGCCTAATTTTCAAGCAAATATTTTTGGTGCTTTCACTGAGAAAGGGCGGGCATAGAAAGCCAAACTCTCATGTCCATTATTCTTCCAACCTTAGCGCATCATTAGAACATGGTTCCCTCTAAGCGAAATGCTGATAAGGATAAGAATGCAGCTACTGCAAATACGCTCAACCCCATCCAAGAAGATCAAGAAAACCCAACTACTCGCTCCCTACCTCCAGGCTCAGTTGTCACCCGAGAAGACTTAGAAATGGTTGTGAATGAGATGACTGACCACTTCGTTGCCCAACAAGAAGCTTTGTTGGACCAACTCATGACACGGTTAAGGGGCACGGAGGAATCCACTCATAATACCAGATCCCAGGGTGAATCCCAGTCTAGAGAGTCATGTAGAAGGGACAGATCTCCCGCTAATGATGAGTTCAATCAGGAAAATCAAGGAGCTCGAAGCCGAGCCAGGACTCAACCCGAAGCTGGTCTAGAGAGTCATCAAGAGTTGGGCCCAGTCAAGGGAGCCCCAGACATGGATCATCTATGGTTGATCCTGTCATGCTTCGAACCAGTCATCGCCAGTCTGGCCTCAATCAAGGCACCAGAAGCCATCACTATCAAAGAGAGGGCCCCACTTTTCCTAGGGCTGCTCCCGAGTCCGAAGAAAGAATGACGCGTCTCTTCAGGGAGTACCTCAGGCGCGAACAACTCGAAAGGAGGATATGCGCTAGAGTATCCAGCCCTTTCACTAGGGACATAGAGGCAATAGCCATGCCTCGAGAATGGAAGATGCCCACCATGGATCCATATAAGGGCACCTCTGACCCAATCGTCCACCTACAACGATACTCTCAACACATGCTCATGAATGGAGCAACTGAAGGTGTACTGTGTAAATGTTTTCTGTTATTCTTATCAGATTTAGCAACCACATGGTTCTGTCGCCTACCTCATGGATCCATCGGTTCTTGGGAAATGTTGATGGAAAAGTTCATAAGCCAGTTCCGAATTCATGTGGAACAGCCTAGAGATGCTTATTCCTTGTCCAACGTAAAACAGAAATCGAGGGAACCTTTGCAGCAATACCTTACCTGTTTGAACGCAGCTGTAGCAGCGGTGCAAAACGCGGATGAAAGACTTACATTGATGGCACTATGCGGAGGCGTCCACCCGGACTCGAAACTTGCAAGAAGACTGACAAAGGAGAAGTCTTTAACTCTTCGGGAATTCTACCATGAAGTAGAAAAATATATGAGATTGGAAGACACATCGGCTCTCTGGCATGGCGAGCAACCCGCAGGGGGTTCCGGTTCCCATCGAAACACGAGAGTCCCACCTCGAGGAGAATGGAGCAAGCCAAACAATGACGATAAAAGTAACTGTCAGGGCAACCCCGGAATTGAAAAAAGCAATAAACGATGATACAGACCAGGACCGAGATTTGATTCCTACACTCCTCTGAATGACACTGTGGAAAACATTTACTTTGCCACTCAACACGAATTGAAGTACAAACTCCCTCTATATAAGAAGGAATTGGAAGCTGTGGTCAGGATGGGAAAGTACTGTCGCTTCCATGAGTCTCACGGACATAACACAGAAGAATGTCAGCATTTGTGGGACCTTATTGAAGAATACATCCGAAAAAGAAGTTGGAATGATACGTGCAGCAAAAACATAACTCTCCCGCTCCGACCCATGAAGCGCCAGGGCCGCTCCGACACGAAAATAACAAAGAAGAAGCAAGTGCTTGCCGCTCCAATCAGGAAAAAATAATTGTCCATACTATATTAGGAGGCCCGCATTCAACCAGCGGAAGTTGGGCCGAGATGGAGAGGTACGGAAAATCTTGAAAGGATGGAGAAGGATATGTTCATTCCATTATAGAAGGGCGCCTCGCCAAACGAAGAGAAATGACCAATATAATCTTCAGCGATGAGTATTTGGTTGGAAAGCAGTACCCACATACCAATCCCATGGTTATTTCCGCCCAGATCGGCCCAGCAGAGGTGTTCCGCATTTTGGTCGATACGGGAAGTTCGGTGAATATATTGTTCAAAATTGCCTTCAATACAATGAAGTTATCAATAAAAGATGTATCACCATGCAATAAGCCTCTACACAGATTCATTGGAGAAGCCACAATTCCGCTTGGGCAGTTGGACTTGTTTGTTGAACTAGGAAGTCACCCTCGATCCGTTAACTAAAAGCCAACATTTGTGCTAGTAGACGGACATTCTACTTATAATGCATTTCTGGGTAGACCTGCATTATCAGATTTCCAGATAGGCTTAGCCCCTTGGTGCTTGAAAATGAAGTTCCCTACCGATGAGGGAGTAGGAGAAGTAGAAGGCGACCAAGACGCGACCCATGATTATTATGTGGTAGAACTCTGCCAGAATAAAAGGAAGGAAAAGGATAAAAACGTAGAGGTCGCTCTCTGCACCAAAACTGTGGAAGCATAGCAATCAAAGAATGCCCCTCCTCTCGAGTATACTAGCGACCCGTTTAATGAATTAGATCCGAGAGATAGAGAGGAGGAGGCCAGCACCGAGCCCATGGAGGCTATGGAACATGTTGCAGCAGATGATCACGATGGCACAAGGCTTTTCAAGATAGGGTCGCGGCTAGACAAAAATCTGAAAATCCAATTGATAGGGTTCTTACGTAGAAATTTGGATGTGTTCGCGCGGACCCACGAAGACATGGTGGGAATATCCCCCAAGATAGCTTATCACTACCTAAACATAGACCCAACCAAAATCCCGGTCAAGTAGTAGAAAAGGAGCATGGGGATGGAACGTTCAACTGCCCTCAATGAGGAAGTAAAAAATCTACTCGCCAATGGTTTTATTCACGAGGCTATCTACCCAAAATGGATCTCCAACCCGGTTGTACTGAAAAAATCAAATGGGAAATGGCAAACCTGCATTGACTTCTCCAATCTCAATGATGCTTACTCCAAGGACTATTTTCCCCTGCCTCGAATCGACCGACTAGTGGACGGAACAGCAGGGCATGAATTGTTATCATTTATGGACACCTATTCGGGGTACAAGCAGATTCCCATGCATATACCAAACCAAGAACATACTAGCTTTATCACAGATCTGGGCGTATATTGCTACAAGGTCATGCCCTTCGAGCTTAAGAATGCTTGTGCACCCTATCAACGCTTGGTTAATAAAATGTTTGAGCAGCAGATTGATCACTCCATGGAAGTGTATGTCGACGACATGCTTGTCAAATCAAGAAAAGAAATAGATCATTTACACCACTTAAACGAAATGTTTCAGATATTGCGCAAATACCAGATGAAGTTGAATCCGTTGAAATGCTCCTTTGGAGTATCCTCGGGAAAATTCTTGGGTTTCATTGTGCATGCCAGATGGATTGAAGCGAGTCCCGAAAAGGTCCAAGCCTTGAAGGACATCAAAATACCAGCCACACGAAGGGAAATGCAGAGTCTAAATGAGAAGGTAGCCGCTCTAAGCATATTTATATCCAAGGCCACAGACAAGTGCATCCCATTCTTCGAAGTTCTAAAAAAGGACAAGGGAAAGTTTGAATGTGCCGGCGAATGCCACTCGGCTTTCCAAAGCCCGCTGGAACACATGCGGAAACCACCAGTGCACTCTACCTAGGTAGATGGAGAAAGCCTTTACTTGTACTTAGCTGTGTCCCCCCATGCATTGAGCACTGCCTTGGTACGAGAATATGACCATATCCAAAAACCAGTATATTTCATCAACAAGAGGTTTACAGGGGCAGAGGCTAGATATCCGAAGATCGAAAAATTGGCTTGCTGTTTGCTCATAGCTTCCAGGAAATTACGGCATTACTTCCAATCTCACTCCATAAGGGTCCTAACTAATCAACCATTACGTCAGGTTCTACATAAATCGGATACATCAGGACGCCTGCTAAAATGGTGCATCGAGCTAAGCCAATATGACATCACCTACCATCCACGCACCATAATCAAATGGCAAGCCCTGGCTGATTTCATAGCTAAATTCACCATTCAGGACAATGGTACGACCATCAGAACAGAGGAAACAATCGAGTGGAATATGTTTGTCGATGGAGCATCCAACGAGCTCGGCCTGGGGGCAGGAATAGTAATCATCATGCCCCGAGAAGAAATTTAAGTTACGGGCTGAGGCTAGAATTCACCGCAACCAATAACGACACTGAATACGAAGCAGTAATAGCTGGCTTGGAAATCACTAGCGAAATAGGGATCAAATCGATATGCATACACAGTGACTCACAGCTAATCGTAAACCAAATCCTTGGGGAATTCCAAACTCACGGGCAAGGACTTCCTCTTACCACAACAAGACTAAAACCCTCCTGAACGAGCTAGACTACTATGTAACCAAACATATCCAACGGGAGGAGAATCGAGAAGCAGACGTCCTTGCCAAAGAAGCTAGCATGAGAAACGAGCCGCTACTAGGGGCAACCCCCGTCATGATGCAAGCCACACCAAGCTTCGAATGTCTTCAGATCATGCCCATCAATAGTAGCGAAGAGACATGGATGACCCCCATCATCAAATACTTACAAGAAAGAATCCTACCGGCAAATCGCAATGAGATTAGAAAACTCCTAAGGAAGGCATCCCACTACACCATCCAAAAGGGCATCTTGTACCGTCGTGGGTTTTCCAATCCCCTACTGAGGTGTGTCGCAGGAAATGAAGAGAAAGATATTCTCAACAACATACACCAAGGAAGTTGCGGCGACCACACCAGCGGTCAAACTCTAGCCAGAAAGATCCTATGCTATGGGTACTTTTGGCCCACACTAAACAAAGATGCAACCGAGTTTGCTAGAAAATGCGACAAGTGCTAGAGATTTTCCAAAATCCCAAAACTGCCACCTACTGGTCTAACCCAGATGGTTAGTCCTTGGCCCTTCGCCATCTGGAGGATTGACGTAATCGAGGAACTTCCCATGGGTCGAGGAGGAGCGAAATACGCCATAGTGGTAGTGGATTACTTCACCAAATGGGTGGAAGCAGAACCTTTAAATAAGGTTTCATCTACCAAAGTGATATATTTTCTAATACGTAACATCCTGTGCAGGTATAGGGTGCCACAGAAAATCATATTGGACAACGGAATCCAATTTGACAGCGAGGAATTTGCCAATTGGTTCCATGAACATAGGATTGCCCGAAGGTTTTCAGCTGTGGCATATCCATAGGCAAACGGACAAGTCGAAGCAGTGAACAAGGTGTTGAAAACACTGATCAAGAAGAAACTGGAAAAATCCAAGGGGGCATTGGTCGAAGAATTGCCTACGGCTTTGTAGGCCTACTGAACTTCTTATAAAACCGCGACAGGGCACACTCCATTCGCACTGGCATATGAAACCAAAGCCATGCTCCCCGTTGAAACAATTGTCCCCTCGCACCGAAGAACACACTATAATCCAGACGAAAATGAGGAGCTATTAAACATATCACTCGACCTGATCGAGGAGAAGAGAAATGATACCGCCCTCAAAGCAGCCGCTCATAGACAGAACGTGGCGAGGCAATATAATTCCAAGGTGAAGCCTCGAACACTGCAAGAAGGAGACTTGGTTCTCAGACGAGTCTTCCCATGACCTGGGGCGTTAGATCAAATTTGGGAAGGACCATTAGTTGTTCATAAAGATCTTCACAATGGAGTTTACATCCTGTCAACGGTAGATGGGGAGGTGTTTGGAAAGGCATGGAATCTCCAACACCTCCGCCGATATTTCTCTTGAGCTATAAAGAAATATGTACTGAATAAAGTAATAAACGAAAGACAATGGACGTAGGCATATTTCGGTTGAACCACTATAAAAATCTTGGTGTCTTGAGTTAATTATATTATTACGTACTTTTTCATTCAATGACAATCCCTACTTTGAGCGATCGCAGACACTCGCTGGCAGCAATGAAAGTGAGATAGCAATGACCAAGGGCACGAATTAAGCCCAGGCAATTCATTGCTAACGATCGGCATCCCTAGGCTGGAAATGACGAAACGATTATAAGCCACGGATCAGGAACGATTCATAGCCTGGGCAGTTTGTCATTGGCATTCGGCTCACCGGCAACTGCGAACCGATTATAAACCCCTCGATTAAGGCGTGGCTGCAGCCAGGGGTCGTTCGCACTTGACGATCAACATTACGCCGGCAATGACAAATGGAATAATACTCATGATACAACCACTAGCCATAATAGTTTTCGTTAGCAATCAGCCATGAAGAATAGCACACGATTATGATTTTCAGCATGATAATGAATAAACGAGTCATAAACAATTCATACACAATCTATAAAAGTCATGTATCCTAAAAACAATTGCAAGCATGTGAAAAGCATAAATTGAAACATTAAACATCAGAAACCTTTTTACATACACAAGTTTTTATCCATATTTACAAGTACAAAACAACCATACATTCCTCACAGACCAAAAACAAAAAAGGAGAACAAAGCCTCTTTAAGACGAGGGGATATCCTTGCCACTTAGCCCACTTCCTTCAGTAACCTTCGTTGAAGGCTTGACTCATCCCAAAGGTGTCCCTGCACAATACGAATGATAAAGATCACGAACTTCTCAATATGTAATCAGTAATGACAAAATAGGAGGATGCGATACCTGCAGTAGCATGAGGCGGATCACCAAGCCCCTCGAGATCAGAACCATCATCATCACCTTCCTCCTCCTCCAATAACTCGTACCCTCTTGCAATGGCTTTGGTTTCCTCCAAGGAAAATTGGCTATTCACCATCATAACATCATAAGCGGCCCCTCCCTCCTGCGCAACTGCAGCCTTGGCCTCCTTAATAAGCCGAGTATGAATTCCAACCATCACCTGAGGGTAGTCATCCATCCGCTGAAGGCACTTTTGCTTCCAGAACATGTAATACGTATCCTTCAGCATCTGGTTAACAGTGTTGCAAAATTCACTAGCCTTGTCAGCTTTAGTCTGGAGGGATACCACCTTTCTCATATATAGCTCCTTATCTTTCTTCGAGTGTACCAGCTCTGCCCTCAGCCTATCAATTTCAGCTCGGTAAGAGTCTTTCTCATTTATCCATACACCCCTGGACTCTTTCAGCTCAGCCAGGGATGTTTCCAACTTCTTTACTCTAACCTTAAGGGATCGAAGTCGTTCCATATCTTTTTCCCAGGCCTCATCCACGGAGCTGATGGCCAAATCAATATGGGCTTGACATATAGCGGTAGCCTCCTTCATTGTTTCATTCTTGGCCTCTTTTATGGCTTCTTCCTTGGCCTTCCTCATTTCAGACTCGCGAGATTCTTCAACCATTGCCAATTCAGCTTCTTTTCCATGAGCGCCTTGCAGAGATCCTCCATCTCTAAATGTAACCAATCGTTGGCACTCCCAACCTCTTCACTAGCTCTGGCCAAGTGAGTCTGATAGTCAATAATATTGCGAGTCTCATCAGTAATCTGAACCATCCTAGTTGTCATATTAGAAAAATAAAAATATTTAGCCTCATCTAATATCCGGACCAAGGAGTTGCGAGGAAGAAGAAACTCAGTATTGAGATCCGCGGTACGACAACCCACATAATCAGGGTTGATATCAAGATGACTTCCAAAAGGATTCCGCATGTGTTGCTGATGAGCTGAAGAAGCAGGGTCTGCAATACCTTCTCCCAACTCATCTGGCACTTCAGGCACTTCCGTACCCGTAGGGAAATGACGTCGATGATGCGAGGAGGTTTGAGAGCTTGGGGAGGCGGCTTCCTTCTCTGGGGACCTCGCATGTTTCTGGGAAGTTCCATGGCTCTCTCCCTTATCCAAACCCAACAAGGCCTTACTGACTTCCTCTACCATGGTTCCTTCCTCTTGAGATGCCATCGGGGGAGGAACGGGAGCCGTCTTCATTCATTTAAATTGCTCCAGACGCCTAGACACTTCGTTCCTCCTTGGATTCCTCCTTTCCTTGAAATATACTTTGTCGCATTAGAACTGAGAAGCAGAAAGAATTCAAGAAACAAAAACACTTAAGACACTAAGGACACTACAAGCTGCTACAAACCCTTAGAGTAAGGTGGATTATGTGGCCGAGGCGGGATCTCACTCAAGTGGGAAATACTCTGGAACGGAACACCGCTCGACGAAGGGAGAAATCTCGGCAATAGGACATCATTGGATTGAGAATCAGGTGGGGCTGAGACTCATCAAAAAATAAAAAGTTCTCAAGGAGAATTTCAAAATCTGTACAGTAATCGAAAGTACCTAGGGAAAGCCCGAATTCCTCGCAAATGCTAGCTCCACAAGATACCGGAGGAGGCGGCACTTCCCTCGAGTCACTCGGAGCCACGTTTTCTCGAGGAGGGTTTACAATAGGAAGCGGTCTGGGGATTGAGTCAGGGTGTTCCAACTGTTCGGACCACTCCCGCACAGCCTCAACATCCTTTAAAGGATTCACACTGGGGCCTTCACCACCCATTATGTCCACATCTGGAGATGCACGAGCTTCCCCTATCATCGCCTCAGAATCACTCTCTGACCCTTCCTCCTCTTAACTCTCCTTTTTCGAATGTAACCTTCCTCATCACCAGGAGAGGAGACATCTTGAATGTGCAAGGATTTCCTAGAGCGGGGAGGGCAAACCACACCCTTCTTATGTCTCAGCTTTTTCAGGGCCTTGGCTACATCAACCTCCTCATCCGGACCTTTGTCCTTGTCCCCTTTGTCTCCTTCAACCCTCTTCTCTCTCTCAATCGAACTCGGCCTAATCTTGTACATGGATTGCCTGGGCCCAATCAGGTTGTAAAACCGAAGGTCTGCCTCACGAAGTAGGAACGAGGCCACTTGCTCGACCTTTGGAATAGCTAATATCTCCTTGGCCATCTTCTTTAAACCGTCGTCCTCCGCCGCTTTCATGCAACCTAAGTAACCGAGGTGAAAGAAAAATAAGAAAGGGAAAAGTAGCTACTTACATCCAGAGGTGAAAGAATGTTGAACCACAACGTCGTCACGAACAAAGAAATACTCCTTCTTGAACATGCTAAATTTGGAATACAAATCCAGGACGGGCTTGAACTTGTGTGCAGACTCCAAGCTGATAAAAGGGCTACCCTTCCTATAGCTCCTCATGTTGTACAAATACATAATCTCCCTATGAGTTGGAGGCCTATAATACCGCTTCATGAATATCAGATATAGGGATGTCAGGATAGCATAAGAATTTGGCTGAAGCTGCATTCGATAGACCTTCAAATAAATGACGAAGCCTGCAATCCAAGCATTAAGCGGCGGGATCACTCTGCACATGCAATGATATTTGCTGTACGCCATATACCGCCTAGAGGGAAGGCAACTTTGTCATCCGGGCCAGGCAATAGCATACCTCTATGATTTATCCCGAGCGAGGTAGCTATGGAGTTTAACTTCTCAGTCGTTAGTACACTGGGATAACATTCAGAAGGCCTAGCCAACATCTAGTTAGGAACATAACCTTCCACTATTGAGTAAGTAGAGCAGGGTTGTTTAGGCAGGTTAGCTGGAACATCCACAGAAGAAGAACCTGCTCTCGCAGGCTGTGAAGCTGCAAACATAGAACGGGTTTCACACCAGAAGACACGTTCCTATAAAAAAAGGGAAGTGAACATCAACATAAAGGTCCAAATCATGAATAGAGGTTAAAAACATGTTTGGAACATCCTATCATTAAACGTAACTAGAATTCCAGATCCCAACCTCACCAAATTCTGCTCGGCAAACCCATGGACAAAACGCTTGGCGAACTTGGTCCGACATTGTTAAGAGCCAATGCCGAACCAAATAGGGCCACACACCGATTGCCGGTCCATGGTAAACATTAGTTTCCACCTAACAGTCAGATAAACAAATGTGCTACCCCTATGGCCTCTTCCAGTGACAAACCATTCAGGCAATGGGTCGAATACTTTGTGAGCGAATAATTACATGCGCTCACATAACCAATGTGAAACTCCCAACACCTCGAACACCCTTAGGAGAACGAGGACCTAACTACTCCAGTCTTTCAATGATTTAAATTGAGTCACCCAGCATCAAAACCTTAGAATTTTGAAACCTAGTACCGAATAGAGAAAACACTTACCTCAGATTTGCAAAAACACGTAAGCACTGAAGGTCGACGGTGATGGAAGAACCTAGAAGCTGTTTACAACTAAACAAGATAGGTTAGGAAATTTCGATCGAAAAATTAGGAAGAAGAATGGTGAAGGAAGGCGATATTTAAGGAAGAAGATGGGAAGACGAATAGTCATAGGGTGTGGCATTCGGTGATAGGAGCTACTGACCGGACCAGAACAAAGCATGTCGAGCAAATGCCCAACATGCTTTGTAGGGCAAGTGTTGGGCCGGTTTTTTGGCAAACAATGGAAGAAGAAGCCCAAGGCAAGCAAATGAAGCAAGAGCCAGAGCTACCCAGACCAAACGTTTGGCTTGGTAGAAATGCCGAACAAATAATTTGGACCGACAGGCCGGACTAGATATTTGGTCCGGTACCCTATAATACACCGGACCAAATATCCGGACCGGCATCCTCAGAAATATCGGACCAAAAGTTTAGTCCGGCATTCTCTAGTATGCCGAACCAAATATTTGGTCCAGCACGACCCACCATTTCACTGAACCAAACATTTGTTCGGTGTAATAGATCGTCGAACCAGATGTTTGGATCGGCAAAGAGGATTCTCCAAAGATGAAGATTGTTGAACCAGAGGAAGATGAAGATTGTTGAACCAGAGGAAGATGAAGATTACCGAACCAAAGGAAGATGAAGATTGTCGAACCAACAAAGGATGGAGATTGCCGATCCAAGCTTACCGAGCCACCAGTCCCAAACACAAATACCGAACCAGACCCAGGCAGCTATAACCTCTCCTCCACACCTCACAATCTCACTCTATAAATACCGGAGCTTCTCAACAACAATTGGGACAGATGTTCGGGAAGAAAGGGAGAAACTTTGATAAGATCTATCACCCTAGTTATTCTAATTTCTCTAATCATTCCAAGCAATCTTGTACTTGTAACAAAATCTAAGAAGGGATAATAAGATGAAAAGTGGATGTAGGCACATTCAGGCTGAACCACTATAAAAACTCTATGTCACTTGTTCTTCCCTTTTCTGCTTTTCTGAATCTCGAATTTGCTAATTACGTCGGTATTCGCTAAGGATCATTTCATTATAACTTGAAACGTCTTAAGAGTCGCAAGATAAACACAATCTAACAAGGCTAAATTAAAAATCAGATTAACAAGTGTTCGCCCAATTTTTGAGCAAACAACAACCATACTCAGAATGTCATTCTTGATTAAATCCCAGTGATATTTAAACAAAATTGATTTAAAACCATCAAGCCCGGTAGTTGTATTATCTCTAATCGAAAAGAATGCCTCTTTAACTTCATTTAAATTAATGTTTTCATTCAAAACATTTCGACCAAACTCCATTATAATATTTTCGCAAATTATTTTCTAAAACGTCCTATCAGAGCATCCTTTATTAAAAATAATTTCAAAAAATTTAACTGCTGCATTCCCAAACTCTACTGCATTCTTACAAATCTAACCGTTTATCTTCAAATTCGGGTTCCAACTGCTGCATTCCCAAACTCTTTGCGCAGAAGTACGTAGAAGGTTCATCATTTTATAAAAGCCAACTGCATTTTGATTTGAGAAACATCAGTATGTTCCAAAATCTACTTCAGTTAATGCATCTCTAGCCATAAATATATAGAGCTCATTCAATTTTCTATTTGGCACCATCACTACAAGAAAAAGCCCCATTTTGTGTCGGAAGGTTGCAACGGTTGGCAACGGCTAAAAAAAGCGGCCGTTGCTAGCCGTTGCTAGCCGTTGCATATCGCGATTACAGATCTGGAAGCCGCGAACAGATTCTCATTTCCCACCAAAACCAATTTCATCCCCAAACCCTCCTCCCCGTCGCAATCCGCCGCCTCTCCGACTCCAGCCATTGCTCGTTGACTCCACGTCGCTCAAACACCTCCAAAACTCGCTGGTATATCTTCTAAACTTGATTTGGCTTTGATTTGGCTTTGATTTAGGTTTAATTTAGGATTAATTTAGGATTAATTGGAAAACCCTAATTTCGAAAATAATTGTATTAGTTGATCATAGTGATATTGGGTGATGATTATAGTGATATTGGGTGATGATTATAGTGTTTTAAGTAAGGTGGAAGTTAAATTAATTTATCATTATGTTGAAAATGATGATTAATGCGTATTAGTTATGGTAATATTGTATTAGTTGATTTTGATTGGTTGTTTGATTTTAAAATTAGTGTATATTATTGATGAACATGCTTGTTGATATTTAAGTTTATGACAATATTTGTTTTTATTTAAAATAATGTGTATAGTTTATGCCAAAGTTAATTGTATAGAAATTAATACATATCATGATAGATTGGTACAGTTAACGATAATTTAATTCAGAAGTGCTAATTATAACTGTTATCGTAGTTTAAAATAAATATAATTCGTTGAATGAATTATAAAATTTTGAAATGAGTGTAATAACAATGAGCTAATTATTCAGTGAAAGTTAAAACACGTTTTAAAATTTAGTTAATAAATATAATGAATAATTAATTATAAAATATTTTGTAGTTGTTAGAAGAATAATTAGAAAATATGTTTTATTTCTGTAAATCCCTTAGAGATATTTTGGCCCCGTCTGACAAGTGTTGTATATGATCGTTATATGGATATTCGTTTTTTCCAAGAACGGACATTTATATTCATCTGATACAATATTTGTTGGATTTGTCCTAGTATTTGGACAAGTTACAAACACAATAAAGTAATCACATTTTGTAAATCATTTCAGTTTAAACGGTTTACAAAATTTTGGTAGTTGGATGTATGAAGTCCGAACTGGTATGAAAGGATCAATAAAGGAACATTTCTGTAACGGTGTACATGAATTTATTAGATTCGCTAAATCTAATAATCGGAATAACGATGAAATTAATTGTCCGTGTAGTAAGTGCAAACATATAAAGCATTGGAAATCAGATGTAATAGAAGTACATCTGTATAAATTTGGTTTTGTGCCGAATTATTACTTATGGGATCGTCATGGAGGACTTGTTGAACGTACACCTAATCCTGTAGTGTTAGAGGACGATAATATTATGAGCTTGGTAGTTTGTTTGGTGTTTTGTGTACCTATGGTGTTGGTGATGGATATTATGTGTGATGGATTTGAGATGTATTTTGTTTGGTTGATGATGAAATATTTGTGTTAGTTGATTATATAGTTGCGTGATTATTGATGTATATGTGTTTTATTTGATTATTTGCGATGTATTTGGTTATATGATGGTTGGAATGGAATGTATACGATGGATTGGAAGTGATTATTGTGATGTGGGAGGTTGGAAGAGTGAAAGCTAGCTGCTGGAAAACAGAAAAGTTCCAGGCTTGCAACGGCTAGCAACGACTATCTGGTTCCAGGCTTGCAACGGCTCGCAACGGCTAGCAACGACTATCTGGTTCCAGGCTTGCAACGGCTCGCGACGCCACGGGGCGATAACGGTTGGAACTAACTGTTGCCACGTTGACAACTTGTCGTCGCTAGCCGTTGCTAAATTGGAAACGGAGCCGTTGCTATTGCCGTTGCTGGAACAAGTAGCAACGAGCTTATTTGCAACGGCTTATAGCAACGGCTAGCAACGGCCGCCAATGGCTATTTGCCGTTGCTATGGCTTCCGTTCCTTGTAGTGCATATCCCACCTAGTTTTTCACTAGCAAATCAAATACAATTGAAATCTCCAACAAGAAACCATGGGTGAATAATCGAATAAGCATCATTGACTAAACTTTCCTATAAACTAACTTTGAGCTATTCAAAGTTATAATCATACAAAAAGAACAAACAAACTCCAGCAACTCCTTAGCTTTAAGCTCAATGATAACATACTGGGCGCTTTCATAAGGAATATAATAACTCCATACCTATGTGCCAATCAAATCCTCCATTTGTAATAAAACTCCACCTTGCTCATGATGTGCCAATTTGAACAAAAAAGCCTCTCCCAACTATCAATTTCGTCCATCTTAAGTTTATTTTCCAACAACCTTATACAACTCGCTTTAAGTTTTAAAATATGACTTCTTACATCCGTTCTCCTAGAGTGTTTGTGTAAACCCTTTACATTCCAACAAAGAGTGTTCATTTATTAGCGTAGGGTTTGTTCTTGCTACTTCTTAACTCTCTGCCATTGGAAGAAGCAGCTTTCTCCTCTTTCACTTTCTTTTTCTCTAATTCTTCCCATGCTGGATTATTCTTAACCAATAACTCTACTTTCGATTTACTACCTTTCTTCTCTTTCATTGGGCTGATGACATCACCCCCTACTAGGTTTGAAGAATGTTTTCTATCACAAACACTGATAGGACTATTGGGCCTCACATCCACCAGTTGAATTTGTACTTTGATTACAGGTACTGTAAACATTTAAGCTCTGTTAGACTATTAGTACTATCAAGCGTATTTGAAAAATTACTCAACATTTGATGCTTAAGGAATCTCAAAGCCCTATGATGAATCTTTAAAGGTATTTGGGGAAGAAGGAATGGATTCTGCAGTGATCGTGGTAGGCTTGGCTCCATCAGTTGATGTAGAAGTATAACACATTGCCTTATTTCCCTTAACTTATGCCCCCCATATCCTTGGACAAACTTGAGAGTTCATTCACATTTAACCCTAAAACACTAACTCCTTTTCCTTTGCCACTCTAACACCATCGGGCATCTCTTAGGAACCATTAGTCTCCGTAATACTCAGGCCATTTCTAGTTGAATCAACATTAACATCTACTGCACTTCCCTTATTAACAACCTTGTCGAAAACATGGGAATTATCTTGAACCATAGAAGATTGTTCCTTTACAATTTCTTCACGAGCCATACTCAGCTACAAAATAGAATCATCAATATCCCGAATTGTTTTAGAAAAACTTTCCTCACTATTTTCATTGCACTATTTTAGGTTTCCCTTCTCCCCCACTACAGTTTGACTATCCTTTTCCCTTGAACACTAGCCTCACCAACCACATCTCCTTCCATGACTTTAGAACTTAGAGGTTTCCACTCCTTCACCATAGGACATTGAACTCTTTCGTGACCAAAACAAAAACAATTATCACATCTTGGAAGGGGATTCTCATATTCTACTTTTTGAGAAAAAGTTCTCCCATCCTCTAAAACTTCCTCAACCTCATTTAGGAACCCACTTCTGCCCTTAATTCAACAAAAACTCTTGCAAACGAGATTTGACTCCTAGAAGAAGTAGGAGAATCAATCTTAATCGATCTTTGTGACGCCCTGACTCCAGTGAACGAAATATCAGAGGGAGTTTACCGTTCGATAGCTCGGATCAACGGGCACTAAAGGAGCAATCTCCTGTATACACTACTTTGGATCAACATGGATACATTTAAAATACTTGAACATCTCTGAAATGGTACGTATCTCATCCCAACACAATGTAGTATACCCGAGTTCAGGGAAATTTGTATCTAAATCACATATCAGAACACAATATATAATGGTTTCACAAAACAGCGGACCAAAAAGATAGATATATATACATATATATAGGTACAAACAGATGTCAGACTATCACCATATATCTACAACTAAGTCATCATGCATACTATACATAACTGTCCTAAAAATGACGTCCTATTACATACACAGACAAATATATACAAAGGACATACGACATGACTACACAAAATCAACTTAGCATAGTTCAATGGACTCTAAATGTATCTCTCTAACATTTCTCCTCCAGATGACTCTAACAGTTCCTTTGAGGCATGTAGCAAGCGTGCGTCCGTGAAGCTCTAAATCTACAACTACCTTAAATTTATATACTGTATGTCAGTTGCCGTCCATCTCAATGTCGTATGAAATCACCTCAAAATGCGAAAAGGTAATCATCCTGAAAAGCCTCAGTCTGACCCGATGAGTTGTCAAAAACAAAACCTCGAGTCAGGCTATAAATCTAACTGTGAGTATAATAGTGTAACAATGATTCATATAAATGTGTGGAGTCGGGTTATATATGTGATATTAAAAGAAATATGTCACACACCCCATAATCTAAACCCGCCCACATCCCATTAAATTATTTTAGTTCAAATACACGTGTCGTGGCACTATTTAAAGTGAATCACAACTGCAACTCTAATCAACCGGGATATCACATCCTATTCATTTATAAGTTGCATTCATTATTCAATAGACATACCACTGTCAAGTCATTCATTTATGAGGTATGGAATTACTAGTGAATCCTATTCATTATTCACTCTTACTAGACTCTGTATCGAACCGATATTTCGACATTTTTCATCCGCATATCTTCCGATCAGAAATTGTGGGTGCCCCCACACGATCTATTAGTTGCACTATCTTCTTCTGTTCACCGTTGGCGCTCATCCCGTTGTGCTGTAATCTTCATCTTTGTTTTACCACATATCCATCAATGAGATTACTCTCGATTCTTCCTCGTTTCCCGTTTGCACTGCGTCTATCACCGTGGTTGTGTCCGTGCAACAGATCGTTTGGACAATAAGTGACGAGGGACCAGCTCGTCACGATTCAGGGAGCGACCCCGAATCTGTCCGCTAAGATGGATTCTAGCGTCTAGTAGTCTCACCTCGTCTCGTTTTCTTCGTCGGTTAAATTCATTCAAATTCTTTTGTATTTAACTTCCTAATATACCATTTATCCCCAAAATGGTATCGTTTTCTATTTTATATCACATATTCACTTTTTTCTCTCATGTCCGCTCCTGTCAACCCACCCCATGCCCCCATCGTACCATCCCTCTCCTCAATCATCGTACCTTTCTCTGCTCTTCCTACCACTTCTTCCTTTTCTCATACCAAACCTGTCTCGTCCACCTCGGTAACCCCTCCTGCTAACCCATCCTCTGTCACTCTCCTATCTCCCATTCCTCTTACTCCTCCCCCGCAACTTCTCCCTGTCCCTCATCCTTCTAGGCCACCTGATTTAGCTCCTCTCCCGCTGTCCTTTCCTCCTCCTTCCTCCTCCCAAGGTGAACGTAAATGGACTTCTTTGTTTAAGCATAAACCCAGAAATGTTGGGAAGTACATTCCCGTTGACTTTTTCCCTGATTATGAAGAAGATGTTCTTGTGCCTCCGCAGAACGTTCTTGATGCAGGTGCTGTGCTTTGGACTGGTACTCTCGTTGGTTTTTTCTTAGATAAACCATTATCGTATTCTGCTGTCATTCAAAAGCTCAAGTTCATCTGGAAACTTAAAGGCTCTGTTACAGCTAAATCTGACGGTACTGTTTTCCTATTCAACTTCTCTTGTGATGAAGACAGAAATAAGGTTCTTCAGAGTGACCCCATCATAATGAATAATAAGATGTTCATAATTAAACCTTATGATGTAGCAGTCAGTAATATCTCTGGCTCGGTTTCCTCAGTTCCTGTTTGGGTTCATTTGTATAATCTTCCATTATATGCTTGGTCGTCTTTAGGGATCAATTGGTTATGTAGCCACATTGGTAAATTATTGTGCATGGATGAAATGACTGAGAACCAGAATAGGTTGTACTATGCAAAATGTTTAATAGAAGTGAAACCAGATAAGGAGCTTGTGAGCGAGTTCAAAGTTAAGCTGGTGGAAGGTGGCTTTTAGAAAATACATGTTGAGTATCAATGGAGGCCAGACGTATGTGTCTTCTGTAAGAAATTTGGACATACAACAGTATGCTGTGACAATAAAAATATGAGTGAATCTGAGCAGGAAAAAGACACTAACAAGAAAGGAAGTACAGAATTCAAAGTGGATACCACTGAGCAGGAAAAAGACTCTAAAAAGAAAGGAAATACAGAAATCAAAGTGGATAACACTGGAAATGTTCATGACAATAATAAGTTTAAACCCTTTCAGATGCAGATTTCAAGGAAATGGCAAAGAGTAAATAAAAAGAAAAATGTAACAGTTGCGAACGAAACAACCAGCGAACATAAGAGAGGAAGCAATGATGAAATAGTGAATGAAATAATTAGTAACAATGAAGATGATGAAAAGAAGGATGAGGAAGGTGTTAGACATGAGCAGGGAAATGGGAGAAAATAGATTAATAAAGTTATTAATGAAGGACACTCTCCAACAGTAGAAGCCATCTATCATATTAATTCTGAAGAGGTAAACAAAGAAACAAAGAGAACTGAAGAAACAAATTTTGAGGATATAGCTGAAAATATGCAGATTTCTAATAAATATGAAGCCCTTCTATGTTTAGAGGACACTGAGTTTACTGATGACATGCAAGCTGCAAGTATAAATGATAGTGAAAATAATTGTGGAACATTGGGAGAGGGTAGGGTTACTGTGTCAACTCATGATGAAATTTGTTTAGGGCAAGGGGAGCAGAGCAACAAAACAGCGAAACAAATTAAGACTGCATGTGATATCCGTTTGCAGCAAGAAGAAAACAATTCTAAAGGCAAAGCAAATGCTAGTGAAGGAAATAATGAAGGTGTAGCAAAATATGAGAATACACATGCTGAAGGTCAAAGCTCTAGTGGTGGAAAGAATAACAGGAGAAAAAGCAAGAACAACAGGAACAAAGCAGAAACTATAATGTGTGCAGACATGCACAAAGGTGATATAGAATGCACAACTGAAACAGCCAATCCCCCAGACTTTGTCAAATCGCTAATTGCAACTCCTCCTCTAATATACTCCAATATAAAACCTCCTTTAGCCTATAAACCTCCACCCAATTCTTCTCCTCTCAATTCCCCATCCAATCAAAACTCCTCCCCACCCAACCCCGCAGTTACTCAAATGATCACCACCCCAATGGAAAATAGTACGGAAAGTAATGAAAACACCCCCCTTTCAACAACAATTCCAAATTACTTATCCTCTACTCAGGCAGTAACGAGGAGAATGAAGATCGAAATACTTAATGCTAGAATTCTCCAATGATGTCACGCATTGGAGCATGGAACATTCGAGGAGCACACCATGTTATCAAGCAAGAACAGTGTAAACAGCTCATTTCAATGCACCAATTATCTGTGTTGGCGATTCTAGAAACCAAACTAAATCTTACCTTAACTATTAAGGCTGCTGAATTCATTAACCCTGCTTGGAAGCTTATCCACAACCTTGACGAATCTCCCTATGGTAAAATCATGATTATATTCAATCCTCAACATCTTCATCTTACTCCTATCCTCTCCACTTCCCAATAAATACACTGTCATGCCCAAGACATCTCTGATGGAACTTCCTTCTATATCTCCTTCATATATGCATCAAACTCAGCTGCAGTTAGAACTTCGGTTCTTTCTGTCATTCCGTCTTTAAGGCAGTCAACCCATCCGTGGATTATATTTGGTGACTTCAACTGCTGTCATACGCTATCTGATAGAGTGGGAGGTAATCCATTGTCCCTCAATGAGATTCAACCTCTCAGTAAAGCGTTAAATGATGCAGATCTTGTTTCTGTTAAAACTGTTGGTATGCAATACTCTTGGAATAATAAAAGAAGGCAAGGCATCATGACTTTATCTAGGATTGATCACTCCTTCTCTAATCAAACTGCCCTAACCAAATGGCCCCTACTTTTCAACCTTCTCCCCCCTCCTCTCCTTTCTGACCACTCCCCTCAGATCATCCATCTTCGTGGAGTGGACAAAAGAGAAAAAGCAAACTTTAAATTTTTTAATTCCTGGGTTATCGAACCTGACTTTAAATCTACTGTTTCAAATGCATGGAACACTAATAAGAATGGTAATCATCTCTTTGTTTTGCAGGAAAAATAAGAGAAATAAAGGATGTCTTGAAGCAGTGGGCATTTACAAAATTTGGTAAGGGAGAGAAAAAGAGCTCTAATATTCTGAAGAAGCTTGTTGAGGTTCAGGTAGCTATCATGGGTAATGTTCAGGATGCTAGTCTTTCTTCCACTGAAGCTACTTTGTCTCAACAGTACTATGATGCACTATCTCAGGAGAGTGATATGATTAGGCAAAAGTCAAGAATTAAATGGTGGGAAAAAGGAGATAAGAATAGTGCATACTTTCATGCAAGTCTCAAGAACAAGCAAAGGAGGGAAAATATTGTAACCATTTATGATATGAATGATGGTCTGCAATCCACTACTGAAGGTGTAAAGAAAGCATTAGAGCATTATTTCACAAGCTTATATAACAACACTAATAACTTTGTTCCTGAAATCGATGATATCCCATCTAATATCATGCCCAGGCTTGATGAGGAAAAATACAACATGCTATGCTCAGAAGTCTCACATGAAGAAATTAAAAATGCTATGTTTTCTCTTAGCCTTAACTCTTGTGGTGGCCCAGATGGTTTGAACGCATTTTTCTTTACTACCTGCTGGTCGATTGTATCTGAGGATGTTTGCAATGCCATTTCTCTATTCTTCAAAAAGAGTAAACTTTACAGGTCATTCAATTACACCAACATAGCATTAATCCCTAAACACAAGAATGCTCATCATGTTAAAGACTACCGTCCTATTTCTTGTTGTAATGCCATTTATAAGTGCATCTCTAAAGTTATTGCAACTAGACTAAAGAATGTCCTCCCATCTATTATATCCAACAACCAGGCTGCTTTTCTTCCAGGAAGGAATATTCATGATCACATCCTTCTCGCTCATGAATTGATTAAAGGATATAAAAGTAGAAATGCTCCCCCAAAAGCTATGATGAAACTTGATATAATGAAGGCCTTTGACATGTTGCAGTGGAATAGTATTGTACGAATTATGGGGTATATGAATTTCCCTCCTCATTTTATTGCTTGGATTTATGAATGTATCTCCTCTCCAACCTATTCAGTCAATGTCAATGGAACTGCCTCTGGTTTCTTTAGGAGCAAACAAGGTATAAGACAGGGAGACCCCATGTCTGCTTACATCTTCATAATAGTTATGGAACTTCTTACGAGAATGATTAACAGTGCAATTCAACAAGGAAAATATAAATTACATCCCGCTTGTAAAGACCCGCAGATCTCTGCGTTATTGTTTGCTGATGACCTGATTATGTTTTGCTCTCCTGATATAGACACTGTCAAGAAGATAATGCTTACTCTTGAACACTTCAGTAGAATGACTGGGTTAAAAGTTAACGTCCAGAAATCTGAAATTATTCTTGCTGGAGTTAACATGGTCCATGAAGCTCAAATAAAAAATATTACTGGTTTATCTCGTAACCTATCCACTGTTTCCTACCTAGGTCTGCCTCTTACAACTTCCAGAATCACTACAAACCAATGTCTACCGATGTATGAAAAGATCACTTCTAGACTTAACTGTTGGACAGCTAGGAAACTTAGTCAAGCTGGTAGATTAACTTTAATTAAGTCAATTACCTTTGCAATGCAAGTATACTGGGCCAGAACATTCGTTCTCCCATCCAAGTTAATTAACATGATCAGGAGCGCTATTATGCGTTTTCTATGGTCTGGCAAAACTATGGGCAAATTTACTGCTCCAACGAAGTATAGTTCTGTTGAGAAGCCATTAAACAAGGGAGGTCTCGGGTTAATAAATGTTAAATAGTGGAACAAGGCTGCTTTTGCTAGACATGTTGACTCTTTGTTCAACTGCCCACATAGTCTTTGGGCTGTTTGGTCCAAAAGACATGTCATAAAAACAAGGAGATTATGGAACATGATTAAACAGCAAAACTTGAGCTGGACATGGCAGAGTTTGTACAGGATAAAAGAACTTTTTCTTCCTATTATTCAAATGAACACTAACCCAGTTTATGATGTCAGTTTCTGGGATGATCCATGGCTGGACAAAGGTTTCATTCTTCGAAGGCAACTGACCTATAGTGAAATTCAACAAACTGGAGTCCACTCTGATTCGAAAGTCAGGGATGTTCTCGAACACTTTCAGGGGCATCATGTGTTTTCTTCTAATCAGAGAGTTCAAAAGCTATGGGATATGATCAGAAAATTTGACCCGCTGCCCGCTACTACTGATTTAGTTGTCTGGGGAGGAAGAAAAGGAAAATTTAAAATCGGTGAGGCGTATGAATTCTTGATGCAGAACAATGTTAATCGAAATTGGAAATGGTGGAAGAGAACTTGGAACAAAGATAGTAGCATGAGAGAAAATTTCTCATTGTGGAAGATTTTAAATCGTTCCATTCTCACCAAGGCAAAGCTTGTCGGTTTAGGTATGAATGTAAACATTTTCTGCGCTTTCTGTAATGCTGAGCCTGAAACTATTGAGCACTTATTCTTCGAATGTTCAAAAATTAAGCTTCTATGGTCTGCAGTAATGACTAAACTGCAAAGTAGTAGCCCCTTGCATGATAATCGAGCGGAATGGGAGTAAATATATGCAAAGACAGGTAGCAAGCAAAAGCGAAAGAGAATCTTTTGTGTCTCGTTGAAGACCTTTACATATGCGGTGTGGAGAGAACGAAATTGTAGAGTTTTTGAGAACAAAGCTAAAACTGAGGCTAACTTCAAACTTTGGATATTGCATGAAATTGAGAATTCGCTGAAGATGTTATTCATCTTTGACCCGGGAATAGGTCTGACCTCTAGTTCGTAATTGTTTGATTGTCTTTTTTAGTTCCTTTTTCGTCTGTTTTTCTTTGTGCTTGTAGCACCATGTTGTCTCTGTTTTTCTTTGAGCTTCTGCTCTTTGTTTTTGTTTCTGTCATGTATTCTCTGGTGTTGCAATAAAATGGTCGGGGTCCATCCAACCCCGTCGGCCTTGCCAAAAAAAAATTGTCGTGTTCATGCAACATAGCATTAACTTGCATTATATAGCATCATGAACATTCTTAAACATAACACGTAAACACAATTTTGAAGAACTTCATCGGATTTGAATTTAAATTATAATAAAATATACGTTTCAAATTTAGACTTGATTTTTGATGACGTCATTTTAATTTAATTTATAGAATTTTTCCATAATTTTTAATTTAGAAAATAAAATATTTTCAGTTGACGCGTTTTGCGTCAAACGCCGGTTCTTTTGAAGTTTTACGAAATAACTTAACCAGTTTATTTTAGGGGGAATTAATTTAAAGGACAAAGATTTGTATATTTTTTGCCTCAAGGACACAACCTCAATATTTTTAGCACAAGGACAAACATTCTCCTAAAAATTATTCATAAGGACAAACATTTTCCAAAATTATTCATAAGGACAACAAAACTGCTACCAAGCTAAAAACTGGTACCTAAAAACTGCTACCGGTAATTACAAACTGATACCTAAAAACTGCTATCAATAACTAAAAACTGATACCTTAAAGAAAGTTGTCCTTCAGGATAAAATATTGAAGGCTTGCCCTTGAGGCAAAAATGCTGAGAAATTTTGTCCTTAACAATAATTTTCTGTTTATTTTATTGTTGTTTTGTGATCGCGTAACGTTGTGGTGCGCGATCGTATTTTTATTTCAGTTGTTCGCGGTCCGTACGTGATTGGAATATTGCATAGCGTGGTACTCTAAAACTTTTTGGTTTTGTTCACCCATCTACACACCTCCGACGAGTGAACCGAGACCATCGTCGTGATGCGCTACGCAATACGGTCCTTCTGGTACCTTCCGTTTTGGCCGTAACGCTTCCGTTTATCATACGGTCGCGGAACTTAACGGTGTCATTTCTGATCACCACGGGGTCCATCGGTCAAGCGAAAGCTAGTCGATTTGTACGTCTCACTTTCCTCTACATATTTCCTTTTGATTGCAAGCTCAAATTCATGTTAGATTTTGAGTTATATGTTATTGAAGTTTAGTAGTGGAATGTGTACATAAATTATAAGAGCAGCACGTGACCTAGTAAAACGTGAATATATTTACTAATAATTAACTATAGTCTGATAACGTACTTCTGTATATATGAATTATTAATAGAGACTATGGTACTAACTTCAAGCAATACTCACCAGCTACAATGTATATAAGTTGTGGGCTATGACTTTACAGTAATAAAATGCATTTTCGGATCCATTAATCTTACCTTAACAACTTGTCATCGTTTGTGATTATTTCAATAAACAACCTCTGTGCAGTCAATATTACGTTCACTCATATATATCATACTTTTCATGCTAACTTACATGATCTTTACTAAATATTATACTCTGTTCATATAGCTTCCTTATATGGGTTTGGTTGATATTATACAGCTAAATAAGTTTTTTATGATTGATATAAATGAATGTAAGGTGAACTAAATTATCTTTTCACAGTAACCAAATGTTGGCCGTGTTCTCACCCAGACGATCTCGAGACCAAGAAGCTTGATTCATCCATCCAGGCTTGCCTAAACTCATTCGGCATTCTCATCTCACAGAGCTCATTCGGCAGTCTCGTCCCAAGGAACTCATTTGGCATTCTCACAAAGCTCATTCGGCAGTCTCGTCCCAAGGAACTCATTCGGCATTCTCACAGAGCTCATTCGGCAGTCTCGTCCCAAGGAACTCATTCGGCATCCTCATCTCACTACCGGACCAACCCACAACTGCCGGACCAACCCACAACTGCCGGACCAACCCACTCCTGCCACTACCGGACCATGATACCACCGAATCAAACCTCCTTCAACACTGCCGAACCAACCTCCTTCACACTGCCGAACCAACCTGCCTCCAAACCAATGCCGGACCAACTCGATGCCAACTCCATGCCGGACCAAAAGCTACCGAACCAAGACGTGCAAGGCCAGATCACGTCAGCCCAGGCCCACCAGCTGCTATATACCTCCAAGACCCCTACCCCCAACCTGACTCTATAAATAGAGGGGCAGGGGTACAACAATGGGGGACAAGTTTGAGAGCTCAAGCACGGAGAGAACTTTCAAACAACTTTCTTTTACTTGTATCAAAGCTTTGTACTTGCAATCAAAACAAGAGAAGGGAAATAACATATAAAGTGGACGTAGGCACATTCTGGCTGAACCACTATAAATTTGCTTGTCTTTTTACAGTTTAGCCCCTGTTTTTCATATATTTGCATAAATCACTCAAATCACTAAGAACAACATAAGATCTACTAAACCATACAACTTTGAGGTGTTTGTCCATTTTTTGTGCAAACATTTTTGGTGCTTTCAATGAGAATTGAACTCAAGGCTTCAGCTTCATCCACTTAACGAGTTTTCCTAACAGCATCGTCCGCCACTTGGAAAACATGCCTCCCAAACAGAGAAAAGATGTTAACAAAGGAAAAAACATCGCATCCAGCAGTCTTCCAGATCCAACTGTCACGAATCAAGTAAATCGTCCTCCTCCAGCAACAGTAACAAATGAAGGACAGGCTAACCCAACCACTCCTGCCACAGAACAGCCTACAGCAATTACTAGGGCAGATTTGGACAGAGTTGTGGTTGAAGTAACTAACTGCTTCACGTCCCAGCAGGAAGCCTTGGTGAACCATCTCATGTCACGCTTAAGGGACGCTGAAGAATCCAACCGCAACACTGAATCATGGGGCGAGTCCCAGTCTGGAGGATCTCAAAGACAACAAAGATCTTCCTTCTTCGAAGGAGCTAACGGCAGAAGTAGCCATGGTAGGAGCCGAGACCGAGCACAGCCCGAAGTTAGGCCTGAGGAAACGTTTGGTACCGAAACCAACAGGGGAGGTACCGGACGGAGGTCAACTGTAGCCGAGCCTGTCATACTGCCTAACCACGGAAACGCCGATGAACGGGGCCGAGCTAGAGTCTAGCCCGAAGTTGGACCCGAGGAAGTGCTTAGATCAGAACCCAACAGGGGAAGATCAAGGCAAGGGCCAACTGTAGCTGACCCTAGCATGCCCCCAGAAGATCAAAGGCAGCCGCTGGAAAATATGAGGAACGATAGGCGATACCATCCCTACAGGTCATCTGGACGGAATCAATCCCACAGAACAGAACCAAACTCATTTCTATCTGCTCTAAATTCTGATGAAAGGATGGCACGCTTATTCAGAGAGTGTGTCCAACGGGAGCAAAGAGATCGAGGGATAGGCGCTAGGGTAACCAGCCCTTTCGCCCGCAATATCGAAATTGTTATCACTCCCCGAGAATGGAAGATGCCGACAATGGAACCTTATAAAGGAACCTCCGACCCTGTTGTACACTTACAGAGGTACACGCAACATATGCTCATGAGTGGAGCAACAGAGGGAGTACTATGCAAATGCTTTCCGCTCTTCTTAGCAGATCTTGCTACCTCCTGGTTCTGTCATCTACCCCAGGGATCCATCAGCTCGTGGGAAATGTTGAAGGAAAAATTTATCAGTCAGTTCCGCATTCATGTGGAGCAACCTAAGGACGCTTATTCCTTATCCAGCGTCAAACAGAAACCTGGAGAGAAGCTGCAGCAATACCTAACCAGATTCAACGCCGCAGCAGCCGCAGTCCAAGATGCCGATGAGAAGCTTATCCTAATGGCCCTCTGTAGTGGTGTGCATCCGGACACTAAATTTGCTAGAAGGTTGACAAAATAAAAACCAGCTACTTTAGCCGATTTCTTCCATGAAGCCGGGAAATACATGAGGCTTGAGGATGCTGCCATTGAGGGGCAGTCAGGACAGCAAAATAAGACAACCCATGGCAACGCCCCTGCTGTGGCAAGGGACGTTCGAAGAAATGATTCCAGAGACAATGCTGGGGGCAAGAAGGGAGAAAAGCGCCTATATCGGCCAGGACCAAGATTCGACACTTACACTCCTTTGAACGAGACCGTCAAAAATATCTTCCTTGCCACCCAAGGCGAAGTTAGATACAAACGCCCACCATACAAGAAGGAATCAGATAACGCACAGAAGTCTGAAAAGTTCTGCTGCTTCCACGAATCTCACGGGCATGATACCAACGAATGCCATCATCTCCGAGATCTGATTGAGGAACACATCAGAAGGAAGAAACTGGAACATTATGTAAAAGGTCAGGACAGGACCCCAGCTCCTTCCAATGAAAACCCAAGGCTACCCTCACCGGGGGCCGACAGAGGAAATCGCAATGCTAGCAGCTCTAGTCAAGAGAAGATAGTGGTCCATACCATCTCAGGAGGGCCGCACATCGCAGACAGAAGCTGGAAAGAGATGGAAAGATACGGAAAGTCGCTTAGAGTCAATAAAGACTATGTCAATTCGGTTATAGAAGAGCGCCACCCGAAGCGGAAAGAAAGTAATGACATCACATTCGGTAAGCGTGACCTAGAAGGAAGGCAGTACCCTCACATGGATCCCATGGTCATCTCTGCCCGACTTGGTCCCACCGAAGTTTACCGAATCCTGGTAGACACTGGAAGCTCAGTAAACATCCTGTTCAAACACGCATTCGACAAAATGAAGCTATAAATGAAGGATGTATCTCCCTGCGATAAACCACTACACGGTTTCACTGGGGATGCTAAGATGCCCCTCAGGCAACTGGACCTCTTTTTTGAGATTGGAAGCCATCCCCGCTCCATTGTACGGAAGTAGACGTTCGTGCTAATAGAAAACCATTCGGCCTACAACGCCTTCTTAGGAAGACCAGCCTTGTCTGACTTCCAAATTGTCCTAGCCCCATGGTGCATAAAGATGAAATTTCCAACAGACAATGGAGTAGGGGAAGTGGAAGGAGACCAGGACGTTGCTCGAGACTGCTATGTGACTGAACTTCGCAACAACCACAGGAAGGATAAAGGGAAGGGTGTAGAGATTGCCCTCTGCACAAAAAGTCTAGAAGCATAGCAACTAAAGAAAGCCCCTCCTCTTCGATATACCAGCGACCCTTTCAATGAATTAGACCCTAGGGACAAAGAGGAGGAGGCCACCACCGAGCCTGCAGAGGCTATGGAGTTTATATCTGTAGACAAGCACGACTCAAGTAGACCATTGAAAATTGGGTCCCAACTAAAAGCCGAATTGAAGGAACAACTCATCGATTTTCTCCGCCACAACTTGGATGTATTCGCTTGGTCACACGCTGACATGACCGGAATCTCCCCCGACATAGCATGCCACGTATTAAACATTGATCCTACCAAGGCGCCTGTAAAACAAAGAAAGAGAAGTATGGGGGTAGAGCGATCAGCAGCCCTCGATGAAGAAGTAACGAATCTACTCGCCAATGACTTCATACGAGAAGCTATCTACCCGGAATGGATCGCCAACCCGGTGCTGGTAAAAAAGGCTAATGGAAAGTGGCGAACCTGCATTGACTTTTCCAACCTAAACGACGCCTGCCCAAAGGATTGCTTCCCACTTCCCAGAATCGACCAACTTGTAGACAGCACAGCCGGGCACGAGCTCCTATCTTTTATGGACGCATACTCAGGATATAACCAAATTCCTATGCATGCTCCCGACCAAGACCACGCTAGTTTCATCACCGACCGGGGTTTATACTGCTATAAGGTAATGCCTTTCGGACTTAAAAATGCAGGAGCCACCTACCAACGCCTCGTCAACAAGATGTTTGCAGGGCTAATAGGATAAACTATGGAAGTATATGTGGATGACATGCTGGTAAAGTCAAGGAAAGCCAAAGATCACGTAAGCCACCTAGGCAAGATGTTTCAAGTACTTCGACAATATGGAATGAAGTTGAATCCACTAAAATGCTCCTTCGGAGTGTCATCAGGAAAGTTCTTAGGATTCATCGTTCATGCCAGAGGGATAGAAGCAAACCCTGAACAAGTCCGAGCGCTAAGGGATATCAAGATACCTTCCACTCGGAAGGAAATGCAAAGTTTGAATGGAAAAGTGGCCGCTCTAAGCCGATTCGTCTCCAAGGCGACAGACAAGTGCGTCCCCTTTTTCGAAGCCCTAAAGAAAGACAAGGGAAAGTTCGAATGGACTGACGAATGCTTAACCGCTTTCCTTAACCTAATCGAACACCTCCAGAAACCACCGGTACTCTCGACTCCAAGCGAAGGCGAAGAATTATACCTATACCTTGTTGTGTCATCTCACGCCCTAAGCGCAGCCTTGGTAAGGGAAGACAACCGCACGCAGCGGCCAGTTTACTTCGTCAGCAAAAGGTTTACTGGGGCAGAAGTCAGATATCCTAAACATGAGAAGCGAGCATACTGTTTACTAATCACATCACGAAAGCTGCGTCACTACTTCCAGTCCCATTCCATCAAAGTTCTGACTGATCAACCACTGAGGCAGGTACTCCATCGTCCCGACACTTCTGGGCGACTACTTAAATGGTGCATTGAACTAAGTCAGTATGATATCACCTATCACCCTCGCACCGCCATCAAGGGACAAGCCATGGCTGATTTCATTGCAGAATTCACAACCAACGAAGATAAGGAGAAATTGGAAATAGCAGAAGATATCAAGTGGAATCTCTTTGTGGATGGTGCATCAAACGAACAAGGCTCGGGGGCAGGTGTGGTAATAATCACTCCCAGGGGAAACAAACTGCACTATGCTATAAGGTTGGAGTTCGCTGCCACCAACAACGATGCAGAATATGAAGCAGTGATAGCCGGACTAGAAATTGCCATAGAAATCGGAGCCAATTCTTTGTGTCTTCATAGCGATTCTCAACTTATTGTTAATCAAATACTAGGAGAATTCCAAGCTCGAGAAGAACGACTCATAGCATATCTAAAGAAGACCAAGTTACTTCTCAGCTGATTGGACCACTACTTAGTCAAACACATCCCTCGGGAAGAGAACTGAGAGGCCGACGAATTGGCAAAGCAAGCAAGTGTGAGAGACATCACCATCTTCGGGGCAGTAACCATCTCAAAGCAACTGGCCCCAAGTTTTGAGCAAGTGAATCTGATAGCTGCAACCGAAGAAGCAACTTGGATGACTCCCATCCGAGACTACCTACAAAGTGGCACACTACCCAACGGGCGTAACGAAGTCAAGAAAATCTTGAGGAAAGCATCCCGCTACACAATACAAGAAGACATCCTCTATCGGCGCGGATTCTCTAACCCGTTATTAAGGTGTGTCGCTGGGAGGGAAGCCAAGGAAATCTTATCCAACATCCATCAGGGGAGCTGTGGAGATCACACCGGAGGGCAAACATTAGCAAAAAAGATACTCTGATATGGATATTTGTGGCCCACCTTAAGCAAGGACGCCTTAGATTTCGTCAAAAAGTGTGACAGATGCCAAAAATTTGCTAAGATTCCGCGGCTACCAACAACTGTGATTACTCAAATGACCAGCCCTTGGCCCTTCGCAATATAGGGAATTGACTTAATCGGCGAGCTACCGATGGGCCGAGGCGGGGCCAAATATGCTATAGTGGCAGTTGATTATTTCACCAAATGGGTGGAAGCGGAACCTCTGAATAAAGTATCTTCAGCAAAAGTTATTAACTTCTTGATCAAAAATGTTCTATGCAGGTACGGAGTCCCACTCAAAATCATATCAGACAATGGACTTTAGTTTGACAGCGAGGAATTCGCCAACTGGTGCCGAGAGCATGGAATTCATAAAAGCTTCTCATCCGTAGCATATTCCCAGGCAAACGGACAAGTCGAAGCAGTCAACAAAATTCTAAAATCTCTGATAAAAAAGAAGCTCGAAAAGTCAAAGGGCGCTTGGGTGGATGAACTCCCTACGGCACTATGGGCCTACCGCACATCTTTCAGAACATCAACGGGGCATACTCCTTTCTCTCTGGCATACGGATCGGAGGCTATGCTCCCAGTTGAAACCATTGTGCCTTCCCACCGTAGGATCCACTATAACCCAGAAGAGAATGAAGAACTCCTCCACATGTCTTTGGATCTAGTTGAGGAGAGAAGAAATGATGTAGTCCTTAAAACAGCAGCCCACAAGCAGAAAGTGGCAGCACAATACAACTCCAAAGTCAAGCATCGTACCTTACAAGAAGGGGATCTTGTCCTCAAGCGAATCTTCCCTCGCCCCGGAGCACTAGACCCAATCTGGGATGGACCATATGTAATTCATAAAGATCTCCACAATGGAGCTTATATTTTGTCAACAGTGGACAGAGAGGTGTTCCAGAGGGCATGGAACATCCAGCACCTCCGTCGATACTTTTCTTAACTTGTACTGCCCATATGAAGTGAATTAACAAAGAGAATCAGTGGACGTAGGCCTTTTCATGCCGAACCACTTTAAAAAACCTTGTCTCTTTTTAACTTGTTCCTTTATATCTTGGCTACTTGTTAACTTTTTCTTTTTCTGTTGAACAAAATCCTATGCGTATAGCATTTCCACTCAAAGCACTCCACGGCGCAACTTCACCTGGGAAAAACCTAACAGGTACTATGCGAATCTATGCCCTCGCCAATGAGACACTTTTGCTCCAGCATCCCTCTGCTGCGGGTTAACTCATTGCTCGCGACGGCCTTTAAAGCCAACTGTAATTAGCCGATTATAAGCCACCGAGAAGGCCGACTATAGCCGAGGCAGCTCATTACGGCGTTAGGCTCGCCGGCAACTGTGAACCGACTATAAGTCCCAACATAAGGTGTGGCCAGCCAGGGGCAGTTCACAGTTGACGATCGGCACCCACGCTAGCCGGCCACAGTAAATCGAATAATACCCACGATTACGGGCCATAATGGCCCGGGTAGTTACTGTGCGCGAACTCGGCTCCGATGTGTCTTAAGTGCGGCTGTGGTAAAAAAAGAATTAACTCCCCGCGGAGGCGTAAGATGGGTGACAAATGTCTCCAAGACCCACAGCTAGGGAAAGTGACTACAAAACCCGTTTGCCACGAACTTAAGCACATCGAAGGCCTTCCGTGATTGGAAGTTCTACTTTTTCACATATTTCAATTTTACTTAAAGCTTTTCTCCTATCCTCTATAACAGTCCCTAAAGTACATGATGCAGAGTAGGAGATACTCGCCAATGGGTGTAGGGACTCACAATTGGATGACAGGGCATTCGACTGCGTTCCATGCTCGGTCATACAAGATATTCAAAACTGCCATCTATAATTAGAACATGAAAGGCGGTATTTTCTTCTTTTGTGTACAAATACATGACTATAATTTGTTCACACCACACGCTAATATTGCAAGTCATGAAGTTATGTTTTAAAACCAGAACCTGACATCAAACACAATTCAATTACAAGAATACACATAGCTATATTTCTCATACGACATGTCAAAATAGCAACAAGCATTCATAAGACGACAAAATCAGCTTAAGTTAAAGAATTACACATCAAGAATAGAGCTATTTATTACAAGTAGCAAAATAATACAACCTAAAAGCTACTTTACTGTTTTAAGACTAACATCTACAACCCTGTCAAGTCCACAAAAGGAGTTTTTCCAGGTATAATCAAGGGGCCGGTGGCATTGGAGTTTTTTCCTTGTCCTGTTGCCCACCTGTCCAGACAGAGAAAGGATTCATTAGTGAAAAGCAACCAAGTTAATGGGGAAACTAAAAAGGAAGACTTACCAACATCTGCTTCTTGGCCAACCTGGTCGTCATCATCTACTTGCACCCCTGCCTCCTCAGCAGCAAGCAACCGCATACCCTCCTTCACTGCCACCTTCTCCCCCTTGGCAAACTGGGCAGTGACTACATCCATGCTGAAAGCCACGCCACCATCTTTATCCGCATCGGCCTTGGCCTCCTCCAGAGCCTGAAGATAGATCTTAGCCATGACCCTAGGATAATCATCCATCCAGGATAGATTGCCCTGCTTCCAGGTTCGGAAGTACATGTCCTGAAGCATTTCGTCCATCATCCCCTCATTCTCCTCAAACTCCCTCATTCGGGCCTCGGAAGCCGACAACCTTCCAACGGCAGCATCTCTCTCCGATCGGTATCTCGAGCAGTCAACCAGAAGGGATTCCCGCATTGCCTCCATCTCCTCCCTCAACTTTGCTTGAGCAAGCTCTACAGCCTCAAGTTTCCCGGACAACTCCTCTACCTGCTCAAGATCCGCTTTCCGAACCTCGTCCACCGTGGCAATAGCCATGTCGATCTGTTCCTTGCAAGTAGCTTCCATTTTCCGCAGTTCAGCCCGGCTGGCCTCTTCCATGGTTTTCTTTAGTCGTCCAGAAGCAGCCTCATGCTGAGAAATCTGAATGGCCTGATCAGCGAGCTGTTTGGCCTGATCCGAAACCACCAATCGTAGTCGGATGTTGGCACTACCAATCTCCTCTCCAGCCTTAACCAGCCGGGCATGATGCCCCATCAGCTTCCTAGTCTCCTCCACCACCCGATCAAAATTAGACTTGGCCTCGTCTCCCATGGCAATTATCCGAGTAGTAAGTAAATCGAGATCTAAGGACTTAGCCTCATTAAGCACCCGTACCATGGGATTGCGGGGAAGAAGGTGCTCACCAGTAACCTCGTCAAAAGTAATATCATGGGAACTTGGATCTAGGTCAGGATGACCCGCAAATGGATTCCGAACCAAGTCAGGACGATCAATCCGAGTGACGGTAGGATTTTCAGACAGGTGCGGAGAGAGTGCGAACTCAGTATCCTCCTCTGTGATATCATGAAGGGGCTGAATTGGGGGCTAGGGACCGAGTGAAGGTTCGGATAAGGGATGACTCCTCTTTCTCTTCTGAATACCCTCTTCAATAACCCCGAGAAGAGGACGGTAGTCGACTACATCCCCAGAACGGTGGGTCGGAGTCTTCGGCTTGGCGGAAGCTTTGGAGAGCTTGTATTGTTCAAGCCTGTGCCGAAGGTCTGAGGCCTTGGCCGTTTTACCTGCTCCTGATATGAAGAACAAGTGTCACAAGCTTACATCGATACATAATTCGAAAAACGCGGTAAATTAAAAGTCAAAAGAAGAAAGGAAACACGTCTGTTATACAAACCCTGGGGAGAAGTAGGATACTGCAATGAGTCCTGGATTTCATTCCAGGACGGAAGCGGATCATAAAATATTCCTAAGTCCCTATCATTAATGAAGCCTGCAGGAGTCAAAAGTTCACCTTGAGTCGCCGGAGCCACCTTGGCTGGAATGGTCTGAGAAGACTCGCTTGCACCAGTCCCGGCCTTGTCCGCTTTCCCGGATTTCTCTACCAAAGCCGTTTCTCCGTCCAGCCCCTCGAAAGCCTGGTGGAACGCATCATCCGTCCACTCTTGAATCTCGCCCGCTTGCCCAGGAAGAAAGGCCCCGATGCCATCACCACCGTCACCACCTTCTCGGTCATCTCCACCCTCACCTCTCTCCTCCTCCAAATCTTCCTTCCCTGGAGTAAGTGGACAAGTGCTGGGGGAAGGACCATCCGACTTCTTAAGTTTCTTACCTCCGACAGCTGGAGGTTTCGTGAAAGGCTTCCTCTTGCCACTCTCTACCGTGACACCTCCCTTAGCCTGAGCATCCGCCCTCTCCTCCGCCGTTTCCCTCAGCTTGAGTACTGACTGCTGTAGAAGGATCAAGTTATACTCCAGGAGGGCCGCATTTCTGATCAGGTAGGCAGCTAATCTATCTCTCCCGGGGATAGCTTCTATCTCAGCCGCCGTCTGAACCAGGCGATCAGTCTCCACAACTGCAAAGCCACCTATCGCTAGCAAAAATGAAAATGTATGAGAAGAAGCATTGCAACCAGGATGGAAATTATAAATAAAGCATCGACTTACATCCAGAAGTAAAACGCCGAATAGAAACAGAGTCATCCCTGACGAAGAACCACTCCTTCTTGAACATGCTGAATTTGGAATACAGATCCAAGACCGGCTTGAAGGTCACAGCTGACTCCAAGCTGATGTATGGGGACCCCTTCTTATAGCCCCTCAGATTATACAAGTACCGGATCTCCCGGTTGGAAGGAGCACGACCATACTTCCTCTGGAAGATGACGAAGAGGCTCACCAGTATAGCATAGGAGTTGGGTTGAAGCTGGAATGAGGCCACCTTTAGATATGTGAGGAAGCTGGCTACCCAAGCATTAAGAGGCGGAATGGCACCACACATGCAGTGGTATCTGCTGTAAGCAAAGTATCCTTCGGGAGGGTCATACGGCATAACTTCTCTCCCTGGTAACAGCATGCGCGTTCTATCGATTCCGAAAGAACGGGAGATGACATCAAGCTGCTCTTCCTTAAGGGAGCTGGGAAAGCAATCGGGCGGGAAGTTCAGAAGCTCCTGCGGGCTGTACCCGTCCACTAGTGATCTCGGGGTAGATCCGTGACGTTCCGGTCCTGGCTGAGCAGGGGGCACTGCGGAAGATTCTCCTTCGCCCTGAGACCTCTTTTTATCTGATCGAGTTTCCGCTTTGCGAGACATTATCTGCAACATCGAAAAACATGTTGTTAAAACAGAGGATATAAACAAGCAAGTCTATATAAAATCCATCCAACACAAAAGTCCGTCCGGTAAAACAAGGTTCATTCGGTACTCCCAATGCCGGAGTTTCGTTCAGTATTCGAACATAAGGTTCATTCGGTACTACTAATACCGAAGTTTCGTTCGGTATTCGAGCATAAGGTTCATCCGGCACTCAGTTGAGCCAAGCTTCGTTCGTCAATTAAGACCCGCATTCCATTCGGTAAAACTGAAGAAAACTCGTTCGGCAGCCTAACACAAAAGGACATTCGGCAGAATATTCCCTCACCTGATTCAGCAAAAGTCTTTGGTTCGGCTAGCACTGTGATTCGGCAAAGGCGAGGGAATGGTTCGGCTGATATAAAAAAAAACGGTGACGTGAGGCCCGTACTTATAGGCGAGCACGAGGCGACCGGACCAAACGGTTGGCACTTTGGACCAAACGGGCTATCCAAATAACAAAGCATGGCATACTCTGGCGTATGCCCCACTTTGGGGGGCAAATGTTGGGCGTGTTCTCACCCAGAAGATCTCGAGACCAAGAAGCTTGATTCATCCATCCAGGCTTGCCTAAACTCATTCGGCATTCTCATCTCACAGAGCTCATTCGGCAGTCTCGTCCCAAGGAACTCATTCGGCATTCTCACAAAGCTCATTCGGCAGTCTCGTCCTAAGGAACTCATTCGGCATTCTCACAGAGCTCATTCGGCAGTCTCGTCCGAAGGAACTCATTCGGCATCCTCATCTCACTACCGGACCAACCCACAACTGCCGGACCAACCCACTCCTACCACTACCGGACCATGATACCACCGAATCAAACCTCCTTCAACACTGCCGAACCAACCTCCTTCACACTGCCGAACCAACCTGCCTCCAAACCAATGCCGGACCAACTCGATGCCAACTCCATGCCGGACCAAATGCTACCGAACCAAGACGTGCCAGGCCAGATCACGTCAGCCCAGGCCCACCAGCTGCTATATACCTCCAAGACCCCTACCCCCAACCTGACTCTATAAATAGAGGGGCAGGGGTACAACAATGGGGGACAAGTTTGAGAGCTCAAGCACGGAGAGAACTTTCAAACAACTTTCTTTTACTTGTATCAAAGCTTTGTACTTGTAATCAAAACAAGAGAAGGGAAATAACATATAAAGTGGACGTAGGCACATTCTGGCTGAACCACTATAAATTTGCGTGTCTTTTTACAGTTTAGCCCCTGTTTTTCATATATTTGCATAAATCACTCAAATCACTAAGAACAACATAAGATCTACTAAACCATACAACTTTGAGGTGTTTGTCCATTTTTTGTGCAAACACCAAAAAAGAAAAGAAAATTATACTCACTTTGCTTTGCGCAGCAGTCTGATGAAAATAAAAAGGGTTTATTGCTTGCATTAGTGTAGAAGGGAGTGCAGTGCTTATATAAGTTTCACACTGATAATTTAGGCTTAAGTAATTGAATGGGTTAAAATATAATGATGAAAGGGATAAGTATGAAAACCATCGGTCGAATGAAAATAAAGTTATTTATTTTATTTTTTCAGTAAATAATTTTATACCCCTCAAATAAATCTTCATACCCTTAACCGCGATATTGCCTACCGTAATTTGTTCTCCGATTACAATTCCGCTATGGCGTTTTACTCAAAATTTTATTTTATATCCATAACGATTTTTTTTATTTTTTTTATTTTATTATTATTATTATTATTAACTAAATTTAGTGAAACAGTAGCGAGATGTTACAATCTTCCAATGGTACTAAGGCACTAATTGCTCGGGAAACCCAATAACGAAAGCTTAACATCGTGTGTCTAACCAAAACTGACATAAAAAGTAGTAAATTTCTATCCGTGTTCATATCCAGGGTCAGCTTCTTCATCATAATTAAATATTTGTCAAAAAACCAAGGTCCATAATTGTGCACCCTCTCACACTCTTTCTCTACATTAAAATGTACAACGAAAAAAACATTTTCCTTAGATTGTAGAGAAAAACCCCTTCCACTTTCCATACTCTCTTCATGTACGCATCCAGATATTTGTAACAAGGTCTCGAGCTAACTAGTATAACCGTACAACGGTGGAAAACCGACCGTTAAATAGTATAATTTTAAGAAAAAAATATTTATCATAGTTTTTTGTTAATTTCAGATTAAACATGCGATAATAATGATAATATGATAAACAAAATTACTTGTGTTATTAGAAACAAAAACAAACATATAAATAAAACATACATTGGAGAATAATAAGGAGTTAAATAAATATAAATGTACAACTTTTTTCCAGAAAATATTTTCATCATCCAAAATAATTTGAGATATTAATGAAGAGAATCTAAAATAATTTGATTCTTGACAATTATGATCATTTCGATTTGTTATTCATTGCAAGAAGAATATGTTTGGGTTAATCTACATACATGCGAATATGAGTGTAAATCGGTCTGACCGAATCGAACGAATGTATGTCCATGTCCTGTCCTATAAGAGATTCGTATGGACATGGACCGGACAAGATTAAGTTTGAACGTTGGTTGTATGAGCCGGACAATGAATGGACAATGTTACATAATTATTATAACGGCTAGTTGTTTCACTGTTCTGATGAACAATAGTTGAAAATGTTCACTGTTCAATTGAATTATTGTCAATTCTGTAATAATTTGGTTGTTATTTAAAATTTGTGCCTAGATTGATAAATTTAACATGTTAAATTCTATAGAAAATAATTTGTTTGTTATAGCTTGGCTAGAATCCAGTGGTCAACACAGTAACAGTCAAATCAATTCCAGGATGAAGTTCTGGGTTGCTATGCAGAAACTCCTCAAAGTTGGTTCGATGTTCGCATGCCAAAGTTAAATCAGTCACCTAAACAGAAAAATGAATCATTAAACATAAATTCATTTTATGCTATGTGGAATCCAAACATTACAACAAGTTGAAAGACAGACCATGCCCTCCATCTTAGAAGTAAATTGCCCTCCACATTGTTGTTTTAGCTTCATCAAAATGCTCCTCTCATGATCATCATTTGCACTCTTATCAAATAGCAATCTTCGTGCGAGCTTCTTTCTGTTACGAATTTTTTCTCGTTAATAAGTTAATTTTAACAATGAAACTTGAAGTAATCAAGTTAAATGACTATAAATTACCTATAAAACTCGGCAAATAGATCTTTATCGCTAATATATGCAAGCAACTTCACAACTTTCTCAAGCATCTCCTCAATAACTTCATCACTTAGTTTCTCACTTCCACCCTTCTTCAGTATATTGTCACAGAAAGTTGCCAACAGTTCAGCACTGGTGCTGCCTCCAACAGTCAAAAGCCTCTTTTAAAGCCTGACAGGACAAAAAAATTGAGACATCGAACAACTATGATACCATTACCTTCTATAGCATGAAATCTTCAATTGCTCGAGCCATTTGCTTTTTGGATTTTGGGAAAATCAGATCTTTAGGGTTTTATAGAAATTGATTTGGGAAGAAACTGAATCGTGTTTTGTATCAAAGAACGATTTCAGTGATAACTAAAATTTAGGGAAAATTGAGAATCTAGGTAGTTGGAGATATTTTAAGAAGAGTTATTGGAAACGGTTTAAGAAGACGGCTAAAACGAAGGAGAAGAATACGGAAAGAGTACACGGAAGCAACAACAGAGAGGAACGAGGCATATAATTTTGGCTTCAGAAAAATTGATTTTGGCTAGTAG
Organism: Allium fistulosum; assembly: GCA_030737815.1. Lineage (NCBI taxonomy): Eukaryota > Viridiplantae > Streptophyta > Magnoliopsida > Asparagales > Amaryllidaceae > Allium > Allium fistulosum. The sequence goes on along the minus strand of CM060907.1, from coordinate 510,939,724 downwards.
AAGTAAGCAAATCTTCCTACGGTCGGTTTGACTACCTACAGTAGCATACACTTATTCTAACCTAGTTCAGCTTCCTATAATGCATTATTAATAACTAACCCCTTTTTCTTCCCATCCTTTGATATAGGATCAATAAATTCCAATCTAACCTCTTCCGTACAGTTAATTTCCTTAGACTTACCAGCTTGTAAATAAGTAACTTTTTTCATATCAGCTGAGATTAGGAGTTTAACCTTTTTATTTCTAATCCCTTGCACATAAAACCCTAATTTGGCAACCGTAACATAGATTTAGATTTACCTTTATTTCTTCCTACATCAATGCCAGATAAATTATTTCCAGGGCTCAGGCCTCCCTTGTCCACTTCTCGAGATTTATGTTTCCTATTGACCACCATGCTCCATCCACTATTATTTTCGTCTCCCTTAAACTCACCTCCACTAGATCTAGCAACCCTCTCAACCTATTTCCCCTTCACAACTATCCGCATCGGAACCACATCCGAATCAATATTTGAAAATCAATGAGATTAAAGTATAAAACGAGCAGAAAAATTGAAAATTAGTGGAGCATGTGAAACCCTGGACGGGTAGAGAAGACACGTTACATTCTTCCCCATTTAAAAGAATTTCATGTCCAAAATTCCTTAAGGGTTGAATCATGTAAAATAGCGCGCAACCATTCTAAACTATCCAACCAATTAGCTACTACCAATTTTGCAGCCAATCATGTACAAGTGCATGGTGCATCACAACAAATATGATATGTATAATAACACTAAATCAACGTCTCCTATATGAATGCAATCTTTTTATAGAATTTTGAAATATGAAGCAAACAATCTATATATAGTAGCAGTTCTATATGTATGCAAGCTTTCAAAAACCAAAATCTTTGTTTACACATAGAAAATAGCACATCCTTACGAATAGAAGTATGGTTCAGTCAATTTTGCATCCAATCCCTAACATCAAATACCTAACACATAACTTCTAACATCTAAACTTTTGAAAATCCAGTTTTCCTAAATCTATACTCCTATGTCGGAAAAGAAATATAGATGGTGATTTTTTACATTTCCACCCTTCTTTTGGATGCCTATTTCATTATACCTTAGAGCCTTCTCTTTGCCCATAAATTATTTCCAAATTTTTTAAGTACTATTTGCATAAGGAGGAATTTTGGTCATTAAAATGAAATTATTTTAAATACTAGTTTTGTTCACTATCAATAAGGTATTTAAATAGAAATTCTATAGATAAAACAGCTTTTTCATTTTGTACTATCTGTGCTTCGTATACCGCCATCCTTTCTACATAGAAAAATTCATACCTACTAACTCTGGCGTTACACAGCATTTCTTAGATTTTGAAAACTTTTTCTCCTATTTCGAAAAAACAATAACACATGAGTATTTATATATTTTGGCTTTTAAGGTACCTGTTTAGTTACCCATGATTTGCAACAACCTTTTCATGTCCTCCGCTCGCTAAAATTTATTTTGTAAACTTTCAGTCTTACTTTGCATTGTCATTAGTTAAGTGTCTATATGAGATTTTCAAATTTATATCATTTCTCTCAAATATATTATAGCAGTCAAACATATCCATAAATATCAGAATAGTAAATAAATAGGAAAACATCTTATAATATATCATATGCATCTTTTATACAAAGAGACAATAAATGTTTACAACCCAAATAACCTAAAGAAAATGGAACAAAAGTTAAAAGAAAAATAATAACTACTAATTATAAATACTACTTATAAGCCAAGGGATGGTCCTGATACTCAACAGGAGTTCGAGCACGATAACTATGCATCCGAGCTCGTGGCTATGGCACCATTTCTTGGCTTATATCTCTCCTAGCTCGGCTTCGATTTGGAGTTGAGAGTCACTGATTGCTACTAGCTCGGGGCTTTGTAAACCTGCAGCACCATGTCCTTGCTCCACCGCTTACTAAGCCTCCTCCACAACCTCTGATGTTGTTACCTCAATCGACACCTCCACGATCCCCATCCTCCTTATGGAGGTCCTATGAAATGGAGTAAGGGCCTTCATTTGGATCTGCTCTCCATGATGGTTTACACCGTATTGTCTAAAGACATGAGTGAAAAGACGATAATACCGAATGTAGTTCAATGGCATCCCTACTCTTGGCTCCACATGGTTGACTATGATGGCTCAGGCCCAGTTCAGTGTTGCACCACCCATGATGGCATAAGTGGCCTTCTGCAATAGCGGATAAATCTAGTTAAAACTTCCTATCTTAGGGATGATGTTCTTTTGAGCAATGCGAACAATGTGGTGGAATGTATGTCGTAAGTTGTCTAGCCTCCAGACACCAACAGCTTCAAGAAAGATCCGCAACAAAATCTCTAGATTGGTCGTCTTTATGTCCGCCAAATCCCCACGTCCCATGGCTATACCCAAGATATCTCCAAAGTCATCCTCCGTCAGAATAATTACTACCCCTTTTACCCCTAACATAGGACTACTGACGTCTTCATCACACTCGTAATCAAAATTAGCATCAAATAGCCTCATACAACGTAAGTAGCACTCCCACTAAAAGTGTCATGACTAACGATCGGTGCTAGTCTTGAGCCCGTCAACAGATCCCCTAGTCCATAGGGGCTGAAGTCCTTGAACTTCATTGGTCATCCTTGAAAAAATGCGAAGTTTGTTGAGGCTTCATAAGTGGACATATTTCGGTCATTTCCATTGACCTAGATAATTTCTTGGGGAGTGAAATTCGGGTTGCGTGAAGATGTGTTGGTGGCTCTTGGGGGTGCCATGGACTGGCTTGTTGTGGAGGGGAAGTTCGGGTTCATATATGTTTTTGGGGGTCTGGATCTGAAGCGCCTTCGAGCTTGAGGTTGGGGTCACTTATCGCTTGCGCGAAGGGAGGAGGGCACTCATGGTTTTTTAGAGAGAGGAAGAGAGATGGAAATTTTAAGAAGGGGAGGAAGACGAAAGGAAATAGGGGGCTAGAGCTTGGATATAGCTATATGCCGCGTTCAAGGTTCGGGTTGCGAAAAATACCCGTTAACCGGTTGACCGCTTTAGTGTTAATCGACTGACTACTTTTGATCGACCGCCTAAATTTAGGCTTTCGACCGGTTTCCCATTTTTAGGCCCAAGTTGACTTGGACCCTATTCGAGTTAGGTTAAATTTATTTATAACTCTATTTTGTTCTTGATTCTGTGTTCGTCGATCCGATATGTTACGCTCTGTTGCTAGAATTCCCTATTAACTCCATGACATTGTTTACACTACCGTCTAGGTTGTCGGGCTCCCTTCTTCCTTTATTTACACCTTTCCGTTTGTATTAAGTTTTGTTATGCAGTAGCTTACTGCTATGGCCATCAACCTTCATCTATATGACAAAGATATCTCAACTGTTACTATTCGTATTTTCCTTATACAAGAATATTCCTCCTATCTTAGTTATCAGACATTCTTACCCTTCCTTGCCCTTTACCCCATTTAAATCAAGTACCAGTTCAATGTATCCACCCCATAGAAAGAATTTTAAAACTTCTGAATTTACAAAATAGGAAAAATCATTGATCCAAGCATACTTCTACTTTTCCATTTATTTTAATAACAAAAAATCACTTTATCAAGAACCTTTAAATCGAAATTATTTTGACTCGACCAATTTTTTAAACTAAGAATTTCTAAATTCCCTTTCTTTTTCAAAAGAATAACTTCCCAATTAAATTTTTGGAAAACCATTCAAAACATTTCAAGGAATTTTTGCAATCTTTTTGTCAAATTCTTTCAAACGGGTTCAGATTTAGAAATGGACTTTAATTGTCCTTTCCTTTGGACTTTTCTTTTTTCCCTTTTCCACCTTGCATCTTCTTATTAAGAGTACAAACTAAAAATATGAATATACTCATGTGGGAAATTTCTCAACCATTTTTCACATCTTACTTTCGGATGCTTGCAACATATAGGTTCTGTCTGAATGAAATGTGCGTCTTCAGTCGACAATCCATCGAAATCCACCATCATAAGGAAACCAAGGCCTAAGAAAGAAGTTAAGTACCATCCAGCTTCCAAGATCCTCCGATATGTCATGCTCATGCTCTTCTCGGTCCAGCCTTATGGTAACATAAATTTAAATCTATTTATTGTCCCAACTCATAGTTGAATTATCCATTCTTTCAGAATATGGTCACATCTACTTCTATAGTCAGAATTTGTAGAGTTTAGCATATAATATATGTATAATTATAGGTAAAAATACAAATACATTCTCTCGGTGTATCCTAATTCATATGATTGACTAACATTACCAAATGTAACTACTCGCACCTTAGTAGACCCGAATTTCAACTAAATCGAAACTCAAGTTCATTAGGGTACAAATTGTTGGTGTTTGTAACTTGCAATAACATAAATATATCAGAGATCTACCTACATAAACTCATAGTGGAATGGAAGGACAATAGAACATATATACCGACTAAGGCTGCTGCCTTAGAATCAATATCATTCCTTTGATATCTAGTTGCCTTATCAATGTCGGGCATGAATGAGAAGACTTCTCCACCAACCGTTCCCATCTTGCACCAGAAGCATGTCCCTCTATATCCTGTGGATTGTAATGAGGAGGAAGTTTGAACAAATTTCTAGTGACTGGTAAACTATATACTTAATCCATAATAATAATTTATGCCGATTGATTTCCTAGTGTTATATCTACTATTCATAGCTTATCCGTTTAATTATAATTCCATCTACGCGTATGATATATCCAACCTTCTTTGATGTTTAACTATATATATACACATCTGTGTGTGTGTTTTGCATACCCAAAAATAAAATCCTGACCACTTCATACTTCTTAAATAGAGAAGAGGTGGACCCAATGACCGTTTAAAACCCCAACCTCAAAGCGAGCCCTCTGTAACGTAATTGATAGTCAATCGGCATGTAGGTACAAATGTCGATGACTCCTAGATACAATTTTATAATCAAATTTTTCGTTTTACTAACACATCTTAAACACTTATCTAAGGGTTAACTAGCCCACCACCGACAAACAAACAACCAATAAAACTTTAAGGTCTTTGCATATCCCATACAGATTCTGCATTGGTATGAACCAAAATCCATCACGGCAGACAAAAGTCTTTGCTAATGACCGCTTGGGACCGCTGGAGTCAAAGCCTATATGCCAGACCTACTACTAAATACAAGTTTACTAATAGTACCGACATAGCCTACCGATACCCCATAGTTGAAACCTCATTTAGACTTACCTAATATAAGTCAAGGAAAATTCTCATCCTAGTTACTTAATACCTCTTGTTAGAAATGAAGTATCAAGCCTAAAAGCATGCCAATAACCACTCGGTGATACTTGAATATTTACTAAAAGATCGTCGATTTCACTCAAGTAAAATATTCCATCAAACGAGTCAAAGAACTAATCGATAAAGTGATAACCATTTGTACTACTAAACCGTTTAGTTAGAGTTCTCATCTAATAGAGTAATATCTTTATATGAAATTAATTCTTTTGAAATCTATTAGTTATCGGTATAATGACTATAAAATTAATAGATTTATATGTAAGAATTTATTTACATAATTTAACCCTTGATTTGAAGATAGTTTGATAAAGATAGACTATATTTATTTTATAAAAGTGATTAAAAACCATATACCTTTTACATAACTATTTTCAAGAATTCCTCTAAATAAATCCTTTTACATAACTATTTTCAAGAATTCCTTTGAATAAATCCTTTTACCATTTTTTCAGCCAATCATGTACAAGTGCATGGTGCATCACAACAAATATGATATGTATAATAACACTAAATCAACGTCTCCTATATAAATGCAATTTTTTTATAGAATTTTGAAATACGAAGCAAACAATCTATATATAGTAGAAGTTCTATATGTATGCAAGCTTTCAAAAACCAAAATCTTTGTTTACACATAGAAAATAGCACATCCTTACGAATAGAAGTATGGTTCAGTCAATTTTGCATCCAATCCCTAACATCCAATACCTAACACATAACTTCTAACATCTAAACTTTTGAAAATCCAGTTTTCCTAAATCTATACTCCTATGTCGGAAAAGAAATCTAGATGGTGATTTTTTACATTTCCACCCTTCTTTTGGATGCCTATTTCATTATACCTTGGAGCCTTCTCTTTGCCCATAAATAATTTCCAATTTTTTTAAGTACTATTTGCAGAAGGAGGAATTTTGGTCATTAAAATGAAATTATTTTAAATACTAGTTTTGTTCACTATCAATAAGGTATTTAAATAGAAATTCTAAAGGTAAAACAGCTTTTTCGTTTTGTACTATCTGTGCTTCGTATGCCGCCATCTTTTCTACACAGAAAAATTCATACCTACTAACTCTGGCGTTACACAGCAATTCTTAGATTTTGAAACTTTTTCTCCTATTTCGAAACAACAATAACACATGAGTATTTATATATTTTGGCTTTTAAGGTACCTGTTTAATTACCCACGATTATGCAACAATCTTTTCATGTCCTCCGCTCGCTAAAATTTATTTTGTAAACTTTCAGTCTTACTTTGCATTGTCATTAGTTAAGTGTCTATATGAGTTTTTCAAATTTATACCATTTCTCCCATATATAATATAGCAGTCAAACATATCCATAAATATCAGAATAGTAAATAAATAGGAACACATCTTATAATATATCATATGCATCTTTTATACAAAGAGACAATAAATGTTTACAACCCAAATAACCTAAAGAAAATGGAACAAAAGTTTAAAGAAAAATAATAACTACTAATTATAAATACTACTTATAAGCCAGGGGATGGTCCTGATACTCAACAGGAGTTCGAGCCATTGCCGCGATGCCTGAATGGGAGCAACATGATAATTATGCATCCGAGCTCGTGGCTATGGCACCATTTCTTGGCTTATATCTCTCCTAGCTCGGCATCGATTTGGAGTTGAGAGTCACGGATTGCTACTAGCTCGCGGCTTTGTAACCCTACAACACCATGTCCTTGCTCCACCGCTTACTGCGCCTGCTCCACAACCTCTGATGCTGTTACTTCAATCGACACCTCCACGATCCCTATCCTCCTTATGGAGGTCCTATGAAATGGAGTAAGGGCCTTCTTTTGGATCTGCTCTCCATGATGGTTTACACCGTATTGTCTAAAGACATGAGTGAAAAGACGATAATACCGAATGTAGTTCATTGGCATCCCTACTCTTGGCTCCACATGGTTAGCTATGTTGGCTCAGGCCCAGTTCAGTGTTGCACCACCCATGATGGCATAAGTGGCCTTCTGCACTAGCGGATAAATCTAGTTAAAACTTCCCATCTTAGGGATGATGTTCTTTTGAGCAATGCGAACAATGTGGTGGAATGTATGTCGTAAGTTGTCTGGCCTCCAGACACCAACAGCTTCAAGAATGATCCGCAACAAAATCTTTAGATTGGTCGTCTTTATGTCCGCCAAATCTCCACATCCCATGGCTATACCCAAGATATCTCCAAATTCATCCTCCGTTAGAATAATTACTACCCCTTTTACCCCTAACATAAGACTAATAACATCTTCATCAAACTCGTAATCCAAATTAGCATCAAATAGACTCATACAACGTAAGTAGCACTCCCACTAAAAAGTGTCATGACTAACGATCGGTGCTAGTCCTGAGCACGTCAACAGATCCCCTAGTCCATAGGGGCTGAAGTCCTTGAACTTCATTGGTCATCCTTGAAAAAATGCGAAGTTTGTTGAGGCTTCATAAGTGGACATATTTCGGTCATTTCCATTGAGCTAGATAATTTCTTGGGGACTGAAATTCGGGTGGCGCGAAGAAGTGCTGGTGGCCCTTCGGGGTGCCATGGACTGGCTTGTTGTGGAGGGGAAGTTTGGGTTTATATCTGTTTTTGGGGGACTGGATCTGAAGCGCCTTCGAGCTTGGTGTTGGGGTCACTTATCGCTTGCGCGAAGGGAGGAGGGCACTCATGGATTTTTAGAGAGAGGAAGAGAGATGGAAATTTGAAGAAGGGGAGGAAGACGAAAGGAAATAGGGGGCTGGAGCTTGGATATAGCTATATGCCGCGTTTAAGGTTTGGGTTGCGAAAAATACCCGTTAACCGGTCGACCGCTTTAGTGTTAATCGACTGACTACTTTTGATCGACCGCCTAAATCTAGTCTTTCGACTGGTTTCCCATTTTAGGCCCTAGTTGACATGGACCCTATTCGGGCTAGGTTAAATTTATTTATAACTCTATTCTGTTCTTGATTCTGTGTTCGTCAATCCGATATGTTACGCTCTTTTGCTAAAATTCCCTATTTACTCCATGATAGTGCTTTACACTACCGTCTAGGTTGTCGGGCTCCCTTCTTCCTTTATTTACACCTTTCCGTTTGTATTAAGTTTTGTTATGCAGTAGCTTACTTCTATGGCCATCAACCTTCATCTATATGACAAAGATATCTCAACTGTTACTATTCGTATTTTCCTTATACGAGAATATTCCTCCTATCTTAGTTATCAGACATTCTTACCCTTCCTTGCCCTTTACCCCATTTAAATCAAGTACCAGTTCAATGTATCCACCCCCTAGAAAGAATTTTAAAACTTTTGAATTTAAAAAATAGGAAAAATCATTGAGCCAAGCATACTTCTACTTTTCCATTTATTTTAATAACAAAAAATCACTTTATCAAGAACCTTTAAATCGAAATTATTTTGACTCGACCAATTTTTTAAACTAAGAATTTCTAAATTCCCTTTCTTTTTCAAAAGAATAACTTCCCAATTAATTTTTTGGAAAACCATTCAAAACATTTCAAGGAATTTTTGCAATCTTTTTGTCAAATTCTTTCAAACAGGTTCAGATTTAGAAATGGACTTTAATTGTCCTTTCCTTTGGACTTTTCTTTTTTCCCTTTTCCACCTAGCATATTCTTATTAAGAGTACATACTAAAAATCTGAATATACTCATGTGGGAAATTTCTCAACCATTTTTCACATCTTACTTTCGGATGCTTGCAACATATAGGTTCTTACTTCACATCTGTCTGGATGAAATGTACGTCTTCAGTCGACAATCCATCAAAATCCACCATCATAAGGCAACCAAGGCCTAAGAAAGAAGTTAAGTACCATCCAGCTTTCAAGATCCTCTGATATGTCATGCTAATGCTCTTCTCGGTCCAGCCTTATGGTAGGGCCTCCACCCCGTAGGGTAATCGAGGCAGGCACATAAATTTAACTCTATTTATTGTCCCAACTCATAGTTGAATTATCCATTCTTTCAGAATATGGTCGCATCTACTTCTATAGTCATAATTTGTAGAGTTTAGCATATAATATATGTATAATTATTGGTAAAAATACAAATACATTCTCTCGGTGTATCCTGATTCATATGATTGACTAACATAAGCTTTGATACCAAATGTAACTACTCGCACCTTAGTAGACCCGATTTCAACTAAATCGAAACTCAAGTTCATTAGGGTACAAATTGTTGGTGTTTGTAACTTGCAATAACATAAATATATCAGAGATCTACCTTCATAAACTCATAGTGGAATAGAAGGACAATAGAACATATATACCGACTAAGGCTGCTGCCTTAGAATCAATATCATTCCTTTGATATTTAGTTGCCTTATCAATGTCGGGCATGAATGAGAAGACTTCTCCACCAACCGTTCCCATCTTGCACCAGAAGCATGTCCCTCTATATCCTGTGGATTGTAATGAGGAGGAAGTTTGAACAAATTTCTAGTGACTGGTAAACTATATACTTTATCCATAACAATAATTTATGCCGATTGATTTCCTAGTGTTATACCTACTATTCATAGCTTATCCGTTTAATTCCAATTCCATCTACGCATATGATATATCCAACCTTCTTTGATGTTTAACTATATATATATATATATATATGTGTGTGTGTGTGTGTGTGTGTGTGTGTGTTGCATACCCAAAAATAAAATCCTGACCACTTCATACTTCTTAAATAGAGAAGAGGTGGACCCAATGACCGTTTAAAACCCCAACCTCAAAGCGAGCCCTCTGTAACGTAATTGCTAGTCAATCGGCATGTAGGTACAAATGCCGATGACTCCTAGATACGATTTTATAATCAAAATTTTCATATTACTAACACATCTTAAACACTTATCTAAGGGTTAACTAGCCCACCGATGACAAACAAACAACCAATAAAACTTTAAGGACTTTGCATATCCCATACAGATTCTGCATTGGTATGAACCAAAATCCATCACGGCAGACCAAAGTCTTTGCTAATGACCGCTTGGGACCGCTAGAATCAAATCCTATATGCCAGACCTACTACTAAATACAAGTTTACTAATAGTACCGACATAGCCTACCGATACCCCATAGCTGAAACCTCATTTAGACTTACCTAATATAAGTCAAGGAAAATTCTCATCCTAGTTACTTAATACCTCTTGTTAGAAATGAAGTATCAAGCCTGAAAGCATGCCAATAACCACTCAGTGATACTTGAATATTTACTAAAAGATCGTCGATTTCACTCAAGTAAATTATTCCATCATACGAGTCAAAGAACTAATCGATAAAGTGATAACCATTGGTACTACTAAACCGTTTAGTTAGAGTTCTCATCTAATAGAGTAATATCTTTATATGAAATTAGTTCTTTTGAAATCTATTAGTTATCGGTCTAATGACTATAAAATTAATAGATTTATATGTAAGAATTTATTTACATAATTTAACCCTTGATTTGAAGATAGTTTGATAAAGATAGACTATATTTATTTTTTAAAAGTGATTAAAAACCATATACCTTTTACATAACTATTTTCAAGAATTCCTCTAAATAAATCCTTTTACATAACTATTTTCAAGAATTCCTTTGAATAAATCCTTTTACATAACTATTTTCAAGAATTCATCTAAATAAATCCTTTTACATAACTATTTTCAAGAATTCCTCTAAATAAATAACTCAGTATTTTACATATAAAAATGTGATTATAAAATATTTTCATAGAATAAAGTTCATTAATATAAAAAGGCGACACAAGTCAGGAATCAAACACAGAAAGAAGGCAAGGGAAACATAGGAACTCAAAGCCAAACATCAATACACAAAAGGGGAAGAGGATGGCCTAGAGCATACACTTCGGACTACGATCGGTCGACTGGTCATATGCCACTGGTTTACTGGTGGGAATGCTAGAGCGTGATGCTCTAGGCACATCATTCCCACTGACGATTACAAGCATTCTGGGGATAGAAACTTGGAATATTGCAATAAAACTACTGCCATATGAACTACACACGCTGAAATCCACTAATGCAAACGCATGCAACCCAAATAAAATCACCCATCAACATTTTACAGTAAAGGTTTTGACAAAGACTAAACTATCAGGTTGCAAACACAGAAGCAACAAATCGTACGTCTAATCTTTAAAAATTTGGTATAATTCATAAGCATGCAACTAGAAATTTAGATATTGATTGTATGAGGATTAACTTACCCTATTTCCTTTGATTCCTTATCTAAAACAACTCAAAATACAGCAGCCTTCACAAAATCAGCTAAGCCATAAAAATCAGTTTACTAACAAACAATACAAAAGATTCAAACATAGAAAAGTCTGAAATTGGTGAGTCTAAAAGATAGAATAGGATAAGAAGACATGACATTGAATTTTATTAGAGTTTCAGGGAATTTACCTGATTTGATTTTGAGGGTTATAGCTTAGGTTTTGAAAGAACTGAGCAAAATTTCTTTCTCTTTTTTATTAATATACGGAACACAGTAAGATGAGAATTTCTCCTTAGTAAAACTTAAATGGGCTTGGGTTTGAAATTAAAGGCAATAAGAAAAGAAAATAATTGATTTTATTCCTTTTTAAATCAAATGGCCTCTTATTTCCTTTTATAGCTTTACAATGGTGAGAAATAAACCATACATAACACTTTTGTTTAAAAACCATCTTAAATACTAATTATATTTTTATATTTACCATTTTTGAAATAAAATCCTAATAATAATAATTTATAATTAGTTTCTACACTTTAAAATTCTTTTACACTTTACAAAAGGTTTAACAACCTAAATCTACATTTTTCTATCAAAATAAACTTATTCAAGAAAATAAAAATAAAATTTTCCAATTTCACATTAGTTTAGAATTGATCATTCAAATTATCTTCTTTTTAACAACAACAAAACCTTTAAATTGCTTTATTTTATTAATTAAAATTTTAAATTCCTATTATTATTCGCTTAATATTTATTGTGAAATTCTAATCAAGTAAATTAATAAATATGGTTGTTATAGAACTCCCCTCCTTAAAGAATTGCGTCCCTGCAATTCAACTTCAAAGAAAAGTCTATACCAAATATTTTACTGTTAGTAATACTTTCATTTTCTTAAAATATACATTATACACACAACCATCAACTATTAAACAAACTCACATTGAAATCATTCTCAACCAAAACTCAAAAAGCTCTACATTTACCATTTCAGTTTAGCATGAGTCGGGATCTGCTTTGACCCCTCAAGTATAAATAGAGCAATCCAAAACAATTAATAGACCATTTATCAATGGTTTTCCCAAAACTTAGAACTGAGCTATCCCAACAATTCAGGAGCCAAATTTGAACCGGTGACACTCAAAAAATCTGTTGGACATGCAGATTCACATCTTTTACACTATCTTCCTTGCCCAATGCTTATTATATGGACTATGAGTTTTACAACAACTGGTTTAGAAGATATCAGTACTTGCATAACCAATTAAAATGTGTCAATTTTTTTTGAAAACTAAGGAGTAAACTCTATGGTGGGAAGTGCATCCCAAAGATTTGCGACACTCAAAATATCTCACAAATCCATACATTCATTCATAACAAACATCTTTACATTATAAAAATCTTTTAACACTATGGGAAAAAGTGCATAAGACGATAGATATGCTCTATTGTCTGATTGCATATCTATATGTCATTAAATTTCGTGCCGTCTCATTGCAAATCAGACCATAGATATGCCCCATTGTCTGATATGCACTAACATAACAAAAAAACTATATGTCGTCTGATGTTATAGTATTATTTCTAGAATTTCCTATTAGACAACATATAAATATTGACTGATATGAATTATTGTTCACATAATGAAATAAATAGTTGCAAAATGAAAAAAAGAATCGCAATTTTATTTAAACAAATATTTTATTTCAAATCAAATTCAAGTGCAATACAACTTTCACTATTACTCTACTTACATTTTCAAATACTATAACGACCAAGAATTTTGGTCATTTGAATTTGGAATATTTAATTGATTTTAAATATTGGAAAGTTAATTTTATAAGTTAAGTAACTTTAATATCAAATATAGCGATTCATTAGGTAATTAAATTGTTCAATTAATATTTGTAAATATTAAAAAAAATTAAATCTTGAATTAATGTTAATGAAAATGATTTAGAAAATTGATTTATATTCTATTTGAATAAGAAGGAAGATAGTAAACTTTTAAATTGGAATTAAAAGTGATTTAAACTGATTTTGGAAATAACTCATTTTAATTAACGTTCAACATGAATGTCGTTGCCCTCCTCACCATGAACCAATCCATATAATCTGATCGTCAAATCAAGGCTCGACGTGGCCTAGATCTTGCCATGTTTAGGCCGGCCGGTTGGGTTTGGGGAAGTGATCGACATCGACCGGGGGACGAGAGCATGGGCAGATATAATGACCCAGAAGTGCAAGCTTGGTTGTGGTCTTGCGAAAATATTTTTAAAGGTCATAGCTTATCCGATAAAAAGAAAAGATTCTTAGTAGCATGGTAACTACAAGTGGAAGTAGTAGCTTGGTGGGACTCACTTACTGCAAATGTTCCAGAAGATGAGTTTTCGTGAGCTCGATTTAAGGATGTTTTTAAAGACAAATTCTTGCCAACAACTGGAAGGATGAGGATGTACCGCAACTTCATGGACTTGAAGTAGGGGCATCTATCTATAGCTGAGTATGAGATGAAGTCCATCAAGATATCTTGTTTTAGGCCGGAATTAATCAACACTTCATTGAAGAAAAATGTGATGTTTACTTTGGGTATGAAAAAAGTATACCATGGGAAAGTAATTGCTCATGTCAAAGGTACTTTTGTGGATATAGTTGATATGGCTCTAAGGTAAGAGTCCTTGGAAAAGAAGAAGCCTACTTCGGTAGCACCTAGTGGAAATACCAGTGGAGGTGGTTCTAACAAGAAGAAGTTCAATTATAATGGGAAGAATCAAGGAGAAGGGAAACATGGAGAAGGTCGAGGAGGCAAGTCTAAGGATAGTGGTTGTTATATTTGTAAGCAGAAAGGACATATTACCAGGTATTGTCCGAATAGTGAAGTTCTAAAGTGGAATGGTGGACCCATATCTCTGATGGTCCAGAAGACTCTTTGTTTTAATTGCCATCGGCTCGGGCATATGGTAAAAGACTGCCCACTCATGAAGAAGGTGCAGTAGCCTAAGGTCTACGCCATTAAGAATGAACCATCGACTTCAACGGATGTGAAGGGAAAAGGTGTTACTGAAGGCACCTTACTGATTAATGGTATTTTTGTTCGAGCATTATTTGGTACTGGTGCCTCTTATAGTTTTATCTCTTGTGAATCAGCATGCAAATTTCATCTTATTCCTAGTATTGTAGAAAATCCAATGTGTGTGTCTAACCCCATAGATGGTGTAACCTATTTGAATATGATTTGTGCAGATGTGCTAATTTACTATCTTTCTCATCACTTTTCTTATGACCTATATGTCTTAGAATTTAATGGATTTGATAGTATACTGGGTATGGATTTGTAACACCCCGCATTTTTAGATAATTAAATAATAAAATAACGATGAACAGTGAAAATAAGCATTTTTGGAGTTTTTAGAATATGGCTTCGAAACTTATACCATTGTGTTCGTGGCAATTTTTTGATCAACTTCCGTATATAACTTGTCGAAATCGGAGTTAATATGAAGAAGTTACGAGAGAAAAAAATCAGAATTACAAAAATCAAACGAAAAAAAGAGTAAGACCCTACGGGTCAACCCATAGGTCGACCTGCAAAACATGGGGTTCGAACCGTGTTTTTCCCTAGACAAGAAATCATCCAGGGACGTGCCGAAGTTATATAATTCCATTTTCATCCGATCAAAAGTGTTGTTTTCTAGATCCAACGATTCACAACAAGCCTGTGACATGGTTGCACCAGATTCAATCCAAAAATCCGATGGCCTGAAATTCCCAAACTCCACTATAAATAGAACCCTATGCTTAGTTATTTTCTCACAATCAGATTTTCACCCAATTGGGTTCATTGCCTAAGGCTGAACCCTAATAAGAAAATATTTCTAGGGAGAGTATCTTTTTAATAAAAATATTAGATGCCTTAGAAGTGGATCTAGGAAGGTCATGGATGAAAGCTAAGGACGAAAAGTGAGTGGATTTAAATTATATCTCTTTTATGTTTATGATATATAATATCGTTAGATTCCCGTTAAAATTTTTAATTCAACATTTGAACTAATTTCAGTAATTAGTTCTACTAGTTAGTTATGTTGAAACTGTAAATTTTATAAAAGAAGTGTACTTATATTTAAATGTTATTTATATGGAAACAAGAAAGGAATCCAATTAAATATAAGTAATACTAGGCTTAAAAATTATAGAGAAAGGCATAAGCCTAAAATTGAGAAATTTACAGTAAATTATGTTAAAACTCGGGGAATGAAATAAAAGGGGAAATCTAATAACTTGATTTGGAAGTTAGTGATAGATTAGTTAGTTTGTTTAGAAAAGGGAATACATTTCCATAGTCTAGTTGTAAGAATAATGATAAATGTAATTGCAAGAATAAAAGCAAGAAAAATTGAATTAGTGCAAAATAGAGATATTACTGTATTTTGCATTACCCAACAATTAAAGAAACAAGAAAATAAATATGTTGCAGTTACGAGTTATTGTTTATAGAATTATTTAGTGTTAAAATATGAAAATGGATCTTTAGTACAGTTTTTGTAACCAACCAAATAGATTAGAACTACTTCCTAGAGTAAAAGAGAATAACGTGAAGCGTTAAAGAAATTAAAGAAGAGGAAATAATCAAGTTAATTATTTGACACGACTAGAAACAATAAAAAGAAAATATGACTAGATCTACATTTATTACGCAGATAGTAGAATACAAAGTAAGGAATTTATTATGATAATTAATTTGTGACAGTTGGACGTAGTCCCAAGTTAAGACTGTTATATAATATAAGAGAACTAATGAAAATTTAGTATCATAATAAAAGAAGACAGACTTGAATAGAAAAGAGACACATGCAATTACATTTATAACATGTAGGTTATAAAAGAAAGAAAAGAATATAAAAGTGAGAATTGCAAGTGTAATTGTTACACGTAGGTTATAATTAAAAAGAAAAAATAGAAGAGGCTTATTTTATCAAAATTAGATCTTGGATTAAGTTAATAAGCAAAAATAATAGTAGTGGCCTGTACCGGCAGCATTCCCTTTCAGGTCTAGAACTGATGGTCTCACACATGGGTTGGGCTGGGCATGTTGATTAGGATAAATATATAGCCAAAAGAATAAGAAAAGAAAACTAAACGCATAATAAAAGATTAGACATAAGGTCTAATAAAATGGTAAGGTGCGTTTGGAGCAGCCCGAAGAGAATCTGGATAAAGAGCCTAACGAAGCAGTTCATCGTAGATTTTTAGTATAGATAGAGCACGTCCAACTTAGTTATTTTGGGCTAGAAGGGAGTATGTGACTACAATGGGACATGAGGATACTCTAGGATGGCGCTCTGGGGTAGGGCTAACGAAGCTGCACCGCTGGAGGCAGGTCTGTAGGTGTTCCATCTAGAGAATATGCCTTGATTGCTTTTGCATTGCAGGCCTAACGAAACGAACCTTTGTAGGCAGTCAAAAGGCTGATGATGGAGTAGGATATTTGTATGACACTGTACTCTAGTTTGCGAGTAGGTTATTGTAGGAAGGACCCATAAGGATAGTCGCATGCGGGTATCAGCCATCATCAGTCAGAGCGAGTTCGAGAAAGACTAGAGTTAAACCAACAGGCCAATGGTTCTTTCACTATCGAGACATTGGATGAGGGGCACAGCCGATTGGATGTTTAGATTGTTTGAAGTAGGGGCACGACCACTTAGCTCTTGAAAGGTCTTTCGATTAGTTGAGGGGAGGGGGGGTCTGTGTGGGGCCATAGCCACGATGAGAAAAGAGACAGACCAATTAGAATATTTGTATTGTAGGCCAAACAAAGCGGACCTTTACAGATATAGAAAATCCCCGACTGAGTTCTGTACAAGGTAGATCTTGTCGGCAGAATTTAGGGAGTTCACAGAACGATTATGTGTAGTCCCCAAGGTACGCACTGGGTGGTACATTGTGGATGTTCGAGCACTAGTATAAGTTAGTGTGGATGTAGTTTTACGTTTTCATAGTAGACGATGGAACATCTGTATTGTAGGCCTCAGGAAGCTGTCCTTACAGATGTAGTTACAGTACGCTCTAGTACGAGACGATGGAGTCCTTTTCGAGGAGGATACAGAAAGTACTATGGGTAGTACCTAGGACCGATGCGGTCTTTGGGCATGTAGCTACATATATATTGGTTATTAGGTCTTAATCTACTAGGGAGTAGATGGGTATGATTCACACACAGAGGCAAGAGTGTTTTGAACCCAATAAACCTAATATAACAGAAAATGGAAATAAAACTATATATGTAGAACTATGCTTAGAAGTGTATACTTTGTCCATTCACCGGAACTTTAGTTCTGACCACCTCCTCATATCATCCCACATGTTAGATAGATGGCAGATATTTTCCAGCTCTGTGACACTTATTTAGAAAGTGTTGTTACCTTGGTGAGTATTTACTCACTATTATATTTTAGTCAGTTCCGTTGTGAGATATTTATTAGAGCTCTGATATATATTTATCTCTGCCTATTTGCAAGATACCATATATCCAACTCGGGCTTCAATGGGCTTGGATTTTAGCATATTTGCAAAAAATCCGAACCCACTGGAATTTGGGTTGTTACATTTGGTATGAGAGCCTAGGTATAGGGTTCCTAGGTAGATAATGAGTGAATGCTTTTGTATTTTTAAGAATATAAATATATTATATTATATAGATCCATAGTGAAATCCACTTTTTAGAGAGGGTCAACACAAGGAAAGATTTTGAGAAACAGTTTTGTACATCGAGGTTCGGATTATGGAAATCCAAAGAGTTGTAGGCCCTAGAGTGGCAAAGATTTGACATGTACAATAGATTCAGTATAAAAAGGGAAGCCCGTGTTTAAATAATGTAAATTGATAATTGTTTTAGATTAGTGGATCTGGCGGTAGTGCCTTGGAATAAATATAGGTATAAGAGAGAAAATGGATTAGGAATATACATATATCGCACGGGTGGCTCTAGAAATAGGTTTCAGATCAGATATTGGAAGTTTCGCTGTAATAAGTAAGTGAAAATCGAAAGGACAACTTTTGGGAGACATTTCGAAAGGAGTAAAAGTTTTAGTAAGGAAATGGGATTTCCAAGGTTTACGAAGGGTATTCCTA
Organism: Allium fistulosum; assembly: GCA_030737815.1. NCBI lineage: Eukaryota > Viridiplantae > Streptophyta > Magnoliopsida > Asparagales > Amaryllidaceae > Allium > Allium fistulosum. Next base: position 510,921,033 of record CM060907.1, on the reverse strand, counting down.
GGGTAGTAAGAAAAAAAATCCACCTTATGTCTAGCCCAACAAATTGAAACATTTGGAATTGAAAAGTTAAAAAATATAATTGTTAATATGTTTGAGGAAGTAAATATTGGGTTTCTGAAAATAAAAGTGGTATGAAATTTAAATTGTTTTTTATATGATGTAAAGTTTGTTAAAAGTGAAATTCTTTTTGAAGAATTATATAGCATGTATAGCTCGCTAGTTTCTTTGTAGGTAAACAAATATTTTAAATATAAAAGGCTAGAGTGTGTTAAGTATCGAAAACGTAGGTTACACCATTTATTGCTGTAATAGATGTTTTCGTGAAAAATAAAGGAAGCATAGACTATGACACTATTGTTATAGTAGGTGACTCTCAAAGGAAATGTTTTTACACAGCATATGGGATTTATTAATATTTATTTTAATTGATCCCATATACTACTATTTTTGGGTTGTAGTAACGGTGTTTTATGCAACATCTGTTTTGACCTAAAAAAATGTGTTTTGAAGATAATTTCTAAGTATAGAAATAAAGTGGTTTGTAAGTACACTTATTATTTAAATAAGTATATGGAAATGTTTTCTAGTTATGAAAATATTAAAACAGTTTTGAAAATGAGTTCTTTTGAAGAAAAAAAGATGTACATTAAATATTTGGAAATTAATAAATTTCGTAGGAAATGTCTATTGTAAGTGAATATAGATTAAACATACTTTAATCTATTGGAATGAAATGAATAAGGATATAATTTTCTATGAAACTAAATCACAAATAAAGATGTTTTATGCAAGTTATAAGGAATACGTGAAAGAGATGTACAAGGTATGGAAAGCACCATATTTTGTATAGCCTATTTCGATAAAACATAAAATAAGTTCCTTGTAATTTCACATAAACATGAAATGCTCTTTTAAAGGATTCATAGAAGGTTTTTGCATTAATGGTTTCTCATAAGAGAAAGTAGTTCCAATACATTAAGGTATAAAACCATTAGGTGTAATAAGAAGTGTAATAATTAGAGACAATGTTAGTTATGAGGGATATTATAGAGAGCCTTTGTAGGAAAGCTAAACAATGGAAATTTCATATTTTTCCATTGATTATGCACATTGGTTGCTTGCCTTTGCAGAAAGTCCCCATTTGTAGTAACATAGAAACTCCTCCAAGGTTAGGTAATTGGAAGGGTAGGAAAGTTAAGGGATTTTTGATAAAATAATTGTTCTTATCTATCCAGTTTCCGTAAATTTGAAAATCAATGAAAAGAAGATGTTTTGTAAACATGTAAGGACATTTTTGGAAGTCAAGAAAAAAATGTTTTAAGGACAAGAAAGGCATGTTTTAAAGAAAAATGGTTTGGTGAAAAAGTAAATAATTTTTTGGAAGAGAAAAATTTAGCAAACAAATAATTTAAAAATCCAATTTTTTTTTATGGAAAGCTGTAAAGGCCTTTTAAAGGAAAAGAGGAATAAGTTTGGAACTTAGAATTTGTTATTTTTTCCATCTAGGTTTGGGGAATAATTTAAATTCAAAGAGCTATAAAGAGGAAAGTCTAAAAAGATAAAATGTTAAGTAACCAAGTTCCTCTAAATTTAATAGAAACTTCAAAGTAACACTTTTAAAGGCAAGTATTTTGGGATTTAATATTTCAAAATTTTAGAAGCTTTAATTTTTAAAATGAAATGATAAATACCTAACCAAACTTTTAAATATGGAGTAGGTAGAAATCATTTCCTAGGTGTGGCGGGAAAAGTGTAAGGCAATGTATGAGATAGCAGTGATTACTTTTAGTAGTAATAATAAAAGTTCCCGTAAAGTGTATAGGACACTAGTGAGAGCCTAGGAATGTTGCTTCATGTGTGTAGACTATAGAAGAATAGTGAAGTGGTATTAGTAAGATAGTAAGACACACGTGGTTGGGATAGGTAGACCTTAGTTGGGGGAAAATGAAAGGTAAAGGTAAAGAGAAAATTTCCTCATGCTTAGTTGCCTTTTTAGATAGAGACTGCATAGCTTGAAATCCTTATTCACTGCAGTAGATGAGACTTGGTTATTCCATTTTGAGTATGGAATGGAAGAGGTGAATAGATCTTATTCATCGTGAGTAATGCAGCATGAGTTAGTAATAAGTAATAGGCGGTAGGAGGAGCATATGAATTACTTGGATTCCTAGAGTAGGACCTTTCTGTGTTGGGGGGACATGGTCCTAGGCCTCTTAGCCCTAGATGATAACTATGTTTAGCTGCTATATTTACCTACCTAGTATCGCTTTGTAGTATGACTTATTTTTTCTTTTAGTTATGAGATTGTACTCCTATGTAAGAATTTAGTTCCTATTGTAGTAAATCAGTGATGATTAGTATGATGCTTTTTCTCTGTGTTTTTGTGATTTTTACAAGAAGAGAATAAGAACATAGGACGTAAATAATAAAAGAAAAGTAAAAGCAGATAAAAGTAACTAAAAGAAAAATAGTAAAATTTAAAGAAAGCGATAGAAACGTCAACAGAAAAATTTGAAAAGAAATTTTTTCTTAGATGAACCGTGCTTGGGAAAGAAAATAGAGGTTTTTATAGAATAGCGGCATAAGTTCCAAGTACGGAGAAAGAGGTGCGCAAAGGTAAAACGGTAAACAGTAGGAGTGTGGGAAAAATTGTGTGAGGTTTTCCGTTTTCTACCTTCTTTCTGGCATAAGAAATTGAGTTTGGAAAAAAATTATATTTTTCTGAAATTCGAATATTAAAAGTTGTGTGGTAGGATTTGGATGTATAATTCGTTAAACTACTCCCCTATTCAGTAGGAGTGTGGGAAAAATTGGATGAAAAATGTTTTGAGTATTCAAAAAATTGCATTCATAAAAAAATTGCAAGTATATTTAGGATGTGTGCATCATATTTTAAAAAGGAGTTTTTAAAGAAGAAAAGCATTCATATAGGAGGTACCGCTTAGAAATTCATGCACATGCATATATTTTATATTGAATGACATTTTGCACAAGGACACGGATGGTTGCAAAATTGAATGTACATAAAATGAATGTGATTGATACGAGGAATTACATTTTTTTTCCCTTATCGAATTTCGGGGACAAAATTTCCCAAAGGGTGGGAGAATGTAACACCCCGCATTTTTAGATAATTAAATAATTAAATAACGATGAACAGTGAAAATAAGCATTTTTGGAGTTGTTAGAATATGGCTTTGAAATTTATACGATTGTGTTCGTAGCGATTTTCTGATCAATTTACATATATAACTTGTCAAAATCCAATTTAATATGAAAAAGTTACGAGGAAACAAGAAATCAGAATTATATAAATTAAACAAAAAAAAAGAGTAACACCCTACGAGTTGACCCATAGGTCGACTTGCAAAACACGGGAGCCGACCAGCGTTTTTCCCTAGACGAGAAATCGTCCAGGGATGTGCCGAAGTTATATAATTCCATTTTCATGCGATCTGAAGCGTTGTTTTCTGGATTCAACGATTCACAGCGAGCCTATGACGTAGTTGCACCAGATTCAATCCAAAAATCCGAAGGCCTGAGATTCCCAAACTCCACTATAAATAGAACCCTAGGCCTAGCTATTTTCTCACAATAAGATTTTCTTCCAATTAGGTTCTTTGCCTTAGGCTGAACCCTAGTTAGAAAATATTTCTAGGGAGAATATCTTTTTAATAAAAATATTAGACACCTTAGAAGTAGATCCAGGAAGGCCAAGGATGAAAGCTAAGGATGACAGGTGAGTTGATTTAAATTATATCTCTTTTATGTTTATTATATATAATATCGTTAGATTCCCGTTAAATATTTTAATTCAGCATTTAAACTAATTTCAGTAATTAGTTCTACTAGTTAGTTATGTTGAAACTGTAAATTTTATAAGAGAAGTGTACTTATATTTAAATGTTATTTATATGGAAAAAAAGGAATCCAATTAAATATAAGTAATATTAGGCTTAAAAATTATGGAGAAAGGCATAAGTCTAAAAGTGAGAAATTTACAGTAAATTATGTTAAAACTCGGGGAATGAAATAAAAAAGGGAAATCTAATAACTTGATTTGGAAGTTAGTGATAGATTATTTGGTTGGTATAGAAAAAGGAATACATTTCCATAGTTTAATATTGTAAGAATAACGATAAACATAATTGTAAGAATAAAAGCAAGAAAAATGGAATTAGTGCAAAATAGAATATTACTGTATTTTGCATTACCCAACAATTAAAGAAACGATAAAAGAAATATCTTGCAGGTACAAGTTATTGTTTATAGCATCATTCAGTGTTAAAATTTGAAAGTGGATCTTTAGTACAGTTTTTGTAACTAACGAAATAGAATAGAACTACTTCCTAGAATAAAAGAGAATAACGTGAAGCGTTAAAGAAATTAAAGAAGAGGAAATAATCAAGTTAAATATTTGACAAGACTAGAAACAATAAACAGAAAATGTGACTAGATCTGCATTTATTGTGCAGATAATAGAGTACAAAGTAAGGCGGTTATTATGATAAGTAATTTGTGACAGTTGGACGTAGTCCCAAGTTAAGACTGTTATTATATAATATAAGAGAATTAAAGAAAATTTAGTATTATAATAAAAGAAGATAGACTAGAATAGAAAAGAGACACTTGCAATTACATATATAACATGTAGGTTATAAAAGAAAGAAAAGAATATAAAAGTGACAATTGCAAGTATAATTGTAAAACGTATGTTTTAATTAAAAAGAAAGAAATAGAAGAGGCTTATTTTATCAAACTTAGACCTTGGATTAAGTTAATAAGCAGAAATAATAGTAGTGGCCCGTACCAGCAGCATTCCCTTTCAGGTATAAGACTGATGGTCTCACACATGGGTGGGGCTGGGCATGCTGAGTAGGGTAAATAAGTAGCCAACAGAATAAGAAAAGGAAACTAAATGCATAATAAAAGATTAGACATAAGGTCTAATAAAATGGTAAGGTGCATTCACTACAACAAAAACACCCTTTAATAGCGTTGAAAAAACGCTATTACAGGCTACTATAGCGTGTTTTGGTACGCTGTATATTAACATGTTGTAATAGGTCAGTGACCTATAATAGCAACATAAAAAACGCTGTAGAGACGCTATGGTAAAGGACTTTTCATAGCGGTTTAAACGTGCTATAAACATGATTTGTAATAGCCTTGAAAAATCGCTATGTAGTAAAAGTATAGCGTTTTTATGAATGCTATAGTTGCCATACACACGAAATATACAATAGCATCCAAAAACACTATACAAACACTAGTACAAAAAGTGCAAATTGCTTCGCCTCATTTGCATCGGTTGAAGTAAAAACTGATGCAAATAGAACTATTTGCATCAGTTCTATCTTAATAACCGATGCAATTGGTACGTGGAAAGCAATAGGTAATAAAAAAAATCAAATTTGCATCAGTTCTCACCAACAACCGATGCAAATAGTTTTAGTCGCATCGGTTTTAAAGTCAACCGATGCAACTACATGTTGATGGCAAAATGAAATTTAGGTGGGAAATAATGAAAAATTGGCTCCAAAATTATTAATGTGGACAAATGTTCTCCTTCCTCCTCAATAACCCACTCCCAAAAAAATGCATTTGTCCTCAAACTATATGTTGATGGCAGAATTATTCAGATGATGGTCCAGGAGGAATCCAATATTAGCCACCAATTCCAAGATCTCAGAAATCTTGGTATTTCTGCGTTTTGATTTTAACTTTGCGTTGTTCGCCCAAATTTTTGTTTTGATTGGTGTCCCTGTTGCTGTTTAATTTATATTTTGTTGGGTGGTTTTAAACCGTACATCGACATGTTACCATTGAATTTTTTGGATAACATTCATAATTTCACAGTTTATTCTTCACACAGAGTTTACAAACCATACTAAATATTTTCAATTTCCAGAATCTTGATATGTGTTGCATCCGAGTTCTGTAATTCAGTTTTTCTGGTACAATTAACTGGTTTATTCTCTCTTCTACATATATAATTTTTACTGCTCAAGTTGTTTTTGTTGTTGTTGTTGTTATTATTATTATTTCATGAGTAGTTGATCGGCTTCATTAACCGTTAAATGAAAACCAACTGCAAATTTATGCTATAAAATTTGTGGTCCTTTGAGTTAAACTTTCCTTGCCAGCTACCTAAAGACTTTACTCTTTTGTAATTAGGAAGACAGCTAGAAGAATCTGGAGTGCTTAGTGGAGCTCTAAAAGCACGAGGTAATTCTTTCTTGGGGATTGCATATGCCTGTTGTTTGCCCTGATGGTGCTGTTGTTGCTTATGCATGGAAACGTCGGCTTGCTGGTCAAGCTGGTGCATCTGCTGTGGACCGGACTAGGTATAATTAGTTGAACTACTCATCTTACCAATGAAATCTATGATATTTGTCTCCTACAAAATGTATTGTCAAAATAAGTAGCTGCAATTCTTTTTAACATGTAAAATAGACAAAACAGTAGACGCTCTCAGTATTAACTGTGTCACAACCATTCAATGATCATGGTTTGCATACTCAGATGTCAGACCAAACAGTAAAGTTGCATGGTACGAAAGTTATTACAGATATTGGCTATTTTCATAGGTTGGCTCTCAAGGCATTCGCTGACCAAAAGAGGCAGTTTTTTCCTCATATCGAAAATGAGTCTGATGGACAAGAATGCGAAGAAGGAACCCATGTTGCAAAAAAACAGTGCACCTCTCAAAAGTGGGACTTGGTTCACATGGACAAGTTCAGAGAACACAAGACTCTATCTGACATTTTCGCTTACCTGGAGCAACAAGCACCTGATATAAAGATATTCACATATCAGCGCCTAGATTGGCAGAAGAGAGCATTATCACTGCCAAGTGTTGATTCAAAATACTCAATAAGTGGACAAATGGGGTCAGGATCTAGTTGTGCTTCTACAAATCAAGCCGCTGCGATTGAAATTCTAGTACCTTCCGTCTTTAGAGCTGTAATATCCTTGCATCCAGCAGGTTCTATAAGCCCAGATGCAGTTGCATTCTTCTCTCCTGATGAGGTAATCTTGTTCTGTCAACTAATTGTTGACTCTAATATAGGTTAAGTTATGTGTATTTTACAATAATATCTTCATTGTGCAGAATCCACTTAGTTGATATATCAGCACAAAGCTGAAGGATTTTGTTCCAACTTTTACTTAACATAAAGTGACTTTTAACATTATAAGTATATATAAGTTAATGTTTAACACATAAATTGATCATTTTGATTTCTTGTAACTAGATTTTAGCTATGCTTATATTTTTAGATCCCCGCCTCGTCAAAACTTTGTTAGCCCCTCCCCCTCCCCCTCCCACTCCCCCTCCCCCTCCCCCGGCGGGTAACATGGTTAGGAAAAAAGAGTACGGTATGTATGGTTAAAAAAATGTCTTTCTCCGATGACATGCAAAATATGACCAAAAAGCGTCTACTTGGATGGCATGCAAATTATGATTAAAAACGAAAAATAAAGGAACAAAAAGGTCATCTTTTATAGAGGTCTTGTAAGGGACAATGATACTTATTTAGATTGTATATCAAAAGGTCTTGCTTACTTTGCTATTTCCTCAAATTCATGTGTGTTTTTTTTCTCTTTCTTTTCAAATTTCTTTGTGTGTTTTTTCTTTCTTTCCTTTTATTTTCTTTCTTTTTTCCTTTTTTTATTTTTATATTTTATTTTTGGTACATTCCTACGGTAGAGCTTTGTCACTGAAATTTTTAGAAATGAATGTATACTATACCAGATGGCTATATGCTGCATTGTTATCTGAGTTTTCATTATAACTATAGCATGAGAAATACTGATTCTGAAGGATTTTATTTGGCACCATGCAGTTAGAAAGTTCATACCAGCTACCATGCAGTTAGAAAGTTCATACCAGCTACCAGTTAGAAAGGTCACAGGGGTTCCTAAATATGTTGCATTCAAAGGGAATGGACACAAACCAAAGGAGTAATGAATTAGTTCAGCTGACTGAATCGAAAGACCAATAATCCTAGTATGAGATTTTTGTTTCTTTATAGACAGGCCACTAATATTGGAAAATATATCCAAGGCCTGCATGATTGAATCAATAGACAAGGTAGAAGGTTTGGTGAAATCAACAAATCATCCACAAAGCTATGAGTGTTTTTAGTTGCATTCTTGCTAATACTTGTCCAGTCTATGCTTGACATTTCGTGTATGATTTATTATATCAGACTGTGCTTTGGGTAGCTGAAAGAATGTAGGCAAGTGATAAACAATCGCTGCAGCTCAAAGAATGCAAAACACATGGAAGTGAATGGATAATGTGCACAGGTACGTCTCTATCAGTATTATAATTTATTTACTACAATGTTTATTATTTTAAAAAATCTCACTTATGCAGCCATACGATCATGTCAGCCTTTTTCCCTAATCCAAATAAGTTCACTAAGTTATCATTCATCTTTTATTCAGCATTCACTTAGAAATTTTAACAGCCTCGATAAATATGTGTGTTACCCCGACTTATTGAGAAATAAAATATTTTTATTTTTATTTTATATAGAAAACATGATCAGTTATTAGTTAATAAACATTTTCAAACAACCTTTTAAGTTCCAAAATTCTATCTAGCTATCTTTAGCTAAAAGTCTGACACTAAGTAAAAATCGCAGCAACCTTTTAGCGATAATCATGATTTATTGATTGGATTTGGGGTTAAGTTGTGGCTTGTTTGCAATGAGGTGGTCAGTGTTTGTTTGTGGGATGGAACAGTAGGATTTTGATGGTATGATGGGGGTTATGACAGTGGCAGTAGATGGTTTGCTGTAGTGAAGTGTGAATTCATGCAGAGGTGATTAATGATGACGGTGATTGATTTGTATAAGGAGGAGGAGTAGTTTGAGTAGTTTTTATGATGACTGCTGCAGTTAGGTGGAAGTTGAACCGTGATGATGATATGTTATGATGTTGCTGGATAGTTGTGGTGGTGGAGAGGCTGGAGGAGTTATACGTAGGGAGGAGGAATGTGCAGGATGTATTTATAGTAGAGTTTTTGATGGTTTATGCTGTGATGGTAAGTGACTTTGATAAGGATGGTTGGAAGTATTCTTGTTAGCCATGGCTTATATGAACATGAGATCTTGCTTTTTTGTGCTTATTATTTAATCGAACCTTTCACTTTAGGATGTACTTCTTTTTTGTGGAAGTAGATTTTTCAGATTATAATTACTGTTTTCTTTTGTGTGTTGAAATGAAAAATTCATGCATCTGTTGAAGTGAGATTTGTTGAAACAGCGGTGAAGTTTTGTGAGTTTGCTAGTCGATGGTGGTATATGACCGAGGGGTGTTTGAAAGTTTGTTTTGAGGTATGGTGTGATTAATTGTGAGGAGGCAGGAAGTTGATCAAGGAAGCAGTTGTGGATGTGGTCAGTGGGAGAGGTCTAGGTGGCAGTAGCATTTTTGGTTTATAGTTTGTAGTTTGTGGCAATGAGAAGGAATTGTGAAGGTGGCAGCAAGGATGTGAAGGCAGAAGATGTTGTAGTGGTGGTGATTACATGCACAATTTGTTATGAATATGCAGGCAGGGATGGTCAGTATGATGTGGTTGTGTAACAGTTTGTATGTGGAGTAGTTTGGGTGAACCAAGTTGTGGAAAGGCAGTGGAGTTTAATGTACTTTGAAGTGTGATGGTCAGGTGCAGTTGTGGGGATGAATGATGATGTTGAGTAATTAGGCACTGTTAGATGATTAGGTGGTGTAGTAATATGGTATGTATGCTGTGGTAGACAGTGAGAACAATTGTATTCGTCAATGAGGAATGAAGGAATGCAGTACTGTTGAGTTGAGGTGATGACATATTGTTGTGGGGTTTTTGTATAGTGTATGTAGGAGTGGATGTGTCAGGGAGGAAGTACAGCAGTAAGGAGTGGAATGAATGTTGCTGTTTGGTGGTTTGAATGACAGATTGTTACATGGTTGTAGAGGTAAGCAAGCAATTGAAAAGTGAACTGTTTAGTGTTTTTTATTTTAAATTTTTGTTGTGAACAAAACAATTGTTAGGAATGATGGTCATTCTTACATTTAAGAAAAATAAAATATCGATTTGACATTATATTAAGTGGATGAAGTTTTGTCAGGTATTATGTCGCCTTCACTTTCACAATGATGATATCATCAACGGTGATCGTATATATACAGAGCGATGTTAGCTGGGCTCTTGGACTAGGAATTCCAGCTGTACTCATGATCTTTTCTTGCATATTATTTTTTATGGGCACAAAATATTACGTTCAGTTGAAGCCTCAAGGTAGTCCCTTTACAAGTGTTGCACAGGTGATCGTTGCAGCATTCAGAAAGAGACATTTAGTTCAACCTGTGGACATCGACCTATTGTTTAGTCCAGAAATGAAAAGAGGTTCAATTAACTCAAAGCTCCCTCACACTGAACAGTTCAGGTAATCAAAACAAATACCGTTTTTTCATTTATATATTGAAAAAAAGAGAGTATATACAACAATAATACATTGTATGTGCTGCAGGTGTTTAGACAAGGCTGCAATAATGACACCAAATGATGAAATAAAAACCAATAAATGGAGACTATGCACTCTCCAGCAAGTCGAAGAAGTTAAATGTCTAGTAAGGATCATTCCAGTATGGTCAACTTCAATTCTCTATAGTGTAGGAGGTGTTCAGTTTAACTCATATGTTGTTTTCAAGCACTGCAATCGGATAGATGCATTGGAAAATCTACATTCAAAATACCAGCTGCAACATATGGCATATTCACCATGATCTGAATTATGCTACTAAAATGAATGTATGAACCATTATTTGTATAGATTATTAACACTATAATTGATGATATATGTTTATTTTGGTATTATGTTATTCAGTTTGTATTTTCCATCAAATTTAATTTTGAATGATTATAATATTGCATGCAATAATTGTTTATTATAATTAATAATATATATATATAGTCTATTTGAGTATTGTAATAATGGTTTCTAAGTATAGCTTTTTTGCATCAGGTATAAATAGCTGATGCAATAGAGGGATTAGTTTGCATCGGTTGTTATAAAAAACCGATGCAACCAACCATGATATTTTGCATCAGTTGTTAGTAACAACCGATGGAAAAAGGACCTTTTTGCATCGGTTTCAAAACTGATGCAAAAGTGTTAAGCCTGTTGCATCGGTTGCATATGCATCGGTTGCTGAACTGATGCAAAAGGGGGGTAAACAACCGATGCAAATTGCTTGTTTTGTAGTAGTGAAAACAAAATTCAATAGCGTTTTGGGCTGCAATCGTAAATTGTATGCATAAATACAACTACTTTTCATAGCGTTTAGCTGTCTTTTATAGCATTGTTTATTTGCTATAAAAACTGTTTATAGTACTATCATAATGCTGTAGTATGTTAAAACTGAGAAAACCATCTTTCCATAGCACAATTAAAACGCTATAAGTTTTTATCATTGCTGCTACATACATTCCAGCTTACAATTTATAATTCTATGAATATATTATAAAATTTCAAAAAAACACAATTATCACATTGTGATATCTGTAATCAAATGGAGACATAAGCCAAACCACAGTATATATATATATATATATATATATATCCATAATATTTCGTAGACAGTTTCAAACATTAAATATTTGTGATCTAAAAAAACAATAACAACTGTAGCTAACCAAAACGATACATACTAAAAGCAAAGATATACGTCAATACAAAATACATTAATCCAAGCTTTAGACCGATTTGAAAGAGAATGAATGCAGCAAAATAATTTTTCCTCCCTTGCAACTTGTAGTAACCCCGGTATCATCATACTGCACCTGTCAAAACGAAGCACATAGGTTAATTTTCAATCTAAACATCATCCGCAAATTATATAATTTTTCATAACAAAAAAGAAAAGGACTGTATATGAGCTGATTGAGCTCATGAACTGCCAGACCACAGCAACCACTTCAACATATACAAATATCACATCAAACAACTGCCAGACTATAAACTTCGCCATTCTACCTGTCTACATACAAACAGCAGGTCCACTTTTACCCACTGTCTCTTCCACCAAAGCCCCTGCCTTCCATCACTTTTCTACCCTGCAAATATCAACCAGTGCCAAATCACCAACCCCTTCATACCAAATAACCCATACAACCATCTACGCCTTCCCTCACCTCACAACTCATACACCCATAACAAACAACCCAAACAACTCATTACCACAATCATAAAACTATGCTTCCACTTCACATCTTTGTGCCATTGCCATAACAAACTCTTAATCACACAACCACTATAATACAACATATACATCATACTGCCTTTAACTTCCTACAGCAGTGCAACCCAGGTTCTTCAACAACTTGCCTTCAAGCCCATACAACAACATATCAAACTGACCCACTACCTAACCACATCATCACATATGCATAAACAAGTTTTTTTGTTTGCTGCCATATTTCCTCCCCTCTGCAACAACACGGTACAACACTGAAACCATCAACTCAACATTCACATCTACAACTCCTCACGGCCTTCCAATACATACCACCCTGGACAACAACTAACATACCTCAACCACTCCAAACTCAAATCCTGACTTCAACTACTTGCGAAAATCCCTAAATCCACTCCTCAATCGCCTTGCTAAAGTAGTCAATTTGATCAAATTGCGAGTCTTATAATTGTGAATCTTATATTGCAATTTTATTTTAGCAGCAGTAATAAGCAATAAATTGTAAATTATAAAAGAGACAAGAAACAAACAGTACTCCACTAGTTATTACACTGGTTTTCCACACCTTTAAGTTCCATATTACTAATATCATGCTTTTATTAGGTATATCATTGTTACATATGAATTTCCAATATGGTTAAAGCTTTTCACATAAACTTTTACATTATCACAGTTTAAATTTTTCTCTAAAAGCACAATCATTATGGGTTTAATTCTTTTTACATGTTCAATAACATCATACATCCTTATTAGAGTTTAATCTCCTTATGTTCCAAACAGGGAATGCCATTAATTAATATTAGATGTATTTACCCCATTCTCTTAGCCATTAAGGGAGTAAACTTTTACTATGATGTGTTCTATTCTAAATTAGATTTATACGTATAAAGACAAATAAAAGGCAACATGAATTCCTAGTTGTATCAAGCCTTTGAAGCAGCAACAAGATGCAATAAGAAGGCAAGTAGAGAGAAAAATACCTGAAGAAGATCTCCAATATTGCATAACAAAGCTCCATGAAATGGGGTTACTGAAATCCATTGATTTTGATGAAATACTTGAAGTCCCCCGATTCCATCTTGTGCAAGTATAGTTAACAGTGGAAAATCAGCGTGTTTTGTTGCTTCCAGGGTAAGTTCTGGTTCAGGACATGGAGGGTAATAATGGCATACCAAACTTCTTTTTGCAATGGAATTTATGCTTTTTAGGTAGTTCGAGTTGAGTCCCAGAGCTTATGATAGTAGTTCACATATTGTCTCTGCAACACTATCAACATGCCTTTTGTACTCCACCATCTCCTCCCTGTAACAAAAATAAAACTTTAATATAAAGAAAAACAAGTCTGTGCCTAACTTCGATGGACTCTTATAAATCTTTGACTACGGGCAATAAATTGAAAATGATTTATTAAACCTGAAAACTGATGGTAATTGTTCAGGTTTGAGTGATCCATCAAAGATAACAAAAACTGTCCCTCCAATCAACAGCAGGCGATGTAAACAAACGATGATTAGATCCCTCGAATAGTATTTAGCCCTGATATCCATCAGGTATACAAGCTAGTAAAACTTCTAGCACAAATAGGGAAATGATGGAGCTACACACCTGTGTAAAAAAATTCTTAAATGAAGTGACAAAAATCAGACTTCTATTATAACAAAAACGAGCTTGCATTCCTCGTGAAAATATATGATTACACACCTTTTATTGAAATCAAAATAGTAACTCACATATAATCTGTTGGGAAAGAGTTGTCCACACACAAAAAAGTACACGTTCATGTTGGATCAGCTGAATTGCCAGACCAATATAAACTTTCGATTTTTATATTTTATTAAATGGAAAATTAGAGGCATAAAATAAATTATATTATTAAACAGACAATAGCCTAATGGAAATATCACATAAATTATATTGAATATGAATATGCTCAACATTATTATTTTTTAATTTTTTATCTCGATTTCGAGTCAAAAAAACTCAGTGCTCCTGCATTATGTTTTTTGACCAAGTGCGGCTGCACTGAGTCAAAGAATCGATGCTCCTTCAACTCAGTGCAGTACCACTAAGTTTTTTAAATTCAGTGCCGCTGCCTTGAGTAAAAGATCGATGCTCCTACACCGAGTCGAAGATTCAATGCAACTGCAATGAGTTTTTTAACTTAGTGCTCTTGCACTGAGTTTTAAACTAAGTGCAACTGCACCTAGTCTAAAAATCAGTGCAGGAGCACTTAGTCTTCAACTCAGTGCAGCTGCACTGTTTTTTTTGACTTGGTGCACTGCATTGAGTTGAAAACAAAATGCACTACACTGAGTCGAAAACTCATGTACAATGAACCGAATCCATAAAGTGAGGTTTTAAGCATAATCCAAAGGCATTTGAAATAATATTGTGAAAATATACAATTTTGAAATGTCTTTTAACTTCCTCGACCGTTTAAAAAAAAAACTTTGAAAATAATATTGTAAAATACCATATTGATAACTTATCCTTTTATGCATGTTTTATAATGTTGTGGAGTTCATATAAATGTTGTAGAACTCAAACATTTACTCTTCAGTATAATAAAAACTTCTATTACCCTTAAGAAACATCTACAACCTGCAAAATTTACTGCCTGCATCTAGTGTATTATTTACAATCTCTAGAATAATCTCTTGACTCTATTCCCCTCGAGAAATATTTACTCTATCTGTGAATGACTTAAGTTATTGCACTTAAATTATTGCTTACCTAAAACTCATATCATATATAATACTTGTATGCAATTTGTTGTAACCTACAATGATAAATCCTTTCTTCTTTTATTAGGATGTCACATTTATACACCATCAATTTTGTAGTACAGTTATATCTCCTGTTTCAGTTACTTTCAAACTCCTCCTCGGTAATTGGTAGTTAATACCAATGGCCACTGTCGTCTTTTTACATCAAAGAACGATGTTAATGCATTCCTTTGTCATGTTCGTTTATAAAGATACTTGTAATATGTTCACATTTCTCTCAATGTATAACTCATCCTACGTTACAATTATAATTACTCAACATCCCTCAGAAAAATAATCGTACTTTAATATGTCTAGAATATAGATTAGTTTGACAGTTTTTTATTTGAGTTCATTAAATCTCCATTATGGATATATATTGGGTCTGAAATCAAGCTTAGTGAAAGATTAAGGTAAGCCTGTGACCAAAGTACGTTAAGAGACTTTGATTATACAAATTTAAATATATGCTGCCAGAATAGTAAATACTGATTTCTCGGTAATAAAATGCATCCCTGATTTTACACATTGAAATTTACTGGGTGTTGTAATTAGATGAAACCACAACAATGCAAAGTTGTTAGTTAATTGTAAATTGAAAAGATCTTGTCAACAACTGCACAGTCGTTAGTTAATAGTTTCTGACTCGGTGCAATGCACTGGGTTATCGACTTGGTGCAAACTGCATTTGGTGGGTGGGTGTGAGTAGGTGTGTGAGTGAGGTGGTGTATGTGAATAATATCTATATACACACATATGCTTAGACAAGTAATAGCACTGCCAACAACAACAAAAATTACCTAGCCTACTAATTTCTGACACTCTGTTTGCACAAGCTCTTCAAAAGACTACAATACCAAGAAGAGAATTTGCACCAAGGCGGTTTGCTCCATCAATTGATGCATAAGTTGCTTCTCCTACAGCTATAAGTCTAGGAACAATTGCATCTGGGTCATCCCCTTTATTGTCAATCACCTAAAAAAATTTAAAAGAAAACGCAAAAGCAAGATATCATACTATGTGTATTACCAGAACAAACCTACACAACTACATATTTTGTATACATACACAATTGCATCTGGGCTATCCCCTTTATTACCACATTTTGTATACACACATAAACTTTATCTTACAAAATTTAGAAAATAAAACCTATGTTTGAAGTCAGGCAGTACAATTTAAAATCAACAAGCACATGCTACTACTGGCATACTACTGTCAATTCTAATTTCTTCATTCAAGTCTTTATATGTACACTTCAGTAAATATGGTTCAACGTAACCATCGCTTATATTTTATTTGTATTTTACCTATATACAGAAGGAAACATGCTGCTCAAGTCACAGAAAAACATATATACCCTTCACAAACATGTACAAGAGATTATTCTTTTGTACACCTTCTATACAAATTATAATGCAGCAGTCCCATTTTATAAAACACAGTAACTAAAAATGTCTCAAGTCATTCAATATTACATAAAGATCAAGATCATGTATTGCAAAACCTAAGGCAGTGTCCGTGGGTTTATTAATTAATGGTAAATGTTCCAGTACAAGGACTTCGAAATATACAAGTATAAGCCATGCTCAAGTACCTAAAAAATATCTATAGTCGACATTTACAAAACAAAATGTCTGATAATTAATGGTGTTATATAAATTTCACTGGCCAAACATACTCAATTAAGACATTTTAGCATTCAACTTTGACTCGTCTTCCTTAAGTCATTTTGGATGCATTTTTATTTAATCAAATAACTGATAAAACAGAGCTTCCATATTTTGTGCTTATGAAAAAATAATAAGATGCATGATTATATATTTACAAATTAACAAAACAGTCAACATCCAGGTTTTCCTTCTCTTCTCTGTTTACTTTGTGAAATCGGGAAAATAAGTAGGCATACTATAAATTGCATTCATCTGATAACTCAAAAATCACTGATTACATTGCTAGATAACTTTTTTGATGAAAATCATGTGTATAATATGTGTTTGTCCTAATCTGTGATATATTAACAAATGCATAATTTGCCTGAATGTCTTTTCTCTCAATCTCTTACCCATATTTCGTATGTAGTTGGTTGATTCCACGAACTTGGAGACCATATGTGACTGAGTTTGGGCTTCAAATTTGACAATATGTTGGCAGTAATTAATTATGTTCAAAAAATACTAGTTCATTGTAGTGAAAGTTTATAAAAGTTTCTTTAAGTTCAAATGCAAACATTCATATTTTACAACAGACACTTATATCTTTTAATTCCACATAAATCATATCTCATCAACTATCTATTTCAATAAACTGGTTTCTATAACTAGGAGGTAAAGAGATGGCATTTCCTCTTGGTAATTAGAATAATAACTTGGGGATTATACTGTTTTTCATTTAGATTATTATAACGTTTACGACTTAAACCAGTAATCAACATATCGATCCCATCAGTTAAAGTTATTCCACACACATTTAGTTCGAACCAAATCATCATGGAGTTTGTCGCATTTTTCTAGGGATTTTAAAATCATTTATTCATAAAATTTAGATTTTCAATGTAAATAAATAGCCATCGAATAATATAAAATAGGCCAATGCATTTTTAGTTATCCTTACCCCAGCATTTATTTAAACTTTATTGTCACCGCATTTTTTAAAACCTATGATGTTATTATTTAAACTATATATCATATCAATTGAAAGGTTCTTTTAGGTGTGCAGTTTTCTTAGGCACAAAAAAGCTTAAAAGGATGACAAGTATACAACATTACAGATTTACAGTAGTTAACAATTGTAATTGCTAAGGAGCCCAAAAATAAAGTGCACTTCTCCTTCTTTTACAAATTTCACTTACTTTGGAAAGAGCAAACGTGTAGTGTTGTTTGTATAAGAAAAACTAGGGTACCAATTTCAAGCATTTGCTTCAAAAGAAAACTAATTTTTAGATAGTCATACTAAGCCAGTGAAAAACAACTCGACATAATAAACTTATTTAAGGATGTATCAAAGATTCACATTATCCAACGTAATAGCAGGTAATGAATATAAACATACTCGAACATGACTCATATATGTAGTTAACAGAAAAGAGAATAATCAACTAAACAACATTATTTAATCTGCAAACATGGAAAATAATCACAAGCCAAGCCAAAATTGGAACTTATAAATAATACTCTCTTCACCAAAATTTCCAAAACCATTCAGAAAAACTTTAATCCAAGCATTAAACGCACAATTAAAAAAACAGAAATTGAAAAATATACCTAAAGTCAAGTTCCGAAGTTGAAATTGCGCTTCAGCTTAGTTGAGAAATCGAGCTTGGTTGAGGAATCGAGCTTCGTTGCAGAATCGTACTTAAGTTGCCTTGAAGAATCACGCTTCACCTTCGTTGAGATTCGCGTTTCAGTCTCATGGAGGAATCTGCTTCATTGAGGAACCGCACGACGAGCTTTGAAGAATAGAGTGGGTTGCGGAATCGAGCTTTCAAAGTGAGGAGGGATTCGCGATTGAAGAGGATTCGTGAGTGGAAAGGTGATTCGTCAGTGAAGAGGTTATTTTGGAATTTGGAAGTGAAGTGAAAAGAAGGAATGTTTGGCGGCACATGAATAAGGAGGAGGGAAACATAGAATTGGACCGCCAAAATTTTCGTCGTTGTTTAAAGATAGCGCAAACTCAAGCTATCTTTTAATCTAAATGACCCCTAACACACCAACCATAGCAAGTCAAGTTTTCATGCAATCTCCGCTTGCTATTAATACAATATTTTCTTGTAGTGGTTTGGAGCAGCCCGAAGAGAATCTGGATAAAGAGCCTAACGAAGCACTTCATCGCAGAGTTTTATTATGGAAAGACAGTCAAAAGGCTGATGATGCAGTAGGATATTCGTATGACACCGTACTCTAGTTTGCGAGTAGGTTACAGTGGGCAGGACCCATAAGGATTGTCGCATGCGGGTATCAGCCATCATCAGTCAGAGCGAGTTCGGGAAAGACTAGAGTTAAACCAAAGGCCAATGATTCTTTCACTATCGAGACGTTGGATGAGGGGCACAACTAATTGGATGTTTGGATTGTTTGCAGTAGGGCACGACCACTTAACTCTTGGAAGGTCTTTCGATAAGTTGGGGGGCTGCGTGGGGCCATAGCCACGATGAGAAAAGAGACAGACCAAGTAGAATATCTGTATTGTAGGCCTAATGAAGCGGACCTTTACAGGTATAGAAAATTCTCGACTGAGTTCTGTACAAGGTAGAACTTGTTGGCGGAATTCAAGGAGTAGACAGAACAATTACGTGTAGTCCTTAAGGTACGCACTGGGTGGTACATTGTAGATGTCCGAGCACTAGTATAAGCTAGTGCGGATGCAGTTTCACGTTTTCATAGTAGACAACGGAACATCTGTATTGTAGGCCTCACAAAGCTGTCCTTTACAGATGTAGTTACAGTATGCTCTAGTAGTGAGACGATGGAGTCCTTTTCGAGGAGGATACGGAAGGTACTATAGGTAATACCTAGGACTGATGCGGTCATTGGGCATGTAGCTATATATATATATATATATATATATTGGTTGGCAGAGATTTTCCAGCTTTGTGACACTTGTTTAGAAAGTGTTATTACCTTGGTGAGTATTTACTTACTATTATATTTTAGTCAGTTCTGCTGTGAGATATTTATTTGAGCTCTGATATATTTATCTTTGCCTATTTGCCGAATACGAAATACCCAACTCGGGCTTCAGTGGGCTTGGATTTTAGCATTTTTATGAAAAATCCGGACCCACTGGAATTTGGATTGTTACAGGATTGGTTATCGAATTATGGAGCTGTTTTAGATTGTAATGAAAGAACTGTATCATTAGTAACCAATTTGGGAAGAATTGCTAAAGTACCATGTAAGGAACCCTGTATTAATATGTGTAGTTTCTTGTATGCCCTGGAGGCATCCCAAGAAAATCTATGGTCTATTGAAGTTGTTTAGAATTTTCTGGATATATTCGAAAAAGTCAATAGTTTACCCCCACACCGAGAGATATAGTTTCGCATTGATTTAGTCCCAGGTGCAAGACCTGTGGTTCAATCTAAGCGAAGGATGGCTCTAAGGGAAAGAGAGGAGTTGGTAAGTCAAACCGAGGACTTGTTAAGAAGAGGATTGATTAGACACAACCATTCGAGTTGGGGATCTGCTCTGGTATTTACGGCTAAGTCTGATGGATCTTTAAGATTGCGTGTGGATTATATGGAGTTGAATAAGCTGGCCATTAGGTATATGTATCCCTCACCCCGCATCTATGATCTTCTTGATTAACTTTATGAAGCTACGGTAATTTATCATATGGATCTAGCTATTGGATTCATCAATTGAAGGTTGCTGAAGATAATATACCCTTAACTGCTTTTAGAGGCCTTGATTGTTTCTTTGAATGGTTAGTTATGCCTTTCGAGCTAACCATTGCACCTGCATATTTTGTAGATCTCATGAACTGTGTATTCCAAGATGTTCTTAATAAGTTTGTGGTAGTTTTCATTAGTGACATCCTTATATACTCCAAATCCGAGGAGGAGCATTAACATCATTTGGAAGTAGTGTTGGAGACATTGAGGAGACATGTCTTGAAGGCGAAATTTTCTAAGTGTCATTTTTGAAAATCGGAGGTATGATTCTTATGGCATATTATGACAGGAGAAGGTATTTCGGTGGATCTAGTGAAGGTGGAAGCTATTCAGGAATGGAAGCAACCGCAGACTCCTACCGAGGTTCGCAGTTTCTTAGGGTTGGCTTGATACTATAGGAGGTTTATTCAAGATTATTCCAAGATTTCCTCCAATTTGACTAAGCTGACTAAGAAGGAGGAGAAGTTTTTATATACTCCAAAGAGTGAAGAGGCATTTTTGGAATTGAAGAAGAGATTGACCAGTGCACCTGTTTTGGATGTTCTAGATGGAAATAATGGGATCACTGTTTACATATATGCATGTGGAGTTGGACTAGGAGCTGTTTTGATGCAGCGTGGTAGAGTGATTGCGTATGCAAGCAGGAAATTGAAGCCTCACGAGAAGAACTATACTACGTATGACATGGATTTGCTAGTTGTTGTCTTTACATTGAAAATGTTGAGACGCTACTTAGTGGGTAAGGATCCTTCTATTCCTCTTAGTTTCTTTTTAATCTTTAGAGATTTTAGGATTAAGTTTTCTATCTTTAATTAGGTGAAAATTCGAGCTCTTCACAGATCATAAATCCCTGAAGTATCTTTTTACTTAGAAGGATCTGAACCCGAGGCAGCAAAGGTGGTTAGAGTTTCTGCCGGCTTAATTGGATGTTCTCTATACGCCAAGAAAAGCTAATATGGTGGCTGATGCCTTAAGCATGAATGCTGTTTTGACTCTTTTGGAGGTTAGCCTAACACTTTAGGAAAGGTGTAACGACCCGTATTTTTAACGGATCGACAAGTTCGACAGAATTTGGAATTTTAGAGTTTTTGAGCCATTTCAGATTTTAGGCGAAAATGGCTAAGTCCTGAGTCGTGAACGACTTAGTGTAAGTCGTGAGTCGTATACGACTTATGGGATAGGAGCGACTCAGGGGTTTGGCTAGTTAAGGGTGTAAGGATAAGTCGTTTGAACGACTTAAGGGGTAGGCGCGACTTAAGGACTGGGCGAGATAAGACTTTAGTTGTAGCGGTTAAGTCATGACCGAGTTAAGGTGATGAGTCGTACCCAAGTCATCTGATGAGTCGTACCCAAGTCATCCGATGAGTCGTACCCAAGTCATCTGATGAGTCGTACCCAAGTCATCCGATGAGTCGTACCCAAGTCATCTGATGAGTCGTCTGACCAGTTGAGTCGTAACCCCAGCTATTTGTTAAGTCGTGACCGACTCAGTAGTTGGCTGCTAGGTGATAAGTCGTAGAATGGGTTATCTCGTCTAACAGTTAAGTCGTGGACGAGTTAAGGGATGAGTCGTAAGCTATTGAGTCGCGCTTAGGTGATAACTCGCGCAAGTGGATGAGTCGTAGCCTTTGTGATGAGTCGTATACGAGTTAGTAGTTGAGTCGTCTAACCAAGTAAGGCGTGCGCATTTAAGTCGTAGACAGGGGGTCTGGTGAGTCGTAGGCGCATGCTATAAGTCAGAGACGACTTAGGAGATAGCTGTTTTGTCGTGAGTCATAGGCTGAAGTGTGTTAAGTCGTTGAGTCGTAGGGCTTTGAGTCGTGAGTCGTAAACGACTCATGGAGACAGACGAGATAGGGATTTCAGCTATAAATAGGAGAGCTTCTCTTCATTTTTGGGACCCGGATTTTGAAGCGACGAAGTGCTGCCATTTTGAGAGCTCGACTTCTACACTTCTTCACTTCTTTTCTCCACTCTAATCTAGTGCTTCCTTCCATCCAAATCAAAGATCAAGATTGAAGATTCAAGAGCTAAAGTTGAAGATCTTCATCTTTTCAAGAGAGATTTCTTCGGTTGAAGCGGATTCGTGATAGATCAAGCTTG
Source organism: Allium fistulosum (assembly GCA_030737815.1). Lineage (NCBI taxonomy): Eukaryota > Viridiplantae > Streptophyta > Magnoliopsida > Asparagales > Amaryllidaceae > Allium > Allium fistulosum. The sequence goes on along the minus strand of CM060907.1, from coordinate 510,898,527 downwards.
ATCCTTCGCTGTCCAGATCTGAAGCGTATTGATTTGAGTTTGTTTTGGTGATTTGGTGAGTGGTGATTATCTCTCACACGGATCCAAAGGAGTATATCGGATTGTTGGCTCGATTTGGTGTTAAAATAGTGATTTCCATGCATTTTCTTCATCCTAAGTGTAGATCCATATAGATCCATTGTTCATGATGATGTTACATCCATTTTATCATATGTTAACCTATGCAAGTTCATTCATCAAGTTTGTAGAGATATAATCCATGTTTTCATGCTTATTGGACTTTCAACTCTTTAATTACGAAAATGCCATTATTGTTATAATTGTCTACTTAGATCATTTTTGAATGCTTGATTGCTTGGATTGATGTTTGATTTGATTGATTGTTATGAACTAGATGATTGATGATTAGATTTAGATCGAAGGTGATTCAAAAGCTAAGGAAAAGGCTCTTGAATTGGAAAAGCTGCTCGTGGCATATGTAGCGGGATGATGAAGCTCTTATGCATAGATTTGATGATGTGATGTTGAGATGAGATTTTGCGAGGATGTGATGAAGCGAGGCAATCATATGATGAAGACTTGGTCTAATCCAGACGGGATCATTCCAAGCATGTTGATAACTCGGTGATATGATTCGAGTTGAGGATAATGAATGGATATGAGAATAGTCGTCGAGGAGGATGACTGGGAGGCTTGGATAGCATCGTTGTTGAAGGTTCTAGCATGCTCTAAGCAAGAGTACGTTTGGGCAGATTCGATAGTCCCAACGGCCAACTGTTGATGGTCGAGTACTCTGGGCAGATTCGATAGTCCTAGGCACGGGCTGCGACGACGTGCGGGAGTTATGTCTAGAACCGGGGTTTCCATTAGCCCTTGACGGACGGCTGAAAGAATGTGCCGGTCATTCAATTAACGGTGATATCGAAACAATGATAACAGTGATAGCCAGAGTCATGGATGTTTGGTTGTAACGTCATTCGGACTCAAGAGCGGTATTTTCTGGGTGCTTATCTGATTGAGGCCTTGGTACTTGGAAAACATCGCCCTTGACCCGAGTGATAGTAGTTTTACTTTAAATTGTATGCTCTGCTATGGTTGCGTCTACTTAGTGTGTGTCTGGAGGCTATCACTGTAGAATGAGGTTGGAGTGGGAGGGTTGTATTCCTATTCCTTTTCCTTTATGCTCTTTTGGTATGTTGTTAGTTAATTTACTGCTCACTAAGACTGTTGTCTGACTCAAGGCTTTATGTTTTAATTCTTATTGCCTTGGGCTGTTTGTCCATTTTGGGACGGGCAGACTAGGTAGCAGGTGACAGGTGCTGTTCTCTTCTCACGATGCTGATATCGAAGACGAGCTAGAGGGTTGCATATTATCTTCTTATTATATGTACTGGATATTCCGCTGTTTTGTATTCTCTGAGAGATATGTAGTGAGGCTGGATGTATTGACTATGTGGATGCTTGTATTCAACTATTATGGAGTTTTATATGATGTCATTTTGTTCTGTAAAGCTTCACTATACATATGTTCTATTGTATTTTTGTCCATGCGCAGTGAGTAATACGATAGATTCTGTTGTTTTAAATCTTACCTTGACAATCGTCCATGGTCGCCTGGCACACTTTACAGCGCTCTATCATTAGATTCGGTGCAGGGGTCATGGGCGGTCGTCACATTTGGTATCAGAGCATTGGTTAATCGATTTTACCCAACGCTCGCTGAAGTAACCACGTATGAGAGACGTAATTGTATTTTGATGGATGAATACTATATATAATATAGTAGCTTAGTAGAGTTGAGTCCTTTATGCAGTTGTTTCTCTAGATGTTCTAATCATTCCTTTTTATAGATATTGAGAATGAGTCGAAGAGGGAGACCAGCTGCTAGGGAAGGCCGTGCTACTGAAGAGACTGCTGATTATGCAGCCATGTTCGAAGCTATGATGACTTCGATCATGAGAAGGATACCAGTTCCGGGGGCAGCAGTTGATGTTGGAGTTCAAATCCAAACTCCGAAACCAGTGGATTTTGCTAAGCTATGCAAGGATTATACTGCTCTTGGAGGGAAGGTTTTCTTGGGAACAGAATCAACTATCGAAGTTCAGAGATGGATAGATGCTTGTAGAAGGATCTTTGGTGATTTGGGAATTGATGATGCAACTAAGAGGAAGTTGGCATCGAGGCAGCTTCAGGGGAGAGCTTCTGATTGGTGGAACTCTATTACCATCACCACTCCGGAAGAAGAGATTACTTGGGAGCAATTCCAAGTCAGATTTGAAGCTAAGTTCATTTCTACAGCTCAGAAGTCTGTTCTGTTCAAGAGGTTTGTGGAGCTCAAGCAAGGTGGAAGATCAGTTCTTGAGTATGTTTCTGAGTTTGAAGCTTTGTCCAAGTATGCCCGGTCATATATTGAGTCTGCTTACCAGAAGAATGAGAAGTTTGTGACCGGCTTGGATAGTTATCTTGGGAGACAGTTGGTGGATCATTTGGACGATTCATTTGAGAAGCTTGTGGAGAAAGCTCTTAGGCATGAGAGTCTGTTTCCTAAGGAAGGACCTGTTGTTGCTGTTACCAAGGGAGAATCTAAACCACAGCAGGGTGGAAACCAGAAGAGGAAGCAGCAGCAGCAGAAGTGTAAGGATGGCCAGAAGAAGCCAAAAGGCGAAGTGACTTGCTACAATTGTCAGCAGAAGGGCCATTTCTCAAAGGATTGTAAGAATCCGAAGGTGCCGATGAAGTGTCACAACTGTGACAAGCCGGGGCATTTCAGGAAGAATTGTCCAGAACCAAGGAAGGACAGGCAGATTGTGCAAGCCTATGCTTTAGGAGCTGTTCCGTCGTCTTCGAAAGCTCCTACTGCTGAAGAGAAGGGAAAGAGTGTGGTTGTTCAAGGTACTCTTTTCCTATGTGGTGTTCCAGTTAGAGTTCTGTTTGATACTGGAGCGTCGCATTCGTTTGTTTGTAATGAACTCGTAGGCCGGTTAGGTTTGGCACCGAATATTGTTGATAGGCCATTGGTTGTGACTAATCCTGTTGGGGGTTCGTCTTGTTTGTGTATGTTATGCCGTGGTCTAGTTGTATCGAGTCATGGTTGCTCTTTTGTTTGTGATTGCTTTGTTCTGAACTTTGCGGGGTTCAGAATTATTTTGGGTATGGACCGGCTTAGGAAGTATGCGTCTAAGGTTGATTGTGAGAGGCTGGAGGTGACAGTCGAGAATGTGGAGGGGCGAAAGATTGTGATACGATGTAAGCATGAGGAAGGCGTCTTCATGAGCTTCATGTATTCGCTAGTTGTTCCACGGGATGGACTGTCTTTAGTGCCTATCGCAAATGGATTCGAGGATGTCTTTGACGAAGTCAAAGGGTTGCCGCCGCATAGAGAGATCGAGTTTCGTATAGATCTAGTAGAAGGAGCCAGACCTGTTGTGATGCCTCTTAGGCGGATGGTGCCTAGGGAACAGCAGGAGTTGAGGGTGCAAGTTGATGACCTTTTACAGAAAGGATTCATTCGGCGTAGTGTGTCCGAGTGGGGTGCACCAGTTGTGTTTGCAACCAAGGCAGATGGGTCGTTGAGATTGTGTGTGGATTATCGTGAGCTGAATAAGGTAACTAAGAAGAACAAGTATCCATTGCCGAGGATAGATGACTTGTTTGATCAGCTTCACGAAGCTAAGGTGTTTTCTCAGATGGATTTGGCAACGGGATTTCACCAGTTGAGAGTAGCTAAGGATAGTGTGCCGAAGACTGCTTTTAGGACACCATCCGGTTTCTTTGAGTGGCTGGTAATGCCGTTTGGATTGACTAACGCGCCAGCATATTTTGTGGATCTTATGAATAGAGTGTTCAGAGATCAGTTGAACAAGTTTGTACTTGTGTTCGTGGATGATATTCTGATTTATTCCAGAACGGAAGAAGAGCACAAGATGCACTTGCGTATTGTTTTGGAGATCTTACGGAAACATCAGCTGAAGGCTAAGTTTTCGAAGTGTCACTTCTGGAAGAGTGAAGTGAGGTTCTTAGGCCATGTGATTTCTGGAAGTGGAATAGCGGTTGATCCCGCTAAGGTGGCAGCAATCCAGGATTGGGCTAGACCTAAGAATGCATCTGATGTAAGAAGTTTTCTTGGATTAGCAGGATATTATCGACGGTTTATCAAAGACTTCTCCAAGATAGCTGCACCATTAACAGGATTGACGAAGAAGAACCAAGTGTTCAGTTGGGATGCTAAGTGTGAGCAAGCTTTCGGAATCCTGAAAGAGAGATTGACGAGTGCTCCTGTTTTGACTATTCCAAGTGGGAATGATGAGATGGTGGTTTACACCGACGCATGTGGTACTGGACTTGGAGCAGTGCTGATGCAGAAGGATAAAGTTGTTGCGTATGCCAGTCGACAACTGAAGCCGCATGAAAGGAATTACCCAACTCATGATTTGGAATTAGCGGCGATTGTATTTGCTCTGAAGATGTGGAGGCATTATCTGTTGGGAGTTCGATTCGAGTTGTTTACGGATCACAAGTCGTTGAAGTATCTTTTCTCCCAAAAGGATTTGAATCTTCGGCAGCAACGTTGGCTAGAGTTTTTGGCATCATATGATTTTGGTATAGCTTATACTCCGGGAAAAGGTAACGCAGTGGCAGATGCGTTAAGTCGAAGACATGCAGGATTGGGAGCCATGTTTTCAGAATGGAAGAGTCTCGAGTATTTAGCTGGATTTGACTTCAGGCCTAGATGCGAATTGGAACCTGAGATGTTGGCAAACTTATCAATAAGACCCACTCTTGTGGAAAGGATTGGCGAGAGCCAAAAGCGAGATGATAAGCTTGTCAAGATTATCCGTGAATTGGAATCTGGATTGGATCCAGAAAAGGATAAAGGATTCGAGGTCGATCGAGAGGGTTGGCTTCGGAAGCAAGGACGACTAGTTGTTCCCGATATAGATGAATTGAGGAGTGAAGTTCTAAAGGAAAGTCATCACTCGAAGCTGAAAATTCATCCAGGTGGAAATAAGATGTATCGGGATATGAAGAGAACCTACTACTAGGAAGGTATGAAGAAGGATGTTGGAAATTTTATTTCCAAATGTATGAACTGCCAGTTGGTAAAAGCCGAACAGAAGAAGCCAAGTGGATTGCTTCAGCCATTAGAAGTTCCTACATGGAAGTGGGAACAAGTGTCGATGGATTTTATCGATGGATTGCCTAGGACCAGAACGGGAAATGAAGGAATTTGGGTCATTGTGGATCGTCTGACTAAGAGTGCTAGATTCATTCATGTTCGATCGACTAGGACTGCATTAAAGTTGGCTGAGTTGTATGTTAAGTGGATAGTTCGATTCCATGGTATTCCGAAGAGTATAGTGAGCGATCGAGACCCATTGTTCACTAGTGGATTTTGGAAGAGCTTCCAGGAAGTCTTGGGAACCGAGTTGTGTTTGAGTACAGCTTATCATCCCCAAACAGATGGTCAGACCGAGAGAGTCAACCGAGTTTTGGAAGATCTTCTCAGAGCATGTGTTTTGGACTTCGGAGGATCATGGGAAGATCACCTTCATTTGGTGGAGTTTGCGTACAACAACAGTTACCAGTCAAGCATTGGTATGGCACCGTATGAGGCATTGTATGGAAGACCGTGTAACTCTCCAACATGTTGGTTGGAAACTGGAGAAAAGTTGATGCTTGGGCTAGAGATGATTCGTCAGACTTCAGATTGTATAGAGATCATTCGGCAACGAATGAAGGCAGCCCAAGACCGTCAGAAGAGTTATGCCGATAAGCGTCGTAAGGATTTGGAATTCGACGTAGGAGATATGGTTTTTGTGAAGATTTCTCCACTGAAGAATGTTATTCGATTCGGGAAGAAAGGAAAATTGACTCCGAGATTTGTTGGACCATTTCTGATAACCGAGCGAATTGGAAAGCTCGCTTATAGATTGGAATTACCGGAGAAGATGTCGAGTGTGCACAATGTTTTTCATGTATCCTATCTACGGAAGTATGTGCACGACTCGAATACAGTGGTCTCTGCTGATAGCTGTGAAGACTTCGAAGTTGATCCAGTCGATAGAAGACCTTGTAAGCCGCTTCGTGTTGTTGAACCGACACGAAACAGCTTAGGAGGAAGGTAGTTAAGTTGCTCAAGATACAATGGAGTGACGATGATAACGACTGTACGTGGGAGGTGGAAGAGAGGATGAAGGCAGCTCATCCTGAACTCTTCAAGGTATGGCCCTAAGGTGTCGTATCATCTAACAACATTGTAACTTGTTCTAAGTCTTAGAATTCTGTACGCTAAGCTAGAATTGGATGCATGGTTTGCTGGTTGTTATGGTTGGTAGGCGTACAGAATAGTCTTCGATTGCTTTGTTTGTTTGGAATTTCGGGGGCGAAATTCCTAAGGGGGAGAGAATGTAACGACCCGTATTTTTAACGGATCGACAAGTTCGACAGAATTTGGAATTTTAGAGTTTTTGAGCCATTTCAGATTTTAGGCGAAAATGGCTAAGTCCTGAGTCGTGAACGACTTAGTGTAAGTCGTGAGTCGTATACGACTTAGGGGATAGGAGCGACTCAGGGGTTTGGCTAGTTAAGGGTGTAAGGGTAAGTCGTTTGAACGACTTAAGGGGTAGGCGCGACTTAAGGACTGGGCGAGATAAGACTTTAGTTGTAGCGGTTAAGTCATGACCGAGTTAAGGTGATGAGTCGTACCCAAGTCATCTGATGAGTCGTACCCAAGTCATCTGATGAGTCGTACCCAAGTCATCTGATGAGTCGTACCCAAGTCATCCGATGAGTCGTACCCAAGTCATCTGATGAGTCGTCTGACCAGTTGAGTCGTAACCCCAGCTATTTGTTAAGTCGTGACCGACTCAGTAGTTGGCTGCTAGGTGATAAGTCGTAGAATGGGTTATCTCGTCTAACAGTTAAGTCGTGGACGAGTTAAGGGATGAGTCGTAAGCTGTTGAGTCGTGCTTAGGTGATAACTCGCGCAAGTGGATGAGTCGTAGCCTTTGTGATGAGTCGTATACGAGTTAGTAGTTGAGTCGTCTAACCAAGTAAGGCGTGCGCATTTAAGTCGTAGACAGGGTTCTGGTGAGTCGTAGGCGCATGCTATAAGTCGGAGACGACTTAGGAGATAGCTGTTTTGTCGTGAGTCATAGGCTGAAGTGTGTTAAGTCGTTGAGTCGTAGGGCTTTGAGTCGTGAGTCGTAAACGACTCACGGAGACAGACGAGATAGGGATTTCAGCTATAAATAGGAGAGCTTCTCTTCATTTTTGGGATCCGGATTTTGAAGCGACGAAGTGCTGCCATTTTGAGAGCTCGACTTCTACACTTCTTCACTTCTTTTCTCCACTCTAATCTAGTGCTTCCTTCCATCCAAATCAAAGATCAAGATTGAAGATTCAAGAGCTAAAGTTGAAGATCTTCATCTTTTCAAGAGAGATTTCTTCGGTTGAAGCGGATTCGTGATAGATCAAGCTTGATCCTTCGCTGTCCAGATCTGAAGCGTATTGATTTGAGTTTGTTTTGGTGATTTGGTGAGTGGTGATTATCTCTCACACGGATCCAAAGGAGTATATCGGATTGTTGGCTCGATTTGGTGTTAAAATAGTGATTTCCATGCATTTTCTTCATCCTAAGTGTAGATCCATATAGATCCATTGTTCATGATGATGTTACATCCATTTTATCATATGTTAACCTATGCAAGTTCATTCATCAAGTTTGTAGAGATATAATCCATGTTTTCATGCTTATTGGACTTTCAACTCTTTAATTACGAAAATGCCATTATTGTTATAATTGTCTACTTAGATCATTTTTGAATGCTTGATTGCTTGGATTGATGTTTGATTTGATTGATTGTTATGAACTAGATGATTGATGATTAGATTTAGATCGAAGGTGATTCAAAAGCTAAGGAAAAGGCTCTTGAATTGGAAAAGCTGCTCGTGGCATATGTAGCAGGATGATGAAGCTCTTATGCATAGATTTGATGATGTGATGTTGAGATGAGGTTTCGCGAGGATGTGATGAAGCGAGGCAATCATATGATGAAGACTTGGTCTAATCCAGACGGGATCATTCCAAGCATGTTGATAACTCGGTGATATGATTCGAGTTGAGGATAATGAATGGATATGAGAATAGTCGTCGAGGAGGATGACTGGGAGGCTTGGATAGCATCGTTGTTGAAGGTTCTAGCATGCTCTAAGCAAGAGTACGTTTAGGCAGATTCGATAGTCCCAACGGCCAACTGTTGATGGTCGAGTACTCTGGGCAGATTCGATAGTCCTAGGCACGGGCTGCGACGACGTGCGGGAGTTATGTCTAGAACCGGGGTTTCCATTAGCCCTTGACGGACGGCTGAAAGAATGTGCCGGTCATTCAATTAACGGTGATATCGAAGCAATGATAACAGTGATAGCCAGAGTCATGGATGTTTGGTTGTAACGTCATTCGGACTCAAGAGCGGTATTTTCTGGGTGCTTATCTGATTGAGGCCTTGGTACTTGGAAAACATCGCCCTTGACCCGAGTGATAGTAGTTTTACTTTAAATTGTATGCTCTGCTATGGTTGCGTCTGCTTAGTGTGTGTCTGGGGGCTATCACTGTAGAATGAGGTTGGAGTGGGAGGGTTGTATTCCTATTCCTTTTCCTTTATGCTCTTTTGGTATGTTGTTAGTTAATTTACTGCTCACTAAGACTGTTGTCTGACTCAAGGCTTTATGTTTTAATTCTTATTGCCTTGGGCTGTTCGTCCATTTTGGGACGGGCAGACTAGGTAGCAGGTGACAGGTGCTGTTCTCTTCTCACGATGCTGATATCGAAGACGAGCTAGAGGGTTGCATATTATCTTCTTATTATATGTACTGGATATTCCGCTGTTTTGTATTCTCTGAGAGATATGTAGTGAGGCTGGATGTATTGACTATGCGGATGCTTGTATTCAACTATTATGGAGTTTTATATGATGTCATTTTGTTCTGTAAAGCTTCACTATACATATGTTCTATTGTATTTTTGTCCATGCGCTGTGAGTAATACGATAGATTCTGTTGTTTTAAATCTTACCTTGACAATCGTCCATGGTCGCCTGGCACACTTTACAGCGCTCTATCATTAGATTCGGTGCAGGGGTCATGGGCGGTCGTCACAAAAGGATTATGAGAAATCAGAGGGAGGATGATATACTGGAAGGATTAATGCAAGGTGTTGAGGAGGGTAAATGTTTGGATTTTAAGATGGATGGTCGAGGTGCTTTAAGGATGAATGGACGATTGTGTGTCCCAGAGGTGGATGAGTTGAGGCGGGAGGTTTGGTCAGAATGCCATAAGTCTAAGTTCGTATTCATTCAAGAGTTCGTAAGACGTACAAGGACATGAAAAAGTATTTTGGTGGACGGGGATGAAGAAGGACATTTCAGTCTTTGTTAGCAGGTGTTCGCGCTGTCAACTGATCAAAGACGACCATCAGAAGACAACTATACTATTACAACCCTTGGAAATACTTAATTAGAAATGGGAAATGATATTAGTGGGTTTCATCGATGGTTTGCCTAAAACCTTAAAAGGGAATGAAAGAGTGTGGGTTATCGTAGATCGGCTAACGAAGAGCGTACATTTTATACCGGTAAATCCAATCTGGACCGCTGTTAACAAGAAAACTTGTTAACTTCCCTAAAGCTATGGTTCAAATGAAACAAGATTATTGAGATGATTACTTCCTTCGAAACCTACCTTTCGACTAGATTAAATTCATCGAAAGGGATTAAAAAGTTAGCTCAGAAATGCAGTTAAAGGAAGTAGCATCTCGCTCGAAACCTTTCTTTTGAGTGGGTCGGAGGCAACTATTTCGTTTTGGCTTTCCATCCCATTCGATTGCGTCGAAAGGTTCGTTTTAGCCCTTTCGACTATGTCGAAAGGCATGCATGATTGATTGATGTGAAATAGATGCTCTCGACTCAATTGATTTTACTTCCTTTATTGAGGAACCCGCTCGTAAGGGTTACAAAAGTAGCTGGGGATAAACACTCCTTTCGAAGGAATTAATCCTTAGTCAATCGCTAGCCAATTACAAACTAGATCCCCTTCGGAACACCCCTTTCGATCAAGTCGAATGGAGTTCCATCCCTTCAAATCAGATCCAGCTTGTAACTGCCCAAGCATCACTTTATTTATTCTATTTAAGATCGGCTTGGATATTCATAAATTTAATAGATTCATTAGTGTCGAAACCCCATCACCATTCCTATTGCAATTGTCTAAAATTTGTTTCGATGGTGATGTGTCTCGAATGTAGATATCCAAGTCAATCCTATATATTGCATAGACAAAAAGAAGTTAAGAGAATAAGATAAAATTAGGTGCAATGGATCATTAGTCAAGCTAATGATCAAACCGATCTCCCTCATCATCGAAATCCTTAATGAATCCGATATCTCTTCTTTATGAATGATCCAAAATAAGTTACAATTATAGAAGCTTTATCCCCAAATTTATTTAGGGTTTATAGAAAGTTTTGTTGCAGCTAAGAAGTTGGAGTAAGGGAAATGAATTTTGGATTTTCGAAATTCGGTCCCCAAAACTGGACCCCATGGGTCTTATTTATAAATGCAGGTCGAACGCCATCCACGCTTATGTCTTCGACCCAGTCGAAAGGCCTCTTTTTATATGCCGCCTCATGCCTTTTGACTTTGTTGAAAGGCCTTGTCTTCCTTCGACGCCGTCCAAAGACATCTCTTTCGAATCCTTTGACTCACCCCTGTGCTTTTCTTATCTTACACAAGACCTTTCGACTAAGTTGAAAGGGTATTCTATCAGCCTTTCGCCTTTTTTGGGTCTTTAGTATTCCTTCTCTCTGCTTTCTCCGGAACTGCCTTCGACGTTGTCGAAAGGCCTTCAAATATGTCTCGCTCTTCATGTTGCCTTATTGTCATCGGAAGCAAAGATGGGAGCCTTTCGACTCTGTCGAAGGGTTGTTTATAGGAGCTTCAAAGATATTGAAGTATCAATGGTTTCGATGACGTTGAGTAGCTTCTAAATATATGCCTGTGAATTTATGTGGAACCTTCCCCTAATGTCATTGGTTTTGACGGGTTTGAAAAGCTTGTGCATGCTTTCAAAAGGGTTGTTATAAGGGAGAAACCTTTAGTTCCGAAAGGTTTGGCGCGCATATGAGAGATTAACATTCATTTCCTTCGAAAGAGGGTTCTGAAGCTGTCTTTGTTAATACATCTGAGTCGGAAGGTCTTAGAGAGGCAAAGAGATAGCTTTGCTCCCCCTTTCTTCATCTTTTTCGGAGGTTTGTACAGGTTTATCATCTATGAAAGTGCCTGTAGTTTACGACTCCTTTGGAAGCCTCCCTAATGCCTTTCAGAACCTTTATTTTTGATCTTTACCGAAACCTATTTTAGTAGAAGCTGGCACTTTTCCTATCTTCTTTCATCCATTTTCTCTTTATGTGGATTTTATGGCTATCATTTTGCCTCCCCCCCACCGTATGAAAGAAGCTTTTGTTTTTTAGGACAATAATTTCATAACTTTCTTGCTCTTTATAACTTTATTTTTCCTACAAGATTCAAAGTAAGTGATATTTTCTATTGTTAGCTCATTATTATATTTATGTGCGTGCTTCATGATAAGTCATCATATTAACACATCTATATCTAGTCAGTTAGTTGATCATAATTCTGATTCAAAAGATATGAGGCCTATAACTGATAGCCATTAATGCATATGATAAGTGTAATCTACGAACTCCTTGTGGGAAATAGCTAATAGTTGTAAATGGGGGCTACAAGTTGTTATTTGAAAATAGGCCTTTGCGATCCATCCACTTTAATATATATTTGGAAATTTTCCTGGGGATTTGAATGATCCTAAAGTCTTTACTCAGATGTCGGTGAGCCTCATTTTGAGTCATAAAACATTAATTCTAATTTAGGTATTAAGAAGACCAGCTTGAAGTTTCTGGTTGCCTGGAGCAACTTCAACTCTACTACTTCATTCCTCAGGTTTGGGATTTTACAGGGATTAGGAAGCAATGAAATTTAACCCAAATTAGGGTATTAACTTGTGAAGTTTATAAGTTAATAATGATATATCCAGAATCTAGATAGCAATATCCAAAAATAGTCCTCTAAGTGGAATTCCTAAACATAGATTCGGGTATTTATGGTGAATTAACCAAAAATCTGTAATAATTGTCTTCATGTCAAAAATCCCGACCCCGAATCAGGTGTAACATCCCCTATCTAGATGCCCAAAGCTAAGTGCTACAGATGCTGCAGTCAACCATAGTTTTTAACTTCTGATGACTAAATAAGGCTATGTTAATGGTATCCATAATATCAGAAGCACTTGAATATGAAACAAAATCACAGATTTCAAAATCATCTTTTCACATTACATTTTAAAACACATGTTTCACATTCAAATTACATAAACCCATAATCATTTCCTAGGTTTAGATGGAATATAATATTACATAAATATGGCAAGAGCGACATATGATGATGCCCCCTTGGTAGACTAGAGTACTACATAGACATAACTGTCTTAAATACAACATAGAGGAAAATTAAACAAAACAACAACTCCTATATAGCTATTCGTCAGCCATGTGCTCGCCTCAGGAAGCTTTATTCGTCAACCTACTAAAACCTGTAAAACCTCAACCCTCAGCCTACTCAAACCAATTTTGAGCACCCAAGAGTTTAAGGCGAAAAACATAAACTTCGAGTCAGACATAAATCCTGGTGTGAATAATACTATACATCTCGGATATACGATATTAAGCGAGATCACGCCGCTTAGCGGAACGGGTTTCCCCTCTCTAATATCCTTTTAAAACATATCTTTTTGCAAATCGTTATCCTGTAACCAAAACTGGTTAAAACTGTAAAGTATTATTATGTAAGCATACATATCAGGTAACAAATGGACTATCATTCTGAACACTATAGTTTTGTTTGGCTAGATATTAACCTTTGGTTGACTCGGGCCTACCAGACAGTATAACAAAATTATCTAACATCTGTTAGACACACTTCTTCTGGACGGTCTGTCCTTAACTATTTATTAAATACTTCTCTTCTGGACGGTCTATCCCTAGTTTAATACCTCCTAGGTCACCTGATCCTAATGGTTTTGCGGGCTCACCAACAACCTATCTGTATACAAACATATATTCCCTTCTATGTGTAATCTTAATTTTAGTCTTACTTGTGACAAAGCCCTACACACTGGAATTTTGGACTAAATTATCTAGGGCCAATAACTAATGTATAGGGCGTGACCCTATACCCGTCTCATCTAGTATTCTAAAATTTGAGTCATTTTACTTAGGGATACCTTCCTAAAATTTTCCTTGAAAACCTTTTCAAACTGATTTAAACCTTTAAATCAAACTTAAACAAGGAAAATATATAATCTCTATGCTTTACTCAAAATCACCTTGCCATGTTATATATACTTTACACAAACCTTTTTGTTGATGAAAACATTTAACTTTTGAAAGTACCCCTTTCGAATCCATTGAAAGCACCTCTTTCGAAACCAAATAAAACCCTTTATTCAATCAAGGCTAAAAGGCCAAACCTTGCTTTAGAAACCATTCATAGAAACCTTTCGAAACAATTAAAAACCTTCCTTTCAAAAGCTTTAAAACTTTAGACATCTTTCTTTTAAAACACTTTGAAATTTCCTTTTGAAAACATTAGAAAAACTTTTCCTCTTAGAACTTTCGAAACAACTGGAAAATCTACCTTCAAAACCTTTCGAAATCATTGAGGAACCACCCCTTCGAAACCTTTCTTTAAACCTTTCTAAAGCATAAGGGAAGCACCCCTCTGAAACCATCATTTAAAACCTTTCGAAATCATCAATCCTTTTTAAACAGTAAACCATTCGAAAGCATTTGGGTTCAATTTAAAACTTGTGGAAAGCAACTTTCGAAACCATTCAAAATTTACCCCTTCGAAGCCTTGAAAATCGTTTCGGTCGAAACCATTTGGATTATGCATGTAGAGCAAAAGGATCTAAAACCCATTAGAGTCGAAAGCATTCCTTTCGAAAGCTATTCTTAAGTTAAGAAGTGATGATGTCGAAACCACCCTTCCGAATGATTTGGAGAAGTGGCCAAGTTTAAAAACAAAGTATACTTTCCGAAACCATTGACTTCGAAAGGTAAGAAAAGTGGCAGTAAAGGGCTTCAACCTAGTCGAAATCCTCTATTTAAAAAAAAGGTGCAACCTCCTTAAAACTATTTTTTTAAACCATTTGACCAAGTCGGAAGCCAACCAAGTTGAAAGCAAAGCAGGCGCATTTTTCACTTTAAAACAAAGGCAACTTCAACCCCTTCGAAACCCCTGGGTTTCGACCTCATACCTTCCACCTCCATTCCAATTCATTGCGCACCAAGTCTTAGATGCCATTCGCATTGGCTTCATTAATGACGGAGGCGGAGGTTCTAAGTTGAAAGCCATCTGTGTCGGATGCAAGGTGTCGAAAGTGGCGAAACAGGCTAAAAACAAGTAAATTTTGTCTTTAACTAAAACGAGAAATACTTTTTGGCTAACCTGCTATGTTTGTTAAAATCTTATTGGTTGCTAAATTTTATTTTCTAAAAGTACTGCCATAATTGCAGAAATAAACAATAATAAATTTATTTTATAAAATACCCCTTCTCCTTTTATAAATATATAAAACATTTAAGTCCCATACTTTAAATAATTTTATATATTCATCAAAACACTTTGGAAAATTCTACAAAAATTCCTGAAAATCATTTTCAATATGTTTTCTAACATATATAAATTTTAGACCCAAATAAGTAATTATGTAGACATAAATAATCTATAACCCAATAAATGATTTTCTTCACTAGAAAATTAATATAAAATCCACATTAATTCAGAAAATTATGAAAATTGAAACCATTCTCTAAAATATCATTTCTGATCTAAATCTAAATTAGCAAGGCATTTAGATGTCATTAAATATGGTTTTACATCAAATCATATCATAAAAATCTATTTGAATAAGCATAAATCATCAACAAGCATATATATATATATACTGTTTAGTCATTCAAAAACATGGCATAATCATGCAAATAATTCAGATTTTCCCTTAAAACCGAAAATCATTAAGGAAAATGAGATTTAGTCATTATTCAACTTAGCTTTGTGATTAAGGATGTGAGATTTGATCTTGATTAATTAATTTGGTTCTTCTCTTGAATCCTAGCTTTATCTTCTCTTGAGATTGCTAATGGTGGTCGGTCTTAGAAGTGTTTCTGTTTGAGAAAATATGAAATGAACGTGTATTTTGGTTTCCTAAGGGATTAGGGTATAAGTTTAATCATTTTCCTATTTTGCCCTCCCATATTTCCTAACACCTTAATTTTTTGATTCATTGTTTACTCATTAACATGGCACGGCTACCCCTTAACTAAATCACAACCCTCAATCTATTAATCAATCCCACATTATTTAGTTTAACTAATTAAATTTCCAAAATAATTTCACTAAAACTATAGGGTGTTTCAATCTCTCCTCCTTAAAGAATTTCGTCCTCGAAATTACGATAAGGTACATATCAAACAATCAAAGGTAAAACAAACCATCAAATAAATCAGGATAAGAATCTCTAATCCTGCTCTCAGTCTCCCAATTACATTCTCTAGCATCATCACTCCACTGGACCTTCACTAATCTGACTGTCTTTTTCCTCAACTTCTTCTCATCTCTCGCAAAAATCCAAATAGGCTTCCTAACTATAGTTAAGCCTGGTTCCACTACTAAATCTTCTAACACAGTCAGTGCTATAGTAGTGTCTTGATCCATAACATACTTCCTCAGATGAGATGCATGGAAAACATCGTGGACTCCTGCCAAACTACTCAGTAACTCTACTCTATAGGCGAGTTTCCCGATCCTTTCTAAAATAGGAAACGGTCCTAAGAATCA
The DNA here is from genome assembly GCA_030737815.1 of Allium fistulosum. NCBI lineage: Eukaryota > Viridiplantae > Streptophyta > Magnoliopsida > Asparagales > Amaryllidaceae > Allium > Allium fistulosum. The sequence continues at coordinate 510,882,556 of CM060907.1, read as the reverse complement.
CAGTGCTAACTTCCCAGTCTTCCCGAACCCGATACCACCTTTTATCGGTGATACTTTGACGAAGACATGATCTCCAACAAAGAACTCTAAATCTTTCCATCTTCTATCTGCATAGCTCTTCGGCATAGCTCTTCTGCCTAGACTGAGCTTCCTTCATTCTTTCCCTTACTAACTCAATCTTCTCTACTGCTTCTTTTACCAAATCGGGACCAAGGACTAATCTATCTCTGGTCTCTAACCAACATGCAGTGATTTACATGGTCTTCCATACAAAGCCTCAAACGGTGCCATCCCTATACTAATCTGATAATTATTGTTATACGAAAACTCAACTAGGTGTAGGTGGTCTTCCCATGATCCCCCGAAGTCTAATACACAAGCTCTTAACAAGTCTTCCAAGATCTTGTTAACTCTTTCCATTTGTCCATCTATCTGCGGATGGTAAGCGGTACTCATATTGAGCTTGGTTCCTAAACTCTCTTGTAGACTCTTCCAAAATTCGCTAGTGAATAAAGAATCTCTATCACTAACAATACCACTAGGAATTCCATAAAGTCTAAGCACATTCTTAATAAATAACTTAGCCAATACATGTGCCGTCCTATTCGACTTAACGGGAATGAAATGGGCACTTTTGGTCAACCTATCCACTATGACCCATATACTTCCATTTCCTCTATTAGATCTTGGCAAACCGTCTATGAAATCCATAGAAATAGAATCCCATTTCCAAACCGGAATGTCCAATGGCTGATGCAACCCACTTGGCTTCTGATGCTTGGCATTCACCTGCTGACTGTTCGAACACTATTTCACCCATAAGCCAACATCCCTCTTCATTCCTTCCTAGAAGAAACTTCTCTTCATATCTTGATACATCTTCGTTCCTCCTGGATGAATAATGAACTTCGAACGATGGAATTCCTCCAAAACTTCCTTTCTTATGTCCCCTACATCTGGAACACATAATCTACCCTTCTTTGTCAACCACCCACTTTGGTCAAGAATGAAGTCTTTCAAGTCATCGCTCTCCATTCCATATCTTAATTTCCTGATCCTTTCAGCTAACACTAGATCTTCCTTCTGTTTAGAAGTAATCTTCTCAATCAATAACGGTCGGACTTCTAAACAAGACAATATAGCAGATCCTCCACTAGACCCAGCCTCGGATCCCCACTGCGCTCTGCATGTTGACAACGCTTCCAAGTCTTTCCATTCTGCTATCATAGGTAATACTACATTCTGATGCTTCATACTAAGCGCATCTGCAACCTTTGTTTCCTTTCCATGGTGTATATTCAATTCCAAAGTCATAAGCAGCTAAAAACTCTAACCACCTCTGCTTTCTCGTGTTCAGCTCCTTCTGAGTGAACAAGTACTTCAATGACTTATGGTCGGTATAAAGCTCGAACCTATCTCCCAAAAGGTAATGCCTCCACACCTTTAATGCAAATATCACTGCAGCTAACTCCAAGTCATGGGTCGGGTATCTAACCTCATGCGGTCTAAGCTGACCAGAAGCATAGGCAATAACTTTGCATTTCTGCATTAACACTGCCCCTAATCCAGTTCCACACGCATCTGTATAAAATACCAAGTCCTGATTCCCTTCTAGAACCACTAACACAAGTGAATGGGTCAATAAGTGTTTCAAGCTCTGGAACGCTTCCTCACACTTATCGGTCCACACAACTTCACATCCTTTCGCGTTAGCTTGGTCATCGGCGCTGTTATTCGTGAAAAATATTTAATAGACATCTGATAATATCCAACCAACCCAAGAAAATGTCTAATCTCAGTCACCGTCTTTGGTCTCTTCCAATTGTTAACAGCTTCGATCTTATTTGGATCAACTGACAACCCTTTCTCCGAAACAACATGACCAAGAAATTTCACTTCGTTCTTCCAAAAATGGCACTTTGAAAACTTTTCCTTTAGCTGATGCTGCCTGAGCATCTCAAGCACAACTCTAAGATGAACTTCATGCTACTTCTCATCCTTAGAGTATATCAGAATATCGTCCATGAAAACCAGCACGAACCAATCTAAGTGCTCTTAGAAAATCTGATTCATCAAATCCACAAAGAATGCTGGCGCATTAGTGAGTCCGAATGGTATAACTAACCATTCGTATGACCCATACCTTGTTCTAAACGTCGTTAAAGGTATGCTATCTTTTGCCACTCTAAGCTGATGAAAACATGTCGCCAGATCTAACTGAGAGAATATCTTGGCTCCACTCAGTTGATCGAACAAATCGTTAATTTTGGGCAACATATATCGATTATGTTTCATCTTCTCATTTAACTTACGATAATCGGTAAATAGCCTTAATGATCCGTCCGGCTTCTTAGCAAATACTGCGGCTGCTCCCCAAGGTGAACTACTCGGTCTGATAAAACTCTTGCCTTCCAAATCTACCAACTGAGCCTTCAACTCCCTCATCTGTATAGGTGTCATCCGGCTTGGCGGTCTACTTACTAGTTCTGCTCCAGGCACCAAATCTATCCGAAACTCAGTGGCTCGTTTCGGTGGCAATCCTACTACCGGCTCGAAATTATCTGCCAATTCTCTAACCACGAAAATACGATTCAACTCATCTTCTAACTCCATAACTCCCAATAAAGCATTCACCTCACAACTAGGGTTTTCTACGGTAAAAACTATCCGATCAGTACAGTCCGGGTGTCTAAGTGATATTTTCCTATCCTGGCAAAATATTCTAGCATCATTCACTTAACCAATCCATACCCAATATAATTCTGAACCATATAAAGTCAAATATATGCAAACTGCAAAAAAAGGTATGACCTAACAAATCTAACTCTAAGTGGTCACACTTCACCTCAAGTGTCGCATACCCTCCTATCGGATTTACATCAGGGCATATGTCGGATAATTAGAAATTATTAACAATTATCTTTGTAAAAAGAATCACCGGCTCAGATTAGGGCATCTATTGGATGAGTAGAAATCCATGGTAATTGTTTGTCATAATAGAAGTCTTAGACCCAGATTAGGGCATTAAGTAATAATCCCAAAACCCACTTTCGGGTATGATAAAAATAATTAATGATTGGTAAAGACCCGAGACCCAGATTTGGGTATTAGTAAATGAAGTAAATTTATGAAAGTCCCAAAACCCAAATTCGGGTATAATAAAGAATATAAGTGATTGATAATGACCCGAAACCCAGATTCGGGTATTTAATTGATGGAGTTCGGCTTTGCTCCTCAGATTTTGTCCTCTTTGACATGTATTAACCCTTAAAATCTTGTATGTAGTTGTAATTTGATCAATTGCCTCTCGGTCTTGGATATCTTAGTCCATTGGAGATATACCACTTCTCGGGTTTGGACATCTTAGTCCATGCTTTGAAGAGCCTTTTATTGGGCTTGGACATCTTAGTCTATTGTTGAATGAGCCTCTTCTTGGGCTTGGACATCTTAGTACATTGTTGAATGAGCCTCTTCTTGGGCTTGGACATCTTAGTCCATTTTTTTCCAGTGCTCTTGGTTAGCTCATCCTAGAGGCTGGAACAAAGGACTTACCCGACCTCCCTCCAGGAGGTGCCTTAACCTAGCTAGAGGCATGGTCAAGGGCTTGTCCGGTGCTTTAACCTGGTCATAGCGTGGTGCGGATAAAGGCTTACTCTGACCTCCCTCTAGGAGGCGTCCTGCCCTGGTGATAGCGTGGTGCGGATAAGGGTTTGTTTGGTGCTTTACCTTGGCCATATTGTGGCGTGGATAAAGGCTTACTCCGTCCTCCCTCCAGGAGGTTCCTTGACCTAACCAAAGGCGCGGCCAAGGGCTTGTCTGGTGCTTTAACCTGGCCATAATGTGGCCCGGTTAAAGGCTTACTCCGTCCTCCCTCCATGAGGTGCTCTGCCCTGGCCATCTTGGCATGGACAAAGGTGTAACATCCCTAATTTTTGATAACATTATCCTTGAAATTTAATTAGATAAATTAAATAGAATAATGCTGATAAGGGGATTGAGATTTGAATAAATTACGTAAAGGGCCATGCTTAATTATTAAATAAATGGGCTTTAGTTGGTTTAAAGGATAATTAGTTCACGCATGGGCATACTAGTAAATAGTCATTTTTATTTTACACGGCTATACATTTCTCTCTATTGTCCATTCACGTTCATTTCTCTCAAAAAAAACCCTAAGAGCTAGCCATTAACAAGAAGGAAAAGAGGAAGATTACAATCTTAAACTAAGGAGGATTAAGCAACAACAAATCTTAAATTCCTTATCAGGTCTATGGTGAATACTAATTGTATACCATCTATATTTTATTCTATGATTATGTGTTTTTGGATTTATGTCTAATTTCGATTTTATAATGATATGGATGATGATATGCTTGAATTATGTTATGATAGAATTATTTTAATTCATACACATATGAATTTTCTTGGTTTTAAGGGAAAACCAAGGGTTTATGATTTTCGAATGCCATGGAAAACTTTTATGTTGAATAATACATGATTTTGTAGATGTGTTTTGATTTTCAGAATTTTACAAGCTATAGAAAATTTGTTACGAATTTCTAAAGGAAAATATGATATAATTGGGTTTAAAATTTATTTCGAGTATTTCAGGAAGAAATTGGGTCTGAAATTTTAATATGTTCGATTACATGATAAAATTGATTTTCTACGATTTATGCGGATTTTTCCAAGTTGATTATTTGGAAAAATAAATTATTATTCGAGGGACTTTTCTGTAAAGGTTGGTTTTGTTATATGGAATGTCTTAAAACGTTATGTATCTTTGATTTGGATCTAAATTAATGTGGTAGTTTCTAATTTTAAAGTATTGGAAAATTTTGAAAGTAACCAATTAAGGAATTACAACTGGCAGGTTAGTTACAAAGCAATTGCCATGTTTAGCAATAAATCAGCATTTCAGGAAAAAGGTGGTTCCGCCTATTTCGGAGGCACCTTTCGACTCCTATACCTCCGATCCGCACCATCTCCGTTGAAACCATCTCTGTCGAAACTCACTTATTCGGAACCAAGGCACATGGTATCAATGGAATTGGTACGGAGTGAATTGGTAACTAGCGGAAGGTAGGGTGTCGAAAGCTATGCTTTCATCAAAGTCGAAACCTTTAGTTTGTTTTCTAAAGTTAAATTCCTACCGTGTTTTACTTAAAGCTTTCAACATAGTCTAAAGCCATGCTGTCAAAAGGGACTTCATAAATAGCTTTCGAAGGGGTATTTTTCTTTAATTAAGAGCTTTCGAAAGGATTGGTTTCGACCATGTCGAGATAAAACCGCTGATTTACCTTTCGACTGCATTGAAGTCATCTATGCTGTCATAAGGTTATTTCTGTTTTATCCAAAGTTAAGCCACTTCCTTAATGCTTTCGAAAGAGGTTAACGGTTTCGAAGGCAATGGTGTCAAAAGGGGGTTTCGACGCTATCCTTCAATATTTAAATTTACAAAGGTTTTTGCTTTCGACTAGATGGTTTCGACACCATCAACTTTTCCCCAAAACAATTTTTAATTGGTTTCGAAAGAGATACATTCCTATATAATTTGACCCAAAGAATGTTTTTAAAGAGTAAACCCAATGTTGTCGAAAGGGTACTTATTTTTGTTTCGAAGCTATGTTTTAAATTATGTTTTGATACCATCGAAAGGTATCATTGGTTTCGAAGGGATTGATTTATAGAGCTTTTAAAGGTATATACTTAGAATTTTGAAAGGAGGTTTTCCATGCTTTTGAAGGAGGCCATCCTGTGGTTTTGAAAGTGATGTTTTAAGATTTCAACACAAATGACCCATTCTCATTTTAAAAGGAATACCATGGCATAAATAAAGATTTTGGAAATATTATTCACATTGTTATTAACCCATAAATGTATGTTAGGGAAGGGCAGAATAACCAGATAGGTTGACCCAGTAGTGAAAATAAATTAAGGAATGTTAAAACCTTAAAACTAAAGATATTAGCGGGGCAAATAGGTTTATAGCAAGCCCATGAAAACTGTATATAACTAATGATAATGGCAGGGGCCAATAGGTTCATAGTCAGCCCATGAAAACTATGATTTGATACTGGCAGGGGCTAGTAGGTTTGTAGTTAGCCCATGAAAACTATATTCGGATTAAGATATTGACAGTCGGTCAATTGGTTCCTAGTTAGCCCATGAAAATTAGGATAAGAGATAAGATATTGGAGTTACCAATAGGTTCTTAGTGATCCCATGAAAACTATGATGTTGGACAAATAGTCCATAAACATTTAACAGGTTAATAGTAATCCTAGAAACTATAATTGAAATAGATAGTCAAAATGAATGAGGATGGGTAATCCAGAATTGATTTACTTGTTTTGCATATTATCATAATGTTTTGAAATATTATGTTTTAACCATTGTGGATGCAGGAGCACAGTATATGGTTTTGTAAATATTTTAGGATACTAGTGAGGGGAAAACCCGTTCCGCTAAGAAGCGTGGTCTCACTAGATATCTAATGGTTTGAGATGGTAAATTATTATTCAAACCAGGCTTTATGTCTGACTCGAAGTTTTTTTTCCTATTAAACTCTCAGGTACTCAATTGATTTTGAGTAGGTTGAGAGTTAAGGTTTCCATGTGTTCTTTTAGATGAATAAAGCTACCAAAGACCTCCAGGAGGCAAGCTTGTTATTAGACACTACTACAAAACAGGCCATTTGCATCGCCTCATTTGAATCGGTTGAAGTAAAAACTGATGCAAATAGAACTATTTGCATCAGTTCTGTCTTAATAACCGATGCAATTGGTATGTGGAAAGCAATAGGTAATAAAAAATCAAATTTGCATCAGTTTTCACCAACAACCGATGCAAATACGTCGATGTAAATAGTTTTAGTCGCATCGGTTTTAAAGTCAACCAATGCAACTACGTTAATTTGCATCCCTTACCAACATATGTTTTAACAGTGGGCAAATACAAAAAACAAAACGGGTATGCGAAAACAACCCGCAACCCACGCTCAAACCCTACACTACAAAATGAATGTAACTGAGAATAATATCAGTTTAATAAAACCCAAATCTCCAAACACGCTACTTTCATAATTCATGGCGGCACTCAAAAATAGATTAACTCACAATTTCTCAACCCAATTTTCTCAGAAAACAAAATTCAATCGCAACCCAAATCGAATTTTGGGAGTCCTCGCCGTGTTCGATTCGAGTTGCCCATGTTCCAAGCCAATCGAATTTTGGTATGTGAATTGTAATTATCTTCATTTTTTTGGTTTTTAGATCATCTGTTTCAATTTTAGGATTATTGTCTGACGTTTTAAAGGCCTAATTTTTAGCGTATTGGTTATGTGCGATTCATGTAGCTGATTATTTGGGGTTTATTATCTAATTTTACAATCTGGATTCATGCTTCAAGGAATGCATGTTTCGCAGATCATTATATTTACTAGTTAATTGATACTATGAATTCGCTCGAATCGGTTACTACAAAAGACGATTTATTCATATTATTGATTTGATACTTTGCGTAGTATCATAACTGTCTTAATATCAATTATGGACATGCTACAATTTCTTAGACATTTTGGTCAATTGGTTGTATTGTGTTGACGCTGAACATTTTTTGCTGTTTTATAGAGGAGGAAATCAATAGATTGGGATCTTTCTTCGCTAGAAAACTGGAAGCAAGTAGAAAATGAATTCATTCTCGGTTATAACCATTTAGCCATTGGATATTAAGATCCCATGTTTTACTTCAATGTTCATTTATTTCTTGTTAAACACGAACAGTGGATGGATATACTTGTATACGATTTCGGTTTAAACGATCTAATAGTTCAACGGATGATAAGTTTTCCTTGACTACTTTTGGGGAGAATCAGATCACCTCTCAAAGTTTCCTATTCCAAGCATTTATTACTTTCAGTCATTTACTTTATTGGTCTTTCCTCAAAAAGTTGTATGTATGTTTCTAATACATTATTGGTTGGTATAATTCATAAACTCTCTAGGTATCTCAGAGTTGTACAATGTTCTGGCAAGGAAAAAAATTAGATAGTGTTTGGTTTGTTATTTTTAGTTTTGGGTTTTCGACCATACAAAAATTCATACGACCATTTATATAATTCTTAGTTTTGGGTTACCTTAGCTTTTAGGAAAACAGTGAATAATTTTTCCTAAATGATGCATAATATACTCTGAACGTCTAAAATAATCTTTAACTCAAACGTAGACTAATTAGTTCATTTTCATGACATTTTGGTTCCTGACCTTTTGTTGTTTTTCGTGTGAATAGCTGCGGTTGCATGGGAGGCAGGCAAACCTCTTGTGATGGAAGAGGTGGAGGTGGCGCCACCTCAGGCTAATGAAGTTCGAATTAAGATCCTTTTCACTTCACTTTGCCACACCGATGTTTATTTCTGGGAAGCTAAGGTACAGTAAAACTCATGGTGATTTTATAGCTATATAGACTAAACTTATATATATATGCATCACTTAAAAATTTAGTTGTAGAATTTGTAGAAAAAATTAGTTTAAGTGAACTATATACATAATCATTGAAAGTAAATTTATACCCAAGATGTTGAGTGTTGGAGTGTTGAGTGTCCCTGATACCTCCATGTCTGTACTTTCTTGTGGAAAAACCAAGGCAAACAGAAACGTATGAGTAGACATATGTGGACAACATTGGCTTGTTGTTTGTTGTTTCAATGAGTTTATGATTTTGAACATTGCAGTAAAAGATGATGAAAAAAGTACACTAGATTAATGAGTGTTAGAAGGGGGTAGATCCCAAATCAATAATGAATAGGTTTTTTTCTTTCACAACAATGGTCAGATACAAAAAACGTTAGTTCACACAGTTAAGCAAAAGAATAAGGTATCAAGCTAAGAACATAGGTACATATTGGTTAACCAAAATTACAAATTGGAATATAACTAAAGGCAGGCAGCCATTATACCTGAATTTGTAGAGTAGTGGTGAGGTGGTAGCACGACAGTCTGAGTTAGTCAAGTTTCTTTCTTTTGCTTCTTAGCATGAGTCTTGGTCGCCGTTATGTCACAGTTGATTGCATTTTTGTTTATATACTGTAAAGAATAATTGAAGTAAAATTCAATTTTGAAGTATGTAATTCATAGGAAAAGTTATATTTTTGCAGCAATACATATGATATAGCACATTTAGCTGAATGTAGAGTTTGGTACTTGTATAACCACAATGTAGATTATTTCGTAGCCAATGCATACTAATTAGTATAGTGACTGTATGAGTTCACGTGGAGGTAAATTTTTGGTATAATAATATGGTGACCTTCAAGTTCTGTTATCATTCTATTTGTTCAGTTGAAAATAATTAAGGAAAAAAAATCAATGGAGGCATAAGATTAGAACATGCAAAATAGTATTAAGTTTCAAGATAATGGTTTACAATATACTCAGAACGTATGATCACATGCTAATTGTCTAACGTAGTTCAATTCAGATATAGCTGACATGAAATATTCTTGAATTGCAGAAATAAGGTTAGTTTAGAGGTAAAAATGAATTAGTAGAAATATTCTTGATTTGTAGTTATCTTGTTTTTCTTTCCTAGATGGTGCTGGGTATTTAATTGAATGATCAAGGATTTGGGTTTTCAGAGCAGATAACCAGAAGGGTAAAAAAACATGGTGTAAACATAGGATAAATGGAACATGCAAATAATAGACTTTTGTAGGATTTGTAAACCTGAAAGACATCAGGTGCATTGCACTTTGTTACTAAATAAACAAAAATGTAGAACTCAATTTTTATATCAATAACTTTTCAACCCACGATATTTAATATGTGCTGCAATGTTCAGTTTGTGTCATCTCTTTTTTAAGAATTTCGAGCTTACTGAGATAGAAACTGCTATAAAATGTAGGTTCATTTCAACTTTCGTGATGGAAGTTTTGAGTTTCAGATGCCTTCAACTTGTACTATAGTCATTCAGGTTCTTCCTCAAACGCTTTTGTATTGCAATATAGACCGTCTTATGTGTACATACCAAAACAAAATCTAATTTAACTGCTTCAAATAACAGACTATTTCTATGGATGCACAAGGAAAGACCGACTTCTAACTGGTTTACAAATCATATCTAATAAAATTTACCTTTTTGCTGCAAATTATTTAATGCTGTTCATATGGTATATAGGAATCAGAGAAAGGCCACTGGCATATTCCTATCACAGACGAGCATGACTCCGATAACAGAAGGATTTGGTTATGCGTAACATATCCACGCACACGCACAACCTGCTTAGAAATCAATAGCAGTAATCAACGACGAGGCCACCTCCACCAAATTAGAAATCATCAACAAGTAAAAAGGATGGATTTATTTTTTAAACCAACCTCCACAAGTTCAGCAATCTCACAGACCATAGAATAAGCAAAACACCATCATACTACCGTGATCGAATCAGAAACCATTTCTATCTTTATCATTAGCTATGCATCCAGATCTGAGAATCCTAGCTTGCAACTTCCACCACATCACTTTGCACATTTTTGTGCATATGTGCACTGATTCAACTTCATCACTGCTTCGTACATCAACTGCATCCTCTTCATACAAACCATTGCCATTAACTCCTCTATCCCCTACCCACTGCACATCATGACTTCAGCCATACCTCTGGCCATACCACTATGCACATCCACCTGACTGTACACTTCTTTTCACTATTGTGCATCAAGGCAGTAGTGTATCAGGCAAGCTTGGTTTGTATGTATGAAATGTTGATAACGAAAGGGTAGTTGATGCACTTGTTCAGGTGTTTGATATGTTTAGGTGTTGTATATGAGACAGTGGTTTAGGCTGCTGGTCAAGGGAGCAGGACAAGTTGCAGTGGTGAGAAGGGGATGGGATGTTGTTGTATGTGGTTGATGAAGGAGCAAGGTATGTTTGATATAAGTGCTTGGTGGTGGTTACTGACTGAAGTGAAGGATTGGTGTAGGAATGGTTTCAGCAAGTATGGGGTTTTGGTTGTAAGTTGTAACGACCCGTAAATTTCAACTGTTTTAATAACATAATTAGTCGAAATTTTGTGAAATTTCAAACGATAAAATTTTGAAATATAAATTTGATGTTTGGAATGCGTCTAATTAAACATAGCAACGGGTAAATTTTCGTCTGAAAATATGAAAGTTTATTTCACGCGTAAATTCACTTCAATTTAATCAGTTAAAAAGCGTTGAAAATAAAATGTTTCCGAAACCTAAATATTTTTACATAGAAAAGTTCTAAACCATCTTCTGAGTAAGATACCAGTTTGTCGTTTTTCCAAATTTGGACATCTATTGCTCCGTCGTTCTTATTTTCTGCAAAATAGCAGTATTCTGGTACCGATATCGATTTTTATCGGATGATCGTACCACTGATATCTGTATACCATTTTGGTCGTCTCGTCGTGCTGAGCATCACAATATATTCAATTGTGTATTTCAGAATCCGATACGTGGTGAAATCCGTGGAAACGGCTAACCGTACCGGTATTCGTTTTAAGACTTTTGGTTTCCTATCCCTTCGTTGTACATGTAAATCAAACAGACACGCAGTAATTAATATTTTCAGCTTTGTGACTTTTGTTATTCCACAAATTCAATATGTTATTTACTGTTAGTTAATATGCTTTTGGTTCCGTGATTTCATTCTCCGCCTTTTCATTTTTCCATCTACCCGTTCACTTAATTGACAAACATAAAATGTATATTGGTGCATATTACTCTGAAACAAATTCTACTCCTCCTTTCCCTCAATTTCCACTGGCCAGATCTACTTCTTCTCCACCATACAACCACTCGCCTTCCAGCTCCCTTCCTCCATCACGAGTCCAGTCTTCAACGCCTCCAACTCAGCATGTCCCTTCGCCTCAGTTTATAGCACCCCACATCCAACTAGCAGCCTACATGCAGCATCCCACGCTCCGCCACCTGAAGCCACTGCCTTGCACCCATCCTCCAACGTCCCTGCCCTACATCTGCTCCAACCTCCCTGGCCGCTTGAAACCCATCCACGTCCTCTGCCTGCGTCCATCACTAACTGCCGAAGTCCACCCAAACTCATTCCATCGCCTTGCCTCCACTCAAACTCCTCTGCCACTTTCCACTCTCTCGCATGCAAGCTCTAGAAACCATACCCACGGCCAGGCAACACGGTCATCCACCTCCAACAACCGCGCAACCACACTCCCCTCCCTGCTTCGCCAACGCAAGCATCGCCAGTAACCGAGCCTCCCTCCATCAACCGCCGCATGCTACTCCTCCCCGCAGTTTTCCCGACTCAATCTTCCCATGGCCGAGAAACTTTCACCCTACCGCCATCCTCTCGGTTTCTCCTTTTGCTTTGAAGCAAGGTATTAAATATAATATAGTATGTATGACAGTTTTGTATACATCTGTAATGGGTTCTCAACATATAAGTTTATAAAAGTTTTTATATTCTATCTTATAAGTTTTATATATATTAGTTTGTATAGAATCTGATTGCTTTATGAATATCTAAGCTATATTATCTGTTGTGAGTATATATATACACTTATATATCAAGTCATATTTACAGTACGATTCTATACATATTTGGTTTATAAATATGTGTTAATTATATATAACGGTATATATAAAGTTACAAATCTATTTTTAAAAGGTTGCATTTAAGAGTTTGTTTACATATGAAGGCGTCTGCATATATATTATGCTTATTAAGTTTTTCAAATATTATAGTTATAAATATTATTAAAGTTTATCAAGTTTCATGTGTTTTGCATGTAAATATATGAGCTTATAGTATACCTGACATGATATAAAGTTTATTTGAGTTTAAGATATGATGGTTGATATAATACTATACTTATGTGTTATATTCTATAGCCTCCTTTGTTGCCTTAAATATATATAATAGTGTTGTACAGTATTTTGTTGTATGTTTGCTAGCTGGAAGTTGTAGTACATCCATTTGATATATATTTATACACCTCTGACATATTATATTATATATAAATGGTTTTAGATATACCCGTATATATGTTTGGATTTTCACTTACTGGCAGCCATAGGCGTTTCGCATATATGTATTTACTTGTATAAGATCTATATTAGGTTATATTTACGTTATATTTGTATTTTGAAAAAGCATCGTATGATTGCGAGTATATATATGTTTTGCGGTAACTGGTTGTTTACAGTTTTTATTTTATTTTATTTATATACTTCAAAGTTAGTTGTTGTAAGTAAAGTATTGATTTTTAATATAATATACACACCTTTGATTTGTAAGTGGTTATATTTTGGAACAACGATTTTGAAATTATATTTTGACTTCAATATATATATGTGTTTAAATTTAAGATTGATTTAAAAGTATATTTGTATTTTTTTTAAAAAAAGGGAATATTGGGTTTAAGGAAAATAATAGTATAATATCATCTTGTTTAAATTATATCAAGTTAATTGATTCTGATTCGTTCCTCATCGATTCTTATCTATCAGCTTTGTCCGTCAAATCTGCTTTCAACTTACCTCACTTTGAGACTGTTGTTCGGATTGTTCGATTTTCTGGATCGTGATCCAGTTCGTAGTTGGTTGTGTTTCAAACTTCTCTAGCCTCAAAAGGTGAGCACTCACTCACGATTAACGTTCTTTTATTTATTAAATTTGATTTCAATTGAAACGACAATTGAAATATGCTACTGTTATTTATGCTATTAACTGTATTAGTTCACCTGTGACATCTGATACCATTATCTGTTATATATGAAATGATAATCCAGATTGATTGTTAATTGATTGATTGTTGATGTTTATATTGGACGTTAAATTTTTAATGTTAAAATGATAAATAGTGTGAAATTGAACTTGATATAGGATAATTAAATGTTAAATTTGATTAACTGACATTTGTATAATATGACCCCTTTAACTGTTTAATTTATTGACACGTAGGATTTGTTTAATTACATCTTGAACCACTGAATGTATGTTGTCAAATTGATGATGTATGAAATTGTAAATAGATGACAAGTGAAAAACCGTAATGTAATAATCTTTAATCTACATGAAATGATAGTGTAGATTCTAGAAATAATTATATTAATTCGTACAAACAACAATGCGAATTAATACGGTTATTTCGGGATTATTTGAATTGATTATTGGATGGATATTGATTATTGTTATTGCTTGTTTATTTACTTTGACACCATCCCTGTTATCACACTGCAAGTTCCCTTTGCTATGTTCTGATTTTGAATTGAATTGGAATCGGGTTGAAATGATAAATACCCAAATTAAACTTTGACCTAGGATAGAAAATTAAATAAAAACCCGATTGGTCAAATAAATTGATGTAAAAATAAACGAAGATTTTATTTGAACAAATAATATGGTTTCGAAATGAAGCTGAAATTTGAATTTTAATAAAGAAAAATGTTAATATATAATAATCTGAAACAAAATATTAACAATGTAATTGATGAAAGAACGATGTTTAATTTGAGGAATGATTGAATTAAGTTTGAAATTATTAAACTTTGAAATGATTTAATAATTAAGTTTGAAATTATAATTAAGTTTGAAATTATTAAACCTTGAAATTATTGAATAATTAAGTTTTGAATTATTTAATACTTAAATAAGATTAAATTATTTAATGATTAAATTGAATTGAAATTCTTTAATAAGAAAAATTGAACTTTTGAATAAGTGAATTTTACTTCGTAAATAATTGAAATTGAGTTTCTTTATTAATTAAGTTTTGGAAAATTATTTAAGTAAGTAAATAAGTGAAATTGAATTTCTTTAACAAGAAATAAAATGTGATTTATTGGAATTAATGTAAGACTTGAAATTTAAAGAATTTGGTTTGATGAATATAATTTAATTAAATTTGTAAGTTTTGATATAATGAAGTTGAATTTAAATAACGGATTAAATGAATTGGAAATTTAATAGAAATTTTTTTGAATGGCAAATTTACTTAATGAATATTGAATGAAATCGATAAATGAATTTGGAATTGATTCGAATGTTAAATTAAATTAATTTAAATGATTTCGGAATGAAATTTATATATGAACTTGAATCAATATTTGAATTGTTTTGAATAAAATTTGAAACTGAATTATAAGATTTTGAAATGGGAATTTGGAAATTTTGAAACGTAAATTATGGAAATTGATGTAGAAAGATAAATGAAATGTTGATTTAAAAATTCTAATTGAAATTGAAATTGATTTGGTTTTAAATAAATAAACGACCAATCGGTGTAATAATCACGAAAGTTATTAAAGAGACCGGAATCGGTTAGGGACATACTCACTGTCTAAACCGAAAACCACTTTAATAACTATACGCGGAGTGTTGATCCAGAATGAAGTGGATGGTTTGGTGAACGCGTTGACTGAAGAAAGAGAACGATTTTGGATGACCCCTGACATGACTAAAACAGGAGCCGCGCCGGGCCATTGAGGATCGCCATCTCTAGCGGACACACTTCTTCGATACCTTATCTATTACTTATGTGATTCGATTTGGGTGCACCCCTCGATTATGGAAGTGTTGTTTCGCGGTGTTGGGGTAGTAGCTGCTATGCCCAACATCAGTCCGGATCAGGCAACTACTAGTATCCTAGTTGGTATCGCCTCATGTACCTTGTCATACTGATTATCCTATTCGCGACAACTACGATTTTGTTTTGTACCTTTAGTATATGGATTGCCCTCTGGTGACTTCCGGTTTTGGGGAAACTACGGTCTTGTATATGCTTTTGGGAATAAAAATGTGTTAAGGGTGGAATGGGCCATGACTTAACGCTATTTTGATATCATTACATATTACTGATAGACATTATCTATTTATCGTACATTACTACATAGTAGATAGTTTGACGGATCCTTAAAGGATGGTTATTCCAAACATCCTTTGAGTTACTTGTATTTCAATTGCTATTTCACTTGAGTTGGATTTATTAATATAAGAATGTTAATCCTGACTCGAGTGTCTTGTGTTTTTGCTTTACGCTCGGGTCAGACTGAGTGGTTCAGCTTTCGAGACTCACCTTTGGAGTTAGAGCTTCGCTTGGAGATCCAGCTATCTATCCAGCTTTCAGATATTCGATGATTCCAGTGATGTATTCTGCTTTGTATCTGATGTATCATATTACTCTTCCGTTGTATCTGGTTTAACTCTGATGTAACTTATATATTTATATAGTAGCTTCATGAACTACTATCTCTTTTATTTCCGCTGCACTTATTACTCTGTGTCTGTGATCTGTGATTATTTATTTACTGTATATGTTCAGTTTTGCCAAATTTAAATTAACAACGCGGTATTTTGAGCAATTCAACTCCGGCATGAGTGTCTACCTATACACTTATAATGGATACGAATGGTCCAAAATGGCGGGTCGTTACATAAGTAATGTGTTGACAGTTGATGACTGTGAGTTTGCGATGTTGTTATGCAGAGCGGAGAGTTGTGTTTGGTGATGATGTATAGATGACAGTGGTATATGTTATTCAGTTTAATTTGGTATTATGTTATTCGGTTTAGTTTGGTGATGATGTATAGATTATTAACACTTTAATTGATATATGTTTATTTTGGTATTATGTTATCCAGTTTGTATTTGCCATCAAATTTAATTTTGAATGATTGTAATATTGCATGCAATAATTGTTTGTTATAATCAATAATAGAGGGATTAGTTTGCATCGGTTTTCAACAACAACCTATGCAACAAGTTTCTTTGTTGCATCAGTTTTCATTACAACCGATGCAACATGTTCCTTTGTTGCAACCGTATTTTGCATCAGTTGTTAGTAACAACCGATGCAAAAAGGACTGCTTTGCATCGGTTTTAGAACTGATCAAAACTGTTAAGCCTGTTGCATCGATTGCATGTGCATCGGTTGTAGAACTGATGCAACAAGGGGGTTAACAACCGATGCAAATGGCATGTTTTGTAGTAGTGAGAGCTCTTTTATTTCCACTGTGTGCTTTGTTTGTAAAGGCAAATTGATCTCTTGCCTATCTATATACTCTGATCTACCAAGAGGGCATCCTCATATGTCGCTCTTGGCGTATTTTGTAATAATTATATGTTATCTAAACGTGGTCTGCGAACTCGGATTATGTAATTAATTTGGAATATTTTGAAATGGAATGTGGATTTTGTTTGCTGTTTAATTTTTTTTCCATATTCTTGTGTATCTGTGCATCGATGTATCTAATATCGCCGTATTTGGTCGCCGAGGATTAATAACTATGGATGACTGTAGCATCCGTAGCCATTAGTTTTGGGCCTCTAAATAGGGGGATGTTACAAGAGACTTGCTACCATCTTAGGTAGTATCCAAATGCAAGGAGTATTTCACTCCCAACCATGTAGATTTTCCTTTTGAAGCAAGAGATGCTTTATTCATTCATTTTTGGAAAATATGGTCTCAAATGTTCGGCATTCCATGTTCTCGAAACCATATTGCCATTTGGTCGGCATAGTTTATAAGCTCCTAGAGGAATTACTGTGCAAATGATAGCGTTCTCACTTTTAAATTGTAGTACCTTGAAATTCTTCTTTAATACTCTGCGGTTCTTACCGCTGTTTCATCTCTCAGTTCATGTATCAAATCTAGGGATTCTCTTTTCAGTTCTTGATTCATATCAAACGCATAAGTGATTCTTCGGTGTGAAGGTATTTCAATCTCAATTGGTAACATCGCCTCACACCTATATGTCAAAGAGTAGGGAGTATGTCCCGTCGCTGTTTTGGTAGATGTTCGATAAGCCCATAACACAAGTGGTAGTTCTTCTATTCAATTTCCTTTTGCTTTGTTAAACCGTTTTTTCAGAATTGTCTTTATGGTTTTGTTTGCAGCCTCAACTACTCCATTCGCTTTTGGATGTGCGATGGATGAAAAGATGTTAATAATTCCATTCTTGTGGAAAAAGCGAGAGAATTCTTCACTTTCAAATTGTGTCCCATTATTGAAAATTATCTTCTGGGGAATTCCAAATCTGGTATGATATTTTTGATGAAGAATCTAAGTACTTTCCCAGAAGTAAGCGTTGGAAGTGGTTCCACTTCAACCTACTTGGTGAAGTAGTCTATGGTGACTATATCATATTTTGCTCCTCCTGTTGAGATTGGCAATGGGCCAATTAAGTCTATTCCCTATACGTCAAAGGGCCATGGACTTGCAGTTAGAGTCAACTTATTTGGGAGTAATCTAGGAATCTTTGAGTATTTCTGACATTTTTCGCACCTTCTCACATACTCGATGGCTTGGCTTACCATACGAGGCCAATAAAATCCTTGCCTTATTATTTTCTTTGCCAATTTTGTTCCATTCGAATGATCCCCGCAAAATCCTTTATGGGCTTCAGCCATCAATTTTACTCCATCATTTAGGCTTACGCATCTTAGATAGGGAATGGCATATCCCTTCTTATAGAGGATTCCATCCATCATTGTGAAGGTTGGAGCTTGTCTCCTAATCTTCCTTGCTTCACATTTGTTAGATGGGAGTGTTCCTTTAATAAGATATTTGATGATGGGTGACATCCAGGTGTCATCATACATGTCACTTGAACTTGATTGGTTAACCCTTTCATATTATATTTCTCTATCAATTTCTCTTCTCTCTTCCTTTTGTAACTTAGTCCGAGACGTTCTCAAGACTAATAGTTCCTTTCCCGGTTCAGACACTTCCTCTCAATACTTGGAATTTCTTGATATTCTACTGGAACAATTCATGTCTACGGGGCTCCTCTTGAGCTGGTTAATTTTGCTAGCGAATTAGCTTGTGAATTTTCTGCTCTTGAGACTTGGTGTATTGAAAAGTATTCAAAAAAGCAAGCATTCTTAGTATTTTCTTCGGGTATAAAGATAGCTTGGAGTCCTTTGTTTGATATATCTGTTTTACTTGGTTTACCATTAGTTGAGAATCACTAAAGTTCTAAATTCATGGAATCTTGCACTATAACAAAAAGTGTCTTTTATAGCGGCATATAGCCGCTATTAATCACAACCATAGCGGTTTGATAAGCGATGTATATCGACATGTTATAAAAAACTATTGAATATTTATAACACAAAATATGCCGCTATGGTTGAGCTTTCTTTTATAACGCAAATTCGCCGCTATGGTACGTTAATTCAATAGCTCATTATAGCCGCTATAATACAGCTAAATCTCAACGGAACTGGAAATCTTTATAACTCCATTTTGCCGCTATAAAATATTTATTCAATAGCTCATTATAGCCGCTATAATACAGCTAAATCTCAACAGAATTGGAAATCTTTAAAACAGCATTTTGCCGCTATAAAATATTTATTCAATAGCGGTCATTTCACGCTATTAAATCAACATGTTATAGTATTGATAAATTCACTATAATTTTATTACCAAGAAAGGCATATCAACAAGTTTACCATTTGAAATGTTTCATTATAAGATCTCATGCAACAAAGCATGTAAAATAATTTGGATAAAAGGAAGATACAAATAGTTCATGTAACTAAAGGGCAAATCAGCGTATAACATCTCATATACATGATATGTAAGCTATCATATTGTATTACAATGCTAATGAACAATTCTTGAATACAATTGATCAAGGCTCAGGTTGCATCTTCTCACATTCTTCTCGTATGGATTGGAAGAGCGCAGTGGAAAGATATCTCTCACCAAAGCTTGGGAAGACAACCTGAAATCAGAATATGCAAATTGATATTACTATAGTCCTTCAGTTAAAGCCAAGACAAATGATAATACAAAAGACTTATTTTCATCAAACTCGAACTGTAGTAGTAGACCACAAATCTGTAATGTAGCGAAAATTTCTTTTCAGATGAACTAGTTTGTTATTTTTATGCTAGCTCTAAGAAAATTTTGCTTCATAATAGTTTATATTGGCAAAAGACCGGGGAGATACCGTGATAAGTTTCCCTACATTTTCAGGTCTTTTTGCGACTTTCATAGCAGCGGTAGCTGCTGCTCCAGAAGAAATTCCAACCTGAAGTATTAACTTAGTATTCCGTTGAACTGACTCTCATTTTTGGCTCAGATGAAAATGAGCATGCTAGTTCAATTTGCACTGAGTATGACTTCTAAAACTAAACTAACAAGATCAGTTGCAAATAGGATTAGTTGTTACTGAGCCTCATCGTTCATATATAGCAACCTTCCTTTACAGCACATGCACATTGTTCATATATGGCAGGACATATTAATCTACCATTTCACACGTTGTATTAATTGACATTTAACCTCTAACGATTTAAGGTATGAAACAACTAGGATAAAACCTGAACAATTTGAGGGATGCAATGCCATTGGGGCAAGTTCAAAGAAATATCCAAGCTTTTTTATGCAACGGAGAGCGAGTGTGGAAGCTCAAACCAAAGGGTAGAAAGATCAAACTTTTAGTGGGGCATGAATTGAATCATGACCTTGATTATATTAGAGTTGACTATCAAACACTTTTTATTAGGTAATCAAATCTTTAGCGTAATTATCATCGGAATATCCTGATTACATAGTTTTTTCTCTTATTGGTATGTTTTTTTCTATTAGCAAGGACACTACCACTTATCCACCATTGATGAAAATGAAAAAACTTAGCAACTCAAGTACCTTACAGAAACCTATTTAATTACCCAATGCAATAATCTTCCATGTTATTCATAACTGCCCAGTTATTTATTGTTTAAACTATGGGAAAAGTGTACCTCACGTGTTCGTGTTCGTGTACTAGAAATATTGCACACACTGAGCTAAGTAATATGATATATTACATTACATATGTGCAAGGAAAACACAGTTATGGTTTGTGCGTATATTTGAAATATTAGTACTTCTAATGTAACGACCTGTAAAATTTCGATAATTAAAAATGTTAATTTAATAAGATTTTATGGTTTAATGTTGGAAGAATTAAAAATTTGAAATTTATGTAGGGTAATAATAACTAGAATGAATTGCAGCAAATTTCATCTCAAAAGTTAATTATTTATGAATTGAATGAAATCCCAAATCAATTGAAATAATGTGTAGTCAACGGTTATGGAATGAATTTGTATTGTATAGGTAATTGTGACACTTGTTGTAAATAATAAACTTATAAATGTGATTAAAAGTAAATGGTGATAATTATTATAAGTTACTTGTTTATTTAGTCGATCGAATTGAATTTGGAAACCTATTGCTTTTGAGATGAAATTTTGTATATAAGCTGGGTTTATAATCGATAACTGAAGTTGAATAATAATTGTGAATTATTTAGAAATAAAATTTTAATAGATTGATTTCGAAGATTTGAGTTGAAATAAGTATTGAAATATAAATGCTACTTAGTGAATGAGTTTACGATCAATAGTTGGATAAAATAGTAATGCTAAATTTAATAGATGTAAATAAAGTAATGGATTGATAAGTGAAATTCATTTAAAAATCCAATATTTGAGATTTGTCAAATATTGAACAATTAAGCTGTTTAAAATCAATATTTGAAATTAATTGAAAAATTGAATAACTATATAATGAAATAGTTGTTCTGTAATTTGAATTCGTTCTTAAGAATTAATCTTATAAGTTCATTTTCAAATATTTCAGAAGATGGTGGATTTTGGATAATCAAAATTGTTAAAATTTAAATTTGCAAATATTTGAATAATTGAATTTTGAATATAATATGATTGAAAATGATATCGAAAAGTGATATAAAATTTTATTTAAACAACAATGAATTTGTTAACATTTATAATTGGACTTTTAAGAAATTCTGTAAATTTTGAAAAGTCGTCGATTTAATCGACGAGTAAAAATAGCCTTCCGAGGCGCAGTCTCGGAATTCGACGAAACCAGTTCCATTAGATCCGTAATAGTTTATTATTATCGGGTTTCAATTTCCATAGCAATCAGAGTTGTTGTTTGACCGTGGCAGCTCAAAACGCTTAGAAATTAATTTAATCAATTTAATTTAAAATTGATCGTTTATTTCCGTAACTCGCACATACGATTGAATTATGGCTTGAAACCTTTTCCATTGCGTCCGGAATAGGGGTATAATGTTATGAACGACTAGCGGCACGCCTCGATAGGAGGTCAGGATTTTTAGTTACAAATTCGAGACGATTTAAATTTAAATAATATATAAAAAATTTGATTTGACAAATAAATTCACATCAGAACTTTTCCCTTTCTCTTCAGTCACTATTCATTAACTACTGAAGCACGTTTTCCCCTTTTCAAAGATCACGTTCCCCTCTATTCGAACAGTAGACCGAAGAGAAAAAAAAATGGAAGCTTTAAGATTCGTTTTCTCCTCGATTTCTGTCTTAAAAATCATGAAATCGGTTTGTAAATTCAAGTTTTTCCATCCTCTTCAGTTTGGTATATATGTTGATGGTCACGGCTTCGTTATTGGATGGTCGACTGTGTAGTCGAGCTCGAGTTTGAACTAGGGTTGTAGTTTTCGTGAAATCTAGGCCTCGATTCGTCAAACGAAGTTCGTATTCGCATTCGGGAAGGAAAACGTCACCTCGGAGCCGAGTTTGGAGACGTGCGGCCAACTTTAGAGGGGTGCGTCATTTGGGCAGTCACGGTGGAGCGAGCAGGTCGCGAGAGTGGTGGAGACCTTGGCCGTGACATTGTGGTGCTTTTCAGGTCGAGCACACGGAGAGAAGTCGAGCGGTGAAGGCGGTTTCGAGTTTCGTGAACTATTGCTCCGTATCCATGCTTTGCCGTGCACGTGTGATATGGGTTTACTGTGCGTGCCTGTTGAGGGAGGGGAGCACTTGGGGAAGATGGTTGTGCAGTTGGGCCTTGGGCTGGTTGTGGGTAGGTTTTGATTTATTTAAAAAGTTAAATTAGTGTTTAAGTTATATTAAATCGTTGAACTAATAAAATTAATAACTCTCGCATACGAGGTCCGATTGGAACGAGAATTTTTGTGTTGCGATCGTAATGACGAGAGCTTCGAAATGAAACTTGTTTGGATGGATTTGGAGACAGTCGAAATTTGAGCTAAAAACGGACGTTGTTCGATTTTAGTTCCAAAACGGAACATCTCGGCGACAACGAAAAATCAAGGTGAGTGTTTTATAACGCTCACAACATACTAAAATATTTTTATGCTAGTTAAATTTGATATTATGAAGTTATATGATTTTATTGGTCGTTGTTTGTTAAATTTAATTGTCATCTAGATTGTCATTGAATTTACCGTTAAAAGTTGAAATTGAAAATCAAATTGAGATTGGAATTTAGTTGAGATTAAATTTCCTGATATTAATAACTATGAAATTTCCATGAATTATATTGTCTGTTTGGATGATTGATTTCGATGGATGTTATTGATTGATAATTGAATGTTTGGATGTTTATTTGGTTGTATATATCCTGTCATCACCCAGTGTATTATTTACAGTTGAAAATTGAACCATTTCAAATAAATTGAGAAATAGGTTGAAATAATATATACCCATGATACTATGGTTTGGATTGAATTGATATATATATCTATCCCTGAAATTAAGTGAAATAACTTATCACTTGGCCATAGGATAGAAAATTATAAACGGACACCGGATTGGTTAAATTAATAATTTTAAAAATCGTTGATTTGAAATTTATTTAAATGTTTGATTTAAAAGTAATAAATAAAATCAATTTATAGAAATCGAATTTTATCGCAAATTTGAGTTCGGAATGTTGAAATAAATTTTGGTTAAAAGAAATTGTTAAATAGTTAAAGCGGGGACTTATTGGAATTTGAAATCGGGATATGATTGAATTTTGAAAATTGATTTGTTTTAAAGATTGAACATTATTTCGAGCTCTGAATATTACTAAGTAAAAGTGATATAAAAATGATATTTTGAAATTGAGCTTGGAATTGAATCACATTTGAAATTTGGATTTAAATTTGAATATTGAAGGAAAATTTGTTAAGTGTTATAAATCGATATTTTGAAAATCAAGCTAAAAATCGATATAATTTGAAATTGAATTAATTGGAGGTGAATGTTGAAATTGAATTAATTTTGAAGTCAAAGCGACATTGATTTGAATTGAAATTGAAATTGAATCGGTAGAATGGGAATTGAAATTGATTTGAATTGGGAAGTTATAATTGAAATGGTTTGGTTTTGAAGCTGTTTCATTTTGTTTCCTTAAATTACTCGGTTATATATAAACATTTTTATTTATATACTTAAACTATTTTAACCTATATTAACTATATTAAATTATTGTAACCTATCTTAAACTATGTTAACTTATGTTAATCTATTTTAAATCTACTTTACCCAATTTATATTATTTTAAAACTAATTTATCTATTTGAATCCCTTTTAAATATTTTAAGTATTTTAACTATTTAATTATTTAAACTACTTTTAAACTACTTAAAACTATTTTCTAAAAATTTCAAGCTGGTCAATAAGGTGAAAGGTTATATTTAAATCTGGAATTTAAATACGAATTGGGTTAAATAAAGTTACAACCTAAATTGAAATTTGAAATGGTATTGAAATCGAAATGAGATATTGAGGCGGAAAATGTTTTGAAACGGAATCTTACATCTTGAATAGATATGATGATATTTGAAATGGATTTGATTTTTGAAGCGAATATGATATTTTGATATCAATTATGAATTGATTTTGAAATGTAAAGAGCCACCGGTGTGGAAAATATAACGTAGTTATTAAAGAGACCGGGATTGGATATGGACATACTCTCTGTCGATACCGAAAACCACTTTAATAACTATTATACGCGGAGTGTTGATCCAGAATGAAGTGGATGGTTTGGTGAACGCATTGACTGAAGAAAGAGAACGATTTTGGATGACCCCTGACATGACTAAAACAGGAGCCGCGCCGGGCCATTGAGGTTCGCCACCTCTAGCGGACACACTTCTTCGATACCATGTCTATTACATTTGTGATTCGATTTGGGTGCACCCCTTGATTTGGGAGTGTTGTTTCACGGTGTTGGGGTAGTAGCTGCTATGCCCAACATCAGTCCGGATCACGCAACTACTAGTATCGTAGTTGGTATCGCCTCATGTACCTTGTCATACTGATTATCCTATTCGCGACCACTACGATTTTGGTTTGTACCTTTAGCATATGGATTGCCCTCTGGTGACTTCCGGTTTTGGGGAAACTACGGTCTTGTATATGCTCTTGGGAATAAAAATGTGTTAAGGGTGGAATGGGCCATGGCTTAACGCTAGTTTGATATTTTACTTTATGATAGACATTATTGTATATAGCGTATTCTATTATATAGTAGATAGTTTAACGGGTCCTTGAGAGATGGAAAATCCCGTAACATCTTTTAAGTTATTGCACTCACGTTGACACTGGATAGGAGATGTCAAACCCCGTAAACATCTCTGACGCCATTGCATTCATATTTATTTACGATTGATTTAACTTTCATAAGGATATTTTAGTCCTGACTCGAGTGTTTTGTTTTTCATTACGCTCGGGTCAGTCCCGAGTTTTTCAGCTTATTGAAGATCTATTCTGGAGGACGAAGACGAAGATTTGGTATACTATTACTATTATTATCCTTGCATCATGCTGTCTGCTGCATTATTTTATTTGTTCTGTTGTATATGTATAACTATGATAAATGATGTATAAATGATAATCAAAAGTATATTAAACAGCTTCATGAACTGTTTATTTGATTATTATATTTTATCTTTCCGCTGCGAGATTCTGTGATTGTTTCTTGTTCCTTTTCTCTTCTTTTCTTATTTACCCCATTAACCATCCGCCCTTTTGAATGGTTTAGAATCGGCATGTGTATTTGATCGTCGGTTTAAACTGTCCAAAAAGGCGGGTCGTTACATCTAAGATAGCACATATCACACAAAAAAAATTCTTATTAACATATACAAAAACATTATACTGAATAGCATGGACACTCAAACATACATCATCATACCTATATAGTGTCTAATAGAAGAGAAGAAAGAGTAATTTTAAGACTTACTGAATATTCATTCCATTACGACATGCACATCAGACCAAGCTATAACAGAAGAGAGTGCGTCTTCCATGTACTGTAATTTGGAAGTTTGTCTCCATAGCTCTTCAATTGGCTCTTTTACGGTCTCTATCCAAACTTAGTCGACCAAGCTGCTCTACTGAGGCTCATTCCCCTTCCCATCACTCTTAGTCGACCCGGTCTTTCTTGTCCCAACACTTGTGAAAGTGCATCTTCTCTGTAATTTATTGCCGAGCTCGATTGTGAAACAACTTCAATTTGTTTAATCTTTTCCTACAAAATAAGATTAATAACAGATCATTGATATATTCAAATTAATTTATTAAGTTTCCTAACATCCTCTTTTTTTTAGTGTATATAATGTAGAATGGTTAAGGTTATAATATCAACCAATCAACCGTGTTTAATTGAATACGCTTACCATCTACATCTGCATGGTAAATCATATCAATCTTTTATCATTATTTTTATATGGTATTTCATAAAGTACATACATTAGTAATTTAGGATGAAAGAGATATGCCCCTTCATTCTGTGCATGCAATATCCATAGTATACATTAACAAGTGAAATATAATCAAAGTTATTCATAGACAATAATATAAATAATTAATCAATAATTCAGCTCGTTGACAGAATCAAGATGAGGTTCCAAGGTCTGAATTGCAATTATCTGGATCCTATGTTCTGAAAATATAATTATCCAAACCCATTTCATAAACCTTTTACAGAGAAGAACTTTATACAAACATCCATATCAAGCTTATGCAACTTCAATGGATTTCTATCAAATGTACAACACTACAAATTATTTATATGTATTGAAATGTATATTATAAACATTTCTAGTCATGTAGCACACATAACCATTAGAGAGGAGTTCTGTTAAATTTTACATAGCAGCATGGTTTTTCTATTCTTCCTTTTCTTTATATTGGTTGGTTTACTAATTTAAATTGGTAAAAAAAGCTAATGATGTGATAAAAACCGCTCAGGAAAATACATTGTTAATTACCATGTCAATCACTTAAAGCTCATCATTTCATATGCAAGCATAAGCGTCCTCTTCTCACATGTGGGAAATCCTATACCACATATATAACCCCTTACATGCATGTTTTCCACATACAGTCCCATCCCTTCAGTTATATTCCATAAAGTTTGCTTATGCCTTGTTTGTTTTGGACAAAACTGTGAAGGACTAAGAATCACAATGACATTATTGAGAATTGTGATAACAAAATAAAATGAAAGGAGAAAAGCAATGGCGATTTATCATCTGGGTCAATGAACAATTTTGAACGAATTTTAGCCTAATTATTTTTTGCTCTGTCTATGTAAGAAAGTGGTATAACATGTACAATATCAATATTGATAGATAACAACGAGATGGAATGGTAAAATATGAAGGGGAAAATGCATTCTAATGCACATTTAGTTGTTTAATGGACTAATTATTTTCATTATATGCAAGGCAGTCTCAGTCGGAAATTAAAGGATAGTGTGAAAAAAGTTCAAACAGATTTTTTTTTTCAATTTCGTACTCAAAATATTTTCCTTCTTCGAATACAGAATGATCATTTCCATTTAGAGATCAAAATTTTGTTTTTGACCATGGTTACACAATGCAGTTTTTACTTTGAATTAATCTGAACAACTTTCTAAAATCGGTAAGGTTGGTGATTAAACAGAATAATCTTTTGATTATTGGATTATGTATTGGTATCTAGATTGTGTTATTTGCATAATCATTTTGTAGTCAAACTTCCATCCAGTGACATTGATTATCGAGATCTTTGAGATAGGCTTTGAAGAGTTATTTTTACTGCATACAGAAAAACTAGAAATTTTCAGCTCTTTGAAAGAATCAATAATATAAACAAGTGAAACATTGGAATTTTTCAGAAATAACCTAGAACTAAATTCCAATTATGCAGAGTAGTAGAAGCTAAAACCTTGCCTGCCCATTTATGAAACTAAATCCATTTATACTATATGTATACAGCAAAGCAATTATTATTCCCAATAAAATTAACCAATCTAAACCATGACTGATACTACTAATAAATCACTGATCTTTCAACTTCAATCATACTCAAAACTAAACAAAATAAAATAATTTATTAAGTAATCTAACATAACTACACACACACACATATATATACATTCAAACTGCACTTCTAGAGACGGAATCATAATTTATTAAGTATGAACTTACTATAGTATCTGTAGCAATCATATTCACCAGTTCACCAATATTCCTAGTGTGAGATTTGATCTAGACTGCACTTCTAGAGACGGAAGAGTGATCACTACTTTGCCTTTTTAAATGGGTGACTACCTAGTAAGCCTAGCCAAAATTGTTCAAGAATCAACCATGGAAGAATCTTCCTAAAACTCCATCATAGACAAAGTGCAATCCCTTTCAAACAATAAAAATTCCTAAAAGAGAATACAAAATTACTCATGATGGTTTATAGTCTATACAACTGCAAGCAAGCTTCATCTATATACAAAATAATACAAAACCAAATCTGTGTATTTTGCACCTGTAACTAATTCTGACATTAAGCAAAAATAGTGAAGTAGTAAAAACATTATTGGTATCGTGAAGTAAAGTACATATATTTCATTACTTCAGGATGAAATGTATCCATGGTTCTTGTGACATTAAGCATAGAAAAAAATGATTACCTATAGTCAGTCACCGAAAAAAAACATACATAAGGAGGTTGACTATGTACTTAGTGTTCAGACGGTCAATACCAACTTTATTGTCATAGTTTCTTCATACAGCTCCCCTTTATATTCTGCTAATTTTTTCCCCGCTATAAGAAAATGAAACTCTGGTTATTTTTGGTCAAATGTTAAATGAAAAAAAAATAACCTTCTATATTAGGAGATAAATAAGAAAAAGAAACATTGTCAGACTAAAAAGTGGCATATTAGATTATAAATAGCTAAGTGAACTTACAATGGCATAGTTCTATCGATTTATTCTACAATTATTTCAGATTTAATCAAGATTCCATGATCAAGCTTTTTTAACCTGAGGCCACTTAATTACAAAGAGACACTCAAATGACTAGAAAATTTAACTAAACCATCAACATAATCAATTTTCACAGCACATCAACCTCCAACTTGAACATAACTTCTCCTTACAAATTTTCAAATCAACCCAAGTACATGACGGACTTGTGCATTCATAGTTCATATTTGTTAACATGCAAGCATGGCCTTTTATCAAATATAATGAGTGAGCCTTTGTAATTTGTACAGTAGCCAACCTTTATAAATTGCAATGTAGTTGACATTTATACATTGAAATTTAGGACAAAATTTATATTAGCTGACTTTAATTAGAATGACAAAAAATACATCAAATCTTGGTTTTATAGTTCACTCATGCACAAAATGAAAAGTTATAAGTAAAGAAGAACACACTACCATAATTCTACTGTAAAAATACTCAACCTAATAGAAACCCATGGTGAGAAGATATACTGCACTTTTTAATGTAATAATAAATAACATCATAAAGCATGGATACATATAGTAGGGACTATTACAATATGAATACATAGCATGATGTATTAATTACAGTGGATAATCCTATATACCTAGATCGTTGTCGGTCATCCTCATTCACTTTCCAAACATAGTATGATTATTAAAAAGAAAATCCACGGAAGATGCACCATTATGACATATAAAATTTTGAATTTGTTCTAAACTTGTTTTCAATGAATCCAAATATTGATTGGTTGATGTTGAAGACCTCATTCATTTAAAAACCTAAAATTTTAGTTAGTACTAAATTAGCTAAGCACTAAAATTTGATACCAAACAAATAAAAAACTTCAAATTTTATTGAATTTTTTTGCTTTTATATAGATAATATGTTACAAAAATAATTATTTATCCTCTTATAATTGCTGAAAAGGATGAAATTAAATAACATTGAATGCTAAGTAGATCAATTGTAAACAAACAGTTGTATCAATGCCAAAACTGAAGAAAATAAATTACTTTTAAGGTCTAAGATTGACCATATACACCTTAAAATGGGTCAGAGGTCTCTCCCTCTATGAATCAACCAGTTTTCTGGGAAAATTGCGCAGAACTTCCTGAAATTAGTTAGTGCATGGTGAAGCCTGTTCTCAAACAAATAACAAATAAAAGGACAATGCTACATATACATGGTTGTATCCTAAAGGTATGGCACAGATTAAACAACCATAATATAGTCAAGTAACCCAAATGCATGTAAATAATAAATAAAAAGAGGCTCAGATTTGTTGTTCGTCACAAATGCTCCAACTAAACCCTTAGTATACCACATTTAACACTACATAAAACAGTTAACTGGTAGTGCCGAAATTTCAACCAGTCACCGTTGGTTGATTGAAACTACGGGTTCCTGTTATTAAATGGCTGCACTTGGTACCTTCTACATAGAAGACCACCAAACTACCTCGCCATTTTAATGGACTTGGGAAGTATTTTCAATAGATATGAGGGGTTTCAAGGGAAGTTTCCCAAAAATCTCAAATGTCAAATATCTCAAATAATAATAACGGCGACGGCGTCGGCAACTTCAGCAACAACAAGAATAATAATAATAAACCATACAAAAACAGAAACCTTTCCCAAAACAAAATAGAAACTGAAGGACACTCCATAAAGTAATCCAACATTCCACATACAAATCATCGTTGCCTCATTATACTAGAAGTAACAGAAGTAAAGTTACAGAATTTTAATCACAAAATTGGTCAATGGCTGAAGAAGGTTTCCTCTCAATGGTAATTTAATATGTGCCCCCGGAACATTCATTAACACGATTATCATTGATAATAATGTTAATTACAATTGTACTCACTACAATTATTAATTATGTTAGCCCTTCATGGGTAGTCACAAAATTCGTCACCGCCTCATTATACTAAAACTGAGAAAATAAATGAAAACAGTAACATAATTGTGGATAGAGATTGTCCCAATAACTAACAAAATTGCTTTTCTAACAATAAAACAGTCAAGCAATGCTTTATTGTGCTCATTTATTTGATTTAATCAAGCAATTGAACCCTATCGAGCTTTAAATTAAACTAAGGCGGTATTGGCGAAAGTAAATGAACAGAAACTGCTTAAGTAACATCTGATTATTACCGAAGATGGAAGATTGGAATTTGGTGGATGTTTGTGTTGTGCCCTAGCTGTGCTGAGCTTGGAGTTGCCGACGCCATTGCAGTAGTTGGAATCGATTACGTGCCACCCACTCGAAGTCCGAGTCATTGACGCTGTTGATTAAAGATGGAGCTACATAGGGTTTAACTGAATTCGATTAGGGTTTATGAAGGAGGAATGGATCTGAAGGAGTGATTTAGGGATTTGATTCTACTGGTATGGGAGACTAAGGAAAGATGGAATGAAATGAAAGAGGAAAGAGGTGGAGGGAAATAATTTGAGAAAACCGCGGCCACGAAATAATTAGGAGATTTCGCGCTTATTGAAGGCGTTACATGTGAACAGTACAAAACAAATAGAGTAAAAAAACAAATAATTAAAGGCAAATAGTAACACTTTAGAATAATGCATTATTAAATGGTGTTATTAATAATATATTTTCTTGTAGTGTTGAGTTCTAATGCCAAGGTTAATTCTACTACCATGGATTCATATTCTGCCACATTGTTCGTTGCGGGGAATCCTAATTTCATGGCATAATATAAGTGGCGTCCATTCGGTGTTATGACTACATAACCTGCACCAGTCCCGTTTTCATTTGACGCACCATCAACGAATAATTGCCACATAGGCCTCTGATCTTTTTCCTTCTCTGATTGCTCCTTAATAAAGTTAGTGCATTCGTTAATGAAGTCTGCTAGTGCTTTCCCCTTGATTGCGGCTCGCGGCTGAAATTCTATGTCATACTGGCTGAGCTCGATTCCCCATTTTACCAATCTTCCTCAAGTTTCTAGTTTACTAAAGACTTGCTTAAAGGAGGAAATTGGTCTAAACCCTGATTGGATGTGCTTGAAAATATGCTCTAAGCTTTCGAACTGTGAGAATCAAGCAATAGGCTAACTTTTCTATTACTGGGTATCGAACTTCCGCATCCTTCAATCGTCTGCTAACATAATACACTGGAAGTTGTGTTCCATTCTCTTCTTTATTCAATACTGAGTTGATCGCGTGTTTTGAAACTGCCATATATAAGTATAAGATTTCCCCATTCTCGGGACTATAAAGTATTGGTGGTTTTTCCAAACGGCATTTTAATTCTTGAAAAGCTTTTCTGCAATCTTCCCCCCCATTCAAAGTTCTTCTTTTCTTGATTACGTCAAAGAAGGGAATACACTTATCTGTAGCCTTGGATATGAACCTACTTAGGGCAGCTACCCATCCATTTAAACTCATCACCTCCTTACTGGTTTTGGGTTCAGCCATGTCCTTAATGGCTTGAATTTGGTCGGGACTAGCTTCAATCCCTTGGGCACTTACAAGGTAACCTAAAAAAATTTCGGAATAGACTCCAAAAGAGCACTTTTGTGGGTTCAATTTCATTTGATATTTCCGTAATATCCTAAATTTCTCTTCTAAATCTTTAAGATGATTCTTAGCTTCGCCAGCCATTACTAGCATATCGTCCACATGAACTTCCATGTTTCGGCCTATTTGCTCCTTAAACATCCTGTTGACCAGTCTTTGATATGTTGCCCCAGCATTTTTTTGGTCCAAATGCAATTAGTAGCAATAAATTCCCTACTCGGTTATGAAGCTTGATGCTCTTTATCTAGTTTGAACGTTGGTATTTGGTTGTACCCTGAATAGGCATCCATGAGAGACAACAATTTGTGCCTACTTGTTGCATCTACTAACTGACCTATTCGCGGTAACGGAAAACAATCTTTCGGACAAACTTTGTTCAAGTCTGTATAGTCAATGCAAGTCCTCCATTTTCCATTTGACTTCTTTACCAAAACTGGATTGGCAAACCACTTTGGGTAGTATATTTCCTGGATAAATCCATTCTCAAGGAGCCCGTTAACTTCCGCTTTCAAAGCATCTGACCATACTTTGTCTAAGTGTCTCCTTTTCTACCCAATAGGGGTTGCTTCTGGATTTATGTTGAGTGCCTGACACATGACCATTGGATAAATCCCACCATATCAGAATGCGACCAGGCAAAAACATCCTTGTTGACTTTGAGAAATTGGATCAAATCCTTCTTCAAGTCACCATTCAAATCTTTTGCCACCTTGACCACTTTTGTAGCATTATCTGAATCTATGTATGCTTCCTCGAGATCCTTTATAGGTTTGATCCTTTCTGTTTCCCCCCGGCAATCAATTTCTATGACAATTGGCTTTCTTCAGTTAAGTAAGCATCAACTCTCTTCCTCTTGCTTGCAAAAGGAATGTACCTTTCAGCCATACGTTTATTAGATTTATTAATTTTAATCATTGCTTCGAATGTTAGATGTTATAATCCATCATTCGAAGGCTGTAAAATAGTAGAAGAATCAAAGTAAGCGGAAAACTCCCTTTTATATTGATCAAGGGTAGCGAAATACATCTCTCGGGAGCTGAACTACTTCGCTCGGACGATGCTCCATCCTCTTTTTGTAACGAATTTTAACATGAGACGTTTTGGGGAGAAAAATTCATCTATTTTGTCGGGAGCTAGCCTGCCAAAGAAGGTGTTGTAGTAAGAGGGCTGGTTGATAACCACAAAAATAGTCTTAAAGGTTCTGCAAGTTGGTAGCACCCTCATTTGCACGAGCAACTTCACTTGCCCCATCGGAGTCGATCCATTATTATTGAATCCAAAGAAGGGTTCCATGCTGGGATCCAATTTGTCTTTGGGAATGTTCATCTAATCGAAGGCATGCTTGAAGATTACGTTGACAACACTGCCGGTGTCAACCAGAATTTTGGAGACGATGGGTAATCCAATTTGAGCAGTAATCATCAAAGGATCATTATGCGAATGGTGAACCCCTTTTTTTTTAGCTCTTAAGGAGTGAAAACAAGGTTTGGCATTTGAATACTGAGACGTGGATTCTTCAATGGGGGTTCTTATTGGATAGAAAAGATGCCTTCTTTAGCCTCCTTGATGTACCTGTTTCGGGCCTTTTTGTTGTTTCCCACTGGATGCGGCCCACCATGAATCACATAAATTCTGTTTATTGGCGGGCTCAAGCTTATGGGGTCTTAATCTTCCAATATATTTACAGCATTGCTAGGGTGTTTCTGTGGACCATTCTCAGTCTGTTGAGATTTCTGCTGATCTTGAATAAATTCCTTCAAATGACCCTCACGGATCAGTTTATGGATGATTCCAGCTAGAACCCTGCACTCATCGGTCTTGTGGCCATTGGCCTTGTGATAAGCACAGTAATCTCCTCCTTTTCACCGTTCAGGGTTATTCTTGGCCTTAAAGGAGGTTGGAAAGTTGACTCTTTCCTTGGGTACAGCATAAACGTGAGACAGTGGCTTGTTTAATGCAACTGTAATAGCGATTGGCTCTTCCCATCTTGTTCTTTTGTGTCCTCGGTCTTGGCCAAATCTCCCTCCTTCTTTCTTGGTGATAGCTTTCCTCTTAGCATAGTAAAGCTCATCCATCCGAATGAACTTGTCAGCCTGGAAACAGAAATCTTGTAAATCTTTACACCCGTTAACGAAGAGCCTGCTTCCAGAAGGGGGTGTTTTCTATCAAGCCGAAATGGACCGCGATAAGCTTGTCTCGGTCGTTCATGTCTTTTGCTTTTAGAGCTCCAGCATTGAATCTTCTCAAATAGTCTCCCAAGGATTCTGAAACATCCTACACTCCTAAATATACCCAAAAAGGCACATTAAAAGGCATGGTGCATTGTAGGTATAACTAAATCTAACAGAGACTAAGATTCACAAGACAAATATAGGTAAAAACAACGAAAAATTACAATAATAACTTAATTAAAACAGAGCTTCATAATTGCTTCACAAGTGAATCAAATACTAAATACCACATACATGTCTAAAAATCCAATATGTCTCCTGAAATAAAAAATCATAGTCTCAAAAATCAGAGTACATAATATCCCTCATAATAAGCCAGTGCATAGAAAGAACAAAAGCTGGAAATAAAAGAAATACATAGTAGAGAACTCCTCCAAGAAACCGCTAAGCAACAGCAATCTACTGACTTCTCCCTTGATTGCCTATGAGGGGGAAAGAGAAAAATATAGGAGTGGGTCAGACTAAAAGTCTGGTGAATGATAGTAATTACTAGAGTCTTTAAGCAAGATAAAAGTAATAGACTCTACAACAGTTCTAACATAAATAAGGATAATAAAGGAAATAGGAAAGAGATGAACTAGAAATAAGTTCGATTAAATATTGCTCAATTTATAAGATAGGTTAACTCTGGTTGCATTCACTTGTCCTTGATTTCTGCTTTGATTAGGCTGAATTCCTAATCTTGTAATTAGGATGTAACCCTAATTCTACCCTTTTTGATCGGCCTGCTACTCCATAGACCTTACTACGAACCAGCCGCTATATAAATCCCTACACAGCAGCCAATGATATCTGCGAAAGATGCACAGAGCAACCACTGTGGATCCAAATGACATAAATAGCTCCCCACATTGAAGGCAATGGTGTCTACCAAAGGTACCCACACTAAGCGCTTGGAACTCATAGCTATTACTGAGCGCCCTAATGGAAGTCGCATGCGTAACTGCCAACGTGCCCATGCTACCTTTTTCTCCACCTATTGAGTCTTCTTATTACCTCCAACTCCAGCATAAGCGTGCCCCTCATCCCACTTCAGGCTAACGTGAGATCACCGTGTGTCCATAGAATCTATAGGGGAAATGGTGTTGGTACTGCCCGTCATCCAAACAATATCTAGTTGCGCCCTTTATCCAAATCCCCCGTGATTTGGACTTCTATTTGATCAATTACTACCTTTCTTAGCATATGCATGCCCTAAGCTCACCGTTTTTTCTAATAGGAAATGCTATTTGGTACATGTCCTACTTTCATCTTTTCTTATTAACTTAGGTAAATTTTTAAATAAGCCTTTACATTTTTCTCTATTATCTGTGCTTATTAATTTCTCCTAAGTCTTAAAATAAGCCTTATTCTATTCTTTTTCTTATTATAACCTATGTTATAATCATGCTTATTACTTAACCTAAGGTCTAAGTGTGAAAATAAGCTTCTTTCATCTTGTACTCTTTTTAGTTATAATTCTAACTTATAACTAGGCCAATCTTTTTAATTCAGTCCAATTAACGTCATAATTAGGCGTAATTTCAGTCCAATTCCATTTATATTATAGTTTTTGAAATTTACATCTTATATTCCATTATTTCAGTTTTCTTACAATTTAATCTGTATTCGCGTTAATCCTATTCTAATCCATATGTGAATAAGAAGGAGGAATAAAAGAAAACTGAAAATAGAAGAAAATCCAAAGCGTAAAAAGAAGATGTAAATAACGTATAAATAACAATAAATTAACTAAATAATGTAAATAAACTGTAAATAAACGGAAAAGCTATAATTAACAGAAATAAACAAAAATTACTGAAAAGAATAGCTGAAAGGAAATAGATTGAAAATAATTCTAAAAACTGTAAATAAACTACTTAAAAGGCTATTCCAAAAATTGTAGTAAAATGGTGTGCACGTAAATGTGCATATTTTTACCACCATATTTAATCTATTTAAATTAAATAAATGATCATATTGGGTATTTTAACTGGTTTAAACCAAAATTCAGATTATTTCAAATCGTCACATATTCATCTTCATCCAGGGGCAAAATGGTCATTTTTGCGCATATATTAATTCTCTAAAATTTAATTGAAAATTTCTATGTTATTTTGTAGGAATATAAATTCAAATACAAGTGGCTTCATGAAGATATATACATGCATAAGAGTGAATACAAAGGAGTGGAGATGGAAATAATTCATTTCATGGATCATGGAGGACCCCACTAACCCACCTACCTTCATATACAAATTAGAAGCTAATCCACATGCTAATGGCCATTAAAGCCTCATGCACACTTAAACGATGATTATTTAATGCTAATGATTACTTGGCCACCACACTTTCTTAAGAGGGTAGTCTGGGTAGTTCCCAAAAATGAATTAGGGTTTTCGAACATGTATAAATACCATTTATCTTCATGTAATTAGTCTCTCTTAGGCTCTCTTCTCTTTGTTAGTTTAGATCAAAAATAAAATGAGATCCCTCTTTCTTTTCATGGCTACTTAGCCATTTTTATTTCATGTAATTTTTTATGCAATTTAATACATGCTCTTTTCTTTTACATGCATCTCTTCTTATGTTAGTAGTGTAGTTTACTTTTCATGCAAGTAGATTAGTGTTTATTTCCTGTTAATTAGTTTTTCTTTTCATTTTGCTCTCTTTTTCCTCTTGTTTGTTTCATGTTGTTTTCTACATTTGTTGATTTGATAACAAATATGAGAGCTCAATCCCTTCAATTTAGGGGTAATGAAGCTCTCTAATATGTAGATGCAACATTTTGATGTTTATGTTCTCTTTTAGTGCTTAATGGAAACATTTGAAGTGGTTTAATGTTGTTGTTTAGTTTTGAATTTGATAGTCTATACCGTTGACACCAAATAGGCTATGCTTAAACAAACACAACACAAATTGCCTCTTCATCTAAATATGATTATGGCAAAGAAGTGAATGTTGAAATTAAAATTTGATGGCCTATATCATGTTTAAAATAGATTTTGCTTTCAACTTTGTTGTCATATTAATGAAAATCAAATGTGTATTAGTTTCTGTGATAGTTTGATGGTTTATATTAG
Source organism: Allium fistulosum (assembly GCA_030737815.1). NCBI lineage: Eukaryota > Viridiplantae > Streptophyta > Magnoliopsida > Asparagales > Amaryllidaceae > Allium > Allium fistulosum. The sequence continues at coordinate 510,844,652 of CM060907.1, read as the reverse complement.
GCTAATTAATAGCACAAATATACCATACTTATGATATGCACATCAACTAATCTCACTAATGACCAAAAGAGAGATCATAACTTCATTTTGTTTATTTATGTGATCTAGAGAGTGGAAATTACCTCTAAATTTTCTTCTACTCTCATATTTTTTATCACTTTCTTTTTGTTAATTTTCTCATTTTCTAGTTTAATTCACTCTCGACTTTGGTATAATTTGATTGAATAGGAAATTTAAAATCAACAATTCCCTGCGGATTGACCCATACTCACTACATACTACGATAGTACGACATGCGTTTGCGGTTAAATTTTTATTATAAATTCGCTCGACGAATTTCTAACCGATAGAATCTCCATCAACGAACAAGTTTTTGGCGCCGTTGCCGGGGAATTGATTTTATTTCTATTCTTCAAATTATTTTTGTTAGATTTTGTTGTGTGTTTGTTTTGTGTGTTAAATTTTTTTTTAAATATTGTTGTGTTTTTGTGTGATTTTTGTTTGCATTTTGATTGAGTGTTTGTTGTTGTTCTATTTGCATTTGCACTTGCATTTCTATTTAATATAAAAAAATACAAAATTTCAAAACAAAAAAATTAATATTTTGTTTCCATTTCATTTACAATTTGCATTTCATTTTACAATTTACATTGCAGTTACAATTTACAGTTTAAAAAAAACATTGCATTGCCATTATTTGTGCTCTCCTCTGCCTTTTTGTTCACTGATCTGCTCTACATTTGATTTTCATTTGATTTGCAAATAAATTTCATTGTCTTACACTTGCTTACTGCTTCAGACAAACACACTTCAATCATACCATCTATCTTGCCCATTGACTTCATCATCCCACTATGCACATTGCATATTTTCTTCTACACTTCAACAACTTGCTGTCAACTTCCAGCCTGTGCACCTTCCTGTGCTGCTTCTTGATAACCATACAACAGAGACAACAAAACATCTTGTGCACCTTCCTGTGCGCTGCAACATCTACAACACTCCTCATCTACTTCATCAGCTATTTCAACTATCTGAACCCAGCCACAAGCCCTTCTCACCACACTCAAACTATTTCCCAAACAACCATCCTCTTCCACTGTTTCAGCTACCATCCCGCCACCAACACTTCTTACTGCTGCACCCTAATCCCCGATCAACCTGACAACAAACACACACCATTAAGCTGTTGTCAATACAAACTTCATTACCCTTCTCACTTCACTGAAACAATCACCCCACTTCCATTAACAAACATCAACCACTGCCATCTCCTTTTCTTTACAACATCAACTTCTATTACAGTATTATATCACCAGTAATTAACCACTCATCATCTCACTGCCTCTACCTCGCCTACATCAATCTTCTACAACCACTCCCCCATTGCCGAACCACTCTCCAAACTTCACTGCTGACCAAACATATACTTTTCTTCACACCATATCATCCACTGCATATTCACACCATTAACCAAAACTGTCAACTTACTCCTCACCCACTGTTGCTCCATATCACCAACCCCTACTCTCTGACCATCATCCAACTCTCACAAAATTATCACAGCAAAACTTCATCTCAACAAAACTTCCACTACAATTCACTGCTTCATCTAACAGCCCTCTTTCAATCCCATGCTACCTTAACCACACAGAACTGTCCCATCCACTCCACTGCAGCAACCAGATACCCCTCCTCACTTCAAACCACCTATCGGCCACACTAACCCACTGAACTGTTGCCGCAACATAGACTCCAACTTCACTAACATTACCATTGCCCTTACCCTGGACTTCATCAGACTGTCTGATCCATACTTCCACCACCAGTGCTGCTATAATAATAAAAAAACCTCCTGATAACCCACCACCATAGCCAACACTCCACCACCAAGCCTCCTGTTCCACATCCCCATAACCACATACCGAAACTGTTGTTCCTCTTCTTACTGTTCTGCCTAACCAGTCATAACACATCACCAAATCACCTCTCTAATCAAATACAACTGTGCATTTTCCACTGCACTGAACTTCACCGTTCTTTTTGTTTACCAGTACTAAACAAACTACTCTTCTCCTCCATACTGTGCTGCTCCTCCATACTTCACATCCAACAAATTTCCACAAAGTGCTGCACGACTACACAACTGTAACAGTGAAAACTTCCCCTTCATACTCACTTCATATTCACTGAAACTGCAGCAGTGAAACACTTCATATTCGCTGCATTACAAAACACAGTCAGTGCTTCAATTTATACCTCTGCTAACCTTCTACCTCACTGACCTGCTCATCAACATTCATTTCTATAAGCATATCATACCATAAACACAAATTACATAACACTGCCGACTTCAACCCCAAACCACCATCTTGCTGCAGCCAACATCAACCACACAAGCCTATCTCCTCCCTGCTGCAATCGCCTTCATCCAAAAGCCGCTTGCATTGCCATACATAGCAGCACAGCTTAGCAGTAGTACTCATACGCCCTCAACCTCTACAACATTGCCACATTTTCCACTATCACAACCATCGACATCAAAACCAGCCTCAACCATCGAATCACCACTCTAAACTGCATCCTCATCAATTCACGACTTAACCACCAGCCGCGAACAACAATCTATTTCACTAGTCGACTTCAAAACATCCAATCAATTTCAATCTAGAAATCCAACTACCTTCAGACCCATCGAACTTGAACTCCAGAAGCAACCTCTCAGATACAAGACCACCACAACCAAAATCGAGCAACCATCGACAATACTAACTTCACTTCCACGACCTCCAACCCTCCATTACCCAAATCTTATCTAAATTATTCGGCCGCCCCCATAGAAGAAATCGATACAACAATTTCCTTAAGGAGCAGCGAGGAAAGTTGCGAATTCAGTAAATTTATTTTTGAAATTGCAAAGTGAATTAGGGAATTTCGATTTCTGGATTTGTGAGGAATTAGAATTTATGAAGAAAGTTGTAAAGTGGTGAAAGCTTTTATTTTATGTATTGAGTTGGGTTTGTGGATATGTGTTAAGTGATACGACATTCTTTTTTTTTTAAAAGTTTGTCTTTCTAATTTTTTTCCTTTCTTTTTAGTTTTTAAGTTTTAAGTTTTCTTTTTCTTTTTTTTCACTTTTTTAAAAAAAAACACAAGTTTGTTTTGTTTTGTTTTGTTCTCTCTTCCTTATTTTTTGGGCTTTCATTTCTTTTTTTCCTTTCATTCTCCCTTCTCTTAAAAAAACCAAAACAAAAAAAATTGTCTGTATGTATATATATATATCTTGCTTTTATTTTCAAGTTGCCAAAGCAGAATTTCAGAAGGAGAAGAACTGCTGCCAAAAATTAATTGCTTACTTATAAAAAAAATTCGCACCCTTATCTCTTATTTTTATTTTAGTTGCATTATTGATTGCTTGCATTTGCATTTATATATTTAAATAAAAATTAAAAAATTAAAAAACAAAACAAAAATCCATTCATAGTTGCATTGTTAATACACGTTTTATTTCAGGTTTGCATTTCATCCTAAAATTTTGATTAATAACGGTTGGAAATCGATAACTCCTAATTGTATATTGACAATTTGTCCTTTTTCGATAATTTAATTTCTTGGTGTTTAGGATACGGCAGAGCAATAATTAGTTATAAATATTATGGTTCGTAAATATTATACTGAATTGTTTCTTTGAAGGTACTTAAACCTTTAGTTGCATTGCTACGGTGATTCGTGGTGCACCGATAAATCCTGTCCGTTACCTGGCTGAGAACTATCTTGTTGATTTAAGACAAAGTGTGATTATACAATTTTGGGTTAGAAGCTACATAGGATAAATCATTTGAAATTAAAACCTAGCATTCATTTAGTTGCATTAGTTCATGCATATTCAAAAAAAATTCAAAATCCAAAACTAAAAAAATTGTAAATATTCCTTAATTTTGTTTTTAATTCCTTTCTTTTTTTTCAAAATCAAAAATCCAAAAAAAAATTAGAAAAACAAAATTCCAAAAAAAAAATGATTATAAAACCTTTTCAAAAACAAAGAAAAAATTTTAAAACCAAAAAAACAAAAAAAATCAATTCCCTTTTGAAAAATAAATTCTATTTGTAAATATTTTTCCTTTATAAAAAAAACCAAAGACGTTTTTGAAAATGTCTGAATTTTCATATTAACATGAATTTTATGATAGTTGTGAAAATCAATATAATCCATATAATTTTACTCAAAATTCTTATGGATATTTTAATAACGACTATTGTACAAACTATTCGAATTTTGCACTACAAGATTTTCAAAATAATGGTCAACCCTCAACTCTTGAAGGTGTTTTGAAAAAGTTGACTCTTTAATTGAGCAATAACTTCAATTTAATGATTTGATGAATTCATATCTATGCAACAATTCAAGTCAAAGTTTTCAAAATAATCAAAATTTGAATTCACTTCCAAAATTCAAACGATTTTGATTATAACCCATGCCAAAACAATTACGAACTCCAAAATGAATTTCAAACTCAAAATGGAAATGTGAACCACTTTTTAAATGAATTTGGCAATGGGAATAGTTTCAATAATGGTGTGATTGATAATTTTTGTTCTCAACAAATTCAAATTGAAAATTCTCAAATTACTAATCTTGAATTTGATTTAGTTGAGCAAACAGAAAAAGATTACGAGGATTTGTTACGTGAAACATACAAAAAATTTCGTGAATGCCAAAATCATACCTAACTTGTGAAGAATCAAATGATAATCCACCGCTTATCGAATTTGATGATTCTTGTTCTCAACGGGTCCAAATCGAAAATCCTCAAGTTAATAATTATAAATTGGATTTTGTTGAACAAATGAACGAAATTTACAATGATCAAATGAATTTATTGCGTGAAACCTATAAAAAATTACGTGAACAACAATATCAAATCCCAACGTGCGAAAAGTCAAGTGATAATCCATCTTTTACCCAATTTGACGATTTTCAAACAACAACTTTTGAAATTGAAAATGATGATCTTAATGAAGTTGTTGAAAAGACGGTAATTGAGTTGGATTTCAATTCTAATGAGGGTGAGACACTCGATTTGAAATTCGATCTTCCTTTTTCCGACTTCGAAAATTTGAATACAATAACTTTGGATTTTAAAATTGGTACATTGAATGAAGTTGTGAATAATTCAAAAGAGGAAGACGAATTTTTTGGACTTTTCGGCAACGAGTTGTCGAATTCTGAAGGGGATGACTTAAATCACCATTTTGATTTTGAAGTCGATAATTCTGAAAATATTTTCAATGATAAATTTGGATTTCAATTTGGTGAAAATAAAATTGAACTTAAATCGATCATTTTATCAGTCCCAAAAATCATCGAAAAGGAAACAACTCGTACGACTTTTAATAAAACGACATTCATTTTTCCAAATCCACATTCAACTTCAAAATCTTTTACGATTTGGTTTCTGAGCTTAAGCTGTGTCTCGTATACTTGGCGAGACAAATGAATCAGTTTTTGGAAGAACGTTTCATTTACTCTTTGACGAGAATTTATGATATCCTCTAAATAATCTTTTCATTTTCTTGTAAATATAGGTCATGTTTTTATTTTTATTTTATTTTTCTACTTCCACTTGGGTTGACTGTGGGGACACAGTCAATATCAAGTGTGGGGGGGAGTCTCATCTTCTTTTTTATTTTTCTTGTTTATTTTTACATTTTCTTTCCAAAATTAAAAAAAATCTCAAAAAAAAATTAACCATTTTAATTTATTTTTAAAGAAACACTATAGAAAAATATATGGTTTTGGTTAATTAAATTGAAATTTTTGAAAATTTATTTGTGTTAACAACAATAAAAATGAAGTTTGATTACAAATAATGATAGTTTAACTAGTATATAAGAAGGTTCATACGTGATAATTATGAAATATATCATAATTGAAAATCTTTGTTTTAAAATTTAGTTGATTTAAAGCAAAGGATATAGCATTTTTTGTCTTCTAAGTTAACTGGTGCTAAGATGATTTTGCAAAACTCTCTCTTTCCAAAAAAACAAATAAAAAAATTTGAAAAAAAAAACAAAAAAAACATATAACAAAACAAAACATATGTATATATGAAAATATTTTCTATTAACACCTACAGTCAACAGGTGTACACACTTGTGTGTACACTCGCCATGCTTTGTACCTTTCTCACGTAAACCCGTAAGGCAGTGCATGATCAGTATATCTGGCCTTAGTTTATCTGAGCTAGGTGTATGTATATAAAAATTCTTTTATTAATAATGCCTACAGTCGATAGGTGTTCACACTCGTGTGTTCACTCGCCACGCTCTATATTCCCTTCACATCAGTCCGCAAGGCAGTGCATGGGTAATATAACTGGTCTCAGTTTATCTGAGTTAGGCATATGTAAATATTATTAATATCGATAAAATTTTCAAATAAAAAATTAGAGAGAGTAAGCAATTGAAATCCAAGCACTATTTTAATTTGTTTGATTTGACTTGTTATTGAACAGAAATGAAAATACCACTTTGAAAAACTTTGATAATCAACTAAGGATCCATTTCATAGTTACACTGTTGTTATCAACTGAAACAACGAGTTAAACTATAGTCTATTTTTTATGATAACTTGATTTTTGTTGGATGTTTTAACGAGTAAATGACTTAGATTTTTAAGATAATGACCAAAACTTATATTTCACTTATCATGTCTATTTAAAAGTAAATCTTTCATTTGTAAATATTTTCAAGAACTTGCATTCATATCATTGTAAATAAATCTTGCATTTAGGAATTTTTCACTTCGCATTTGGATTTTGTGAGTAGTATCCGCTGAAAACCCTCATGAGACAACACTCGTCCTACTGGAGACACCCAGAGGTTTAATGGCTTGTTGCATACGCTCAATGCAATCGTGTTTCCTGTGAAAACAAATTTATCTTAGTTTTTAGTTTATTCGAGGACGAATAAAAAATAAGTGTGGGGGTATTTGATGTGAATGTAAATGTGCATATTTTTACCACCATATTTAATTTATTTAAATTAAATACATGATCATATTGGGTATTTTAACTTATTTAAAACAAAATTCATATTATTTCAAATCGTCACATATTCATCTTCGTAAAGGGGCAAAACGGTCATTTTTGTGCATATATTAATTTTCTAAAATTTAATTGAAAATTTCTATGTTAATTTGTAGGAATTTAAATTCAAATACAAGTGGCTTCATGAAGATATATGCATGCACAAGAGTGAATACATTGGAATGGAGATGGAAATAATTCATTTCATGGATCATGGAGGACCCCACTTACCCACCTACCTTCATGTACAAATTAGAAGTTAACCCACATTCTAATGGCCATTAAAGCTTCATGCACACTTAAATGATGATTATTTGATACTAATGATTACTTGGCCACCACACTTCCTAAGTGGGTAGTTTGGGTAGTTCCCAAAAAATGAATTAGGGTTTCCAAACATGTTTAAATACCCCTTATCTTCATGTAATTAGTCTCTCTTAGGCTCTCTTCTCTTAGTTAGTTTAGATCAAAAATAAAATGAGTGCCCTCTTTCTTTTCATGGCTACATAGCCATTTTTGTTTCATGTAATTTTTTTATGCAATTTAATACATGCTCTTTTCTTTTACATGCTTCTCTTCTTATGTTAGTAGTGTAGTTTACTTTTCATGCAAGTAGATTAGTGTTTATTTCCTGTTAATTAGTTTTTCTTTTCATTTTGCTCTCTTTTTCCTCTTGTTTGTTTCATGTTGTTTTCTACATTTGTTGATTTGATAACAAATATGAGAGCCTAATCCCTTCAATTTAGGGGTAATGAAGCTCTCTAATATGTAGATGCAACATTTTGATGTTTATGTTCTCTTTTAGTGCTTAATGGAAACATTTAAAGTGGTTTAATGTTGTTGTTTAGCTTTGAATTTGATAGTCTATATTGTTGACACCAAATAGGCTATGCTTAAACAAATATAACAAAAATTGCCTCTTCATCTAAATATGATTATGGCAAAGAAGTGAATGTTGAAAATAAAAATTTGATGGCCAATATTTCTAAACAATAGTTAGTAGGCCATGCTTAAAATAGATTTTGCTTTCAACTTTGTTGTCATATTTCATGAGAATTAAATGTGTATTAGTGGTTGTGTTATAGTTTGATTTTTTATATTGGGCTAATTTATAGCATAAATATACCATACTTATGATAAGCATATCAACTAATCTCACTAACGACAAAAGGAGAGATCATAACTTCATTTTGTTGATTTATGTGATATAGAGAGTGGAAATTAGCTCTAAATTTCCTTCTACTCTCATATTTTTTATCACTTTCATTTTGTTAACTTTCTCATTTTCTAGTTTAATTCACTCTCGACTTTGGTATAATTTGATTGAATAGGAAATTTAAAATCAACAATTCCATGTGGATCGACCCGTACTCACTACGTACTACAATAGTACGTCGTGCGCTTGCGGTTAAATTTTTATTATAAATTCGCTTTTTGGATTTCTAACCGGTAGAATTCCCATCGACGAACATAAAACTACAACTATTTGAAACCCTATTATTTTAAATTACTTAAAGAAATCTTAAAATGATTACAATTACTCACCTCTGGTCCTAAGCTCTTCCTTTAGTCTTCCTAGATCCACTTGGAGTTGTAAAATAATTTAATTTATAATGTTTTTCTCCTTTGGAAAAATTATTCCGTTTGGGTTCCTAGAAAGGTGAACCCAATTGGAGAAAACATAGAATGAGAAAAGGTGTTAGGTCTTGGGGTCTATTTATAGGGGTAGAAGTGGATCTCGGACCATTGGATATGGGGATTGAATAGGATGCAACCACGTCATAGGCTGAATAGGAGCCATCGGATGCAAGATTGGAAGGACCGGATTAAAATAAAGAATGCAAAACACGTCAGTCGTTTAAAGAATTCGCACCACCATTCGAACGAACGAACGAACGTTCATTCGCCCCCAAAATAGCAGTCGGGTCGACCAAGCAGTCGACCGCCTTGGTGCCCAGATCGACCGACCGGTCGACCTTCCTATATTTTTTTTGCTTCTTCTGTTTATTTTATAACTTGGTCATATTAGCTCGGTTTATATGACGTTCTATATATGGAAATTAACCAGAAAATTACCACAAACAAAATGGTACAACTTCCGTGGCTTAATTTTGATAATTTCACAAAGTTATTTTATTATCTAATTAATTAACGAATTAATTATTACGGGTTAAATTTCGAGTTGTTACATTCTCCCCTCCTTAAGGGATTTCATCCCCGAAATCTCTAAGGATAAAAGAATGTACTAAATGTTTTCATCCAATTCTACAACCAACTACTCAATCATCAACCATTCATCTATTGTCCTTAAGTTTTTCTAATGCAATTTATGATACTTATGCAATTAGTGTAATGTAATGTCCCTAACTAATGCAAAAGATTAGGCGGTCCGCTGATTCAGTTGACTTTCTTTTATGCAATCATGTCCGTGCCATGTATCCAAATGAATGCAGAAATTTCTTAATGATACCGATAATTCTATATGCGTGCTACAAACATCATCCAAGTGCAACAATCATGTGATAAACATCCATTTATAGAAATCATGGAAATAAAATAAAAATGCACACACATCCATATGCATATGCTCTGGTGTCCTAGTTAGGCCGATCGCTAAAGAATAATTGTGCCTAGTGTACCTATATGCATCCATTAGCATCCACTAGCAAACACTAGCAACCACTAGCATATGTCATTCATAACATGTTCTATTAACTTGTTTCCATCAAATCCTACCATCCGTAGGTTAAATCCTAAGTTCTACCCTCCCAAAGGATTACGAAGGAAAGAACCTATTCAAATCTAAAGATGGAAAAAGGAATTCAAAAACTTACTATCAAAAATATGAGGATAGGAAGTACGAATCTTCTCTTCCGCTTCCCAAGTGGTGTCTGCAACATCATCTCGCCATTGTACCTTCACCAGTGGAACCTCCTTATTCCTTAGTTGCTTGATGTCTCTTCCAACAACCTTCGTGGGGATACGTCGAACAGAAGCTTCCCTTTCTACCTCCACCTCCTCTAACCGACTAGGCTCTACAACCACCGCCGAGTCATGTAAGCACTTTCGCAAGTGCGAAACATGGAAAACATCGTGCACTCCTGTGAGCTTCTCTGGTAGCTTCACTCGGTAAGCCATCTTCCCAACTCTCTTTGTGATAGGAAACAGTCCAACAACTCTAGGGGCTAACTTCCCATTTGATCTGAATATTACCACCTTCCTAAGCGGGGATACTTTGATAAAAACTAAGTCTCCAACCCCAAACTCTAAGTCTCTCCTCTGCTTGACCGCATACAACTTTTGTCAACCTTGAGCCATCTTCATCCTTCGCCGAATCAAATCCACCCTCTCAGAGGTCTCCCTAACCATATCGAGTCCAAGTAATAACTTCTCCGTAGACTCTACCCAACATGATGGGGACTTGCAAGGTCTCCCATATAAAGCCTCAAATGGTGCCATTCCTATACTTGTTTGGTAACTATTATTGTTGTTAGTTCCTGAGGAGTTGGTTTTGATGACAACAACCTTAGAATAGATTATAAAATATAAATACTAACATTACAAGTTTAGATATATATGTATATGCAGGATCTAACCATGCAGGTATCAAGAATGAAGACTGTACAGTATACAGATTCAAGATATCGAAGATTGAAGACTCATGAGTATCAAGAATTTCAAGAGTTCAAGTTTCCAAGATAAGTTATATAGTTAGGAATATGGTTAAAACTCAAAGAAAGGCACTGGCATCTTAATATCCAATTTATTCGTGGAATGGAATCCACTTCGAGCCTGTTAAAGGGATGGAACCCTAAGTAGGATGGAACCTACGAAAATCTAGTGGGACATTGTTTTGTATCCACTAATTTTAATTCAAATTATTTTACAAAATTATCTTGTTTTCAAAATGATTTCAAAACTTTCTTTTTAAAAGATTCAAAACTCTCTGTCCTGATTTTAAATAATTTTAGCCTCAAAAACATCTTTATTTTCAGAGTCAAATTACTCCTGATTTTAAACTATCTTTTCAAATAAAATATTTAACTTTTAAATATTTATACTTAGATTTAAATATAAAATTATAGTTAAATTATGTATATATTGTTCTTTATATTTACTTATGAATTTCATCTATAATCAAGTATATTTATAAAGTTTAAAATAATTTTAATATAAGATAGAGGTTGTTTTTAAAGAAAATCAAAAAACACCAAAAATCCCTTTGGGATGTCGACATGCCCATATACCCCATGTCGACATAGTGTCAGTTGGTTTCAAAATTCAAATTTCAAAAGAAGTGTCTATTCGCCATAACTCTTCATGAATGGTCATGACTGTTGCTCTTCTATAAATAGGGGTCAGTTTCAACGAATTTTTAATCATATTTTTCTAATTTTCACTCCTCTTCTTCTTCCACATTTCTTAATACAAAATCATACCATTATTCTGCCGAAATCAACATCGAATCATACTCGTTTACTTTTAGTGTGATTCTCCATCACTTTCTCTACAAGATCCAAGTGCTAATCTGAGTTACAGACTTTTTGTAATCAATCGAGCGAGAAAAGGTGTGATTGTAGCCTGGGAAATCAATTGAGCGAGAGAAGGTGTGATTGTAGCCTTGGAAATCAATTGGGTGAACTTGTTGCCCTGGAAATCAAGTATCTCTACCCAGAGGATTGTTATTCTGGAGGGTGTACCTCGTAGCCTTGAAACCGAGGGTTGTAATTGTTGAATTGTCTTTGAAAGGAAATCCGTACTTAGTTGTGCGGGACTGGATGTAGGGTAACTCCGAACCAGTATAAAATCCGGTGTGTTCTTTCCTTTACTGCTTTTACTTTATACTTATATCTGTGTTTGATTCTGTGTTCATATCTGTGTCTGATTAGTGTATACAGTGTTAACAAATTAATATAAACTCAAAAAGATTAACAGATTTCCTAAAACACTATTCACCCCCCCTCTAGTGTTAATTCTAGCCTTAAGATCCTTAATCCGCATTTCTCACATTTGGTATCAGAGCTTTGTTTTCAAAAGTTTCATAATCTGAATTTTGAAAAGTTTTAAAATGGCTATTTTTGAAAAATCTGTTAAAACTAGTTTAGAATTATTTAAATCATCAATGTTCCATGAGTCTGCATATGAATGTTATTCAAATTCTAGTTGTCTACCCAAATTTTATAATGTGCAGGAAAGATGCTTTATGGGCATTAAGGAAACAATCCACAATGGACAATCTGTGCAGATCAAAAGGAATAAGTGGATACTTGATAGTGGATGCTCTAGACACATGACTGATAATCCGGATATGTTGAATAATATTATATACAAAGATGGAGGATTGGTTAACTTTGGAGACAACTCGAAAGGATACGTGGTTGGCATCGGCAATGTCGGTAACTCTGAAACTCTTATTATTACTAATGTTTTGCTAGTTAAGAATCTGAAACACAATCTGCTAAGTATAAGTCAACTATGTGATAAAGGATATAAAATTAAATTTGAAAAAGATAAATGTCATATTGAAGATAATAACTCAACCATAATATTTGAGGAAACTAGGAAAAAGAATATTTATATTCTTAGTATGAAAGTTTCAAATGATAACCTATGTCTTTTGGCAAATACAAGTGACCCTTGGATTAGGCATAAGAGATTTGGACATTTGAATTTCAAACTCTTATCTAGACTGTCAAAACATGATCTAGTAAGAGGTCTCCCTAAAATGAATTTTAAAGTAGATAGTTTATGTGATGCATGTCAATTAGGAAAGCTTAGAAAAAGTTCCTTTAAATTAAAAGATATGATTTCAACTTCAAAACCCCTTGAGTTACTTCATCTTGATTTATTTGGTCCATCTCAAATTCAGTCAATAAATCATAGTAAATATGTTTTTGTAATTGTAGATGATTATTCTAGATTTACATGAACAATATTTTTGAAATATAAAAGTGATACTGTTGAATGTTTTAAGAACTTTACAAAAAGTATTCAAAATCAATTATCTTTAAAAATTATAACTATTCGTAGTGATCACGGTGGTGAATTTGAAAATTAAAAGTTTGAGGAATTCTGCAATAAGAAGGGAATAAATCACAATTTCTCATTTCCAAGAAATCCACAACAAAACGGAGTAGTTGAACGTAAAAATAGAACGATACAAGAGTGTACGAGAACTATGCTTTCGGATAGTAATTTACCAAAACACTTTTGGGCAGAAGCTGTTGCTACCGCCTGTTATATTTTGAATAGAATTTTATTTAAACCTTTAACTGATAAGACACCTTATGAACTTCTTCATGGAAAGAAACCTAAGGTATCATACTTCAGAATTTTTGGAAGTAAATGCTTTATTTTAAATACAAAAGATAATTTGGATAAATTTGATCCTAAATCCGACAAAGGAATCTTTATCGGATATTCTAATAGAAGTAAAGCTTATAGAGTTTTTAATTTAAAATCTAACACCATCGAAGAAACAATGCATGTTTCGTTTGATGAAAATTTAAAAGATTTTGAAATTACAAATGATGAAGAAGATTTAATTAATCAAAATCAGGAATCAACCGAAATTAATAATGAAATTAATCATCCTAATAAAAGGATTAAACTTTTAAAAGATCATCCTATTGAAAATATAATAGGAGATATGCAATCTATTGTTACAACTAGAAATCAACTAAGTAAAATGAGTAATGTAGCATTTATATCAACTATTGAACCCAAAAATCCTAAAGAAGCATCAACTGATGATTCATGGATTTTGGCTATGCAAGAAGAATTAAATCAATTCACTAGAAATGAAGTTTGGGAACTTGTTCCTAGACCTGAAGATAAAACTATAATTGGAACTAAATGGGTTTATAAAAATAAAATGAATGAACAAGGTGAAGTCGTTAGAAATAAAGCACGATTAGTCACCCAAGGTTATTGTCAAGAAGAAGATATATATTGTGATGAAACCTTTGCTCCTGTAGCAAGATTAGAAGCCATTAGGATTCTACTTGCTTTCGCAAATCATAATAATTTCAAATTATTTCAAATGGATGTTAAAAGTGCATTTTTAAATGGTTTTGTAAAAGAAGAAGTATATGTTGAACAACCACCACTTTTTGAAGATGAAAATTTACCAAACCATGTGTACAAACTTAAGAAAGCTTTATATGGTCTAAAACAAGCTCCTAGAGCCTGGTATGGTAGACTAAGATCTTATTTATTACAATCAAATTTTGAAATTGGTAAAATAGATAATACTCTTTTTATTAAAAGAAATAAAAATGATATTCAACTAGTACAAGTTTACGTAGATGATATCATTTTTGGATCAACTAATTTCGAAATGAATAAAGAATTTTCTGAAATAATGACAAAAGAGTTTGAGATGAGTCATATGGGTGAATTAAACTTCTTTTTAGGATTACAAATAAAACAGTTAGATAATGGTATTTTTATTAGTCAAGAAAAATATGCTAAAGAACTAGTTAATAAATTCGGTTTGACTACTGCGAGTGGAAAACCTACTCCCATGGCAACCAATGAATATCTAAGTAAAGAAGATCTCCCGAAAGATGTAGATCAAAAGTTGTATAGAGGAATGATCGGATCATTGCTCTATATCACTGCTAGTAGACCTGATATCATGCATAGTGTATGTCTGTGTGCAAGATATCAATCTCATCCTAAAGAAACTCACTTAAAAGCTGTAAAACGTATCATAAGATATATTAAACACACCTCTGATTATGGCTTATTTTATCCTAAAAACGATTCATTTGATTTAATATCATACTGTGATGCTGACTATGCTGGATGCAAATCAGACCGAAAAAGTACAAGTGGAATTTGTCACTTTTTGGGGCATTCTCTGGTTTCCCGGTTTAGTAAAAAGCAAAATACAGTTTCTCTATCAACAACTAAAGCAAAGTATATTTCTGTTGCTTTGGCTTGTTCTCAAGTAATATATATGCAACAAACCTTAAGAGATTTTGGATTAAATATCTCAAAATCGCCAATTTATTGTGATAATACTAGTGCAATAAATTTATCTAAAAATCCTACTCATCATGCTCGAACTAAACATATTGATATTCGACATCATTTTCTTAGAGATAATATAACTAAAGAAGTAATTACTCTCGAATATATAAACTCTGAGAATCAAATCGCTGATATATTAACAAAACCATTAAATGAATCTATATTTACTAAATTAAGAAGAGAATTAGGTATTTGTTCTATAACTGAAATATGAAATATAAATAACAAGTATAATTAATAATTAATATTAAAATAAATCATATAGTTAAAATATGAGGACCATGTCGACATCCCCTAGGAAGACATGTCGACATGTAACGTTTTTATTTTTAAAATTTTTCCCACCAAAATTCGAAAATTCAGTTATATATTCTTTTCTATTTCGAATTCTTATTCATTCTCTCTGTTCTCTCTTCATTTTCTATTCTGAAATATATAAAATAATGGCATCTTCCTCTAAATCAAACATAAAACCAACTTTCTTATTTCCCTCTCCTACTTCTGCTCCATTCCAGTGCTCTACTCTCGCACGTTTAACTAAATTGGGGGAGTTTATGAAGGATACTCTTCAGATGTTGACTGAAATTCAAGTGACTCAACTTCGTATGGCGAAAGAGCAAGAGAGACAAGGCAAGATTCTTACGAATTTACAAAAATTCCTAATGGATAATCAGGCCAACCCTATCTTGATCGATGAAGACTCTTCACTCAATCAAGAACATGAGGTCAGCGACAAAGAAGAAGAAGAACCAATGGAAGAAGCACATGAGGAGGATCATGACCAAGTATTATGCGTTGGAGAAGTGTGTTTTGACAAAAATGGGAATCTTGTTGAACAACGTGGAAATTTTTGTTTCCACTATCCAAATTGTTCAATTCATAAATCTACTATGTTCAGAAGCACACATTAGTTTTTTCTCTTTCTTTCCGTTGTTATTTATGTTTATATGTTTTTCAAACGCAAATGTAAATACAACCATACTCGTAATAAATAAACTCGTGTTCTTATATGTGTTATTATTATTGTGAATTCTTAGTTAGGATAGTTAATAGTTTAGGATTATATATTAGTTAAGTATTGATTATGTATGATAACACTATCATTATAATCACAAGTAATGTAGTCTTAGTTTCAGGGGGAGTTATAAAGAGTTATATAGAGTTATATAGAGTTATATGGTTTTTGTTGATGACAAAGGGGGAGAAGTATAAAATAGGATAGTTAGGCATAGATTAAGGGGGAGTTATTAGGATAGAAGGAATATTTTATAAACAAAGGTTGTCATCATCAAAAAGGGGGAGATTGTTAGTCCCTAAGGAGTTGGTTTTGATGACAACAACCTTAGAATAGATTATAAAATATAAATACTAACATTACAAGTTTAGATATATATATATTTATATATATGTATATGCAGGATCTAACCATGCAGGTATCAAGAATAAAGACTATACAGTATAGAGATTCAAGATATCGAAGATTGAAGACTCATGAGTATCAAGAATTTCAAGAGTTCAAGTTTCCAAGATAAGTTATATAGTTAGGAATATTGTTAAAACTCATAGAAAGGCACTGGCATCTTAATATCCAATTTATTCATGGAATGGAATCCACATCGAGCCTGTTAAAGGGATGGAACCCTAAGTAGGATGGAACCTATGAAAATCTAGTGGGACATTGTTTGTATCCACTAATTTTAATTCAAATGATTTTACAAAATTATCTTGTTTTCAAAATGATTTCAAAACTTTCTTTTTAAAAGATTCAAAACTCACTGTCCCGATTTTAAATAATTTTAGCCTCAAAAACTTCTTTATTTTCAGAGTCAAATTACTCTTGATTTTAAATTATCTTTTCAAATAAAATATTTAACTTTTAAATATTTATACTTAGATTTAAATATAAAATTATAGTTAACTTATGTATATATTGTTCTTTATATTTACTTATGAATTTCATATATAATCAAGTATATTTATAAAGTTTAAAATAATTTTAATATTAGATAGAGGTTATTTTTAAAGAAAATCAAAAACACCAAAAATCCCTTTGGGATGTCGACATGCCCATATACCCCATGTCGACATAGTGTCAGTTGGTTTCAAAATTCAAAATTCAAATTTCAAAAGAAGTGTCTATTCGCCATAACTCTTCATGAATGGTCATGGCTGTTGCTCTTCTATAAATAGGGGTCAGTTTCAACGAATTTTTAATCATATTTTTCTGATTTTCACTCCTCTTCTTCTTCCACATTTCTTAATACAAAATCATACCATTACTCTGCCGAAATCAACATCGAATCATACTCGATTACTTCTAGTGTGATTCTCCATCACTTTCTCTACAAGATCCAAGTGCTAATCTGAGTTACAGACTTTTTGTAATCAATCGAGCGAGAAAAGGTGTGATTGTAGCCTTGGAAATCAATTGAGCGAGAGAATGTGTGATTGTAGCCTTGGAAATCAATTGGGTGAACTTGTTGCCCCGGAAATCAAGTATCTCTACCCAGAGGATTGTTATTCTGGAGGGTGTACCTCGTAGCCTTGAAACCAAGGGTTGTAATTGTTGAATTGGCTTTGAAAGGAAATTCGTACTTAGTTGTGCGGGACTAGATGTAGGGTAACTCCGAACCAGTATAAAATCCGGTGTTTTCTATCCTTTATTGCTTTTACATACTTATATCTGTGTTTGATTCTGTGTTCATATCTGTGTCTGATTAGTGTATACAGTGTTAACAAATTAAGATAAACTCAAAAAGATTAACAGATTTCTTAAAACACTATTCACCCCCCCTCTAGTGTTAATTCTAGCCTTAAGATCCTTAATCCGCATTTCTCACAATTGTAGGAAAACTCAACCAATGGAAGATGCTCTTCCCAAGTTCTTCCAAAGTCCAAAATGCACATCCGCAGCAAATCCTCAAGCACCCTATTTACCCTCTCTGTTTGGCCATCTGTCTGGGGGTGATAGGCCGTACTCAACCTACGTTCCGTCCCCAACGCCTCCTATAAGCTTCTCCAAAACTAACTAGTGAAAATGGGATCTCTATCACTAGCAACGCTAGAAGGAACTTCATGTAGACGGACTATCTCTTAAATATACAAAGATGCCAAATATGAAGCCGTACGCTTACTCTTAACTGGGATAAAGTGAGCACTCCTGGTCAACCTATCAACAATCACCCAAATGCTAGTGTTCCCCTTCCTAGAATGGGGTAAACCATCAATGAAATCCATAGAAATCTGTCCCACTTCCACTACGGCACATCTAAGGGCTGAAGTAATCCACCGGGCTTCAACTGCTCTACTTTTACCCTTTGGCATATGAGACACTTAGCTATGAATTCCGCCACGTCCTTCTTCATGCCACCCCAATAGAACATCCTCTTCATATCTCGATACATTTTGTCACCACCCGGATGAATAGTCACATGGGAATGGTGCGCCTCCTCCAAAACTGCTCTCAACAAGTCACTGGCGCATGGAACACAAAGCCTCCCATTTCTCTTAAGCCACCCTCTGCTATCAAAGGAATAGCGTTGGAGATGTCTCAAGACCTCTCCTCGGCTAATCCTATTCACAATGTCCATGAGCTCCGAATCCTCCAGCTGCCTCGTGCCAATCTGATCCATAAGAGTAGGCCTCACCTCTAATGTTGCCAACAATCTGGGAGTAATGTCTGTGGAGGGCTTAAAATCAAACTTAGAAATAACTCCAAGCTCCTCCACTCTACAAACAAAGGACTAAGGGTTGCTTTCTTTCTACTTAATGCATCCGCAACCACATTACCCTTGCCAGGGGTATAAGCTATCTCAAAATCATACAAGGCTAAAAACTACATCCACCTCTGTTGCCTCAAGTTCAAGTCATTCTACGAGAATAAGTACTTTAATGAATTATGGTCGGTAAAAAGCTCAAACCTCTCTCCAAGCAAGTAGTGCCTCCAAGCCATAAGTGCAAAAACTATGGTAGCCAACTGCCTACTACCATAACACACTACCCTCCCTTCTTGCATCAACAACGCTCCTAGACCCGTTCTGCATGCATCAGTGTATACGGTGAAAGGCTTAGCTCCGTCGGGTAAAACTAACACGGGTGCACTAGTAAGGGCTCTCTTAAGCTTCATGAAGGAATCCTCACAATCCACGTCCCACACAAAAGCTTTATTCTACTTAGTAAGGCGCGTGAGTGGTGCCGAAACCTTGGCAAAGTCCCTAATGAACTTCCTATAGTAGCCAGCCAATCCTAGGAAGCTCCTAACCTCGGTAATGTTTTTGGGGGACTTCCAATCTTGCACTGCAATAACCTTGGCGGGGTCAACAACCAAACCTTCCTTCGAGACTATGTGCCCCAAGAAACAAACTTCCTCTCTCCAAAAATGACACTTTGAAAACCTAGCTCTCAAATGATGACTACGAAGTGTGCGAAGAACTTCTTCCAAATGAACAACATGCTCCTCCATATTCTTAGAAAATACCAAGATATCATCCACGAATACCACCACAAACTTATTTAGGACATCCCTAAAGACGCAGCTCATCAAATCAACGAAATAGGCTGGAGCATTGGTTAGCCTAAAAGGCATAACCAACCACTTGAAGAATCCGTCTGGTGTCCTAAAGGCAGTCTTATCTATGCTGTCATCAGTGACTCTAAGCTGATAGAATCCCGTGGCTAGATCAAGCTGAGAGAAAACCAAAGAACCTACCAACTAGTCAAAATGAACATCAATCCTAGGAAGTGGATATCGGTTCTTCTTGGTGAGCTTATTTAATTCTCTATAATCCACGCAAAGTCGGAGGGAACCATCCGCCTTAGTGGTGAAGACGACTAGTGCTCCCCACTCCGATATGCTCCTTCTTATGAATCCCTTCTCCAACAGCTCACGAATCTGCTTGCTCAATTATTTCCTTTCCCTAGGTGTCATGTGGCTCATAGGTAATGCTACTGTCTTAGCATTCTCGGTCAAATAAATCCTAAAGTTAATCTCTCTCTTAGGGGGTAGTCCCCGAACCTCCTCAAAGACGTCTGCAAAATCTCGGACGACAAGAACCGAATGCAACTCTATTGACGATGAATCAAGGGAATAGAGAAAACTCAACATGACAAACCCTTGCAGGTCGTAAGATACCTCTAGAGTCCTACCACTGCAAGTCTCAAGTCCAACCACTCTCCTCTCGTAGTCTAAGATAGCTCCATATGTGGATAGCCAATCCATCCCTAAGATCATCCCATACCCTGAGAACCCAAAACATAGGCGTCACAGTCAAATTCTACGCCTAGGATAAAGATTTTCAAACCCCTACAAATCATAGGTAAGTGTGTCGATCCTCCAACAGGGCTTTAAACAATAATGGAGTCTACTACTAATGATAATGTCCAAGTGCAAACAATCTACTAGAGAATTAGAGATAAAAGAGTGTGATGCTCCAGAATCAAATAAAGTCCAAATCAGAAAATCAGATATAGAAATCAAACCTTCAACCATGACTTTCCTACCTCTATCTGGAATGCTACTTGAAGGTGTTGTTCTAACGCCTGAATCTACACAACTGGTGCACTCGCTCCTTGGGGACAACTCCTACTCGTATGACCGGGCTGCCCGCAAGTATAGCACTTACCCTTCATCTTCTTCTTCCAGCAATCCTTGGCCATATTTCCAACCTTCCCACAACTATGGCACTTTATTCCTTTCTTAATCTACTTCTGAGGACCATCACCTTTCTTCTTCTTCTTATTCTTTTCCCACCATTTCTTCTTTGAACCTTCTGACTTAACCTCCTTTTTAGACTCTCCCTCCTTGACTGTATCCGTTATAAGTGCCATCTCGACCAAAGACTCATAAGTAGCTCCCATCGGTACATGAGTCAGCAATAATCCCTGAAGTGGTTGATGCAATCCTTTTGCAAACTTCATAGCTTTCTTATGCTGTGTGTTCACCAAATCCATACCAAATTGCGACAGCTCATTGAATTGATTGATGTATTCCTTAACAGACAAACTCCCTTGCTTCAAATTGATAAACCTCTCAAACTGAACAATCTCTTCCGCCTGAGATAGAAACTTCCTATCGAATCACTCCGGGAATCCATCCCAAGGAACATTTCTACCCTTCAACTCGATCACCTCCCACCAATAAGATGCCTCCTCCTTTAGCTGCCAAGCGGTTAACTGAACTCGCTGCTGACCATCCAATCCCAAAAGACAAAAAACCCTCTTTGTGTCCCTAAGCCATGCTCTCACCTCCACAAAAGCCTCCTTTCCAGAAAAAGTCTTCCCGCCCAAACTCGTAAAATCATTACAAAGCTTAGAGAAATTGATCGTGGCAGGTGGGTTGATGGGATTCCCACCCGCTGGTGCAGGATTGGGCATAGGCCCGTGCACCTCTGGAGTCGTGGCTTGTAAGTACCTACGAAACCAGACTGGGACTGGAATACCCTCGGGAAGGTTCGGGGCATTAGCCATTTTACGAAAAGAAAAAAGATAGTTTAGGAAAGAGTCAAAGAAAGATTGAACTGGACTTATGAGGGGATTTTTATACTTTTATACTTAAAAATCATTTCTAAAAGCTCTTTTCTGAAAAATACTTTTTAAACAAGTAATTTCAAAAAATGCTTTACTTTTAAAAATAAATTTTTTTGGAATCCTGTAACCTTAGGCTCTGATACCAAATGAAATACCCCACTCCCCTTAATATACCCAAAAGGGAACATTAAAAGGCGTGGTGCGTTGTAGGTATAACTAAAGCTAAAAGAGACTAAGATTCACAAGACAAATATAGATAAAAAACAGTGGAAACTTAAAATAATAACTTAATTAAAACAAAGCTTCATAATTGCTTCATAAAAAAGTCCAATACCAAATACCACATACATGTTTAAATATCTGGTATGTCTCATGAAACAAAAACTCATAGTCTCAAAAATCAGAGTACATAATATCCTTAATAATAAGCTAGTACACAGAAAGAATAAAAGATGGAAATAAAACAAATACATATTTGAGAACTCCTCCAAGAAACCGCCAAGCAACAGCAATCTACTGACTTCTTCCTTGATTGCCTATTGGGAGGAAAGAGGAAAATAGAGGAGTGGGTCAGACTAAAAGTCTAGTGAATGATAGTAATTACTAGGGTCTTTAAGCAAGATAAAAGTAATAGACTCTACAACAGTTCTAGCATAAATAAGGATAATAAAGAAAATAGGAAATAAGTACGATTAAATATTGCTCAATTTATAAGATATGTTAACTCTGATGGCATGCACTTGTCCTTGATTTCTGCTTTGATTAGGCTGAATTCCTAATCCCGTAATTAGGATGTAACCCTAATTCTACCCTTTTTGATCGGCCTGCTACTCAATAGACCTTACTGCGGACCATCCACTATATAACTCCCTACATAACATCCAATGGTATCTACGAAAGATGCACAGAGCAACCACCATGGATCTGGATGACATATATAGCTCCCTACATAGAAAGCAATGGTGTCTACGAAAGACACCCACAATAAGCGATTGGAACTCATAGCTATTACTGAGCACCCGAATGGAAGTCGCACTGGTAACTGCCACCATGCCCATGCTACCTTTTGCTCCACCTATTGGGTCTTATTATTACCTCCAACTCCAGCATAAGCGTGCCCCTCATCCCACTTCAGGCTAACGTGAGATCACCGTGTGTCCATAGAATCTATAGGGGAAATGCTGTTGGTACTGGCCCGTCATCCAAACAATATCTAGTTGTGCCCCTTATCCAAATCCCCCATGATTTGGACTTCTATTTGACCAATTACTACCATTTTTAGCATAAACGTGCCCTAGGCTCACCATTTTGTCTAATAGGAAATGCTATTTGGTACAGGTCCTACTTTCATCTTTGCTTATTAACTTAGGTAAATTATGTAAATAAGCCTTTACATTTTTCTCTATTATCTGTGCTTATTAATTTCTCCTAAGTCTTAAAATAAGCCTTATTATGTTCTTTTTCTTATTATAACCTATGTTATAATTATGCTTATAACTTAATCCAAGGTCTAAGTGTAAAAATAAGCTTCTTTTATCTTTTACTCTTTTTAGTTATAATTCTAAGTTATAACTAGGCCAATCTTTTTAATTCAGTTCAATTAACGTCATAATTAGGCGTAATTTCGGTCCAATTCCATTTATATTATAGTCTTTGAAATTTACATCTTATATTCCATTATTTCAGTTTTCTTACAATTTAATCCGTATTCGCGTTAATCCTATTCTAATCCATACGCGGAGAAGGAGGAATAAAAGAAGACTAAAAATAGAAGAAAATCCAAAGCGTAGAAAGAAGACGTAAATAACGTATAAATAACAGTAAATAAACTAAAATACTGTAAATAACAGAAATAAACTAAAATTACTGAAAAGAATAGCTGAAAGGAAATAGACTGAAAATAATTCTTAAAACTGTAAATAAACTACTAAAAATGCTATTCCAAAACCGTAGTAAAACTACAACCGTTGGAAACCCTATTATTTTAAATTACATAAAGAAATCTTAAAATAATTACAATCACTCACCTCCGGTCCTAAGCTCTTCATTTGGTCTTCCTGGATCCACTTGGAGTTGTAAAATAATTTAATTTATAACGATTTTCTCCTTTGGAAAAATTATTCCATTTAGGGTCCTTAATAGAAAGGTGAACCCAATTGGAGAAAACCTAGAATGAGGAAAAGTGTTAGGTCTGTAGGTCTATTTATAGGGGTATAAGTGGATCGCACTCCGTTGGATTTGGGGATTGAATAGGATGCAACCACATCATAGGTTCAGCAGGAGCCATCGGATGCAAGAATGGAAGGATCGGATTAAAATAAAGAATGCAAAACACGTTAGTTGGTTAAAGAAATTGCACCATCATTCGAATGAACGAACAATCGTTCGTTCGCACCTTGTTGGTCGACCTGCATATATATATATATATATATATATATATATATATTTCTGCTTATTTTGTTTATTTTATAACTTGGTCATATTAGCTCGGTTTCTGACGTTCTATATATGGAAATTGACCAGAAAATTACCACAGACACAATGGTGCAACTTTTGTGGCTTAATTTTGATAATTTCACAAAGTTATTTTATTATCTAATTAGTTAACGAATTAATTATTACGGGTTAAATTTCGGGTTGTTAAAGATTCCCCCTGTCTTTGCTTTACGTTGGTCAAGACTGTATGATCTATACTGGGATCTTTGCAAATGCAGAACTGGGCGGAAAATTCGTAAGAGAACTGCTTACATAAAAAGATGGTTTTGCCTCGATATTGTCTGTACCACTTTGTTGCGGCCCTTTGGAGAGTGACCAGGAATAATCGACATTTGACAGCTCCATATGCATTGTAAAAATCCATTAGGCTACCGAAAGCCATTAAATGATCGTCTGGGTCTGTAACTCCATGGTATTTCATTGTTAGGATCTTCACATAAGGTCGGATGACTGTAGCCATGATCTCATCATCAAAGGGTGGAACTCTTTCATTATCATTAACGTTTTCATCCATAGTTCTCTTTCCTTTTGTATTCATTGCATCCTTTATTGCCTTTTCAACTGCATCTTTTAGACAAGCCTTAAGATTATGATAATTTTTCTGGTCCGAACAATACTCCTTTGACGTTGAGCTTTTGAATTGTTCAAGTGACTTATCGAGAACTCTCCCTTGGTGATTGGCTTTAGATTGATGACGTTCATTCTTCTTGGAGGACGTTAAATCTATTTTTCTTTTAAGAGCTATCTTTTAAGTTCCTTCTTGGGGAGATTACTTCGTCCCCTTGTGTTGGCTTAGCCGTTTTTGAAGATTTCTGAGACAACGCCATTTTGAGGAGCTCTTGCATTTTTTGTAGCAGCTGCTTCAAGTGTATGATCTTAGCGGTATTCTCATCTTGTTGAGCTGACGTCATAGGCTACCCTTGAACGACCCCATCCAGATGAAAGATCAGGGCTATGTTCTCCTCAAGATTTGTTGTGTGGATAACTTCTTCATTCAAACTGGTGAGTCATTTAGACCTCATTTTCCTACATCAAGTAGGATGACCCATAATTATTCTATAAAATAGTAACAAGGTCGGTGGTTCAGGCCCTCCTAGTGCCAAAAATGTTAACAAGAAAACTTGTCAACATCCCCAAAGCTATAAGTTCAAACGAAACAAGATTGTTGACATGATTACTTCCTTCGAAACCTACCTTTCGACTAGATTAACTTAGTCAAAAGGGATTAAAAAGTTAGCTCACAAATGCAGTTAAGGAAGTAGCATCTTGCTCAAAACCTTTCTTTTTAGTGGGTCGGAGGAAACTATTTCGTTTTAGTTTTCCATCCCTTTCGATCGCGTCGAAAGGTTTGTTTTGGCCCTTTTGACTATGTTGAAAGGCATGCATGATTGATTGACGTGAAATAGCTACTCTCGACTCAACATAATAGATGAGCACATCGCAAGTGAACAATATAGACAACCACATCGCAAGTCAGCATAATGGACAAGCACATCGCAAGTCAACTAAAACCACCCATTAGTATTTTATGGTAAATGTTTTGACAAAGACTGAACTATCATGTTGCAAACACAGAAGAAACAAATCATAAATCCAATTTCTCAAAAATTTGGTATAAATTCATAAGCATGCAATTAGAAATTCGGAGATAGATTATGTGAGGATTATCTCACCTTGTTTCCTTTGATTCCTCAGCTAAAACAACTAAAAAAGCGACATATGGAGGTACTTATAGCAGAACGAGCCGATCTGGTCTTTCACAATAAAGTGATAGATGAAACTGCTATGAAATGACTTATTAGCAGATCAATAGATCATTTCGGAATGGCAAAAGATTGTTGAAGTGACTAATTCCTAGAAATAGTAACCGTGGAGGAAAAAGAAATCGTTGGAGTTACCATTTCTATCTAGTACTAATATGATAAATCTTAAAAAAACCTCTTGCGAGAAGGCTAGCTAGAGATTTCTTATAAAAATACCAGCACTTGTCAGTTCATAATGAGAATAGTGAAATTTAGATTCCATACAAAGTCAACCGATCTCAACCAATGATTAAATATGATTTATGGCTACACAAACCGTTGAGGGTAGTTCTAGATCTAGGCCAAGACAAACTACTGTAGGGAGTTTATTAAAACCATTGAATTCAGATGAGGTATTAGAATATCTAAAACATAATTTAAATGCAATAATTTGTCCTCTAAAAAAGGAAAATTGAATGAATTGATCGTAAATTATGATATTTTGGTATTTCTATTTTTTTACAACAGCCTTCACAAAATAAGTTGAGCCCTAAAAATCAATTTATTGACAAACAATACAAAAGATTCAAACATAGCAAAATCTAAAATTGGTGAGTCTAAAATATAGCATAGGATAAGAAGATATTACCTTGAATTTTATTAGAATTTCAGGGAATTTACCTTATTTGATTTTGAGGATTATAGCTTAGGTTTGAAAGAACATAGCAAATTTTCTTTCTCTTTTCTATTTACTGCCTTTTGTATACTAAATGATTTTGTTATCCATAAAGTATTCTCCAGAGTAAAATCATTGAAGAAGGAACATGAGAGCATTGGTACAGATAAGAAAGCATCAAAATGGTCTGGTTAATCATAGCTTCCGACAAGGAGCTTTCGACGAGGTCGAAGGCTACCTTTCGAAAGCAATGGGCAGTAAACACTCTACACTCAGCTCCAAACCATTCGAAACTTTTTGATTTCGAAACGGTTAAGGCCACTCTCACCTAAGAAAGAGGAACTACAGGAGCATGAGGTTCAGAATTGGATGGGGTAGAGGCTTTCGAAAGAGGCTATATACAACAAAACCTTTTTAGGTGTTTTGACTCACTCGAAGCCTAAGGAAGACATGTTTCGACGGCATCGAAGGCTAGAGCCCAAGTCAACTTAAGTGGCACATCAACATTTAAGACAAAAGCACGTCAATAAACCTTTCAACGAGGTCGAAAGCTATCAAGCAGCACCTTTCGACAAAGTCGAAAGGAAACAAAGCAAGAGAAGTTTAACCTCAAGCGGCAACAACAAGGAGGCAAAAATCATCCAGGACCAACCTTTCGACAATGTCGAAAGGTTTTTGAAGAAAGCGACACTCAGAAGTCAACAAAGAATGAAAGACAACCTTTCGGCAACATTGAAGGGAAGCACAACTATCGACAATATTCAAGTGAAGTGCAAACCTTCCGACAAGGTCAAAGGGTTCATTACAACAAGTAAAGACAAATCTTTGGTTAAGGTCGAAGGGTTCAAATCAGTTTGTGGAGGGCATACCTTTCGACAAAGTCAAAAGGTTCATGATGGCATAAAGAAAGGCAAACCTTTTGACAAGGTCAAAAGGTTCATAATGGCATATGAGGGGCAAACCTTTCGACAAGGTCAAAAGGTTCATAGCTGCATACAAGAGGGGGACCTTCCGACACGGTCGGGAGCATGGAGTCGAAAGGGGGCCCGCCTACATCTATAAATAAGACCCAAGGAGTCATGTTTAGGGGATCCAAATTCTCTCAATCTAATCTTGTATTTTCTTAACCAATACATTGTAACCCTAATTGGATGCAGATTTAATAAAATAAATCTTTTTCTTGGATAAAGAGGGAAGTCCTAAGCTTTGTCAATTACTTTATTGTTTGCTTAAGCTTTTATTGGATTTACTCCTATTTTCAGGTTTGAACTCATCAAAAGGTTCTTGTCGACAAGGTCGACAACACTTCTATTTCAAATAACTACTGTAACCTTCTGAAACCATCAACTTTGAGGTCTAACCTTTCGACAAGGTCAAAAGCTACTACATTTCCACCAAGGAATTTGATATCCAGCCTAATCCCAAAGAAGGCTATTACCCTAACCTTTAGACAAGATTGAAACCCATCTTTCAGGGACTTAATTCAAGGAATTTTGACCTAAACCCATACAGAAGACTTCTTACTAGCTTAACAAAGTTGAAAGGTTGCTTAATCCATAGTGTATACCTTTCGACGACGTCGAAAGGTCTTGTTTAAGAATTATCAACGAATAAAGTCAAATTAAAAGGCAATTCTCAAGGGAATTTCATTTGCTGCTCTTGCAGTAGACTACCAATCTTTCTTAGCATTATTTTGGGGGTGTTGACAAGAAATCTTGTCAACATTTGTAGCGCTTGAAGGAGGGGCTGAACCTCCGATCCCTAATCATTTTCACCAAGGATTATTAGAATACTTTGCTCAAAAAGGGAAAGATGGAAGGAGCCACAAATAATATTGATATCCCAAATGAAGAAGTTATGCCACAATCAACTTTAGAAAACAGTATAGTCCCAAACTTCAACTTAGAGAATATGGAAATTGGGCAACCATCGACCTTAATAAGGTTGGAAAACAACGAGATTGAAGTCCAGAATCTGCAACAACAAATGATGGCGATTCAATAACTTTTTGAAAGAGTCCCATCTTAAGAACCATTAAGGATTGTGGAAGTGGAGAATGAAGTGCAACCTCCAAATAAGGTAAAGGACCAAGATTTAAACCCAGAAAGTCAAAGCAAAAGGATCCTTCAAGTAGTCAAATAGCCCAATCCAAAGAAATAGCAAAATTTGCCACAGAAATGAAGTCGATCAAGAAGACCTCCTACACTAAATAATGATGGATACACTTAATGTAAAGGAAGTCTCTAACCCAGAGAAATATGTTATCCTGCAAATAATTCCTTTCTTGGAAGAGATAATGGCAATAAACATCCCGTCTCATATTCAAATCCCCTCATTGAAGTATGATGGAACTTCCGACCTAGAAGATTACTTAACAGCTTTTGAGATACAAATGGACTTACATAATGCTCTAGGGCCAATTTGTTGCAAGTTGTTCCTGATCACTTTTCAAGGAGCAGCTATCAAATGGTTCAAGAATCGCCAAGAAAAATCCATCTGTTCCTGGAGACAATTTTCTTATGAATTTATAACACAATTTTGTGCGTTCAAAGAACCAACTATGGACTTTAGCTTATTAGCTACTATTCGACAAAGACATGAAGAATCACTCGATGAATATTTAAAAAGGTTTAATACAAAAGCCTTAAGAGAATGGAGTATAACCAATAGAGAAAAGCTTATGGTAGTTCGATCAGGATTGATCGAACAAACCACATTCTGGGAGGACTTTTATATCAACGGATGCAAAGATTTACAGTACTTCTATTCCCAAGCAGGCAAATTTATCCATTCAGAGAAGATGAACCATGACAAGAAAAGATCATGATAAGACATAGAAGGATAAGGATCTAGTCCTCAGAATTCTGACCAAGGGTCGGATAACAAAAGGAGAATTTGGAAGAGAATTCTGAAATCCAGCTATATAGCCTTGGGGAAACCTCTCTCTCATATTTACACTTCGGTGAATCATGAAGGAAGCTTCTCAATTGCTCATAGAAAGAGAGGCCAGTCAGAATCTAGGAAAGAGGAAGCTTGTTGTGATTATCATAAAGCAAACAGACACAAGACCGATGAGTTTCGCGCATTAGCTGGAATTATTCAGGATATGGTTATGACAGGAACTTTAAAGGAGTTTACTAAAGAAGCATAAAGAAAACTTCAAAAGAAAACAATCTAGCAACTCCGAAAATTCAGATTCTTATCAAATCATGCAGCTCTACAACATTAATTCAACTATGAATTTTCTTCTTCCTTAACTTTTTAACTTTATTTGTATTTTGATTCATACTTTGATTTGTATTGAAATTTAACCATGTACTTATTCAAAATTCGAGTGTTGTTACAGGTAAAAGAAAATCATTCCATAACATTCAACACATTCTTGGAGCACAACAAATTTTTAGCTACATGGTAAGGGCAACTGTCTAAAACAAGATGATTATCAATGTTTTAATCGACACTATACAAAGGCCCGTTCTTGTGAAACTTATCGCTATCGGTTTTTCATCAGAATTTGAGGGAAGCTCACAAATAGGCTACTCCGCTACTAGTCAGCGCCTATCGGGATATGGTAATAAATCCAAAGGAGGAAACTATATATCCCAATTCTATTTTTAGCAAATTATTTGAAAGAAATTTCTCAAACATACTTTCATAAGAAAACTATTTCCAATTACCCCGCAACTAGGGGAGGAACAAATGTCTATATCAAAGATGTTATATAGCATCAATGAATGCACACAAATGATATTTGACGAAGCAATTTTGATATCCCAAAAGTTTTCTAAAAAATGTTGGCAAGGAGGAGGCAATTCATACCTTTTAATGAAATTTTTTTAAAGTTGTCAAAAGATCATTGACAAAAACTCAGACTAGGAAATCTAATTCTCGTTTTATTCAAGATTCGTATTTCCATTACGTGAAAAACAATTTTTAGCCCTTGCCAAAGGCATCTCAGGGAGGAAGGGTAAAATCCTCTCAAGCCCTTACCAAAGGCACCTCCTAGAGGGAGGGTCAAAACCTCTAAAAAAAGCCCTTACCAACGGCACCTCGGGGAGGAAGGGTCAAATCCTCTCAAGCCCTTAACAAAGGCACCTCATAGAGGGAGGGTTAAAACCTCTAAAAACCCCAAACGTCTACATCACCTCTTAGATGAGGGTCAAGACAAGCACCCGCGACATCAGAAAACCCATAACGTCCATATTACCTCTTAGGGGAGGGTCAGGGTAAGCACCCATAATCAACTTTCTACAGGAAGGTCAGCTAAGTACACACAATATCCCTTTGAGATAAGGAAGCCCAAAGAGAGGCTCATCAATCAATGACTAAGATGTCCGAGCCCAGAGAGAGGCTCATCAAACGGTGGGCTAAGATATCCAAGTACGGAGGAAGGCTCATCAAAGAGTAGACTGAGACATCAAAGCCCAATAGAGGCTCCAAGCAAAATAATAAAGTTAAAGGTGCCTACAACTCAAGGCAAAGGTCAAAAGCTAAGAGAATAAAGGGCTAAAGAAAGAAAATATATCCATCATTTAAGATAAGGATGTAGCCTAGGAGAGACATCAAACAAACGAAGAAAGACAAAGACCGAAGGATGAAGGTGTCTGTAACATAAAATAAAGTCAAGTCCCAAAAGTGTGAAGGCTCAAAAGAATAAGGTTAATCACCATCTAAAAAGGAAACCTGAAGAAGGGGAATAGATAAAAGCAAAGGGATAAGAATGTCCAACGCCATAACCAGAAGTAGACAAAGAGTCCAAAACCATGATTAGACAAAACAAAATATGAGCCGGCAAATTTCAATATGCCTAATGCCTAAAAAGTGGCACCCACAACAAAGAGTTGAGAAAACTCGCATCCTTAAAGGGAACATAAGACAAGAAAATGGGTAAAAAGATCCATAACTGAAAATGGAAAAATAGAGATCAATACCAGAATCAAAGGAACGGAATAAGATAATAAGTTCTTACCAAGATGAAGGTGACTTCATTCAAAGAATAGATTGAAAAAACCATTCCTGAATCCTTAGGAATAAAGTACGTTTTAAGGTAGAAGAATATATATATATATATACGTGGGGACCATTGCACTGCTGAACGGCCAGTCAGCTGAACAAGAACAACTCGGTTCCAATATAACAATAATACTACTAACCTATAAGCACTTTAGGATTCACACATCTATTGAGTTTACTATCACTAGGCAAGTTTCTGAATTTATGATTATTAAAATTTTGAATAGTTTATTCGTCGGATGAAATCCTGACAAAATTTAGGTAAATTTCTAATTTCATGAACTTTCATTTCCTTTCCGTGAAGTTTTCATTTCTGATGATTCATTGATTTCATTGACTACATAATGAATTATTAATTTAATTAGAGAATTTATATAAAGGTTTCATATTGAATTTCCGATTTCAAGTTTTCCCAATTCCTTCGTTAACTTTCGAGATGATTTACAGATTTTTCATTGATTTTTACGATGATTTGCTGATTTTATATTCATGATTTCTTTGGTAAAATATTGTGGTAATTTCTTGTTGAGCTATTGGTCTAATGGATTTTCAATTTCCCCACTAATTCTATGGTGATTTATGAATTTTATGTGTTACAATTCCCCGTTGAAATTTTGTGATGATTTCCTTTTGATTACTCGTTTCATGAGTTCATGGTTTCTTGGCTACCTTTATTGAGTCTCCATGATAATTTATGAATTTGCTGTTGGGTTTCTGATTTTGAAAAAGAATGGATGGGTTTCAGATCACATTTTTGATTCTTGGATTTTTTAATTCCCTGATTTAACGAAATTCAACCTTCGTTACTAATTTTCGTGATGATTGATGAATTTCGAATGATCTTTTATTGGAAATTTGAATTGAAGAATTCTGATATTAATTGACAATTTTCATAGCAATTTAGCGATTTCTGGTTTCCTTATTGAGTGTTTGATAATCCTTTATAAGATTCCTGATCTGATGTATTCTGAGATTTCCTTGTAAATCTTTGTTATGGTTTGTGAATTTTGCATTCTCATCGGAGTTGAGATAATTTCTTATTGGATTGTTGGTATAGTGAGATTCAAGTTTCCTTGTTAATTTTCTTAATTATTCACGAATTTGGTGCTCAATGCTTCCTTGGAAAAATTTACATGATTTTCCACTTGTTTTCTGATTTGTTGAGAGTCATGTTTTCCCTTGGATTTTGATGACAAGTTATGAGTTTCACACTCCGATTTACTTATGAGACTTTTGCCGAATTACTAACTTTATAAATTCTGTATTCTGCTATTGAATTTTATGATGATCTGTGAATTATACATTGAATTTAAAATTTAATTTCATTATGAGACCTTCATGACATCAAATGGAATTTTTTCTAAACTATTTTTTACTTTCTCACCAAGTAGGAATTATTAGCCAATAGTGTTAATAAAGGTTTGACCCAAAGAAGGGATACATGGAGAATATAGCCGATTTTCTCCTAAGGCTCATTTAATTTGACCGTTGTCTATAAATCAGGTGATATTATTCTACATCCTTAATCATATATATCCCAAAATATATTTTATTTGGAAATATTAGCAAACAACATCTTAAACTGTAACTCTATAAATTTAAGATTACTTTTGAGGTCTCCTAATAAAGTTACAGCCTTAATAGAGTTTATTATCTTTGTCGCAGGAATCAAAGAGAAAAGTACGTTGGAGTTTTTGTCCTAAAGAACAAAAGCCTTCTTTTATGCTGGGGGGCTAAATGTTATCCATAAAATATTCTTAGGAGTAAAAGCATGAAAGCAGGAACATGAGAGCATTGGTAAAGATCAGAAAGCATCAAAATAGTCTGGTTAATCATAGCTTCCGACAAGGAGCTTTCGACGAGGTCGAAGGCTACCTTTCGAAAGCAATTTGCAGCAAACGCTCTACACTTAGCTCCAAACCATCCGAAACGTTTTGGTTTTGCCTTCATTCACTTCCGGCGGAGAAGTATTTGACCCTTTCAAAAGCATACATAGTCTTTCGAAATGGTTAAGGCCACTCTCACCTAAGAAAGAGGAACTACAGGAGCATGAGGTTCAGAATTGGATGGGGCAGAGGCTTTTGAAAGAGTCCATGTACAACAAAAACTTTTTAGGTGTTTTGACCCACTCGAAGCCTAAGGAAGACATGTTTCGACAGCATCGAAGGCTAGAGCCCAAGTCAAATTATGTGGCACATCAACATGTAAGACAAAAGCGCATCAATAAACCTTTCGATGAGGTCGAAAGATATCAAGCAGCACCTTTCAACAAAGTCGAAAGGAAACAAAGCAAGAGAAGTTTACCCTCAAGTGGCAACAACAAGGAGGCAAAAATCATTCAGGACCAACCTTTCGATAATGTCGAAAGGTTCTATGAAGTAAGAAACACTCAGAAGTCAACAAGGAATGAAAGACAACCTTTCGGCAGCAATGAAGGGAAGTACTTCTCTTGAAAACATTCAGGTGAAGTACAAACCTTCTGACAAGGTCGAAGGGTTCATGACAACAAGTAAAGACAAACCTTTTGTCAAGGTCAAAGGGTTCATAATAGTCTACGGAGGGCATACCTTTCGACAAAGTCGAAAGGTTCACGATGGCATAAAGAAAGGCAAACCTTTCGACAAGGTCAAAAGGTTCATAATGGCATAAGAGGGGAAAACCTTTCGACAAGGACGAAAGGTTCATAGCTACATATAAGAGGGGGACCTTCCCACTTGGTCGGGAGCATGGAGTCGAAAGGGGGGCTGCCTGCATCTATAAATAAGACCCAAGGGGTCATGTTTAGGGGATCCGAATTCTCTTATTCTAATCTTGTTTTCTCAAAACTAATACATTATAACCCTAATTGGATGTTGATTTGGGGATTTAATAAAATACAGCTTTTTCTTGGATAAAGAGGGAAGTCCTAAGCTTTGTCTGTTACTTTATTGTTTGCTTAAGATTTTGCTGGATTAACTCCTAGTTTCTGGTTCGAACTCATCAAAAGGTTCTTGTCGACAAGGTCGACAACATTTCTGTTTCACTATAACCTTCCAAAGCCATCAGCTTTGAGGTCTAACCTTTCGACAAGGTCAAAAGCTACTACATTTCCACCAAGAAATTTGATATCCATCCTAAACCCGAAGAAGGCTATTACCCTAAACTTTCGACATGATTGAAGCCTACCTTTCAGGGACTTAATTCAGGGAATTTCGACCTAAACCCTTATAGAAGACTTCTTACTAGCTTAACAAAGTCGAAAGGTTTCTTAATCCATAGTGTATACCTTTCGACGACGTCGAAATGTCTGGTCTAAGAATTAACAATGAATAAAGTCAAATTAAAAGGCAATTCTCAAGGGAATTTCACTTGCTACTCTTGCAATAGACTACTAATCTTTCTTAGCATTACTTTAGGGTGTTGACAAGAAATCTTGTTAACAGAACTAAACACAGTAAGAGGAGAATTTCTCCTTTGCAGAACTTAAATGGGCTTGGGTTTGTGTTACAACCCGCCATTTTGGAGAATTCAAGTCGACAACAAACCAGACATGTCCAACTCAAACAGTCCAAAAGACCGATTATCAATGGGGTTTGTTTAGGGATATAAAAGTAAAAGAGAACGAATAAATAGAATCTCATAGTGGAATGAAAAAATATAATAATTACATAAATAGTTCATGAAGCTATTTTATAATATATATTTGATTTCCTTTTACAATATAATCAGAGTTATACATTTAACAGACAGAACAAAATAATGTAGTAGAATAATGCTAGTAAATATGGTCTACTAAACTCTATCTTCATCTTTAATATAAAAAATTATTCGAAACACTGAAACAACTTAGGCTGACCCGAGCATAAAGAAGAACAATACACTCGAGTCAGGACTATACATTCTTATGTATATAAATTCAAATCAAGAAAAAGGTTACAATACTTAAGAGATGTTATGGGATTTTCCATCTTCTAAGGATCCGTAAAACTATCTACATATAGTTAGATACGGTACATATGTAATGTTTACTAGTATTGTAAATACTAAAATAACGTTAAAGCTTTACATTGATCTCCCTTAACACATTTTTAAGCACGTAGTTTATGCCGGTCCAGTAACACAACCAACAACATTGGTAGCTAGGTAGTCCCGTATAGGTACAATACTGAAAAAAAGTGGTAATGGTCTCGCAAAAGGAATAAGTGTATGACAAGGTACGTGAGGCGATGCCTAAGGTAGGATGCTACCATTTTACCCTCCACAGTTGGTCGTAAACTCTAATGGCTGACTGCGTCCATCAATCCAAAATCAAGGTGCACCAATCAAGTTCAAAATCAAGATAGTAATATGAGAGTAAGATGTCAGCTAGAGGTTGCTAACCTCATTGGCCAGATATAGTTCGTATTTTAGTCATTTAAATTTAACATAAGTGTTAGGGTCATCCATTATAGTTCTCTTACTTCATTTCAGCAAATCTTTGCCAATTTCAACCTCTAAATTTTGGAAACATCCTCCACATACATGGTTATTAAAGTGGTTTCGGTAAATGACAAAGAGTATGCCATTATCTGGTCCTAGTTTCTTTAACGACCAATCATTCATTTTATAAAAGGGCGTTGTTTTGTTCAATTTAATTTTTGCAGCAAAATCAGTTAGGAATTTCATATAGTGTTAAATGTGGAAAGTTCTTCATTTTACTTCAAAAATCTACATAAATTATTTTAGAAATTTTTAGAAATATTTAATATTTCTAATATTCAAAATACACTAATTTTTACCTTAAATAAATTATCAAATGCCCAAAAATTTGCAGAAAAATTCCAATTTAAATTAATAGGTTCTTAAACCATTTATATAGAATATCCTGTAAAATTTCTAATTTTTCTTTTACATCCAAATCAATTGAGTGATTTTCCCTAATTCCCGAATGGCTGATTTCAAAGATTAAATCATTAAAATTATTAGAGGCTGAATTAAATATATGTCCATTTATTAAATATTCTCCAAATAACATGAAAAAGTTCCATGTCATGTTAATGTTTTACAAAATTTCAAAAATTCCAATAATCCTATTTTCAAAAAATAAAATATAGAAATTATTAAATGATAAAATTTGTTGAAGATTTCTTTACAGAATATTTTTCTTTGGTTGAAATGGAATGACTGAAAAAATTTCAAGTTTAAATGACATTTTTATGAATCACGAATTTATTTGTATTTAATTGAATAATTTATTCGAAAAAATCTACATATATACTTCCTACCCAGTTTTAGACTATCATGTTCAAAATATCATTTGCTATAACATATCAAAATTTTAGAATAAAAAACCTTCATTTGTGAAAAAAAATTAAACAAAAAGAAGACAACGTTTAATTTAGATTTTCTATTCTAAGGCCAAAATAGTAAAATTTCAGTTTTCAAATCTTTTTGTTTCAATACCTAATTTCAAAGGTGTTTAATTTATACTATTTAAGAATATAATTAACTAACATAACATCCATAAATAATCAATGATGATAGGGTGTAATGCAGCCTTAATAGGGTGTCATAATAATATGTTAGCTGTAATGACATAGAGTGGTAAATTGAAATCATCATAATACAACAATAGCAACTATTCAACAATACAGTCTGTCACATAATATCTATTAACAATCCATGTAAATTTCATACTTAAACTCAAAACTAATATAAATTTATCTTATTTTCAAATTAATTTCATTCCAACTTTATTTTTATATTAAAATGTTAAATTCAAATATTTATTCCAAACAAAATGATTAAGTTATTTCCATTAAATTCATTTCAATTCAATAATATAACGTCAACATTAAATTTAAAATCAATTAAATTTCAAAAGTAAGACACAATATTAAATCCAGATTCAACTTAACCAAAAAAGATTTCAATTTAATTCCATAAAAAACATAGATCATGAATTAAAAAACTCACCTTTGATTTGCGACAGCGATTCCAAATGACAAGCGAACAAGCTAAACTAACACAAATCCAAATGTCTACGAATCATAACCAACAAGCAATAACAACCACATGATCTACGAAGCACATCTACCCACCAAACAACGAGATCACAAACACACGGACAATGGTCAAACCCACAAACAAAGGAGAGAGGCATGGATCCGAGTATGCATGCGGGCCGGGTTTCAAATTAAGGGTGGCTATTCGGGATAGAGGTGATGGGCAGGTTGGGTCTGATTGGTCGGGGTAGTGGTGGCGGCTTGTGTCTGGTCGAAAAATGGCTGAGGGTGGAGGCAGGTCTAGTGAGCAGGTAAGGTCGGGTGCAAGATCTGGGGATATATGTGGGAAAAAATGAGCTGTACGTGGAGAGGCCTGAGAGGGGAGTGGTGGAGTAGTTCATGGGCAGAGGAGGAGATAGTGGAGTTGCTAGGTGGAGGAGGGTGGTTTGGGCGGAAGGAGGCAATGGCGGGGTTACTGGGCGGAGAAGGGTGTTTGGTGTGTACATGCTAGTTTGAAAAATTAAATCATGAAAAAGAAAACTTGAAAAAAGAAATCAAAGAAAGAAGGAGAGAGAAAGGAAAGGGAGAGAGAGGCGGCTTCAAAATTGGGCATACCTGGGGTTTAAATAGGTAATGAAACACTAGGATTACGGTTAACAGGTGCTAGTAATTGCAAATACGTAATCAAACCTGTCCACATAACTCAATTTTAAGGATCCAGATTTACTAAGAAGGGACCATAAATAATATTAAAAACAATTATATACAACCTCCCATGTGCATGATCAAATAATGAAATGGACCAAACAAAAAATATTGTCATATCTCAGCCCATTTAATATATGGAACCCCTACATCCGACACTGGATAACCAAACACAGATATAAACATATCTTGGCGATTAGTGGGAAGAGACGAAAATATGACAAGCTTAGATCTGGCTATAACAACCATGTTAAAGATTCACCGCTGCCACCAAACTCACTAATTCAAAGCATATAAAGAACTTCAAATCGTAATAAATGTAACTAAAAGGATCATAATTTGACAAAACGAACTTAGACCTGGAAAAATCTCCAGAATATTTTTATGTAAAAATATTTATATTTTGAAAAATAATATTTTTCACTGAAATATTTACTGGTATTGAATTAAAAATTAAAAGAATCTAGATTTTTGAAATAACAAAATAAGTTCTTTTTATATCATATTACAATTATCTAAAACACATTCAGATAAATAAACCTATATGTTTTCCTTTAATAAAATCATTCACTCAATTTTTTGTTAAAATTAACGTTTATATTATTCCAATCTATGTTATTAATTACATTCATACCAATATCATTAAATTAGATTCTAATATTTATTACCATTTTTATCTTATTGCAATTCGTGTCATTAGTAAAATTCAAATTAAGATCATAAGCTTATATTCTAATATAAGCTAGCATCAATAAAATCATATAATTTAAATTTCTAAACAATTCTATTCTAAACTTTTATTCGATTTAATATTTTTAAATGATTAAAAATATGGGCTGTTGCAATCTCTCTAACTTAAAAGTTTACGTCCTCCAAAAGGAACGAAGCAAAGAATCTAGCATTTTGATATATTTAACAAGATAATCAACTTACAAAACATTAAAACTTACTTCCTTAGGTTTATTATAAATTTAAAAATAATCAAAACTTTTTTTTCTTCTTTTTCAAATATTTTCAAAATATTTTGATAAATGCTTGATTTCTAAACAAGTTTGTACATTTCTCACTTCTGAGACTCAAAAATGAACGCCGATGATGCTGCAACTATCATCAATATTATTTTCAAATGACAAGAGTGAGATCCATTAATATTAACAATCCCTTAAGGGATGTTACATCTATTCAAGTTCTTATAGAATTTAGTTCATACGTTGGCCAGACGCATGCCTGAAAACTTTTCCTAAAAAAACTAGATATTCAAAATTTTCCTTTTTTCCAAACACTTCATACTATATAGAATAACTTTCCAAATCATTTCTTCCATACCATAAACTTTCAAAATTGGATAATTTTATATATAACTCTTTTATAATATCACTCAATTGTATACTTGAAGAAAACTTATATAAACCTCATTTATACCAAAATTAATAATCTTCAAAATTTGAATACTTTACAAAAATGCATTTGTAAATTTCCTTACTTCACGTAAGGTAAATATCATTTAAAAATTCACCCTAGACAACATTATAAATATATGTAAAATATTTGAAAACAATAATTAACATCATTGCTTATATTCAGAAAGAGGGCTATTTAAGTTATTAAATCCATTATTTGAAATTTTGGGTAAAATTCTCTTAATAGAGAGGAAGGACATAACGACTCCGAATTTCATCACAAACAATCAAGAAAGAAACAAACCAAGACTTAACATTATTTAAGATATTTAATGACTAATCAAAACTTAATGTTTGTTCGGGTTAATAACCTTTTGGATTGCTCAAAGATAGAGATAACCTCTTAAGCATACCGTTACGCTCCTCAGCCTTTGTTATTACTTAGTAGATTACCAAGCTATCTTAGAACAAAATTGGATGCTATTCCTTAAACTTTCCTAAGACAACACACCTTAATAATTTCTCAAGCCATACGATGTGCATGAATCATCCGTTCGTAATATCTGGTCCGATCACCTACTCGAATACATACATTTATTATCCAAACTAGTATAGATCACTTTAAGTTCACTAGTGTGGACTTTGATTCGATTCCTTGATTTGATACCACTGTAACTAAGGTAGAAAACATCTGTATTAACTCAAGAATTTGTCTCAAGTACCTTCCGTTGATAATATAGTGAAAATGCCTAGTCTAGACCGGTGTAAATCACCAAGAAACACTATACTCAAATTGTAGATTAACGGTGATTTGGAGAAAAATAATTCAAGTCCAACTTATGGTACTTATCCTATAGGATAACTTCGTTGTTTAGTCTTAACCCTAACTCTTTTTTTTCACATTTATTTATTAAAAATGATTTTGTTTTCCTACTAAAATCATTTATAAAAATATTTGATAAATATAACTTAAGTTTAGACTTGTATAATACTCTACTATGTCTTGAGAGTACATACCAATATCAGTTTAAAAGTTTTTCATCTTTTAAAGCCAAATGAAGACCCAATATAAATATGGGTCTTATAACTGAGTCGCCTTCTTCGATCTCTTTACCCGTTAGGTCTGGTAAGAGCTAGAAAAAGTAGGATGCTAGTATACAAACTCTGGTTTATGGTTTGCTTTTCCTTAGACAACCCTGAGGTAAAGATGTTTAATAGTCGGCCCAATAGCATCTAATAGTTTACACAATTTAGATGTAAAAAATGACATAGTTTTTGTAACAACCTTGGATTTTTGGTCATTTAATTTTGAGTATTTAATTAATTTTAATTATTAAAATATTGGTTTAAAGGCTTTAAAGCTCGAATTAGATTATAGGATTGTTTAAAATCTTTGAATGGTGAATAATTATTTGAATAAGGATCTAAATATTTGGATTTTAAATTGAATATTAATTCTATGGTTAACTGGACTTGTTAATTTCTTTTAATTGATAAATAATATCAGTAAATTCAATTTGTAAGTTATATACAGTAATAAATGACGTAGATAAATAATCAGGAAATTTAGTTTTATTTTTGCGACTCGATTTTTATGGCCGTATTGTTAATTTAATTTATTGATTTTCCATAAATTTTAATTTAGAAATTTTTTAAATTATTCCTTTGACGATTTTCGGCAAACAACAGTGTTTTTGCGATTTTACAGAATCAATAACCAATGTATATAATTATTGCATTGGGATCGTGCTGATGTCCTAAGCACGATCGTATTTTTATTTGGTCGATTCGAGGTCCATACGTGAGCAGAAATCTGGGCGGTGTTATGCTGGAAAATCTAAACTAAACATAACCTAAATCCAAACATTTAGTACAAACGAGCACATTTTCGTTTTTCTTTGTCCGCCTGCCTTTCTATGTTGTCTACTTATAAGCAAACAAGAAAAAAAAAATCGATCTCCTTTTGGAAATTAAAAAACCAGTCAAAGGAAAATCGAAAAAATATAAAAAGATGGATCCTTTCTCTCTAAATGATAAAGCATCATACTATTGAGCTTAGGGAGGCTTTGGTAGTTCATTTTCTGGGCTCAAGCGTGTCAGTACAGCAAGCACGATTTAGGGTTTCGGTTTTTATCAAATTCAAGTGGAGTTAGGCCTTGGAATGGTGGCGGTGTGCTTAGGGTGGCGAGGGGCATCGCCGACCAGAGATTGGTGGTGTGCGGCCCCAGGTTGATGGTCGCATCAGTCACAAAGTCGAAGAGCTAGCTGTAGGTCGTGATTGACAGAAGAGGTTCGAGCACCTCGATTTGGGTATGAACAGGTAGTGGGGAAATTTGGTAGTCGTTTTAGGGAATCTTGTGGAGGAACGGGGGAGAACGAGGTGAAGAAAGGATCAGTAATGGGGGAGCAGTAGTCTTCGAAGGCGGGAGATTTTTTGTGAAGAAAGGGTTTAAGGGTAATTTGAATTTTGAATTATAATTATTGTTTAATCAATTCTATTAATTTCAAAATCTTATATATTTAATAACTTGCTCATACATGGCCCAATCGAGATGGAACTTTTTGCATTGCGCTCGTAATAATGAAAGATTCGCGATGGAAGTAGTTTGGTTGAGTTTGGAGTAGGTTGAAAATTTGGACTAAAATCGGACGTCGTTCGATTTTAGTTCAAAACGGAACATTTCGGTGAGTTAAAACTCACTCTTTTTGGTTAATTAGTATGTTTATCGTAAATAAAATTTATT
Source organism: Allium fistulosum (assembly GCA_030737815.1). NCBI lineage: Eukaryota > Viridiplantae > Streptophyta > Magnoliopsida > Asparagales > Amaryllidaceae > Allium > Allium fistulosum. The sequence continues at coordinate 510,802,263 of CM060907.1, read as the reverse complement.
TATGCTTGTTTGGATTGTTGAATTCGTTGGTTGCTTGGATTTGGTCTAGGATCACGATATATCATCTTGAAATGCTATTAGATTAGTTGAATTTGATCTAGGATCACGATATAGCATCTTGAAATGCTATTAGATTGTTTGAGTTTTAAATTTGCATTCAAACTTGTTTAAAGTAATGGATCGTATATGAGGTGATAAATTGATATTGATTAATATAATTACGTTGTTTAAAATTATAACGTACTTAATTTAAGTATACTTCTTGGTGTTATCTATTTGGCCAAATAGGCATCGTTTAATAAATGCAAGGGTTACCTTTAAATGACATTGGTTAGTAGAATAAATCATGTTCTGCTGTCTTATAGCTTTGGACATTTGATTATATATCGTTAATTGATATGCCACTTTAAATAGGTGATATGGTAACCAATGATGGTTAAATGTTAAATTATTTATATAATCGCCGATTATGTGAATATCAGTTATTAACATGGATAGTTAACCTTGAATGAGATGGTAGCTTGTATAAGTACTAGGGTGATCGTTAAGCCTCCTAAAAATTTAAAAAGTTAAATTTTTATTTGAAAGATAATTTAAGAATTTTTATTTAGTAATAAGATTTTAAAAAGTAATGATTATTTATTAATAATGTTTTAAGGATAATATTGTTTTAATAATGATTTAAGTTGATTATTTTATTAATATGATTATTAAAGGTTATTTCTTAAAGGTTGTTTAAGAATGTTTAATTATTATTTTAAAGTTATTTAGTTATGGTTTAAAAATATTTTAATTATTTATTTAAAGTGGTTATCTATACTTTACATTCCAATTAAAGTTATTTATTTATAGTGATTTAAGTTATTTAATTTATAAGCTTATTAATTATCATATAAATGTTAATTTAAAGTTAATTAATTATTGTTATAATAATGTTTTAAAGTTAATAAATTATTATTCTAATTTTGTTTTAAAGTTTACTTATTATTATAATAATAGTGTTTGAAATTAATTTAATACATTATTAATGAGATTTTAAGTTATTATTTTAAATAAGATTTAATTTAAATGAAAAGAAGGATGTTTAAATAATAACTTATTATTTAAAGTTATTTAAAGTTATTTTTGTTATCAATGGAACTTGAGGGACTTAAAGAGTCCATTAAATAAGTTGTTAAATATGGGAGATGTTTATAAATGGTTCTGGATATTTATAAAGGAATTTATAAATGAGTTTAAAGATTTTAAAAGAGAAAAGTTTTATAACTTGAGTTTGGATATATATATAAAAAGAATGTTTATATTACCTAATGACACTTTCAAAAATCTATTTATAGGAGTTTTTCAAGTTTCTAAGTTTTGAAAGTGAAATGGTTTGTGAATATACATACACCATTGAGATAAGTATATGGTTATATTTTCGATATATAGCTATCCTGTTAAGATAAGTATATGGAAGTGACTTCCAAATATTTGAAATGTGATTTGAAATTTATGGAAGATTAATTTAATAGGCTTAGTGATTTCTATGGGAAATGTAATCTTTTTTCTGAATGGTTGTTTATTTGATAGTTAAATAACCGGCTATCAAATCTGGACCAAAATGTAACTCTGGAAATATCTAGGAGAAACACGAGAATTATATGATGCAGTTACCGTCGGTGGTGCTATACTGTATGTATAAACTCGTTTTGTTCTTCTAGGAGGAATGATAAAGAAATCCGTCCACTTAAAGGTTTGGAGTTGAATTCTGCTTATATCTTTGTTTGTTTATTTCCTAAAGAACCGAGGTTGAGTTTACCGAAAACTGTCGAATGTTGTTTCGAAGAGACCGGGATCAGATGTGTTATCTGAAAACCACTTCGATCCAACTTAAGCGTTGCGAAGTGAAGACATCTTGAAGATGATGGGAATTCAGAGACGAAGCTCTCAAGTGTTTCGTTCAGTCCCAGAACGAACTTGTATGGATGAATGTTGGCATTGCATTATTTCCTGGAGGGCAGTGTTAGCATTCTAAGTGGGAAGTGCTATATAAAGGTAATCGTAGCCTCAAGCCTCATCAACAGGGAAAATAACTCAAGCAGGGACATGCGACAGGGCTACGTGGGTCACTCCCATTAGGGTATGATCATCCCAAGATCTAGTGTCGATATCACTATGTATGCTTTAGGGCCCGTGATGGTTGTTTATCAACCATGGGGTGATCATATTCGGTGGTATCCAGTAAGGGGTAGTGCCAGTCCTGAATAGCTAAGGTGGACTTGTGATTGCGACCTCCCGTACATTTTTTCTAGAGGTGTACGGTTTCGGCGGGTAGACCCTTACCCTTTCATAGTTGGAATCCATTCTCCAATAATCGCCTTCGGACTTGATTGTATATCTATTATGCTGGAATTTAATAATGTAATAATTTCGGCTATAATTAGTAAGTATTTGTATATTAGACATTATTATAATATTAGAGGATTTCTATAGAACTTTTTTGGTTATCGTAAGGTAAAAGCCCGTCCGTGTTTATGTGCGGCGTGGTCTTACGAGATACTTTTGATTTCCAAATGGTTTTCTAGAACTTTAAAATCCAGTTGGTATGTTTTTCTCACGCTGGTTTTCCAAACTGACTCGGGGGTTATTTTATTATAATGCTCGGGTCAGACCGAGCATATTTATAGATTGCTTTGGATGCATTGGAGCTCAGGAGACAAGTTGGAGGTCTTCAAGTCATATTTTCGTATACGTTTATTTTCCGCTACTTTGTTATTTAAATTATTAGCAATTGTAAGGAAAGGTTGTTATAACTGTTCAAGCTGATAATTGTGATTGTTGTTGTACTCTAATGGATGTATTTATATAACATTTCTGATTTGTAAAAATTATTGATATTATATTATATGTTGTTCCGCTGCGATGTGAGGTTCTATGTTGTTTTTAGTTCTTTTTTCTTCTTTTTCTCTTCTTCTTTCTTATTTCTTTCCCATAACTATCTGTCTTTCTGTTCAATTTGGATTGGACATGTGTGGTTATTGTCAGCTTGAATGGTATAGAAAAGCGGGTCGTTACACTTGGTATCAGAGCTTAGGTTGAGCAAATACCTAGGCTTTGGTGGGAATTTACTCATTTGATATAGGGTAAGCGAGACCCTAGGTTGTGTTTGAGTGTATATATAAGTGCATATTTGTTAGTGATATAAAAACATTTTATATTGTATTAATTTATCTGTTGAGTGGCTTATGAATTCTGGTCGATACGTAGGACGCCACGATATCGACAAGGATTCGCTTAAACCAGACAAACCCATATAATATTGTTTTAAGAATTGGTAAATGAAATAATTTTACCAAAAATTATATTTCACATATATAAGAATAATTTTTCAGAAATATAATAAGTTGTATATGGAGTGCTTAATTGTTGGGGAATGATAATATTTGATTATTATCATTTGTTGTTTGTTGCTTTAATAAAAGTTGTTATTATCATAATTTAAACAAAGATAAACAAATGTAAACTAAATTACATAAGAGAATAAATTTATATGTATGAATTTTAGAGAATTGATTATACTTAAAACAATCAACAATTGTGAAATGAATTTCATCAGAAGTGATGTTTTATAAATATGATCTATAAGGTGATTTATTAACGAAAAGTGAAGGAAATTACATAAGTATATTTATAATATGATTTGCAGACAAAAATAGATTTAAGCTAAGAATTTGGAAATTTAAATCCCGTTGAGTTTGGAAAAAAAATTTCAAGGTGTTGAAGGTATAATAATGGTATTATTTTGAAAATACTTTGGGTTAGAAATATTTTAAATTAAATTTAAAAGAAATAGAAAGTACTGAACTCACCTCGGTCACTGGAAAATAATTCCAGTGATGACTGCAGCATCATCGGTGTTCATTTTCGAGTTTCTAAGCGAGGAATTGCTACCATTGGTTTTTTTATAAAACAAATTTATTTTAGATTCCAGAGGTGTAATTTGATATATAAAGGAGTTATGTTTAGATATGATTTCAAAATAATTTGAAAATAAAACCGAGTGTTAAAAGCTTGAATATGTTTATCAAAATGTTTTGAGAAACATAAAACAATATGTTTTTGAACTTATGATTTGAAAATAATATAGATTTGAAGAATATAAAGTTAAAAAAATTCTAAATTTGTTGAATATAAATGTTAAGAAAAGTAAATTTGAAAATTGAATTATGAAATGAAATTTAACTTAAGTTAAATCAAATAAATTAAATTAATGAAATGGAATTTAACTAAAGCAAAGTCAAATGACATTGAAATTGTATTTATTTTGCAAAGAATTAATGAAATGAACTAATAAAATTGGTTGTAGTAATGAAATAAATTAGTGAAGTGAACATATGTGGTGAAGTAAAAATAAAAATTCTTGGTTGTATAAAAAGTTTATAATAAACTTAATTAAATAATTTGATGGATTGGTTCATAAATAATATTAGTATTGAAAAATACTAATTGATAATGGAAAGGGATTTAACTTAGGAAAGTTAAAATGAAATGATTTTATAAAATGATCCATAAATAAATTATATATGGAATGAAATATTGTTGAACATAATGTGAATAATTAGATGTGAATAAATGAATGTAAATGGATCAAGCGTAAATGAGTGAATATAAATCAATTGAATGGGAATAAACTTGAGTCAAATAAATTTCATGAAATTTTAAGTAAATAAGTTGTATAACTTATAGATTTGAGGAAAACTAGCTAAAAAAATTTCTAAATTGTTGGATATGTTAAGGAATGAAAATCATAATTAGAGATTGGTAAATAAATTTGACTTATGTAAAGTTAAATAAATGGAGTTAATGAAATTGAATTGAATTTGAAATGCGATTTAACTTAAGCTGAGTTGAATAAAATCGGTTTTAAAATGGAAGCTGATCCAAGAAATATTAAATGAAGTTGAATTGGATTGAAATGAATTATAATTATTAGTAAAGTGAATAAATTCCACTTAAGTTATAAAATGAAATGCAATTTGAGTGGTAAAAAGAATTGATTGTGAACATAAGTAATTGTTTTATGGAAATGGTCTATAAACGAGTTAGTGTGCAAATAAATTGTTGTTAACCTTGAATTGAAAATTAAGGGGAACGTAAGAAAAGCAAATGAGAATAAAATGAATGTTAAATAATTTGATGCAAATCAATTTGAAGTTGACGAATTGAAGGGTAGTAATTGAATGTAAGTCAATTGATTTAATTGGGATGTAAACTAATGGAATGTAAATCAATTGAACGTAAGTAAAATTGAGTGTAAATGAGTTGGATGTAAATGAAAGTATGAATTAAAAGTTGTTATTGAAAATGCAAGTCGAAATACTTAAGAATTAATTGAATGGATATTGTTTGTTGGATGATTTCTTTTGTTACATGTGTTTCATTTGCATATAGGTATTGTAATAGTTATGTTATATATTGATATTACTTTATATATACATGTTCTCATTGGTTGTTGGGTGTTTAGTAGGTGCGGATGACGTATGCTTCGCATTTGGAGCTTGCTTTCATGCTATATTGATTGTATATGCTTGCTAATGCTAAAATAAGGTACGTATCTCGGATTACATACCATAATTTTATATTTTTCCCTACGGGATGCCTCATCCTCGAAGATAAGATGTATATTTGTGATTAAATATACATTGTAAATTTTTACAATCGAGCCGCACAAAGGAGACGCTGGCGAAATTTTTCGCAAATTTAAGGAGTTAGAAAAAAAATTGTTTTTTTTTAGTTTTAGAAAATTTGATAACAAATTTTCCACCCATTGATTTCAGAAAAGTTAAAAGGTTTAAAAAAATTAGTAATCCATTTCAACTAATTGATTTTGAAAAAATTGATGAGTTTGAAGGCATTTTCCTTACCTTGGCAATTTCGAGGACGAAATTCTTTTAAGGAGAGAGAGTGTAACAGCCCTGGATTTTTGGTCATTTAATTTGAGTATTTAATTAATTTTAATTATTAAAATATTGGTTTAAAAGCTTTAAAGCTCGAATTAGATTATAGGATTGTTTAAATCTTTAAATTTTGATTATTTGAATAATGAATTAATTATTTGGATTTTAAATTGAATATTAATTCTATGGGTTAAATGGACTTGTTAATTTATTTTAAATGATAAATAATATTAGTAAGTTCAATTTGTAAGTTATTGATAGTAATAAATTATTCAGATAAAAATCAGGAAATTTACTTTTATTTTTACGACTCGATTTTTATTGTCGTATTGTTATTCAATGTATTTGATTTTTCGATAAATTTTAATTTTGAAAATTTTGAAATTATTCGTTTGACGATTTTTGGCAAAAGGCGATGTTTTTGCGATTTTATAAAATCGAATAACTAGTGTATATAATTATTTTTTTAAGATCGCGCTGCTATCCTGAGCACGATCATATTTTCATTTGGTCAATTCGGGGTCTGTACGTGAGCAGAAATCTTGGCGGCGTTATGCTGGAAAATCTAAAATAAACATAACCTACCTCTAGACATTTAGTACAAACGAGAACATTTTCGTTTTTCATTGTCTGCCTACCTTTCTTTGTCGTCCTACAAGAAAACAAGAAAAAAAATAAAAAAATCCATCTCCTCTTGGAAATCAAAAAACCAGTCAAAGGGAAATCGAAAAAAACATAAAAAGATGGATCCTTTCTCTCTTAATGATAGAGCTTCATACTATTGAGCTTAGGGAGTCTGCGGTAGTTCATTTTCTGGGCTCGAACGTGTTAGTACAACAAGCAAGATTTAGGGTTTTGGTTTTTATAAAATTCAAGTGGAGTTAGGCTTTGGGATGGTGGCGGTGTGCTAAGGGCGGTAAGGGGTATCGCCGGCCAGAGATTGGTGGTGTGCGGCCCCAGGTTGATGGTCGCATCAGTCATGAAGTCGAAGAGCTAGCAGTAGGTCGCGATTTCCAAAAGAGGTTTGAGCGCCTCGATTTGGGTATGAACAGGTAGAGCTTGAGTAGAGGGGAAGTTTGGTAGTGATTTTAGGGAATCTCATGGAGGAATGAGGGAGAACGAGGTGGAGAAAGTATCGGTAATAAGGGAGCAGTACTCTTCGAAGGCGGGAGATGTTTCTGGGAAGAAGGGGTTTAAGGGTAACTTTAATTTTGAATTATAATTATTGTTTAATCAATTCTATTAAATTCAAAATATTATATGTTTAATAACTTGCTCCTACGAGGCTCAATCGAGACGGAACATTTTGCGTTGCGCTCGTAATGATGAAAGCTTCGCGATGGAACTAGTTTTGTTGAGTTTGGAGCATGTTGAAAATTTAGGATAAAATCGGACGTCGTTCGATTTTAGTTCAAAGCAGAACATTTTGGTGAGTTAAACTCACTCTTTTTGGTTAATTAATATGTTTATCATAAATAAAATTTATTTATGCTTGTTTGGATTGTTGAATTTTTTAGTTGATTGAATGTGGTCTAGGATAACGATAGAATTTGTTGATTGATTGAATTTGGTCTAGAATCACGATATAGCATCTTGAAATGCTATTAGATTGGTTGAATTTGATCTAGGATCGCGATATAGCATCTTGGAATGCTATTAGATTATTTGAGTTTTAAATTTGCATTCCAACTTGTTTTAAGTAATGGATCATATATAAGTTGATAAATTGATATTGATTTTGATTAATATAATTACGTTGTTTAAAATTATAACATAGTTAATGTAAGTATACTTCTTGGTGTTATCTATTTGGCCAAATAGTCATCGTTTAATAAATGCAAGGGTTACCTTTAAATGACATTGTTTAGCAGAATAAATCCTCGTTCTGCTATCCTATAGCTTTGGACATTTGATTATATATTGTTAATTGATATGCCACTTTGAATAAGTGATATGATAACCAATGACTATTAAATGGTAAATTTTTTATATAATCGTTGATTATGTGAATATCAGTTATTAACTTGGAAAGTTAACCTTGAATGAGATGGTAGCTTATTTAAGTACTAGGGTGATCGTTAAGCCTCCTAAAATTTGAAAAGGTTAAATTTTTATTTGAAAGATAATTTAAGAATTTTTATTTAGTAATAAGATTTTAAAAAGTAATGATTATTTATTATTAATGTTTTAAGGATAATTAATAATTGTTTTAATAATGGTTTAAGTTAATTATTTTATTAATATGATTATTAAAGGTTATTTCTTAAAGGTTGTTTAAGAATGTTTTATTATTGATTTAAAGTTATTTAGTTATGGTTTAAAAATATTTTAATTATTTATTTAAAGTGATTGTCTATACTTTAAATTTCAATTAAAGTTATTTATTTATAGTGATTTAAGTTATTTAATTTATAAGATTATTAGTTATCATATCAATATGTTTATATTTAATTAATTATTGTTATAATAATGTTTTGAAGTTAATAAATTATTATCCTAATATTGTTTTGAAGTTAACTTATTGTTATAATAATAGTGTTTGAAATGAATTTAATACATTATTAATGAGATTTTATGTTATTATTTTAAATGGATTTAATTTGAATGAAAAGAAGGATGTTTAAATAATAACTTATTATTTTAAGTTATTTAAAGTTATTTTTATTATCAATGGAACTTAAGGGACTTAAAGAGTCCATTAAATAAGTTGTTAAATATGGGAGATGTTTATAAATGGTTCTGGATATTTATAAAGGAATTTATAAATAAGTTTGAAGGTTTGAAAAGGGAAAAGTTTTATAACTGGAGTTTGGATATATATATATATATATATATATATATATATATATATATGTATGTATATGTATATATATATATATGTGTATAAAGAATGTTTATATTACCTAATGACACTTTCAAAAATCTGTTTATAGGAGTTTTTCAAGTTTCTAAGTTTGGTAAGTGAAATAGTACGTGAATATAGTTATACCATTGTGATAAGTATATGGTTATATTTTCGATATACCTATCCTGTTGAGTTAAGTATTTGGAAGTGACATCCGAAATATTTGAAATGTGATTCTAAATTTATGGAAGATTAATTTAAGAGGCTTAGTGATTTCTATGAGAAATGTAATCTTTGTTTTTAATGGTTGTTTATTTGATAATTAAATAACCGACTATCAAATCTGGACCAAAACGTAACTCTAGAAAAATGCAGGAGAAACATGGGAATTGTATGATACAATTACCATCGCTGGTGTTATACTGTATGTATAAATTCGTGTTCTTCTATGACGAATTATAGGGAAATCCGTCCACTTAAACGGTTAGGAGGTGAACTCCACTTTTATCTTTGTCTGTTTATTTCCTAAAGAACCAGAGTTGAGTTTATCGGTAACTGTTGAATGTTGTTTCGAAGAGACCAGGATCGGATATTTTGTCCGGAAACCACTTCGATCCAACTTACGCATTGCGAAGTGAAGACATCTTGAAGATGATGGGAATTCAGAGACGGAGCTCTCAAGTGTTTCATTCAGTCCCAGAACGAACTTGTATGGATGAATGCTATCATTGCATTGTTGCCTGGAGCGAAATGTTAGCATTCCAAGTGGGATGTGCTACATAAAGGTAATTGTAGCCTCAAGTCTCATTAACCGGGAAACTGACTAAAGCAGGGACATGCGCTAGGGCTATGTGGGCCGCTCCCATTAGCGTATGATGATCCCAAGATATAGTGTCGATATCTCTATGTATGCTTCGGGGCCCTGATGGTTGTTTATCAACCATAGGGTGATCATATTTGGCGCTATCCAGTAAGGGGTGGTGTTGGTCCTAAGTAGCTAAGATGTAGTTGTGATTGCGACCCCCTTTACATTTTATCTAGAGGTGTACAGATTCGGGGGGTAGAACCTTACCCTTTCATAGTTGGAAACCATTCTCCAATAAGCGCCTTCGGTCTTGATTGTATACCTATTATGCTGGAATTTAATAATGAAACAATTTCGTCTATGATTAGTAAGTATTTGTATATTAGACATTATTATAATATCAAAGGATTTTAAAGAGCTTGTTTTGGTTATCATAAGATAAAAGCCCGTCCGTGTTTATGTGCAGCGTGGTCTTATGAGATACTTTTGATTTCTAAATGGTTTTCTAAAACTTTAAAATCCAGTTGGTGTGATTTTATCACGTTGGTTTTCCAGACTGACTTGGGGGTTATTTTATTATAATGCTCTAGTCAGACCGAGCATATTTACATATTGTTTTGGATGCATTTGACCTCAGGAGACGAGTTGGAGGTCTTCAAGTCGTATTTTTGTATACGTTTATTTTCTGTTGCTATGTTATTGAAATTATCAAGCAATTGTGATGACAGGTTTCTAAAACTGTCCAGGATGGTAATTGTGATTGTTGTTGTACTCTGATTGATGTATGTATATAACAGTTCTCTTTTGTAAAAATCATTGATATTATATTATATGTTGTTCCACTGCGATTGTGAGGTTCTGTGTTGTTTTTAGTTCCTTTTTTCCTTCTTCTCTTCTTCTTTCTTCTTTCTTTCCCATAACTATCCGTCTTTCTGTTCGATTTGGGTTGGACATGTGTGGTTATTGTCAGCTTGAATGGTACGGAAAAGCGGGTCGTTACAGTTTTAATAAGACAATGTTTATTTAAATCTTCTCAATCAATTTAATATATTTTAAATCTTGTCTAAGTCATTTGGTATAAAATTGAGAATTTACGTAACTTATATCAAAATTTTTTATAACTAAAACACATTATAGCTAAATATTTTTTCTTCAAGAACTTTTCGAATTAGATACCCGGGTTTATATTTTAAATATTACTGTATATTGAAAAAAATAGTTTTAACAATTATCTACTATTACTTGCTTTAGGTTCGCTTAGAGTCGAACTCGTTTCAATCATACAACGAAATGACAATAATCTACTAAGTGCACTACAATATTTGCCTAGGCAATCATCTGATCATCACTTATAGGATTATTAAGATTATCAAAAATCGAGACGATTTCCCCGAACCATCCAAAGCAAAATTTCCTTTAAAAATATCTGTACTTATAAATATGTATATATAATACTACTGCATTTTTTTTTCAAAATCCTCTTTATATATAAACTTTATTATATAAATCTTACCTATATAAAATCACCTTTTATATAAAACATTTCCTATTATAAATACAATTTTTTGATATTTTTATATTTCGAAACTTTTATTCAAGGTAGAATAAACTTACAATACAATAAGAATTATACAAAGTATGTCAAAAAATATAGGTTTTATAGAGTTTTCATAACTTATATTTGAATCTTACTTTGGTTACACTTTAATTTCATTCTTTTAAATTTACACTTTTAAATTTTTTCTTAAGCTTACACTTTTAAAGTTTACACTTTCAGTTTTAAAGTTTATACTTTCAGTTTTATTTTTAAGTTCACACTTTCTATTTGCAAATACTAACTAACTCCATGAAACTAACTATTTGTTTAACTATTTTCCAAAAGAAATATTTTCTTCTTTATATTTCAAAACATTTACAAATCTTATGTATAAAATCATTTTAAAATTGTATAACTTTTAAAACTGTTATATAAGAAATAACAAGTACGCTCTCATATATAAAATACACTTAACTCAAATATGGGCATTCCATTACCTTATCTCTTAATGATTTTGCCCAACAGGCTTAGGCGTTAGCTCAACCAAAGCTTTGATACAACTATGACAATCCGCTATTTTTGACAATTCAAGTCGACAATAAACCACACATGTATTACTCAAACAGTCCAAATGACAGATAATCAATGGATTTTATCTAATAATATAAGAAGAGAAGAGACCAATAAGCAGAATCTCATAATGAAATGGAAAAATATAATAATTACATAAGTAGTAAATGAAGCTGTTTTACAATATACATTTGATTTCCTTTTACAATATAATTAGAGTTATACATTTAACAGATATAACAAAATAATGCAGCGGAATAATACTAGTAAATACCGTCTACCAAACTCTGTCTTTATCTTCAAGAAACAAATGTCTTCCAAACACTAAAACAACTCATGTTGACCCAAACATAAAGAAAAACAATTCACTCGATTTAGGACTATACATTCTTATGTAAGTAAATTGAAATCAAGAAATAAGGGTACAATAAGTTAAGAGATGTTACAGGATTTTTCATCTCCTAAGGATCCGTTAAACTATCTACATATAGTAAGATATAATATATATGTAATGTCTATCAGTACTGTAAATATAAAATAGCATTAAGGCTTTACATAGATCTCCCTTAACACAATTTAAGCACGTAGCCAATGCCGATCTTGTAACACAACTAGTAACATTAGTACATAGGGAGTCCCGTATAGATACAATACTAAAACAAAGTGGTAGTGGTCTCGCATAAGGAAAAAGCATATGACAAGGCACGTGAGGCGATCCCCAATGTTGGATACTACTGTGTTGCCTGCCCTGGCTGGTCGTAAACCCTAACGGCCAACCACGTCCATCAATCCAAAATTAAGATGCACCAATCAAGTTAAAAATCAAGATAGTAATACGAGGGAAAGATGTCCATTAGAGGTAGCTAACCTCATTGGCCAAGTATTGCTCTTGTTTAAGTCATTTTAAATTGACACACGTGTCGGGATCATCCATTATCGTTCTCTTACTTCATTCCAGCAAACATTCGCCAATTTCAATGTCTACATTCTAGAATCATCCTTCGCATACACAATTATGAAAGTGGTTTCAGTAAATGACAAAGAGTATGTCATTATCTAGCCTCGGTCTTTAACAACCAATCGTTCATTTTATAAAATGGTGATGTTTTATCCAATTTAAATTTTATAGCAAAATCAGTTAGGAATTTCATAAAGTGTTAAATGTGAAAAGTTCTTCATTTTACTTTAGAAATCAACCAAAAAAGTTTTAGAAATTTACAAATCAATATTTTTATTATTCAAAATACATCAATTTTGTAAAATAAATAAAATTTTCAAAGGCCTAAAAATTTGCAAAAAAAATCCAATTTAAATCTCAAGGTTCTTAAAACATTCTTATAGAATTTCCAGTAAAATCTCATGTTTTTCTATTACTTCCAAATCAATTTAATGATTTTCCCTAAATCCCAAATGACTAATTCACAAATTAAATCATTAAAATTATCTGATCGCTAAAATAAATATGTGTCCCTTTATCAAAATACTCTACAAATAATATGCAGGTGTTGTAGAAAAGTTTCATGTCATTTTAATGTATTTACAAAATTTCCAAACTACAACAATCCTATTTTCAAAGAATAAAATATATAAATTATTAAATGACTTAATTTGGTATTGGTTTCTTTACAAAATTGTTAACGTAGAAATCAACGCTAACACCCCGGTGTGAGTATTTGTAATGTGAAAGCACCATCCATTGGTACGGGAACTAGAAATCAGCAGAAAATAGCAGAAAAGTAAAGGGACAGTAGTTTTATAGTGGTTCGGCTCGAAATTAAGCCTAAGTCCACTTTATCTTCTTTATTAATGATTCGGTTATAACTCTTTACAATACACTTTGATTACAACACACTTTAGACGAATAGCTAGAACTTTGATGTAGAAGAATCTTTCGAATTCATGTTGAATGTGTTTGATCTCCTCTTGAAGTTCGTTGAAGCGTCTTTGGTGTTTGGAGTGCTTGAAGTGTTGGATGAGTCGAGAAAACAACAGAGTATCGGCGTCCAAAAATGAGCCCAAAAGTCCTTTTGAAGTTGGAGTAGGTGGGGTATTTATAGGGAGAATTTGGAGTTAGGTCGTAGGTCGTGAGCGACCTATGGATAGGTCGTAGGTCGTGGGCGACCTAGTGGGCACAGTTTACGGCTTAACAGGAGTGCACTTGATCACTTGAACACAGTGGCAAGTCATAGGTCGTGAGCGACCTATGGGAGAAGCGGCATAAGAAGTTGTCTTGGTTTATTTAGGTCGTGAGCGACCTAAGGGAAAATCTTTTAGGTCGCTAGGTCGCAAGACTTCTGAACTCTTTTTAGGTTGCTGGGTTCATTAGGTCGCGAGGTCGTTCCATCCTTTAGGTCGTTAAGTCGCTGGCACTTTTAAGTCGTTAGGTCGCTTATACCTTTAGGTCGTTAGGTCGCGAAAAAGAGGAGTTAACACTTGCCCCTCGAAGTGCATGCCTATGTCATAGGTCGTGTGCTTCGACATAATTCCGCTAGGTCGTGAGCGACCTAAGAGATCTGTTACCTCGCATGCCCATTCGCCTTCCTCTTTTTGCTCCATATAAATTGTTAGCTCGTTTCTTCCTCTTCACTTAACTGCTTTGACAACTTTCTCTACCATTAACGAACCTTCGAGCTTTCAAGGGCGGATTCAATCTATCCAGTCATCAATTCATCTTTATCATCATATTGCGTAAGTGAATTCGATCTTTATCCAACCATGATCACCGCCAAATTGTGAATCCCCATTTTCTGACCCTATTCAAATTCCGTGTGTCGCGCTACACTTTGAGCGATGTTGTGATCGACTTCCGATCGTCATTAGTTAATTTGTCGTTGTGATGCACGAGAACACAGCAGGGTGTTGGACGAATTATAGATCTGAGATGATTCGACTTGGTTTTGGGTGATTTAGTGGTATGGAGAGACAACAGATTTCACTGAGAGAGTGATGGATTTAGTTGCTGGAGTGATGGATTCCATTGTGTAGGTGATAACTGGTTATCGGGTTTGCGAGTTAGGCGATTTGATGAGTGGAGGGGAGTGAACGGGAATCACACGACCTAACTCGCTTGCGACCTAACTTGCTTGCGACTTAACTTGCTGGAATAACATAAAGCTTAAAGATGAACGACTTAACAAATTAACGACCTAACTTCTTGCGGCATAACTTGCTGGAATAACATAAAGCTTAAAGCTAAACGACTTAACAAATTAACGACCTAACTTCTTGCGGCATAGATTTTAGGTCGCGGCCGAGCTAGTACTTAGACAAATTTGCATTATCTTGACCTAAAGCCTTATTCCTTAATATGCATCATAACTTTGAATAGAACAACTTAATGGAACTTCGACCTATGCTAAGTCGCTTGAACTTGTTTTACTTGCAAAAATATGACAGCATTTAACTTGAATCTTCAACCTGAACTGTCGAGATAACTTGCCTGAACTCGTTGCATTTCTTTACAGATTAACTTTAACGCTAAAAACCTGTTAAACACAACATTTGCAGAAAAATATGACGAATATACTCATCATCGACCGCCCACATCGAGTGATGGATTAGATTAAAGAACTCATTATTTTACTTAAGTAAAATAGTATGAAACTGGCTAAAGATGAAGTGATGTGAATCAACTGATTAAATGAAGTATCAACGCAAAATTCATTTAGTTATAACTGCTTATTACTAAATATCATCTGCATTGATACCACACTTAACTTTGGTTTGATAACAAGCCTCGAAACTTCCTGAATTGATGTGCATCAATTAGTACTATTTCAAGTTTTATTTTATTTACTTGTTATTTCAGTAGCTTTGCACAACACTTCACACGCCTTTAGGAAACGTGCACCTTCATATTTGAATATCCAGTTCCTTGTGTAGAATGACTTTTCAACAAGAAGAAATAGGGCAAGTTAGAGAGGTTTTTCCAATTGCTAACCCGTTGAATGATCCTCCGGAAAGAGCTTCGACTACTTTGAACCACAGAGTTTTCAGTCAGTTGTGCATTCAGTTTGGCATTGCTGAAGCAGACGCTTAGCTTCCCGGGATAAATGATACTACTGATAGGCCACCTCACGGCTTTATTGTAGTTAACCGACGGATGTGCTTGAATGGAGCTATTCCTCCTTTCAATGACTTTCTTCGAACGCCCCTTCTCCGATTAACCATCTCTCCTTTTCAACTACACCCCAATGGCTACGCCATCTTGATGGGGTTGTATGTGCTATTCAGGAGGACACTTGACCGTCTTCCGAGCTTCGATGAAGTCTGCTATTTGTGCACTTTCGCAAAGAACAAAGATCATCCTTCAATTATTCTCGTAAGAGGCGCGAGAAATCGGAAACTGATTCTAGATTTGCCCGAGAGTGCACACGAGTTTTTCAGCCAATTCTTCTATGTTCGTTGCCCCCCGGGGTTCTATGCCATATGGAGAATTGGAAGTAAGATTGCCAATTTCCGCTCACTTCATTTTTCTGAATTTCTTGGAACTCGAATTGCCAAGTACTTAACTTCAATCTTTACTTTTTGTAGCACTGCCTCCTCCGCTTAGAGATCCCAGCCACAAGTCAACCTTTGAAACATTAAGTGCCATGGTGGCTGAGGAGAGAAGCATCAAGTTTTTGCTGAAAGATGAGTTTCTACACCAATTTGGGCTTTTACACCCTTCTCGGACTACTCAGCTTCATGATGCCCCTGGTTCTCAAACAGAGACATCAGATGCCCCAGTTTCTGCAGAAGAAATTGCATCGAAAAAACTTGTTGTAGAGGCTGCATTGGTGAAGTGTTCTACTCATGCTGATGTCGCAGGGTCATCTGGCAAGCTTACACTTTCCCCGGTGATTGAAGAAGGAGTTGAAAAAGAAAGCTCCGCTGAGCATGACGGTGGAGATACTTTTGATGAGCTAAGCGACTTAATGATAACTTCACAAGAGCTTTTTAAGGATGACCCTGTTACTACTAAAGTTATTTCTTCAGCAATTGAGGCGACATCCGCCTTGTAGCAAACTCCATCAACCCAAGAGTTAACGCCAGCTGCAAAAGTCGATATTACCCCCAAGCCGAAGAGTGGTTTGTAGCTTGACGCGCATAGTTTACACGCCACACACACTTAGAATTTTTTGGCACTTATACGCCCTTAGCTTTTTTACTTCGAAGATTTTGAAGTTTCGTATCTTTTTTATTTTTAGATTTTCCGATGTGGCGCAGTAGCTCGTACTATGACGATTTCCAGCACCATGGAAGGCGTGACACTTATGATCATAGACGCTATCACCCTGCCCGTAGGGAAACTGACGAAGAAAGAGCTGCTAGGAAGGCTCAAGAAAGAAGAGCACATGAGGAGCTATAAGAGAGAAGGGATGAACGATACGACTCTTCTCACAGAGGTGATGATTCCCATAAAAGAAAATCCCATGATGATAAAGGGAAGAGTCACATCGTTGAAGATCCAAACAAGCGGGCCAAGCTTAGCGACGCGTCTGCAATTTCTGAAAAGACTGCTGCTTCTATCCCTCTTGACATCCCCTCCGGTTCTCCTGCTCTTAAGAAAACTAATATTCAGACAATCATTAGCAGGCCTCAGTACCGAGTTGAACAAGGTCTGGCTACTCTTCAAAGTCGGTTCCCGCAGTGGTGCTTGAAGGGAGTGCGCTTTGATCTTGATTTGGTCCCTATCGATAAGCAAGCCATGTTGAGGAATCTCGATGCTGTCAAGCTTTACATTGAGAGAATGTCCGGATGGCAAAAACTTATTGACGAGCTTCAGAGAGTCAATCGTGCAAATCTTGAAGCCATGCTAACTATGGAAAACGATAAATCCGAGTAGTAGAAAGTTCTTGACCAGCACGGTGCAGAAATGAAGAGCATCGCCGATGATTATGAGAGAATTGAGGCTGAAGTCGAAAAACTCAAAAA
Organism: Allium fistulosum; assembly: GCA_030737815.1. Taxonomy (NCBI): domain Eukaryota; kingdom Viridiplantae; phylum Streptophyta; class Magnoliopsida; order Asparagales; family Amaryllidaceae; genus Allium; species Allium fistulosum. Next base: position 510,784,651 of record CM060907.1, on the reverse strand, counting down.
TGAGCTTGCTGCCTCATCCACTTCCTATACTCAAAAGGAAGAAGTACTTCAGAAACAAGTTCGCGATGCTCATGCCACTCAACGGTATGTCGAGGCTCAACTTGAAGCTGAACAAAAGATGACAGAAATCTATCGCACCGACATTGCCCAGCTACGGGAGAAGGCAAGTTCCCAGGACTTGGAAATTATAAGGTTGCAGGCTCAATTATTATAGACTGAAAAAGAGCGCGATGAGGACATCGCTGGAAAAGAAGCAGCTGAGCAATCGAACGAGGCGACGAAGGCCAACATCAGCTCTACTTTGTTTGATTTTTATCTTCATAGTGTTTTGGGGCGCGGAAGCCTCTCATTCTTGGGCCCGAAGTATGAGATCACTTTGGCTGAAGTGTGGGAAGCCGCCATTGATATGCTCGGAGGTGCTGGCTATGCTGAAGCAGACCTTGAGGTGTATTATTTTGATGATGAAACTCGTGCCGCTCTAGCCAGAGGAAAGGAGCAACTCGCTAAAGTGCGAGCCGGATCGACGGATGAGGAGCATCCAGGGAAGGAAGAGCCTTTAACTACCCCTGTCCATACTTCGATTATGGCCGACGTTGATATCATAGGCTCCAGTTCCCATTCTCCGCCTCTTGATAAAGCCAAAACCGAAATTTCAACTGCATAGGGCGGAGACGAAGGCGAAGAAAGAGACGAAGCACAAGCCTATGAGATTGACATTATAAAGCCGACTCCTACAGGTAACTTCTATGTTGAACCAGGTCAAGCGGATTACTTGTTTGCTTCAACCGAATTTGATGAATTTCTCTCTTGTTACTTAAGTCTCGATGAGCCACTGTCTCCTCCTCCAGCTGCTATTCCTCCATCTTCTCAAGTTACTCCTCCTTCTGCTTCTCAACCGGGGTCGTAGGAAGAAAAAATAGAAGCTCTTCAAGACTTGGACGATCCGGCTGCTTCGCAAGAACATAAGGCGGAAGAACTTGAGGAGGGAGAGAAGACCCCGGAGCAACCTTATGATGATGACACAAAGCTTTCTGCATTGATAACTTCGGGAAGTGAGTCTTCTTCAAAGAAGAAGGGGAAACGTGCAGTTTCGAAGAAGAAGAAGAAAAGCGCTCCTACTGGTGAAGAAAAAGTGGAAGCAGATCCAGCTACACCTCCTTCTCCTTCTTCCCCGACCCGTCCACGCCGGATTCAAAAATTAATCATCAAGCCGGGCAAGAGCTCTAAAGGTGGCGGGAAGAAGGAGTAATGAGCTTGACTTTATGCTTCTTGTTTTGCTTTTTGCTTGTATTCTCAGACTTGTATTGACCGAGGATTGTGTGGGTACCGGCCCCCGCTTTTTTGAAACCTGCGCATGTGTAATCAATCTTATAGTATGGAATAAAATGGTTATTTTTACTTGTACAATTTCTTGTCAGTATATGTGTGCATGCATTTATTCCTTGTTTTTGCACAAGTTTCTTTATTTACTTCATATGATACTACAGTGAGCTCGTGGTATGATGTTTGAGCGTTGTTTTTATTAATATAGCTATATGCCCCCATATCACGGCTCATTGCAATATTCGGAAAAGACTTTTACTCTTATTTTAGAGAATAATTCTTCCGTTTTAAGGAAATATTATTCTGCTTTTAATAGAGTATGCCTTGAATTGGAGAAGTTTTCTCTTTTTTTTTATATACTTCAACTTTCGGAGATGGTCACTTTTTGTTTTGTTTTTTTTTAAGTGGACTCCCCTATGCAGTGAAGTGAGTTTTCAAAGAAAACTTCGATCTATTTGCCAGGAAATTATATTTCATCGTTGAATGGGCCCACAGGACAGACGTCAGCTGTTTTATCGGATATTTGTTTGTACAAATAATCATAAATATTCAGCTGCAGCCTGAAACCTTCTTTTTGAGAAGGCGCCCCTTTAGTGGTTCCATCGACGAAGCTTTTGGATGTGCCTCGTTAAAGGGTTTCACTTGTTTAGTGCTTCCGAAGAAGGTTTGTGCCTCCGAAGCAGTTTTTTGCTTACGAAGTGGTCTTTGTTTGTGTGCCTCCGAAGAGGGCTTGTGCCTCCGAAGCAGTTTTTTGCTTACGAAGAGGTCTTTGTTTGGCCTCCAAAAGAGGAGCATTTGGCCTCCGAAGAGGAGCATTTGGACTCCGAAGAGTAGCATTTGGACTCTGAGGAGTAGCATTTGGACTCCAAAGAGTAGCATTTGGACCCTAAGGAGTAGCATTTGGACTCCAAAGAGTAGCATATGGACTCTGAAGAGTAGCATTTGGACTCCGAAGAGTAGCATATGGACTCTGAGGAGTAGCATTTGGACTCCGAAGAGTAGCATTTAGACTCCGAAGAGTAGCATGTGGACTCCGAGGAGTAGCATGTGGACTCTGAGGAGTAGCATGTGGACTCTGAGGAGTAGCATTTGGACTACGAAGAGTAGCATATGGACTCCGAAGAGTAGCATGTGGACTCTGAGGAGTAGCATTTGGACTCCGAAGAGTAGCATTTGGACTCCGAAGAGTAGCATGTGGACTCTGAGGAGTAGCATTTGGACTCCGAAGAGTGCTTTTATTGCTTGTGTCCTTCCACCATCTGCTTCTTAGCGATTCTTCGTTATCACTTCAAGTACATGATTCTTTTGCAAGTTGTTTTCTTTTTGCCAGAGAAGTGTACTTTATCGTTGAGTGGATCCATGGGGCGGACGCAAGCTACTTTACCGGATGTTCGTTTGCACAAACGATCGCGATTGGTTAGCAAGGGTTTGGAACCTTCTCGTCAGGAAGGTGCCCGCTTTGATAGAACCATCAACTGTTTATAGCACTTCTTTTGTAGGAGTTGAATTTTGGAACTTTTGTGGCTTGTCATTTATTTATCGAGTGATTTGTAGGAATCGCTTGGCTTCGTGATGTGTTGAATAGGTAAGCTTTGCTTTGACAGCCTGCAATATTAAATCGACATTTTACCAATATTTTTAATATATTTGCATATCGAAATGAGACAGGCATCTTATAGTATTAAAGAACACAAGACTTATAGTTCTTTATTATTGATTCGCACTGATTTCTCAGTGGTTTACAATACGAGAGTTATACATCCATCATCATTTTACAAATTTAAGCAATGCTTTTTAAGTAAAATATGGACGCAGTCATTGTTATTTCAGGATCTCGTGATTGAATTTCCATTTCCACTGGATTCATAGTTTTGGATCCATATGCCAGACAGAATGAAAGGTGCCCAGTTGCAGTTTTGTGGGTAGTTAGCAGCACTTTGATTAACTTCATCTCAAAGCATAAGCATATTTCTCCAACTCGTCCCAACTTCTGCCTGTTGGGTGAGGACCCCCTGTAACAACATTAATGACAAGCCTCTCAGATTCCTGCGCTGCAGCCTTGTCATCTGAGCCGGATTGATGAGTAGGAAGTTGTTGCCCCTAAGTGGATGAGGTTGGGTCGACTCTATTTTTCTTCACATATTGTTGCAGTTTATTCTGTTTCAACAACTCTTCAATCACACTCTTTAACTGGCGACATTGGTTAGTGTCATGGCCAGGTTGATTGTGGAATCGACATAATCTCCCATTATGCATTGCCCCTCTCCCCATCTCAGGTGATTTGGGATACTCGACAACATCCTTCGTTGCGAAGAAGATATTTTCCGGTGTATCGGTTAAGGGAGTAAAATCTGAAGGATTAAAGCGGCGAGGTTTCTTCTCATTCCCCTGCTTTCTTCCTCCGTCATTTTCCCTTTTTTGGTCTCCAGATTCTCTTTTGTTAGAAGCAACATTGTTATTCTTGACTTCGGCAACAACTACTTTCGCTGGCGCAGAAAGGATTTCTAGGCGCATGAATTCGTTGGCCTTTTTATAAAACTTCTCAAGTGAATTTGGTTCCTTCATTTTTAGCCATCTTCCGATTTCACTTGATTTGTCGATGGCTCGCATCAAGTAAGTCAGGATCATACGGGCTTCTGCATTATCCACTTCGACCAAGGCTGTTTTGAAACAGTTCAAGAAAGATTTGATAGATTCTCCAGGAACTTGTTCAAAGCTGGACAGTGACATCATATCCTTAGCCTTTGAAGCATACAACCTGAACTGATCTTTGAATTTTTGAGTTAAGTCAGAGAATTGATCTATGGACCGAACTGGTAGTTTTGTGAACCAAAGTAGAGCCACTCCTTCCAAGTACACTGGAAAATATCGGCATTTAATCTCATTTGATGCTCTTGCACTGGTCATATGCCAGTCATACTTATATAGGAAATGATTAGGGTCACTCGTCCCCCTATAGGCCGGGATAGTAGGAGGTACAAATTTTCTTGGAAATTCTGCTCTCGGGATCCTTTCAGTAAACGGAGTATTGCTTGGAGCAAACCCCCAGTTGCTCTCCTTTTCTTCCCTCTGCATGCTCTCTTTCATGATTCGACGAACCATCCCAAATAGGTATTCCTTATTGTTCGAAGGCATCGCCGGGCAGACGTCAGCTATTCTTTCGGAAGTTTGCCTGGGCAAATGTTTGCGAAAAGTTGGTTGCGGCCTTGAACCTTCAGCTTGGAAAGGTGGCGCTTCGGCGGTGCCAGTTGCTCTTTGAGGAATACCTCTCTCTTGGGGATTATGGGCATCTTCGGCAAAGGTTGTTCCATTGTTTTCTGGTTGTCGATTTTGCCCAACCAGAGCGTTTAATCTGTCCATCATCAAAGCGTTTTGAGCTTCAATTTGTTGGTATAAGCCAGACACTACATCGTCTAATTCAGCCCTTGTGACTCCAACGGTAGAAGTTGCCTGGTTTGTTGCTGGGGGAGCGGAGGTCCCCTCATGAGCATTTTCGGATCTGGTAGATCTACTCTTTCTTCCAGGAACCATGATTTCAGATAGACTTCTGATCTTTTGAGAGATTCTTTCAGCCAACTTTTGCGAAGCAATGGTGAAGATATCCCTGAGTTGGGTTCTCAGTGAAAGCACCAAAAATGTTAACGTAGAAATCAACGCTAACACCCCGGTGTGAGTATTAGTAATGTGAAAGCACCACCCGTTGGTACGGGAACTAGAAATCAGCAGAAAATAGCAGAAAAGTAAAGAGACAGCAGTTTTATAGTGGTTCGGCTCGAAATTAAGCCTACGTCCACTTTATCTTCTTTATTAATGATTCGGTTACAACTCTTTACAATACACTTTGATTACAACACACTTTAGACGAATAGCTAGAACTTTGATGTAGAAGAATCTTTCGAATTCATGTTGAATGTGTTTGATCTCCTCTTGAAGTTCGTTGAAGCGTCTTTGGTGTTTGGAGTGCTTGAAGTGTTGGATGAGTCGAGAAAACAGCAGAGTATCGACGTTCCAAAAATGAGCCCAAAAGTCCTTTTGAAGTTGGAGTAGGTGGGGTATTTATAGGGAGAATCTGGAGTTAGGTCGTAGGTCGTGAGCGACCTATGGATAGATCGTAGGTCGCGGGCGACCTAGTGGGCACAGTTTACGGCTTAACAGGAGTGCATTTTATCACTTGAACACACTGGCAAGTCATAGGTCGTGAGCGACCTATGGGAGAAGCGGCATAAGAAGTTGTCTTGGTTTATTTAGGTCGTGAGCGACCTAAGGGAAAATCTTTTAGGTCACTAGGTCGCAAGACTTCTGAACTCTTTTTAGGTCGCTGGGTTCATTAGGTCGCTAGGTCTTTCCATCCTTTAGGTCGTTAAGTCGCTGGCACTTTTAAGTCGTTAGGTCGCTTATACCTTTAGGTCTTTAGGTCGCGAAAAAGAGGAGTTAACAAAAATATTATTCTTTTGCTGAAATGGAATTATAGAAAAAATCTCAAGTTTAAGTAACACTTTATACAATTCACCTATTTATTCGTATTTAATTAAATAGTTTCTTTTGAAAAATCTACGCGTAAACTTCATAACTGATTTTAGACTATCCTATTCAAAATATCATTTGGTATAACATATCAAAATTTTAGAATTAAAAAGCATTCGTGAAAAAATTTCAAATGAGGACAAAACAACGTTTAATTTAGATTTTCTATCCTAAGGCCAAAATAGTAAAATTCTGCTTTCAAATCTTTTTATTTCAATACCAAATGTTAAAGATGTTTAATTTATACTATTTAATAATAAATTTAATTAACATAACGTCCATAAACAATCAAAGATGATAGGGTATAATATAGTGTCAATAAGGTGTCATAATAATCAATTAATTGGAATAACATGGAACAATAAATTAAAATAATCAGAATACAACCATAGTAACTATTCAACAATACGTCAATCAACATAATATCTATAAACAATCCATGTAAATTTCATACTTAAACTCCAAACAATGAAAATTTATATTATTGTCGTATTACTTTCAATCCAACTTTATTTTTATAATAAAATGTTAAATTCAAATAATTATTCCAAACAAATAGATTTCAAGTTATTTCCATTAAATTAATTTCAATTCAATAATATAACGTCAAAATTTGAATTTAAATTCAATTAAATTTCAATAGTAAGACACGATATTAAATTCAGATTCAGTTTAACCAAACAAGATTTCAGTTTAATTCCATAGAAAACATAGATCGTGAATTTTAAAAACCCACCTTAGATTTGCAATTGTGATTCCAAATGACAAGTGAAGCCAAACACAGAGATCCAAATGTCTACGAATCACAACCAAAAAATGACAACAATCACACAACAACCACATAGATCCAAATGACTGGGCGGTAGGAGGCAATGGCGGGGTAGTTGGGTGGAGGAGGGTGGTTGGCGAGTGTAAGCTAGTTTGAAAAATTAAAATGTGAAAATGAAAAATTGAAAAAATAAAACGAAGAAATGAGGGGAGAGAAAGGAAAGGGAGAGAGAGGCGGCTGCAAAAGTGAACATAAAACTAGAGATAGCTAGGGTTTAAATAGGCAGTGATACCCTAGGATTAGGATTAATAGGTATAGATACTTACAAAGCCATAACCAAATCTATCCACATAGCTCAATTTTAAGGGTCCAAATTTACTAAGAAGGGACCACAATTAATATTAAAACCAATTATATATAGCTGCCCATGCGTATGATCAAATAACGAAATGAGCCTGTTTTATATCCAGATTTGGACCCCTATGTCTGACACCGTGCATTCAAACACAGATATAAAAATATCATGGCAATTTGTGAGAGGAGACGAAAAATATGAAAAGCTTAGATCTGAGCTATAACAATCACATCAAAGATTCACCGTTGTCGCCAAACACACTACCGCAAAATGTATAAATAACTTAAAATTGCAATAAATGAAACTAAAAAGATTAGAATTTGGCGAAACTAACTTAGACGTTTCACTCGAAAAAATCTCTAGAGTATATTTATGTAAAAATATTTACAATTTGAAAAAATAATATTTTTCACTAAAATATCTACCGGTTTTGAATTAAAAATTGAAACAGAGTAGATTTTCAAAATAACAAAACTATTTCTTTTTAAATCACATTAAAATTATCTAAACCACATTTCAAATAAATGAACTTATACTTTCTCCTTTAATAAAATCATTCATTCAATTCTTTGTTAAAATTAACGTTTATATTATTCCAATCTATGTTATTAACTATAACGACTCGTAATTTTGGTCGTTTGATTTTGAACGTTTAATTTATTTTTAAATGTTGAATTTGAAATATTATTTGATTTTGAATATGGAAATTTTGGTTGAATTAGTGAAATGGGTTTAAAATTTTAAATATAGCGATTAAATGGATTTGGTGAATAGTAAATTAATATTTGAAATTGGGTAAATATGGGAATCTGGAGTTAGATGTGAATAGGAATGATTTCTAAGTTGATTTAAAATTCTATTTGGATTAGAATTATAATATTGGACTTTTGGATGGGATTAAAAATCGATAAGTTAAAATTTGGAATTTTATATATTAATTTAATAATGAATTTAAAATATATGGTAATAGTGTAAATAATGGAATTTTGATTTAATATAAATCAGAATGATTTCTAGTATGGATATAAATTCTATTTGAATTATAAATGAGACAGTAAGATTTTAAAATTCGAATTTCAAGTAATTTCGTCGATTTTGAAAATCGCTCGATTTAATCGACGCGTTAAATTAGCCTTCCGGAGCATAGTCTTGGAATTTGACGAAACTATTTCCATTAGATCCGTAATACTGTATTATTATCGGATTTCAAATTTTGTAGCGTTTGGAGTTACCGTTTGGTCGTACAGGATAGAAATGCGTTGAATTAAATATCGAAAATTTAATATTTTAATTCGATTTGAAAAGCTATCTTCCACATACGATCGAATTAGGCCTCGAAACATATTCCATTGTGTTCAGAGTAAGGGTAAAACGTTATAAACGCCAGGTGGCACACTTCGTTTGGAGTTCGTCCGGAAAAGCACGTAAATTATGAAAATAATATTAGTATAATATGTTTGTACACACACACACACACACACATATATATATATCCATTAGCAGTAAAACCTAGCAATATTATGCAGCCGCCGCCTCTTTATAATTCAATTGCCGAAAACTTCTAACCTTTTCCCCTCAATCTCGGCAAATCCATCAACTATTAGAGAAAATTTCCTACTGCAAAGTCGAATAGCTCGTCGAGCTCGACTAGATCAATGGCTATGGTCGTCGAAGATGGAGCGAGGAGGCCAGAAATGGGTCATGTTCATGTGCGTTTGGAGGAGAAAATTCGCAGCACTGGTGGAAGAAGGGGGGTGCGGTCGGCGGCCAGAGGTGTGGTGGAGGGAGAGCTATCGCGTGGTGGTTGTTGATCGGCATCACGATGGTTACGGATGGAGCTAGGGTTGGTCAAAGCAATGTCGAGTTGGGTTTTTCCTTGCGTACATTTTCAGTTGGGAATCACAATGAAGGAAGAAAGCAATTGGCGACTCTGATCGTATAGGAGTGTGCGGCCCAGATTCAATCTAGGTTTAATAATAAAAAGAATTGTAAATTTAATTATATATATTAAATCGTGAATCCTTAAAAATGTATATCTTGTTCATACATTATCAGAATTGGACGAAACAAGCGGCAACGGAATCGTTGCGACGAGCACTACATATTGGAATAGATGTGGAGACGTTTGGGGCGAGTTAAAATTTTAGGTTAAATCAAACATGTTCGATTTAATTTAAAATTGGAGCGTTTGGCAAATTGAAAAATCAAGGTGAGTAAATCTCACTCATTTGGATGATTGTCATTAATTTTAAATGGTTAAAATTAATTATTGATTGATTGGATGATTTGATAATTATTATTATCTGTTGGATGTTAATATATATATATATATATAGTAGTATATATATTAGTAGTTGGATATATTTCCCGCCGATCGGAGCGGATGAGACCCTATCCGCCCCGCATAATAGTGGATGACCCTATATATCGCGATATTCTACCTCGAAGCGGAATTGGTATTTTTTTTATGTTTCATTAACATCTATGGATGCAGGGAAATAGGTTGGAGGTGTAACATCCCACTATTTTGGACCATTCAAATCGACAATCAATCCACACATGTCAGACTTGAATAATTCAAAACAATAGATTGTTAATTTAAATTTGGCAAAACTCAACATATACAGTAAATAAATCAATCACAGAATCACAGACACAGACACAGAGTAATACAATAATACGCAGCGGAAAAGATAAAGTAGTAGTTCATGAAGCTACTATATATAACATCAGAGTTAAAAATAAAATACAACAGAATATCTCAAATAGTGAAGTCTTTAGTACGAATAGATGACCTCTCTGAACAAATCAACTAGAAGAGCTGAAAGTTGAGGCGATAGTTGGATCTCCAAATGAAGCTCCAAACTCCAAGGGTGAGTCTCAAATGCTCTATCACTCAGTCTGACCCGAGCGTAAAGCAAAACACAAAACACTCGAGTCAGGATTAACATTCTTATATCAATAAATCCAACTCAAGTGAAATATCAACTGAAATACAAGTAACTTAAAGGATGTTTGGGATAACCATCCTCTAAGGATCTGCAGAACTATCTACAAGGTAGAAATATACACTATAACACCGTGGTCATTTCAATTTAATTTATACTTCAAACCCAAATATCATTTCATTTCAAATATATCTATTTTACAAAAATATATATAGGTTAAATAATTTATAAAGTAAAGCATTTATAATTTCCTCAAGTCTCACAAATCGATTCAAATCAACTCAAATTCCAAATTCAATCTCAATTTCAAAGCTCAATTCATCAATTCAATTCAGTTCTAAATAGACCATTTAAATTTTCAATATATTTCTAAAGCTTTAATATTCAACATTTTCAAAGTTAAATTTAACAGTTTCATATAGCTCTTGATTTAACTTTATTATTATTTAATCAGGGAATATTCACTTAATAAATTCAATATCATTTAACTAGCCTTAAATTTCATTTTTTTACTAAATATTTCCTTAAATTTATTTAAACAAGAAATATTCATTAAATTATTTAAATCAAACCCAAGTTATAAATCATATCTAAAATCTCAATTTCAATAAGTTTTAAATCAGTTTAATTAAATAAAATTCTTTACTAAATTCAAATTATCTTCCCAATCTTAACTTATTCAAATTATTACTGAAATCTATTTTGAAACATAAATTTAAATACTCAACCATATTATATGTATTAAATCAATCTTAATTAAATTAAATATCATTATTAAATCTATATAAATCATTCCCATTTATATATAATAATTTAAGGCTCAACATTTACTTAAAACCATATATTTCTTTCCAAAACCATAGAATTTATTTTCAAAATATTTATATATATGGACCAACGGTGTCTGTATATATATCTATCATATGGTTAAGTGATACGGATATTTATTATTTCAATCCGAAATTTAAATATATACGGGTAGATATCATTTCAACCCATAATCCCAATTTCAATTCAAATGAAAATCGTTTGGGTTTATCATTTCAACCCATAACGATTTTCTCCTATTCTAAAGTCCGTTCGGGTATGTATCGTTACAACCCATAGTGAATTCTACACTAACAGGGAACTTGCAGAGTGATAACAGATAAAAATATAACAACAGGCATATATCATCAATAACAATATAATATAAACAATAGGATATGGTGTCATATCCCACAGGTGAACAGTTATAGATAATAGCATATATAATAATTCAAATAACTACAGCAGCACATTTCAATTGTCGTTTCAATTGAAATCAAATTTAATAAATATAAGAACGTTAAATCGTGAGTGATTGCTCACCTTTCGAGGCTAGAGAGATTCAATGAAGAAATGAGATGAGTTACGAATCCAAACACGAATTCCAAAGCAAAGCTAAATCGGCATGAATTAACGAACAAAACTAATAAATAGGAATTGACAAATCAAAACTGGATAGACGAAGATCAATGGTATAAGTGAATGTATATATATATAACTACTTATATATATGTTAAAAATGCAGAATACTCACGTATATGTTATATCTTTTAAAATAAACATTTATAATGAACTTTATATAAACTTGCTTTATTTAATACCTATAAACCAACATACGTATATTATAAATTACAGATAACTCTATATATAACAATATATACACATTTAATTTAAAACATGCCACTGGATAAACTACAGTATATATATATATACTCTTAAATCATTATAACAGATTATAACTTATATGGTATAGCACTAACAATCATAACTTTGTATATATATAACTAGAAACCAATAGACAAGGGACTGTAAAATTATATACAAACTCATATATATGTTCGAAAATCTAACCGAACATACTTACTTTCAAATCAAATCCCAAAACATTACAAATCTCATATTCCAGTCGGCTTATAATATAATTATGTACTATATACTTACAAAACACTGTCATATTTACTCATAATAGTATGCAAACCCAGTTTATAAGTAATATAGTTGTAAACCTTCATACATATAAATATCCATATATGTAAACAATACAGGCATGCAGTAGTAAAATGTCTAAGAGCAACGTCATAAACATAATTCTGCATATATATAGTCAATCATATAACTAGTATGTTGCACCAACAGAAAATATATTTATATCCTATATAACTTACTATATATACATAATAATATATAAACAAACCTATATATAAGCTTACACTGACATAACTTTTTATATATATGCTGTAACAAACATGTGTTATATAAAATATATATATACCTTGAAAATATTGTTGTACGCTTTAGTTTATACAATACTGTAACTAACAACCTATACGTATACTAACTTAAAATATAAAACTCTGAATTACATATATATCATATAATATACGTTACTAACGTATTATGATAACAAAAAAACTAACATATAAACCTATACTATATATACACCTTTTAAAACCATGACATAAAACTGCAACCCATACTCTTTTTTTAAAAATCAAACTAGCATATATATTATAAGTAAAACACTTTAACCTCAAATATAAAATGCTATAATATGAATACAATACATATACTATAACATATATAAATATATGTACCTTATACCACAAAAGAAGCGAAGTATGCTGTGGAGGCCGAAGGGAAGGCTGCGCGGAGAAGCGGGGTGGCGGCCTGAAGAGGCCGGCCGGACCTGAGTGGTAGTCCGAGAAGAGGGGTCGGTTTTGGGTTCGAGCGGTGGTGGGTTTTGTACTAGGCGACGGTGGCTATGGTGGGAAGCATGGCAATGGGTTACAGGGGAAGGAAATGCGTGTATGTCGGTTTGCGCACATGCATTGAGATGTTTAGGTGAGGAAGGGAGAAGCATGAACGAAATATAAGTCGATGCTGCCACCATTTTTTTAGGTAAGAGGAGAAGGCGGCCATGAATAGTCTGGAAGGAGAAGTAGATCTGGAGGAATGACAACTCATAATATAGATACTCCAATGAACTGGCATGCTAATAAAATTTGATGTAAAAAGAAGGCCAAAGGTTAAATACATATGCAGACGTTTCTAAAAAGAAGATGACAGCTGTAAGCAAATTATGAAATATACCTATATTATATTACTCGTTTTTTTTTCAAGTGAATGCAGAGTCCAAAATTGAAAGCCGAGTAACGTCAGTGAAGACAAGTCATAAATATGATATAGAAGGAAACCAGATTGTATTGCATAGAAAAAATCATGCACAAGATTCCAGAAGAAAAAAAATAAAGAAAGTGACCGTTCGAAATTCGACCGTTGGGCACAAAAATATCAACAGTTCAAAACGGGTTCCGATAGGGTTAACCGTTTTCACGGATTTTACCACGCACCGGACTCTAAAATACACAAATGATTACACTGTTAAGATCAGCACGATGAGACGATCGAAACGGTATACAGATGTCATTAGTACGATAATCCTATCAAAAGTCGATATCGGTACCGAAATGCTGCTATTTCGTCGAAAATAAGATCGACGGGGAAATAACAGTCCAAATTTGAAGAAATGAAAGATGACGTCTCACTCAGAAGATTATTTACAAATTTATTTAAATAAAAATATTCAGGTTTGGAAAATATTTTATTATCATCAAATATTGACTAATTTGAAATTAAATAAAATTGCACAATAAAATAAACTTCCATATTATCTGATGAAAATTTACCATTTGCTATATTAAAATAGACGTATTTCAAATATTAAATTTTTATTTTCAAATTCAATATTAAAATTTTAAGCAAAATTTCAGTTAATTGCGTTATTAAAACCAATTAAAATTTATGGGTCGTTACAGGTGGGATCCAACTGGATTCCTCAAAAATGTTGAATTTAATTTCATATATAGGGATATATGTTTTGTTTGAATAATTTGTGATAGATTATTGTGTGATTTGAATTGATTGGATGTTATGGCAGTTTTGGCATAGATTTTGGTATTTTTAAATACCAATAATATATGGTTTGAATTTGAAAATAATTTAAAAAATATGATTTTTAAAGTAAAATATTTATATAGAGTTTTGGATTAATTAATTAGATAAAATAAATGGTTTTGAAATTGTACTTAACTATTTCTGAATATTGTAAATAGGGATTTTGGAATAATGTATATAAAGGATTCTAAATAATAATTCTTAAGTGATATTTGTTTAAATAGAAATGGTTTTTAAAATTCGAGATTTTAAATAGATTGGAGAATAAAAAGGGGATTTGCGAAATTGGAACGTAAATCAATTGGTGATAAAATCGAGAGGGATTTATAAATGTTAGACTGACTATATTGGAATTGAAAATGATATTTTTCTGTAAAGTAAAGTTTGTTTTTAAAAAGAAGGATTTTTTATTATTAACTAGATAATTTAAAAGGGTTTAAGAATATTTCGGAAAATTAATTATTTAGTTGTTTAATTCATTAGAGTATATTTAATTATTAATTAAGTTAGTTATAATGAGTGTATATGAAGTTAATTGTTATTTAAGAATTAATTAGTATTATTATTTTAAAAGGATAAATTATTCCATATTAAATTTTTATATAATAACTTTTATTAAAGAGTATTTGCCTAAAGTTTAACTTGGAAAATTATTATAGAAATTTCATGAGTATTATTTTGAAGATTATTAAATAAAGTTTCCGGGAAGTAATGGGATACTCGCATGGCGAAATCGGAGGCAGTGAGTGCCTGTAGTTAAGTTTTGGATTTCTCTGGGATAGAGATGTAACCATTGAGTTGTGAATCCATGGTTTGATACCGCAGTGGTACTTTCCAGATTATTTTAAATGTTTCCAAATATCTTTGAAAAGAATAGATTGTGAATATACTAAATTCGGTAAGAAAGTATATATTTTGGATAAGAGATTTAACTGATTGAAATTTAAATTGAATAAAACTTAATGTTTTTCAGTGGAAAATGGAATCTGTGATTGTATGATTGTTATTTGATAGTTAAATAACCGACTATCAAATCTGGACCCAAAATATAACTTTGGGAATATCTAGGAGAAATACGGAAATTATATGGTACAGTTACCGTTCGAGGTGCTATACTGTACATATAAACTCGTTTCGTTCTTCTACGAAGTTAATAAGGAAAATTTTCCACTAACAGTTAGGAGGTGATCTCCGATCTTATCTTCGTCTGTTTATTTCCTAAAGAATCGGGGTTGAGTTTACCCTAAAATATCGAACGTTGTTGTCGAAGAGACCGGTATCGGATAAGTTATCCAAAAACCACTTCGATCCAACGAGTATGTTTTCGAAAGGAAAACAAGAGCATGGAGTCAAAGATAAAGCAGTGAAGTGCAAGGGATAATCGCTACTAATCCTGAGGATTTTTCCAAAATGGATGTAATAGGAGTAGTGCCTTCAGTTCCGTTCGGACCTAGAACGAACTTGTATGGATGAATGCTTTCAGTACATTGTCATTGGAGGACAATGAGCATTCTAAGTGGAAATTCCTTAAAAAGGTAATCGTAGCCTCTAGCCTCATCAACCGGGAATGACTGAAAAGCAGGGGAGATGCAGCAAGGCTAAGTGGGTCGCACCCAATTAGGGTATGTTTATCACTTTTCTAGATACCCTCGGATATTGATGTGCACGTAAATGTGCATATTTTTACTACCGTATTTATTCTATTTAAATTAAATAAATGATCATATTAGGTATTTTAACTTGTTTTAACCAAAACCCATATTAATTCCAAATTGTCACATATCCATCTTCATATAGGGGGAAAACGGTCATTTGTGTGCATATATTTCTTTGACAAAAATTAATTGGAAATTTATATATATTTGTGTAGGAATTTGATCTCAAATAGGAGTGGTTTCATGAAGACACATACATGCACAAAATGAATAAAAAGGAATGAAGATGGAAATAATTGAAAGTGAAGAACATGGAGGACCCCACCTACCCACCTACCTTAATGTACAAATTAAAGGCTAAAGCACATGCTTATGGAATTAATGGCTTCATTTACACTTAACTGATGATTAGTAGAAGCTAATGATTACTTGGCCTTCACGCTTTCTCAAGTGTAGTGTAACAACCCTCATATTTCAAGATTGTATATTTAAATGTTTTATTTAAATATAGCATTGTTAATCGGATTAAAGTCCGAAATGTTACTTTTTGTAAACAGTCGAATTGGGACTCGAGACCACTTATATTGAGTCCAAAATGGCGTTTACAACTTTTTTGAGTATAAACATCGATATGTTTGGAGTTGAGTAGAATTTGCTATTTTTCTATTTTTGGCTTTGGGTTTGGGTTTCATCCCACTAACCCATCATAATACCCTAACTCCACCCCCTCTCCTCTTCATTCATCCTCATTTCCTAATACATTCAAGCTCTAGAGAAAAATGGGGGAAAAGATTGGAAATTATAATTCCAAAACCCTAGTTTGTTTAGGAAATACAAATTCAAGTCCAAATTCAAGGAGAAGCCTAGGTAAGCATCCTCTTCATCTTCTCCATCTCAATCCCTCTTCAAATTTCAGAAATTCCTAAACCCTAACTTAGGAAATATTCTTCTTATGAGGTTAGATTGAAGCTTCTTGAGTTGTTGTTGAAGAGGAATTGACCTTAGCTTGTTTTAGAGCTTCTCACTTGAGTTTTTGAGTTAAATGTGAGTTTTTGAACTCACATCTATGTCTATATCTTTGACAGTTGTTAGGTAGTAATTCCTAAAATCTATTCCTTGTCCATTTGCCTTTGAATTGAATTGGTTTGATGAATATTCCAATTTTTGGTGTTTTGAAGTCAAATCTTTAAAAATCTGATCTTTGATGTTTGAACTTCTTGTTGGGGTGTATCGAAGAGCCTATAAGGCTGGGTTGTCGCTTGGCATAAATCCCTAGTCTCCGTTGCTCGTCCGATCACTTCCGTTTGGATTTTTGCCCCTTCTTGGGCTAGGTTGAAAATACTGCAAATGGTAGTTCAATCGATTGAACGGTATGGTCAGTCGACTGAAGCTGGAGCAGAAAACTTCGTACTACTATGTCAGTCGACTGGCAGTCGACTGAACCTGGAAACAGAAAGCTTCTGTCCATCTATCAGTCGACTGGAAGTCGACTTAACCTGAAACTCGAGAGTTTCTAGGCATATTTTAGTCGACTGACCCTACAGTCCAGTCGACGAAATCTGGGAAATCTGCATTTTTGCCTATTTTGAGGCAGTTTTGTGTGGGTTTCCGATTTTTAATCGATTCTTGTCGATCCTGTTAGTTGTTATCACTTATTATCGAATTTGATGACTTCTTTCTTTGAATTTTTGGGATTATCCGTTTGATGGATTTGATATTGGTTTTTATGGATTTAATTCACATTTTCGTATGTGAATTTTTGTTGATTGATTGTTTCTACAATCATTTTTGTGGTTTGTCACTTTAAAATACAAAGGTTTCTATACTAGTAGTAACTATTCAAACTCTTTCACAAAGATGATTTCAACTCTATTTTTAATACAAACCTCGTTTATAAAACCGTTTTCCAACCTATTAGTATATACAAACCTTTACCTCATTCGTATGAGAAATCTAATTAAACGGCTTAGCAAAACTAGTGGTATAAACGCTTGCGTTTACTTTGACGGTTAATTTTTGGACTTGTTCGATTGAAAATCTTGTGACAATTTTCGAGTGGAAATCTACAATTTGTTCGTAAATATTTAAGTTAAGCCAGTGGTTATAGGACATGAAGCTAAACTCATTTATTTACTAGCTTAGTGAAATCGACACTTCTTGATGATCGATAATGATCATTTTGTGGTTTAGACTAGCAATATGCGATGTCTCTTTGTCCGCGTGGAGGACTATACCCTGTTCTGTTGAACTTCGTCTCATTTTTTATAGGCTAGCGACCTATGGTTTTTATGGAATTTGGTTCATCGGGCGTTCGCTGTACTACGTCGTTTTTTCAGATTATTTGAGATAGGTTCATCGGGCGCTCGCTGTACTACGTCGTTGTTCCGGCTTATTGGAGTTTGGTACATCAGGCGTAACACTGTACTACGTCGATGTTCTGGATTATTTGAGTTTCAGGTTCCTCGGGCGTTCGCTGTACTACGTTGTGGCACCGGCCCTATGGTTAGCGGACATGGGATAGCGACCCATTTGTGATACACGTGTTGGTGAGTTTTCATGCTCCCGTTTGTGGTAGGCCTCCCCCTTTGTGATTTCTGGATTTCTGGTGGTTGATTTCTATAATTTGTGTTTCACCAATTTTCGTGGATTGCATTGATAAGCTTTATCAATATTTGTGTTTTGGTGAATAATTTAAAGAATGCGATTCTTTTTGGATGTTTGAGATGATTTGAGATATTGTATGATTTTTGTTGTTATCTGATGTATACTTGTCACAGTATGGCATTTTTGTTATCGTACATTTTTGTCATATCTCTTATCCTATCTCATTTTATATGATATTTATAGCTAGACTGATTCGTTTATTAATTTCTTCTTAAATAATACTCGGGTCAGACCGAGGTATTTCAGGTGCTTCTGCTTGACTTCTTATCAGGGTTCGTCACCTGACTTTTGGCTAACTACTTTAGCTTAGTAGTTTTTGTTGTTATACATTCGAGATAGAGACTCCTTGATGTATACTTATTCTTTTTTCTAGCACTTGTATCTATTCTTTTGTGATGTAGTGGATCTAGTTTGACCACTATTTTGATGTACACTTTTATGTGTTATATTCATATCTGTTTCCGCCTTTGTGATATAAATATCTGTGACTGATTTGTGTTATGTTTATTTCTATATTTGTTTCTGAAGTCTACATAGCCACTGTGTGGTAGCTTTGAGTTTGTATTTGATATGTCGGATTTCCTCTTGAAATGAAATGTAAGTTATATTATCTGACATATCGGTACTCGCACAAAGCAATTACACAGATGGTCGCTCCTCAACAGCCTTATTCTTCGTGCTAGTTGACGGCATTACCCAGTAGTGTCCTTGGCTAGTTTAAGTATAGAGGTGGGGCGTCATAGCTTGCTATCAGAGCCAAAATTCAGAACAATATGGAATAATCTAGCAAGGATCATTGTCCTAAGTCTTTCTTAGGAATCGTACCATAGGATTTAATTCGAGTCTTCGTACTGTTCTATCCTATTTCTTTTTATGATGCCTTGTTTTATCAATCAAGTTTGTTTGATATTCATTCTGTGAATAACCTTTTCCTCTTTCTTTCTTTCTTAAAGAAGAGAAATGGTTAGATCTGGCAGTCCTAGCGCTGGTCAATCCAGTAGTCCTTCTCTGGATGGCGTATTCATGTCTGCCCAACAACTTTTGGATCTTGTAAAGAATCAAAGGTTTATCTGTGCTTTGAGTAAGAACCCTAAAAAGGTTTTACCTCTGAAATTAGAAGTTCCTTTCGACTAGTTTGTAGATATCACTCTTCGACTTGAAGATGTCGATAAAGAAAGTGATGTTGAAGTTGTGGATGCCAAACAAAACTTCAACATCAACAAGAAGAGGCATATCAAGTTCAAAATCCCTAATCCCAAAAAGAAAGGGAAGCAGTCAACTTCGGTAGCAAAGACTCCTACCTCTAGTCGTGGACGATGCTACAATTGTGGTTCTACGGACCACTATGGAAATATGTGTCTAAAACCTCTTACTTGTCGCTATTGCAAAAGTTCGGGTCCATCTTTTATCTTCATGCCCCAAACTTCCAAACAAGAAAGAGGGAAAGCTAAAGGTTGTGCAAGCCCCTAAACACTTCCGTTGGCCAAGGTAATTCTCCTTCTATCCTTGATGACATTAATTTGTTTTGTGATTATCCTATTCGAGTTCTTTTTGATACGGGTTCATCTCATTATTTTATATCAAAAGAACTTGTTGATTCTTTCTCTTTAAATATTATGGACTTGATGACTTCACTGAAAATTGTGAATCCAGTTGGTGGATCCGCAACACTCAGTTTGCTTTGTAAAGATGTCGAGATTATTTTATGTGATAATTATTTTCGAGCCGATTTGCATGTTATGCGTTACTTAGGCTTTGAAATTTATTTTTGTAAAAGGATTGGCTTAATCAGTATGAAGCTCATATCCTATGTCTCTAGTGGACTAACCATCTTTGACATTCTCAATCTGTTAAGCAGATTTCTATTGTTCTTAATGATTTTGATTTCCAAATTCGGTGGCATCATTTTATTCTTTAAACCTACATGATGAGGAGAATGTTATCTTTCTCATTCAAGTAGTTTTTGAATTTTCCGGTATATTTGAGCTTGTCTTAGGATTATCACCTAAGCAATCTATTAAGTGGTGCTAAGGTCTTTTTAGCTCGACCTTGCCACAGGTTTTCATCAGCTATGAGTTGCGGAGGGTAGCATTCCACTTACCGCATTCCGCACTCGTTATGATTCTTGTGAGTGGTTCGTTATGTCATTCGGTTAGACGAACCTTCTACCTTATTTCATCCATCTTATGAATCGAGTATTCTGTGAATATCTCGATGAGACCACCCTTGTATTCATTGATTATGGATGAAAACAACAATTTAAAATTTGAAAATCTTTTCAATAAGATATTTATAAGTATGATTGGATTTTGTTCTTAAAACGACCAAAGAATATTCGTAAAAATTTTAAGAGACATGTTTATCATATAGAAGATGATTTGGTGTTGTTTTGCCCATTGAGTGCTTTAAGAATTCTGGTCGATGCGCTTGATCAACGTTATCGATAGGAATCTCCTAAACGCTATGATGAGACAGTCAGATAGAATAAATTGACTTGTAAAAAGTAAATTTTTCTAAAAAAAAGATGATTACATGAAGTTAATTATAATTTTGAATGTCTTAGCTTTTTGGGAAAGAGGATCAATTAAAAGAACTCTTTTCCGATGCTTCTATTCTCCAAAGGGAACCTGTGAAGACCCAAAAGTCGACCTTCGAAAATCGGCATCCGTACTTCACTTGTACTCAAAATGCCGTAGATTCAAACACCGAATCTGGTTCTCCGGAGCTTATAACACCATTAAGTATAACAACACAGCGGAATCAAGAATATATCAATTACATAACATTGATACAATGACAGATACAAAATCTGATACAATATGATACAACAGAATGATACAACAGATATCAATATACATCGGAGATATGATACAAGAAATAGCAGCGGAAAGAAAATAGATAACACCAGCAGTGGATAAAATATCTCCAATAGAATGCTCCAATCCCTAGCTAGCGAAAAGCAAGGTCAGTCGTCCAAGGACTAACTAGCTCCAGATAATCTACTCAACCTGAATATCTGAAAATCCCAACTCTAGACTGCTCATGTAGAAAATTATGAGCACCCAGAGTTTAGGAAAGGAACAATAAACTCCGAGTCAGTCGTGGGACTGGTGTGAGCAACAAAAACAGTTTATCTTTAAACAAACACAAAAGATTTTTTTTTAAACATTGAAACCCGCAATGCTTTTGGAAAATGAAACTACCATAAGGCCTCCCGCACACACACACAATGCAAACGCAGAATCGGAGGAGATTTCTCCTTATGATAGTCAAAGATGCTTACTACGCAAATCATTGGATATTATTACTAGTGCATAGTGCAGAAAACATTTCGAAAGTAGAATATAAATCTTAGCCAGCATAGACATTTCGAACTATGCATACTATAGCTACCATCCAAACAGTGGGGCGCCACCATAAGTAGATGGCAGGTTCTACAACTAAAACCGTACACGGTTCGTATTGGAAGATGGATTTCTAACAAATGGTTAGGCTATGGAACTTCCTTTCCTACTGCCGAATGGGATCGCCTCTGGCTGGACGTCCCGAGAGACAAACTGCTCTCTGCCGACACAAGGCCGGGTTACCCCTGTACCAGGTAACTCACGAATATGCCACCTCCCGGTCCTTTGGGACCTTTATCCGAGGCACCTCGATCAAACACACAATCACAATAAATGAGATCGGAGTATCCACATAGGTTAAATACCAGGGCTCCATACCTGATACCACCCTTTTCCAGAAGGAAATGACATACCCTAAAGGGCGCGACCCTCATAACCTTGTCGCATATTCCTGTTTCGACCATTTCCGGGTTGTGAGGTCCGAAGAAGTCTTGTCCACAAAGCTACGCTTTGTCACAAAGCCATGCTTTGGGTCAACAGATGATCAAAGTAATGATCACAAAGATAAATGATCAAACAAATGATCATATCACAAATGATCAAACAATGACCATCACACAGCAACACTAAGCATGTCACATTACCAAATTGGGAATATATCGCTGATAAATTTCAACTACATAACCTCTGAGCTCATACGTCTCAGAGAAGGGTGTTAAGCTAAGAGAATAAATTCTCCGCCACCAACAGAAATGTATTTGAAAGAAATCTGCTTTATATCTCAAAATGTAATGTTAGACATGTAACCATACAAGTCTATTCCGGGTTCGAACAGAACCGAAGGCACTTCCGAAGAAGCCCTTGCAAATCCGGGTATTCACAATCCCGATCGAACTTCCCATCACTTAGGGAATCTCTATACCAGGAGCTACCCAGTGCAGAGAAAATCGATAGGTTATCCTATCTTTTTCGCAAACACCCAGTCTTCAACATCGGTCTTTAAATGCTATCCATATACGACGTAGCACTTATTCGGAATGAGATATATGACACAAAGGTCCTCTCCCGGCTAAACCGAATAGTGAGCGCGATATTTAAAAACAAATGGATAATGGGATTTCAATTAAGTCACAACTTAAACCCAAACTTTCTTTTCAAATGGTTTAACAAATTACCATTTCAAATCTTTTAACATAAAGATTCAACCTTTACGGTTTAAACAATTTCCACACTTTAATCTTTTAAACAAAAGATTCATTCACAGATTTTCCCAATCAATTTCCATTTCAATTTGATTAACTCGTTAAATCTTTAAATCAAGATTTAACTCATAGCTTTCAAAACAATTCCATTTCAAATGGTTTAAACAAATCATCATTTTAAATCTGTTAAAAATAAACAGATTTAATTCATAGCTTTCTAAAAGAATTCACTTAAAACTTGGAAAACCATTTTTCAATTCAAACTTGAAATTCCTTTAATTAAACTAGAATTTCATTTCTTATCTGAAAGCTTTTATTCTTTTAAGCAAACAGTTTTCATTTTGGAAATCTGACTCATTTATACGAGTTAAGGTTCTTGGGTTAAATTCAAATTCTCAAAATTTTGCTTTTAAAATGGTTTAATTTCATATAAACACATTTATAAAAATATTAACCTTAATTTCAAATCATAGGATTCAATTTCAAACTTGAATTCAAATTTAAATCAAATTATTTAAATTTTCAAAACTCGATTAAGTTATTCAAAATAACTTTTATCTTTGAAACTCATTTACAAAAGCGTTAATATTTAACCCAGATCCATTTCCAAAATCAATTGAAATTAAAATTTAAATTTCAAAAATATTACATTTTAAATTATCAATGACTTAACCGATTTCAACGTGAAATCCATATTTGTGTGTGTATGGTGTAGTCCAGGGGTTTAACTCAATAGTGCAACACAATGAATCATCACAGATCAAAGTACATGATATAGTTGATAAGCGATATAAATTATAACGCTCATCTTCCATTCACAGATCACATGTATATAAATATGGCAGATAATAATTTACATTCGTCCCAGATAAATAAATTACAGCTCACAACCCAAATCAGGATATATCACAAAGCATCACAAATCAGGGATATCAAATAATTCAATCATTTAGTCAAATCCAATCATCCATAAGTAAAGTCAATTTATTTATCTGATTAAATTAAATTAGATTAGTCACTAATCCTGGTTTAATTAATATTAATTAATTACAACCCATTTTAATTAATTATTCTTTAATCATTTATTAATTAACCATTAATAAATCACATTAATTTAATTAACCTTTAATAATAAATTTATAATTAAGTAACCCTTAGTTAATTACCCTTTATTTAATTACATTAATTA
The DNA here is from genome assembly GCA_030737815.1 of Allium fistulosum. Taxonomy (NCBI): domain Eukaryota; kingdom Viridiplantae; phylum Streptophyta; class Magnoliopsida; order Asparagales; family Amaryllidaceae; genus Allium; species Allium fistulosum. The sequence continues at coordinate 510,760,697 of CM060907.1, read as the reverse complement.
ATTTATCATTAATTATGTCTTAATCGCATTAATTTCCACTAGTTACTTTATTAAGTGATTATTCTTAATTACCTTCATTAATATCAAAATCTTCAATTAATAACGTTACAATTTATCATTATTAACACATTAATTTATTCAAGAAATCAAGGTTAATCAAAATATAAATTTATTTTAATTAATTCCATTATTTATTTAGAATAATTAATTAATAAATAATGTCATAATTCTATTAAATTAAAACTTAATTATTTCCAAAATAACTAATTTAAACCTTTGTTAATCCCATTCCCAGATTTAGACTTTTGATTTAAACTTGTTTAAATCCTAGATTTCAAAATTTAAAACCCTTATTAAAATTTGTTCTAAACATTTAAAATGGTTAAATGTTTATATTTTATAATTTGGTTTTATTTTCAAATTTGCATTTTAATTCTACTTTTAAACCCAGGTTTTAAAACTTGTTTTAAACTTTAGTTTTAAACCTTACTTACAATTTTTTAAACAAACACATATTTAAATTTGAAAAAAACAAAACAGGTTACTTTAAAACCTGTAACTAACTAAACCCTGAGACAACACAAATGCATCGAGTCGCCTCCCTCTTTACTTCGAACAACTTCAACATTCACTCGAGCCAATACCGAGACCAAACTACTCACCAACCATCTGAACAACCCAGACACACACGCGCCACTGTGCACGTGCACGGCGCCGCCGTCACCACCGGACATCGCCTCATCGTCGAGCAAGTCGGCGACCATCGAAGAAGCCATTCCCAATCGCCAAAACTCCTCCATCGTCTTGATTTTAAAATCGACCATAAAAGTGAAACCTGGAAACCACCATTCCATCACGACTGAACCTGTCATCGTTTCGTTCGCCACGCCCCAACCACCAGAACTCATACAACTCCGGCCAACTACCAGTCAACTTCCCTTCTTCCATCACCCAAAACCGCGTTGCACTCGATCGATCTCCCACGATGAATGAACCCAAATACAAGCCCACGTCAAAACTAGGTTTAGAAATTTAAAATGTTTGCTGTCGTCGCCTCGATGATCGAGAGCGCCTCCTACTATTTTTTCCCACAGCGTCGTAGACTCCTCCGCCACTTCGAACAACCCCAACACCCCCAGATCAACACGTCGCCAGAAATTATTAAAAAATCATTTCCCATTCAACGTCGAACTGCTCTTGAACCACGCGGCTAAAAATCACCATACGAATTTCAAAAATCATATTTTTAATTAAGGATTCCAGATATGATATTGAATCTTAAATTTATTATATTTGAATTTTATGCAAAATTTGAGTTGCACTGTGGAGACCAATTTTTTCCTCACTGTATATGTTTTTCTTCCTTGAGCCTATTTTTAAAACTTTATATAGATGGGAACAACCCTGTTTTATGTTAAACTTTAAGTTTTAAAAATGATCTGATAAAGAGAAATTTGAATTGGTTTGCAAGCTCCAACCTATCTCAAAGAAAACAAAGAGGAGGATGAAAACAGTGTCATCATCTATATATAGAGTTGAACTGAAGAAAAGTTCCCAACATACACATCACAATCATGAGTCAACACATATTAAATTCATCTTAACACTTAATATAAATTTTGTGGTTACTCACAGCATAAATAAACAACAAAATAGGTTATGTTTAGGTAAGAGTTCACTCACAAGCAACAAAAATCAAAACAGGGTAAGCTCTAAAAATAGGAGTTTCTCACCTTGATTTTTAGGAAGAAGAACAGAGCCTTCCTAACTTTGGACCAGCTTGTGAGATTTGCAAGCTGAAGATCTTTTCTTTGATTTATAGCTTGAGTTGATTTGTTGTTTTAAGTTTGAAATGATACTTGCTTCAGTTTTTTTTCTCTTAGCTTTGAAGGAACGAAGTGATGATGAAGATAATATACATAAGAAATGAAGTAGACAGGGTATAAACTTGTACATGGTGTATATATTATTTTGTACAGAAGAAATCAGAGATTTTTTTCTTGCTTTGTCTACTGATGTCTGGTTTGGTGGCTAAAGAGATGATATTTCGTGCGTGCATTATTTGCTTTAGTCCCTTGATCTTTTGGCCATACTTCATTCCATACTTATCTTATATTTAAATATATTATCTTGCATTAAATATATTAGTCTCATGCTTTCTTGTTTTTGGCTGATATGGTATGTTAGGGTGTACTTTATTTACTTTGTCTGGTTTGCTTTCTATAAAGGTAGTATATTATATTTGGTTTATACTTGCCTTGCATTTTCTCACTCGGCTGAAGTTAAAAGCATTAATGAGAAGTTGATATATATGTGTAGCATACTATTCTTTACAATACTTATATATGTATAAAGTAATGCCTGACACCTTTTTGCTTTGTATTATAAATGAATTTATATCTTTACATGTTGTTAGTTTTTAGCAAATTTGTTTACTATATATGTTTTCTATAATTTATCTTATATATTTTCATTTCTTAAACCATTTACTTACAATTTAAATTCAAATCAAAATATATATATATATACATATATTTCATTTTTCAAATTGACTCGTATATACCCAAATATATATATTCGCATATATACAATATTTAAATTTTAAATGATTTATACAGAATTTACAATGATTCGGGGAAACTCGTATCACTTAATCAATAAATTTTATTCAAAAATTCATTTAATCATCAATTTAAATTAAATTAAAATCGAGGGTCGTTACAAACTTCCCCTCTTAAAAGAATTTCGTCCTCGAAATTGCTAGGGAGACACAAAGATAGATGAAGAATATTTCATCAACTCAAACTGAACATCTATTCTGCATTTGGCTTACCAAATCAGAATATCAATAACAGATACAAGAACGAATCTGTTCACTTCACAAGATACTCGGGTTCTCCAGATCTACGAAATATGCAGTGGCATTGGTTAGTTCAAAGGGATAACTAACCGTTCGTAGAACATATCGAAACCCAAAGAATAGATAGATACATGGATACAATTTCAAAATTTTCAGTTTAGGAACCAAATTACACCTATCAACCATAACAAACAAAGCAACCAATTCATCCAACAAACCATTCTGACCTATTTGGAGTTTATGTTCCATATTAATATATCGAATTTCCTTTCTGGATCGACCAGAAAATATCAAAGAATTGAGAAAAGATATTGGACAAAAGAGATCGATAGAGAAAAGATTTGCTTCCTCGTTGTTAAAGAGTATTGACCATTTATAGTCGTATTCCCCTGTCCCCTATCTCATCCTCTTCTTGCACTCATACTCACTATCAGTGGATAGTAAGAGAGTTTACTGAGGCATACAGACGGATATCTGAGGAATACTCATTCTAGGGTATACTTCACCCTATCTCTAATGAGCTACTTAATGTGTTACACTCCTGAGCTAAAGTTTTACCCTCAGCTCTAATACCAAATGTAACGAGTCCGAACCCAGTGGCAACCGGTAGGCTTTGCAACCATCCCAGCCCCACCGTGGCTTACACTGGCACCTCGCAGTTGCTTTTACGGCCAGCCTCTCGACTGTCACAACCAACCATCCCACTCAGGGACATGTAGGGGTAAGAGTCTCCCGTTCGCCACCAAACCGCGAAGCAAGAACCCCCTATCATGCTGTAATATAGCAAATGCGATCCATATATGATGTAGCACTTATTCGGAATGAGATATATGACACAAAGGTCCTCTCCCGGTTAAACCGAATAGTGAGCGCGATATTTAAAAACATATGGATAATGGGATTTCAATTAAGTCACAACTTAAACCCAAACTTTCTTTTCAAATAGTTTAACAAATTACCATTTCAAATCTTTTAACAAAAAGATTCAACCTTTACGGTTTAAACAATTTTCACACTTTAATCTTTTAAACAAAAGATTCATTCACAGATTTTCCCAATCAATTTCCATTTCAATTTGATTAACTCGTTAAATCTTTAAATCAAGATTTAACTCATAGCTTTCAAAACAATTCCATTTCAAATGGTTTAAACAAATCATCATTTTAAATCTGTTAAAAATAAACAGATTTAATTCATAGCTTTCTAAAAGAATTCACTTATAACTTGGAAAACCATTTTTCAATTCAAACTTGAAATTCCATTAATTAAACTAGAATTTCATTTCTTATCTGAAAGCTTTTATTCTTTTAAGCAAATAGTTTTCATTTTGGAAATCTGACTCATTTATACGAGTTAAGGTTCTTGGGTTAAATTCAAATTCTCAAAATATTGCTTTTAAAATGGTTTAATTTCATATAAACACATTTTTAACATTTTTAACCTTAATTTCAAATCATAGGATTCAATTTCAAAGTTGAATTCAAATTTAAATCAAATTATTTAAATTTTCAAAACTCGATTAAGTTATTCAAAATAACTTTTATCTTTGAAACTCATTTACAAAAGCGTTAATATTTAACCCAGATCCATTTCCAAAATCAATTGAAATTAAAATTTTAATTTCAAAAATATTATATTTTAAATTATCTGTGACTTAACCGATTTCCACGTGAAATCCATATTTGTGTGTATATGGTGTAGTCCAGGGGTTTAACACAATAGTGCAACACAATGAATCATCACAGATCAAAGTACAGGATATAGTTGATTACTCTTAGTTAATTACCCTTTATTTAATTACATTAATTAATTTATCATTAATTATGTCTTAATCACATTAATTTCCACTAGTTACTTTATTAAGTGATTATTCTTAATTACCTTCATTAATATCAAAATCTTCAATTAATAACGTTACAATTTATCATTATTAACACATTAATTTATTCAAGAAATCAAGGTTAATCAAAATATAAATTTATTTTAATTAATTCCATTATTTATTTAGAATAATTAATTAATAAATAATGTCATAATTCTATTAAATTAAAACTTAATTATTTCCAAAATAACTAACTTAAACCTTTGTTAATCCCATTCCCAGATTTAGACTTTTGATTTAAACTTGTTTAAATCCTAGATTTCAAATTTTAAAACCCTTATTAAAATTTGTTCTAAACATTTAAACATTTTAAATGTTTATATTTTATAATTTGGTTTTATTTTCAAATTTGCATTTTAATTCTACTTTGAAACCCAGGTTTTAAAACTTGTTTTAAACTTTAGTTTTAAACCTTACTTACAATTTTTTAAACAAACACATATTTAAATTTGAAAAAAACAAAACAGGTTACGGTAAAACCTGTAACTAACTAAACCCTGAGACAACACAAATGCATCGAGTCGCCTCCCTCTTTACTTTGAGCAACTTCAACATTCACTCGGTCCAATACCGAGACCAAACTACTCACCAAACATCTGAACAACCCAGACACAAACGCGCCACTGTGCACGTGCACGGCGCCGCCGTCACCACCGGACATCGCCTCATCGTCGAGCAAGTCGGGGACCATCGAAGAAGCCATTCCCAATCGCCAAAACTCCTCCATCGTCTTGATTTTAAAATCGACCATAAAAGTGAAACCTGGAAACCACAATTCCATCACGACCGAACCTGTCATCGTTTCGTTCGCCATGCCCCAACCACCAAAACTCGTACAACTCCGGCCAACTACCAGTCAACTTCCCTTCTTCCATCACCCAAAACCGCGTTGCACTCGATCGATCTCCCACGATGAACGAACCCAAATACAAGCCCACGTCAAAACTAGGTTTAGAAATTTAAAATGTTTGCCGCCATCGCCTCGATGATCGAGAGCGCCTCCTACTATTTTTTCCCACAGCGCCGTAGACTCCTCCGCCACCTCGAACAACCCCAACACCCCCAGATCAACACGTCGCCAGAAATTGGTCAAAAATCATTTCCCGTTCAACGTTGAACTGCTCTTGAACCACGCGGCTAAAAATCACCATACGAATTTCAAAAATCATATTTTTAAGTAAGGATTCCAGATATGATATTGAATCTTAAATTTATTATATTTGAATTTTTTGCAAAATTTGAGTTGCACTGTGGAGACCAATTTTTTTCCTCACTGTATATGTTTTTCTTCCTTGAGCCTATTTTTAAAAATTTATATAGATGGGAACAACCCTTTTTTATGTTAAACTTTAAGTTTTAAAAATGATCTGATAAAGAGAAATTTGAATTGGTTTGCAAGCTCCAACCTATCTCAAAGAAAACAGAGAGGAGGATGAAAACAGTGTCATCATCTATATACAGAGTTGAACTGAAGAAAAGTTCCCAACATACACATCACAATCATGAGTCAACACATATTAAATTCATCTTAACACTTAATATAAATTTTGTGGTTACTCACAGCATAAATAAACAACAAAATAGGTTATGTTTAGGTAAGAGTTCACTCACAAGCAACAAAAATCAAAACAGGGTAAGCTCTAAAAATAGGAGTTGCTCACCTTGATTTTTAGGAAGAAGAACAGAGCCTTCCTAACTTTGGAACCAGCTTGTGAGATTTGCAAGATGAAGATCTTTTCTTTGATTTATAGCTTGAGTTGATTTGTTGTTTAAGTTTGAAATGATACTTGCTTCAGTTTTTTTTTCTTAGCTTTGAAGGAACGAAGTGATGATGAAGATAATATACATAAGAAATGAAGTAGACAGGGTATAAACTTGTACAGGGTGTATATATTATTTTGTACAGAAGAAATCAGAGATTTTTTTCTTGCTTTGTCTACTGATGTCTGGTTTGGTGGCTAAAGAGATGATATTTCGTGCGTGCATTATTTGCTTTAGTCCCTTGATCTTTTGGCCATACTTCATTCCATACTTATCTTATATTTAAATATATTATCTTGCATTAAATATATTAGTCTCATGCTTTCTTGTTTTTGGCTGATATGGTATGTTAGGGTGTACTTTATTTACTTTGTCTGGATTGCTTTCTATAAAGGTAGTATATTATATTTGGTTTATACTTGCCTTGCATTTTCTCACTCGGCTGAAGTTAAAAGCGTTAATGAGAAGTTGATATATATGTGTAGCATACTATTCTTTACCATACTTATATATGTATAAAGTAATGCTTGACACCTTTTTGCTTTGTATTATAAATGAATTTATATCTTTACATGTTGTTAGATTTTAGCAAATTTGTTTACTATATATGTTTTCTATAATTTATCTTATATATTTTCATTTCTTAAACCATTTACTTACAATTTAAATTCAAATCAAAATATATATATATATACATATATTTCATTTTTCAAATTGACTCGTATATACCCAAATATATATATTCGCATATATACAATATTTAAATTTTAAATGATTTATACAGAATTTACAATGATTAGGGGAAACTCGTATCACTTAATCAATAAATTTTATTCAAAAATTCATTTAATCATCAATTTAAATTAAATTAAAATCGAGGGTCGTTACAGAACCACAACTTTATTGTTTGTACCAATGCTAGTTGTATTGGTTTGGGTGTTATTCTCTTGCAAAGGGAATGTGTTATCACATATGCTTCTTGATAATTAAAGCCTGCCGAGACTAGATATGCCACTCATGATCTAGAGCTCACGGCCATGGTTTTCGCTCTTAGAATTTGGCGTCATTATCTTTTGGGAGAGAAATTTGTTCTCTACACCGATCATAAATCTTTGAAATGTTTATTTTCTCAAAAGGAACTTAATTTGCATCAACAACGTTGGCTCGAGTTCCTTGCATCATATGATCCTGATATTCTTTATACTCCAGGAAAGGGAAATCGTGTTGCCGATGCCCTTAGTCATAAGCAACAAGCGGTTGTTTCAATGATGATATCCGAATGGAATGATCTCGAGACTTTATCCACTTGTGAGATTCGAGATCGTGAATCCAATTTATGTTCATCTCTTGTTTTGTGTAACCTTTACGCTCATCCTTCTCTTTTGGACCGTACCTCTTTTGGCTAAACTCTATGTCAAAGAAATTGTTAAATTGCATGGAGTTCCTACTTCAATTGTTAGCGATCGTGAGCCATTATTTACTAGTGGATTTTGGAAAGGTCTTTAACAAGCTTTGGGAACAAAGCTTAATTTTAGCACCGCTTATCATCCTCAGTCCGATGGACAAACCGAGCGTGTGAATCAAACTTTTGAAGATCTTCTTCGTGCGTGTGTTCTTGATTTTGGTGGAAGTTAGGAAGATCATATTTCTCTTGTTGAGTTTTCCTATAATAATAGCTTCCATCTAGTATTGGTATGGCACCTTTCGAGGCACTCTACGGAAGGCCGTGTCGATTCCTTCGTGTTGGCTTGATGCCGGTGAGAAGCTGGTTTTAGGTTCAAATTTTATTCGCTTTTCATCTATAAGAGGTGTTGTGCATTTCAGTCGATTGGGAAAGTTAGCACCTCGATATGTTGGTCCATTTCCCATCACCGAACGTATTGGTTCCGTGGCTTATCGCCTTTTATTATCGACTCAATTTTCTGCTATTCATGACGTTTTCAACGTCTCTCAACTATGGAAATACCTTAGGGATTCCGATTCTATTCTTGAGCCCAGTGTAATTGAAGAAATTGAAGTTTCACCAAAATTGACTTATGAGCAACATCCTATTCGTATCATTGCTTCGGAGGTTAAACGCCTTCGAAATAAAGATGTTTTTTTTGTGAAAGTTCAATGGTCCTCAAATCCTAAGGATTGCTCTTGGGAATCTTGAGAATTCATCGAGCAAACACATCCGGACTTACTCTCTCGTGCTCTTTAGGGTGAACTTCTCATTTCAAAATTTCTTCTTTTGTGTTGTTATGCCTTAGTATGGTTGTTACTTTTTATTTTCCTCTTAATTATTGCGAGGACACAATTTCTTTAAGGAGGGGAGTCTGTAACAACCCGCATATTTCACGATTGTATATTTAAATGTTTTATTTAAATATAGCATCGTTAATCGGATTAAAGTCTGAAATGTTACTTTTTGTAAACAGTCGAATTGGGACTCGAGACCACTTCCATTGAGTCCAAAATGGCGTTTACAACTTTTTTTGAGTATAAACATCGATATGATTGGAGTTGAGTAGAATTTGCTATTTTTCTATTTTGGGCTTTGGGTTTGGGTTTCAGCCCACTAACCCAGCATAATACCCTAACTCCACCGCCTCTCCTCTTCATTCATTCTCATTTCCTAATAAATTCAAGCTCTAGAGAAAAATGGAGGAAAAGATTGGAAATTAGAATTCCAAAACCCTAGTTTGTTTAGGAAATACAAATTCAAGTCCAAAATCAAGGAGAAGCTTAGGTAAGCATCATCTTCATCTTCTCCACCTCAATCCCTCTTCAAATTTCAGAAATTCCTAAACCCTAACTTAGGAAATATTCTTCTTATGAGGTTAGATTGAAGCTTCTTGAGTTGTTGTTGAAGAGGAATTGACCTTAGCTTGTTTTAGAGCTTCTCACTTGAGTTTTTGAGTTAAAGGTGAGTTTTTGAACTCACATCTATGTCTATATCTTTGATAGTTGTTAGGTAGTAATTCCTAGCATCTATTCCTTGTCCATTTGCCTTTGAATTGAATTGGTTTGATGAATATTCCAATTTTTGGTGTTTTGAAGTCAAATCTTTAAAAATCCGATCTTTGATGTTTGAACTTGTTGTTGGGGTGTATCGAAGAGCCTATAAGGCTGGGTTGTCGCTTGGCATAAATCCCTAGTGTCCGTTGCTCGTCCGATTACTTTCGTTTGGATTTTTGCCCCTTCTTGGGCTAGGTTGAAAATACTGCAAATGGCAGTTCAGTCGACTAAACGGTATGGTCAGTCGACTTAATCTGGAGCATAAAACTTCCTGCCCCTATGTCAGTCGACTGAACCTGGAAATAGAAAGCTTCTGTCCATCTATCAGTCGATTGGCAGTTGACTGAACTTGAAACCCGAGAGTTTCTAGGCATGTTTCAGTCGACTGACCCTACAGTCCAGTCAACTGAATCTAGGAAATCTGCATTTTTGCCTATTTTGAGGCAGTTTTGTGTGGGTTTCTGATTTTTAATCGATTCTTGTCGATCCAGTTAGTTGTTATCACTTATTATCGACATTGATGACTTCTTTCTTTGGATTTTTGGGAATATCCGTTTGATGGATTTGATATCGATTTTTATGGATTTAATTCACATTTTCGTATGTGAATTTTTGGCGATTGATTGTTTCTACAATCATTTTTGTGGTTTGTCACTTTAAAATACAAAGGTTTCTATACTAGTAGTAACTATTCAAACTCTTTCACAAAGATGATTTCAACTCTATTTTTAATACAAAGCTCGTTTATAAAACCGTTTTCCAACCTATTAGTATATACAAACCTTTACCTCATTCGTATGAGAAATCTAATTAAACGGCTTAGCAAAACAAGTGGTATGAAATGCTTGCGTTTACTTCGACGGTTAATTTTTGGACTTGTTCTATTAAAAATCTTGTGACAATTTTTGAGTGCAAATCTATGAATGAATCTATTGTAAGATTCTGATTCTCCCTGATGTTTGCCTAGGCAACAAGCATCGATTCGATGGGGCTAAGCTGACAAGAGACCAATAATTACGCATAAGTTCATAAAGCAAATTGTTTATGATCTTCTGGAAAAATGTGCCTTTCTTCCCATAATGGGGCGTAGTTAGGCTCGAGAGAGAGAATCGCACTCTTTCTTATAGCTGGTCATTTGAGTAGCAAGAATGATAAAATAAATAATTGAAATGTTCTATGAGTTATGTTTTTTTCCATCAATTTGAGAGAGTTATAAATATTCTTGTTTATTCGTTAACACCAGAGAGAATACCTACAAACATTACTTTTGTTTGAAGGGGGCACAGATGAAGCTATGCTCAAGCTCAATGGCGAGCAATTACTTATCTATAAGGTCTCCAATTTTGTAGGTATTCTCTCTAGAGAGAATAGTTACAAAATGGATATCTAGATATCCATTTTGTAACTATTCTCTCTCCTAACTACGCCCCATTATGGGAAGAAAGGCACATTTTTCCAGAAGATCATAAACAATTTGCTTTATGAACTTATGCGTAGTTATTGGTCTCTTGTCAGCTTAGCCCCATCAAATCGATGCGTGTTGCCTAGGCAAACATCAGGGAGAATCAGAATCTTACAATAGATTCATTCATCTCTCACATCAAAGACTCGAGCTGCAACAAACATTACTTTTGTTTGAAGGGGGCACAGATGAAGCTATGCTCAAGCTCAATGGCGAGCAATTACTTATCTATAAGGTCTCCAATTTTGTAGGTATTCTCTCTAGAGATAATAGTTACAAAATGGATATCGTATCCATTTTGTAACTATTATCTCTAGAGAGAATACCTACAAAATTGGAGACCTTATAGATAAGTAATTGCTCGCCATTGAGCTTGAGCATAGCTTCATCTGTGCCCCCTTCAAACAAAAGTAATGTTTGTTGCAGCTCGAGTCTTTGATGTGAGAGATGAATGAATCTATTGTAAGATTCTGATTCTCCCTGATGTTTGCCTAGGCAACAAGCATCGATTCGATGGGGCTAAGCTGACAAGAGACCAATAACTACGCATAAGTTCATAAAGCAAATTGTTTATGATATTTTGGAAAAATGTGCCTTTCTTCCCATAATGGGGCGTAGTTAGGCTCGAGAGAGAGAATCGCACTCTTTCTTATAGCTGGTCATTTGAGTAGCAAGAATGATAAAATAAATAATTGAAATGTTCTATGAGTTATGTTTTTTTCCATCAATTTGAGAGAGTTATAAATATTCTTGTTTATTCGTTAACACCAACTCGCTATCGTCATCGTAGATTTGATAGAAATCGATATTATAGGACTTTACTTCAATGGGATATATGTAGTAATAGATATGTTGTAAATAGAATCAAAGTTTATTCTCTCAAGCATCATTGCATAGTTTAGCTGCTTTAAGCAGTAATCGAAGAAATGCTCATTATAGTACTTCCAATGTGATAAGAGGTGAGTTGCCTATTCTTTCTTTGCAAGGTATAGTCATGCCGCCTTCTGATGTCAACCGTCTCCTTTCTTCCATAGCCCGTTCACTTGGGTTGACTACTCATTCTGCAGCAGTTACCAATGGTTTAGTTATTCTAATTCTCATAGAGATGGTTAGAAGAGGTCCTCCAGAAGGAGTTACCTTTTCTGATTATACTGAAGAGTACTTCCATGATAGTATTAATACCATTTTACAGTCGGTGTTTACTGGACATCATAAAGACCCTTCATCCCCTCACTCGGTGTTTACTGGACCTCATACAGAGTCTTCATCCCCACACTCGGTGGAAGCTAACTTCACTCCAGAGATCTCCAATGCTGCTGCTAACCATACTTCCTTTCACTCCCAGGTTCCAGAGATCACCACCGCCAATAATTATGCTCCAGAGAGCTCTAATGCTGCTTGTTACCTACGTTCCTTTATCTCCCCTGTTCCAGAGCCAGAGATCACTACCTCCAATCAATCGTGTCTATACCGTCAGTCTTCTTCTGAGTCGTCTACGTCAACTTCCTCTTCCTCTTCCTTTCACTCTACTTCATCTGGTGAGTCATATCTATCAGTTCTTCGAGAGTTGTTGTCTTCACCTGAGTTCATTTCTCTGACTGTTTTTGTTATAATTTCACTTTATAATCTGTTAGTTTCGCCAGACATAGCTCCTACTGACGGTTTACCTCAAGTTCCATCTCATAGTGAAGTTACATGATCTCAAGTTCCATCTCATAGTGAAGTTAGAGGATCTCAAGTTCCATCTCATAGTGAAGTTAGAGGTTCTCAAGTTCCATCTCATAGTGAAGTTAGAGGGTCTAATAATCGACACTGTCTTGTTTTTAGTACTAAGTCTATTATCTTAAGTAGTATTGCTTTACTAACATTTATATGTTTACAGCTTGCATCTGATGTACCAATCGATATAGATCCTCAGATAACATTTCCAACATGATGATGAAAAATAACTGGCATAATAAGTGTATGGATAGATTTACTATGGAGTCTGATAATTTGTTGTTAACACGTGCTAATCTTCGAAATAGAATAATTACTACCTTTCACTCATTAAATAAATTACTTTATGATGATATTAGTGAGGAAAGGTTTGATCATATTTTGCATAATGTTTCTTTAGGTAAGTACTCTCTTTCACCTCTTGTATTCAAACCAGTAGTGAAACAGCCCCCTGATATTCCTTTATGTCGAAGACTCTTATTTCATAGTACTGATGATCATTATTACTATATAAGACCTACATTAGAGGATGATCTAGTTCTTACTTCTTTAGGGTATCTTCTCTATTCACGATTTGCATCTTTCTGTTTTAGTCCTTATTATAAGCATATGGTACTAGAAGTCGATGATCATTATTCTGTCGTATGTAATCAATCGTTTAGGTATCATTATTTATTAGATTTATCCGAAACAATTGAAAGAGTTGAGCGTGAATCAATCTTATTCTTTTTATCACATTTTGTTGAGGATGAATATCTTTTCTTATTAATCAACGAATTTCTATATCTAGATGATCAATCACTCTATAAAGAAGGTCAATCACTCTTTGTTGGTATCCCCCCTATAGGATTCTTTAGTGATATTCTAATGAACATATTATATCAAATATATGATGTATCGTTCTCAAAAGCATTTCCATCAGCTCACTATACTAGGTATATGCATGAGGTTGTTATCTCATCGAATTTCCCGATCGATAAAGATGATCTAACATATCCTGCCTTCAATCAATCAACAGTAGACAAGAAAGATGGATTCAATTCTTTAAAGATCTCATTCTCAGGCTGTTTTCATGAAATCAAATCTATAACTAAATGTCATGGTGGAGAACTCAGTGTCAACCAAAATGGCTTGTTATCATTTCATAAATCACGTGAACAGACTCAATTAGATGAACAGAATCAATTAGAAGATCACATTAAGACCTTGAGACTAGATGACCCTTAGGATAGTGTGTTCATAAGCTAATAGAGTGTTCGTAAGCAATAAATATACAGGACCGGGCAAATCAAATCAAGGTAAAACTCTTCCCTTTGATCGGCTAGGTACGATTGGAATATATACTGATCCTCCCTACTCTAGCGCTACGCACCTCAGGGAAATGAGATGACTCAACAGAGACTGCTGCTGACGGAAATGCCCCTATCGGTGATCTGGCCCTGTTCATTGGTCAAATTGAACTCGCATGTCGTTCTCCCGAAGAGATAGAATCATTTGGATTGGCCCACAGGGTACTACCTATTACCAGTGTTATTACGAGACCAGTTAAAGTAGGTTATTTTGGCCCTGTTGATTGGTCCAATTTCACTCCTAGTCTAGCCTGGTGGTGGTTTCTTAGTCCCTTCCGGTCTCCTTCTGTCTCTTTTCTTTCGATTATTACGTTTGGACCTATTACATCCCTTAGGTAGCCTTTGGTGACCTAGATAGCCTTTAGCGGAAGCCAGGTCTGAAGCTTCTTGGTTGCTGTTGGTGGTTTTGACTTGATTTTCTCTTTTGACTTTCTTATCTCTTTTGTTTAATAGGTTCTGTAGATAAGCTATTTCCTTACTTTGTTCTAAGATTTCTTGATCTTTTTGATATTTATCAATTCCATGATCTTTTTCATGAGTCTGGTATGATTACCATAGTCACATACTTCTTTTGGTGTTGTGTCTATCCATACATTATTTTCATTGTATACTAGTGATCTTTTTTCTGTCAATTTGATTCTCTTATCGACATGATACAATTTCCGTAGAATCGATAGGGTTTCCCAATTGCGATTGAAGTTTTCTTCTATGATTTTGATTTCGCTCTTATCAGCATCTAAATATTGATCCTCAAACCATTTCTCATCAACCAGATCATGTGCTCTCCCTTTATGCTTGATGACTTCCTTACCTTTATCATTCATATAGTTATAGCTCTTTGGAGCTAAGAAGTATCCTTTTCTGATTTTATCTTCCAGTTTCATTTTACCTAGGATGGTGGAGGAAACTTCATCGTCTGGCAGTGGGCTTCCTAGAATTGCAGAGTCAGTATCGGTATAGTAACAATCATCTCTGGAGATGTATTTGTACATATGGATACGAGAACAGGCAGTAATAGCAGCTGAGATTTGCACAGCAGATAAGCGGGGCCAATCTTCATCGGAAACATCTGTTGGATTGGAAATATAGGCAACCATATAGTATTTATCACCCAGCTGAGTTGAAAGCTGAATATTTCCTTTTTCTAGTAGCTTATCATGTCGTGCTTTCTCACATACCTCTGTAACGGTACTTCGAGGATTGATACCAAATCTTCCATATAGTGAATTCATCAATATTTTATAGATAAAGACCAATGCATTATCTCCCCTTTTCTTTGCCTCTACCCTTTTCTCGTAGGTTTCCGTGATAAAACGATCAAAGAGCTTGTTTTCTTTCTTAGAGAACAAGTACCCGCGAAGTGGGTGAATATCATACCCTATGGTTTTAGCGTAAATCAACTCCTCGCTAAAGAATATCCCTACGAATTTACCGGTTGGGAAGATTAAAGTTTGAGTCTTGGGTTCCCTATATGGTAAGAAAGGATGATTTATAGTCTGAGGACACTCTACATATGCCTCGATAAAGCCAAATAGGCCATCAAGCTCTCTTCCTGATAAATCACTATGCCATGCAGGTTTTCCAACCGGCATTGGGTAGTTTTTCATAATGTATGGGTAGAGTGAGTTGACGTCATAAAAGTACAGATTCTCACCATAAGGCTTATAAACATCGGAGTGACCTCCATAGTAACCTCTTCGAATAAACATATCGGCATTTCCACTAGGGATATAGATAGGGAAAGTGTTAGGATCGTAATAACTACCACGAAAAATAGTCATGGAAAGTGATGATAGCGTCAAGAAAGTTGTGATATCCACTTTATAATTCCTAAAATACAGATCTTGCGCATTGAGCATTATACCTGCTAACAAGTAAATATCCTGTTTCATATATGGAATGACCTCATTTCTCTTTTCCATCACATTATTGATATTAACTGATTTATGATCAAATGATCCTTTAGAGCCTAATGAAGGGCAGAAAGTAGAGCCCAAAGAAGCAAGGCTACCGGGTAGGAGAGTTAATGAACCTCGGAAACGTAAGATAACTTTACCAACACCTTTAAAGAGGCGCTCATAGATAACTATCTCGTAAAGCACATTATTTCGAAGTAGAGGTTTCATTGTATATCTCTTATCTTTTTTAGCAAAATAGCTTAATAAGAATATTCCATCGAATTTAGCAAAGTTATGGAAGTATACCTTTGTTATTTTCTCTTCTTTTGCTTTCACTGCTAAACGAGAAATAAAGTTTTCCAACATGATATTGCTTCTTGCAACGAAGTCCGACTCCAGCGAGAGCTTAGTAGATTCACAATAATAAACTTCTATAGAATCTTGTGAAGGAAGACCTTTTTCGGGGTTCACCACTAAGAAACCAATTGCAAAAGGTACATGTTCAAAACCTCCATTTCCTATAGAGGCCATAACAGTTTCTGTATCAGCTACAATAAATGAACTGCACTTCTTAGTAGAAGCTTTCAGGGTTGGTATGATACCGGCGTTTTTATTCTTACGACGAGTAAAGGGTTTCACTTGACCAGTAGGAGGAGAACTGACGGCTTCCCATAGTTTCTTTCTTATTTCTTATTCAGGGCTAATTCTCAACTCATTTGTGGAGCAACCCACCAAATAGATATTCACAGAGATAGAGAGAAGTGGAGCATCATCATATATCTCAGCTTGAATGTGAACCAGCATTTTGATGAATTCATAAATATCAGATAAGCTGTTATTCAGAGAGATTGATCCCCCGTGTTCTTTGGTGGTTATAATATGGGAAAGATATCCGGTTTCCACTTTTCGTCTATAACTTTTCTTTTCCTCTTCCTGTGTATAACCTATCGTAAAATGACACTTCTTCACTAAAGATAGAGGATACGCATACTTAAGCAATAGCCGCATTATTATAAAAGAAAGAACTTCCTCGTCCTTGCAACTAACATCCTCATAAAGACGGGCTGTACCCCTTCTATAATGTGGATACGGATCAGTATAATATTCTTCTGAAATCGTACCAAGCATATTGTCGTATAAAGTCGAAAACTCATATTGAGACATCTTAGAGAATACTGATTCAGAATGGAAATACCTTGCTAATCCCCCGGTACCTAGGCAACCTTTGGCACCATACACTTTTCTAGTATCCATAACAAGATAAAGAGGGGATATAGCTTGAGCAATTTTTTTTTATTGATATCTTTGTTAAACTTTTGACCAGCTGTTTCACTACGCCCCATTATGGGAAGAAAGGCACATTTTTCCAAAAGATCATAAACAATTTGCTTTATGAACTTATGCGTAGTTATTGGTCTCTTGTCAGCTTAGCCCCATCGAATCGATGCTTGTTGCCTAGGCAAACATCAGGGAGAATCAGAATCTTACAATAGATTCATTCATCTCTCACATCAAAGACTCGAGCTGCAACAAACATTACTTTTGTTTGATGGGGGCACAGATGAAGCTATGCTCAAGCTCAATGGCGAGCAATTACTTATCTATAAGGTCTCCAATTTTGTAGGTATTCTCTTAGTCGGTACTTCGTAAGGCATATCCGTCTTCCGTGGAATCTCTTCCTCTCTTGCTTCTGGGAGAAAGAACTAAAGCTGAGTCAAGTCAGAGAAAATAGACTATAAGAGAGAAAGCCAACCAAAGCGCAACCAGAGTTCGGGGTGGAGCGCTAAGAAAGAGAAAGCGTTATCGCTATACGAAATGAAGCAGCGGCTAGCACGCTAAGATAAACCACTTTAAAAATCAAAGGCGTCTCATTCAGCTGCGCTACCTCTAGTGATGGGCATTGCTCTTAGTGTCTTAGTTCACTTTCTTGTTAGCTTCCTTGCCTTGTTCGGGCCTTGTTA
The DNA here is from genome assembly GCA_030737815.1 of Allium fistulosum. NCBI lineage: Eukaryota > Viridiplantae > Streptophyta > Magnoliopsida > Asparagales > Amaryllidaceae > Allium > Allium fistulosum. Next base: position 510,742,805 of record CM060907.1, on the reverse strand, counting down.
CTGTTGAAGAATAAGTCTCGCTGCGCACCTAGTTTTGTATGTAATGTAGTTTAGTTTCCTTAGGCTGCTTCAAATATCACTACCTGCCCAAAGCTGGTTCGCAACCTCCATTAGTAGTTCATAGAGAGGTTGGTGCGCCCAATCAGTCAGGGAAGAGTCCCGGGTATGACCAGAGAAAGGGGACCGCCAGTATATTAATTGCGAAGGTTGCTAAGCTAATCCTAATCAGGCAATAAGCCTTTCAGGAGTTCTGGACACCTACGGGAGTTGAGGAAGTAATCATGGCTGAACAAAGGGAGGAATGTTGCCAATAAGGTCTCTGTCTGCTGTATGCATATGGCTATCCTTCTTTCTCTGGGATGCGGGATACGATGTGTCGCTGTCCATGAAGGAAGAAAAGGCCCACTCGACCAAGGGAGAGGTGGTTTGCCCGGCATGGTACTGATTGTTAACGAGATTGATTATTCACGCTCTGCTTATTGAGATCTTGGGTAGAGAATAGTTACAAAATGGATATCTAGATATCCATTTTGTAACTATTCTCTCCTATTTGTTCGTAAATATTTAAGTTAAGCCAGTGGTTATGGGACATGAAGCTAAACTCATTTATTTACTAGCTTAGTGTAATCGACACTTCTTGATGATCGATGATGATCATTTTGTGGTTTATACTAGCAATATGCAATGTCTCTTTGTCCGCGTAGGGGACTGTACCCTGTTCTATTGAGCTTCGTTTCATTTTTTATAGGCTAGCGACCTATGGTTTTTATGGAGTTTGGTTCATCGGGCATTCGATGTACTGCATCGTTGTTCCAGATTATTTGAGTTAGGTTCATCAGGCGTTCGCTGTACTACGTCATTGTTCCGACTTATTGGAGTTTTGTACATCGGGCGTAACGTTGTACTACGTCGATGTTCTGGATTATTTGAGTTTCAGGTTCCTCGGGCGTTCGCTGTACTACGTCGTGGCACCGGCTCTATGGTTAGCGACCATGGGATAGCGATCCATTTGTGATACACGTGTTGGTGAGTTTTCAAGCTCCCGTTTGTGATAGGCCTCCCCCTTTTTGATTTCTGGATTTCTAGTGGTTGATTTTTAGAATTTGTGTTTCAACAATTTTCGTGGATTGCATTGATAAGCTTTATCAATATTTGTGTTTTGGTGAATAGTTTAAAGAATGCGATTCTTTTTGGATGTTTGAGATGATTTGAGATATTGAATGATTTTTGTTGTTATCTGATGTATACTTATCACAGTATGACATTTTTGTTATCATACGTTTTTGTCATAGGTCTTATCCTATCTCATTTTATATGATATTTATAGCTAGACTAATCCGTTTATTATTTTCTTCTTAAATAATACTCGGGTTAGACCAAGGTATTTCAGGTGCTTCTGCTTGACTTCTTATCAGGGTTCGTCACCTGACTTTTGGCTAACTACTTTAGCTTAGTAGTTTTTGTTGTTATACATTCGAGATAGAGACTCCTTGATGTATACTTATTCTTTTGTCTAGCACTTGTATCTATTCTTTTGTGATGTAGTGGATCTAGTTTGACCACTATTTTGATGTACACTTTTATATGTTATATTCATATATGTTTCCGCCTTTGTGATATGAATATCTATGACTGATTTGTGTTATGTTTATTTCTATATTTGTTTCCGAAGTCCACATCGCCACTGTATGGTAGCTTTGAGTTTGTATTTGATATGTCTGATTTCCTCTTGAAATGAAATGTAAGTTATATTATCTGACATATCGGTACTTGCACAAAGCACTTACACAGATGGTCGCTCCTCAATAGCCTTATTCTTCGTGCTAGTTGACGGCATTACCTAGTAGTGTCCTTGGCTAGTGTGAGTATAGAGGTGGGGCATCACAGGTAGTTTGGGCATTCCCCAAATTATGGATTAGGGTTTCATGCTTGTATAAAGAACCCATTATGTTCATGTAACCTCTTCTACCCTCTTTAAGCCCTCTTATGGAGGCCATCTCTTCTCTTAGTTTAGCTTAGCTCTCTTTGTTCTCTTTTCATGGCTACCTAGCTATTTATTTTACTTTCATGTTCTTTTTTATTGCAATTTAATACATGCTCTTTCCTTTCCATGCTCATTTACTCTAATGTTTGTAGTGTAGATTTACTTTCATGCAAATTAGATTAGTGTTAATTCTTGTTAATTAGTTCTCTTCTTTCATTTTGCTTTCTTTCTATTTCATGTTGCAAGCTACATTTGTTAATCAAATGACAAATACGAGTGGCTAAATTTAACAACCCGCGGTTTTGTTATTACCTGTTAATAAATTAAAATGTGATTTTAATTAAATTAGGGTTAATAATAATAATTTGGAGTACAAATTGATTTATAACTGTTTATTTGAATAAACAGTGAATTTGAGCAAAAATCTATTTTTAGTGTTTATGGAAATTTTGTTTGAAACAAATAATAAAATGTTGTTCATAAAATTTTAATGGTTTAAAATGTAAGAAATATTTTAATTTATACGGTAACATAATTTATTTTATGATATGTTCATTTTACAAAATTGTGTGTAAAAATTTGGTAGAGTAAAGCTTTTTAAAACATAGAAAAATGGTTCAGAAAACTAGAAAATTTGGCTAAGTGTTTAACATTGCTTATTGGGTTGGATATTGGGTCCAAACCCATTATCTCATTTCTGAAATTAGCCTTGAATGAACTGTACGTTCGTTCTTTCTATCCTCCTCATTCTCTTCTTCTAAACTAGAAAGCTCTAAATCCCAAGTAATGGTTTCTTCCCCAAATCCAAATCTAAGCTCCAAATTAAATAAAAATCAAGGAGAAATTGGTAGCAAATCAAACTCTGCATGTTTCTAGCTTCAATCCAAGACCAAAGCTTCAATCTTTGCTTGGTAAATCTGTTAATTTGCTGCAAATAAATCCTAAGGTGAGTTATAAACTCACACTTCTAATCTAAACAAGCTAGCGTGTCGATTATATGTTGTTTCTTTGTTCGTTGCTGAAACAAATTTTCTGCTATTGAACTTGAAATGAATCTGGCCGTATCTCTCTCAATTCTTACCCAAATTGGATGATTTTTAATGTTCTGAAAAGTTCATACTTTGTACTAAAAGTTTCTTGTTATAAGTTTTATGAAAATGTGGAGATAATTTGGTCAAAACTATACTTCTTTGTTGCTGTCCCGAGAGCAAAACCACAGCGACAACGAATTTAGATCTGAAAATTGTTTGAGTCACTTTTTCACCCCTTACCGGAATTCAATGATTTTGATGTCCTGAAAAGCTTAGGAAATTGTATACAACCTTTCTTTTAATCACTTTACGAAATTTTGATGTTAAAAAGGATGAAATTGGGTTTGAAACAGTGGGTATATTTCAGGCTGTGTATTTTCTAAGTTGAAACTAGAAATTAAATTTATCATAACTCTTTCGTTACTTATCATAATTCAATGATTTTTGATGTTCTGGAAAGCTTAGAATATCCTCTATAACTTTCATGTTTCGTTCTTTCTCAAATTTTTGGTTGAATAGGGGCGAACTGGCTAAACAAGCCGCTGGCCTTTGTTTTTCCTGTGTATTCACTTCCTGGCATGAGTCCGACTTTGAGACGTCACAGTTTCTTCGTCTCTTATCGGAACTCAGCGATTCTTTTTGCAGTTTTAAGTAAAAATGTTGAACTTTACTTCTACAAATTTTTAGATCATTTCGACTATGTTAACTTGTATATATCTGCTATTGAACTTGCACTCACAGCTTGTTTTTATCGGAATTTTATAAGTTTAAACTTCCGATATTTTTCTGTATTTCTTGATGATTCTTTCTGAATTTCATACACGGGTTTTATAAAGGAGTTTTGAAATGTTTTTCAAGTAAATTGGTTTTTGTAATAATTATTATATATTATTTTCAAGTATAAAATTTTAGTATCTCTATAATAAGACAGATTGCAAAAGCGGTTTATAAAGTGGTTTTAAATTGTTTTAAAAGCACGTTTTCTCCAACTTATAATTTCTATACAAAATACACATTTTTGCACTGTCGAGCGAATGAGAAGGAGAGTTAAACGATTGGGTAAAATGCATAGTATGGGATACGTGCGTTTATCCTTCAGTTAATTCCTAACTAGTCTGTTTGATCGTTTTGGCCTACGGGTCTAGTTTACCGATGATATGAGTTGAACCTTTTACTACTTTGAGTGTGAAATTTACTAGCGGTTAGTAAATCGTTTAGTGCGAACGGGTGGTATGGGACACACATTAACACTTTTCGGGTTCCTGTCCGAGAGTTTGTGACACATTTGTCTGTTGGTGTGCCAGTACTGGACCTTCGGGTCATTTTCCATTGCGGCGTATTTGTCTTCGGACGTTTGCCATTGCGGCGTATTTGCCATTGCGACTTATTTGTCTTTTGACATTTGCCTTTGGGCGAGGTATCTGTTATGTGAAACAGTACTCGGCAAAAATAGCACGTGCAAAACTTTTTTGAGATGATTTTTACCCTTGTGTGTCGTCATTTTGGAATCGGTCCTCTGAACCATTCGGTGGCGATTACTTCGGGATTTTTGGACTCTTGGAAGTTCTTTTGAGATTTTCATTGCCTAAACTGGCGTGTTGAGATTTGCATTTTGGTGTGTGTGTGTGTGTGTGTATATATATATATATTGAGATTGCCTAGTGGCGCTATTTATAGGATTTGCCTTTTGGCGTTGTATGAGATTTTTATTCCTTTGTTGACATTTGCTTTATGGCTTATGTCGAGATGGATTTTGCTTATGTTTTCCTTGGAGTTGCCGATATGGCGGGTTTGGGAATTACTCTTTTAGGGGTTTACATTATATTATTCCCTAAACCATTCTTATTTGATTTATGATTGCCGATGATATGAGGCATGCTACATTTTAGCAATTCATGAGATTTTTCGTCTCCTTTGTGTTTTGTGCTTATTGAAGCAATAGTGTTCTATCACCTAGTGTAACCATATATGCCATACATGATGCGCATCCTCCATAAGTCTATGGTTAGCTTTCTTGTTGTTTCTTCTTGTTTAAGAAGAACATCACTATGCTATTATGCTCTATTATTTTGCTATCACCTTTTACTGATTTGTTTAGCTAGACTGACCCGTGTATTTTATACTTGGGTCAGACCGAGTTGTTTCAGGTTAGGTACATTTGGACTTAGCCTATTTTGCATCCGCATGGACTTATCTCTTAGCTTCTTTTTTTTAGTTTTTTTTTGTGTGGTCCTTTTTGTTGGCACCCTGATGTATATTCTTTTGACCCATGTTTGGGTTGTGGTCGTCATACCACTTTGATGTATCATTTTTGATTGTACTAGTGATTGTATCTGTACTTATGCATATGTATGCATTTCTGTTGTTCTGTGATATTATTTACATTTAAGTTGTTATGTTTTGTTCTAATAGATCCATTAGCCATTATAGTTTTGTATTAAATATTTATTGGATATGTCGATCCACTTGAGAAGAAAAAAATAGATAGCACTTATCGACGTATTTAGTAGATAGTTAAGACAAGACTATAGATGGTCGCTCTTATCCAGCTCTATTCTTCGCATTAACAGATGGAATTACCTCGTAATACTCTTTGTTAATATGGGTCTCAGAGTGGGGCGTCACACTAAACCCCTTCAATTTAGGGGTAATGAAGCTCTCTAATTATGTAGCTTCAACTAGTTCTTAATTCATGCTCTCTTTTTGTGCTTAGTAAGAATGATTGAAGTGGTTTAATTATTGTTTTGGCTTTGAATTTGATAGCCTATATTGTTGACACCAAATAGGCTATGCTTAAACAATCACTAACACTAATTGCCTCTTCATCAAAATATGATTATGGGAAAAGAAAGTGATTTGAAATTAAAATTTAATGGTCTATATTTATAATCAATAGTTAATAGGCCATACTTAAAATAGATTTCATTTTCATTGTCAAGTTTCATGAAAGTTAGTAAGTGGTTTAAGGGGAGTGTTATAGTTTGATGGCTTATGTTAGCTAATCAATAGCACAAATATGTCATACTTATGATAAGCACATCAATTAAAGCACTAATGACCATAAAAGAGAGATCATGATTTCATATGTGTTGAACTACATGATCTAGAGAGTGGATTTATTCTCTAAATTGTCACTTAACTCTTATATTTGCTTCTCTTTTCTTTTAGTTAGTTAGTTAATTCTCTAACTCTCTAGCTTAACTTTCACTTGAAATTGGTATAATTTGATTGAATTGAATTTTTAAAATCATCAATTCCCTGCGGATCGACCCATATTCGCCACGTACTACAAGTGTACGCCGTGCGCTTACGGTTAAATTTAATTTGAAAATTTTCGACTATTTTCTAAACCGATAGAAAATTAGCCGATCAACAAGTTTTTGGCGCCGTTGCCGGCGATTTTGGGATTAAGTTGATGGAAACGCGATTTCCCTTTTGAAAAATAAATTTTATTTGTAAATATTTTTCCTTTATAAAAAAACCAAAAACATTCTTGAAAATGTTCGAGTTTCCCCACTCCCTTGAATTTTACAATAGTTGTGAAAATCAATATAATCCATATAATTTCACTCAAAATTCTTATGGATATTTTAATGACAACTATTGTGTGAATAACTCGAATTTTGAAACGCAAAATTTTCAAAACAACGATCAACCCTCAAATCTCGAAAATAGCATTTCATTTTTACTTGAACTCACTACACAACAAAATCAAATGATAAATGATTTGTGTAACTCATATTTGTGCAAAAATTCAAGTCAAAGTTTTCAAAATGATCAAAATTTGAATTCAATTCAAAATTCAAATGATTTCGAGTATAACCCATGCCAATTCAATTTCGAGCTTCAAAATTAATTTCAAATTCAAAATGAAAATGTGAACCAATTTTTAAATAATTTTGGCAATGGGAATAATCTCCACCACGATACAATTGAAAACTTTGGTTATCAACAAATTCAAAGTGAAAATTTTCAAGTTAATAATCATGGATTTGAATTTGTTGAACAAATGAATAAAATGTACAATGATCACATGGATTTGGTGTTCGAAACATATTTGAATCAACGTGATAAACATACTCAAATCCCAACGTGTGACGAGTCAAGCGATAATCCATCTTTTACCCAAATCGATGATTTTCAAATAACAACTTTTGAAATGGAAAATGATGATCTTAATGAAGTTGTTGGAAATTTGGTAATTGAGTTGGATTTCAATTCTTTTGAGGGTGAGAAACTCGATTTAAATTTCGATCTTCCTTTTTCTGAAAATTTGAATAAAACAACTTTGAATTTTGAACTTGATTTATGCAATAAAGTTGTTGATAATCCAACAAAGAAAGTCGAATTTAACGAACACGAGTTTTATGGACTTTTTGAAAACGAGTCGTTAAACTCTAAAGGGGATGATTTAAATCATCATTTTTATTTTGAAATCGATGATAAGCTTGAATTTGGTGAAAATAAACTTGAACTTCAATTAATTGTTTTATCGACCCCAAAAATCATCGACAATAAAACAGCTCATTCAATTTTTAATAAAACGAAATTCGTTTTTCCAAATCAACATTCAACTTTGAAATCTTTGAAGGTTTGGTTTTTCGAGTTTAAGCTGTGTCTCGTATGCTTGACGAGACAAATGAATCGGTTTTTGGAAGACTGTTTCATTTACTTTCTAACGATATACTTTCTGAACTCTTGTAAATAATAATCTTTTCGTTTTCATGTAAATATAGGTCTTCTTTTTATTTTTGCTTTATGTTTCTCCTTTCACTTGGGTTGACCGTGGGGACAGTCAAAATCAAGTGTGGGGGGAGACTCATCATCATTTTCAATTTTTCATGATTTATTTTTACTTTTTCTTTCCAATTTTTTTTTTAAAAAAATATCTCAAAAAAAACAATTTTATTTAAGCATTTTTGATTTATTTTTAAAGGAACACTATAGGATAAATATATGGTTTTGATTTATTAAATTGAAATTTGTGAAAATTTATTCGTCTTAACAAAAATAAAAATGAAGTTTGATTACAAATAAAAATGGTTTAACTAGTATATAGGAAGATTCATACGTGTTAATTATGAAATACACCCTAATTGAAAATCTTTGTTTTAAAGTGGTTAATTTAAAGTAAAGGATATAACATTTTTTTGTCTTCTAAGTTAAATGGTGCTAAGATGATTTTGCAAAACTCTCTCTTTGAAAGAAAAAAATACAAAAAAATGTTTCTTGTATATATGTATAGTTTTTAATAAACACCTAGAGTCATGTGTTCACACTCGTGTGTTCACACTCGTGTGTTCACACTCGTGTGTTCACTCACCATGCTCTGTACCCTTCTCACATAAGCCCGAAAGGCAGTGCACGATCGGTATATCTGGCCATAGTTTATCTGTGTTAGGTGTATATATATAGAAATTCTTTTTAATAATGCCAATAGTCAATAGGTGTTCACACTCGTGTGTTCACTCGCCACGCTCTGTATTCCCCTCACATCAGTCCGCAAGGCAGTGCATGGGTAATATATCTGGCCTCGGTTTATCTGAGTTAGGCATATGTAAATATTGTAAATATCAATAAAATTTTCAAAAATAAAAATAAAAAAATAAATTAGAGAGAGTAAGCAATTGAAATCTAAGCACTATTTTAACTTATTTGATTTGATTTGTTATTGAAATGAAATGAAATACCACTTTGATAAACTTTGATAATTAACTAAAGATCCATTTCATAGTTACATTGTATTATCGACCGAAACAACGAGTTAAACTATAGTCCATTTGTTATGATAACTTCGTTTTTATTGGAAACTTTGAAGAGTAAATGACTTAAATTTTCAAGATAATAACCAAAACCTTTATTTAACTTATTTGTGTTAATTTAAAAGTAAATCCTTTATTCGTAAATATTTTCAAAAACTTGTATTCACATCTTTGCAAATAAATCTTATATTTTGTAAATATTTTCATCCTGCATTTGGATTTTGTGGGTAGTATCCGCTGAAAACCCTAACGAGACAACACTCATCCTACTAGGGACACCCAAAGGTTTAACGGCTTGTTGCATACGTTCAATGCAATCGTGCTCCTTACGAAGACGGATTTATCTTAGTTTTAGTTTATTCGAGGACGGATAAAAAGATAAGTGTGGGGGTATTTGATGTGCACGTAAATGTGCATATTTTTACCACCATATTTATTTTATTTAAATTAAATAAATGATCATATTGGGTATTTTAACTTGTTTTAACCAAAATCTATATTAATTCCAAATTATCACATATCCATCTTCATATAGGGGCAAAACGGTGATTTGTGTGCATATATTTCTTTGAGAAAAATTAATTAGAAATTTATATATATTTGTGTAGGAATTTGATCTCAAATAGAAGTGGTTTCATGAAGACACATGCATGCACAAAATGAATACAAAGGAATGAAGATGGAAATAATTCAAAGTGAAGAACATGGAGGACCCCACCTACCTACCTACCATAATGTACAAATTAGAGGCTAATGCACATGCTTATGGAATCAATGGCTTCATGTACACTTAAATAATGATTAGTAGAAGCTAATGATTACTTGGCCTCCACACTTTCTCAAGGGTAGTTTGGGCATTCCCCAAATTATGGATTAGGGTTTCATGCTTGTATACATAACCCATTATGTTCATGTAACCTCTTCTACCTTCTTTAAGCCCTCTTATGGAGGCCATCTCTTCTCTTAGTTTAGCTTAGCTCTCTTTGTTCTCTTTTCATGGCTATTTAGCCATTTATTTTATTTTCATGTAATTTCCTTTTTATTGCAATTTAATACATGCTCTTTCCTTTCCATGCTCATTTACTTTAATGTTTGTAGTGTAGATTTACTTTCATGCAAATTAGATTAGTGTTAATTCTTGTTAATTAGTTCTCTTCTTTCATTTAGCTTTCATTTTTCTTTCTTTTTATTTCATGTTGCAAGCTACATTTGTTAATCAAATGACAAATATGAGAGGCTAAACCCGTTCAATTTAGGGGTAATGAAGCTCTCTAATTATGTAGCTTCAACTAGTTGTTAATTCATGCTCTCTTTTTGTGCTTAGTAAGAATGATTGAAGTGGTTTAATTGTTTTTTTTGCTTTGAATTTGATAGCCTATATTGTTGACACAAATAGGCTATGCTTAAACAATCACTAACACTAATTTCCTCTTCATCAAAATATGATTATGGCAAAAGAAAGTGATTTGAAATTAAAATTTGATGGTCTATATTTCTAATCAATAGTTAATAGGCCATAGTTAAAATAGGTTTCGTTTTCATTGTCAATTTTCATGAAAGTTAGTAAGTGGTTTAAGGGGTGTGTTATAGTTTGATGGCTTATGTTGGCTAATCAATAGCACAAATATGCCATACTTATGATAAGCACATCAACTAATGACCATAAAAGAGAGATCATGATTTCATATGTGTTGAACTACATGATCTAGAGAGTGGATTTATTCTCTAAATTGTCACTTAACTCTTATATTTGCTTCTCTTTTCTTTTAGTTAGTTAGTTAATTCTCTAATTCTCTAGCTTAAGTTTCACTTAAAATTGGTATAATTTGATTGAATTGAATTTTTAAAATCATCAATTCCCTGCGGATCAACCCGTATTTGCCACGTACTATAAGTGTACGCCGTGCGCTTGCGGTTAAATTTAATTTGAAATTTTTCGACTATTTTCTAAACCGATAGAAAATTAGCCGATCAACAAATATTACTTTATTTCTATGATACAGGGAAGGAGCTCGAGAAAGGGTGGGAACATTCGAGGTGATAGCATATTCGGTCTATCCATGTTAGGGATAGTCTGTCCTGTGTTGCAGGGGATCCTGGCGTGGTCCTCGGTACATTGTTTCTAGACATGTACTGTGACAGGTGATACCCCAATACCTAGTCATTCGTATAGAATCCATTCTCCAATACTTACCCTTTACGGTTTTGGTTGTAGAGCCTAGTATGTTGGAATTTAATTAATGTAACAATTTTAGCTATTTGAATAAGTATTTGTACTTAGACACTATTATAATATCAGAGGATTTGATATGAAATGTTTTAGTTATCGTAAAGTAAAAACCCATCGTGTTTTTGTGTGGCGTGGTCTTACGAGATACCTTTGATTTTTCAAAGGATTTTCAAACTTTAATAATTCAAATTGAGTGTGTTTTCTCACGCTGGTTTTCCAGACTGACTCCGGTGTTATTTTATTATAATGCTCGGGTCAGACCAAGTATTACAGATACAATATAGGATGCTATGGAGCTCAGGAGACGAGCTGGAGACTAAGACATATTCTCGTACTTGTTTATTCCACTGCAGTGTTTTGTTGAAATTATCGGCAATTGTGAGGACAGGCTGTTATAACTGTCCAGGCTGGTAATTCTTGATTTATGTACTCTGATTTGAGATATGTATATTACAACTTTTGATTTGTGTAAAGAGCTATTGATATTATACATTAATCTGTCCGCTGTTAGATTCTGTTTTGTTTAGTTTCTTCTTCTTCTACCCACTTTCTTTCCCCTCAACAATCTGTCTTCCAGCACTCGATCGTTCGGCATGTTATACAATGAGCGTATTTATGTCGATTTTCGAGGGTCGGAAAGGCGGGTCGTCATAGTTGGTATCAGAGCTTAGTTTGGCGATATACCTAGGCATTGGTGGGGATTACTCATTAGAGATGGAGCCAGTAGTACTCTAGAATGAGTTGAGTGTATTAATTGATATGAGCGCGTATTTGTTAGTGAATATAAAATGTTTTTATATTGTGTTGACTTATTGATTGAGTGTTTATGAACTTTGGTCGGTATGGGAAGTACAACTGTATCGATAGGGGTTTCTAAACTCTTAAACAAGGTAAACCGACATGGTATCATTTTGAAGTGGATGAATGGAACAATTTTACCCAAATAATATTTTGTTATAAATGAAATAATTTTCTGAAATTATTATAGCGTATATGTTTGGAATGTTTGGTTGTTAATATTATAATCAAACAGATTATAAAATTTGAAATGGTTATATATATATATATATATATAACCAAATAGAAATTTTATAAGTAAGATTTATACAAAGCAGTCATAACTAGAAGTGGATTTAAACCAGAGCGAAAGTTACGAAAATTTTGGAAAATGTTTTAAATTGGGTTTGAACTAAATGTTTGGAATTTTTAAATCTTGGAAATTTTGGAAATGTTCTCCAAAGTGGTTGAAAGGAAGGAAGGTGATATTACTTTGGAGATATTTTTGGAATAGAAAATTGTTTTAAAGTGAATTTTGGAAGTAAGGAAGCACTGAACTCACTTTAGTCGCTGGAAAATAATTCTGGTGATGACGACCGCATCATCAGTCTTCATTTTCGAGTTTCTAAGTGACGGATTGCTACCATAGTGATTGACTATAATTATTCGCTTTGGACTTGTTTGGTAAACAAGTTTTGTTTTAGAAATTCCAAAGGGAAATTGTTTTGGGCAAAACCAAGTTATTTTAAATTTCCAAAAGTATAATTTGACATACCAAAGTGATATATGTATATTATGATTTCAAAGTGATTTGAAATAGAACCGAATGATTAAATTCTGGGATTTCTATTTAAATAGTTTGTAAAGTCAGAGAGAATCAGTTATTGAACTTATAATTTGGAGTTGATATAGATAAGAAAGGGAAGTGTGAATTTTAATCCTGGAATTAAAGTTTAACTTGAGTAAGTTAAAATGAATAATATGGGTTGAAATTTAACCCAAGATGAGTTAAGTTAAATTATATTAGATTTGAATTAAATTGAATATAAAGTTTGAAATGTAGAATAATTGTATAACTACAAGTTATGATTATTGAATGGAATAGATACACTTAAGCTATTAAGTGATGTATATAATCCAGGGTTAAGATTATAAGATGTGAATGGACTCAAGTAAGTAATAGGAGATATTAAGTAATAAGTTCTTGAACTTATGAATTGAGAAATGCAATGGTAAAACCAGAATGGATTAAAAGAATGGAAATTCAAATTTTGAATTTAAATGGAGAGTAAATTAGAATGGAGTAAATTGAATATAAATATGAATGGTGGAGGTGATATATAACTATATGTTATAAATAATGAATGTGGGTAGACTTAAGTGGAATTCAAGGAATTGTGAATAAATAAGTTTGTATAACTTATTAAACTGAGAAAGTGGAAAAGTATGACCAAGTTAAAATGGTTACGAAATTGATAACAAGGAGTGAATTCAAGGTAAGAGTAAATGAATTGAATATGATGGATTGGATAAGATTAGGTATGAACTTAAGTTATAAAGCTGAATATAAACTTAAGTATCGATATGAAATGTTTATAATAAACCTTAGAAATAATTTTATAAAATGGTTTATTGTCGGATTTACATGGAATGAAATGTCTTTCATTATAAAATGAAGTGGATAGCACTATGTGAGTTAAATGAAAGTGAATGGAAAAGATGTAATATAAGTTGGAAGTAAAATTAATATGAATGCAAGTGCATGAACCTGAACTAAATTATTTGATAATCGATTTATATGAAATGATTCCCCAATGATATAGTATAAATTGGATAGACTAAGTAAAAGGAAGCAAATAAATTGAATGAGAATCAATTTAAAATGAACTAGAATTTGATTGCCTTGGGGACTTAAGTGATTATTTAAATGGTTCATGAATAAGTTAACATGGATTGGAATGTTGTTTAATATAAAATGAAGCGAACAAAGTTTGGTGAATAACTTGAATGGGAATCAAGGGAAAATAGATGAATTGATTTAGAATCAATTTAAATGGATAAATTGAAGTTTAACAAGATGGATATGAATATAATAAGTGTGAATGTGAATAGAATGAAATTGAATGGATTGCGAATCAAGTTAAAATTGAATAAATGGTACGAAAATCAATTTGGAAGTGTATAATTGAGTGTTTGAACCCTGTAAATTGCATATGCATTCTAAACCACATGATATGACATGTTTTGGTTATGAAACTTGTATTTAGATTGGTAAAATAAGTGTATTGTTATGAGAATTTCATAATTTTGAAACTTATGTGCTTATTTTGAGTAAGTATAGGTACAGGGGCTGTTTGGATAGATTTTGGGTTGTGTAAATGCATATAAAATAAGCTGCTCGCTTAATAACGCTAATATAAGGTACGCCTACATAATAAAATAAAGAAATGATAATATATTGATATATATTATTTTCCCGACTGTGTGGGTCGATGTATATATTTTTATCTCTCTTGTCATATTGCAAAAGGCTCTCCGTACAAAGGAGACTTTGTCAAAAAAATTCAGAAATTTAGGGTGTTAAAAAAAATTTGAAAAATTTTGAAAATTTTCTGTTAACTAAAAAGTTGATTTTTGAACTGTATTAGAAATCAAGGTTTTTGAGTTAGAAATGGAAACAAATTGTTTTGGATAAAACTAAAAGGGTTTAGAGAAGTGAATGTAGGGTTTTAAGTAAGTGGGTTTTAGAAAAGTTAATGGGTTTGGAGCATTTTTCCTACCTTAGTAATTTCGGGGACGAAATTCTTATAGGTGGGAGGAATGTAACGACCCAGAATTTTGGTCGTTTGATTTTGAACGTTTAATTTATTTCTAAATGTTGAATTTGAAATAATATTTGATTTTGAATATTGAAATTTTGGTTGAATTAGTGGAATGGGTTTAAAATTTCAAATATAGCGAATAAATGGATTTGGTGAATAGTAAATTATTATTTGAAATTGGGTAAATATTGGAATCTGGAGTTAGATGTGAATAGGAATGATTTCTAAGCTGATTTAAAATTCTATTTGGATTAGAATTATAATATTGGACTTTTGGATGGGATTAAAAATCGTTAAGTTAAAATTTGGAATTTTATATATTAATTTAATATATATATATGGTAATAGTGTAAATAATGGAATTTTGATTTAATATAAATCGGAATGATTTCTAATATGGATATAAATTCTATTTGAATTATAAATGAGTCAGTAAGATTTTAAAATTTGAATTTCAAGTAATTTCGTC
The DNA here is from genome assembly GCA_030737815.1 of Allium fistulosum. Taxonomy (NCBI): domain Eukaryota; kingdom Viridiplantae; phylum Streptophyta; class Magnoliopsida; order Asparagales; family Amaryllidaceae; genus Allium; species Allium fistulosum. The sequence goes on along the minus strand of CM060907.1, from coordinate 510,727,730 downwards.
GATTTTGAAAATTGCTCAATTTAATCGACACGTTAAAATAGCCTTCCGGGGCACAGCCTTGGAATTTGATGAAACTAGTTCCATAGGATCCGTAATAGTGTATAATTATCGGATTTTAAATTACGTAGCGTTTGGAGTTCTCGTTTGGTCGTACGGGATAGAAACGCGTTGGATTAAATATCGAAAATTTAATATTTTAATTCGATTCGAAAAGCTATCTTCCACATACGATCGAATTAGTCCTCGAAACATGTTCCATTGTGTTTGAAATAGGGGTAAAACATTATAAATGCTAGGCGGCACGCTTCATTTGGAGTTCGTCCAGAAAAGCACGTAAATTGTGAAAATAATATTAATATAATATGTTTGTACGTGTGTGTGTGTATCCATCAATAGTAAAACCTAGCAATATTATGCAGCCACCGCCTCTTTACAATTCAATGGCCTAAAACTTCTAACCTTTCCCCACGATCTCGGAAAATCCATCAACTATTAGAGAAAATATCCTACTGCAAAGTTGAATAGCTCGTCGAGCTCGACCAGATCAACGGCTATGATCGTCGATGATGGAGCGAGGAGTCCAGAAATGGGTCGCGTTCGTGCATGTTTGGAGGAGAAAATTCGCATCACTGGTGGAAGAAGGGGGTGCGGTGGAGGGAGAGCTATCGCGTGGTGGTTGTTGATCGGCATCACGATGGTTAGGGATGGAGCTAGGGTTGGTCAAAGCAATGTCGAGTTTGGGTTTTCCTTGCGTACATTTTCACTTGGGAATCATGATGAAGGAAGAAAGCAATTGGCGACTCTGATCTGATCGTACAGGAATGTGCGGCCCAGATTCAATCTAGGTATAATAATAAAAAAATTGTAAATTTAATTATATATATTAAATCGTGAATCTTTAAAAATGTTTATCTTGTTCATACTTTGTCAGAACTGGATGAAACAAGCGGCGACGGAATCGTGGCGATGAGCACTATGTACTGGAATAGATCTGGAGACGTTTGGAGCGAGTTAAAAGTTTAGGTTAAATCGAACGTGTTCGATTTAATTTAAAATTGGAGCGTTTGGCAAATTGAAAAATCAAGGTGAGTACATCTCACTGGATGACTGACATTAATTTTAAATAGTTAAAATTAATGATTGATTGATTGGATGATTTGATCATTATTATTATAAGTTGGATGTTAATATATATATAGTAGTATATATATTAGTAGTTGGATATATTTTCCGCCGATTGGAGCGGATGAGACCTTATATGCCCCGCATAATAGCGGATGACCCTATATACCGCGATATTCTGCCTCGAAGCGAAATTGGTATTTTTTATGTTTTATTAACATCTGTGGATGCAGGAAAATAAGTTGGAGGGATCCAACTGGATTCCTCAAAAAATGTTGAATTTAGTTTCATATATAGCAATATATGTTTTGTTTGAATAATATGTAATAGATTATTGTGTGATTTGAATTGATTGGATGCTATGGCAGTTTTGGCCTATATTTTGGTATTTTTAAATACCAATAATATATGGTCTGAATTTGAATTAAAAAAAAAGATTTTTGAAGTAAAATATTTATATAGAGTTTTGGACTAATTAATTGGATAAAATAAATGGTTTTGAAATTGTACTTAACTATTTCCGGATATTGGAAATAGGGATTGTGGAATAATGTATATAAAGGATTCTAAATAATAATTCTTAAGTGATATTTGTTTAAATAGAAAAGGTTTTTAAAGTTCGATATTTTATATAGATTGGAGAATAAAAAGGGGATTTGCGAAATTGGAACGTAAATCAATTGGTGATAAAATCAAGAGGGATTTATAAATGTTAGACTGGCTATATTGGAATTGAAAAGGATATTTTTCTGAAAAGTTAAGTTTGTTTTTAAAAAGAAGGATTTTTTATTATTAACTAGATAATTTAAAAGGGTTTAAGAATATTTCAGAAAATTAATTATTTAGTTGTTTAATTGTTTAGAGTATATTTAATTATTAATTAAGTTAGTTATAATGAGTTGATATGAAGTTAATTGTTATTGAAGAATTAATTAGTATTATTATTTTAAAATGATAAATTATTCAATATTAAAATCTTATATAATAACTTATATTAAAGAGTATTTGCCTAAAGTTTAACTTGGAAAATTATTATAGAAATTTCATGAGTATTATTTTGAAGATTATTAAATAAAGTTTCCAAGAAGTAATGGTATACTCGCATGGCGAAATCGAAGGCAGTGAGTGCCTGCATTTAAGTTTTGGATTTCTCTGGGATAGAGATGTAACCATTGAGCTCTGAATCCATGGTTTGATACCGCAGTGGTACTTTCCAGATTATTTTAAAGGTTTCCAAATATCTTTAAAAAGAATAGATTGTGAATATACTAAATTTGGCAAGAAAGTATATATTTTGGATAAAGAGATTTAAATGATGAAATTTAAATTGAATAATACTTAGTGTTTTCCAGTGGAAAATGGAATCTGTGATTATATGATTGTTATTTGATAGTTAAATAACAGACTATCAAATCTGGACCAAAAATATAACTTTGAGATTATCTAGGAGAAATACGGAAATTATATGGTACAGTTGTCGTTCGAGGTGCTATACTATAAGCATAAACTCGTTTCGTTCTTCTAGGACGTTGATAAGGAAATCCATCCACTAACGGTTAGGAGGAGATCTCCAATCTTATCTTTGTTTATTTATTTCCTAAAGAACCGAGGTTGAGTTTACCAGAAAATATCGATCGTTGTTGTCGAAGAGACTGGGATCGGATAAGTTATCCGAAAACCACTTTGATCCAACGAGTACATTTTCGAAAGGAAAACAAGAGCATGGAGTCGAAGATAAAGCAGTGAAGTGCAAGGGCTAATCGCTACTAATCCTGAGGATTTTTCCAAAATGGATGTAGTAGGAGTAGTGCCTACAGTTCCGTTCGGACCCAGAACGGACTTTTATGGACGAATGCTTTCCGTACAATGTCATTGGAGGACAATGAGCATTCTAAGTGGAAATTCCTTAAAATGGTAATCGTAGCCTCTAGCCTCATCAACCGGGAATGGCTGAAAAGCAAGGAAGATGCAGCAAGGCTAAGTAGGTCGCACCCAATTAGGGTATGTTTATCACCTTTCTAGATACCCTCAGATATTACTTTATTTCTACGATACATGGAAGAAGCTCGGGAAAGGATGGAAACACCCGGGGTGATACCATATTCGGTCTATCCAGGTTAGGGATAGTCCGGTCTTGTGTTACAGGGGATCCCGGTGTGGTCCTCGGTACATTGTTTCCAGACATGTACTTTGACAGGTGATACCCCAGTACCTAGTCATTTGTATGGAATCTATTCTCCAATACGTACCCTTTATGGTTTTGGTTTTAGAGCCTAGTATGCTGGAATTTAATTAGTGTAACAATTATAGCTATTTGAATAAGTATTTGTACTTAGAAACAATTATAATATCATAGGATTTGATATGAAATGTTTTGGTTATCGTAAGGTAAAAACCCGTCGTGTTTATGTGTGGCGTGGTCTTACGAGATACCTTTGATTTTTCAAAGGATTTTGAAACTTTAATAATTCAAATTGAGTGTGTTTTCTCACGTTGGTTTTCCATACTGACTCGGGTGTTATTTTATTATAATGATCTGGTCAAACCAAGTATTACAGATACAGGATAGGATGCTATGCAGCTCAAGAGACGAGCTGGAAACTGAAACGTATTCTCGTACTTGTTTATTCCACTGCAATGTTTTGTTGAAATTATCGGCAATTGTGAGGATAGACTGTTATAACTGTCCAGGCTGGTAATTCTTGATTTATGTACTCTGATTTGAGATATGTATATTACAGCTTTTGATTTGTGTAAAGAGCTATTTCTATTATACATTAATCTGTCCGCTGTGAGATCCTGTTTTGTTTAGTTTCTTCTTCTTCTACCTAGTTTCTTTCCCCTCAACAATCTGTCTTCCGACACTCGATCGTTCGGCATGTTATACAATGAGCGTGTTTATGTCGATTTTCGAGGGTCAGAAAGGCGGGTCATCACATTAACAACATGCGAGCCAAAATCATTTCTATTATATATTACCGTTTTTATCTTATTGCGATCCATATCATTAACAATAATTCAAATTAAGATCGTAAACTTATATTCTAATATATGTTAACATCAATAAAATTAGGAAATTTAAATTTCTAAAAAACTCTATCGAAAACTTTAATTCAATTTAATATTTTTAAATGATTAAAAATATGGGCCGTTACAATTTGAAATTAAACCCAATAAGAAAAGAAGAGAATTGATTTTATCCCTTTTTAAATCAAAATGCCTTTTATTTCTTTTTAAAGCTTTACAATGACACTAATAAATAAACCCTACATAACTAAATTTAAAATGCACACTTCTATTTAAAAACCATTTTAAATACTAATTATATTTTTATATTTACCATATTTGAAGTAAAATCCTAATAATAATTTAAAATTAGTTTCTACACTTTAAAATTCTTATATACTTTATATAAGGTTTTAACAACCTAAAACTGCATTTTTCGATCAAAATAAATTAATTCAAGACAGTAAAAATAAAATTTTCCAGTTTTACATTAATTTAAAATTGATCATTCTAGAACAAATTATCCACTTTTTAACAACAACATAACCTTTAAATTGTCTTATTTTAATAATTAAAATTTTAAATTCCTATTATTATTCCCATAATATTTATTACGAAATTCTAATCAAGGAATTAATAAGTAGGGTTGTTACACTATTTCTATCTTATAAGATTATTACGTATATTCTTTATTTTCCTCTTACGTGTCATAAATGTTAATTGTCCATAATAAATGGACATTATTATTCAAATTTGAAAATCATTAATGAAATTTAATTACCCTTTTCAAATTTAATTCCATAATAAATAGACATAACTTATTATGTCTATTTCATTTTCCCATAAATGTCATATTTATCTCCGTAATCAATCACATTAATGCATTTATGTCCCTATTTAATTGCTCTCCACATTAACTGCACATTCATTACGCTACTAATTTTGGAATCACTGTTCATAATTTTTGGTGTTATAAGGGATTAGCTAATTTCTTTATTTTGAAATAGATAGTGCAAAGAGAAAAACATTCGTACTTTACATATTTATTTCAATTTGGTATATTCCTTATTATTCCAAACGTCGCACTTTATATACATAGTTGTTGAATTAGATTATTTATGGAAACATACATGGAAAAATATACAACTAAATGTTACTCACAACACTCCCAGCAAATTAAATCATAAAAGTTCATATTCCAAGTCAAATTAGGGCAATTCAAATTATACTAACAATTTACAACCCAATTACCATAAATATGAAATAAACTTTACAATCTTATCTACATTCTACTTTAACAATTTTAGGGATAGATTTCCAAATTTCCATATTATGGTGTATATATCATTCCATTCCAATTACCTAACTTATAGAATATGTAAGAGAGATTTCAATTTAATACGTTCATTTTAAGCCTACAACTCAAAAAAACTTACATATGCAAAATAACTAAATAAAATTAAATGATATAAATTTCAATATCATATATAAATCATTTAATTTCCAACTCACTTTTCTAGCTTCCCAAATCTCCCGAATCTAAATTCATCCTTTAATTGACTCTTTTTCCTTTCCAATCCAAAAATATGCATATAAAATATATTCATATGCATTAGAATTACAGATCCAAGAGGAGACTTGAATTAAGTGGAATATAGATTTATAATTATAAAATTTTACCTTTTGGTAGGATCGACGCCCTCCTTTTCTTCTTCTCTTTTATTTTCAGCCCTTCTCCGATTTATATATATAATATAATATTTTAATAATTTCTAGAAATAATAGAGAAGAGAAAATGGCAGAGCTTCGCTGCTCTAATCAGAAAATATAAGAAGAAAAGTGAGGGGCTAGACATGTATTTATAGGCACTCGAATTAATCGTATCCTTAGATTTAATTAATTAAATCGAGGTTGTTAGGCCGAGGATTAGCCCTTGCCACCACTGGTCCAACCAGTCGAAAGCCCTCTATAGGAGGTCGACCAGCTCAAGAAGGGTTGACCGGTGGGGTCCTCACAGTTAATATAATTTTTTTCCTTTTTGGTCCTTTTAATTATTTTCGATCCAAAATTTTCAAACTCCAATAACTTCTTTATTTGAACTTCGATCACAAAACATCCTATATAAACGTTACTTAGACAAACTCTATCTACTCAATGGTACAAGTTTCGTGGCCAAATTCTGAAGTTAGCTCAAATTCCATTTTTTAGCCTCAATGGTTATTTATTAATCATCGTTTATTCTATGTGGTGCTACATTCTTACCCCTTAAAAGAATTTCATCCCCGAAATTCCTCAAGGGTCAAATTGTACAACATAGCGCGTCATTCAAAACTACCCAACCAATTAGTGTACAACCAATTCTACAGTCAATTGTATGCAAGTGCATGGTGCATCACAACGCATATGATATGTATGTAGAATAATATTAAATCGATACCTCCTAGATAAATGCATTCTTTTAAAATAATTTTGAAAATATGATGCAAACAACTTATATATACTTGCATTTCTATATGTATGCAAGTTTTCAAAAACCAAAATCTTTGTTTTCACATAATGAATTCCACACCCCTACGAATAGGAGTATGGTTCAACCAATTTTCCATCCAATACCTAACATCCAGTACCTAAAACACAATTTATAACAGCCAAAATTTATAAAGTCCTATTTTCCTAAATCTATACTCCTATGCCGAGAAAGAAATTTTGGATGGAGAATTTTTACATTTCCATCATTTTTTGGACACCGATTTCGTCGTACATTAGAGTCTTCTCTTTTACCTCTAAATCTTTTCCAACTTTTCCAAGTACAGTTTGCATAAGAAGGTTTATTTTTTGATGTTAAAACAAAATTACTTTAAACGCAAGTTTTTTCACTATCAACAAGGTATGAAAATTGAAATTCCAAAGTTAAAGCAGTTTTTCCCGTGTTATTGCCTATGCTTCGTATACTGCTATCCTTTCTGCATAGAAAAATTCATATCTACTAACGCGTCAACCTCCTACGCTAAGCATGTTGCACAAAAATGAAAAATTCTCTCATTTCCTACCAAAAAAAAACCTTTTTCCCCTTTTCAATAAACTTGCAAAAGAGTTTTTGAAGAATCAATTTCAAAAAGCTTGTAAACGCCAAATTTTTCAAAAGCACTTAAACAAAAAATTCCAAAAGCATATGCACCCGACCTCTTTTAAAACAAATCAAGTCAAATTTTAATGTAGTCGGATTTTGTCAATGAGTTAATGCATATGATTGACCCTAGCGTTGCATAGAAAATCCTAGGTTTTGAAAAAAAATTCCTCTTATTTTGAAACAATAATAACACACAAGTATATTTATAAATTTTGGCCTTTGAGGTATAGGGATAATTACATGTGATTTCGCAACAACCTTTTTCCTTCATTCGCTAGCTAAAATTATTTTGTAAACTTTTAGTCTTACTTTTCATTTGTCGTTAATTAAGTGTATATATGAGATTTCCATATTTATACTGTTTTTCTCAAATATGAGTTTTTCTCTTGAGCTTTAAAATAAATTCTACTGAAAAGTTCTGGACTCATGCGAAACCGACGACGAAACAATGTAATGTCATAGTGAGGATTTTCGATGAAGTAGTCCTTCATCAGTCTTTCATGGCCATCTTTGTAGTCTCTATTGTATCTATGGTCAATTCTTCCATAAATGCTACCAAGGCAGTTGTTGGAAGAGCTTTAACTAAAACTGAGAAAAACAATACATGAACTATTGTGCATCAAAGACAACCGCTTGATTGTGCGATTGTTCTTCCTCATCGGTCATTACTTCCATGTTTTGTTATAGTAGTAAAGATAAGGATCCAGTTTTGATTAAATAGATTTGAACTTTGCTTATTTAGTTATGTAAATGTGCTCTTTGTCTCTATAGAATAAAGTATTATATGGGTGTGTGTCTGAAACCTTCAACAACCTAGATGGTTGATACATGTACGTTCTGATGGCAGGCGATTCATATCACGTGTATTGTCGAATTAAAACAAACACATTAGTGTTTCTTCCACTGGTGCGGATGGTTGACATATGTACATTTTGACGGCTGATTGTTCAAGTCGCATGGATTTATGAATTGAAACGGACTTTATTTGTTTTAACAATGTGGATGGTTGACACATGTACGTTCCAACCGTAGATGCTTCAAGTCATGCGGATTATCATAATAAACCTGTGTTTGTTTCAACAGCATGGACATGAAATAAAATGGCAAAGTCTTCACTACTTAAGATTTAATACAGCAAAGAGTTTTCATTTTATTGAAATGGCAAAAACTTCGCCATTTTATTGTCTTTTGATTGGTTGACGTGGTTTCGTGGCTAGTTTTCCTTCCTCTGGTTGCATAACTCGTTCGATCAGTGTAAAAGTAAGAGAGAAGGAGTAAGTGAAGTGGTATATTGTTAGTGGATATTGGCGTTAATCATTATTGTTCAACTTAAACTTTAATGGATATTGGCATGTTCATCCCTGACCCATTTTGTTTATGATCTAACAATTACCATTGCAGATGGATGAGGAGAGCACAGTGCATTAGATGTGTCTCGTTCTACCCTACGTATTTTATGTTTAACATATTGATTGTTAAGAGATGTTAGTAAAGGAAAAACCGTTTTACTCGGTGGCATGGTCCCACTATGTATCTATTTTGATTGGGATGGATTAATATTATTCACTCAAAACATTTTGTTTGTACCAAAGTTTTTGACTTCCCTCTAAACCCTTGTGTACTCATTTGAGTAGGTCAAGAGTAGGGTTTTTCATATTAAGATCAATAAAGCTTCTGTAGATGTGCAAGAGGCAAGCTAATAATAGTATGGATTTTATTCTGATGCACAGTATAATTACTTTTGATTGTATCTAAAGATGGTTTTTATAACCATCAGTAGTTATAACTTTGATCATCTAAGAAGCATCATCACATGTTGCTCTTGGAATTACGTTTGTATTTATTATATTTATCAAAGCGATGTAATCAAAGGGTTATGTAATGAACATGTTTGGAATGAAGTGAATATGTTTTATGAAATTTTTTGAATTTGTGTGCCCTCAATGTTAATGATACAAGAATTGATGTCATTTTTCTTTAAAAAATAATAATAATGAAAACTACAATATCATTAGTGTTTATTTTTGGGTCTCTAAATGGAGGAGGTTAAAATTAAGATATTATATCCTTGATTTCTTAATAACTTCTATAAATACCCCATTTTTATATTTATATAACATGAAGTCGATTCTTCTTGTTTGAAATCCTTAATCCATGCCAAATAACACTCTACTTCAATAAAAATTCAACCTTAGGCATTTATTTAACATTTCATAGCAAAACATGTATCTTTATATAACTACAAGCTATATTTAAAACCACTCACCAAAATTAAGCTTAAGTACAATTAGAAGCTCCAGTCTCCTCCTTCCACGTCACTTCCGATTTGTTAGTAACCACATTACCAACCAAACGACTTAAGTTGAAAGGTATTTTCTTTATATCTTCACTAGAAATTAGGTGTATCTATTCGGATTTATTGAATTTATTGAGTGGGTTCGAGAGATTAAAGAGAGATGGGTCGAGGCAGAGTTGTAAATAAAAGTGAAATGAGATGATTTTGTGAGAGAAGGAGTGTGGCAGGCAATATATAGGCACAAGTGAACCTTTGACAACTCAAAGTCTATACTTCTATCTTTTCCTATAGCTCTTTCCCTTCATAGCCCAAAATCTATAACTCTAAACACCTCGATGTTTATACTCAAAAGACTTGGAAATGACATTTCAAACATAGTGGAAATTTCATTAAGCTCAGATTCCATTGTCGGTAGAATTTAGTTTTTTCGACCACATATGGATCGAGTCCTAGCTTACGGTTGATAGGAAATTCATAACCCCTAATATACCGAAGCATATACTAAAAAGGCTTGAAAAAGCATTCTAGAAACAATGGAAGTAGTCTCGAACAATGATCCATTATTTCCATAATTTGACTTCTTTATACTTGTTGTTACTACCATTATTGATTCCGAAGGCATGAAGGCATATCGACAACAAGAGTGTCGAGATAAAAGTTTTGCAGCCAAAAGAGGTTATCAGTGCAAAATGAAATATTAAATGCCACTAGCACATACGGCATCAATGTGGCATACCATTACTGCCACCTTTCTTCAACAAAGGCCATTAAATTATGTTGCATTCATGAGCGTATGTCAAAGGTCCACAATGATGCCTCATATCATCGATGTTGTATCATGCATATCACCAGTGGATGACATCGTACAAAGCCAATATTTCACCAAGGCAGGAACTGATGTTGTTCCCCATTGATATTGTACACCATAAGCCGTCAATGTCATAGCAGCATAATGCATCATCCATGTCGCACCTTATTGATGCTTCATTCTAATCAATGTCTCACTTCATCCATGAAGGTAGAATGGATGGCGCATCTAGTTAATTCACCTCTGGTTGATTCTGCATCTCTTCAATGTCGCTCCTTATTAATGCCACAGATCATCAATTTTTTCTATTATTAATGCCACATGTTATCAATGCCATTTATTATCAATCCCGCCAGCTATCAATATCACTTATTATCAATATCGTGCCTTGATGATGCCATAGTCCGTTAATAAACTAGAGAATGTTGCAAGTCATCAAATTTAAGCAATATCCTTAGCGCCATCGAGATGAACCTCAACACGGAGAATATGCATGCTGCATAACATGCATGGCTTATCTTACCGCCCCTATAAATTCTAACCTAAGGGCATCGAGGAAGGGTTAGATCATTCTTTTCTCAACTTCTAACATTTTAAACTTTGTGGCTTTAAATTGATTTGGGGATTTTTATCGGTTGTAACACTTGAACTTTGTACACATAAGGCTATGTACATTCAATTATTTCATAGCATATGAATAAAGACTTCATGACTAATGGCTTGTTTTGAGTTCCAAAGCACATGTGATTTTTAATCATAACTTGCTTCAAATTCTTAAACACACATAGTTTCGATTTCTATTGGTATAAGATTGTTCTATATTGGTGATGTGAATATACATATATTTGAGCATAGTTTCGGTATGAACAACTTGTGATATCATCGTGGACTTAAACATACTAAGCCTATTTCCCTAAACCCTTTCTCAATTAAGTGTCACCTTTGCCAAACTCGTTGAGGTCCATATTGGTGAACCAAGCCTTCATTCAACCAAATTCCTCTTTTCTTGCAACTTTTGGGTGTTAACGAAGAAATTCATTAACGTTTTGGCTCTAGAAGGAGGGCTTAAACCTTCATCTCTTCTTAGTCCATAAGTGAAACTACCCTAACCTGCATATATAGGGCTTAAAGGATTTATCCCTACCAAACATATCCAATTCCAAATCTTATCCAACCTCATTTGGACAATGGTTGTTCTGAACAAGGATCATCCATGCCTCGAATAGTTAGGCCAACTTACCAAATCACTAGCGAATCCCGGCTTCATGGTGAGCAAGTATTCAGAGTTGTAGCATTACAAATCATGGAATGTAAGAGAAAGCAAGTAGCTTCTTATGATCCGGACAAATGGAGCCTAAGCCCCTTCTATATAGGGCCCACACTAATCTTTGCTTTGGGAAAGAAAGATGAGAAAGATAACATCTTCATGAAAATGGGAAAGGAAATCCAACTCAAAGCTAAGGGAACCGTCATTGAAAAGGAAATAGAAAGGGACTACACCAATTCACTCAAAAATGGAAGAATGTGCATAATCATTCCTATGGATTGAAGGAGAATCAAAATTCTTTAAAAAGAAAATTTACTATGGAGACTAAAGAGCCCACCACATACAACAAAAGAGCCAAGAGGAATTCAAGAGAATCGTGGCTTTCTAAGAATTAATCTCTTACAACTTCTTATGAGAACGTTTACCTCTTAACTAGAGACAAGCTCAAATATTAGCCTTCACAAAAAAAAAGACTGAAGAATGAAAGAAATCTAGAAGGATTATATTATCATTATCATCATTCTAATAGGCATGACATGAATCAATGTCGAAATTTGGAATGAATGATTAATAATCTCCTAAGACAAGGAAAACTTGAAGAGATTGTAAAGAGACATTGAAATTGATGATAAAGAAAAATTTCTCACGTATATCTATTGAATTAATTATGGAAAGGAGTAAATATTACCTAAAATAAAGTGAAAAACGTAAATCATTACCTCGGACGGTGATAAGGGGTTCGATCCAAATTGAGATAATTACAATCTTCCGGGGAAGACCTATCAAAAATGAGCCATTATCGCTCCAAAACAATCTTCTGCGGGAAAATCTATCAAAAATGAGCCATTTGTGCTCCAAAACAATCTTATAAGAAAGGCCTGTAAAAAATAAGACATTAGTGCTCACAATCTTTTAGAGGAAGATCTGTCAAAAAGCCCTATTCCCTCCTAAAAACAGCATGTTTAAGGCATCTCCTAGAGGGAGGACGGAATAAGCCTTTTGTCCCGCTTGAAGATGGGCTGGTCAAGGCACTGAACAAGCCTTCGGCACCATCTATAAGGCATGCAAGAAGAACCTTCCAAAAGGGGGCGGAGTAAGCCTTTGGTCCCGCCTAAAATGACCTAGCCAAAGCACCAAATCAGCCTTCGGTGTCCTCTATAAGGCCTGAAGGAAGCACCTCCTAAATGGAGGTAAAGTAAGTCTTTGGTTCTGCTTAAGATAGCTAGCCAAAAGCACTTGAAAAAAGACATAAATCATCACTTAAGGCGGTGATAAAGGGTTCAATCCAAGTTGAGATCATTGCCTAAGATGGTGCCAAAGAAATCAATCGATTCAATCGCACTCTACCAAGAGAATGGATCGAAACAATCTTCTAAAGGAAGATTTATCAAAAAATGTGCCGTTAATGCTCCAAGCCAAAAACAGTCTTCTAAAGAAAGATCTTTCAATAATGAGCCATTTGTGCTCCAAAACAAAATTGATCGATCTTCTGAAGAAAATTCTATCAAGTATAAGCCATTAGCGCTCCAAAGCAAAAATAATCTTCTAAGAGGAAGATATGTCAAAATGTGTCATTTGTGCTCCAAAGCAGAAGCAATCTTTAGTTACCGTATAATTTTCTATTCATACTATTGCAAAATGGGTTTTCTAGTCTTCTATTCATACTACTGCAAGATTGATTTTTTGGTCTTCTATTTATACTATTTTCTGATCTTCTATTTCATGTTACTGTCTAGATAGCGGAGCTTCATTAAATTGGCTCTCAATCTTTTAAACTCGGATTGGAATTAACTTTCTTATTAAAAAGAATCTCTGTTACTAAGCAAGCTATTGAGTATCTATTAATGAAGAGGCAGACTCTTATATCTAAATCAAAATTTATGGTGTTCATACTTATTGAAATGTTGAATGCTCAGTCAAGAAGGCTTCTGGTTCACTTAACAAATAGATTATTGGCTTATGTATTAAAAGCTCAAAATGCAAAAGGGCAGACAATGCTCCGAACAGCATCTACAAAGTATCAAACTAAAATTCGGGAAGTTAATTACCAATCTCAAACAAAAGCAAAGAATATAATATCAACCATTCAAATACGAGTTTATTTACATGTTAAATACAAAAAGTCGCGGGTACAAAAATTGGATTACAGAAGGATATATTCCAAGATTTACAAGCAATTCACTATTAAAGGTCAAATGCTCTGTGCCACCCTATTCAAATCTTCAGCAACTGATGAAGAGTCAGTAATGCGGCGAATGGCCACATCCAAAAGTTATTTAAGTTTCATCTTATTTTTCCAAATAGCATCTATATCATCAATTGAATCGATTTGAGTCTTCAGTGCACGCTTAAGAGTCATATTGGCTCCTTTTAAGATTTGAATTATGTTCTTTAATTCCTTAATCTCCTGCTCAAGGGTATGCTTCTCGTGATCAACCTTTTCAACCCGACTTTCATAATCACTGAGATGTTGAGAAACCTTTTAATTCCATTTCTTGTTGAAAAACTACATGCACCGAAATTTGACTTGTTTACCCCATTTGGAGATCACTTCACTACTTAGGCCCGGAGGAGGATTTAACACGGTAGGAATTTCCTTATTAGCAAAAGATTGAGATTTTTCCATCCTCCCAGGAATAGGAGTAGGAAGGCTTGAATCACCTCCACTCATGATAAGTACTAAAGATTTACATGATATTGACTCTTCAGGAGATCCGCTTCAAGGTCATATACCCGTTGATGTAACTTTCCATTCTTGCATCGATCTCAACTGAAATTCTTTGTCTTTTCCATTAATTTAAACCTCTAAGCCAGAGTTCAATTCTTTGAGGCGTCCGAACATTAATCTTAATTGATAATATTTCCTATGCCATTCTTGCATTTTGTATTGTTCGAAAACCGTAAAGCCGAAGCATCTTGAGAAGAGCACTTCTTTTCAGTATCAGTTGTTAGTGTATCTTTAATATCATTCAGCTGAGAAATAACATCTAAAGGACCGGATGAGAGCGTTAGCTAGATTTCCTATTCAAAATAAATAAAAAAGCAAATTAATACATGGAAAGTAAGCTTTTTCAGTAGTAATAGCAAAAAGTTACAAACAATAAAGAAATTAAAATTACATCACAACACAATATTAAACATTCAATTAACTGTTTTGGTCTTTTAAGATGACCCAACATATAAAGTAAGGCTATAATCAAAAGAAGCTTTAATCCCCTTCAGGGTATTAACCGAAGGAAACTAATGATAGTTCTATTTCCCAAACAGAGGGCTAATATGACCACATAGCAGTCTGGCATGATAAGTTTATCCCTCTCATCACCCAAGAAGTCAAAACAAAGTGAGGAAATCACTTGTAAACTTCTTGCAGACCTCCAAGAAAGCAATGCTTTACTAACTGAAATGTTCTGATTCTTAAAGACCTCTTTAACTCAATAAACTTACTTAAAAGTTCCATGGGAACAAGGATATTGGATGGTTCCTTAATCTATATAAAATGCGAAAATTAGACTGAAAACAAAGAAACTAAAGTGATAAAGTTTTGAATTACATATTACAACCATACAATTATTCAAGTTCGTACAATATTGATCTCTTATAAAATTTAGAAATAAATTTCTCCTTGTTATACTTAATCCTTTCGGGAGGAAGAGTATTAGGAGAGAGGGGAACACTAGCAACCCTAGGCAGATTCCAATATGTCACAGGATGAAGATCGATTCCATCATCATCTCTTATGAAGGTGCCAAATTAAACCCCTACTATTCTCTCTTAAGTAGGAAAAGTAAACAAATTTTCCCCTGCAGTAGACTTTATAGAGAAACTCCACCAAAGAATTTCTATCATTGATTAACAATTAAAGGAGGGTCAATAATTAAGCATTCTCTCTTGTAACCCTTTCCCGGTATAGACGAGCTCTTTTTAAGCGAAGGGCGGCATGTTTTTCCTTAAAAGGCTTTAAACGCGCAGCATCACCGGAAAGACGTTTGTATTTTTTAGATATGTCGTTATACTCTTTAAGTTCCCTATTAAGTTAGTGCTCCTTATTCACACTCTTTTCATCAAGAATCTCATAGTAGGGTTTGTTCATTTTCCTTAACTAAAATAGTAAGCTTGCCAATTAAGGGATAAGCATGTAACCTTAGGCATTTAAATGAAGAACTCTATAACTGGGAGGCCGGAACTTGAGAAATGGGAGTCTGAGTTTTCTCCCTTGGCTGGTGGCTAGGAGGAGCACTATCTTTTTTAGTAGAATCTTTCTTTGAACCACCCCGAGGATCCGAGAATTTAGTAAAGCCTACATCATGAGCAGACGAGCCTAAGTTAGGATCACCTGATCCATCTCCCCCGTCTTTTGGTCTTTCAAGATCCTTTCTATCACCATCACCACCATTATCATCGTTATTATGATCATCATTATCGTCATCATCATTGTCACCTCCTTCTCCATCAGGTTATGTCTCCTCATCAATTGGAGGATCGTTAAAGGTCAGCAACTTTTTGGCATCGACCTTTTCCTCAGTAGGAAATTCATTTTGAAGAGACTCCTTATCTTTGCACAGCTTAAGACAAACTTTCCTTTGAACTTTTCATTCCAAACTAGGAGGGTTGGAAAGTCTAAGTCCAGGCACCTTTAGATATTATCAGCATATGCCACAAGCGAGACATCTTCATAGCACTTCTCAGTCATATTTGTAGAGCATTACTAAGGAAATGGGCTACTTACTCCTTGGTGTCATTAATAATATCATTCAAGTAAGGCAAGATGTCAGTTTTTCTTTGTAGCTTGAATTTTAAGGATTTGTTCTTATCAGCTAGCTCGGTCTTTTCTTTATTTTCCATCTCTAGATTTTCTTTGAGTTTGTTGGCCTTCTCAAGGTCAGCTTTCAAAATTTTCACCTCTTCTTCTAACGATTGTCTAGCCTTCTTTTCCTCATCGAGAGAGGAAGCGATATTATCTCTTTTAGGAACAGCTTCATCACTCGCTGTAGCGTAATAAATTATACCATTGTTAAGCGAAGAGATTTTTCATTTAAGCTTGGCTACTTCATTGGAAGGTCCTGGAGAAGCCCCATGAAGGAGGAACATATGTTTGGCCATCTAAAATGTGTGGCAAACATAAGTCAATACAGAGTTAAAAGATTAGAATAATCAAATGGAAAAAAGAATGCATACCAACAGAAATTGCTTAAGGTTGACACTGAGATGGTCTCTTGAGTAAACTGAAAACTATGGGGTGTGAGCAATGCCAATAAAGGAGATTAAGCGATCAGGTGGGGAAGATCCTCAAAACTTACAATGGGAGACTGAGCCTAGACCTTTGGAGGAAGAGGATCATCTAAAGAATGAAACAGATCAAGATTAGCACATAAAGGACTAATGGTTGTTGGAGAAGTAGGAAAGGTGGTATTTAGGAGGGACTCGAGGGGTCTGAGCCTCTTTGTTTGCTCCTAGGCTTTCTCTAAATTTGCCACATCAGGGCTCGAGTATATGGTCACATGTTCCTACTCATCCACGACAGTAGGAGTAAAGTCAGCCATAAGCTTGGGCCTTTTACTTGGAGAAGGAAATGTAAAATCAACAGGGGCATCATTACCTACTTCCTTTTCTACTACTTTAATTGCTCGGTGATGGAGTCCTCAATGGAAAAAGGTTTGCTCAACTGAGATGAGGCAGGAACTTCATCTTTATTTTTCCTTTTTTTGGGAGCATTATATTTAACTTCTTTCTCTTTAGAAGCAACGAAAAAATCAAAAGAGCCTAAAACAAAGAAAATAGTTTATAAGATGATAACATCAAGAATTCCATACTAGTTATAATGCAAACTTACCGATGGGCTCAAATTGAACTGGAGAGTAAGTAGAGAAAACATTTCAATTAGTGACAACCAACGAATGTTTCCCTTGGGCATTCCCTTTGATCATCGGAGATTCGAAGGCTCCCTAAGTATTATATGGTTGTCCTGAATCAATGAGTATTGATGAAGATTCACTTTCATCAGAAGTGTGAGTTTGTCGCCCATGCTTTGGGATTCCATAGTAAGGATTTGATAGTTTCACTATTAGAGGGACTTAATTACTTAGGAGTCGAATCTAAAGAGATAAAATCCATCATAAGGGGGTGACAAATATAACATAAGAAATCAGAAATAAAAACTTACTTATAACGGGGAAGGTTCCCCTAATTCTAGAGTAGCATTTGACGTAGAAAAACCGAGTTTCTCATTCCTTAGTCTTGATGAAGGCATTGATGATTAAGCTTTTCGGAAGTGGATGAATGTGATGTAGTGGATTACCCTACTCCTTGCCTATTTTTGTAGGGATAGCTATGGTATGAATAATCTTAGCACTAAGTGAGGGAAGCTTAGCCTTCTTGGCAAGAATTTCCAAGCAATTCAAATAAGTGTACGAATCTGGGGATAACTGAACTGGAGCAATGTTTAGGTGCTCCAGGAATCCCAAGAGAAAGTCAAGGAAAGGAAGGTATTTTGAGTGCTATATGTGTATTGGAGTGAAGGCGAAAAACCTTTTGGAGCATTGTTAACTTTTCCAGAAGGACTAGTAAGAATATCTTCTATGCCATAATACCAAACTGTTTGAGAATGGAGTCCACTTCTTCTTGGGTAATAATATATGACTGGTTAAGAAGATGACCCCCTTTCTTTAGAAGATGGAGTAGTTTTAAGGCCCTTACTGGATTTCTTGATTCCCTTCTGGACTATCTTCTTGCCTACCATTTGCCTGCTAGGTAATATTATTCCAAATCAGAAAAGTACTAGATATTTTATGAAATTTGGAATTCTCGTGATATAAAATAGGTTATTAAATAAAAAAACAAAAGGTAGTAGATTAATTACGAACTACATAAGTTATGCCATAAAAATGTTAAAGTATAAAGTCCACTATAATATTTACAAGTCAATGATCATTGCATAGTCAATGTTGAACTCATAACTTTTAGGTGATTAAGAATATACAAATAAATGCTAGACTTATGGTAAGAAAGTAAGCATATAGGTGTTTACAACAAACTCAAAGTAAGAATTATCATAAGAATATCAAAATTATTACGTTGCATCAATAAATCTATGTCGAATGGGTGAATCAATGTTAAATGTCGTATTAATTACCTATAAGTTACCTAGAAAATTACAATGTAATGTTGCAACATGGTCAACGTCAAAATTATAAGATAACCGACATCAATGAGTAAGGTCGTCATAGTTTAATAATATTTTTATAAGTAAGCCATAAATTTACTACAACAGTTATGATGTAAAATAACATTGTCGAAGAATATTGAACTAAAACGTTTAAAATGATTACCGAAGAAGAGCAATAACATATGGTTATCGGCATCATACAATAACCCCAAAATCAATGCCAAATTTAAGCGACGATACTTCTAGTTAATGCCGACATAATAGAATGCCGCATTATAATTTAAACTGGTTGCCGCATCTTTGTGTATTAGCAGAATAAGGCCTTGCACTATTAATTCTCCAAACTATAGGATTGTTTGTTGGAATAATAAGTAAAGAAAATACGTAATTAATATCGAACATCATAGTGATGTCATAAAGCATCGGGTTTGATATAAAATAAACCGATGTCGGGTTTCGGGTTTACTAAGCTATCCGCTTTATTATTTAATCGGAAGCTCTCAAGCTCTTAATCATTGTCGTTGATCTTTAATCAATTCACCAAATTCCTTAGCGATGTAAAATTCCAGGTTAATTATATAAACATAACCAATCATTAATTTAACCAATAGTATGTAGATTAATAAAAAAATTAAACATCAAAACCTAGAATCTCAAACCAAGATGTCGATTTGAAATCGGAAAACCCAAATAGAACACTAATGATGATTTATTTATTAAGCTATCTAATTCAGAATGATCAATGAAATTAGAATCAAAAATTGACCCTTAATAATAGCTCGAATGTCTAAAATATATGATTTTGAATGATTTTGAGAATTTGGAAATTCCTTTGCTTGAGATTAAAACACATGTAGAGGAGGAAGGAGGAAAAAACTTGACTATTTATAGTGGAAGATAAGACTTCCAGCTACCATTGGATCAATTATAAATGCACAGTTAGATTTGTAAAGAATACCAATAGGTGATAAAGAGCCAATGCCAAAGGTATTTGTTTGAAAAGGCAAATGTTACTAACATTATTGATTCCAAAGGTATAAGGGCATATCGACAACAAGAGTGCCGAGATAAAAGTTTTGTAGCCAAAAGAAGTTATCAATGCAATATGGAATGCTGAATGCCACCAGCATACATGGCATCAATGTTGCATACCATTAATGCCACCCTTCTTCCACAAAGGTAATTAAATGATGTCGCATTCATGAGCCAATGTCAAAGGTCCAAAATGATGCCTCATATCATTGATGCCGCATTCTGCATATTTGTAGTGGAAGACATCGTAAAAAGCCAATATTTCATCAAAGCGGGAATTGATGTAATGCAACATTGATATTTTATATACTGTAAGCCATCAGTGTCATAGTGGCATGATGCATCATCTATGTCGCACCTCATTGATGTTGTGTTCTAATCGATGTCTTACTTCATCCACGAAGGTCGAATGGATGTTGCATTAGTTAATATCACCTTGGGTTGATACCGCGTCTCTTCAATGCCACTCTTTATTGATGCTGTCTATCATCAATGTTGTGTATTATCAATGCTGCCTATTATCAATATCGTATCTTAACAATGTGTCTTGTTATCAGCGCCGCCTGTTATCAATGTCACTTATTATCAATACCGCGCTTTGATGATGACATAGTCCATCAGTACACTAGAGAATGTCTCAAGTCATTAAATTAAAGCAACATCCTTAGGGACATCTAGATGAAGCTCAATGCAGCATAATAGGCATGCTATATAACATCCATGTCGTGTCTTACCACCCCTATAAATACCGACCTACGGGCATGGAGAAAGGGGCCGATCATTCATTTCTTGACTTCTTGCATTTTAAACTTTGTAACCCTAAATTTATTTTGGGATTTTCGCCGATTGTAACAATCAAACTTTGTACATGTAAGGTTATATATATTCGCCAATTTCATAGCATATGAATAAATATTTCAGGGCCAATGGCTTGGTTTGAGTTCCAAAGCACTTGCGATTTTTAATCATAACTTACTTCAAATTCTTAAACACTCATAGTTTTGATTCCTATTGGTATAAGATTGTTCTATATTGGTGATGTGACTTCTACATAAATTTTAGCATAGTTTCGGTATGAAAATATTGTGATATCATCATAGACTTCAATGTACTTAGCATATTTTATCGAGTCCTTTCCCAACTAAGTGTCGTCTTTGCCAACACTCGTTGAGGTCCATAAGAATGAACCAAGCCTTCACTCAGCACATTCTTCTTTCCTTGCAACTTTTGGCTATTAACGAAGAAATTCTTTAACACTTACCATCGTTAGAGAACAGGTTGCTATAGAATCATTAATGCTTTTGTAATTTTATATTCATTTAGTCGTATTATTTCAAAGGAGATATTATTAATTTTTATCATTTAAATATGTTAGCATAAATATATGTAGCATAAATTTTAGTTATGTATACATGTGTATTCATATAAATATGCATGCATGGTGATGTCATTATATACATGCATTGAATTTCAGTGTGTCATGTATTGATAAATAAAATTTACTTATAATCATCTCAAAAGTTGATAGACACTAATTTAGATATATACACACTACTTGAGGTAGCATAAATTTTTGATTTGATGGTCTCGGAGCATGTTCCTTATGAGTACAATGATAGGTTGAGCAAAAGACTTATTTAACTGGTCAACTGGTGGGCTAGGTGGTAGTGATGAATTGCTGGGTTCGGAATATATGTACATGATAAGATGACCCTGGAGCAATGTGGTTACCCTTATTTTTTGTAGATGTTTTATGTTATGAACTTAAAGCGCTTAGTCATTCTATAGCATGGAGGTGCAAAACGTTACAGAGGGGCTAAATCGAGGATATAGCGGAAAATAACATAGGTGCAAAAAGCTTAATTAAATATTAAAGCAAATAATTTAAGGTAATTTATTCTCATTCTTGTGAGGGGGCGATATAACCTAATCTATACTACGGCGGAATGCATCATAAGGCTATTTTATACTAAAGGGGGGTGAACAGTGTTAAACTTCTAACAATATACTTGCAAAATTTAAATTCTACCACATAAAATTCAAACATAGGTAAATAATATAATCATGGATCAATTAGAGAACAGTAAGTAAATGCAGTAAAAATAAAGGTAAAGAAGACACCAAGAATTTTACACTCTTTTGTATTTTAAATCCTACATCCAGTCCTGTACCCCGTACAAAATTTCAATAACCACATATTGACTTTAAATTAGGCGGCTAGAATACCCTTTACACGTTTTGATTTTGACTAAGGTGGTAGGAAACATCTGCTGCAATTTGACTCGAGTAACCAGCACACCCTCTGGAATTCAACCTTGGTAACCAGAACACATATACTATCTTTGACTTAGGAGGCAGGATAACATCCTTTACAAAATCGTCTTAACTTTCACTCAGATGATTAAGATCACCCTTTATCAAGTAATAGTAGTAGAGTACCAGAAACCGAATCTTTCGATCACAATTTTAACTAGTTTGTTGATACAATTTCCTATAAACTTTTAATAGTGGAATATCTTTGTTTTTAAGTAGAAAAGACTGTAGATAATAGAGTTAATGGTATAGAACAAAAGTGAAGAAGGAGATAAATAAAGTAATGCAAATTATTGTTTAAAATTCGAGTTCAAAACTCTTTAAATAGAGTTTGAATACATGATTCTATTAGTGAAAGCATGGCACCAAAAATTGGCTCTTTTGGTTTTAAAAAACCGACCAACGGTTAGCATGTCGACGTACATATATTTATGTGTCGACGTATACATTATAATTTTTATATTCTCACAAACACT
Organism: Allium fistulosum; assembly: GCA_030737815.1. NCBI lineage: Eukaryota > Viridiplantae > Streptophyta > Magnoliopsida > Asparagales > Amaryllidaceae > Allium > Allium fistulosum. The sequence continues at coordinate 510,705,118 of CM060907.1, read as the reverse complement.
TTAAATATGTTTCGAAATAAATATTTTTATGAAAACTCTATTAAAATTGGTTTTAATGTATAAATTAAATACAAAAATAAGTGTTAAATTATAATTTTCCAAGTAAAGATAGCCAAAGATATGATACTACTTATGTGTTTAACACTTAAACTAAGACTCAGTAAAAACTGACACATATTTCTTGAGTTCTTTGTGCTTTTACTCTTAAACAGTTCAAAACTCACGAGTCTTCAAATATATCTTGATCAACGCTTGAATTATTTAGAGTAATCGGTTCTTCAAGCTTTTATTTACCCAAAACTTAGTATAAACCTATTAAATATTTTTGATATCCTGCATAATATATTATATAACATGAGAAAACATTAGTAACAATATTTATATGGATGTCGTCGTCAAAATCAATACCTTGATAATAGCAACCACCCACCTTCTGAAGATGATAACCACTAAATATTTTGTTATAAAATATAATGATGTTTAAGTAAAACTCCCCTTAACTCCCCTTAAATATGTGTTATACCACTCTCCGTGTCATTTTGCCTATTATATTTTATACAACTCCTCCCCATTTATCATCAACAAAAATAGGCAAATATGTTGTGTAAATGAATAATATATAAGGAGTTATTATATTTTTACTCTAAGTAATAAACATTTGCATATATGATTATAGATTATATGTAAGGAGTTATAAGTTTATCTTAGTATAAGTGAAGTATCATTCTATATAGTCATCAAAAATCGAGAAATCGTTTATTTTATTAATATATTTACATACATGTTTGTATATTTACGAAAACGATACATCTATACTATTATATTATTACTGAGTTGCATTTCAAGGGCACACAAGCCCCCTGAGTATTTTGTGAAATGAACAGTCTTCTGTACTACAATATTAAAATTGAATTTCTCTACAAGCTATTAAAATTGATAACATCCTCTCTCTCACTACTCCTACAGACTTTTTCCTTCCCCTCTTTTATGTTTTCAATAAATCTTTCTCATCCTTTGTATGCATTGTAATTTCATCTTCCAGCTTTCCCTAATCTTCTGAAATTCCAAACTTCCATACATTAGCAGAAAACAATTTTCTCAAACTTTTCGTATTTATATCTACCTCTCGTTTTCGCTCTTCTAATATTGCAACGAATTATTTGCATAATTGCATGTATTGTTACACCTCAATATTAATTATCCTAACGTTAAACAAGGGTCGTTTAGGAAATGAATCATCTCTCCTACTACGCTATGACATAGGTGGCGAATTAGCATGGGTTAATATTCTTGTGGTATATTGCTTATCCTCTCTAAACAGGTATGCTATAACCCTAATTTTGCCATTTCGGTTGTTTGTTTTGCTTTTTTTATGTTTCTTACTCTGTTCAATCGTTTTCAGAAACTTCCCCTTCGACTAAATCCATTTCTGATATTCTATTTGTCGAGCATAACCCTGATTTCGGTATGTCTATTATTAGTTTCAATTTCTTATTTTACTATTTATTTTGCTTTATTTTAGTTACTTCTTTGATTCGGTCAATGCTTAACTTTCTTCCTGTTTGTCTATATTTAGTATTTTTGCTCTTTTACTTGGATTAATATAGTCAACGTGTATTATTCATTTGTTTCCTAAACTATTCATGATCTTATTAATATAGAAAATAACTAAATGAAAGATATATTAGGATACTCAATGTTTTTTTCTTTTTAAGTTGTCTTCTTGGTAAACATATATATTATAGTATTAAGTGGTGCTATTTTTAGTTAATAGAAATAAATTTGAATTAAAAAATATAGTACCAAGAACTTGATCTTAATAAAGCATCATTTATACATAAGGTATGTCATGTTTTATTATGACTTTAATTTTTATATTCTCAATTATTTAGACTTATTAATTTTTATATATGGATATTGCAAATTATTACTACATGTAACTACATTAAATATATTATCAACATTTAGTTTCATTTCAGAAAGATTGTGCTACTATACTGTTGATGTGGATTTATTTGTTTATTTATTGACATCATAGACTTTTCCTTGGAATCTAACCATGTATACTAACAATTTTTTTCAGTTCATTTCTTTTAGTTGTTTCACCTACCAATTGAAGAGACTGGTACAAAACCATATAATTAATTGATAATGAGGAAAGTAACTTCTATGCATCAAGTGAAGAAATGGGTATGAAACGTTGCAACTAATTGATGATGGGAATGGAACTTCTATGCATCAAGGGATGAGATAGCTACTTTCGGGTAAATCAATTTTTAAGTTACTTTTTAGTTGCAATATTAGGTCATATCAGCTGAAGCTTGACTTTCTCCTTATGCTCATTAAATTTGCATATTTATTGCTTTCGATTTTCATGGTACTTAAAGCACCTTTAACCTGTCAGCAACATTCATTCATTATCAATATAACTTGTCTTTAATCATACATTCTATTTTAATTTTTAGAGTATTAGCAAAGAAAATATCAATTGTAAAGCAGGTACTAAATGTGGTTACCAATACTTTTTTATTTTGACTAACATATCTCCAACTCACACACTTTTATAGCTTAAAAAATATAAATAATATGTGAAAATATATTTTGATTAAAAAATTCATTTCTTTTAATAAATCACAAATATGTGCATATATGCAGCTATGCCTCATATTTAATGGAATGAAGTAACCAAAAAAAGAAAGATTGAATGATAAACTTTATTTATTGAACGATGTACATCTATTGATTTTGTTACCAGTTCAGTCTACCATTGTTTTTGGAATTAATACCACCTCAATTCATTGATTTAATTGCAGCTAGCCATTGGAACCTTTTTGCACTGACTGTAGCAGATTATACTTGAAGTATACAAAATTTCGGTTGGCAATTTGTACCCACGTTTTAACACTAACTTGCAGAAGATATTGCGACTGATGTGGAAAACTCATATGAAAATTAAAACACTGCATTAATTGAAACTAAAGGGGGGTACAAATTCGAAGTCAACTCCACGATTATAGTAGAGAATGGTAGACAAGTCAAAATAATAGCCAAGTTGAACGAGTAAGATAGCACTGCTCCGTTCATAATTAGTTTGTCTTTGCTCGACATGAACACTGACAGAAATAATAAGGTAGACATTAATGTGGTGGATTCCATTACCATGGATGCATAAAAGCAACACAAGGTTGTCATTGTCTTAAGTGCGTGGACTTTAGTGATGTATAGATAGAGCACATGGATGCAACAACTTATACTATCAGTAAACTATGAAACACTATTATAAAATACATTGAAGTCCGTGGTATTTTTAAAAGAAAATTAAAGGATGTGCATTCATGTATATTTTACAGTAATAATGAATTCTCGGTAATTTGATCAATTGTAATTTAGTATAGTTTTCACACACATTCGCAAAGCATCCAAATTGTTAATGTTGTGGGCTACCTCAAAATTTTGGTTTTATATTTTTCCCGCTGTGTTTATTACTATTTCAATCTAATACATCCATGTGTAAGCCCATTCTATCCAAAATCAATATTTATTTTGCAACAGAAGGAATATGCTCATCGTTTTCTTAGCACACATGAAGCTTACATGGTAGCACTAGGTATTCACAGGCATGTATATTGTTTTCCGTAATGTGGGTAATGTGAGACAATACTGAGGAGTTGAATTTCATTTCAATTTTATTTGATCATCTTTAATTCAATATTTTTGAGTACTGATGAACTAATTAAAGACGAGAGAGCTTTATTTTGAGCTTGGTTTTTAGCATTTATTTTTAAAATTTTTATGGTATTAGCTCTATTGTGGGAGGTTAGATTTTCTTTACTGTTTTTTAATGGTTGTAGATGTGTTATTTGTTGCATTATTGATCTTAGATGTTTTCATTCTTATTGAGTTTATTATGCCTTTGATATTTTCTTATAAGCAATTACCTTCTAATCGCTATAAATTTGCACTGCGGCCAAATATATTAGTCAATAATTAATTTGACAAGTATAAAGATGCAACAACGAGTGAATTATCATTTGACTACTAATTGCTTTTTGATTCATATTACATATAGATTACCTTTTATTTTTGAAATTTTAAATGAAAATCGTGTGCGAAGCACGGGTTCCCACTAGTTTTATTAATTTAAGAAATAAAAACAAAAACAACATAACATAAGGCAACATAAGAAAAATACATAAACTATTATTTTGTGGACTTCATAGTTTCTTCAATGGAACTTTTATCCTTCTCTTGTCTAGGCCAAAAATTCCTGTAACAGAATTTTCCTCTTAGCCTTTGAGACTTTCCACATCCATGTCTTCATTATCGAACTTCTTATAACTAGTCTTTTCAGAAATGGTAAAATTTCATTCCCTTAAGACATAGCCTATGAAGCATCAAAGCAGTACAAGTTTCCTTTCAAATTCCAAAATCATTTGCTTCTGATTCATTTCTAGATGTTTTTGGTTTCTCAAAATCATGTGAAAGGCCTTTTCGAAAGATTGTAGAGTCTTTTCTATGTTGCCACTCATATCTTCTTTATAAACACTCTTTCCTATATCCATTTTTCTTTAAAAATAAATTAGAACTATTAGAGAAGAGGATATATTCATTTCTCTTTGTTTATTTAGTGTATTTGTAGATAAAGATTTTAATTAATAACTATTCCCTCTTAAAAATAACTAACATTTTAAAATTTGAAAATTGATCATTATACGTTGACATATATATTTCTGTGTGTTGGCATACAAATTTTTGTTCAGAAATTTCTGAATTTTATTTTGGCTAAGTATTTTATTATTTTATAAATCTTACAGTAATTATTAGTTCAGAAAGTAAATTAGTAGGTACGAATAATTTTATAGTAATTACATTATAAAATAAAATGCAATATATTCAAAAAATTAAAAATACTTAAAGGAAGTACAACATAAGTGAATAAGAGTGGATGTAGATGGAGTGTAAAGAGGATAAGCTTCTCTAAGTTTATCAATAATATTCCCAAAGAAGTCATCAACTTTGTTCTATAACTTTGTGAATTTTTTGCAAAAGGATCTCTTAAGCTTCTTTTGATTATTTTGAAGCTCTTCTTGGTTCATACATAAGTCTCTTTGAGTGTGTCCACTTCTTACATTAAAGCTCTCAAGTGATGTATCTTATTCTTTCTCTTCTTCTCCTTGCACATCTCATTTCTTCTTTTGAATTTCCATTTCTTCTCTTTTAAGTCCCTTTTGTTCTTCTGGCCAACCTTTGCTAATTTTCCTTAAGAGTTTCATAAGGTCTAAACTCATATGGAATGTGCATAAGCGAAATATTCTTTTTATTAAACACCTTTCCATGGGTGGTAGTTTAACCGCTTAAATCAACTCCAAATTAGTGAAAAACTATAGTTAAATACATTCCATGGTAAAGTGTATTCTCATACTTCGTCGTTGTCTTAGGCACAAAATCAGATAAAATGGCACTCACCCAATTTTCCTTACTTCTTGCAAAAAGTGCATAAAGATCTTTATAAACTTTATACGTAAGAAGATTATAGTTGCTCGTTCATGGAGTTATGTTTTGTTGCAAGATGAGACTAAAAAGCCTTGCTCTTGGCCTAAGATTTACGCCTTTTAACTCAAATTCTGTACCATCCTCAAAAAGATCATGTAAAACATGGTGGTTTTCACTTTTTAAAATCAAACTTTCATAGACCAAAGATGTAAAAAGGTCCGCCACCACCCTCTTTTAACTCAGGCCCTCACTAAGGCGCTTCTCGATCCTTTAAGGGATTTTTACATACCTCCGTAAATATTAGACCGCTAAAGTGCGGCTGCCAAGGCTTGAACCCTCTCCATCTACTAGTGAGCTAGGAACCCTTGGTATTTTCACTTGGTTTACAAGAATTAAAGTCTTCTACTACAAAACTACACCCAAGTATTGTTTCGAGCATTTCAGCATTCAAACCCATAAAAGTGCCTTTTACATTACTTCAAATTTCATCCTTTTTTCAACATAAAACTTTCCATTCAAATTTGCATAAAATATTTTAATAAGGTCAAGAAAACAATCATAATCATTTACGGAAAAAGAGGTAAGACCAGAAATATTATTTTCATATGTTGATCTTTCCAGATCGTAAGAAGCAAAATCATTAAAGATGACAAATTTTCTCGAAAATACTTTAGCATGTGTAGCATAGTCAAGATAGATTTCAATTGAGTCCTTATCATTGAAAAGATAGTTGCTAATTTTCTTAGAAATTCTTGGAGTGCATGAAGAAGAAGCCAATAAAATTTTGAAGTAAGAAAGTAAGTTGAAGAAGTGTTTTAATTTTAAAATGAAAGTTTATTAAAGGAAAAAGAGATAATGTAAAGTGAATAAATAAGAAATCAATAGCCATGTGACAGCTTACTTTATGTCATTTCCAATTTTGAATAGTGTGAAAGGAGGGGGAATTTCAAGAATTCAAAATTTGAAAAGGTTCTTTCATTTAAAGATCCGTCGCGTATTTATCAACATAAAATATATGTATATGTCAACATATGTATCAGGAAGGACATGGCTACTAACTTAATTTATTTCGAAAATTTATAAAATGGTACTCATTTTTATAAAATAGTTCATCTTATTATTAATTATTATCTGTGTTGCAATATTTTTAATTTTATTAAAATATAATTATTTAAATATTTGTATATTTTTTATTTTAATATTTATAAATTTGTATCTCTTATTTATACACATTATATAATATTTTGAAACAATTAGGTAGTGTTTGGTTTAAAAACGAATTTTGTGTTTTCGGTTTTCAATATGTATATCAAATATGAGAAGAATAGAGGGATGACGAAATGGATGAAAGAAAGACGGAGGAGAGGACAAAGGGAATAGAGGGATGACGGAATAATGGATTGTTTCACATTCTTGTGTTATGTTCCAAAATGCGGAAAATAAAAAAAAGTTATTTCTATTTTGTATATTGACTTCGTTTTCTAAATTGTTCGTTTTCGACAATTTAAATGTGTCGTGTGCATTTTTTTATGAATGGAAATCCAAAACTAAAAATAATAAACCAAACACTACCTTAGTTTTCAAACTAAATGAATTTTGTACAAAATATAAAGACTATTAATTTGAAATGCTATTTTATTATTACAAACAAAGTTTCTAAAAGAACTAATAAAATCTAAAGCACATTATCTATTTACGAAAGTCTAACATCTTGATTAATGAATTCTATTAAAACAAATAAATAAATTAAAAATTATTGACTTTTTAATCAATCCTAGTTTACTTCCATGACCACGGCTTTTACTTTAAGATCAATCAATGTCTGTTCATCTTCTAATAGGAAACACTAGTCTGCACTTCCTGTCTTTGAGTCATACTATTTGATGTGGAGTCTGAATCGTCCTATGTTGCACGGTATGCTCGTTTCCTCTTTTTGTTGAAGGAGTCTGTGTTGGTGGAGAACTTTGATTTCTTTTGGTTTGGATAATCCTTCTAAAAGTGTTCGGTTTTGTTGCATCCAAAGCATTTGATGGTATTGTTATCGATAAAATTATTCTCAGGAAATAAAGTATGAAAGAAGGAGCAAAATAGTTGTTGAAGACTAGAGGGCATTGTGGTTGTCTATCTAAACATGAGATAAAGCCTACGACAAGAAGATGAAAGCGCCAGCAATACCTATCGAAGAGGTCAAGAGGACTACCAGAAATCGAATCTTTCAGCCACAAGTTTAAGTAGTTTGTTGATATAATTTCCTATAGACATTTAGTAATGGAATACCTTTGCTTTTGAATAAAAAAGAGTGAAAATCAACAGGTTAATGATGTAGAACAGAAGTGAATCTTCTTCAATCTTATGAGTATATGTAGAGAGAGTGAGAATTGATGTAGAATTCGGTAGAACTTCGTTGAAATATTAAAGGGAATCAAAGAGAACGAGATAAAGGAAGTACCAAAAGTTGTTTAAAATTCGAGTTCAGATCTCTTTAAATAGAGATTGAATAGATGTGCCTATCGGTGGAAGGGCGGCATTAAAAATCATCTTTTTGAATTTTAAAAGACTGGCCAATGGTCACCATGTCGACATGCATATATTTATATGTCGACCTATCATTATAATTTGCATATTTTCAGAAACACTTTAAATATGTTTCAAAATAAATATTTTCATAAAAACTCTACTAAAATTGGTTTTAATATATGAAACCAATACTATTCCTGTACAAAAACATTTTGAGTGTTAAATGATAATTTTTGAAATAAAGATAGCCAAAGATGTGATACTACGCACGTCTTTAACTTTGTGCAAATCTGTTAAATATTTCTGATATCATGCACAATATATTATATAACTCGAGAAAACATCAGTAAAATTTATATGGTTGTTGTCATCAAGATCAATACTTTGCGTATTAACCATTTTCACATCATTTGTGTAAGAAAAAGAAATATTATTTGATCTTACATAATAAAACAAAAGAATTTCATAATTTGTGTAGTCCAGATTTGATGAATACAATAGATTTCTAACTTATACTGAGCATTTGTGCCTTAAAATTAGGTATTTATCACAAATTTATTGATTTGGTTTAAAGAAAAATAGTCAAATCAATCTTTTTATACTAATATTGCAAAATAATTGCTAAAAATCCTTGATTTGGCGGATGTTGCTGAAAATAGCATAGCTTAGAGCAGATCTACTATTAATAGCGCTAAATTGAAAAGGCGCAGCGGTCGACGAGCGCTAAACGTTATAGCAGTGACTTTGAGGGGTTTTAGCGGAGTTTTAACTACATAGGCTCTGCCTTCGTAATGCCATTTTTAGTATAAAATTTATATTACTTGAAAAAAGGTTAATATAAATTTATTTATTATAATTTTTTTGTGGTTTGATTGAAGCAAAACTCCATAAAGTTTTTGAAGTTATGAGCTTGACCTGAAATTCTGATTATGTTTGTAGTTTTAAAATTCTATTATACAAATTCATTAATCTTGTGTGAAAGACTTAAAAATATGTCATTTGGACTCTCTCTGGTCGTCAATCTTAAGTGATTTATTTAGAAATTATTCCATGTAGTTTGAAATTACAAGACTAAAATTGTGAAAAAAATACTTGTTGAAAAAACATGATATTTGTATGTCCAAATCAACATGAACCTAATGTTAAAATATCATACATACATGTCTTTTCTTACTAATTTTTCTAAATATTTTTCTAAAAAGTTTATTTTAACAAATATTATCGAAAATAAGCAGCTTTCTGCAAATTATTATATATACAAATTTTTTTCATAACATTGTTTTATAATATTTGTTTAAAATTGTAAGATTTGATACTGATTTGGTAGTATTTGTTCGAATGTGAACATTTTATAATAGAATACCATATATATTTCATTTAATATCTAAAGAACAAAGTTTTACTTGTAAACTCTGGGTAACTATGAGTCAAACCCGACCCCGATACATACTCCGGATAACCGCATGTACTAACCAACTGCGCTACTCATAGGATATAATAGCAAATATGTCATGATAGTAAAATAAAATCATGTATCTTAAGAAAAACAACGTATAATGATAATATATAACTGAATATTAGGCATACATCCCTAAATCCAAACTTAATCTAAAGCGGATCCTTATCTAAAAAATTACACATTTTATGTCCCTATTTTTGTTTCTGGCTATTTTTTCCTCAAATTACCTCTACGCTTCAATGTCGAGTTGCGATTCTTCTTTTTCTTCAGTTTCTTCAGGTCAAATTGAAACTGAGTTGATTTTTCTATTTTATTAGCTGATTTTAATTGATTTCAAATGGTTTTTTCTCAATTTCAAGGGAAAACTAGAACTATTTGAAGACGAGTCGGTCTTTTTTACAAAATATGAATTTCTGTTGATTTTTTATGAATTGTTGGAGTTGTATTGATGTTTAAATTCATTAATGATAATGAAAAATGATTGCAGTTTAATGTTTGATTTTTTTGCAAATATTCATAATATGTGCATAAATACTGCAAATATTACAATTTTTGTTTTTTTTTGCAATTATTCTCAATATTTGCAGATTGAATACTTGCATAAAGTACTGCAGCTATTGTCAATATTTGCAGTCAAACATCTAATTGTACAAAAAAAATGGAAGAGTTTTTCTGCAAATATTTGCTCAATTTTATGCAAAGATTCTGAAAACTTGTAGTTATTGCTGTAATTATTCTTACTAATTGTAGAAAACTTTGCAAATATTGAGAATTTTTGCTTAAAATACTGCAAATATGATCAATATTTGCAGTAAAAAAAGTAATAATATATATTGGAGCTGCAAGAGTTTTTTGAATTGAAATAATTGTTGAAGTACATTGAAGAATATAAATGATTTTAAGTGAATAATTGCTAATAAGCAAGCAATTATTCTGAATAATTGAAGACATACATTGAAATGGATTTATTTGAATAATTGCTGACAAGTAAACAATTATTTAGCACAATTTGCATGCATACATGCAATTATTTATAATAGTTGCATACATCTCTGCAATTATTATGAATATCTTTATTAATATAAAATAATTTCTATATTATTTATAGTTATAAATACCTTTTTTTAATTGAAATGATTTTAGTTGAATAACTGCTAATACGCAAGAAATTATTCAAAATAATTGCAGACATATATGCAATTATTTATAATAGTTGCATACATCTCTGCAATTATTATGAATAATTGCAAAGAAAGATGAATATAAATGATTTTAAATGAATAATTGCTAATACGTAAGCAATTATTCTGAATAATTGCAGACATACATTGAAATGAATTAATTTGAATAATTGCTAACAAGTAAGCAATTATTCAGCATAATGCTTTATTTTGTTATTGACAGTTATAATTTTTTTTGGATTAAAATGATTTTATATGAATAATTGTTGATAGGAATGCAATTAATCAAAATAATTGCAGAAATAAATGCAATTATTGAGAATAATTGCTGATAACTATGCAATTATTATAAATAATTGCAGAGAAAGATGAATTTAATCTTCATAATTGAACTAAAATGTTTTATTCTGTTATTACAGTTATAAATGCTTTTTTTTGGATTGAAATGATTTTATATGAATAGTTGCTGATGAGTAAGCAATTAATCAGAATAATTGCAGACATACAAGCAATCATCGAGAATAATTGCAGACAATTGTGCAAATATTGTGAATTGCATATGAATCTGAGATTTTTTTTCAACTTTTGCTGGACTTAAACCTAGTCGTAAGCGATGAAACACAATAGGTTGTTTAGCAATTTTGTTAAGGAAGGATCCTTTTTCTTATATTTTTTTTTTGCTATTTGATTTAATTGGTCGAATTTGCTATTTGAATTTGAAATTAAAATATCGAAATTGAATTCGTTTATGCTTATTTAAATCGATTTGTTGGAAAGAGGATTATCGATTTGATGAACATGAATTTGTGTTGATTTTTTGTAAAAATCAATGAAGGTTGGGAAGAAACTGTGCGGGAATCAATTAAACGTGGCCTGAGGTTGTTCGAGAAGAAAATTGTGCAGATTAAAATGAAGGGAATTAATTTATATTTTTTTTGAGATGATGTTTTGTCTATTTTGAAATTTAACATGGATGTAAGCCAAACGTTCCCAATAAATAATGTATTTATGAAGTTTCAAATTATATATACACCGTATTAGTTTTTCCACAAAAGTGCATGTTTTATAAAAAGTACAAATAATAATAATTAAAAAAGAAAAAAAAACATAACATCTGAAAAAGCATAACATTTAAAAATTATAGTTGATGTACTTACTAAAAAATTAACTACACTTTGAATCATATCATTTAAATTTATAAACAACATATATTATGAATTTACTAAAAAATACAGTATTTAAAAAAGAATATGAGAAAAACGTAAATAGTATTAAAAAAACATAAACCGAGCATTGGAACGGTGTAGGGAATCCTACGTTGCTGCTTTGTCTGTTTTATTTGTAAAAAGAAGAATTTTTTAGACCGTATGGAATTCATATGTTCAACTGATGCCTCTGTTTTTCTCTTATTTTTAAGAAAAAAATTTGTGTTGACAAACATTATAATGCAGCATGGAAAGAAGTCTTAGGTCGCTCACGACCTAAGGAGGAGGTTAACGAGTTAACATTTCGTGAAGAATTGTGGAAAGGTCAAGTTTTAGGTCGCAGCCGACCTAACAAAGCTTTTAAGTCGTATCAACGACTTAGTGAAGATCGGCAACGACCTAGTGGGAAGGTGCGAGCTAACGAGGTGCTGGAACGACCTAACATGTTCTTAGGTCGCGTACGACCTAACGAGCTAAGGCATAAGTCGTGGGAACGACCTATCATGTCACCAGGGAAAGAGCTACGACCTAACATGCTTTTAGGTCGCGTACGACCTAGCAAGATAGGAAAGAGGGTGCTCGAACGTGCTAGAAGAATACGACCTAAGTTAGGTCGCGGAGTTTTGATTCGACCTATGTTAGGTCGCACGAGAAGGTCACAACCTGTGATAGGTCGCTGGGTAATCTGGGAAGATAAGTCGCGAAGTCTTAAGTCGCAAGGCTTAGGTCGCGAAGTTTCTGAAGCCACTTATTTTAGGTCGCAAAGCTACGGATGCCGTCCATTCTTTAAGTCGCTGAAGTATGAGGACCGTTGATCTCTTTAAGACGTTGATTTGGGATGCCGCAAAGTTTTTAAGTCGCTGAAGCTCTGGATGCCGTAGATTCTTATGCTGAGTTAATCTAAACCGTTAAAGCTTAAGTCGCTGGAAGATAGCTGCTAAGTCGCTCCTGGAATATGTGTGTTGTATTCTTAAGTCGTAAGTCGCAGTATGTTTTTAGGTCGTGAAGGCCTTGTAATGAGATGTATTGTAACTCTGTTTAGGTCGTCTATGTTGTAGGTCGTCTATGTTTTGGGTCGTCTAATCTTTAAGTCGTAAGTCGTGACTGTTAGGTCGGAAACGACTTAGGAGATGTATTTTCTTTTCTGTTGCGTGTTGTAGCCTATAAATAGGCAAGTGGCGTCACTTTGTAAGGTTGTTGAATATTGAATAAAATTCACTTTTGGTAGCTTTGTGCTTTCAATTGGTAGTCGAGTGTATCTCCTATCTCCACTTACGTCATTCGAGTGCGCTCGAATCATCGTTTGTTGAAGCCGATTCACGGTATCTTGTGCGCAAGATCAACGTCGAAGAATCGTAGATCTCTTTCCCGGTATCTTCGGATCAACGAGTCAGAGATAGCTAGAATTCGGTATCTTCGGATCAACGAATTCAGGCATCGCAGTATTCATCAATCCACCGATTGCTACATTCATCGTATTATCTTGTTTTTGTGATATCCGCTGCGTCATTTGGTATCAGAGCCGTTCTAGCCAATCATAGCTAGATCGAGACTTGGAGCCTATTCATTTTGAAGTTGAAGTGAAGATTTGAGGTTGTTTATCACGGCCGAGAGTAAGAAGAGCTTGTCCGAAGATTGATTGATCGAATTTGTATTGGAAGCCGAAACTTTGTCCATCGTGTTCATCGCGATTTGCTACAAAGTGGAAGTTTTCGATCCATTACATTTTGGATCAAAGTTCGAATTGTGTTTGAATTTGGAGAGTTTGTAAATTTCAAGTATGCCGCCAAGAAGAGCTAATCGTCATCAAAACGTAGAAGCTTTGTATCGAAGAGAAGAAGCTGATGAGATGGAACAAAGAATCAATGAAAACTTTAGTGAAAAGCTTAACGAAGGAATTGGTCGGTTAGAGAAGCTTATGACGGAGATGAATCAAAATCGGAGAAGGGTTTCACCTGAATCTAACCATGGGGGTAGTAGAGTCTCGCCACATTCCAATCGAGACCGAAGTCTTGAAAATGATCAAGGGCGTGGGAGGAACGTGAATGATCGTGAACGGAGGAATGTAGATGGAAGGGATGATGGTGGAAGACGTAATGGTAGTAGAGATGTGGGTGGACGAGATAGACAACGATATACATCTGATTTTGAAGAGGAGTATGATGGTGGTAGTGTTCGAGGACAAGGACGAGGACAAGGAAGAAATTATTCTGAGTATGATCATAAGTGGGAATCGGGGATGAAGACTTAAATTCCTGAATTCAAAGGTGGTATGCAAGCGGAAGAGTTTCTAGATTGGGTAGCTAATGTTGAGGAGATTTTTGACTTCAAAGAAGTTCCAGAACATCGTAGAGTGAAGTTGGTTGCTACAAGGTTGAGGGGTAGAGCTTTGGCGTGGTGGCAGCAAACCAAACTTACACGTGAACAAATGGGAAAGTCAAAAGTTGAATCTTGGGAGAAGATGAAGAAATTGATGAAAGCAACGTTCTTACCTTACAATTATCAATCTTTGATGTATCAACGTTTGCAAAACTTGAGACAAGGAACGAAGTCTGTTAACGACTATGCTGATGAATTCTATCAACTTATTGCGAGGAATGATATTATGGAAACGGAAGAGCAGCTGACATCTAGGTTCATTGGGGGATTGCGAATGCAGATTCAGGATATGGTTAACATGTTTGATCCCAGATCTGTAGCGGAAGCACATCAGAAAGCGTTGGCTTGGGAGAAGCAGGGTAGACGAGGAAGTGGTGTGTTTACTAATTCTAACAATCAAGTGAAGGGTGTTGGTGGAAGTTCTAATGTTTCTAAACCTATCAGTAGACCAGTAGGGAAGGAGGCTGAGAAGACAAAGGTTAACAACGGTTTCAAATGTTACAATTGTCAGGAATTTGGTCACAAAAGTAGCGAATGTCCAAAGCCGAAGAAGAGAGCTATGATAGCAGAGGTTGAGGATGAGGATGAAGAAGCTGAATGTTCCAATTCACCACCTGATGAGGAGGAAGAAGAAGTGTCGGGAGACGAAGGTTATAATCTCATGATGAAGAGGTCCTGTTTAACACCAAAGCAAGAGGAGGATTGTAGTTGGTTAAGGAGCAATATTTTTCAGTCGACATGTACTATTCTGGCGAAAGTTTGCAAATTTGTTATTGATGCTGGAAGCTGTGACAATATAATTTCTTCAGAGGCTGTGAGGAAGTTGGCGTTGAAGACTGAGAAACATCCGAAACCGTACAAGCTAGCTTGGTTGAGGAAAGGCGGGGAGGTGAAGGTTGGACGAAGGGCTCGTGTGAATTTTTCAATTGGAAAGAAATACAAAGAAGAAATCTGGTGCGATGTGGTAGATATGGATGTCTGTCATTTGTTGCTGGGAAGACCGTGGCAGTATGATAGAGCAGTACAACATGATGGGCGTACCAACAGTTACAGTTTCATGATTGAAGGCACAAAGATTACTCTAGTTCCAAAAAAGCGACAACAGGAGGAAAACAAGTTGGAGGAGATTGAAGAGCTCAAAACTTTGTTATCTTTGAAGGAGTTTGTGAAGGAAGTAGAGGAGGAGCCTGAAGTATTTTTATTAATTGGGCGAGAGAGCCGTGAAGAAGTTGAAATTCCAGAAAAAGTTAAACCAGTTTTGAAAGAATTTGACGATGTATTTCCAGAGGAGTTACCAACGGAGTTGCCACCGTTGAGGGATATACCACATCAGATAGATCTTGTTCCAGGTGCTGTGTTGCCACACAGACCACATTATCGAATGAGTCCGAAGGAACATGAAGAGTTGCGGAGGCAGGTAGAGGAATTGCTTGAACAGGGGCGTGTGCAGGAGAGTTTAAGTCCTTGTGCTGTACCAGCTTTATTGGTACCCAAAAAGGATGGAACGTGGAGGATGTGCACTGACAGTCGAGCATTGAATAAGATTACTGTGAGATATAGATTTCGAATGCCGAGGTTGGATGACTTGTTAGATCAAATAAGCGGAGCTACTATCTTTTTGAAGATTGATTTGAAGAGCGGATATCATCAAATTTGTATCAGACCAGGCGATGAGTGGAAAACTGCTTTTAAAACCAGGGAGGGTCTATACGAATGGTTGGTCATGCCATTTGGTTTATCCAATGCACCGAGTACTTTTATGAGGGTGATGAATCAGATTTTTCGACCGTTCATTGGAAAATTTGTGGTGGTGTATTTTGATGATATTCTGATTTACAGTGGGAGTCCAGAGGAACATTTGAATCATCTTAGAGAAGTGCTGATGGTATTACGACAAGAACAATTCTACGTTGCAACGAAGAAATGCGTGTTCATGACGCATAGTGTTTTATTTCTGGGATATGTTGTATCGGAAGAAGGAATACAGGTTGACCAAAGTAAAGTCGAAGCAATTAGAGATTGGCCGCAGCCCAAGACGATAACGGAAGTTCGTAGTTTTCACGGGTTGGCTTCATTCTATCGAAGGTTTATACCACACTTTAGTAGTGTGATGGCACCTGTTACTGATTGCATGAAGGGTAAACAGTTTGCATGGACGGAGGAAGCCGGGGTTGCTTTTGAGCGAATCAAAGAACTTTTGACGTCTGCACCAATTCTAATATTACCAGATTTTCAGTTAGTGTTTGAACTACATACTGATGCATCCAAGGTTGGAATTAGAGGAGTGTTGAGTCAGAAGGAACGTCCAATTGCATATTTCAGTGAGAAGTTGTCAGGAGCGAAGATGCGATACAGTACATATGATGTGGAATTCTATGCTGTTGTACAAGCTATTAAACACTGGAGACATTATCTATTTCAGAAAGAGTTTGTTCTGTATACTGATCATGAAGCATTGAAGCATTTGCAAGGACAAGACAAGATTTCAGCGAGACATGCATCGTGGATTGCATATCTGCAACAGTTTACTTTCGTTGTTAAACACAAGTCAGGGGTGACGAATCGAGTGGCTGATGCTTTAAGTAGGAGGAGTCATTTGTTGACGACAATGAAAGTTGAGGTGACTGGTTTTGAATTATTGCCGGAGCAGATTGTAGAAGACTCTTATTTTAAGAAGTTTGTTGAAAGGGACAATGAAGGGAAGACTGTTGAGTTTATGATGGTTGATGGTTTTCTTTTTAAGGGAAATCAATTGTGCATACCGGAGGGTAATCTGAGAATGAAGATTATCAAGGAGTTACACGAAGAGGGACATGTTGGAAGAGACCATACCTTACAGTTGATTTCACAGTCTTACTTTTGGCCATCGATGAGGAAGGAAGTGGAGAGATTTGTGGAGCGATGTCATATATGTCAAGTTTCGAAAGGAACTGCGACTAATGCTGGTTTATATATGCCGTTACCTGTTCCTGAAAAACCATGGGTGGATATCAGTATGGATTTTGTTTTGGGTTTGCCCAGAACTCAAAGGGGAAATGATTCTGTATTCGTTGTGGTGGACAGATTTTCGAAGATGGCACATTTTATTGCTTGTAAAAAGACGGCGGATGCTGTTCATGTTGCTCAATTGTTTTTCAAAGAGATCTATCGACTCCATGGATTGCCAGAATCTATTGTGTCGGATAGAGATACTCGATTTCTGAGTCACTTTTGGTTGAGTTTGTGGAAAATGGTGGGAACGAAGCTGAAGTTTAGTAGTGCTTATCATCCGCAAACGGATGGACAGACCGAGGTTGTGAATAGATCATTGGGAAATTTGTTACGATGTCTTGTACAAGACAACCTGAAGAGTTGGGATGTGAAGTTATGCCAGGCAGAGTTTGCTCATAATCATGCTGTGAATCGAAGTACTGGGTTCAGTCCATTCCAGATTGTTTATTCGAGCTTACCGAAAGGGCCGTTGGATTTAACGGTGATACCACACTCAAAGGGGATAATTAAGAAAGCTGCTGATTTTGTTGAAGGGCTGACGGAATGTCATAAAATCGTTCAAGAACGATTAGAGAAAGCAAATGAGAAGTATAAACAATCTGCAGATTTGAAACGAAGAAGTGTTGAATTTCATGAAGGTGATTTGGTTTATGCAGTGTTAACAAAAGATCGTTTTCCGGTAGGCGCTTACAATAAATTGAAAGCACGAAAAATTGGTCCGGTGGAAGTTGTGAAACGAATTAATGAAAATACTTATAAGTTGAAGCTGCCAGAGGATGTGTACACTTCTGACGTGTTCAATGTCAAACATCTCGTACCAAATTATGGGAATGAACAATCGGATAAAGAAGAAGTTACAAATTCGAGGACGAATTTCTCTCAACCTGGGGAGGATGATGCAGCATGGAAAGAAGTCTTAGGTCGCTCATGACCTAAGGAAGAGGTTAACGAGTTAACATTTCGTGAAGAATTGTGGAAAGGTCAAGTTTTAGGTCGCAGCCGACCTAACAAAGCTTTTAAGTCGTATCAACGACTTAGTGAAGATCGGCAACGACCTAGTGGGAAGGTGCGAGCTAACGAGGTGCTGGAACGACCTAACATGTTCTTAGGTCGCGTACGACCTAACGAGCTAAGGCATAAGTCGTGGGAACGACCTATCATGTCACTAGGGAAAGAGCTACGACCTAACATGCTTTTAGGTCGCGTACGACCTAGCAAGATAGGAAAGAGGGTGCTCGAACGTGCTAGAAGAATACGACCTAAGTTAGGTCGCGGAGTTTTGATTCGACCTATGTTAGGTCGCACGAGAAGGTCACAACCTGTGATAGGTCGCTGGGTAATCTGGGAAGATAAGTCGCGAAGTCTTAAGTCGCAAGGCTTAGGTCGCGAAGTTTCTGAAGCCACTTATTTTAGGTCGCAAAGCTACGGATGCCGTCCATTCTTTAAGTCGCTGAAGTATGAGGACCGTTGATCTCTTTAAGACGTTGATTTGGGATGCCGCAAAGTTTTTAAGTCGCTGAAGCTCTGGATGTCGTAGATTCTTATGCCGAGTTAATCTAAACCGTTAAAGCTTAAGTCGCTGGAAGATAGCTGCTAAGTCACTCCTGGAATATGTGTGTTGTATTCTCAAGTCGTAAGTCGCAGTATGTTTTTAGGTCGTGAAGGCCTTGTAATGAGATGTATTGTAACTCTGTTTAGGTCGTCTATGTTGTAGGTCGTCTATGTTTTGGGTCGTCTAATCTTTAAGTCGTAAGTCGTGACTGTTAGGTCGGAAATGACTTAGGAGATGTATTTTCTTTTCTGTTGCGTGTTGTAGCCTATAAATAGGCAAGTGGCGTCACTTTGTAAGGTTGTTGAATATTGAATAAAATTCTCTTTTGTTAGCTTTGTGCTTTCAATTTCAATTGGTAGTCGAGTGTATCTCCTATCTCCACTTACGTCATTCGAGTGCGCTCGAATCATCGTTTGTTGAAGCCGATTCACGGTATCTTGTGCGCAAGATCAACGTCGAAGAATCGTAGATTTCTTTCCCGGTATCTTCGGATCAACGAGTCAGAGATAGCTAGAATTCGGTATCTTCGGATCAACGAATTCAGGCATCGCAGTATTTATCAATCCACCGATTGCTACATTCATCGTATTATCTTGTTTTTGTGATATCCGCTGCATCACATTACAGCTATTTTGAGCATTTTCTTATTGTAAACCTTTAATTGTCTAAGTTTGCTCTTCTTTTTGTGTTTCAATGTACACTTTGCTCTCTAATACATTGCCAAAGTTGAATATTTATGGGTTAAGCAACTTCTGATTATTATCTTTATTTGCATCCCAACAACTCCACATAAGTAGGTCTCTAAATCGACCGGACCGGACCGGATGGAGGTGTGTTCGGTTTCTGTCATAAACGAGATCGGATCGGACGAGATTTATGTTCATACAAATTTTAATTTGTTGTCCTAATTCATGTCCTAAATGAAATTGGACGGACACAGGTGGGCATTTTTCAACAACGAACTTGAATGGACACGGATGAACATTGCTATTTACATCAGATTTTATGTTTTTAAAAGAGTTTCTAGCAGCTATTATATTTTTATCAGTATGCAATGAAATATAAGCATTTTATGAATTTTTACTCAATCAACCAACCAAACAATTGTCCTAAACATTTTGAAGAACATATTGGATGTACTAAAGTATAAGAAGTTCGAACGAACACGGACCGAACGAGATTTTTGCTCGTACAATTTTTGTTGTCCTAATTCATGTCCTAAATGAAAATTGAACGGACTAGAATAAACGTTTTTCGGTCAAGTACTCGAACGGACATCAGACACAACTCGTACAAAATTAACACCCACACACATAGGGCTATTATTTTGAAATGTCATAATTTTTAAAATCTGATTTTCATATATCTTTATTTGCATATGTTCAATATTTAGTAACTATCATTTTTAATTTTATGATGAAAATGTGTTTTATCAATCCAATATTTCTGCATAAAGTTGTTGCAATTAAAGATTTGGAAAAGAAGTGTAGTAAAGGAAGTGAGGATAATAATGGGAGAAGAAGCTAAGTGATAAGCATGAGCAACTTAATCATAGATGATGATTTCGGGGATCTTTGTTTCTTAATAAAAATAATAACAGGATACTTCCTTCAAAGTCCCTTTCTAAAAACTCTTATTTATAGCAATATATTTCGATTAGCTTTATCACTTATTTTATCCCTAATTTGTATATATAGCATTTATATTTTTCTTATTTCAAATATTTTTTATTCTTCTTCAATTTAAATAAGTGAATATTAGGCTCAGGTCCCTAATAAGTTTCAAAATACACAAAAAACCCCAGTAAAAAAAATGTGTAAATTAGGTCCCTATAATTAAGTTACTAAGTAATTGCACACAGTTATGCAATTATTCATTGAATAATTGCATAAATTTATGCAATTATATTCAAAAGTTGTATAAATTTATGCAATTTTTTTGGTGAATAATTGTAGAAATATCCGCAATTTTTTTGGTGAATAATTGCGGAAATTTCTGCAATTTTTTTTGGTAAATAATTGCGGAATTTTCTGCAATTTTTTGAAAAAATTACAGAAATTACCGCAATTTTTTAATGAATAATTGTGGAAATTTCCGCAATTTTTTGAAAATATTGCGGAAATTCCCGCAATTTTTCAGTAAATAATTGTGGAAATATCTCCAATTTTTTGATATAACTGCATAAATATCCGCAATTATTCACTGAATAATTGCATAAGTGTATGTCATTATTCAGTAACTTAATTCTAGTGATCTAATTTACGAACCTTTTTTTAAGGGATATTTATATATTTTGAAACTTATTAGGGACCTATGTCAAACTGTCCTTTTAAATAAACCCTTCAAATAATTTGAAGTAAATTGAATATTTCGTAGGCCTATTAGTTCGGGCTGCTGGGCTGGATAGTTCCACATTATACTACTAAAATAATGGTAGTCTTGGGGTAAAATTGTAACTTTGTTTATGAGCAACTTTGATTTTAATTTATAATTAGTCACGTAATTAATCTGAATTACTTGTCATAAACTGATTGAAATGAATGAAGGCTGTTCATGTGTGCATGTACACAAGTCTATCTAAAACTGATTCATGTATATTCTCATATATACAATTTGACTAACAACACAAATATTTAGTCTTTCTATCCCTTATCCTTTTCCATTTTTATTTTATTTATTTATTATTATTATTATTATTATTATTATTATTATTATTATTATTATTATTATTATTATTATTTTGGGAAATAAAAAAGAAGTAAAGCATTTCCGTCTGTTTTCATTTTATCAGAACTACGCTGTTTATGTTACAGTCTTAAAGGATTATACAGTCTACTTTTGCAGTTATAAGGGATGAAATTTACAGTTACAAGTGATAATAAAATTTGCAGTTATAAGTGATAGTTTTTGCAACTATCTAGAAATACAAAACTGATCATGCCATTGTTGCAATGCACATACACTTCCTAAACAATGAGATAGTACTTCTTTTTTCGATTCGAAGGAGGGGAAAATAAAAAGGAAGATGAAGTGGGGTTCTAAGAATTTATGAGCAACTTTGGTTTTCATTTATAATTAGTCGTGTAATTAATCTGAATTACTTGTCGTACACTGATTGAAATGAATGGAGGTTGTTCATGTGTCATGTGTGCATGTACACAAGTCTATCAAAAACTGATTCATGTATACTCATACAATTTGACTAACAACAAATATCTAGTCATCTTTCTAAATTTTATTTCTTATTTCTCTCTCAAAAAAAAAAAAAAGGAAAAGAAAGAACGAAGAAGAAATAAAGCATCTCCATCTGTTTTCAGCTTATCAGAATTACTGGGTTTATATTATATTTCAGTATTAAAGGATTATACCCGTCTATTTTTGCAGTTATAAGTGATATTTTTGAAATTAACAGGTAATACAAAAGCAGAAATTCAACATTAAGCAATTCCTCCACATCAAGAAAGATACAATGCTGCAACACAACTAAGAGATACACACTTAAGGTTACCATATAAAGAAACAATGACATTACTACAACTAGTTGAAGCAACAAACCAAGCTAAACTTAGAATCTGCCATTGTTTTTGTTCTTGCTGTTGTCATTGCTGAAATCAACAAGTACAGCATTGCGACACTTAGGGCACTTTGGCTCTTCATCCTGAGAGAGCATCACATACATCAAACAGTGTGGGCACCCTGCCAATATCATCGATTTCGAAGAGTTGGGACTATTCTCAGAAGACACACATGAGCTTGGATACGACATTGATATTCTTTTTGGTGACTCTTCATCATCGTCTTCCTCTTCTTCTTCTTCCTCATCATCGTCGTCGCCTTCATCATCATTATAATCATAATCATACTCATAGTCATCTACATGATCATCATCATCAATCTCCATCCTAGTGAAAGTTGAAGGTTCACCTCTTGGTGGCAGCAGTGAAAGATTCAATTCTAGTTCTTCTTTTTGTTTTTTTCCTCTGTTCATTTTCAAAGAGAATTGTAAAAAAAACCACAACAAATTTGACTAGGAGGTAAGTAAAATAATGGTTGCTTGGTTTGTGTTGCTGTGCTGCTCTTGTCAAGATTTATAGCAAAAAAGATTGGGGGGAAGATTTATGAGCTTTTATTGATACAGTGTTTAATTTACCTTGCTATTTTTGAATTGAGTTGAAAAAAGAAGGTGGTGAATTGAATGGAATTGATGGAATTGTGTATTGAGAAGTGGAAATGTATTAACTGTGCATGAATCACTAGAGGTTTGCAGTATATTTACACTGCAATTATAGATTGCAGGCATCTGTTCAATGCTTTGAATAATAAAACCTAAGTAAATATAGAATTGAAAATTGAGCAAATCATAAAATCATGCTTCTTTTTTTTTTTACTGCCTTTTAAGAACTAATTCCACATAGAATAAATGAAAATTGTATCAATGTTGTATTTCCTTGAAGGGGTAGTTTATTTCTTAAGTATTTTCAATCCTTGTTCTTTCTAACGCCTACATTTTCTATGTATATTCTCAGCATTCATCAAGATTAAACAATGAGATGATGTATATTTATTAGACATGTAGGAGCTATTCATGTTTTGAATATTTATCATCTGTATTTAGTGTTAATATCTTGATAGCAAAGGGGGTGAAATTAGTGTGCTGCAGAAAGTAAAGTGCAATTATTTGGTCTTGCCTGGCACAGTGCTCTGAAGCTTAACATAAAGGCTATTAAATCAAATTATTTAAGTGCATTGCGATATGATTCTGTAGATTATTAATTTGCATCACAATATTGGTATGTACTGGATTTATCTTTTCATCTTTCTATACTAGCACAAGATATATACACTGTATTTCATTATTTTGCAATGATGACTGTACTTTTCTTGAATAAAAAATTCATAGATGGAAGATTTATAATTTATTCCTTTCTATTCAAATTTGAAATACTGAAGTAGAGAAATGCAAGGTGCTTATTGAGCTAAATAACAGTCACTTCCTTTATTATTAACAAATCAACTTTTTATGGATTTTGTAGTACATGTCACTTCACATAAATGGAATTTATTGTATTTAGTAGTGACAAGTTCAAAGGTTCGCAGCTAAGCATAATAAAGCGAAATAAATGTTTGATCAGTTAGGAGTAAATGATATCTTAAATAATACTCCTAATCTATATTTCTTAAATGAAACCTTGAATTCCATTTTAAAAAAATTAAGGAAAATTTTGGCCTGCAGGAAAAGCAGAAAAATTATGATTTGGTGAGAGTCAGATTTAATAGACATTAAACGGAATAAGGGCTGATTTGATGTTTGTAAGAGTGCAGGAAGAAATAAATGATATTTAAGATGGCATATCAATGTAAAACAAAGAATAGAAGTTGCAACTTTTTGGCGTTGTCTGAGATAATGTTTCATCATAGTCGAGGTTTACATGTACATTTTATATGTATTTTTTACCAAATTCAGAGTAATTTTATCATATATCTTTCTTAAATCGACTATCGCTTTAGTCCGGTCTTGAAATCTATTATCAAAATTATTACTTTTTATTTTATTTTGAAAATTGCCTGCCAAAGAAGTCAAGTAGAGCTTTTTTATGCTGTTATTAGACATAATTGACTTGCATCCGTAAGTTTCTTTTGTTTTCAGTAAGACGCAACAGTAAGCTTCTTTTAAGCAAGTTTCGAATTTCTGACCTTTTACACCAAAGCCGAATCACTTAACCACTGGGACAATAATAAGTTGTTCTTGAAGAATTTTGATTTTTTCTTTGGTTTTCTTGTTGTGTAATTTTTGGTACCAAAATACTTGATTAAAATGAAGAATACATGGAAGCACGTAGTAATTGATTTCGTTCATGTGGGAACTATCCAAAAAATAAGCTTAGCTCAAAAATTCCAAGAGAAGTGTACACTAAGGGTACGTTTTTGCCAAGCAAGCGCGGATAATCTGAATGGATCATTTAAGCGGAGCATTTGAGCTGAGAAAGTTGGTTGAACGGAGAATGCGGTTGTATATTGCAAACGGAGAATCTGAACGGAGTATTTGAAATATAAATTTTATAATAAAATTGATTTGCATAAATAAATAAATAATATGTATCAATAAATTATAAAAATTAATTAATTAAATTGTTAATTTTCAAATTGTTCGGATTCAGTTCACATCAATTCAAAAATGTATAGCACTTCGATATGATCGCAACGCAAAAACTGCGTCTCAAACGGACCTCATTTGCATAAGTTATTAATTTTAGAAATTTATAAAAATTTAAATTTAAATTACTTAACATTATTAATTAATTAAACAGCCTCCTTCACAACTCCGTTAAACGTGAGCGCATCAAATTTGTTCATTTAGCACAACGAAGCATTTGGGGCCATGGTCTGGTGCGTTCGAAGCGTGTGGAGTGGTAACGGGCTAAAATTTTGGGACGAACTGTACCTAAATCCACGTGAATCTATTTTAGCATTGGGTGTGGCTCGCATCAATGGGTCCATGCATTGAATTTGGTAAAGTCTCACGTCGCAAGAAATATGAAATAAAACATCATTTATATATTAGACTCACTGGCGGATCAAAGTGAGGCCCAGCGGGGGCGGCCGCCCCCGCTGGGTTTTAGCTTTTTTGTATGAAATAGAGTTTTGTGTGCAAAAAATTGTATTTCGCCCCCATTCAATTCCGCTCAAAAAATTGTATTTCCTCTCCATTGGGAAAAAAAATTATCTTTCACCTCCATCGAAATTAGTTCCTGGATCCGTCGCTAATTAGACCACGTAACATTAGAATTCATTTTCTTACAGTTAAGTGTTGTTGAACCCAAGTATATCTCCATTCAAAGGCATTGTTGGGATGTTCAATCACAACATAGGCACGTCAGATGTTTCATTTAGTGGTCTCAGTAGCTCTACACATTTGCGTTAAAGCGCTTAGCGCTTCTATTACGGTGGATGTGCAAAAAGTTATAGCGGATATATAGCGGAAAATAGCAGAGGTGTAAAAATCTTCATTAGATATAAAACCAAATATTTAAAGTTAATTTATTCTCATTCTCACATCATTTGTGTAGCAAAAAAAAATATTTTTTAATCTTATATAACAAAACTGAAGAATATCATGATTTATACATACTAGATTTGGTGACTACAATAATTTTCTAACTTACATTGAGCAATTATGCCTTAAAATTAGGTTTTCATTTTAATTTTGTTGATTTGTTTTATAAGAGAACCAGTAAAATCAACATTTATATATTAATGTTGGTAAAGCAGGTGCTAAAAAGCCTTGATTTAGCGATCGTAGCAAAAAAAAGTGGGACTTAAAGTGGATATACTATTTAATAGTGTTGTATTGATATAGCGTAGCGGTTGAAGAGCGCTATGCGCTATAGCGGAGATTTTGCGAGGCTTTAGCGGGTCTTTAACTTCACAGCTCAACATTAAAAATTAAGTTTGTGCATAGATAGCTATGCATACTTAGGAGTGTCGAAACTTAACATGGTATCCGTTGGAACCGGGCTACCACAAAACGGGTTAAATAAGTGAATTTTAGAAAAACATTACCATTTTTAGATCTTATTGGGCACATGTGACGCCCCACCTCTATGCTCATAATAACAAAGAGTATTAAAAGAAATACTGTCTATTATTACGAAGAATAAGGCTGGATAGAAGAGACCATCCGTAATTGGCCTTACACTAATATTGGCTATCTCGGTAGGAGTGGTATATACCTTTTATTTTTCATCTATTATTTATTTACTCCCATCGACATATCCAATTATCAGTATAAAACAAACTACGATAGTTCATAATAGTTTAGGACATTAGATATAACAATAACACAGATAATATAAATGCGGAACACAGATAAAAACAAAAGTCTCATATATATATAACTGATGTCAGTTAATACATAGTTGACACAATACATATGATACAACTACAATTGTCGACTCTAGAAGTTATATATACAAGTACATTATCAACTAATATACATGAATACATATCGTTCTATATAATGACATGACTACTACAAAATGACACTGACAACTTCAAAAGATGTGAAAAGTCTTCATATCCTGAACAGCAACTCAAAGAAGAAAATCTACAACCTGAAATAACTCGGGTCTGACCCGAGTATTAAATTCAAAAGAAAATAATACCCAGGTCAGTCTAATTCAAACCAGTTTATTAGTGCATATAGGCAGTAATAATTTAAATAGACGACAGTCACAATAATTCCCGTCTATCCGATTCTTTAAACAAAGAAACCGGATAACGGTCAATATAACACTTAACAGTGTTTAACAAAATTAGCAGATTTAAATTATGAACAGAGATAAATAAACAATTTATCAAATCGACTAAATCAATTTAAAACTGTCAAATCTGATAGGGCTGCAGTACACACACGCGTGTACTGCCTCGCCACTATCGTAGGAGATACACAAAAGCACAGTGAAAGTCATAAGTGATCATAAGGTCAAACCCCCGAAATCGGGTTCAACTCAAGGAATAACAAGAGAGGTGAGTACTGCACTGATAAATGAAGTGCAGCCACAAACCAAGTGATACTAAATGCAACAAAATCTCAAGCATCACCAGCAAAAGGATACAGCTACATGAACATCGCATTATGAAGGTGAGGGCACCAAAATGTGGCACCACAACACAATCAATAAAAGATACCAAGAAATGGTAACACACAAATTCACAATTCAACATGATGGCAGCCAAAACATCAAGACAGAATGCAATAAAGAATTGCACAAGTGAAAAGGGAATAAGCCCAGACTCAAGTAGAACCAACAAATCCAATAGCAACATGATCAAGTTCATCAATGCAGATCAGAGTTCAAGTGACAAATGCACAAAAATGAACGCAAGTCACAGGTGATACCAGAATGAACCAATGATACTGTGACACACAAATTCATCTAATCAACGTGAATGCAAGACCAAACTCAAATGTGCAGGTACATGAAGATGCAGTGAAGTCAAAGTAAGCATATGAAATGTAGATGCATGAATAATGAAGACTGCATATACATCAAGGTGAATAAATGGTCAAGGTAGACAGCCATGTTCAACAGAGATGTACAACTTATGAATGAACCAGTATCATAGTCAATCAATGTCTGTTCATCTTCTAATAGGAAACACTAGTCTGCACTTCCTGTCTTTGAGTCATACTATTTGATGTGGAGTCTGAATCGTCCTATGTTGCACGGTATGCTCGTTTCCTCTTTTTGTTGAAGGAGTCTGTGTTGGTGGAGAACTTTGATTTCTTTTGGTTTGGATAATCCTTCTAAAAGTGTTCGGTTTTGTTGCATCCAAAGCATTTGATGGTATTGTTATCGATAAAATTATTCTCAGGAAATAAAGTATGAAAGAAGGAGCAAAATAGTTGTTGAAGACTAGAGGGCATTGTGGTTGTCTATCTAAACATGAGATAAAGCCTACGACAAGAAGATGAAAGCGCCAACAACACCTTTCGAAGAGGTCAAGAGGACTACCAGAAATCGAATCTTTCAGCCACAAGTTTAAGTAGTTTGTTGATATAATTTCCTATAGACATTTAGTAGTGGAATACCTTTGCTTTTGAATAAAAAAGAGTGAAAATCAACAGGTTAATGATGTAGAACAGAAGTGAATCTTCTTCAATCTTATGAGTATATGTAGAGAGAGTGAGAATTGATGTAGAATTCGGTAGAACTTCGTTGAAATATTAAAGGGAATCAAAGAGAACGAGATGAAGGAAGTACCAAAAGTTGTTTAATATTCAAGTTCAGATCTCTTTAAATAGAGATTGAATAGATGTGCCTATCGGTGGAAGGGCGGCATTAAAAATCGTCTTTCTGAATTTTAAAAGACTGGCCAATGGTCACCATGTCGACATGCATATATTTATATGTCGACCTATCATTATAATTTGCATATTTTCAGAAACACTTTAAATATGTTTCAAAATAAATATTTTCATAAAAACTCTACTAAAATTGGTTTTAATATATGAAACCAATACTATTCCTGTACAAAAACATTTTGAGTGTTAAATGATAATTTTTGAAATAAAGATAGCCAAAGATGTGATACTACGCACGTCTTTAACTTTGTGCAAATCTGTTAAATATTTCTGATATCATGCACAATATATTATATAACTCGAGAAAACATCAGTAACAAAATTTATATGGTTGTTGTCATCAAGATCAATACTTTGCGTATTAACCATTTTCACATCATTTGTGTAAGAAAAAGAAATATTATTTGATCTTACATAATAAAACAAAAGAATTTCATAATTTGTGTAGTCCAGATTTGATGAATACAATAGATTTCTAACTTATACTGAGCATTTGTGCCTTAAAATTAGATATTTATCACAAATTTATTGATTTGGTTTAAAGAAAAATAGTCAAATCAATCTTTTATACTAATATTGCAAAATAATTGCTAAAAATCCTTGATTTGGCGGATGTTGCTGAAAATAGCATAGCTTAGAGCAGATCTACTATTAATAGCGCTAAATTGAAAAGGCGCAGCGGTCGACGAGCGCTAAACGTTATAGCAGTGACTTTGAGGGGTTTTAGCGGAGTTTTAACTACATAGGCTCTGCCTTCGTAATGCCATTTTTAGTATAAAATTTATATTACTTGAAAAAAGGTTAATATAAATTTATTTATTATAATTTTTTTGTGGTTTGATTGAAGCAAAACTCCATAAAGTTTTTGAAGTTATGAGCTTGACCTGAAATTCTGATTATGTTTGTAGTTTTAAAATTCTATTGTACAAATTCATTAATCTTGTGTGAAAGACTTAAAAATATGTCATTTGGACTCTCTCTGGTCGTCAATCTTAAGTGATTTATTTAGAAATTATTCCATGTAGTTTGAAATTACAAGACTAAAATTGTGAAAAAATACTTGTTGAAAAAACATGATATTTGTATGTCCAGAATCAACATGGACCTAATGTTAAAATATCATACATACATGTCTTTTCTTACTAATTTTTCTAAATATTTTTGTAAAAAGTTTATTTTAACAAATACTATCGAAAATAAGCAGCTTTCTGCAAATTATTATATATACAAATTTTTTTCATAACATTGTTTTATAATATTTGTTTAAAATTGTAAGATTTGATACTGATTTGGTAGTATTTGTTCGAATGTGAACATTTTATAATAGAATACCATATATATTTCATTTAATATCTAAAGAACAAAGTTTTACTTGTAAACTCTGGGTAACTATGAGTCAAACCCGACCCCGACACATACTCCGGATAACCGCATGTACTAACCAACTGCGCTACTCATAGGATATAATAGCAAATATGTCATGATAGTAAAATAAAATCATGTATCTTAAGAAAAACAACCTATAATGATAATATATAACTGAATATTAGGCATACATCCCTAAATCCAAACTTAATCTAAAGCGGATCCTTATCTAAAAAATTACACATTTTATGTCCCTATTTTTGTTTCTGGCTATTTTTTCCTTAAATTACCTCTGCGCTTCAATGTCGAGTTGCAATTCTTCTTTTTCTTCAGTTTCTTCAGGTCAAATTGAAACTGAGTTGATTTTTCTATTTTATTAGCTGATTTTAATTGATTTCAAATGGTTTTTTCTCAATTTCAAGGGAAAACTGCAACTATTTGAAGACAAGTCGGTCTTTTTTTACAAAATATGAATTTCTGTTGATTTTTTATGAATTGTTGGAGTTGTATTGATGTTTAAATTCATTAATGATAATGAAAAATGATTGCAGTTTAATGTTTGATTTTTTTGCAAATATTCATAATATGTGCATAAATACTGCAAATATTACAATTTTTGTTTTTTTTGCAATTATTCTCAATATTTGCAGATTGAATACTTGCATAAAGTACTGCAGCTATTGTCAATATTTGCAGTCAAACATCTAATTATAAAAAAAAAATGGAAGAGTTTTTCTGCAAATATTTGCTCATTTTTATGCAAAGATTTTGAAAACTTGTAGTTATTGCTGTAATTATTCTTACTAATCGTAGAAAACTTTGCAAATATTGAGAATTTTTGCTTAAAATACTGCAAATATGATCAATATTTGCAGTAAAAAAAGTAATAATATATATTGGAGCTGCAAGAGTTTTTTGAATTGAAATAATTGTTGAAGTACATTGAAGAATATAAATGATTTTAAGTGAATAATTGCTAATAAGCAAGCAATTATTCTGAATAATTGAAGACATACATTGAAATGGATTTATTTGAATAATTGCTAACAAGTAAACAATTATTCAGCACAATTTGCATGCATCCATGCAATTATTTATAATAGTTGCATACATCTCTGCAATTATTATGAATATCTTTATTAATATAAAATAATTTCTATATTATTTATAGTTATAAATACCTTTTTTTAATTGAAATGATTTTAGTTGAATAACTGCTAATACGCAAGAAATTATTCAAAATAATTGCAGACATATATGCAATTATTTATAATAGTTGCATACATCTCTGCAATTATTATGAATAATTGCAAAGAAAGATGAATATAAATGATTTTAAATGAATAATTGCTAATACGTAAGCAATTATTCTGAATAATTGCATACATACATTGAAATGAATTAATTTGAATAATTGCTAACAAGTAAGCAATTATTCAGCATAATGCTTTATTTTGTTATTGACAGTTATAATTTTTTTTGGATTAAAATGATTTTATATGAATAATTGTTGATAGGAATGCAATTAATCAAAATAATTGCAGAAATAAATGCAATTATTGAGAATAATTGCTGATAACTATGCAATTATTATAAATAATTGCAGAGAAAGATGAATTTAATCTTCACAATTGAACTAAAATGTTTTATTCTGTTATTACAGTTATAAATGCTTTTTTTTGGATTGAAATGATTTTATATGAATAGTTGCTGATGAGTAAGCAATTAATCAGAATAATTGCAGACATACAAGCAATCATCGAGAATAATTGCAGACAATTGTGCAAATATTGTGAATTGCATATGAATTTGAGATTTTTTTTCAACTTTTGCTGGACTTAAACCTAGTCGTAAGCGATGAAACACAATAGGTTGTTTAGCAATTTTGTTAAGGAAGGATCCTTTTTCTTATATTTTTTTTTTGCTATTTGATTTAATTGGTCGAATTTGCTATTTGCTATTTGAATTTGAAATTAAAATATCGAAATTGAATTCGTTTATGCTTATTTAAATCGATTTGTTGGAAAGAGGATTATCGATTTGATGAACATGAATTTGTGTTGATTTTTTGTAAAAATCGATGAAGGTTGGGAAGAAACTGTGCGGGAATCAATTAAACGTGGCCTGAGGTTGTTCGAGAAGAAAATTGTGCGGATTAAAATGAAGGGAATTAATTTATATTTTTTTTGAGATGATGTTTTGTCTATTTTGAAATTTAACATGGATGTAAGCCAAACGTTCCCAATAAATAATGTATTTATGAAGTTTCAAATTATATATACACCGTATTAGTTTTTCCACAAAAGTGCATGTTTTATAAAAAGTACAAATAATAATATTTAAAAAAGAAAAAAAAAACATAACATCTGAAAAAGCATAACATTTAAAAATTATAGTTGATGTACTTACTAAAAAATTAACTACACTTTGAATCATATCATTTAAATTTATAAACAACATATATTATGAATTTACTAAAAAATACAGTATTTAAAAAAGAATATGAGAAAAACGTAAATAGTATTAAAAAACATAAACCGAGCATTGGAACGGTGCAGGGAATCCTACGTTGCTGCTTTGTCTGTTTTATTTGTAAAAAGAAGAATTTTTTTAGACCGTATGGAATTCATATGTTCAACTGATGCCTCTGTTTTTCTCTTATTTTTAAGAAAAAAGTTTGTGTTGACAAACATTACAGCTATTTTGAGCATTTTCTTATTGTAAACCTTTAATTGTCTAAGTTTGCTCTTCTTTTTGTGTTTCAATGTACACTTTGCTCTGTAATACATTGCCAAAGTTGAATATTTATGGGTTAAGCAACTTCTGATTATTATCTTTATTTGCATCCCAACAACTCCACATAAGTAGGTCTCTAAATCGGCCGGACCGGACCAGATGGAGGTGTGTTCGGTTTCTGTCATAAATGAGATCGGATCGGACGAGATTTATGTTCATACAAATTTTAATTTGTTGTCCTAATTCATGTTCTAAATGAAATTGGACGGACACAGGTGGACGTTTTTCAACAACGAACTTGAATGGACACGAATGAACATTGCTATTTACATCAGATTTTATGTTTTTTAATAGAGTTTCTAGCAGCTATTATATTTTTATCAGTATGCAATGAAATATAAGCATTTTATGAATTTTTACTCAATCAACCAACCAAACAATTGTCCTAAACATTTTGAAGAACATATTGGATGTACTAAAGTATAAGAAGTTCGAACGAATTCGAACGAACACGGACCGAACGAGATTTTTGCTCGTACAATTTTTGTTGTCCTAATTCATGTCCTAAATGAAAATTGAACGGACTAGAATAAACGTTTTTCGGTCAAGTACTCGAACAGACATCAGACACAACTCGTACAAAATTAACACCCACACACATAGGGCTATTATTTTGAAATGACATAATTTTTAAAATCTGATTTTCATATATCTTTATTTGCATATGTTCAATATTTAGTAACTATCATTTTTAATTTTATGATGAAAATGTGTTTTATCAATCCAATATTTCTGCATAAAGTTGTTGCAATTAAAGATTTGGAAAAGAAGTGTAGTAAAGGAAGTGAGGATAATAATGGGAGAAGAAGCTAAGTGATAAGCATGAGCAACTTAATCATAGATGATGATTTCGGGGATCTTTGTTTCTTAATAAAAATAATAACAGGATACTTCCTTCAAAGTCCCTTTCTAAAAACTCTTATTTATAGCAATATATTTCGATTAGCTTTATCACTTATTTTATCCCTAATTTGTATATATAGCATTTATATTTTTCTTATTTCAAATATTTTTTATTCTTCTTCAATTTAAATAAGTGAATATTAGGCTCAGGTCCCTAATAAGTTTCAAAATACACAAAAAACCCCAGTAAAAAAAGTGTGTAAATTAGGTCCCTATAATTAAGTTACTAAGTAATTGCACACAGTTATGCAATTATTCATTGAATAATTGCATAAATTTATGCAATTATATTCAAAAGTTGTATAAATTTATGCAATTTTTTTGGTGAATAATTGTAGAAATATCCGCAATTTTTTTGGTGAATAATTGCGGAAATTTCCGCAATTTTTTTTGGTAAATAATTGCGGAATTTTCTGCAATTTTTTGAAAAAAGTACAAAAATTACCGCAATTTTTTAATGAATAATTATGAAAATTTCCGCAATTTTTTGAAAATATTGCGGAAATTCCCGCAATTTTTCAGTAAATAATTGCGGAAATGTCTGCAATTTTTTGATATAACTGCATAAATATCCGCAATTATTCACTGAATAATTGCATAAGTGTATGTCATTATTCAGTAACTTAATTCTAGTGATCTAATTTACAAACCTTTTTTTAAGGGATATTTGTATATTTTGAAACTTATTAGGGACCTATGTCAAACTGTCCTTTTAAATAAACCCTTCAAATAATTTGAAGTAAATTGAATATTTCATAGGCCCATTAGTTCGGGCTGCTGGGCTGGATAGTTCCACATTATACTACTAAAATAATGGTAGTCTTGGGGTAAAATTGTAACTTTGTTTATGAGCAACTTTGATTTTAATTTATAATTAGTCACGTAATTAATCTGAATTACTTGTCATAAACTGATTGAAATGAATGAAGGCTGTTCATGTGTGCATGTACACAAGTCTATCTAAAACTGATTCATGTATATTCTCATATATACAATTTGACTAACAACACAAATATTTAGTCTTTCTATCCCTTATCCTTTTCCATTTTTATTTTATTTATTATTATTATTATTATTATTATTATTATTATTTTGGGAAATAAAAAAGAAGTAAAGCATTTCCGTCTGTTTTCATTTTATCAGAACTACGCTGTTTATGTTACAGTCTTAAAGGATTATACAGTCTACTTTTGCAGTTATAAGGGATGAAATTTACAGTTACAAGTGATAATAAAATTTGCAGTTATAAGTGATAGTTTTTGCAACTATCTAGAAATACAAAACTGATCATGCCATTGTTGCAATGCACATACACTTCCTAAACAATGAGATAGTACTTCTTTTTTCGATTTGAAGGAGGGGAAAATAAAAAGGAAGACGAAGTGGGGTTCTAAGAATTTATGAGCAACTTTGGTTTTCATTTATAATTAGTCGTGTAATTAATCTGAATTACTTGTCGTACACTGATTGAAATGAATGGAGGTTGTTCATGTGTCATGTGTGCATGTACACAAGTCTATCAAAAACTGATTCATGTATACTCATACAATTTGACTAACAACAAATATCTAGTCATCTTTCTAAATTTTATTTCTTATTTCTCTCTCAAAAAAAAAAAGGAAAAGAAAGAACGAAGAAGAAATAAAGCATCTCCATCTGTTTTCAGCTTATCAGAATTACTGGGTTTATATTATATTTCAGTATTAAAGGATTATACCCGTCTATTTTTGCAGTTATAAGTGATATTTTTGAAATTAACAGGTAATACAAAAGCAGAAATTCAACATTAAGCAATTCCTCCACATCAAGAAAGATACAATGCTGCAACACAACTAAGAGATACACACTTAAGGTTACCATATAAAGAAACAATGACATTACTACAACTAGTTGAAGCAACAAACCAAGCTAAACTTAGAATCTGCCATTGTTTTTGTTCTTGCTGTTGTCATTGCTGAAATCAACAAGTACAGCATTGCGACACTTAGGGCACTTTGGCTCTTCATCCTGAGAGAGCATCACATACATCAAACAGTGTGGGCACCCTGCCAATATCATCGATTTCGAAGAGTTGGGACTATTCTCAGAAGACACACATGAGCTTGGATACGACATTGATATTCTTTTTGGTGACTCTTCATCATCGTCTTCCTCTTCTTCTTCTTCCTCATCATCGTCGTCGCCTTCATCATCATTATAATCATAATCATACTCATAGTCATCTACATGATCATCATCATCAATCTCCATCCTAGTGAAAGTTGAAGGTTCACCTCTTGGTGGCAGCAGTGAAAGATTCAATTCTAGTTCTTCTTTTTGTTTTTTTCCTCTGTTCATTTTCAAAGAGAATTGTAAAAAAAACCACAACAAATTTGACTAGGAGGTAAGTAAAATAATGGTTGCTTGGTTTGTGTTGCTGTGCTGCTCTTGTCAAGATTTATAGCAAAAAAGATTGGGGGGAAGATTTATGAGCTTTTATTGATACAGTGTTTAATTTACCTTGCTATTTTTGAATTGAGTTGAAAAAAGAAGGTGGTGAATTGAATGGAATTGATGGAATTGTGTATTGAGAAGTGGAAATGTATTAACTGTGCATGAATCACTAGAGGTTTGCAGTATATTTACACTGCAATTATAGATTGCAGGCATCTGTTCAATGCTTTGAATAATAAAACCTAAGTAAATATAGAATTGAAAATTGAGCAAATCATAAAATCATGCTTCTTTTTTTTTTTACTGCCTTTTAAGAACTAATTCCACATAGAATAAATGAAAATTGTATCAATGTTGTATTTCCTTGAAGGGGTAGTTTATTTCTTAAGTATTTTCAATCCTTGTTCTTTCTAACGCCTACATTTTCTATGTATATTCTCAGCATTCATCAAGATTAAACAATGAGATGATGTATATTTATTAGACATGTAGGAGCTATTCATGTTTTGAATATTTATCATCTGTATTTAGTGTTAATATCTTGATAGCAAAGGGGGTGAAATTAGTGTGCTGCAGAAAGTAAAGTGCAATTATTTGGTCTTGCCTGGCACAGTGCTCTGAAGCTTAACATAAAGGCTATTAAATCAAATTATTTAAGTGCATTGCGATATGATTCTGTAGATTATTAATTTGCATCACAATATTGGTATGTACTGGATTTATCTTTTCATCTTTCTATACTAGCACAAGATATATACACTGTATTTCATTATTTTGCAATGATGACTGTACTTTTCTTGAATAAAAAATTCATAGATGGAAGATTTATAATTTATTCCTTTCTATTCAAATTTGAAATACTGAAGTAGAGAAATGCAAGGTGCTTATTGAGCTAAATAACAGTCACTTCCTTTATTATTAACAAATCAACTTTTTATGGATTTTGTAGTACATGTCACTTCACATAAATGGAATTTATTGTATTTAGTAGTGACAAGTTCAAAGGTTCGCAGCTAAGCATAATAAAGCGAAATAAATGTTTGATCAGTTAGGAGTAAATGATATCTTAAATAATACTCCTAATCTATATTTCTTAAATGAAACCTTGAATTCCATTTTAAAAAAATTAAGGAAAATTTTGGCCTGCAGGAAAAGCAGAAAAATTATGATTTGGTGAGAGTCAGATTTAATAGACATTAAACGGAATAAGGGCTGATTTGATGTTTGTAAGAGTGCAGGAAGAAATAAATGATATTTAAGATGGCATATCAATGTAAAACAAAGAATAGAAGTTGCAACTTTTTGGCGTTGTCTGAGATAATGTTTCATCATAGTCGAGGTTTACATGTACATTTTATATGTATTTTTTACCAAATTCAGAGTAATTTTATCATATATCTTTCTTAAATCGACTATCGCTTTAGTCCAGTCTTGAAATCTATTATCAAAATTATTACTTTTTATTTTATTTTGAAAATTGCCTGCCAAAGAAGTCAAGTAGAGCTTTTTTATGCTGTTATTAGACATAATTGACTTGCATCCGTAAGTTTCTTTTGTTTTCAGTAAGACGCAACAGTAAGCTTCTTTTAAGCAAGTTTCGAATTTCTGACCTTTTACACCAAAGCCGAATCACTTAACCACTGGGACAATAATAAGTTGTTCTTGAAGAATTTTGATTTTTTCTTTGGTTTTCTTGTTGTGTAATTTTTGGTACCAAAATACTTGATTAAAATGAAGAATACATGGAAGCACGTAGTAATTGATTTCGTTCATGTGGGAACTATCCAAAAAATAAGCTTAGCTCAAAAATTCCAAGAGAAGTGTACACTAAGGGTACGTTTTTGCCAAGCAAGCGCGGATAATCTGAATGGATCATTTAAGCGGAGCATTTGAGCTGAGAAAGTTGGTTGAACGGAGAATGCGGTTGTATATTGCAAACGGAGAATCTGAACGGAGTATTTGAAATATAAATTTTATAATAAAATTGATTTGCATAAATAAATAAATAATATGTATCAATAAATTATAAAAATTAATTAATTAAATTGTTAATTTTCAAATTGTTCGGATTCAGTTCACATCAATTCAAAAATGTATAGCACTTCGATATGATCGCAACGCAAAAACTGCGTCTCAAACGGACCTCATTTGCATAAGTTATTAATTTTAGAAATTTATAAAAATTTAAATTTAAATTACTTAACATTATTAATTAATTAAACAGCCTCCTTCACAACTCCGTTAAACGTGAGCGCATCAAATTTGTTCATTTAGCACAACGAAGCATTTGGGGCCATGGTCTGGTGCGTTCGAAGCGTGTGGAGTGGTAACGGGCTAAAATTTTGGGACGAACTGTACCTAAATCCACGTGAATCTATTTTAGCATTGGGTGTGGCTCGCATCAATGGGTCCATGCATTGAATTTGGTAAAGTCTCACGTCGCAAGAAATATGAAATAAAACATCATTTATATATTAGACTCACTGGCGGATCAAAGTGAGGCCCAGCGGGGGCGGCCGCCCCCGCTGGGTTTTAGCTTTTTTGTATGAAATAGAGTTTTGTGTGCAAAAAATTGTATTTCGCCCCCATTCAATTCCGCTCAAAAAATTGTATTTCCTCTCCATTGGGAAAAAAAATTATCTTTCACCTCCATCGAAATTAGTTCCTGGATCCGTCGCTAATTAGACCACGTAACATTAGAATTCATTTTCTTACAGTTAAGTGTTGTTGAACCCAAGTATATCTCCATTCAAAGGCATTGTTGGGATGTTCAATCACAACATAGGCACGTCAGATGTTTCATTTAGTGGTCTCAGTAGCTCTACACATTTGCGTTAAAGCGCTTAGCGCTTCTATTACGGTGGATGTGCAAAAAGTTATAGCGGATATATAGCGGAAAATAGCAGAGGTGTAAAAATCTTCATTAGATATAAAACCAAATATTTAAAGTTAATTTATTCTCATTCTCACATCATTTGTGTAGCAAAAAAAAATATTTTTTAATCTTATATAACAAAACTGAAGAATATCATGATTTATACATACTAGATTTGGTGACTACAATAATTTTCTAACTTACATTGAGCAATTATGCCTTAAAATTAGGTTTTCATTTTAATTTTGTTGATTTGTTTTATAAGAGAACCAGTAAAATCAACATTTATATATTAATGTTGGTAAAGCAGGTGCTAAAAAGCCTTGATTTAGCGATCGTAGCAAAAAAAAGTGGGACTTAAAGTGGATATACTATTTAATAGTGTTGTATTGATATAGCGTAGCGGTTGAAGAGCGCTATGCGCTATAGCGGAGATTTTGCGAGGCTTTAGCGGGTCTTTAACTTCACAGCTCAACATTAAAAATTAAGTTTGTGCATAGATAGCTATGCATACTTAGGAGTGTCGAAACTTAACATGGTATCCGTTGGAACCGGGCTACCACAAAAC
Source organism: Allium fistulosum (assembly GCA_030737815.1). Classification (NCBI taxonomy): domain Eukaryota; kingdom Viridiplantae; phylum Streptophyta; class Magnoliopsida; order Asparagales; family Amaryllidaceae; genus Allium; species Allium fistulosum. Next base: position 510,665,536 of record CM060907.1, on the reverse strand, counting down.
GGGTTAAATAAGTGAATTTTAGAAAAACATTACCATTTTTAGATCTTATTGGGCACATGTGACGCCCCACCTCTATGCTCATAATAACAAAGAGTATTAAAAGAAATACTGTCTATTATTACGAAGAATAAGGCTGGATAGAAGAGACCATCCGTAATTGGCCTTACACTAATATTGGCTATCTCGGTAGGAGTGGTATATACCTTTTATTTTTCATCTATTATTTATTTACTCCCATCGACATATCCAATTATCAGTATAAAACAAACTACGATAGTTCATAATAGTTTAGGACATTAGATATAACAATAACACAGATAATATAAATGCGGAACACAGATAAAAACAAAAGTCTCATATATATATAACTGATGTCAGTTAATACATAGTTGACACAATACATATGATACAACTACAATTGTCGACTCTAGAAGTTATATATACAAGTACATTATCAACTAATATACATGAATACATATCGTTCTATATAATGACATGACTACTACAAAATGACACTGACAACTTCAAAAGATGTGAAAAGTCTTCATATCCTGAACAGCAACTCAAAGAAGAAAATCTACAACCTGAAATAACTCGGGTCTGACCCGAGTATTAAATTCAAAAGAAAATAATACCCAGGTCAGTCTAATTCAAACCAGTTTATTAGTGCATATAGGCAGTAATAATTTAAATAGACGACAGTCACAATAATTCCCGTCTATCCGATTCTTTAAACAAAGAAACCGGATAACGGTCAATATAACACTTAACAGTGTTTAACAAAATTAGCAGATTTAAATTATGAACAGAGATAAATAAACAATTTATCAAATCGACTAAATCAATTTAAAACTGTCAAATCTGATAGGGCTGCAGTACACACACGCGTGTACTGCCTCGCCACTATCGTAGGAGATACACAAAAGCACAGTGAAAGTCATAAGTGATCATAAGGTCAAACCCCCGAAATCGGGTTCAACTCAAGGAATAACAAGAGAGGTGAGTACTGCACTGATAAATGAAGTGCAGCCACAAACCAAGTGATACTAAATGCAACAAAATCTCAAGCATCACCAGCAAAAGGATACAGCTACATGAACATCGCATTATGAAGGTGAGGGCACCAAAATGTGGCACCACAACACAATCAATAAAAGATACCAAGAAATGGTAACACACAAATTCACAATTCAACATGATGGCAGCCAAAACATCAAGACAGAATGCAATAAAGAATTGCACAAGTGAAAAGGGAATAAGCCCAGACTCAAGTAGAACCAACAAATCCAATAGCAACATGATCAAGTTCATCAATGCAGATCAGAGTTCAAGTGACAAATGCACAAAAATGAACGCAAGTCACAGGTGATACCAGAATGAACCAATGATACTGTGACACACAAATTCATCTAATCAACGTGAATGCAAGACCAAACTCAAATGTGCAGGTACATGAAGATGCAGTGAAGTCAAAGTAAGCATATGAAATGTAGATGCATGAATAATGAAGACTGCATATACATCAAGGTGAATAAATGGTCAAGGTAGACAGCCATGTTCAACAGAGATGTACAACTTATGAATGAACCAGTATCATAGTCAATCAATGTCTGTTCATCTTCTAATAGGAAACACTAGTCTGCACTTCCTGTCTTTGAGTCATACTATTTGATGTGGAGTCTGAATCGTCCTATGTTGCACGGTATGCTCGTTTCCTCTTTTTGTTGAAGGAGTCTGTGTTGGTGGAGAACTTTGATTTCTTTTGGTTTGGATAATCCTTCTAAAAGTGTTCGGTTTTGTTGCATCCAAAGCATTTGATGGTATTGTTATCGATAAAATTATTCTCAGGAAATAAAGTATGAAAGAAGGAGCAAAATAGTTGTTGAAGACTAGAGGGCATTGTGGTTGTCTATCTAAACATGAGATAAAGCCTACGACAAGAAGATGAAAGCGCCAACAACACCTTTCGAAGAGGTCAAGAGGACTACCAGAAATCGAATCTTTCAGCCACAAGTTTAAGTAGTTTGTTGATATAATTTCCTATAGACATTTAGTAGTGGAATACCTTTGCTTTTGAATAAAAAAGAGTGAAAATCAACAGGTTAATGATGTAGAACAGAAGTGAATCTTCTTCAATCTTATGAGTATATGTAGAGAGAGTGAGAATTGATGTAGAATTCGGTAGAACTTCGTTGAAATATTAAAGGGAATCAAAGAGAACGAGATGAAGGAAGTACCAAAAGTTGTTTAAAATTCAAGTTCAGATCTCTTTAAATAGAGATTGAATAGATGTGCCTATCGGTGGAAGGGCGGCATTAAAAATCGTCTTTCTGAATTTTAAAAGACTGGCCAATGGTCACCATGTCGACATGCATATATTTATATGTCGACCTATCATTATAATTTGCATATTTTCAGAAACACTTTAAATATGTTTCAAAATAAATATTTTCATAAAAACTCTACTAAAATTGGTTTTAATATATGAAACCAATACTATTCCTGTACAAAAACATTTTGAGTGTTAAATGATAATTTTTGAAATAAAGATAGCCAAAGATGTGATACTACGCACGTCTTTAACTTTGTGCAAATCTGTTAAATATTTCTGATATCATGCACAATATATTATATAACTCGAGAAAACATCAGTAACAAAATTTATATGGTTGTTGTCATCAAGATCAATACTTTGCGTATTAACCATTTTCACATCATTTGTGTAAGAAAAAGAAATATTATTTGATCTTACATAATAAAACAAAAGAATTTCATAATTTGTGTAGTCCAGATTTGATGAATACAATAGATTTCTAACTTATACTGAGCATTTGTGCCTTAAAATTAGATATTTATCACAAATTTATTGATTTGGTTTAAAGAAAAATAGTCAAATCAATCTTTTATACTAATATTGCAAAATAATTGCTAAAAATCCTTGATTTGGCGGATGTTGCTGAAAATAGCATAGCTTAGAGCAGATCTACTATTAATAGCGCTAAATTGAAAAGGCGCAGCGGTCGACGAGCGCTAAACGTTATAGCAGTGACTTTGAGGGGTTTTAGCGGAGTTTTAACTACATAGGCTCTGCCTTCGTAATGCCATTTTTAGTATAAAATTTATATTACTTGAAAAAAGGTTAATATAAATTTATTTATTATAATTTTTTTGTGGTTTGATTGAAGCAAAACTCCATAAAGTTTTTGAAGTTATGAGCTTGACCTGAAATTCTGATTATGTTTGTAGTTTTAAAATTCTATTGTACAAATTCATTAATCTTGTGTGAAAGACTTAAAAATATGTCATTTGGACTCTCTCTGGTCGTCAATCTTAAGTGATTTATTTAGAAATTATTCCATGTAGTTTGAAATTACAAGACTAAAATTGTGAAAAAATACTTGTTGAAAAAACATGATATTTGTATGTCCAGAATCAACATGGACCTAATGTTAAAATATCATACATACATGTCTTTTCTTACTAATTTTTCTAAATATTTTTGTAAAAAGTTTATTTTAACAAATACTATCGAAAATAAGCAGCTTTCTGCAAATTATTATATATACAAATTTTTTTCATAACATTGTTTTATAATATTTGTTTAAAATTGTAAGATTTGATACTGATTTGGTAGTATTTGTTCGAATGTGAACATTTTATAATAGAATACCATATATATTTCATTTAATATCTAAAGAACAAAGTTTTACTTGTAAACTCTGGGTAACTATGAGTCAAACCCGACCCCGACACATACTCCGGATAACCGCATGTACTAACCAACTGCGCTACTCATAGGATATAATAGCAAATATGTCATGATAGTAAAATAAAATCATGTATCTTAAGAAAAACAACCTATAATGATAATATATAACTGAATATTAGGCATACATCCCTAAATCCAAACTTAATCTAAAGCGGATCCTTATCTAAAAAATTACACATTTTATGTCCCTATTTTTGTTTCTGGCTATTTTTTCCTTAAATTACCTCTGCGCTTCAATGTCGAGTTGCAATTCTTCTTTTTCTTCAGTTTCTTCAGGTCAAATTGAAACTGAGTTGATTTTTCTATTTTATTAGCTGATTTTAATTGATTTCAAATGGTTTTTTCTCAATTTCAAGGGAAAACTGCAACTATTTGAAGACAAGTCGGTCTTTTTTTACAAAATATGAATTTCTGTTGATTTTTTATGAATTGTTGGAGTTGTATTGATGTTTAAATTCATTAATGATAATGAAAAATGATTGCAGTTTAATGTTTGATTTTTTTGCAAATATTCATAATATGTGCATAAATACTGCAAATATTACAATTTTTGTTTTTTTTGCAATTATTCTCAATATTTGCAGATTGAATACTTGCATAAAGTACTGCAGCTATTGTCAATATTTGCAGTCAAACATCTAATTATAAAAAAAAAATGGAAGAGTTTTTCTGCAAATATTTGCTCATTTTTATGCAAAGATTTTGAAAACTTGTAGTTATTGCTGTAATTATTCTTACTAATCGTAGAAAACTTTGCAAATATTGAGAATTTTTGCTTAAAATACTGCAAATATGATCAATATTTGCAGTAAAAAAAGTAATAATATATATTGGAGCTGCAAGAGTTTTTTGAATTGAAATAATTGTTGAAGTACATTGAAGAATATAAATGATTTTAAGTGAATAATTGCTAATAAGCAAGCAATTATTCTGAATAATTGAAGACATACATTGAAATGGATTTATTTGAATAATTGCTAACAAGTAAACAATTATTCAGCACAATTTGCATGCATCCATGCAATTATTTATAATAGTTGCATACATCTCTGCAATTATTATGAATATCTTTATTAATATAAAATAATTTCTATATTATTTATAGTTATAAATACCTTTTTTTAATTGAAATGATTTTAGTTGAATAACTGCTAATACGCAAGAAATTATTCAAAATAATTGCAGACATATATGCAATTATTTATAATAGTTGCATACATCTCTGCAATTATTATGAATAATTGCAAAGAAAGATGAATATAAATGATTTTAAATGAATAATTGCTAATACGTAAGCAATTATTCTGAATAATTGCATACATACATTGAAATGAATTAATTTGAATAATTGCTAACAAGTAAGCAATTATTCAGCATAATGCTTTATTTTGTTATTGACAGTTATAATTTTTTTTGGATTAAAATGATTTTATATGAATAATTGTTGATAGGAATGCAATTAATCAAAATAATTGCAGAAATAAATGCAATTATTGAGAATAATTGCTGATAACTATGCAATTATTATAAATAATTGCAGAGAAAGATGAATTTAATCTTCACAATTGAACTAAAATGTTTTATTCTGTTATTACAGTTATAAATGCTTTTTTTTGGATTGAAATGATTTTATATGAATAGTTGCTGATGAGTAAGCAATTAATCAGAATAATTGCAGACATACAAGCAATCATCGAGAATAATTGCAGACAATTGTGCAAATATTGTGAATTGCATATGAATTTGAGATTTTTTTTCAACTTTTGCTGGACTTAAACCTAGTCGTAAGCGATGAAACACAATAGGTTGTTTAGCAATTTTGTTAAGGAAGGATCCTTTTTCTTATATTTTTTTTTTGCTATTTGATTTAATTGGTCGAATTTGCTATTTGCTATTTGAATTTGAAATTAAAATATCGAAATTGAATTCGTTTATGCTTATTTAAATCGATTTGTTGGAAAGAGGATTATCGATTTGATGAACATGAATTTGTGTTGATTTTTTGTAAAAATCGATGAAGGTTGGGAAGAAACTGTGCGGGAATCAATTAAACGTGGCCTGAGGTTGTTCGAGAAGAAAATTGTGCGGATTAAAATGAAGGGAATTAATTTATATTTTTTTTGAGATGATGTTTTGTCTATTTTGAAATTTAACATGGATGTAAGCCAAACGTTCCCAATAAATAATGTATTTATGAAGTTTCAAATTATATATACACCGTATTAGTTTTTCCACAAAAGTGCATGTTTTATAAAAAGTACAAATAATAATATTTAAAAAAGAAAAAAAAAACATAACATCTGAAAAAGCATAACATTTAAAAATTATAGTTGATGTACTTACTAAAAAATTAACTACACTTTGAATCATATCATTTAAATTTATAAACAACATATATTATGAATTTACTAAAAAATACAGTATTTAAAAAAGAATATGAGAAAAACGTAAATAGTATTAAAAAACATAAACCGAGCATTGGAACGGTGCAGGGAATCCTACGTTGCTGCTTTGTCTGTTTTATTTGTAAAAAGAAGAATTTTTTTAGACCGTATGGAATTCATATGTTCAACTGATGCCTCTGTTTTTCTCTTATTTTTAAGAAAAAAGTTTGTGTTGACAAACATTACAGCTATTTTGAGCATTTTCTTATTGTAAACCTTTAATTGTCTAAGTTTGCTCTTCTTTTTGTGTTTCAATGTACACTTTGCTCTGTAATACATTGCCAAAGTTGAATATTTATGGGTTAAGCAACTTCTGATTATTATCTTTATTTGCATCCCAACAACTCCACATAAGTAGGTCTCTAAATCGGCCGGACCGGACCAGATGGAGGTGTGTTCGGTTTCTGTCATAAATGAGATCGGATCGGACGAGATTTATGTTCATACAAATTTTAATTTGTTGTCCTAATTCATGTTCTAAATGAAATTGGACGGACACAGGTGGACGTTTTTCAACAACGAACTTGAATGGACACGAATGAACATTGCTATTTACATCAGATTTTATGTTTTTTAATAGAGTTTCTAGCAGCTATTATATTTTTATCAGTATGCAATGAAATATAAGCATTTTATGAATTTTTACTCAATCAACCAACCAAACAATTGTCCTAAACATTTTGAAGAACATATTGGATGTACTAAAGTATAAGAAGTTCGAACGAATTCGAACGAACACGGACCGAACGAGATTTTTGCTCGTACAATTTTTGTTGTCCTAATTCATGTCCTAAATGAAAATTGAACGGACTAGAATAAACGTTTTTCGGTCAAGTACTCGAACAGACATCAGACACAACTCGTACAAAATTAACACCCACACACATAGGGCTATTATTTTGAAATGACATAATTTTTAAAATCTGATTTTCATATATCTTTATTTGCATATGTTCAATATTTAGTAACTATCATTTTTAATTTTATGATGAAAATGTGTTTTATCAATCCAATATTTCTGCATAAAGTTGTTGCAATTAAAGATTTGGAAAAGAAGTGTAGTAAAGGAAGTGAGGATAATAATGGGAGAAGAAGCTAAGTGATAAGCATGAGCAACTTAATCATAGATGATGATTTCGGGGATCTTTGTTTCTTAATAAAAATAATAACAGGATACTTCCTTCAAAGTCCCTTTCTAAAAACTCTTATTTATAGCAATATATTTCGATTAGCTTTATCACTTATTTTATCCCTAATTTGTATATATAGCATTTATATTTTTCTTATTTCAAATATTTTTTATTCTTCTTCAATTTAAATAAGTGAATATTAGGCTCAGGTCCCTAATAAGTTTCAAAATACACAAAAAACCCCAGTAAAAAAAGTGTGTAAATTAGGTCCCTATAATTAAGTTACTAAGTAATTGCACACAGTTATGCAATTATTCATTGAATAATTGCATAAATTTATGCAATTATATTCAAAAGTTGTATAAATTTATGCAATTTTTTTGGTGAATAATTGTAGAAATATCCGCAATTTTTTTGGTGAATAATTGCGGAAATTTCCGCAATTTTTTTTGGTAAATAATTGCGGAATTTTCTGCAATTTTTTGAAAAAAGTACAAAAATTACCGCAATTTTTTAATGAATAATTATGAAAATTTCCGCAATTTTTTGAAAATATTGCGGAAATTCCCGCAATTTTTCAGTAAATAATTGCGGAAATGTCTGCAATTTTTTGATATAACTGCATAAATATCCGCAATTATTCACTGAATAATTGCATAAGTGTATGTCATTATTCAGTAACTTAATTCTAGTGATCTAATTTACAAACCTTTTTTTAAGGGATATTTGTATATTTTGAAACTTATTAGGGACCTATGTCAAACTGTCCTTTTAAATAAACCCTTCAAATAATTTGAAGTAAATTGAATATTTCATAGGCCCATTAGTTCGGGCTGCTGGGCTGGATAGTTCCACATTATACTACTAAAATAATGGTAGTCTTGGGGTAAAATTGTAACTTTGTTTATGAGCAACTTTGATTTTAATTTATAATTAGTCACGTAATTAATCTGAATTACTTGTCATAAACTGATTGAAATGAATGAAGGCTGTTCATGTGTGCATGTACACAAGTCTATCTAAAACTGATTCATGTATATTCTCATATATACAATTTGACTAACAACACAAATATTTAGTCTTTCTATCCCTTATCCTTTTCCATTTTTATTTTATTTATTATTATTATTATTATTATTATTATTATTATTTTGGGAAATAAAAAAGAAGTAAAGCATTTCCGTCTGTTTTCATTTTATCAGAACTACGCTGTTTATGTTACAGTCTTAAAGGATTATACAGTCTACTTTTGCAGTTATAAGGGATGAAATTTACAGTTACAAGTGATAATAAAATTTGCAGTTATAAGTGATAGTTTTTGCAACTATCTAGAAATACAAAACTGATCATGCCATTGTTGCAATGCACATACACTTCCTAAACAATGAGATAGTACTTCTTTTTTCGATTTGAAGGAGGGGAAAATAAAAAGGAAGACGAAGTGGGGTTCTAAGAATTTATGAGCAACTTTGGTTTTCATTTATAATTAGTCGTGTAATTAATCTGAATTACTTGTCGTACACTGATTGAAATGAATGGAGGTTGTTCATGTGTCATGTGTGCATGTACACAAGTCTATCAAAAACTGATTCATGTATACTCATACAATTTGACTAACAACAAATATCTAGTCATCTTTCTAAATTTTATTTCTTATTTCTCTCTCAAAAAAAAAAAGGAAAAGAAAGAACGAAGAAGAAATAAAGCATCTCCATCTGTTTTCAGCTTATCAGAATTACTGGGTTTATATTATATTTCAGTATTAAAGGATTATACCCGTCTATTTTTGCAGTTATAAGTGATATTTTTGAAATTAACAGGTAATACAAAAGCAGAAATTCAACATTAAGCAATTCCTCCACATCAAGAAAGATACAATGCTGCAACACAACTAAGAGATACACACTTAAGGTTACCATATAAAGAAACAATGACATTACTACAACTAGTTGAAGCAACAAACCAAGCTAAACTTAGAATCTGCCATTGTTTTTGTTCTTGCTGTTGTCATTGCTGAAATCAACAAGTACAGCATTGCGACACTTAGGGCACTTTGGCTCTTCATCCTGAGAGAGCATCACATACATCAAACAGTGTGGGCACCCTGCCAATATCATCGATTTCGAAGAGTTGGGACTATTCTCAGAAGACACACATGAGCTTGGATACGACATTGATATTCTTTTTGGTGACTCTTCATCATCGTCTTCCTCTTCTTCTTCTTCCTCATCATCGTCGTCGCCTTCATCATCATTATAATCATAATCATACTCATAGTCATCTACATGATCATCATCATCAATCTCCATCCTAGTGAAAGTTGAAGGTTCACCTCTTGGTGGCAGCAGTGAAAGATTCAATTCTAGTTCTTCTTTTTGTTTTTTTCCTCTGTTCATTTTCAAAGAGAATTGTAAAAAAAACCACAACAAATTTGACTAGGAGGTAAGTAAAATAATGGTTGCTTGGTTTGTGTTGCTGTGCTGCTCTTGTCAAGATTTATAGCAAAAAAGATTGGGGGGAAGATTTATGAGCTTTTATTGATACAGTGTTTAATTTACCTTGCTATTTTTGAATTGAGTTGAAAAAAGAAGGTGGTGAATTGAATGGAATTGATGGAATTGTGTATTGAGAAGTGGAAATGTATTAACTGTGCATGAATCACTAGAGGTTTGCAGTATATTTATACTGCAATTATAGATTGCAGGCATCTGTTCAATGCTTTGAATAATAAAACCTAAGTAAATATAGAATTGAAAATTGAGCAAGTCATAAAATCATGCTTCTTTTTTTTACTGCCTTTTAAGAACTAATTCCACATAGAATAAATGAAAATTGTATCAATGTTGTATTTCCTTGAAGGGGTAGTTTATTTCTTAAGTATTTTCAATCCTTGTTCTTTCTAACGCCTGCATTTTCTATGTATATTCTCAGCATTCATCAAGATTAAACAATGAGATGATGTATATTTGTTTTAGACATGTAAGAGCTATTCATGTTTTGAATATTTATCATCTGTATTTAGTGTATATATCTTGATAGCAAAGAGGGTGAAATTAGTGTGCTGCAGAAAGTAAAGTGCAATTATTTGGTCTTGCCTGGCACAGTGCTCTGAAGCTTAACATAAAGGCTATTAAATCAAATTATTTAAGTGCATTGCGATATGATTCTGTAGATTATTAATTTGCATCACAATATTGGTATGTACTGGATTTATCTTTTCATCTTTCTATACTAGCACAAGATATATACACTGTATTTCATTATTTTGCAATGATGACTGTACTTTCTTGAATAAAAAATTCATAGATGGAAGATTTATAATTTATTCCTTTCTATTCAAATTTGAAATACTGAAGTAGAGAAATGCAAGCTGCTTATTGAGCTAAATAACAGTCTCTTCCTTTATTATTAACAACTCAACTTTTTATGGATTTTGTAGTACATGTCACTTCACATAAATGGAATTTATTGTATTTAGTAGTGACAAGTTCAAAGGTTCGCAGCTAAGCATAATAAAGCGAAATAAATGTTTGATCAGTTAGGAGTAAATGATATCTTAAATAATACTCCTAATCTATATTTCTTAAATGAAACCTTGAATTCCATTTTAAAAAAATTAAGGAAAATTTTGGCCTGCAGGAAAAGCAGAAAAATTATGATTTGGTGAGAGTCAGATTTAATAGACATTAAACGGAATAAGGGCTGATTTGATGTTTGTAAGAGTGCAGGAAGAAATAAATGATATTTAAGATGGCATATCAATGTAAAACAAAGAATAGAAGTTGCAACTTTTTGGCGTTGTCTGAGATAATGTTTCATCATAGTCGAGGTTTACATGTACATTTTATATGTATTTTTTACCAAATTCAGAGTAATTTTATCATATATCTTTCTTAAATCGACTATCGCTTTAGTCCGGTCTTGAAATCTATTATCAAAATTATTACTTTTTATTTTATTTTGAAAATTGCCTGCCAAAGAAGTCAAGTAGAGCTTTTTTATGCTGTTATTAGACATAATTGACTTGCATCCGTAAGTTTCTTTTGTTTTCAGTAAGACGCAACAGTAAGCTTCTTTTAAGCAAGTTTCGAATTTCTGACCTTTTACACCAAAGCCGAATCACTTAACCATTGGGACAATAATAAGTTGTTCTTGAAGAATTTTGATTTTTTCTTTGGTTTTCTTGTTGTGTAATTTTTGGTACCAAAATACTTGATTAAAATGAAGAATACATGGAAGCACGTAGTAATTGATTTCGTTCATGTGGGAACTATCCAAAAAATAAGCTTAGCTCAAAAATTCCAAGAGAAGTGTACACTAAGGGTACGTTTTTGCCAAGCAAGCGCGGATAATCTGAATGGATCATTTAAGCGGAGCATTTGAGCTGAGAAAGTTGGTTGAACGGAGAATGCGGTTGTATATTGCAAACGGAGAATCTGAACGGAGTATTTGAAATATAAATTTTATAATAAAATTGATTTGCATAAATAAATAAATAATATGTATCAATAAATTATAAAAATTAATTAATTAAATTGTTAATTTTCAAATTGTTCGGATTCAGTTCACATCAATTCAAAAATGTATAGCACTTCGATATGATCGCAACGCAAAAACTGCGTCTCAAACGGACCTCATTTGCATAAGTTATTAATTTTAGAAATTTATAAAAATTTAAATTTAAATTACTTAACATTATTAATTAATTAAACAGCCTCCTTCACAACTCCGTTAAACGTGAGCGCATCAAATTTGTTCATTTAGCACAACGAAGCATTTGGGGCCATGGTCTGGTGCGTTCGAAGCGTGTGGAGTGGTAACGGGCTAAAATTTTGGGACGAACTGTACCTAAATCCACGTGAATCTATTTTAGCATTGGGTGTGGCTCGCATCAATGGGTCCATGCATTGAATTTGGTAAAGTCTCACGTCGCAAGAAATATGAAATAAAACATCATTTATATATTAGACTCACTGGCGGATCAAAGTGAGGCCCAGCGGGGGCGGCCGCCCCCGCTGGGTTTTAGCTTTTTTGTATGAAATAGAGTTTTGTGTGCAAAAAATTGTATTTCGCCCCCATTCAATTCCGCTCAAAAAATTGTATTTCCTCTCCATTGGGAAAAAAAATTATCTTTCACCTCCATCGAAATTAGTTCCTGGATCCGTCGCTAATTAGACCACGTAACATTAGAATTCATTTTCTTACAGTTAAGTGTTGTTGAACCCAAGTATATCTCCATTCAAAGGCATTGTTGGGATGTTCAATCACAACATAGGCACGTCAGATGTTTCATTTAGTGGTCTCAGTAGCTCTACACATTTGCGTTAAAGCGCTTAGCGCTTCTATTACGGTGGATGTGCAAAAAGTTATAGCGGATATATAGCGGAAAATAGCAGAGGTGTAAAAATCTTCATTAGATATAAAACCAAATATTTAAAGTTAATTTATTCTCATTCTCACATCATTTGTGTAGCAAAAAAAAATATTTTTTAATCTTATATAACAAAACTGAAGAATATCATGATTTATACATACTAGATTTGGTGACTACAATAATTTTCTAACTTACATTGAGCAATTATGCCTTAAAATTAGGTTTTCATTTTAATTTTGTTGATTTGTTTTATAAGAGAACCAGTAAAATCAACATTTATATATTAATGTTGGTAAAGCAGGTGCTAAAAAGCCTTGATTTAGCGATCGTAGCAAAAAAAAGTGGGACTTAAAGTGGATATACTATTTAATAGTGTTGTATTGATATAGCGTAGCGGTTGAAGAGCGCTATGCGCTATAGCGGAGATTTTGCGAGGCTTTAGCGGGTCTTTAACTTCACAGCTCAACATTAAAAATTAAGTTTGTGCATAGATAGCTATGCATACTTAGGAGTGTCGAAACTTAACATGGTATCCGTTGGAACCGGGCTACCACAAAACGGGTTAAATAAGTGAATTTTAGAAAAACATTACCATTTTTAGATCTTATTGGGCACATGTGACGCCCCACCTCTATGCTCATAATAACAAAGAGTATTAAAAGAAATACTGTCTATTATTACGAAGAATAAGGCTGGATAGAAGAGACCATCCGTAATTGGCCTTACACTAATATTGGCTATCTCGGTAGGAGTGGTATATACCTTTTATTTTTCATCTATTATTTATTTACTCCCATCGACATATCCAATTATCAGTATAAAACAAACTACGATAGTTCATAATAGTTTAGGACATTAGATATAACAATAACACAGATAATATAAATGCGGAACACAGATAAAAACAAAAGTCTCATATATATATAACTGATGTCAGTTAATACATAGTTGACACAATACATATGATACAACTACAACTGTCGACTCTAGAAGTTATATATACAAGTACATTATCAACTAATATACATGAATACATATCGTTCTATATAATGACATGACTACTACAAAATGACACTGACAACTTCAAAAGATGTGAAAAGTCTTCATATCCTGAACAGCAACTCAAAGAAGAAAATCTACAACCTGAAATAACTCGGGTCTGACCCGAGTATTAAATTCAAAAGAAAATAATACCCAGGTCAGTCTAATTCAAACCAGTTTATTAGTGCATATAGGCAGTAATAATTTAAATAGACGACAGTCACAATAATTCCCGTCTATCCGATTCTTTAAACAAAGAAACCGGATAACGGTCAATATAACACTTAACAGTGTTTAACAAAATTAGCAGATTTAAATTATGAACAGAGATAAATAAACAATTTATCAAATCGACTAAATCAATTTAAAACTGTCAAATCTGATAGGGCTGCAGTACACACACGCGTGTACTGCCTCGCCACTATCGTAGGAGATACACAAAAGCACAGTGAAAGTCATAAGTGATCATAAGGTCAAACCCCCGAAATCGGGTTCAACTCAAGGAATAACAAGAGAGGTGAGTACTGCACTGATAAATGAAGTGCAGCCACAAACCAAGTGATACTAAATGCAACAAAATCTCAAGCATCACCAGCAAAAGGATACAGCTACATGAACATCGCATTATGAAGGTGAGGGCACCAAAATGTGGCACCACAACACAATCAATAAAAGATACCAAGAAATGGTAACACACAAATTCACAATTCAACATGATGGCAGCCAAAACATCAAGACAGAATGCAATAAAGAATTGCACAAGTGAAAAGGGAATAAGCCCAGACTCAAGTAGAACCAACAAATCCAATAGCAACATGATCAAGTTCATCAATGCAGATCAGAGTTCAAGTGACAAATGCACAAAAATGAACGCAAGTCACAGGTGATACCAGAATGAACCAATGATACTGTGACACACAAATTCATCTAATCAACGTGAATGCAAGACCAAACTCAAATGTGCAGGTACATGAAGATGCAGTGAAGTCAAAGTAAGCATATGAAATGTAGATGCATGAATAATGAAGACTGCATATACATCAAGGTGAATAAATGGTCAAGGTAGACAGCCATGTTCAACAGAGATGTACAACTTATGAATGAACCAGTATCATAGTGAACATATGCAACAATGACCAAATGAACATATTCAAGTGAAACAGTGGAAACATGATGATCAAAAGGGAGCAGTGCAATAGTCATGTACAGGTCGGGGGTGAACCCCATAGCACTATGATCAAGTACAACTCGAGCCAGTCCAGCTACCATGTGAAAGCAAGTAGTCAAAGTAATAACAATGCAGACAAGTACTAAATCCACTGAAAATGGATGATCTAGCCTGGCAACATGGAGTCGACCAAGGCAGTAAAGCTTCATCGAAGCCACAGACAACTACGTTATCAAACTCGAAGTCAGTGATAGGAAAATCAAGTAAAATCTGGCAATATCAAAACAAGTAGAAACCGTGAATAAACAAATCAGTGCCAAGGTCAAAGATTTTCACTGGCCACGAATACAAATAGAACTTCACGGAATAACCAAACCGAGTCGCAAGTTAATAACTAGGAAAAATCACAAGTTCGAAACCAATGCCGTGTTTTATCAAATCGAACAAGTCAAAAATCGAACAAATTCAATCCAGAGCTAAACCACTATCACAGTCGGGTAAACCAAGCAGTTCAAGTCGAAGCCAGAAAAATCATCGATCATCGAAAACAAAATCAAACTGAAAATGAATTAGATGTGAGATATTACTCACCTTTTCGAAGAGGCAAGCAACGAAGCATCCATCAATCGACAGAGACAAAGCCGAAGCTTTAATTCAAAGCGACATAGGATCGGAGCCGAAGCCGTAGCAAATCTTACAAGAACGAATCGTGAGGCGAAAAGCCCTAATTCAATCGAGAAGCAAAGAGGATCGAATTAGATCGCCAAAGCCCTAATTTCTCCAGATCGAAGCCGCCATTGTCAAGAAAGAATTCCAAGGGGATCGGGCTAAGGGTTGAACCAAGGAAAAAGAAAAGGGGAAACGGTGATTTTTATTAACACGGTACCAACCAAACATGGGCCACGATAAAAATGTAAAGCCCACCTATAATTTACTAATTTACAAAAGAATTTATGAAAGGGACCCTATATTCTCTACCTTTATTTTATTTTATTTTTTTAACTTGATTAAAAAATTTCCAACAGCAATTTGCTAGCAACATCTATCATTTAATGACGATAATTTATTGATACGAATTCCCGGGTTGTTACAGCACATGACGTCTAAATTGATTTAGATCCAATCTAAATAAATTTTAAATAAAATATTTACTTTCCCATTAATTAATATAAAGATTTCATTTGTTTATATACATGATATTTAATTGTACGTGTATAAACAAATTTTATCATATTGCTTTCTTAAATCGACTATCATTTTAGTCTGATCTTACAATCTATTATCGGTATTATTATTTTTTATTTTATTTTTTTTACTAATTGCCGACCAAAGAAGTCAAGTAGAGCTTTTTCTGCTGTTATTAGACATAATTATGACTTGCATCCATACATTTCTCTTGTTTTCAGTCAGGTGCAACAATAAGTTGTTCTTGAAGAATTTTGGTTTTTTCTTTGTTTTTCTTCTTGTGTAATTTTTTGTACCAAAATTCTTGATTAAAATGAAGAATACAAGGAAGCACATTGTAAGTGATTTCGTTCTTATGGAACTATCCAAAAAATTAAGCTTAGCTCACAAATTCCACAAAGTATACAATAAGCGTCCGTTGGTTGCGGAACGGGCGGAGAATTTGAGCGGCCATTTGAAAAGAGAGTGTTGGATGAACGGAGAATGTCTTCTATGTTGCGGGTGGAGAACCTGAATGGTGTATTTAAAACATAAATTTTAAAATAAAATTGATTTGCAAAAATAAAGAAATAAATAAAATAAACAATATGTATCAATAATTTGCAAAAATTAATTAATTAATTAAATTGTAAAATTTTAAATTGCTCGGGTTCAGTTAAACTAATTTCATAATGTATATCACTTTAATATAATCGCAATGCTAAAAACCGCATCTCAAACGTATCTCATTTGCACAAGTTATTAATTTTAGAAATTTATAAAAAATTAAATTTAAATTACTTAACATTATTAATTAATTAAACAACCACTTTCATAACCCCGTTCAGTTTGAACACACCAAATTCCTCCATTCAGCATAACGGGACATTTGGGGATAGTCCGTTGCGGCGTCGGATGCGTTCGACTCATGGGAAACGATAACGGGCTAGAATTTGCGGTCGAACGGTACCTGAATCAATGTGACTCTATGTTAATGTTAGTTGTGGCTCGCATTAGTGGACGCATGCATTGAATTTGGTAAAGTCTCACGTCGCAAGAAATATGGAATAAGCATCATTTATATATGAGACTACGATACATTAGAATTCATTTTCTTACAATTAAGTTTTGTTGAAACCAAGTACATCTCCACTCAAAGCATTGTCGGGATGTTTAATCGCGACATAGGCACGTCGGATGTTTCATTCAGTGGTCTTAGTAGCTCTACAATAAAAATTATGTGTGTGCATAGGTAACTATGCATACTTGGGTAGCTGTGCATACTTAGGAATGTTGAAACTTAACACGGTATATGTTGGAACTGAGCTAAAACACAGCGGGGTAAATGTTTGAATTTCAAAATTCTTGCAGCATTTTAGATCTTATTGGGCATATGAAGCCTAAATTTATTTAGGACTAGTCTAAATAAATTTTAAATAAAATCTTTACTTTATTTAATTGATTAATATAAAAATTTCATTTGTTTATATATGTGATATATAATGTGTACATTTATCAAATACACATATGTGTACGTGCACGTGAAAAATATAATATGCACATGGTTTAACATGTTCGTATATAAGTGCTGTGATTTACATTGCAGCAGACACATTAACTCTTTCATATACGTATTTACTATCTATCATCGTATAATAATGATATAATATAAAATAAACTTATATATATTCACATAAATATGTATAAATGGTAAAATTATATATATATATATATATGTATGTATATGTATGTACAAATTTATAAATAAATGCAATCAAATTCAAATTTCAATATTTAAATCTTTAAGAAAAATTTGATTTGAATTAGATTTAGATTTAAAATAATATCTTATTTGAAATTCAAATTCAAGTTCAAATATTTTACATTTAATTCAAAAAATTACGTATATAAATATCTATTTGAAAAAAAATTGTTTTGTTCAAAATTACATAAAACGATATATATATATATATATTTAAATTATATATATATGTGTGTATGTATATGTATCTTATATAATTATACATAAATAAAAAATTTAAATATATTTATTTTCAGCCATGAAAGATTTTGACAAAATATTTTTTTTTAATAATACGTGCGGATCAAATATTTTTATTTTTTATATTTTGTATGGATTTTAAAATAGAAAAACAAATTTCTATTTTTAAATCATGATTTTCGTATAAAATTTATTTCATAAAATATATTTGTGTGTATATATGTATGCACATGTATTAACAAATCACAATTTAATACTTTCAAATTAATTAATATTATTTTTATTTTTGGTTATAAATAAAATATGTCAAAAAAAATTTCTTTATATATTTACATGCGAAAATGTATGTATGACATTTATTAAATTAATACACACATGCATTATATTTAACACTAGTTTTAAAAATCAAATTTAATTTGAAATTTAATTTACATTAATTTTCACTTTTGAATTTTTTTTACTTGGCTAGTAGTAGAATACTTATATACAAAATATAACTTTTTATAATACATTCATATGTAAATCGACATCAAACAAATAATTGAATTTGTGATATAGTTCTAACCTATTCACATACAATGACATAAAAGAATATGTAAATAAATTTGATTTCCCTAAACCATAGCCATGATCTAACATCTTGAACGTTGAATCGAAGAAGCAGCTGAATAAGATTCATCTCTTCCAAAAATGCTACTAACCGAAGAGATCACCACACTTTTAATATAATTCGTTTTGATTTGATTTTGGTTTGATAATGGATAGGGAAGACGGACAAATGCTTACATCCAAACAGGATTATGGATGCTAGAAAAGGTAAACTCTAAAATGAATGAGGTGTTGGGTTTTTATAAGAGAAGAAAAGGAGAGAGAGAGAATGAGATTTAGATCTAATCTTTACCTTTTCTTTCTCTACCAATTCAAACCAATTTTTTAAAAAAATATCACACCTCTTCTACCCCGCATAATGGCCAACCATCAAAGTAGGTTTATGAGCATACTTTCGTTTTCAAGCCCAATCAGTAATATCCCATTTAAATCCAATTCAAATGTACATCAATATCATATATCGATACGTAAATATATAAAAAAAATTTAGGTACCATATTCAATACAGATTCAAATAAATCAAATGAAAATTTATAATTAACATTTCACAAATATTAATTAATTTATAACAATTATTATTTAATTAAATCATTTGGTATTTGGAGTATTCAACATTGCAGTTGTGTGACTCATAAGTATAAATTTAGTCAACGACTAATATCGAACACTTTAAATATTAACATTCACAAGTCACTTTAGTTAGTAGTGTGACAGTTTGGCTGAATTTATCGCTTACACAATTTCGGTAAAATCTAGTTTACTATGTTAAGCAGTCCCCGGTACTGTTGATTATTTACACTAATTCTCTATGTCAAAACAATATCACATTAGGATTTATGGAATTCGGTATTAGTCAAAATTCTAATATTTTCCACATTCAACTTGTATAGTCCAAACACAAAGTCCTTAGTTCAATAATAATAATAATAATTAACCGAACTGTTTTGGCCAGACACTTTGACTTTGAGTTGACTACAGTTGACCATGGTACTAACCTTAGAGACGAATTCTCTATTGAATAGTGTTCCACTTCCAATGCTTTAACTCAGACCCAACTATTATCGTTCGATTACCGTCGTGCCACGATTTAATTATAATTAAAGTAGAGTGTCCATGTTGAAGTTCAATGGTATTCTCAAGTCGAGAGAACTATGTAATATTGTTACTTAGATATTCTCTGTTTGACCATAATTATTTTAACCAACGGAAAACTATCGAGTGAGTCATTCCATAGTAATCCAATAATTATTAGTACGTAACCGCTTGGTGCCCTCAGTAGCCATGAGTAATACATTGCTCAATATTTTGGAGAGTGTTACATACTCTAATCTTAACTTATGTATCGATACCCAATCTCAATACATCTTGTCTAGGAATAATTATAACGATATGTATATTTTCATTGTGATAAATTGCTCATGATTTTAACACACCGTGACTACTATCACAAAACATACCATTTATAGAGTTTATACTAAATATACTTAAATTAAATAAATAATTAATATAACACATTTTGACAAGTATATAATAGAACGAGAAACACCTTTTATTTCGAATTAAATTTTATTATAGAGTTAATAATTTACAATAAATTATAGAATTGCCTCTTGGGCGTACCCCTAACTCTATCAATCTCCCACTTGCACTAGGGCCAATTATGGAATCTTAATCACATCTCTTCGATCAGTTTAATGAGAACTAATCAAGATAGTCCCTTTGTGAATGGATCTGCTATGTTGTCCTTTTTATCTACTCTTTGAATCATGACCTCTTTCTTCTCAACAAATTTTCTAATTAGGTGGAACTATGGAAGAGTACGTCTTGATTTCTTGTATGCTCTAGGCTCCTTTATGATCTACACCGCCTCATTGTTGTCACAAAACAATGTCATTAGATTCTATGTGTCAGGACACCCCTATCTCACTCATAAATTTGCGCATCCAGACTACTTCTTCAGCTGTTACATTAAGGGTGATGTACTCGGTCTCCATCGTGGCATCAGCTACTGTTTCCTATTTGGAACTTTCTCTAATAATAGGCCGACCGTTTTAAGTAAAGACATAGCTTGACACTGACTTACTATCATCGATATCACTTTGAAAGCTAGATTCTATATACCCCTTCATTTTAAGTCCTTAGAATTTCTTAAATACTTTAGTATACATTTTACAGTAATCCAATGCTTTTCTCCGAGATTAGACTAGTATCGGGTTATGCATCCTAATGCATAGGCCATATTTGGTCTAGTACACAGTATAACGTATATTATAGAACTAATTGTCGATGCACACAGTATCCTCTGCATATGCTCTTTCTCTTCATTAGTTCAAGGAGCGTCCTTCTTAGAAAGGATGATTACAGATTGCGTCGGAACATTTTCTTTCTTGGATTCTCTATATTGAACCTTTTTAGTATGGAATCTATGTATAGAGATCGTGAAAATCCCAATAGCCTCTTAGATCTATCTATACAGATCCGTGTATCATCTGCAAATGCTCTTTCTCTTCATTAGTTTAAGGAGCGTCCTTCATAGAAAAGGATGATTCCATATTGCGTCGGAACATTTTTGTGCTTGGATTCTCCATATTGAAACTTTTTAGTATGTAATCTATGTATAGAGATTGTGAAAATCCCAATAGCCTCTTAGATCTATCTATACATATTTTTGTACCTAGTATATTGGCTGCTTCTCCCAAATCCTTCATGAAGAAGTTCTTGGAAAGCAAAGCTTTCACTGATTGAAATAATGAAATATTATTGCCAATCGATAATAAATCATGAACGTATAATACTAAGAACACCATAGGACTTCCTTGTTCTTTTGACTATACACACGCTTCCACTATGTTTTGATAAAATCCAAACTATTTATTTACCTTATCAAAACACTTATTCCAACTCCTTAAAAATTGTTTATGTCCTTAAATGGATCTTAACAACTTGCAAGCTTCACCCTCATTTCCACAGACCTTGAAACCCTTGAGCTATCACATATAGATGGTCTCTTCTAAACCACCATTCAGAAATGTCATCTTCAAGTCCATTTTCCATATTTCACAATCATATAATGAAGTAATAGCTAGCATTATCCGAATGGACTTAAGCATTGCAACATGCAAAAACATTTTGTTATAATCAACACCTTGAATTTGATGAAATCCTTTTGCAACAAGCCTTGCTTTGTAAGTCTCCACTTATCCATCTACATTTAGCGTTTTCTTAAAAATTCATTTGCAGCCGATGAGTTTTATCCCTTTAGGTATGTTAGCCAAATTCCACACTTTGTTTTCATACATGGAATCAATTTTAATTTTCATAGCTCCAAGCCAAAATGCAGAGTCTTTACTTTGTAGTGCTTGTTAAAATGAGAGAGGAGAGTCATCATCTAAGAGGTAGTCATCTTTCTTGTCGTCCACGAGAAAATTAGTATCTCCCTGGTGCACGAGGTTCCCTATTTGACCTTCTAATAGGTTGCTTGTTTTCATATACTAGTGAATTTGATTATTCTACTAGTTTAGCTTCTATATTAACTTCTCGAATCCCATGCAAGTCTACAACTTCGCTGTTAATTTCTTTTGATAAAAGTTTCTTTTTTGAAAAGACAACGTGTCAATAAACAATAACATTTTGTACCTCGGTATTCAAGAAAATATATCCCATTGAGTTCTTAGGATATCTTATAGATTTACACAACCCGATCTTGCCTCGAGTTTACTAGGACCAACATTCTTATCATAGGCTAGACAATCCCACACCTACAAATATTTGAGTTGGGGATTCTTCCTATACCACATCTCATATAAGGTCTTAGGAACAGATTTAGTAGGCATCAAATTCAATATATGCACTGCGGTTTCTAGCGCATATCCACAATAGGGATAAGGTAACTCGGTTCTGCTCATCATGGAACAAACCATATCTAATAGGTTCGATTCCTTCGCTTCGAAACACTGTTATGTTGCATAGTATAGGGTGGAGTAGCCTAAGAGATAATCTCATTATCTTTTAAGTATTGTTAGAGCTCTTGTCCATTGTATCCACTTCCTTAATTAGATCGAAGTATTTTAATCTTATGGTTCGTCTGATTTTCGATCCCTAATTTATTTTTAAATTTCTCACAGACATCGAATTTGTTCTTCACAAGATATACATATCCAACTCTTAAGAAATCATCAGTAAATGTTATAAAATAAGAAGAATTATCATTGGTAATTGTAGACATTAGTCCACATACTTCAGTATGTGCGAGATTCAAGAGTTCATTTACTCTTTTATTGCTCCCACTAAAGGGGTGCTTGGTCATTTTTCCTTTAAGATACATTCACATGTATCAAATTATTCAGAATCAAATGATGGTAGAAAACCTTCGATTTTCAATTTGTTTAGTCATTTTTCATGTATATGACCTAGCCTATAATGCCATAGATAGTTGTTATTTATGTCAATATTAAAAGAGTTATTAACACCACAAACATAATTAGTATTAATAACATAAATGCCATTATCCAAAATAACATTGTCGACTTTATTTCCATTCAACATAATGTTCATAACATTATCAACATAATGAAAAATATATCTAGTCTCAAACAATCTAAACACATAAATTATTCCATAAATAAATATTTTCATATAATAGCAGTTATTTAAAATTAAAAATAATCCATTTAGCAAAGCTAAATGATAATCTCCAACTGCCATTGCATTTACCAAAGATCCATCAGAAACTTGAAGTCTCATTTTTCCCTTTGCCACATGATGTCCGTTCCTAAGTCCCTATAATGAATTATAGATGTGAGTTTCAAATCAAGAATCTAAAACCCAATTTAATTTATTGATAGCAAAACAATTTGAATCATAAATATACCCGTAGGAGCAATGGAACTATTTTGTATCTTCTCTTAACAATCATCAAGTACTCCGGAAAGTTTCGTTTCCTATTACCCTTCTTATGATAGTGATGGCACTCATCCTTGTCAGATGGAGTAGTCTTCTTATTTACCCATTTCGTCTTCTCCGAACCATTCAAAGATGTTGCTTTACCCTTAACTGCGAGCACTACGCATTGATCCATAGATGAAGATTCGGCTGATCTCAACATACTGAGCAGCTCCATGAGGCTTACATTATACTGATTTTTATTATAGTTTAATATGAACGGATCAAATTGTGGAGAAAGAGACTCTAAGATCAAGTCCATGTGCAGTTTATTGCTTATTGTCACGTCTAATTGAGCAAGTTTATCAGTATAGCCTTCCATTATTAAGATGTAATTGTCCACTTTCATGACATTCGACATCTACGTGTTAAAAAATTTCTTCATAAGTTCGTACCTTCCAGAACGAGACTGTTATCCAAACAAAGCTTTAGGCTATCAAAGATTTGATGGACTTTCATGTTTTCATGCTGTCTCTACAATGGTTTATCTAATTTGGACAACACATAAACTTGGGCAATTTTTAGGTTTGCAGCCCATTTGTTAAAAGCAATTTTAAAATCGAGGTCCGCATCTTAAGTTGGTCTAACCCTTAGAGGTTCAATTATTTATGACCATAAACATTCGTACGTGAGTGCTTTTAATCGATCTTAGCCAATCTATGTAGTTACATCCGGTGAGTTTGTCATCATCAAAAAATAATTTTGGTGTAGACATTTTTCTGCAAATTTAATTAGGTAGATTAGGACATTAATTTATAGTAGATTTTCTTATATTATTAGATGGGTAAACATTACATTTCATTTTACTAAAAAGCTCCCATTAAACTTTTATGTTTTCCAAAACCCTACGATGAAACATAGAAATATTTCAACTTCTCTAATGAGTTTAGGACTCGTTTGTCTTGGGATTCTGACCTTAAATTTGCTCAATAAATCATAGGTCCACAAATGATGGATAATACTTTATCGGTTATATCGTATACTACTCCTAACCCGTGGTCTTTGTCATAATCTTAATTCGACCTTGGTTTGCTCAATAAATCGACAGAGATTATCCATTCATACCCATCATTTCACAATAGTCTAAGTATAGTATATGTACGTTGAGTTTTCTCAATAAATAGGTACAACTATCTTACCTTGTATAGTATATATATTGATAATACTACCCATAACATCTCCAGCTTGAGTTTGCTCAACAAGCAAAGAGCATGCAAGTAATTTACTAGTATATAAATGGTATAGGACAACATTTATATTAGAAATTCATAATTTTTAATATATTTAATTAAGTGATGTTGAAGTATGGAATAATGTATTTCATATGAAATATTCTCGCGATTCAAGTGTCGGACACATATAAAATTATGGTATACATATTATGCGTATATATTTATTTCTTAAATCTAATTAAGCTTTCTTATTGATCCACTATTTATTATACATTCATGTTGTATTAGCTTAATTGTTTTACAGCATTTTATAATTTTAATTGACTTATATAATAGTCTTATGTATACTCTTATGTTAATTTATTAATTGAATGTTATTTAGTTAACTAAATTAATTTGTTAACATTTTAATTAAATTTTATTTTATTTACATAAACATCTTAAATTGAATTTGTATTCTATAACATTTACATATTTTAATATATATATATATATTATCTATTAAATAACATTTAATTAAATAATTTAATTACCTATAATTAATTCATAAATTATACATATTATATATTACCTTAAACATTTTAAGATAATGTTACATACATCAATATACATGTTATTTAATTTTATTAATTAGCTCTTTAATTATTATTTAATTTATTAATCTACAATTTTAATAATTTTTGAAAATAATAATTTTACTTTTAGAACATTTTATAAAATATTTTATAACATTTATAAAATTATTATATATTTTAAATTTAACCTTTTAAATTTAAAATATTATTTTTAGCTTTAAAACATATTTTGAAAAATTAGTCCAAGGCCCAAATCAATTTTGGGCCTTTATACCAAGGGTATCTTTGGGCTTACATAGGTAGGGTAGTGTACTTGATTACCCAAACCTAACCTAAACATTACGTTTCTAGACACCCTATTAAATCAGTTAGCATTAATAAGTTAGCCTTAATAAGTTAGCCTTAATATTGCTAATTTAAACTACATAGACTATTGGACTCCAATACTATTGTTGAAACTGGGCCAGCACACAGCGTGTTAAATTGGTGAATTTAAAATATTTTTACCACTTTTGATCTTATTGGGTTTATGAAATCTAAATTTATTTAGATCACATCTAAACAAATTTTAAATAAAATTTTATTTTATTTAACTGGCTAATATAAATATTTAAATGGTTTATATATATATGTGTGTGTGTGTGCACGCGCTACATAATTTGTACATGTGTATCAAATACACGTATATGTGTATATGCACATGCTACATATAATGTGTACGTGGTTTAACATACCCGTATATAAGCATTGTGATTTACACTGTAATGGGCACATTAGCCCCTTTATATACGTATCTCCCCTTTATATACGTATCTACTATCTACTATTGTATTATATTGATATATTATAAAATATACTTATATATATATATATTCACATAAATATGTATAGCAAGTAATATTATATATATAATTATTTATAAATTCATAAATAAATGCAAAACAATTCAAAATTTAATATTTAATACCTTTAAGAAAAATTTAGTATGAATTAGATCCAGATTTAAAATAATATCATATTTAAAATTCAAATTCAAATTTAAATATATTGCATTTAATTTATTAAATTACATATATAAATATCTATTCCAAAAAAGTTGTTTTTTTTAAATTACATAAAACAGTAGATATTTAAATTACATAAAATTCTATTATATATATAAATTATTTAATTATACACAAACAAAAAATATATAAATATATTTATTTTCGACCATAAAAGATCTTGAAAGAATCAATTTTTTAAATAATCTGTGCTGATTTAAAAAATTATTTTTAATTTTCATACGAATTTAGAACGAAAAATTATTTTTTTAAATCATGACTTTTGTATAAAATTTATTTCATAGAATATATTTGAATATTTATTTTTATTTTTATTTATATATACACACACATTAATAAATTACAATTTAATACTTTTAAATTAATTAATATAATTGTTAATTTCAGCTGTAAATAAAATATACCAAGACAAATTTTATTTTTTTAAATATAAATACATGCGAAAATATATGAATGACATTTGTTAAATTAATATATATATATATATATATAATATTTAAAATTAGTTTTATAAATAAAAATTTAATTTCAAATTGTTTTAAAATTATTTCATTTTCAAAAATATTTTTTACTTGCCCGAATGTAAAATACTTAATATAAAATGTAACGATCTTCCTTTCTTACACCTAAAGACAACACTTAATAGATCCTCGGTATTCGTATGTTGATCATTTAAGTGTCCGAAAGACAGGTCATTTGGGGTTAAAGAAAGAAAAGACATAACAGAATCTCACATCGTGACGAGAAATATACAATATATACAAGATCTTTACAAAAAGAAATTATCTTTACTATACACAACATCATAGTACACCAACCTATTATTAGCCTGAACAGTTATAATAGCCCGTCCTTACAATTGTTGATAAATACAAACAAGAACAAAACAAACAGAATAGCGAAAGAATATAAGGTACATGAATACGTCTTGGAGAATCCAGCTCGTCTCCTAAAAGCTCCAAAGCATCCAGCTAAATCTGGAAAATATGCTCGGACTGACCCAGTACTTATAAGAAGATAACACCTACATCAATCTGGTAAACCAACGTGAGAAAGCTCAATCAATTCAATCATATTGATTTCTACATTGAAAACCCGTTTTAGAATAAAAGGTATCTTGTAAGACTAGGCCGCACATAAACACGGACGGGTTTTTACCTTACGATAACCAAAACATTTTATATTATAAAATTCAGTGATATTATAGTAATGTCTATGGGTTTAAAATACCAATAATCAAGTAACTACGATGTGTGTACATCACAACAATAATAGGTATATAATCAAAAACCGAAAGCGCTTATTGGAGAATGGATTCCAACAAATGGCAAGGTAAAGGACTACCTTCAGAAAATGATACACCTCTAGATAAAATGTACCTGAAGACGAAAACCTTTCGACCTCTACCAAGCAGAATAGCCCACCTTTTATTGGATAGTATCGATATGTCATCATCCTGGTCATTCCCAACCTTTTTAGAGAGCTCTCATGCACAACCAAATCCATAATATGATAATCTATAAAGGTGATGACACACCCTTATGGGAGCTACCCACATAGCCCCACCGCATCTACCAAGTTTTAGCCATTTTCGAGGTGTGAGGCTTGAGGCAACGATTTACCTTCCTTTAGCAATTCCCGCTTGGAATGCTAACACGACCCTCTAGGCAGAAATGCAAAGCTAGCATTCATCCATACAAGTTCATTCTGGGTCTGAACGAAAGCTAAGGTACTACCTTTACTACATCCATTTTGGAATCACCCTCAGGATTAGTAGCAAGTAGACCTTGCACTTCAAAGAGCACTGTCTTCAATCATGTTCAAGTTGTCTTCCATTCGAATGGTTATGTTGTTTCGAAGTGGTTTTCGGATAACATATCCAATCCCAGTCTCTTCGAACCAACAACCGATAATTTCTGATTGACTCATTCCTGATTCTTTCAAAAGTAAGCGGACTATACTAGAGTCCCAAAGGAATCTCAAATATATCTCTTAAAGCTAGAGCCGTTTCACTCGGATGAGTTCTCCCGAGGGAACTCAAACCGTATGAACACGTGAAGCCCTAATTTACTTCCTAAGTCAAAATTGGCCAAGATTTGTTAGTCGGTTATTTAACTATCAAATACACAAACAATAACAATACAAAGATTTGAATACCATAGCAACCACTAAACCTCAAAATAAATCATTCATTTATTTAAATCTCTTTCCAAAATATTTCCCAAAATATTCATATAATTATCTCACCACATAAGTATATTCATACATCATTGTGACAGATTTCGTATTTCAAATCATTATCAAAAGGATCAAAAACCAATGTTACATAAAATAGAGTAAGGATAACCCCAAACACTATTCCTTCGGTGTTAAGTGGGGAATGAATGTTCCATACAACCATATTTAAGAAGGTCAGTTAAGGTAAATCCCATCTCAATTTTCTTTTATAAATTTCTTCTATAAATCCTTTTAATAAATCACTTTCATTTATAAAAATCTCTTTTACCAAAACTCCAAATCTATTTATAAAATTTCTTTATAATCTCCAAGTCTATTTATAAAAATCTTTTATAAATATCTAAAATCATTTATAAAACTCTTTTATAAATATCAAAAATCATTTATAAAACTCTTTTATAAACTTTCCTTATTTAAAAAAAACTTCTTAAATAAACTTTTATCAATAAAGTTCCTTTGATAAAACTATTTAATTAAAAATCCTTTAAATAAACAAGTTGTTATTTGAACATTGTTCATTTAATTATCTTTAAACCACATTAAAATAATAATTTTAATTAATCATTTAAAAAGTATTAAATTACTTCAGACGCCTTTAATAAAATTATTTCTTAACGATCCATTATATATCTTATTTAAAATGTAAATAAACTTTAAACCACTTTTAAAAAAAGATAAAATGAAATATTTGACTTCACAAAATCAGAAAGAGGCTTAGTGACCATAATGGTTCTTATTTAATTGAGTTTAACTTATTCAAGTTATAACATAGGTATTTACATAACAAACAGATATATAAAGGGAATCAGCCAATAACAATCAATCAACGTATAAGTAAATGTCCAAGTTACCATAATAGCATAACTAAGTTTTAATTCTGCTTAAACAGATGTCAACATAATCTACTTGGTGAATTATGGCAGAGCTGTGGTTTATTCTACCAAACATATGTCAAATACAATTTAATTAGGAGAACGGTGTTTTATTCTGCTAAACAGATGTCATTGGATATCATATTAAATTGGGGTTACTTAAGGGTAATCGACAAAGAAATCTCTTGAATTTAAAATAGTGAATATTAGGCTCAGGTCCCTAGTAAGTTTCAAAATATACAAAAACCCCAGTAAAAAAAAGTGTGTAAATTAGGTCCCTAGAATTAAGTTACTAAGTAATTGCATATAGTTATGCAATTTTTTTGGTGAATAATTGCGGAATTTTCCGCAACTTTTTGAAAAAATTGCGTAAATTTCCGCAATTTTTTGGGTGAATAATTGCGGAATTTTCCGCAATTTTTTGAAAAAATTGCGTAAATTTCCGCAATTTTTTGGATGAATAATTGCGGAATTTTTCGCAATTTCTTGATATAATTGCATAAATGTCTGCAATTATTCACTGAATAATTGCATAAGTGTATGTCATTATTCAGTAACTTAATTCTAGGGACCTAATTTACAAACTTTATTTTACTGGGGTTTTTGTGTATTTTGAAACTTATTAAGGACCTGTGCCAAACTGTCCCTTTAAAATATTCCTTTAAAAAGACAGCTTTCTTTAAAATAAGAATCGACCTTTGGAAACAAGTGATTTAAAATCTAAAACTTTTATTCAACAATTAAGTAACATTAAACTCTTTATTTTTATTTTTTTTGAGGAAAATGTGTGATCCTCTACGAATAGAGGAGAGCACACATGCGAATATATATATATATATATATATATATATATATATATATCTCGAATATAAAGTGCTGCCAACATGCCTGGCAGGTAACAAAAACCAAATACATATATATCAAATCTCAGGTACTTCTAAGATGAGTTTCGGCAAGGCCACCATCCATCACACCCCGATATCGAGCTCCGACATGGCCACCGCCCGATATTAAGGTGTTAGAAATATCTAAAAAACTAGAGGAAAAAAAAACTACTGGATGACGTCCCAGTCAAATGAGGAAGC
This sequence comes from Allium fistulosum, assembly GCA_030737815.1. Classification (NCBI taxonomy): domain Eukaryota; kingdom Viridiplantae; phylum Streptophyta; class Magnoliopsida; order Asparagales; family Amaryllidaceae; genus Allium; species Allium fistulosum. The sequence goes on along the minus strand of CM060907.1, from coordinate 510,634,888 downwards.
TCCAACCAACTGAATCAGGAGAGGTGAATAAGTATCTGCTTTGAAGTGGATCTGCTGAAAAGAGAAACCGCTCTGAATCCTCTGATCAAGAGAAAGGGGTAACCATATATCCTCCTGAAAAAAAGTACTCCATAATGAAGATAGCTGAATCCTAAATCTGAGGAGAAAACTGCTAGTAGTCCTGGATGAAGATACTCTGCTCTGCTGACCTATCTACCATCTGGTGTCCAGCAATCTGAAAAACCTGCAAAATGAATCTGATATCCTATCTCCCATACCTGTAACTGGAAAATGACTAAAGAAAAAAATTAGAAAGATACATATATATATGTATATTTATATAATAAATATACATATATATGTATTAATAAGGAAGGAAATAAAAACCTAAATAAGACTAACTGGACAATAACAGTATAAATAAAATACTTAAAAACCAAAACCAAACAGAGACTAGTACATATATTAAGACAGAACAATCTTATGAACCTTTAATCATAAGTAAGTTATGATTAGAAGTGAAATCATCATCTAAACTAGAGAAAATATTAATAATACTATTATTAATGTTAAAAAAATCATTGTTGTGTTTAAAAAAATTAATATTATGATTAACCTTATTAAGATACCTTTTGAAAAGGATATTTTTGGCTAATTTATATTTGGGGTTAGAGATCCAATTAAAACAAAATGAAGAAATTGTAAAAATCAATTTGTTAAAATGACAATTATTATTATTGAAAATTCTTTGATTTCTTTCAAACCAAATAAACCAACTAATAATAATGAATAAAGTGTCTAGTAAAAATCTAATATTCTTTTTGAACTTGAATCTATAATTATTCCAGTAAAATTCACAATCCGAAATTTTAGTTGTTATATTAAAGTTAAAATTTTTAAGACTATTGATTAGAATGTAATTAGAATCCATGTAATTATAGTATATATGATTAATGTCCTCAAGATACAGATTACAAAAGTAACATTTATTATCATTTTGAATATTTTTTCTTTTTAAAAATTCGATTGTATTAAGTTTTCCATGAAGAATTAACCACATGTGAATTTTGGATTTGAGAGGAGCATTAGATTTCCACATATATTTAAATGAGATATTTATTGTACCCGAAAAATTAATGAATCTGTAGAAAGAATTAGAAGTATATTTCTTACTTTTATCCCATTCCCAACTAATAAAATCATTATCATTATCAATATTATAAAGATTTAATCTGGCATAAAGCAAAGAAAGTTGTCTAAAAGTTGAATCAACTAAAATTCTGCTAAAACTGGAATTCCAAGGAGGTTCATTTTCTGGAGAATAAACTTCATTGATTAAAGCAAACTTAAATTTACAAATTTCATATAGATCCTTAAATTCTATCTTAAGAGGCAAGACCGAAATCCAACGGTCATGCCAAAACGAAGTACAATTACTAGAGTGAACAATTGTATTTATTCGTAAATTAAATATCTCATTACATTTTAAAATGTTTTTCCAAAAGTTAGATATATTTTGAGTGACAGGAGAAGCAATTTGATATAAATTACTATTTCCATTATAGTAATAATTAGAAATGATCTCTTTCCAAATAGTGTTATCATTTATATCTTTGAACTTCCAAAGCCATTTACCTAACTCTTTATTTAATAATAATTAAACCCTTTAATTAAAAATTAAATAATTAACTTATAAATAAATAATCAAATAAAAATTCACTTTTAAAAATAATAATTAAACCATAATTAATCATTAATTAATAATTAAATAATAGATTAAACCCTTAAGTAAATAATTAAATAATAATTAATCTTTAGATAAATAATTAAACCATAATTAAATTTTAATTAATAGTTAAATAATAAATGAAACCTTCATTTAATAATAATCAAGTCTTAATTAAGTCTTTAATTAAATCTTAAATTAATTAATAATTAATTAGATATTTAAACCCTTTCCTTAATAATAATTAATAATTAACCCATAATTACTACTTAAATAACCACTAATCCTTAAATAAATTATCAATTAATAATAAATCTTTAATTCGTTAACTAGTTATAATTAACTTACTTAATTTATAATTAAGTACAAATTTTCTTTATTAACTAATGATTAAGTACTAATTACCTTACTTAATTAATTACTTAATTAATCATTACATAAATAAATAAATTAATAAATAAATATTTTTCCATACTTAAAATATGTTTCAAAACACTTTTCAAATAATACTTAAGTGAAAACAATTTTTAATTACAAAAAGAGTTCGATTTTACGGACTGTACCCATGGCAATTATAACTATATGACCCAAAATTTTCAAAACCCGTTTTATATTCCAAATCGCTTCAAAAGTCTATCTTTTATGATTAACTTACTTTATAATCTTTGGATAAAGGGTTTGGAAACAAAAAGTAAAGTTGTTTAAAAACGAACTTTAAAAACTTTTCTTTAGAAAACCACTAAAGAAAAACTAGTTGAAAACAAGGGGTTTCCTATGTCGCAACAAAACCACAAGCTCAAATGCTAATTTTCTTAGCCTACAACATTGTATTAATATATATATATATATATATATATATATATATATATATATGACATAACATTATAATGTAAGCAAAGAACCTAACTTGAAAAACTTTGCTAACTTTAACTCTATATTTCCAAGTTTTAAACAACTACTACATCCAAATACATATACTCACATACAAGTCAATATCAATTTCATCCTACAATTACCATATTTAGAAACCAAACAACATCAAAATTAAAGTTAAAAATTTATTTTTAAGAGTGAGCTTGAACTCACCAAAAGCTTTCCAAAATGACTCAAACTTCTCTACAACTCAAACCAAAACTAGTATTTGAATTTTTCTTTGGAAAAATTGCATTTTTGAAGGCTTTAGAGGCTATATGGTTTGCCCCAAGGAGAGGCATGGCTTGGCCATGTGTTGAAGAGGGGGTTTAGGGGCTTGTTTTGGCAAGGAGAGTTTGTAGAAAAAGAAAAGTAGGTTTAAAACAATATTTTCATGAATTTAAAGTGATGAAAGCTAGGATTTTGAACTTTAGAATAAAAAGAAGCCATGGAAGTACTTAAAAACTTGGAAAAGGATTTTGCAAATAATAATGAAGGTTGAAATGAATATAAAATAAAAGGAAAATAAAGAAATTTGTTTATATATGAATTGTAATTAGTAAATTACCAAAATGCCCAAATGGACATACCCTCCACAGACCCCTTGTCACCTCACCATTCCTTGTCCACCCTTCAACCTTTATGCTCACATGAGCCCCTTGTCCCCTTTCGTGAACACCTTTCCAACATTCATTAATTTCTGTGTGTACTTATGTTTTCCTAAGGGTCACTTCATGTTTAAACATGTTTCCTTATTTTAATCTATTTATATTTCCAAATGTTATATCTTTCTTAATATGTACTTAAGTATATATGTACACACTATATAGCTCTAACTTATTTACTTTTGTATGTGTTTATATATACAAAAGAGTTTACAACATTTCCGACAACTTTTAGATGACGAAAAGTCGAAACTTCGGAAAATGAATTCCGGTCACATTTTTGATTACTCTTCGAACTAATTATTTTTGTAAACTGAATTTTAAAACACCATTACTAGTTATTATTTAAAAGAGTTTAATTTACATTATAAAATCTATTATTTAAATTAAATATTCGCAAATCAAAGCAGTGAAATTTTGGGTCATTACACTCTCCTCTTAAAAAGAATTTTGACCCCGAAATTTTATCACAATCCTGTCCTAGAAACATTTAACACTATTCATCAGTCTATATGATGTACATAGATTACTCAGATGCAAAATCTGGTTTTGATGACTCATTCGAATACATAGCTTTACTTCGAACTAGTATCACTCATACGATTATCTAGTGCAGACTCCGAATAGGCCTCTTAATTAGAAACCCCCATTCTCCTTACATAGACATATACCATGATAGAAAACCTTTGGTTCCACATTGAGAACCCTCATCTAGTTTTCACCATCAAAAATCAAGTGATAAACCCTTATTCAGAATGGTGTAAAACACTTAAAGTCATGTACTTGAATCTTCGATCAAGAACTATATGAGAAGGGAAAATGACCTGCGTACAGCCTACGTACTCATTTAAAGGTTCTTATTCCCTGTTTTAGTCATTCACGGTTGATAAGGCCTGAAGCTACATTTACCTTTTATTATAGCACCGCCACTTGGAATGCTAATATCGCCTTCCAGATGTTGACACAATGTCATTACTCATCCATAAAAGTTGTTCAGGAGATGAAGGAACCGAAGGCACTGCCTCCACTACACCCATTTTGGAATCACCCTAAGGGTCAGTAGCAAGTAGCCCTTGTACTTCTAAGTCTTCATCTTGGATCATGACTTCCCAGTATTTCCAATTCAACGCTTATGTTCGTTAAAAGTGGTTTTCGAATAACAACTTTTATTCAATCTCGGTCTCTCTGGACCAACGCTTGATAATCTTAAAGGGTCAAGTTGTTTATAGTGGCCTATCCCACTATCAGGGTATAAAGATTTACATATGGACATATGTTCCATATGTTTAGATTATCATGACCTGCTTATCGAAATTAACCCCTTGTATTCATCACGTTCCCGAAGTGCGGCATTGGTGATAAGTACAAGCCGACTTACTTTCAATAAAATGTGTCACCATTTTATTACAACTACTTTAATTCATTTAGCTACTTAATAGCATGGACAAGCGATCCTTTATCTTTAAAAACAAACGACCGAGAGAAGAAAGTTAACTTAGAATAAAGAACTATTGGAGTTTAAAATAACTTAAAATATAAGTAAATCATCATTAAGTCATAAATTTAAAACTTAATTAATCCTTAATTAATTATACTCAAATTAAAATTTAAACCTTCGTTATCTTAGTTAAGTCTTAATTAATTACTAATAATTACCCTTTATTAATCAAAAATAAATTAAATAATTAATTAAATAATAATTAAACCCTAAGTAGTTAAAAATAAATAGATATTAAACTTTATTTAATAAACATCTATTATAAATTAAATCCTAATTAATTAATAATTAAGTAAATAAATAACTCTTAATTAAATAATTAAATAAACTCTAAATTATTAATTTAAAATAATTAACTCGATTAAATAAATTAATTAAAATAATTACCTCTTAACTTAATTAATCATTAATTAAAACTTTCTTAATTAACTACAGATGATTAATTTAGTTAATTGATTCATAAACCCTAATTACTTAACTTAATTACTTAATTAATAATTATTTTACTAAATAAATAAATTATTAAACTCATAAAATAAAAGTTAATTAAGATTTTATAATATCTAATTAAGTTTGAAATGGTTTTCAAACCATTTTAAAAGAAACTTAAACAAAACTTGAAAATTGTAAATTTCCGAACTACGTTCATAGCGACTATTGCAATAGATGCCATAACTTGGAATTGTTTTCTAAATTACCATCCAAAACTTAAACTTTTCACTTATGCTTAATTTTTAAAAACATATTCAAGAAACTTTTAAAACTTTAACTAAAGTTAGAAACTAAAAAAAATAAGACAAAACATTTTCTAAATCAAACAAGTAAACAATTTACTTCCAAAAATGGATCTCAAGTCCTTCCCAATATCTCTAGTTCAACCTTCCAAACCATTTAACCACAAACCATTTAACCACAAACCATTTAACCACAAACCATGATTTTATATGTACACCAAGTCATATCATTACCATAAAACATCAAAGACCACAACTTTATAATTAACACATCACTTTAATCCATCGATTCAAGTCCGAAACTAAAACACAAGCTATCACATATACATACATACATACATACATATGTATATATATATATATATATATATATCCAAACCATATCATAGTTCAAACATCAATATCATGCATAAATAACCACATAGCCATCATATAAACAAAAGCAAGATCTTTCCAAAGTTAGGAGTTTTACTCAACGAATTATTTTCAAACTTTTTGGAAAACAACTTAGGATTTTTGGATTTTTTGAAAAAGACTCGAACTTGATTGAAACTCGGAAATGCACTTTGCTTAAGCACAACGTGGTTTGGCCATAAGCATTAAAAGGTACGGTCATAGCTAATTTGAGTGGAGATGTGCTCGATCTTGAAAAAGAAAGTGAAGTAGTGGAGGAAGAAGTGTTTTTAGCAACTTGGAAGTGATTTTAAAAATGAAGCACTAAGATTTTTGAATTTTAAGATATGATGGGAAGCCATGAAAGCATGAATAAGAGCTTTAGGAAATTGTAAAGTGACAAAGAGAATGAAAAAATGTGAAATTTTTTTAGGAAATTTGCTTTTATAAAATGTTAACAAGTGAATTTACCAAATTGCCCTTAGCACTTTGCCCTCCTCTCACTCTTTGCCAACTCATCCCTCCTTTCCTCTCACAAAATTTCACCCCCTAGCCACCTTCATATCAAATAAAAAGAAACATGTTTGTCCTCTTTTTGTACTTTTTGTCTAAGGTGGAATCTTATATTATATAATATATATGTATACTTTTTATAAACATATCTTACCTTATCATATATCCATATATACTAATGTGTACGTGCATATTCACATGTACGTTTCCATGTCCAAAGTGATTTATAAATATGTTCATGTTTACACAAAAGTGTTACAACATTTCCGATAACTTTTAGTCGACGAAAAATCAAAAATTCAAAAAACGACTTCCGGTCACATTTTCAATCTTTCTTCGAACTAATTATTTTTTAAAACAAAAATTAAAAATGATTTCACTATCAGTTGTTATTATTTGAAAGGAGTTTGTTTTAGTTATAAAATCCAATATTTAAATTAGAATTATATTTAAATATCCATACTTAAAGTGATCAAATTATGGGTCGTTACAACCTATAATTTGATTGCTTTAATTAAAGATATTTATATTATTTTAAATGTTCAAACATTGATTATTTTTCAACAAATAATCAAGTTTTAAGTAATGAGTAATAATGATGAACTTATTTTGGAAAAATATTCACAAAATATATATACTTTGGAAAAATAGCGATAAAATGGTCGAAAACCGTTTTATCAATAAACAGCTCTATAATTATCGGACATCACGCACGGAGATAGATACGTACACTTATTTTTATAATTTAAAAAGAATATGAAATTAAATTAATTATTTTATTTTTGGAAATTAAATGTATTTATGACACCATTAGTGATGCCATATATTTAATAATTGATTTTTGATTTTAAATTGATATTCAATGATTTAATAATTAGTATAATTATTTCAAATAATTGTTTTTAAATGATAATATTTCATTTCATTTAGTTATAAAGTGATGATAAATCATTTATAATATTTTTGTAAAAATATATACTTGATTTGAAAATATAAGAAAATTCGTATCGCTTTATCGATATAATAGCAATTTTTGTAAATAATTTTTAATATTGATTTATAAGGTTTTATAATTAAAATAAGATCATTTTAATTATTATATAATGATATAAATATTATTATCAAACTTTCTTTTACAAATTTATGTATGTTAATTAATAAGTGAAAATATGACTCGGGATCGGTTTACCGATTTTCAATAGTTTAATAAATGGAAGTTGTTCGAAGTTGTTGCAACCTTGTTTATATGTCATGTGCACATATATACAAAAACATATGCACACCCTAACATGCACATGAACATATACATATGTATATATATACACATATACACTTAAATACACACACACAGATATATATATATATATATTAAAAAATATTAATACATTTTTCCTAAAAACCTTATACTTAAGTAACCAAAAAGCATCCATCAACTCACCTTACACCATATCACCTCAAGCACATGGAGGCACAAGGGGTGGAGGTTTGTCATGCATATGGAGGTGATGAGGGGGTGTGGGCAAGGGGCAATTGTGTAATTTGGCAATTTGATATTTATTTTCCAATTTTTCCTATAAATACCCACCCCTTTCTTTATAAATTCCTAACACTTATTCTTCATCTTCTTCCTCCTTCTTCAAGCTATTCTAAGGGCTTCATACTTAAAGAAAATTATGGAGAAAATAATTACAAAAAGAAATTAAATTATACTAATATACATACATTATCCAATCCACTCAAAACCAAGCTCAAATTACTCCATTCCTCCACCTAAACTCACGACCACCACCTCCTACTCCCCAAGGGTGAGCCTTCCTCCTCTCTAAGCCAGGGCAGTGAGCTTCCAAGGGTAGGCCGAGCCTTCTGAAGGCTTTCGAGCTCGATTCGTGGAGTTTGATTTCGAGATAACGGAGCTATAGCCGTTTTAAAACTAGTTTTTAGTGAAAATGAAGGTGAGAAACTCCAATTTTTATGGATATATATGATGATGATATGATATTTGTAATGGATGTTTACTATGCTTTGATCATCAAGTTTGGTCGCTAGAAATATTGTAGTTTGATGTGTGAAACAAGTCATGTTAAATACATGTCGAAAATCACAAAGGAAATCACTTTTCTTTATTTAATGAATTGGTGAATAAAGAATGTTAAACCTCTTTGAAAATGATTTAAAACGAGTTAATAATGTTTTATAAACATTTAAAAGTGTTTCTACAAAGTTTAATGAAGATATGGAAATTTAGTCAAAATAGGCGCGTCGCTTAACGGTTGTTCGCGATTTCGTAGTGTAATAGTTTAAATCCACTTATATGATGGATTCAGAGTTGGATTTTTTTGAAATAAGAATTTTCCGAACTCTTATAATCATAGTTTTCAAACAAAAGAAAAGATCGAGATTTGGTTTAGTAAATTTTGAAATATAAGCAAAACAAGTTTTCGAAATAATCACGGTTTTGTAGTTCGAAATCCAAAAAGATATTCTTTAAAATTTATGTTTTTAAATTCTTTAAAAATGTGGAAAAATCTTTATAAATATATTAAACTATTTTAAAAGAGGTTTGAGGTATAAATATGGACTTCCAAATGATAGAAAAGTTGTTTTAACCAAATAAGCTTTTAAATCACTATTTGCAACACTTTTTCCTATCACTTTTTAATAACTTTTGCAAACAATGGTTTTAACTTAATTATTCTTTCTCGAATCTTTTTTGGAACCTTTTCAAATAAATAATTAAGTAATTTAAATATGATTAAGAGGTTTAAAAATGAGTATGTAGAAACGACTAGTGCATTTGTTCCATTTGTGAGTATCATTGAAAATCCAATCGAGGAATGGAACGGATTGAAGGGAAAGCCCGAATGCTCGAAAATAATTAAAAGTAAGTAAGTATGTTAAAATATTTAGAATCGATCAAATAACTTGACCACCTTATGGGTGACAGAGAGGTACTCTCTAGGCTTGGGTTTGGGAAACCAGTTGCCTATCCTCCCTTGCTACCCAGACTGGCCTGACGAAAGGGATCGTAAATTTGATTTACTCGAATGAAAATTTCCCAAAGCATAAAAGATATAATTTTACAAATTCAAACAACTTGGATTGCATTGAAATAATCTTCTTATACTAGGTATAAATTCCGAGGAGAGAATCCATACTATTTGTGAGAATTTAAAAGGTGATCTCACCGTTATTTGATGGATAGTAAAGGCTGAATACGGAAATTGATACTGAGTAGAATTAGTATAATTTCCATGATCCTATCTACTCAATAATATTTTCTAAAATGATTTATGAAAATGATTTAGTAATTCGAAAGTTAAAGAGAGGTTTAATGATTCCTTATATACTAGAAATAATGTTTTAAAGATATATACCTTTAGAAGATATTTTGAAAATCACTCAAAGAATAATTCCCTATTTACTTAACATCTTTTTATCGATGATTGATTCGAAGGAACTGGGGTCTGATTTGGGTGATTCCTATCCAAAGACCACTTGGAACCAATTTACGTATTTAAAAATAAAAGACATGGGACGATATGATTTGGACAATGGAATGTAGGAATGCTTGCCACTGACCCTTAGGGAAATTTTCTCACATTATATACATATGTGTGTGTATGTGTGGTAGTAGTTCTTCAGTTGATATCTTCGATACAAGGACTTCTCACTACTAATCCTAAGGGTGATTCCCAACAGAATGTGGTAGGAGAGTACCTTCGGTTAATCCTGTTCGTGGATAAGCTGTATGGACGATTGTTTGACATTACATTTCTAAAATGCACGTACATTGATTTTTACAAACGTACATCTGTTTGGTGGCGGAGAAGGCAACTTTTCTTAGCTTAACACCCTTTTATGAGACCTATAAACTCAAAGGTTGTACATTTGTGGAAATCAATAGTGTGTGATGGAATTGCAATGTGGCATTCAAAGTGGAATGTGCTAGGTGAAAGGTAATCGTTACCTCAGTCATCATTGCCCGGTAATGGATTAAACAGGGTACGCCGTAAGGCTATGTGGTTCGCAACCATTAGGGTATGATCATTGCCTTTCTAGATTACTCTCTATATGTCGAGTATGTAGTGCATGCTATGGGATCCCATATAGGTCGGTTATGACCGGGGTGATGACATATTTGGTTTCTATCCAGGTCATGTCTGAGTGCCAAAAAGGGATAGACTGGTCTTGCCAAATGCATAGGATTATTTGTGTATCCTCGGTACATCCCTCTAGGGATGTACTATACGAAAGGTATTCCCCTATATTGCCATTGTATGGAATCCATTCCTCAATAAGTGCCTTCAGACTTGTTTGTAGAGCCTAACATATCCGGAATTAAATAATTTTAACAACTTTGGCTAAGATTAATAAGTTTAATTGCAAATTGTTTTCAAAAGAATGTCATTAAATATAATATCCCCATATTTTGCATAGCAAATGTTTTGGTTATCATAAGGTAAAAACCCTTTTCCGTGTTTATGTGCAGCATGGTCATATGAGATACCTTTTGGTTTCAAACATCGTATTTTGAGTTTCACACCAGTCCCATGAATGATCCAGAGTTTATTTTCTTTCTCCTTAAACTATAGGTGCCATATTTTCCAAGCAGCCTAGTAGTCAGGTTTAGTTGGAAGAAATCTTAAAGAGCTCGAAGCATGAAGTTAGTAGATTCTTTAGTAGACTATTACCTCTTTTTCACCACCCTTGTTTGCACAAAAAAAGGACAAACACCTCAAAGTCGTTTGATTTAATTGATTTTATGTTGTTCTTAGTGATTTGGGTGATCTATGCAAATATATGAAAAGCAGGGACTAAACTGTAAAAGACACGCAGATTTATAGTGGTTCAGCCAGAATGTGCCTACGTCCACTTTATATATTATTTCTCTTTTCTTGCTTAGATTACAAGTACAAAGCTTTGATACAAGTATCTGAAAGTTGTTTGAAAGTTCTCTCCGTGCTTGAGCTCTCCAACTTGTCCCCATTGTTGTACCCTTGCCCCTCTATTTATAGAGTGAGGCTGGGGGTAGGGGTCTTGGATGTATACAGCTGCTGATGGGCCTGGGCTGACGCGATCTGGCCTGGTAGTGTTGGTCCGGAATGTCTTGGTCCGGTGGTAGGTGGTCCGGTAGGAGCTTGGTTCGGGATGTCTTGGTCCGGTGGTTGGTGGTCTGGTAGGAGCTTGGTCCGGGATGTCTTGGTCCAGTGGTAGGTGGTCCGGTAGGAGCTTGGTCCGGGATGTCTTGGTTGGTTCAGCAGGCACTTGGTTGGTTCGGCAGGCACTTGGTTCGGTAGTGGGTTGGTTTGGGGCGATGGTTCGGTAGTCATGAGGAAGGAGGTGGTTTGATAGTCATGGGGAAGGAGCTGGTTCGGTTGGCATGGGATGGAGTTGATTCGGTGGTAGGGATGGAGTTGATTCGATGGTAGGGATGGAGCCGGTCGAAACACACCCAACACTTGCCCCCCAAAGTAGGGCATATGCCTGTATATGGCGTGCTTTGTCTTTTTGGTCATCTCCATTCGGTTCCTGAGTGCCGAATCAATTGGTCCGGTATCCCATATCTGCCTATAAGTAGGGGCTATGCACCTTTGATATTCTTTACCAAATCGATATAGCCGGACCAGATTTTTCTTTCTGTCGAATCAATTATACTGCTAAAACCTTCTGTCTACCGAACCAGGTAACTACCGGATGATTATGGTTTTAATGTTTTTGGAACTACCGAATGACTTGCACCGCCGAATGACTTTGTGACCTTGCACTTTGCACTGCCGAATGACTCTGAACTGCCGAATGATTTGAACTGCCGAATGATTTGCACTGCCGAATGACTTTGTGACCTTGCACTTTGCACTGCCGAATGACTTTACGTGTTTATAAGTGGAACTATAGACAATATACACTTGTTCGTTTGAATCTCTATATCCCGTATTCTAACAATGTGCTTTCCTGTGTTTGCAGATAAATGTCTCACAAAGTGGAAACCCGATCAGAAAAGAAGAGATCTACGGATAGAAGAGAATCTCCTATCGTGCCCCCAGTTTAGACGAATCCAGAACGACATGGGCCTACCCCGAGATCGCTAGTGGACGGGTACGGTCCCCAAGAGCTTCTAAACTCACCTCCCGATTGCTTCCCTAGCTCCCTCAAAGATGAGCAGCTTGATGTCATTTCTCGCTCTTTCGGGATTGACCGAGCGCGTATGCTGTTGCCGGGGGAAGGAGTGATGCCATATAGTCCTCCAGAAGGATATTTCGCTTACAGTAGGTACCACTGTATGTGTGGTGCCATCCCGCCTCTCAATGCCTGGATAGTCAGCTTTGTCACATATCTGAAGGTGGCTCCATTCCAGCTTCAGCCTAACTCCTACGCCATTCTAGTGAGCTTCTTTGTTATCTTCTAAAGGAAATATGAGCGTCCTCCTTCCAACCGGGAGATCCAGTATTTGTATAACTTGAGGGGCTATAAGAAGGGGTCTCCATACATCAGCTTGGAATCAGCCGTATCTTTCAAGCCTGTCCTGGACTTATATTCGAAGTTCTGTATGTTTAAGAAAGAATGGTTCTTTATCAGGGATGACTCTGTTTCCATCCATCGCTTCACCTCCGGCTGTAAGTGTGAAGCTTTATTTATAATTTCCGTTATAACTGCAGTGCTTCATCTTATGTGTTTTTATTTCTTTCTAGCGACAGGTGGCTTTGCGGTCATGGAGAATGATCGCCTGGTTCAGATGGCTGAGGAAATAGAAGCCATCACGGGAAGGGATAGGTCGGCCTCTTATTTGATTAGGAACGCTACACTTCTAGGGCACAACCTGATCCTACCACATCAGTCTGTGGTCAAGCAGAGGGACACAGCGGAGGAGAGGGCTGCCAAAGCCACAGGAGGGGCCCCGACGAAGAGTGGAAAAAGGAGACCCTTCTCGGCGCATCCAGTCGCCGAGGGGAAGAAGCTCAAAAAGTCCGATGGACCCTCTCCCAGCACACATCCGGATGTTCAGGAGGAGGAAAAAGTGGAGGGGGAAAAGGGCGAGGACGAAGGAGGTGAGGCGGAGAGTGGAAGTGACAGAGAAGGGGACGGTGATCGTCACGGTGATGATGGTGGCGAAGGGCAGAGCGGTGATGGCGCCGGTGGTTTGTCTTCTGGGCAAGTAGGTGAGATCCAAGAGTGGACAGATGAGGCTTTCCACCATGCTTTCGAGGGGTTGGGGGAAGGATCGGCCTTGGTGGAGAAGATGAAGAGAACTGACAAGGCCGGAATTGGTGCCGATCCATCTTCTAAGGGCGTTTCAGCCAGGGCAACTCCGGTGATTCAAGGTGAATTTTTGACTCCCGTCGACTCCCTTTATGATATGTACTTAGGGATATTTCATGGCCAGTTCCCGTCTCTTTTTTGCTTGATATATTTCTTGGATTATGATTCAATGTGTGCTTGTAACACTTGATTTTTATTCCAGGAGCGGGCAAGGTGGCCAAGACCTCGGACATTCGCCATCGCCTCGAACAATTCAAACTCCTCAAAGCTTCCGCTAAACCGAAGCCTCCGACCCACCGTTCCGGGGACATAGTCGGCTACCGTCCTCTTCTCGGGGTTATTAAAGAGGATATTCAGAAGAGAAAGAGGAGTCGCTCCCTATCTGAGCCTTCACCTGGTCCTCAGCCCCCAATCCAGGCTCTTCATGATATCACGGAGGAGGATACTGAGTTCATACCCTCTCCGCATCCGTCTAAAAATCCTACCGTTACTCAGATTGATCGTCCCGGCTTGGCTCGTAATCCATTTGCGGGTCATCCTGATCTGGATCCAAGTTCTCATGATATTTCCTTCGACGAGGTTACCGGTGAGCACCTTCTCCCTCGCAATCCTATGGTAAAGGTGCTTGACGAGGCCAAGTCCCTGGACCTTGATTTGCTCACTACTCGGATCGTCACTATGGGGGACGAAGCTAAGGCAAACATCGACCGGGTTGCTGAGGAGACCAGGAAGTTGATGGGGCATCATGCCCGACTGGTCAAGGCCGGGGAGGAAATCGGGAGTGCCAACATAAGATTGCGGTTAGTGGTTTCCGACCAGGCCAAGCAACTCGCCGACCAAGCCATCCAGATCTCTCGGCATGAGGCCGCCTCCAGATGACTAAAGAAAAATATGGAAGAGGCTAGCCCAGCCGAACTGTGGAAAATGGAGGCTACCTGCAAGGAAAGGATCGATATGGCCATTGCCACTGTGGATGAGGTTCGGAAAGCAGATCTGGAGCAGATAGAGGAGTTATCTGGGAGGCTTGAGGCCGCCGAGCTTGCTCAAGCTAAGCTGAAGGAGGAGATGGAGGCGATGCGGGAATCCCTTCAGGCTGACTGCTCGAGATACCGATTGGAGAGAGAAATTGCCGTTAAAAGGCTGTCGGCTTCCGAGGCCCGTATGAGGGAGTTTGAGGAGAACGAGGGGATGATGGACGAGATGCTCCAGGACATGTACTTCCGTACTTGGAAGTAGGGCAACCTATCGTGGATGGATGATTATCCCAGGGTCATGGCTAGGATTTATCTCCGGGCTCTGGAGGAGGCTAGGGCTGATGCGGATAAAGAGGGTGGCGCAGTCTTCAGCATGGATGTGGTTACTGCCCAGTTTACCAAGGAGGAGAAGGTGGCGGTGAAGGAGGGCATGTGGTTGCTTGCTGCTGCGGAGGCAGGTGTGCAAGTAGAGGATGACAACTAGGATGGTCAAGAAGCAGATGCTGGTAAGTCTTCCTTTCTAGTCTTTTCGTTAACTTGGTCGCTTATCACTAATGAATTCTTTCTCTGATCGGACAGGCGGGCAACAGGACAAGGATAAGACTCCGACGCAGCCGGCTCCTTGATTAGACCTGGATATCTTTTTGTAGACTTAACATTGTTGTATATGTTAGTTTCAAAACAGTAACGTAACCCTTAGGTTGTAATTATGCTATTTGTAATAAATAGCTCTATTCTTGACGTGTAATTCTTTAACTTAAGCTGATTCTGTTGTCTTTTGAATGTCCTTTTTTTTTATTTTTTTTATTTTGACATGTTGTATGAGAAATATAGCTATGCATATTCTTGTAATTAAATTGTGTTTGATGTTAGGTTTTTGTTTAAAACATAATTTCATGACTTGCAATGTTAGCGTGAGGTGTGAATAAATTATAGCCACGTGTTTACTCATGAAAGAAGGAAATACCGCCCTTTATATTTTGCTGGTGGATGGCAGCTTTGAATGTCTTGTGTGACCGAGTATGGAATGCGGTCCAGTATCTTGCTGTGAGTATCTGCATCCACTAGCGAATGTCTCTTGTTATGTGTCCTGTACTTCAGGGATTATTACAGAGGATAGGAGAAAAGTTTCTTAAATAAAATTGAAATATGTGAAATAGTAAAACTTCCAATCATGGAAGGCCTTCGATGTGCTTAAGTTCGTGGCAAACGGGCTTTGTAGTCACTTTCCCTAGCTGTGGGTCTTGGAGACATTTGTCACCCATCTTACGCCTCCGCGGGGAGTTAATTCTTTTTTACCATAGCCGCACTTAAGACACATCAGAGCCGAGATCGCGCACAGTAACTACCCGGGCCATTATGGCCCGTAATCGTGGGTATTATTCGATTTACTGTGGCCGGCTAGCGTGGGTGCCGATCGTCAACCGTGAACTGCCCCTGGCTGGCCACACCTTATGTTAGGGTTTATAGTCGGTTCACAGTTGCCGGCGAGCCAAACGCCGTAATGAGCTGCCTCGGCTATAGTCGGCCTTCTCGGTGGCTTATAATCGGCTCATTATAGTTGGCTTTAAGGGCCGTCGCGAGCAATGAGTTAAACCGCAGCAGAGGGATGCCGGGGCGAAAGTGTCTCATTGGCGAGGGTATAGATTCGCATAGTAACTGTTAGGTCTTGTCCAGGTGAAGTTGCGCTGTGGAGTGCCTTGAATGGAAATGCTATATGCACAGGATTTTGTTCAACAGAAAAGGATAAAGTTAAAAAGCAGCCAAGATATAAAGGAACAAGTTAAAAAAGAGACAAGGTTTTTAAAGTGGTTCGGCACGAAAAATGCCTACGTCCATTGATTCTCTTTGTTAATTCACTTCATATGGGCAGTATAAGTTAAGAAAAGTATCGATGGAGGTGTTGGATGTTCCATGCCCTCTGGAACACCTCTCCGTCCACTGTTGACAAAATATAAGCTCCGTTATGGAGATCTTTATGAATTACATATGGTCCATCCCAGATTGGATCTAGTGCTCCGGGGCGAGGGAAGATTCGCTTGAGGACAAGATCCCCTTCTTGTAAGGTACGATGCTTGACTTTGGAGTTGTATTGTGCTGCCACTTTTTTCTTGTGGGCTGCTGCTTTGAGGACTGCATCATTTCTTCTCTCCTCAATTAGATCCAAAGACATGTGAAGGAGTTCTTCGTTCTCTTCTGGGTTATAGTGGATCCTACGGTGGGAAGGCACGATGGTTTCAACTGGGAGCATAGCCTCCGATCCGTATGCCAAAGAGAAAGGAGTATGCCCTGTTGATGTTCTGAAAGATGTGCGATAGGCCCACAGTGCCGTAGGGAGCTCATCCACCCAAGCACCCTTTGACTTTTTGAGTTTCTTTTTGATTAGAGTTTTCAGAATTTTGTTGACGGCTTCGACTTGTCCGTTTGCCTGGGGATAAGCTACGGATGAGAAGCTTTTGTGAATTCCGTGCTCTTGGCACCAATTGGCGAACTCCTCGTCGTCAAACTGAAGTCTATTGTCTGATATAATTTTTAATGGGACTCTGTACCTGCACAGAACATTTTTGATCAAGAAGTTAATAACTTTTGCTGAAGATACTTTATTCAGGGGTTCTGCTTCCACCCATTTGGTAAAATAGTCGACTGCCACTATAGCATATTTGGCCCCGCCTCGGCCCATTGGCAGTTTGCCGATTAAGTCAATTCCCCATACTGCAAAGGGCCAAGGGCTGGTCATTTGAGTAATCTAAGTTGTTGGTAGCCGTGGAATCTAAGCAAACTTCTGGCATTTGTCACATTTTCTGACGAAATCTAAGGCGTCCTTGCTTAAGGTGGGCCAGAAATATCCATATCGGAGTATCTTTTTTGCTAAAGTTTGCCCTCCGGTGTGATCTCCGCAGCTTTCTTGATGAATGTTGGATAAGATTTCCTTGGCTTCCCTTCCAGCGACACACCTCAATAAGGGGTTAGAGAATCCGCGCCGATAGAGGGTGTCCTTCTGTATTGTGTAGCGGGAAGCTTTCCTCAAGATTTTCTTGACTTCGTTACGCCCGTTGGGTAGTGTGCCACTTTGTAAGTAGTCTCGGATGGGGGTCATCCAAGTTGCTTCTTCGGTTGCAGCTATCAGATTCACTTGCTCAAAACTTGGGGCCAGTTGCTTTGAGATGGCTACTGCTCTGGAAATAGCGCCGTCTCTCATGCTAGCTTGCTTTGCCAATTCGTCGGCCTCTTGGTTCTCTTCCCGAGGGATGTGTTTGACTAAATAGTGGTCCAATCGATTGAGAAGTAACTTGGTCTTCTTTAAATATGCTATGAGTCGTTCTCCTCGAGCCTGGAATTCTCCTAGTATTTGATTAACAATAAGTTGAGAATCGCTATGAAGACACAAAGAATTGGCTCTGATTTCTAAGGCAAGTTCTAATCCAGCTATCACTACTTCATACTCTGCATCGTTGTTGGTGGCAGCGAACTCCAACCTTATAGCATAGTGCAACTTATTTCCCCTGGGAGTGATTATTACTACACCTGCCCCCTAGCCTTGTTCGTTTGACGCACCATCCACAAAGAGATTCCACTTGATGTCTTCTGCTATTTCCGATTGCTCTTTACCTTCGTTGGTAGTGAATTCTGCAATGAAATCGGCCATGGCTTGTCCCTTGATGGCGGTGCGAGGGTGATAGGTGATATCATACTGACTTAGTTCAATGCACCATTTAAGTAGTTGCCCAGAGGTGTCGGGACGATGGAGTACCTGCCTCAGTGGTTGATCGGTCAGAACTTTGATGGAATGGTACTGGAAGTAGTGACGCAGTTTCCGTGATGTGATTAATACACAGTATGCTAGCTTCTCAAGTTTAGGATATCTGACTTCTGCCCCCATAAACCTCTTACTTACAAAGTATACTGGCCGCTGCGTGCGGTTGTCTTCCCTTACCAAAGCAGCGCTTAGGGCATGAGATGACACAGCAAGGTATAAGTATAATTCTTCGCCTTCGCTTGGAGTCGAGAGTACCGGCGGTTTTTGGAGGTGTTCGATTAAGTTAAGGAAAGCGGTTAAGCATTCGTCAGTCCATTCGAACTTTCCTTTGTCTTTCTTTAGAGCTTCGAAGAAGGGGACGCACTTGTCCGTTGCTTTGGAGATGAATCGGCTTAAGGCGGCCACTTTCCCATTCAGGCTTTGCATTTCCTTTCGAGTGGAAGGTATTTTGATATCTTTTAGAGCTCGGACTTGTTCAGGGTTTGCTTCAATCCCTCTAGCGTGGACGATGAATCCCAAGAACTTTCCTGATGATACTCCGAAGGAGCATTTTAAAGCATTAAGTTTCATTCCATACCGGCGAAGTACTTGAAACATCTCGCCCAGATGGCTTACGTGATCGTCGGCTTTCCTTGACTTTACCAGCATGTCATCTACATACACTTCCATAGTTTGTCCTATTAGCCCTGCAAACATCTTGTTGACGAGGCGCTGGTAGGTGGCTCCAGCGTTCTTAAGTCCGAAAGGCATTACTTTGTAGCGGTACAAACCCCGGTCAGTGATGAAACTAGTGTGGTCTTGATCGGGAGCATGCATAGGAATTTGGTTATATCCTGAGTATGCGTCCATAAAGGATAAGAGTTCGTGCCCGGCTGTGCTGTCTACAAGTTGATCGATTCGGGGAAGTGGGAAGCAATCCTTCGGGCAGGCGTCATTTAAGTTGGAGAAGTCAATGCATGTTCGCCACTTCCCATTAGCCTTCTTTACCAGTACCGGGTTGGCGATCCACTCTGGGTAGATGGCTTCTCGTATGAAGTCATTGGCAAGTAGATTCTTTACTTCTTCATCGAGGGCTGCTGATCGTTCTACCCCCATACTTCTCTTTCTTTGTTTTACGGGCGCCTTGGTAGGATCAATGTTTAGTACGTGGCATGCTATGTCAGGAGAGATTCCGGTCATGTTAGCATGTGACCATGCGAATACATCCAAGTTGTGGCGGAGAAAGTCAATGAGTTGCTCCTTCAACTCAGCTTTTAGTTGGGACCCGATTTTCAATAGTCTACTCGAGTCATGCTTGTCTACAGATATAAATGCCATAGCCTCTACAAGCTCAACGGTGGATTCCTCCTCTTTGTCCCTGGGTCTAATTCATTGAAAGGGTCGCTGGTATATCGAAGAGGAGGGGATTTCTTTAGTTGCTATGCTTCCAAACTTTTTGTGCAGAGGGCAACCTCTACACTTTTCCCTTTATCCTTCCTGTGGTTGTTGCGAAGTTCAGTCACATAGCAGTCTCGAGCGACGTCTTGGTCTCCTTTTACTTCCCCTGCTCCATTGTCCGTCGGAAATTTCATCTTTAGGCACCATGGGGCCAGGACAATTTGGAAGTCAGACAAGGCTGGCCTTCCTAAGAAAGCGTTGTAAGCCGAGTGGTTTTCTATTAGCACGAACGTCTGTTTCCGTACAACAGAGCGGGGATGGCTTCCAATTTCAACAAAGAGGTCCAGTTGCCCGAGGGGCATCTTCGCATCTCCAGTTAAACCGTGTAGTGGTTTATTGCAGGGAGATACATCCTTCATTGATAGTTTCATTTTGTCGAATGCATGTTTGAACAGGATATTTACTGAGCTTCCAGTGTCTACTAGAATTCGATAAACTTCGGCGGGACCGAGCCGGGCAGAGATAACCATGGGATCCATGTGAGGGTATTGCCTTCCTTCTAGGTCACGCTTACCGAATGTGATGTCATCACTTTCTTTCCGCTTCGGGTGGCGCTCTTCTATAACCGAATTGACACAGTCTTTATTGTCTCTAAGCGACTTTCCATATCTTTCCATCTCTTTCCAGCTTCTGTCTGCGATGTGCGGTCTTGAGATGGTATGGACTACTATCTTCTCTTGACTAGAGCCGCTAGTGTTGCGGTTTCCTCTACCGATCTCCGGTGAGGGTAGCCTTGGGTTCTCATTGGCAGGAGCTGGAGTCCTGTCCTGACCTTTTACATAGCGTTCCAGTTTCTTCCTTCTGATGTGTTCTTCAATCAAGTCTCGGAGAAGATGGCACTCATTGGTATCATGCCCATGAGATTCGTGGCAGCGGCAGAACTTTCCAGACTTCTATGCGTTATCTGATTCCTTCTTGTATTGTGGGCGTTTGTATCTAACTTCGCCTTGGGTGGCAAGGATGATGTTTTCGACGGTTTCGTTCAGAGGAGTGTAAGTGTCGAATCTCGGTCCTGGCCGATATAGGCGCTTTTCTCCCTTCTTGCCCCCAGCATTGTCTCTGGAATCATTTCTTCGAACGTCCCTTGCCACAGCAGGCGCGTTGCTGTGGGTTGCCTTATTTTGTTGTCCCGACTGCCCCTCAACGGCAGCATCCTCAAGCCTCATATATTTCCCGGCTTCATGGAAGAAATCGGGTAAAGTAGCTGGTTTTTCTTTTGTCAACCTTCTAGCAAATTTAGTGTCCAGATGCACACCACTACAGAGGACCATTAGGATAAGCTTCTCATCGGCATCTTGGACTGCGGCCGCTGCGGCATTGAATCGGGTTAGGTATTGCTGTAGTTTCTCTCCAGGTTTCTGTTTGATGTTGGATAAGGAATAAGCATCCTTAGGTTGTTCCACATGAATGCGGAACTGACTGATAAACTTTTCTTTCAACATTTCCCACGAGCTGATGGATCCCTGGGGTAAATGACAGAACTAGGAGGTAGCGAGATCTGCTAAGAATAGTGGAAAGCATTTGCACAGTACTCCCTCTATTGCTCCACTCATGAGCATATGTTGTGTGTATCTCTGTAAGTGTACAACGGGGTCGGAGGTTCCTTTGTAAGGTTCCATTGTCGGCATCTTCCATTCGCGGGGGGTGATAGCAATTTCGATATTGCGGGCGAAAGGGCTGGTTACCCTAGCGCCTATTCCTCGATTTCTTTGCTCCCGTTGGACACACTCTCTGAATAAGCGTGCCATCCTTTCATCAGAATTTGGAGCAGATAGAAACGAGTTTGGTTCTGTTCTGTGGGATTGATTCCGTCCAGATGACCTGTAGGGATGGTATCGTCTATCATTCCTCATATTTTCTAGTGGCTGCCTTTGGTCTTCTCGGAGCATGCTAGGGTCAGCTACAGTTGGCCCTTGCCTTGATCTTCCCCTGCTGGGTTCTGATCTAAGCACTTCCTCGGGTCCAACTTCGGGCTGGACTCTAGCTCGGCCCCGTTCACTGGCGTTTTCGTGGTTAGGCAGTATGACAGGCTCAGCTACAGTTGACCTCCGCCCGGTACCTCCCTCGTTGGGTTCGGTTCCAAGCGTTTCCTCAGGCCTTACTTCGGGCTATGCTCGATCTCGGCTCCTACCATGGCTGCTTCTGCCGTTAGCTCCTTCGAAGAAGGAAGATCTTTGTTGTCTCTGAGATCCTCCTGACTGGGACTCACCCCATGATTCAGTGTTGCGGTTGGACTCTTCAGCATCCCTTAAGCATGACATGAGATGGTCCACCAAGGCTTCCTGCTAAAACATTAAGTGGTTAGTTACTTCAACCACAACCCTGTCCAGATCTACCCTAGTAATCGCTGCAGGCTGTTCTGTGGCAGGAGTAGTCGGATTAGCCTGTCCTTCATTTGGTACTGCTGCTGGAGGAGAAGGATTTACTTGATCTGTGACCGCTGGATCTGGAAGACTGCTGGTTGCGATGTTTTTTCCTTTGTTAACATCTTTTTTCTGTTTGGGAGGCATGTTTTCCAAGCAATGGACGATGCAGTTAGGAAGAAGGTTAAGTGGAAGAAGCTAATGTTGGAACCTGCCTTCTTCGATTTTAATGCGACAACTATATATTTCAACCTATATACTATAATGTCAAATATTCTTGCAGGAATTTACAAGAGAAGCTATTATCATATCTTCAACAAGTTTAAGTTCTCAAAATTTTATTATTTCAAAGTTAAGATATTTTTTGTACAATCTCTGATATGATGATAAAACACACACACAAATATACTTTTGAAAATCATGCTTTAAAATAATAAATATCCTTAATTATTTAAAAGATATAAAAAGGTATTTTCAAAATTATATAATATCTCAAGTTCAAAAGTACTAAAATAAAGGAAGGAACAAAACAGTACAGATTTAGACGTCTGTATATTAATTCAGACGTCTGACATCAATATCAGACGTCTAAAGATAATATAACAGACGTCTGAACTCTATGTATATAGTGCTTCTATTTCTATATGAAATAGACGTCTGTCAATTTAATAATAGACGTCTGTCATCCTAGACAGACGTCTGAATTAAAATACAGATGTCTGAAATGACTGTTTTTTTTCTTTCTTTTATTTTTTGAATTTTAAAACTTTATTCAGACATCTGTCACTTTTCTCTCAGACATCTGAACTTGACGAACTGAAGCATCTCTTCATGAAATATCAAATTCTGAAGAGTTGTCTTCTTCACCAAGAGTTGCACTTCTTCTAATAGTTGCAACTATTAAATTAAGACTATTCAATACTATAAATAAAGATGAAAATCCATTATTTAAACTACCAATTCTTTCTATCTATACTTGCTTTGTATTATCATAATCACAAGTGATTTTCAATTCTCTACTTCCTATCTTTGCACATTCAAATCATCATATCAAGAAGATTATAGGAAGGGTGTACTACATTGACTATATTCGTGTTATTCAAAGAACACACAAGTCAAGAAACAATTTACCAAATTGTATTTGAAGTCCTATTCGGTTGCTTAGGCGGAAAAGTCCCGTTCGGTTGCTCAGGCGGTGTAATACCTGTTCCTCCGGGTTAAGTGAGGGTTGTTAGAGAAATTCCAGAAGGAGTCTGGGACTGGACGTAGAACGAGAAGTTCGAACCAGTATAAAAATCCCTGGTGTCATTTTTTATTACTGCCATTTATTATTATTTATAATTCCGCACTTGCTAGTCGTAGTTTAACTATATTATCGATCCATATACACTTTCATTTGGTATCGGAGCAAGGTCATCACATAACTATAACATAGTTATCTGATATTTTTTTAATAATATGGACAATAACACTAGCAACAGTTTTACTGAGGGACAAGCCACTACACGACCACCATTGTTTAACGGATTAAATTATAGCTATTGGTCAACTAGAATGAGAATTTTTATGCAAGCAAGTGGATTTGAAACCTGGAATATCATTCAAACTGAATATCATATTCCTACTACAGAGTATGCTACATGGTCTAATACCCAAAAACTAGATGCTACTACAAATGCAAAAGCAATGAACATGTTATTTTGCGCTTTAGACAAAAATGAATTCAATCGAGTCAGTATCTGTAAAACTGGATATGAAATTTGGAATACTCTTAAGGTTACACACGAAGGAACAAATAAAGTAAAACAAAGCAAGATTTCTATGCTTAAAAACCAATTTCAAAACTTTAGGATGAAACAAGGAGAAAGTATTAGTGAAATGTACTCTAGATTCCAGGATATTTATCACTCACTTTTAGCTTTAGAAGTTACTTTTACTGAATCTGATATTGTATCAAAAATCCTTAACTCTTTAACTGATGAATGGGAACGAAAAGTCTTAGCTATCGAGGAAGCTAATGATATTTCAACCATAAAAACAGAAGTGTTAATAGGAAATCTAATGTCCTATGAAGTAAATTTACAGGCCAGACGAGCACAAGCACAGGACAAGAAAACTATCGCTTTTCAAGCAGAAAAAGAAGACTCTGAATCAGAAGATGATATGGCATTTATAGCTAAGAATTTCAAAAAGTTTTTAAAATTCAAAAAGGGTAATAAATTTGGAAATAACAAGGGTTTTAATAAGCCATCAAGCTCATCTCTTGAATGTTACGAATGTCACAAGAAGGGCCACATAAAGAAAGATTGTCTTGATCGGAAGAAAGAAAATAATCTCAAAAAGGACAAATATAAAAAGAAACAAGCTTTCTCAGTTACATGGGATGATACAGAATCTTCTTCTTCAGACAGTGATAATGATAGTGATTCAGAACAAGCCAACGTTTGTTTTATGGCAACAAATGATGATGTAAGTGATCTAACTTTTGACGATTTAATAGAAATAAACTCTGAATTGTTAGATAAACTTAGAATCCTAAAGAGTAAATATAAAGATGCTTTAGGAAAATTAAATAGAACTGAAATAGAAACTGAAATGTTAAAAGATGAAAAGAAAATATTAGAGGAAGAGTTAGTAAAATCTCAAGAATCTTATGTTAATATAACATCTCAATTCACTGATTTAAGCAGTGAAATAGAAAGACAGAAATATGAGAATGTTAAATTAGCAAAAGAGAATTATGATTTAAACTCTAATATTAAAACACTTGATATAGAAGTATCAAATCTTAAAACAAAACTGGAAAATATTTCTAAAAACGTTTCTAAATTTAACAGTGGAAGAGAGAGTCTCTCTAAAATAATTGAGAACTCTCAAACCTGTTCAAATAAAAAGGGGTTAGGATATAAAAAACCAATACAAAAGTATTCTAAACATAATGATTCTTTATATACAAATTTCAAGAAAAAGGAATCTATATCTATTCAAAAAGCTCCTTCAAAAGTTATTCATCCAAAATCAATTATGATTTGGGTTCCAAAAACTAATAATAATTTGATTAGGAAAAACTACATTAAATCTTTCATTATGTCTGTACATAAGAATGAAAATTTTATTTTTAAAGGGAACTCTAAACCCAACTGGGTTTGGCTTCCTAAGATTTAACCCTTAGGACCCTAATAGAGGAAGTGGGTACCAATAGAATTTCAATATTTTTTGCAGGTACCGATTAAGAAAAGAGGAAAATGGATTCTAGACAGTGGTTGCTCAAAACACATGACAGGCAACAAAAATATGTTAACTAACATTATCTACTTAGATGGAGGATCTGTCACTTTTGGAGATAATTCCAAAGGTTACATCATCGGCAAAGGCGATGTGAGCAATGACGGTACATCTAATTTACCTCTTATTACAAATGTCTTATTAGTTAAAAATTTAAAACATAACTTACTAAGTATTAGTCAATTGTGTGATAAAGGTTTTAACATAGTATTTTCTAAAAATAAATGTAATATTTTTGATCATAACAAAAATATTATTTTCGAAGGAGTAAGAGATCGTAATATTTATATTTTGAATATGAAAATAAATCATAATACAAATATGTGCTTATTAGTTAAAGAAAATGATCCTTGGCTATGGCATAAAAGATTTTGTCATATAAATTTCAAAGCTATTAATAAATTATCCAAAAACAATTTAGTAAAAGGATTACCTAAAATGAATTTTAAGGTAAATAGCATTTGTGATGCTTGTCAACTAGGAAAGCTAACTAAATCTTCTTTTAAATCTAAGAAGATCATCTCAACATTACAACCTCTTGAGTTGTTACATCTAGACTTATTTGGACCAACTCAGACTCAATCTATTAATCACAATAGATATGTTTTTGTAATAGTTGAT
This sequence comes from Allium fistulosum, assembly GCA_030737815.1. Classification (NCBI taxonomy): domain Eukaryota; kingdom Viridiplantae; phylum Streptophyta; class Magnoliopsida; order Asparagales; family Amaryllidaceae; genus Allium; species Allium fistulosum. The sequence continues at coordinate 510,608,753 of CM060907.1, read as the reverse complement.
GACTTCTCTAGATATACTTGGACTTTATTTATGAAAAACAAAAGTGATACATTTGAAAATTTCAAAATCTTTGCTAAACGGATTCAAAATATTAAAAATCTAAAAATTAAAAACATTAGAAGTGATCATGGAGGTGAATTTGAAAATGAAATGTTTGAGAAGTTTTGTAATAAGAAAGGAATATTTCATAACTTTTCATTTCCAAGAACGCCTCAACAAAATGGAGTTATTGAACGTAAAAATAGAACACTTCAAGAATGTGCTAGGACTTTATTGAATGGAACCACTCTTCCAAAACAATTTTGGGCAAAAGCCGTTGCTACTGCTTGTTATGTCCTAAATCGTGTCTCTATTCGACCTTTAACTAAACATACTCCATATGAACTCTTCATTGGTTGAAAACCTAATATATCTTACTTTAAAGTTTTTGGTTCTAAATGTTTTGCCTTAAATACGAAAGATCAATTAGGAAAATTTGATCCAAAATCGGATGAATGTATATTCATCGGATATTCAGAACGAAGCAAAGCATATAGAATCTATAATATAAGAACCAAATCTATTGAAGAAACACTTCATGTATCATTTGATGAAAATTTCAAAATTAAAACAAATGATGATGAAGACATTGTAATAAATTCAAACCCTACTTTTGACAACATTGTGCCTGACAGTACCTCTTCTATAAATCAAATTGAAACTGAATTAAAAACTCCTCCAAAATTTTTAAAAGATCATCCTATTAAAAATATAATAGGAGAAATTGATGAAAGAGTTAAAACAAGGAATCAACTAAATCAAATGGGTCATATAGCTTTTCTTTCTAATATAGAACCTAAAAATATTAAGGAAGCATCAACTGATGATTATTGGATTATTGCGATGCAAGAAGAACTAAACCAATTCGAAATAAATAACGTTTAGGATTTAGTTCCACGACCAAATGATCAATCAGTTATTGGCACTAAATGGGTTTTTAAAAATAAAGCTGATGAAAATGGTAATATCACTAGAAATAAAGCTAGATTAGTTGCACAAGGATATAATCAGGAAGAAGGAATTGACTATGAAGAAACGTTTGCTCCTGTCGCGAGATTAGAAGCAATACGAATCCTATTAGCCTGTGCTTGCTTTCATGATTTCAAATTATATCAAATGGATGTTAAAAGTGCATTTTTAAATGGATTTATTAAAGAAAGTGTTTATGTTGAACAACCTCCCTTGTTTATACACGAACAGTTTCCAGACCATGTTTATAAACTTAAAAAGGCTTTATACGGTTTAAAGCAAGCACCTCGTGCTTGGTATGATCGTTTAAAAAGTTATTTAATCGACTCTGTTTTTGAAATTGGAAAGGTTGATCAAACTCTTTTTATTAAGAAAAAGAAACATGATATTTTAATTGTTCAAATTTATGTAGATGATATTATTTTTGGATCAACTAATGATAAATTATGTCAAGAATTTTCTAAAATAATGACAAATGAATTTGAAATGTCTCACATGGGAGAATTAACATATTTTCTTGGACTTCAAATTAAACAAGTTAATAATGGCATTTTTATAAATCAAGAAAAATATTGTAATAATTTAATCAAACGCTTTGGTATGGAAAATACTTCTGCCAAACCAACACCTATGAGTACAACCATACATCTTGAAAAAGATGAAAATGGCAAGAGTGTAGACCAAAAATTATATCGAAGTATGATTGGATCATTATTATATTTAACCGCTAGTAGACCCGATATAATGATGAGCGTTTGTTTGTGTGCACGATTTCAAGCCGATCCTAAAGAATCACATATTAGAGCAGTGAAACGTATTTTACGTTATCTCAACAAAACCAAAGATTTTGGACTATTTTATCCGAAAGAATGTCCTTTTGAATTAGTGTCGTATAGTGATGCTGATTTTGGAGGAAGTCGGACGGATAGAAAAAGTACAAGTGGGACTTGTCACTTCATTGGATGGTCTCTAGTATCTTGGTTCAGTAAGAAACAAAATTGCGTATCACTTTCTACTTGTGAAGCAGAATATATATCTGCAGCTTGGGCATGTGCTCAAGTAATTTATATGCAACAAACTCTTCAAGATTTTGGTTTTAACTTATCTAAATCTACAATCTTCTGTGATAACTCTAGTGCTATTAATTTATCTAAAAATCCAGTAAATCATTCACGAACAAAACATATTGATATTCGTCATCATTTTCTTTGTGATAATATTGAGAAAGATATAATCAATCTAGAATTCGTATCTTCGGAAAATCAATTAGCAGATATTTTTACCAAACCATTAAATGAAAACACTTTTGTAAAATTGAGACGAGAACTTGGAATTATCTCTTTCAAAAATTTATGAAGTTTACTACAACTCAATTCTGTTTTTATTTAAAGGTTAATATAAAAACTTGTTTCTATCCACACATATTATTTCTGGTTAAAATTAAATTATTATTTTTTAATCTTAACCATTCTTTATTTAGCCTTCAGTTCTTTATAAATCCTTTCTTTCCGAAGAAAATTATCATTCAGCTTATCTTTTTACAACGGTGAAAGCAAAAATTCAATTATGTTTTTTAACTTTGCATTATTCATATATACCATGGCTGGTTCATCTTCAGATGAGCCTTCCTATTCATCTGAATATTTGTCAATTAATTTTGAAACACCTAGTTCTGGGTCTTCCGAACTTCCAACTCCAACTCCAGCTTATATTCCGATATGTCCACCACAAAGTCATCATACGGGGTATACGCCAGAAAAAAAACGCACGCGAAGAAATTTATTTCCATCTCCAACTACTAAGGAAAAGATAGATGACTTACATCACTATCAGAGGGAAACACTTAATCTTCAGCGTGAAATGTATTTTGAACAAAAGAGTCATGGTAGACGACTCAGCTTTCTTGAACGTTGTGCTGCAAAAATATGTGGTTCATCTCCGATCAACACAAATGCACATATTCTTTCACCTCAACGTCCTCATGTTTCCCCAAATTCATGGGATCGACAGCCTCAATGGTCTCCCATTAAACAGTCTGATGAACAAAATCAACACGAATCATCCAAAGGGAAGTCTCCAAAAACTCCAAAGACTCCTAAGTAGATAATATATATATGATTGTATGTTGATTTGGTTATTCATGTTTTCTTTGCATTTTCAAAATAAATAATTATTTGAATTTTTTTTATTATCGTTAAACTAAGCAAAAATATTCAACATCAGACATACAGACGTCTATTCTTTTACAACAGACGTCTGTAAAACACCTTCTTTTACTGTTTTCAGCCACACAGACGTCTGAATCATTTATCACAGACGTCTAAATTAAGTTTAAAAATTTTCAATTTTTCTGGTATAAAATTAGCCGTCTGTTTGAAAATAACAGACGTCTCTTCTTCAATATAGACGTCTAACATAAAATTTCCAGACGTTTGATTTTAGTTCAAAATGTTTTTTACTCTCTGTTTCATTTTGAACCTACTGAGCCGTCTGTTACTATTTTTTAGACGTCTGTCATGCTTCTTAGCCGTCTGTTATAAAAATTTAGACGTCTAAACTTCACTTAATTGTTTCTTATCTACAGAACCTCAGACGTCTGTATATTTTTTAGACGTCTGAAATCCTGTTCGAAAGAAAACAATATAAACCCTACCAGCGGTTTCTCTTCTTCATCACGTCTATTTTTTTCAAAATCAAAATTCAAAAAACCCTAGTCTTCTTCAAATTAAACAATGGCGCCCAAATCAAAGAAACAAAAAGGAGATTCTTCTCAACAAGCTCCTCATATTCTCCCTTCGGAAGATCAAATTGCAGCTTGGCTATACCATGAACCCCGAAGTATGGCTCGTTACAAACATCTATCTTCTCTACCATCATTTCATGGTATTTTTCATGATCTTGATCATTTTCCTACGTACAAACATAGGCTCTATACTGATAGATCTCAGATTACTAGTCTTATTGATTTCAAAGACAATCAAGTCAACATTTGTAGACTTAGTATCCTATTATTTCTTGCAAATGTTAACAATCCAAAAATTAGACTTCATCGAGATAAAGGAACGCTTTGGACAAGCGTATTTGGAAACATTCTTCAAATAACTCCTGCTGACATTGGATGAATTTTAAAATGTAGCTCGGATGGGGTCGACTTAGATGATTTTAAGTTAGAAGGAGAGGAACTTAAACAAATGAATATTATCTTTTTGAACCAGGAAAGTCAACAGATAGGTCAAATCATCTTTGTCCTCGACCTCGATTATTGCTTAGAATGCTTATAAAAACAATTTTTCCTCGGCAAGGAAGCCATGAGGTCATTTATGATGATGAAGATAAGGCGCTTCAATCAATATTATCAAATACACAAATCAATTGGGCACAATATTTTTATGATGCATTTCGTACTTATCATGACTCGAAGAAGCGTTCAATTGTCCTTGCTCCTTATATTACTCGAATTCTAACTGACCTGTCTATTCAAAGTCCGTCAATTGAATTTGAAAAGATTAAGGTATCCAACATTCGCTTCTTTAGTTTGATGGGATTACCGGAATCTCCTCCGACATTTCCAACATATACTGATTATAAAGCGGAACAACTAGCTTTACAAAAAGAAAAAGGAAAAACAAAAGTAGGCAGTTTCGGACATGATGGAGATGAAGGAGATACTGAAAAAGAAGGGGATGATGAAGATGAAAGGGAAGACGATGAAGGAGAAGATGAAGCTTTTGAGCAAGCTTTTATCCAAAGTCCAAACCCGGAAAATTACGAGATTGAACTAATTTCTGGTACTTCACGCTCTTATACTAAAAAAGAAAAACTCAAGTCTGACATCACCATCTCTAAAAATCAAAAGAAAATCTCTCAACAAATTGCACAAGGCTTTTCGACCATCAATTCTAGATTCGATGATTTAGATGCCAAAGTCGAAGAGAATGCACGAGAATTGAAAAATGTCAAGACAATTCTTCGTCAATTGTGGAAAAAGTCTCATGGATCTTCTCCTCCTTCCTCTCCAACTTGGGGAGAATGGTGAAAGAAGATGTTTTTCCTTTGGTTTGCCTTTTGGTCCAAAAACTTCACTTTCATAAAAATTCTATTTTTTTTGTGATGTTTAAAACTTATTAGTTGTTCTTTGTATAATTTTCTATGTCTCTCTTAGTTCTTTGTGTTGGTTAAACAAATGCTCTGTCTTAATATATATTGTTTTGTTATCATCTTGGTACATGCTTGGTCTGTCTACACTTCTTAACTATTTTGTTATTCACAGTTTTGTCATTTCTCTATATCTAACACCCCCCTACAACTCTTTTTGTTAATGACAAAGGGGGAGAAATAATAACATTTCTGCTATATAAATTGGTCATATTGACAGGGGGAGCAAAAGGTATGGTTATACTAACCGTTGAATTATATAGTTGTCATCATCAAAAGGGGGAGAATGTTGGAACCTGCCTTCTTCGATTTTAATGCGACAACTATATATTTCAACCTATATACTATAATGTCAAATATTCTTGTAGGAATTTACAAGAGAAGCTATTATCATATCTTCAACAAGTTTAAGTTCTCAAAATTTTATTATTTCAAAGTTAAGATATTTTTTGTACAATCTCTGATATGATGATAAAACACACACACAAATATACTTTTGAAAATCATGCTTTAAAATAATAAATATCCTTAATTATTTAAAAGATATAAAAAGGTATTTTCAAAATTATATAATATCTCAAGTTCAAAAGTGCTAAAATAAAGGAAGGAACAAAACAGTACAGATTTAGACGTCTGTATATTAATTCAGACGTCTGACATCAATATCAAACGTCTAAAGATAATATAACAGACGTCTGAACTCTATGTATATAGTGCTTCTATTTCTATATGAAATAGACGTCTGTTAATTTAATAACAGACGTCTGTCATCCTAGACAGACGTCTGAATTAAAATACAGATGTCTGAAATGACTGTTTTTTTTTTCTTTTATTTTTTGAATTTTAAAACTTTATTCAAACATCTGTCACTTTTCTCTCAGACATCTGAACTCGACGAACTGAAGCATCTCTTCATGAAATATCAAATTCTGAAGAGTTGTCTTCTTCACCAAGAGTTGCACTTCTTCTAATAGTTGCAACTATTAAATTAACACTATTCAATACTATAAATAGAGATAAAAATCCATTATTTAAACTACCAATTCTTTCTATCTATACTTGCTTTGTATTATCATAATCACAAGTGATTTTCAATTCTCTACTTCCTATCTTTGCACATTCAAATCATCATATCAAGAAGATTATAGGAAGGGTGTACTACATTGACTATATTCGTGTTATTCAAAGAACACACAAGTCAAGAAACAATTTACCAAATTGTATTTGAAGTCCTATTCGATTGCTTAGGCGGAAAAGTCCTGTTCGGTTGCTCAGGCGGTGTAATACCTGTTCCTCCGGGTTAAGTGAGGGTTGTTAGAGAAATTCCAGAAGGACTTTGGGACTGGACGTAGAACGAGAAGTTCGAACCAATATAAAAATCCCTGGTGTCATTTTTTATTACTTCCATTTATTACTATTTATAATTCCGCACTTGCTAGTCGTAGTTTAACTATATTATTGATCCATATACACTTTCATCTAAAGCTTCGAGCTTCTAGCTCTCAGTGAAAGCACCAAAAATGTTTGCACAAAAAATGGACAAACGCCTCAAAGTCGTTTGATTTAATTGATTTTATGTTGTTCTTAGTGATTTGGGTGATCTATGCCAATATATGAAAAGTGGGGACTAAACTGTAAAAGACACGCAGATTTATAGTGGTTCAGCCAGAATGTGCCTATGTCCACTTTATATATTATTTCTCTTTTCTTGCTTAGATTACAAGTACAAAGCTTTGATACAAGTATCTGAAAGTTGTTTGAAAGTTCTCTCCGTGCTTGAGCTCTCCAATTTGTCCCCATTGTTGTACCCCTGCCCCTCTATTTATAGAGTGAGGTTGGGGGTAGGGATCTTGGATGTATATAGCTACTGATGGGCCTGGGCTGACGCGATCTGGCCTGGTAGTGTTGGTCCGGAATGTCTTGGTCCGGTGGTAGGTGGTCCGGTAGGAGCTTGGTCCGGGATGTCTTGGTCCGGTGGTAGGTGGTCCAATATGAGCTTGGTCCGGGATGTCTTGGTCCGGTGGTAGGTGGTCCGGTAGGAGCTTGGTCCGGGATGTCTTGGTTGGTTCGGCAGGCACTTGGTTCGGTAGTGGGTTGGTTTGGGGCGATGGTTCGGTAGTCATGAGGAAGGAGGTGGTTCAGTAGTCATGGGGAAGGAGCTGGTTCGATTGGCATGGGATGGAGTTGATTCGGTGGTAGGGATGGAGTTGATTCGGTGGTAGGGATGGAGCCGGTCGAAACACACCCAACAACCCTTTTATACTATTGTATTCCACATTTATAAGGACAAATATTTATAACTGTCCATGTTTAACTCTGATAAATGTATTTAAAATTTCTACTATAAAGATATATATATATATATATATATATATATATATATATTGAAATAATATATGTTATTCCATTCGTGTGAGATTCTGTTCTATCTTTATTTCTTTCTTACCCTTAAAGAACAACTTCTCCAGCACTCTGATTTGCAGCACGTGAGTACCGAGGATGTATTAGTGTCGATTTTCGAGGGTCGAGGAGACAGGTCTTCACATTTGGTATCAGAGCTTAGGTTAAGTGAACACCTGAGCCTAGCAGGGTAAAGATTCATCAGAGATAGGGTTAGTAAAACCCTAGGATGAGTTACACATTAGAGATAGAGTTAGTGACACCCTAGAAAGAGTTGAGAGTGTTATATAAGAGTGCGCATTTGTTAATGATATATATAAATGATTTTGTTTCGAAATTATGGTAAATAAAATAATTTTACATAGGATTACATTTTGAATAAAAAATTATTTTCTTTGAAAAGTTTAGTATTGGATGATTAAAATCAAGTTAAGTAAAACTAAGCATAAACATCTTTTGATTAGAATTTCACAGTTTGACTATAAGATGTTTATAATAACACTGAAAGGATAAATAAGGAATGAAAACTAGATAAGTTGAGGAATATACAGAAGACCAAGATTTTTGAAAATGAGTATTCAAAAGATTTGAAATAGTATATTTGGAATGTTTTCTTGACAAAGGATTTCAAAAGGATTTTGAAGGAGATAAAACATTTAGATAGAAATCTCAATTTGTTTTCAAAGATCGGTTTGGAGGAAAAATAACACCAAGTGCTTGGGAAATCCTTTCCCTTAAAAAGGTTATGGTTAAGGCCAATTCATATTAGGATATGCCTAAGTAAATAAGATATTAATAGCTTGACATTAGAATGAGTTAGAATAAGTAAAATGCTTAGTGCCAATATCTAAGCGGTTATATTTACATTTGTAGAAACCATATGGAAGAAAGTATTCCAAGGGTGAGTCATCACGAGCAAATTGGGGCGAAAAGAATAATCTCATTATCCTCTCAAGCGATGAAGAAGAACCATCAAAGCAGTCGCAAAGCAACGTTTGGCCTCAGATTAATGAGAAGTGTCTCCCATGCACCAAAAGGGATAAAGGCAGGAACCCAATGGCGGGAATGCTCATCTCACCCTCTACTCCAAAACTAATCGATATATCTAGTAATGATAAGTCTGCATGAGCCTTAGAAGGAATATGGATAATAGATCCAACCAGTTCTGAATTGGTACCCATAGTAGAATCAGAGCCTATAGAGAAGGAATCTGAGCTATGAAGGAGGAATCCGGACCCATGGAGAACCCAAAAAACCTTAATATTAGACCACAGTAGCATAAACAACAATATGATTTGGGAAATGGAAGAAGAACACATTATCTGGCGAGAAGAATCATCCGGTTCTTACATCAACTGGGATGAAATGGAAGGGACGGTGAGGAAATATCTAAGAAAGAAGCTGAAATATTTCAAAACCCGTGGGAGGTTGGGATGCAGGGACTTGAAGGAATAGTAGAGGGTGAAGTAATGTAGGAAGTACCTATTGGTCTCAGTCACGTTCTATGGAACCCGCCATGGCTACCTTATGATGAAGGAGAGATGCAGCAATTGGAAGATGGAAATGATGCGGATGACGAGCAGGAGAGTGACAAAGAAGGGATTAGAGAAGTTATGATAGATTTCAAATATTGGAGTGTCCCATCGCCTCCGATTAAGAAGAATGAGGAAGATGATGGGTATGATAGTTGAAGGCAGTTTCTATCTATCTATTTAGTATATCTATATATAGCTTAAGTATGATGTGAGATGAGATGTTTTGTTGGTTGGTGATGTATAGTATTAGTGTTATGTATCCTACTATAGGAGTTGTATGCTTTAGTTATGACCTGTGTCAAGAAATTGGAACATTAACGTAAATTATGAAGTGTAAAATATAAATATGCTATTTCGTTTTCAACCTCATCCATTGCAATTGCATAAATATCTTAAATGAATCAATGAGAATTTTTGATTTAAGAAGCAAAATCTAAGCGGAAAAATCTTCTTTTAAACTCAAAATGAAATTTTGCAAACATTTTGAAAAAGATATACTTATATATACATGTAAAGGAAGTTTTGATTAATAAAGCGGTATTAATTAAATAAGTATGTTTTGACTAATAAAGAAGTTTTATTTAATACAAGGTTATTGCAATTAATATTAATTTAACAGAAGTAAAAGATATATAAGAGGTTTACTATAATAAAAGGAAAGTTATCTTTTAAATTGAATAATTCTTGGAAAGATTATTATATACATATACATACGTATACATATACATACATACATACATACATACATATATATATAAAGAGTGTGGATTATTTCATCGCCCAATTCAGATCTAAGATTCGAGTACGGAACTTTGGAGGTGTTTACACCAGTCTAAAAAAGGATTTATCACTCGATTTTTGACGGCGAACATTGATAAGGGTTTGTGGTTGGATACTTGAGTTTTCTATCATAGTTGAGAGCTATGCAAGGAAAACTTAAATTCCGATCGGAAAGCCTGATCGGAGTCCGCACTAGAGGATCAGGGGATCAATACTAGTTCGGAAGTAAAGTTGTACATTCGAATAGTAGATCGAATCAGATATTACGTATGGATGATCTGCATACATTATACAGGTGTAAGTTAAAAAATAAATATTTTGGGCAAATACCTTTAGGTTTTGCGTTGTAATTTCGATAACGAAATTCTTTTAAGAGGGAAGTATGTAACGCCGTAATTTGATCACTTTAATTAAAGATATTTAAATTATTTTAAATATTCAAATATAGATTATTTTTCAAAAACTAATCAGGTTTTAAGTAATGAATAATAATAATGAACTTATTTTGGAAAAAATTTCACAATATATATATACTTTTGAAAAAATAGCGATAAAATGGTCGAAAATCATTTTATCAATGAATAGCTCTATAATTATCGGACATCGTGCACGGAGCTGGATACATACATTTTTTTTTAATTTAATAAGAATATGAAATAAAATTAATTATTTTATTTTTGGAAATTAAATGTATTTATGACATCATCAATGATGCCCTTATATTTAATAACTAATTTTTGATTTTAAATTGAGATTTAATGATTTAATAATTATTATAATTATTCAAATAATTTTTTTTAAATGAAAATAAATCATTTTAATTAATTATAAAGTGATGATAAATCATTTATAATAGTTTTGTAAAAATATATATTTGATTTGAAAATATAATAAAATTTGTATCGCTTCATCTATATAATAGCAATTTTTGTAAATAATTGTTAATATTGATTTATATGGTTTTATAATTCAAATAAGATCATTTAAATTATTATGTATGATAGAAATATTATTATCAAACTTTGTTTACAAATATATGTAAGTTAACCAATAAGTGAAAATATGACAGGGAATCGGTTTCCCGATTTTCAACAGTTTAACAGAGTGAAGTTATTCAAAGTTATTGCAACCTTGTTTATATGTCACGTGCACATATATACAATACATATGCACACCCTCACATGCACATGAACATATATATACACACACACATATAAATATACATATACACTTAAATATATATATATATATATATATATATATATTAAAATATTAAGATATTTTCCTAAAAATTTAATACTTAAGCAACCAAAAAACATCCATCAACTCACCTTAAGCATATGGAGGCACAAGTGGGGGTGGGGGAGGTTTGCCGTGCATATGGAGGTGATGAGGGTGTGGGTAAGGGGAAATTGTGTAATTTTGCAATTTGATATTTATTTCAAAAAAATTCCTATAAATACCCACCCCTTTCTTTATAAATTCCTAACACTTATTCTTCATCTTCTTCCTCCTTCTTCAAGCTATTGTCACGGCTTTACATATAAAGAAAATTATGGAGAAATAATTACAAAAAGAAATTAATTATACTAGTATATATACATTATCCAATCCACTCAAAACCAAGCTCAAATCACTCCATTCCTTCACCTAAATCCACGACCACCACCTCCTACTCCCCAAGCCCAAGCCTTCCTCCTTTCCAAGCCAAGGCCATGAACTTCCAAGTGTAGGCCGAGCCTTCCTAAGGCTTTCAAGCTCGATTTCGTGGAGTTTGATTTCGAGATAGCGGAGCTATAACCATTTTAAAACTAGTTCGAATGAAAATAAAGATGAGAAACTCTAATTTTTATAGCTATATATGATGATGATACGATGTTTGTAATGGATGTTTACTATGCTTTGATCATCAAGTTTGGTTGCTGGAAATATTGTCGTTTGATGATAAAACAAGTCACGCTAAATACACATCGAAAATCACAAAGGAATTCACTTTTCTTTATTTAATGAAATGGTGAATATGGAATGTTAAACCTCTTTGAAATGATTTTAAATGAGTTAATAATATTTTATAAACATTTAAAAGTGTTTTGACAAAGTTTATGAAGATATGGAAATTTGGTTAAAAAGGCGCGTCGCGTAACGGTAGTCAACGATTTCGCGCTGTAATAGTTTAAATCCACTTATATAATGGATTCAGAGTCAGATTTCTTTGAAATAAGAATTTTCCAAACTCTTATAATCACAGTTTTCAAAAAAAAAGAAAATATCGAGATTTGGTTTAGTAAATTTTGAAATATAAGCAAAACAAGTTTTCAAAACAATCGCGGTTTTGCAGTTCGAAATCCAAAAAGAGATTCTTCAAAATTTATATTTTTAAATTCTTTATAAATGTGGAAGAGTTTTGATAAATAAATTAAAACGTTTTAAAAGAGATTTGAGGTGTAAATATGGACTTCCAAATGGTAGAAAAGTTGTTTTAACCAAATAAGCTTTTAAAACACTATTTGCAGCACTTTTTAATAACTTTGCAAACAATGGTTTTAACTTAAATTTTCTTTCCCGAATTTTTTATGAACCTTTTCAAATAAATAATCAAGTAATTTAAAGATGATTAAGAGATCTAAATATTAATATGCGTAAACGACTAGTACATTTGTTCCATTTGTGAGTGTCACCGAAAATCTGACCGAGGAATGGAACAGATCGAAGGGAAATCCCTGAGGCTCTAAAATAATTAAAAGTAAATTAAGTATGTTAAAATATTTAAAGTCGATCAAATAACTTGACCACCTTATGGGTGACAGAGAGGTAGCCTCTAGGCTTGGGTTTGGGAAACCAGTTGCCTGCCTCCCTAGGTACTTGGATTGGCCCGATGGAGCGGATAGAAAATTTAATTTGCTTGGATCAAAATTTTCCAACGTATAATAGATATAATTTTCCAAATTCAAACAACTAGGATTGCATAGAAATAATCTTCTTATACTTGGTATTAAATTCCGAGGAGGGAATCGTACTGTCCGTGAGAATTTAAAAGGTGATCTCACCGTTATTCGATGGATGGTAAAGGTTGAATGCAAAAATTGAAATTGAGTAGAATTAGTTTAATTTCCATGATCTTATTTACTCAATAATTTTTTTAAAATGATTTATGAAAATGATTTGTTAATTAGAAAGTTAAAGAGAGGTTAAATGATTCTGTATATACTAGAAAGAATGTTTTAAAGATATATATCTCTAGAAGATATTTGATTAATCAATCAAAGAATAATTCCTTATTCACTTAACATCTTTTTATCGATCGAAGGAACCGGGGTCAGATTTGGGTGATTCCTACCCGAAGACCACTTCGAACCAATTTACATGTTCGAAAATAAAAGACATGGGATGATATGATTTGGACAATGGAATGTAGGAATGCTTGCCAATGACCCTCGGGGGAAGTTTTCCCATATTATATATATATATATATGTATGAATGTAGGTGGAAGTAGTTCTTCATTTGATATCTTCGATACAAGGACTTATCGCTACTAATCTAAAGGCAATTCCCAACAGGATGTGGTAGGAGAGTACTTCGGTTTATCCTATTCCTAGATAAGTTTTATGAAAGAATGTCAAACATTGCATTTCTAAAATGCATGTACACTGATTTTTACAAATGTACGCCTGTTTGGTGGTGGAAAAGGCAACTTCTCTTAGCTTAACATGCTTCAATGTGACATACGAGCTCAGAGGTTGCACATTTGTGGAAATCAATAGTGTGTGATGGAATTTTCAATGTGGCATTCAAAGTGGAATGTGCTAGGTGAAAGATAATCGTTACCTTAGGTCTCATCACCCGGTAATGGCTTAAACAGGGTACGTCATAAGACTGTGGTTCGCAACCATTAGGGTATGATCATCACCTTTTTAGATTACTCTTTATATGTCGAGTATGCGGTGTATGCTATGGGATCCCAGATAGGTCTGTTACGACCGGGGCGATGACATATTCGGTTTCTATCCAGGTCATGTCTGAGTGCCAAAAAAGGATAGACCGGTCTTGCTAGATGAGGAGGATTGTTTGTGTATCCTCGGTACATCCCTCTAGAGATGTACTATACAGAAGGTTGTCCCTTACCTTGCCATTGTATATAATACATTCCTCAATAAGTGCCCTTGGACTTGTTTGTAGAGCCTAACATATCTGGAAATTAATAATGGTAACAATTTTGGCTAAAATTTAATAAGTTTAATTGCAAAGTGTTTTCAAAAGAATGTCATTAAAAATAATATCCCCATATTTTGCATAGAAAATGTTTTGGTTATCATAAGGTAAAAACCCGTTCCGTGTTTATGTGTGGCATTGTCTTATAAGATAACTTTTGTTTTCAAACATCGTATTTCGAGTTTCTCGCACCAGTCCATGACTGACCCAGATTTTATTTTATTTCCCCTTAAACTCTGGATGCCCTATATTTCAAGCAGCTTAGTAGTCAGGTTTAGTTAGAAGAAATCAGGAAGAGCTCGGAGGATGGAGTTAGAAGATTCTTCAGTAGGCTATTACCTCTTTTTCACCACCCTTGTGTACTATTGTATTCCGCATTTATAAGGACTGATATTTATAACTGTCCATGTTTAACTCTGATAAATGTATTTAAAATTTCCGCTGTAAAGATATATATATATATATATATATATATATGTTACCTGAAGGTTTGACCAGGCAACTAGGCACTCGGCACTTACATACCGTTTGGCATTAAGGGTCGTTCGGTATTGTATATCGTCCGGCATTCTAGAGTGATCGGCATAGCAGAGCGTTCGGCATACCTGGATTGTTCGGCATGGCAGAGCGTTCGGCATACCTGGATCGTTCGGCATGGCAGAGCGTTCGGCATATATGGATCATTTGGCATGGCAGAGCATTCGGCATCAATGGTTTGGCATCAGTCTGTTCGGCATCAATGGTTTTGCATCAGTCCGTTCGACATCAATGGTTCGTCATCAGTTTGTTCGGCATCGATGGTTCGACATCAGTCTGTTCGGCATCGATGGTTCGACATCAGTCTATTCGGCATCAATGGTTCAACATCAGTCTGTTTGGCATCAATGGTTCAGCATCAGTCTATTCCGCATCGATGGTTCGGCATCTGTCTGTTCGGCATTAATGGTTCGGCAACAGACTGTTCGGCATCGATGGTTCGGCATCAGTCTGTTCGGCATTAGTGGTTCGGCATCCAGAACTCACTCTTTCTGGGCTGAGGTAATCGGCTGCCAGGCCCACCAAGGAAGTCAAACCCATCTTTGTCTATAAATAGAGGGGCAGGGGCACAGTGAAAAGGACCTTTTTTCAAGAACACTGGGGAGACTCTACCGCTTTCAAGACTCACTCTTTTTACTTAGCAACTGTATTCGAGTAGTTGGTAAATGGATTGTATCTGTAATCAGTTATCAAGTAAAGCAATAAAAGATTAACCTCAAAGTGGACGTAGGCAATTACGCCGAACCACTATAAATCTGGTGTTCTTGTCTTTGCATTCAATTTAGCATATTGTTCTTTGTTTAAATTTACTTTCTTCATTTATCTCTCTACACAAACTTTCTCAACGAGGTTAGTGACCAATTTTGGTGCTAAAAATATATATTGAAATAATATATGTTATTCCATTCGTGTGAGATTCTATTATGTCTTTATTTCTTTCTTACCCTTAAAGAACCGCCTCTCCGGCACTCAGATTTGCGGCACATGAATACTGAAGATGTATTACTTATGTAAATGCAAATGCAAATGGTAAAATGTATATATGTATATGTGTAGATGTATGACATGTATATACATGCGTATGTATATGCACAAGACAACAAACAACATTGCAATAAGTTAGAACAATTTCTATTCGTCGAACCGTTAATAATCCGGAATCCAATTTCGGTCATATTTTTACCTTTCAGTTAAACTATATATATTTGTCATCAAAGTTTTAAAATAAAATTTCTATTATTATTTAGTAACTAAATGGTTCTTATTTGATTTAAAATAATTATAAATCATTTAAATTCGATTTAAATTCAAAACTCAATTATTTAAAAATGAAGACATCATTAATGATGTCATAAAAACATTTTATTTAAAAAATAATAATTTTATTACATATGCTTATTTAAGTAGAGAAATAAGTGTATATATCTAGTTTTGTTCACGACTTCTGATGGTAGAAAAGATGTTTATCGATAAAACGATTCTCGGTCATTTTATCAATATTTTTTCGAAGAATATATTTTTGTAAACATTTTTCCTAAACAAGATCACCATCATTATTTATCACATAAAACATGATTATTTATGTTTAATAATCCTATGTTTGAATATTTAAAATTAATTAAGTATTCCAATTTAAAGTGATAAAATTACGGTTCGTTACATACTTCTCCCTTAAAAATATTTCGTCCCTGAAATTACAACCAAAACCCAAAAGATGTATTTTAAACTCAATTTCGTATGATATACACAGATCATCCTTACAGAATATTTAATTCGATCTCTTATTCGAATACACAACTTTACTTCCAAACTAGTATCGATCCCTCGATTCTCTAGTGCGGACTCTGATCTAGCTTTCCGATCAGAACTTTTGTTTTCCTTGCATAGCTCTCAACTATGATAGAAAATGCAAGTACCCAACCACAAACCCTCATCAATGTTCATCGTCAAGAATCGAGTGATAAATCCTTTTGTGGACTAGTGTAAACACCTCAAACTTCCATACTCGAATCTCGGATCAGAATCGTGTGACGAAATGATCTACGTATAATATACATACTTATTAACATTCCTAAAATTTTTATGAAATCATTTTATGAAATTTTAACTTTTATTCTAACTTTTTGAAAATCATTTCAAAATATTCACCCAAAATATTTCTATCTTCTTTTCAAAAGAAATCAATTATCCTTTACTTGGAATAATACAATTATAATTTTATTCCAAAATCCTTTTGAAATTTCTTTGTTAATAAATTCCCTAATAAATTTAATTCCAAAATTATTTTATGTTAAATAACTTTCCCTTTATCACTTTTAAACCTTTTCAAATAACTGGGATATAAGTTCCCAAAATCCTTTTTTTGTTAAACATATATTTCAAACTCATCTTTTACAAAATCATTTTATTTTTGCAAACTACACTTTATTTTATAAAATATACTTTTATAAAATATATTCTTAAATAATTTCCTTGATTTCAACACTTTTTATAAAGCCGTTTCTTTATAACATTCCTTTAAACTTTCTATTCCCAAATATCTTATTAAATTGATCTGATATAAGATAGAAGAAATGCACAGAGAGAATAACCCAAAAGGAGGTTTATTAATTAACATCATATTTATACACCCACTTTTAACCCTAGCCTGTATCATAGATTTAAGGAATAAAATTTAAGGAATACAGTCTATCATACACTACCATCATATATATATAGATACTCGAACTGCTATACACACTATTCTTGGACCCCTTCTGAGGTATATGGTGCTTTATCCTTGGTACCTAAGTCAACCTGCCTTTTCTTTCGAAGTCCTTCATTAAATGCTTCCTTTATAGCACCAACTACAAGTCCGTTTAGGACACTCTTCGGCTATATGTCCCAGTCCTTTACAACGGTAACAACTCTTTGCCCTTCCTGATCAAATTCTGGGTTTCTTCTTTGTTTTAGGGCACTCACGTAGAAAATGTCCTTGCCTTTTACACTTGAAATAGAATATATCATCCTTAAAAGATTCCTTTTTCTTCTTTTTCTTTATTTTCCTATTCTTCTTTTCCTATCCTTACACTGAACTGCATAATGCCCTTCTTTACTGCATCTGTAACAGTAGATGCCAGCATAAGATCCTAATCTTATTTTTTCTTCTGCTTCTCTTTTTGCACGTGCTCTTCGTGATTGTTTTGGATTCAGCCATAACTCATCACCCTAAAAAGCCATTCTGCCTCTAAGTGATATACCAAAATATCATCAGAAATTTCATACCATTTATTTCCTGACTTAAAAACCCTTTTATCCAATTAACTAGATTCAGACTTGTTTGGATTTGAACTTGCCTTGATCCTTCAATGATGAATATCTTACTAAGCGTATGATACCATTCGCCCAAGCCAACATCTGATCGATACTTAGAAGATTATTCCAATCATCGCCAAACATATCAAGACCTTATTCATTGAACTTTCGAAAGGGAATACGTCTTATAAATTTCCTAGATCACATAAATATCTACATTCCTTTTGTATATAAAATATAATCCTTTTGAAAATAGTGTGTCGATCCACCTTTTTTAAGCATTTAGGAATCCCTATCGATTACATGGCGCTCTTCATGCACCGATCAGAATTTATAAACCACTCAACAAATTAATCAACACAAAAAAATTTTGTATCCGATAACAAATACACGCTCATATATATAATACTCTAAAACTCATTCTAGGTTGTCACTAACCCTATCTCTAACGAGTCACTTATTCTAAGGTATTACTAACCCTATCTGTAATGAGTTTCACCCCATCAAAGCCTAGGTGTTCGCTCAACCTAAGTTATGATACCAAATGTGACAACCAGCCATTTTGACTCTTGAAAATTGAAACTAATACATCCTTGGTATTCATGTGCTGTAAATTTAAGTGCCGGAAAGGCAGATTGATCAAGGGTAAAAAGAAAAAAAACACAAAACAAAGAAAAAATAGAATATCACAAGAATGGAATAATCATATATTATTAACCACAAAAACTTTTACAGTGGAAAATTTTGAATACAATATAAGAGTCTAACCTAGATTCGGCCAGGAGAGCTATAAATCCTTTGTCCTTACAAATGCTGAAAAACAACAAAACAAATGAAGCGGAAAAATAGAATACGTCTATATATTGACAAAGATCTCTAGCTCTCCTCTGAAAACTCCAAGCGTCTTTAGCTGAACCTAAAACTACTCGGATGTGACCCGAGTATTAAAAATAACCGGATCAGGCTTTATAAACCAGTGTGAGAAAACTCGAATTATAAATGTATATGACAGTGTCATAGATTAGATTGATGCGAATTAAAATCTTTGAAAAGAAGGGTATCTCGTAAGACCACGTCACACATAAACACGGACGGGTTTTTACCTTATGATAACCAAAATACTTTATACCAAAACAAATTTGATGTTATTATTAATGACATTGGTTTGAAAACACTTATCAAATAATTATATACACAAAATAGGTATCAATACCTAGATAATGTCAAACGGTGTATATGATGCCAAAGGGGTAGCTGAAATGTTTGCAAAGCATTACAGCTATTTTGGGAATACAACTAAAAATGTAAAGCTCGTATTGGAATTGGATTTCCAACATGATATGGAACTAGTGGCCATTTACTTCGATGCAAAATCCACACATAACATCCTAGTCTCCGTTAACTATTCACTTTTCTCAAGCAAGCCTTCGTACTACATTGTTACACTACTATTAAACAACGTATTTTGGTGGCTTTGCTCTTTCTCGGTCGAGCCTCCAATACCTACCCATTTAAACCATTGAGGGTCCGAACACTACTGGACTCCTCCATCATCAATAAAATGGATAGCCAGAAATATATGTCCTATAGACCATATAGTATCCCATATCATTCCTGGGATGTGAGGCTTGTGAAGCTACGGTCTTCTTTCCACAAAGCCACGCTTTGCTTTTCACAAAGCCATGCTTTGCTTTTCACAAAGCCACGCTTTGCTTTTCACAAAGCCACGCTTTGCTTTTACAAAGCAAATTCCACTTAGAATGCCACATTCTTATTTCTAACAACACGCTACTGATTTCCACAAAAGTACAACCATTGAGCTCATACATCTCAGAGAAGGGTGTTAAGTATAGGAGGGGTTACCTCCTACACCACCAAACAGATGTACGTTTGTAGAGACATATACGTGGTTTTAGAAATGCAATGTCAAACACTCATCCATACAAGTTGTCCAAGTGAAGAACAAACTGAAGGCTCTCCTTCTACTACTTCCAATTTGGAGATCACCGCTAGGATTAGTAGCGAGTAGTCCTTGCAAATCTAAGATTTTTAGAACGAAGGCACTACTGGCACCATATATATATATATCATATTGGGATTAACACAGAGGTTAGTGGCAAGCAGCCCTACATCATGAAGATCTCCTTCTTCAAATCATTGTCTTCAACATGTCTTCACTTTCGAACACGTACATTTATTAGAAGTGGTTTTCGGATACGAATTACCCAAATCTGACCCCGATTTCTCTGAATCAATCATCGATAAAAAGATGTCAAGTATATAGTGATTATCAAACAACATCCAATCAATTTATCTTTTTATCAAATCAAATATCTTTTGAAGATATATTCTTTTAAAATATTCCTTTGTCTTTTAAGAGTATATGGAAACATTAAGCCTTATTTATCAAATTCTCTGGTTGATTAAGCCTCTTTAATTTTGGAATAATTTCAAATCATTTCCCCTTTTACTTAGGAAATACATTTCCAAATAATTTATTTACATCTTAACAAAGATTTCTTAGTTTCAAATCATAACATTTAAATGGGTCAAAAATGATGTTATTTAAGACATTAATTATTGTAAACCCAAATCATTAGTATTGAGTAGAAATCAATCCATAAAGATTAAACTAATTATACTCAGTACCAATTTCCGTATTCAACATGTACTATTTGTCGAATAACAGTGAAATCACCTTTTAAATTCACATGAATAGCACGAGTTCCCTCGGAATTTAATATAGAGTTTAACTAAGGTATTCTCTATACCACCAAAATCATATTTTAAAATATTGTTTAACATTTGAAAAATTCCAAATATCTTTTCTTTTAACTTAAGAAAATGAAGTCCGAGTTGATCAAATTAGCTATCCCATCCATCGGGCTAATGCGGATAGCTAGAGCGGAACCTAGACACTGGCTGTCCTAGCTTGTAACGACCTGGATTTTTAGCCATATGTTATTAAAATAATTAACCAATTTGAAATATTGAAATATTAATTTTTATAAGTCGAATAAATTTTCTGATATTGGAAATATCTGAATATAAATTTCTGGAAGCTATACAAAAATTTTCAAATGCTAATTTCTGAATAAGAAATATATATATGTAAACTTCACAATTTCAAATTTAAGATAAAATATCTATATGTATATATACAAAGCCTCATGATTCAAACTTCAAACTTATGTTGACAAAAATATGTTCAAGTGTAGTATATGTATATGTATATATGTTATGTAAAATAGTGAATGTGTAAATATGTGTATATAATAAACATATGAAAAGCTTCATGGTGACAAACTCCAAACTTATGATGAAATATATATGTATACATATATATATATGCAAATATGTAAATGTATATATGGTGAGGATATGTATGTAAGTATATATATATATATATATCTATATATATGTATGTATATATTATACATAGGAAGCATCATCATGGCAATCTCAAGTCAAGCACACCAAAACTTCAAATCAAGCACATATAAAAATCAAATCACACATAATAAATCAAATCAACTTATAAAATCAGATCTAACATATAAAATCCAATCATCCACCAAAGGTTGAAAAGAAAAGAAAACAAAAATAAATGGAATGTGAAGCCTGTATACGAAAGCCTGCTCATGAAAACTTCAGCCACCCTTGTGTACCTCAGCCTCCTTTTTGTTGCAATGTTTTCTATCCATTCACCTATATAATAGCTAGGTTTGCTTCTCTTAAAAAAATCTGCCATTAAATCAAAAGCAAGTTAAGTGTTAAAGGCCTGCCATCATTATGTAAAATATGAGTAAAACATTTAAAACTTTATTAACTGTCATAGATATATGCCTGTATATCTGAGATGTTGAATGAATCTTGTGTTTATGTCGAAAATACATGTGTTGATATGTATACATGCCTTTGTATATGTGTACTAGACCTGATAGTTCATCATATAACTCAAAACCCTATACTTTCCCTCTCTGTCATTTTTTAATATAAAACAGTTCAACCTTCCACTTGAAAAAAACCAATATCTCAACTTCTATTTAGTTTTAAATCTTGAATCCAAAACGAAAAGTGGTTGTTTGTGAGTATAGAATATTTTAAAATTTATTTCACAAATTTTCATCAAGTCAAGAGGAAGAAAACTCTATTTTATAGTGAGTAGGTTGGTCATGGAAAAAATTCGAATGTCATAATATAAGGAATGGGTCATATAAATGTATTCTTCATTGAAAAATATGATTTTTAAAGATGGTTTGAAGATTTTAAGTGGCGTGTGGAAGGAGGATGATGGGGATGAATGGAATTGGGCGAAATGCAAAATTCTGGTGATCTGATCGATTTCGTGCCTTGGTTTCGGGCGTGGAGGAGCATGGGACGACGGGGGTCAGGGAAAAATTTCACGGCGATTTTCAGTTAAATAAATGGGCTAGACGAGATCAATCTAGGGTTTTAGAGTGTTGTTTTTAGTCTCGGTTTCGTGTGTAGTAGTGACGTGGAGAGAGAGGTAGAGATGTGCACATAAGGGGGGATAGATGGAGGAGATGATGGCGAAGCTCTGAGTGGACATTGGTGGTAGATGGTGGCATGGGGTGTCGTGGCGGAGGGTTTGATGGACATGACATGTTCGAGTTTTTGAAGTGAAGCGTTCGAATTTTTGAACGGAGAGACTGGTAGTGTTTTCTGGTGGGCAATCGAGTGTGATGGTCGTGGGCGACTAGTGAGGCTGGTCGGCGTCGAATGATGTTGGCTATAGGCTATGTGCATGTGCACACAGTGGTGCATAATTTCGTGCACGAAATTGGAACAGATGAAAAAAAGAGGGAGAAGAACTGGAAGGAGAGGGGAGGAAAGGAAATGCGCCAGGTCTTTGTTTGAGTTGGGTGGGAAAAAAATGAAGTTAATTTAATTAATGTTTATATTTTAAAATCTATAAACTCAAAACCTATTTTCTTATTCGATTTAAATCAAAACGACTAGCAAATTTGTGCGTCGAGTCCCTATCATCAAGAACTTCCATATGAATTTATATCGTTTAGTTCTCTACAATACGAAATTTGAATGATTTTAATAATTGAAGTAAACGAGTAAGTAACTTCTTATTTGATTAATTGTAGGCTAATTAATAAATTAATTGTTAAATGAACTGTGAAATTCTAAATTTATTTAGAATAAATTATTTTATTTAATTTCTTTAATTGACAAGTAATCGGAATTAATAATATAATTTGGCTTAGTTAATTGAAACTCATCCCGTTCGGATTCATAAATTGATTTAATTATAAAATGTTGATTGAGTTAATGATCTAGGTTCTGACTAATATTTCTTTTAGGTACTGATTTCAATTATCTTTTGTCTGTACCATTAAGTAGCCAAACAAATTAAAGTAGATAGAATAAAACTTTGACATGTTTTAGTAATCGACTTATACTAATCACTATTCTGAATTTCGAGAAAAATGCGATGATTTCAAGCGAATTAATTTCGATGGATAGGTCATGATAAAGTAAACATATGGAATGAATTTCCATATGTGAATATTGACATCCTAATTGTAGAATTGTTTATATTTAAACAACTTGGCCTTTAAAAATTTACCGTTTGGATTTGAAGAGACCGGGATCGGATATCAGCATTATCCAAAAACCACTTCGATCCAATATCCACTACGAGCCTGTACAATTTTGATTGTAGAGCCTAGTATGCGGGAATTTAATTAATGTAAAAATTTTAGCTCTTTAAATAAGTATTTGTAACTAGACACCATTATAATATCACCTGATTTTCTATAAAAGTGTTTTGGTTATCGTAAGGTAAAAACCCGTCGTGTTTATGTGTGACGCGGCCTTACGAGATACCTTTGTTTCCAAAGGATTTTGATAACTTAAATAATTCAAATTGAGTGTGTTTACTCACGCTGGTTTTCTAGACTGACTCGGGTGTAATTTTATTATAATGCTCGGGTCAGACCGAGTGTTACAAATTCAGGTTAGGATGCTATAAAGCTCAGGAGACGAGCTGGATGATGGAGAGGTATTCCCGTACTTGTTATTTTCCGCTATGTGTGTAGGCTGTATAGTTGGCACTAGTGAGGACAAATTAATATAACTGTCCAGATTGATTTGTTGATTGTTGTACTCTGACGATTGTATATATATTAACTGATACAGATTCTTTTATATAAAAATTTTGTTATTATATGTTATATTTTATTCCACTGCGATTGTGAAATTCTATGTTGTTGATTCTATTTTCTTCTACCTTTCTCTTCTTCACCCCTAATGATTCGGTATTTTCGGCACTTGATTGCTCGGCATGCTATACAATAAACGTATTCATGTCGATTTTCGAGGGTCGAGGATCGCTACAGTTGGTATCAGAGCTGAAGGTTAAGCGAGAACCTTGGCTCTGGTGGGGATTACTCATTAGAGATAGGCAGTACGACCCTAGAATGAGTCTAAGTGTATATACGTATAAGAGAGAGCGTATTTGTTAGTGATATAAAAGTATTTTGATATTAACAATGAAATGATTTTAACTTGGATTTTATATAGAATATAAAAGAATGAACCCTATAAACCGATAAAATCATTCATGACTGTTGAAGATGATTGGTTGTTATCTCTTTGTTGATTGATTGTTCGATTAATATGGATGTGCACATTGTCGCTTATTGATTGAGGCGTCATGCTCGGCCAGTTTATGAGCATCGACTATCGGCTGTTGATTTGAGCATTTGACTATGGTTGGAAAATTTTGATTTTTGAAAAATATTTAACCAATTGAGAAACTGCATGTTTAACATGGATTTTGAAGTGAAGATATATTTGAATTTCCCCCTGTATCATTTTAAAGAGTAATGGATACCATTTGAAAGTGATATATGAAATATGGTTTATCTAGATATGGTTAATATGTAAATAAAATAAACAAAAAGTAATTCAAACTGGAAATTTGAGAGTTGGATTCTGGGGTTTTTTGAAATTTGTTTTAAGATTCTGAAAATATATAATAGCATAATCTGAAATTGTTTTCCGAATAGAACTGTTATAAATGATTTCAAAGTGATTTCAAAAAGGGATTTTCAAAAGATTTAAAAGAGATGAAGTCCGGAACTCACTTCTGTCCCTGGAAAATAATTTCGGTGATGACTTCAGCATCGTCGGCATTCATTTTTGAGTTTCAAAGTGATGGAGGCCACTTTAGTAGCTTTGCTACTCGATTGTTTATGAAACCGATTTGATTCAAATCCCCAAAGTATGATTTGATATTCGAAAGAAATATGTACATATTTATTTCAAACCATTTGAAAAAGAAGAAGAAAAAAAACCCGGTGTTCAGTTCTCGAATTATGGATTGAATTATATTATGAACACAGGTATCCTATGAATTAGGATTGATTTATCGATTGATTGTGCATCTCGTAGAGATGATTGATTGTTGATTTCCAATTTTTGAATTGGAATTTGATTTTTCCGACTATTTTGAACAGTTGAACACTTCCAAATTGATATTTAATTTTATAGTTTAGTATTTTAAAATGTATATACAAGTTTAGTTTATAACTCTTTAGCTAATAATAATAATAATTTAAACAAGTTTTAAAACGTTAAATATTTTGGAAAGAAAAATGAATAAGACTATTTTGTATTATTTAAGTATGAAATTTTTTTGGAATGTTTTAAATGAAATTTCGTTTTAAGAATTATCCTGAATAATTTAGAGATTTAAAAAAAACTTATTCATTTTACAAATTTATTTTAAAAGTAATTTTGATATACAAACTCTTATTTATTTACAAAATGATTTTAGAATGAAAATTTGGATTTATGTAAGTATGACTCTACGAAATATGAAATTGAAATAAAAATTTGAAACTATTGATATGAAATTACACAATTTTGAATTTGAATGATATCCGATTTGAGGAAAATGATTCTTGAAATCATATATAGATTTGAAACTGAACTGATATTTGAAAATGGATTGATTTCGAAGACCTTTGACTTTATATAAATATTTGATTTGAAAGTTTTCAATTCTTATATGAAACTGGTTTGTATAAGTATGAAGTTAATTCGAAAACTATTGATTTTGAAAGTTACTCGATCTGAAAAGTGATACTCTTATATATAACGGAATTTATATAAGTATGATTCTGAAGTCATGATTTGGAAAGGTACTGTGTATAATATGATATACATTTTGAAATTGTAGATATGAGAAGTACCTTCTGCTTGATTATCCGCTTTGTGGCCACATTTTGGATTCATTCTATTGATTCTTTGATTTGATCCCAGATGGACTTGGGTGGATCCAGAAATGGGTCCTAATCGATATAGGTTGTTCGGATATAATACTCATGAGTTTCATTTGACTCGGCTGCATAGTGAAATTCACAGGGCTCTAAAGGCTTACGGTTACGGATGTTACTTGGGGGAACCAGGCGAAACCATTGTGTAACTGCGCTCTATAGTCGTTTTCTGTGTAATCCGCTTAGGTAAAGCGATTGTCCTAAGGTACGGATGTTTCCGGGGGAACTAGGCGAAATCAATGTGTATCTGCGGTCCACATGGCGTAATTCGAGGGGGCTGATGATTGCCTTGAGTCTATGGGTGATAGCGACGTAACCACCAGTGTTACTATTAAGTAGACTATGATCCATGCGATTATTTTGCATAGCGTAATTCATAGAGCAGTGATTGCTCACAGGTACGGATGCTACTTGGGGGATCCAGGCGAAACCATTATGTATCTGCGATCTATGGTTTTTTTGGATGTCATGGCGTAAGACGTGGGGCAGTGACTGTCTAAAGTAACCTGAGGCTGCATCGTTCTGTCCTCTTGACTTGGCGAGAGAGCGACCTTAGGGACTGTGTTCCATGACGATCCCATTCATTTGATTTCGGTGATTGGATTGTACTTTCCTTATCTTTTTTTAAAAGTTTTTCAAGTTTTCACTAGGTGTTGAAACGGGTCTACTAAGTGCTTATAGATTTCTAGTCTTACGCCTGATCAACGTATTACTAGATTCTGTAAGAACGAGGATAAACTTTTTGAAACATTGAGTTATCAAAAGTATTTTTGTTATAAAATATTTTGTTATAGAAGAATTTTTAACAAAAATTTTTTTCGAACATTTAAGTATTTTGTTATAAAAGAATTTTCTATCTTTCTATTCTCTTATTCCACTCTTTTCGATGACAAAAAGTTTTGAGTGGGGGAGATTGTAATGACCTAGATTTTTAGCCATCTGTTATTAAAATAATTAACTAATTTTAAATATTGAAATGTTAATTTTTATAATTTGAATACATTTTCTGATATTGGAAATATTTGAATATATATTTCTGGAAGCTATACAAAAAATTTCAAATGCTAATTTCTGAATAAGAAATATATATATATATATATATATATGAATATGTAAACTTCACCCTTTCAAATTTAAGATAAAATATCTATATGTATATATACAAAGCCTCATGATGCAAATTTCAAACTTATGGTGACAAAAATATGTATAAGTGTAGTATATGTATATGTATATATGTTATATAAAATAGTGAATATGTTAATATGTGTATATAATAAACATATGAAAAGCTTCATGGTGACAAACTCCAAACTTATAATGAAATATATATGTGTGTGTATATATATATGTATATGTAAATATGTAGATGTATATATAGTGAGGATATGTATGTAAGTGTATATATCTATATATATGTATCTATATATTATACATAGGAAGCATCATCATGGCAATCGCAAGTCAAGCACACCAAAACTTCAACTCAAGCACATATAAAAATCAAATCACACATAATAAATCAAATAAACTTATAAAATCAAATCTAGCATATAAAATCAAATCAGCTACCAAAGGTTGAAAAGAAAAGAAAATAAAAATAAATGGAATGTGAAGCCTGTACAGGAATGCCTGCAAATGAAAACTTCAGCCACCCTTATGTACCTCAGCCTCCTTTTTGTTGCAATGTTTCCCTTCCATTCACCTATATATATGGTCAGGTTTGCTTCTCTTAAAAAAAATCTGCCATTAAATCAAAAGCAAGTTAAGTGTTAAAGGCCTGGAAGAGGGGATTAAGCAGCAGTGAGTTCATCAGTATGTAAAATGTGAGTAAAACATTTAAAACTTTATTAACTGTCATTGATATATGCCAGTATATCCGAGATGTTGAATGAATCTTGTGTTTATGTCAAATATACATGTGTTGATATGTATACATGCCTTTGTATATGTGTACTAGACCTGGTAGTTCATCCTACAACTCAAACACTATACTTTCCCCCTCTGTTATTTTTTATATATAAAACAGTTCAACCTTTCACTTAAAAATACCAATATATCAACTTCTATTCAGTTTAAAATCTTGAATCCAAAATTAAAAGTGGTTGTTTGTGAGTATGGATTATTAAAATTTATTTCATAAATTTTCATCAAGCCGAGAGGAAGAAAACTCTATTTTAAATTGAGTAGTTGGTCATAGAAAAAATTCAAATGTCATAATATAAGGAATGGATCATATAAATGTATTCGTCATTGAAAATTATGATTTTTAAAGATGGTTTGAAGATTTTAAGTGGTGTGTGGATGAAGGATGATGGGGATGAACGGAATTGGGCGAAATGTGAAATTCTGGTGATCTGGTCGATTTAGTGCCCTGGTTCTGGGTGTGGAGGAGCGTGGGACGATGTGGGGGTTATGGAAAAATATCGCGGCGATTTTCAGTTGAGGAAATGGGCTAGACGAGATCAATCCAGGGTTTTAGTGTGTTGTTTTTGGTCTCGGTTTCATGTGTAGTGGCGACGTGGAGAGAGAGGCAGAGACGTGCGCATAAGGGGGGATAAATGGAAGAGACGATGGCAAAGCTCTGAGTGGACTTTGGTGGTGGATGTTGGCATGGGGTGTCATGGTGGAGCGTTTGATGGTCATGGCATGTTCGAGTTTTTGGAGTGAAGCGTTCAAATTTTCGAATGGAGAGACTGGCAGTGTTTTCAGGTGGGCAATCGAGTGTGATGGTCGTGGGCGACTGGTGAGGCTGGTCGACGTCGAATGATGTTAGCTAGAGGCCATGTGCATGTGCACATAGTGGTGCACAGTTTCTTGCATGAAACTGTAACAGATGAAGAAAAAAAAAGAGGGAGAAGAACTGGAAGGAGAGGGGAGGAAAGGAAATAGGCCGGGTCTTTGTTTGGGTTGGGTGGAGAAAAAATAGAGTTAATTAATTAATGTTTATATTTTAAAATCTATAAACTCAAACCTTATTTTCTTATTCAATTTAAATCCAAACGACAAGCAGATTTGTGCATCGAGTCCCAATCATCAAGAACTTCCATATGAATTTATATTGTCTAGTTCTCTACAACGCGAAATTTGAATGATTTTAATAATTGAAGTAAACAAGTAAGTAACTTCTTATTTGATTAGTTGTAGGCTAATTAATAAATTAATTATTAAATGAACTGTGAAATTCAATATTTATTTAGAATAAATTATTTTATTTTATTTCTTTAATTGACAAGTAATCGGAATTAAGAATATAATTTGGCTCGGTTAATTGAAATCCATCCCGTTCAGATTCGTAAATTGATTTAATTATAAATTGTTGATTGAGTTAATGATCTAGGTTTTGACTGATATTTCTTTTAGGTACTGATTTCAATTATCTTTTGTCTTTGCCATTAAGTAGCCAAACAAATTAAAGTAGATAGAATAAAACGTTGACACGTTTTAGTAAATCGACTTGTATTGATCACTATTCTGAATTTCAGGAAAAATGCTATGATTTCAAGCGAATTAATTTCGATGGACATGTCATGATAAAGTAAACATAGGGAATGAATTTCCATATGTGAATATTGACACCTTGATTGTAGAATTGTTTATTTTTAAACTAACCGAAAACCACTTCGATCCAATATCCACTACGAGCCTGTACGGTTTTGATTGTAGAGCCTAATATGCTGGAATTTAATTAATGTAATAATTTCGGCTCTTTTAATAAGTATTTGTACCTAGTCACTATTATAATATCATCGGATTTTCTATAAAAGTGTTTTGGTTATCGTAAGGTAAAAACCCGTTGTGTTTATGTGTGACGTGGCCTTACGAGATACCTTTGTTTTCAAAGGATTTTGATAACTTAAATAATTCAAATTAAGTTTGTTTACTCACGCTGGTTTTCTAGAATGACTCGGGTGATATTTTATTATAATGCTCGGGTCAGACCAAGTGTTACAGATTCAAGTTAGGATGCTATGAAGCTCAGGAGACGAGTTGGATGACAGAGTCGTATTCCCATACTTGTTATTTTCCGCTGTGCGTGTAGGCTGTATAGTCAGCACTGGCGAGGACAAGTTATTATAACTGTCTAGATTGATTTGTTGATTGTTGTACTCTGATGATTGTATGTATATTAACTGATACAGATTCTTTTATATAAAAAATCTGTTATTATATATTATATTTTATTCCATTGAGATTGTGAGATTTTGTGTTGTTAATTTTATTTTCTTCTACCTTTTTCTTCTTCACCCCTAATTATTCGGTATTTCCGGCACTCGATTGCTCGGCATGTTATACAGTGAACGTATTCATGTCGATTTTCGAGGGTCGAAAATCCCGAGTCGCTACAAAGCTCGGGTCTAGAGACAGTCTCTTTGTCACCCTTAAGGCGGTCAAGTTATTTGTTCAACTCTATATCCTTTATATGATCATTTCATTAGAGTTGATTTTCATTTACTTAACACTATTCCAAATATTGTTTAAAACAATTTTCCTTTAACCGTTTATTGTAAACTCCTTTAAAATACTCATAAAAACTCCAAATCATCTTCAAAATACTTAATTATTCATTTGAAATGATTACTAAAAAGATTGGGGAAGAATAATTAAGTTAAAACCATTATTTGCAAAAGTTACCGAGAACCGTTGGAAAAATCACTACGAATAGTGTTTTAAGTTTCTTTGATCATAACACTAATTCCATTTTATATAAGTCTATTTTTGTAACTCAAAGCCCTTTTAAAACATTTTAACATATTTATGGAATTTATTTCATATTTTTAATGATTTAAAAATATTTATTTCTAAAGAATTTACCAATTTGGTTCCCGAACTGCAAAAACGCGATGTTTTTGAAAACTTGATTTGGACATATTTCAAACTGTACTAAATAAAATCTTGACTTTCTTCTTTTGTTCGAAAACTGTACCTACATGGGTCCGAAAAATTATTATTTCAAAGGATTTCGACTTATGTTGAATCCTACACATTCATTTAATTTTTTAGGTCGGAAAATGACGAAGTACCGCTATACGACGAGCTCGATTTGGCTCTATTTTTCAAACTTCATTAAACTTTGCAGAAACTTGTTAAAATGTTTAAAATACCATAATAAACCATTTTAAATCATTTCAAACTATTTTTACTACATTAAAAACACCATTTCCACTTTATTCCATATTATAATATTATATATTCATTTTTCAATCGTTTATATTCAAAACCATAAAGGGGCTTACTAACGCGCGCACACATATTAATAGGAATATTATTCCATGAACTAACTATGGTTAATTAATTAACTATTTCTATTTTGGATAATTTTGATTTTCCCATTATTGGTTATATTTATCACAACCAAGTTATCAACCATATAATCAACCCATTTTCATATATCTATATAAATCATCTAAGGTATTAAATGGTCATATTATCATACTTGAAATAATTATAAATGTTATTTAATAATTACGAATGTCGAGTTCTCACTATTGGTTTCCACTCCACAAAAATTTTCTGAAGCTTCTTGAAATAAATCCTGCGGTACTCCGGCAGCACTTCCTTCTCTTTTCTTTGCTCCGGAGCTTCTAGAACTTGCTCTTGGACCCTAGTATGTTCGGCTATGACCCATGGGAGGGTGGTGCACACAGCCAAACGTGTGTAGGGAGGTGGGTCGAATATATATAAGAGGGAGGGAGTGGTTTGATATTATTTCGGAGGTGGATCTACTTCATATTCATGTGGAATAATTTATTTTCATTTTGCCATAATTTCTTTTCTTTATAATTTTCTTAAGATGAAGAAGCCATTAAAGTGGCTTAAGAAGATGGAGAAGAAGAGAATGGGTGTGTGAATTAATGAGAGAATGGGTGGGTATTTATAGATAAGTTTTGAGAAAAATATCATGATATTTTCCACCCACCATCACATCACCACTTTCCACCTCCTCCTTTCATCATTTCTGTTGTGCATCACCCACTCCCCTTTCCATTATCTCCATCACCTCATGCCTCCTCCTCAGTGTCTAAGTAAGGTATCTCGATGATTAAAGGAGATTTGGTTGGATTTGTTTTGAAAAATATCTTGATATTTATGTTTTTACTTATGCAAATGCAAATGCAAATGCAAATGGAAAAATATATATATGTATATGTGTAGATGTATAACATCTATATACATGCATATGTATATGCACAAGACAACAAACAACGTTGCAATAACTTAGAACAACTTCTATTCGTCAAACCGTTGGTAATCTGGAATCCGATTTCCGGTCATATTTTACTTTTCTGTTAAACTACATATACTTGTAATCAAAATTTTGAAATAACATTTCTTTTATTATTTAATAATTAAAAGGGCCTTACTTTATTTAAAACAATTATTAAATCATTTAAATTCAATTTAAATTAAACAATCAATTATTTGAAAACGAGGACATCGTTAATGATGTCATAAAAATATTTTATTTAAAAAATAAAATAAATATTTTTATTACATATTCTTACTTAAGTGGAGAAATAAGTGTATGTATCTAGTTTCGTTCGCGACTTCTGATGGTTAAAAAGCTATTTATTGATAAAACGATTCTCGATAATTTTATCAATATTTTTCCAAAGAATATTTTTGTAAACATTTCAAAATAAGATCACCATTATTATTTATAACATAAAACATGATTATTTATTTTTAATAATCCTATATTTGAATATTTAAAATTAATTAATTATTCCAATTTAAAGAGATAAAATTACGGGTCGTTACAATGAATCAACTTTCTTTAATTTAATTTGATGTTGACTTGAATTTGTTTTGAGGTATTTTTTTGGGAAGAATTTTCGGCAATAATATGATGAAGAAGAGGAAGAAAAGTTATCCCGTGTTCAAGAAATCAAATGAGGAGATTTTGCTTTAGTATAATTAGAGGAACATTTCCTATTCTCTTTATCAGAACTTTCTTCTTTAATTCCATTTCAAATTCAAATCAATTCAATTGATTGATTCCCTCCACTCAACATTACATCGCCGGCCCTATCATATTATTAATGTGCAAACTTTCCAAATAAATCTTTTATGTGATTATTTTATTATTTAAACCTTGTTTGAAAGTATACTGATATTGTATATTGATATATGCAAATATAAATTTTATAAACTAATTATCAACAACATTCAAAATATCAAATAAATTAACAAGAATTAATATTCTATAAATATTAAATAATTTAATCAATTCATAATATTTTACAAATTAATTAAATCGTGTGGTTTTCAAAGAAATCACAAATGTGGTTGTGCGACTCGGAGGTGTGAATTCAATCAGCGATTAATATTAAATAATTCAAATATCAACATTCACATGTCACCTTAGTTAGTGGTGTGGTAGTATGGTCGAATTCATCGCTTGTAGGTCTTTCCAATAAAATCAAATTTCACAATCACTTAAGCGATATGTTTTAGTAAAGATCATTTAAATCGATTCTCTTTATCAAAACTATGTCACATTAGGACTTATGGAATTTGGTAGGGTCAAATTCCAACATTGTCCACATTCAACTTTGTAAGTCCAAATAAAAATCCTTGGCATAATAATAAAAATTATTACTAATCATATTGCTTTGGCCGGAGATTTTGACTTTGAGTTGACTATAGCTGACTGTGATACTAACCTCATATAACCGAGGAGGCAAATTCTCTATCAAATATTAGTTCATTCCCAATGCTTCAACTCAGACCCGATTCTAGTCATTCGATAGATGTCGTGCCATGATTTAATTATAATCAAAGTGGAGTGTTCATATTGAAGTTTAACGGTTTTCTAAAGTTAAGGGAATTATGTAACATCGCCACTTCAAGATTTTCTGTTTGACCTTAGTTATATTAACCAACAGAAAACTCTCGAGCGAGTCATTCCACAGTTATCCATTAACTATCAGTACGTGAACCCTTGATTCCCTTAACAGCCATGACTGATACAACGCACTATAGTTGGAAAGTTACATACTCTAGGATGAATCGATATCCTTTCTCGAAACATCTTAACTAGGAATATTTAAAACAATATTTTATTTTTTATTGTGATAACATTCTCATGATTACACCACATTATAAATACTATCAGTTAACATATCATTTATGGATTTTATATTTAATACACTTTAAAGTAATTACTTAATCAATTATATCATAATATAACAAGTATGTAATAGAAAGAAAACACATTTTATCTTGAACAAGATTGATTATCGAGTTAGATGTGAAGGCCTATCTCCTCGACTCTTGAAAATCGACATTAATACATCCACGGTATTCATGTCTTGTAAATCCAAGTGCCCGGGAGGAAGATTTTCAGGGGTAAAGTAAAGTAAAAGATAGAAACACAAATTCTCACATTATGTTATAATAGATAGATAGTACATACAACCACCCTTACTAGGGTACATCAAAGTTTTCGTATGAAATAACCCAGCCATGAATAGTTATGATTGCCTGCTCCCACAATTGCTGGTACAAACTAAACTTAGACACAACGGAAAAATATAAAATAAATAGATAGATAGACATCCATAACGGATGCTCCATCTCTATGCTCCAAAAACCTCTTCCAGCATCGTCTTCCCAAAATACTCAAAACATAATCCTGACTACTTGACTGCCCGAAAAAATAGGGCATCCAGAGTTTAAAGGGAAAACAAAATAAACTCTGGGTCAGTCATGGGACTGCTGTGAGAACTCAAAATACGCATTTTGAAAAAAGAGGTATCCCATAAGACCACGCCGCACATAAACACAGAAAGGTTTTTTACCTTATGATAATAAAATCATTCTACGTCAAAATACTTGATATTATTTTTAATGGCATATCTTTGAAAACTTTTGCAAGTAAATTTATTAATCTTAGCTGAAATTGTTACTTTATTAAATTCCTGCATACCACCTTGTAATAAAAGGCTTTTTACATCTAAAATCTTACGGGCTCTTATTGGAGAAAGGGTTTCCTTACAAATGACAATGTGAAGGGACAACCTTCCGGCAGTAAATCACTAGAGGAATGTACCAAGGCCCAATAGATGGTCCTCTACCAACACAAACCGACCTACCTATTCTTAGATAGTACCAAATATGTCATCATCCCTATCGTTACTAACCTAACTGAGACATCTCTTAGCATACACCACAATAATTTAAACCTGAACGCCATAGCGGGTAGAAATATATCTAGAATGGGATGATCATACCCTAATGGTTGCGAACCACATAGCCCTGCTGCATCTATCCGATTTCGGCCATTTTCGAGTGTGAGGCTTGAGGTAATGATTACCTTTCTCATTGCATATTATCTTCCTTTGAATGCCACACTGCCCTCCCATGGTCACACAACCGATTTCTACAAATGTATAACTCCTGAGCTCATACGTCTCAGGAAAGGGTGTTAAGCTAAGAGAAGTTGCCTTCTCCGCCACCAAACAGATGATATATTCATAGAGATCACTTATGTAACTAGGAATGCAACATCAGACATTCGTCCATACAAGTTGTCCAGGTATAGAACAAACCAAAGGCACTCACCTACCACATCCTGACGGGAATTCACCTTTGGATTAGTAGCGATTAGTCCTTGCATCAGATATTTCATAACGAAGAAACTACCGCTACTATATGTATATTGGAATCATCTAAATCCGACCCCGATTCCTTCGAAACAATCATCGTTAAAAAGATGTTCTTGTGTATAGGAAATCATTCTTTAATAGATTTAGTTCTTTTTATCAAAATATCTTTCGGAGATATATATTCCTTAAAACATACTTTACGGTATATACGGAAATATTAAACCTCTCTTATAAAATCCTTTGATAACTTTTAA
Source organism: Allium fistulosum (assembly GCA_030737815.1). Lineage (NCBI taxonomy): Eukaryota > Viridiplantae > Streptophyta > Magnoliopsida > Asparagales > Amaryllidaceae > Allium > Allium fistulosum. The sequence goes on along the minus strand of CM060907.1, from coordinate 510,572,651 downwards.
CCTCCTTTTTACTAAGAATAAATTCGAAATCGTTTCATTTTCATTTAGGAAGATATTGACCCGAGTAAACCAAATTCACTATCCCCTCCGTCAGGCCAGTCCGAATAGCCAAGGAGAGCAGAAAACTTATTTTCCAAATTCAAGCCTAGATTCTATCTCATGACACCCAAAAGGCGGTCAAGTTATTTGATCGACTCTAAATCTTTAATCATTCCAAAAATCCTTCAAATCATCTTTAAAAACACTTTATCAATCATTCAAAAACATTTATAAGATAGCTGGAAAAGAATTGTTATGTTTAAAACTATATTTCAACAGTTATAGAAAAGTGCCGCGAAAAAGTGCCGCGGAAAGTGCCTTTTTAGGCTATATTGATCAAAACGACTTTTTATTATTTAAAAATTCATTTTTATTACTCAAATCACTTTTAAAACATTTATAAGATTTATTCCATATTTTTAAACAAATTTAAAACATCATTTCCAAAGAAATCCAGTTTCGGATTCCGAATACAAAACCGTGATTATTCCAAAACTTGTTTTACTCATATTTCAAAATCTACTTATTGAAATCTCAATTTGCTTTCTTTGTTGGAAAATTATGGATATAATATTTTGGAAAATTATTTTATTGAAGAATTCCAAGCTATATTCCATCTTTTACACTTGTTTGACTATGGCGCGAAATTGCGAACTGTCATTATCCGACGCGCTTATTTTTGACTAATTTTCAATTATCATTCAAACTTCAACAAAACACTTTTAAATGTTTATAAAACATTTCAAACTCATTTTAAACCATTTTTAGACAGATTTAACCTTCCATATACACCAATTCATTAATATAGAGGAAAGTGATTTCCTTTGTGCTTATCGACATGTATTTTCGTGACTTGAATATATATTCAACATTCATATTAAAACAACCAAACTTGATGATCAAAGCATAATCAACATCCATTTAAATCATCATATCATCATCCAAAATATAATATAATAGTTTAGGAGTTCTCACCTTGGGTTTTAAACGATTAAATTAAAATTCGCTATAGCTCCGCTACTCGAGTCCCGAAGCTCACTATTCTTCTTATTTTGCTCTTAGATGCTTCGACCAAGACTTGATATGCCTAGGGGCGCATGGCCTAGGGTGGAGCAAGGGTTGTGCTCGGCCTATGAGGAAGTTAGGTGGAGTTTGTGAAGAACAAGGAGAAAAGTGGAGTTTTTTTGAGATCGTTTTGAGATGTTTTACTAAATATAGCTATATTTTATAATTTAATTTCTTTTTGAAATAAATTTTGACATTATTACCTTTAGGATGGAAGCCTTTAAATTGGAAGCAAAAGTTTAAGAATATGAAGAAGAAGAATGAAAATGAAAAGAAGAAGGTAGTGTATTTATAGGAAAAGAAGAGTATAAAGGAAGACATGTACACATCACCATTTCAAGGCTTCTCCTACACAGCTCCCCTCCTCCAAAGTATGGCTAGAGCCTCCCCCCATGTGCACATCATTTCCATCTTCACATGTGTGCATATGTTGACATATAAAAGCTTAAGGAGTAAGTTTGCTCAAAATATCATATATATTTTATACTATTTTCTTATACTTAATTATTTTCATATATGTATGTTTATGTGTATGTTACATGTATGCATTTGTACATGTATATGTGCATGTAACACATCCCTACAATGTTGCACAACTTCCACACGTTGTATCGTTACAAATCCCGACTCCGGTTTTCGGTCATATTTTCTCTTTTAAATTAATATGCATATTTTTGTAAACAAATTTTGAAATAAATTTTCTTATTATTATTAACTAAATAAAATGATCATATTTTATTTAGAAAATCATATAAATTGTTTATAACAATTATTCACAAAATTATTTGTTATATTGATAAAGCTAAACGATCATTTATTTCAAGCGATATATTTACAGGTTGTTACATACTCCCCTCCTTAAAAGAATTTCATCCTTGAAATTTAGATAAGAAGAAAATAGCTCAAAAGAAAATATATTCGATATAATGAATATATACAAAAATATGGATAAGTGACCACACCATAGGCGGTGAGTACATTACAATGACATGATCTAAACAGTTCATTCTTCCATCCTAAATTCGGGATATGTATTTTTTATTCTATCCTTAGCATCTTCACTCCATTGAACTTTGACTAACCTTAGTACCTTCCTCCTTAATCGTTTCTCATGACGATCAACGATTCGAACAGTTCGTCTAATAAATGGCAAATTTGGTTCTACCTCCAAGTCTTCTTGAGCAGTTTTTTATTTGATTTGCTTTAGGTCATGCACATGTTTACTCAAATGAGATACATGAAAAACATTGTGTTTTCCTGCCAACCTTTCTGGTAATTGCACTCAATAAGCTAGTGGGCCGATTTGTTCAAGAATGAGAACTGGTCCAACATATCGATGTGCTAACTTCCCAGCTCTTCCAAATCTCACCACTCCTCTCATCGGAGAGACTTTCAAAAAGACTGATTCTCCAACTAAGAATTCCATATTTCTATGCCTTTGGTCTACATAACTTTTCTTCATTTAGTTTCTTTCTAATCATATCGACCTTTTTAGATGTTTCTCGTATCATCTCAGGACTAAGTACTAACTGATCTCCGGTTTCGATCCAACATGCTGGTGACCTGCACGGACGACCATACAGAGCTTTATACGGTGCCATGTCGATACTAGCTTGATAACTGTTGTTATAAGAGAACTCTAATAAATGCAAATGATTTTCCTAGGAGCCTCGAAAGTGCGATGAAGCGTGCTTTTCGACCCTCGAAAATCGACACTAGTACGTCCATTATATCACATGCCAAGCAGCTGAATGCCGAAAGACCCGATTTTTAGGGAAAAGAAAGAAGGAAGAAGATAAGAAGAAAACTAAAGAACACAGAATCTCACAGTAGAACGAATAATCTATAATATACCATAAATCTTTACATAAAAACAAAACTGTAATATATGAATATACAGACATCAATCAGCGTACACTAACCTATTTTAGCCTGGACATTTATAATAGCCTATCCTCACAATTGCTGATAAACACAACAAAGAATACAATGGAAAATATTCATCTACGTGAATACGTCTTTGGCCTCCAACTCGTCTCTTGAAGCTCCGGGCATCCAAACAAATCTATAATATACTCGGTCTGACCCGAGCATTATAATAAAACAACACCCAAGTCAGTCTGGAAAACTAGCGTGAGAAAAACACACCCAACTAGATTTAAAGTTATATAAAACCTTTGAAATCATAGGTATCTCGTAAGACCATGCCGCACATAAACACAGATAGATTTTTACCTTACGATAACCAAAACATTTATATAGAAAATTCATTAATATGATGATAATGTCTAAGGGTGAAAATAATGATAATCAAGTAGCTGTGATGCTCGTCATTGTACATCACAACAATACTAGGTATATAATCGAAAATCGATAAGGCGCGTTCGCTAATTGTGTAGGATTTCCACGGAGGTGCCCTCAATACTTCGTGGAACGATCCTCCTACACAAGGATCATAGATATCCTTCCGAAGCAGCATACATCCCTAGTGATGTACCATAGGAAAAACATGGCTGGTCTCACTAAGACCGAGTGCATCGCCCCATGCATGCATAACAACTATAAGTGACATCTAGGAGGAGCCGACTACACCCTATGGGTTTGCTAACTCGACGGGCCATGCCTCCTATCTCTGGTTTTAGTCATTCACGCTGATGAGGCTACGTCCGGCATTCTAGTTACGCACCGTCACCAAATAGATCATGGAATCCCACATGGATTCCAATACTCCAACAGGTCTCGGAATCACACATAGATTCTCACATCTCAATTAGATCTTGGAATCACACCTGGATTCTCATACCCCAACGGATTTCAAAAACACACATGGATCCCAATATCTCAACTTATCATGAATCACCTCCATAGAACCGTATATGGTTATCGGAGTTGTTACATGTTCAAGTCATCTCTTACGAGTACACTCTTCCGTTTCCCGGGTGCTCCACCAAACCAAACACCGGTTTCCGGAATGCTCAATACCGGTTCTTTTGGAAATAATTCGACAATACATAAGAGTGGGGATCACCCCCTAACCGTTTAAGTGGACAGATCTCCTTACCATTTGTCCTAGAAGAACGAAACGAGTTTATACGTACAGTATAGCACCGCCGATGGTAACTGTGCCATATAATTCCTGTGTTTCCCCTAGATATTTCCAGAGTTAAAATCCTTCATTGTTAAGTATGGAATATTTCCGTACCACCCAAATTAAGAAGGATTGCATATTTAGGCCAAGATTTGATAGTCGATTATTGAACTATCAAAAAAACAAACATTCAAACCAAGTTCACAAGAAAAACCACCTTTGATTAAGCATATAAGCGACCACTAGCCTCGTTTCGTAAATCTTCATAATTAAAACCCACTTTGTAAATCACTTGTATATAAATAACTTACAAAAATATACTTGCAAATCTCTATATTTCAATACTTAGAGATATCCATACACTTATCTCAACGGTATAAGTATATTCATAGAATTTAGAAAGATTTTCTTTTTATTCGGTTCAAAACCCATTTATAAAACTCCTTATGATTCTCTAAGGACATTTATAAATAATTTTATAAATCTCCGAAGAACCATTTATAAACCCTTATAAATTCAATCACTTATAAGCTTCCTGTACCTTTCAAACATCACTGGTAATCCCTTTATAAATCTTTAAACCATTTATAAAACTTCTTTTGTAGATCTATAACCTGTCACTAAAATTCGTTTATAAATATCTAACCATTTATAAACTCTTCCACCTTGCCAATAACCTTTCCTTAAGTCTTAAATCCATTTTATAAATTTCTTTATAAAATGCAAGTCTTTCAACTCTATTTATTAGTTTCGGAAACATTTAAAAATAATTAAAATCTTTTACTTCAAAACATTATTATATAATAATAATTATTATCAATGAACTTTATAAATAAATGGAAATCATTATCTTTAAATATCTTAAAATAATAATTAATCATCCTAGAATATGGATTAATAAATAATAATAATAATTAATCTTTACCATTTTATAAATAATTATTTTTAAACCTTATTAATAATTCTAATTATTAATTTCGAACCATAATTATTCTTAAATAATTAATCTTTCAATTTATTAACTTTTTATAAATTCTTAAAACAGATTAACTATAAACAAATAACTTTTGAACAATATTAAAATAATTAAATAACTTTAAAATAACATTAATATGATTATATAGCTTTAAAATAATATAAATATAATTATATAACCTAAAATAATATAAATATAATTATATAACCTAAAATAATATAAATATAATTATATAACTTTAAAAACAATATTTATACAATTAATTAACTTAAAAACAATATTTATATATTTAATTAAATAATCCTTAAACAAAAAATTTCTGAAAACCCAATTTCGGATTTAAACTCGTTCCTGTCTCAAAAACAAATTCCGACTTAATCATCAATTTATAGTGATTTTAAAATACCGATTTGAGGCCAATAGCCACTCAACACTTAACTAATATCAATATCGATTTTCTATCACTTCTAGGTTTTAGTTTTCAACATATAATAATTTTATAACTATAATGTCCACAATCAGGTTTATTTTTCAATAATCCATATAAAATATATTATTGAAACAATTCAACGATAGCGAGGAATCCTGTTGGATCCCTCCAACCTGTCCCCCTTCAACCCAGCTTATATATATTAGCACATATATATGTGATTAAAATCAACAGTTGTGAGGAATCCTGTTGGATCCCTCCGACATGTTTCCCTTGCATCACCAACATTATATAATCATAAGATATAAACAGCCGCTACGAGGCGGGAGTCGTAAACAAAGGGCCATCCACTCTTACACGGGAACGCAATAGGGTCTCATCCGCTCCAATAAGCAGGAATATTCAAACCGACAAATAAATATAATAGTTCATCCAAACAATCATTCAACAATTTTTATCAACTACATATCATACTAGTGATAAAAAAATGTGAGTTTAACTCACATTTATTCCAGTTGTCGCTTTCACATTCTGGTTCCGTCTGAATTCGAACGATGTTCAAATTCAACATAAAGTCCAACAAGCTCCATTTGTTACCAAACCAAATCCATATTGTAGTATTTGTTGATACGATCCTAACGCAACTAATCACGTTCAATTTGGACCTAAAACTAATTAAATATTTAAGTTACAAAACTCATCAATTAAATAATATTTGAATTCGCTAATTAAATAATATGCTTAACTTAATCCTTTTCCGCCCTCTAATCTCTCTCCCTCTCACTTTCTCAAGCCCCAGAAAATGGACGCGACCTTCCTCCCATCAATGCCGTTGCCACACCACAGTTCTTACCACCACGACTTCAACCAAGCAAGCCCGTACTCCATTGCACCCACACCCACGGGCCCGAACCTCCACATTGCCATCGTTTGCTCCTAGGAGCCCTTTTCCGTTTAACTGGGGATTACGCCACCACCATGCGAAGCGACTCCCCCAAACTCTGGCCGTAGTTAGCCCTCCCCCCACGAACGTTTCCCTTTCAGACACCATCGCCCCAAACCACACTGAAACTCCGCAATCATACAAAGACAATTTCACCATTCACCCACCTCCTGCCGCCGCCACAGGCCGTCAGTGACGATCACCACCGTTGAATGCCTCCATCTCGTTGTCGTGCACACTTCCCTTTCAGATGACGAAGGCCAGATTGGCCTATGGTGGCGCGATATTATGGTGGCCGTTGGATGAGACATTTTAATTTTTTTTAAAGGAACGAATCCTTCTTAAGAAAATCGCGAATATAAATAAGAAGGGACAAATGGGGAAAGGACGAGAGTGTGGGCTGATAAGAAATGTCAGTGCATTGTAAAGTTAAATCAAAAAAAATTATTTAAAATTCAAAATATCTAGCTATATAATTACAGACTCCAATCGAGGCATGCCGCCCGGCGTTCAAAATGTTATACTCCTATTCCAAATGCAATGGAACTAGTTTCGTGACCTAATTCGATCGTATGGAGGAGATAACCTTTTGAACCTAATTTTATATTAAATTTCCAATATTAATTTCAATGCGTTTCCATCCCGCACAACCAAGTGATATGTCTAATCATTACGAAACTTGACGGCGTATTATAATTCATTATTACGGAACCAATGACACTGATTTCGTCGAAATCCAAGATAATGTCCCGGGAGGCTATTTTTATATGTTATTTAAAACGAGTTAATTTCAAAATCGAGTAAATCACTTTTAAATCAAATTTAAAAGTTTTACTACCTTCATTCTTATTAATAGAAATTAATTAAGCCTTTGAAATTATTTTTATCTAAGTTAAAACTCAAGATTCCATTATTTAATTAATTTCAATTATTAAATTTAACAATTAAATTATCTAGTAAATCACTATTTTTGGAATTAAAGTGATTTAATCTATAAAATTTATTTTTCAATATTTAAAATTAATTAAATATTCTAATTTCAAATGACTAAAATTCTGGGTCGTTACATTCTTCCCCCCTTAAAAAAATTTCGTCCTCGAAATTGCCAAGGTAAGAAAAATGCCCAAATGCATTACTTTTCAAAACAAATTAGCTAAAATATTTTGTGAAATTATTTTAAGCCCTTAACCTTTTCCAAAATCAATTTGTTGAAACCTTGTTATTATTGTACTAAGTTCCCAAATTCATCCATTGTAATAACCCTATTGTTAACTACTTAATTGATTAAATTTAGTTAGGGAAAATTAATGCTAAATTTTGATCATTGAAATTTAATTGTGAAAATTAAATTTAGTTTTGAGGATAATTGATTTGATTTATTTAAGAAATGAGTTTCATTTCTTAAAAAGGATTTCAATTTAAATTTGAAATATGATTGAATAAATTATTTAAATTGGTGTTTAGAGTAAAGTGTAAATATTGAGAATTGTTGTTGAAATGTAATTTTTAAATTGTTATTTGGTTTTGATAAAGGAAGAAATTAATTTTGTGACTTTTAAAAAGATTGTTTAGAGCAAAATAGTGAGTTATGATATGTAAAACAAACTATAGAAATTAGTAACATTTATTTTTCTTATTGAATTCAATTGCAAGCCCAAGCCCAACAACAAGTTTACCTTAGGAGAACATCCTCTTTCTTTGGTAGTATACGATTATTCATTTTACAGTGAAATAAAACACAAAACATTCTGCTCCTCCAAATTAAACCCTAAATTCTAAAAATCAACAAATTCAAGTGCAAACTAATGGATTTTTGTTTTATAATGATAAGTAAGTATTCTAAACCCTACATCTACCTTTTAGAAACATAAAAGAATGATTTTTTTTGCCCATTTTGATTCAAGTGCTGCTGTGTTTGTTTGGGTTTTAGAGTTATTAGGTGATTTTGGTGAAGGTGGAGGTTTTGCAAGGCTTATTTGGTGATCTAGAAAGCTATAGGAAGTTAAAAGGTGAGTTAATCACTCACACTTCTATCTCTAATCCATGAAAATAATTGTTATTTGCTGTTTGGATTGAATTGCATGATTTTTTTTGTTGAATTGCTTTCAATTTGTCGAATTGAATTGGTTGTAAATTGATTGTAAACTTGGATGATTGTGGTGTTGTTATTCGCTGAAAACTTTTGTGTGAAAATTGCTGCAGTAAAATAGCAATATTATGGTGTAGAATAATCCGAAATGGCTCATTCTTTTCGTTGTAGAAAGACCTATCAATTAGCTACAAGTTTTCTTTTAACCATATTTCGAAATTTTGTTGTTTAATGGGTTGAAATTGAGTTTGAAACTAATGTTATAGCACAGCCATATAAAAAATTTCCGAGTTAATACCTGAGAGTAAAATGGACATAACTTTTGATTGATAAATCTAATTGTGTTGAATCTTTTTGTAGTAGAAAGATAATTTCCTAAGAAAGAACATTTATTTTAATTACTAAATCGGATCTTTAACAGAGTAATAGTCTCTGCCCTGTCAAATTTCTGTGCTAAATATTGTTAGTAATTTAAGCATAACTTTCTTATTTCTTATCGGATTTTGATAATATATAAAGTTCTGGAAATCTTAAACTTTGTATTACAACTTTCATGTTGTAAGTTTCTGCAAATTCTATGATTTACAGGGTCGAAATTGGGTTGGAAACTGAGATACATGCTCCACTCTGTCGATTTTCAGAATTGAAACCTAAAACTAAAATCACCATAACTTTGTAACCGTAAATCCAAATTGTACAAAACATTTTTTGATGGAAATCTGAGACTTTAAGGAACAACTTTCATGTTGTGAGTTTTTGAAAATTCTTAGCAAAAATGGGTCGAAATGATGCTACAAAACTGAAAATCTATTGTGATCTATGATTTGTTGCTATGTTTGTGATATTGTTAAATGTACTTTGAATGTTTGGCAGAGATCGTTTTGATATATTTCCACTGGTTTGTTAAATTATAAATTGTGTTTAGAGATGATATGAAAATCAAATCTTATGGAATTGTGGTCGTTAAAATCTTGTGATATGTTATAGTGAATTTCTTGTGCTTTATGGACTTTGAATCATTTTTGATTCAAAGATTTGGAAATCTATAAATTTTGAATCTACCTATTTTGCAAATGTATATAGGTGCTTTGTTTTGTATACAAATAATTTTGCAAAGAGAGTTTATTAAACTTCTAAATATCAAATATCGTTTTCTTAAGTAGTCTAATTACTTTTATAAATGATTTGTGGGTTTGAAATTTAAATTTTTGAAAGTATAAGTGTACGAGGTTTTAACTAATTATAAGAATACTAAATTGGTTTTGAAAATGAATTAATGCATTTATAAATAAATGAATTCTTTTATAAATGGCTTTTGAAATTGATGTGTAAACATTATACCCTTATGTAATTTAGAGAATTAATGTGATTTTGGAACATGGAAAAAAAATCTTGTTTTATAAAACAAATACTCTTGGAACAATTTGGATTAACGCAATATTTTGATAAGTGGAAAATTAAATAAATGTTTTGAGAACCTTAATTCTATAATTTGGGGAGTACTAATAATTGGCTTAGTGTCATCGATTGGTTTAAATGCTTTTGAATAACGCTTCGTCGAATATGGTATAACTCATTGAATAGAATGCTTGAGTGTAATTTATTGGCCTATTAACGAATACTTGAATTTCACCAAGTAGTATGGGATGCCTTGGTTAAATTCTTGTGATCGTATTTGGGAAAGTACTTAACACTTTAGAGTTGTATTCTCTTCTGGTGTGCAACAGGTGGTTGTTAAATCCTTAAGAGAATATGGTTCAGGGTTTCCAGTGGTATCCGTAATAAGTGATATTTCCAAGCTTTTAGTAAATACTTGAATTTCACCATACGGTATGGGACATATTGGTTAAATTCTAGTGATTACTGAAGGTGATAGCATCTGGCACTTTAGAGTTTACTCTCTTTTGGTGTGCAGTAAGTGGTTGCTAGATTCTTAAGAAGTTTATTCCTGGATTTATTTTCAAAAATAATAATTTAATAATATTAAATAAATGTGGAATTATCGAGTCATGGTTTCTACGATCACCTTGATCGGTATGGACTATCCTTGAGATCATTCTGTGATTATGTGATTTTGTGTTCTCGGTCTGAGTACGATTGTGACGACCGCCCATGACCCCTGCACTAAACAAGAAAATAGTGCGCTGAAAGGTGTGCCAGGCAGCCATGGATGATCGTCAGAGGTAAGGTAAAGACAGCAGAGTCTATCGTATACCTCACAGCGCATGGGTAAAAATACAATAGAAATATATATATAGTAAAGCTCCACAGAACATAATCTCATCATATAAGTCTCATAGTAGTTTGATACAAAAATCTGAATAGTCAATACATCAAGCCTCACTACATATCTCTCAGAGAATATACAAGCAGCGGAACATCCAGTACATATAGTAAGAAAATAATACGCAAGCCTCCAGCTCGTCTTCGTCATCAGCATCGTCGGTAACTAAGAACAGCACCTGTCACCTGCTACCTAGTCTGCCCATCCCAAAATGGATGAACAGCCCAAGGTAATAAGAGTTAAACATAAAACCTTGAGTCAGACAACAGTCTTAGTGAGCGGTGAATTAACTAACAACATACCAAAAGAGCATAAAGGTAAAAGGAATAGGAACCCAACCCTCCCACTCCACCTCTTTCTACAGTGATAGCCCCAGACACACTAAGCGGAAGTAAACATAGAAAATCAGACATTTAAAGTAGAGCAATTATCACTCGAGTCAAGGTCGATGTTTTCCAAGTACAAACCCCCAAGGCCTAAACCAAGATCAGATAAGCACCCAGAAAGCATCGCTCTTGAGACCGAATGACGATACAACCAAACATCCAAACATCCATGACCCTAGCTATCACTGTTAGCATTGCTTTGATACCACCGTTAATTGAATGACCGGCACGTAACTTTCTGCCGTCTGTCAAGGGCTAATGGTAACCCCGGTTCTAGACAAAAGCCCGCACGTCGTCGCAGCCCGTGCCTAGGTCTATCGAATCTGCCCAGAGTACTAGACCACCAACCATGGTCTTTTGGGTCTATCGAATCTGCCCAGAGTACTCTTGCTTTGGGTCTGCTGGAACCTTCAATAACGATGAAATCTCAACCTTCTAGTCATCCTCCTCGACGACTATTCTCATACAAGCTCAAGCGCCTCTCGAGCCAACCATTAACAACGAACTCGAACCATCCCTCGAGTTATCAACATGCTTGGAATGATCCCGTCTGGATTTTTCCGAAGCTACATCACATCATAGAAAAGCCTCATCTCATCATCATCATCAAATCTATCCATATGAGCTTCATCATCCGCCACATACGCCACGAGCAGCTTTTCCAATTCAAGAGTCTTTCCCTTAGCTCTTGAATCATCCTCGACCATCTTGTCTAAATCCAACAACTAATCAACTAATTCATAACAACCAATCAAATCAATCATTAATCCAAGTAATCAATCATGCTATCAAGATCTAAAAGCAATTATAACTAAAATGGCAATTTTGTAAATAAAGAGTCCAAATCTAACAAGCATGAAACATGAGCAATATCTCTACAACTTGATGAATGAACTTGCATAGATTAACATGTAGTAAAATGGATGTCAAATCATCATGAAGAATGGATCTATACTTAAGTTTACGAAAATGCATGAAATCACTATTTTTAACACATAATCAAGCCACCGATTCGATATACTCCTTTGGATCCGTGTGAGAGATAACCACCACTCACCGAATCACCTAAACACTTCAAAAGCAACACACTTCAAATCTGGACAGCGAAGGATCTAACTTGATCTGTCAAAATTCCGCTTCAAACGATGAAATCTCTCTTCGAAGAATGTAGATCTTCAACTTTAGCTCTTGGATCTTCGATATTGGATGGAAGGAAGTACTAATTTTAAGAAGAGATAAGAAGTAAGAAGTGTAGTTCTCGAGCTCTCAAAATGGCAGCACTTCGTCCCTTCAAAAATCCGGATCCCAAAAAGTGAAGATATCCCGCGTATTTATAGGCAGTTTCTTAGGTCGTTCTCCCTTAGGTCGTCCACGACCTAAAAGTTGCCGACCTAAAAACCCCGACCTAACGACTCAAGCCTATACGCGCGACCTAACTACACTCACGATCTAACGGCTTTAGTCCTTACGCGACCTAACTAAAACGCAAGTGCGCGACCTAACTAGCATATAGCAACCTGATATAGATCGCTCACGACCTAACTAAATCATAGGTCGCTCACGACCCAACTATACACAAAATCTTCCTTAGGTCGCATACGACCTAACTTCATTACAGGGCAACATAGGTCGCTTACGACCTAAACTACAACCTTAAGTCGCTCGAACGACCTACCTCCCTTAGGTCGCTAACATGCTTATGCCGCTAACTCCTATGCCGCTTACTTCCTTAGGTCGTTGGCTCGCTCAACCGACCTATCCTCCTTAAGTCGCTCAAACCATATGCCGTTAATTCCCTTAGGTCGCCAACTCCCTTAAGTCGCTCCACGACCTAACCTTCTTCACGACCTAAGCCCCAACACGCCAAACTCCTTAGGTCGCTCCAATCTCTTAAGTCGCTTAACCGACCTAACTACTACACGACCTAAGCTCCGAACGACTTAACAACACTAACGACCTAATGACAACAGTTTTACGATCTTTCGATACGAAAAATACGGGTCGTTACATTCTCTCCCCCTTAAGAATTTCACCCCCGAAATTCCAAACAACAAGAGCAACCAAAAACTATTCTGCATGCCTATCGTCCATAGCAACCAACAAACCATGCATCCAATTACTAGCCTACCATGCAGAATTCTAAGACTAGAACAAGTTACAATGTCATGAGATGACATGACACCTCATGGTCATACCTTGAAGAGTTCAGGATGACCTGCCTTTATCCTCTCTTCCACCTCCTATGTATAGTCGTTATCATCATCACTCCATTGTATCTTGAGCAACTTAACTTCCTTCCTCCTAAGCTGTTTCGTGTTAGTTCCCACAACACGAAGCGGCTTACGAGGTCTCTCAACAGTTGGATCAACCTCAAAATCTTCACAGCTATCTGCAAAAACTACTGTATTCGAGTCTTGCACATACTTCCATAGATACGATACATGAAAAACATTGTGCACACCCGACATCTTTTTTGGTAACTCCAATTTATAGGCGAGCTTTCCAATTCGCTCCATGATCGGGAATGGTCCAACAAATCTCGGAGTCAATTTTCCTTTCTTCCCGAATCAAATAACATTCTTCAGTGAAGAAATCTTCACAAAAACCATATCACCTACGTCGAATTCCAAATCCTTACGACGCTTATCGGCATAAATTTTCTGTCGGTCTTGGGCTGCCTTCATTCGTTGCCGAATGACCTCTATGCAATCCGAAGTCTGTCGAATCATTTCTGGCCCAAGTATCAGCTTTTCTCCTGTTTCTAACCAACATGTCGGAGAGTTACACGATCTTCCATACAATGCTTTATACGGTGTCATACCAATGCTTGACTGGTAACTGTTATTATACGAAAATTCTACCAAATGAAGGTGATCTTCCCATGATCCTCCGAAATCTAAAACACAAGCTCTAAGGAGATCTTCCAAAACTCGATTGACTCTCTCGGTCTGAACATCTGTTTGGGGGTGATAAGCTGTACTCAAACACAGTTCAGTTCCCAAAACTTCCTGGAAGCTCTTCCAAAATCCACTAGTGAACAATGGGTCTCGATCGCTCACGATTCCTTTCGGAATACATGGAATCGAACTATCCACTTAACATATAGCTCAGCCAACTTTGATGCAGTCCTGGTTGATCGAACAGGAATGAATCTTGCACTCTTAGTCAGACGATCTACGATGACCCAAATCCCTTCATTTCCCGTTCTTGTTCTAGGTAGCCCATCAATAAAATCCATAGATATTTGCTCCCACTTCCATGTAGGAACTTCTAATGGCTGAAGCAATCCACTGGGCTTCTTTTGCTCAGCTTTTACCAACTGGCAGTTCATACACTTGGAAATAAAATTTCCAACATCCTTCTTCTTACCTTCCTAGTAATAGGTTCTCTTCATATCCCGATACATCTTATTTCCACCTGGATGAATTGTCAGCTTCGAGTGATGACTTTCCTTCAGAACTTCATTTCTTAATTCATCTATATCGGGAACAACTAGTCATCCTTGCTTCCGAAGCCAACCTTCTCGATCGACCTCGAATCCTTTATCCTTCTCTAGGTCCAACTCAGATTCCAAATCACGGATGATCTTGACAAGCTTATCATCTCGCTTTTGGCTCTCACCAATTCTTTCCACAAGAGTAGGTCTTATTGATAAGTTTGCCGACATCTCAGGTTCCAATTCACATCTGGGCCTGAAATCAAATCCAGCTAAATATTCGAGATTCTTCCATTTTGAAAACATGGCCCCCAATCCTGCATGTCTTCGACTTAACGCATCTGCTACTGTGTTACCCTTTCCTGGAGTATAGGCTATACCGAAATCATATGATGCCAAAAACTCTAGCCATCGTTGCTGCCGAAGATTCAAATCCTTTTGGGAGAAAAGATACTTCAACGACTTATGATCTGTAAACAACTCGAATCTAACTCCCAATAGGTAATGTCTCCACATCTTCAGAGCAAATACAATCGCTGCCAACTCCAAATCATGAGTCGGGTAATTCCTTTCATGTGGCTTCAGTTGTCGACTTGCATACGCAACAACTTTACCCTTCTGCATCAGCACTGCTCCAAGTCCAGTACCACATGCATCGGTATAAACCACCATCTCATCATTTCCACTTGGAATAGTCAAAACAGGAGCACTTGTCAGTCGCTCTTTCAGGATTCCGAAAGCTTGCTCACACTTAGCATCCCATCTGAATATTTGGTTCTTTTTCGTCAATCCTATTAATGGTGCAGCTACCTTGGAAAAGTCTTTGATAAATCGACGATAATATCCTGCTAATCCAAGAAAACTTCTCACATCAGATGCATTCTTAGGTCTCACCCAATCCTGGATTGTTGCCACCTTGGCGGGATCTACCGCTATTCCACTTCCAGAGATAACATGTCCTAAGAACCTCACTTCGCTCTACCAGAAGTGACACTTCGAAAACTTAGCCTTCAGCTGATGTTTCCGCAAGGTTTCCAAAACAATACGCAAGTGCGTCTTGTGCTCTTCTTCAGTTCTAGAATAAATCAAAATATCATCCACGAACACAAGTACGAACTTGTTCAACTGATCTCTGAATACTCTATTCATAAGATCCACAAAATATGCTAGCGCATTGGTCAATCCAAACGGCATTACACGCCACTCAAAGAACCCGGATGGTGTCCTGAAAGCAGTCTTCGGCACACTATCCTTAGCCACTCTTAACTAGTGAAATCCCGTTGCCAAATCCATCTGAGAAAACACCTTAGCTTCGTGAAGTTGATCGAACAAGTCATCTATTCTTGGCAATGGATACTTGTTCTTCTTAGTCACTTTATTCAGCTCACGATAATCCACACACAACCTCAATGATCCATCTGCTTTTGTTGTAAACACAACTGGTGCACCCCATTCGGACACACTGCGCCGAATGAATCCTTTCTGTAAAAGATCATCAACCTGCACCTTCAACTCCTGCTGTTCCCTAGGCGCCATCCGCCTAAGAGGCATTACAACAGGTCTGGCTCCTTCAACTAGATCGATACGAAACTCGATCTCTCTATGCGGCGGTAACCCTTTGACCTCATCAAAGACATCCTCAAATCCATTAGCGATTGGCACCGATGACAGTCAATCCCGTGGAACAACCAGCGAATACATGAAGCTCATGAAGATGCCTTCCTCATGCTTATATCGTATCACAACCTTTCGCCTTTCCACATTCTCGACTGTCACCTCCAGCCTTTCACAATCAACCTTTGCCGCATACTTCCTAAGCCAGTCCATACCCAAAATAATCCCGAACCCCGCAAAGTTCAGAACAAAACAATCACAAACAAAAGAGCAATCATGACTCGATACAACCAAACCACGGCATAGCATACACAGACAGGACGAACCCCCAACTAGATTAGTCACAACCAATGGTCTATCTACAATATCCGGTTTTAAACCCAACCGGCAAACAAGTTCATTACAAACAAAAGAATGCGACGCTCCGGTATCGAATAACACTCTAACTGGAACACCACAAATGGAAAGAGTACCTTGTACCACCACACTCTTTCCTTTCTCTTCCGCAGTAGGAGCTTTTAAAGATGATGGCACAGCCCCCAAAGCATATGCTTGCACAATCTGCATGTCCTCCCGTGGTTCTGGACAATTCTTCTTAATATGCCCCGGCTTGTCACAGTTGTGGCACTTCATCGGCACCTTTGGATTCTTGCAATCTTTGGAGAAATGGCCCTTCTGCTGACAATTGTAGCAGGTCACTTTGCCCTTCGGCTTCTTCTGGCCATCCTTGCCCTTCGGCTGATGCTGCTTCCTCTTCTTGTTTCCACCTTGTTGTGGTTTAGACTCCTCCTTAGCCACAGCAACAACAAATTCCTCTTTAGGAAACAAGTTCTCGTGCATGAGAGCCTTCTCCACAAGCTTCTCAAATGGATCATCCAGATGATCCACCAACTACTTCCCAAGATAAATGTCCAAGCCTGTCACAAACTTCTCGTTCTTCTGATATGGAGATTCAATATACGACCGAGCATACTTGGACAAGGCTTCAAACTCAGAAACATACTCGAGAACTGGTCTTCCACCTTGCTTGAGCTCCATAAACTTCTTAAACAGAACAGATTTCTGAGCTGTAGAAATGAACTTAGCTTCAAATCTGGCTTGGAATTGCTCCCAAGTAATTTCTTCCTTCGGAGTATCAATGGTGATAGAGTTCCACCAGTCAGAAGCTCTCCCTTGAAGCTGTCTTGATGCGAGCTTCCTTCTAGTTGCATCCTCGATTCCCAAATCACCAAAGATTCTTCTACAAGCATCTATCCATCTCTGGACTTCAATGGTTGACTCTATTCCCAAGAAAACCTTCCCTCCAAGAGCAGTATAGTCTTTACACAGCTTAGCAAAATCCACCGGTCTTGGAGCTTGAACTTGAATTCCAACATCAACTGCTGGCCCCGGAGCTGGCATCCTCCTCATGATCGAAGTCATCAAAGCTTCGAAAATAGCTGCATAATCAACAGCCTCCTCAACAGCACGGCCTTCCCTAGAAGCTGGTCTCCATCTTCGACTCATTCCTAATATCTATAAAAGAAATGATCAGCACACCTTGAGAAACAACTGCATAAAGGACTCAAATCCTTCTAAGCTACTATATTATATATAGTAATCATCCATCAAAATACAATTACGTCTCTCATACGTAGTTACGTCAGTGAGAGTTGGGTAAAATCGATTAACCAATGCTCTGATACCAAATGTGACGACCGCCTATGACCCCTGCACTAAACAAGAAAATAGTGTGCTGAAAGGTGTGCCAGGCAGCCATGGATGATCGTCAGAGGTAAGGTAAAAGCAACATAGTCTATCGTATAACTTACAGTGCATGGGTAAAAATACAATAGAAATATATATATATAGTAAAGCTCCACAAACCAGAATCTCATCATATAAGTCTTATAGTAGTTTGATATAAAAATCTGAATAGTCAATACATCAAGCCTCACTACATATCTCTCAGAGAATATACAAGCAGCGGAACATCCAGTACATATAGTAAGAAAATAATATGCAAGCCTCCAGCTCGTCTTCGTCATCAGCATCGTCGGTAACTAAGAACAGCACCTGTCACCTGCTACCTAGTCTGCCCATCCCAAAATGGATGAACAGCCCAAGGTAATAAGAGTTAAACATAAAACCTTGAGTCAGACAACAGTCTTAGTGAGCGGTGAATTAACTAACAACATACCAAAAGAGCATAAAGGTAAAAGGAATAGGAACCCAACCCTCCCACTCCACCTCTTTCTACAGTGATAGCCCCCAGACACACTAAGTAGAAGTAAACATAGCAAATCAGACATTTAAAGTAGAGCAATTATCACTTGAGTCAAGGTCGATGTTTTCCAAGTACAAACCCCCAAGGCCAAAACCAAGATCAGATAAGCACCCAGAAAGCATCGCTCTTGAGACCGAATGACGATACAACCAAACATCCAAACATCCATGACCCTGGCTATCACTGTTAGCATTGCTTTGATACCACCGTTAATTGAATGACCGGCACGTAACTTTCAGCCGTCTGTCAAGGCTAATGGTAACCCCGGTTCTAGACAAAACCCCGCACGTCGTCGCAGCCCATGCCTAGGTCTATCGAATCTGCCCAGAGTACTAGACCACCAACCATGGTCTTTTGGGTCTATCGAATCTGCCTAGAGTACTCTTGCTTTAGGTCTGCTAGAACCTTCAATAACGAAGAAATCTCAACCTTCTAGTCATCCTCCTCGACGACTATTCTCATACTAGCTCAAGCGCCTCTCGAGTCAACCATTAACATCGAACTCGAACCATCCCTCGAGTTATCAACATGCTTGGAATGATCCCGTCTGGATTTTTCCGAAGCTACATCACATCATAGCAAAGCCTCATCTCATCATCATCATCAAATCTATCCATATGAGCTTCATCATCCGCCACATACGCCACGAGCAGCTTTTCCAATTCAAGAGTCTTTCCCTTAGCTCTTGAATCATCCTCGACCATCTTGTCTAAATCCAACAACTAATCAACTAATTCATAACAACCAATCAAATCAATCATTAATCCAAGTAATCAATCATGCTATCAAGATCTAAAAGCAATTATAACTAAAATGGCAATTTTGTAAATAAAGAGTCCAAATCTAACAAGCATGAAACATGAGCAATATCTCTACAACTTGATGAATGAAATTGCATAGATTAACATGTAGTAAAATGGATGTCAAATCATCATGAACAATAGATCTATACTTAAGTTTACGAAAATGCATGAAATCACTATTTTTAACACATAATCAAGCCACTGATTCGATATACTCCTTTGGATCCGTGTGAGAGATAACCACCACTCATCGAATCACCTAAACACTTCAAAAGCAACACACTTCAGATCTGGACAGCGAAGGATCTAACTTGATCTGTCAAAATTCCGCTTCAAACGATGAAATCTCTCTTCGAAGAAAGTAGATCTTCAACTTTAGCTCTTTGATCTTCGATCTTGGATGGAAGGAAGTACTAATTTTAAGAAGAGATAAGAAGTGAAGAAGTGTAGTTCTTGAGCTCTCAAAATGGCAGCACTTCGTCGCTTCAAAAATTCGGATCCCAAAAAGTGAAGATATCCCGCGTATTTATAGGCAGTTTCTTAGGTCGTTCGCCCTTAGGTCGTCCACGACCTAAAAGTTGCCGACCTAACAGTTGCCGACCTAAAAACCCCGACCTAACGACTCAAGCCTATACGCGCGACCTAACTACACTCACGATCTAACGGCTTAAGTCCTTACGCGACCTAACTACAATGCAAGTGCGCTACCTAATTAGCATATAGCAACCTGATATAGGTCGCTCACGACCTAACTAAATCATAGGTCGCTCACGACCCAACTATACACAAAATCTTCCTTAGGTCGCATACGACCTAACTTCATTACAGGGCAACATAGGTCGCTTACGACCTAAACTACAACCTTAAGTCGCTCGAACGACCTACCTCCCTTAGGTCGCTAACATGCTTATGCCGCTAACTCCTATGCCGCTTATTTCCTTAGGTTGTTGGCTCGCTCAACCGACCTATCCTCCTTAAGTTGCTAAGACCATATGCCGTTAATTCCCTTAGGTCGCCAACTCCCTTAAGTCGCTCCACGACCTAACCTTCTTCACACCTAAGCCCTAACTCGCCAAACTCCTTAGGTCGCTCCAATCTCTTAAGTCGCTCAACCGACCTAACTACTACACGACCTAAGCTCCGAATGACTTAACAACACTAACAACCTAATGACAACAGTTTTACGATCTTTCAATATGAAAAATACGGGTCGTTACAACGATCCTTTGTATCGGATCGGTTCGAGTGATACCAATTTGTTTGTTTGTTTGCCACGTGTTTTGAGTACAATCATTGCGATTGTTTTGGATGTTCATTACGATTGGTTTGGATTAAGATCTCTTGGATTCTTGATATTTGGATTATGTGACTGTTCTGTGTTCGTGAAATAAGTATATATACTTGTGTCTTATGTTTGTGAAATAAACATATATTCTTGTGTCATGTGTTCATGAAATACATATATGTTCTTATGTTTTGTGATGGATGTTAAGTTAATTCTGTTATTTTGTGTTTAGTGACTAGTTCGTGTTTGTGACGTAAACTAATAACCCTTAAACTGAGTTAATCACCGATATTTGCGTGCTTGGAGATATTATGTTTTGTTCTGTGAATTCAATCCTGAACATCTGTTTTTACTTATATGTTGTATGTTCTTGTGCTATATCTTTGTAACGACCCGGATTTTTCGATCCCGAAAAATCCAGATAGTTAGGAAAAGAAGAAAGAGTTAAAAGAAGAAGAAACAGAAACAAGTCACAAAATCTCACATTCGCAGGGGATCAAAATATAATATCATATAATACCATTTATACAAAGAAACTGTATCAATTAAATTACATTTTAATACATCAGAGTTACAACATATACACAATCACTGGGCATATATAATCAACATGTCCAAATATACAACAATATATCACAACGGGATACACTCCATACGTTTCTGCCATCCAGCTCGTCTTCTGAACTCCAGAACGTCCTTACCTGAAAATCTGTAATACTCGGTCTGATCCGAGCATTACATCAAAGTAACACCCGGGTCAGGCTGGAAACCAGCGTGAGTAAACCCATCTAACAAGGAATACAAAAGTATACAACTTATATAAGCCCGGGGTAACTTGCATCAATTTACAACTTCACAATTTGTTATAGACATCTCTTATTACACACATCAATTTCTAAGTACCAAAAAAACTTAGATTAAATAGTCCAATTCACTTATATAATTCCATTTCAGCCAATTGATTCAGCATAACAATTTATAAAAAAAATCGAAGTGGTTTCGGGTATTTACTAATACCCGACTCCAGTCTCTTCGAATTCAATACCCTCTTAACTCAAGTTATTCAAGTGAATTACAATTCAACTTTAAATACAAGATGTCTTTTTTTACACAGCAATTCATCATCGGTGTTAACATTGTCCACACAAACACATCATATCACAAAGCATTTCATATCAGAGATATTAATCAATTTAAGGCCTTTAATCATCATTTAACCATTCATAAGCAAGATGGATCATTTCCAAAATTAATTAACTAATCATCTTTTAATTATCCATCTTAATTAATCATCCCTGATTAATTATCTTCAATTACATAAATAATTATCCTTTAATTAATTACACACATTAATTATCCTCAAATAATTTCATTCATCAATCAATCATGATTTATCACATTAGTAATTAACTTCCCTTAATTACTTATATCCATTAAATCAACTCCTTGATTAATTACATTAATTAATCTTTTAATTACATTGAGTAATTATCTCTTAATTACTTCCCATAAGTAATTATCCTTTAATTTATTTTCATTAAGTAATTTCCTTTAAATTAATTACATCTAGTAATTATTCATTCCTCACTTCACTAAGTAATTACACCTCATTAATTTCATTAAGTGATTATACTTAATCCAACATCAATTGATTATCTTTAATTAATTAACCTATAATTAATTATTCTCAAATTTCTAAATTAACTTAATTAATCTCAAACCATTAAAACCATAATTATCTTATGATAAAACCTTATCTTATCTTATTTATGCCTTAATTATTATTTAAAACATTTTATTTATAAAACAGAAATAACTTTACTAAATTAATTCATTAATTAAGTTTTAAAATACTTATTTAACTTGATAATTAAAAGTTACAACCACAACTTATTTTTAATGCTTTAAACTATTATCAAGTAATAGTGTTAAATCTATTATCAATTTAAATTAATAAACTTGCTTTTTAAAATCTTAAAATTTCATTTCTACACAAGTTTTAAATAATCTTAACTTAATTTAGCAAAGTTTAAAATTAAATAAAGTTTCAAAACTTCATAAACAATGTTAAGGAAAACTTCTATTATATAGTAAGTTATTTAAGAAAGTTTAAAACTAATTTCATTTTAAAAGTTCCAAAAACCAAGTTTTAAAACCCTTTTTAAAAATTTTGCTAAACATTTACTTCGGGTTGAAACCGAAGACTACTCGGGTCTAACCCGAGTTCCTCTACCATTTCAAAACTTAGTTAATTTAGTTTAAGTTCAAAATTTTAAAACCTGTAACAAATAAAAATTGTTAACAAGTAAAAAAAAACTCAGGCATTACTCGAGTTTGAACCCGAGTGAACTTCCCACAGTCTCGAGTTACAACCCGAGATAATTTATCTACCAAGATCAACACAAAACCACTAACACACACCTGTGCACTAGCACCAATGCCAGAATCACCTCTGGCCTTTGATGATCCCTCCGACACTTCGACCATCATCGCTGAAACCCACTCCGATCATCAGAACACTCGCACAAATCCTCACTCGAAATCGAGTAGTCCAGTTGAAAACTGGAACCAGACACCCAACCTGAAAACACGTCGAATGGTCAACGACAATCACCGGAGCGCCAGAAACTCTGGCCACATCTCTACAAAACATCAACACAGCTTCCTTCCAAGTCCCAAGCAGCTCAACGCATTAGAAACAACGCAGCATCCAATATTGCAAGGTCGACCAAAACTAGGGTTAGATCGGAAAACATCCCACCGCCGTCGCGACAGTCCAAAACCACCACATCTACCATTTTTGCCGAACACGCCGTAACTTCCCCCATCACCAGTAGAAACCCCGAGACTCCTCACCCTCTTGATCGCAAGAGGAAGCCTCAACATCAGTTTCAAGACAAACCCAAATTGCATACTCAATGCAATATTAAAAATTTTGATTTTAGTTTAAAAAAAATCACAACTTCCTAAATTGATTCGGGTTATAACCTTGAAACATCATATTACAATGTTTGAATCTTAACTTATTTTGAATTTTGTCTGCAATTCCAAATTATCAGAGAAATTTTGTTATTATTAACTTTAAAACTATTTTTATGGTTTGAATCTTGATAAAACTAACATCTTTTGTCTAGAAATTATTGTCTAATATCAATCAGGGAATTGGGAAATGATTTTTGAACAAAATCTAATGTCTGTAACCTGGAACAATCTCATGTGTCTGATTTTTCAGACATGCATAGCATCTTTATACATATAAACATGTTTCAAAATCATAAAACCATCATGCAAACATATTTTCAAGCATACATCACTGGTCAACTTCAGCCACATGTCACATGCAACAAATTTAGAGATGTTTCATGCTCACAGTTTAAAGGACAGAGGCTATACTAAAAACAGAGATTATAAAATCAACAGAAATACACCAGGCTTACATATATGCAAATATGCAAAGCAATCATCACACAGTAATTCACATAATACTTAAGTTTTTAATTTTTAAGTTTACTCACCTGTATATGCCTAGAACAGAGAAACAGCTTTGAACTGGCTTTTATAAACTTTGCACTTGAATGCTGAAATGCTTTTGTTTAGAAATTGAGTTGCTTGCTTTGGCTTACTTCAGATTCACTTGCATGCATTCTTGAAATTGATTACAAGCTTTGGTCTAGTACTTGCAAAATGGTTACAGATTTGATTTTGAAACAGAAAGATGGTTGCAGGCTTTGGTTGTTTACAGAGCTTGATGGATGTTCACAGGCTTGAGGAATAAATGTTTACAGGTTTGAAGAATCAATTCATATTAGTTCTGAGGAGTGTTTTGCAAGCTGAAGATTAAAAGGATTTCACAAGTTTTGAACTTGAAACTTGAGAATGGTTACAGGTTTTTCTTTTACCCTTTTTTTCGTGAATATGAACTATAGAACCATCTATATAATAGATGGTAAAGAGTACAGTGTAAGCTATAGGGGCTGAAACATTTTGTACAGGCTGAGATCTTTTCTCTTTGGAAAGTTTTGACTTGATTTTGATAAGTTGATTTGTGTGCCTAGATTTAATATTTTATAACTTGCATTAAATGCTTGCCCCCTTCTTGTCGACAAACGTTTTCATGTGAGTTGATATATGTATATAGTTATGTATTATTATATTTATTTATTTTTCATGCTTACCTATACATTGATTTATTATACATACATTCACATTCATACTTTTACAAACCCTCCTATACTTACTTCATGTTTCATACAACAATGTATAACCACTTATATTCTTTTACTCCTATTTCATAATCATATATATTTTTTTATTTTCATTTTAAGCTTAAGTATCATCACTATTCCTATATATATACTTATATTTAGTGTTCAAAGGTAGAATTTTATTTTTAAGTATAAGAAATTCAGTGGTTAGATCCAATAAAATTAATATTACGATAAATTTAAATCACTTAATCACTCGATTATTCGACACCAAAAACTCGGGTCGTCATAATCTTGTTTTCACTCTATTGGATATTTAGAGATAGTCTGACCCGGGTGTTATTTTGCTCAGGTCAGGCTGAGACTTTTCAGGTTACAGGACATGTTGACCTTTGTATGGTTGGGCTAGCAGAAGATGGATCTTTGATATTTAGTTATATCACTTAGGATTTTTTATTTGAAATTGAGATGTAGAATTAAGATTAGAAAACTATAACTTGTATATTAATTGAATTTAGTATTTCATTTTGTAAACTAAATAGTTTGTATATGTATAAGTTGAGATTTATTCCGCTATGATCTGTGACTGTTATTTATATGATATATTGTTCTGGTTCTGAGAAATCGGCGTGTTTATTACTTTGTATTAATACTGTACACGTCAAGTTCAATTCAGATATTAAGTGAAAAAGGTAAATGATGTGTTAGTGTTAGTAGAAAGGTATATTCATATTTGATTGCCCCTAACAAGCCGTATTCTCCAGATTAGCATATGACATTACTTGTAATGTTCTTTGCTAAACTGGGCATCGTGGTGGGGTTGTTACAGTTTGGTATCAGAGCTATGTCAGAACAATATAATATATAATATCATAGATCTAAGACCTAGATGACTTAGAGTCCTATCCCTGGGGTGTGTGGTAGATAGTTATATAAATTATCTAGTTAGGGATAGGAATGTAAAATGATTATTGGGATAATCATTTGGAGCGTAAATTGATTTAAAAATTTTAATTTGATAAATTGGAATTTGTGACATTAAAACCTTTAGTGAATAATGAGCAAAATCTTTTAGAATTGAGGAAAATTTGAAATTAAATTGGAATGAATTAAATTAAAGTGAACTATTTTCCTTTAATAGATAATTTGAGCGAATAAGTATAAAAATTAAATGATCTAGAAATAATCAGAGTTACGCAGTGGAATTTCAGACCTTGATTGTTCCGCTGTAATTGATTATGTATGTTTTGATTGATTGGCTTATTGGTTGCTAGGAATTGATTGCTTGGTTGCATTTATCTAAAATTGGATGCTTGGATGTTAGTGGAAATAAAACTAATGCATCTAAACTTGTGATTATTTATTGTGTTGACTTATCCGGACGTTGTTTAAGGATTCTGGTCGATATGTGGGACGCCATGTTATCAATAAGGGTTCCTAAACATCGAGTGTGACATTTTGACATAAGAAATAATTAAAACTTGGAAATTTAAGTACGAATTTCTTTCGTTATGTAATATTATGTTGTCAATCTAATTAAAGTGTAATCATGTATTGTTAATATTTCCTATATGATATGAATTTGATATTAATACTAATATGAATTTTTGAGATAGGTGCAGGTATCTGAAGTTAAATAGATATCGTTTAAGAGATTATAAATTTTTTGCTTAAGAAATATTAGCGGACTCGCTAATATTTCAAATATAATGTATGTATCTCAGATTACATATCGCATTTTAATGTTTTTCCCTACGGGATGCTTCATCATTCAAATGATATGTATATTATGTAATTATATTCATATTGTAAATTTTTGAAACGCTAGCCACGCAAAGGAGACGCTGGCCAATTTTTTTCGGTTTGGATTAAGATCTCTTGGATTCTAGATATTTGGATTATGTGACTATTCTGTGTTCGTGAAATAAGTATATATACTTGTGTCTTGTGTTTTTGAAATAAACATATATTCCTATGTCATGTGTTCATGAAATAAATATATGTTCTTATGTTTTGTGATGGATGTTAAGTTAATTCTGTTATTTTGTGTTTAGTGACTAGTTCGTGTTTGTGACTATTCTGGATTAAGATCTCTTGGATTCTGGATATTTGGATTATGTTACTATTCTGTGTTCGTGAAATAAGTATATATACTTGTGTCTTGTGTTTTTGAAATAAACATATATTCCTATGTCATGTGTTCATGAAATAAATATATGTTCTTATGTTTTGTGATGGATGTTAAGTTAATTCTGTTATTTTGTGTTTAGTGACTAGTTCGTGTTTGTGACTATTCTGGATTAAGATCTCTTGGATTCTGGATATTTGGATTATGTGACTATTCTGTGTTCGTGAAATAAGTATATATACTTGTGTCTTGTGTTTTTGAAATAAACATATATTCCTATGTCATGTGTTCATGAAATAAATATATGTTCTTATGTTTTGTGATGGATGTTAAGTTAATTCTGTTATTTTGTGTTTAGTGACTAGTTTGTGTTTGTGACGTAAACTAATAACCCTTAACTGAGTTAATCACCGATATTTGCATGCTTGGAGATATTGTGTTTTGTTCTGTGAATTCAATCCTGAATATCTGTATTTACTTATATGTTGTTTGTCCTTGTGCTATATCTTGTTCTCACTCTATTGGATATTTAGAGATAGTCTTACCTAGGCGTTATTTTCCTCGGGTCAGGCCTGTTGAAACTTCATCTATGACGTTTCATACTTACGATATTTTGACTACGACAACTATATACGTTGGTTTTATATACTAACTTGTTTTTGCAGGAATATATACAAGACCGGATTCAAATAATCTTCATACTATACAAATGTTTTGTATTGAGTCTTGTCTAGAATTAAAATGATGTTAAAATCTCTCCTTTTTGGATAAATATGTTGTAATGACTCGACTTTTCGACGTTCGAAAGTCGACATTAATACGTCCACTGTATCAAATGTCGTGCAATCGAATGTCGGAAAACCGAACCATTAGGGTTAAAAGAAGAGGTAGAAGAAGACAGAAGAAAAGAAAGAACAGAAAAATAGAAACAGAAACAACCACAGAATCACACATTCGCAGCGGAATAATATACAATAGATGAATCAATAATCTTTAAACAAAAGACTATATCAGTTTATACATACATCAATCAGAGTTAATATACAACTCAATACAACAATGGACAGTTATATAAACTTGTCCTCATACAGAATACACAGCGGAATAAATAAACAAGTACGGTAGTACGCTTCGCCATCCAGCTCATCTCCAAAGCTCCAGAATATCCAGAATATCCTGAAAACATAACTCTAGGCTACCCGTGTGGAAAATTATGGGAACCCAGAGTTTAGAAGGGGAACAATAAACTCTGAGTCAGTCATGGTGACTGGTGTGAGATCGTAAAACAGTTATTTTCACAAAGAAAATAAAATAGATTCACAATGCTTTTGGAAAATGAAACTACCATAAGGCCTCCTGCCACACACACAATGCAAACGCAAAATTGGAGGAGATTTCCCCTTATGATAGTCAAAAATGCTTGCTACGCAAAATCAGTTGATATTATTATTAATGTCTAGTGTGAAAAACATTTCGAAAGTATAATATCAATCTTAGCCAACATACGACCATTGTTGTATGCCTACTATATCTACTACGTTCAATAGCAGGTTACCGCCACATTCCATAGCAGGTAATACAACTAAAACCGTATAGGGTTCGTATTGTTTCTTTGGATTTCCAACAAATGGTCAGGCAAAGGAACTTCCTTACACCGAAATAGAAACGCCTATGGAAAGACGCCCCGAGAACCTAACCGGATCTCTACAAACACAAGGCGACGCTACCTCACGCTGTACAGCTATAACTAGTTAACTAACACACTGACGCTACCTCATGCTGTACAGCTGTAACTAGGTAACTAACACACAAGTATGCCATCCCCCGGTCATTACCGACCTTTATCCGAGGATCCTCAACCACAAAGCCACAACCACAAAGTATAATAAATGTGCAGCATCAACATAGGTAAAATATTTGGGCTCCATACCATGATATCACCTTTTAACTAGAAGGAAATGGCATACCCTAGGGGCGCTACCCCTACAAACCTTTGCTGCAACATTCCTGTTTCGACCATTACCGGGTTGTGAGGCTCGACGAAGTCTCGTCCACAAAGCTACGCTTTTTCACAAAGCCACGTTTATTTCACAAAGCCACGCTTTGATCAACAAATGATCAACAGCACTTCGTGTGCCACATTACCAAATTGGGAATGTATCACTAGTAACCATCAACTACATAACCTCTGAGCTCGTACGTCTCAGAGAAGGGTGTTAAGCTAAGAGAATAAATTCTCCTCCACCAACAGAAATGTATTTGATAGAAACCAGCTTTACGTCTCAAAGTGTAATGTCAGACACACATCCATACAAGTCCATTCCGGGATCGAACGGAACCGAAGGCACTTCCACAGAAGCCCTTGCAATCTGGAAATTCACTAATCACGTCCGGACTTCCCATCACAAAAAGAGTGATATAAATCTCTATACTGTAGCAACTCGATGCAGGGACATTCGACAGTTTGTCCTATCATTTTCGAAAATATTCGGTCTTCAATACGATCCATATCGTCGTATCACAAATTCGGAATGGGTTATATAACACAAAGGTCTTTTCCCGGCTAACCCGAATAGTGAGCGTTTGTTTTAAAAACAAATCAAGTGCCATTTCAAAGGCAAAAATTGATAGTCGGTTATTTAACTATCAACAACATTCACAACAATCAACCAATTTAAATAATTTTTCCCAAATTATTAAATTTCAAACCTCATCGCGAGATACGGTTTAACACTTCAACCATTTGAAAACAAATTTCAAATCACTTTCATTTAAACCAATTAAATAAATCCTTAACGATTTATTTCAAATTTACATCCCAATCAGTAAATTTATTTCCACACTTCATCACTTTGAAAACCAATTTCAAATCATAATTTCCACACCTTTAAAAATAAATCAATGTTTATTTTTAAAAAAATTTCCCTTTCCTTTATAATTTCCATTGTGAATTTAAATTTCCAAATATTCACTTATACACGATTTTCAAATCGATTTCCCAAATATTCACTTTCAACACCAAATCGACTTTCAAATTGATTTCTCAATTTTATTTCAAACCCCAAATCAAATTCTAAATTGATTTCTGAATTTACTTCAACACCGAATCAAATTTCAAATTGATTCTAATTTTAATCCCAAATACCAAATCATTTTACAAATCGATTTCCAAATTTCTTTCAACACCGAATCAATTTTCATAGTGATTTTCCAAATATTTATTTTTCAAATACGAAATCAATTATCAATTGGATTTCAAACAAATTTATCTCCTTTTAAAATAAATTCCTTTATCTCTTCCAAACCATTTAAAATTCCATTTTAAATAAATTCTTCAACTTTCAAATAATACTATTCAAAATCCATTTATAAAAATCCTTTCCCATATTTTTGGAAAAAATTCGATAAGATTACAAAAATCAATTTTTACGCTTTTAAATCCCTTCTTTTAAATTCAGCCAATTCTTTCAAAAAGAATTTACTAAAAATTCCAGCTTTAATTTCAAAAATCCAATTTCATTTATTTCTGGTATCCAACGATACCAAAAATACATTCGGCTAAATTTTAGCCTTCAACACATTCAATCACATATATAATCATACACAGATTACAAATAATCAACCACACAACATATGAAACCAATTCAAATGTTTTGAGGAATCCTGTTGGATCCCTCCAACCTGTTTCCCTGCATCCACAGATATTAGCACAATACCAATTCCACTTCGAGGTGGAATATCGCAGTATATGGGATTTATAAAATATCATCCGCTTTATGCGGCGCAATAGGGTCTCATCCGCTATATAATGCGGGAAATCAACAACTCCAATATATACATATGCCAATATATATATTGCTATATACATAGATATATCCTACTATATCTAATATCACATCCAAACAGCAAACAATCAATAACTGCAAAAATCAAATTTCCAATTTGAGTGAGAAGATCTCACCTTTGCTTTAATTTGCAATCCATTTTCCATTTTGACCATTTCTTCACGGTTTCAAACCTTGTATAAACAATTTATACAGTTTATTAATATTCGAAATAATCGAATAACCAATTTTCGTTTGGCAATTTTAATTATCCATTGATTTTATTTAAACCAATTTCTCCTTTAATAATTTATTTTCAGTAGTTAAATTGATTAAATAGATTAATAAAATAAATTAATCACCAAACCATTTATTTTTAAAATAAACTGGCAAATCTAGACATGTGCATGTATATTTATTTCTTATCTTAAAACAGCATTTCAGAAAAAAAATATCTATATTGTATTCCGGTTTAAATATGATTATATAAACAGTATATAACTTTTTATTTATCTTTTTCCCAACCAGAAAATTTTCTACTCCAGACTTCACATTTTTTCTAATCTTGTATATATATATACTGAAAAATCAAATCTTTATATAAATTCCTATATATTTTCTGCTCACTGTTATCATATATTTTTTTTCCCTGTAATATTTTTTTTTTCACGAATAAAAAGAAAAATACCTCACTCGACTGATCGACAGCCACCACGATTTGATTTCGAGCCCCCTCGTCACGGTCTCCATCGTTGAACCCTAGTTGCAGTCGAATGCGAACACCAGAGCCCACGCGAACGCTTGCCTTCCCCTGTCGCCGATTGAGTACGCCATCACTTCATCGACGCAGCCATCTCGACTTCGAGATCCATGCCACCGCGCTCGCCTAACGCCACCACCAAGCCCTCGCGCAACCCCTCCCTCGCAAGCTCTCCCCAGCTGCCATGATCACCGCGAGTCACTCGCGATGCTCGACATCGAGCCCTAGCTAATTGGACGAGGGAGAATCGAAAACTCGGTTGAACAGAGAGGGTAGTATCGATCTACTTTGAATTCGAGATTTGGGTGAGGGATTTCGTTTGATTTGTTTTCGAAACAAATAATCGGCCATTGATTTAGTTTAGAACGAGATAGTTTTACTGGGTGATGATTTGTTTGTACAATACAAAGTGATATTTTTCTTCTCCCTAGTACAATATAGACAGCGATATTTTTCTTACTTGGGGCTGAGATGATTTTGTTCAGTGGCTTGCATTAATTACTTTATACCAATAGATAGTTATTTTATTTCTTCTTTTGCAAGCTTCATTCACAAGTATAATTGTGTATTTGTTTTCCTACTTATATATATATGTTTTGTTCAACTCAAATACATCATGTTGTCTGGTTTCATTCTTGAGCATATGATGTTGTCTCCTTACCCAAGCTATTCACATTTCTTTTTTTTTGACTTGTCTTTTATTTATTTCTATTTCTATTTTTATTTCTATCTCAAATATTTATTATTACTTTTATTTATCGTCTTGTATTTATTTTTTATACTTATTTTATAAATTCAAATTTACTCAAATTTGAACAATTAAATTCATTAATTTAATTACCAAACAACCTCTGATATTTGAAATTCAAATTAAATTATCATTCGAATATTTAAAATCAATTAAATATTCACATTTCAAATGTCAAAAATTCAGGGTTGCTACAATCTTACCCCCTTAAAAGAATTTCGTCCTGAAATTACAAGTCAAGAAGAATGGTCCAATCCCCGTTTATCATTTTACCAAAACCAAACAGTTTTATCAAATTTACAAAACAAATCTTTTTATTTAAAGATTCGTTATTACTTTAACTCATTTACCAAGATCAACCATAAGTTCCAAATAATATGGTTTTCTTAACAATTCAAATTTGAATTCAAATTCAAATTTTTGAATTCAAAAATTTCTCAAAAATTTTCTAACTCTCGAAATTTTCGAAAAATTTCGCCAGCGTCTCCTTTGCGCGGCTAACACGGTACGACTACAAAATGTCCCTACGGACTCCCAAATCCAAAAGAAAACAAAATGCCAAGTGGCAAAATCAGAAACTCATCAAATTTCATATTGAAATTTTAAATACATACCTTTGCCGAGCAAATTCAAATTTATCTTCAAAATCAAAATCCAAATTTTCTTTTACCTTTATAACACCTGTACACTTTATTTAACAACAATGTCCAAATTTACTTATTGGATTTCCAATACCCATTTTACTTAAGAATTTGCTCCATTCATTTCTTAAGTGCAATATAAGTATTTACATACTTCTTATGTTTATTTTCACTTTGCTAGCAAAGTTATATATTCATTTCCATTCAACTTTGCATTTTCAATTCCATTTGAATTCAATTTACAATTTCAATTCTATTTGAATTTATTTCAAATCTCAATACTTTTATTTCTAAATTTTTCATTCAGATTTTCATTTCGAATTTTTACATGAATTCGATTCATCTTCTATTTCTGAATATTGAGTTTCATTTACCTTTATCTCAAATTAAATTTGAAATCACTTGTCGTTAATTGAAAATTTTCAAAAATTCCAAATTTTTTCTAACACCCAAAATTTTCGGAAAATTTTGGCGGAGTCTCCTTTGTACGGAGCAGCTTTTGCAATATGACAAAAGATATAAATATATATATACATCGACTCACTCGGTCGGAAAAGCAGAAAAATAGTTCATATTTCCTATTTTGTATTGCGTAGGCGTACCCTTTTAGCATTTTAAGCAAAGTAGTTATTTTATTTAGCTATTGCGTGACCAAAATGCAGCCAAACGGCTTCCAAAAACCTGTACTTACTCAGTTTAAACACGTAAGTGACAAATATAGGAAATCTATTAACATTTCATTTATTTTCAATAGTAAACAAGTGGTTTTCATAAGCAATACATTCAAAATAAATTCCATAAGCAATTTATATGGTTTCAATACAATTTAAATTTGTTACGACCAATTCACATACAATTTTCATTCAATTCAAGTGATTTACAACTCATTAAATCAAACTCATTCCATCTACAAATTTAATTCAATTAGTATATTCACTTATCCATTGTAAATTTCAATTTTCATATCCAATTCATCCTGAATTTATTTTATTAATAACAAGGAAATTTTCAATTGATTTCTACTATTTACTTGAATTTATATGCAAATTCGAAGCATTTTAAATTTAGCTCACAACTAAATTTTAATTCAACTAATTCAACTTCCAATTCATTATTTCATGAATTAATAAATTATCAAGTTAGTTTACTTGACTTCAATCCATTTATTTTATTTATTTTTTTCTCCAAGTTTGGACTTTTATTCAACTTGATTCAAATCAATCTCATTACATTTTTAATTCCAATTCATTTATTTACAAATGTAACCTCGTTTGTTCATTCACAAATTCATTTTACTGAATTTTATTTCAAATATCTTCTTGGAATTCTATTTCAAATTATAAATCACATTTACAATTTATATTTACCAATCCCATTCGTATATGAATTTTATTTCCTTATCTTCAATTCATATTTATAAATTTCATTCGTTAAATGAATTTATCTCCAAATTTTTTGTTATTATTTAATTTCTTATTCAATTCCATATAACAATGATAATAATTCAATATTATCACTTTCTAACAACCAAGCATCCATATACTATAATAATTCACAAAGATTATTTCTTTTCTATACAAAAATAGTTTTGGGCAAAATTATTCCATTTACCCTATTTAAAACAATATTGTGTCAGTTTATCTTGTTTAAGAGTTTAGAAACCCCTATCGATTACAGTTGGCCACCCTGCACCTACCAGAATCTAAAAACATTCAACCGATAAGTCAACACAATACAAAAAAAAAATTTGTATTCACTAACAAATACGCGCTCATATCTATTATTACACTCACAGTCATTCTAGAGTACTACTGACTCTATCTCTAATGAGTAACACCCAACAGAGCCAGGGTTGTCACTTAACCAACAGCTCTGATACAACTTGTAACGACTCGACTTTTCGACGCTCGAAAGTCGACATTAATACGTCCACTATATCAAATGTCGTGCAATCGAATGCCGGAAAACCGAACCATTAGGGTTAAAAGAAGAGGTAGAAGAAGACAGAAAAAAAGAAAGAACAGAAAAACAGAAACAGAAACAACAACAAAATCTCACATTCGCAGCGGAATAATATACAATAGATGAATCAATAATCTTTAAAAAAAAGACTATATCAGTTTATACATACATCAATCAGAGTCAATATACAACTCAATACAACAATGGACAGTTATATAAACTTGTCCTCATACAGAATACACAGCGGAATAAATAAACAAGTACGGTAGTATGCTTCGCCATCCAGCTCATCTCCAAAGCTCTAGAATATCCAGAATATCCTGATAACATAACTCTAGGCTGTCCGTGTGGAAAATTATGGGCACCCAGAGTTTAGAAGGGGAACAATAAACTCCGAGTCAGTCATGGTGACTGGTGTGAGATCGTAAAACAGTTATTTTCACAAAGAAAATAAAACAGATTCGCAATGCTTTTGGAAAATGAAACTACCATAAGGCCTCCCGCCACACACACAATGCAAACGCAGAATTGGAGAAGATTTCCCCTTATGATAGTCAAAAATGCTTTCTACGCAAAATCTGTTGATATTATTATTAATGTCTAGTGTGGAAAACATTTCGAAAGTATAATATCAATCTTAGCCAACATACAACCATTGTTGTATGCCTACTATAGCTACTACGTTCAATAGCAGGTTACCGCCACATTCCATAGCAGATAATACAACTAAAACCGTACAGGGTTTGTATTGTTTCTTTGGATTTCCAACAAATGGTCAGGCAAAGGAACTTCCTTACACCGAAATAGAAACGCCTCTGGAAAGATGCCCCGAGAACCTAAATGGATCTCTGCAAACACAAGGCCGACGCTACCACACGCTGTACAGCTGTAACTAGGTAACTAACACACCGACGCTACCTCACGCTGTACAGCTGTAACTAGGTAACTAACACACAAGTATGCCATCCCCCGGTCGTTACCGACCTTTATCCGAGGATCCTCAACCACAAAGCCACAACCATAAAGTATAATAAATGTGCAGCATCAACATAGGTAAAATATCTAGGCTCCATACCATGATATCACCTTTTAACTAGAAGGAAATGGCATACCCTAGGGGCGCTACCCCTACAAACCTTTGCTGCAACATTCCTGTTTCGACCATTACCGGGTTGTGAGGCTCGACAAAGTCTCGTCTACAAAGCTACGCTTTTTCACAAAGCCACGCTTTTTTCTCAAAGCCACGCTTTGATCAACAAATGATCAACAGCACTTCGTGTGCCACATTACCAAATTGGTAATGTATCACTAGTAACCATCAACTACATAACCTCTGAGCTCGTACGTCTCAGAGAAGGGTGTTAAGCTAAGAGAATAAATTCTCCGCCACCAACAGAAATGTATTTGATAGAAACCATCTTTACATCTCAAAGTGTAATGTTAGATACACATCCATACAAGTCTGTTCCGGGATCGAACGAAACCGAAGGCACTTCTAAAGAAGCCCTTGCAATCCGGATATTAAATAATCACGTCCGGACTTCCCATCACAAAAAGAGTGATATAAATATCTATACCGGAGCAACTCGGCGCAGAGTCATTCGACAGGTTGTCCTTTCATTTTCGAAAATATCCGGTCTTCACCACCAGTCTTCTATACGATCCATATCGTTGTATCACAAATTCGGAATGGGTTATATGACACAAAGGTCTTTTCTCGGCTAACCCGAATAGTGAGCGTTTGTTTTAAAAACAAATCAAGTGCCATTTCAAAGGAAAAAATTGATGGTCGGTTATTTAACTATCAACAACATTCACAACAATCAACCAATTTAAATAATTTTTCAGAAATTATTAAATTTCAAACCTCTTCGCGAGATACGGTTTAACACTTCAACCATTTGAAAACAAATTTCAAATCACTTTCATTTAAACCAATTAAATAAATCCTTATCGATTTATTTCAAATTTATCCCAATCAGTAAATTTATTTCCACACTTCATCACTTTGAAAACCAATTTCAAGTCATAATTTCCACACCTTTAAAAATAAATCAATGTTTATTTTTAAAAAAATTTCCCTTTCCTTTATAATTTCCATTGTGAATTTAAATTTCCAAATATTCACTTATACACGATTTTCAAATCGATTTCCCAAATATTCACTTTCAACACCAAATCGACTTTCAAATTGATTTCTCAATTTTATTTCAAACTCCAAATCAAATTCCAAATTGATTTCTGAATTTACTTCAACACCGAATCAAATTTCGAATTGATTCTAATTTTAATCCCAAATACCAAATCATTTTACAAATCGATTTCCAAATTTCTTTCAACACCGAATCAATTTTCATATTGATTTTCCAAATATTTATTTTTCAAATATGAAATCAATTATCAATTGGATTTCAAACAAATTTATCTCCTTTTAAAATAAATTCCTTTGTCTCTTCCAAACCATTTAGAATTCCATTTTAAATAAATTCTTCAACTTTCGAATAATACTATTCAAAATCCATTTATAAAAATCCTTTCCCATATTTTTGGAAAAAATTCGATAAGATTACAAAAATCAATTTTTACGCTTTTAAATCCCTTCTTTTAAATTCAACCAATTCTTTCAAAAAGAATTTACTAAAAATTCCAGCTTTAATTTCAAAAATCCAATTTCATTTATTTCTGGTATCCAACGATACCAAAAATACATTCGGCTAAATTTTAGCCTTCAACACATTCAATCACAGATATAATCATACACTGATTATAAATAATCAATCTCACAACATATGAAACCAATTCAAATGTTTTGAGGAATCCTGTTGGATCCCTCCAACCTGTTTCCCTGCATCCAAGATGTTAGCACAATACCAATTCCACTTCGAGGTGGAATATCGCGGTATATGGGATTTATAAAATATCATCCGCTATTATGCGGCGCAATAGGGTCTCATCCGCTATATAATGCGGGAAATCAACAACTCCAATATATACATATGCCAATATATATATTGCTATATACATAGATATATCCTACTATATCTAATATCACATCCAAACAGCAAACAATCAATAACTGCAAAAATCAAATTTCCAATTTGAGTGAGAAGATCTCACCTTTGCTTTAATTTGCAATCCATTTTCCATTTTGACCATTTCTTCACGGTTTCAAACCTTGTATAAACAATTTATACAGTTTATTAATATTCGAAATAATCGAATAACCAATTTTCGTTTGGCAATTTTAATTATCCATTGATTTTATTTAAACCAATTTCTCCTTTAATAATTTATTTTCAGTAGTTAAATTGATTAAATAGATTAATAAAATAAATTAATCACCAAACCATTTATTTTTAAAATAAACTGGCAAATCTGGACATGTGCATGTATATTTATTTCTTATCTTAAAACAGCATTTCAGAAAAAAATATCTATATTGTATTCCGGTTTAAATATGATTATATAAACAGTATATAACTTTTTATTTATCTTTTTCCCAACCAGAAAATTTTCTACTCCAGACTTCACATTTTTTCTAATCTTGTATATATATATACTGAAAAATCAAATCTTTATATAAATTCCTATATATTTTCTGCTCACTGTTATCATATATTTTTTTTCCCTGTAATATATTTTTTTTTCACGAATAAAAAGAAAAATACCTCACTCGACTGATCGACAGCCACCACGATTTGATTTCGAGCCCCCTCGTCACGGCCTCCATCGTTGAACCCTAGTTGCAGTCGAATGCGAACACCAGAGCCCACGCGAACGCTTGCCTTCCCCTGTCGCCGATTGAGTACGCCATCACTTCATCGACGCAGCCATCTCGACTTTGAGATCCATGCCACCGCGCTCGCCTAACGCCACCACCAAGCCCTCGCGCAACCCCTCCCTCGCAAGCTCTCCCCAGCTGCCATGATCACCGCGAGTCACTCGCGATGCTCGACATCGAGCCCTAGCTAATTGGACGAGGGAGAATCGAAAACTCGGTTGAACAGAGAGGGTAGTATCGATCTACTTTGAATTCGAGATTTGGGTGAGGGATTTCGTTTGATTTGTTTTCGAAACA
The DNA here is from genome assembly GCA_030737815.1 of Allium fistulosum. Lineage (NCBI taxonomy): Eukaryota > Viridiplantae > Streptophyta > Magnoliopsida > Asparagales > Amaryllidaceae > Allium > Allium fistulosum. Next base: position 510,533,601 of record CM060907.1, on the reverse strand, counting down.
AATAATCGGCCATTGATTTAGTTTAGAACGAGATAGTTTTTGTGACGACCGCCCATGACCCCTGCACCGAATCTAGAGAAAGTGCGCTGTAAAGCGTGCCAGGCGACCATGGACGATTGTCAAGGTAAATTAAACAACAGAATCTATCGTATTGCTCACAGCGCATGGACAAAAATACAATAGAACATATGTATAGTGAAGCTTTATAGAACAAAATGCCATCATATAAAACTCCATAATAGTTGAATACAAGCATCCAAATAGTCAATACATCAAGCCTCACTACATATCTCTCAGAGAATACAAAAACAGCGGAACATCCAGTACATATAATAAGAAGATAATATGCAACCCTCCAGCTCGTCTTCGATATCAGCATCGTGAGAAGAGAACAACACCTGTCACCTGTTACCTAGTCTGCCCGTCCCAAAAATGGACGAACAGCCCAAGGCAATAAGAATTAAAACATAAAGCCTTGAGTCAGACAACAGTCTTAGTGAGCAGTAAATTAACTAACAACATACCAAAAGAGCATAAAGGAAAAGGAATAGGAATACAACCCTCCCATTCCAACCTCATTCTACAGCGATAGCCCCCAGACACACACTAAGCAGAAGCAAACATAGCAGAGCATACAATTTAAAGTAAAGCTACTATCACTCGAGTCAAGGGTGATGTTTTCCAAGTACCAAGGTCTAAATCAGATAAGCACCTAGAAAATACCGCTCTTGAGTCCGAATGACGATACGACCAAAACATCCATGACTCTGGCTATCACTATTATCATTGCTTCGATATCACCGTTAATTGAATGACCGGAACATTCTTTCAGCCGTCCGTCAAGGGCTAATGGAAACCCCGGTTCTAGACATAACTCCCGCACGTCGTCGCAGCCCGTGCCTAGGACTATCGAATCTGCCCAGAGTACTCGACCATCAACAGTTAGTCGTTGGGACTATCGAATCTGCCCAAACGTACTCTTGCTTAGAGCATGCTAGAACCTTCAACAACGATGCTATCCAAGCCTCCTAGTCATCCTCCTCGACGACTATTCTCATATCCATTCATTATCCTCAACTCGAATCATATCACCGAGTTATCAACATGCTTGGAATGATCCCGTCTGGATTAGACCAAGTCTTCATCATATGATGCCTCGCTTCATTACATCCTTGCAAAGCCTCATCTCAACTTCACATCATCAAATCTATGCATAAGAGCTTCATCATCCCGCTACATATGCCACGAGCAGCTTTCCCAATTCAAGAGCCTTTCCCTTAGCTTTTGAATCATCTTCGATCTAAATCTAATCATCAATCATCTAGTTCATAACAAGCAATCAAATCAAACATCAATCCAAGCAATCAAGCATTCAAATATGATCTAAGTAGACAATTATAACAATAATGGCATTTTCGTAATTAAAGAGTTGAAAGTCCAATAAGCATGAAAACATGGATTATATCTCTACAAACTTGATGAATGAACTTGCATAGGTTAACATATGATAAAATGGATGTAACATCATCATGAACAATGGATCTATATGGATCTACACTTAGGATGAAGAAAATGCATGGAAATCTCTATTTTAACACCAAATCGAGCCAACAATCCGATATACTCCTTTGGATCCGTGTGAGAGATAATCACCACTCACCAAATCACCTAAACAACCTCAAATCAACACGCTTCAGATCTGGACAGCGAGGGATCAAGCTTGATCTATCACGAATCCGCTTCAAACGAAGAAATCTCTCTTGAAAAGATGAAGATCTCCAATCTAAGCTCTTGAATCTTCAATCTTGATCTTCGATTTGGATGGATGGAAGCACTAGATTAGAGTGGAGAAAAGAAGTGAAGAAGTGTAGAAGTCGAGCTCTCAAAATGGCAGCACTTCGTCGCTTCAAAATCCGGATCCCAAAAAGTGAGAACAACCCTCTCTATTTATAGGCAGAAAATCTCTTAAGTCGTAACTCGGCTATCTCCCTAGGTCGTTTCCGACCTAAGCCTCTCCGACCTAACAGATGCACATGCGCATTCAAACACCCAGCGACCTACGACCTAACGCAACGCGCGACTTAACACATGCACTTCCACTTGTATACGACGTAACTCCTCAGCGACCTAACGCATGATGACCTAAAACAACACGCGACCTAACATAAGTCGCAAACAACTGGACTTCGACCTAACTACTAAGCCAAAGCCCAGCGACCTAACACTCGCGCGACCTACGACTTAGAATACACGCGACCTAACACTTAAACTATCTCCTACGACCTAACAACTCATACAACAAACTACTCACGCGACCTAACTGGGTTATGTTCTAACTCCTTAAGTCGCCTAACTCTTAGGTCGCTAACACGCTACCCTTCTTAGGTCGCTAACCTATAGGTCGCTCCAAGATACTAAGTCGCTAACCCGGTAACCATTAGGTCGCTAACTCGCCCTGCCGACCTAACACTTAGCTCACCGAAACTCTTTGGTCGCTCACAATAGTTTCCTTAGGTCGTTGCCGACCTAACTCTACCCCAGAATACTAAGGTCGCCTACTACTCTTCCTTAGGTCGCCTAAACCTCTTAAGTCGGTCACGACTTATCACTTAGGTCGGTCACTACCTTAAGTCGGCAACTCGACCCAGACTTATCTCTTAACTTGCCTATCCCCTTAGGTCGTAGACCTTCTCTAAGTCGCTCACGACTTATCTCCTAAGTCGCCAACAACATTTAGTTCTCTAGGTCGCGTACAACCTAGGACTTAGGCAATTTCAACCAAAACCTGAAACAACTAGAAAATGCTGAAAATCCCAGATTTTGACAAACTTTTCGATCCGTAAAATACGGGTCGTTACATTCTCTCCCCCTTAGGAATTTCGCCCTCGAAATTCCAAGCAATCATAGCAATCAAAGACTATTCTGTACGCCTACCATCCATAGCAATCAACAAACCATGCATCCAATTCTAGCTTAGCGTACAGAATTCTAAGACTTAGAACAAGTTACAATATCGCGAGATGAGACGACACCTTAGGGCCATACCTTGAAGAGTTCAGGATGAGCTGCCTTCATCCTCTCTTCCACCTCCCACGTACAGTCGTTATCATCATCACTCCATTGTATCTTGAGCAACTTAACTACCTTCCTCCTAAGCTGTTTCATGTCGGTTTCAACAACACGAAGCGGTTTACGAGGTCTTCTATCAACTGGATCAACATCAAAATCTTCATAGCTATCTGCAGAAACTACTGCATTTGAGTCGTGCACATACTTCTCTGGTAACTCCAATCTGTAAGCGAGCTTTCCAATTCGCTCGATGATCGGGAATGGTCCAACAAATCTCGGAGTCAATTTTCCTCTCTTCCCGAATCGAATAACATTCTTCAGTGGAGAAATCTTCACAAAAACCATATCTCCTACGTCGAATTCCAAATCCTTTCGACGCTTATCGGCATAACTCTTCTGACGATCTTGGGCTGCCTTCATTCGTTGCCGAATGATCTCTATACAATCTGAAGTCTGTCGAATCATCTCTGGCCCAAGTATCAGCTTTTCTCCAGTTTCCAACCAACATGTCAGAGAGTTACACGGTCTTCCATACAACGCCTCATACGGTGCCATACCAATGCTTGACTGGTAACTGTTGTTGTACGCAAACTCCACCAAATGAAGGTGATCTTCCCATGATTCTCCAAAATCCAAAACACAAGCTCTAAGAAGATCTTCGAAAACTCGGTTGACTCTCTCGGTCTGACCATCTGTCTGAGGGTGATAAGCTGTACTCAAACACAACTCGGTTGCCAAAACTTCCTGGAAGCTCTTCCAAAATCCACTAGTGAACAATGGATCTCGATCGCTCACTATACTTTTCGGAATACCATGGAATCGAACTATCCACTTAACATACAACTCAGCCAACTTTGATGCAGTCCTAGTCGATCGAACAGGAATGAATCGTGCACTCTTAGTCAGACGATCCACAATGACCCAAATCCCTTCATTTCCCGTCCTGGTTCTAGGCAATCCATCGATAAAATCCATCAACACTTGTTCCCACTTCCATGTAGGAACTTCTAATGGCTGAAGCAATCCACTTGGCTTCTTCTATTCAGCCTTTACCAACTGGCAGTTCATGCATTTGGAAATAAAATTTCCAACATCCTTCTTCATGCCTTCCCAGTAGTAGGTTATCTTCATATCCCGATACATCTTATTCCCACCTGGATGAATTGTCAACTTTGAGTGATGACTTTCCTTCAGAACTTCACTCCTCAATTCATCTATATCGGGAACAACTAGTCGTCCTTGCTTTCGAAGCCAACCTTCTCTATCGACCTCGAATCCTTTATCCTTTTCTGGCTCCAATCCAGATTCCAAATCACGGATAATCTTCACAAGCTTATCATCTCGCTTTTGACTCTCGCCAATTCTTTCCACAAGAGAAGGTCTTATCGATAAGTTTGCCAACATCTCAGGTTCCAATTCACATCTAGGCCTGAAGTCAAATCCAGCTAAATACTCGAGATTCTTCCATTCTGAAAACATGACTCCCAATCCTGCATGTCTTCGACTTAACACATCTGCCACTGCGTTACCTTTTCCCGGAGTATAAGCTATACCAAAATCATATGATGCTAAAAACTCTAGCCAACGTTTCTGCCGAAGATTCAAATCCTTTTGGGAGAAAAGATACTTCAACGACTTATGATCTGTAAACAACTCGAATCAGACTCCCAGTAGATAATGTCTCCACATCTTCAGAGCAAATACAATCGCCGCTAACTCCAAATCATGAGTCGGGTAATTCCTTTCATGCGGCTTTAGTTGTCGACTGGCATACGCAACAACTTTATCCTTCTGCATCAGCACTGCTCCAAGTCCAGTACCACATGCGTCGGTGTAAACCACCATCTCATCATTCCCACTTGGAATAGTCAAAACAGGAGCACTTGTCAATCTCTCTTTCAGGATTCTGAAAGCTTGCTCACACTTAGCATCCCAACTGAACACTTGGTTCTTTTTCGTCAATCCTGTTAACGGTGCAGCTACCTTGGAGAAGTCTTTGATAAACCGTCGATAATACCCTGCTAATCCAAGAAAACTTCTCACATCAGATGCATTCTTAGGTCTAACCCAATCCTGGATTGCTGCCACCTTAGCGGGATCAACCGCTATTCCACTTCCAGAAATCACATGGCCTAAGAACCTCACTTCACTCTTCCAGAAGTGACACTTCGAAAACTTAGCCTTCAGCTGATGTTTCCGTAAGATTTCCAAAACAATACGCAAGTGCGTCTTGTGCTCCTCTTCCGTTCTGGAATAAATCAGAATATCATCCACGAACACAAGTACGAACTTGTTCAACTGATCTCTGAACACTCTATTCATAAGATCCACAAAATATGCTGGCGCGTTAGTCAATCCAAACGGCATTACCAGCCACTCAAAGAAACCGGATGGTGTCCTAAAAGCAGTCTTCGGCACACTATCCTTAGCCACTCTCAACTGGTGAAATCCCGTTGCCAAATCCATCTGAGAAAACACCTTAGCTTCGTGAAGCTGATCAAACAAGTCATCTATTCTCGGCAATGGATACTTGTTCTTCTTAGTCACCTTATTCAGCTCACGATAATCGACGCATAATCTCAACGATCCATCTGCCTTGGTTGCAAACACAACTGGTGCACCCCACTCGGACACACTACGCCGAATGAATCCTTTCTGCAAAAGATCGTCAACTTGCACCCTCAACTCCTGCTGTTCCCTAGGCGCCATCTGCCTAAGAGGCATCACAACAGGTCTGGCTCCTTCAACTAGATCTATACGAAACTCGATCTCTCTATGCGGCGGCAACCCTTTGACTTCGTCAAAGACATCCTCGAATCCATTAGCGATTGGCACTGATGACAGTCCATCCCGTGGAACAACTAGCGAATACATGAAGCTCATGAAGACGCCTTCTTCATGCTTACATCGTATCATAATCTTTCGCCCCTCCACATTCTCGACTGTCACTTCCAACCTTTCGCAATCAACCTTAGCTGCATACTTCCTAAGCCAGTCCATACCCAAAATAATTCCGAACCCCGCAAAGTTCAGAACAAAGCAATCACAAACAAAAGAGCAACCATGACTCGATACAACTAGACCACGGCATAACATACACAAACAAGACGAACCCCCAACTGGATTAGTCACAACCAATGGCCTATCAACAATATCCGGCTTCAAATCTAACCGGCCTACTAGTTCATTACAAACAAACGAATGCGATGCTCCAGTATCAAACAAAACTCTAACTGGAATACCACATAGGAAAAGAGTACCTTGAACAACCACACTCTTTCCTTTCTCTTCAGCAGTAGGAGCTTTCGAAGACGACGGAACAGCTCCCAAAGCATAAGCTTGCATAATCTGCTTATCTCTCCTCGGTTCTGGACAATTCTTCCTGAAATGCCCCGGCTTGTCACAGTTGTGACACTTCATTGGCACCTTAGGATTCTTACAATCCTTCGAGAAATGGCCCTTCTGCTGACAATTGTAGCAAGTCACCTCGCCTTTCGGCTTCTTCTGGCCATCCTTACCCTTCTGCTGCTGCTGCTTCCTCTTCTTGTTTCCACCCTGATGGGGTTTAGACTCTTCCCTGGTCACAGCAACAACAGATCCATCCTTAGGAAACAGACTCTCATGCCTGACAGCTTTCTCCATAAGCTTCTCAAATGAATCGTCCAAATGATCCACCAACTATCTCCCGAGATAACTGTCCAAGCCTGTCACAAACTTCTCATTCTTCTGATAAGCGGATTCAATATATGACCGGGCATACTTGGACAAAGCCTCAAACTCAGAAACATATTCAAGAACAGATCTTCCACCCTGCTTGAGTTCTACAAACTTCTTGAACAGAACAGACTTCTGAGCTTTAGAAATGAACTTAGCTTCAAATCTAGCTTGGAATTGCTCCCAAGTAATCTCTTCCTCCGCAGTATTGATGGTAATAGAGTTCCACCAATCAGAGGCTCTCCCTTGAAGCTGCCTTGATGCCAACTTCCTCTTAGTTGCATCATCAATTCCCAAATCACCAAAGATCCTTCTACAAGCATCTATCCATCTCTGGACTTCGATAGTTGATTCTGTTCCCAAGAAAACCTTCCCTCCAAGAGCAGTATAATCCTTGCACAACTTAGCAAAATCCACTGGTTTCAGAGTTTGGACTTGAACTCCAACATCTACTGCTGCCCCCGGAACTGGTATCCTTCTCATGATCGAAGTCATCATAGCTTCGAACATGGCTGCATAATCAGCAGTCTCTTCAGTAGCACGGCCTTCCCTAGCAGCTGGTCTCCCTCTTCGACTCATTCTCAATATCTATAAAAAGGAATGATTAGAACATCTAGAAAAACAACTGCATAAAGGACTCAAACCCTACTAAGCTACTATATTATATATAGTATTAATCCATCAAATACAATTACGTCTCTCATATGTAGTTACGACGGCGAGCGTTGGGTAAAATCGATTAACCAATGCTCTGATACCAAATGTGACGACCGCCCATGACCCCTACACCGAATCTAGAGAAAGTGCGCTGTAAAGCGTGCCAGGCGACCATGGACGATTGTCAAGGTAAATTAAACAACAGAATCTATCGTATTGCTCACAGCGCATGGACAAAAATACAATAGAACATATGTATAGTGAAGCTTTACAGAACAAAATGCCATCATATAAAACTCCATAATAGTTGAATACAAGCATCCAAATAGTCAATACATCAAGCCTCACTACATATCTCTCAGAGAATACAAATACAGCGGAACATCCAGTACATATAATAAGAAGATAATATGCAACCCTCCAGCTCGTCTTCGATATCAGCATCGTGAGAAGAGAACAACACCTGTCACCTGTTACCTAGTCTGCCCATCCCAAAAATGGACGAACAGCCCAAGGCAATAAGAATTAAAACATAAAGCCTTGAGTCAGACAACAGTCTTAGTGAGCAGTAAATTAACTAACAACATACCAAAAGAGCATAAAGGAAAAGGAATAGGAATACAACCCTCCCATTCCAACCTCATTCTACAGCGATAGCCCCCAGACACACACTAAGCAGAAGCAAACATAGCAGAGCATACAATTTAAAGTAAAGCTACTATCACTCGAGTCAAGGGCGATGTTTTCCAAGTACCAAGGCCTAAATCAGATAAGCACCTAGAAAATACCGCTCTTGAGTCCGAATGACGATACGACCAAAACATCCATGACTCTGGCTATCACTGTTATCATTGCTTCGATATCACCGTTAATTGAATGACCGGAACATTCTTTCAGCCGTCCGTCAAGGGCTAATGGAAACCCCGGTTCTAGACATAACTCCCGCACGTCGTCGCAGCCCGTGCCTAGGACTATCGAATCTGCCCAGAGTACTCGACCATCAACAGTTAGTCGTTGGGACTATCGAATCTGCCCAAACGTACTCTTGCTTAGAGCATGCTAGAACCTTCAACAACGATGCTATCCAATCCTCCTAGTCATCCTCCTCGACGACTATTCTCATATCCATTCATTATCCTCAACTCGAATCATATCACCGAGTTATCAACATGCTTGGAATGATCCCGTCTGGATTAGACCAAGTCTTCATCATATGATGCCTCGCTTCATTACATCCTTGCAAAGCCTCATCTCAACTTCACATCATCAAATCTATGCATAAGAGCTTCATCATCCCGCTACATATGCCACGAGCAGCTTTCCCAATTCAAGAGCGTTTCCCTTAGCTTTTGAATCATCTTCGATCTAAATCTAATCATCAATCATCTAGTTCATAACAAGCAATCAAATCAAACATCAATCCAAGCAATCAAGCATTCAAATATGATCTAAGTAGACAATTATAACAATAATGGCATTTTCGTAATTAAAGAGTTGAAAGTCCAATAAGCATGAAAACATGGATTATATCTCTACAAACTTGATGAATGAACTTGCATAGGTTAACATATGATAAAATGGATGTAACATCATCATGAACAATGGATCTATATGGATCTACACTTAGGATGAAGAAAATGCATGGAAATCTCTATTTTAACACCAAATCGAGCCAACAATCCGATATACTCCTTTGGATCCGTGTGAGAGATAATCACCACTCACCAAATCACCTAAACAACCTCAAATCAACACGCTTCAGATCTGGACAGCGAGGGATCAAGCTTGATCTATCACGAATCCGCTTCAAACGAAGAAATCTCTCTTGAAAAGATGAAGATCTCCAATCTAAGCTCTTGAATCTTCAACCTTGATCTTCGATTTGGATGGATGGAAGCACTAGATTAGAGTGGAGAAAAGAAGTGAAGAAGTGTAGAAGTCGAGCTCTCAAAATGGCAGCACTTCGTCGCTTCAAAATCCGGATCCCAAAAAGTGAGAACAACCCTCTCTATTTATAGGCAGAAAATCTCTTAAGTCGTAACTCGGCTATCTCCCTAGGTCGTTTCCGACCTAAGCCTCTCCGACCTAACAGATGCACATGCGCATTCAAACACCCAGCGACCTACGACCTAACGCAACGCGCGACTTAACACATGTGCTTCCACTTGTATACGACGTAACTCCTCAGCGACCTAACGCATGACGACCTAAAACAACACGCGACCTAACATAAGTCGCAAACAACTGGACTTCGACCTAACTACTAAGCCAAAGCCCAGCGACCTAACACTCGCGCGACCTACGACTTAGAATACACGCGACCTAACACTTAAACTATCTCCTACGACCTAACAACTCATACAACAAACTACTCACGCGACCTAACTGGGTTATGTTCTAACTCCTTAAGTCGCCTAACTCTTAGGTCGCTAACACGCTACCCTTCTTAGGTCGCTAACCTATAGGTCGCTCCAAGATACTAAGTCGCTAACCCGGTAACCATTAGGTCGCTAACTCGCCCTGCCGACCTAACACTTAGCTCATCGAAACTCTTAGGTCGCTCACAATAGTTTCCTTAGGTCGTTGCCGACCTAACTCTACCCCAGAATACTAAGGTCGCCTACTACTCTTCCTTAGGTCGCCTAAACCTCTTAAGTCGGTCACGACTTATCACTTAGGTCGGTCACTACCTTAAGTCGGCAACTCGACCCAGACTTATCTCTTAACTTGCCTATCCCCTTAGGTCGCAGACCTTCTCTATGTCGCTCACGACTTATCTCCTAAGTCGCCAACAACATTTAGTTATCTAGGTCGCGTACGACCTAGGACTTAGGCAATTTCAACCAAAATCTGAAACAACTAGAAAATGCTGAAAATCCCAGATTTTGACAAACTTTTCGATCCGTAAAATACGGGTCGTTACAGTTTTACTGGGTGATGATTTGTTTGTACAATACAAAGTGATATTTTTCTTACTTGGGGCTGAGATGATTTTGTTCAGTGGCTTGCATTAATTACTTTGTACCAATAGATAGTTATTTTATTTCTTCTTTTGCAAGCTACATTCACAAGTATAATTGTGTATTTGTTTTCCTACTTATATATATGTTTTGTTCAACTCAAATACATCATGTTGTCTGGTTTCATTCTTGAGCATATGATGTTGTCTTGAGGCAACCCTACCCTTAGCTGTCATTTATTTTGAATGACTCAATTTAGTTTAATTCTAAATTCAGGGTTGCACTCCTTCACAAACCAACTATTTGTTTTTTTTACATGTATGTATATTTTCCCATGTGTTTCCCAAGATCCACTTGATCAATATATAAATATTGATATACTATTTTATAAAACTATTTGGGTGTTCATTTTAATTCTAATATCAGAGAATTTCTGTAAAGGGTATCTCAGTCTATATATATATATATATATATATATAAATAATAAAACTGAGGTTATATCTCTGTGCAATTCCATTAACCAATTCCCATTTATTTTTCCTACACTTAGCATTTGTGTATTTGATATAACATGTGAACTAACTCGTAATATTTAAATTTGCAAGGTTTGCCTTTTTAAAACAGATGAGCTATGAGTTGTGCATGCTTCTGTGCACCTGTGTGCACATAGTCATGTGCAGCTGCTCTCTGCTTACCTTAGTCTTCAGGTAGACTAATTTGTTTTGGTGAGTTTTCTAAACTAATTGATCATAATATACTAGTTTCATTCATTCATAAAAATCATCAAACACATTTAGATTTGGGTTATTCCTTGTCTCATAAAATTTTTCTTCAATTCATATGCAAATGTATTCTAACTTTTAAAACAGTCTAATGTGTATACCCATACTCTTGGTTTAAATAGGTATAAGCTTCAGGTCTACGATTACTTTACTACTAAATTCTTGGAAATTTGCATGCTTACAAATTATAACATAAAGCTAAACATATCTATCTTTTCCACTGAAAATAGTTTCAACTCATGATATTTTTCTTCTTTACTGGTAATGGTTCCATCACATAATGATCCCTAAAATCATTCATTACATAATAATCAAGCTCAACGTACTGCAAATATTAATTACATATAAGTCTTTTAAAATAAACATAAGGAACATTCTTCAACAAAAGCCATATTTCAGTTGTTAGCAATTTCTTCCTAGCATCACATTTCTACTCTTTTTTTTTACTTAGCTTCTTCATTACCTGCAGACATCCCATGATCTGCTCCACCATGTAGTGAAGCACCCATTTGATGCAAGCAACAAACAGGTCAGACTAAAGTCTGGTATGAGTTAATTCAATTGACAATACATAAGATTAATGGAGCTAGTTCCATATTACCTTTGTTTTAGAAGTTAAATGTTCTACTCATATTATTAAACCACTTTCTCATGTTCACATTTTTAAGAATCCTTACAGTGAAATGAGGGAATTGCTAAATACATGTATATGTGCTCAGACTAATTTCTTAACATAAATCTTTATTTTAAAAATTTATAGCAGCCATCATGCAAATCACATAGGCATTCCCAGACATGAACAAGCAACATCCATATTATTAAGCTAAAGTACCAATATGAGACTGCATATCAAGATTCCCATATACTTTTAGCATTTATACATTTTGCATGTATATTCACTTCATGTTATTCGTTTCAAAAGGATCCAGTATCACATTTATGGTTGCATTGGTGCACATTGCCTGGAACTGCTTCTTACTTTCCAATGCACTATAAGCTTTTTGGACATGATCATGCCATGTGCAAACTCACACCCCAACCTTGGTGCAAGCTAACCACTATGCCATACCCACTTCCCTCTTACCCAACCTGATAGAGGTGACCCATGTCCTTAGTTTAATTACTAAGTTCTCTCACACATCCCATATTTTCTATGCAGAGTTATGCCCAACACTGTTTTATCCCCAATCACTTCATACTAATAGTTTCTATACATCCATCAAAACTCATTCACATATATATATATTTATTCAGCAATCACTCATACTTAAAAAAATCAGTTCAAGTTAGTTTTATTTTAGAGATATACCTTGGTTAAAGCATAGCCTAGAGCCTATACCAAGTGAAGTGCTACTCTGGTTCTCCTTATAGTCCACCCACATATTAAAGTGTATTTTCTTATTACTTCAACCTTATTTCCAGAGAACATCAAATGATAAATCAGGATTCAGCACATGGAAATTCCATTGCATCCCAACCATCTTTCAGTTGCAAGACATAAGCCAAAGGACCACTTCCTCTTACTGCCTTGCACCTTACTTTATTTATAAATTTATAAAAACATTTCTTAGGTACATAAACATCTAAATTATCATTAATTTTTCCTTAAATATATCATATATGAACAATCAATCATAAGTTAAATGACAACCAAGGAATGCAAGACACATATCTTCAGAAACAACAGAAAAGGATTAGACTAAAAATGCAAGCAAAACTTCAAACAGAATTAAAATAAACTAAAGGTTAAATGGCTGCCTTCCATAGGTCTTAATGCCTTGCCAAGTGAGGGTTTACTCACTAAGGTTCTTCTTCCTAAGCCTTGATTTAAGTCTGCCATTGACCTCCTAGCTGCTGCCTGCCTACTCCTTCTTTTCTATGTTTTGTTTTCTGATTTTTCTCATGTGCACCCGTAGGAGGTGATGAGGTATATAGTGGAGTTATTAGGGTTTTAAGGTTGGTTAGGTAATTTATTTTCATCAGAAATCCCATTATTTCTGATCTCACCCAACAGCTCACCCTCTCCACTTTCCCTCCTTACAATTTTTCCCTTTTTCCTTGTCTTAACTATTTTTGGCAATTTTCTTTACACACTTTATGCATGATTCTGGCTTGGCATTATCTGATTTTTAATTATGCATAAAAACTTATGTGTCTAACCAAATGTGTGTGTGTTAATTAGTTATTATATTTTCTACCCATGCATGCTGCCATGTTTATTATATATATATATGTATTTTTTTTTAGTTTATTTAATTTAGGACTAAGACTGCCTATGTTATTTATACATTATAATTGGGTTAATGTAGCTATACTAATAGGTCATGCACTCATTTACTTTTGCATTTACCAATAGAGCCTCTACATACTAATTTTCCTTGCTTAGGTAGTATACTGGAATAGTATGCATGTGCACAAAGACATGCATATTCATTTACACACCATTGTTTTTCAGAGAAAAGAAAATTTTTGTTTTTCAACTAACTAACTTTATTTTGCAAAGTATGTAAACTATATATATAGATATACTTAAATTATGGGCTGTCACATACACCCCTTCTTTAAGAAATTGTGTCCCACAATTTAACATTTCTTAACTCAACTAAAGCATATATCAAGCAAGCACATTCAACATTGAATACTATGTTTAACTAACTGAATGCAAGCATAACTGATAAATTTCCTTTAATCAGTTGCAAATAGTTGAGGGTACTGGACTTTTATCTTGTCCTCAACCTCCCATGTGCAATCATTAGGGTCTAGACTCCACTGCACCTTTACCAGTTTAATAGTTTTGTTTCTTAATTTCTTATCTTCTTTAGCTACAATGCCCACTGGCTTCTTCTCATATACTAAATCTGGTCTAACTTCTACTGGGTTTTGTGGATGAATCACTGAAGCTTCATCATGCACACATTTTCTCAATTGTGATATATGAAATACACTATGTATTCCACTCATTTCTTCTGGCAACCTCAACTTGTAAGCCATCTTTCCTATTCTTGCTATGATCTCATATGGCCCTATGTATCTCGGGGTTAGCTTCCCTACCTTACCAAACCTCAACACCTTCCTCATAGGTGAAACTTTCAAGTACACATAATCCCCTACCTCAAATTCAAGTGGTTTCCTTCTTTTATCTGCATATGATTTCATTCTGTCTTGTGCTGCCTTCATTCTCTGTTTGATCAGTGTGATCTTATCATTTGTTTATTTCACATGATCTGGTCCTAACATCACCCTATCACCTACCTCTAACCAGCAAGCAGGTGACAAACAAGGCCTCCCATATAGAGCTTCATAGGGAGCCATCACTATACTACTCTGGTAGCTGTTGTTGTAAGCAAATTCTGCTAAATGAAGGTAGTCTTCCCAATTACCACCATGGTCAAGTACACAGGCTCTAAGTAGATCCTCCAAAAATTTATTAACTACTTCTGTCTGGCCATAAGTTTGGGGATGGTAGGCCGTGCTCAAGCACAACTCAACCCCTATTGCCTGTTGAAAACTACTCCAAAACTTTGATGTGAATATGGTGTCTCTGTCACTAATGATAGTGGTAGGAACTCCATGTAGTTTTACGATTTCTTTCATGAAAATTTGTGCCAATTTTGGTGCATTTCTATCACTCTTTACTGGTATGAAGTGTGATGATTTAGTCAACCTATCTACCACCACCCAAATACTGTCATTACCTCTCTTTGATCTTGGCAAACCATCAATGAAATCCATTGATATGCTTTCCCATTTCCACCTTGGAATTTCCCGAGGTTGCAATAGTCCACTAGGTCTTTGGTACTCAGCCTTGACTTGTTGGCAAGTCATGCATCTTGCCACATATTCACCCACACTCCTTTTCATTCCTTTCCACCAATAGCTCCTCTTTAGATCATGATACATTTTAGTACCACCTGGATGTATGGTGTACTTAGACTTGTGATGGACATCCATGATTCTTCTTTGTAGTGCTTCTGTGCCAGGCACACACAGTCTTCCCTTGTATCTCAAAAATCCTTTTTCATCCAATTCAAACTTATCAAGACTAGAACCATTCCTTAACAGTTCCTTCTTCTCTCTTAGGAATGCATCCATGTCTTGAGACTGATTCACTTCTTCCACTAAGTCTGATTTTATTGTGATGAGGCTGAGCTTGCCATAGTGCTCCATGTCCTCAATTATCACCATAATTTGCTCTTCCACATTTTCCACTTCCACATCAGTTAGTGCTAATAACACTTTAAACTCCTCTATCATCAATGTAGCCAACTTGGCATGTTGCCTACTCAATGCATCTGCCACTCTATTTGCTTTTCCTGGTGTGTACATAATGTCTAAATCATAGGCAGCAAGAAATTCCACCCACCTATGTTGTCTCATGTTCAAATCTTTTTGAGAAAATAAGTATTTCAAAGCTTTGTGGTCAGTATAAAGCTCAAACTTCGCTCCTAATAGGTAGTGTCTCCAAAGCTTTAATGCACACACCACAGCTACCAATTCCAAGTCATGTGTTGCATACTTGGTCTCACTTGGTTTCAATTGCCTTGATGCATAGGCTATTACTCTACCATCTTGCATAAGAACAGCCCCTATACCTGACCCACATGCATCAGTGTACACTACCAGATTATCATTGCCTTCTAGGATTTTCAGCACTGGAGCTTCCATCAATGCTTTCTTCAATTGGTTGTATGCCCCTTCACACTTCTCAGTACATAAGAAAGGTTGGTCTTTCCTTGTTAGCTTAGTTAATGGGGTTGCTATTTTAGCAAAGTCTTTTATAAATCTTCTGTAGTATCCAGCCATGCCCATGAATGATCTTATCCCAGTAACATTGCTAGGTCTCTTCCATACTTGCACTGCCATGACCTTACTAGGGTCTACTGAAATTCCTTCTTGAGAAATTATATGGCCTAAGAATTTTATTTCATTCTTCCAGAAGGAACATTTTGCAAACTTAGCTTAAGGCCATGTTTCCTTAATCTACTTAGTACCATGTGCAAATGTTTCTCATGTTCATTAGCTGACTTAGAATATATTAATATATCATCAAAGAAATCAGTACAAATTTATCTAAATAGTCTCTAAAAATCCTATTCATTAAATCCACAAAATAGGATGGTGCATTGGTCAAACCAAATGGCATTACTAAATATTCATACAAGCCATACCTGGTGTTGAAAGTTGTATACTTAATACTTTCTTCTTCCACTTTCATTTGATGGAAGCCAGATGCTAAGTCAAGTCTAGAAAATACCTTAGCACCATTTAATTGATCAAAAAGATCATCAATTCTAGGTAGAGGGTATTTGTTTTTGATGGTGACTGAATTTAGTTCCCTATAGTCTATGCACATTCTCAAGGAACCATCATGCTTCTTAACAAATACTACTGGTGATCCCCAGTTTGAACTACTAGGCCTAATGAAGCCTTTTTGCTCTAATTCTTCTATTTGCTTTTTCAACTCAATTAGTTCTTTAGGACCCATCCTATTTGGCTTCTTAATGACAGAGCTTGTCCCTGGTTTAAATCTTATTTGAAATTCTACTGGTCTATTATGAGGGATACCATTCACTTCTCCAAACACATCAGTGTATTGGTTAACTATGGGTATCTTTTCTAGGCTTGATTCAACCTCACCATTGTTCAAGTTGAACATCCTGCCCATACCCCTAGCTTTTGCTACCTCAAATATGACCAAAATTCTTTTGCCATCAGGGAGTTGTAGTGAGATTGTAGAATTTTCTAAATTAATAATAGCATGAAATCTTTTTAACCAATCCATCCCTAATATAATATCCAACTTAGGATAATTTAGCACATATAATTCTGAAATAAAGATGTGACCACCCATACATATTTCTACTTGCATGCATTTCATGTTAGTAATACAGGAACTACCTATGGGACTATTAATATGCAATGGTTTATCAACAAGAATACATATCAATCCCAGTTTCTGAACTATGTCATAAGAAATAAAAGAGTGGGTAGCTCCTGTGTCATAAACAACTGATATGGGTATGCCTTTAATAAATAATATACCTTCCACTTGGCTAGGTGCCTCCATTGCCCTGCCTTTCCCCTCAAGTACAGCCACCCTTGCCATTTCTAGACACTGCCTTTTCATATGCCCCTCTTTACCACAGTTGTAGCACCTAAGAATAGTTGACTTGGGTGCTTGGCATTTGGTCTTTATATGGCCTTCCTTTCCACAGTTGTAACAGATCACCTTAGGTTTCTTATTGTCAGAGCTTGCCACCTTACTTCCTTCTTTTTTCATTGCTTCTCCCTTCTTCTTCTCATATGGGTGTGCTCTATTCTTCCCTTTCTTGCTATTCCTGAAATTCTTAAATTTTTCCCTGGCATTATCATGCTGCTCAAATGATAATGTCAAGTCCATAACTTGACTAAAGGTTCTGTCTTTGTAGGGTAACATGGCTCTACTCAACCCAGCATTCAACCCCTGAATGTACCTTGCATTCCTTGAAACTTCATCTGGGATCAATACTGCTCCATACTTGGACAACCCTTCAAATTTTTGAGTGTATTCAGTGACACTCATAGATCCTTGTCTAAGTTTTATAAACTCCTCAAGCAATGAAGCTTTTGCTGAGGCTGGGACAAATCTGGCTTCTAACATTTCTTTGAACTGATTCCATATGATCTCTTGCTCTTGCCTTCCTGCAATGATCACTTCCCACCAGTCCAAAGCAAGGCCTTTTAGTTGTCTTGAAGCTATTTGCCTTCTTCTCTGGTCATTAACCTGCATATCTGCAAAGATCCTTTCCACTGTTCTTAGCCATGTCTGGACACCCATGACATTTTCTGTGCCATCAAAGCTACTGCTTCCTAAGTGTGAATATGTTTTAAGCAATTTGGACAGCTCTTCATGAGGATTATCTACTCTAGGTGCCATCCCATCCCTTAATACTCTAACAAAGTCTTGCATGTTAATCATTGGGGGATCAGTGGCCGTTCCAGTTGCCTGTTCAACATGATTGTCCTCCCTTTCTCCAGGAGCCTGGGGATTGCTCCTAACTATTCTGGGCCTCTATTGAACATTTCTAGTATGGTTAGTTCTAATTCCTATTCACTACTTCACTTTTAAACTAGTAGTGAACTCGTTCATACATAATAAGTAAAACAACCAATGCAAACAGTACAAACAATGCACACAGATTCAACCAAGTATTTGTATTGGCTATGTATTTAATAAGACAGCTCTGATACCAACTGAGGCAACCCTACCCTTAGCTGTCATTTATTTTGAATGACTCAATTTAGTTTAATTCTAAATTCAGGGTTGCACTCCTTCACAAACCAACTATTTGTTTTTTTTACATGTATGTATATTTTCCCATGTGTTTCCCAAGATCCACTTGATCAATATTGAAATATTGATATACTATTTTATAAAACTATTTGGGTGTTCATTTTAATTCTAATATCAGAGCATTTCTGTAAAGGGTATCTCAGTCTATATATATATAAATAATAAAATTGAGGTTAAATCTCTGTGCAATTCCATTAACCAATTCCCATTTATTTTTCCTACACTTAGCATTTGTGTATTTGATATAACATGTGAACTAACTCGTAATATTTAAATTTGCAAGGTTTGCCTTTTTAAAACAGATGAGCTGTGAGTTGTGCATGCTTCTGTGCACCTGTGTGCACATAGTCATGTGCAGCTGCTCTCTGCTTACCTTAGTCTTCAGGTAGACTAATTTGTTTTGGTGAGTTTCCTAAACTAATTGATCATAATATACTAGTTTCATTCATTCATAAAAATCATCAAACACATTTAGATTTGGGTTATTCCTTGTCTCATAAAATTTTTCTTCAATTCATATGCAAATGTATTCTAACTTTTAAAACAGTCTGATGTGTATACCCATACTCTTGGTTTAAATAGGTATAAGCTTCAGGTCTACGATTACTTTACTACTAAATTCTTGGAAATTTGCATGCTTACAAATTATAACATAAAGCTAAACATATCTATCTTTTCCACTGAAAATAGTTTCAACTCATGATATTTTTCTTCTTTACTGGTAATGGTTCCATCACATAATGATCCCTAAAATCATTCATTACATAATAATCAAGCTCAACGTACTGCAAATATTAATTACATATAAGTCTTTTAAAATAAACATAAGGAACATTCTTCAACAAAAGCCATATTTCAGTTGTTAGCAATTTCTTCCTAGCATCACATTTCTACTCTTTTTTTTACTTAACTTCTTCATTACCTGCAGACATCCCATGATCTGCCCCACCATGTAGTGAAGCACCTATTTGATGCAAGCAACAAACAGGTCAGACTAAAGTCTGGTATGAGTAAATTCAATTGACAATACATAAGATTAATGGAGCTAGTTCCATATTACCTTTGTTTTAGAAGTTAAATGTTCTACTCAGATTATTAAACCACTTTCTCATGTTCACATTTTTAAGAATCCTTACAGTGAAATGAGGGAATTGCTAAATACATGTATATGTGCTCAGACTAATTTCTTAACATAAATCTTTATTTTAAAAATTTATTGCAGCCATCATGCAAATCACGTAGGCATTCCCAAACATGAACAAGCAACATCCATATTATTAAGCTAAAGTACCAATATGAGACTGCATATCAAGATTCCCATATACTTTCAGCATTTATACATTTTGCATGTATATTCACTTCATGTTATTCGTTTCAAAAGGATCCAGTATCACATTTATGGTTGCATTGGTGCACATTGCCTGGAACTGCTTCTTACTTTCTAGTGCACTATAAGCTTTTTGGACATGATCATGCCATGTGCAAACTCACACCCCAACCTTGGTGCAAGCCAACCACTATGCCATATCCACTTCCCTCTTACCCAACCTAATAGAGGTGACCCATGTCCTTAGTTTAATTACTAAGTTCTCTCACACATCCCATATTTTCTATGCAGAGTTATGCCCAACACTGTTTTATCCCCAATCACTTCATACTAATAGTTTCTATACATGCATCAAAACTCATTCACATATATATATTTATTCAGCAATCACTCATACTTAAAAAAATCAGTTCAAGTTAGTTTTATTTTAGAGATATACCTTGGTTAAAGCATAGCCTAGAGCCTATACCAAGTGAAGTGCTACTCTGGTTCTCCTTATAGTCCACCCACATATTAAAGTGTATTTTCTTATTACTTCAACCTTATTTCCAGAGAACATCAAATGATAAATCAGGATTCAGCACATGGAAATTCCATTGCATCCCAACCATCTTTCAGTTGCAAGACATAAGCCAGAGGACCACTTCCTCTTACTGCCTTGCACCTTACTTTATTTATAAATTTATAAAAACATTTCTTAGGTACATAAACATCTAAATTATCATCATTTTTTCCTTAAATATATCATATATGAACAATCAATCATAAGTTAAATGACAACCAAGGAATGCAAGACACATATCTTCAGAAACAACAGAAAAGGATTAGACTAAAAATGCAAGCAAAACTTCAAACATAATTAAAATAAACTAAAGGTTAAATGGCTGCCTTCCATAGGTCTTAATGCCTTGCCAAGTGAGGGTTTACTCACTAAGGTTCTTCTTCCTAAGCCTTGATTTAAGTCTGCCATTGACCTCCTAGCTGCTGCCTGCCTACTCCTTCTTTTCTATGTTTTGTTTTCTGATTTTTCTCATGTGCACCCGTAGGAGGTGATGAGGTATATAGTGGAGTTATTAGGGTTTTAAGGTTGGTTAGGTAATTTATTTTCATCAGAAATCCCATTATTTCTGATCTCACCCAACAGCTCACCCTCTCCACTTTCCCTCCTTACCATTTTTCCCTTTTTCCTTGTCTTAACTATTTTTGGCAATTTTCTTTACACACTTTATGCATGATTCTGGCTTGGCATTATCTGATTTTTAATTATGCATAAAAACTTATGTGTCTAACCAAATGTGTGTGTGTTAATTAGTTATTATATTTTCTACTCATGCATGCTGCTATGTTTATTATATATATATATGTATTTTTTTAGTTTATTTAATTTAGGACTAAGACTGCCTATGTTATTTATACATTATAATTGGGTTAATGTAGCTATACTAATAGGTCATGCACTCATTTACTTTTGCATTTACCAACAGAGCCTCTACATACTAATTTTCCTTGCTCAGGTAGTATACTGGAATAGTGTGCATGTGCACAAAGACATGCATATTCATTTACACACCATTGTTTTTCAGAGAAAAGAAAATTTTTGTTTTTCAACTAACTAACTTTCTTTTGCAAAGTATGTAAACTATATATATATATATATATATATATATACTTAAATTATGGGCTGTCACCTGTCTCCTTACCTAAGCTATTCACATTTCTTTTCTTTTTTTGACTTGTCTTTTATTTATTTCTATTTTTATTTCTAGCTCAAATATTTTTTATTACTTTTATTTATCGTCTTGTATTTATTTTATATACTTGTTTTATAAATTCAAATTTACTCAAATTTGAACAATTAAATTCATTAATTTAATTACCAAACAACCTCTGATATTTGAAATTCAAATTAAATTATCATTCGAATATTTAAAATCAATTAAATATTCACATTTCAAATGTCAAAATTCAGGATAGTTACATATGTCGACACGTGCACATACACACTTCAAAAGAACATATTTGCATTTTCTGGTCAAATTTAGACGTCTGAATTGACCATTTCAGATGTCTGAATCTAGAATCAAAGATGATTTTCCAGACAATATTCAAACATCTGAATTGGAATTTTCAGACGTCTGAATCAGGTAAAAAATGACCTATTTGCTTTCTGATTTGCACGTGAACGATTTCAGAAGTCTGAATTCTATTTTTCAGACGTCTGAATTCCTATAATGACTATATTTCTGAACAGACATTTCTCTTCCATAAACAGATACGACTTTTAATCAACAGGTATGACCATATACTTTCATGATAACTATTCACGAACAATTGCACCTTTTTATAATCTATATAAACATGTTAGAATCATCAGTTTTATTAACCTAATTGATCTAACTCTTTCTATTCTTAATCTACTTTGATTCTAACACACTCTTGTGCATTCAAGTTCATACAAAATCATTCATTTACTTCCATATTCTTCACATACACACATATATATCAAAAGGAGAAGATTATAGGAAGGTTGTACTATCAAGAGAAAAATCCGTGTTATCAAGAACACATTGTGTCAAATACTCTTTGTATAAGTTGAAGTCCTATTCTGCTGCTCAGGCGTGTGAAGTCCTCTTCGGCTGTTGAGGCAAAATCCTGTTCTATTGCTCAGGTCCCTATTTGGCTGCTCAGGGGTTGTATAGACCTGTTCCTCCGGGTTAAGTGAGGGTTGTTGTTTTAGTGAAATTCCAAAAGGATTCTGGGACTGGATGTAGAACAGGAAGTTCGAACCAGTATAAAAATTCCTGGTGTGCTTGTTCTAGTTTACTTATTCACATTGCTATATTATCTTTGTTTATTTCCGCACTATATAGTATAATTCCATATAGCACGATCTGAACCGTCTTTTCATTTGGTATCAGAGCAAGGCATCTAATAACCGTTACAAAGTTATTTGATTTTTTGTTAATATGGAAAACAACACCAACACTAGCACTGTCACTAACACCAGTTTTGTAGAAGGTCAATCTACTAGACGACCTCCACTATTCAATGGCATGAATTACAATTATTGGGCAACACGAATGCGTATTTATATGCAAGCAAATGGTTTTGATTCATGGAATATCACTCAAATTGAGTATAACATTCCTACAACAGGATACTATTCATGGTCAAACACACAAAAATTAGATGCTACTGCAAATGCCAAAGCTATGAATATGTTATTTTGTGCTTTAGATAGAAATTAGTTGAACCGTGTTAGCATGTGCACAACTGCCTATGAAATATGGAGAACACTTAAAGTTACTCACGAAGGAACTAACAAGGTTAAACAAAGCAAAATATCCATGCTCAAAAGTCAATTTCAAAACTTTAAGATGAAGAAAGATGAATATATAAACGATATGTACTCTAGATTTCAAAATATATATCACTCATTACTAGGACTTGGAGAAAAGTATTCTAACATCGATATTGTTTCAAAAATCCTTAACTCTTTAACGGATGAATGGGAAAGAAAGGTCTTGGCAATTGAAGAAGCTAATGATCTCTCTACCATGAAACCAGAAGAGTTAATAGGAAATCTAATGTCCTACAAAGTGAATTTACAGGCTAAAAGAGTACAAGCGCAAGACAAAAAGAATATGGCATTTCATGCAGAAAAAGAAGAATCGGATTCGAATGAAGAAGACTTGGCATTCATTGCTAAAAACTTTAAAAAGTTTTTGAAGTACAGAAAAGGAAATCGAAACAACGGGAAAAGAAATTTCAATAACACTTCAAATAAGCCATCTTCATTAATATTAGAATGCTATAACTGCCACAAGAAGGGGCACATGCAAAAAGACTGTCCAGAATAGAAGAAAACATATCACAATAAGAACCGAAAGGACAAGTTTGAAAGAAAAGCATTTTCAGTAACATGGATGACTCGGATTCTTCTTCTTCAGAAAGCAGTAGTGACAGTGAAAATGAACAAGCAAATGTTTGTTTCATGGCTACAGAGAATGAGGTAAATGATCTTACTTTTGATGACATGATTGAAATAAATTCTGAATTATTAGATACTTTAAAAAGTCTCAAAAGAAAATATAAAGAGGCTCTAGAAAATCAGAGAAAAGCAGAATTCGAGAGAGATATGCTTAAAGACGAAAAGAAGATATTAGAAGAAGAACTTGGAAAACTTCAAGATACCTTCTCTAATGATAACTCTCAACTTACTTTATTGAGTCAAGAAATTGAAACTCAAAAAGAAAAGAATGATTCTCTTATCTCTGAAAATCATGAGCTGAAAACTAAGATCAAAATGATAGAATTAGATAATACTAGCCTTAAAACCAAGCTAGATAATATTACTAGAAATGTTTCTAACTTCAATAAAGGTTGAGAAACTCTATCCAAAATTAATGAGAATTCTCAGTCCACTTCTAGTAAAAAGGGACTAGGATACCCTAAGGTATCAAAGGCTCCACCTAAAAAGGAAATTATGAGAAATATTTCTAATCCTACTACTCGTCCAAAAAGGAATACTAACTCAAAAACCATAAAAATATGGGTTCCTAAAACAAACAATAGTTTGATTAGGAATAAATATATAAATACCCTTTTGGAAACTGTTCATAAAAATAAAAATTATATTTTTAAAGGGGATACCGAACCCACTTGGGTTTGGTTTCCTAAGTCCTAACTCTTAGGACCCTATCACAAAGTGGGTACCAATATCATTATTATTTTTGCAGGGCCCACTTAAAAAGAGAGGAAAATGGATACTCGACAGTGGTTGCTCAAAACATATGACTGGAAACAAAAATATGCTATCAAACATTACTTACTCAGATGGAGGCTCTGTCACTTTTGGAGACAATTCCAAAGGATATATCATTGGAAAAGGCGACGTCAGTAATGTCGGTACATCTAATTTACCTCTTATTTCCAATGTTTTACTAGTCAAAAATTTAAAACACAATCTTTTAAGTATCAGCCAGTTATGTGATAAAGGATTCAAAATCTCTTTTTCTGAAGATAAGTGTAGCATTTTTGATAAAAAACAAAATCTTATATTTGAAGGAAATAGAGATAGAAATATGTATATTCTGAATATGAAAATCAATCATAATTCAGATATGTGTTTAATAGCTAATAAAAATGATCCTTGGCTATGGCATAAAAGATTCTGTCATATCAACTTCAAAACTATAAACAAGCTTTCAAAAAATCATTTAATCAGAGGTTTACCAAAAATGAATTTCAAAGTCAATCATATTTGTGATGCATGTCAATTAGGAAAATTAACCAAATCGTCTTTTAAATCTAAGAAAGTTATTTCTACATTACAACCACTTGAATTACTACACATGGATCTATTTGGGCCAACCCAAGTTCAATCTTTAAATCACAATAGATATGTGTTTGTAATAGTAGATGACTTTTCTAGATATACTTGGACCATTTTTATGAAAAATAAAAGTGATACGTTTGAGCATTTTAAAGTCTTTGTCAAATGAATCCAAAATTTAAAAGGTTTGAAAATAAAGAACATAAGAAGTGATCATGGAGGAGAATTTGAAATTGAAGTTTTTGACCATTTTTGTAAAAAGAAAGGAATTTTTCATAATTTTTCGTTCACTAGAACTCCACAACAAAATGGAGTTGTAGAACGTAAAAACAGAACTTTACAAGAATGTGCAAGAACTTTATTAAATGGAAGTACTCTTCCAAAACATTTTTGGGCAGAAGCTGTTGCAATTGCTTGTTATGTTTTGAATCGTGTTTCTATTCGACCTCTCACGAAAAACACCTCTTATGAACTTTTTACTGGAAGAAAACCAAAGATATCTTATTTCAAAGTTTTTGGTGCAAAATGTTTTATATTAAATACCAAAGATCAGCTTGGAAAATTCGATGCGAAATCCGATGAAGGAATCTTTCTAGGATATTCAGATCGTAGCAAAGCTTATCGGATATTTAATAAGAGATTAAATACTGTAGAAGAAACTTTACATGTATCTTTCGATGAAAATTTTCAACAAAAACCAAGTATAAAAGATGATGAAGATTTTCAGGATAACATCACAAATATGGAAACTACAAATCTTGAAAATGATGAAAACATTAATAATAATAATGAATTAAGATCTCCACCAAAAATATTATGGGATCATCCCGTTCAAAATATTATCGGAGAAATTAATTCAAATGTACGAACTAGAAGTTAACTAAATCAAATAGGCCACGTAGCATTCCTTTCCAATATCGAACCAAAGAATTCCAAAGAAGCTTCCACAGACGACTACTGAATCATTGCAATGCAAGAAGAGCTAAATCAGTTTGAACGCAATGAAGTTTGGGAATTAGTTCCTAGACCAAGTGATCAAACTGTTATTGGAACGAAATGGGTCTACAAGAACAAAGCAGATTGTTAACGCTAAAAAGTGAACGCTAACACCCGGTGTGTGTAATAGAATCGTGAAAGCACCACCCGTTGGTACGAGAACAGAATATAAGCTGAAAATAGCAGAAAAGCAGTAAATGAACCACAGATTTATAGTGGTTCGGCCCGTAATTGAGCCTACGTCCACTTTATAGTCTTTTATTGCTGATTCGGTTACAATTTGATACAATATCCTTTAAAATACAATACAACTTGATCATGAAAGCACTCTTGATTACTAGCTCGATCTTTGATGATGAAACTCGACGAATCCGTGTTCGATGTAAGGAGTTCTTCTCGAAGCTTGTTGTAGTGTCTCAAATGCTTGAAGATCTTTGATTGCTGAATGAGAGGAGACTTCGACAGCGTAACGGCGCTTGAAGAAATGAATGGCCAAAAGTCCTCTTCATGTTGGAAGTGGTGGGGTATTTATAGGAGCTGATTTGGACTCTGGAAATTTTCCTAAGTCCTAAGTCGTAGCCGACTTAGTATAAGTCGCAGCCGACTTATGATAGGTCGCTGCCGGCTCATCAGCTTCAACACTTCCTTAGTAGTTCACCTCCTCTTCTGGTTTTATGCCTTAAGTCCTAAGTCGCCGAAGACTTAAGGTAAGTCGGTGACGAGGTAAAGGTGTATACGGTGTCCTGAGATTGTACACGACTTAGTATAAGTCGTAGGTCGGCGACGACTTAAAAGATAGGTCGTAGGTCTTAAGTTATCAACAATTGCCTTAGGTCCAAGACTCCCTTATCTCGTAGACTCTTAAGTCGTAGTACTTCTTAACTCGGTGTTGTTAGGTCGGAGCAGAGTTAACTTGCAATCTTAAGTCGGCAATTTGTTAACTCGGAAGCCCTTGCTAACTCGCAATTTGTTAAGTCGGTTGGCTTCCTTAAATCGGTAGGCTCCTAGGTCGGCACACATCTTAAGTCGGCAGCTCTTCTCAGTAGTTAGATCGGCAACTGTTGGGTCAGAGCTTTCTTAGGTCGTAGCTTGTTAAGCCGGAGACCTTTTTAACTCGGAGCCTTCCTTAAGTCGGAGCGTATCTTAGCTCGAAGTCTTTCTTAGGTCGGAGCAGGCTTCTAAGTCGGCATGTGTTTAGATCGAAGGCTATTTTAGCTCATAAACTGTTAGGTCAGACCGTTCCTTAAGTCGTCTTCTGTTAAGTCGCGAATCAGAGGATTAACACAGATGAACAAGGCAACATTACCAGAAATAAAGCAAGGTTAGTTGCACAAGGATACAATCAAGAAGAAGGAATTGACTACGAAGAAACGTTTGCTTCGGTCGCAAGACTAGAAGTAATATGGATCTTAATGGCCTATGCATGTTTTCGCAATTTCAAACTTTATCAAATGGACGTTAAAAGTGCCTTTCTGAATGGTTATATAAAAGAAAAAGTGTATGTTGAACAACCTCCCTTATTTATTAACGAGAAATTTCCTGATCATGTTTACAAACTTAAGAAGGCTCTATACGGTTTAAAACAAGCACCACGTACTTGGTATGATCGACTAAAGACCTATCTAATTTCTTCAGGATTTCAAATTGGGAAAGTTGATCAAACACTTTTCATTAAACATTCGAAAGGGGATATTTTAATAGTTCAAATTTATGTCGATGATATCATTTTTGGTTCTACCAATGACAAGTTATGTCAGGACTTCTCCGAAATAATGACCAAGGAATTTGAAATGTCTCACATGGGAGAACTAACATATTTTCTTGGTTTACAAATCAAACAACTTCAAAATGGCATTTTCATTAATCAAGAAAAATATTGTGATAATTTAATCAAACGATTCGGAATGGAAAACACTTTTGCCAAAACGACTCCAATGAGTACAAATACACATCTTGAAAAAGATGAAAGTGGCAAAAGTGTTGATGAAAAATTATACCGAAGTATGATTGGATCATTACTATATTTAACGACAAGTCGACCTGACATAATGATGAGTGTCTGTTTGTGTGCTTGATTTCAGGCCAACCCAAAGGAATCACATTTAAGAGCCGTGAAACATATATTACGTTATCTCACTAACACCAAGGATTTCGGTCTATTCTATCCAAAAGAATGTCCATTCGAGTTAGTTTCATATAGTGATGCTGATTTCGGTGGATCTCGAACAGATCGAAAAAGCACAAGTGGTACGTGCCATTTTATTGGAAAATCACTAGTCCCTTGATTTAGTAAGAAACAAAACTGCGTTCCTCTCTCTACATGTGAAGCAGAATATATTTCTGCTGCTTTGGCTTGTGCTCAAGTAATCTATATGCAACAAACACTTAGAGATTTCAATATAAACTTAACAAATTCAACTATATTGTGACAACTCTAGTGCTATTAACTTGTCTAAAAATCCTATCAATCATTCACGAACAAAACATATTGACATTCGTCATCATTTTCTTCGTGATAATGTTGATAAAGGAGCAATAAATTTGGATTTTGTTTCTTCTGAAAATCAGTTCGCTGATATTTTTACAAAACCTCTTTTAGAAAATGTTTTTATCAAACTTAGACGAGAACTTGGTATCGTCTCGCTTAAAAATTTACGAAATCTTTCAAAATTTTCAAAATTTATGAAATAATGGTCCTCTCTCCTGACACTAGCTCAAGGAATGCTTTGGTCACTCTCTCCTAAAACCAAGCTAAGATTAGAACCCGATTGGTCAATCTCGAAAAAAACTGAAAAACGCTTTAATTCCATTCGTGGCTTTCTCAACAAAATTTGGGAACATATTGGATGCTCCAGCTCATCATCTATCGAAGCTTTCAACCCTGCACCATTTCAATGGTCATCAAGCTCGGGGAACAATAATGGTAATGAAGATAAAGATGATGATGATGATGAAAGAAGTGATTCCAGCCCTAGTTTTTAAATTGCTTTGGTATTAACTAGTTTGATTTGAACTCTTTCGTAGTTTTCTTTTCTATTTATGTCATGTACTACTAACTCCTTTACTATCTGCTGGTATCGTATTATGTTTTTGCATACTCTGCTCTGCTTTATTCATACTTTCCTTTTTTGCGATGCCAAAGGGGGAGAAGGAGTTAATATAGTCTATTTATTCTAACTTTCTTTTTGACAGGGGGAGCTTTTAAAAAGGGGGAGAATATATTATTCGTATTATATTTATATAGTTGTCATCGTCAAAAAGGGGGAATGTTGAAACTTCGTCTACGACGTTTCATACTTACGATATTTTGACTACGACAACTATATACGTTGGTTTTATATACTAACTTGTTTTTTTAGGAATATACACAAGACCGGATTCAAATAAGCTTCATACTATACAAATGTTTTGTATTGAGTCTTGTCTAGAATTAAAATGATGTTAAAATCTCTCCTTTTTGGACATATATGTCGACACGTGCACATACACACTTCAAAAGAACATATTTGCATTTTCTGGTCAAATTCAGACGTCTGAATTGACCATTTCAGACGTCTGAATCTAGAATCAAAGGTGATTTTCCAAACAATATTCAGACGTCTGAATTGGAATTTTCAGACGTCTGAATCAGGTCAAAAATGACCTATTTGCTTTCTGATTTGCACGTGAACGATTTCAGAAGTCTGAATTCTATTTTTCAGACGTCTGAATTCCTATAACGGCTATATTTCTGAACAGACATTTCTCTTCCATTAAGAGATACAACTTTTAATCAACAGGTATGACCATATACTTTCATGATAACTATTCACAAACAATTGCACCTTTTTATAATATATATAAACATGTTAGAATCATCATTTTTATTAACCTAATAGATCTAACTCTTTCTATTCATATTCTACTTTGATTCTAACACACTCTTGTGCATTCAAGTTCATACAAAATCATTCATTTACTTCCATATTCTTCACATACACACATATATATCAAAAGGAGAAGATTATAGGAAGGTTGTACTATCAAGAGACAAATCCGTGTTATCAATAACACATTGTGTCAAATACTCTCTATATAAGTTGAAGTCCTGTTCTACTGCTCAGGCGTGTGAAGTCCTCTTCGGCTGTTGAGGAGAAATCCCGTTCTGTTGCTCAGGTCCCTGTTCGGCTGCTCAGGGGTTGTATAAACATGTTCCTCCGGGTTAAGTGAGGGTTGTTGTTTTAGTGAAATTCCAGAAGGATTCTGGGACTGAACGTAGAACAGGAAGTTCAAACCAGTATAAAAATTCCTAGTGTGCTTGTTCTATTTTACTTATTCACATTGCTATAGTATCTTTGTTTATTTCCGCACTAATATAGTATAATTCCATATAGCACGATCCGAACCATCTTTTCAAGGCCGAGACTTTTCAGATTACAGGACAGGTTGACCTTTGAATAGTTGGGCTAGCAGAAGATGGATCTTTGATATTTAGTTATATCACTTAGGAATTTTTGTTTGAAATTGAGATGTAGAATTAAGATTAGAAAACCATAACTTGTATATTAATTGAATTTAGTATTTCATTTTGTAAACTAAATAGTTTGTATACGTATAAGTTGAGATTTATTCCGCTGTAATCTATGACTGTTATTTATATGTTATATTGTTCTGATTCTGAGAAAGCGGTGTGTCTATTACTTTGTATTAATACTGTACACGTCAAGTTCAGTTCAGATATTAAGTGAAAAAGGTAAATGACGTGTCAGTGTTAGTAGAAAGATATATTCATATTCGATTGCCCCTAACAAGTCGTATTCTCCATATTAGCATACGACATTTCTTGTAATGTTCTTTGCTAAACTGGGCATCACGGTGGGGTTGTTAAATCCATAGGTTCCATCTAATATTAACTCATCCAATCATTCAGGTTATAACTCAAAAATAAATTTTTAGTTATTCAAATTTTTCTTCAAAATTTCTAACTCTTTAAATTTTCGAAAAATTTTTGCCAGCGTCTCCTTTGCACGGCTAGGTTAGAACAACTACAAATCGCCATAGTGGGTTCAAGCCAACAAAAGAAAACAAAAGCCATGTGGCTCAATCATAAAATCATCAATAAATCAAAAATATAAACATGTACATTTTTGTTGGGCGACCAAATTTTACTTATGAAATCAAATGCATTAAACTTGCTCTTGCTTTTATGTACCTACATCTTATCTATAACGACCCTGAATTTTTGACATTTGAAATGTGAATATTTAATTGAGTTTAAATATTCGAATGATAGTTTAATTTGGAATTCGAACATCAGAGTGAATTTGGCAATTAAATTTTTGAATTTAATTATTAAATCTGGGTAAAAATTTGAATCTTCAGTTTTAAGCTGATTAAAAATATTTTCAAGGCTTAGAAAATTTGTATTGATAATTCTGAAGGTATTGGAACTTTCAGAATTGAATTTGAAACTGTTCTGTTAAGTTTTGAATTTATCATTTAAATCGATATTTTAAAAAATAGCGTTCTGGGGCACAGTCTTGGAATTCAATGAAACCTGTTTCATTGGATCCGTAATATTGTATTATTATCGGATTTCAATTTTCGTAGTGTTCGGAGTTGTGGTGTGGCCGTACGATAAGCAAACGCGCTGAAATTAAATCGAAAATTTAATATTATAACTGGTCAATTATATCTCCATTGGCTGTCTTCCTTTCCCCATCACAACTTTATCCTGTCACTGTAGCAGCACAGGACCATGCAGCTTGAAAGTCTATATGAGTGGATCGTATAGGATATATGCAAGTATAAACAGCTAACTATATAATATAACTTGATAAACGATAGTAGCAAAGTAAATGAAAATAATCACACCGGTATTTTATACTGGTTCGGACCTCCCGTCCTACGTCCAGTCCCGAAGCTCCTCTTCGGAATTTCCTTTCAACTAACCCTCACTTGACCCGGAGGAACAGGTTTACAATAGCAGAGTTTCTTTGTCAAGAATGTGTTCTATAACACGTATGTTGACTATTGAGTACAAATGCTTCCAATATATATATCTATCTAGAGAATATCTGAATGAGGAGTTCTATATATATGGAAGAATTAAATACAGGTAGTTGATTGATTATAGATCAGGAATAAATCAGAGTACAAGAGATAAGAGCGTAAGTGAGTTAGGTGAAAACTTCTCTTGAATTCCTGATGCTATTTATAGTGATGAAGAGTCTCTATGTGTAGTTGCCTTCATTAACAATCGTTGTATAGTTGCTCTTGTTGGTGATGAAGAGTTGCAGTGAAGAGTAGCGGATGTGTCTCTTCGGATGTGACAGTTGGAGTTTGATATTGCACAGTCGAGCCTATTTTCAGACGTCTGGAAAATGTCCTCAGACGTCTGGCCTTCATATTTTTTTTTGTGTCTGGTAGCATTTCAGACGTCTGAGTTTATAAACCAGACGTCTGGTCTTTACTTCTGTTTTATGTCTGGATGTATGTCAGACGTCTGAGTTCAGGATCAGACGTCTGGTTTCTTCTGAGTTTGTGAACCAGAGAACTTAACCAGACGTCTGGTCTGTGCACTCAGACGTCTGGATTAGTGCATGTTGCTTTTCTTGTGTCTGTCTCATTTCTTTTCTGATTCTCTCGACTTGTAGCCTCTTGATACTTCTTTTGAGTCTTGTTCTTGTCTCTTTGGTGATGTTTCTATATCAACTTCCTGTATATGTATATTTGTTTTCCATTGCATAGTTGTGATCATCGAAACCAAGGAATTGATTTCCTAACAATCTCCCCCTTTTTGATGGTGACAACTATTCAATGTACTTATATATTTTTTAAATCTCCCCCTGAATATGTGCTTAGTTTTGTTGTTTAAGATTATATATATATATTTCTCCCCCTTTGACATAATCAAAAAGAATATATAAAAGTTCAAGTCAAAAAGAATTTTTCATTAATAATAAGAAAGGAGTTACATTCATAGATTTGAACAAAACGAAAACAAAGCCTAAATTCTAGAGTTGCTTAGGAGAAGCTTGTTTTGAATCATCTTCCTTTGGTTTGTCAGAAGTGCTTGGCTTAGAAGGAGATGTCAAAGCTTCGTTGGAAGGTTCACCCTCGAATAGTTTTGAATGTTTTGCGGGAGGAGAAGGAACCTGAGTTGTCCAATCTTCTGAGGATGGAGATGGATTACGTACTCTTTGAAGTACCTCCTTGAGAACTGATAAAACAGTCGAAAGAGATTCTTCGACTGTGGCTAGTCTTGTAGCAAAAGATGTCTCGAAGCTGTCGATTCGTTTTGCTAGAATTTTTTGATTTTGAGACAAGATTTGTTGATTTCGGAGCGTTAGATCTCGAATGCTTTCATTTTGATTTATTTCCGTTCGAGTTTCCAAAATGTCATCTTGTCCCGGATATTCAAATGAAGAGGGAGGTGGGGGAGTGATTTCCCGATTTTGTTCTTCTTCTTGAGATGGACCAATATGGGTTTGAGGAAGAGGGTCAACCCTTCTAGATTGTCGATGGTGAGTCCAATCGTCGAAGGACATGAATTCCGGTGGAATTTTGGGTAAATGCATCAAGGAGAAGAATTTTGTGGAGGCATATTTAGGTGAAATTTCTTCGAAGGTTGATAGATAAGACAAAATATTGTTTGCACGAAGAAGTTTCATAATATAAGTTGGGTAAATGATCGATGGTCGCGATCGATTCCAAAATTGCTTGAGCTCGTCGAATATGAACTTTGCCCAATTTACCCTGGTTCCACTAAAGAGAGCATAAAGTGCTTTGTGCTCCAATTCCGTTATTTGCTCATGACTCCCCATTCGCGGAACAATTGTATTGATTATCATCCTTGTTAGGAGTCGAGCTTTAGGACGCAAATATTTTGAGGCAAATTTTGGCATTTCGTCCTCCTATATCTGATGAGTGATATTATTCCTGGGTTTAAAACGCATATCAGGGATGTTGTGTAGATCCTCCCTGATGTCAGAGCATCCCAAAGTTCTTCCTATTATTCCCGGAGTCAAACGAATAGTATTTCCATAAACACTTGACCATAGCTAATGGTCTTCGTTTTCGGTATTCCAAACTGCAGTACTATCTAGATTGTTGTAGAATAAGAATATAACCAATTGATCTATTTGAACATCTTGGATGTAAAAGAAATTAAAGTGTCCAATCCAGCATTCTCACAAAGTTCGTCGAGATCATACATAGGAAACTTAAGTAGATTATAGAAAGGTCCTATGTTAACCCTCTTTTTGATTCGCGATCTAGCGACCTACGGAGGCTAATGACCTAACTACAAAACCGACCTAACGAGCTAACGACTTAAGAAATCCACGACCTAACGAGCTAACGACTTAAGAAGTCCACGACCTACCGACCTAAGAAACTACCGACCTAAGAAGCTAACGACCTATGGGAAGTTACGACTTAACGACCTATGGGAAGTTACGACCTAACGACCTATGGGAAGTTACGACCTACCAAGTTAAGAAGTTAGCGACCTAACTAGCAGAAGTGGTCTCAGCGACCTACGACCTATATTAGGTCACGCGCGGCATATTAATTCGCTCAGAACAAACTAAGCGCAATCAAGAGAAGACAGACCCCGTCTTATAGGTCGCTGCTGACCTACGACCTACTTTAGGTCGTGAACGACCTAGGACTTGTGCGATTGGATTCTGCCCAGATTTCTGCCTATAAATACAAGAGCTACTCCAATGGCAAGGGGATTTTTGGGAATCATTCTCTGAAACGCCGATACTCTGCCGCTTTCTCAACTGAATCAACACTTGAAGAACTCCAACATCAAAGACACTACAACAAGCTTCGAGAGAGATCTTGCACATCCGACATGGATTCAACAAATCTAATTATCGAAGTTTGAGCTACTAGTCTGAAGTGTTTCGGAATCAAAGTGTATTGTATTTTGAAGTGCATTGTATCAACTTGTAACCAAATCAGCAATAAAAGAATATAAAGTGGACGTAGGCTTAATTACGAGCCGAACCACTATAAATCTGTTGTCTCTTTACTTTTCTGCTATTTTCAGCTTATATTCTGTTCCCGTATCACGGGTGGTGCTTTCACATTATTACTACACACACCAGGGTGTTAGCGTTCAAATTTTAGCGTTAACATTTTGGTGCTTTCACTGAGAACCCAACTCAGGAATATTGTCATCATTGCTTCACGAGAGTTTGTGGAAAAAGTGTCTTTGAGAACCAGAAGTTTGTCAGAAATAATGGCTCCCGGAAGAAAATGCAAGTCTACCAGATCCGTCAATACTCATAATAACACTGCTACTTCTCCTTCATCAAGTCAAGCAGCTCCAAGCATTGGAGTAACACGAGCGGAGCTAGATGTTGCTGTGTCTAGGTTATATCAGCAAATTGAAACTCAGAACACCTTAATGCTAGAAAGGTTAAATGCTATGCTCGGAGCTAACCGTCAACCAGCGAATAATGAGGAAAATTTTGCTGACGCTGTTCACAACTCTGAAGGGAGGAACATTCCTCAAAGAGCAGCTGATACTGCCGAAGGGGCACCTCCTCAAGCCAGAGTGACAAGGCCACAACCAACTTTTCACGAACATTTGTTTAAGCAGACTTCCGAGGAAATGGCTGATGATTGCCCCGCAGAGCCTTTGAATAAAGGGGAATACCTCTCGAAAATGATAAGACAGATCATGAAAGAGAGCATGGAGAGAAATGAAGATGAGAACGACTGGGGATTCGCTCCGAGTAAGACCCTGTTCATTGAAAAAATTCTAAAAGCTGAATTTCCGAGAAAGTTTGTTCCACCTACCATTCCAGCTTACCGAGGAACAAGCGACCCCAATAAATTTTTGTACAAATATGACTGGCACATGACGGGTGCCAGGGTAATGGATGAAATCAAATGCCGGTACTTTCTAGTATACTTGGAAGGAGTAGCACTACTCTGGTTTACAAAGCTGCCGGCCCGATCTGTAGACCAGTTCTCTGATTTAACTCGGAAGTTTAAAGAGCAATTCAGACTGTACGCTTCAAAGGCGAAAGACATAATGTCATTATCTAGCCTTGAGCAGAATCTGGGAGAGTCTATTAAGTCCTTCTTGAATCGCTTCAACATAGCTCTAGCTGAAGTCGACAACGTGGAGCCACATATGGTTTTGACTTATTTGATGCGGGCTATCGATAAGTCAAGTGAATTTGGGAAATGGCTGAAAATGAAGGAACCAAATTCGCTCGAGAAATTTTATAAGAAAGCTGACGAGTTCATGCGCTTGGAGAATCTTCCTGCTCCAGTGAAAGTGATGGTGACATGAGTGGAAAATAATACTGCTGCTTCGACTAAGAAAGATTCTGGAAGTCAGAAGAGGGAGAATAATGATGGGAAGAAACAAAAGGACATAAAGAAACCTCGCTTCTTTAAACCCTCAGATTTCACCCCCTTGACCGATACTCTGGAGAATATCTTCTTTGCCACCAAAGATGCTGTGGAATATCCTAAACCAGCTGAGATAAAGCCGGGAAAAGGTGCTATGCGAAATGGAAAATTCTGTCGATTTCATAACCAACCCGGCCATGATACCAACGAATGTCGTCATTTGAAGAGCTTGATTGAAGAATTGCTAAGACAAAACAAACTGCAACAGTATGTTAAGAAGAACAGGAATGACCCAACTTCGTCTACTCAGGGCAGCAACCCCATACTCACCCATCTGGCTCGGGTAAGGGCACTACCGCACATGAATCTGAAAGGCCTGTAATCAATGTGATCACAGGGGGCCCACACCGAGCAGGCAGAAGCTGGGGTGAAATGGAAAGATATGCTCGTGCCTTGAAATATACCCCAGCGGAGGAAGATATTTTTGTTTTAGAAGACGCTGCACCCCTGAAACAACAGAAAACTTCTAATGATGACATCATGTTTAAAGCTAGGGATTCTATGGGCATTGAAGCTCCAACCATAGATCCCTTGGTCATTTCTGCAGGAATTGGGCCAGCTATTGTAAGACGGGTGCTTGTTTATTGCGGCGCCTCTTGCAATATACTCTTCAGGAAGACGTTTGATCAAATGAAGATTCCAATGACTGACGTTCAGGCTTCATCACATAAGATTGTTGGGTTTACTAGGGAACCGCAGCAGCCAATTGGAACTGTTGACTTGTTTGTGGAACTTGGAGATGGGCAGAGAAAGGTGGTTCGAAAACAGACTTTCGTAATTGTTGACGGATTTTCTGCCTACAATGCCTTCCTAGGCCGGCCAACATTAGCTGCGTTCAAAGCCATTCTCGCCCCGGGGTGCTTAACTATGAAATTTCCCACGGATAATGGTGTTGGTGTCATTAAAGGGGATTAAAACGCTAGGCGGGAGTGTTATCTTATAGAGCTTCGGGACACAAGAAAGAGAGAGATGGGAAAAGATGCGGTAGCCTCGCTCCGCATCAAAAAACCAACCTTGTAGCAAGTACAGGGTGGTCCCTGCACTGGCGAGCATAGTGGTGCAAGGAGAGAAATGGACCCCAGAAAGGCCAGTGTAGGGGAAAATAGAGTGGTGCCAATGGAAGTAACGGTACCAGTACCTGTTGATCTTAAAGACCCAAACAAAGTACTAAATGTGGGTTCGCAACTCAGTGTGGCAGTCCAAAATATGCTGATATCATTTTTGAAAGCAAATCTGGACGTATTCGCTTGGAGTCACGCCGATATGTGTGGAATATCTCTAGAGATTGCTGTACATGCTCTGAATATTGATCCGAAATTTACACCTGTGAAACAGAAAAGGAGAACCCAGGGTCCAGAAAGGTCAATGGCGCTAAAAGAAGAAGTAGATCGGCTCATGGAAAATCATTTCATCAGAGAGTCCACCTATCCAAATTGGGTTTCAAATCCGGTACTGGTTAAAAAAGCAAATGGAAAGTGGAGAGTATGCATCGATTTCTCAGATTTAAACAAAGCTTGCCCCCAAAGACTGCTTTCCGTTGCCAAGGATTGATCAGCTGGTAGATGGAACAGCCGGGCATGAATTGTTGTCTTTTATGGATGCTTACTCCAGGTATAACCAGATTATGATGCATGAGACGGATCAGGAAGATACGAGCTTCGTCACCGATTTTGGTCTTTACTGCTACAAAGTCATGCCCTTCGGACTGAAGAATGCAGGGGCAACATACCAAAGGCTTGTTAATGCAATGTTCAAATCATAGCTTGGGAAAACTATGGAAGTCTATGTTGATGATATGTTGGAGAAATCAAAGAAAGCAGCTGACTATATGGATCACTTAGCAGAAATGTTCACAATTCTCCGAAAGTATGGAATGAAGCTCAATCCTTTGAAATGTTCATTCGGAGTTGAGTCCGGAAAATTCTTGGGATTTATTGTAAGCGCTAGGGGCATTGAAGCTAATCCTGCTCAAATTACTGCTCTGAGAGAGTCAAAGCCCCTAGGACAAAGAAGGAACTGCAGAGCCTCAATGGGAAAGTCGCTGCTTTAAGTCGGTTCATTTCCAAAGCCACTGATAAATGCATCCCCTTCTTTGATGCTTTAAAGAAAGGAAAGAAAAATTTCGAGTGGACTCCTGAATGCCAGAAAGCTTTCGATGAATTAATCCGTCACATGGAATCGCCTCCAATACTTTCCAAGCCCAACAATGGCGAAGACCTTTTCATATACTTGGCAGTTTCGTCCCATGCCCTGAGTGCAGCATTAGTACGAGAGGATGCGAAAGTCCAGCACCCAGTCTACTATATTAGCAAAAGATTCACTGGGGCAGAAATGAATTATTCAAAGCTAGAAAAGCTCGCCTACTGCTTACTGATTGCTTCTAGAAAGTTGAGGCCATATTTTCAAGCTCACCCTGTCAAAGTTCTCACTGATCATCCCCTAAAGCAAGTCCTCTTTCGACCTGAAACTTCGGGCCGTCTTCTGAAGTGGAATATTGAAATTAGCCAATATGATATCGCTTATCATCCCCGAAGAGCAATCAACGGACAAGCTTTAGCGGATTTCATTGTAGAATACACAGACAAGGGTGACATTGAGGAAGAGGTTACAGTTGACATCCCAACCAAATGGAAGTTATATGTTGATGGCTTAAGAAATGATTATTGTTCCAGTGCTGGGGTTGTGCTTGAAACCCCCGAAGGGCGATCATTATGTTACGCATTAAGATTGGAATTTCCTTCTACAAACAATGAAGCAGAATATGAAGCTCTAATTGCTGGATTAAAGATTGCAAAGGAACTAAACATCAAAGCATTGCAGATCTTCAGTGATTCTCAACTTATTGTATGTCAAGTCAAGAAGGAGTTCCAAGCTAAAGGAGGAAATCTGCCTGCTTACTTGTCAAAGGCTTGTGAGCTTCTTGACGATTTCGATCACTATTCGATAAGCCACATACCTCGAGAGGAAAATATGAAGGTGGATTCTCTTGCAAAGTATTCAAGTTCCGTAGAAGCTCAGTTGTTGGGATTGGTTCCTGTGGAGGTCTTGTCAGCTCCAAGCACTGATGAAATGGATATCGACTGGATCATGGCTGTATCCTAAGAACAAGAGTCATGGATGACCCCGATCAAAGAGTATCTACTCAACAGCTCCCTACCGGAAAATTCTAAAGAACGCCGAAAGCTGTTAAGAAAAGCATCGAGATATGTAATTCAAGACGGCCGGTTATACAGACAAGGATTCTCAATGCCATTACTCCGATGTGTAACTAAGGAAGAAGCCAAGACAATTTTGGCAGAGGTGCACGGAGGAGAATGTGGGGATCATTCAGGTGGCCAAACTCTTGCCAAGAAAGTTCTCCGGTATGGGTATTTTTGGCCAGATATTAATCGAGATGCTGCTATCTACTCCCGAAAATGCGACAAGTGCCAGAGATTTGCAAAAATTCCAAGAGCACCTTCCACCGAACTAACACAGATGGTCAGTCCATGGCCATTCGCCATTTGGGGGATAGATCTAATCGGACCTTTACCAATTGCCAAGTCGGGAATCAAATACGCAATTGTTGCTGTGGATTATTTCACTAAATGGGCTGAAGCTGAACCTTTGGCTACTATTACCTCTAAGAAGATGATAAATTTTGTGACTAAAAATATCATTTGCAGGTATGGTGTGCCACAAAAGATAATCACAGACAACGGTACTCGATTCGAAAGCGAAGAGTTCCAGGACTTTTGCAAGTGGTTCAAAATCCGAAAAAGCTTCTCAGCAGTGGCTCATCCGTAGGCAAACGGGCAAGTGGAGGCAGTAAACAAAATTATCAAGTCAACCATCAAAAAGCAGCTTGAAAAAGCAAAAGGTGGATGGGTTGATAAGCTACCACTAGCACTATGGGCATACAGAACAACCCATAAAACTACGACCGGGCACACTCCATTCTCATTGGCATACGATCAGAAGCAATGATTCCAGTAGAACTAGAAGTCCCTTCACACAGGAGAATCCATTTCAACCAGGCTGAAAACGAAAAATTGCAATTCGAAGCACTCGACTTCCTTGATGAAAGAAGAGAGGAAGATAGGCTCAGAATTGCGGCCCATCAACAAAGGATAGCAAGGCGCTTCAACTCTAAAGTCCGTCAGCGAAGCTTTGAAATCGGAGACTTAGTCTTGAAGAGGATCATGACAGCAACTGGAGTATTTGGACCAAATTGGGAAGGACCATATGTCGTAGGCAATAAACTTCTTGATGGCACCTTCAAACTCACAACTGTCGAAGGAGATCCAATCCCGAGAGCCTAGAACAGCAATCATTTGCATCCATATTTTACTTAGAAAGCTTTGCTTGAATTGTAAAATGATTATGGATGTATCAGTTGTATTGTAAACCATTGTAAAATCAGTGATGATCAATAAAAGAGCTATAAAGTGGATGTAGGCCCAATTCTTGGCCGAACCACTATAAATTTTGTGTTCTTTATTATTATAAAATGCCCGTTTCATTTCGATGAGTAAATACTCTAAATGTATTGCTAAAATGTCGATTTAATACTGCAGGACATTAAAACAAAGCTTACCCATCACAAGGCTAAGTGAACACCATAAGTCACTCGATAAACGAATTTCAAGCCGCAAAAGGTTCCAGACTTAAATCCAACATAAGATGAACTTCACGCAAAAAAGTTGATGGTTCTGCCAAAGGGGTACTTTTCCAAGGAAAAGGAACCAGACACTTGTTAACTAATTACGATCTTCTGTACAAACAGACATCTGATTAGATAACTCGCGCCTGCCCCGTGGAATCACTTAACAGTGAAGTACACATCTTCGGATGGAGCATACTACTCGCGAAAGAAAGGAACATGGGCTCGGAAACGATAACAGTGACCGCTAATGAGCAAACGACTGAGAGACATGGGCAAGCCAGTCAACAAAAGCCCTCTCCGGAGGCACAAGACCTCTTCGGAGGCGCAACTCTACGAAGGATAAAGACCTCTACGGAGGCACAAGCCCTCTTCGGAGGCACGCCAAAAAATGGAAGTTTTCTTCTCAACAAAGAGGTTGGTGGGACCAAAAGGCGTAGGACCTTTGCTAACTAATTGCGATCGTTTGTGCAAACGAACATCCAATTGAGTAACTTGTGTCCGCCTCATGGATCCATTTAACTATGAGAAAGTAACTTTCAGGCAATCAAATAAAGACCTCTTCGGAGGCACAAGACCTCTCTGGAGGCATAAGACCTCTCCCGAGGCACCACAAGCCCTCTTCAGAGGCACCAGCCTTCACCAAAGGCACATGTAGCCCTCTTCGGAGGCAGAAGACCTTCCCCAAGGCACACAAGACTTCTCCGGAAGCACAAGACTTCTCCGGAAGCACAAAAACAAGACTTCTCCGGAAGCACAAAAACAAGACTTCTTCGAAAGCACAAGACTTCTCTGGAAGCACAAAAACAAGACTTCTCCGGAAGCACAAGACTTCTCCGGGAGCACAAGACCTCTTCGGGGGCATAATGTTACTCTTTGGAGTCCATACTACTCCACAAAGTCCAAATGCTACTCCTCAGAAATGCTAAAAAAGACCTCTTCGGAGGCGCATTTCACCAAAGATGAAGTGCAAAAATCTCTTTTTGGAGACCCGCTTCACCAAAGTTGAAATGCCAAAACATTCTTCAGAAGCTCACTTCACTGCGTAGGAGGATCCACTTTTCAAACAAAATAAAAGTGATCATCCTCAAAAGATGAAGTGTTCTAAAAGAAAGAAAGAAAAAGATGAGAAGAGAAATCTTCTCCGATACAAGGCATACTCTATTGAAAGCAGAATAACATTTCCAAAAAAAATGGAAAAATTATTCTCTAAAATAAGAGTACGAATCTGTTCAGAATATTGCAATGAACCGTGGTATGGGGGCACATAGCTATATTAATAAAAATAACACTCAAACATCATACCGCGAGGTCACTGCAGTATCGTAGAAAGTAAATAAAGAAACTTGTGCAAAAACAAGGAATAAATGCATTCACATATACTGACAAGAAATTGTACAAGTAAAAAGAATCATTTTATTCCATATTATAAAGTTTTTGTACATATGCAGGTTTCAAGCGGAGGCCGGTATCCGCACAATCTCCGGCCAGTACATACAAAAAGCAAAATAAGAAAAGTAAATTCCAGCTTATCACTCCTTCTTCCTGCCACCTTTAGTACCCTTGCCCGGTTTGATTACTAGTTTCGGAATCCGGCGTGGACGGGTCGGAGAAGAAGGAGAAGAAGGTGTAGCTGGATGCTTTATCTTCTCCAGCTGAAATGCTTTTCTTCTTCTTCCTCATGGCATACTTCCCTTTCCTCTTCGAAGAAGACTCACTTCCCGGAGTAAGCAGCGAGAAAGTTTCGTGTTATCATCAAGAGACTGCTCCGGAGTCTTCTCACTGTCCTCAAGATCTTCCGCCTTCTGCTCTTGTGAAGCAGGTGGATCCTCCAAGCCTTGAAGGGCTTCTATTTGCTCTTCCTGCAAACCCGGCTGAGAAGCAGGAGTTACTTGAAGGGTTGGAGGAGGAACAGCTGGAAGAGGAGAAGTGTGTGCAGCGCTCGGTGCCTCCGCTATAGAAGAAAAGAAGTTAAAATCAATATTCTCCGAAAAAAGAGAAGATATTGGCTCATCAAGACTTAAGTAACAATCGAGAAATTCATCAAACTCGGTTGAAGCAAATAAGTAGTCTACTCGACTTGGATCAACATCGATGTTACCTGGAGAAGTTGGTTTAATCACATCGATTTCATATTTTTCAGCTTCAGCGTCATCCTGGGACTTCTCCTCGACTTGAACAATGGGAGGCTCAGTTGTCGCGATTTTGACTTCGGTTTCTGCAGGAGGTGAAGAATAGGAACTAGAGCCAATGTTATCAGGGTCAATCGAAGCCGGAGGACGAGCGGGGTCAGTTATCGTTTTCTCTAAACACTTTCCCCATGTTGCTTCGGCTCGTTCCCTAGCGAGCTGCTCTTTTCCCCTGGCAAGGGCGGTACGCGCTTCATCATCTAGATAAGACGCTTCAAGATCCGCTTCTGCGTAGCCAGCGCCTCCAAACATATCAATTATCGTCTCCCACACTTCAGCCAAAGTAGTTTCATATGTCGGACCCAGGAATGAGAGGCTCCCGCGCCCCAAGACGCTGTGGATATAAAAGTCAAATAAGGTAGAGCTGACTTTGGCCTCCGTTGCCTCATGCGACTGCTCAGCCGCTTCTTTTTCGGCAACGGCTACAACTTGGCCGACAACTGCATCATCCCGCTCTTTTTCGACTTTAAGAAGTCGAGCTTTTAATGCTGCAATCTCCTAATCTTGCGAGCTAACTTTTTCCCGCAGTTGAGCAGTATCTTTGCGATATTTTTCAGTAACATGCTTCTCTGCATCAAGTTTTAACTCAGCATCTCTTTGAGCAGCATGAGCATCTCTCACTTGTTTTTGGAAGACTTCTTCTTTTTGAGAGTGCGAAGTGGAAGAAGCAGCGAGATCTTCCTTGAGTTTCTTGACTTCGGACTCAAGTCTCGCATTGTCGTCAGCAATGCTCGTCATCTCTACATCATGCTGCTTGCAAATTTTATCCCACTCGGACTTGTCATTCTCCATAGTTAGCATGGCTTCAAGGTTCATGCAATTAACTCTTTGAAGTTCGTCGACAAGTTTCTGCCAGCCGGACATCCTATCAATATCAAGTTTGATAGCGTCAACGTTCCTCAGCATAGCCGGCTTATCAATCGGTACCAAGTCTAAATCGAAGCGTACTCCCTTTAAACATCAATTTGGGAAGCGGCCTTGAAGTGTAGGAGGAGCGTCCCTGACTTGATATTGAGGCATGTTGATAAGCGTCTGAAAGTCAGATGCTTTAAGAGCGGGAGAACCGGAGGGGATGTCAAGAGGATTAGGAGCAACGGTCTTTTCAGACATTGCAGACGTTGATTGATCGCTAAATTTAACCCGTTTGCTCGGATCGTCAGCAATGTGGCCCTTCCCCTTATCATCATGGGATATCCTCTTATGAGAATCATTGCTTCTGTGAGAAGAGTCGTGTCGATCATCCCTTCTTCTTTGTTGCTC
Source organism: Allium fistulosum (assembly GCA_030737815.1). Classification (NCBI taxonomy): domain Eukaryota; kingdom Viridiplantae; phylum Streptophyta; class Magnoliopsida; order Asparagales; family Amaryllidaceae; genus Allium; species Allium fistulosum. The sequence continues at coordinate 510,488,918 of CM060907.1, read as the reverse complement.
CTCATAAGTTCGCCTTTCATGAGCTTTTCTAGCAGCTCTTTCTTCATCTGTTTCCCTCGGGGCAGAGAGATTGTAACGACCCGTATTTTTACGGATCGAAACATCATAAAACAGTCGTTATTGGATTGTTAGTATTGTTAAGTCGTCCCGAGTTTAGATCGACTAGAGCTTAAGTCGTGTAGGAATTAAGTTGTCTAGAAGTTAAGCCATGTTGTAACTTAAGTCATTTAGAAGTTGAGTCGTGGGGTAGGCTAAGTCGAGTGAACGACCTAAGGGATTGGAAGAACCTACAGTATTTGACCGACTTAAGGATTTAGACGACTTAAGGTAATGACCGACTTAAGGAAATAGGCGACTCATAGAAACTGGCGACCTAAGGATTTTGGAGATAGGTCGTATCGGAGTTGGGTCGTGTGATAGCTTAGGTCGTAGAATAGGTTAGGTCGTAGACGACCTAAGAGATAGGAGCGACCTATAGAATTAGACGACCTAAGGATTTGCGACCTTAGAGGATAAGCGAGTTACGACCTAAGAGGGTAAGTCGTGAGCGACTTAGGAGCATGTCAGGGTTAGGTCGTAAGATCTATTAAGTCTTAAGTCGGAGACATTTGAGTCGTTGAGTCGCTGTAGCAGGAGTAGTAGGTCGTAGACGACCTATGATAGTACTGGGTATAGTTAGGTCGTGGATGCGCATTGTTTAGGTCGCGTTAAGGTTTAAGGAGTTAGATCGCTGAGTCGTGAGCGACCTAGGAGTTATAGAGATATTCCGAGTTAACTCGGCATGTGTTAAGTCGCGCATGGGTTAGGTCGCGCCTGCGTTAGGTAGGAGACCCTGTTAAATCGTGTGGGTTTTTAGGTCGGCAAAGCTATTAAGTCGTAGGATGGGTTGAGTTGCTAAGTCGTTAGGTCGTAGGTCGTGATGCTCTATAGGTCGTGGACGACCTAATTCCGAGTGAACGACTTAAGGAGGATTTCAGCTATAAATACTCGTCCATTTCCTCACTTTTTGGGATCCGGATTTCGAAGCGACGAAGTGCTGCCTTTTTGAGAGCTCGACTTCTACACTTCTTCACTTCTTTTCTCCACTCTAATCTAGAGATTCCTTCCATCCATATCGAAGATCAAATCGAAGATCGAAGAGCTTAGATTGAAGATCTACATTCTTCGAAGAGTGATTTCTTCGTTTGAAGCGGATTTGTGATAGATCAAGTTATATTCTTCGCTGTCCAGATCTGAAGTGTGTTGCTTTTGGGTTGTTTAGGTGATTTGGTGAGTGGTGATTATCTCTCACACGGATCCAAAGGAGTATATCGGATCGTTGGCTTGATTTGGTGTTAAAGTAGAGATTTCCATGCATTTTCCTAATCATATGTGTAGATCCATATAGATCCATTGCTCATGATGATTTGACATCCATTTTACTACATGTTAACCTATGCAAGTTCATTCATCAAGATTATAGAGACATTGCTCATGTTTTCATGCTTGTTAGACTTTCGACTCTTTAATTACGAAATTGCCATTGTTGTTATAATTGTCTATTTAGATCATATTTGAATGCTTGTTTTACTTGGATTAATGTTCGACTTGATTGATTGCTATGAATTAGATGATTTATGATTTGATTTAAACCGAAGATAATTCAAAAGCTAAGAGAAAGGCTCTTGAATTGGGAAAGCTGCTCGTGGCATATGTAGCGGATGATGAAGCTCTTATGCATAGATTTGATGATGATGTGGAGATGAGGTTTTGCGAGGATGTGATGAAGCGAAGCATGATATGAGATAGTCTTGGTCTAATCCAGACGGGATCATTCCAAGCAGATTGATAACTCGGTGAAATGTTCGAGTTAAGGATAATGGTTTGCTCGAGATGCGCTTGAGCTAGTATGGAAATAGTCGTCAAGGATGACGACTAGAAGGCTGAGATCTCATCGTTGTTGAAGGTTCTAGCATGCTCAAAGCAAGAGTACGTTGGGCAGATTCGATAGTCCCTGAAGGCTACTGATTGGTAGTCAAGTACTCTGGGAAGATTCGATAGTCCTAGGCACGGGTCACGACGACGTGCGGGAGTAATGTCTAGAACCGGGGTTTCCATTAGCCCTTGACGGACGGCTGAAAGAATGTGCCAGTTATTCAATTAATGATGATATCGAAGCAATGATAACAGTGACAGAGTCATGGATGTTTGGTTGTATCGTCATTTGGTCTCAAGAGCGGTATTTTCTGGGTGCTTATCTGATCTTGGTTTAGGCCTTGGTGGTTTGTACTTGGAAAACATCGCCCTTGACTCGAGTGATAATTGCTTTACTTTAAATTATATGCTCTGCTATGTTTGCTTCTGCTTAATATGTGTCTGAGGGCTATCACTGTAGAAAGAGGTGGAGTGGGAGGGTTGTATTCCTATTCCTTCTCCTTTATGCTCTTTTGGTATGTTGTTAGTTAATTTACTGCTCACTAAGACTGTTGTCTGACTCAAGGCTTTATGTTTAACTCTTATTGCCTTGGGCTGTTCGTCCATTTTGGGACGGGCAGACTAGGTAGCAGGTGACAGGTGTTGTTCTTGCTTTCCACGATGCTGATGTCGAAGACGAGCTGGAGGCTTGCATATTATCTTCTTATTATATGTACTGGATGTTCTGCTGCTTTGTATAATTCTCTGAGTGATATGTAGTGAGGCTTGATGTATTGACTATTCAGATGTTTGTATTCAACTATTATGAAGTTTTATATGATGATATTCTATTATGTAAAGCTTCACTATATATATTCTATTGTATTTTGTCCATGCACTGTGAGTAATACGATAGATTCTGCTGTTTTAATTTACCCTGACAATCGTCCATGGTTGCCTGGCACACTTTGCATCGCACTTTCTCTAGGTTCAGTGCAGGGGTCATGGGCGGTCGTCACATTTGGTATCAGAGCTTTGTTTATTCGATTTTACCCAACGCTCGCTGATGTAACTACGTATGAGAGACGTAATTGTATTTTGATGGATGATTACTATATATAATATAGTAGATTAGAAGAGTTTGAGTCCTTTAAGCAGTTGTTTCTCAAGATGTTCTGACCATTCCTTTTTATAGATATTGAGAATGAGTCGAAGAGGGAGACCAGCTGCTAGGGAAGGCCGTGCTACTGAGGGGGCTGCTGATTACGCTGCTATGTTCGAAGCAATGATGACTTCGATCATGAGAAGGATGCCAGCTCTGGGCCCATCGGTGGATGTTGGAGTTCAAGTTCAAACTCCAAAACCGGTGGACTTTGCTAAGTTGTGTAAGGATTATACTGCTCTTGGAGGAAAGGTTTTCTTGGGAACAGAATCAACCATTGAAGTTCAGAGGTGGATAGATGCTTGTAGAAGGATTTTTGGTGACTTGGGAATTGAGGATGCAACTAAGAGGAAGTTAGCATCAAGACAGCTTCAAGGAAGAGCTTCTGATTGGTGGAACTCTATCACTATTGATACTCCGGAGGAAGAGATCACTTGGGTGCAATTCCAAGCCAGATTTGAAGCTAAGTTCATTTCTACAGCTCAGAAGTCTGTTCTGTTCAAGAAGTTTGTAGAGCTCAAGCAAGGAGGAAGACCAGTTCTTGAGTATGTTTCTGAGTTTGAAGTTTTGTCCAAGTATGCCCGGTCATATATTGAATCTTCATATCAGAAGAACAAGAAGTTTGTGACAGGCTTGGACAGTTATCTTGGGAGGCAGTTGGTGGATCATTTGGACGATCCATTTGAGAAACTTGTGGAGAAGGCTCTCAGGCACGAGAATCTGTTTCCTAAGGAAGGATCTGTTGTTGCTGTGACCAGGGAAGAGTCTAAACCACAGCAGGGTGGAAACAAGAAGAGGAAGCAGCAACAGCAGAAGGGTAAGGATGGCCAGAAGAAGCCGAAGAGCGCAGTGACCTGCTATAATTGTCAGCAGAAGGGCCATTTCTCTAGGGATTGTAAGAATCAGAAGGTACCGATGAAGTGTCACAACTGTGACAAGCCGGGGCATGTCAGGAAGAATTGTCCAGAACCGCGAAGGGACAAGCAGATTGTGCAGGCTTATGCTTTGGGAGCTGTTCCATCATCTTCGAAAGCTCCTACCGCTGAAGAGAAAGGAAAGAGTGTGGTGGTTCAAGGTACTCTTTCCATATGTGGTGTTCCAGTTAGAGTGTTGTTTGATACCGGGGCGTCGCATTCGTTTGTTTGTAATGAACTTGTAGGCCGGTTAGGTTTGGAACCGGATATTGTTGATAGGCCATTGGTTGTGACTAATCCAGTTGGGGGTTCGTCTTGTTTGTGTATGTTATGCCGTGGTCTGATTGTATCGAGTCATGATTGCTCTTTTGTTTGTGATTGTTTTGTTCTGAACTTTGCGGGGTTTGGAATTATTTTGGGTATGGACTGGCTCAGGAAGTATGCGGCAAAGGTTGATTGTGAAAATTTGGAGGTGACAGTCGGGAATGTGGAGGGGCGAAAGATTGTGATACGATGTAAGCATGAAGAAGGCGTCTTCATGAGCTTCATGTATTCGCTGGTTGTTCCACGGGATGGACTGTCATCTGTGCCAATAGCTAATGGATTTGAGGATGTCTTTGACGAGGTCAAAGGGTTACCGCCGCATAGAGAGATTGAGTTTCGTATAGATCTAGTTGAAGGAGCCAGACCTGTTGTGATGCCTCTTAAGCGGATGGCGCCTAGGGACCAGCAAGAGTTGAAGGTGCAGGTTGATGACCTTTTACAGAAAGGATTCATTCGGCGTAGTGTGTCCGAATGGGGTGCACCAGTTGTATTCGCAACCAAAGCGGATGGGTCGTTGAGGTTGTGTGTGGATTATCATGAGTTGAATAAAGTGACTAAGAAGAACAAGTATCCATTGCCGAGATAAGATGACTTGTTTGATCAGCTTCACGAAGCTAAGGTGTTTTCTCAGATGGATTTGGCAACGGGATTTCACCACTTGAGATTGGCTAAGGATAGTGTGCCGAAGACTGCTTTTAGGACACCATCTGGTTTCTTTGAGTGGCTGGTAATGCCGTTTGGATTGACTAATGCGCCAGCATATTTTGTGGATCTTATGAGTAGAGTGTTTAGAGATCAGTTGAGCAAATTCGTGCTAGTGTTTGTGGATGATATTCTGATTTATTCCAGAACTGAAGAAGAGCACAAGACACACTTGCGTATTGTTTTGGAAATCTTGCGGAAACATCAGCTGAAGGCTAAGTTTTCGAAGTGTCACTTCTGGAAGAGTGAAGTGAGGTTCTTAGGCCATGTTATCTCTGGAAATGGAATAGCGGTTGATCCCGCCAAGGTGGCAGCAATCCAGGATTGGGGTAGACCTAAGAATGCATCTGATGTGAGAAGTTTTCTTGGATTAGCAGGATATTATCGATGGTTTATCAAAGACTTCTCCAAGGTGGCTGCACCATTAACAGGATTGACGAAGAAGAACCAGGTGTTCAGTTGGGAAGATAAGTGTGAGCAAGCTTTCAGAATCCTGAAAGAGCGACTGACGAGTGCTCCTGTTTTGACTATTCCAAGTGGGAATGATGAGATAGTGGTTTACACCGACGCATGTGGTACTGGACTTGGAGCAGTGCTGATGCAAAGGGATAAAGTTGTTGCGTATGCAAGTCGACAACTGAAGCCGCATGAAAGGAATTATCCGACTCATGATTTGGAGTTAGCGGCGATTGTTTTTGCTCTGAAGATGTGGAGACATTATCTATTGGGGGTTCGATTCGAGTTGTTTACGGATCATAAGTCGTTGAAGTATCTTTTCTCCCAAAAGGATTTGAATCTTCGGCAGCAACATTGGCTAGAGTGTTTAGCATCATATGATTTTGGCATAGCTTATACTCCAGGAAAGGGTAACGCAGTGGCAGATGCGTTAAGTCGAAGACATGCAGGGTTGGGAGCCATGTTTTCAGAATGGAAGAATCTCAAGTATTTAGCTGGATTTGACTTCAGGCCTAGATGTGAATTGGAACCTGAGATGTTGGCAAACTTATCGATAAGACCGACTCTTGTGAAAAGGATTGGCGAGAGCCAAAAGCGAGACGATAAGCTTGTCAAGATTATCCATGATTTGGAATCTGGATTGGACCCAGAAAAGGATAAAGTATTCGAGGTCGATCGAGAGGGTTGGCTTCGGAAGCAAGGACGACTAGTTGTTCCCGATATCGATGAATTGAGGAATGAAGTTCTGAGGGAAAGTCATCACTCGAAGTTGACAATTCATCCAGGTGGAAATAAGATGTATCGGGATATGAAGAGAACCTACTACTGGGAAGGTATGAAGAAGGATGTTGGGAATTTTATTTCCAAATGCATGAACTGCCAGTTGGTAAAAGCCGAACAGAAGAAGCCAAGTGGATTGCTTCAGCCATTAGAAGTTCATACATGGAAGTGGGAACAAATATCGATGGATTTTATTGATGGACTACCTAGAACAAGAACGGGAAATGAAGGGATTTGGGTCATCGTAGATCGTCTGACTAAGAGTGCAAGATTCATTCCTGTTCGATTGACTAGGACTGCATCAAAGTTGGTTGAGTTGTATGTTAAGTGGATTGTTCGATTCCATGGTATTCCGAAGAGTATAGTGAGCGATCGAGATCCATTGTTCACTAGTGGATTCTGGAAGAGCTTCCAGGAAGTTTTGGGAACCGAGTTGTGTTTGAGTACAGCTTATCACCCCCAAACAGATGGTCAGACCGAGAGAGTCAACCGAGTTTTAGAAGATCTCCTCAGAACTTGTGTTTTGGATTTCGAAGGATCATGGGAAGATCACCTTCATTTGGTGGAATTTGCATATAACAACAGTTACCAGTCAAGCATTGGTATGGCACCGTATGAGGCATTGTATGGAAGACCGTGTAACTCTCCGACATGTTGGTTAGAGACCGGAGAAAAGCTGATACTTGGGGCAGAGATGATTCGACAGACTTCGAATTGCATAGAAATCATTCAGCGACGAATGAAGGCAGTCCAAGACCGATAGAAAAGTTATGCCGATAAGCGTCGTAAGGATTTGGAATTCGACGTAGGTGATATGGTTTTTGTGAAGATTTCTCCACTGAAGAATGTTATTCGATTCGGGAAGAAAGGAAAATTGACTCCGAGATTTGTTGGACCATTCCCGATCATCGAGCGAATTGGAAAGCTCGCCTATAGATTGGAGTTACCAGAGAAGATGTCGGGTGTGCACAATGTTTTTCACATATCATATCTACGGAAGTATGTGCACGACTCGAATACAGTGGTTTCTGCTGATAGCTGTGAAGATTTCGTAGTTGATCTAGTCAATAAGAGACCTCGTAAGCCGCTTCGTGTTGTGGAAACCGACACGAAACAGCTTAGGAGGAAGGTAGTTAAGTTGCTCAAGATACAATGGAGTGATGATGATAATGACTGTACATGGGAGGTGGAAGAGAGGATGAAAGCAGCTCATCCTGAACCCTTCAAAGTATGGCCCTAAGGTGTCGTGTCATCTCACGATATTGTAACTTGTTCTAGTTTTAGAATTCTGCATGCTAAGCTAGAATTGGATGCATGGTTTGTTGATTGCTATGGATGGTAGGCGTGCAGAATAGTCTTTGATTGCTCTTGTTTGTTTGGAATTTCGGGGGCGAAATTCCTAAGGGGGAGAGAATGTAACGACCCGTATTTTTACGGATCGAAACATCGTAAAACAGTCGTTATTGGATTGTTAGTATTGTTAAGTCGTCCCGAGTTTAGATCGACTAGAGCTTAAGTCGTGTAGGAATTAAGTTGTCTAGAAGTTAAGCCATGTTGTAACTTAAGTCGTTTAGAAGTTGAGTCGTGGGGTAGGCTAGGTCGAGTGAACAACCTTATGGATTGGAAGAACCTACAGTATTTGACCAACTTAAGGATTTAGACGACTTAAGGTAATGACCGACTTAAGGAAATAGGCGACTCATAGAAACTGGCGACCTAAGGATTTTGGAGATAGGTCGTATCGGAGTTGGGTCGTGTGATAGCTTAGGTCGTAGAATAGGTTAGGTCGTAGACGACCTAAGAGATAGGAGCAACCTATAAAATTAGACGACCTAAGGATTTGCGACCTTAGAGGATAAGTGAGTTAGTGACCTAAGAGGGTAAGTCGTGAGCGACTTAGGAGCGTGTCAGGGTTAGGTCGTAAGATCTATTAAGTCTTAAGTCGAAGGCATTTGAGTCGTTGAGTCGCTGTAGCAGGAGTAGTAGGTCGTAGACGACCTATGATAGTACTGGGTATAGTTAGGTCGTGGATGCACATTGTTTAGGTCGCGTGAAGGTTTAAGGAGTTAGGTCGCTGAGTCGTGAGCGACCTAGGAGTTATAGAGATATTCCAAGTTAACTCGGCATGTGTTAAGTCGCGCATGGGTTAGGTCGCGCCTGCGTTAGGTCGGAGACCCTGTTAAATCGTGTGGGTTTTTAGGTCGTCAAAGCTGTTAAGTCGTAGGATGTGTTGAGTTGCTAAGTCATTAGGTCGTAGGTCGTGATGCTCTATAGGTCGTGGACGACCTAATTCCGAGTGAACGACTTAAGGAGGATTTCAGCTATAAATACTCATCCATTTCCTCACATTTTGGGATCCGGATTTCGAAGCGACGAAGTGCTGCCTTTTTGAGAGCTCGACTTCTACACTTCTTCACTTTTTTTCTCCACTATAATCTAGAGATTCCTTCCATCCATATCGAAGATCAAATCGAAGATCGAAGAGCTTAGATTGAAGATCTACATTCTTCGAAGAGTGATTTCTTCGTTTGAAGCGGATTTATGATAGATCAAGTTAGATTCTTCACTGTCCAGATCTGAAGTGTGTTGCTTTTGGGTTGTTTAGGTGATTTGGTGAGTGGTGATTATCTCTCACACGGATCCAAAGGAGTATATCGGATCGTTAGCTTGATTTGGTGTTAAAGTAGAGATTTCCATGCATTTTCCTAATCATATGTGTAGATCCATATAGATCCATTGCTCATGACGATTTGACATCCATTTCACTACATGTTAACCTATGCAAGTTCATTCATCAAGATTATAGAGACATTGCTCATGTTTTCATGCTTGTTAGACTTTCGACTCTTTAATTACGAAATTGCCATTGTTGTTATAATTGTCTATTTAGATCATATTTGAATGCTTGTTTTACTTGGATTAATGTTCGACTTGATTGATTGCTATGAATTAGATGATTTATGATTTGATTTAAACCGAAGATAATTCAAAAGCTAAGAGAAAGGCTCTTGAATTGGGAAAGCTGCTCGTGGCATATGTAGCGGATGATGAAGCTCTTATGCATAGATTTGATGATGATGTGGAGATGAGGTTTTGCGAGGATGTGATGAAGCGAAGCATGATATGAGATAGTCTTGGTCTAATCCAGACGGGATCATTCCAAGCAGATTGATAACTTGGTGAAATGTTCGAGTTAAGGATAATGGTTTGCTCGAGATGCGCTTGAGCTAGTATGGAAATAGTCGTCAAGGATGACGACTAGAAGGCTGAGATCTCATCGTTGTTGAAGGTTCTAGCATGCTCAAAGCAAGAGTACGTTGGGCAGATTCGATAGTCCCTGAAGGCTACTGATTGGTAGTCAAGTACTCTGGGCAGATTCGATAGTCCTAGGCAAGGGTCACGACGACGTGCGGGAGTAATGTCTAGAACCAGGGTTTCCATTAGCCCTTGACGGATGGCTGAAAGAATGTGCTGGTTATTCAATTAACGATGATATCGAAGCAATGATAACAGTGATAGCTAGAGTCATGGATGTTTGGTTGTATCGTCATTTGGTCTCAAGAGCGGTATTTTCTGGGTGCTTATCTGATCTTGGTTTAGGCCTTGGGGGTTTGTACTTGGAAAACATCGCCCTTGACTCGAGTGATAATTGCTTTACTTTAAATTATATGCTCTGCTATGTTTGCTTCTGCTTAGTATGTGTCTAGGGGCTATCACTGTAGAAAGAGGTGGAGTGGGAGGGTTGTATTCCTATTCCTTTTCCTTTATGCTCTTTTGGTATGTTGTTAGTTAATTTACTGCTCACTAAGACTGTTGTCTGACTCAAGGCTTTATGTTTAACTCTTATTGCCTTGGGTTGTTCGTCCATTTTGGGACGGGCAGACTAGGTAGCAGGTGACAGGTGCTGTTCTTGCTTTCCACGATGCTGATGTCGAAGACGAGCTGGAGGCTTGCATATTATCTTCTTATTATATGTATTGGATGTTCCGCTGCTTTGTATAATTCTCTGAGTGATATGTAGTGAGGCTTGATGTATTGACTATTCAGATGTTTGTATTCAACTATTATGAAGTTTTATATGATGATATTCTATTCTGTAAAGCTTCACTATATATATTCTATTGTATTTTGTCCATGCGCTGTGAGTAATACGATAGATTCTGCTGTTTTAATTTACCCTGACAATCGTCCATGGTCGCCTGGCACACTTTGCAGCGCACTTTCTCTAGGTTCAGTGCAGGGGTCATGGGCGGTCGTCACAAAGATAGCGCCTAAAATCATAAGTATCGCGGCTTCCATGGCGCTGGAATTTATCGTAGTATGAACCGCTTCGCCCCATCGAAGAACCTAAAATTGAAGAAAAGTCAAGTCTTAGAAATCTTCAAAGTAGAAAAGTTAAGTGAATGAAAGTGCTAAGCAGCCTAAGTGTGTGTGGTGTGCAAACTATGCGTGTCAGACTACAAACCACTCTTTGGTGTGGGAATGGAGACAACTTGTGTAACAGGCGTTGTAATTTGTTGTAAAGAGGAAGTCGCCTCGACAATAGGAGAAATAGCTTTTGAAGTGTCATCTTTGAATAGCTCCTGGGAAGTTATCATTAAATCACTCAACCCTTCAAAGATATCATCGCCATTGTGCCCGGCGGCACTTTCCCTTTCGATTCCCACATCAGCCGCCTTTCCGGAATGCTGAGAAGGCTCCTCTTCTTCGATGACTGGGGAAAGTGTTAGCTTGCTTGATGAACCCACAATGTCACTAGAAGTAGAACACTTCACTAGTGAAGCCTCAGTGGTAGGTTCTTTCGGTGTAAGTTCTTCAGCAAGAGCTGGGGCATCTAATGTCTTTGCTGGAGAATCAGGGACTTCATGAGGCTGAATAGAATGGGAAGAATGTAAAAGTCCGAATTGATGTAAGAACTCATCTTTCAACAGAAATTGGATGCTCCTCTCCTCAACTGGCACGGCCATGAGCCTCTCAAAAATTGATTTGTGACCAGGATCCCTAGAAGGAGGAGGAAGCGTTGAAAAGAAAAGAGCGAAGTTAACACTTGACAACTCAGGCTTCGAAAAGTTCAGAAACATAAGGAACAAATATAAATGATCTTACTTCCTACTCTCCAGATAGCGTAAAATCCCGGAGGACAGCGAACGTAGAAAAACTGACATAGAAATCCGTGAACACTGTCAGGAAGACCAATGATCAGTTTGCGGTTCCTAGCACTTCTCACAAGTGTGATGGAAGGATGGTCTTTATTTTTGGCAAACGAGCACAGATAACAAATTTCGTCAAAGCTCGGAAGTCGATCCAGCGTCCTCCTAAATAGCACACATAGTCCCGTCAGGATGGCATAGCCATTGGGATGTAACTGAAAGGGAGAGATAGACAGTCGAAGAAGAAGCTACTGAAGGAAATCGTTAAAAGGAGGGATGGCTCCATTCATACACATTTGGCGATTAACGACAACGAAACCGTGAGGTGGTATGTCAGCAGCGTCGTTTTTCACAGGAAGTATGGCATCTGCTTCAGCGATCCCGAACTGAGTACACAGTTGGCGAAAAGCTTTATATGATAGTGTGGTCGAGATTCTTTCTGGAGGATTAGCTAATGGAGCAGGAATAGGAATAGCCTCTCCAGCTTGAACTATTACCTCTTCTTGTTGAGAAGTCATTCTACATAATCAACTGGATAATCAAATATGAAGGTGCACGTTTCCTAAAGAGTGTGAAGTGTTGTGCATGACTAATAAAAATAGAAAGCAAACATAACTGGAATTAAACTAGTTGACAATTGGTCGATTGCAAGATTTCAGGACTTGTTAATTTAAAAACTTAAGTGCAGTGTTAATGCAAACAAATCTGCTTCAGTTAACCACTATAGTTTTGCTTTAATACTTCACTTGAATCGGTTAGTTTACAGCATTTCGTTCACACAGTTCATTTAAGTTGATTTTTCTTTATCGACTAATCTGTCATTCGATGTGGGCAGTCAATGGCAGTATATTCGTCCTAGTTTTCTGCAAATGTTGTGTTTAACAGGTTGTTAGCATTAGAAATAATCTGCAAAGAAGTTCAAACAGTTCAAAATTTAGACAGTATATTCCGGCAATTCAAGTCAAGAATTCAGGTCAAAATTATGCTTCAAGTTCAGAATTCAAGTTTAGGCAGTTCATTCAAGTATTAGCTCGTCCACGATCTAAAGGATGAGCTACGAGTTAAGTTAAGTCGTCGACCTCTTAAGTCGTAATGCATATGAAGGAAAAGGTCTCAAGTCAGAACAGCACGAATTTCACTAAGTCCTAGCCCGGCCGCGACTTAAGGCCTATGCCGCAAGATAATTAGGTCGTAGGAGAGTTAAGTCGTAGAAAAAGTTGGGTCGATCAATTTGTTAGGTCGCAAGAGTTTTTGAACCGGACAAGTTGTTAGATCGTGAATGTTTTAGGTCGTCTCCGATGGAATCTCGAGCTATCTCCTACTCGAACCAAAACCACACCTCCTTTCACCAATTACCTTCCTCTCCACCGAGAAGTTCAGTAACTCGTCAATCAGCCAATTCGAAATCCATAAATCCAATAACCCGTTAACAATTCCCTCATCTCCTCTAAAGTCACGAATCAGTAAACCTAAAGGCGCCATAACCCATCACCTTGTTCTCACAAACTGTCTGAAGCCAGGACAGACCACCTCGAATCCATCAGCGATCGATTAAAACGAGGATCGTGATGAAGCGCGGCATAAAAGTGGGTCGGAGATGAAAAATGGGATTCATGATTCAGTGACAATCGAGGATTGAATAGATAACAGATTCACTTACACAATGTAATGTTTAGGATAACTGATGATCGAGTAATTGAATTTGTCTTCGAGAGCTTGAGTACTTGCTAATGGCTGAAAGGAATGATAGAACAGGTGAAGTAAATCAGGAGCGACCTAAGTTATTTATATACTATGGTGAAAGGCGAATCGACACACACGACCTACGACCTACGACCTATCTTAAGTCGCTCACGACCTAACAAACTCATCAAAGAGCGAGCTAAGGAAATCGAAGTACACGACCTACGACCTAGGCGTGTACTTCGAGGGGCAAATGTTAACCCTCTTTTTGATTCGTGATCTAGCGACCTAGGGAGGCTAACGACCTAACTACAAAACCGACCTAACGAGCTAACGACTTAAGAAATCCACGACCTACCAACCTAACGAGCTAACGACTTAAGAAGTCCACGACCTACCGACCTAAGAAACTACCGACCTAAGAAGCTAACGACCTATGGGAAGTTACGACTTAACGACCTATGGGAAGTTACGACCTAACGACCTATGGGAAGTTACGACCTAACGACCTATGGGAAGTTATGACCTACCAAGTTAAGAAGTTAGCGACCTAACTAGCAGAAGTGGTCTCAGCGACCTACGACCTATATTAGGTCACGCGCGGCCTATTAATTCGCTCAGAAGAAACTAAGCGCAATCAAGAGAAGACAGACCCCATCTTTTAGGTCGCTGCCGACCTACGACCTACTTTAGGTCGTGAACGACCTAGGACTTGTGCGATTGGATTCTGTCCAGATTTCTGCCTATAAATACAAGAGCTACTCCAACGGCAAGGGGATTTTTGGGAATCATTCTCTGAAACGCCGATACTCTGCCGCTTTCTCAACTGAATCAACACTTGAAGAACTCCAACATCAAAGACACTACAACAAGCTTCGAGAGAGATCTTGCACATCCGACATGGATTCAACAAATCTCATTATCGAAGTTTGAGCTACTAGTCTAAAGTGTTTCAGAATCAAAGTGTATTGTATTTTGAAGTGCATTGTATCAACTTGTAACCAAATCAGCAATAAAAGAATATAAAGTGGACGTAGGCTTAATTACGAGCCGAACCACTATAAATCTGTTGTCTCTTTACTTTTCTGCTATTTTCAGCTTATATTCTGTTCCTGTATCACGGGTGGTGCTTTCACATTATTACTACACACACCAGGGTGTTAGCGTTCAAATTTTAGCGTTAACATCCTATATGAAGTTTTTTCTTTTGAATATCTTGATACCTTTTAATCGAATGAGGTGCCTTGTACATCCATCGTTCGATTTGATCATCTGAACACACTTGAGGGTTTGAAGATGGCGTAGGTTGATCTTGTTTACATTTTGGAGCTTTGATGTTCTTTGTACGAGGAGGCATTGTAATTTCGACGTGAAATAATGCGGAATTCGAAATTGTATTACAAATCGACAGAGAGGAAATTTGATTTGAGTTTGAAAAGTAAAAAAATGACGTTATTTTGGGGTTATAATAAAGGTCGATTGAATTCCAGACGTCTGATGTTGAAACCAGACGTCTGGTTTGCCCTAAAAATTATACAGAACACTCAAACAGACGTCAAGTTGTTATGAGTTAGACGTCTGATTTGACATAGTTTGAAGAATGTGGAGGCAGAGAGATTAATAAGACGTTTGGATCTAAACACAGACATCTGTATTTCAGACGTCTGAATTATTCTGAATGTACTTTTGGAGAATGCAGAGCTTCATTCCAAACGTCTGAGGGGTATATTAGACGTTTGACATATGCACATTGCTTAAAATTGCGACATATATCAGTGAATCAGACGTCTGAAGACCATAGTCAGACGTCTGAAAGGAGCAATTTTGTTAAAAAATAGTATAAAATTGATGGTTATATTTATTTATCAAATGTTGATAATAGAGATCTTTATTATCGTAAAATATAATAACACATACATATATACAATAATTAAATTGATTTATTTATTTATTAGGCGACGGAATTTTAGGATTTCCCGAGGCGTTATCCTTCCATGGTTTAAGTGGAGACCGTATATTCCTACGTTCGTGGGTCCGTGGGGAGCCAGAATATCGTCTTGGGGAAGGATCTGAAGGAGTGCGATACGAAGAAGATGGATCTAATGAACTACAAGGTTTTGGTAGTGGTTCATGTACATCTTTCTTTCATGATGAGCAAAACTTCATCGCCACTTGTTCTAGAAAACTTAGCCTTCGTGTCGTAACCTTCTGTTCGAAATAAAGTTCTCGTTGAAGATCCATTTGTTGTTTTTGGTAATGATGAATTTCATCAATTTTCTCCTTTGTATTAGGAGAAATAAACAAGGATCTTTTAGTTTTCTTATTCTCTGGAGTAAAAGCCGTATGATACGAGGACCACCTATTTGTCGGTTCTTGCTTTGGTGTAGGTGTCGGAAGGAGTTGTGGTGTGTCTACTGAGCTGTCCGTCGATGGTGTGGAGACGGAGATAGATATATATAGGAATTCCTAGAAGACATTGTTATTCTAAATTTTAAGAATTTGATATTTTGTATATATTTGTGATATAAACATGTGTATTTATATAGGATGAAAAGGTTATTTATAGGAAAACTAATTTTCTAAAATTTTAATGGTTCAGAAATTCATTAATTTGTGGAAATGAAGAGGTGAACTAAATTTAGTTTTTAATTTAATTTTAGTTAAGATCTAGAAGTGAACAAATTCCTAAACTTCGTCTGAGTTTTATGAAAGTTTGTTCGTTTAATGGTTTTGTAAATATGTCGGCTACTTGATTTTCGGTACTTACGTATTCTAAAGATATAGTTCCTTTTTTAACATTGTCTCGTAAAAAATGATGTCGTATATCTATGTGTTTGGTTCGTGAGTGATTAACATGATTTTTTGACAAATTTATAGCGCTTGTGTTATCACAATATATTGGAGATTTTTTGATAATTTTACCAAAGTCCATTAATGTTTGTTGCATGTATATTACTTGCGCACATGCTAGAGCTGCGGAAATGTATTCGGCTTCACAAGGAGATAAAGAAACACAATTTTGCTTTTTGCTAAACCATGAAACTAAAGATTGTCCGATAAAATGGCATGTTCCACTAGTACTCTTACGGTCTGTTCTACAACCACCGAAATCCGCATCGCTATATGAGACAAGTTCAAAAGATGATCCTTTAGGATAAAACAAACCATAATCTTTAGTACTAGATAAATAACGTAAAATGCGCTTAACAGCTCGTAGATGAGATTCTTTTGGTTTTGCTTGAAATCGAGCACAAAGACATACACTCATCATAATATCTGGTCGACTAGCCATTAAATATAGTAAAGAACCAATCATGCTTCGATATAACTTTTCATCAAAATCTTTTCCATTTTCATCTTTTTCTAAGTGAATAGTGGTACTCATTGGTGTTGGTTTTCTTGAAGTTTTATCCATTTTAAATCGATGTAATAAATCGTTACAATATTTTTCTTGGTGAATAAAAATCCCATTTTCTAGTTGTTTTATTTGTAATCCTAAGAAGAAATTTAATTCGCCTATGTGTGACATTTCAAATTCATTTGTCATAATATTTGAAAAATTATTACATAGATTTTCGTTGGTTGAACCAAAGATGATATCATCAACATAAATTTGTACAACCAAAATATCGTTATTTTCTCTTTTAATAAATAAAGTTGTATCTATTTTTCCTATATGGAAACCAGATGTTATTAGGTGATTTTTGAGACGTTCGTACCATGCACGAGGTGCTTGTTTTAATCCATATAGTGCTTTATTTAATTTAAAAACATGATCGGGATATTTTTCATGAACAAAAAGTGGTGGTTGTTCGACGTATACATTTTCTTTAATTAAACCATTCAAAAAAGCACTTTTGACATCCATTTGAAATAGTTTAAAATTGTTAGGAGTTGCAAAGGAGAGTAAAGTACGAATGGCTTCTAATCTTGCTACCGGTGCAAAAGTTTCATCGTAATTTATGCCTTCTTCTTGATTGTAGCCCTGAGCAACTAATCGTGCTTTATTTCTAACAATATTTCCATTTTCGTCCGCCTTGTTTTTAAATACCCATTTTGTTCCTATTACTGATTGATCTTCAGGTCTTGGTACTAATTCCCATACGTTATTACGTTCAAATTGATGTAATTCTTCTTGCATAGCTATTATCCAAAAATTATCATTTGAGGCTTCTTTATAATTCTTTGGTTCAAAGTTTGATACAAACGCAATATGACTTATTTGATTGAGTTGATTTCTAGTAACTCTTGAATTAAGATCTCCAATAATATTATCTATTGGATGATTCTTAAGAATCCTAGGAGATGATAAAATAGTGTTATTTTGTATATTGGTTTCATTATTACTAGAATTTGTTGAATTTGTTAGTGGCATAATTTCTTCTTCATCATTAGTCTGTTGTTTGAAAGGATTTTCGTCGAATGAGACATGTAAGCTCTCTTCTATAGTATTATTCCTTTTATTAAAAATTCTATATGCCTTGCTACGATCCGAATACCCAACAAAGATACCTTCATCGGCTTTTGGATCAAATTTTCCTAATTTATCTTTTGTATTTAATATAAAACATTTTGAGCCAAAAGTTTTAAAGTATGATACTTTAGGTTTTTTACCAAAAAATATTTCAAAACAAGTTTGTTTAGTCATTGGGCGAATAGTTACTCGATTCAATACATAACAAGATGTAGCAATAGCTTCGGCCCAAAAGTGTTTTGGTAATCCGCTACTATTTAATAATGTTCGTGCGCATTCTTGTAATGTACGATTTTTTCTTTCTAAGACACCATTTTGTTGGGGTGTACGAGGAAAAGAAAAATTATGAGTTATTCCTTTTTTATTGCAAAAATTTGAAAAAATATCATTTTCGAATTCTCCTCCATGATCACTTCTAATATTTTTAATTTTCAAATTCATTTGAGTTTTAATTCGTTTTGCAAATATTTTAAACATACCAAAAGTATCGCTTTTATGTTTTAGAAATAAAGTCCATGTATATCTCAAAAAATCATCGACTATTACAAAAAGATATTTGTTGTGATTAATAGATCTTATTTGTGTTGGACCAAATAAATCTAAATGTAATAATTCTAATGGTTGTTTTGTAGAAATATTATTTTTAGATTTAAACGAGCTTTTCTTTAGTTTACCAATTTGACAATCGTCACATAAATTTTCTACTTTGTAACTTATTTTAGGTAACCCTCTTACTAACTCATATTTAGCTAACTTATTAATATTCTTAAAATTAATATGACAAAATCGTTTATGCCATAACCATGGATCATCATGTTTGGCAGTTAAGCATAAGTTTGAATTTTTATTAATATTCATGTTTAATACATAAATATTTTTGTTTCTAAAACCTTCAAAAATGAGTTGTTTGTTATTATCTAAAATATTACATCTATCTTTTTCAAAATTTATTTGAAAACCTTTATCACATAATTGACTAATGCTTAACAAGTTGTGTTTTAAATTTTCTACTAATAAAACATTTGTAATAATAGGAGAGTTAGATATACCATAGTTGATAACTTCTCCAATGCCTATGACAAATCCCTTTGAATTGTCTCCAAATGTTACCATTCCACCATCGATGTATGTTATATTTGATAACATTTTTGAATATCAGGTCATATGTTTGGAGCAACCGCTATCTAGTATCCATTTCTCCTTATTTTTTATTTTGGGTACCTCATCTTTTTGTGCCATAATACATACATTAGCTTGCTCTCCGTCACTATTGCTATCACTTTCTGAAGATGAAGAATCAGTGTCATCCCATGTTACTTTGAAAGCTTTCTTCTTTTTGAATTTTTCAAATTTGCTCTTCTTTTTATCATTGTTAAGCTTTGGGCAATCCTTTTTCATGTGTCTGTATTGATCACATTCATAACACTTAATTTGAGATAGATTTGTTGAGTTGGTCTTTCCTTCTTTTTGAAACTTGGTCATCTTTCTAAATTTCTTGTATCTATTATAGTTTTTGGCAATAAATACTATCTCATCTTCATCTAAATCTGAGTCATCATTCTTTATTGATGGAAATGCTATGTTCTTCTTCTCCGAATTTAATTCTTTACATGCCTGCAAATTAGCTTCATAGGACATCAAATTTCCTATCAACTCTTCAACTTTGAGAGTAGAAAGATCGTTAGCTTCTTCAATAGCTAATACCTTTCTTTCCCAATCAGGTGTTAAAGAGTTGAGTATTCGAGAAACTAAATCAAAATCAGTAAACTTAACTCCTAATGCCATCAGATCATGTTGAATAGTTTGAAATCTAGAATACATGTCTACTATAGTTTCATTTTGTTTCATTTTAAATGATGAAAATTGGTTTTGCAAGATTGAAATTTTAGTTTGTTTGACCTTTGTTGTACCTTCATGTGTAATTTGTAAGGTACGCCAAATATCAAATGCAGTTGTACATAACATGACACGTGAAAATTCATTTTTGTCTAGTGAGCAAAACCAAACATTCATAGCTTTAGCATTATTTGATGCTAAGGTCTTTTGTGCATCGGTCCATGTGTTCATAGCAGTAGTTGGAGCTTCATATTTATCTTGAGTAGCTGACCAAATTTCTAAACCATTAGCTTCCATAAAAATTCTCATACGTGTTGACCAATATGAATAATTAGAGCCATTAAAAAGTGGTGGTCGTGCTGTGGATTGTCCTTCTTGAAAAATACTTGCCATATTAGAATGATTAAAAAACGTGTTACTGTTCTTTTAAACAAATCTCGCTCTGATACTAATTGAAAGTCTATATGAGTGGATCGTATAAGATATATGCAAGTATAAACAGCTAACTATATAATATAACTTGATAAACGATAGTAGCAAAGTAAATGAAAATAATCACACCGGTATTTTATACTGGTTCGGACCTCCCATCCTACGTCCAGTCCCGAAGCTCCTCTTCGGAATTTCCTTTCAACTAACCCTCACTTGACCCGGAGGAACAGGTTTACAATAGCAGATTTTCTTTGTCAAGAATATGTTCTATAACATGGATGTTGACTATTGAGTAAAAATGCTTCCAATGTATATACCTATCTAGAGAATATCTGAATGAGGAGTTTTGTGTATATATAGAAGAATTAAATACAGGTAGTTGATTGCTTATAGATCAGGAATAAATCAGAGTACAAGAGATAAGAGCGTAAGTGAGTAAGGTGAAAACTTCTCTTGAATTCCTGATGCTATTTATAGTGATGAAGAGTCTCTATGTGTAGTTGCCTTCATTAACAATCGTTGTATAGTTGCTTCTGTTGGTGATGAAGAGTTGTAGTGAAGAGGAGCGGATGTGTCTCTTCGGATGTGACAGTTGGAGTTTGATATTGCACAGTCGAGCCTATTTTCAGACGTCTGGAAAATGTCCTCAGACGTCTGGCCTTCATATATTTTTTTGTGTCTGGTAGCATTTCAGATGTCTGAGTTTATAAACCAGACGTCTGGTCTTTACTTCTGTTTTATGTCTGGATGTATGTAAAACGTTTGAGTTCAGGATCAGACGTCTGGTTTCTTCTGAGTTTGTGAACCAGAGAACTTAACCAGACGTCTGGTCTGTGCACTCAGACGTCTGGATTAGTGCATGTTGCTTTTCTTGTGTCTGTCTCATTTCTTTTCCGATTCTCTCGACTTGTAGCCTCTTGATACTTCTTTTGAGTCTTGTTCTTGTCTCTTTGGTGATGTTTCTATATCAACTTCCTGTATATGTATATTTGTTTTCCATTGCATAGTTGTGATCATCGAAACCAAGGAATTGATTTCCTAACACAGCCTTCCTTTCAAAATCATATTCCCTCTTTTAAAAACATTAAAAATTGTCAGAAGCACGTCGCTGAAAAGAAATAAACAAGTAAAAGAAATTTTCTTCATTCAAAAATAAATCAAGGAAGAACAAAGTCCTCTGAAAATTAAAAATTTAGCCGAATGTATTTTTGGTATCGTTGGATACCAGAAATGAATATAGAATTGGATTTTTGAAATTAAAGTTGGAAACTTTAAGTAAATTCTTTTGAAAGAATTTGGTGAATTTAAAAGAAGGAATTTTAAAAGCGTAAAGTTGATTTTTGTAATCTTATCGAATTATTTCCAAAATATCGGAAAAGATTTTTTTAAAATGGATTTTGAATAGTATTATTCGAAAGTTCGGAATTTTTTAAAATGGAATTTTAGATGGTTCGGAAGAGATAAAGGAATTTATTTTAAAAGGTGATAAATTTGTTTGAAATCCAAATGAAAATTGATTTAGTATTTGAAGATAAATCTTTGGGAAATCGATATGAAAATTTATTTGATGTTGAATGAAAAATTGATTTGTGTTGAAATAAATTGGAAATCGATTTGTAAAATGATTTTGGATCTGAAATAAACTTAGAAATCAATTTGTAATTGATTTGGTGTTTGAAAGTGAATATTTGAGAAATCGATTTGAAAATCGTATAAAAAGTGAATATTTGAGAATGTAAATTCAGAATAGAATTTATAAAGGAAAGGGAAATTTGTTTTAAAAATAAACATTGATTTATTTTTAAAGTGTGGAAATAAATTTACAGATTTGGGATGTAAATTTGAAATAAATCGATAAGGATTTATTTAATTGGTTTAAATAGACCATTTTGTGATGAAGTGTGAAAATGTGATTTGAAATTGGTTTACAAAGTGATGAAGTGTGAAAATGTGATTTGAAATTGGTTTTCAAATGTTAAAGTGTGAAAAAATATATATCTTGTGAAGATATTTTGAAAATAAATAATTTGGGAAAAAATATTTAAATTGGATGTTTGTTGTGAATGTTGTTTGATAGTTAAATAACCGACTATCAATATTTGCCTTTGAAATGGCACTTGATTTGTTTTTAAATCAAACGCTCACTATTCGGGTTAGCCGGGAAAAGACCTTTGTGTCATATAACCCATTCCGAATTAGTGATACGACGATATGGATCGTATTGAAGACCGGTGGTGAAGACCGGGTATTTTCGAAAATGAAAGGACAACCTGTCGGATGTCTCTGCACCGAGTTGCTCCGGTATAGAGATTTATATCACTCTTCTTGTGATGGGAAGTCCGGACGTGATTAGTGGATACTCGAATTGCATGGGCTTCTTTGGAAGTGCCTTCGGTTCTGTTCGATCCCGGAACGGACTTGTATGGATGTGTGTCTGACGTTACACTTTGAGATGTAAAGCTGGTTTCTATCATATACATTTCTGTTGGTGGCGGAGAATTTATTCTCTTAGCTTAACACCCTTCTCTGAGACGTACGAGCTCAGAGGTTATGTAGTTGATGGTTACTAGTGATACATTCCCAATTTGGTAATGTGGCATACGAAGTGCTGTTGATCATTTGTTGATCAAAGCGTGGCATTGTGAAAAAGGGTGGCTTTGTGAAAAAACATAGCTTTGTGGATAAGACTTCGTCGAGCCTCACAACCCGGTAATGGTCGAAACAGGAATGTTGCGGCAAAGGTTTTTAGGGGTAGCACCCCTAGGGTATGCCATTTCCTTCTGGTTAAAAGGTGATATCATGGTATGGAGCCCAGATATTTTACATATGTTGATGCTGCAAATGTATTATACTTTTTGGTTGTTGCTTTGAGATTGAGGATCCTCGGATAAAGGTCGGTAACGACCGGGGGATGGCATACTTGTGTGTTGGTTACCTAGTTACAGCTGTACAGCATGAGGTAGCGTCAGTGTGTTAGTTACCTAGTTACAGTTGTACAGTTGGAGGTAACGTCGGCCTTGTGTTTGCAGAGATCCGGTTAGGTTCTCGGGGTGTCTTTCCAAAGGCGTTTCTATTTCGGTGTAAGGAAGTTCCTTTTCCTGACCATTTGTTGGAAATCCAAAGAAACAATACGAACCCTGTACGGTTTTAATTGTAGAACCTGCCATTTACTTATGGTGGTCAACACTGTTTAGATGGTAGCTATAGTAGGCATACAATAATGGTTGTATGCTGGCTAAGATTAATATTATACTTTCGAAATGTTTTCGACACTATGCATTAATAATAATATCCAATGATTTTGCGTAGTAAGCATATTTGACTATCATAAGGAGAAATCTCCTCCAATTCTGCATTTACATTGTGTATGTGGCGGGAGGCCTTATGGTAGTTTCATTTTCCAAAAGCATTGCGAATTTATTTTATTTTCTTTGTGAAAATAACTGTTTTACGATCTCACACCAGTCACCATGACTGACTCAGAGTTTATTGTTCCCTTTCTAAACTCTAGGTGCCCATAATTTTCCACACGGGCAGCCTAGAGTTATGTTATCAGGATATTCTGGATATTCTGGAGCTTTGGAGATGAGCTGGATGGCGAGGCGTACTACCGTACTTGTTTATTTATCCTGCTATGTATTCTGTATGAGGACAAGTTTATATAACTGTCCAGTGATGTGTTTTGTTGTAAACTCTGATGATATGATGTAATGTATAAACTGATATAGTCTTTTGTTTTAAGGATTATTCATTCATCTATTATATATTGTTCCGCTGTGAATGTGAGATTCTGTTGTTGTTTCTATTTCTTCTTCTTTATTTTTCTTCTGTCTTCTTCTACCTCTTCTTTTTAACCCTAATGGTTCGGTTTTCCGGCATTCGATTGCACGGCATTTGATACAGTGGACGTATTAATGTCGACTTTCGAGCGTCGAAAAGTTGTATCGTTACAAGTGGTATCAGAGCTGTTGGTTAAGCGACAACCCTGGCTCTGTTGGATGTTACTCATTAGAGATAGAGTCAGTAGTACTCTAGAATGAGTGTGAGTGTAATAATAGATATGAGCGCATATTTGTTAGTGAATACAAAATTTGTTTTGTATTGTGTTGACTTATCGGTTGATTGTTTATAGATTCTATTCGGTGCAGTCTGGCCAACTGTAATCGATAGGGTTTTCTAAACTCTTAAACAAGATAAATCGACACAATATTGTTTTAAATAGGGTAAATGAAATAAATTTGCCCAAAACTATTTTTTTATAGAAAAGAAATGATTTTCTATGAATTATTATTGTATATGGATGCTTGGTTGTTAGACATAGATAATATTGAATTATTATCATTGTTATATGGAATTGAATAAGAAATAATGGTATAACCAAAGATTTGGAGATAAATTCATTTAACAAATGAAATTTATGAATATGGATTGAAAGTATAAGGAAATGAATTCATATACGAATGGGATTTGTAAATATAAATTGTAAATGTGATTTATAATTGGAAATAGAATTCCAGAGAATATTTGAAATTAAAATTCATTAATGGAATGAAATTGGTAATGTGAATTTATAAAGGAGTTTTATAAATTGAAATGAGATGCAGAGTAATTTTTGAAATACGAATTAAAAAATTTGAATTTGCATATAAATTCAAGTAAGTAGTAGAAATAAATTGAAATTTCCTTGTTATTGATAAAGTAAATTCAGGATGAATTGAATATGGAAATGTGAAATTTAAAATTGATAAGTGAATATACTAATTGAATTAAATTAGTGGATGGAATGGATTTGATTAAATGGAAAAATCAAATCAAAGATTTAAATTATAAATTTTTTACAAGGAAAATGAACTTGAGTTTTGAGTTGAAATAACTTAAGCAATATTGGATAAAATCTCGACTTAAGGAAAGAAATTGTGAAATGGTTTCAAATGAAACGAATGTGAATATGAAATGCAAAAATGAATTGAATGTAAGAGTGTGCATTGTAAATCACTTGAATTGAATAGAAATGGTGTGTGAATTAGTGTAAGCAATTTAATTTGTATCGAAACCATATAAATTGCTAATGGAATTTATTTTGAATCTATTGCTTATGAAATCTATGTATTTGTTATTGAAATTAGTAAAATGATAATAGATTTCCTATATATGTCACTTATATATTTAAACTGAGTAAGTACAGGTTTTTGGAAGCCGTTTAGCTGCATTTTGGTTGCGCAAAATGCTAATAAATAAGCCGCTTTGCTTAAAATGCTAAAAAGGTACGCCTACGCAATACAAATAGGAAATATGAACTGTTTTTCTGCTTTTCCGACCAAGTGGGTCGATGTAGATATATTTATATCTTTTGTCAAATTGCAAAAGCTCCTCCGTACAAAGGAGACTCCGCCAAAATTTTCCGAAAATTTTGGGAGTTAGAAAAAATTTGGAATTTTTGAAAATTTTCACTTAACGAAAAGTGATTTCAAATTGAATTTGAGATAAAGGTTAATGAAACTCAATATTCAAAAATAGAAGATGAATCGAATTCAAGTAAAATTCGGAATGAAAATCTGAATGAAAAATTTGGAAATATAAGTATTGAGATTTGAAATGAATTCCAAATAGAATTGAAATTGTCAATTGAATTCAAATGGAATCGAAAATGCAAAGTTGAGTGGAAATGAATATATAACTTTGTTAGTGAAGTGAAAATAAATATAAGAAGTATGTAAATACTTATGTTGAACTTAAGAAATGGATAATGGAATTCTAAAGTAAAATTTAGAATTGAGGAAATATTCTAAGTTAATAAGTGAATGAAAATTTAACTAGAAGTAGAAAACATGGTGATTGTTAATAAGTGGATTGTAACAACCCGTAAATTTTCGATAATTAAAAGAGTTAATTTAATAAGATTTCATGACTTAATGTTGGAAGAATTAAAAATTTGTAATTAACTTATGATAATAATAACTAGAAAGAATTGCAACAATATTTATCTAAGTTAATTATTAATGAATTAAATGATATTCCAATCGTAAAATGACTCAAATGTTATAACTTGGGTATGAGGGAATATAAGAAAACAAATGTAAATTTTGGGTTAACTAATGAAATAATATTTAGTCAATGGTAATGAAATCTAATTTGTATTGTATAGGTAATTGTGACACTTATTTGTAATAGTATATTTATAACTGTGATTTAAAGTTAATGGTGATAATTATTATAAGTTACTTGTTTATTTGTCAGTCGAATCGAATTTAGTAACCAATTGTAAATGAAATGAAATTTTAGATATTAAGTGAGTTTACGATCAATAGTTGGATAAATAAATGTTGAATTCATTAGATGTAAATAAAGTAATTGATTGATAACGAGAATTCATTTAAAATCTAATATTGAAATTTGTTGAATATTGAACAATTAAATTGTTTAAATTTGATATTGGAAATAAATTGAATAATTGAATAGATTGAATAACTGTATAACGGAAATAGTTGTTCTATAATTTGAATTCGTTTTAAATTTAAATTTTATAAGTTCATTTTCAAATATCTCAAGATAATGAATTTCGGATAATCTAAATTGTTTAAAAATTTAAATTTGCAAATATTTGAATAATTGAATTTTGAATATAATATGATTGAAAATGATATCGAAGATTGATATAAAATTTTATTTAAACAACAATGAATTTGTTTTAATTATAAAAATATATATTCAATCTTTGAAAAATTGTATCTTCTTCGTGTATTATCAGAATCGGACGAAACTTTTTGCGTTGGAATCGTGGTGACGAGCTCTACGTCATGGAATTGATTTGGAGATATTTGGAGCTAACTAAAATTTTAGGTTAAATCAAACGTCGTTCGATTTGATTTGAAATTGAAAACTCAAGGTGAGTGTTTTATAACGCTCACAACGTACTAGAATATTCTGATGCTAGTTAAATTTAATATTGCGAAGTGATATGATTTTTATTAGTCGTTGTTGATAAAAATTTAACTGTCATCTTGATGTCGTCGAATTAAATGTTAGGAATTGAAATCGACAGTCTAATTAGAATTGAAATTTAATCGCAAGTAAATTACCGAACATTTATAACTATGAAATTTCTGTGATTTATATTGTCTGTTTGTATGATTGGTTGCGATGGATGCTATTGATTGATGTTGAATTTTTGGATGTTTATTTGTTGTATATATCCTGTCAGCACCATGTGTATTATTTACAGTTGTAAATTAAATCATTTTGAATAAATTGAGAAATGGGTTGAAATGATATATACCTATGACACTATGATTTGAATTGAAATGATATATCTCTATTCCTGAAATTTAATTGAAATAACTGATCACTTGGCCATAGGATAGAAAATTATATATGGACACCGGATTGGTTAAATTAAATAATTTTTAAAATCTTAGATTTGGAATTACTTTAAATGGTTTGATTTAAAGGAATTTAAAAATCAATTTTATAGAAATTGAATTTATCGCGAATTTGAGGTTGAGATGTTGAAATAATTTTTGTTAAACAAATTGGTTAATAATTGAAGTTAAGACTTTGAAATTAAAATTGTGATATGATTGAATTTTCGTAAATTGATTTGATTTTTAAAGGATTCAATTTTTATTCGGATTTTGAATATTATTAAGTAAAAGTGTGATAAAGACAACATTTTGAAATGTGAGCTTGACATTGAATTTTATTGAAGATTTGGATTGTGAAACTGAATATTAAGGAATAATTGGGTTTTAAGTGTTTGAATTAATATTTTGAAAAAAATCAACCTCGAAATCATTATAAATTGGAATTGAAATTGAATTAATTGGATTCGGAAAATGGAATTAAATTAATTTGAAATCGAAGTTGATTTGAACTGAAATTGAGATTTGAATCGACTGAATGGAATTCGAATTTGATTCAGATTGGTAAGTTGGAAATTTAAAATGGTTGACTTTGAAGCTATTTCAAATTGGGTTTTCTTAAGTTATTCTGCTATATAAACTATTTTAAATACTTAAACTATTTTATACTAAACTATTTTAACCTATATTAATTATATTAAGTTATTTTAACTTATTTAAACATATTAACTTATTTTAATCTATTTTAAATCTACTTAATTTAATTTATTTTATTTTAAAATAATTAACCTATTTAATTTATTTTTAATTATATTTAATCTATTTTTAAAGCTATTTAACCTATTTAATTATATTAAATCTATTTTTAAACCTATTTACTATATTAAATCAATTTAAAACTATTTTGAAATCTATCTTTAATATTTAGAGTATTTTAACTATTTTCAATTATTTAAGCTACTTTAAATTATTCAAAACTATTTTCCAAAATTTCCAACTGGTCAATAAGGTGAAATGTTTATATTCAAATCTTGGATTTAAATACGAATTGGGCTAAATGAAGTTACAAACTAAATTGAAATGTGAAATAATTTTTAAATTGAAATGAGATATTGGGGCGAAATGATTTTTGAAATGAAATCGTATATTTGCGTAAATACGATGATTTTGAAATGGATTTGATTTTTGAAGCGAACTTGATATTTTGATATCAATTATGAATTGATTTTGAAAATGTAAAAGAACCATCCGGTGTGTAATAAGCGTTCGGTTGTTAAAGAGACCGGGATCGGATATGGGCATACTCTCTGTCGATACCGAAAACCACTTTAACAACTGTGTACGTGGTGGAGATTCCAGAAATGAAGTAGGATGGTTTGGCGACGATTCTATATGGTATGACGTGACCCTGACTCCCGTGAGTCAGCTTAGATGTGACTAAAATCAGGAGCCACGCCGGGCCAATGTGAGGTCATTCCTCTTATCGGACATATTTCTTCGATACCATTCCATTACTTTTGTGATTGTTTTGGTGGCCACCCCTCGATTGTTGGGAGTGTGTCCGAGGTGGGCGGTAGTAGCTGCTATGCGTCACCACCAGTCCGGATCCGCAAACGGTATATCTACCCTGGCATTTCCTCGTGTGCCGTGTTCACATGCCCTAGAGCGCCTTCTACGAGTTTGTTTTGTACCATACCTATGGAGTGCCCTCTGATAGCCCTCCAGTTTACGGAGGAATTACGGTACTGTATAGACTATGGGAATATTTATAAAAATGTGTTAAGGGGGATATGGGTAACGCCTTAACGCTATTTTAATACTTTTACTTTACTGTAGACATATTATAATAGCGTATTGTACTACATAATAGATAGTTTAACGGATCCTTAAGAGATGGAAAATCCCGTAACATCTCTTGAGTTATTGCACGCACGTCGACACTGGATAAGAGATGTCAAACCCCGTAAACATCTCTGACACCGTTACACTCATCTTTATTTACGATTGATTTAACTTACATAAGGATATTTTAGTCCTGACTCGAGTGTTTTGTTCTTTCATTACGCTCGGGTCAGTCCTGAGTTTTTTTTTCAGCCTATTGAAGATCTATTCTGGAGGACGAAGACGAAGATTTGGTATACTATTACTATTATTATCCTTGCATCATGTTGTCTGCTGCATTATTTTATTTGTTCTATTGTATATGTATAACTCTGATAAATGTTGTATAAATGATAATCAAAAGTATATTAAACAGCTTCATGAACTGTTTATTTGATTATTATATTTTATCTTTCCGCTGCGAGATTCTGTGATTGTTTCTTATTTCTTTTCTCTTCTTTTCTTATTTACCCCATTTAACAATCCTCCCTTTTGAATGGTTTGAAATCGGCATGTGTGTTTACTTGTCGATTTAAATTGTCAAAAAAAGGTGGGTCGTTACAGTTGGTATTAGAGCTTTGGTTTAGCGATAACCTTAGCTTTGTGGGGTTTGACTCTTTATAAATAGGGTAGTAATACCCTATGATGAGTCGTTGAGTGTATATATATGAGAGAGAGCGTATTTGTTAGTGATATAAAATTGTTTTATACTGTGTTGGTTGATTTGTTGAGTGGCTTATGGATTTTGGTCAATACGAGTAATTAACGTCATTGATAGGGATCTCTAAACACTTGAACAGAACAATTCGACATAGTATTGTTTTGAAATTGGGTAAATGAAATAATTTTGCCCCAATTATATTTTGTATATAAAGAAATAATTTTCAGAAATTATTATGATCCATCCAGTTTGTTTGATTGTTGGAAATGATAATATGGATGGTTATCATAAATTGGATATTGTGTTTTAATAAATAAGGTTTATTACAAAATAAACAATGATAAAACAACTTGTGGAATGTTTTAAGAAGGTAAAAAAAAAAAAATTTGTAAGAATAATTTATAAATGTGACTTATAAATCAAGATAGATTTAAATTGTGAAATACTGAATTTAAGACCCAGGGATTTTGAAAATGGTTTTTCAAAACTTTGCAGAAAATATGTAGTGATATGAGTTGAAAAATATTTATGGAAATATTTTGAAAGGATTTTTAAGAAGGAATAAATTCAGTACTCCTCTCTTATGTCGCTGGAAAATAATTTCGGTGATGACTGCGCAGCATCATCGACGTTCATTTTCGAGTTTCAAAGTGGAGGAGATTTCTGCGAAGCTTTGCTTTGCTTCGAAACTGTTTTGAAAAATTGCATTTTGGTTTAAACTCCAAAAGTATGATTTGATATATATATATAAGATATAAATGTATATATTTATTTCAAATGATTTGAAATAAACCGGGCATTTAAATTTTCAAGTTCTGTTTATTAATATTTTTCAAATTATCTGAGTGAAATGTGAATAATTAGAACTTATATAATAAGAAAAAAAAAGACTCTAAGCTAAATGTTTTGAGAAACTTTAGAATTGAAGTGTAACTCTTAAAATTGAAAGGTATATAAAAAAAAGGGGGTAAAGAAAATTTAAACAGGTAAAAATTGTAAACATTCTAATTTAGTAAAATGAGTCCTATAAAATTTGTATTGTATCAAATTGCATTCTAATAACATATAATATGACTTACCAAATGTTAAAAAGTTAAAATGATGTTATGGATATGTAAAGGAGATATTATACAAGTAAATCAAACCTAAAAGTAATTGAAATATACAAGTAAGCAAAACTTAAAAGGTAATTGAAATGTGTATAAATGGAATTTGATTGTGATAAAAAAAATGTTATATACTTAAGTATAATATGAAATGATGAATGGCTAAATGGAATAAGTAAGTAGAACTTAAGAAAACCGGCCAATGAACAAAATAATATCTTTGTAAATTTGTTATAGAATTGAATATAAATTTGCAAAGAAATTGTGAAATTGAAATTTGTAGCTTTTGAGATAATTATAAACTTAGATAAAGTCTAACTTCTTATATATGACTTTTATAGGATGATTAATAAACTAAAGTGATGATTGATAAAATGTTCCACCAATAAATCTGTTATTAACTGAAATTATGAAAATGAAGTAAATGAAAAAAAAGGAGAAAAATTAGAATCTTGTATAACTAAGAATCAATTGAAGAATGAAATTGAATTTAATTAAATTACATGGAATGGTTAAAATGAACTTAACTAAGAAAATTGTATAAGATGATGGATAAGAAATAATAGTATAAAAGAATATGCTATGTAAAGAAATGGATATGCTAAGTAATTAAGGAATGAATAATGCATTGTGTATAATTAATTGTAAATGAAATGATGGTAAGTAAATAAATTGAATATAGAAAAATGTATAGGAATCTATTGGAAGGTAATACGTAAGTTGTACGTATATTATTTTATTCGCATAACAATTTGACCCGAATTCGAGCACAGAATTTCAAGATAATTTATATCGATTCAAGTTAGGATTTTTCACTCGATTCCCGACGGCGAACCCTGGATATGGATTTTTGATTTGATTCTGAAATTCTCTATCATAGTATTTGGCTATGCAAGGAGAATAACAGTTTCCGATCAAGGAACCAAATCTGAGTCTGCACTAGAGAGTCAGGTGAACGATACTAGTTTGGAAGTGAAATTTTGTGATCGAATGAGTAATCAGATTTGATATTGCGTACGGATGATATATGTACTTCGTACAGGTTTAAGAAAAGCTAATATTGAAAATTGAAAATGAAAATTCTAAATTGATTTTAAATTATATGATTTGATATCATTGATAAATAAGATGCAGGTATTTAAAATCAAGAAACTTGGATTGCCCGACAAAAAGGTACATGTTTATTTGTTATTGGATTTGGTGATTTTTGGATTGAGCCACTTGGCTTTTGTTTCCTTTTATTGGTTTGGGGCCCGTAGAGGTGTTTTGTAGCTGTACCGATCGAGCCGCGCAAAGGAGACGCTGCCGAAATTTTCCGTAAATCCGGGTGTTAGAAAATTTTTGAGTTTTAAAATTTTATAACTCATTTGGATAACCAACCTGTAAATTTCGTAAGCTTATCGGAGTAGCGTAGTGAAAGTGTAGTAACGTCTTTATAAATAAAATTTCATTGTTTTATAAGTTGATAATTTTGAATAAAATGTATCGAATGCTGAAATCTTTACTTAGTTCCTTTTCCCTTCTTTTTCCTTTTCGAGGACGAAAAGTTTTGAGTGGGGGAGAGTGTAACAACCCGTAAATTTTCGATAATTAAAAGAGTTAATTTAATAAGATTTCATGACTTAATGTTGGAAGAATTAAAAATTTGTAATTAACTTATGATAATAATAACTAGAAAGAATTGCAACAATATTTATCTAAGTTAATTATTAATGAATTAAATGATATTCCAATCGTAAAATGACTCAAATGTTATAACTTGGGTATGAGGGAATATAAGAAAACAAATGTAAATTTTGGGTTAACTAATGAAATAATATTTAGTCAATGGTAATGAAATCTAATTTGTATTGTATAGGTAATTGTGACACTTATTTGTAATAGTATATTTATAACTGTGATTTAAAATTAATGGTGATAATTATTATAAGTTACTTGTTTCTTTGTCAGTCGAATCGAATTTAGTAACCAATTGTAAATGAAATGAAATTTTAGATATTAACTGAGTTTACGATCAATAGTTGGATAAATAAATGTTGAATTCATTAGATGTAAATAAAGTAATTGATTGATAACGAGAATTCATTTAAAATCTAATATTGAAATTTGTTGAATATTGAACAATTAAATTGTTTAAATTTGATATTGGAAATAAATTGAATAATTGAATAGATTGAATAACTGTATAACGGAAATAGTTGTTCTATAATTTGAATTCGTTTTAAATTTAAATTTTATAAGTTCATTTTCAAATATCTCAAGATAATGAATTTCGGATAATCTAAATTGTTTAAAAATTTAAATTTGCAAATATTTGAATAATTGAATTTTGAATATAATATGATTGAAAATGATATCGAAGATTGATATAAAATTTTATTTAAACAACAATGAATTTGTTTTAATTATAAAAATATATATTCAATCTTTGAAAAATTGTATCTTCTTCGTGTATTATCAGAATCGGACGAAACGTTTTGCATTGGAATCGTGGTGACGAGCTCTACGTCATGGAATTGATTTGGAGATATTTGGAGCTAACTAAAATTTTAGGTTAAATCGAACGTCGTTCGATTTGATTTGAAATTGAAAACTCAAGGTGAGTGTTTTATAACGCTCACAACGTACTAGAATATTCTGATGCTAGTTAAATTTAATATTGCGAAGTGATATGATTTTTATTAGTCGTTGTTGATAAAAATTTAACTGTCATCTTGATGTCGTCGAATTAAATGTTAGGAATTGAAATCGACAGTCTAATTAGAATTGAAATTTAATCGCAAGTAAATTACCGAACATTTATAACTATGAAATTTCTGTGATTTATATTGTCTGTTTGTATGATTGGTTGCGATGGATGCTATTGATTGATGTTGAATTTTTGGATGTTTATTTGTTGTATATATCCTGTCAGCATCCTGTGTATTATTTACAGTTGTAAATTAAATCATTTTGAATAAATTGAGAAATGGGTTGAAATGATATATACCTATGACACTATGATTTGAATTGAAATGATATATCTCTATTCCTGAAATTTAATTGAAATAACTGATCACTTGGCCATAGGATAGAAAATTATATATGGACACCGGATTGGTTAAATTAAATAATTTTTAAAATCTTAGATTTGGAATTACTTTAAATGGTTTGATTTAAAGGAATTTAAAAATCAATTTTATAGAAATTGAATTTATCGCGAATTTGAGGTTGAGATTTTGAAATAATTTTTGTTAAACAAATTGGTTAATAATTGAAGTTAAGACTTTGAAATTAAAATTGTGATATGATTGAATTTTCGTAAATTGATTTGATTTTTAAAGGATTCAATTTTTATTCGGATTTTGAATATTATTAAGTAAAAGTGTGATAAAGACAACATTTTGAAATGTGAGCTTGACATTGAATTTTATTGAAGATTTGGATTGTGAAACTGAATATTAAGGAATAATTGGGTTTTAAGTGTTTGAATTAATATTTTGAAAAAAATCAACCTCGAAATCATTATAAA
Organism: Allium fistulosum; assembly: GCA_030737815.1. Classification (NCBI taxonomy): domain Eukaryota; kingdom Viridiplantae; phylum Streptophyta; class Magnoliopsida; order Asparagales; family Amaryllidaceae; genus Allium; species Allium fistulosum. Next base: position 510,454,595 of record CM060907.1, on the reverse strand, counting down.
TTGGAATTGAAATTGAATTAATTGGATTCGGAAAATGGAATTAAATTAATTTGAAATCGAAGTTGATTTGAACTGAAATTGAGATTTGAATCGACTGAATGGAATTCGAATTTGATTCAGATTGGTAAGTTGGAAATTTAAAATGGTTGACTTTGAAGCTATTTCAAATTGGGTTTTCTTAAGTTATTCTGCTATATAAACTATTTTAAATACTTAAACTATTTTATACTAAACTATTTTAACCTATATTAATTATATTAAGTTATTTTAACTTATTTAAACATATTAACTTATTTTAATCTATTTTAAATCTACTTAATTTAATTTAATTTATTTTAAAATAATTAACCTATTTAATTTATTTTTAATTATATTTAATCTATTTTTAAAGCTATTTAACCTATTTAATTATATTAAATCTATTTTTAAACCTATTTACTATATTAAATCAATTTAAAACTATTTTGAAATCTATCTTTAATATTTAGAGTATTTTAACTAGTTTCAATTATTTAAGCTACTTTAAATTATTCAAAACTATTTTCTAAAATTTCCAACTGGTCAATAAGGTGAAATGTTTATATTCAAATCTTGGATTTAAATACGAATTGGGCTAAATGAAGTTACAACCTAAATTGAAATGTGAAATAATTTTTAAATTGAAATGAGATATTGGGGCGAAATGATTTTTGAAATGAAATCGTATATTTGCGTAAATACGATGATTTTGAAATGGATTTGATTTTTGAAGCGAATTTGATATTTTGATATCAATTATGAATTGATTTTGAAAATGTAAAAGAACCATCCGGTGTGTAATAAGCGTTCGGTTGTTAAAGAGACCGGGATCGGATATGGGCATACTCTCTGTCGATACCGAAAACCACTTTAACAACTGTGTACGTGGTGGAGATTCCAGAAATGAAGTAGGATGGTTTGGCGACGATTCTATATGGTATGACGTGACCCTGACTCCCGTGAGTCAGCTTAGATGTGACTAAAATCAGGAGCCACGCCGGGCCAATGTGAGGTCATTCCTCTTATCGGACATATTTCTTCGATACCATTCTATTACTTTTGTGATTGTTTTGGTGGCCACCCCTCGATTGTTGGGAGTGTGTCCGAGGTGGGCGGTAGTAGCTGCTATGCGTCACCACCAGTCCAGATCCGCAAACGGTATATCTACCCTGGCATTTCCTCGTGTGCCGTGTTCACATGCCCTAAAGCGCCTTCTACGAGTTTGTTTTGTACCATACCTATGGAGTGCCCTCTGATAGCCCTCCAGTTTACGGAGGAATTACGGTACTGTATAGACTATGGGAATATTTATAAAAATGTGTTAAGGGGGATATGGGTAACGCCTTAACGCTATTTTAATACTTTTACTTTACTGTAGACATATTATAATAGCGTATTGTACTACATAATAGATAGTTTAACGGATCCTTAAGAGATGGAAAATCCCGTAACATCTCTTGAGTTATTGCACGCACGTCGACACTGGATAAGAGATGTCAAACGCCGTAAACATCTCTGACGCCGTTACACTCATCTTTATTTACGATTGATTTAACTTACATAAGGATATTTTAGTCCTGACTCGAGTGTTTTGTTCTTTCATTGCGCTCGGGTCAGTCCTGAGTTTTTTTTCCAGCCTATTGAAGATCTATTCTGGAGGACGAAGACGAAGATTTGGTATACTATTACTATTATTATCCTTGCATCATGTTGTCTGCTGCATTATTTTATTTGTTCTGTTGTATATGTATAACTCTGATAAATGTTGTATAAATGATAATCAAAAGTATATTAAACAGCTTCATGAACTGTTTATTTGATTATTATATTTTATCTTTCCGCTGCGAGATTCTGTGATTGTTTCTTGTTTCTTTTCTCTTCTTTTCTTATTTACCCCATTTAACAATCCTCCCTTTTGAATGGTTTGAAATCGGCATGTGTGTTTACTTGTCGATTTAAATTGTCAAAAAAAGGTGGGTCGTTACATGGATAGAAATCAAAATATAAAATGATTTGAAAGCTATGATTAGAAATCATTGCTAGTAGTATACAGGTGTTATAAAGGTAAAAGAAAGTTGGGCTTTTGATTTCGAAGATGAATTTGAATTTCTCAACAAAAGGTATGTATTTGAATTTCAGTATGAAATTTGATGAGTTTCTGATTTTGCCACTTGGCATTTTGTTTTTTATTGGGATTTGAGAGTCCGTAGGGACATTTTGTAGTCGTACCGTGTTAGCCGCGCAAAGGAGACGCTGGTGAAATTTTTCGAAAATTTCGAGAGTTAGAAAATTTTTGAGAAAGTTTTGAATTCAAAATTTGAATTTGAAATGAAAATTGAATTGTTAAGAAAACCATATTATTTGGAACTTATGGTTGATTTTGGAAAATTAGTTAAAGTAATAATGGATCTTTTATGATAAAAAGATTTGGGTTGATAAGTTGATAAAACTGTTTGGTTTTGGGAAAATGATAAACGGGTATTGGAGCATTCTTCTTGACTGGTAATTTCGGGACGAATTCTTTTAAGGGGGGAAGATTGTAACGACCTAGAATTTTTGACATTTGAAATGTGTTAATTGAGTTTAAATATTCGAATGGTAGTTTAATTTGGAATTCGAACATCAGAGTGAATTTGGCAATTAAATTTTTGAATTTAATTATTAAATCTAGGTAAAAATTTGAATCTTCAGTTTTAAGCTGATTAAAAATATTTTCAAAGCTTAGAAAATTTGTATTGATAATTCTGAAGGTATTGGAACTTTCAGAATTGAATTTGAAACCTGTTCTGTTCAGTTTTGAATTTATCGTTTAAATCGATATTTAAAAAAATAGCGTTCCGGGGCACAGTCTCGGAATTCGACAAAACCTGTTCCATTGGATCCGTAATATTGTATTATTATCGGATTTCAATTTTCGTAGTGTTCGGAGTTGTGGTGTGGCCATACGATAAGCAAACGCGCTGAAATTAAATCGAAAATTTAATATTATAACTTGTCAATTATATCTCCATTGGCTGTCTTCCTTTCCCCATCACAACTTTATCCTGTCACTGTAGCAGTAGAGGACCACGTAGCCTTCCTTTCAAAATCATGTTCCCTCTTTTAAAAACATTACACAATTTTCAGAAGCACGTTGCTGAAAAGAAATAAACAAGTAAAAGAAATTTTCTTCATTCAAAAATAAATCAAGGCAGAAGAAGTCCTCTGAAAATTAAAAATGGCGACCTCTTTCTTTCGTTCTCGTTTAAAAAAATAAACAACGACCACTCTTTACAATTCGAGGCTACCATTTCAAAATTCCTATCCTCTTTGTTATTTGAAGAAATCAAAGGAATGGCCGAAGCCCTCTTCCTCAGGAAAAAAAATATAATAAACGGAGTTTGAAATCACGACTGTTGGCCATGAACGCGAGGTTGGAGGGGATCGTGACTGCCTTAGCTCGACAAACAAAAATCAAAACCGGAAATCGAAGTCGTTCGAAAAAAAATCGAAGTCGTTCAAAAGAAAATAGAAAAAAATCGTGGAGTTCGTTCGATCTGGAAGTCGAGACTTCGACTTCGGCACTGGGGAAGTTCATCGAGGTTTGGCGCTCGCGATGGCAGTGGCAGGCTCGCACGTGTGAGGGGATCATTGATGGTTCGTGGGCCGATTTCGAGCATCGTGGCATGGCAGTGTCGTCGCGAATTAGGGCTTTGTTCGCAAGGGTTCGCGAGGTGGAGTCGTCAAGGCAAGCGCGACTGAGTGGTGGTGGGTTGCCGTTGTCAGTGAGGGGAAGCTAGGATTTCGGCAGCTTCATCTTGGGTTCGTATGTAACAGTAAGGTATTGACGATTTTTATTTTTTTTATGTACACAACTTGGACTTTTTATAGTAAGAATAGAATTCTGTTTAATTTGAAAAAAAAGAGTTTTGTTTTCAATTGATATGTGTGTATATATATATATATGAAATGATTTTAACAGTAAGGTATAAAATTCATTTTGTTTTAAAATTAGTAAATATACATTTCTAAATTACAGTTGATTTAAATTAACCTATTTAAATTTTTCTAAGATGCTAAAAGAATTTAAAAGAAGAATGATTAGTAAAGTTAATAAATGGTAATTAATTATTCGATTGGTTCGAATATTAATAAATCATATAAATTGTTTTATACAAGGTCTAAAATCATCGTGAAAACAAACTGGAATTGGAAATGGATTGCGAATAAAAGCAAAGGTGAGATCTTCTCACTCAAACAAAGGGTTTTGTTTAATTTTAAATAGTTATATTTAAAATTATTGATTGTGTTGATTATGTGCTTGAATGATAGTATACATAGTAGTATATAGCAATATATATATATATATTGGAATATGTATATATTGGAGTTGTTGATTTCCCTCATTATATAGCGGATGAGACCCTATTGCGCCGCATAATAGCGGATGATACTTTATAAATCTCATATACCGCGATATTCCACCTCGAAGTGGAATTTGGTATTGTGCTAACGTCTGTGGATGCAGGGAAACAGGTTGGAGGGATCCAACATGATTCCTCCAAACATTTGAATTGGTTTCATATGTTATGTGTTAATTTTTTATAATCTGTGTATGATTATATCGGTGATTGAATTGTTGAAGGCTAAATTTAGCCGAATGTATTTTTGGTATCGTTGGATACCAGAAATGAACATGGAATTGGATTTTTGAAATTAAAGTTGGAAACTTCAAGTAAATTCTTTTCAAAGAATTGGGTGAATTTAAAAGAAGGAATTTTAAAAGCGTAAAGTTGATTTTTGTAATCTTATCGAATTATTTCCAAAATATAGGAAAGGATTTTTTTTAAATGGATTTTGAATAGTATTATTCGAAAGTTGGGAATTTTTTAAAATGGAATTTTAGATGGTTCGGAAGAGATAAAGGAATTTATTTCAAAAGGTGATAAATTTGTTTGAAATCCAATTGAAAATTGATTTAGTATTTGAAGATAAATCTTTGGGAAATCGATATGAAAATTTATTTGATGTTGAATGAAAAATTGATTTGTTTTTAAATAAATTGGAAATCGATTTGTAAAATGATTTGGGATTTGAAATAAACTTAGAAATCAATTTGTAATTGATTTGGGTTTGAAATAAATTTAGAAATCAATTTGTAATTGATTTGGTGTTTGAAAGTGAATATTTGAGAAATCGATTTGAAAATCGTATAAAAAGTGAATATTTGAGAATGTAAATTCAGAATAGAATTTATAAAGGAAAGGGAAATTTGTTTTAAAAATAAACATTGATTTATTTTTAAAGTGTGGAAATAAATTTACAGATTTGGGATGTAAATTTGAAATAAATCGATAAGGAATTATTTAATTGGTTTAAATGGACCATTTTGTGATGAAGTGTGAAAATGTGATTTGAAATTGGTTTTCAAAGTGATGAAGTGTGAAAATGTGATTTGAAATTTGTTTTCAAATGTTAAAGTGTGGAAAAATATATATCTTGTGAAGATATTTTGTAAATAATTTGGGAAAAATTAATTAAATTGGATGTTTGTTGTGAATGTTGTTTGATAGTTAAATAATTGACTATCAATATTTGCCTTTGAAATGGCACTTGATTTGTTTTTAAAACAAACGCTCACTATTCGGGTTAGCCGGGAAAAGACCTTTGTGCCATATAACCCATTCTGAATTAGTGATACGACGATATGGATCGTATTTAAGACCGGTGGTGAAGACCGGGTATTTTCGAAAATGAAAGGACAACCTGTCGAATGTCTCTTCACCGAGTTGCTCCGGTATAGAGATTTATATCACTCTTCTTGTGATGGGAAGTCCGGACGTGATTAGTGGATACCCGGATTGCAAGGGCTTCTTTGGAAGTGCCTTCGGTTCCGTTCGATCCCGGAACGGTCTTGTATGGATGTGTGTCTGACGTTACACTTTGAGATGTAAAGCAGGTTTCTATCAAATACATTTCTGTTGGTGGCGGAGAATTTATTCTCTTAGCTTAACACCCTTCTCTGAGACGTACGACCTCAGAGGTTATGTAGTTGATGGTTACTAGTGATACATTCCCAATTTGGTAATGTGGCATACGAAGTGTTGTTGATCATTTGTTGATCAAAGCATGGCTTTGTGTAAAAGCATGGCTTTGTGAAAAAGCATGGCTTTGTTAAAAAAACATAGCTTTGTGGACGAGACTTCGTCGAGCCTCACAACCCGGTAATGGTCGAAACAAGAATGTTGCGGCAAAGGTTTTTAGGGGTAGCGCCCCTAGGGTATGCCATTTCCTTCTGGTTAAAAGGTGATATCATGGTATGGAGCCCAGATATTTTACCTATGTTGATGCTGCAAATTTATTATACTTTGTGGTTGTTGCTTTGAGATTGAGGATCCTCGGATAAAGGTCGGTAATGACCGGGGGATGGCATACATGTGTGTTAGTTACCTAGTTACAGTTGTACAGCGTGAGGTAGCGTCAGTGTGTTAGTTACCTAGTTACAGTTGTACAGCTAGAGGTAACGTCGGCCTTGTGTTTGCAGAGATCCGGTTAGGTTCTCGAGGCGTCTTTCCAGAGGCGTTTCTATTTCGGTGTAAGGAAGATCCTTTGCCTGACCATTTGTTGGAAATCCAAAGAAACAATACGAACCCTGTACGGTTTTAATTGTAGAACCTGCCATTTACTTATGGTGGTCACCACTGTTTAGATGGTAGCTATAGTAGGCATACAATAATGGTTGTATGCTGGCTAAGATTAATATTATACTTTCGAAATGTTTTCGACACTATGCATTAATAATAATATCCAATGATTTTGCGTAGTAAGCATATTTGACTATCATAAGGAGAAATCTCCTCCAATTCTGCGTTTGCATTGTGTGTGTGGCGGGAGGCCTTATGGTAGTTTCATTTTCCAAAAGCGTTGCGAATTTGTTTTATTTTCTTTGTGAAAATAACTATTTTACGATCTCACACTAGACACCAAGACTGACTCAGAGTTTATTGTTCCCTTTCTAAACTCTAGGTGTAACGACCCGATATTTTGGACCATTCGCATCCATTATAAGTGTATAGGTAGACACTCATGCCGGAATTGAATTGCTCAAAATACCGCGTTGTTAATTTAAATTTGGCAAAACTGAACATATACAGTAAATAAATATAATCACAAATCACAGACACAGAGTAATAAATGCAGCGGAAATAAAAGAGATAGTAGTTTATGAAGCTACTATATAAATGTATAAGTTACATCAGAGTTAAACCAGATACAATGGAAGAGTAACACGATACATCAGATACAAATCAGAATACATCACTGGAATCATCGAATACTGAAAGCAGAATAGATGACTGGATCTTTAATCAAAGCTCCAACTTCAAAGGTGAGTCTCGAATACTGGTACACTCAGTCTGACCCGAGCGTAAAGCAAAACACAAAACACAAAACACTCGAGTCAGGATTAACATTCTTATATCAATAAATCCAACTCAAGTGAAATAGCAATTGAAATACAAGTAACTCAAAGGATGTTTGGAATAACCATCTTTTAAGGATCCGTTAAACTATCTACTAGGTAGTAATGTACGCTAAGTAGATAATGTCTATCAGTAATATAAAGATATCAAAATAGTGTTAAGGCGTTACCATTATCCCCCTTAACACATTTTATATAAGCGTTATAGTCTATACAGCACTGTAAACTCCACCGTAAAGTAGTGGGATATCAGGGAGTACTCCATAGGTATAACACAAAACAAATCGTAGTGGTCGCGTATAGGGATACAAGTATGACAAGGCACATGAGGCAATACCCAAGGTAGTGAAACTACCGTTTTACTGATCCGGACTGGTGAGAACGCATCGCCGCAGCGACTGCAACACCGCGAAACAACACTCCCAAAATCAAGGGTGCACCAATCGACAACAAATAATGAGTAGTTCGAAGAAGTGTGTTCGCTTGAGGTAGCTGACTCCATTGGTCCGGCACGACTCCTGTTTTAGTCATTTCCAATTTGACACAAGTGTCAAGGCTATCCATTATCGTTCTCTTTCTTCAGTCATCACATACATCATTCCAACCACTTCATTCTGGATCACACTCCACGTATAGTTATTAAAGTGGTTTTCGGTTTAGACAGAGAGTATGTCCATAACCGATTCCGGTCTCTTTAATAACTTCCATAATTATTTCACCGATTGGTCGTTTATATATTTCAAAACCAAATCAAATTCAATTTCAATTGGAATTCGTAAATTAACATTTCATTTGCCTTTCTAAATCGATTTCCATAATTTACGTTTCAAAACTTTCAAATTACCATTTCAAAATCTTATAATACCAATTTCAATTTCTATTTATACAATTCAAATATTGATTCAAGTTCGTATATAAGTTTCATTCCGAAATCATTTAAATTATTTTAATTTAACATTTAAATCAATTTAAATTCATTTATCGATTTCATTCAATATTCATTAAGTAAATTTGCCATTCAAAACAATTCCTATTAAATTTCCAATTCATTAAATCCATTATTTAAATTCAACTTCATTATATCTAAACTTACAAATTGAATTAAATTAAATTCATCAAACCAAACTCTTTAAATTTCAAGTCTTATATTAATTTCAATAAATCACATTTTTATTTCTTGTTAAAGAAATTCAATTTCACTTATTTACTTACTTAAATAGTTTTCCAAAACTTAATTAATAAAGAAACTCAATTTCAATTATTTACGAAGTAAAATTCACTTATTCAAAAATTCAATTTCACTTATTAAAGAATTCAAATCAATTTAATCATTAAATAATTCAATCTTATTTAATTATTAAATAATTCAAAACCTAATTATTAAATAATTTCAAAGTTTAATAATTTCAAACTTAATTATAATTTCAACTTGATTATTAAATAATTTCAAACTTAATTCAATCATTTCTCAAATTAAACAACATTCTTCCATCAATTACATTGTTAACATTTTGTTTCAGATTATTAAATATTAACATTTTCCTTTCATTAAAAATTCAAATTTCAACTTCATTTCAAAACCATATTATTTATTCAAATAAAATCTTTATTAAATTTTAAATCAAATTATTGACCAATCGGGTTTTATTAAATTCTCTATCCTACGTCAAAGTTCAATTTTTGGGTATTTATCATTTCAACCTGATTCCAATTCAATTCAAAATCAAAACATAGCAAAGGGAACTTGCAGTGTGATAACTGGGATGGTGTCAAGCAATAACAACATTCAATCACAATCCAATAATCAATTCAAATAATGCTGAAATAACCGTATTAATTCACATTGTTGTTTGTGCGAATTAGTATAATTATTTCTAGAATCTACACTATCATTTCATGTAGATTAAAGATTATTACACTAATTATTCATACGGTTCTTCACTTGTCATTCGATTACAATTTTAACACTACAACAATTAATCCAATATACATTCAATGGTTCAAAGTGTAATTATCACTATTTTACATGTCAATTAATTTAACAATTAAAAGGGGTCATATTCAACTAATCAAATTCAACATATATGTCGATTCAAATTTTCATTATCCAACGTCAATTTATTTGCATAATATTTATCACTTTATACATTACAATTTTAACGTCCAATTGTAAACATCAAACAATCAATCATTTAACAACCAAACTGGATTATCATTGCATATATAACAGATAATGGTGTCAGATGTCATAGGTTAACTGATACAGGTAATAACAGTGTAAATATCTAACAGCAGCATATTTCAATTGTCGTTTCAATTGAAATCAAATTTAATAAATAAAAGAACGTTAATCGTGAGTGAGTGCTCACCTTTCGAGGCTAGAGAGAGATTCGACGGTGAAGTTGAGTTACAAATCCGAATGCGAATTCCAAAACAAAGCTAGATTGATATGATTAGATGGAGAAAACAAGCACAATGGACGAAGCTGATAAATGCGAAAACGATGAAAATGAATCAGAATCATCCAAATATATACAGAATAATTATATTTATTATTTTTATTAAACATAAATATCAAATTTAAACACATGTTAGGGTAAAATATTATATATACATATAAAATTAGAAATTATTATCCTTAAACACACAAAATTTAAAGTCAAAATATTTTATAATTTCAAAACAATACTTAAACCGTATGCATAAAGCAATATTTTAAAAATACATACCTATACTATCATTACTTATAAGTCAAGAGTACCATCAATTTATATAACACACTTGAATCCAAAATAAATCTTTGAAGAACATACATATTAATTCTACACACTACTACTCCATAACCACTGCACTGCGTTGTAACCAATTCTCTTTATATAACCAATATAACAAATGTAACAGACTTTATATAATACCATTATAAATCTTATACGTCCAGTAAAATAAGTCATAGAAAACTAGTACATATATTTTATACTAAATATCAACAGCTTGATGTGTGCATTCCCACATCAACTTCCATAAACAGCTAACACAAATAAATAAAATTCTATGTAAGCTAACATATAGTTTTAAACTAACATTTTGAAATTTAACGAATAAAATTCTATGTAAACTCTTATATAGCTGTAAAGCAGATTACTAAAATCAACAAATATAACTATATATATAGCATTAATCGACTGTAGACAGAAACTGCAGAAAATAGATGCCATAAACTATATAATATAAAACATATAGATAACTTGATATACATATATAAATTGAGACCAAATCTTATATATATATACATAGACTACAAAGTAATAAACCAGTATTAAATTTTTGAATGCATAAAGAAACTATCTTTTTTACACCATAACCCAAACTTATATACTTATCTATTTAGAATCAATGCAACGTATTCATATAAGCTTTCATGTAAATAATATTATAACACATATATATAGACTCTTTATATCTGGCAGCCTATAGCCTATATACTACTAATGTATATAAATAACAGATCTTGAAATATTACATATTGTTTATAAATTACAAATAGGTATCTTAATATAACTGACCTTGTACTACCTTCAAAGAAAAGGAAGATGAAGATATCGGCAAGATGGGCTGCATGGTGAGGAGGAGCACGGTCTGGACGAAGCAAGGAGATGGGGTCGGTTGCAGGGGCACCGGCTGACGCGGCGCAGTGCTAGTCGGAAGCGCATGGGTGTGCAGAGTTTGGGACGCTGAGGAAGGACGGTGGCTTCACGGTGGAGGAAGACGCGGGTTGGGCGCTGGCTAAGCAGGGGATGGAGATTGCTCGGTTGCCGTTGGATGGTGGGGATGAGAGGCGGTTGCGAGTGATAGCAGTGGAAAGGAAACGTGATGCTTGTATTAATTTTTCTATTTATTTTATTTTAGATAGGCATGGCGAAAAGAATGGAGGGAGCAGAGAAGATGAGGAGAAAAGAATTGAAGTACAGAAAACTAACGTGTAAAGATGGGTAGGGAATGCCAGGGGATGTGTTGGTTCAGAGTTATAAAGTAGGAGTAATTTTCAAAGCAACGCAATAAATATGAACTTCATTATTTTGAGCGAACAATTAAAATAATTCCCAAAGAAAGATAATAGTAGAACCCGGAAAACCGGAGTCCATAAATGAATTCAGAAAACATCAAAAGCAGATAGCTATTTGTTTTATAGGGTGGATAATTGAATGGTTACAACAGAACTAAAAGATCAAAAATCGATATCAATACAGAATCATTTTCCCGGATTCCGCTTCGTATTGGATTCCAAAACACAGAAGCGAATACGCCTTAAGAATCAGCACAACGAGACGATCAAAATGGTATACAGATACCAGTGGTACGATTGAATTATAAAAATTCGAATTTTTCTACTACGGAAAGTGCAAGAAAAACGCAGAAAAATAAGACCGATGGAGCCAAAGATGTCCGAATTTGGAAAAACGACAAACTGACATCTTGCTCAGAAGATGGTTTAGAATTTTTCTATGTAAAAATATTTAGGTTCCGAAAACATTTTATTTTCATCGCTTTTTAACTGATTAAATTGAAGTAAATTTACGCGCGAAATAAACTTTCATATTTTCGGACGAAAATTTACCAGTTGCTATGTTTAACTAGACGCATTCCAAATATCAAATTTATATTTCAAAATTTTATCGTTTAAAAATTTCGCAAAATTTAAATTAATAACGTTATTAAAACGAGTTAAATTTACGGGTCGTTACACTCTCCCCCACTCAAAACTTTTTGTCCTCGAAAAGGAACGAGGTAGGAGAATAGAAGCAACCAGAAAGAAAAACAGATTTGAAATAAAAATAACAATTAATTTAAACCATATAAATTCAAATTTAAATTAATTGATATTCAATAATTGATTTAATCCATTTGATTTCACTAAAATCAATCTCAACTATTTCTAAATTCATTATCTTACTATCTAGTCATCCTCAATTAACAATTTCTAAATCATCAATTTGTATAATCAATTATTGTACTCATATTTTATTCGATAGATTTAACTCCTTTATTCCAAATTATTATTAAGTTTATTTCACTTAATATATCTTTTTACATATATTTAAACCATATAAATTAATTTAAACCATATAAATTTCAATTTAAATTAATTTATAATCAATAATTTGTTTAAATTTAAGGTATTTCCATAAGTTGATCTAATTTCAATTTGTTAATTCTTTCAGAACAAAATTATTATATTCATCTCATTATTCAATTAACTTATTATTCTATCATCTTTATTTGCATTTTTATATAATCAAAATCTAAGTGTATAACATTTATTATAAACACTAAAATTTTATTTATAAAATCATTTTATATTGTATATTACCCAATTGCATTTTAACTTCTGAATAATTTAGGTAAGTTATATTGAAATGCAATTTAGTACTATACAAATAAAAATTTCAAATTCAATTATTTCAAGTTTAAATACTTATTCAAATTTAGTTTTATTTATAATTGAAAACATCTTTTAACATGATTTTAGGAATTAAATTTTCGTTTAATTTCAAACCCTTTAGAAATAATTACGTATATACTAAATATATTAAATCAAATTTAATTTAAATAATATTCCCATATATATATAAATCAAGTCATACTTAAGAAATTCAAATCAAAATATTTCCCAACCAAAACTGTAGCAAAACTACATAATGGTTTCTCCACTTCGAAACTCAAAAATGAATGTCGATGATGCGGCCGCCATCACCGAAATTATTTTCCAGCGACAAAGAGAAGAGCACTAATTTCAACATTTAAAATTCTTTGAAAATCATTTATATTTGAAAATACTTTACATAATATACATTTTTAAAAAATTTAAAAACCAAAGCTTGAAATATTAGGAAATTAAATTCCCAAATTCTTACTTAAAATTCATTTAAATTTCTAAATAAATCTATAAACCAACTTTATAATTCCATTTATTTTTTTATGTTGGAATAATCAATGATTTACAAAACAAATAGTGAAAATCAAATATTACCTTTCTGACAACCAATTCAGTTCAATTCAATTTCAGAAAATTTATACTTATATATAATATAATCATACAAGATTATTGTATTTACCAAATTTTGAAAATACTATTGTGTCAGTTTGCTCTGTTCAAGTGTTTTAGAAATCCTATCGATAGCGTTGATCAGACAAATCAATCGAAAACCCAAATCAACATCAACAACTCAAACAACACAATGTATATTAAAGCATTTTAAATATTAATTTTCAAATACACTCTCTCGCTCGATGATACAATAATGGATTTCAAAATAAGTATAGGGATTCAAATTTGATGGACTCAAATCAAAGAGAATTTTGATTCGAAGATAAGTTTGAAACAAAGATATGATGATTAAATAACAAAGTAGGAAGATTGATAAGTTAATATAAATCACGGGCAACCTTAACCGGGCCGACCGTGACTTCAAGATTAAGATCAATGCAGAATTCCGAGGCAAATCGACATTTGATCTCAAGAAATAGAATACGGGTATGGCAGGAAATAGGTAGCATCGTAAACCAAGGATACAGAAATCCCTGGCAAATCAATGCCTATTGTAAAGGAGTTTCACCCCTTTACAAATCATTCGAAGATTGGCGAGACCGCCAACTTATTATAAAGATCATTCGAAGTGGAGTTATGGGATACTACAGAATTAAAAAAAGACGAAAAGTGAGGGACACAGATGAATTTTGGAACCGCAGGGAACGTTCCAAAATTCAAAAGAATCGAGTCAAAAGGAAGAGATTGAAACTCGAATGAGAGTGATTCTGTAGATACATTTACCTTATATGCTAAGGTTTGCCTAGAGCTACCAAAGCTCTGATACCAACTGTAACGACCCGATATTTTGGACCATTCGCATCCATTATAAGTGTATAGGTAAACAGTCATGCCGAAATTGAATTGCTCAAAATACTGCGTTGTTAATTTAAATTTGGCAAAACTGAACATATACAGTAAATAAATATAATCACAGATCACAGACACAGAGTAATAAATGCAGCAGAAATAAAAGAGATAGTAGTTCATGAAGCTACTATATAAATGTATAAGTTACATCAGAGTTAAACCAGATACAACGGAAGAGTAACACGATACATCAGATACAAATCAGAATACCTCACTGGAATCATCAAATACTGAAAGCAGAATAGATGACTGGATCTTCAAGCAAAGCTCCAACTTCAAAGGTGAGTCTCGAATACTGGTACACTCAGTCTGACCCGAGCGTAAAGCAAAGCACAAAACACTCGAGTCAGGATTAACATTCTTATATTAATAAATCCAACTAGAGTGAAATAGCAATTGAAATACAAGTAACTCAAAGGATGTTTGGAATAACCATCCTTTAAGGATCCGTTAAACTATCTACTAGGTAGTAATGTACGCTAAATAGATAATGTCTATCAGTAATATAAAGATATCGAAATAGTGTTAAGGCGTTACCATTATCCCCCTTAACACATTTTATATAAGCGTTATAGTCTATACAGCACTGTAAACTCCACCGTAAACTAGTGGGATATCAGGGAGTACTCCATAGGTATAACACAAAACAAATCGTAGTGGTCGCGTATAGGGATACAAGTATGACAAGGCACATGAGGCAATACCCAAGATAGTGAAACTACCATTTGCCTGATCCGGACTGGTGAGAACGCATCGCCGCAGCGACCGCAACACCGCGAAACAACACTCCCAAAATCAAGGGTGCACCAATCGACAACAAATAATGAGTAGTTCGAAGAAGTGTGTTCGCTTGAGGTAGCTGACCTCCATTGGCCCGGCACGGCTCCTGTTTTAGTCATTTCCAATTTGACACAAGTGTCAAGGCTATCTATTATCATTCTCTTTCTTCATTCATCACGTACATCATTCCAACCACTTCATTCTGGATCATACTCCGCGTATAGTTATTAAAGTGGTTTTCGGTTTAGACAGAGAGTATGTCCATAACCGATTCCGGTCTCTTTAATAACTTCCGTAATTATTTCACCGATTGGTCGTTTATATATTTCAAAACCAAATCAAATTCAATTTCAATTGAAATTCGTAAATCAACATTTCATTTGCCTTTCTAAATCGATTTCCATAATTTACGTTTCAAAACTTTCAAATTACCATTTCAAAATCTTATAATACCAATTTCAATTTCTATTTATACAATTCAAATATTGATTCAAGTTCGTATATAAGTTTCATTTCGAAATCATTTAAATTAATTTAATTTAACATTTAAATCAATTTAAATTCATTTATCGATTTCATTCAATATACATTAAGTAAATTTGCCATTCAAAACCATTCCTATTAAATTTCCAATTCATTAAATCCATTATTTAAATTCAACTTCATTATATCTAAACTTACAAATTGAATTAAATTAAATTCATCAAACCAAATTCTTTAAATTTCAAGTCTTATATTATTTGAATAAATCACATTTTTATTTCTTGTTAAAGAAATTCAATTTCACTTATTTACTTACTTAAATAGTTTTCCAAAACTTAATTAATAAAGAAACTCAATTTCAATTATTTACAAAGTAAAATTCACTTATTCAAAAATTCAATTTCACTTATTAAAGAATTCAAATCAATTTAATCATTAAATAATTCAATCTTATTTAATTATTAAATAATTCAAAACTTAATTATTAAATAATTTCAAAGTTTAATTATTTCAAACTTAATTATAATTTCAACTTGATTATTAAATCATTCCAAACTTAATTCAATCATTTCTCAAATTAAACAACATTCTTCCATCAATTACATTGTTAACATTTTGTTTCAGATTATTAAATATTAACATTTTCCTTTCATTAAAAATTCAAATTTCAACTTCATTTCAAAACCATATTATTTATTCAAATAAAATCTTTATTAAATTTTAAATCAAATTATTGACCAATCGGGTTTTATTAAATTCTCTATCCTACGTCAAAGTTCAATTTTTGGGTATTTATCATTTCAACCCGATTCCAATTCAATTCAAAATCAAAACATAGCAAAGGGAACTTGCAGTGTGATAACTGGGATGGTGTCAAGCAATAACAACATTCAATCACAATCCAATAATCAATTCAAATAATCCCGAAATAACCGTATTAATTCACATTGTTGTTTGTGCGAATTAATATAATTATTTCTAGAATCTACACTATCATTTCATGTAGATTAAAGATTATTACACTAATTATTCATACGGTTCTTCACTTGTCATTCGATTATAATTTTAACACTACAACAATTAATCCAATATACGTTCAATGGTTCAAAGTGTAATTATCACTATTTTACATGTCAATTAATTTAACAATTAAAAGGGGTCATATTCAACTAATCAAATTCAACATATATGTCGATTCAAATTTTCATTGTCCTACGTCAATTTATTTGCATAATATTTATCACTTTATACATTACAATTTTAACGTCCAATTGTAAACATCAAACAATCAATCATTTAACAACTAAACTGGATTATCATTGCATATATAACAGATAATGGTGTCAGATGTCATAGGTTAACTGATACAGGTAATAACAGTGTAAATATCTAACAGCGGCATATTTCAATTGTCGTTTCAATTGAAATCAAATTTAATAAATAAAAGAACGTTAATCATGAGTGAGTGCTCACCTTTCGAGGCTAGAGAGAGATTCGACGGTGAAGTTGAGTTACAAATCCGAATGCGAATTCCAAAACAAAGCTAGATTTATACGATTAGATGGAGAAAACAAGCACAATGGACGAAGCTGATAAATGCTAAAACGATGAAAATGAATCAGAATCATCCAAATATATACAGAATATTTATATTTATTATTTTTATTAAACATAAATATCAAATTTAAACACATGTTAGGGTAAAATATTATATATACATATAAAATAAGAAATTATTATCCTTAAACACACAAAATTTAAAGTCAAAATATTTTATAATTTCAAAACAATACTTAAACCGTATACATAAAGCAATATTTTAAAAATACATACCTATACTATCATTACTTATAAGTCAAGAGTACCATCAATTTATATAACACACTTGAATCCAAAATAAATCTTTGAAGAACATACATATTAAATCTACACACTACTACTCCATAACCACTGCACTTCGCTGTAACCAATTCTCTTTATATAACCAATATAACAAATGTAACAGACTTTATATAATACCATTATAAATCTTATACGTCCAGTAAAATAAGTCATAGAAAACTAGTACATATATTTTATACTAAATATCAACAGCTTGATGTGTGCATTCCCACATCAACTTCCATAAACAGCTAACACAAATAAATAAAATTCTATGTAAGCTAACATATAGTTTTAAACTAACATTTTGAAATTTAACGAATAAAATTCTATGTAAACTCTTATATAGCTGTAAAGCAGATTACTAAAATCAACAAATATAACTATATATATAGCATTAATCGACTGTAGACAGAAACTGCAGAAAATAGATGCCATAAACTATATAATATAAAACATATAGATAACTTGATATACATATATAAATTGAGACCAAATCTTTTATATATATACATAGACTACAAAGTAATAAACCAGTATTAAATTTTTGAATGCATAAAGAAACTATCTTTTTTACACCATAACCCAAACTTATATACTTATCTATTTAGAATCAATGCAACGTATTCATATAAGCTTTCATGTAAATAATATTATAACACATATATATAGACTCTTTATATCTGACAGCCTATAGCCTATATACTACTAATGTATATAAATAACAGATCTTGAAATATTACATATTGTTTATAAATTACAAATAGGTATCTTAATATAACTGACCTTGTACTACCTTCGAAGAAAAGGAAGATGAAGATATCGGCAAGATGGGCTGCATGGTGAGGAGGAGCACGGTCTGGACGAAGCAAGGAGATGGGGTCGGTTGCAGGGGCACCGGCTAACGCGGCGCAGTGCTAGTCGGAAGCGCACGGATGTGCAGAGTTTGGGACGCTGAGGAAGGACGGTGGCTTCACGGTGGAGGAAGACGCGGGTTGGGCGCTGGCTAAGCAGGGGATGGAGATTGCTCGGTTGCCGTTGGATGGTGGGGATGAGAGGCGGTTGCGAGTGATAGTAGTGGAAAGGAAACGTGATGCTTGTATTAATTTTTCTATTTATTTTATTTTAGATAGGCATGGCGAAAAGAAGGGAGGGAGCAGAGAAGATGAGGAGAAAAGAATTGAAGTATAGAAAACAAACGTGTAAAGATGGGTAGGGAATGCCAGGGGATGTGTTGGTTCAGAGTTATAAAGTAGGAGTAATTTTCAAAGCAACGCAATAAATATGAACTTCATTATTTTGAGCGAACAATTAAACAAATTCCCAAAGAAAGATAATAGTAGAACCCGGAAAACCGGAGTCCATAAATGAATTCAGAAAACATCAAAAGCAGATAGCTATTTGTTTTATAGGGTGGATAATTGAATGGTTACAACAGAACTAGAAGATCAAAAATCGATATCAATACAGAATCATTTTCCTGGATTCCGCTTCGTATTGGATTCCAAAACACAGAAGCGAATACGCCTTAAGAATCAGCACAACGAGACGATCAAAACGGTATACAGATACCAGTAGTACGATTGAATTATAAAAATTCGAATTTTTCTACTACGGAAAGTGCAAGAAAAACGCAGAAAAATAAGACCGATGGAGCCAAAGATGTCCGAATTTGGGAAAACGACAAACTGACATCTTGCTCAGAAGATGGTTTAGAATTTTTCTATGTAAAAATATTTAGGTTCCGAAAACATTTTATTTTCATCGCTTTTTAACTGATTAAATTGAAGTAAATTTACGCGCGAAATAAACTTTCATATTTTCGGACGAAAATTTACCAGTTGCTAAGTTTAACTAGACGCATTCCAAATATCAAATTTATATTTCAAAATTTTATCGTCTAAAAATTTTGCAAAATTTCAATTAATAACGTTATTAAAACGAGTTAAATTTATGGGTCGTTACACTGGGTGCCCATAATTTTCCACACGGGCAGCCTAGAGTTATGTTATCAGGATATTCTGGATATTCTGGAGCTTTGGAGATGAGCTGGATGGCGAGGCGTACTACCGTACTTGTTTATTTATCCCGCTGTGTATTCTGTATGAGGACAAGTTTATATAACTGTCCAGTGATGTGTATTGTTGTAAACTCTGATGATATGATGTAATGTATAAACCGATATAGTCTTTTGTTTTAAGGATTATTCATTCATCTATTATATATTATTCCGCTGCGAATGTGAGATTCTGTTGTTGTTTTTGTTTCTTCTTCTTTATTTTTCTTCTGTCTTCTTCTACCTCTTCTTTTTAACCCTAATGGTTCGGTTTTCCGACATTCGATTGCGCGGCATTTGATATAGTGGACGTATTAATGTCGACTTTCGAGCGTCGAAAAGTTGTATCATTACATTATCTGCCAATGATATCCAAACATATAGTTTAAAATCATATTAATTTGCAATTTCAGTTTTCAACATTTACTTTACTAAAGCCCATACGATGTACATATATCATTCGTACGCATTATCAAATCCGATCGCTCGCTTGATCACACAATTTCTCTTCCGAACTAGTATTGTTCACACGACCACACTAGTGCGGACTCAGATCCGGTTCCTTGATTAGAACCCGTCATTCTCCTTGCATAGCCATATACTATGATAGAGAATTCTGGAATCAACCAAAAATCCATATCCAGTGTTCGCCGTCGAGAATCTAGTGAAAAGTTCTAACTCGGATCGATGTAAATCATATATGTATTCGAATCTGGATCAAACCGTCATGCGAATAAAATAACATACGTATAACCCACGTATTTATTTCAATTGATTCTTAACTACACCAAATTCCTTTTATTCACCTTTATCCCGTTATCATTCATTTTATCCACATTCAATTGATTTACATTCAATTTATTCACATGGCATTATTCATATTCCCTTGTTTCCTTAGTATATTTCTTTCAATACTAATTATCTCTTAAGAATTATTCCATGAAACTTTCTTAAGTCTATTATAAACATTTTATACAAAAGTTCTTATGTTTATTACCACTTAAGTCCTTATCCATTTCTAACCAAATTCAATTTCATTCTCCAATTTCAACATTTGATTTTATTAATCAACATTCCAAACCATATCCAATTCACTAATTAATCTAATTATCTCATTTCATTAATTTATTTCAATCTCAATCAATCCCATTTCCAAAAATTATTTCATTTAGTCTAACTTAGGCTAAATCTCAATATTCACTTTATTTAACTTAATTTTAGTTAAATTTCATTTCATAGTTCAGTTTCAAATTTTTACTTTTCTTGCATTCATATTCAACAATTTAAAACATAGATTTAACTTGCTAATTTTCAAATTTTATAAGTTATCAACTTATTTTCTCATATTTTCAATAAAACATTTAAATGAAAATCCCAGAGTTTAAACACCTTGTTCTTAAGTATTTCAAATTAATTTTTTGAAACCACATATATATATATATATAGACACACACACACTCACAATCTCAATCCCTTGGTATACCAAATCATTCTTTTGGATTTTAAAATCAAAACTATTTTTACTAAACAAAACTCCAATGGTAGCAATTCCTCTCTTGGAAACTCGAAAATGAACGTCGATGATGCTGTAGTCATCACCAAAATTATTTTCCAGCGACCAAAATGAGTTCAGTGCTTTTTTTCTCTATTAAATCCTTTTAAAAATATTTCTATTCAAAATTATTTTCAAATAATATCACTATTATTTTCCAAAACTTTGAAAAACATTCTCAAAATAAACGGGATTTAAATTCCCAAATTTCCAACTTTTAAATCCCCTATAAATCGTTTTTATAAACCATATTTATATACTATTCTTCTGAAATTTCATTTTAATTTATAATTCACATTTATAAATCACAAATTTATATAATCTAAATTTGGATAAAATAAATCATTTCTTACCTGTTAATCTTGCTTTCATTATAATATCAACTTTTATTCGATCACAACAAAAAACAACAAATGATAATAGTTTAACATTATCATTTCCTAACAACCAAGCACACCAAATATACCATAATAATTTCTGAAAAACTATTCCTTTATATATAAAAATAATCAAGGTAAAATAATTTCATTTACCCAATTTCAAAACAATACTATGTCGAATTGCTCTGTTCAAGAGTTTAGAGATCCCTATCAATAACGTTAATTACTCGTATTGACCAGAATCCGTAAGCCACTCAATAGATTAACCAACACAATATAAAACAATTTTTACATCACTAACAAATACGCGTGCACACATATATATACACTCAAACTCATTCTAGGGTCCTATTGACCTTATCTCTAATGAGTTACCCCACCAAAGCCAAGGTTCTCACTTAACCTTCAGCTCTGATACCAAATGTAATGAACCGGGCTTTTCGACCCTCGAAAATCGACACTAGTACGTCCATTGTATCACATGCCGAGCAATCGAATTCCAGAAGACCCGATTGTTAGGGAAAAGAAAGAAGGAAGAAGATAAGAAGAAAACTAAACACCACGGAATCTCACAGCGGAACGAATAATCTATAATATACCATAAATCTTTACACAAAAACAAAACTGTAATATATGTATATACAGACATCAATCAGAGTATACTACCCTATTTCAGCTTGGACAGTTATAATAGCCTGTCCTCACAATTGCTGATAAACACAACAATGAATATAGCGGAAAATAACCATCTACATGAATACGTCTCTAGCCTCCAATTCGTATCTTGAAGCTCCAAGCATCCAAAAAAATCTATAATATATTTGGTCTGACCCGAGCATTATAATAAAATAACACCTGAGTCAATTTGGAAAACCAGTTTGAGAAAAACACACCCAACTGGATTTAAAGTTATATAAAACCTTTAAAATCAAAGGTATCTCATAAGACCACGCCGCACATAAATACGAATGGGTTTTTACCTTACGATAACCAAAAAATTTATATAGAAAATCCATTGATATTATGATAATGTCTAAAGGTGAAAATAATAATAATCAAGTAGTTGTGATGCTCGTGAGTGTACATCATAACAATACTAGGTATATAATCGAAAATCGATAAGGCGCATTCGCTAATTGTGTAGGATTTCCACGGAGGTGCCCTCGGTACTTCGAGGAACGGTCCTCCTACACAAGGATCAGAGGTATCCTTCCGAAGCAACATACATCCCTAGTGATGTACCATAGGAAAAACATGAATGGTCTCACTAAGACCGAGTGCATCGCCCCATGCACGCATAACAACTATAAGTGACATCTAGGAGGAGCCGATTACACCCTATGGGTTTGCCAACCCTACTGGTCATGCAACCTATCTCTGGTTTTAGTCACTCCCGCAAATGAGGCTACGTCCGACATTGCAGTTACGCACCACCACCAAATAGATCATGGAATCCCAAATGGATTCCAATACCCCAATGGGTCTCGGAATCACACATAGATTCCCACATATCAATTAGATCTTAGAATCGCACCCGGATTCCCATAACCCAATGGGTTTCAGAATCACACATGGATCCCAATATCTTAACTTATCACGAATCTCCTCCATAGAGCATATATGGTTATTGTAACGACCCATAAATTTTAACGATTTTTAAAACATAATTAACTAAAAAAATTTGATGAAAATAAATAATAAATTTTTGAAATGAAAATTTGATATTTGGAATACGTCTATTTAAACATAGCAAATGGTAAATTTTTATTAGAAAATATGGAAGTTAGTTCTGTTGTATAATTTTCAATTTCAATTTAAATCAGTTAAATTTGATGAAATTAAATGTTTTCGAAACCTGAATATTTTTATATAACAAAAAGGTAAATCATTTTCTGAGCGAGGCGTCATATTTCATTTCGCCAAATTTGGACTGCTTTAGCCCATTTATCTTATTTCGATGAAATAGCAACAGTTTGGTAGTGAATATCAAGTTTTGATAGGATGGTCGTATCTCCAATATATGTGTACCATTCTATTCGTCTTGTCGTGCGGACCTCCGCAGTATATTCATTTGTGCATTTCGATGTCCGGTACGCGGTGAAATCAGCATGACGATTAGCCGTATTGGTTCCGCATTGGAGCTTTTTGGCTTTCTTATGGCCTTTCATTTGCCACCATGTAAAACCATATGGCTACTTGCCTTTAATATTTTCAGAAAACTTTTGTTATTCCGATTGTTTTGAATATATTGACTGGTTTGTTTCCTGTCTCTTCTGTTCATCCTTTCCATTCATTTCCTTTAAAGAATATATATATATATATATTATATATATAAAGAAAATTCATATATTTGTTTCTGGAACTGTTCATCTTCATCTACATGTCACTTTTGCTTGGAAACTCAGTCACCTTCCCTTCTTTCTTTTGCCATAACCTGCTCGTATTCATTTTCCATGGAAGCCCTCATCGCCAAATTGACATTCCCTCCGACCACCTTCTCCTTCCCCAGACGCGCGGCCTTCCTCCTGCCGACCTGCCTGTAGCCTCCAGACATCGCCTGTAAAGACCCGCAAATCTGTCTTCCGAAAACTCGACACCGATACGTCCACTATACCAAATGTCGAAAAATCGAATGGCGAAAACGCGAAACTTTAGGGTTAAAAGAAGAGGTAGAAGAAAAGATAGAAGAAAAAGAGAGAAGAACAACACAGAAAACACAGAACAGGAACAATATCAGAATCTCACATATCGCAGCGGAACAATATATAATAGATAAATCAATAATCTTTAAAACAAAAGACTATATCAGTTTATACATACATCACTCATCAGAGTTTACAACAATGGACAGTTGTAAAACTTGTCCTCATACAGAATACACAGCGGAAATAATAAACAAGTACGATAGTACGCTTCGCCATCCAGCTCATCTCCAAAGCTCCAGAAAATCCAGAATATCCTGATAACAATAACTCTAGGCTGCCCGTGTGGAAAATTATGGGCACCCAGAGTTTAGAAAGGGAACAATAAACTCCAGGTCAGTCATGGTGACTGGTGTGAGATCGTAAAACAGTTATTTTCGCAAAGAAAATAAAACAACTTCGCAATGCTTTTGGAAAATGAAACTACCATAAGGCCTCCCACCACACACACAATGCAAACGCAGAATTGGAGGAGATTTCTCCTTATGATAGTCAAAAATGCTTACTACGCAAATCAGTTGATATTATTATTAATGTCTAGTGTGGAAAACATTCCGAAAGTATAATATCAATCTTAGCCAACATACAACAATTGTTGTATGTCTACTATAGCTACTACGTTCAATAGCAGGTTACCGCCACATTCCATAGCAGATAATACAATTAAAAACCGTACAGGGTTCGTATTGTTTCTTTGAATTTCCAACAAATGATCAGGCTAAGGAACTTCCTTATACCGAAATAGAAACGCCTCTGGAAAGACGCCCCGGATCCTAACCGGATCTCCGCAAACAAAGGCCGACGCTACCTCACGCTCTAACCGAGCTGTAACTAGGTAACTAACACACGAGCTATGCCATCCCCCGGTCGTTACCGACCTTTATCCGAGGATCCTCAATCGAAAAGCAACAGCCGCAAAATATAATCCACATAGGTAAAATATCTGGGCTCCATACCATGATACCACCTTTTATCCAGAAGGAAATGGCATACCCTAGGGGCGCTACCCCTACAAACCTTTGCCGCAACCTTCCTGTTTCGACCATTACCGGGTTGTGAGGCTCGACGAAGTCTCGTCCACATACATTACGCTTTTTCACAAAGCCACGCTTTTTCACAAAGCCACGCTTTGATCCACAATTGATCAACAGCACTTCGTGTGCCACATTACCAAATTGGGAATGTATCACTAGTAACCATCAACTACATAACCTTTGAGCTCGTACGTCTCAGAGAAGGGTGTTAAGCTAAGAGAATAAATTCTCCGCCACCAACAGAAATGTATTTGATAGAAATCAGCTTTACATCTCAAAGTGTAACGTCAGACACACATCCATACAAGTCCGTTCCGGGATCGAACGGAACCCGAAGGCACTTCCAAAGAAGCCCTTGCAATCCGGATATTCACTAATCACGTCCGGACTTCCCATCACAAAAAGAGTGATATAAATCTCTATACCGGAGCAACTCGGTGCAGAGACATTCGACAGGTTGTCCTTTCATTTTCACAAATATCCGGTCTTCACACCGGTCTTCAAATGCTATCCATTCGCGACGTATCACTATTCGGAATGGGTTATATGACACAAAGGTCCTCTCCCGGCTTAACCGAATAATGAGCGTTTGTTTTAAAAACAAATCAAGTGTCATTTCAAAGGCAAATATTGATAGTTGGTTCTTTAACTATCAATAACATTCATAACAAACATCCAATTCAAATAATTTTTCCCAAATTATTTATTTTCAAAATATCTTCATAAGATATATATTTTTCCACACTTCACATTTGAAAATCAATTTCAAATCATATTTCATACTTCACGTTTGAAAATCAACTTCAAATCATATTTCATACTTCACGTTTGAAAATCAATTTCAAATCATATTATGGTCCATTTAAACCAATTAGATAAATCCTTATCGATTTATTTCAAATTTACATTTCAAGTTTGTAAATTTATTTCCACACTTCATCACTTTGAAAATCCGATTTCAAATCATATTTTCCACACTTTTAAAAATAAATCAATATTTATTTTTAAACCAAATTTCCCTTTCCTTTACAACTTCTATTCGGAATTTACATTCCTAAAAATCCACTTTTACCCGATTTTCAAATCATTTTCCAAATATTCAATTTCAACCCCAAATCAACTTTAAAAATTGATTTCTCCATTTTATTTCAAATCCCAAATCGAATTCCAAATTGATTTTTTTTGAATTTACTTCAACACCGAATCACATTTCAAATTGATTTTAACTTTTAATCCCAATTACCAAATCATTTTACAAATCGATTCCCAAATTTATTTTCAACACAAAAATCAATTTTTCATTCAACATTAAATAAGTTTTCATATGGATTCCTCAAAGATTTATTTTAAATACCCAATCAATTATCACTTTGATTTCAAATAAATTTATCTCCTTTAAAATAAATTCTTTTATTTTCCCAAACCATCAAAAATTCAATTTTAATTTCAGAAATCCAATTTCATTTATTTCTGGTATCCAACGATACCAAAAATACCTTCGGCTAAATTATAGCCCTCAACAAAATCAATCACAGATATAATCATACACAGATTATAAATAATCAATTAAACAACATATGAAATCGATTCAAATGTTTTGAGGAATCCTGTTGGATCCCTCCAACCTGTTTCCCTGCATCCACAGATGTTAGCACAATACCAATTCCACTTCGAGGTGGAATATCGCGGTATATGGGTTTTATCAAATATCATCCGCTTACTAACGGCGCAATAGGGTCTCATCCGCTATACGAGGCGGGAAATCAATCAATCCAATATATACATATGCCAATATGTATATATTGCTATATATATATAGATATATCCTACTATATCTAATACACATCCAAACAGTCAATCAATTCAATAACTGAAAATTTCCACTTTTCAATTTGAGTGAGAAGATCTCACCTTTAATTTGCAATCCATTTCCATTCCAGTTGTTTTTCACGATCTATAGACCTTGTATAAACAATTTATACAATTTTATTAATATTCGAAATAAATCGAATAATTAAATTTTTCTTAACTAACACTTTGGTTTTAAACTAATAATTTAGTTTTTTTCTAATTTCTTTCCTGTAAAACCTTCTTTTCTTCTTTTTCCCATAAAACCCAAACCTTAGTTTACTGTAAAAAAAAATTAAAAACAGATTTTTCTTTTTACATCCTACTGTAAATAAGTGTTTCATGCATATACGTATATATACATATATATGTATAAATTTAAAACCATATATCTCACTACAATATTTTCCTTGCAACTTGAAATCTGAAAACTGAAATCGTACCTCACTGCTAAAATTCTACAACCCTGCGACCGAATCGAAGCTTGAAATTTCCAAATCGAAAGCCTGAATTTCTCTGGCCCAAACCAAAATCGAACTACTCCCCTCTACGCGACCACCTGCTGAGCATCCCACGCGAACTTCCCCATCGTCGCTCGAACCAACTTGCTTCGTCATTGATCGAAAACGAGCAACTGCTCGTCGCAATTCCTCCTTATGACGCCCAACATCGACGAACCCTACCCAAGACCGTCGCCATAGATCCACCCCATCATTTCGAACCACTCACGCTCGATCGAACACCTTGTCACCAGTACGCGATTTGATTTGCTCCCCTTCGAAGCCGATCTTGAACTGCTTGCTTACTAGAGGGAAAAGCGATTTATCTCGTTCGATTTCTATACGAATTCGACTACGTGAATTTAGCTGAGGAGGAAGACATTTTTCTTTGAATTTGAACGAAAATATTTTCGTTTGTTTCGATTTAATTTCACAGAGAATTTTGCGGCCATTATCAGAACGAAAATAAATTTCCTCTGCCCTGTCTCGATGCTTTTTAATAAATGAAGAGGGGAACTGCGTACTTTGAAAGATAAAGGAGATGTGAAAGCCTATGTTGAATGTCTGCTACGGGGAAGGCAAAACTGGGTGATGGGGAAAGCAAAAGCACTGAGGTAGACAGGATTTCAACTGGAGTTGACTAGGCAATATAATTATATTTTTAAATTGAATTCAAATCGCCTCGATAAATGCAACTCAAAACTTGATCTCCAATCGAGGCATGCCGCTAGGCGTTCGTAATGTTATACGGCTATTCCGAACGCAATGGAAAAGGTTCCGACTCCAAATTTGATCGTATGGAAAAGATAGCTTTTTGGACCAGTTAAAATATTGAATTTTCGATTTAATTTTAGCGCATTTGCTTATCGTACGGCCAAACGATCAATCCAAACATTACGAAAATTGAAATCCGATAATAATACAATATTACGGATTCAATGAAACTGGTTTCGTCGAATTCCGAGACTGTGCCTCAGAACGCTATTTTTAAATATCGACTAAACGATATAAATTCAAAACTGAACAAAACAGTTTCAATTTCAATTCTGAAACCTTTATTGTCTTCGGTATTATCAATATAAATTTTCAAAGACTTCATATTATTTTTTAATCGGCTTAAAACTGAAGATTCAAAATTTTTTACCCAGTTTCAATAATTAAATTCAATAATTTAATCGCCAAATTCATTCCGATAAGTGAATTTCAAATTAAATTATCATTCGAATATTTAAACTCAATTAAATATTCACTTTTCAAATGTCTAAAATTCAGGGTCGTTACAATCTTCCCTCCTTAAAAGAATTTCGTCCCGAAATTACAAGTTAGGAAAAATGGTCCTTAACTCGTCTACTATTTTTCACAATCCAATAGTTTTATCACATTTTCAAAACAAATCTTTCTACTAAAGATTCGTTATTAATTCAACTAAACTTCCAACTTCAATTATAAGTTCCAAACAACATTTTTTAACTTCTCAATTCAAATTCGAGTTTAAATCCAGATTTTAAACTTTCAAAATTTCTCTAAAATTTTCTAACACTCGAAATTTTCGAAAAATTTCGCCAGCGTCTCCTTTGCGCGGCTAATACGGTACGACTACAAAACGTCCCTACGGACTCTCAAATCTCAAAAGAAAACAAAATGCCAAGTGGCAAAATCAGAATCACATCAAATTTCATACTGAAATTCAGATACGTACCTTTTGGTCGAACAATTTAAATTCATCTTCGAAATCAAAATTCCAATTCCTGTATACACCTGTATATATCCTACTAGCCATAATATCTAGTTACAATATTCAAACCATTTTGCAAATTCCATTACACAATTTTCAATATATGCTTCTTATACATTTTTACTTCACTATTGAAGTTACATATCTATTTTCATTCAATTTTGCATTTCCAATTTCATTTGAACTTACTTTACTATTTCAATTCAATTTGAATTCATTTTATCTTCAGATTTTCATTCAGATTTTACTTGAATTCTATTCATCTTCTTATTTCGAATATTGAGCTTTATTCACTTTTATCTCAATTTCCAATTTGAAATCACTTAAAAATCCCTTTTAAAAATGGATATGGAAAGCACGTTCCCCCATGGATTTCAGTTTACCCGACGGTTACGCTACTATCCCATTAGAATCGCTCGTAATCTGTAGATTTCTCATCTCTTAAATTTCGCCATGGTTGTTGCCATAGATCGTAGTTCACACGGCGGTTACACCACTATCCCAGTGGAATCGCTTGTAACCATAGGCATCTCGCCCCTCGAATTTCGCTGTGGCATACGTCGTGATCAATCAATATGATCCCATCACGATCAAACGGATACTCATACTGAGTTCCAACACCTTCACAATTTTTTTATGGAAGGTACTTTTTCATATCCTTAGTTTGGAAAACATATGTCATATATGTATAGTACTTCATTTCCAATTGATTCCATTCAATTTTAATTGGCATTTCATATTCACATTCACCAACTTAGAATATTTTCAATATCAAATTTACTTAAGAATTTCACACTTATTTCTTAAGTTCAATACAAGTATTTTCCATACTTTTTTTATATTAATTTTCAATTACCACTTATATTTAAACTGGATTACCAATTTCATATAAATCCAATCAATATTTCATTTATAATTATTGAATTCAATTCGTTTCGAACCTTATTCATTTGGTCAATCTTCAATTAGCTTCACTTACTAATTTTAGTTTTAATACATCACTTCGTTTTCCACAAATCAAATTCAATTCCAGTTCTATTTACTTACAAATTCAAAATGAATTTTAACACTCAATTTCATTTTCTTGCACTTGCAGTTGCAAATTTATTTATTCATTCACAAATTCATTCATTTTCAATTTGAATCTCATTCCAATTAGATTTCAAATATTTTATAAGTTATCAAACTTATTTACATTCCATTAATGAATTTATTTCAAATATTTCTCTGGAATTCCATTTCAATTCGTAAATTATATTTACAATTCACATTCCCAAACCTCATTCGTATATGGATTTTATTTCATTATCTTTCAATTCATATTTAAAAAATTCATTTGTTAAATGAATTTATCTTCAAATTTTTGGTTATTATTTGAATTTCTTATTCAATTCCATATATCAATGATAATACTTCAATATTATCTCTTCCTAACAACCAAGCATCCAAATACTATGATAATTTATAGAAAATCATTTCTTTTCTATACAAAATAGTTTTGGGCAAAATTATTTCATTTACCCTATTTTAAAACAATACTATATCGGTTTATCTTGTTTAAGAGTTTAGAAATCCCTATCGATTACAGTTGGCCACCCTGCATCGACCAGAATCTATAAACAATCAACCGATAAGTCAACACAATACAAAACAAATTTTTGTATTCACTAACAAAAACGCGCTCATATCTATTATTACACTCACACTCATTCTAGAGTACTACTGACTCTATCTCTAATGAGTAACACCCAACAGAGCAGGGTTGTCGCTTAACCGGATGCTCTGATACCACTTGTAAAGACCCGCAAATCCGTCTTCCGAAAACTCGACACCGATACGTCCACTATACCAAATGTCGAAAAATCGAATGGCGAAAACGCAAAACTTTAGGGTTAAAAGAAGAGGTAGAAGAAAAGATAGAAGAAAAAGAGAGAAGAACAACACAGAAAACACAGAACAGGAACAATATCAGAATCTCACATATCGTAGCGGAACAATATATAATAGATAAATCAATAATCTTTAAAACAAAAGACTATATCAGTTTATACATACATCACTCATCAGAGTTTACAACAATGGACAGTTGTATAAACTTGTCCTCATACAGAATACACAGCGGAAATAATAAACAAGTACGATAGTACGCTTCGCCATCCAGCTCATCTCCAAAGCTCCAGAAAATCCAGAATATCCTGATAACAATAACTCTAGGCTGCCCGTGTGGAAAATTATGGGCACCCAGAGTTTAGAAAGGGAACAATAAACTCCAGGTCAGTCATGGTGACTGGTGTGAGATCGTAAAACAGTTATTTTCGCAAAGAAAATAAAACAACTTCGCAATGCTTTTGGAAAATGAAACTACCATAAGGCCTCCCACCACACACACAATGCAAACGCAGAATTGGAGGAGATTTCTCCTTATGATAGTCAAAAATGCTTACTACGCAAATCAGTTGATATTATTATTAATGTCTAGTGTGGAAAACATTCCGAAAGTATAATATCAATCTTAGCCAACATACAACAATTGTTGTATGTCTACTATAGCTACTACGTTCAATAGCAGGTTACCGCCATATTCCATAGCAGATAATACAATTAAAAACCGTACAGGGTTCGTATTGTTTCTTTGGATTTCCAACAAATGATCAGGCTAAGGAACTTCCTTATACCGAAATAGAAACGCCTCTGGAAAGACGCCCCGGATCCTAACCGGATCTCCGCAAACAAAGGCCGACGCTACCTCACGCTCTAACCGAGCTGTAACTAGGTAACTAACACACGAGCTATGCCATCCCCCGGTCGTTACCGACCTTTATCCGAGGATCCTCAATCGAAAAGCAACAGCCGCAAAATATAATCCACATAGGTAAAATATCTGGGCTCCATACCATGATACCACCTTTTATCCAGAAGGAAATGGCATACCCTAGGGGCGCTACCCCTACAAACCTTTGCCGCAACCTTCCTGTTTCGACCATTACCGGGTTGTGAGGCTCGACGAAGTCTCGTCCACATACATTACGATTTTTCACAAAGCCACGCTTTTTCACAAAGCCACGCTTTGATCCACAATTGATCAACAGCACTTCGTGTGCCACATTACCAAATTGGGAATGTATCACTAGTAACCATCAACTACATAACCTTTGAGCTCGTACGTCTCAGAGAAGGGTGTTAAGCTAAGAGAATAAATTCTCCGCCACCAACATAAATGTATTTGATAGAAATCAGCTTTACATCTCAAAGTGTAACGTCAGACACACATCCATACAAGTCCGTTCCGGGATCGAACGGAACCGAAGGCACTTCCAAAGAAGCCCTTGCAATCCGGATATTCACTAATCACGTCCGGACTTCCCATCACAAAAAGAGTGATATAAATCTCTATACCGGAGCAACTCGGTGCAGAGACATTCGACAGGTTGTCCTTTCATTTTCACAAATATCCGGTCTTCACACCGGTCTTCAAATGCTATCCATTCGCGACGTATCACTATTCGGAATGGGTTATATGACACAAAGGTCCTCTCCCGGCTTAACCGAATAATGAGCGTTTGTTTTAAAAACAAATCAAGTGTCATTTCAAAGGCAAATATTGATAGTTGGTTCTTTAACTATCAATAACATTCATAACAAACATCCAATTCAAATAATTTTTCCCAAATTATTTATTTTCAAAATATCTTCATAAGATATATATTTTTCCACACTTCACATTTGAAAATCAATTTCAAATCATATTTCATACTTCACGTTTGAAAATCAACTTCAAATCATATTTCATACTTCATGTTTGAAAATCAATTTCAAATCATATTATGGTCCATTTAAACCAATTAGATAAATCCTTATCGATTTATTTCAAATTTACATTTCAAGTTTGTAAATTTATTTCCACACTTCATCACTTTGAAAATCCGATTTCAAATCATATTTTCCACACTTTTAAAAATAAATCAATATTTATTTTTAAACCAAATTTCCCTTTCCTTTACAACTTCTATTCGGAATTTACATTCCTAAAAATCCACTTTTACCCGATTTTCAAATCATTTTCCAAATATTCAATTTCAACCCCAAATCAACTTTAAAAATTGATTTCTCCATTTTATTTAAAATCCCAAATCGAATTCCAAATTGATTTTTTTTGAATTTACTTCAACACCGAATCACATTTCAAATTGATTTTAACTTTTAATCCCAATTACCAAATCATTTTACAAATCGATTCCCAAATTTATTTTCAACACAAAAATCAATTTTCCATTCAACATTAAATAAGTTTTCATATGGATTCCTCAAAGATTTATTTTAAATACCCAATCAATTATCACTTTGATTTCAAATAAATTTATCTCCTTTAAAATAAATTCTTTTATTTTCCCAAACCATCAAAAATTCAATTTTAATTTCAGAAATCCAATTTCATTTATTTCTGGTATCCAACGATACCAAAAATACCTTCGGCTAAATTATAGCCCTCAACAAAATCAATCACAGATATAATCATACACAGATTATAAATAATCAATTAAACAACATATGAAATCGATTCAAATGTTTTGAGGAATCCTGTTGGATCCCTCCAACCTGTTTCCCTGCATCCACAGATGTTAGCACAATACCAATTCCACTTCGAGGTGGAATATCGCGGTATATGGGTTTTATCAAATATCATCCGCTTACTAACGGCGCAATAGGGTCTCATCTGCTATACGAGGCGGGAAATCAATCAATCCAATATATACATATGCCAATATGTATATATTGCTATATATATAGATATATCCTACTATATCTAATACACATCCAAACAGTCAATCAATTCAATAACTGAAAATTTCCACTTTTCAATTTGAGTGAGAAGATCTCAACTTTAATTTGCAATCCATTTCCATTCCAGTTGTTTTTCACGATCTATAGACCTTGTATAAACAATTTATACAATTTTATTAATATTCGAAATAAATCGAATAATTAAATTTTTCTTAACTAACACTTTGGTTTTAAACTAATAATTTAGTTTTTTTCTAATTTCTTTCCTGTAAAACCTTCTTTTCTTCTTTTTCCCATAAAACCCAAACCTTAGTTTACTGTAAAAAAAAATTAAAAACAGATTTTTCTTTTTACATCCTACTATAAATAAGTGTTTCATGCATATACGTATATATACATATATATGTATAAATTTAAAACCATATATCTCACTACAATATTTTCCTTGCAACTTGAAATCTGAAAACTGAAATCGTACCTCACTGCTAAAATTCTACAACCCTGCGACCGAATCGAAGCTTGAAATTTCCAAATCGAAAGCCTGAATTTCTCTGGCCCAAACCAAAATCGAACTACTCCCCTCTACGCGACCACCTGCTGAGCATCCCACGCGAACTTCCCCATCGTCGCTCGAACCAACTTGCTTCGTCATTGATCGAAAACGAGCAACTGCTCGTCGCAATTCCTCCTTATGACGCCCAACATCGACGAACCCTACCCAAGACCGTCGCCATAGATCCACCCCATCATTTCGAACCACTCACGCTCGATCGAACACCTTGTCACCAGTACGCGATTTGATTTGCTCCCCTTCGAAGCCGATCTTGAACTGCTTGCTTACTAGAGGGAAAAGCGATTTATCTCGTTCGATTTCTATACGAATTCGACTACGTGAATTTAGCTGAGGAGGAAGACATTTTTCTTTGAATTTGAACGAAAATATTTTCGTTTGTTTCGATTTAATTTCACAGAGAATTTTGCGGCCATTATCAGAACGAAAATAAATTTCCTCTGCCCTGTCTCGATGCTTTTTAATAAATGAAGAGGGGAACTGCGTACTTTGAAAGATAAAGGAGATGTGAAAGCCTGTGTTGAATGTCTGCTACGGGGAAGGCAAAACTGGGTGATGGGGAAAGCAAAAGCACTGAGGTAGACAGGATTTCAACTGGAGTTGACTAGGCAATATAATTATATTTTTAAATTGAATTCAAATCGCCTCGATAAATGCAACTCAAAACTTGATCTCCAATCGAGGCATGCCGCTAGGCGTTCGTAATGTTATACGCCTATTCCGAACGCAATGGAAAAGGTTCCGACTCCAAATTTGATCGTATGGAAAAGATAGCTTTTTGGACCAGTTAAAATATTGAATTTTCGATTTAATTTTAGCGCGTTTGCTTATCGTACGGCCAAACGATCAATCCAAACATTACGAAAATTGAAATCCGATAATAATACAATATTACGGATTCAATGAAACTGGTTTCGTCGAATTCCGAGACTGTGCCTCAGAACGCTATTTTTAAATATCGACTAAACGATATAAATTCAAAACTGAACAAAACAGTTTCAATTTCAATTCTGAAACCTTTATTGTCTTCGGTATTATCAATATAAATTTTCAAAGACTTCATATTATTTTTTAATCGGCTTAAAACTGAAGATTCAAAATTTTTTACCCAGTTTCAATAATTAAATTCAATAATTTAATCGCCAAATTCATTCCGATAAGTGAATTTCAAATTAAATTATCATTCGAATATTTAAACTCAATTAAATATTCACTTTTCAAATGTCTAAAATTCAGGGTCGTTACATCGCCATTTCCCTGACTCACGCATAGCAGCGCACACGAACCCATTCACACCCCACGATAGCCTGTCCACCAGCATCCATCTTCAGACCTCCGCCCCACCAAACTCCACTGCTAGCCTCGAATAGCACCTCTCCTTTTCCCATCTGCCCTCTCATATTCCTACTTGAACCCGGCCCACACCAAATACACACCGCCACCCACATCCAAACACCATCAACCCACGCTCGGCCTTCCACATCGCAGCCTTCCACCACACGCCATAACCACTGCCTGCTCCATCCCATCACCACTGTCGCGCAATGCCAACCAGTCCCTCCGCCTAAAACGCCTGCCAAACCCACGACCGCACTCACTTCCCCCTTCACTGCCAACCGAGCCACATAACAGCACAACTGCCACATCATCTCCTTCCTCCGCACTCACTTCCCCCTGTACGTATGTATACTTTTCCCTACAATTATATAAAGTTGTATGTATGTATACTTCCTATTTATATATATATATATAGTGGTATATATATGTGTAAATGGTTATTTACAATTCATATTTTCAAAATAGATTTTGTTGTAACATAATGTATATATATTATGATTAAATATTTATTTGAGAATTTGAAGGAAATATATGTATTTTATTAAACATTGATTTTTAACATAATATAAGATATTTTATGTTAATACGTGTTTAATAAATATAAATTCTGAAGATTTTATTTTGAATATGGGTCGTTAATTAAATATTGGTATAAATATATATATAATACATATTTTCCATTTATATCAAGCTAGTTTTGATTTTGTTTTCATCGAATTTTTGTAGATTTTCTTTGCTTTGTTGATGTCCCGTTGTTACTTCGTGCTTATCCGTATCAGTTTGGATATTTGTCAATTATCCGTGCCCATTTTCTTCTAGTTCTCGTGTTTCTCTAGCCTCGAAAGGTGAGCAATCACTCACGATTGACATTCATATATTTAGTAAATTGATTTCACATGAAATGAAGATTTAAATATGTTGTTAAATTAGAATTGTTAATTATTTAACTGTTAAGTATGACATGTTATTATCTGCAATTACTTAATATATATTAATTAACATATGACACCATTACCTGTTATATATATCTTGTTTAAATTGTAAATTATGACCATATATGCATGTCACTATTATGTATGTCATCTTATGCTATTTATATTCTCACACAGCAAGTTCCCTGTTAGTTTAGAAATTCCCTATGGGTTGAAATGATACATACCCGATCGATCTTATAGATTAGGGGAAAATCGTTATGGGTTGAAATAATAAACCCAAGAGATTTTCATTGATTTTGAATTTTGGGATTGCGGGTTGAAATGATATATACCCGTAAGAATTTAAATTACAAATTGAAATGATAAATATCTGTATCACTTGACCACAGGATAGAAAATTATATAAGGACACCGTTGGTCTATATTTTGAAAATGATTTCCAAAGGTTTGAAAGGAAATATATGGGTTTTAATAAATATTGATTTTTAAAATATAATACTTAAATGTTATTTTTATATATGTGTAAATTTAGATTTTTAAATTTATATGTTTTGTAAATTTTAAATTTATAAGTTAGTTTTGGAAAAATAATTATTAAGATTTTTCTTATAACTTTATTATTTTAAAAATATATAAAATAAGATTTAATTTAATAAAATTTAATTTATTTATATATGTATTATGTTTAAGTATTTATTTAAAACTATATTTTAAAAATAGATTTTGTAATAACTTTAATGAATAAAGGTTGTAAAGATAAGTTAAAGCTGATTTGTAATTTGATTTATTTAAGAATTGAATTTAAATAAAAATGATTTGAAACTTATTTATTTGAGATTTTAAATTTAAGAAATTTATAACTTGATAACTTGGTTTTGACTAAAAGTGACAAAATGAATATTTTTGAATTTAAATAAACTGAAATTGAATATTTAGTTTTGATATAAATGTGTAATTTGAGTTTTTATTCAAATGATTTTGAAAGGGATTAGGTGAATGTTTTTAGAATTAAATACAACTGAAGTTAGATATTTGTTAACTCATATTTTAGTACCGACCTAAAACTCTACGACCTAAAGACTCTGCGACCTAAAGGGGGTTGCGACCTAAGAAACCTCACGACCTGAAGAATGTCGCGACCTAAGGAATGTCACGACCTAAGAACTTCGCGACCTAACTGCTGAAAGGACTTCGCGACCTAACTGCTGAAGGGACTTCGCGACCTAACATATTCAACGACCTAAGGGAAGTTGCGACCTAAGTGAAGTTGCGACCTAAAGGAAGCTGCAACCTAAGGGAAGTTGCGACCTAAGGGAAGTTGCGACCTAAAGGAAGCTGCGACCTAAAGGACTTCACGATCTAAAGGTATCTACGACCTAACTTCTCTACGACCTAAGAGAGTCAGCGACCTAGTAAGCTTCACGACCTAGCGACCTAACATCTCAGCAACTGTTCCTTAGGTCGCTCACGACCTACGACCAACCTTAGGTCGCTCACGACCTACTACTTGCCACCTTATCTAGAGAAGACCTAGAATAACTACATGAGGCTACTTCCTAAGTCGCTCGCGACCTACGACCTAACTTAGGTTGCCAACGACCTAGTACCCTCCTTAACTCGCCTGTGACTTACCACTTCAGATGAATCCAAGTGTAAATTCATCAGCCTGCTTCTTAAGTCGTTAGTGGACTGCGACTTAGCATAGGTCGTTCGCGACCTACGACCTAACTTAGGTCGTACGCGACCTAAGACTTGGGAAAACTTCTGTCCAGAATTCAATTCCTATAAATACCCCCCAAACTCCAACTAGGGGAGGACTTTTTGGCCGATCATTTCTGGAAGCATCGTTACTCTGCCGAACTCATAACTCATTCGACAATTGAAGATCTTCAAACATTCGAGACACTACAACAAACTTCGGAAGGAATTTCCTACATCCAATACGGATTCATCGAGTTTCATCATCGAAGTTTGAGCTAGTAGTCGAGATTGTCTTTGTGATCAAATTGTATTGTTTTGATAAGTGTATTGTATCGTCTTGTAACCGGATTCAATAATAAAGAGATTCAGAGTGGACGTAGGCTCGATCTCAAGCCGAACCACTATAAACTGCTGTCTTTTACCACCTTTTCGCTATTTTACTGCTTATTTCTTGTTCCCGTCACACGGGTGGTGCTTTCACAATTCAATTACACACACCGGGTGTTAGCGTTCACTTTTTGGTGCTTTCACTGAGAACCCAACTCAGGCGATCATTCACCATAGCTTCACGGAAGTTTGTTGAAAGAATTTCCTTCAAAACTAGAAGTCTATCAGACATAATGGCTCCTGGAAGAAAACGTAAGTCTGTCAGATCTGATGATGACCGCGACAGTACTGCCACTTCTCTTTCTCCAAGTCAGGCAGCTCCAAGCGTCGGGGTGACGAGAGAAGAATTAGATGCTGCTGTGTCCGGACTGTACCAGCAGATTGA
Organism: Allium fistulosum; assembly: GCA_030737815.1. NCBI lineage: Eukaryota > Viridiplantae > Streptophyta > Magnoliopsida > Asparagales > Amaryllidaceae > Allium > Allium fistulosum. The sequence goes on along the minus strand of CM060907.1, from coordinate 510,415,113 downwards.
AACTCAGAATAATCTGATGATGGAAAAGTTGAATGCTCTGCTCGGGGCTAATCAAAGACCAGTAAATAATGAAGAAAACTTTGCTGATGATGTTCCCAACTCCGAAGGGAGAAATATTCCTCAAGGGGGATCAAGTGCTGCTGAAGGGGCACCCCTCCAAGCTGAAGGATCCAGGCCATCGCCAATTCTCCCCGAACGTTTGCCCGGACAAACTTCTGAGAAAATGGCCGAAGCCTATTCCGCAAGGTCACTAAACAATGAGGAGTATCTCTCCGGCATGATTCGGCAGATAATGAAGAAAAGCATGCAGAGAAACGAAGATGAGAATGATGGGGGATTCGCACCGAGTAAAACTCCATTTACTGAAAGGATTCTAAAGGCTGAGTTTCCTAGAAAATTTGTTCCTCCTACCATTCCTTCTTATCGAGGAACAAGTGATCCGAATCAATTCCTACACAAATATGATTGGCACATGACTGGCACCAGAGCAACTGACGAGATTAAATGCCGGTATTTCCTGGTATACTTGGAAGGAGTGGCGTTACTTTGGTTTACCAAGCTTCCTGTGCGATCTGTTGATCAATTTTCCGATCTGACCCGAAAATTCAAGGAACAATTCAGATTGTACATTTCAAGAGAAAAGGATATAATGTCTCTCTCAAGTCTTGAACAGAATCCTGGAGAGCCCATCAAATCCTTCCTGAATCGCTTTAATTTAGCCCTAGCAGAAGTTGATAACGCAGAACCGTGAATGATCTTGACCTACTTAATGCGGGCTATTGACAAGTCAAGCGAGTTTGGAAAATGGTTAAAAATGAAGGAACCAAATTTGCTCGAAAAGTTCTACAAAAAGGCTGATGAGTTCATACGCCTAGAGAATCTCTCCGCGTCAGCTAAAGTTGTGACAACAGTGGTGGAAAATAATGTTACAGTTCAGAACAAGAAGGAATCTGCAAACCAGAAAAGGGAGAGTAATGGTGGAAAGAGGCAGAAAGATCTCAAAAAGCCTCGCTTCCTCAAACCTTCGGATTTTACCCCTCTGACTGATACACCGGAGAATATTTTCATCGCCACTAAGGATGTTGTTGAATTCCGAAACCACCGGCAGTAAAAGTTGGGGAAAATGCTGCTCAAAGCGGAAGATTTTGCAAGTTTCATAACCAACCAGGCCATGATACCAATGAGTGCCGCCACTTGAAAAGCCTGATTGAAGAATTGTTAAGAGAGAATAAGTTGCAGCAGTATGTTAAAAGGAATAGAAAAGACCCATCTTCATCTAACCAAGGGCAACTACCCCCAGCTCATTCATCTGGTTCAGGAGAGAGGCCTGCTGAAAAGGAAAGACCTGTTATCAATGTGATCACAGAAGGACCTCATCCGGCTGACAGGAGTTGGGGTGAGATGGAAATGTATGCTAGAGCTTTGAAGTATGCCCCAGTTGAAGAAAGTGTCTTAATCTTGGAAGATGTTGTACCTCTAAAGCAGCAGAAGACTTTTCATGATGATATTATGTTCAGAACCAGGGATTCTATTGATGTGGAAGCTCCTACTGAGGACCCTTTAGTTGTCTCTGTCGGTATTGGGTCGGCTATTGTCAGAAGAGTGCTGGTTGATAGTGGTGCCTCGTGCAACATACTCTTTAAAAAGACATTTGACCAAATGAAAATTCCAATGACAGACGTACAAGCTTCTTCACACAAGATTGCCGGATTTACAGGAGAGCTGAAACAGCCAATTGGAACGGTGGACTTGTTTGTTGAAATGGGCGAAGGACATAAGAAGTTGGTTCGGAAGCAAACTTTTGTAATTGTTGATGGATTCTCCGCCTATAATGCTTTCTTGGGTCGGCCTACTCTTGCTGCTTTCAGGGCCGTCCTTGCTCCGTGGTGTTTAACAATGAAATTTCCCACTGATAATGGGGTTGCTGTCATTAAGGGAGATCAGAACGCGGGGCGAGAATGTTATCTTGTAGAGCTCCGAGAGGCTAGGAAAAGAGAAATGGGAAAAGATACGGCAGCTCCGCTCCGCATCAAAGAACCAACCTTGTAGCAGCTACGGGGTGGCCCTTGTACTGGCGAACACAGTAATGCAAGGAAAGAAATGGACCCCAGGAAAGCCAGTACAGGGGAGAATAGAGTGGTACCCATGGAAGTAACGGTACCAATATCTGTTGACTCGAAAGACCCGAACAAAGTACTCAATGTGGGTTCACAGCTGAGCATAGCAGTTCAAAACACGCTGATATCATTCTTAAAAGCCAATCTGGATGTGTTCGCTTGGTGTCATGCTGATATGTGTGGGATCTCCCCGGAAATTGCTGTACATACTCTGAACATTGATCCAAAATTCACGCCAGTGAAACAGAAAAGAAGAACCCAAGGCCCAGAAAGGTCGACAACACTAAAGGAAGAAGTCGATCGGCTCATGGAAAACGGCTTCATCAGAAACTCCACTTATCCAAATTGGGTTTCAAATCCAGTACTGGTTAAGAAGGCAAATGGGAAGTGGAGAGTCTGCATCGATTTTTTGGACCTAAACAAAGCTTCCCCCAAAGATTGCTTCCCGCTGCCCAGAATCGATCAGTTGGTAGATGGAACAGCTGGGCATGAGTTGTTATCATTTATCGACGCTCACTCCGGGTACAATCAGATTATGATGCATGAGCCGGATCATGAAGACACAAGCTTTATCACAGATGTGGGTCTCTACTGCTACAAAGTTATGCCTTTCGGATTGAAGAATGCTGGGGCAACCTACCAAAGGCTCGTCAATGCGATGTTCAAACCTCGGATTGGTAGAACCATGGAAGTTTATGTTGACGATATGTTGGTAAAGTCAAAGAAAGCTGTAGACCACATGGGTCACTTGGAGGAAATGTTTGCAATTCTTCGAAAGTACGGAATGAAGCTCAATCCATTGAAATGCTCGTTCGGAGTAGAGTCCGGGAAATTCTTGGGTTTCATTGTGAGCGCCAGGGGCATCGAAGGCAATCCTACTCAAATCACAGCTCTAAGAGAGGTCAAAGCCCCTAAAACAAAGAAAGAAATGCAAAGCCTCAATGGAAAAGTCGCTGCTCTAAGTCGTTTAATTTCCAAGGCCACAGACAAATGCATTCCCTTCTTTGACGCTCTAAAGAAAGGAAAGAAAATTTTTGAATGGACTCCCGAATGCCAGAATGCTTTCGATGGACTAATTCGTCATATGGAAACGCCTCCAGTTCTTTCCAAGCCTAGTGATGGTGAAGACCTTTTCATCTATTTAGCAATTACATCTCACGTCCTCAGTGCAGCGCTTGTACGGGAAGATATGAAAATACAACGTCCAGTCTATTACATCAGCAAACGGTTCACTGGGGCAGAGATGAATTATTCGAAGATAGAAAAGCTCGCCTATTGTTTGCTAATTGCTTCCAGGAAATTGAGACCATACTTTCAAGCTCATCCTATCAAAGTTCTTACTGATCAACCTCTAAAGCAAGTCCTGTTTCGTCTTGAAACTTCGGGTCATCTTTTGAAATGGAACATTGAACTCAGCCAATATGACATCACTTACCATCCCCGGAGAGCAATCAATGGACAAGCTTTAGCGGATTTCATTGCAGAATCTACCGACAAAGGTGATAGTGAGAATGAAATAACTGATGGCATTCCAATCCAGTGGAAGTTGTATGTTGACGAATCGAGAAATGATTACTGTTCTAGGGCAGGGGTTGTGCTTGAAACCCCCGAAGGACGATCGTTGTGTTATGCATTGAGACTGGAATTTCCTTCAACGAACAATGAAGCAGAATATGAAGCGCTTATTGCCGGTTTGAAAATTTCCAAGGAACTGAACATCAAAGTGTTACAGATTTTCAGCGATTCTCAACTTATTGTTTGCCAGGTAAAGAAAGAGTTTCAAGCTAAGGGTGGAAATCTGCCCGCATACTTGTCAAAGGCATGTGAACTTCTCGAAGATTTTGATCATTATACGATAAGTCATATTCCTCGGGTAGAAAACATGAAAGCGGATTCTCTAGCAAAGTATGCAAGTTCTGGAGAAGCTCAATTACTAGGATTAGTTCCTGTAGAAGTTCTGTCAGCTCCAAGCATTGATGAAATGGATGTTGATTGGATTATGGCTGCGTCTCAAGAGCATGAATCATGGATGACTCCAATCAAAGAATACCTACTCAATGGTTCCCTGCCAGAGAGTTCTAAAGAACGCCGAAAACTATTGAGGAAAGCATCAAGATATATAATTCAAGATGGCCGATTATATAGACGGGGATTCTCAATGCCATTACTTCGATGTGTAACTAAGGAAGAAGCCAAGACAATTCTAGCTGAGGTGCACGGAGGAGAATGCGGGGATCATTCAGGTGGTCAAACCCTAGCCAAGAAAGTTCTCCGATATGGATATTTCTGGCCGGACATTAATCGAGATGCTGCCATTTACTCCCGAAAGTGCGACAAATGCCAAAGATTTGCAAAAATCCAAAAAGCGCCTTCCACCGAACTCACACAAATGGTCAGCCCATGGCCGTTCGCCATTTGGGGAATAGACTTGATTGGACCACTACCGATCGCTAAATCAACAATCAAATATGCTATTGTTGCCGTTGATTATTTCACTAAGTGGGCTGAAGCAAAACCATTGGCCACCATTACCTCTAAAAAGATGATAAATTTCGTATCTAAAAATATCATTTGTAGGTATGGTGTGCCACAGAAGATAATCACAGACAACGGCACTCAGTTTGAAAGTGAAGAATTCCAGGATTTTTGCAAACGGTTCAGAATTCGAAAAAGCTTCTCAGTAGTGGCTCATCCGCAGGCAAACGGGCAAGTGGAAGCAGTGAACAAAATTATCAAGTCAACCATCAAAAAGAAACTCGAAAAAGCAAAAGGTGGTTGGGTCGATAAGCTTCCATTAGCACTATGGGCATACAGAACTACTCACAAAACTGCGACTGGGCACACTCCATTTTCACTGGCGTACGGATCAGAAGCAATGATTCCAGTGGAAGTAGAAGTTCCTTCACACAGGAGAATTCATTTCAATGAAGCTGAAAACGAAAAGCTGCAACTTGAAGCACTTGATTTTCTTGATGAAAAAGAGAAGAAGCTAGGCTTAGAGTTTCAGCTTATCAGCAAAGGATAGCCAGGCACTTCAACTCTAAAGTTCGCCAACGCAGCTTTGAGGTCGGAGACTTAGTTTTGAAAAGGATCATGATATCAACTGGTGTGTTTGGGCCAAACTGGGAAGGACCATATGCCATAGGCAGTAAACTTCTTGATGGCACTTTCAAACTCATAACTGTTGAAGGAGATCCAATTCCAAGAGCCTAGAATAGCAACCACTTACGTCCTTATTTTACTTGAAAAAAGCTTTGCTCAAAATTGTAAAATAGTGATGAATGTATTAGTTGTATTGAAAGACATTGTAAATCAGTGCAAGTTAATAAAAGCTATAAAGTGGATGTAGGCCCGATTCTTGGCCGAACCACTATAAATCTTGTGTTCTTTACTATTTCATAATGCCTGTTTCATTTCGATATGTAAATACTTTAAATGTATTGCTAAAATGTTGATTCAAAATTGCAGGACATTAAAACAAGGCTTGCTCATCACAAAGCCAAGCGACCTCTATAAATCACCTATTAAGCAAATACCAAGCGAAAAAAATTCCAAATTCAAATCCTATACAAGAAGAACTTCACATAAAAAGTTGGCGACTCCACTGTGGCAAGCCTTTGTTAACTGGTTGTGATTGTCGATATGAATAGACATCCAACTAGCTAACTCGCGTTTGTCCTGTGAAGTTATTCAACAGTGAAGTCCACTTCTTCGGATAAGGCAATTTACTTGCAAAAAGAAAGAAGATGCGCTTGGAAACGATAATAAAAGATCGCTAATGAGCAGATGATGAGAGAACATGGCCAAGCAAACACAAAAGCAGCCAAAAGGAGGTATGCCTCTCAATAAAAGGGCCGGTAGAACCACCGAAGGGACACCTTCCCAAGCAGAAGGAACAGGGCCCTTGCTAACTGATCGTGATGCATCCGATCAGGCAGCTTGCGTCCGTCCCGTGGATTTACTCGCCCCTAAGACGCAACCTTCCTGGCACACCAACCAACCGATGCTCCTTCCCAAAGGTCAACAAAGCCCTCTAACGAGGCACGCCAAAAAATGAAAGTGCTTCTCTCAATCAAAAAAGATTGGTGGAACCACCGAAGGGGCACCTTCCCAAGCTGAAGGAACAGGGCCCTTGTTAATTGATTGCGATCGTTTGTGCAAACGAACATCCAATCAAACAACTTGCGTCCGCCCCGTGGATCCATCCAACCATGAGAAAGTAACTTCCAGGCAATCAAAAAGCCCTCTTCAGAGGCACAAGCCCTCTTCGGAGGCACACGCCCTCTACGGAGGCGAAAGCCCTCTCCCGAGGCACCACAAGCCTCTTCGGAGGCACACGCCCTCTTCGGAGGCGAAAGCCCTCTCTCGAGGCACCACAAGCCCTCTCCGGAGGCAAAAGCCCTCTCCCGAGGCACCGCAAGCCCTCTTCGGAGGCACAACTCTTTAAGAGGAGCCCTCTCCGGAGGCATGTCCCAAAATAGAATACTCAAACAAAAAAGCCTTCTCCGGAAGCACATTTCAACTCTCAAAGGAAGGTTAACTTATTCATCTCAAAAAGTTCTTCCTAAAAAGTTGAAATGCTACAAAAAGACCTCTTCGGAGGCACACTTCACCGTGAACGAAGTACCAAAAATAAACCCTTTACTGGGGCACAAAATCAAAACCTTCTTAAGAAGCTCATTTCACTGCGTAGGAAAATCCACTTTTTAACAAATAAAAGTGATCATCTCTGAAAGTTGAAGTGTTCTTCAAGGAAGAAAGAGAAAGTAAAAATTTCTCCAAAAACGAGATATGATCTATTAAAAGCAGAATGATTCTTCCCTTAAAAGTGGAATAGTTATTCTCTGAAATAAGAGTATCAGTCTTGTAGAAGCTAGAAATGTTGCAATGCACTTGTGGTATGGGGGCAACACTATACAATTCAGTTACATTAATAAAAGGAATATGCAAGCAACATACCGCAAGTTCATTGCAATATCATGAAAAGTAGATGTGGAATAAATGCATTCTCAAACACAGACAAAAAAAAAGTATGTACAAGTAAAAAGAATCGTTTATACTACACTAAAAATGAGAAACAGATGCATTCTCACATACACAAGAATTTGTACAAGTAAAATAGCTATTTCATTCAATACTATGAAAACTTTTTACATTGTGCAGATTACAAAAAGAAGCGGGGACCGGTACCCGCACAATCTCCGGTCGATACATGCAAAAAACAAAATAAGAAGTAGAAAATCCAGCTTGTCATTCCTTCTTCCCGCTACCTTTGGAGCCTTTGCCTGGCCTAATAGTTAATTTTGGAATCCGGTGTGGGCGGGATGGAGAAGGAGGAGTGATTGGGTCTTCCTCTATTTTGTCTTCCCCAGTTGAAGCACTTCTCTTCTTTTTTAGTGTACGTTTTCCTTTCCTCTTTGAAGAAGATTCACTTCCCGGAGTCAGCAGCTTGGAAAGTTTTGTATTTTCATCAAATGACTGCTCCGGAGTCTTCTCACTGTCCTCCGTTCCTTCCGCTTTTTGTTCTTGAGAAGCGAGTGGATCTTCCAAGCCTTGGAGAGCTTCTATCTGTTCTTCCTGCGACCCTGGTTGAGAAGCAGGAGTGACTTGAAGAGATAGAGGAGGAATAGCTGGAAGAGGGGAAGAGTGCACAGTGCTTGGTGCTTCTGCTACAGAAGAAAAGAAGTCAAAATTAATATTCTCCGAGAAAAGAGAAGATATCGGATCACCAGGACTTAAGTAATAAGCGAGAAATTCATCCAAGTCAATTGAATCAAATGAATAATCCACTTGAGCCAGACCTGAATCGAAGTTACCTGGAGAAGTTGGTTTTGATAAATCAATTTCAAATTTATCAGCCTCAGTGTCTTCTTGGCTCTTCTCTTCGATTTGGGTAAGGGGAGACTCGGTAGTAACGGGCTTACCCTCAACGTCTTTTGCAGGAAGAGGAGAGTGGGAGCTAGAACCAACGATATCAACGTCAGTCGAAATCGAAGTATGGACAGGGGCAGTTAAAGATATTTTCTTTTTTGGATGCTCTTCTGCCACTATTCCAGCTCTAGCCTAAGCAAGTTGTTCTTTTCCTCTAGCAAGATCGGCGCGAGCATCATCATCAAGATAAATTGCCTCAAGCGCCTTCTCATTGTAGCCGGCTTCCCCGAGCATATCAATCGCAGCCTCCCATACTTCAACTAGGGTGATCTCATATTTTGGTCCCAGGGATGAGAGACTACCACGCCCGAAAACGCTGTGGATGTAAAAGTCAAATAAAGTAGAATCAATAATGGCTTTAGTTGCTTTATGAGATTCTTCGGCTGCAACTTGTCCAGCAACTGCATCATCGCGCTCTTTCTCAACTTTAAGAAGTCAAGCTTTTAACATTTCAATCTCTGCGTTTTGGGAAATAGTTGTACCCCGCAGCTCAGCATTTTCTTTGCGTTATTTCGTAGTAATGTGCTGCTCGGCTGCAAGCTTCATCTCGGCATCCCTTTGCGCAGCATGTGCATCTCGCACTTGCTTCTGAAAGACTTCTTCTTTTTGGGTATGCGATGCAGAAGAAGAGGCGAGATCTTCATTAAGTCGCTTGACTTCAGATTCAAGCCTTGCGTTGTCATCCGTGATGCTCGTCATCTCCGCATCATGCTGCTTGCAGATTTTATCCCATTCAGTCTTATCGTTCTCCAGAGTCAGCATGTTTTCGAGATTCATATGGTTGACTATTTGGAGTTCATCAACAAGCTTTTGCCATTGCGACATCCTCTCAATATCAAGCCTAACTGCATCATGATTTTTGAGCATGGCTTGTTTGTTGATCGGAACTAGATCTTAATCAAAGCGCACTCCTTTTAAGCACCAATTCGAAAATCGGCTTTGAAGCGTTGGAGGGCCATCTTCAACCTGATACTGGGGTCTGTTGATAATCGCTTGGATATCAGATTTCTTTAAAGGAGGAGAGCCAGATGGGATATTAGAAGAGATAGGAGCGTCAGTTTTTCCAGAAATTGCAAACGCGTCCGTTTCACCAAGTCTAACCCGTTTACTCGGGTTTTCAGCAGCATGGCTTTTCCCTTTATCATCATGATATTTCCTTTTAGGGAAGTCATCGTCCCTTCTTCTCTGCTTCTCCTCATAAGCTCGCCTCTCTTGAGTTTTTCTAATTGCTCGCTCTTCGTCAGATTCTTTGCGAGTAGGGAGATAGCGTCCGTAATCGTAAGAATCGCGCCCTCCGTAGTGCCGAAAGTTGTCGAAATATGAGCCACATCGCCCCAATGTAGAACCTGAAATTGAAGAAAAAAGACAAGTCTTAGAAATCTCCAAATTGAAGAAGCAAAGTGCTTATAAGTGCTAAGCATCCTAAATGTATGTGATGTGCGAACTACGCGTGTCAAACTACAAACCACTCTTTGGTTGGGGAGTGATAACAGATTGAGAAGCGGGAGTTGATTTTTGAGCCGACGAAGTTTTCTACAAAGTAGATGTTGCTTCAGTCATAAGAGATGTAGCTTTAGTTATATCATCTTTGAAAAGTTCCTGTGAAGTGATCATCAGATCACTCAACCCGTCAAAGGTATCGTCACCATCGTGTTTTGTGGGGCTTTCTTTCTCGACTCCTTTATCATCAACTTTCTCGAAATGTTGAGAAGTTTCTTCTTCTTCAATAACGGGAGAAAGTGCTAATTTTTTGGATGACCCCACAATGTCGGTAGGAGTAGAACACTTTACCAATGAAGTCTCAATGGTAGGTCCTTTCGGTGAAAGTTCTTCAGCATGGACTGGGGCATCCGATGTTTTTATCGGAGAATTGGGGACTTCATAAGGCTGGGTAGATCGGGAAGAGTGTAAAAGTCCATACTGATGCAAAAATTCGTCTTTCAACAAAAATTTGGCGCTTCTTTCTTCCGCCACCACAGCATTTAAGGTTTCAAGGATTGACTTGAGGCTGGGATTTCTGAGCGGAGGAGGAAGTGTTGGAAGAAGAAAAAGAATGAAGTTAAGCATTTGATAATTCGGGTTTCGAAAAACTCATGAGATGAACGGCAAAATACAATCTTACTTCCGACTCTCCAGACAGCGTAGAATCCTGGAGGACATCGGACAAAGAAAAATTGACTCAGAAAACCGTGAGCGCTTTCAGGCAAATCCAAAATCAATTTCCGGTTTCTGGCACCTCTTACGAGCACGATTGAAGGATGGTCTTTGTTCTTTGAAAAAGTGCATAAGTAGCAAATTTCGTCAAAGCTCGGGAGACGGTCAAGCGTCCTCCTAAATAGAACACATAACCCCATCAGAACAGCGTAACCGTTGGGGTGTAGCTGGAAGGGCGAGATAGCTAATCGAAGAAAGAGTTCACGAAGAAATTCGTTGAAAGGCGGAATAGCTCCGCTTAAACACATCTGGCGGTTCACTGCGACAAAACCAAGGGGTGGCCTGTCAGCTGTGTCGCTTGCTCCAGGGAATATAGCATCTGATTCGGCAATACCAAATTGGATACATAGTTGTCTAAAAACTTTGTGGCTCAGAGTAGTCGGAGTTCTCTCCGGACGATCGATCAGTGGGTTGGCTATCGGGAAGGCTTCTCCGACTGGTCCTGAATCTTCTTGTTGAGATGTCATTCTACACAATCAACTGGATATTTAAATATGAAGGTGCACGTTTCCTAAAAAGTGTGAAGTGATGTGCAGAACTAAAATGATAACAAGCAAGCATAATTGAAATTGAGATAGTTGACATTTGTCGATTATAAAATTTCGAGGCTTGTTATTTCAAGTTCAAATACAATGTTGTGTTGATGCAAACAAGTCAACTTAGGTTGATTATTTCAGCTTTGTTTCTACACAATTTGTCATTTCACAGCATTTCATCCGCAGAATTCATTTAAGTTAATTATTCATTATCAACTAATCTGTCATGCGATGTGGGAAGTCAATGGCAGTATATTTGTCCCGTTTTTCTGCAAATGTTGTTTTTAAACAGGTTATTAGCATTAAAGTCAAGACAATTTGAAAAGAAATACAACACAGTTCACATTTAAAAGCTCAGTCAACTTCTAGTCAAATTTCTCTAAGTCCTAAGTCGTTCAGCGACCTATCATAGGTCGAAGCTTTTTTAGGTCGTACTGTGCGAATCAAGACGTTCAAGGCAGTGCAGGTTTGGTTCAAGTCCTAGGTCGTTCAGCGACCTATCATAGGTCGAAGCATCTTCAAGGCAGTACAGGTTTGGTTCAAGTCCTAGGTCGTTCAACGACCTATCATAGGTCGAAGCATCTTCAAGGCAGTACAGGTTTGGTTCAAGTCCTAGGTCGCACACGACTTATCATAGGTCGGAAACTCTTTAGGTCAAAAAAAAAGGTTGTTCGGTTTCGTTTAAGTCGCAGATGTTCTTAGATCGCAAGGCTTAGGTCGCCAAGAATCCCAGCGCGACCTAACTTTCAGGTCGCCCAAATCCAATAGGTCGCTGACTTCCTCTCCACGCAACACCTTACTGGATCCGATAACCCAATACCGCCATTATAAAAGAATTCGTCATCCTCTTCGTTCCATCTCCACATGCCACCAAATCGACCAGCAAATCGATTGCGAATCCCACCGATCCATTGTGAAAATTTCCATGCGATCATGAATCACCACAACATATCAAACAACAATCAAAAATCGATCGAAACCACCATTCAAAAAATGAAGCATGGCGCATGAAATTAAACTTAGGCCGGAAAACGAGGATTCACAATCAAGCAGCGATTATGGAGGAGTAGAGATTGATCCACTTACGTAATATGCTGATGGGAATGAATCGATGATTGGCTAGATTGAATTCGCCTTCGAGAAATTGAAAAATTTGTCAAGGGCAATGGAATTTCAGAGCAGTAAAATGGGGAGGAAGGAGCGACCTAACTTATTTATATGAGACTAAGGGAGGAAGGCGAGCAGGCATACGATTTATCACGAGTTTTAGGTCGTTCACGACCTAAGAAGGTTAAGTCGAAGCACACGACCTATGGCATAGGCCTGCACTTCGAGGGGCAAATGTTAACTCATATTTTAGTACCGACCTAAAACTCTACGACCTAAAGACTCTGCGACCTAAAGGGGGTTGCGACCTAAGAAACCTCACGACCTAAAGAATGTCGCGACCTAAGGAATGTCACGACCTAAGAACTTCGCGACCTAACTGCTGAAAGGACTTCGCGACCTAACTGCTGAAGGGACTTCGCGACCTAACATATTCAACGACCTAAGGGAAGTTGCGACCTAAGGGAAGCTGCGACCTAAGGGAAGCTGCGACCGACCTAAGGGAAGTTGCGACCTAAAGGAAGCTGCGACCTAAAGGACTTCACAATCTAAAGGTATCTACGACCTAACTTCTCTACGACCTAAGAGAGTCAGCGACCTAGTAAGCTTCACGACCTAGCGACCTAACATCTCAGCAACTGTTCCTTAGGTCGCTCACGACCTACGACCTACCTTAGGTCGCTCACGACCTACTACTTGCCACCTTATCCAGAGAAGACCGAGAATAACTACATGAGGCTACTTCCTAAGTCGCTCGCGACCTATGACCTAACTTAGGTCGCCAACGACCTAGTACCCTCTTTAACTCGCCTGTGACTTACCACTTCAGATGAATCCAAGTGTAAATTCATCAGCCTGCTTCTTAAGTCGTTAGTGGACTGCGACTTAGCTTAGGTCGTTCGCGACCTACGACCTAACTTAGGTCGTACGCGACCTAAGACTTGGGAAAACTTCTGTCCAGAATTCAATTCCTATAAATACCCCCCAAACTCCAACAAGGGGAGGACTTTTTGGCCGATCATTTCTGAAAGCATCGTTACTCTGCCGAACTCATAACTCATTCGACAATTGAAGATCTTCAAACATTCGAGACACTACAACAAGCTTCGGAAGGAATTTCCTATATCCAATACGGATTCATCGAGTTTCATCATCGAAGTTTGAGCTAGTAGTCGAGATTGTCTTTGTGATCAAATTGTATTGTTTTGATAAGTGTATTGTATCGTCTTGTAACCGGATTCAGTAATAAAGAGATTCAGAGTGGACGTAGGCTCGATCTCAAGCCGAACCACTATAAACTGCTGTCTTTTACCACCTTTTCGCTATTTTACTGCTTACTTCTTGTTCCCGTCACACGGGTGGTGCTTTCACAATTCAACTACACACACCGGGTGTTAGCGTTCACTTTTTAGCGTTAACAATATTTAATTATTAATTTTATTTAAATTTGTAATTTGAGATTTTATTTAAATGTTATTAGAAATGATTAAGTGAATATTTCAAAATTTAAATAAAGTTAAAGTTGAATTTCGAAATATAAATGAAATTTATAAAATTGAGTTATTGTAAATTGTTGAATATTTAACTTTGAAACCTATTGAATCAGAAATGGTTTAAATTTGTAGTTCAAATCTGGATTTGAAATCGATATAAATTAAAAGTGGTTTTATTTAGTATTTGAATTGAATTGTAATTGATGAATTGAGATTTGATTTAAATTGAATTTGGAACTAAAGTTGATTTAAATTGATTTTTGAAATTTGAAGGAATAATTATAATTTGAAACTATTTTCATTATAAGCTCTTTTTAATATATAAACTATTTTTTTTCTATATTCTATTTTTAAATATATAAACTATTTTCATATATATAACTAATTTAATATATAAACTATTATGTGGTTATGATTTTGGAAATGAAAATGATTTAAAGTGAATAATGATTTCGAAAGTGATATGATTTTAAAGGTAATATGATTTCGAAAGTGAAATGATTTTGAAAAGAATATGATATTTTGGTATGATTAGGAACTGTTTGAAATGATTATGAAAATGGTTTTATAAAATGACCACGATGTGAAATAAACGTTTGGTTGTTAAAGGGACCGGGATCGGATATTGTCATACTCTCTGCCAATACCGAAAACCACTTTAGCAACTATGTACGTGGTGGATATTTTAGAATGAAGTAGGATGGTTTGGCGAAGGATTCAGTATGAGGTATTTACGTTGCACTGACTCCCGTGAGTCAGCTTGATATGGCTAAAACAGGAGCCATGCCGGGTCAAGTGCGGTCGCACCTCCGATCGGGCACACTTCTTCGATGCCATTCTATTACTTTATGATTTGATTGGGTGCACCTTCGATTTGGGAGTGTGTCTCGAGGTGGGCAGTAATAGCCGCTATGCGTTACCACTAGTCCAGATCTGCAAAATAGTAGTATCCTACCTTGGGCATTGCCTTGCATCCCTTGTCATATGCCTTGTCGCGCCCACTACGACTTTGGTTTGTACCGTACCTATGGAGTGCTCCATGAGTCAACCACCGGTTTGGTGGAGCTTACAGTATCTGTATAGACTACGAGAATATATATAATGTGTTAAGGGGGATATGGGTAACGCATTAACGCTATTTTAATAGTTTACTTTACTCTAGACATTATATATGTAGCATATTGTACTATGTATGTAAATGGTTTAACGAATCCTTAGAGAATGGGTATCCCAAAAATCCTTTAAGTTATTTGTATTTTAGTTGACATTTTAGTTGAGTTGATTTACTAGTATAAAAATGTTAATCCCAACTCGAGTGTTTTTTGTTTTGCTTTATGCTCGGGTCAGACTGAGTGTCACAGCATTTGAGACTCACCTTTGGAGCTTAGAGCTTCGCCCAGAGATCCATCTATTATCTACTTAGCTATTATGTTATTTCAGTTTATTCCAGTTGTTTATGCTCGAACTTGTCATCTGCGTTTGTATTCGAGACTACATTGTATTTCAAGATTTCTATTGTATCTTGTTTTAGACTCTGATGTTTATATAGTAGCTTCATGAACTACTATTTATATATTCCGCTGCTTATTATTGTATTACTCTGTGTCTATGATTCTGTGATTGATTTATTTACTGTATATATTAAGTTTTGCCAAATATAAATTAATAATCTGCTATTTTGAGCAATTCAAGCCCGACATGAGTGGATGATTGTCGATTTGAATGGTTCAAAATTTCAAGTCGTTACAGTTGGTATCAGAGCTCTGGTTTAGGAAAAACTTAGCATAAGGAGTAAAAACTCATTAGAGATAGGGTTGTGATATCCTAGAATGAGTAAATCAATTATAGAATCATATTCGTTCGAGCTTGAAATCCTTCGTTAGAATTCTCCTTGATTTGGATTTCTTTTGAATCTTGGAACTATCCCCGTTGTTCTGGAATCTATTCATGTCCTTTCCTGTTCGTGTTCTTCTTGATGGTGGAGTCTCCCATAGCTCTATTTCTGTTGATCCTTGTAATAAATTTGAGCACATCTTGCCACCATAGTTGGCAACTTCATCCTTGTGTGTGACTGATCCCATCGGCGGTCCCGTCAACCTTAGTGTGATTTGTAAAGGGGTGAAACTTCTTTACAACTGGCGTCGATTCATCGGAGATTTCTATTGTCTTTGGTTTCGATGCTGTTATTTCTTGCAAAGCCCGAACCGTCTCTCTAGTAGACGACTGGTTAATTCTCTTATGATCGAATGTCGAATGCCTCAGGATTTTGTAGGCAGTTTTATCTATTTTCTTGATTCTTAGCCTAGTAATCTTGACTTCCCTGATAGTCAGGGATTATCCTGATGTTCTGGTGAAGTCACTCCTCCACCTCCTCAGCGGGAAATTGAATTCCGTAATCGATCTTATTTCTAAAGCTCGAACCGTTGTCCTCCCTTCCAGATGAATGGATTCTACTAACAGTTAGTCATACCCTTTGGACTAACCAATGCTCCTACTTTCTTCGTCGACCTTGTGAATTGCGTTTTCCATGATGTTCTCAACCAGTTTATCCCCATTTTTGTTGATGATATTCTTGTCTTTCTAAGTCTCAGTTGACCCGGTTAAGGTCGCCGCGATTAATATAAGTCTATCAATCTTTCCGCTTTTGTAATTTAATTATCTTATCTCACTTTCGAGCCTATCCTCTTTGTTAGAATCTTCTTTGATTAAGGTCCCTCAAAAATTTGAATCTCTATCCTTATTTTGAAAATCCATTCCTGGAATCATTCTATGAGAGAACATATTTGTAGTTGATATAAAAATGTTTTATATTGTGTTGTTTGAGTTGTTAAGTTTGAATTTTGGGTTTCGATCGATTCGTCTAGCCAACGCTATCGATAGGAATTCCAAAACACTTGAAAAAAGCAAACTGGCACAATATTGTTTTCAAATTTGGTAAATAAAATAATTTTATGTATGATTACATTATATATATATGTATAATTTTCTAAAATTAGATAGTTAAATGAATTGGTTGTTAGAAATGATAATACTGGATTATCATTTATTATTTTGTCAACATTCCTAAACTGTTATCTATTGTTGTATGTTATAAGAAGACTGAAATTTTAAAACATGGTTTATAAATTTGTTTGAAATAAAATACATTTAAATTAAAGATTTGAGAATTAAAATTCCGGTGCTTTCCAAATTCCGAGTTTCAAAGTTTTGAAAATATATTATTTGAAAGTATTTTCGAATGGAAATTGTTTTCAAAGAATTTTAAAGAAAGTAAGTAAGTACTCTCCTCTTTTGTCGCTGGAAAATAATTTCGGTGATGACTGCAGCATCATCGACATTAATTTCGAGTCTCAAAGTGGAGAGACCACTTAGTAGCTTTGCTACACTTTTGTTTTGGAAAATGGATTTGAATTGAATTTCTTGAATATGATTTGATATATAAATTAGGGTAAGTTTGGCTCACATCCCTAATAAGTTTCAAAATAAACAAAACATCCTTCACATACAAAACTTACATTTCCGCCCCCTATTTTCAAATTCGCGCAGGCAAAAATACAAAAATACCCTTTACGTTTTTAACATTTCAAACGCGTATAACTTTATGTACAAAAACCGGATCAACAAACCGTTTTCACCAAAAAATCACAAATTTTATGATCTTTGAAATGAGATCCATTGTTGATACCAAAAATTCATATTTGTAGTAAATGTGCAATTATTTCAAATATTTGCAGACAATTCAGCAACTTTTAAACCTTTTTGATTTTTTTTCAAATTTACAAAATATACAAATAATTGCAGATATTTCTGCAGCTATATGGTATAGTTGCATAAATATCTGCAACTATTGGGTATAGTTGCAGAAATTTATGCAACTATACGGTATAGTTGCAGAAATATCGGCAACTATTGCATATAGTTGTAGACATTTCTGCAACTATTGCATATAGTTGCAGAAATGCAACTATTGCAAATAGTTGCAGAAATATCTGCAACTATTGCACATAGTTGCAAACATTTCTGCAACTATTGCAAATAGTTGCAGAAATATCTGCAACTATTGCACATAGTTGCAAATATTTCTGCAACTATTGCATATAGTTGCAGAAATGCAACTATTGCAAATAGTCGCAGAAATATCTGCAACTATTGCGTATAGTCGTAGAAATATCTGCAACTATTGCAAATAGTTGCAGAAATGTCTGCAACTATTGCAAATAGTTGCAGAAATGTCTGCAACTATTGCGTATAGTTGCAGAAATATCTGCAACTATTGCATATAGTTGCAGAAATGCAACTATTTCCAATAGTTGCAGAAATGTCTGCAACTATTACGTATAGTTGCAGAAATTACTGCAACTATTGCTTATAGTTGCAGACATTTCTATAATTATTGCTTATAGTTGCAGAAATGTCTGCAACTATTGTGTATAGTTGCAGAAATTTCTGCAACTATTGCGCATAAATTTGCAGAAATTTGTTGCGATTATTCATAACTGCAAATATTAAGAATATCATATTTCATAAAAAAAATTGATTCATCATTAATATTATTGCAGTTTACCATTAAATCGAAAAATAAGAAGAAGATTCAGCTCCACAGCGAAACGTAAGGGTAATTTGGGGAAAAAAATGGCGGAAAACAGAAACAGGGATGTAGAAAATATATATTTTATGACAGGGACCCACTTTGAATTTAAGTTCCGTTTTAAGGATGTGTAGCTAATTTTCACTATAAATTATATATATGTATTTATTTCAAATGGTTTGAAGTGAAACGGGAAATTTAACTCTTAGGTTTTATGATTTAGTGATGGTTTTTAATTGTTGAAAGGAAGCAAAATTTTTGAATAATTGGAGAACTTAAAAGAGGAATGGAACTGAAACAACTTGAAACATTGAACTAGGATAAAATTTATTTGTATAATACTCAATTGCATTTTAAAACATATATAACTTCCCTAAAATATTCAAAAGTTAAAATGTTTATGAGAATCTATAATTGAATAATATACAATATAAATGTAGGTAATAAGATGTTCAAAAAAATGAAATTTATATGGTTTAAAATTAATTGTTGTATCTAATACTGTGTATTTCAAATCTATCTTATCTTTCTATTACTTCTATTCTCCCATCTCGTTCCTTTTCGGGGACGTAAAATTTTGAGTGGGGGAGAGTGTAACAACCCGTAAATTTTAACGATTTTTAAAACGTAATTAACTAAAAAAAATTTTGATGAAAATAAATAATAAATTTTTGAAATGAAAATTAAATATTTGGAATACGTCTATTTAAACATAGCAAATGGTAAATTTTTATTAGAAAAAATGGAAGCTAGTTCTATTGTGTAATTTTCAATTTCAATTTAAATCAATTAAATTTGATGAAGTTAAATGTTTTCGAAACCTAAATAGTTTTATATAATAAAAATGTAAATCATTTTCTGAGCGAGACTATTTCGTTTCGCCAAATTTGGACTGCTATAGCCCGTTTATCTTATTTTCGGCAAAATAGCAACAGTTTGGTAGCGAATATCAAGTTTAGATAGGATGGTCATATCTCCAATATCTATGTACCATTCTGTTCATCTTGTTGTGTTGATCTCCACAGTATATTTATTTGTGCATTTCGGTGTCTGGTACGCGGCGAAATCAACGTGACGATTGGCCGTATCGGTTCCGCATTTGAGCCTTTTGGCTTTCCTGTGGCCTTTCATTTGCCATCGTGTAAAACCATATGGCCACTTGCCTTTAATACTTTCAGAAAACTTTTGTTATTATGATTGTTTTGAATATATTGACTGGTTTGTTCCCTTCCTCTTCCGTTTATCCTATCCGTTCATTTCTTTTGAAGAAAATATATATATATATATATATAAAGAAAATTCATATATTTGTTTCCGGAACTGTTCATCTTCATCTACATGTCACTTTTGCTTGGAAACTCAGCCACCTTCCCTTCTTTCTTTTACCATAACCTGCTCCTATTCATTTTCCATGGAAGCCCACATCGCCAAATTGACATTCCCTCCGACCACCTTCTCCTAACCCGAAGATGCGACCTTCCTCCTGCCGACCTGCCTGTAGCCTCCAGACACCTCCGTTCCCCTAACTCACGCATAGCAACTGTAACGACCCCGAATTTTATAAATATTTAAAATGATAATTTATTAATTTTTGAATTAAATTGAGTAATTAAATAAATTTTTGGATAAAATTAGTAAAATAAATCGATAAAATGGAAGCGAGTTTCCCCGATCGTATATGAGTGAATTTGAAAATAATAAATATATTGATATATATTCTATTTCAGTTTAAATTGTAATATAAATGATGATGATAATATTAAAGTAAAATGTTTGAAATAGAATAAATTAGAAATTCAATTACATTGTAAAGTAATAAAATAACAAATACAACTTGAACAAAAGTTAAAATAAAAGAGGAATAAAAATAAGACAATAAAACAAAAAGGAATAAACAACACATGACAAAAATTTAACAACAAAGTTTCAACTTTAAAATGATGCAAGTAAAAACAAAACAAAACAAAGGATAAATTACAAAATATAAAGAAATACAAGATAATAAAAGTACTACAAAAATAATACGAACACTAGTAATAAAAATGCAAACAAATACAAGACAAATACCATATCAGCCAAAACAAAGTGATAAAAAACTATAACCAATAACAAAACATATGCAGGTTAGTCAAAGTAAGAAATATAAATATAAGTATGTAGATAAGTAAATAGGTGAATGGCTTGCAAATGAAGACATAAAGGACAGTAGCATCTAAGTACACCATACAAATATTATCATACAGCCGAAAAGGAAAATTTATAAATGAGATATGGTACAAGATCATTAATGCAAGCACAAAAATGTATCCATCAGCCTCCCATTTGAAAAAAAAATCTCTGCCTAGTATTGTACAAATAATATTTTATCACCCTATACAAATAACATCACCTTGTAAGCTTTCTTTTATATCTATCAACATCTTCATCTCAGTTTTTATCATTCGAAACTGAGTAACCTCTAAAGTAAACTTCATCTTAAAACTTAAACAAAATTCTTCAATCAAAACAACAATACGAATTCAAGATAAACCAGAGATCAAGGGAAGAGTTTCAACTTGCCAGTTTCAAACTTTGGTTCAACATAAAGGGCAGCTCTGTTCTTCTTTTGAAACCAAGGTGAGCAAACTTAAATTTTTAGACCAGTTTCTTTTGAATCTTATATGAAGATGTTGATGGATGTGAATTTGTTGGCTGGTTTATATGAACATATATATGTGTGTTGCTGATTTCTGGAAGCTTTATGTTCTTTACTGCTTTAAGCTTCTGAGCAAAGAAGTGGTCAGCATAGTAATACTTCTTCACTTAACTCAATATGAACCTAGGAATTTAAGTCAATTTAGTATGTTTAACTTAAATCATAAGCCTGGGAATTTATTTGAAGCATAACAGTATGATAAGAGGTACTGTTTTATCAAGTTACAGTAAAAACAAAAAGAAAAAGGAATCATAAGCTAAAATTCGAATGTTTTAATTTGATAATCTGATCCCATATCTTGATGTAACCCACAAAATTTAGATTTTTGAAACAAGAATGATGCTTTTTAAATCTATATACACGGTGCAGTTCGTGATGAACTAAAAACTCATTTTTTGTCAATTTCG
Organism: Allium fistulosum; assembly: GCA_030737815.1. Classification (NCBI taxonomy): domain Eukaryota; kingdom Viridiplantae; phylum Streptophyta; class Magnoliopsida; order Asparagales; family Amaryllidaceae; genus Allium; species Allium fistulosum. Next base: position 510,394,025 of record CM060907.1, on the reverse strand, counting down.
GTTAGTTTAACAAATCTTAGAGGTTGAAAATTGTTGTATAGATAGTTTGTTAATGTATGAACATAGGAAAAATATTGAAAAAAATTTCTAATGCAAGGATTAGTTGGTTGGATCGAAAGTAGGGTTTTGGGTTTGATGTTTTTGGGTTCTGTACGTTTGATGATTTCGTCGCCAAGGAGTGACCGAGCTGCACGCAATTTTGGGTGAAGGAAGAATGGAGGTAGGCGAAGCAGTAGCCGGAGACGCCGAGTCTCTGGTGGCCGGAGTTGTGATCGCGAAGCGTTTTGGGTTGGTAGTCTGGGTGGAGGTTACTCGAGCTATGCTCGATTTTGATCTAGTGCCTATTCGAGCTTGATGACGATTGGGGAGGGTTGTTGTGTTGTTCGTCGATGGATCGAGATCGTCGAAGTCGGTCGGAGTTCGTCAGCGCGGTTGTGCACGTGTACATCATTTTTGGGGTATCAGGTGGTTTCGCGTGGGGGACTCGGAGACATTCTCGTGCGATTGGGTTTGATACTCGGGGTCCAGCTCGAGTTTGTAGAGGGGTTCCTGTACCAGTTTTGTCTTTAAACTTTAAACTGGAAAAAGAAAAAGAAAGGGACAGGAAGAAGAAGGGTAGATGGGGGAAAGGAGATAGGCTCGGGGAAGGAACAAGAGAAGCTCGAGTAACACTCGAGTGAGAACTTGGGGTTGCTCGGGTTTTTATAAGTTAGTAATTAATAATAAATTGTTTTCAAAAGTTAAAGAAATTCCTTTAAATTGTTAATTAAGATAATTAATGGATGATTAATAGTCAATTAATTAAGTAATTTAATTATGGACAAATAAATGATTAACTAAATAATTGATGTAAGGTAAACATTAAAGTTTTTGTAATAGAAATAAATCGATTTCGAAAAGCTTAAAGAAGATTTTTAATGTTAATTTAGAGGAATAATCATTATTAATAAAATGTTTTAGAAAGAAATCAAAACTGATTAAAATTAATCGTGTGGTAAATTTATTTAAAACAACATTGGAAAATAATTAACTATTGCTATGAACTATATTGATTTTCTGTTCTGTTTGTGATAGTGTGTGATGTAAATTGCCATGTTCTACACTGTGTTGTGATTTGTTCTGTATTGATGTGAAAACCCATGGCCCGTAAAACGGCACTTGAATTTCGATGCGACAGGGAGTCGGATTCCAGTTGGTTATCCGAAACCCACATCGAATTATAATTGTGAGTCCTTGTGACTGATAAATTTATTTTATCTATGAATCTGTGAATAAAGATAAGCGTTATCGATTATACCGCTTATCGATATATCTGTGATGATTGATGTTGCACTGTTGTGTTAAAACCCCTGGACTACACCTTTACACACACAAATATGGATTTCACGTGGAAATCGGTTAAATCACAGATAATTTAAATTTGATGTTTTTGAAATTGAAATTTTTAATTTCAATTGATTTTAAAATTAGAAATTCGGGTTTAAAGTAAAAAGCTTTTGAAATGGAATTTCAAAGAGAAAAGTTATTTTAAATAACTTAACCGAGTTTTGAAAATTTAAATAGTTAGATTTAAATTTGGATTCAAGTTTGAAATTAAGCTATGATTTGGAAACTAGGGAGTAAAGATGATATAAATGTGTTTATATGAATTTAAACCATTTTAAAAGTATAAGTTGGGAATTTGGATTTAACCCAAGAACCTTAACTCGTATAAATGAATCAGGTTTCCAGAATGAAAACTGTTTGTTTTCAAAGAATAAAAGCTTTTAGATAAGAAATGAAATTCCAATTTAGGTAAAGGAATTTCAAGATTTAATTGAAAAATGGTTTTCCAAGTTATAAATGAATTCTTTTCGAAAACTATGAATTAAATCTGTTTATTTTTAACAGATTTAAAATAATGATTGGTTTAAATCATTTGAAATGGGATTGTTTTGAAAGCTATAGGTTAAATCTTGATTTAAAGATTTAACGAGTTAATCAAATTGAAATGGAAATTAATTTGGAAAATCTATGAATGAATCTTTTGTTTAAAAGATTAAAGTGTGAAAATTGTTTAAACCGTTGAGGGTTGTTAAAATGAATCTTTTTGTTTAAAAAGATGTAAATGGTAATTTGTTTTAACCATTTGAAAAGAGAAAGATTTTGGGTAATAAGTTGTGACTTAATTGAAATCCCATATCCATATGTTTTAAATATTTCGCTCACTATTCGGTTTAGCTGGGAGAGGACCTTTGGGTCGTATAACCCATTCCGAATATGTGATACGTCGTATATGGATAGCATTTGAAGACCGGTGTTGAAGACCGGATATTTTTGAAAACGGAAGGATTACCGTCGAGTTACTCTGCATCGGCTGATCCCCGATATAGAGGTTTTATCACCCTTAGTGACGGGAAGTCCGGACGTGATTGAATTATCCGGAATTGCAAGGGCTTCGTGAGAAGTGCCTTCGGTTCTGTTCGAACCCGGAACAGACTTGTATGGATTGTGTGTCTGACATTACACTTTGAGATATAAAGCCGATTTCTTTCAAATACATTTCTGTTGGTGGCGGAGAATTTATTCTCTTAGCTTAACACCCTTCTCTGAGACGTACGAGCTCAGAGGTTATGTAGTTGAAATTTATCAGCGATATACTCCCAATTTGGTAATGTGGCATGCTGAGTGTTGTTGTGTGATGATCAGTGTTTGATCATTTGTGATATGATCATTTGTTTGATCATTTATCTTTGTGATCATAGGTTGATCATCTGTTGACCCAAAGCATGGCTTTTTGAAAAAGCATAGCTTTGTGGACGAGACTTCGTCAGGGCCTCACAACCCGGAAATGGTCGAAACAGGAATGTTGCGGCAAGGTTATGAGGGTCGCGCCCTTTAGGGTATGTCATTTCCTTCTGGAAAGGGGTGGTATCATGGTATGGAGCCCAGATACTTACTCATGTGGATACACTTTATTATGTGTGATGTTGGTTTAGAGGCGCCTCGGATAAAGGTCCCAAAGGACCGGGGGGTGGCATATTCGTGAGTTACCTGTTACAGGGGTAACCCGGCCTTGTGTTTGCAGAGAGCAGTTTGTCTCTCGGGACGTCCCGCCAGAGGCGATCCCATGCGGCGGAAGGAAGTTCCTTAGCCTGACCATTTGTTGGAAATCCAAAGAAACAATACGCGACGTGTACGGTTTTAGTTGTATTACCTGCTATGGAATGTGGCGGTAACCTGCTATTGAACATGGTAGCTATAGTAGGCATACGATACTGGTCGTATGTTGGCTAAGATTAATATTATACTTTCGAAATGTTTTCTACACACTATGCACTTATAATAATATCAAAAAATGATTTGATTTGCGTAGTAAGCATTTTTGACTATCATAAGAAGAAATCTCCTCCAATTCTGCGTTTGCATTGTGTGTGTGGCGGGAGGTCTTATGGTAGTTTCATTTTCCAAAAGCATTACGGATTTCAATGTTTAAAACCTTTTGTGTTTGTTTAAAGATAAACTGTTTTTGTTGCTCACACCAGTCCCATGACTGATCCGGAGTTTATTGTTCCTTTCCTAAACCCTGGATGCTCATAATTTTCCACACGGGCAGTCTAGAGTTGGGTTTCTTTTCAGATATTCAGGTTTAGTAGATTATCTGGAGCTAGTTCATTCATCGGAGTTGCTTATCTTGGAGTTGTGGATTCATTCTTGTCTGAAGAGCATTTTGGAGTTATCACTTCTATTGATATTGTTCCGCTACTGTTGTTATCTTTTCTTTTCCGCTGCTATTTCTTGTATCATATCTCTGATGTATATTGATATTCATTGTATCACTCTGTTGTATCAGATATTATATATCAATGTATTATTCTTTTCTTCCGCTGTGTTATTTACTTAATTGTGTTATAGCTCCGGCGAATCGGATTTGAACGATCGAATCTGCGGCATTCTAGTACAATGTGAAGTACGGATGTTGATTTTCGAGCGGGCAAAACCCGATCCGTTACATGTGGTATCAGAGCTAAGGTTGAACTTTAGCTCAGGAGTATAACACGTTAAGTAGCTCATTAGAGATAGAGTGAAGTAAACTCTAGAATGAGTATCCTCAGATATCCGTCCGTACGCCTCAGTAAATTCTCTTACTATCCACTGATAGTGAGTATGAGTGCAAGAAGAGGACGAGATAGGGGACAAGGGAATACGACTATAAATGGTCAATACTCTTTAACAATAGTGGAAACAATATTTTCTCTATCGATCTCTTTGTTCGTCATCTTTTCTCAATTCTTCGATAGTTTCTGGTAGATCCAGGAATAAATTCGATATATTAAAATGGGACATAAACTCCAGATAGGCCAGACTTGTTTGTTTGGATGTATTGGTTGCTTTGATTGCTATAGTTGATAGGTATATTTTGATTTTTAAACTAAAAATTTTGAAATCGTATCCATATATCTATCTATTCTTTGGGTCCCGATATGTTCTACGAATGGTTAGTTATCACTTCGAACTAACCGATGCCACTCCATATTTCGTAGATCTGGATAACCCGAGTATCTTGTGAAGTGTTAAACAGATTCGTTCTTATATCTATTTTTGATATTCTGATTTGGTAAGCCAAATGTAGAATAGATGTTCAGTTTGAGTTGATGAAATATTCTTCATCTATCTTTGTGTCTCCTTGGTAATTTCGAGGACGAAATTCTTTTAAGGGGGGAAGTCTGTAACGACCCCGAATTTTATAAATATTTAAAATGATAATTTATTAATTTTTGAATTAAATTGAGTAATTAAATAAATTTTTGGATAAAATTAGTAAAATAAATCGATAAAATGGAAGCGAGTTTCCCCGATCGTATATGAGTGAATTTGAAAATAATAAATATATTGATATATATTCTATTTGAGTTTAAATTGTAAAATAAATGATGATGATAATATTAAAGTAAAATATTTGAAATAGAATAAATTAGAAATTCAATTACATTGTAAAGTAATAAAATAACAAATACAACTTGAACAAAAGTTAAAATAAAAGAGGAATAAAAATAAGACAATAAAACAAAAAGGAATAAACAACACATGACAAAAATTTAACAACAAAGTTTCAACTTTAAAATGATGCAAGTAAAAACAAAACAAAACAAAGGATAAATTACAAAATATAAAGAAATACAAGATAATAAAAGTACTACAAAAATAATACGAACACTAGTAATAAAAATGCAAACAAATACAAGACAAATACCATATCAGCCAAAACAAAGTGATAAAAAACTATAACCAATAACAAAACATATGCAGGTTAGTCAAAGTAAGAAATATAAATATAAGTATGTAGATAAGTAAATAGGTGAATGGCTTGCAAATGAAGACATAAAGGACAGTAGCATCTAAGTACACCATACAAATATTATCATACAGCCGAAAAGGAAAATTTATAAATGAGATATGGTACAAGATCATTAATGCAAGCACAAAAATGTATCCATCAGCCTCCCATTTGAAGAAAAAAACCTCTGCCTAGTATTGTACAAATAATATTTTATCACCCTATACAAATAACATCACCTTGTAAGCTTTCTTTTATATCTATCAACATCTTCATCTCAGTTTTTATCATTCGAAACTGAGTAACCTCTAAAGTAAACTTCATCTTAAAACTTAAACAAAATTCTTCAATCAAAACAACAATACGAATTCAAGATAAACCAGAGATCAAGGGAAGAGTTTCAACTTGCCAGTTTCAAACTTTGGTTCAACATAAAGGGCAGCTCTGTTCTTCTTTTGAAACCAAGGTGAGCAAACTTAAATTTTTAGACCAGTTTCTTTTGAATCTTATATGAAGATGTTGATGGATGTGAATTTGTTGGCTGGTTTATATGAACATATATATGTGTGTTGATGATTTCTGGAAGCTTTATGTTCTTTACTGCTTTAAGCTTCTGAGCAAAGAAGTGGTCAGCATAGTAATACTTCTTCACTTAACTCAATATGAACCTAGGAATTTAAGTCAATTTAGTATGTTTAACTTAAATCATAAGCCTGGGAATTTATTTGAAGCATAACAGTATGATAAGAGGTACTGTTTTATCAAGTTACAGTAAAAACAAAAAGAAAAAGGAATCATAAGCTAAAATTCGAATGTTTTAATTTGATAATCTGATCCCATATCTTGATGTAACCCACAAAATTTAGATTTTTGAAACAAGAATGATGCTTTTTAAATCTATATACATGGTGCAGTTCGTGATGAACTAAAAACTCATTTTTTGTCAATTTCGGTTAGTTTAACAAATCTTAGAGGTTGAAAATTGTTGTATAGATAGTTTGTTAATGTATGAACATAGGAAAAATATTGAAAAAAATTTCTAATGCAAGGATTAGTTGTTTGGATCGAAAGTAGGGTTTTGGGTTTGATGTTTTTGGGTTCTGTACGTTTGATGATTTCGTCGCCAAGGAGTGACCGAGCTGCACGCAATTTTGGGTGAAGGAAGAATGGAGGTAGGCGAAGCAGTAGCCGGAGACGCCGAGTCTCTGGTGGCCGGAGTTGTGATCGCGAAGCGTTTTGGGTTGGTAGTCTGGGTGGAGGTTACTCGAGCTATGCTCGATTTTGATCTAGTGCCTATTCGAGCTTGATGACGATTGGGGAGGGTTGTTGTGGTGTTCGTCGATGGATCGAGATCGTCGAAGTCGGTCGGAGTTCGTCAGCGCGGTTGTGCACGTGTACATCATTTTTGGGGTATCAGGTGGTTTCGCGTGGGGGACTCGGAGACATTCTCGTGCGATTGGGTTTGATACTCGGGGTCGAGCTCGAGTTTGTAGAGGGGTTCCTGTACCAGTTTTGTCTTTAAACTTTAAACTGGAAAAAGAAAAAGAAAGGGACAGGAAGAAGAAGGGTAGATGGGGGAAAGGAGATAGGCTCGGGGAAGGAACAAGAGAAGCTCGAGTAACACTCGAGTGAGAACCTGGGGTTGCTCGAGTTTTTATAAGTTAGTAATTAATAATAAATTGTTTTCAAAAGTTAAAGAAATTCCTTTAAATTGTTAATTAAGTTAATTAATGGATGATTAATAGTCAATTAATTAAGTAATTTAATTATGGACAAATAAATGATTAACTAAATAATTGATGTAAGGTAAACATTAAAGTAAATTAACATTAAAGTTTTTGTAATAGAAATAAATCGATTTCGAAAAGCTTAAAGAAGATTTTTAATGTTAATTTAGAGGAATAATCATTATTAATAAAATGTTTTAGAAAGAAATCAAAACTGATTAAAATTAATCGTGTGGTAAATTTATTTAAAACAACATTGGAAAATAATTAACTATTGCTATGAACTATATTGATTTTCTGTTCTGTTTGTGATAGTGTGTGATGTAAATTGCCATGTTCTACACTGTGTTGTGATTTGTTCTGTATTGATGTGAAAACCCATGGCCCGTAAAACGGCACTTGAATTTTGATGCGACAGGGAGTCGGATTCCAGTTGGTTATCCAAAACCCACATCGAATTATAATTGTGAGTCCTTGTGACTGATAAATTTATTTTATCTATGAATCTGTGAATAAAGATAAGTGTTATCGATTATACCGCTTATCGATATATCTGTGATGATTGATGTTGCACTGTTGTGTTAAAACCCCTGGATTACACCTTTACACACACAAATATGGATTTCACGTGGAAATCAGTTAAGTCACAGATAATTTAAATTTGATGTTTTTGAAATTGAAATTTTTAATTTCAATTGATTTTAAAATTAGAAATTCGGGTTTAAAGTAAAAAGCTTTTGAAATGGAATTTCAAAGAGAAAAGTTATTTTAAATAACTTAACCGAGTTTTGAAAATTTAAATAGTTAGATTTAAATTTGGATTCAAGTTTGAAATTAAGCTATGATTTGGAAACTAGGGAGTAAAGATGATATAAATGTGTTTATATGAATTTAAACCATTTTAAAAGTATAAGTTGGGAATTTGGATTTAACCCAAGAACCTTAACTCGTATAAATGAATCAGGTTTCCAGAATGAAAACTGTTTGTTTTCAAAGAATAAAAGCTTTTAGATAAGAAATGAAATTCCAAGAATTTCAAGATTTAATTGAATAATGGTTTTCCAAGTTATAAATGAATTCTTTTCGAAAGCTATGAATTAAATCTGTTTATTTTTAACAGATTTAAAATAATGATTGGTTTAAATCATTTGAAATGGGATTGTTTTGAAAGCTATAGGTTAAATCTTGATTTAAAGATTTAACGAGTTAATCAAATTGAAATGGAAATTAATTTGGAAAATCTATGAATGAATCTTTTGTTTAAAAGATTAAAGTGTGAAAATTGTTTAAACCGTTGAGGGTTGTTAAAATGAATCTTTTTGTTTAAAAAGATGTAAATGGTAATTTGTTTTAACCATTTGAAAAGAGAAAGATTTTGGGTAATAAGTTGTGACTTAATTGAAATCCCATATCCATATGTTTTAAATATTTCGCTCACTATTCGGTTTAGCCGGGAGAGGACCTTTGGGTCGTATAACCCATTCCGAATATGTGATACGTCGTATATGGATAGCATTTGAAGACCGATGTTGAAGACCGGATATTTTTGAAAACGGAAGGATTACCGTCGAGTTACTCTGCATCGGCTGATCCCCGATATAGAGGTTTTATCACCCTTAGTGACGGGAAGTCCGGACGTGATTGAATTATCCGGAATTGCAAGGGCTTCGTGAGAAGTGCCTTCGGTTCTGTTCGAACCCGGAACAGACTTGTATGGATTGTGTGTCTGACATTACACTTTGAGATATAAAGCCGATTTCTTTCAAATACATTTCTGTTGGTGGCGGAGAATTTATTCTCTTAGCTTAACACCCTTCTCTGAGACGTACGAGCTCAGAGGTTATGTAGTTGAAATTTATCAGCGATATACTCCCAATTTGGTAATGTGGCATGCTGAGTGTTGTTGTGTGATGATCAGTGTTTGATCATTTGTGATATGATCATTTGTTTGATCATTTATCTTTGTGATCATAGGTTGATCATCTGTTGACCCAAAGCATGGCTTTTTGAAAAAGCATAGCTTTGTGGACGAGACTTCGTCAGGGCCTCACAACCCGGAAATGGTCGAAACAGGAATGTTGCGGCAAGGTTATGAGGGTCGCGCCCTTTAGGGTATGTCATTTCCTTCTGGAAAGGGGTGGTATCATGGTATGGAGCCCAGATACTTACTCATGTGGATACACTTTATTATGTGTGATGTTGGTTTAGAGGCGCCTCGGATAAAGGTCCCAAAGGACCGGGGGGTGGCATATTCGTGAGTTACCTGTTACAGGGGTAACCCGGCCTTGTGTTTGCAGAGAGCAGTTTGTCTCTCGGGACGTCCCGCCAGAGGCGATCCCATGCGGCGGAAGGAAGTTCCTTAGCCTGACCATTTGTTGGAAATCCAAAGAAACAATACGCGACGTGTACGGTTTTAGTTGTATTACCTGCTATGGAATGTGGCGGTAACCTGCTATTGAACATGGTAGCTATAGTAGGCATACGATACTGGTCGTATGTTGGCTAAGATTAATATTATACTTTCGAAATGTTTTCTACACACTATGCACTAATAATAATATCAAAAAATGATTTGATTTGCGTAGTAAGCATTTTTGACTATCATAAGAAGAAATCTCCTCCAATTCTGCGTTTGCATTGTGTGTGTGGCGGGAGGTCTTATGGTAGTTTCATTTTCCAAAAGCATTACGGATTTCAATGTTTAAAACCTTTTGTGTTTGTTTAAAGATAAACTGTTTTTGTTGCTCACACCAGTCCCATGACTGATCCGGAGTTTATTGTTCCTTTCCTAAACCCTGGATGCTCATAATTTTCCACACGGGCAGTCTAGAGTTGGGTTTCTTTTCAGATATTCAGGTTTAGTAGATTATCTGGAGCTAGTTCATTCATCGGAGTTGCTTATCTTGGAGTTGTGGATTCATTCTTGTCTGAAGAGCATTTTGGAGTTATCACTTCTATTGATATTGTTCCGCTACTGTTGTTATCTTTTCTTTTCCGCTGCTATTTCTTGTATCATATCTCTGATGTATATTGATATTCATTGTATCACTCTGTTGTATCAGATATTATATATCAATGTATTATTCTTTTCTTCCGCTGTGTTATTTACTTAATTGTGTTATAGCTCCGGCGAATCGGATTTGAACGATCGAATCTGCGGCATTCTAGTACAATGTGAAGTACGGATGTTGATTTTCGAGCGGGCAAAACCCGAGACGTTACAGCAACCCACACAAACCCATTCACAGCCCATGACAGCCTCCTCACCAGCATCCATCTCCAGACCTCCGCCTCGCCAAACTCCACTGCTAGCCTCGAATAACATCTCTCCTTTTCCTATCTGCCCTCTCCTATTCCTACTTGAACCCGACCCACACCAGATACACATCGCCACCCACATCCAAACACCATCAACCCATGTTCGGCCTTCCACATCGCAGCCTTCCACCACACGCCATAACCACTGCCTGCTCCATCCCCTCACCACTGTCGCACGATGCCAACCAGTCCCTCCGCCTGAAACGCCTGCCAAACCCACAACCGCACTCACTTCCCCCTTCCACAACCAACCGAGCCACATGACAGCACAACCGCCACATCATCTCCTTCCTCCGCCTCCAGAGCCACTCCAACTTCCACCTGTGCCCCCTCTCTCATTATCTGCAGCTTGAATTTTGTTCTTGGAAAAAAATTATATATAAAGTTGTACGTATGTTTACTTTTCCCTGCTATTATATAAAGTTTTACGTATGTATACTTTTCCCTGCAAATATATATATATAGTTGTATGTATGTATACTTATACCTATTTATATATATAGTGGTATATATGAGTAAATGGTTATTTACAATTCATATATTCAAAATAGATTTTGTTGTAACATAATGTATATATATTATGATAAAATATTTATTCGAGAATTTGAATGGAAATATATGTATTTTATTAAACATTGATTTTTAATATAATATAAGATATTTTATCTTAATATGTGTTTAATAAATATAAATTATGAAGATTTTATTTTGAATATGGGTTGTAAATTAAATATTGGTTTAAATATATATATATATAATAATATATAATATATATTTTCGATTTATATCAAGCTAGTTTTGATTTTGTTTTCATCGAATTTGTGTAGATTTGCTTTGCTTTGTCACTGTCCCGTTGTTACTTCATGCTTATCTGTATCAGTTTGGATATTTGTCGATTATCTGCGCTTATCCGTGACCGTTTTCATCTTGTTCTCATGTTTCTCTAGCCTCGAAAGGTGGGCAATTACTCACGATTGACATTCTTATATTTATTAAATTGATTTCACATGAAATGATGATTGAAATATATTGTTAAATTAGAATTGTTAATTATTTAACTGTTAAGTATGATATGTTATTATCTGCAATTATTTAATCTATATTAATTAACATATGACATAATTACCTGTTATACATATCTTGTTTAAATTGTAAATTATGACCATATATGCTTATCACTCTTATGTATGTCATCTTATGCTATTTATATTCTCACACTGCAAGTTCCTTGTTAGTTTAGAAATTCCCTATAGGTTGAAATGATACATACCCGAACGATCTTGTAGATTAGGGGAAAATCATTATGGGTTGAAATGATAAATCCAAGCATTTTTCATTGATTTTGAATTTTAGGATTGCGGGTTGAAATGATAAATACCCGTAAGAATTTAAATTGCGGATTGAAATGATAAATATCCGTATCACTTGACCACAGGATAGAAAATTATATACGGACACCGTTGGTCTATATTTTGAAAATGATTTCTAAAGTTTTGGAAGGAAATATCTGGGTTTTAATAGATATTGATTTTTAACATATAATCTATAAATGTTATTTTAATATATGTAAATTTAGATTTTTAAATTTATATGTTTCAGAAATTTTAAATTTGTAAGTTAGTTTGGAAAATATAATTTTTAAGATTTTTCTTATAACTTAATTGTTTTTTAAAAAATATATAAAATAAGATTTAATTTAACAAATTTTAATTTAATTAATATATATATATATATATTATGTTTTAGTATTTATTTAAAATTATATTTTTAAAATAGATTTTGTGATAACTTTAATGAATAAAGGTTGGAAAGATAAGTTAAAGCTGATTTGTAATTTGATTTATTTAAGAATTGAATTTAAATAAAAATGATTTGAAACTTATTGATTTGAGATTTTAAAGATATGAAATTTATAACTTGATAACTTGGTTTTGACTAAAAGTGAATAAATGAATATTTTCGAATTTAAATAAACTGAAATTGAATATTTAGTTTTTATTTAAATGTGTAATTTGATTTTTCATTCAAATGATTACGAAAGGGATTAGGTGAATATTTTTAGAATTAAATACAACTGAAGTTAGATATTTAATTATTGATTTTATTTAAATTTGTAATTTGAGACTTTATTTAAATGTTATTAGAAATGATTAAGTGAATATTTCAAAATTTAAATAAAGTTAAAGTTGAATTTGAAATATAAATGAAATTTATAAAACTGAGTTATTGTAAATTGTTGAATATTTAACTTTGAAACCTATTGAATCAGAAATGGTTTAAATTTGTAGTTCAGATCTGGATTTGAAATCGATATAAATTAAAAGTGGTTTTATTTAGTATTTGAATTGAATTGTAATAGATGAACTGAGATTTGATTTAAATTGAATTTGGAACTAAAGTTGATTTAAATTGATTTGTGAAATTTGAAGGAATAATTCTAATTTGAAACTATTTTCATTATCAGCTCTTTTTAATATATAAACTATTTAAAATTATAAACTATTTTTTCTATATTCTATTTTTAAATATACAAACTATTTTCATATATATAACTAATTTAATATATAAACTATTGTGTGGTTATGATTTTGGAAATGAAAATTATTTAAAGTGAATAATGATTTCAAAAGTGATATGATTTCAAAGGTAATATGATTTTGAAAGTGATATGATTTTGAGAAGAATATGATATTTCGGTACAAATTATGAACTGTTTGAAATGATTATGAAAGTGGTTTTATAAAATGACCACGGTGTGAAATAAGCGTTTGGTTTTTAAAGACACCGGGATCAGATATTATCATACTCTCTACCAATACCGAAAACCACTTTAACAACTGTGTACGTGGTGGAGATTCCAGAATGAAGTAGGATGGTTTGGCGAACGATTCTGTATGAGGTATTTACGTAGCCCTGACTCCCGCGATTCAGCTTGTTGTGGCTAAAACAGGAGCCATGCCGGGCCAAGTGAGGTTGCAACTCCGATCAGGCACATTTCTTCGATACCATTCTATTCCTTTGTGATTTGATTGGGTGCACCTTTGATTTGGGAGTGTGTCTCGAGGTGGGCGGTAGTAGTTGCTATGCGTTACCTCTAGTCTGGATCCGCAAAACGGTAGTATCCTACCCTGATCATTGCCTCGCTTGCCTTGTCACATGCCTTATCGCGCCCACTACTACTTTGGTATGTTTCGTACCTATGGAGTGCTCCCTGAGTAAACCACCGATTTGGTGGAGCTTACAGTATCTATATAGACTACGCGAATATATAAAATGTGTTAATGGGGATATGGGTAACGCCTTAATGCTATTTTAATAGTTTACTTTACTCTAGACATTATATATGTACCGTATTGTACTATGTATGTAGATAGTTTTGAAGGATCCTTGGAGGATGGGTATCCCAAACATCCTTTAAGTTATTTCTATTTTAGTTGACATTTCACTTGAGTTGATTTACTAGTATAAGAATGTTAATCCTGACTCGAGTGTTTTTTGTTTTGCTTTATGCTCGGGTCAGACTGAGTGTCACAACATATGAGACTCACCTTTGGAGCTTGGAGCTTTGCCTGGAGATCCATCTGTTATCTGCTCAGCTATTCTGTTATTTTAGTTTATTCCAATTGTTTATGTTTAGACTTGTCATTTGCTTTTGTATTCGAGACTACATTGTATTTCGAGATTTCTATTGTATCTTGTTTTAGACTCTGATGTTTATATAGTAGCTTCATGAACTACTATTTATATATTCCGGTGCTTATTGTTGTATTAATCTGTGTCTATGATTCTGTGATTGATTTATTTACTGTATATATTAACTTTTGCCAAATATAAATTAACAATCTGCTATTTTGAGCAATTCAAGCTCGACATGAGTGGATGATTGTCGATTTGAATGGTTCAAAATCCCAGGTCGTTGTAGTATCGGAGTGGTTATGGGTTCGAGTTATCTCTTACAAGTACACTCTTTCGTTTCCCGGGTGCACCACCAAACAAAACACCGATTTTTGGAATGCTCAATACCGGTTCTTTTAGAAATAATCATACAATATATAAGAGTGGGGATCACCCCCTAACCGTTTAAGTGGACAGATCTCCTTACCATTTGTCCTAAAAGAACGAAACGAGTTTATACGTACAGTATAGCACCGCCGATGGTAACTGTGCCATATAATTCCCATGTTTCCCTTAGATATTTCCAGAGTTAAAATCCTTCGGTGTTAAGTAGGGAATATTTCTGTACCACCAAAATTAAGAAGGATTGCATATTTAGGCCAAGATTTGATAGTCGATTATTGAACTATCAAATAAACAAACATTCAAACCAAGATTATATTTCATAGGAAAAACCAACGTTGGTTAAGAATATAAGCGACCACTAGCCACATTTCGTAAATCTTCATAAATAAAACCCACTTTGTAAATCACTTGTTTATAAATACCTTTACAAAAAATATACTCGCAAATCTCTATATTTCAATACTTAGAGATATCCATACACTTATCTCAACGGTATAAGTATATTCATAGAATTTAGAAAGATTTTCTTTTTATTCGGTTCAAAACCCATTTATAAAACTCCTTATGATTCTCTAAGGACATTTATAAACTATTTTATAAATATCCAAAGAACCATTTATAAACCGTTATAAATTCAATCACTTATAAGCTTCATGTACCTTTCAAAGATCATTGATAAACCCTTTATGAATCAATAAAACTTCTTTTATAGATCTATAAGCTGTCTCTAAAATTCGTTTATAAATATCTAACCGTTTATAAACTCTTCCACCTTACAAATAACCTTTCCTCAAGTCTTAAATCCATTTTATAAATTTCTTTATAAAATGCAAGTCTTTCTACTCTATTTATTAGTTTCGGAAACATTTAAAAATAATTAAAATCTTTTACTTCAAAACATTATTATATAATAATAATTATTATCAATGAACATTATAAATAAATGGAAATCATTAACTTTAAATATCTTAAAATAATAATTAATCATCCTAGAATATTGTTGAAGAAATAATAATAATAATTAATCTTTACCATTTTATAAATAATTATTTTTAAACCTTATTAATAACTCTTATTATTAATTTCAAACCATAATTATTCTTAAATAATTAATCTTTCAATTTATTTACTTTTTATAAATTCTTAAAACATATTAACTATAAACAAATAACTTTTAAACAATATTAACATAATTAAATAACTTTAAAATAACATTAATATGATTATATGACTTTAAAATAAAATAAATATAATTATATAACCTAAAATAATACAAATATAATTATATAACCTAAAATAATATAAATATAATTATATAACTTTACAAACAATATTTATATAATTAATGAACTTAAAAACAATATTTATATATTTAATTAGATAATCCTTAAACAAAATATTTTCCAAAATCCAATTTTGGATTTAAAATCGTTCCTTGTCTCAAAAATAAATTCCGACCTAATCGGCAATTTTTAGTGTTTTAAATATTGATTTGAGGCCAATAGCCACTCAACACTTAACCAATATCAATATCGATTTTCTATCAGTTCTGGGTTTCAGTTTTCAACATATGACAATGTTATAACTATAACGTCCACAATCAAGTTTATTTTTCAATAATCCATATAAAATATATTATTGAAACAATTCAACAATAGTGAGGAATCCTGTTGGATCCCTCCAACCTGTCCTCCTGCAACACAACTCATATATATTAGCGCATATATATGTAACTAAAATCAACA
This sequence comes from Allium fistulosum, assembly GCA_030737815.1. Lineage (NCBI taxonomy): Eukaryota > Viridiplantae > Streptophyta > Magnoliopsida > Asparagales > Amaryllidaceae > Allium > Allium fistulosum. Next base: position 510,377,898 of record CM060907.1, on the reverse strand, counting down.
GTTGTGAGGAATCCTGTTGGATCCCTCCGACTTGTTTCCCCTGCATCAACAACGTTATATAATCATAAGATATAAGTCAACCGCTTCGAGGTGGGATTCGTATACAAAGGGTCATCTGCTCTTACATGGGAATGCAATAGGGTCTCATCCGCTCCAATAGGCGGGAATATTCAAACCAACTAATAAATATAATAGTTCATTCAAACAATCATTCAACAATTTTTATCAACTACATATCATACTAGTGATCCAAAAAGCTGAGTTTAACTCACATTTATTCCAGTTGTCACTTTCGCATTCTGGTTCTGTCTGAATTCAAACGACGTTCAAATTCAGTATAAAATTCAACAAACTCCATTTGTTTCCAAACCAAATCCATATTGTAGTATTTGTTGATACGATCCTAACGCAACTAATCACGTTCAATTTGGACCTAAAACGAATTAGATATTTAATTTACAAAATTCAACAGTTAAATAATATTGAATTCACTAATTACATAATATACTTAACTTAATCCCTTTCCTCCCTCTAATCTCTCTCTCTCTCACGTTCTCAGGCCCCAGAAAAAGGACGTGACCTTCCTCCCTTCATTGTTGCCGCCACGCCACATTTCTGACCACCGCGACTTCAACCAAGCAAGCCCATACTCCATTGCACCCACGCCCACAGGCTCGAACCTCCACCTCGCTGCTGTTTGCTCCCAGGAATCCATTTTTGTTTTCCATTCAACTGGGGATTACGCCACCACCACGCGAAGTCACCCCCCCCCCACCAAACTCTGGCTGTAGCTAACCATCCCCCCATGAACATTTCCCTTTAGACACCATCGCCCCAAACCCCATCGAAACGCCGCAATCATACAAAGACGATTTCGCCATTCACCCACCGCCTGTCGCCACCACAGGCCATCAGCGACGATCACCACCATTGGATGACTCCATCTCTTCGTCGCGCACCCATCCCTTTCAAATGACGAAGGCCAGATTGGCCTGTGGTGGCGCGATATTATGGTGGCCATTGGATAAGGCATTTTAATTTTTTTAAAAGGAACGAATCCTTCTTCAACAAATCGCAAATATAAATAGGAAGGGAATAATGGGGAAAGGACGAGAGTGTGGGCTGATAAGAAATGTCAGTGCATTGTAAAGTTAAATCGAAAAAAAAAATTATTTAAAATTCAAAATATCTTGCTATATGATTATGGACTCCAATCGAGGCGTGCCGCTTGGCATTCCTAATGTTATACCCCTATTCCGAACGCAATGGAACTAGTTTCGGGACCTAATTTGATCGTATGTAGGAGTTAGCTTTTTGATACCAATTATTATATTAAATTTCCGATATTAATTTCAATGCGTTTCTATCCCGCATAACCAAACGATACGTCTAATCGTTACGAAACTTAATGGCATATTATAATTCATTATTACGGACCCAATGACACTGGTTTCATCGAAATCCAAGACAGTTCCCCGGGAGGCTATTTTTATATGTTATTTAAAACGAGTTAATTTCAAAATCGAGTAAATCACTTTTAAATCAAATTTAAAAGTTTTATTACCTTCATTCTTATTAATAGAAATTAATTGAGCCTTTGAAATTATTTTGATCTAACTTAAAACTCAAGATTCCATTATTTAACCAATTTCAATTATTAAATTTAACAATTAAATTATCTAGTAAATCACTATTTTTGGAATTCAAGTTATTTAATCTATAAAATTTATTTTTCAATATTTAAAATTAATTAAATATTCCAATTTCAAATGACTAAAATTCTAGGTCGTTACACAAAGTCTAGAATACATGCTTTTCGAAGATCTTCCAAAATGCGGTTCTCTTTGTTTGTCCATCAGTTTGAAGGAGATAGGCAGTGCTTATGTTCAGCCTTGTTCCTAAAGCGGTCTTTAATGCTTCCCAAAACTGACTAGTAAAGATTGGATCCCGATCGCTTACTATACTACTCAGAACTCCATGCAATCGGACAATCACCTTCATATATATCTCGGCAAGGCTTGCAGCGGTCCTTGTTGGCTTAACTGGGATGAAGTGTGCACTCTTAGTTAATCGGTCGACCCAAATGCCTTCGCTCCCTTTCCTCGTTCGAGGTAAACCATCAATGAAATCCATTGATATTTGATCCCACCTCCAAGCTGGAATCTCTAGAGGTTGAAGTAACCCTGCAATTTTCTTCTGGTCGCTCTTGACTTGTTAACAATTGGCGCATCTGCTAACATTATGGTTATGTCCCTTTTCATACTTTTCCACCAAAATGTGTGTTTCGTATCTTTGTACATTTTGTTAATTCTCGAATGAATATTAAGTTTGGTTTTGTGACATTCAGCTAATACCTCTTGTCTAAGATTTTCCACATCCGAACACAAATTCGCCCATTCAATCGTAATACTCCACTTTTATCTACTTAAAGCTTGAATTCTGCCCTTGGCGTATATTCTTATAAATTTTTCTTGAAAAACCCATCTTCCTTTTGTTTACTGGAAATTCTTTCCAGAAGAGTTGGAGTTACTACAAAATAAGAAATAACAGCATACTTTCTGCTCAACGCATCTGCTACTACGTGGCTTTCCCGGGTATGTATAAAATATCTAGATCATAAGATGCGAGAAATTCCAACCAACGTTGCTGCCTCATGTTTAAATCTTTCTAAGTGAAAAGATACTTTAAAGATTTATGATCCGTTAGAGCTCAAACTTTTCACCTAATTAAAAGAGGGAATTTTATTTACCAAGGTTAATTCAAAGTTTTAATTGAGAGAAACTATGAATAATTCTTACCTAGCAAATAGTGCCTCCATAATTTTAATGCGAACTCCACTGCTAATAATTCTAAGTCGTGTGTTGCATAATTCTTCTCATGAGTCTTTAGTTGTCTGTTTGCGTAAGCAATCACCCTCCCTACTTACATCAAGACTCAACCAACTCCTCCACAAGCATCTGTATAAACGGTGAATCCACTATTGCCATTTATAATTGCTAGAACTTGAGCGGTTGTTAACCTCCTTTTGAGTTTCTAAAATGCTGCTTCACATTTAGGAGTCCAGATAAATTTATCATCCTTCATGGTCAACTTCATTAGGTGGTAAGCAATCTTTGAGAAGTCTTGAATAAATCTTCTGTAATACCCTACCAGACCTAAGAAGCTGCGAATCTCCTTAAGAGTTTGTGGCTGCTTCCAATTTAGAACGGTTGCAACCTTTACAGGATCTACTGAAATCCTGCCCCTTGACTATATATCCAAGGAATCTTACCTCCTTTTCCCAGAAATGGCATTTTGAGAATTTGTCTTTAAGCACATTGTTTCTCAATATCTCCAACATAATTTATAGATGCCTTTCGTGTTCTTCCTCTATCTTAGAATGGATAAGGATATCATCGATAAAGACTAACACGAATTTATTGAGTACATCTCTAAATACTCTATTCATAAGTTCTAGAAAATAAGCGGGTGCATTGGTTAGCCAAAAAAGCATATCCATCCACTCGAAGAAAGTATTTGGACCTTTAAATGCAGTTAGATGGTTGCATTCTTCTGCGATTCTCAGCAGATGGAATCCTGTAGCTAGATACATTTTCGAGAATACCTGAGCACCATGTAATTGATCAAACAAGTCATTTATTCAAGGTAGAGGATACTTGGTCCTAATCGTTTGTTTATTCAAATCTCGGTACTCTACACACAACCTTAAAGATCCATCCGACTAAAAAACTAATGTCGATCCCTAACTTGAACAACTCGGTCTTATCAACCCTTTCTTTAATAGCTTAGTTTGGTTATTTAACTCTTCCCTCTCCTTCGGAGCCATCCTTCAGTCATGTTGTTTAATTGGTCTTGCATCAGAATTAAAATCAATACAAAATTCTATTTCCCGATGTGGTGGTAAACTCTTCACTTCTTCAAAAACATCTACAAATTGTTTAATAACAGGTATGGTTCCTATTCCTTTCTGGGATGAATCAAATGCATATAGGAAACTTCCCCTCCTTGGACTAGGATCTTCACAAGATATTTCTATAAACTTCCCTAACTTTGTCTTTACTAAAACCATTATTTTTACATAATCTAAAATAGCTTCGTGCTTAGTCAACCAATCCATACCAAGCAAAATTTAAAATCCAAAAAATTCTAAGACAAATAGGTCAAAAGGAAATTGATGGGAATAATGGGAAATTGGAACTTTTTCACAATTCATACAAAGGTTAATAGTACCACCTATAGGATGCAAATAGGGGTATCAACTAACTTAGGTTCAATTTTTAATTCTTCTACAGTGTTCTTTGTAATAAAACTACGAGAAGCTCCTGTATCAAACAATACTCTAACTAAAACATCTTTGATAAAAATATTACCTTCCAAAACTCCCTTGCCTTTCATATCCTGAGAGGTTAAATGCTCATCCTTAATTGCGTAGACTCTAGCTTGCTCTCCCTTCCTCATGATCGGGCAATCTTTGATCATGTGTCCTAGCTGATAACAATTATAGCAGTTTGGTGGTGGCATATGAACCTTGGGGTTCTTACAGTGAGTTGATGGGTGGCCCTTTTGTTGACAATTATAACACGTAGCATCTTTCAAATAGTTACCTTAGGCTCCTCCTCCAGATTTGCCTTGACCTGGCTTTTTCCCATTTTGATTAAACTTCCTCTTCTTCCAATTATTGGTGTTATTGTTGTTGGTATGAGCTATTACCGGCTTCGTCTTGTCCAATGTCTCATAACGTAATCCAATATCCAGCAAATCTAAAAATGATCCCTTAACATGGGCAGTCATCCTACTCTGGTACTTCCCTTCCATCCCAAAAATGAACTTCTCGATTTTCTTTAAAGGCGTGTCAATTAGACCTGGCCTAAAACAAGACAACTCATTGAACTTATTTGCATATTCCTAAATAGTCATTCCTCCTGCTTCAGATCCATAAAGTTTCTATAAAGACGAGATTTCCCCGACGCTGACATGTATTGTTCCTCTAAAACCTCTTTAAACCTTTCCCAAGAGAAATTGTCCTCTAAATCATTTAGGGTGATAGACTCCCACCAAGCCAGAGCCCCTTCCTGAAGTTGCCACGAGGCTAAGAATCTCTTTTGCTCATAACTAATGTTCAATGCTTTAAAGGCCCTTTCACATGATTTAATCCAAGCATGTACTTCAATGATAGCTTATATACCCTTGAATGGTTTTCCCCTAAGCTGGTATAATTCTTACACAAGGTGGCAAAATTAACCTGGGCTTGTACGGGAGCTATTTCTTCTACAGCAGCGGTTCGAGCTCGACTGTTGGTTGTTGTGGTGCTGCTATTTATATCCTTCGTCCTCTACGAGTACTCATGTCTTACTACCTAAATTTAGTAAGATAACTTTAGAATACAAAGACAAAATTATCTTTGGGAATGAGTATATAGCACAACTTTTATTCACATAAGGATTCTAAATGCGCCCTCTCAAAGATTAAACTCATTATAGGGTATTGCTAACCCTATCTCTAATGAGTTATACCCCACCAAAGCCAAGGTTCTCGCTTAACCTTCAGCTCTGGTACCAAATGTGAAGACCCGACTCCTCGACTCTCGAAAATCGACACCAATACATCAACGGCATTCACGTGCCATAAATCCAAGTGCCAGGGAGGCAGATTTTCAAGGGTAAAGTAAAGTAAAAGATAGAAACATAAATTCTCACATTACGTTAAAATAGATAGATAGTACATACAACTAGGGTACATCAGAGTTTTCGTATGAACTAACCCAGCCAGAAACGATTATAACTGCTTGCTTCCACAATGGCTGGTACAAACTAAACTTAGACACGGTGGAAAAATATAAAATAAATAGACAGATAGACATCCACAATGGGTGCTCCAGCTCCATGCCCCAAAAACCTTTTCCAGCATGCTCTTCCCAAAATACTCTAAACAGAATCCTGACTAATTGAGTGCCCGGAAAAATAGGGCACCCAGAGTTTAAAGGGAAAACAAAATAAACTCCGGGTCAGTCATGAGACTGGTGTGAGAACTCAAAATACAAGTTTTTTTTTAAAAAAGTATCTCATAATACCACGGTGCACATAAACACGGAACAGGTTTTTATCCTATGATAACCAAACCATTCTACGTCAAAATACTTGATATTATTTTAAATGACATATCTTTGAAAACTTTCGCAAGTAAATTTTTTAATCTTAGCCGAAATTGTTACATTATTAAATTCCAGCATACCACCTTGTAATATAAGGCTTTCTACATCTAAAATCTTACGGACTCTTATTAGAGAATGGGGTTCCATACAAATGACCAAGTGAAGCGACTACCTTTTGGTAGTACATCTCTATAGGAATATACTGAGGCCCAACAGTTGGTCCTCTACCAACACAAAACCAGTCTACCTCTTCCTAGATAGTACCGAATATGTCGTCACCCCGGTCGTTACCGACCTAATCGAGATGTTTCTTAGCATACACCGCAATAATTTATACCCGAATGTCATAGCAGGTAGAAATATATCTAGAAGGGGATGATCATACCCTAATGGTCGTGAACCACATAGCCCTGCTGCACCTACCCTGTTTCGGCCATTTTCGGGCATAAGGCTTGAGGTAACGATTACCTTTCTCATTGCACATTATCTTCCTTTGAATGTCACGCTGCTATCCCATGGTCACACAACTGATTTCTACAAACGTATAACTCCTGAGCTCATATGTCTATTGAAAGGGTGTTAAGCTAAGAGAAGTTACCTTCTCCGCCACCAAACAGATGGTACATTCATAGAGATCACTTATGTAACTAGGAATGCGTCATACATTCGTTCATTCAAGTTTTCCAAGTACAGGACAAACCGAAGGCACTCTCCTACCACATCCTGTTGGGAAATCACCTTAGGATTAGTAGAGATTAGTCCTTGCATCAGATATTTCATAATGAAGAAACTACCGCCACTATATGTATATTAGGAGTTTATCCCCAAATGATCAACAAGCAGTCCTTCATTATGAAAATCCCAAATATCATATCCATGTCTTCACCTCGAATATGTAAATCGGTTCGAAGTGGTCTTCGAATAGGAATCATCCAGATCTGACTCTGATTCCTTTGAAACAATCATCAATAAAAAGATGTTTTGTGAATAGAAAATCAGTCATTAATTGATTTAATTATTTTTACGAAAATCTCTTTTGGATATACATATATTCCTTAAATCATTTTTTCTTGTATATACGGAAATATTAAACCTCTCTTAAAAAATCCCTTAATAACTTTTTACCTCCTTTTTACTAAGAATAAATTCAAATCCATTTCATTTTCATTTAGGAAGATATTGACCAGAGTAAACCAAATTCACTATCCCCTCCGTCAGGCTAGTCCGGATAACCAAGGAGAGTAGGAAACTGGTTTTCAAAACTCAAGCCTAGAAACTATCTCTCTAACACCCATAAGACGGTCAAGTTATTTGATCGACTCTAAATCTTTAATCATTCCAAAAATCCTTCAAATCATCTTTAAAATACTTTATTAATCATTTAAAAATATTTATAAAATAACTGGAAAATAATTGTTAAGTTTAAAATTATATTTCAAAAGTTATAGAAAAGTGCTGCGAAACAATGCTGTGGAAAGTGCTTTTTTAAGCTATATTGATCAAAACGACTTTTTATTATTTGAAAATTCATATTTAATACTCAAATCACTTTTATAACATTTTAAAACATTTATAAGATTTATTCCATATTTTTAAACAAATTGAAAACATCATTTCCAAAGAAATCTAGTTTCGGATTTCGAACTACAAAACCGTAATTTTTTCTAAATTTGTTTTACTCATATTTGAAAATCTACTAATCGAAATCTCGATTTTCTTACGTCCTTGGAAAACTATGGATATAATAGTTCATAAAATTCTTATCTCGAAGAATTCCGAGCTATATTGTAACAACCCGGTTTTTCGCGTCAGTTTATAAATGACGATTAAATCATTGTTAATCGCTAGTGTAAATTTTAATCGAGTCGGAATCCTTTTTTTTTGTAAAAGTTCGTTATCGTCACTAGACGATTGAAATTGATAACAAATTTCTATCAGCAGTTTTAATCATATTGAAATACTCTTTAAGCTATGAAATTCTTTTATGATTTGGTATATGAGATATGGGCTTTTGAAATGGATCCTGACCCTTATTTTATTTTGGTGCCGTGATAATTATTCGAACCATCCCCCTATCTCCATGGGCAAGCCCGGCTCCTTCATTTTATCATTTGCGAAAAAACCTAAAGCAACGTACGAAAAAAATGGCGGCTCGATTTTCTCCGTTCGCTCGATCAAAATTAGGGCTTCGGCTACTTTGTTCGACTTCGATCTTCTAACAAATGGTGACTTTGTTCGACTTCGATTGTTTCTTCATACTGAAAATTAGGGCTTGCTCGTCTTCGTCTCGTTGTGAAGATAAGGAACGGTCGTATGGTGAGCATCTCGTTCAATGATTGCGTGGCCACCGAGCTCGTCTTCGCTTCGAGAAATGGCGAGTGAAAAATAATGGGTGCTTGGTTGTTCTTCTTTGCCGCTGAAAATTAGGGCTTGTGAAAAGAAGTGCCACTCTGTCGAATTTGATGTTGATGCTTGCAATCTCGAATTGAAGGTGAGTAAAACTCACATCTAATTCATCTCTGCATTTCGTGTTTTGGGTTTGAATCCCCTGGTTTTTTGTTCGTATATATTTGGGATGATTGGGTTTTAAATTGATATTTCTGATGATGTTTCGTTTATGTGAGTTTATCCCCTTATCTTCGAAATATATATATTGTTGTTGAATGCGTCGGTTGATTGGTTCTGGCACTTGATAATCGTTGGATGTTGAGATGATTCACGACTTATTCTTAGTCGTATATAATTTCGCTAACCACTGGTCACTGTTTTGATACATTTCGTGATGACCAAGGCTTGAAACTCTCGGCTTTGAACTTTTTCTTGCTCAATTTTTGTTGTTATGGCTTGCTATACATATACATATAAACTCAGATGCTTCAATCGTTCACTGAAATGCTGTATAACTTCGAACTTCTGGCCTGAGGCTTTGAGAAATTCAGTAGCTTGCATTTGTTAGTGATGTAGCCTTGTGGTTAGTTGCTGTCTACTCTGATTCACTCTTGTTCATGTATCTTTATAGGATTGTTATTTTGGTCATTCATATGTGCATTTGTATCCCTTGATCGATCTAGTTTCCTGACCTTGGTTCCCTGTTTCATTTGGTATACTTCATTCCTTGACTCGTCTCATTTTTAAAACTGAAGTTGACAGTTACATTGTGATTTCATGTCTTTGATCACTTGAACTTAATTTGTAGTTTCGAGTCTTTGTAGTTGCTTGTGTTCTGGTTTTTGACATGTTTGAATTTGCACTGCTTCATGTGGTATTTCATCCTTCACTTGAGCATTATGTTTCAGCTTGTTTGAGCTTGAATGTCACTGAGTGTGTATTGCTTTATGTTGCCTTGGCATTTGCTGTTGGTTCACTTGGTAGCATCTCTTAGAGTCACTATGTATGTCTTGACTTTGATTGTTCATTTCTTTGCCTTGTTGAGTCAGTTGCCATTGTATGTGTTCATTCGATATTCTGATGACTGCACTGTGTGCATGAATATTGATCTCTGACCTTGTCGATACAATGCACGTGTAGTTGCACTGTTTTCAGATGTGGTCTTTGTGGTTGTTGTCCAGTTTGTACTTGAAGTCTGGTACGTGTGCATTTTGAAGTTTAGTTGTATTTCAAACCTGCATTCTCTGTCCCATGTAGCCTATTTGCATATTCCTGTGAATTGACACTTGAACTTGATTTCCTTCGAGTCAAATTTGGTCTGCACCATGCCTTGGTTGAGGCTACACTTGATCAGTAGTCTTGTTTATTTCTTTTGACTGTGTACATTTGTTGAACTGTCATTGACCTTCATGTGCATATGCAGACTATGCTTGTGTGGGTTTATGCCTTCGTGCTTGTGAACTGGTCTTCGACCATCTACTTGTAGCTGACCATCTTTGTGATACCTGAACTGGTTTGATTTGTAGCATTCATATTTGTGAGGTTGTTTGCATATAGTTGCATTTTAGTCTTCTTATATAAGCATGCGGTCATGTATGTATATACATCATTTGATATGTATATATGTATGTCGAATTGGCATTGCTTTGAGTTGTTGTTGACCATATACGGTTGTGGCTGCACTTCATTTATCAGTGCAGCACTCGCCTCTCTTGTATTACTTTTCACTGATCTGTCTTGACCTGGTTGTTGCAGTTGCAGTCCATCTCCTTAGTTGCTGCACTGTGTTTCATTTGTACATCACTGTGCTTTGTTTTCATTTGTGCACTCCGCTGCCTTGTGCATTTGAGTTTGATCACTTTGTGTAGTCTTCATACTGGCCATCTTACTGTTCACTTGTAGTTGAAGTATTTCGCGAGTTTGATTATTCATTGTAGCTGTCTTGACCATTTGGGACAGTTACATACCTGTTTCAAGTAGTATTTGGGTTTCCCTGACCACGCATGCTTGTTAGTATCGACCGATACTTTGAGGCGCGTTGTACCCTGCTGTCTCTGCGCAGCCATTGTTTTCTGTTGATTGATTTGAACTTGGGCCGAGATTTAATTTTATGTCTCGACCATTTATTTGAATCGCCTTTGAGTTGAACCCGACTTTCTCTGGGTTTGACCTTATGCGCGTTTCGTGAATTTCCGTTGATCTTTTATGCATTTCGTATGATAGTGGCGAGGCAGTACACGCGTGCGTGTACTGCAGCCCTATCAGATTTGACAGTTTTAAATTGATTTAGTCGATTTGATAAATTGTTTATTTATCTCTGTTGATGATTGAAATCTGTTGATTTTTGTTAAACACTGTTAAGTGTTATATTGACCGTTATCCGGTTTCTTTGGTTAAAGAATCGGATAGACGGGAATTATTGTGACTGTCGTCTATTAAAATTATTACTGCCTATATGCACTAATAAACTGGTTTGAATTAGACTGACCTGGGTATTATTTTCTTTTGAATGTAATACTCGGGTCAGACCCGAGTTATTTCAGGTAGTAGATTTCCTTCTTTAAGTTGCTGTTCGGGATTTGAAGACTTTTCATATCTTCTGAAGTTGTCAGTGTCATTTTGTAGTAGTCGTGTCATTGTATAGAACGATATGTATTCATGTATATTAGTCGATAATGTACTTGTATATATAACTTCTAGAGTCGACGGTTGTAGTTGTATCATATGTATCGTGTCAACTATGTTGTAACTGACATCGGTTATATATATATGAGATTTTTGTTAATCTGTGTTCCGCATTTATATTATCTGTGTTATTGTTATATCTAATGTCCTAAACTATTATGAACTATCGTAGTTTGTTTTATACTGATAATTGGGTGTGTCGATGGGAGTAAATAAATAATAGATGAAAAATAAAAAGTATATACCACTCCTATCGAGATAACCAATATTAGTATAAAGCCAACTACGGATGGTCGCTCCTATCCAGCCTTATTCTTCGTAATAATAGACAGTATTTCTTTTAATACTCTTTGTTATTATGAGCATAGAGGTGGGGCGTCACAGTTGGTATCAGAGCTTGGGGTTTATGGACATAATATAAAACTTAACTCGGAAGGAACATATGTTACAACTATTGGTCGATGTTTTATTGTGCTGGAGTCAAAACTAAAGTTTTGAAAGTTGGATGAAATTTTTAAATAACTTTATTTAAAAAAAATAGTGAAATTGTGTTCTGATGATTTGATTAATTTGTGTTCTGTTTATCAGAGTGCGCAGCGGAGACAGTGAAAATGTCTTCGCTAAGTACAACTGATAATCTTTTTGAATTAAAAATCAAAATACGAAATTGATATGAATTTCATTTGTTGTTTACATAGCTGTAATTATTTTATTTCTTTGAGAACTTCGAATCCGAATTGAGGATTCGAAGAAATTGCAGATATGTGATTTTTGTTGAAATTTCCGCTGGCTTTCTTTTGTACTAATCATTTATTGATTAGATTTTTGCCGTTTTAAATTATCTTCATTGAAGGTACATTTGAATGATTCTTTGTTCATTTTGTAGTACGTACAAAAATTTAAATTGCACGTTATTGCATTTATTTTACGTTGAACCGATGCTTGGTTATGAAACGTATTTTGTTGCCGTTATTTTTACAACGGAATTTTACACCAATGCTATATTTTGAAGTACGGTGTTTTATGGCATTTTGATGAATGAGAATTCACTGATATTACATTTTGATGTAAATTGTTTTGATGGGATTATGACTTTTAAATTTACTGTCACCTTGGCTTCAGTAACCGTCAAGTTTTAAAAGTGGATTTTCAAGCGGTTATTCCGCAATACTGATTTGTGACCGTTTTTACGGTATTTTGAGAAGTACAATTTCCCTATCGAAATTGTTACTAATATTGCTGCTTTAATCACGGGATTGGAAAATTGTTTTAAAATGAAAATTGTTTTATAAATTTTTAACAGTTTACGTTTTCAAAAGAATGAGAAAGCGACTTAAACGATTCAGCAAAATCGAGGACTATGACCCCTTTCTTTTACTGATTCGCTTAATTCCGGACTTGTCCGTTTGAGAATGTAAAGTGTATTCTTACAAAATACACAATTTTGCACTTTCAAGGAAACGATGAAGTGATTTAAACGATTTAGCAAAAGTGCGGAGTATGGAACCACACTTTTACTATTTCGGTTAATTCCGGACTCGTTAATTGAATATCTGTTGTTTTGATGATTCTACACTTTCAAGGAAACGATGAAGAAAATTAAACAATTTAGTAAAACTCGTGGTTATGGGACATGTGCGTTTACTATTTTGGTTAATTCCGGACTCGTTAATTGAAATATTTGATGTTTTCGTGTGCTTTCGAGCCACTATGTTGGACCTTCGGGTCATATGTTGGACCTTCGGGTCAAATACCAGTACTAGACCTTCGGGTCATATGTTGGACCTTCGGGTCATTTGTTGGGCGCCAAAATTATGTTGAGTACTTGGTAGGCTTCGGCCATATGTTGTTGCACGTGCGGCGAATTAAAAACTCGCCATCTGATGGGATCGATCCAAGCTTTTATGTTGATTTTCTAGTCTTCTTAATTGATTTCTAGATATTTGTTGTTTCCAATTATCTGCAGGTAATTGGATATTTGTTGATATGAGTTCTGATTATCGTTTTTGATAATCAGATATTTGTTGTTTCTAATTATCGCTTGTGATAATTAGATATTTGCTGATATGAGTTCTGATTATCGTTTTTGATAATCAGATATTTGTTGTTTCTAATTATCGCTTGTGATAATTAGATATTTGCTGATATGAGTTCTGATTATCGTTTTTGATAATCAGATATTTGTTGTTTCTAATTATCGCTTGTGATAATTAGATATTTGCTGATATGAGTTCTGATTATCGTTTTTGATAGTTGGATATTTGTTGTTTTTAATTATCGCTTTTGATAATTAAATATTTGCTGATTTGAGATTTAATTATCGCTTTTGATAATTAAATATTTGTTGATTTGAGATTTAATTATCGCTTTTGGATAATTAAATATTTGTTGATTTGAGGTTTAATTATCGCTTTTGATAATTAAATATTTGCTGATTTGAGATTTTATTATCGCTTTTGATAATTAAATATTTGCTGATTTGAGATTTAATTATCGCTTTTGATAATTAAATATTTGTTGATTTGAGATTTAATTATCGCCTTTGGATAATTAAATATTTGTTGATTTGAGGTTTAATTATCGCTTTTGATAATTAAATATTTGCTGATTTGAGATTTTATTATCGCTTTTGATAATTAAATATTTGATGATTTGAGATTTAATTATCGTCTTTGATAATTAAATAATTGCTGTTTTGAGATTTAATTATCGCTTGAAATAATTAAATATTTATTGATTTGAGATTTAATTATCGTCTGAGATAATTAAATAGTTGTTGATTTAAAATTTAATTATCGCCTGAGGTAATTAAATATTTTCTGTTTTGAAATTTGATTATCGCTTGTGATAATCGAATATTTGTTGATTTGAGAAAATTGATTATCGTTTTTGATAATTGAATATTTGTTTTCTGACTATCGTTTGAGATAATCAGATATTTGATTTGTCTTCTGATTATCGTTTGAGATAAGTAAATATTTGCGATTTGAAAATTCAATTATCGTTTTTGATGATTGAATATTTGCGACTTTTGACATTTGAGCTTCGTCTTTTTCTTTGGCGACTCAGGTGAGTAATTTGATTTACTCACATTCAATTCGTGCTCTGTATGGGATTTCTGCTCTGTTTTTCCTTCTCTTTTAGTTGATGGAACTCGATTGTTCTTGCTCTTGGTAGTCGTCTGATTTTGATCCCTGATTCCCACGATGTTGATTTTTTGATTTGAAGCAGTCGAACCTCTTGATTCTTATCTCATACTTCCCCGCTGACACTTGCTTTGCTTATACATTCGACATTGCCATGCTCTTTTGGTTGTTACCTTTTGTCCATTTATTCCCTATGATTGCGTGGACGCAATTTCTTTAAGGAGGGGAGTCTGTAACAACCCGGTTTTTCGCGTCAGTTTATAAATGACGATTAAATCATTGTTAATCGCTAGTGTAAATTTTAATCGAGTCGGAATCCTTTTTTTTGTAAAAGTTCGTTATCGTCACTAGACGATTGAAATTGATAACAAATTTCTATCAGCAGTTTTAATCATATTGAAATACTCTTTAAGCTATGAAATTCTTTTATGATTTGGTATATGAGATATGGGCTTTTGAAATGGATCCTGACCCTTATTTTATTTTGGTGCCGTGATAATTATTCGAACCATCCCCCTATCTCCATGGGCAAGCCCGGCTCCTTCATTTTATCATTTGCGAAAAAACCTAAAGCAACGTACGAAAAAAATGGCGGCTCGATTTTCTCCGTTCGCTCGATCAAAATTAGGGCTTCGGCTACTTTGTTCGACTTCGATCTTCTAACAAATGGCGACTTTGTTCGACTTCGATTGTTTCTTCGTACTGAAAATTAGGGCTTGCTCGTCTTCGTCTCGCTGTGAAGATAAGGAACGGTCGTATGGTGAGCATCTCGTTCAATGATTGCGTGGCCACCGAGCTCGTCTTCGCTTTGAGAAATGGCGAGTGAAAAATAATGGGTGCTTGGTTGTTCTTCTTTGCCGCTGAAAATTAGGGCTTGCGAAAAGAAGTGCCGCTCTGTCGAATTTGATGTTGATGCTTGCAATCTCGAATTGAAGGTGAGTAAAACTCACATCTAATTTATCTCTGCATTTCGTGTTTTGGGTTTGAATCCCCTGGTTTTTCGTTCGTATATATTTGGGATGATTGGGTTTTAAATTGATATTTCTGATGATGTTTCGTTTATGTGAGTTTATCCCCTTATCTTCGACATATATATATTGTTGTTGAATGCGTCGGTTGATTGGTTCTGGCACTTGATAATCGTTGGATGTTGAGATGATTCACGACTTATTCTTAGTCGTATATAATTTCGCTAACCACTGGTCACTGTTTTGATACATTTCGTGATGACCAAGGCTTGAAACTCTCGGCTTTGAACTTTTTCTTGCTCAATTTTTGTTGTTATGGCTTGCTATACATATACATATAAACTCAGATGCTTCAATCGTTCACTGAAATGCTGTATAACTTCGAACTTCTGGCCTGAGGCTTTGAGAAATTCAGTAGCTTGCATTTGTTAGTGATGTAGCCTTGTGGTTAGTTGCTGTCTACTCTGATTCACTCTTGTTCATGTATCTTTATAGGATTGTTATTCTGGTCATTCATATGTGCATTTGTATCCCTTGATCGATCTAGTTTCCTGATCTTGGTTCCCTGTTTCATTTGGTATACTTCATTCCTTGACTCGTCTCATTTTTAAAACTGAAGTAGACAGTTACATTGTGATTTCATGTCTTTGATCACTTGAACTTAATTTGTAGTTTCGAGTCTTTGTAGTTGCTTGTGTTCTGGTTTTTGACATGTTTGAATTTGCACTGCTTCATGTGGTATTTCATCCTTCACTTGAGCATTATGTTTCAGCTTGTTTGAGCTTGAATGTCACTGAGTGTGTATTGCTTTATGTTGCCTTGGCATTTGCTGTTGGTTCACTTGGTAGCATCTCTTAGAGTCACTACGTATGTCTTGACTTTGATTGTTCATTTCTTCGCCTTGCTGAGTCAGTTGCCATTGTATGTGTTCATTCGATATTCTGATGACTGCACTGTGTGCATGAATATTGATCTCTGACCTTGTCGATACAATGCACGTGTAGTTGCACTGTTTTCAGATGTGGTCTTTGTGGTTGTTGTCCAGTTTGTACTTGAAGTCTGGTACGTGTGCATTTTGAAGTTTAGTTGTATTTCAAACCTGCATTCTCTGTCCCATGTAGCCTATTTGCATATTCCTGTGAATTGACACTTGAACTTGATTTCCTTCGAGTCAAATTTGGTCTGCACCATGCCTTGGTTGAGGCTACACTTGATCAGTAGTCTTGTTTATTTCTTTTGACTGTGTACATTTGTTGAACTGTCATTGACCTTCATGTGCATATGCAGACTATGCTTGTGTGGGTTTATGCCTTCGTGCTTGTGAACTGGTCTTCGACCATCTACTTGTAGCTGACCATCTTTGTGATACCTGAACTGGTTTGATTTGTAGCATTCATATTTGTGAGGTTGTTTGCATATAGTTGCATTTTAGTCTTCTTATATAAGCATGCGGTCATGTATGTATATACATCATTTGATATGTATATATGTATGTCGAATTGGCATTGCTTTGAGTTGTTGTTGACCATATACGGTTGTGGCTGCACTTCATTTATCAGTGCAGCACTCGCCTCTCTTGTATTACTTTTCACTGATCTGTCTTGACCTGGTTGTTGCAGTTGCAGTCCATCTCCTTAGTTGCTGCACTGTGTTTCATTTGTACATCACTGTGCTTTGTTTTCATTTGTGCACTCCGCTGCCTTGTGCATTTGAGTTTGATCACTTTGTGTAGTCTTCATACTGGCCATCTTACTGTTCACTTGTAGTTGAATTATTTCGCGAGTTTGATTATTCATTGTAGCTGTCTTGACCATTTGGGACAGTTACATACCTGTTTCAAGTAGTATTTGGGTTTCCCTGACCACGCATGCTTGTTAGTATCGACCGATACTTTGAGGCGCGTTGTACCCTGCTGTCTCTGCGTAGCCATTGTTTTCTGTTGATTGATTTGAACTTGGGCCGAGATTTAATTTTATGTCTCGACCATTTATTTGAATCGCCTTTGAGTTGAACCCGACTTTCTCTGGGTTTGACCTTATGCGCGTTTCGTGAATTTCCGTTGATCTTTTATGCATTTCGTATGATAGTGGCGAGGCAGTACACGCGTGCGTGTACTGCAGCCCTATCAGATTTGACAGTTTTAAATTGATTTAGTCGATTTGATAAATTGTTTATTTATCTCTGTTGATGATTTAAATCTGTTGATTTTTGTTAAACACTGTTAAGTGTTATATTGACCGTTATCCGGTTTCTTTGTTTAAAGAATCGGATAGACGGGAATTATTGTGACTGTCGTCTATTAAAATTATTACTGCCTATATGCACTAATAAACTGGTTTGAATTAGACTGACCTGGGTATTATTTTCTTTTGAATGTAATACTCGGGTCAGACCCGAGTTATTTCAGGTAGTAGATTTCCTTCTTTAAGTTGCTGTTTGGGATTTGAAGACTTTTCATATCTTCTGAAGTTGTCAGTGTCATTTTGTAGTAGTCGTGTCATTGTATAGAACGATATGTATTCATGTATATTAGTCGATAATGTACTTGTATATATAACTTCTAGAGTCGACGGTTGTAGTTGTATCATATGTATCGTGTCAACTATGTTGTAACTGACATCGGTTATATATATATGAGATTTTTGTTAATCTGTGTTCCGCATTTATATTATCTGTGTTATTGTTATATCTAATGTCCTAAACTATTATGAACTATCGTAGTTTGTTTTATACTGATAATTGGGTGTGTCGATGGGAGTAAATAAATAATAGATGAAAAATAAAAAGTATATACCACTCCTATCGAGATAACCAATATTAGTATAAAGCCAACTACGGATGGTCGCTCCTATCCAGCCTTATTCTTCGTAATAATAGACAGTATTTCTTTTAATACTCTTTGTTATTATGAGCATAGAGGTGGGGCATCACATATATTCCACCTTTTACGTTTGTTTGACTTTTATGGCGCGAAATCGCGAACTACCGTTACGCGACACGCCTATTTTTGACTAAATTTTCAGTTCTCATTCAAACTTCATCAAAACACTTTTAAATATTTATAAAACATTTCAAAATTATTTTAAACCATTTTTAGATAGATTTAACCTTCCATATACACCAATTCATTAATGTAGAGGAAAGTGATTTCCTTTGTTCTTATCGACTTGTATTTCCGTGACTTGCATATATATTCAACATTCATATTAAAACAACCAAACTTGATGATCAATGCATAATAAACATCCATTTAAATCACCATATCATCATCCAAAATATAATATAAGAGTTTAGGAGTTCTCACCTTGTGTTTTAAACGATTAAATTAAAAATTCGCTATAGCTCCACTACTCGAGTTCCGAAGCTCATTATTCTTCGGATTTTAGCTCCTAGATGCCTCAACCAAGACTTGATATGCATAGGGGTGCATGGCCTAGAGTGGAGTAAGGGTTGTGCTCGGCCTATGAGGAAGTGAGGTGGAGTTTGTGAAGAACAAGGAGAAAAGTGGAGTTTTTTGGGATTGTTTTGAGGTGTTTTACTATATATAACTATATTTTATAATTTAATTTCGTTTTGAAATAAATTTTGTCATTATTTCCTTTATGATGGAAGCCATTAAAGTGGAAGAAAAAGCTTAAGAATATGAAGAAGAAGAAAAATGAAGATAAAGAGAAAAGGGTAGGGTATTTATAGGAAAAGAAGAGTATAAAGGAAGACATGTACACATCACCTTTTGCATCACCATTTCAAGGCTTCTCCTAAACACCTCCAAAGCATAGATAGAGCCTCCCCCCATGTGCACATCACTTCCATCTTCTCATGTGTGCATATGTTGACTTATAAAAGCTTAAGGAGTAAGTTTGCTTAAAATATCTTATATATTTTATATTATTTTCTTATACTTAATTATTTTCATATATGTATGTTTATGTGTATGTTACATGTATGCATATGTACATGTATATGTGTATGTAACACATCCCTACAATGTTGTACAACTTTCACACATTGTATCGTTACAAATCTCAACTCCGATTTTCGGTCATATTTTCTCTTTTAAATTAATATGCTTATTTTTGTAAACAAATTTTGAAAATAAATTTTCTTATTCTTATTAAATAATTAAAATGATCATATTTTATTTATAATATCATATAAATTGTTATACATAATTATTCACAAAATTATTTGTTATATCGATAAAGCTAAACTATCATTTATTTCAAGCGATATATTTACGAGCCATTAAATTAGATATCTGTAAAAATTACATAATTACCTCTAGAGAATAACCCATAACTATATTAGTCTCCTCCTTGCATTTGGGGTCAATTATGGAAACTTATTCCAAATTCTTTTATCAATTTTCTCAAAACTACTCAGGTTAGTCCTTTAGTGAATGCGTATGATATTCTGTTTTTGTTTGCACAAAAAATGGACAAACACCTCAAAGTTGTATGATTTAGTAGATCTTATGTTGTTCTTAGCGATTTGAGTGATTTATGCAAATATATGAAAAGCAGGGGCTAAACTGTAAAAAGACACGCAAATTTATAGTGGTTCAGCCAGAATGTGCCTACGTCCACTTTATATGTTATTTCTCTTCTCTTCTTTTGATTACAAGTACAAAGCTTTGATACAAGTAAAAGAAAGTTGTTTGTTTGAAAGTTCCTTCCGTGCTTGAGCTCTCAAAACTTGTCCCCATTGTCGTACCCCTGCCCCTCTATTTATAGAGTGAGGCTGGGGGTATGGGTCTAGGATGTGTACAGTTGCTGATGGGCCTGGGCTGGCATGATCTGGCCTGGTACGTCTTGGTTCGGCATCGCTTGGTTCGGAGATGGTTGGAGTGTAGAGTGGACCGGTTGTAGGTGATCCGGTGCTACGTGGTAGAACCTTGGTCCCGTTTGGGGTATGGTCCGGTAGGAGCTTGAATAGTGAGTTGTTGGTCCGGTGGGAGTATGGATCGGTAGGCTTGGTTCGGCATTGAGATGGGATGCATGTTGGTCCGGTGAGGCTTGGTCCGGTATTGAGGTGTTGGACCGGTGAGGATTGGTTCGGCATTGAGACGAATGGACCGGTGAGGATTGGTTCGGCATTGAGACGAATGGACCGGTGGGCTTGGTTCGGCTTTGAGGTGTTGGACCGGTGAGGCTTGGTTCGGCATTGAGACGAATGGACCGGTAGGCTTGGTTCGGTCGCGAGTGGGATATGCGTTGGTGGGAGTTCGATGAGGCAGGACCTGGTCCGATGGTGTTGATCCGGCTGAAACATACCCAACACTTGCCCCCCAAAGTAGGGCATGTGCATGCATATGGCATGCTTTGTTTTTGGTTGTCTATCCTAGACAATCCCATCCGGTCTCAGAAACGAACCGGTGGTCCGGCTATCTTTCCTTTCCTCTATAAGTAGGGGCTCCGTACCCTTGTTGTTTCTTTACCGATCGAAAAGTGCCGAGCCAAATTCTCAACACCGAATCATTTGTAGAGCCGAACTAGGCTATTTTTGCCGGATCAGGTGAGGCCTTCTTTCCTCGCCGAATGACTATTAAGGTTTATACTACCGAATGAGCCTTTCGAAAATGCCGAATGGGCTGTGGTTTTTGGAGATGAGAATGCCGAATGGATTTTTGAAAGTGCCGAATGGGCAAGTACCGGATGGAACCGATGCCTATAAATGCCGAATGGACATGAGAAACTACCGAATGACCTTGAGAATTTTGCACTTACTTTACCGAATGACAACGGGAGTTTGAGCATTTTGATTTTATGAGTGAAATTCCATATTATATACTTACTTGTTTACATCCTTTGTTCTAACAATATGCTTTTCCGGTGTTGTAGATAAATGTCTCGAAAAGCAGAAACCCGCTCGAATAAAAAGAAGTCCCAGGGCGAAGGAGAAACTTCCTCAGTGCCCCCTGTTCAGCCAGGTCCGGAACGTCATGGATCTACCCCGAGATCACTAGTGGACGGGTACGGCCCTCAGGAGCTTCTGAACTCCCCGCCCGATTGCTTTCCTAGCTCCCTCAAGGAGGAGCAGCTTGATGTCATTTCCCGATCTTTTGGAATTGATAGGGCGCACTTGCTGTTGCCAGGGAGAGAAGTTATGCCGTACGATCCTCCTGAAGGGTACTTCGCCTATAGCAGATACCACTGCATGTGTGGTGCCATTCCTCCTCTTAACGCTTGGATAGCCAGCTTCCTCACATATCTAAAGGTGGCCCCCTTCCAGCTTCAACCCAACTCCTATGCTATATTGGTGAGCCTCTTCGTCATTTTCCAGAGGAAGTATTGTCGTGCTCCTTCCAACCAGGAGATCCGGTATCTATATAATCTGAGGGGCTATAAGAAGGGGTCCCCATACATTAGCTTGGAGTCAGCTGTGACCTTCAAGCCGGTCTTGGATTTGTATTCTAAATTCAGCATGTTCAAGAAGGAGTGGTTCTTTGTCAGGGACGACTCCGTTTCAATTCGGCGCTTTACTTCTGGATGTAAGTTGATGCTTTTACTTATAATTTCCATTCCGATTGCGATGCTTCTTCTCATACTTTCTCATTTTTTGCTAGCGATAGGTGGCTTTGCGATTGTGGAGACTGACCGCCTGGTCCAGACGGCGGCTGAGATAGAAGCTATTCTCGGGAAGTATAGATCATCTGCCTTCCTGATCAGAAATGCGACCCTCCTGGAGTATAACTTAATCCTTCCACAGCAGTCAGTAGTCAAGCTGAGGAAAACGGCGGAGGAGAGGGTGGCTGCTCAGACTAAGGGAGGTGTTACGGTAGAGAGTAGCAAGAGGAAACCTTTCACAAAACCTCCAGCCGTCGGAGGTAAGAAACTCAAGAAGTCGGACGGTCCCTCCCCCAGCAATTGTCCACTTACCCAGGAGGAGGAGGACATAGAGGAGGAAAGAGGTGAGGGTGGAGATGACCGGGAAGGTGGTGATGGCATCGGGGCCTTGCTTCCTGGGCAAGCGGGCGAGATTCAGGAGTGGACGGATGATGTATTCCACCAAGCTTTTGAGGGGCTGGACGGGGAACCGGCTTTGATAGAGAAAACTGGGAAAGCTGACAAGGCTGGAACTGGTGCAAGCGAGCCTCCTCAGACTATTCCAGCCAAGATGGCTCCGACGACTCAAAGTGAACTTTTGATTCCTGCGGGCTCCATTTATGATAGGGACTTAGGAATATTTTATGACCCGCTCCCGTCCTGGAATGAAATCCAGGACTTATTGCAGTATCCTACTCCTCCCCAGGGTTTGTACAACCACAGATGTGTTTCCTTTCTTTTTATCTTTTAATTTGCCGTTTTTTCTCGAATTATAGATCAATGTATGCTTGTGACACTTTTTCTTGATATCAGGAGCAGGTAAAACGGCCAAGGCCTCAGATCTTCGGCACAGGCTTGAACAGTACAAGCTCTCCAAAGCTTCCGCCAAGCCGAAGACTCCGACTCACCGTTCCGGGGATGTAGTCGACTACCGTCCTCTTCTTGGGGTTATTGAAGAGGGTATTCAGAAGAGAAAGAGGAGTCATCCCTTATCTGAACCTTCACTCGGTCCCCAGCCCCTAATTCAGCCCGTTCATGATATCACAGAGGAGGGTACTGAGTTCGCACTCTCTCCGCACCTGTCTGGAAACCCGACCGTTATTCAGATTGATCGTCCTGACTTGGCTCGTAATCCATTCGCGGGTCATCCTGATTTGGATGCAAGTTCCCATGATGTTACTTTTGACGAGGTTACTGGCGAGCACCTTCTTCCCCGCAATCCCATGGTACGGGTGCTTGATGAGGCTAAGTCTTTAGATCTCGATCTACTTACTACCCGGATAGTTACCATGGGAGACGAGGCCAAGGCTAATATTGATCGGGTGGCGGAGGAGACTAGGAAGCTGATGGGGCATCATGCCCGGCTGGTTAAGGCTGGAGAGGAAATTGGGAGTGCCAACATCCGATTACGGTTGATGGTTTCAGACCAGGCGAAACAGCTTGCTGATCAGGCTATTCAGATTTCCCAGCATGAGGCTGCCTCCGGGCGGCTAAGGAAGGCTATGGAGGAGGCTAGTAAGGCGGAGCTGCGGAAGATGGAGGCTGTCTGTAAGGAGCAGATAAATATGGCCATCTCGACAGTGGATGAGGTTCGGAGGGCGGATCTCGAGCGGGTAGAGGAGATGTCGGGGAAGCTTAAAGCCGCAGAGCTTGCTCAAGTTAGGCTGAAGGAGGAGATGGAGGTGATGCGGAGGTCCCTTCAGGCTGACTACTCGAGATACCGATTGGAGAGAGATGCCGCCGTTGAAAGGTTGTCGGCTTCCGAGGCCCGGATGAGGGAGTTTGAGGAGAATGAGGGGATGATGGACGAAATGCTCCAGGACATGTACTTCCGAACCTGGAAGCAGGGCAACCTATCCTGGATGGATGATTATCCTAGGGTCATGGCCAAGATCTATCTTCGGGCTCTGGAGGAGGCTAAGGCTGATGCGGATAGAGATGGTGGTGTAGCTTTCAGCATGGATGTGGTCACTGCTCAGTTTGCTAAGGAGGAGAAGATGGCGGTGAAGGAGGGTATGCGGTTACTTGCTGCTGAGGAGGCAGGTGTGCAAGTTGAGGATGATGACCAGGATGGCCAAGAAGCAGGTGCTGGTAAGTCTTCCTTTCTTAGTCTCCCCATTAACCTGGTTGCTTATCGCTAATGAATCCTTTCTTTGACTGGACAGGTGGTCAACATGACAAGGATAAAACTTCAACGCAACCGGCCCCTTGATTAGACCTGGAAAAAACTCTTTTTGTGGACTTGACAGGGTTGTATATGTTAATCTTAAAACAGTAAAGTGACTCTTAGGTTGTAATATTTTGCCACTTGTAATAAATAGCCTTATTTTTGACGTGTAATTTTTTAACTTAAGCTGATTTTGTTGTCTTTTGAATGTTTTTGCTACTTTGACATGTTGCCTAAGAAATATAGCTATGCATATTCTTGTAATTAAATTGCATTTGATGTCAGGTTCTTGTTTAAAACATAATTTCATGACTTGCAATTTTAGCGTGTGGTGTGAACGAATTATAGTCATGTATTTTAAATTATAGCCACGTATTTGTACACAAAAAAAGAAAATACCGCCCTTCATGTTCTAATTGTAGATGGTAGTTTTGAATATCTTGTATAACCGAGCCTGGAACGCAGCTGAATGCCCTGCCATCCAATTGTGAGTCCCTACACCCATTGGCGAGTATCTCCTACTCTGTATCCTGTACTTCAAGAATGGTTACAGAGGATAGGAGAAAAGTTTTTCAAGTAAAATTGAAATATGTGAAAAAGTAAAACTTCCAATCACGGAAGGCCTTCGATGTGCTTAAGTTCGTGGCAAACGGGTTTTGTAGTCACTTTCCCTAGCTGTGGGTCTTGGAGACATTTGTCACCCATCTTACGCCTCCGCGGGGAGTTAATTCTTTTTTACCACAGCCGCACTTAAGACACATCAGAGCCGAGATCGCGCACAGTAACTACCCGGGCCATTATGGCCCGTAATCGTGGGTATTATTCGATTTACTGTGGCCGGCTAGCGTGGGTGCCGATCGTCAACTGTGAACTGCCCCTGGCTGGCCACACCTTATGTTGGGGCTTATAGTCAGTTCACAGTTGCCGGCGAGCCTAACGCCGTAATGAGCTGCCTCGGCTATAGTCGGCCTTCTCGGTGGCTTATAATCGGCTCATTACAGTTGGCTTTGAGGGCCGTCGCGAGCAATGAGTTAACCCGCAGCAGAGGGATGCCGAAGCAAAAGTGTCTCATTGGCGAGGGCATAGATTCGCATAGTACCTACTAGGTCTTGTCCAGGTGGAGTTGCGTTGTGGAGTGCTTTGAATAGAAATGCTATATGCTCAGGATTTTGTTCAACAGAAAAGGATAAAGTTAACAAGCAGCCAAGATACAAAGGAACAAGTTAAAAAAGAGACAAGGTTTTTTAAAGTGGTTCGGCACGAAAAGGCCTACGTCCACTGATTCTCTTTGTTAATTCACTTCATATGGGCAATACAAGTTAAGAAAAGTATCGACGGAGGTGTTGGATGTTCCATGCCCTTTGAAACACCTCTCCGTCCACTGTTGACAAAATATAGGCTCCGTTGTGGAGATCTTTATGAATTACATATGGTCCATCCCAGATTGGGTCTAGTGCTCCGGGACGAGGGAAGATTCGCTTGAGGACAAGATCCCCTTCTTGTAAGGTACGATGCTTGACTTTGGAGTTGTAGTGTGCCGCCACTTTTTGTTTGTGGGCTGCTGCTTTAAGGACTGCATCATTTCTTCTCTCCTCAATTAGATCCAAAGACATGTGAAGGAGTTCTTCGTTCTCTTTTGGGTTATAGTGGATTCTACGGTGGGAAGGCACAATGGTTTCAACTGGGAGCATAGCCTCCGATCCGTATGCCAAAGAGAAAGGAGTGTGCCCTGTTGATGTTCTGAAAGATGTGTGATAGGCCCATAGTGCCGTAGGGAGTTCATCCACCCAAGCGCCCTTTGACTTTTCGAGCTTCTTTTTTATTAGAGTTTTCAGAATTTTGTTGACGGCTTCGACTTGTCCGTTTGCTTGGGGGTATGCTACGGATGAGAAGCTCTTGTGAATTCCGTGCCCTTGGCACCAGTTGGCGAATTCCTCGCTGTCAAACTGAAGTCCATTGTCTGATATGATTTTGAGTGGGACTCCATACCTGCACAGAACATTTTTGATCAAGAAGTTAATAACTTTTGCTGAAGATACTTTATTCAGAGGTTCCGCTTCCACCCATTTGGTGAAATAGTAGACTGCTACTATAGCATATTTTGCCCCGCCTCGGCCCATTGGTAGCTCGCTGATTAAGTCAATTCCCCATATTGCGAAGGGCCAAGGGCTGGTCATTTGAGTAATCTCAGTCGTTGGTAGCCGCGGAATCTTAGCAAATTTTTGGCATCTGTCACACTTTTTGACGAAATCTAAGGCGTCCTTGCTTAAGGTGGGCCAGAAATATCCGTATCGGAGTATCTTTTTTGCTAATGTTTGCCCTCCGGTGTGATCTCCGCAGCTCCCCTGATGGATGTTGGATAAGATTTCCTTGGCTTCTCTCCCAGCGACACACCTTAATAACGGCTTAGAAAATCCGCGCCGATAGAGGATGTCTTCTTGTATGGTGTAGCGGGATGCTTTCCTCAAGATTTTCTTGACTTCGTTACGCCCGTTGGGTAGAGTGCCACTTTATAGGTAGTCTCGGATGGGAGTCATCCAAGTTTCTTCTTCGGTTGCGGCTATTAGATTCACTTGCTCAAAACTTGGGGCCAGTTGCTTTGAGATGGTTACTGCCCCGAAGATGGTGATGTCTCTCACACTTGCTTGCTTTGCTAATTCGTCGGCCTCTCGGTTCTCCTCCCGAGGGATGTGTTTGACTAAGTAGTATTCCAATCGGCTGAGAAGTAACTTGGTCTTCTTTAGATATGCTATGAGTCGTTTTTCTCGAGCTTGGAATTCTCCTAGTATTTGATTAACAATAAGCTGAGAATCGCTATGAAGACACAAAGAATTGGCTCCGATTTCGATGGCAATTTCTAGTCCGGCTATCACTGCTTCATATTCTGCATCGTTATTGGTGGCAGCGAACTCCAATCTTATAGCATAGTGCAGTTTGTTTCCCCTGGGAGTGATTATTACCACACCTGCCCCCGAGCCTTGTTTGTTAGATGCACCATCCACAAAGAGATTCCACTTGATATCTTCTGTTATTTCCAATTGCTCCTTATCCTCGTTGGTAGTGAATTCTGCAATGAAATCGGCCATGGCTTGTCCCTTGATGGCGGTGCGAGGGTGATAGGTGATATCATATTGACTCAGCTCAATGCACCATTTAAGTAGTCGCCCGGAAGTGTCGGGACGATGGAGTACCTACCTCAGTGGTTGATCGGTCAGAACTTTGATGGAATGGGACTGGAAGTAGTGACGTAGTTTCCGTGAAGTGATTAGTAAACAGTATGCTAACTTCTCAAGTTTAGGATATCTAATTTCTGCCCCATTAAACCTTTTGCTGACGAAGTAAACTGGCCGTTGCGTGCGGTTGTCTTCCCTTACCAAGGCAGCGCTTAGGGCGTGAGATGACACAGCGAGGTATAGGTATAATTCTTCTCCTTCGCTTGGAGTTGAGAGTACCGGTGGTTTCTGGAGGTGTTCGATTAAGTGAAGGAAAGCGGTCAGGCATTCGCCAGTCCATTCGAACTTTCCCTTGTCTTTCTTTAGGGCTTCAAAAAAGGGGACGCACTTGTCCGTCGCCTTGGAGATGAATCGGCTTAGAGCGGCCACTTTTCCATTCAAACTTTGCATTTCCTTCCGAGTGGAAGGTATCTTGATATCCCTTAGCGCTCGGACTTGTTCAGGGTTTGCTTCTATCCCTCTGGCATGAACGATGAATCCTAAGAACTTTCCTGATGATACTCCGAAGGAGCATTTTAGTGGATTCAACTTCATTCCATATTGTCGAAGTACTTGAAACATCTTGCCTAGGTGGCTTACGTGATCTTTGGCTTTCCTTGACTTTACCAGCATGTCATCCACATATACTTCCATAGTTTGTCCTATTAGCCCCGCAAACATCTTGTTGACGAGGCGCTGGTAGGTGGCTCCTGCATTTTTAAGTCCGAAAGGCATTACCTTATAGCAGTATAAACCTCGATCGGTGATGAAACTAGTGTGGTCTTGGTCGGGAGCATGCATAGGAATTTGGTTATATCCTGTGTATGCATCCATAAAAGATAGGAGTTCGTGCCCGGCTGTGCTATCTATAAGTTGGTCGATTCTGGGAAGTGGGAAGCAATCCTTTGGGCAGGCGTCGTTTAGGTTGGAAAAGTCAATGTAGGTTCGCCACTTACCATTAGCCTTTTTTACCAGCACCGGGTTGGCGATCCATTCCGGGTAGATAGCTTCTCGTATGAAGTCATTGGCGAGTAGGTTTTTTACTTCTTCATCGAGGGCTGCTGATCGCTCTGCCCCCATACTTCTCTTTCTTTGTTTTACAGGCGCCTTGGTAGGATCAATGTTTAATACGTGGCATGCTATGTCGGGGGAGATTCCGGTCATGTCAGCGTGTGACCAAGCGAATACATCCAAGTTGTGGCGGAGAAAATCGATGAGCTGTTCCTTCAATTCGGCTTTTAGTTAGGACCCAATTTTCAATAGTCTACTTGAGTCGTGCTTGTCTACAGATATAAACTCCATAGCCTTTGCAGGCTCGGCGGTGGCCTCCTCCTCTTTGTCCCTAGGGTCTAATTCATTGAAAGGGTCGCTGGTATATCGAAGAGGAGGGGCTTTCTTTAGTTGCTATGCTTCTAGGCTTTTTGTGCAGAGGGCAATCTCTACACCCTTCCCTTTATCCTTCCTGTGGTTGTTGCGAAGTTCAGTTACATAGCAGTCTCGAGCAACGTCCTGGTCTCCTTCCACTTCCCCTACTCCATTTTCTGTTGGGAATTTCATCTTTAGGCACCATGGGGCTAAGACAATTTGGAAGTCAGACAAGGATGGCCTTTCTAAGAAGGCGTTGTAGGCCGACTGGTTTTCTATTAGCACAAACGTTTGTTTCCGTACAGCAGAGCGGGGATGGCTTCCAATTTCAACAAAAAGGTCCAGTTGCCCGAGGGGCATCTTCGCATCTCCAATGAAGCCGTGTAGTGGTTTATCGCAGGGGGATACATCCTTCATTGATAGCTTCATTTTGTCGAATGCGTGTTTGAACAAGATGTTTACCGAGCTTCCAGTGTCTACCAGGATTCGGTATACTTCGGCGGGACCAAGTCGGGCAGAGATGACCATGGGATCCATGTGAGGGTACTGCCTTCCTTCTAGGTCACGCTTACCGAACGTGATGTCATTACTTTCTTTCCGCTTCGGGTGGCGCTCTTCTATAACCGAATTGACATAGTCTTTATTGTCTCTAAGCGACTTTCCGTATCTTTCCATCTCTTTCCAGCTTTTGTCTGCGATGTGTGGCCCTCCTGAGATGGTATGGACCACTATCTTTTCTTGGCTAGAGCTGCTAGCGTTGCGGTTTCCTCTGTCAGCCCCTGGTGAGGGTAGCCTTGGGTTTTCATTGGCAGGAGCTGGGGTCCTGTCCCGACCTTTTACATAACGTTCCAGTTTCTTTCTTCTGATGTGTTCCTCAATCAGATCTCGGAGATGATGGCATTCGTTGGTATCATGCCCGTGAGATTCGTGGAAGCGGCAGAATTTTCCAGACTTCTGTGCGTTATCTGATTCTTTCTTGTATGGTGGGCGTTTGTATCTAACTTCGCCTTGGGTGGCAAGGAAGATATTTTCGACGGTCTCGTTCAAAGGGGTGTAAGTGTCGAATCTTGGTCCTGGCCGATATAGGCGCTTTTCTCCCTTCTTGCCCCCAGCATTGTCTCTAGAATCATTTCTTCGAACGTCCCTTGCCACAGCAGGGGCGTTGCCATGGGTTGTCTTATTTTGCTGTCCTGACTGCCCCTCAACGGCAGCATCCTCAAGCCTCATGTATTTCCCGGCTTCATGGAAGAAATCGGGTGAAGTAGCTGGTTTTTCTTTTGTCAACCTTCTAGCAAATTTAGTGTCCGGATGCACACCACTGCAGAGGGCCATTAGGATAAGCTTCTCATCGGCATCTTGGACTGCGGCTGCTGCGGCGTTGAATCTGGTTAGGTATTGCTGCAGCTTTTCTCCAGGTTTCTGTTTGACGCTGGATAAGGAATAAGCGTCCTTAGGTTGCTCCACATGAATGCGGAACTGACTGATAAATTTTTCTTTCAACATTTCTCATCAGCTGATGGATCCTTGGGGTAGATGACAGAACCAGGAGGTAGAAAGATCTGCTAAGAAGAGCGGAAAGCATTTGCACAGTACTCCCTCTGTCGCTCCACTCATGAGCATATGCTGCGTGTACCTCTGTAAGTGTACAACGGGATCGGAGGTTCCTTTGTAGGGTTCCATTGTTGGCATCTTCCATTCTCGGGGGGTGATAGCAATTTCGATATTGCGGGCGAAAGGGCTGGTTACCCTAGCGCCTATCCCTCGATCTCTTTGCTCCCGTTGGACACACTCTCTGAATAAGCGTGCCATCCTTTCATCAGAACTTGGAGCAGATAGAAATGAGTTTGGTTCTGTTCTGTGGGATTGATTCCGTCCAGATGACCTGTAGAGATGGTATCGTCTATCATTCCTCATATTTTCCAGTGGCTGCCTTTGATCTTCTGGGAGCATGCTTGGGTCAGCTACAGTTGGCCCTTGCCTTGATCTCCCCCTGTTGGGTTCTGATCTAAGCACTTCCTCGGGTCCAACTTCGGGCTGGACTCTAGCTCGGCCCCGTTCACTGGCGTTTCTGTGGTTAGGCAGCATGACAGGCTCAGCTACAGTTGACCTTCGCCCGGTACCTTCCCCGTTGGGTTCGGTACCAAATGTTTCCTCAGGCCTAACTTCGGGCTGTGCTCGGTCTCGGCTCCTACCACGGCCACTTCTGCCGTTAGCTCCTTCGAAGAAGGAAGATCTTTGTTGTCTCTGAGATCCTCCAGACTGGGACTCGCCCCATGATTCAGTGTTGCGGTTGGATTCTTCAGCGTCCCTTAAGCGTGACATGAGATGGTCCACCAAGGCTTCCTGCTGGGACGTGAAGCGGTTAGTTACTTCAACCACAA
Organism: Allium fistulosum; assembly: GCA_030737815.1. Taxonomy (NCBI): domain Eukaryota; kingdom Viridiplantae; phylum Streptophyta; class Magnoliopsida; order Asparagales; family Amaryllidaceae; genus Allium; species Allium fistulosum. Next base: position 510,346,890 of record CM060907.1, on the reverse strand, counting down.
CTCTGTCCATATCTGCTCTAGTAATTGCTGCAGGCTATTCTATGGCAGGAGTAGTTGGGTTAGCCTGTTCTTCATTTGTTACTGCTGCTGGAGGAGGACGATTTACTTGATTCGTGACAGCTGGATCTGGAAGACTGCTGGATGCGATGTTTTTTCCTTTGTTAACATCTTTTCTCTGTTTGGGAGGCATGTTTTCCAAGTGGCGGACGATGCTGTTAGGAAAACTTGTTAAGCGGATGAAGCTGAAGCTTCGAGCTTCTAGCTCTCAATGAAAGCACCAAAAATGTTTGCATAAAAAATGGACAAACACCTCAAAGTTGTATGATTTAGTAGATCTTATGTTGTTCTTAGCGATTTGAGTGATTTATGCAAATATATGAAAAGCAGGGGCTAAACTGTAAAAAGACATGCAAATTTATAGTGGTTCAGCCAGAATGTGCCTACGTCCACTTTATATGTTATTTCTCTTCTCTTCTTTTGATTACAAGTACAAAGCTTTGATACAAGTAAAAGAAAGTTGTTTGTTTGAAAGTTCCTTCCGCGCTTGAGCTCTCAAAACTTGTCCCCATTGTCGTACCCCTGCCCCTCTATTTATAGAGTGAGGCTGGGGGTATGGGTCTAGGATGTGTACAGTTGCTGATGGGCCTGGGCTGACATGATCTGGCCTGGTACGTCTTGGTTTGGCATCGCTTGGTTCGGAGATGGTTGGAGTGTAGAGTGGACCGGTTGTAGGTGATCCGGTGCTACGTGGTAGAACCTTGGTCCGGTTTGGGGTATGGTCCGGTAGGAGCTTGAATAGTGAGTTGTTGGTCCGGTGGGAGTATGGATCGGTAGGCTTGGTTCGGCATTGAGATGGGATGCATGTTGGTCCGGTGAGGCTTGGTCCGGTATTGAGGTGTTGGACCGGTGAGGATTGGTTCGGCATTGAGACGAATGGACCGGTGAGGATTGGTTCGGCATTGAGACGAATGGACCGGTGGGCTTGGTTCGGCTTTGAGGTGTTGGACCGGTGAGGCTTGGTTCGGCATTGAGACGAATGGACCGGTAGGCTTGGTTCGGTCGCGAGTGGGATATGCGTTGGTGGGAGTTCGATGAGGCAGGACCTGGTCCGGTGGTGTTGATCCGGCTGAAACATACCCAACAGTTTTAATTTTATACTTAATCAACCAACTCACTTTGTCCCTGATAAACTAATTTTTATCATGTGGAACTATTTGGAGTACATCTCTCGATTTCTAGTAAGCTCTAAGTTCTGATATGAACTGCATTGCAACATTGTTATCATATAACAATGTCATGGGATTCTCAATATTTGGAACCACATTTAGTTCAGTTATAAACTTGTCTATTTATTTATACTTCTTTTATTATAGTGCTACTAAGGCGATGTACTTATTCTCTGGTTAAATTAGCACTACTTATTGTTTGAAATGTTTTCAATTTAAAGTTCTTAACTTAAGATTGAACATGAACTAAGGATTAACGCACTATACTCGATATCACTTAGGAAGCTCGAGTCCATATGCTCCTTCATAAGGAGCTCTTTATTTCTATAGAAAATTCTCTAGTATTTCATAAATATTTGAGAACACTCTCAAAATATAGTAAACATAATCTGGATACTTGCTCTATGTATATCAAATACATAAGCAAAGTGAAATTTTGTAGACAATTAAACATGTATAATAATTCTTATTGCTAACGCATACGGAACCAATCTTACATGCTCCATATTAAATAATTTTAATATCATATTTGTGTATATCATTTGGGACAATTCCAACATCCTTTTATACTAATTGCAAAAGATGTCATTTTTAAATCCAATGTCAAGCGTTAAACAACCAAACTAACATGATTTTAATTTTACACATAGTTAACAATTATAAGTTTGTTGTTTAATTATAGATTTAGAAATATTCCAGTACCTTTAATATTCTTTCTTAAAGAAACACACTTCCTTGGCATTTTGGCTGAAAATCAAATAGTTCGTATTTCTCTGTTAAAACAATTGCTTAACTCTAATGGTTATCGAATAATGCTTTCATATCATTTCTTGAATCATATCCAATAACCCATAAACCCCTAATCACTCACATTGACTTCGAGACACTTTGATTATTAAGTGAAATGGCACAGTTTAAATCATTACTTATAATTTCTATTTCATATACCAAACCTCAAAATCATATCCGGCGATAATTTTGTGGGTGAAATCTTAATTAGCTTAAGTATGTTGAATGACAAATCTGTTATGTTCATTTCAACATTGAAATTTACGATGTTATTATACCAACGTTGCGTACTATAATCCATCTGCATTGGTCTACTTCTCCAAAAACTTTTGCGGCTGATTGATTATGTCCCTTTGGGTACAACTATCAAAATCATATTTTGATAATATACTTGCGATTTATTTTGGATTTGTGCACCATGCCATTTGGTAGTGTCAATACACCTAATGGCTCATTAAGAACTCAGGAAATCCTTTTCTCAACATTGGTAAGATAATCATAATTTATCAATAATGTGCAAGAGTTCTTATAGACATTCTAATTCGCTATGTCCGTTTAGGCTTGGTCAATTTCATTTCATCCTTTGTAATCAGTTTTATCTTTGGATCGCATCCAAATCGACTTTACTCTCAATAATTTATAAAAATATTCCTTCGTCATGAAGTTGGTGTTTCTTAAAACAACAGTTGTTTCTTTGTGCAACAGAATAGGTATTCATAAACATTTTATGAATTACATATATATATATATATATGTACATATGTACGTATGTATAAAACTGATTTGGTTTTTAAATTCATGAAACCTATGTTCATAACATAAATTGGTCGATTAATATTGATCGGTCCCTAACTCATTTGGAGTTGTCCACACAAGATCCCTCATTTGGAGTTGTCCACACAAGATCCCTCATGAATAAGTATTATGTGCGGCCACTCGACTCATAGACCTATCAAATCCTTGATTTAGGATATGTAGGGATTGTTTTATCAAAACTTATTTTGTATGATGTTGTAGACTGTGTTTTAGATGAAATTAAATTTGACCTTATGTATTTAATCTTAAGTAGTCGACCTTATAGAAAGAAGCAAACTATAACTAACTCATCATCAATCATACTTGGCCTAACAAAGTCCAGTTACTCCTTATCGATGCATCATTTTGTATGATAGGGAGGAGTACCTTTTGAGATTGAATCTTATTCATCTTAGGAAGTTTTTGAACCTTTTACAATATACTCACCTATTTGAGAAAATCAAATATTTATTTTATTTGCATGGTAAGTTTTTTTACTTCAATTTTATATTCTTGGAACTTATCATAAACATACTACTTGTATCAAATACACATGTTCATGTCTATGATAATTCATTTATGTATTTAATGAAGTATGTGGAACCGTTTTGGTATCATTAAACTTTTGACTGCATACTTCTTTATGTATCAATGCGAAGAATTCATTACTCTTATGTCGCTCCCACTAAATGGGTGCTTTGTCCCTAAATCCAAAATAGTTGTAAAAAATTTGATACTTCAGTATTATGTAGCCAATGCAACAAATACCGTTGTTCTAATGGATTTATTTCATGACGAGTATTTAAATTATTCACAACAAAATAAAACTATATTCATTTCCAGTCAATACTAAAAACAATTATTATTTCATAAATAATATTTGGTCTATTTACGAAAATAATTTTATATGTCTTGATGCATCCACTAATAAGTATTACATGGTATGCTCCTACTATTTCCACCATTAATATGATAATGTATGAAATACAAAGCTCCATTGTAACGCCCCACTCTGAGACCCACTGTAACAAAGAGTATTACGGGAGTAATACTGTCTGTTAAAGCGGAGAATAGAGTATAGTGGAAGCGACCATTTGTAATCAAGCTATAACTATATACTGAATACGTCGAAAGGATGGTATCTATATTTTTTTCAAGTGGTTTGACATATTTAATAAATATTCATAACGAAATTACAATGGCTAAAGACCTATCAGAACAAGCATAGTAATAAATGATAAAACATCACAGAACAGAATCACATAACAGATATAAAATCCCAGAACAATACATCGTCAATACAGATCCAAATACTATAAGTGGGTACAAAGCCACTGCCCACACATGTGAGTCAAAAATATGTACATATCAAAGTCTGAATAATAATAGAGTAGCGGAATAGTGGACAAATAAAAGCGCTATCTATCAGCATAGCAGATAATGTCCAAGTGGAAGCACAGAAGCTAAGTCCAGAGACCTAACCTGAAACAACTCGGTCTGACCCGAGCGAAAAACACTCGGGTCAGGCTAGCTAAACAATCAGTAATAACTGAGATATATAATAATGCGGTACATAAATAAAATAGTACTTTTCCTAAGAGAAGAGTATTTTGGACCACATGAATATAATGATGGTCCCTAATCATCAATCAACAGTAAAAATCTCCAAAGAGAATATCAGCACCAAAGTGTTAAATAAATAAAATCACCTCATATCATCGGCGTAGCCAAAGCTATATAAAGATGCCCATAGGCAATAATCCCAAGAGTGACCAGAGTCCGTAATCAATGCCCAAGCAAAGATCGATGCTCCAAAGAGCAATGGGGATATACTGAAAAGTTAATGAAATCAAACACTGAAAAGCAGTGTCCAGAGACACTGTGAATCCACAAGGTAATCGCACTTACATCGTATGGTTCCATAGAACCAACACCGAATGGCGGTACTCGAATGGATATAAAAATCATCAGATAATACAAGTATAGCACGTGCACCGACCGGAGTCTTTATTGCCAAGTACTGTAGAGTTGTGATCGATCACTCGCATAGATGCGGAACACGCGAGACGGCGAGATCCTTCCCAGAAGGATAAAGGCCCAGAGGCACATGCCGAAAAAGTAACTGCTCCATAGAACAGGTGTCCAGAGACGGTTGCCCAGAGGCATGGTGACCCAGAGGTCCAGTACAGGCTGCCCAGAGGCTAATGTGTCACAAACTTCTTGGAGAGGAACCCGTAAAGTGTTAACAATGAGTCCCATACCCCACGTTCGCACTAAACGGTTTACTAACCAATAGCAAGCTCACATTCCAAACAATAAAAAGTCCACCTCGTATCATCGGTAAACTAGACCCAAAGGTCAAAACGATCAATCGAATAGGTCGGGGATTAACCGGAAAGAAAATACACACGGTTCCATAGGCCGGAGATTTCCTAACCGTTTAAGCACCTTTCCACTTCGCTCGACGTGCTAAAAGTGAGTGTGAGATTTTTATTATAGAAAATAATGGTTCAAAACGGATTTATAATTGATTTTGAGAACACTTTAAAACGGCTTTTGAAAACTCTAATATTATGGAGTAAATAGTTTACTAATTAAAAATAATATTATATAATAATTTCGAAAGCCATTTCAGAGTGAAAAATTCTTTTAAAACCTTTTTATAAGGCCCGTGTATGAAATCCAGAGACAAATCCCAAAGAAATCGATAAAACCAGAAAATCACTGAAAATATTCCAAGTGTTGGAAAATAGTCCAAACTGACGCGAACCCAAGTTCGGAAAATTATTCGGACCAGCAAACTGAATCCAAATGGCATGAAATTTTTTTAGGAACGTAGTCCGACATTCCTACTTCAGAACTCAAAAAGAATTACTCGATTCCGACTTGAAACGAAGAAACGGCGTCGTCTCAAAGTCGGACAAAATTCACAAAACTCTACTGTGTCAAAACAGTGCAAAGGTCCCACTTCGACGACATGGTCGAAGGGTCACATGAACTTAGATCTTGATAAAAATTTGCAGAAGCGTAGAAAAGTACTCCTACTTTGATATGCAACAAGAATCGTTCGGTTCTGACATAAAACGAAGAAATGACAATGTTTCAAAGTTGGTCCGACGATAACTGAAAATGATCACTATTGTAAAACAATTTCTGGGTGCTACTTCGGCAATAGAAACAATGTATCTATTGCACCCAGATCTAAACCAAACTTTGCATGGTTGAAGATCTCGACCTCATATTTTTAACGAGACCAAAAACAATAAAATCCGACAAAGGACGAGCCCGGTATGGCGTCGCAAAGTCGGGGTTCTGCGCTGAAAACAACGGGAGCAAAGAGACTAAGGCCTGTAGCTATGCACTAACAGACCAGAGATGAAAAATCATAATTTTGGCATAGTAAACTTCCAATTCTGACAAGATGAATAAAATAAAAGTTGTAGCTTAGTTTCTAAGCTTTCCGAAATGACCAAGATCGTCAAATTCCGATCGAGGATGAAAATTCTATGACTAAAACAATTCTTAGATCTAAATTCTATATCACTGTCGTTGTGCTCTCGGGACAGTGGTAAGAATGCACAGTTTTGACGAAATTAACTTCGAAATTTCATGAAACTTAAAACATGAAACTTTTAGCCCTAAATCTAAGCTTTCCATAACATCCAAAATTATTAGATTTGAATAAGAAACGAGTAACTTATGGCCAAATCAATTTCAAGTTTTTATTTTCTCAACCCTGTAGTTTGTTGTCAGGTCAGCGACAAACAAACATGATTTCGACCATTCAATCCTCAAAATTAGGCAAAGCACAAAACATAAAAGTTATAGGCTATAGAATAAGCTTTCCTGAACAACAAGAAAATCTTAATTCCGATTTAAGATGAATTAGATATGCCTAATTTACTAACAGCAATAAACTAATTATAATTTCAGCTAGCATATATTACAAGCACCTTACGTGCACACCCCAAAATGAAAGCAAAGATGATCAAAGAGCTATGATTCACATGGTACATAATAAAACATGTGTTACTAACTGATTACCAAAATCAAAAGATGATTAAACACATATTAGAAGAGGTTTTTAGCAATATACCTCTCTAGAAAGCAACAAAGACCACTATAGTATCAACCCAAGTTAGCAAAAGATGATTAGGAGGCTATAAGATCAAAAAAACACATAAAACATGTGTTACCAAATAAATTTCAGAAATTAGAAAGATATAAAAACTGATTTGAGGTGGGTATTTGCATTACCTTTGCATAGAATGACTTGGATAAGCTAAAACTAGAAGGAGATGAAGATAGAGACCATTTTTGTTAAGAAGCTTTAGGAAATGATTAGGGTTTTGATTAGGGATGAATGAATGAGGTTAGGAGAGTTTGAGATAATTTATAGAGGAGGTTTAGGGTGGGTTATTGGGCTAGGTTTAGTAATCCAATAAGAAGAGAGTTATTTACATGTTTCCAAAAATTAGTCTAAGTGTTCATATATGTTTATAAAACTCATTTTTATTATCCAAACCCGTTTAAAAATCTCTCCTAAAATATTTAACTTTCCAAAAATAACATTTTATCCTCATTTTAAATCCCATATTTCCCATTTAATTAAAATAGCCTTTTTCAAATAAATTTTTGTTATTCTAAATCCTTTTTTGCTTCATTAAAATAAATAAAAATCCTAACTTTTATTTATTAATTGGTAATGCAAATCCCGGGTTGTTACAGACTCCCCCCTTAAGAAAATTGCATCCCCGCAATTCCTTAAGATAGATGTCGTTTATAACGTCAAATCCACAAACGAAGTGATAGTGATAAAATAGAGAATTCTCACCCGCAGAAGAAGATGGGAGAAAGCCAGGATAAGAGCGTTCGATAGATTCTCTGGTCTCCCAAGTGCAGTCCTTAGGATTCGGTGACCATTGAATCTTCACGAGTGGAACCTCTTTATTGCGAAGGCGTCTAACCTCCGAATCAAGCACACGAAGAGGTTGCTGCTCCAAAGATAAATCAGGTAAGATCTCTAAATCAGGCACAGCATGCGGCTCAATGATAGATTCAGGATCGTGGACACACATGCGAAGCTGGGAAACATGGAACATGTCGTGCATTCCAGAGAAGTGAGCAGGTAGAGCCACACGATAAGCCACGGGGCCGATGCGTTCCGTAATAGGAAATGGTCCAACATAGCGAGGAGCCAACTTCCCTGTAGAGCTGAAACGCACAACCCCCTTCATGGGAGATATCCGAATAAAGACATGATCACCAATGGAGAACTCAAGAGGCTTCCTACGGTTGTCCGCGTAGGGTTTCTGACGGTTCTGCGCCTCTTTCATTCTCTGACGAATAAGAATAATCTTCTCAGAAGATTCCCGAACTGAATCTGGACCAAGAAGGAGCTTCTCGCCAGATTCTAACCAACACGAAGGAGAACGACATGGCCTTCCGTAAAGAGCCTCGAAAGGAGCCATGCCAATACTAGACTAAAAGCTGTTGTTGTAGGAGAACTCTACAAGCGGTAAGTGATCCTCCCAACTACCTCCGAAATCCAGAATACAACAGCGCAAAAGATCCTCTAAAACACGATTCACCCTCTCCGTCTGACCGTCGGTCTGAGGATGATAAGCAGTCGAGAGATTCAGCTTTGAGCCCAAAGCTGACTGTAGGCACTTCCAGAAGTGACTAGTAAAGATAGTGTCTCGATCACAGACGATAGAGCTAGGAATACCATGAAGTCGAACGACTTCCTTCACATATAGCTTGGCAAGCTGAGGAGCAGTCTGAGTGGACTTAATAGGAATGAAATGAGCTGATTTGGTCAAGCGATCGACGATGACCCAAATAGAAGTATGGCCTGACCTCGATCGAGGCAGACCGTTAATAAAATCCATGGATATCTGATCCCATTTCCACAATGGAATCTCTAGCGGCTGAAGAAGACCAAATGGACGCTGATGCTCAGCTTTGATCTGTTGACAAGTCATGCAACGGCTTACATAACTTGCAACATCACTCTTCATGCCCTCCCAATAAAATAGGCGATACATGTCGCATACATCTTACTCGACCAGGGATGTATAGTGTACTTAGTGCGATGACACTCGTCTAGAATGTCACGCCTAAGTGATAAATCAGATGGTACCAAAATACGGTTCTTCCTGCGAAGACACCGATGAGAATCAATAGAATAATCCGGCAATGTCTCATCACTGGATCCCGACACAAGGAGATGAATATATCGCAACAAGTCTGGATCCTGCCGCTGAGCATGGGCAATGCGATCCAATAGAATAGGTCAAGCTTCCAAGCTGAATAACAATATCTGAGGATCAGAAGACGGAGCTCGATTTCGAATATCACACATAGAAAGAGTCTCAAGAATATCCCACTCGGCTATCATCATAGAAACTACTGCTGAGTGTTTGCGACTGAGTGCATCAGCCACACGATTACCCTTGCCAAGGGTATACTGAATGTCTAAGTCATATGAGGCGAGAAACTCGAGCCATCGCTGCTGCCTCATATTGAGATCCTTCTAACTGAATAAATACTTCATCGACTTGTGATCGGTGTAGAGGATGAAACGTTCGCCCAATAGATAATGACGCCACGTCTTCAAGGCAAAAACGATAGCAGCTAACTCAAGATCATGGGTAGAATAGCGAACCTCATTCGGACATAGTTGCCTGGAAGCATAAGCAACTACCTGATCCTTCTGCATAAGCACAGCATCTAGCCTGCTACCACAAGCATCGGTGTAAACAACAAGATCATGGTTACTGTCTGGAACCACTAGAATAGGAGCATGAGTGAGAAGTTACTTCAGTCGCTGAAAGGAAGCTTCACACTTATCAGACCAAATAAAGCGAACACCCTTACGAGTCAGCGTCGTAAGGGGAAGTGCAACTCGAGAGAAATCCTTGATAAACCGACGGTAATAACCCGCCAGCCCAAGGAAGCTGCGAATATCATGAACGTTCTCGGGCTGCTTCCAATTCTGAATAGCTTCGATCTTGGCAGGATCGACAGAAATACCCTCAGATGATACAATATGGCCCAAGAACTTGACCTTACTCTCCCAAAAATGGCACTTGGAGAGCTTGGCCTTAAGCTGATGCTGACGAAGAGTATCCAAGACGATCCGCAAATGATGAGCATGCTCTGCCTCAGATCTAGAATAAATGAGAATATCGTCGATGAAAACCAGAACGAATCTATCGATGTATTCCTGGAATACTCGATTCATAAGATCGACGAAGAAAGTCGGTGCGTTCGTCAAGCCGAATGGCATGACCAACCACTCAAAAGAACCATAACGAGTGCGGAAAGCGGTAAGAGGAATGCTATCTTCCGCAACTCGGAGCTGATGAAATCCGGTGGCAAGGTCGAGCTGAGAAAAGACCTTCGCACCGCTCAACTGATCAAACATATCGTCTATCTGTGGCAATGGATAACGATTTCTGATGGTCAACTCATTAAGCTTGCGATAGTCAATGCAAAGCCTAAGAGAGCCATCGGGCTTCTTAACGAAGACCACAGCAGCACCCCATGGCGAAGAACTGGACCGAATGAACTACTTCGCCTCAAGCTCTACTAACTGCTTCCTGAGTTCCTCATTCTCTTTAGTAGACATCCTCGTGGGAGGACACCCAACTGGGTGGGAGCCTGGAATGAGATCGATGCAGAACTCAATGGCCCGCTTTGGCGGCAAGCCTGATACTGGCTCGAATATATCGGGGAAATCCCGAACAACAGGAATACGGGATATGTCCACATTCTCATTTCGTGAATCAAGAGCAAATAAAGTAATATCAGAAATTCCAACATCCTGAAGAGCAATAGCTAACGGAGCGGGCGAGTCAGGATGACGAAGAAATAATATCCGCTCCGAACAAATGATTTTGGCGTCGTACTGAGCGAGCCAATCCATGCCAAGAATCATGTCAAAGCCCAAATACTCCATAACGTGCAGATTCGCACGGAAAGAAAATCCACAAAGATCAATATCTATATTCTCACAGAGCAAGCTAAGGGTCGTGGATCCACCAATGGGATTCACAATCCTTAGTGAAGAAACCATACAAGTAACATCCAAGGATAAAGCATCTACTAGCTCCTTTGATACGAATGAGTGAGAGGCACCCGTATCAAAAAGAACTCTAATAGATCTACCATGAAATAAAATAGAGCCTTCAAGAATGGAAGGATGTGTACCTTTAGGCTGAGCAGAAGATTTAGGAGCCTTGGCAGCATTAAGCTTGCCAGATCTAGGAGGTGCAGTAGGACAAGTGGACATTCAAAGATAGATAATTCATTAAGGAATATTACGGAATATAATAGATTCCTACACATATTCCTAACTTATCTATCAATAAACATAAGGAAGGGATTTGATTTAATTCGGATCTAATTAAAATGTATTGTACTAAGTGTATCTGTTCTGTGTTTGTTATGCTTAATTCTGAACCTTGGCTCTGATACCAAGCTGTAACGCCCCACTCTGAGACCCACTGTAACAAAGAGTATTACGGGAGTAATACTGTCTGTTAAAGCGGAGAATAGAGTATAGTGGAAGCGACCATTTGTAATCAAGCTATAACTATCTACTGAATACGTCGAAAGGATGGTATCTATATTTTTTTCAAGTGGTTCGACATATTTAATGAATATTCATAACGAAATTACAATGGCTAAAGACCTATCAGAACAAGCATAGTAATAAATGATAAAACATCACAGAACAGAATCACATAACAGATATAAAATCCTAGAACAATACATCGTCAATACAGATCCAAATACTATAAGTGGGTACAAAGCCACTGCCCACACATGTGAGTCAAAAATATGTACATATCAAAGTCTGAATAATAATAGAGTAGCGGAATAGTGGACAAATAAAAGCGCTATCTATCAGCATAGCAAATAATGTCCAAGCGGAAGCACAGAAGCTAAGTCCAGAGACCTAACCTGAAACAACTCGGTCTGACCCGAGCGAAAAACACTCGGGTCAGGCTAGCTAAACAATCAGTAATAACTGAGATATATAATAATGCGGTACATAAATAAAATAGTACTTTTCCTAAGAGAAGAGTATTTTGGACCACATGAATATAATGACGGTCCCTAATCATCAATCAACAGTAAAAATCTCCAAAGAGAATATCAGCACCAAAGTGTTGAATAAATAAAATCGCCTCATATCATCAGCGTAGCCAAAGCTATATAAAGATGCCCATAGGCAATAATCCCAAGAGTGACCAGAGTCCGTAATCAATGCCCAAGCAAAGATCGATGCTCCAAAGAGCAATGGGGATATACTGAAAAGTCAATGAAATCAAACACTGAAAAGCAGTGTCCAGAGACACTGTGAATCCACAAGGTAATCGCACTTACATCGTATGGTTCCATAGAACCAACACCGAATGGCGGTACTCGAATGGATATAAAAATCATCAGATAATACAAGTATAGCACGTGCACCGACCGGAGTCGTTATTGCCAAGTACTGTAGAGTTGTGATCGATCACTCGCACAGATGCGGAACGCGCGAAACGGCGAGAACCTTCCCAGAAGGATAAATGCCCAGAGGCACACGCCGAAAAAGTAACTGCTCCATAGAACAGGTGTCCAGAGACGGTTGCCCAGAGGCGTGGTGACCCAGAGGTCCAGTACAGGCTGCCAAGAGGCTAATGTGTCACAAACTTCTTGGAGAGGAACCCGTAAAGTGTTAACAATGAGTCCCATACCCCACGTTCGCACTAAACGGTTTACTAACCAATAGCAAGCTCACATTCCAAACAATAAAAAGTCCACCTCGTATCATCGGTAAACTAGACCCAAAGGTCAAAACGATCAATCGAATAGGTCGGGGATTAACCGGAAAGAAAATACACATGGTTCCATAGGCCGGAGATTTTCTAACCGTTTAAGCACCTTTCCACTTCGCTCGACGTGCTGAAAGTGAGTGTGAGATTTTTATTATAGAAAATAATGGTTCAAAACAGATTTATAATTGATTTTGAGAACACTTTAAAACGGCTTTTGAAAACTCTCCTATTATGGAGTAAATAGTTTACTAATTAAAAATAATATTATATAATAATTTCGAAAGCCATTTCGGAGTGAAAAATCCTTTTAAAACCTTTTTATAAGGCCCGTGTATGAAATCCAGAGACAAATCTCAAAGAAATCGATAAAACCAGAAAATCACTGAAAATATTCCAAGTGTTGGAAAATAGTCCAAACTGACGCGAACCCAAGTTCGGAAAATTATTCGGACCAGCAAACTGAATCCGAATGGCATGAAATTTTTTAAGGAACGTAGTCCGACATTCCTACTTCAGAACGCAAAAAGAATTACTCGATTCCGACTTGAAACGAAGAAACGGCGTCGTCTCAAAGTCGGACAAAAATCACAAAACTCTACTGTGTCAAAACAGTGCAAAGGTCCCACTTCGACGACATGGTCGAAGGGTCACATGAACTCAGATCTTGATAAAAATTTGCAGGAGCGTAGAAAAGTACTCCTACTTTGATATGCAACAAGAATCGTTCGGTTACGACTTAAAACGAAGAAATGACAATGTTTCAAAGTTGGTCCGACGATAACTGAAAATAATCACTATTGTAAAACAATTTCTGGGTGCTACTTCGGCAATAGAAACAATGTATCTATTGCACCCAGATCTAAACCAAACTTTGCATGGTTGAAGATCTCGACCTCATATTTTTAACGAGACCAAAAACAATGAAATCTGACAAAGGACGAGCCCGGTATGGCGTCGCAAAGTCGGGGTTCTACGCTGAAAACAATGGGAGCAAAGAGACTAAGGCATGTAGCTATGCACTAACAGACCAGAGATGAAAAATCATAATTTTGGCATAGTAAACTTCCAATTCTGACAAGATGAATAAAATAAAAGTTGTAGATTAGTTTCTAAACTTTCCGGGATGACCAAGATCGTCAAATTCCGATCGAGGATGAAAATTCTATGACTAAAACAATTCTCAGATCTAAATTCTATATCACTGTCGTTGTGCTCTCGGGACAGTGGTAAGAATGCACAGTTTTGACGAATTTAACTTCGAAATTTCATGAAACTCAAAACATGAAACTTTTAGCCCTAAATCTAAGCTTTGCAGAACATCCAAAATTATTAGATTTGGATATGAAACGAGTAACTTATGGCCAAATCAATTTCAAGTTTTTATTTTCTCAACCCTGTAGTTTGTTGTCAGGTCAGCGACAAACAAACATGATTTCGACCATTCAATCCTCAAAATTAGGCAAAGCACAAAACATAAAAGTTATAGGCTATAGAATAATCTTTCCTGAACATCAAGAAAATCTTAATTCCGATTTAAGATGAATTAGATATGCCTAATTTACTAACAGCAATAAACTAATTATAATTTCAGCTAGCATATATTACAAGCACCTTACGTGCACACCCCAAAATGAAAGCAAAGATGATCAAAGAGCTATGATTCACATGTTACATAATAAAACATGTGTTACTAACTGATTACCGAAATCAAAAGATGATTAAACACATATTAGAAGAGGTTTTTAGCAATATACCTCTCTAGAAAGCAACAAAGACCACTATAGTATCAACCCAAGTTAGCAAAAGATGATTAGGAGGCTATAAGATCAAAAAAACACATAAAACATGTGTTACCAAATAAATTTCAGAAATTAGAAAGATATAAAAACTGATTTGAGGTGGGTATTTGCATTACCTTTGCATAGAATGACTTGCATAAGCTAAAACTAGAAGGAGATGAAGATAGAGACCATTTTTGTTAAGAAGCTTTAGGAAATGATTAGGGTTTTGATTAGGGATGAATGAATGAGGTTAGGAGAGTTTGAGATAATTTATAGAGGAGTTTTAGGGTGGGTTATTGGGCTAGGTTTAGTAACCAAATAAGAAGAGAGTTATTTACATGTTTCCAAAAATTAGTCAAAGTGTTCATATATGCTTATAAAACTCATTTTTATTATCCAAACCCGTTTAAAAATCTCTCCTAAAATATTTAACTTTCCAAAAATAACATTTTATCCTCATTTTAAATCCCATATTTCCCATTTAATTAAAATAGCCTTTTTCAAATAAATTTTTGTTATTCCAAATCCTTTTTTTCTTCATTAAAATAAATAAAAATCCTAACTTTTATTTATTAATTGGTAATGCAAATCCCGGGTTGTTACATCCATTCAACTACTTATTATGGACTATTTATTTCTCTTAATGTATATTTAAAGTCAAATTTTTTTTATTAAATATCTTAAACTCGTCAGATTAACTTTTGTCGAAAACAATTTTCTATACAAAAAACACAATTGGAATAAAAGCCACATTTCTTATTCCTTATTAGTTATCTACTAGTATTTTACAATAAAGAATTCGATGTCTCTTCATGACCCAACAATGCCTAAGTTACATCCACTTTCGTAAATCCGCTTTCCTTTCCAAAGTGGTCGAACCGTTCAAAAGAGATCCTTAATGTAATCAATCATATTGAATATACAATTTTGCATTATGGTTTATTTTCTTATTTCCAACGAACTAATTTCACTAAAGTTTTGTACATTACAAACCATGACCGCTTACCATATAACATTTACATGTGACTGAATATGTATCAAACATCCATATTCTTACATTAGAATTAGAGTTCGAAGCCCATAGAAGATAATATGGTCTTGTATAATAAACAATTAAGCCACCAAGGCACAAATATTTTAGTGGTTATGCAAATTGGCTCTTGCGTGGGTCTTGAATTGACAACATGCAAAAGATTTACTAGTAAGTGTATCTTATATTTCTATGTTAATCTTAATTCAGTTCATTTGTATATTTTATCTAATAAATATTTTGTCAATTTCATTAGTTGCACAAATTTATCGATGTAGATTATTTTAATTTTATATAGCATATGTTCTTACTATATTAGAAATGTTAAATGTTACTATTTCATTTTTATAATAAGGCTCCCACTAGATTTTGAATTCTATCGGGAATTAGGGAAGAACTTGCATCAGTATCTTAGTTTCAATTCAAACATGGGTTTAGGACTCGCTTACCTTAAGAGTCTAACCTTGAGGAATATCAACAAATCATAAGCTCGCAAACAATGAATAACACTTTATTGGTTGTATCAAATACAACTCCTATCCTATTTTCTTTGTTCTAATCTTATCTCGACTTTGAGGAATATCAAAAAATCAAAAGAGATTACTCACTCGTACCTTTCATTTCACGACGACCAAAGTATATTACACGTACCTTGAGGAATAGCAAATACATTCATGTATCTTACCTCATCTAGTTAATATATTAATAGTACTACACATAACATCCCTAGCATGAGGAATATCAATAACTAAAGAGTATGCAAGTAATACATTAATATATAAATGGTAGAGGACAACTAATATATTAAGGATTCATAATCTTTAATATGCATATATTGAGCGATATTGATTTGGGGAATAATATATTTCTTATGAAATACCTTCATGATTCAAGTTTCAAAGACATCTAAAATCAAAAGATATGTATTATACACATGTAAACATACCTTAAATCTGATTTGGGTTTCTATCAAGTTCCACTTAATTCTATACATATATAATTATGTAAGTCTTAACAATTTTTATAACAATTATAATTTAATTTACTTATATAATAATATATACATGTATCTTATTAGTTAAATCTTATTAAACTAATTTCAATTTCATTAACTAATCACATTTAATTAACTTGATTAAATAGTTTTAGGACCAAAAAATGGCACAAACACCTTGTAACACCCTGTAATATTATGAAATCATATAGCTAAATTAAAAGGTTTAAAACCATAATTTCACATAAAGGGTAAAAATAAAAAAAATTATAAGGGTTAGAATTAAGCTTTAGTACCTACCCATTGCATTCGGAATGTCATTTATAGTCAAAAAATATATATAACTTGTTATGGTTTAGCGAGCTAGAAATTAGAAGAACCGGTGCCATTTTCATGATATATTAATTTCGAGATTTTAGTCTAAACATGTGTTATTTCAGCCTATAAATTTAATATTAGACCATATTCTATATTCCTATACGAGCCTAAACATCTTACCACTAGTCTACATCTTCTCTTTCTTATCTCCAAAAACTCCATCTCAAATCAAAGCCAAATAAATATAAAACTAATCACCGCAAAGAGAGCTACGCAAATATACCAAAGCTATCAAGAAATTTGGCATCTTCAAAGGAAAGGAATTTCTGGATAGTGAAGAAGGAGAAAGATGCATCTCATATTAGAGAAGATGCAAAGCTATTCAGTGAGTGGCATTCATCTTATTTGTGTATAGAGTAATAAGATATAGTAATTCACCCCTTATGGTCATAAACCTTGTTATAAATGGTGTAATTAAAATTCAAAAGTGATTTTTTTATACGAACATTATTAAGGTGTAGTATGCCATGGCTAAGTGGTTAAAAATATAATTTTTAATCGATATAATTAGAAAAAATAAATCTATCTCTAACTAAAAGTGTGAAATACATTTTTTTTTTTGAATTTGACATATTATATATCAAAATCGTAGTTCTCAATGACATGAATCCAATGGTGGTGTTCATTCGTCAATTGAGTTTATGGATTGATCAGAAAATGCATCTAAAGTTTGATGAACGTGGATCGTTCATTTCAATCCAATGGTGAAACAGTGACGGTACGACGATTAGAGGATACAGGTGCGTAGAGGAGATCTAATATGTTTCCATAGCAACTTTGACCACATGATTTCGTAGATCGCTAGAAAATTATGATAAATGCGATAGCGATGTTTTGACAGGAGGTGGCTGGAGATCACGATGGTGGAGGCATTAGAAATGGCTCACCATGGGGTTTCTTGGGGCAAGGTCGGATCTGTGGGATTCCAACTATGGCGGCGGCGACAACTTATGGGAGTGGTCCATTGGGTTTGAGAATCGATGTCGAGGAACTATTGGTACTATAGCAGAAGTGAAAAAGTAAAATAAAATAATATATAATAATTAATTTAATAATTAAATACTTGAAATATTGCCCTAAACTTTAAGATGCTTATAACTCTCGCATACGACCTTTGTTTCACGCGTTGTTCATGGCATTAGGATCATGGGTGAACATTTTGGTATGTTGTTTGCTAAGTTTTAAGATATTTCAGAAAAGTGCCTTACTGTATTAGGTTCATTTTTGTGCCTATGGGTTGGGGCTTGATCAAGTAGCTTCATAAATGGTGGGGCGATGATGAGTTTTGGGCTTGGTTCCAATTGTGTTGCAGATCGTTAGACGAATGACTAGGTTAGACTTGACCTCAATGTATGATAGTCCAAGGAGATGAGTACGCAATATACAATAGTCTGAGGAGATGGGTATTCAATATGCCATAGTTCAAGGAGCTGAGTGCCTATCATACCATAGTCTAAGGAGCTGAGTCCAAGGTGCCAAGTCTTCGATATACAATAGTACGAGGAGCCGAGACCTCAATATACAGTAGTCTTGGTTGCTAAGTCCTCATTATACGATAGTCTAAGGAGTTGAATTCTTGGTATGTGATTTGGCATTACAGCACAGTTAGAGGAGCTTAGTCCTTAGTATAAGCTTTGGAGATAACGGGTTAAGGTATTAAGGTCAGTTATGGGCATGTCATTAGGAATGAATTCATTTTAGTGAGACCTTAGCATATGATGTCACTATAGTATTATATTTTGTTTAGCTAACTTGTAGGCTGCAAGTGACACATGTTAAGGTATGGTTTTCGAGCATAAGTGTTGTTTTACTAGCTTATTAGTATTACACACTTGTATGATGCATTCACTCACCAAACATATGTTTGACCACTCTACAATTTTCTCCTTTTTAGTTAAAATCTAATAGATCGATAGAGAGGACTAGGGGTGGCTTTGACGCGTGACGGTGCACGAGATGTGCATTTGTTAATCTTTCAGCTATATACTATTTTATTCCCATATATTAGACCATTTCTATTACCGGTATATAGAGATGTTGTAGTTAGAATTTATTTTGATATTACTTTGTTTTATTTGTTTGGGATTGCATACTGATTTTTATATTTTATTCCTTTCGCTGTGAGTTTCAAAAAGTGTAGAATATTGGAGATAGCTCTGTTACATGTTTTATATTTTACCTCAAAATGATCCTCCGTCAATGACATCCACGATGCCAGTGGCACTTCAAAACGTGGATATGGACATCTTACGTGGCTAATTGTTACACACCCTATCAAGCAATAAATGTAAATTATAGAAGAAAAGTGATTAAAAGAGAGAAAAGAGCACATAATTTTTATGGTGGTTCAGCTAATACTCTAGCCTACATCCACTTAATCATTTTCAATTGATTGTGTTTTGCTCTTACAAAGTATATTTTACAACTTGGTTGCATATCACTCGGGTCTGAATTATACAACTTGTAGTTTAGAATTGAATTACTCAATTTATATGGATTTAGAGTAGTCTGGAAAGGATCCTCTTTCAAGTACATCTCATCCTCTATTTATAAACAATTGCCACTCTCAAAATTCCCTCAAAAGGCTCATCCACATTCTCTACGTCATATCGAAGTAAAAGTGAAAAAATCATGGTTAAACCCCACTACTTTTCAACTTGGTACCGAGTTGAGTGTGCACAACTCGGTGTCGAGTTGAGTTTCATTGGCCATATTTTAACTTCCTTTTCTTCGCTTTCCAACCCTCGAGCAAGCTTGACCATGGGCTACAGTTTATAACTCGAGTCCGAGTTGAGGATTGTCAAGTCAAGGAGGGGGCGAGTCAAGATAGCCGAGTTGTGATTCCTTATCCAGTTTGGCTATCTTTTTTAACTTCTTCAATTGCCATCTCATGATGTTTTCAAGTCTTCGGATCCATTTCTTTAGCATTCTTTAGTCCAGTTCAAGTCTGTTTGGAGACTATTGAAATTTTTCGATAACACTTGACCCCCAAAGTATGCCTTGTGAATATAAGATATGCTTTGCTTAAGAACAAACTTCGAAAGTTGACGAATTATCAATAGTTGAGCTCTTTGGATACCTACTAGACCAATTGTGGCGAATCATCATATTCCTTTGGATTCACCTACAAATCAGAGGTCACTCTAGACTTATCGTAGCTAAGGACTCGAGTCCTTACCCAAGGGTTAGTCATGAATCATAATCATCCCACGTTCCTTCAGGATTATCATATCATATATCGGTATCAATATTATCTTGTGTTCCCCATGGATTAAACACATCACATATCGTATATCAAGGTCATCCCACATTCGCTCGGGGTTAGGTTTTAATATATCATCATCAATGTCATCCCATGTTTGCCCGTGATTTAACTATAATGGGTCAGTCATATATCATGCGATCGAGCATCATTAATTGTTACTTGTGCATTGAGACTGATTGGATTATTTCTTATAAATCATCCAATATCTCCCATCATCCTATCATAAGTGAGTCCAACTGAATCGAGGCAATGACAATATCCAGTTTTTGTTATCAAATCATTTTAATGTCCGAAAGTGTTCAAATCCCAAGGTTTAATTATGGATCTCTCTGAATAACATAACCAATACCTAATTTAGTTTCCAATCTCTTCAAATTATGTAATAATATATCCATTCTAATTTTGATCTCTCTGAATCACATGATCATATATCCAGACTGAGTCCAATCGCTCACACTCTAGCGAGGGGACCTAATATTCGAGTAAGTCCGTCCCCTCACTTTCCCAAGAGAAGACTCGCTATCTGAGCTGGTCCATCCACTCACTCTTTAGTGAGGGGACACACTATCCAAGTCATCCATCCACTCGCTCTCCGGTGAGGGGACTTGCTATCTCGTGCAGGTCCATCCACTCACTCTTCGGTGAAGGGACTTGCTATCTGAGCATGTCCATCTACTCACTCTCCAGTGACTTGCTATCTGAGCATGTCCATCCACTCACTCTCCAGTGACTTTCTATTTGAGTGCGTCCATCCACTTGCACTTCGGTGAGGGGTCTCGTTATCCCGTACAAATCCATCCACTCGCTCTCCGATGAAGGAACTTGTACTCATGGTTCATCACCTCACAACTCCAATCGGGGGAACTATGTCTTGTCATTTATATATCGATTTTAAGGAATAATCAAGTTCATTTGGTATCCTATGACAATATCTATATACATTATCGTGTTTAATGGTTTTCAAGTCCAAATATCCATCAGTTAATCGTTGAGTTCAAATCATGTGCATCAAGAAAAATCAGAAGGTCTAATCTAGTTGAGGATTTCAACTTGACCTTAACCTAGGGCATGCCAATGGGATCATTTAGGATCCTGTGCATGAGTAAGTGGACCATCGATAATCCTTCATATCTTATTAAAATAAACCAAAGTGCAAAAATAAAGGCCGACCCCAGTCCATCCTGATCATGGGAGGATCATTCCCAACTTAATTCCACGGCTACATCTACTTATATCTGCCATAGATAGTGGTTGTTCATGTGGCACCACTACAATTTTCATTATGGCAATCTAATTTAATTTGTAACATACTATTGTAAGCAGTTATTCCAAACCTACTTATCTATCAAGTCCCGTAGGTGTCTACATTCATTCGTTTCGTGCCCACTCAGCTTATGGAATAGGAAAACTTACTAAATCTCTTCTCCCAATCTGAGGGTTCTCCCTTAGCAGACTTTTTGTAAGGAATCTGCCTCACGGTATACAAGTAAATCCTCTTTTGGGTTTCAATAAAATCTCTATAGGAGGAAAATTTTGACTCCCTCCTTTGTCACTTCGGTCCTCCAAAGCTATCATCAGCTTTTCACTTTCCCTTATCCTTTTCGTATCATTCCTTGGATAGCCCTCTACCCTCCACAATGTTGACTTCTGCATTCTCAGCTTCAACATCTTCCTGGAGCAAATAACTCTCGGCATAACACTAAAAATCTGCTAGATCAAACCATGGGTCTCTTTCCATAGCTATTTTAAAATCAGTCTAACTCGCAACTACGGAAAGCACTACCATCAGAACGATTAATGGGTCTAGTTTCTATACTGAAACAACTGCTACGATGAATCTATTGAAGTAACTCTATAGGATCCAATCGGCCCTTTGTTTCACACTTGAAAGCATCATCACATTCTTCGGTCGTGCTATATAAACACTTAACTATTTCATAAACCTATCCGCTAATTTAGTCCACATGTCGATGGACCCATTCTCCCGCCGACGAAACCACATCGCAGCCAAATTTGCCAAGTACAATGGGAAACACTATCCCTTCGCTTCCTTCGAAGTGCCCAACCCCCCATGTGTTGGATATATCTCATCAAGTAAACAGTTGGATATGTCCTTCCATTATACATATCCATCGTTGGGAGCTTAAAACTAGGTGGGTTCCTGGCGTATTAGATGTTCAGGGTAAATGGGTTTCTAATTACATCCTCCAAACTACGATTTAGGGGTCCTCCTCTCAATATCTTCTTATCATATCAGCGATCCTGTCATTGTTATTCAATGGAAATCCCTAGGGCTCTGCGCACTCCTAATCCGAATTTTCGCCCTGCCCCCATTCCTATAGGGAATTTCTAACCATCTCCCCATTGTCGTAAATTTGCATTCTGGTCTCCATTCTGTGGCTTGACATCGCTCCTTAGACATGCTCCACCATGTCATAAGTCCACATCAACCACTCCCCTTAGGCCACTTGACTCAACGTCGAGTTGTTTTGACATAGTACTGAGTTGTGGCACTCCTGAGGGGGTATGTTCCAACTTGTTCTACTCCATCTCTTGGTGCACTAGTTTTACCATCCGGCCTCCAATTCTGATTTCCAGCCTCTTCAGCTGTCCTTTGTTGCTTCATCGTCTATAGAACCAATTTATCATCTCTTCTTGTCAAGCCACTAGTCCATCTTGCATCTCTATAACCATCATTTCCATCTCTTCACTAGTCACGTAGATTGATGGATTCGAATTAGAGGACACTTCCTGGCTACCTCTATTCCTTTGTTGGCTTCCTCCAACAATAGTTTTTTGTTGGTGGTCTCTTCATCTTATCTAAATCAAGTTTCATGTTTCCAAGTCTGAGTTGTTCTTAAAGAAAGCACCATGAACCAAAAATGACATAAACGCCTAATTAAGCAGTAAACGAAAATCATAGAAGAAAAGAGATTAAAAGAGAGAAAAGAACAAATAATTTTTCTAGATTTTAGAAAATACTCCAGCCTACGTCCAGTTCATCATTTTATATTGATTGTACTTTGCTAATACAAAGTATATTTTACAACTCGGTTGTTTAACACTTGGGTATGAGTTATACAGTGTATTGTCAAGAATTGAATTGCTCAATTCGTATTGATTTAGAGTAGTCAGGAAAGAATCCTCTTTCAAGTGCATATCCTCCACTATTTATATACAAATTCCGCCATCAAAATTGCATGAAAATGCTTATCCATGTGTCGTGCCAAAGTTGTAGTGAAAAAATCGTGAGTAAACCCCATTACTTTTCAACTCGGTACCAAGTTAAGTGTGCATAACTTGGTGCCGAATTGAGTTGTCTTTGCCATCTTTTGACTTCTTTCTTCTTTTCTTTCCAACCCTCAAGCGAGCTCGACCGTGTACTATAGTATACAACTCGGGTCTGAGTTGAGGATGCTAAGTCAAGGAAGGGTCAAATTAAGATAGTCGAGTTCTGATTCCATGTCCAAATTTAGCTATTTTTTTACACTTCTCCATTTTCTATCCCATGATGTTTTCCAAGTCTTTGGATCTGTTTCTTTACCTTTCTTTAGTCTAATTCAGTTGTTTGAGTCTATTTGGAGATTGTGGAAATTTTGCTGATAACAATTAGTTAATTAACATTTTGATTAATTTAATTTAAATTTAAACTACTGAATCTTACTTTATTCATCCTTAATAGTTTAAAGATGGATATAAACTATAACATTTACAGTAATTTTGTACACGTATCATTATACATAAACATTATTTGTTAATTAATTTTTAATTAATTTAATTGATTAAAATAATTTTTAATTAAAATAATAATATTTAAATTCAAAATTTTATCTCCATTTACTTTAAAAATTTGAAGATAAATATACATGCATCATTGCAGATTTAAATTTAAAAATTAATTACCATTGCAGACCAGGTCGAAAGCAATGGATCGAAAGGTGCCAACCCGCATCTATAAATAAGACCAAGGGGTCTAGTTTAAGGGATCGGAACTCATTAATTCTACACTTCTATTTTCCTCATTTTAAAAAGTTGTAACCCTAATTTGAAAATTGAATTGGGGAAATTGAGCAATAAAGACTTTGTTGAGTTACGAAAGGGAAGTCTTCAATATTTTTAATTACTTAGATGTTTCACAAGCTTTTATCAAATCTAACCGTGTGTTGCAGGTGCCGACCACATCGAAAGTCCTCTTCCAAAAAAGTCGAAACATCTTCATTCTCAAGTAATTCCAGTTATAGACATCTAGCCACCTTTCATTGGATTTTTACTTTCGAGTGGGTCGAAACCTTAATCCAAATCAATTTTACCTTGATTCCCAATCCAAACCCAAGACACTTAAGACTTCAACTTTCGATAAGGTCGAAACCTCAATTCCATCTGAATTTACCTTAGTTCCCTAAACCAAAAGCATAAGTCATTAAAAAACCTAGCTGTCGACAGGGTCGAAACCCACTAAGTCAAACCCTTTCCTAGGATTCATAGAGTTACTCATTTGTGTCTTGCAACTGCTTCGAAAGAAAGGCTTTCAAAGGAATAGTCATAATACTCCAGTGAGCTCGAAAGGTTGAGAAGAAAGGAAATTAAGTGTTTTGACCAAGTCGGAAGGTTGATACAAGAAAATCTTTACTAAGTCATCTAATTTTAAAGGTCAACCAAAGGGAATACACACTTACCAATCTCCTCAATTTAATTAAAGGAGACCAAAAGGGATCAACCTCTTTCCTCAACTTTACTTTGGGGTGTTGACAAGTTTTCTTGTTAACAGATTTCAAAGCTAACAATAAGAAATATTGTTTAATTCATGCCTTTCAGGAAAAGCAGAATAGTAAAAAGGATTGAAGGATCCAGCATACAGAAATCGTGGTATAAGCCATGAAAGAGATGATTCAAAAACAACATTATAAGGAAGGATTACAAATCAGGTGATATTTACAAAATTTTCATAATTTATTAAATTATTTACAAGTATACAGAACAAATATATACATTCTATTAATATAAATTGCTCGTAAGCCTTGAACAGCCTTACTCAGATTCTCGGCAATTAAAGATCTACAATGTGATAGATAACGATACGAAGAACTTCTTTAAGTTTCTTCTCTTTTTTCCTTGTCTTGTCTTCATCATAAATAGCCTCAATGCTAGTCTTCAAAGCACGATTACAAGCTTTATTTGTGCCTTTAAGAGTTTTATTCTCCCTTTCCAAATCAGCGATGCACTTAAGGAGGAGATACTTTTCGCGTTCAAGCTTTTGAATCCTAGCTGCATATTCGTTTATGCGTTGCGAGTATCTTACTTTTTGCTGTTCATCGAAATACTTCATCTTCTCAAATTTAACTTTCCGGCACCATTCTCCTACTACGTTCTCGTCTAAGCCGAGAGGAGGGTTATTCGTAGTAGGGAACCTTTGGATGGCAAGGGAAGTAGACCTTGTTGATTTTGCGACTGATGAAATAATGGGAGAAACTGGTAAATCAATGTTTGAGATATTGTTCCCTATAATAAATTCTAGTGATTTGCATTGAGCTTGACTATCCTTTAACTTAATCTCTAGTGAGCTCAAAAGATTGAGAAGAAAGAAAATTAAGCGTTTGACTAGGTCGGAAGGTTGATACAAGAAAATATTTACTAAATCATCAAATAAAAAAGTTCAACCATTGATTTACAAGGAAATTTCCTTTCAAATCAATGGTTGACCTTCCGAATCAGATGATTTAGTAAATATTTTCTTTTGTCAACCTTTCGACCTTGTCAAAATGCTTAATTTCCTTTCTACTCAACCTTTCGAGCTCACTGGAGTAGTATGACTATTCCTTCGAAAGGCTTCCTTTCGAAGTAGTTGCGAGACACAAATGAGTACTCTATGAATCCAAGGAAAGGGTTTGACTTAGTGGGTTTCGACCCTGTCGACAGCCAGGTTTTTTGATGACTTAGGATTTTGGTTCTGGGAACTAAGGTAAATTGAGCTGGGATTGAGGTTTCGACCTTGTCGAAAGTTGAAGTCTTAAGTGTCATGGGTTTGGATTGGGAATCAAAGGTAAAATTGGTTTGGATTAAGGTTTCGATCCACTCGAAAGTAAAAGTCCAATGAAAGGTGGCCAAATGTCTTTAACTGGAATTACTTGAGAATGCGGATGTTTCGACCTTATTGGAAAAGACCTTTCGATGTGGTCGCCACCTGCAACACATGGTTAGATCTGATAAAAGCTTGTGAAACAACTAAGTAATTAAAGATATTAAGGACTTCCCTTTCGTAGCTCAACAAAGTCTTTATTTCTCAATTTCCCCAATTCAATTTTCAAATTAGGATTACAAGTTTTTAGAATGAAGAAAATACAAGTGTAGAGTCAATAAGTTCGGATCCGCTGAACCAGACCCCTTGGGTCTTATTTATAGATGCGAGTTGGCACCTCTCAACCAGTGCTTTCGACCTAGTCGAAAGGTGGCTTCAGATGCCTTTCGACTCCTTCAGCGCTTGCGCTCCCCTTTGCAATGCTTTCGAAAGGGCTTGAATGCTTCCGTCTTTGTCGAAAGGGGCGGTCACGCCTTCCCTTCTTTACGTTGCTTTATAAGAGCTTTCATCTCTGTCGATGGGCTATTTCCAGGGGCTTCGAAGGTGTCGAACTGGGGATGATTTCAATGTTGTTTGTAGCTTCCAAACGTATGCTTGCGACTTGATGCGGAACCTTCGCTGGATATAAATGGCTTCAACCGGTTCAAAAGGCTTGACTAAGATTTCGAAAGGGTTGTCCCAATCATGATGTGCTTCTGAGTGACTTGAGTGAAGGCGAAATCTTTGGTTTCGAAAGGTTTGGCGCGCATTTGAAAGGTTGTTATGCATTGTCTTCAAAAACTGTTTCTTCAACTCCTTCGAGAAGTCTTCATGCCTGCAGAAGCACCTACTTCGAAAGATGTACATTGATGCGGAAGTTTGCTTTCGACCCCTTTGACCCCTTCGAAAGGTTTTGATACTTCTAAATCTTTGTTGTAGCATCCCTTCGACTCCTTCGAAAGGTCTTGCTGAAGCTTCTTCCTCTTGTTTTTCTTTGTCTTCTGTTCAAAGTGGCTTCGATAAGGTCAAAAGGAATTTTGGTAGTAACATTTGCCTCCCTCCCTTGCAAAGGGATGATCTTGACTTTCCAAGTCAATCATGTCGAAACCCTGAATATTCCTGCCTTTTGGTATTCTCGTGTGAATCTAGACCGTTCATTTAAATTTGATCGAACGACTTACCGTCCTTGCTAACTTTTCTTATAAATTACGTCTTCCTCTTTTCTTTTTTCATTTACCTGCAAACAAGAAAATTTTCTAGCGAAATCAAAGTCTTCAATATTTTCAGATAATTTTACCTTCCTCTATCAAAAATCCAGATCTAAGTTTGATTAATTTCGCTTTTGAAACTTCTTTCTCTTTTTATTTCACAGTGGATATCAACTTAAAACTTTAACAATCAGGATTTCAATTTTTGGTTTTGACTTACTGAAAGCTATTCGAGTTTAAATTTAACTGAATGTATTCTTTGATTCGATTTCATAGTTCGATTTAATCTGCCTCATGCTAATTCTCGTTTTGAACCCAATTTCAGATTCTATGGTTATTGCTGCTTTTGAGTGAATTTGAATTTTCATCTTGAAGATTTCAAAATTTAAACAGTTAATTCATGTTTAACTTTGCTTGTTTGATGATTCTTAAGTTTCTGGATTGAAATCGGGTTTGGGGAAGAAGGAAACTTAGGTTAATTCCGCCCTGAAGTTTTGAGATGTACGAACTAAAAAATAGGCGCTAGAATTTTACCCTTTAACCCCTTCGAAAGGGATTGAGGCGGTAATTTGTTGTTTTGATTTTTCAGCCCCATTCGATGGGGTCAAAAGGTAATTTAGCGCCTAATTTTCTTGACCTTGTCGAAAGGTTATTTAGTTCATACGAAACTGACCTCTTCGAAAGCAATCTTATGCTTTTGCCTCTACTACCTTTCGAAGATGTTGGTCATTGCATCGTAACCCACACTTTAGAAAGCATAGATTTTGTCTCATGGGTTTTGTAACCAGTCATATAAACTTGTTTTAAATTTGTTTAAGTTAGGGATAGATAAACTTTATAAATTGGGTCGAAGAAGACATACTTTGTAAAATTCATGAATCAAGCCAAACGTTTCGACTTAGTCGAAAGCTGTTGTATTAATTGAAATTTTGTTTTTAGTATGCTTTTGAAACCATGATGCCCTTTCGACTATGTCAAAGACTCTTGTTAGTTATGAGCCGAAACCTCCAATAAACAATTAGGGACTTAATCATCATCTTTCTCCCACATCGTCAAAACATCCCAAATCTCTTTATTATTTTTTTATCAATATGACTCTAACTTAGAACCTTTCGACTCAATTGGTGTATAAAGTTTTGACGGCATTCACATCCCTTTAGAAAAACTTAGGTCATGGGTTTCGACAGTGTTGAAGGGCTTTGTTGTCTTGTTTATTGAACATTGGTAGTGTATACTTTGTTCAAATTTTTATGTTAGCTTTAATTGTTCTCTTCTAACAACATAGCTCTTACTGAGCTTTCGACATTGTTGAAGAATGCCGGTTGGACATATACTTCAGTCTTCCCTTTTGACCCTGTCGAAAGCTCAGTAGATGCTTATATTTGGGCTTTCGACATTCCCAATCCTTGAATTTGTTCGCCCCCTCAGACGTCAGCTTTTTAGATATATTGGCTCTGAAGATTTGGTTATTCAAGTTACTAAGCTTAACCAATCGGACAAGATAATTCGACACTTCAGCATTAAGAGAAGGAATGCCGGACTCCAATGCCATGAGCTCTAGGAATAGAAGATATGTATAAACATTTGGAGATAGCTGTATAGAAGCAATACCCAAATAGGTAGGAACTTGGATAAGAGATCCGGGAAGTGTAGGAAGCCTCCATGCCAAATGTGGATTGCGGTGTAGGCAAAGTTCCCTTCAGGAGAGATGTGAATGGTGTCGTTATCATTAAGGGGAATAGCTTCCACCCCAGTTATGCCAAAGTCATTGAGAATTGCATCCACCTCATCCTGGGTAGATTTTAAAGAATGTTTGGAGGTGGCTTCAATCTTCTTGGGTGAAGATTCTATCACTGGTATTGTATTCTTCTCTGCTTTGTGGGAAGACTTTTTCACACCCATGATCCTGCCAAGTGAAATCATTTCAGTTTTAAAATATAATTTTTTATGCAAATAACATTCTTTCAAAAGATATTGGAAACCTATTACAGCAATTTGAACATCATCCAGTACATGAAATTTCATATCCTTAAAGAATGTTAAAGTTAGTTTGAAAAAATAAAATCTGTTGAGCTTTCGACAAAGTTGAAAGGGAGGATGAAAGTAGACGTCCAATAAACACACTTAAACAATGTCGAAAGCTCAATGGGAGTTTTGTTATTAAAAGGAAGTAGTTGAAACCTACACAAAAAATTTGAATAAAATATATGTTGCCATCATTCAATAAACAAGGCAAGAGAACCTTTCGACACTGTCGAAACCCATGAACTTAATTTTCTAAGGGAATATGAATGCTGTCGAAACCTTATATGCGTTTGAGTGATGTTGATAAAAGTAAAAGGACTTGGAACGTTTCGACAATATTGGTAAAAGATGATGATCGAATCTCAATTAGTTACAAAATGTTTCGATAGAGTCGAAAGGGGGTATATGGTTTCGAAAGCATGCCAACAACAGAATTTGAATCAATATAGTCGGTTTCAACTAAGTCGAAACATTTGATTTGATTTACAACTTATACAAAGTATGCTTTCTTCAATCCAATTTATAAAATATAGGAATCTCTAATCACACGTTTCCTAAAATAGGTTGGTAGTAAGCATGTACCAAAGGTTTCGAAACCTATAAAACAAAGACTATGCTATCGAAAGTATGTATTAGATATTTATTTAGTGAGACACATAAGCCAACTTCTTCGAAAGGTATCAAAATACACTAAAGTATAATTTTGCTTTCGAAGAGGTACACTTCATACTATCCTTTACCTTTCGACGAGGTCAATTAAGAGAAGCGATGAACTACCTTTCGACCTCATCGAAAGGGGTTGAAGAAGCAAAACAAAAATTATCGCCTTAACCCCTTTTGAAGGAGTAGAAAGGTAAAATTGCAGCGCCAAAGTATGGTTCAAACTACAGAAGCTTCTCTACGAAGTAATTAGAAATCCCCTTCTTCCCCAAATTCAATTTTAACCTAAAACTTCAAAAATCAATAACTATGTTGATTTAGGCATGAGTTTACAATCGATAACCTTAAAAATCCCCAAAATTTATTTTCGAACCTTGTTTTCTTTTCAAAAAATAGAATAACAATGAAATTAAAAAATTACTTTTCGGATGAATTCAGATATGAATTAAAGAAAGAAACGAAACAAGATAAGCTATACAAACAAATCGATGAATATTTTCATAAATAAAAAACTTGAAATTATTTCTACGTAATTCAAGCAGAATTTCAAATCAAAAATTGAGCAAATTAGAAATCAAAGATTAATATGAAAAGTTAAGCAGAGATAATAAAAAACTTACTTTGGATTTGAATTTCTGCTGTTGGAAATAGAAATTTTCTGAGAATTTGGAACCTTGATTCTTGCTATAAATTTCTTTTAATTGCAGATAAGTGAAAGAGGGGAAGAAGAGAGCTTGCTTGATAAGAAAACTCAGCATGGATGGAAAATTGTACGAGCAAATTTAAATGAACGACCAGGATTTGCGCATGAATATGAAAAGGTAGGAAGTGTAATAGGTTTCAAAAGAGTTGACTTGGAAAGTCAAGAGCATCCCTTCATAAGGAGGGCCAAATGTTACCACCAATTCCTACTGCAACCTTGTTGAAACCAAAGTAATTAAAAGGAAAAAGGAACAGGAGTTGATAGCACCAACAAAACCTTTCGAATGAGTCGAAGGGATGCTACAGCCAAAAGTCGTGTTACAAGCTTTCGAAGGGGTCAATGTGGTTGAAACTCACTTTCGCATCAATGACTACCTTTTGAAAGAGATGCTTTCGCTTACACGAAGACATTTCAAATAAGATGAGGAGTACCTTTCAAAGGCAGCATGCACACCAAAGCTTTCGAAACCAAAGGTTTCGCCTTCATTCAAACTACTCAAAAAGATGCCATGATTAGAACAACCCTTTCGAAAGCATAATCAAGCCTTTCGAACCGGTTGAAGCCATTAACATCCAGGGAAGGTTCCGTATCAATTCGCAAGCATGCATTCGGAAGCTACCTACTGCGTCGAAACCATCAACACCTTCGAAACCCTAGGGAACTACCTATCGATAGAGTCGGAAGCTCATACCTCTACTTCTTGTGAAAAAAAGCAACACAAAGAGAAAAAGCGCAACCATCCCTTTTGACAAAGATGGAGGCATTTGAACCTATTCGAAAGCATTGCAGAGGTATGCACAAGTGTCAAAGGAGATGGAAGGTATATAAAGCCACCTTTCGACCAGGCCGAAAGCTCTGGGTCGAAAGGTGCTAACCCGCATTTATTAATAAGACCCTAAAGGTCTGGTTTAGGGGATCCGAATTCATTCACTCTATACTTGTATTTTCTTAACTTTGCAAATTTGTAAACCCTAATTTGTAAATCAAATTAGAGGAAATTAATCAGATTGTACATCATTAGTTAAATGAAAGCATGATTTTGATATTGGTGAGTAAATAATTGTCTTGAGGCTACTATTAGATTCAATTGTGTTCTTCTTGCATCAACCAAATTGAAAGGGTACCTTTTGAGTGGATCGAAACTTCTCGCTTACTAACACACTTAAGTCCTTAGCTCCAAACCACTTCTCACTAAACGCTTACTTTTTAAGAGTGGAAACCTTAAGCTTAGCTTGTTTCCCCTTGGATATCAGGATTGAATCCAAGCCATTTAAAATACTAGCTTTCGACGAAGTCGAAACCCACCCAGACTAATCATATTCTTGAATCCTTAGAACCACCCTTTAATATTTCACAACCATGTCGAAAGAGGGTTTCGAAAGGATAACCAAACATCTTCAACAAGCTCAAAGGACTAAAAAGAAAGGAATATAAGTGATTCGATTGGGTCGAAAGGTTGGAAAAGGAAGAGTTTTCATAATAATGATCTACTTGAAATGTTAACCAAAAGAAGTAATAAGATCTAAACTTTCTTTACTTTGCTAAAAAAGGTCTATTTGGACACACCAACACTTTCAACTCTACTTTGGGGTGTTGACAAGTTTTCTTATTAACGGAATGCAGTAAGGACTGCTCCTTCCAAGGATTAGTTCACTTGGGTCCAGTTCAAAGCTAGATTCAAGGAGAAATTTATTCATGTAACTTAGAGGTCAGTTCTGTTCTGTAAGTTCGTAGATCTAAAGCAAGGAGATATGACTATCTTCGAATATGTTGCTGGATTCGATGCTCTGTCGGAATATGGGATATCCTTAATCGACACTCCATTGAAGAAGAATGAGAAATTTATCATTGGCTTAGACGACTACTTGGGGAGCGACTCGTAGGCCACATTCACGAGACTTTTGAGATGATAGTCAAGAAGGCCCTGAGTCATGAAATTCTATATCCAAAACTAAAAGTTATCATTCCTAAAGAGGAGCCAAAGCCGTAATAGAGCACTGGAGGCAAGAAGAAATGAAACGTAAAGAGGAAGTAGTTTCAGAAGAAAGATGCGTAAAAGAAGAAGGTCAAGCGGGGACCGACTTGTTATAATTGCTTGGAAAAGGGTCACTTCAGTAGAGACTGCAAAACTGAGGGAAGTAAGTGCTACAACTACCATATACTTGGGCATATCAAGAAAAACTATCTCGAGTTATCTAAGCAGAAGTAGGTGGTGAAAGCATATGCTATCAATGTCATTCCAACTTTGTTGAATGCTCCATCGGCGAAAGAGAAGGGTAAAGGCAATGGTATTCATGGTATGTTTTCCATTTATGATGTTCCTATACGATTTTTATTTGATATCAGGGCTTCACATTCCTTCATATATAGTGGCCTGGTAGATAAGTTAGATAAGAACCCAAAATTGTTAACCGACCTTTAATTGTGACGAACCATGTAGGAGACTCTACTAGCCTGTGTATGGTTTGTCGTGGTTTGGTCTTAATGAGTCATGGATGCTCTTTTAATTATGATTGTTTTGTTTTGGGTTTTGTGGGATTCGATATTATACTAGGGATGGATTGGCTTCATAGATATGGAGTAGTGGTGGATTTCGAGAGGTCGTCGGTGACGATATGGATGGACGATGGGCGGAAGGTAGTGTTAAGATGCCTATCAGACAATGAGGTAATGGTCAACTTTCTATATTCGCTCGATATCTCACACGATGAGTTGTCAACAATACCAATTGTTAGGAAATATCCGAACATACTGAGGAGGCAACCGGACTTCCGCCACATAGAGAGATCGAGTTCCATATTGATTTGACGAAAGATGCCAGACTAATAGTGATGCCTTTGAGGAGGATAACACCTAGAGAGCAGAGAGAGCTTGAGGTGCAAGTGGATGACCTATTACGACGAGGATTCATTCGTAGGAGTATATCTGAGTGCATAGCGCCAGTAGTATTCGCCACGAAGGCGGATGGATTCCTTAGATTATGTGTTAATTACCATGAGCTGAATAAATTGACGAAGAAGAATAAGTGTCCACTCCCATGTATTGATGAATTGTTCGATCAGCTTTATGATGCCAGAGTATTTTCTCAGTTGGATCTTGTGACAGGATTCCACCAACTAATAGTGGGGAAGGAGAGTGTGTTGATTACAGCATTTCATACGCCATCTAGATTTTATGAGTAGTTGGTTATGTTATTTGGGCTAATCAATGCACCGACATACTTTGTTCATCTCATGAACCGTGTTTTCAAGGGTCAGCTATATAAATTCGTGCTTGTGTTCGTTGATGATATTCTATTCTATTCTCAGACAAAGGAAGAATAGAAGACACGTTTGAGGATTGTGTTAGAGGTGTTGAGAAAACACCAACTAAAGGTGAAGTTTTCAAATCACTTTTGGAGAAGGAAAGTGAGATTTTTGGGTCACGTCGTTTCTTAGCAGGGCATAGCCATAAATCCTGCAAAAGTCGCAGTAGTTCAAGACTGGACTAGACCCAAAAATGCTACGGATATGGGTAGTTTCTTGGGGTTAGCTGGATATTATAGATGATTCATCTAGGACTTCTCTAAGGTTGTGGCACCATTGAATCACTTGAGGAAAAAGAATCGGATTTTTCTTAGGATGCGAGATGTGAGCATGCATTTGTAAGTCTGTAAGAAAAGTTGATGAGTGTGCCAATATTGACTATTCCTAGCGGGAATGAGGAGATAATGGTATACATTGATGCTTATGGTACCGAACTGGGTGCAATATTGATGCAGAGAGGCAAAGTTGTTGCATATGCTAGTCGACAACTGAAGCCACATGAGAGGAAATACTCGCCATGATTTAGAGTTGGCAGCGATTGTGCTGAGAATTTGAAGGCGGTATCTTTTAGGAGAGAGGTTCGAGCTGTTCATCGACCATAAATCATTGAATTGCCTCTTTTTGCAGAAGTATCTTAACCTTCACCGGCAGCATTGGCTAGAGTTCCTGACCTTCTATGACTTTGATATTGCATATATACCCGGGAAAGGTAATGCAGTTGCTGATGCCTTGAGTAGGAAACATGCCAGCTTGGGA
This sequence comes from Allium fistulosum, assembly GCA_030737815.1. Taxonomy (NCBI): domain Eukaryota; kingdom Viridiplantae; phylum Streptophyta; class Magnoliopsida; order Asparagales; family Amaryllidaceae; genus Allium; species Allium fistulosum. The sequence goes on along the minus strand of CM060907.1, from coordinate 510,312,090 downwards.
GCTATGTTCCTAGAGTGGACGTGGTTAGAGTATATTGCTGGTTATGATTTCCGACCTAGATACGAGCTAGTGCAAGAGATGTTGGCAAGCTTGACTATCAAACCTACTCTGATTGAGCGGATTGGTACTAGTCAGAGGCATGATGCCAGATTAGCTGAGATCATTGCTAAGGTTGAAACTAGAGTAAAGTCTGAGGATATGAGATAGTACAGACCCGACCGACATGGTTGACTTCGTAAGGATGAGAGATTTATTGTTCTTGATGTCGATGGGTTGAAGGATGAGGTGCTCAGAGAGTGCCACCATTCGAGATTAATTATACATCCCAATGGTAATAAGATGTACCATGATATAAGACAAACATTTTATTGGGAAGGGATGAAGAAAGATGTTAGGACATTCATCTCGAAGTGCACGAACTGGCAGTTTGTTAAGGTAGAGCAGAAGAGGCCTAGTGGTTTGATGCAACCGCTAGATGTTCCCGAGTGGAAGTGGGAACAAGTATCGATGGATTTCATCGACGGACTGCCAAGGACTCGAGCATGGTACGATAGCATTTGGGTCATAGTTGATCGATTGACCAAGAGCGCTAGATTCATACCTGTCAAGTCAAGTAGAACGGTAGCAAAACTGGCCGAATTGTATGTGAAGTGGGTAGTATGATCCCATGGTCTGTCGAAAAGCATTGTGAGTGACTGAAACACATTGTTCCCTGATAGGTTTTGGAAGAGCTAACAGCAGGCATTAGTGACAGAGCTACACCTCAGCACAGCTTATCACCCTCAAACTGATGGCCAAACTGAGAGAGTTAATCGTAGCTTAGAGGATTTCTTGCATTCTTGCATACTAGACTTTGGAGGCTCGTGGGATAATCACTTACACCTTTTTGAATTTTCATACAACAACAGTTATCAGTCAAGCATTGGTATGGCACTGTTTGAGGCATTATACGGCCGACCATGCAACACCCCTTGTTGGTGGGAAGCAAATAAGAAACCGATACTTGGGCCAAATATGGTTAGGGAAATATCGGAGAAGATCGAGATCATTCGGCAACGGATGAAAGCTGCTCAAGATAGATAGAAAAGTTACTCTTATAAGAGACGTCGAGATTTGGAGTTTTCTGTCAGTGATATTGTAACGATCCAGTTTTTCAGTCGCCTGAATTTAGAATATTTAATTGAATTTAAATATTGAAAAATGAATATTATAAGTTAAATCGGTTAATTAATTGAATTTGGAATCTAATGTGAATAAAAATGATTTCTAAAGTTGCTTTAAATTCTATTTAAATCAGAATGGAGTTAGTAAACTTTTAAAATGGAATTAAAAGTGACTGAACGAAAATTGGAAGTTTTAATATTTAATTTGACGAGTAAAAATAGCCATTTAGGACACTATCTCAGAATTGGACGAAACTAGTTTCATTGGATCCGTAATAGTATATTATTACAGGATTCCAAATTTCGTGTCGATTGGACTTACGATTTGGTCATGCGAATTAGAAACGCCTAGAAATTTGTTCAAGGAATTTAATTAAAATAATTTGATTTGTATATCTTCCAACTACGATGGAATTGGCTCCCGATATATATTCCATTATGTTCAGAATAGGGGTAAAACATTATGAACGTCAGGCGGCATGCTTCGATTGGAGTTCAGAAAATTTTGGTGGTGAATAGTGTTTTGTAGATGGCTATCTAACGTCCCCACTTTCTCAAAACCCTAGACCAATTAGTTCACAGCCACCACAAACGAAGCGAACGGCCAGAGATTTCGATCATTCTCCCTCGTTTTCCTCTTGATCCATCCACTTTTATCAAAATCTCCCAACTACAATATCATAAAGCTCATCGAGACGATTAAATCCAACGGTAATGATCACCTGAAGTTAATCGACGTGGCTAAATTTTGCTCGCGTATGGCTGGCGTTCGATGGGGTTTTGCATGCTAGAGACGGTGCTAGAAGAGGCCAGTCAATGGCCATGGGTGCGGTGGGGGATGTGATACGTGGTGGAGTGGTTTGATCGTCCTCTAGGGCAACGTAGGAGGCGCAACAATGGATTGAAGTGAGGCGCGTATATGGGTAATGGTCTAGAGTGAAACGTGAGGGAGGAGGAGATATTAGAGAAGGTGATTAAGTTAATGATGTAATTAGAGATTAATTATATTATTTAAAGTCGTGTAATTTATAAATTATATAACTTCTTCATACGAGGTCGGATTTGAACGAAACGAGTTGTGTTGCGCTCGTTATTGCGAATAATACGCTATGGAGCTGGTTTGGATGGATTGGGAGCTATTGGAAATTTTGGTTAAAATTAAATGCTCGTTTAATTTTTATCCAAAATAAACGTTGTAATGACGGCTGCAACCAAAGTGAGTAAAACTCACTCTTTCTGACCCACTTATATTTTTATATAAGTGGGAATATTTTGATTATGCTATTTTGATGATTGTTGGATGTTATATATATGTGTGTATATATTGGATGTTTGGACGTTATGCAATAGTAGTTAGTAGTTGGATATATTCCTGCTGATGGGAGCAGATGAGACCCTATACATTCCCGTCTATGAGCGGATGACCCTTTGTACGCGCATCTGCCTCGAAGTAGACATTGTACATAATTTTCTCATATGTGTATATGTTGCAGGTTACAGGTTGGAGCGATCCAACAGGATTCCTCACTATGGTCGATGTTTATTTACACATATGGTTATATATGTTGTATTATGTGATATTTGATGTGATGGATGTCATGATTTCTATTATTGATGTAAATCCCCTTATTTAGTACTTTTGCAGCATTGGGCCGTATTTTTTAGAATTTAAAATGTAAAAATGATGATTTCAATTTAAAACGGATTTCAAAGTGATTTTGAAAATATATATGTTTTAATAATTTTGAATGATTAAAGAAATGGATTTAGATAAATAAAAGGTTATAATTTTTATGTTAAAAAAAATTATGTTTTGTGAAATATACTTAAATGTGATTTTTGAAATATGAAGTTAACTATTTTGTAAAATAAGTTAAATTGAGAATTTTGAACTTATTATAAATGGTTTATATATAATGTAACGACCCTGAATTTTGAACAATTTAAATTGAAAATATTTAATTAATTTTAAATATTTGAATGATGGATTGACTTGAATTTCAAATTATCAGAATAAAATTGGCGATTAAATTTTAGAATTTAATCTATTGAAAATTTGAATCTTCAGTTTTAAGCTGATTAAAAATAATTTAAAGGCTTGTAAAATTCATATTGATAATACTGAAGATAATAGAAGCTTCAGAATTGAATTTGAAAGCGATTTGTTCCATTTTGAAATTGTATCGTTTAAATTGAATTTAATAATAGTCTTCCGAGGCGCAGTCTCGGAATTCGACAAAACCAGTTCCATTGGGTCCGTAATGTTGAATTATTACCGGATTTCAAAATTTCGTATTTATCGGAATTGTTGTGTGAACATACAACGGATAAACGTATAGAAAATATGAATCGAATTCAACTTAAATTTTTGTAACAGTAAAAAAATCTTCGTCAATTGACGATTTAATATCGGTTGTTAATTTCTGTTAGAATTTTTAGATCGAATTGAAATTCTTTTGAAACTGTGAAGTGTTTGAAATTTTCAAGTTTAATATGAAGAACATATTTGAATTTAAAATTTGAGCTAGGAGTTTGTAAATTGATTTAAATTCCTTTCAATTTTTTTTTGTTTTTGATAAGGGTTAAGTGGGCTTTGAAAAAAAATATACTGGCCCATGTTTCTTTGATGTCGTGATCAAGCTATACACGGCCCCCCTTTTCATTTCTCTCATTTGTTCAACTCCTTAATTCACGCCTTCAACCACGCCTAGAATCGCGATGTTTCCTCTGCAAAACCACGACCTCGTCCCCCCTCATTTTCGCCCATTCCTCTTTAAATCGATCATACGGGAAAAAAAATCGACGAAGAAAATAAATGGCGGCCTTCGATTTCTTTCTTCCTCCGATCGACTGAATTAGGGCTTTGCGAAGCGTCGTTCCTACTTCGATCGCGTTGTTGGTTATTCGAGATTTTTCCTGGCTCGATCGATTTCTTGTTGCTTTATCTGGCTACTTCGACGAGTTCGATTCTTGCTTCTGGAGTCGATCTCCATAAATTTTCGTTCGTCTTCGCTTCGGTGAAAGGTGAGTAAATTCTCACATCTAATTCAACTTTCAAATGATTTCTGTCTAGTTAAAAATATTGTTTCGGCCTTGGCTTGAGATTTTATTGAACTGTGCTTCGATACTCAAATTTATTAAGAGAATGGTGTCAACCTTATTGGTTTCGACTATACTCTTTACTGCCTCTGGTAGTATTTTTATCCTTGTTCGATTTTATTTTTTTGTTTCATAACTTCGGCCATTAACTGTTGTTTTCGTTCGATGTTGGATATTGATGTTGTTATGTGAACTTCTATTGTGACTTTGTTTTGTTTGTCATTTTTGCTGTTAAAATGAATTTGCTCGACTGTTTCTCGTCTTCCTTTTTGGCCTCGGCTCTGATTATTTTCTATTGACATTGTCACACCCGGCTATGAATTGGCATTTTTACCTTGTGATGAAGGTTTACTCTTTCAGAAATTGTTTCGATTTTTGCCTTGCATTTGTTTGATGCAAGCACTATTTCTGGTATTGATTTCGAACTTGTCTGGGTTGAACTGTGGAATTAACTTGATAATGTCTTCAAGTTCATGATTGACGTACTGGAGTCTGCATCCTCGATCATGTATCTGTTGCATGGTCGACATATGCGGTATATGTAGTTGTAGTATTTGTTGTCTGCATTCACATCTGTTGTCTATATGTTGCATTTTCATGTAGTCTAGTTCATGTGCATTGATGAACTTGATTATATTGCTGTTGTATTCCATTTTACACTCTTGTCTTTGATCACGTTAGACAGTTGTGTTCACTTGTAACATGTTTAAATTGCTTCAGTGTACATTCCAGTTCCACACTGTACTGTTACTTGTTTTCCTGTTATGTCTTGGTGCATTTCTATACTGGTTTGAGTTTGAGACTTGTTCATGTTACTTGCTAAGGCAGTTTTGTCCACTGTTTCATTTTGTTGCTACATTACTGTTTGGACATCCACTGTGTGGTTCATTTTTATAGCCCGACAGTTTTGGAAGCATGTACATTGTCACTTGGCCATCTTATTTCTTTCCACTATAGTGGCCTTCACTGTTCACGGTTTGGTGGCCTCGTGGCACTGCTTGCCGTCATGTTGAACTAAGTTTGATCATAATAGTTAAGTTGAGTTGCATATCTTCATGTTCTTATGCATTAGCACACTTGAACTTGTTTATGAAATTGTCATATTGTCATGTGCACATTTCTCTGTGCACCTTGAATGTGCTGCTATTCATGTTGTAGTTTGCATTATTTCTGCTACCTGCACTTGTAGTTGTTCAATTTGCCTTCTGTTCACTTGACCATTTGTATACATACATTCATGTATGTATACAGATGTATGTTTCACTGAAGCACATTCATATACGCTGGCATTTGACTTATAGTCTATCTTGTTTTAATGATGTATTCATTTGTACATCACTTGTTGCCTCTTTTACTGCCTGCATTGTTTCATTTCACTGTTGCAGTCTTGCCCATAAATATTTGTGGTGGCTGCAGTGCTTTGTGTTGAGATTTTGCCTTGTTGGGTTTCATTGCATTGATGCACTGATTTTTTTTATTTGTAGTTTGATGGGTTGTCCCTTGTACTGGCCATTGAATTCAAGTGGTGGCTGCAGTACATGTTGCAGTTTACCATTATATTCAAATGTTTTGCCTAGTTGATTTTGGTCCTTATTGCACTTGGTCTTGTTTGTGATGAACTGCACTTGATTTATATGTTGCAGACTTGGGTTGCACTGAGTTGCACTAGTTCATGGTTCAACTTGAACCTGTTTCACTACTTCTATGTTGTAGAGTTTTGTTTGTATTAATTTCTTGTTACAACTGCAGTTCTATCGTGCAGTTGTTACTTGCTTTACTTTGATTTTTGCAGTTTCATTACTGTCGTAGTGACTTGAACAGGTTTTGTTATTTTAAGTTACTATTTATGTATACATATGTATGCATCGAGGCAGTTGCATGTGTTTTGCAGTTTTCCCCCTGTTGGGGTTTGTTTTCGAATTTACTTGAGTTGAATCCGGTACTTGGGTTTGACCTTGTGATCATTTGTGACTTTCGCTGAGCTTTTGTGTATCTCATGCGATAGTGGCGAGGCAGTACACGCGTGCGTGTACTGCAGCCCTATCAGATTTGACAGTTTTAAATTGATGTTTCGATTTGCTGAATTGTTTCGTTGGTTAAATTCAATATTTTAAAGTTGTATTTTGATTTTTAAATCTGCTGATTTGTTGTTTAACACTGTTAAGTGTTATATTTACCGTTATCCGATTTCTTTGTTAAAAGAGTCGGATAGGCGGAGAATTATTGTGACTGTCATCTATCTGAGTGTTTGATTATTATTGCCTCTATGCACTAATAACTGAGTTTGAATTAGACTGACCTGTGTATTATTTTCTTTTGAATGTAATACTCGGGTCAGACCGAGTATTTTACAGCTTGAAGATTTCGGGCAGCGAAGTTAGAGAGAGGGTAAAACGCTCACTCCAGTTTTCAGGAAATTTTGTACTTAAAAGAAATATTCCGCTGTATAAATTTAATGCATTGTATAAACTCTGATATTGTAAAAGAAGAAATAAAAAAATTCATTGTTTTTGAATATTATTATTATGTGTTTCTGTGGCTGATTCTGTTTAAACTCTATAAACTAAATAACAATCTGTCATTTTGAACGTTTCAAGTTGGTTTAATTACCGACTAGGGGCGGTCAGAAGGGCGGGATGTTACATATAAGATTTATATAACTGATATTTTATAAATAAAAGTAATGGGATTATAAACGAGTTTTACAAGTGTTAAAATGAAGTTATAAATGAAATATTGTAAGTAAATAAGATTTAATAAAGTAAGGAAGTTATAAAAGGAATGTTATTAATAAAGAGATTTAATGAAATAAATTTTATAAACGGTGTTTTATAATAATTAGAAATGGAATTGTAATCAAATTTGTATATGGATTTTCAATTGAAATTTAGAAATGAATTTATAATGGACTTTATAAATAATGAGATTACAAAAGAATAAATGTGTAAATAAAGAAATTTATAAGTAAACAAACTTATAATGAGATTTTGACTTGTAAATGAGATATAAATGGAAATTCTTAATAAAGGAATTTTATAAATGGAAGTTTTATAAAATAGAAATGTGGATTATAAACTCTGTTTTATAAATGTGGAATCAATTTAATTTGATAAGATAAATATGGATTTTTATAAAAGGAAATATATTTACGTTTTCAAAGAGAATAATTCTTTAAATGAGTGTTTTGGAAAGTGATATTATAAAATGGAGTTTAAATGGTTTGAAAATAAAATAAATTATGAATTCACTTATTATTAAAATAAGTATATGAAAATATTTTCTAAATATCCAATAAGTGAAATGGTTTTGAATATTATCTTTTTAAAGGTATTTTGAAGTGAATAATTGGAAAGTGATTTGATTTATGAACGATTAATAAAATTAGGCCAGTGACTACTTATGTGCTAGATTTTGTTTGTTGCTTTGATAGTTAAATAACCGACTACCAAATTTGGCCATTTTAGTTTCTCAACTTGATGTAGAAACTAATTAGTCGTATACTTAGTACGTAACTGACTTTGTAGGCTTGATTATCGTTTGTGTTGAGAAAGCTGATTCGTGTAGTGCGGAGTGATTACTCCAATCTATCAAGCTTCCTTCTTGCCCGAAGGTTAGCAAGTTGAAATTTGGAGACGTTATAAGTCTACGAGACTTGGTTTCTGTTTGAGGTTGATAAACTCTTTTGCATTGTTGGTGCGAAGAGACCGGGATCAGATTTATCTGACAACCACTTCGGACCGACATATATGCGACGATTTTGCAGGTTGGTCGATGATATTGATATTTAGGATTTTCATAGTGAAGGACTGCTTATTAATCATTTGGGGTTAAAATCCCAATATACATATAGTAGGAGTAGTCTCTTCGTCATGAAATATCCATTGTAAGGGTTGTCGCTACTATTCCTATAGGATGTGGTAGGAGAGTACCTTCGGTTTGTCCTGTTCCTGGACAACTTGTATAGATGAGTGTCTGACATTGCATTTTTATGATTACGTATATTGGTTTTTACAAACGTACATCATGTGGTGGTGGAAAAGGCAACTTATTTTAGCTTAACACCCTCTTTGAGATATACGAGCTCATGGGTTGTATTTTTGTGCAAGGCAATTAGTAGTCAATGGGAATGGCAATGTGGCATTCAAAGATGATGATGTGATATGTGATATGTGAAAGGAATTGATATCTCTTTTGGCCTCACTCCCCGAAAAATGACTGAAACAGGGATAGAAGCAGCAAGGCTAAAATGGGTCGCTCCCATTAGGAGATGTCATCACTCATCTAGATATATCTTTACACGTTATGATGTCGTGTATCTGATTATTGTTGATGTATGCTTGCGGCCACAGATTTTAGGTCGGTAATGACCAGAGTGATGACATATTTGTTACTATACAGCGAGGGGTAGGCCAGTCTTTTGTTGGTTAAGGCTCCCAGTATCTGGACCCTAGGTACATGGAGGTGTACCGAGTTTCAGAAAGGTAGTCCTTTTACCTAGTCATTTGTATGGAATCCAAAATCTACTGCGTGCCTGTCATTTTGGTTGTAGAGCCTGGTATTGCTGGAATTTAATAATGTAACAATTTCGGCTATGTTGATTATTATTTGTATAATAGACATTATTATAGTATAACATGATTTGATATGAAAAGGTTTTGGTTTATCGTAAGGGAAAAACCTGTCTGTGTTTATGTGTGGACGTGGTCTTACGAGATATCTTTTGTTTTGATAAAGGTAAAGTTTTGATAACTTTATAAATTCAGCTGAGATGTGTTTTTCTCACGCTGGTTTACCAAACTGATCCGGGCATTCTTCCCTTTCAATGATCGGGTCAGACCGAGTATATTTATAGGTTCAGATTTGGTGCTTTTGGAGCTTCAGCATGTGAGCTGGAGATCTTTGGCTCGTATACACGTATCTTTTATTTTTCCACTGCATTGCATTCTTGTTGTCGTAAATTATCAGCATTTGTGAGTACAGGTTTTTATAACTGTCCAAGCTGATGATTACTTATTGTGTACTCTGATATTGATTTATGTATATTACAGTTTCTCTTTGTAAAGACTATTGATCTATATTATATGTTATTCCGTTGGGATTTGAGATTATGTATTGTTTTGGTTCTACTTCTCTCTTCTTCTTCTCTTCTCTTCTTCTTTCTTCTCTCTTTCTTCTCACCCTCTCTTTTCTTTCTCATGGTCATCTGCAATTTTGTTCGCTTTGGGTCGACATGTGTGGTTTGTTGTCGGTTCAGAGGGTATGGATTTGCGGGTCGTCACAGCTGGTATCAGAGCTTAGTTTAGTATACTCCTAGCTTTGATGTGTAGTCATTATAGATATGGTTAGTAATACCATAGAATGAGTTGAGTGTATATGTATATATATGAGTGCGTATTTGTTAGTCATATAAAAATGTTTTGTATTGTGTTGATTGTTCTGTTGAGTGTTTTATAAATTCTGGTCGGTATGTGGAATGCCACTTTATTGATAAGGATTTCTAAACTCTTAAACAAGGTAAACCGACATGATATTGTTTTGAAGGGTAAATGAAATAATTTTACCTCGATTATATTTTATATATAATTATATATATTGATTGTTAGTTGTTAATGAATGGTAATATTTAATTATTGTCATTTGTTATTTGTTGTGTTTAACAAAATTGTTATTATTTATAAATCTAAACAACAAGATAAACAAATTTGGAATGAATCTTATATAAGTAAAGTGAATAGTGAAATTATATAAGTAAAAATTTATAAATGTGATTTATAAATATGAAAAGGGAATTTAAAAGAATATAAAGCACTGAATTCACTACAGTTGCTGGAAAATAATAAGGGTGATGACTGCAGCATCATCAGTATCATTTTCGAGTTTCTAGGTGATGGATTTGCTACCATTCGTAAATTGAAAATTTAAGTTTTGTTGTGATAAACAAATTTGAACATAGAATCCAAGTTTATAATTGATAAATATAAGTGAAATGAGTTTGGACTAATAATATGAAATAAAAATTTAACTTTAGTAAAGTTCAATAAATTTGAGTTAGCATAATAAAATATATGATTTGAAATTTAACTGAAGAAAAGTTCAATAAAGTGAATTGGATTTGAACTGGATTAGATAAGTTATTGAAATAAAAATTAAACTTAAGTGGTAAGTGATTATATAATATGAATTTGAAAGTTTAAGTAACTAAGTTGTATAACTTATGCATTTAGTAATAACAGGTTAAAAACAAGAGTTTTTGAGCTTGTAATTAGAATATTTTAAAATTGGAATTGGAGATTAGAATTTAAATTTGGTAAATTTAAATAAATTGGAGTTAGTGAATTGAATTAAGTATATTGATGAATCAAATAAAAGTGAATATAGACCTAAGTTGTAAGTGATTATATAACCATGATTTGAAATTATAAAATGAGAATGAAAGCGAACATAAGTATATACTCATGAAAGTTGAAGTGAATAAGTGTATCACTTATGAATTTTGTAATAATAAGTTGTAAACAAAAATTTAGAATAGTTGTAACGACCCGAAATTTTCGACCCCAAAAATTCGACACTAATATGTTCACTGTAGAAGTGCCGAGCAATCGAACGCCGGAAATTCCAGATTGTTAGGGTTAAGAAGAAAAGAGGTAGAAGAAGAACAGAAAACAAAAACACAGAATCTCACATTTCGCAGTGGATCAAAATATAATATACAAATAGCAGCATTTACACAAAGAAAGCTGTAGATGCCAATTTACATACAATATATCAAAGTACAACCAAACAGGACAATTGTAACAACTTGTCCCAGAAAACAATCAATACAACTCCAATATATTGTATGTAAATTGGCATTTACAGCTTTCTTTGTGTAAATGCTGATATTTGTATATTATATTTTGATCCGTTGTGAAATGTGAGATTCTGTGTTTTTGTTTTCTGTTCTTCTTCTACCTCTTTTCTTCTTAACCCTAACAATCTGATATTTCCGGCGTTCGATTGCTCGGCACTTCTACAGTGAACATATTAGTGTCGAATTTTCGAGGTCGAAAATTTCGGGTCGTTACATTTTTAAAAGGAATGCAACAAGAGTACTTTCCAAGAGGTCGTCCATCCTAATACTACTCGACTCATTCTAGGGTACAACTGACCCTATACTTAATGAGTAACCCACCAGAGCCAAGGTTCTCGCTTAACCTTCAGCTCTGATACCAAATGTGACGGTCTAGGCCTTCGACCCTCGACAGCGGATACCTTCCGCCGTGGAACACATTGGTGCACCGAGTTTGCTTAACTAAACATGATAGGGTGTTCTCACTTCGGGTTTGGTGGCGAGCAGGAGACTCTTACCCCTACATGTCCCCAGAAAGGGATTGGCTGACCAGGTTGGTTGAGAGTCAAAAGGCTGGCCGTAAAAGCAAATTCGGGATACCAATGTGTGCCACGGCGGAAGGTATCCGCTGTCGAGGGTCGAAGGCCTAGACCGTCACATTTGTTAATTATGAAATGTTAAGAAATGAAATCTGAACTGGATTTATAAGTTGACATTTAAGTTAAGTAGAACAAAATGAAGTTGAAATGAAAATTAACTTAAGAAATGTTAAACGAAGTTGGATTTGATATCAAAATAAATTAATATAGTGGATTGATGAGCTAATGGAATGAATAATGAACTTGAGTATAACATGAAATTCAACTTTAGTTGTAAAAGGAATTAGCATTTGAATAAATGTAATGAATAGAATTTAACTAATGAAATAAACTAGTTAAATAAATATGATTGTGAATGTTATTTGAAAAAATGGAATATAACTTAAGTTGTGAATTGATAGTAAACACAAAAAAGTTGAAATGAATGAAGGTAAAAAATGAATGTACATGTAAATGAACAAGAATTAAATAAAAGTGGACATTGAATATGAATGTGAATATGAAATTTAATATAAATTAATTAAATATGGAATGAGATGTTGCTAAACATCAATTTAATTTAAGTGAATATTAATAAGTGGAAGTTAATGAATGTGTAACGACCCGTAATTTTTCGATAATTAAAAATATTAAATTAAATAAGATTTTGGAACTTAATATTGTGAGAAACTAAAATTTATGATTTATAAATGGGAAAAAGAATTAAAATATGATTTAATAAGGTTGTTTGAATGTTATTGATAACTATTTTAATGTAATTTCAATCAATTGAAATAATTGTAAAGTTAATTTGGTTAAATTTGTTAATAAGGAATAAAATAATTGTTGGAATCTATTGTTGGAATTAATGTAATTAAATATTACGGTTAATTTGAGTTAAGATGATAACGGTGGAATATTAGTATAATAAGGTGTAAACTAATGTTAATTATATTTATAAAGTAATAGTTGATTCAATAATAAGAATGTAAATCGGAATAGAAAATTTTGATTGAAATTCAAATATAATTAATTGGGTTCTATTACAGTTGTAATGGAACGCTGAAATTAGGGAAATATTTAAATATTGGATTTGATATGGAAATTTAATTTTAAAAGATTATAAATTTCTATGTGACCAAGAATGATGAAAACTGTTAACTTTTAATGCAGAATTTAAAAATGATTAAATTAATTTAATAATAATTTGTTTAATTAATGTGAAAATTTGCCATTTTGGCCACTGTCTCGGATTTTGACGAAACCAGTTTCATCGGATCCATAACAGTGATTTATTGTAGAATTTCAAGTTTCATAGCGATCGGACTTATCGTTTGATCGTGCGAGCTTGAAAAGCGTAGAAATCGATTAATAAAAATTAAATGAATATAATTTGATTTTGAAAGCTAACTTTGGTATATAGTGAATTTAGGGCTTGAAACTAGTTCCATTGAGTTTAAAAATATCGAAAACATATATTTTGATATATTGGATGACCCACTTTTGTTTCGAAAATAAAACGGGCTTTTCGGGTCGTCATTATCGTTTCGACCCAATTCGATATGTCCATTCATTTCTTATCTATCTCTGTATATATAAATAGATTTCTACCTCTGCGGCCTTTTTATATTTCTGTACGTACTATTATTTCCATCTGCTCCTTTCCTTCTCAATGGCTGTCAACATCAAAGCCCTAATTTCAATTTTCAAATCAAAATCAAACTTCAAAATTCAAAATTCAAACTCCTCAAACTATGTCATATTATATATCGTTGGCAAGCTCTCGATGAACGCAATCTTCTGCAATGACTCATTTTTTGATTTGATGCATCGTTTGACCAGAAAATGTTGAAGAAGTCTCGACCATCAAAACTAGGGTTTGCTTTTCGACGGTGGATCTTCATTCTTTTGACGATCGGGGAGTTGCATCTTGTAAAGGGCGTCGAGAGGCTTCGATCCATATGGTTAGTTATGTCAGATGGCGATGAATTTCACCAAAACTGGTCATGGTTTGCATGCGGCGGTGGAGCAGGAGGAGGGAACCGGAGTTCGCCGCGACTCTAATGAATGGGCGGCGAGGCATGGGGAGAATGGCTGCAGCACCTGGTCTTGGTCGCGACGCCTGGATCATCGGTGTTTAGTTCGTCAAGCTGGCGCCTGGAGCATGTATCAGTGTTCGATCGTGACTGTGATGACTAGGGTTTCAAATAGGTAACGAAATTACCTTTTTTCCCTCGTCTTATTTTAATTTTAAATTTAAATTTTAAAGCTTCTAACGCTAATAACTTTTTCATACGAGCTCGGATTTGGATATAGTTTTCTCCATTGCGATTGTATCAAAATTTCGTACGATATGGAATTGGTTTGGCTGCATTCTGAGACTATTGGATTTTTGGGCTTTTATTTGATTTTTAATCGACGATAAATCAAAGGTGAGTGTTTCAAACCCACTCACGAATACTAAATCGTCTTATGTTGGTTAAATTAAATTTATGATGTGATTAGAAATTTATTGATTGATGTTTGGTATTTTAAATTTGTCGTTTAAATTTAATTTGAATTTATATTGATTTTATTTGCCATTTAAATTAATATTGAATTTAAATTGCTAGTTAAATACCTGATAATGATAACAAGTTAATTGGTGTGATTTATTGGCTGATTTGAATGATGGTTGTGATGGATGTTTATTTGTTGACATTTTGGATGATTTGATGTTATGTTTGTTTTGTATGTTGTTATCACACTGCAAGTTCCCTTAGTTATTGTTAGGAAAATCACTATGGGTTGAAATGATAAATACCCGAACGGTCTTATAGACTAGGAAAAAATTGTTATGGGTTGAAATGATAAACCAAAGCGATTTTATGGATTTGGAAATTTGTGATTCGGGATACAAGTTGAAATGATATATATCCGGAAATTTAAATTTATTGCGGGTTGAAATGATATATATCCATATCACTTTGTCATAGGATAGAAAAATATCTACGGACACCAGTTTGGTTAAATTAAATGGTTTAAAATGTTGAATTTGGATTTTATTAAATGTTATTGTTTTAGGGAAATAATTTATGGATTTATATGAATTAAATTATTTTCTAACTCAAGCTTCGAAAGTTGAAATTGAAATGGTTAAAAAGAAATTGTTTAAGAATTAAATTGGGAATGTAAAGTTAAAATCGATATATGACTTTAATTCGGAAATTTGAATTATTTTGAAGATTTGGATCTTAAAATTTAACAATGAAGTTAAATTTGATTTAAGTGGTTTAAATAAGTAAATTGAAATTGGGCTTGAAATTGATATGAATTGAAATGGTTTAAAATAAGAATGGAATTGAATTTAAATCATTAATTTGAATTGTTAAAATCGAAACTGAAGTTAAAATGAATGTTTTCGAAAATTTAAGTTATTTCGAATTGAAATTGAAATCACATTGATTTGGAATTAAATCAAAATCGAGTCATTTGAATTGAAAGATTAAAATTGAGTTTTGTTTATTTGAAATCTGGATATGGTCCAAATTTGTTGAAATGGAAGAAACAGTTTGATTTGATACTATTTTCAAAATAAAATTATTTTAATGTAAATTGTTTAAAAATCTATTATTTAAAATTCAGATTATTTAGATTTTCAAAACTATTTACTATATAAACCATTTTCAATAATCAAACCATTTTATATTTACTATTTTAACTGTTTTAAATCCTTAAACTAATTTAAATTATTAAAACTAATTTAAACTATTAAAACTATTTTAAATTATTAAAACTATTTTGAACTATTAAAACTATTTTAAATTATTAAAAATTATTTTAAACTATCAAAACTATTTTAAATTATTAAAACTATTTTAAACTATTAAAGCTATTTTTAACCATTTTAAACTATTTAAATTATTTATAACTACCAAACTATTTTCTAAAATTCAAACCGTGCAAGGTTGAATTGTTTATATTTAAATCCTTGATTTAAAGGCGAATATGGTTAAATGATGTTATAACCTACATTGGAATTTGAAATGATATTTTCTAGTGAAATGACATATTTTGAGTAAATATGATGGTTTTGAAATGAAGGATATTTTGAATTGAATATGATATTTTGATATCAAATATTAATCGGTTTTGGAAATGTAAAAGAACCAACCAGTATGAAATAAGCGTTTGGTTTTTAAAGAGACCGGGGTCAGATATTGTCATACTCTCTGTCAATACCGAAACCACTTTAACAACTGTGCATGTGGTGGAGAATCCAGAATGAAGTAGGATGGTTTGGCGAACGCTACTGGAATGAAGTAAGAGAACGATGATGGATAGCCTTAACTTTCGAGTCATAATTAAAATGACTAAAACAGGAGCTATACTTGGGCCAAGTGGGGTCGCTCCCCCTATCGAGCATGCTTCATCGAAACCATATCTATTACTTATTGATTTGATTTGGTGGCCACCCTTTGATTTGATTATGGAAGCGTGTCTCGAGGTGGGTGATAGTAGGTGCTATGCGTTACCACCAGCCCGGTTCTGCAAAACGGTAGTATCCTACTCTGGGCATTACCTCGTGTGCCTTGTCATATTTATCCTGATCGAGCCCACTACGAGTTTGGTTTGTGTCATGCACTATGGAGTGTTCTCTGATAGCCCTCCAGTTTACGGAGGAATTACGGCATTGTATAGACTACGATGCTTATATAAAAATGTGTTAAGGGGGATATGGGTAACGCCTAAACGCTATTTTAATACTTTACTTTATTGTAGACATATTATAACAGCGTATTGTATTATATATGTAGATGGTTTAACGGATCCTTAGGAGGTCGAATCCCGAACATCTCTTAAGTTATTGCACACACGTTAGACACTGGATAGGAGATGTAAAACCCCATAAACATCTTTGAAGTCGTTACCCTCATATTTACTTATTATATTTTAACTTACATAAGATCTTTTAGTTCTGACTTGGGTGTTTTGTCTTTTCATTGCGTTTGGGTCAGTCTGAGCTTTTCAGTGTATTGAAGACCATTTTATTTGGAAGATGAAGATGGAGATTGGTCTACTATTTATTATATTTATTTCACTGCATCATGTTGGTCCACTGCATTATCTTATTATACCTGCTGTATGTATAACTCTGGTTGTATTGTAAAAGTGTAATCAAATGTATCTGTAAAACAGCTTCATGAACTGTTTATTTAATTATTATATTCTGTCATTCCGCTGTGAGATTCTGTGTTTTGTTTTTTTCTTCTTTTCTCTTATTTTCTAATTTACTCCATTAACAATCCTCCCTTTTGAATGGTTTGAGTTGACATGTGTGGTTTATTGTCGATTTAAACCGTCCAAAAAGGTGAGTCATTACAGAATGTAAATTAATTTAATGAGAACTAATTGAATGTGAACATAATGAATTTGAATTGAATGTAAATCAACCGAATATTGATAGAATGAATGTTAATCAATTTGAAAGTGAACGTGAATAAAATTGAATGTTAATGATTTGGATGTAAATGAAAGGGATGAATGCAAACTAAATTGATGAGAATCAAATGAATGTAAAATTAGAATGAATGTAATAAAATGATTGTTAGTTAAATTGAATGCAAATTTGTTGGATGAAAACTAAATAGTAAACGAATGAATTGATTGGTTGGATGTTAGTTGTTTGATGGTTGCTTATATTGCATGTGTTTCATTTGCATAGGATTATTGTATTAGCTATGTTGTATATTGATATTATTTGCTATATATATTTCTCATTGATTGTTGAGTGTTTAGTAGGTGCGGACGGCGTATGCTTCGCATTTGGAGCTCGCTTTCGCACTATATTAGCCGTATATGCTTGCTAAATAATATATAAGGTACATATCTCGGATTATATATCATACTTTTATATCTTTTTCCCTACGGGATGCCTCATCCTCGAAGATGAGATGTATATTTGTGATATATATTGTGATTTTACTACGATCGAACCGCCCAAATTAGACTCTGGCGAAATTTTTTGAAAATTTAAGGCGTTCGAAAAGTTTTGAGAAATTTGGAAAAATTTTAGTAACTAAAATGTTGAGTTTTAGGTTATAACATGAAATGATATACGTTAGTTTTCAAATAATATTAGTTGATCTATGAAATGGCATTAGTTGATAACTATGAATGAATTTGGAAACTTAGAAAAGTTTTTATAAAACAAAAGTTGCAACTAGATGATTTTGGGAAAGCTAAACACTTAAAAGAATTTGATAATCTATTTCAACTAATTGGTTTTGACAGTTAATGGTGTTGTAGCATCTTTCTTACTTAGTAATTTCGGAAAAGAAATTCTTTTAAGGAGGAAGTATGTAACGACCCAGTTTTTCAGTCGCTTGAATTTAGAATATTTAATTAAATTTAAATATTAAAAAATGAATATTATAAGTTAAATCAGTTAATTAATTGAATTTGGAATCTAATGTGAATAAAAATGATTTCTAACATTGTTTTAAATTCTATTTGAATTAGAATGGAGTTGGTAAACTTTTAAAATGGAATCAAAAGTGATTGAATGAAAATTTGAAATTATAATATTTAATTTGACGAGTAAAAAAACCTATTCGGGACACTGTCTCATAATTGGACGAAACTAGTTTCATTGGATCCGTAATAGTATATTATTATAGGATTCTAAATTCATGTCGATTGGACTTACGGTTTGGTCGTGCGAATTAGAAACGCCTAGAAATTTGTTTAAGGAATTTAATTAAAATAATTCGATTCAAAAACCTATCTTCCAAATACGATGGAACTGGCTCCCGATATATATTCCATTGTGTTCGTATTAGGGTTAAAACATTATGAGCACCAGGCGGCACGTTTCGATTGGAGTTCGAAAAATTTTAGCGATGAATAGTGTTTTGTAGATGGCTATATAAGGTCTCCACTTTCTCAAAACCATAGACCAATTAGGTCACAGCTACCACAAACGAAGCAAAGGTCCAGAGATTTCGATCGTTCTTCCTCGTTTTCCTCTTGATCCATCAATTTTTATCAAAATCTCCCAACTACAATATCGTAGAGCTCATCGAGACGATTAAATCCAACGGTAATGATCACCGGAAGTTCATCAATGCGGCCAAATTTTGCTCGCGTATGGCCTGCGTTCGATGGGGTTTTGCACGCTGGAGGCGGCGCTAGACGAGGCCGGTCTCTGGCCGTCGGTGCGGTGGGGGGCGTGCTACATGGTGGAGTGGTTTGATCGTCCTCTAGGGCGATGCTGGTGGCGCGACAACGGATTGAAGGGAGGCATGTATATGGGTAACGGCCTGGAGTGAAACGTGAGGGAGGAGGAGATATTAGGGATGGTGATTAAGTTAATGATGTAATTAGCAATTAATTATATTATTTAAAGTCGTGTAATTTATAAATTATATAACTTCTTCATACGAGATCGGATTTGTACGAAACGAGTTGCATTGCGCTTGTTATTGCCAATACTACGCTATGGAGCTAGTTTAGATGGATTTGGATCTGTTGAAAATTTTGGTTAAAATTAAACGCTCGTTTAATTTTTATCCAAATTAAACGCTACAACGTCGACTGCAACCAAAGTGAGTAAAACTCCCTATTTCTGACCTGCTTGTATTTTTATATAGGTGGGAATATTTTTATTATGCTATTTTGATGATTGTTGGATGTTTTATATATGTGTGTGTGTGTGTGTATGTGTATATTGGATGCTTGGATGTTATGCTATAGTAGTTAGTAGTTGGATATATTCATGCCGATTGGAGCATATGAGACCCTATACGTTCCCGTCTATGAGCGGATGACCTTTTGTACACGCTTCTACCTCGAAGCAGATATTATACATATTTTTCTCATATGTGTATTTGTTGCATGTTACAGGATGGAGGGATCTAACAGGATTCCTCACTATGGTTGATGTTTATTTACATATATTGTTATATATGTTGTATTATGTGATATTTGATGTGATGGATGCCATGATTTCTATTATTGATGTGAATCCCCTTACTTAGTACTTTTGCAACATTTGGCCATATTTTTTGAAATTTAAAATATAAAAATGATGATTTCAATTTAAAAAGGATTTCAAAGTGATTTTGAAAATATATATGTTTTAATAATTTTTGAATGATTAAAGATATGGATTTATTTTATATAAATAAAAAGTTATAATTTTTATGTTATAAAAATTATGTTTTGTGGAATATACTTATATGTGATATTTGAAATATGAAGTTAACTATTTTGTAAAATAAGTTAAATTGAGAATTTTGAACTTATTATAAATGGTTTATATATAAGATTTATAAAATTGATATTTTATAAATAAAAGTAATGGGATTATAAACGAGTTTTATAAGTGTTAAAATGAAGTTATAAATGAAATATTATAAGTAAATAAGAATTATAAAGTAAGGAAGTTATCAAAGGAATGTTATTAATAAAGAGATTTAATGAAATAAATTTTATAAACGGTGTTTTATAATAATTAGAAATGGAATTGTAATCAAATTTGTATATGGATTTGCAATTGAAATTTAGAAATGAATTATAATGGACTTTATAAATAATGAGATTACAAAAGAATGAATGTGTAAATAAAGAAATTTATAAGTAAACAAACTTATAATGAGATTTTGACATGTAAATGAGATATAAATGGAAATTCTTAATAAAGGAATTTTATAAATGGAAGTTTTATAAAATAGAAATATGAATTATAAACATTGTTTTATAAATGTGGAATCAAGTTAATTTGATAAGATAAATATGGATTTTTATAAAAGGAAATATATTTACGTTTTCAAAGAGAATAATTCTTTAAATGAGTGTTTTGGAAGAATGTAATGACCCGTATTCTATGCATCGGAGGATCGTAGAATATTTATATTATTTTCATATTAGTTTGTATGATTCTATAACTTTGGGGAATGACTACTTGGGGGACTTTTTCTCCTTATAATTTTTGTTGAATTTTTCTACGACTGTTTTTGACCCTGCAAAATATTTTATGGCCTATAACTTCTGATAGGAGCCAAGTTAGGATCTGAAACCACTTCCATTGAATCAGGATGATGATTTTCCTTTCCGTGGAGTGGTTACATTAAAAAAAATGGGCTATACATTTTAGAGTTAGTGTTGTTTGAAGTTATATTTGATTTTAAATAGCTTAAGTGGGTAATTAGGATCATTAGCTTTAAGGACCCATTTCGGGTTTGGAGCAAGTAGAGGCTGATGGGACCTCATCCCCATTATTTCACTATTTCCAAAATAGTTAAAAACCTCCATTTACCAAAAAGCAACCCTTAAACCTACTTTAATTGGGAAAATTACATCATAAAGAGGAGATTAGAGTGACTAGCACTTGGGTTTAGAGATTTGTTATTGAAGGATCCTTGGATTTCATTCCTTTCACAGTTCATTTGGGGATTTGGGTCTTGCTTTGGATTAAGGTGAGTGATTAGATCTCTCGCTTGCTAATTAGGTCATAACCCTAAACAATGCTTTAAAAATTATATAAAAATCTCAAAAAATGTTTTAGACTATAATTAACCATATATGTGAAATTTCGACAATTTGGACTTGATTTTTAAAAACGTATTCTTATAGGTCCTTAAGTTCTTATGGGTCCTTAACCTTAGATTTAAATTTCTTTAAAATGGATATATTTGAATGTTTGGTTGTTGTTGTTATTGCTTGTATATGATGTATGTATGATCGTTAGATGAGGTGATTGCTCTTATGGCTCGAAATTTCAGAAAATTTCTAAAATACAGAAAGATGAACAACTTTCATAAAACTAAAAACAACGTTCCAAAAACGGATACATTTTAAGTGTTACGATTATGATGAATCTGGCCATATACTAAGAGGCTCTCTGCATCAGAAGAAAACAATAACTTCACCAAACAACAATTCATTTAAAAAGAGAAAATGGGCTTACAACGTGACCTTGGATGATTTTGATACAACATCCAGTGACAACAAACCTGATACTAAAAATGCCAGTATGTGTTTCACGATGGTGGAAGATTAATCAAGTCAAATAAAGGAAACAGCAAAATCGATACTTTTTACATTTTCTAGTTTATTTTATTCTTTTCAAGAATTATTTGATGTAGGAAAAATAATAATAGTAATAAGTGTGTGTCTATACATATATATATATATATAATTCTTTAATTTTTCAACACTGAAATTTCAACTCATATGTAGACATATGCCACCTAGGTATATCGACATATTTGGTAGAATTTGAAGAACCTTTTCAAAAATTAAACTCTTGAAATTCCCTCACTTTTGCATTAATTTTAAAACTTGAAAAGACACCTTTTTATCTGTTCATTCAAACTCTATTTACTCACTCCTTTTTACTTCATCTTCAATGAACACTTTATTTTGAAAATAAAAAAACTTCTCTACTTTCCTTCCAAAACAAACTCAAAATGCCTTCCTCAAACCAACCCTCCTCATCTGAAACCTTTAAGCTTACCAAAAGAATCAAAAGTCAACTTTTTAATGGTCAAGAGTCCATTAAAACATTCATTGAGTATGCAAATTATAGTAACTTTTTTCAAGAAGATTTGCTAATTCTAACTAATTTCATTCTTATGGCTTAAAAGATCTTGCTTTGGAAAATGGTATTTTTGGTTTAACCAATTTATCACAAAATGATTTTGATTACTATCTCGATTTTGTAAAAATGCTTTTATGCTAATTTAAATGGAAAGTTTTATCAGGGAGAAGAAAGTCTGATTTGGAGTGGTATTAAAGATACTGTTATTGGTTAGATTGTGAAAATCTTGGTTAACTTCTTGATTGTAAAAGTAGTGGAAATGACCTTTCCACATTTGAAATTGATTCTGAAAATAGAGAAGTTATGCAAAATTTATTTTCAAATGATAAAGAATATGGTTTTAGAGGAAAAAATCTTAGGCCAAAAGCAAGACTAATGAGTCTTATTTTACAAAAAGTATTACACCAAGGACGGGAAATTACAACAAGTCCACTCCCAAAGTTTTCAAAGCTCTTCGTGCTATTTTCGAAAAATATGATATAACTTGGGCTCAAGTGATTTTGGATGACTTTGTTCAAAAGAAAATTTCTAGACATAAAAACACATTTTACCATGATGTGTGTCTTACTAGAATTTTCAACTATACTAGAATTTTCAACTATTTTGGTATTGACCTAAAAGTTGAAACCATTTTTCCTCATAAAGTTTTCAACAAAACAAACTTCTCTCTCATGCACATCTCTCTTAAATTTGAACCCTATGAGTCTCTTACCAAAAAAGAAGAAAGACTAGCAGAAGAAGAAGAGCAAGAAATTCTTCAAGAAGAAGAAGTGATGATATGGAAATAAAGGAGAAGGAAAGGGATACATCTCTTAGAAGCTATGACAAACTATCTCACTATTCAAACAAAGAGATCCCTAGGAATCAATAGAAACTTCTTAATGATCAAAAGAAGTTAAAATGTTCTTTTAGTAAGAAATTCACTAGCCTCTCAAACAAAGTTGACAAATACTTTGGAAGATAATGAGAAAGCTTGGTGAAAATTCTTCCTCTTTATCATCATCTTCCTAGATCTACTTAGCTATCTTTATGTTTTTTAGTTTTATTTATGTTATTTTTTTATATTTTTCATTATGATTATGTGTCTCCCTGTTTTATTAATGAAAATTTCTTAGAGACTTCATTTTTTGTTTAATAATGTTCTTTTGTTCTCTAGAATCATAAGCTAAAATAATAGAAAATATAAACAAAAATTAAAACAAAAACAAAAACATGCAAATTACTGCATGTATGTCGACATAGCCTACTTTATATATGCGACATACTCTAGTATTTCCAGAATT
Source organism: Allium fistulosum (assembly GCA_030737815.1). Classification (NCBI taxonomy): domain Eukaryota; kingdom Viridiplantae; phylum Streptophyta; class Magnoliopsida; order Asparagales; family Amaryllidaceae; genus Allium; species Allium fistulosum. Next base: position 510,288,556 of record CM060907.1, on the reverse strand, counting down.
TGAAATTCAAAAGGATTAGTTATTTTTTGGAGGGATTAGTTATTAATCCGACTCTTCACTTTTATAAAACCATATTTATTCTAGAAAAAACTCAGAAATCAATTAATCCCCTTATTGTATTCCTCTCTACGCGTCTCTTTTCAATAAAATGAATTCATACATCAATTTTTCAAAACAAAAATTAAGCGACTATCTAAAAGAAACTCTTCAATCCTCCAAAAATGCTCTCTGGTTCATTCTTTGCAATCAACGACACTTGGAGTTCAATCAAATTCAAACGATCAAAGAAAATGAAAAATAATTTGATTCTCTTTGATGTTTGATTTCTTGTTTTGCTAAGGAAGATCAAGGCAATGCCCCAGAATGCTCGAACTCTAAGGCAAAAGTGGAACATAAAGATTGGGAAGTTATCAACATTAATCCAATCTTTGAATCTGAAGAATGGGTCGAAGTTTTTAAGAAAATCTAGTTTTAATTTGTATTTAAAAATATGTATCTATTATTTGTATATTTTAGTCTGTATAATTAACTGTAGTTTGATTTATACTTTTCATGTAATTAATTATGTATGAGAGTGTGTATAAATGTAAAAATTGTAATGTACAGTTTAAACAAATGTAATTATAACTTGTGTGTGTATATATATATACATAAACTTATTTCTCAGAAATATCATTTTGCAATTACTATTGATTTTGATTTCATATACAACACTATTACATTTCATAGTATTTAATATAGGGGAGTTTTATTTTTTCACTTATTTTTGTTGATGACAAAAGAGGGAGGAAAATATAAAATATAATATATGCATATACTAAGGGAGAGTTATTTAAAATAGGTAGAGTTATTCCAAATTGGGTGAGTAAACCAATTTAGGGGGAGTTACATTATATTTTATAATAAAAATATTTAAATGGTTGTCATCATCAAAAAGAGGGAGATTGTTAATATCACAGATATTGATATTGATGACAACAACCATATAAATATAGGTACTAATGTTTTCCCAAGATATATAGAATATTTTATAAGATATTACATAGGTTTATACAAGTATAGGATAATTCATTATAAAGACGATCAGTAAAGAGACTAGAGATCAAGATTCAGAGATGATCAAGACAACTGAAGACTCGTGAGTCTAAAGACAAAGACATGACGAGTTCATGACTATAGATAATAGTTAATAGATATTAGAAAAATTTGTTAAAGTCCTTGAATAGCAACTTTCATTTCTACGAATACTCTCTCGCCAAAATATTTATTTTATTTTCAAAATATATTTTTTCAAATATTTTATGAAAGTATTATATATTAAAAACTAATTTTAAATGATTTTACAAAATATTAGAATTTTATAACACTTCAAATATGTTATAGTTTTTCTCAAAATACAAGGATATGTCAACATACATTTCTTATGTATGTCGACATATGGACCATTGAAGAGTTGTTTTGTTAAATTTTGAATAGCTGTAACTTTTAACTCCATCTCTTTGCGAATAGACATGTCCCTTGAAACACTACATAAAGAGGACTAGAAAATGAATTTTAATAACTACTTTCTATCTATTATTCTAACTCAAAATTTTTATTATATATTTCACAAAATCCACTTTCTATACTTTTCAAATTAGCTCAAATTCAATCTCTACTTTACTACATTCATTCTCTATAATCTACTCACTGATTTGCAAGTATTCTCTCATCAATTCAAACATCAAAGTACTATATAAGGGCTAAGGATATTTTTATCCAAAGTACAACTACTAGTATTTGGAATCAATATCTCTCTACTACTTTTTGTTTGGGTGTGCTTGTTGGTCGTTTAAATCAAGTGGGTGTGCCTTTTGCCCATTCAAATCAAGTGGGTGAACTTGTTGCCCGGTTAAATCAAAAGAGTCTACCTTAAACTCAGAAAGTCGGGAGGGTGTATTTTGTTGCCTTGAAATCAAGATTGTATTCTGGTTTGCTTCCTACTTGTTTAAAGTAGGCGATTGAAAGGAAATCTATATATATATTGTATAGGACTGGATGTAGGATTATTTATTCCAAACTAGTATAAAACTCCCAGTGTCGTCTCTTTTGCCTTTGCTTTCTTTTATTGCATCTAAATAAATATATATATATATATATGACTGCCTATTAATATATATATCTATATTAATTATCTATAATTTGATTTAAATCTTGAAACTAATTAGAAAAGTTCTATATAAGTTACAAAATACTATTCACCCCCACCTAGTGTTAAAGTAGCCTTAAAATTCATTCACACTAGTATAATTTATACTACACAGTTTCCCACACGATCCACTCTCTCTGAAGCAATAGTGTGTTGCAGAGTGTAGGAAGGCATGATTTGAGAGATATTCCTATTATCTTTTAGGTATTATTGAACCACTTGTCCAACGTACTCATCTCCTTGATTAGATCTAAGTACATTAATTTTATTACATATTTGATTTTCAACTTTGTTATTATACATTGAATTTATCAACAACCTTTGATTTGTATTTCATAAGATATACATATCCATGCAGTGATGAATCATTAGTGAATGTAACAAAGTGTATAGTTCCATCTTTGATAACTATAGACATTGGACGACATACATCAAAATGTACAAATCCTTAGAATTCATTAACTCTTTGTTTCTCCCATTGAATGGATGCTTTTCCATTTTACCTTTGAAACACGCAGATAAATATCAAATGATTCTAAATCAAATATGGGAGAAAATCCTTATTTCTCAACTTGTTAAGTCACTTCTCATTGACGCTAATAATACCAAAGATAACTATCATTTATTTAAGACCTAGGATTTTTAATAGCAAATAAATATTTCTATTTTAAAGCATAAATGCCATTTCTCAAAGTAATGTTACATATAGACTAATTGTTCTAAACAATATTTATAATATCATTATTATAAATAAAACTATAGCCATCTTCTGCTAATCGAGAGATGGAAGTTATTCCACAAATGAAATTTGGTACAAAATTGCAATCATTTAAAGCTTAACTATATCGACTCACAAACTATTTACTATACTCTCCCAAAACAATAGCAACTACTATAGCTCCATTAGCAACTTGAAGATCCACCACATCCTTTGTGATTGGTCTTCAGCTCCTAACTGGCTATAAAGAATTACAGATATGATTCCCGGATCCAGTATGTAAAACCTAAGAGCTAGTACTAAAAGATAAACAATTTTCTATCATAAAATACTTTTAGGACTGGAATTAGATTTGTTCTTGTCCTTGAGTGTCTTCAAATAATTCAAATGGATCCTTCTCTAGTGCCCCTTCTTATGACAATGGTGACATTCGCCCTTCTCTACAAGACCCTTTGACTTCTCCTTATTTCTTTTCCCTCTCTTCCTCTTCTTTGAACTTTTCAAAGTGGAGATCCTAAAGGAAAGTACGACATTTCAATCTTTCATTAACAAGCCTACGGTAGTTCTCAACATATTGAGGAACTCGATAGTGCTTACCTTCAACAAATTTTTATTGTATCTCAATATGAGTGGAACAGACTGACTAGTCAGAGATGAAGAAACAAATATAATTGTAGCTCTTCATCAAGATTCTTCCCTAGCTCAATTAACCTTTATATGTACCCTAACATCATAAGGATGTGGCCTTGGACCGCAGTACCTTTGCTTCTCGAATGAAATGGTTTCTTTGAGGTCTCATAATTCATAAAACGAGATTGGTTATCAGCAACAATCAAGGAGTGAAGATCTCATGGACCTTTAGCATTTCATCCTACCTTTGGAGGGGAGTATCCAATGTCGAGGGCATGAAAGCTTGAATGATATTATAATCCATAGACCAAGTGGCATAAGCATTGAGCTCTTCTTGGAAAGCATTCGCAAGGGGTCTAGTCCTAGGTGGGGAATCAACAACATGCCATAGTTTTTAGTATGTGAGTGTATATTTGATATCCTTAGTCAATCATTGTAGTTTGGTCTGAGTAGAATGTATTTGTCAATGAATAGTATTAATGCCAACAATTTCTAATAAAATTTAATTTAGTAGATCAATAAACTAAGCATATGTTCTAATACTTATAAGAATGGTTAAATGGGAGTCTTTTTATTTATCTAATAAGACACCCACTAGATTTTATATACCTATTCAAACCCTAAAAGAGATATGAAAAAAAAATTGATTCCTCTAGTGGGTGTTAGGATCCATTCACCATGGTATATATGACTTTGGGGAGTACAAAAAATCGCAGCCACAATAAATGGTAGGTAACATGTTACTAGCTATATCATACATAATTCCTAATCGTGGTCTTTGCCCCAATCCCTACATGACCTAAAATTTATTATAGCCAATAATATTTTTTGCGTTTATTGTAAATATTTTATTAGAGTTCAATATCATTTTCGAAAATGATTTAATTAATTAATTGAAACTATTAAAACAAAATTCCTTTATCAAGTAAATTTTAACTCAACAAAAAAAATTTAAAATAAATTTATCCAAAACAAAACTCAAATAACTTATTTTATAAGATTTGATTTATAATATATGTTAAAAGTCACCAACAAGCCATGTAGTACATCATTCACTTTGACCCATTAATTTGGGACAACCTAAGTATGAAATAATTACCCCTTGGGGAGTACCAACATGTGTATGTAACGTAGTTATAAATCTAGTAAGATCTAAGACATCATTAGGTATATTATATTTCTTAAGGAGTACCGACGACTATACATATGCTAGTACTCAACTCAACCTTTATTTTAAAATTCATAGTTTCAAAATATATTTAAGAGTGGTATGAATCTAAAATAAGTATTTATCAATATTTGAATGACATCAAATATCATTCAGATATTATGTTAAATACTTATATGATATCCAATGTCACAAATATATCTATAACATATTTACATATTTATTTAGTTTAAATCGTAAATTGCTTTTAGGTTTATATGCATATATTATTTATATAAGATCTAATTTCAATTATAGCTTTTGTATTTTTAATTAATCATATACATGTATGTATGTATGTATGTATTTCGTTTAGAAATTAACTTTTAATTAATAACTAAATTGAACCTTTTAATTAATTGAATATATTAAAATTCAAAAAAAAATGTTCTTTTAAAATTTAAACATTTTGAATTAATTTATTATTATAAGTTTTATAATCATTTAACATACTTTAAACTCGTTTAATATAATACCATTTATAACCTTTATAAATACTTAATTCAAAAAATTTAAATGTAAACTTCATAAACCTTTTTCAAATTTAAATTATCTTATATTGTTTCCAAATATGCATGTTTGAACTAAGCTCAAGGCCCAAAACATTTTTGGACCTTACATATAGGTGCGTCTCAATGCTCAAATCACACAATAAACCTGGCCAGGCTAGATGACTAAATGTTTGTCATTGCAGTTAGACACCGTTTCTAGAAACCCATATCTTGTGATCATTTCTTTAAGTGGGCTCTAATGTTGGCTAGTTATCAACATTAACATAGTGCAGGCTTTGGTACCATTGTTGAATCGAGTGCATTGGGTAGTAGGTAATTTGGGTCAAATTTAAAAATCCAGGTAATCTAAATCACTAAATCTTATAGTGTGTTAATGTAAATAAATTGGTATATAAATCATATTTAACATATTAAAAGGTTATTGTTTGGGTTATAAAATTTTAGCATCTTCATTAATTCCTAAAATATAATCAAATGTATATGATGTTAACATAAATATACATACTAAATATCCATACGCACATATATATATACACACACACAATATAAATATTTAGTTATATCTAAGTGCGGATGCATATATGCACATGTGAGCATATAATATGTAGTAAGTGTACATGAATGGTAACTTATGAAATAAGATACCATACACACACACACAAAAATAAGTCGGTGAAATTTATAACTAAATATTATATATATATATATATATGGTTTTACATAAACATATATATATATATTTACATATTAATTATCTAACAATATATAAATAATACATATAATATATATAATATATAGCTTAATATATTTTTATTATTTCGGCCAAGCACATATTTATTAATAACATATATTACCTTAAATATGTACTTAATATATATATATATATTACTAATTATATTAAATATTAATATGATCAAATTTTAAATTTTAAAATGGTAGTTTGTGTTGGCTAGATTTTTAGTCAACCTCAGAATTAAAATAATGTGTTGTGAAGAGCAACGATTACTTGCTAAACATTAGGCTTAAAATGGAAAATAAGAAAGAACGTAAGCAATTGGAGTAAGTGACACCAAATATAGCAAGCCCGCCCACGTCGACTATGAAGTTCTCTTACTATATTACTCTCTTATAATTACAGGAAATTACAAGAGAATAATAAGAAAAAAGAAGCACTTATGACTAATGAGGTAGCTAATCTTAAGAACTTGTTGTGTGCATAGCTCAAAATTTTGTATAGTACCAAGAATTCTTATATTTTCCAATCACTTTGAAGTGGTAGTGCATGAGGTATTTGTAGTAGCTGAGATAGATGATGGATGGCTGATGTTGTGTTGCATAACAGACGGGAAGAGCGCTTGACCCTTGATCCGGTTGCTTGGGCTAATAGGAGGTAGCTACGAAGGTACAAAGGGATGTGTGGTTGAGAAATATACCAATTTCCCCTCTTTACTAGGTGCTGAATTGGCATTAAATGCTGACGGCTTGCTATAGAAGTAGATGTGATTTACATCGCTTCGCTACAGTGCTTGGTAAATATGGTTGCAAGGTTTGTCGCTTATATTTATGTACCTATGGGGCAATGCATGTGATCTGGTTAGTCGGATACTGAAGGCATGAAGGAGACTGAAAGTAGCTCAGGACCAAGTTAGAGAGATGATGCCATACCGAATGTGAGATCACAAGGCAGGCTGCTTGGGATTGGTCGAGTCACATTTGAGTTGGTCGTGTCAAGTATGCTGGTCACTTGATGCAATCTTGAGTTGGACCGGCAAGTAATTGAAATGATGTTGAGTGGATGGGCTGACTTAGGGTCAGGCAAAGAGTGGGTTTGTATGAGGGAGCCGATTGTCTTTGAGTCGGGCTAGAATGGACTAGGAAAGGCAATACTCATCTCTGTCTTCACCTCATGAATTGGCTGTGAGTGCCGCCCAACGCTAAAATGGTTGGGCTTCACCTTGATGTCTTGCTGAGTAGGTAGGTTGGTTTGAGACCAACTTGAGTCTCGGTCGGCTTCGACTAGGACAGGCCATGCCTTAATCGTCTTGCTATCACTTATGAGAAAATTGAGCAACGTTTTTCCTCCCAAGTCTGTACCCATATACGGGTGCGAGCTTGTCAAATCATGAAGATTCACTAATCAACTACTTTGCATGCATTTAATGTGCCTACTACATAGCATACGCCATAGGTTATGACGGTTCGCTTTCCAAGATGAGGCAGAGATGTGTCGGGTCTTCTATGTGCATGGTGTGATATAACACTTGATTGCATCTAAACGATTGAGATCCTCTTGCCTTTTTGAATACAATGGTTGTGATTAAAGTGGTAGGTGTATAAATACCCCTCTCCCTATTCACCCTGAACCAATAAAAAATTTGCCATGTAAATTCCTTAAAAGCTTCCAAACTTCCACGATTCTCTACTGGTAAAAGCAGCTAACTTCATCTTCCCCTTTCTCTCCAAGTGATCTTGGACTTGCTTTTTGTTATGAAAAAGGTTTGTTAGTACTGTTGTTCTAAACATTGACTTCATCTTGGACTGTAGTTTGGGATAGTGCACTAAGTTGGATCTTGTATATTTGTTTGACCTGGGCCTGCAACCTCTGGTCATTTTTCAGACATTTTCGACCGTCATTGTTATGTAAATAGTTCAGTTAATGCTGGTGGACTTCCTTACTATCCTGCTCTAGCAGTACCAAATCTAGGTTGGCTTGGACGCTTTAATGCCTTGCTGGAAAGAGTAGAGGCTATCGCCTCTGCCTTTGATGTCACAACTAAAGTCTCTGGTGGCTGCTTCGAGTTATTGATTGGTGGCTTTTCTGGATTCTTGTGAGATTAACATGGAAAGCTTCAAAGGTAGCGGCGCACCCCTACTTTCACAGCAATACCGATCGAGCGGTTCTAAGAGCTCAGGTTTGCATACTTCATCTACACATTTGAAGTTGGATCTTCTAGAGCATTCCATGGTACATGTCTTTATTTTCTTCTTTTCAACTAGTTAGTGATAAAATATCTTTGTGTTCCTAGTAGGGTGGGTGTTGTTCCCTTGCATTTTCTTAATAGATAAAACATATCTTTTAGCTATGAACTTTGGCTAAGAGAATTGTTGCTCTATCTTTTCTTATTTGTCTATGTATGGCTATTAAGGTAGCTTATCCCAAATAGCTAGTGTAGTCTATGCACTATTTGTAGGAATGCTTTTTCAAGATAGATTAAGTAGCAATATGTGATAATAGGATGGGTCGAGCACAGCCGTTCATGTGAATTATGTGCTGTCTGAATGTAGAGTTGCAGATCGCACTAGTAAGAGCTGAAGCGCATGCTAGCTCATGGGTCCTCCTGGTGACAAGCAGTCAGTTTTAGAGTAGCGGTCGGGCCCAACAAGAACCAAAGCACATAAAGGGTGTGTCTTGGGTGACACGCCACCAATCGTAAAGTGACTGTTGATCTCGTTGCAACTCGGAGCATATGGCTGGCTCGGGCACTCTTATATGTAAGTGTGTTATATGATAATGAGATGAGTGGCAAGTGCTACCCATTTACAAAAACTTGTATATAGGTGAATTTTAGAAATGAGAACTTATCTGTCGTGATGGGCTTAAGTCGAGGTAATGATTCCCTCAACTCTCTCAGATGAGTCGGCCAACTATGAGAGGGTAGGAGTTGATGATGTTGCTGCTTCAAAGTTAGGAGTGATCTCGGTACGAACTTAAGCGCTGGCTGGCTCAATGGATCTTTCAAGAGACATGTTGTTGATTGTTAAAAGCTCTTGCTAAAGCATGAGAACGTCCTTTTTTGCTTGTCTAAGGGAAGTCCTATAACATTCCTTGCCTTCTGATGATTGCCTTTGATCTTGCCAACCCTAGCTTGGATGGGGAACTTCATGATGAGATGGTTGTAGGAGACGATGGCATCCAGTTTAGCAAGTGTCAATGCCCTATTAACAGGTTATAAGCAGATGGGCAATCAACTACCACAATGTTTACCTAGATATATGTGGGAAGGGGATCTTGTACAAATGTCATCATAAGTGAAGTGGTGCCTATAAGAACAATTCCAACACCCCCCACAACCGTAAATGGGCAAGGCACATGAAGTGGGGCTGGAGGTAGGAAACTTGAGAGCCTCAAAGACATCCTTGAACATGACATTAACTAAACTGCCTCATCCACGAAGGCCCGGTGCACACTGGAGTTTGCCATTACCAGAGTGATGACCATGGGATCCTTATTGGGGTAGGAGACTTCTTTCCTGTCCCCAATAGCGAAGTTGATCGGCTATTCTGATTCCATTCGGGGTGCTTTGGACGCCCAAGACTCTAGTGAATAGATCTGACCAGCCGCCCACCTCCCTTTGATACCGAGATCGAGCCCCTCAACTACTACTAGCCATATGCGAGCCTCTGCATCTGGCAAGACTTCGGTGATGGCTTTACATTTATGTTGCTGGGTTGATGGGTTGAGGTGGCCGGTTGTCACTGTCAGCCCTTTGCTCCACTTGATGCCAAACAAACTCTAAAAAATTTCCTTCTCGGATGTATCTCTAAAACTCATCTTTACTTAAATGGCACTCTATTGTAGAGTAGCCATTGATTTGATGGAAATTGCGGTATTTGTTGTTGTCGCGAGGTTCCTTCCATTTTCAATTCCTGGCAGTGTTGGGTGAGGGCACCTGGTCTTGGGTGGCGGGATATATCGTGGCGTTATCCCTATTCAAATTAGTGTAATTGTTATACCTGAGCTTGTATTAAGGGCCAACCTTTGGTCGCCTTCTGATGTTAGCTTGCTGACTATTTCCTTGTTGATCATTGTTGTTGCGAGGACCGGCTTGGGTAGGATACCTTGTTTCATTATCACTATCCAAAAGGTCTGCATCTTCCATTCTCATCATATCGTTCGCCCGTTAATAACAGTAGGTCAAGGACGTAGCCAGATGCTTCTAGAGCTCTCTCAACATTTTAGACTTGTATTTGACCCCCAAACGTAGGGCCATGACCAAGCTATTCATGTTAGCACCCCTAGCCCAGATGGACTCTTTGTTGAAGTAGTTAATGTACGACCACAAGCTTTTTTGAAGGACCCTGGCCAATGTTGGCTAGTTCGCTAGCTATTGTGAAAAGCGTTCTGAAAGTGACAAAATGAGTCTTGAAATATTGGCCCATCAACTGATGCAGCCCGGAGGCAGAGGCAGGAACCAGCAAGAGGCCACTCCTATAAGAGTGGTCGGAAAGATCAAATACTTTGTCGAGCAGCAAAGCTAGCTGGCATGGGTAATGGAATTGAAAGAAGTAATGTGGTCGGATGGGTCGGCACTCCCATCATCATTGTCTATAGGGGAAAGGCATACCGCCAATGGATGTAAGTATCCAGAATTTCATCGGAGAATGGTTCCCCATTTTCATCGTTGGAGAATGCTTTGCCCCTTAAATTTCTGGTTTGCATTCTATTGAGTTGCTAGCGGAGGATATGCATTTCTTCACTGAAGTCGAAATCGCCCTATTGTGGAATGTTCTGACCAACCATGGGCTGAGGACTTAACCTGTGCCAAGGCGGAGTAAGAGATCGATGACGAGATGGAGAATGGTGATGATGAGGAGTAAGAGACCTCTCCCTATGCACAAAGGATGACCTGGAATATATGGCACGCACTTCTCTTTATTTGTTTTTTGCCGCACCACTATGAGATGTGGAGTGTGCAAAGAGAGTTATATGTGCCCTGCCGGTGGCAAGGGCACCGGATTATGGTAGTCGAAAGCATAAGTTCGCAGACGATCAAAAACTGGTAGTCGTTTCGCTGAAGGGGAATGATGATGACTTAGCATTATAAGCGCAGCCACATCTGGGGCGATATCAATTTAACTAGGCATGCACGTAGCATACCTTCTGGGATGATCATGAACATCCACGAGCGGGGTTTTGGGCAATATCTTTTCTTGGGCCTTAGCGGTGTTCATGAGGTCTTAGGTGTCGGGTGTTAATCCTCTTTTGTTCGCGACTTACGACTTAAAGAGGCCTACGACTCAACAGGCTCCGACCTAAGGAATGGTCCGACTTAACAGTTTACGAGTTAAGGAAGGCTCCGACCTAAGGGATGGTCCGACTTAACGGTTTACGAGTTAAGGAAGGCTCCGACCTAAGGAATGGTCCGACTTAACGGTTTACGAGTTAAGGAAGGTGACGACCTAAAGAAGTCTACGACTTAAGCTACAGGACCAACTCAATGGGTTACGACCTAAAGAAGCTCCGACTTAGCTACAGGGCCGGTTTAGGATACTTACCGACTTAAATGATCTTACGACTTACCGATCTAAGGAGTTAACAACTTAAGTGGACAAATGACTTAGCAAGTCAAAGCAAGTCTTTGCCGACCTACGACTTACACTAAGTCGCTGCCGACCTACGACTTATACCAAGCAACTCGTTCTGTACATATTCAGGAGTAACTAGTGCAAGTGCTCCTATCTCGTCGCCGACTTAGGACCTACGACTTACTATAAGTCGGCTACAACTTAGAACTTGGGAAAGATTTCCTATTCAGATTCTACCCTATAAATACCCCCCAAACTCCAACAAGTAAAGGACTTTTGGCCGATCATTTCTCAAAGCATCGTTACCCTGCCGAACTCTCAACTCATCCGACAATTGAAGATCTTCAAACATTCGAGACACTACAACAAGTTTCGAGAGGAATTTCCTGCATCCAACACGGATTCATCGAGTTTCATCATCGAAGTTTGAGCTAGTAGTCAAGATTGTCTTTGTGATCAAATTGTATTGTTTTCATAAGTGTGTTGTATCGTCTTGTAACCGGATTCAGTAATAAAGAGATTCAAAGTGGATGTAGGCTCGATCTCAAGCCGAACCACTATAAACTGCTGTCTTTTACTGCTTTTTCGCTATTTTACTGCGTACTTCTTGTTTCCGTCACACGGGTGGTGCTTTCACAATTCTACTACACACACCGGGTGTTAGCGTTCACTTTTTAGCGTTAACATTTTGGTGCTTTCATTGAGAGGGTTGAACTCAGGAACATTCTCACCGTCGCTCCACAAGAGTTTGTTGAAAAAGTCTCTCTAAAGACCAGAAGGTTAGATGAAGTCATGATTCCTGGAAGAAAGGGTAGATTTACCAGATCCGGAAATGCTCATGAGGGAACCTCCGCTTTCCCAACAGCAAATCAGGTAACTCCTACCATTGGAGTAACAAGGGCTGAATTAGACGACACAGTGTCGGGATTATATCAGCAAATTGAAGCTCAAAACGCTTTAATGATGGACAGATTAAACGCTCTACTTGGGGCAAGTCAACGGCCAGAAAACAATGAAACAGTCTTCACTGAAGATGCTCAAAATTTCCACAAGAAAGATATTCTTCAAAGAGCAGCTGGCACCGCCGAAATGCCACCTTTTCAAGCTGAAGGTCCAAGGCCGCAGCCAACCTTTCGCGAGCATTTGCCCAGACAAACTTCTGAAAGAATGGCTGATGTCTGCCCAGCAATGACTCTGAACAATGAAGAATATCTATCAGGAATGGTTCACCGAATCATGAAAGAGAGCATGCTTAGGGAAGAAAATGAAAGTGATTGGGGATTTGCACCAAGCAGAACTCCATTTACTGAAAGAATCTTAAAAGCAGAATTTCCAAGAAAATTTGTACCACCTACTATCCCGGCTTATAATGGAACGAGTGATCCTAATCATTTCCTATATAAGTATGATTGGCATATGACCGGTGCAAGGGTATCAGATGAGATAAAATGCCGATACTTTCCAATGTACTTGCAAGGAGTGGCCCTACTTTGGTTCACAAAGCTACCAGTTCGGTCCATAGATCAATTCTCTGATTTAACTCGAAAATTACAGGATCAGTTCAGGTTGTATGCTTCAAGAGCTAAGGATATGATGTCACTATCTAATCTTGAACAAGTTCCCGGAGAATCTATTAAATCTTTCTTAAACCGTTTCAATATAGCTCTTGCTGAAGTTGACAGTGCAGAACCACGTATGATCCTGACTTACCTAGTGCGAGCCATCAACCAATCAAGTGAATTCGGAAGATGGTTAAAAATGAAAGAGCCAAACTCACTTGAGAAATTCTATAAAAAGGCCGACGAATTCATGCGTCTAGAAAGCCCTCATATGCCATCAAAAGCAGTTGTTGCCTCTAACATAAGAGAATCAGGAGACTAGAAAAGGGAAAATGACGGAGAAAAGAAGCAGGGAAATGAGAAGAAACCTCGCCGCTTTAATTCTTCAGATTTCACTCCCTTGACTGACACGCCGGGAAATATCTTTTTTGCGACAAAAGATGTTGTCAAGTATCCTAAGCCACCTGAGATGGGGAAAGGTGCCGTGCGTAACGGGAAATTCTGTCGATTCCACAATCAATCTGGCCATGATACTGACCAATGTCGCCAATTAAAGAATGTGATTGAAGAGTTGCTGAAACAGGGTAAACTGCAGCAATATGTGAAGAACAACAGAGCCGACCCAACCTCATCCACTCAGGGGCAACAACATCCTGTCCATCGATCTAGCTCTGACAACAACACCGCAGTGCAAGATTCCGAAAAACTTGTCATTAATATTGTCACAAGGGGTCCTTACCCAGCAGGCAGGGATTGGGACGACTGCTAACTACCCACAAGACTGCAGCTGGGGCATCTTCCAATCTCTCTGACATATGAATCTAAAAAACTACAAGTCGAATGGAAATTCAATCCGGAGATTCAGAAACAATCGCTTGCATCCAATTTTTACTTAACAGCTTTGCTTAAATTTGTAAAAATGATGTCAGATGTATAACTCTCGTATCGTAAACCACTGAGAAGTCAGTGTGAATCTATAATAAAGAATATAAAATCTTGTGTTCTTTACTATTTCATAATGCCTGTTTCATTTCGATATGTAAATACTTTAAATGTATTGCTAAAATGTCGATTCAAAATTGCAGGACAGTAAAACAAGGCTTGCTCGTCACAAAACCAAGCGACCTCTATAAATCACCTACTAAGCAAATACCAAGTGACAAAAAATTCCATATTCAAATCCTATACAGGAAGAACTTCACATAAAAAGTTGGCGACTCCACTGTGGCAAGCCTTTGTTAACTGGTTGTGATTGTCGATATGAACAGACATCCAACTAGGAAACTCGCGTTTGTCCCGTGAAGTTATTCAACAGTGAAGTCCACTTCTTCGGATAAGGCAATTTACTTGCAAAAGGAAAGAAGATGCGCTTGGAAGCAATAATAAAAGATCGCTAATGAGCAGATGATGAGAGAACATGGCCAAGCAAACACAGAAGCAGCCAAAAGGAGGTATGCCTCTCAATAAGAGGGCCGATAGGACCACCGAAGGGACACCTTCCCAAGCAGAAGGAACAGGGCCCTTACTAACTGATCGTGATGCATCCGATCAGGCAGCTTGCGTCCGTCCCGTGGATTTACTCGCCCTTGAGACGCAACCTTCCTGGCACACCAACCAACCGATGCTCCTTCCCAAAGGTCAACAAAGCCCTCTAACGAGGCACGCCAAAAAATGAAAGTGCTTCTCTCAATCAAAAAAGATTGGTGGAACCACCGAAGGGGCAACTTCCCAAGCTGAAGGAACAGGGCCCTTGTTAATTGATTGCGATCGTTTGTGCAAACGAACATCCAATCAAACAACTTGCGTCCACCCCGTGGATCCATCCAACCATGAGAAAGTAACTTCCAGGCAATCAAAAAGCCCTCTTCGGAGGCACAAGCCCTCTTCGGAGGCACACGCCCTCTTCGGAGGCGAAAGCCCTCTCCCGAGTCACCACAAGCCCTCTTCGGAGGCACACGCCCTCTTCGGAGGCGAAAGCCCTCTCCCGAGGCACCACAAGCCCTCTTCGGAGGCATACGCCCTCTTCGGAGGCAAAAGCCCTCTCCCGAGGCACCACAAGCCCTCTTCGGAGGCACACGCCCTCTTCGGAGGTACACGCCCTCTTCGGAGGCGAAAGCCCTCTCCCGAGGCACCACAAGCCCTCTTCGGAGGCATACGCCCTCTTCAAAGGCGAAAGCCCTCTCCCGAGGCACCGCAAGCCCTCTTCGGAGGCACAAGCCCTCTTCGGAGGCACAAGCCCTCTTCGAAGGCACAACTCTATAAGAGGAGCCCTCTCCGGAGGCATGTCCCAAAATAGAATGTTCAAAAAAGCCTTCTCCGGAAGCACATTTCAACTCTCAAAGGAAGATTAACTTATTCATCTCAAAAAAGTTCTTCCTTAAAAAAGTTGAAATGCTACAAAAAGACCTCTTCGGAGGCATACTTCACCGTGCTCGAAGTACCAAAAATAAGCCCTTTACTGGGGCACAAGACCAAAACCTTCTACAGAAGCTCATTTCACTGTGTAGAGAAATCCACTTTTTTTACAAATAAGAGTGATCATCTCTGAAAGTTGAAGTGTTCTTCAAGGAAGAAAGAGAAAGTGAAAATTTCTCCAAAAATGAGATATAATCTATTAAAAGCAGAATGATTCTTCCCTTAAAAGCGGAATAGTTATTCTCTGAAATAGGAATATCAGTCTTGTAAAAGCTAGAAATGTTGCAATGCACTTGTGGTATGGGGGCAATACTATACAATTCAGTTAGATTAATAAAAGTAACGCGCAAGCAACATACCACAAATTCATTGCAATATCATGAAAAATAGATGTGGAATAAATGCATTCTCAAACACAGACAAAAAAGTTTGTACAAGTAAAAAGAATCGTTTATTCTACACTAAAAATGAGAAACAGATGCATTCTCACATACACAAGAGTTTGTACAAGTAAAATAACTATTTTATTCAATATTATGAAGATTTTTTACATTATGCAGATTACAAAAAGAAGCGGGGACCGGTACCCGCACAATATCCGGTCGATACATGCAAAAAGCAAAACAAGAAGCATAGAGCCTAGTGTATCATTCCTTCTTCCGACCACCCTTGGAACTCTTTCCCGGCCTGATAACCAGTTTTGAAAGCCGTTGTGGATGAGTCGGGGACGGAGGAGAAGGAGGAGCAGCTGGATCTTCTTTAACATTCTTCTCATCAGCCGAAGCGCTCTTTTTCTTCTTCTTCATTGCGCGCTTCCCTTTCCTCTTAGAAGAAGACTCGCTTCCCGGACTAAGAAACTCAGAAAGTTTTGTATCGTCATCATGAGTTTGCTCCGGAGTCTTTTCGCCTTCTTCAAGCCCTCCAATCTTTTGCTCTTGCGAAACAACCGGATCATCCAAGTCTTTGAGGACTTCTATTTTCTCTTCTTGTGATCCTGGTTGAGAAGTAGAAAGAGGAGTAACTTGGGAAGGAGGAGGAACAGCAGCTGGAGAAGGAGAAGTTGGTATAGCTTTCGGAACTTCCGCTGCAGAAGAAAAGAAGTTAAAATCGGTATTCTCCGAGAAAAGAGAAGTTATTAGTTCATCAAACTCAGTTAAATCGAATAAGTGGTTCACCGGAGCTGGGTCGACGTCAAAGTTACCTGGAGAAGTCGGCTTGGCGAGATCAGTCTCGAATTTCTGAGCCGCAATGTCTTCCAGGGCCTCTTCTTCTGTGGGAGTGGTAACAATATCTTTGTCAGCTTTGGCAGGAGGTGAAGAGTGAGAACTAGAGCCAATGATATCGACATCAGCTGAGACCGAAGTATGAACAAGAGCAGCAAGGAGTATTTCTTTTTCGGAACACTTCTCCCCCGTCGCTTCAGCTCGCACTCGGGCAAGATGCTCTTTTCCCTTAGCAAGAGCAGCACGGGCGTCTTCGTCTAAATAAGTTGCTTCAAGGTCTGCTTCGGCATAGCCGGCACCACCAAGCATATCAATAATCGCCTCCCACACTTCAGCTAATGTGACTTCATACTCCGGTCCCAAAAATGAAAGGCTACCACGCCCCAAGACGCAATGGGCATAAAAGTCGAACAAAGTCGTATCAATAGTGGCTCTAGTTGCCTTATGGGATTCTTCAGCCGCAGCTTTACCAGCGAGAGCTTCATCATGCTCTCTTTCAATCTTCAACAATTGAGACTACAGTCTTGTAATCTCTAAGTCTTAGGAGCTGACTTTCTCCCGAAGTTGAGCCGCGTCATCACGATATTTCCTGGTAACGTGCTGCTTTGCTTCTAGTTTCACTTCAGCATCCCGCTGAGCAGCATGAGCATTTCGAACCTGCTGTTGAAGCATCTCTTCCTTTTGTGAAAAAGAAGTGGAAGAAGTAGCAAGTTCGTTCTTGAGTCTTTCAACTTCAGCCTCAAGCTTCTCATAACCATCGGAGATTCTCTTCATTTCGGCGTTGTGTTGCTTGCAAACTTTATCCCACTCGGATTTATCATTCTCCATGGTTAGCATAGCCTCAAGATTTGCACGGTTGACTCTTTGCAGCTCATCGACAAGCTTTTTCCATCCGGACACCCTTTCAATATTAAGTTTGACGGCATCGAGGCTACGCAGCATATCCGATTTATCGATCGGAACCAGATCTAAATCAAAGCGCACTCCTTTTAAGCACCAATTCGAAAATCGGCTTTGAAGCGTTGGAGGGCCATCTTTAACCTGATACTGGGGTCTGTTGATAATCGCTTGGATATCAGATTTCTTTAAAGGAGGAGAGCCAAACGGGATATTAGTAGAGATAGGAGCGTCAGTTTTTCCAGAAATTGCAGACACGTCCGTTTCATCAAGTCTAACCCGTTTACTCGGGTTTTCAGCAGCATGGCTTTTTCCTTTATCATCATGATATTTCCTTTTATCGAAGTCATCGTCCCTTCTTCTCTGCTGCTCCTCATAAGCTCGCCTCTCTTGAGTTTTTCTAATTGCTCACTCTTCGTCAGATTCTTTGCGAGTGGGGAGATAGCGTCCATAATCATAAGAATCGCGCCCTCCGTAGCGCCGAAAGTTGTCGAAATATGAGCCACTTCGCCCCATTGAAGAACCTGAAATTGAAGAAAAAAAGACAAGTCTTAGAAATCTCCAAATTGAAGAAGCGAAGTGCGTATAAGTGCTAAGCATCCTAAAAGTGTGTGACGTGCGAACTACGCGGGTCAAACTACAAACCACTCTTTGGTTGGGGAGTGATAACAGATTGAGAAGTGGGAGTTGATTTTTGAGCCGACGAAGTTTTCTGCAAAGTAGATGTTGCTTCAGTCATAGGAGATGTAGCTTTAGTTATATCATCTTTGAAAAGTTCCTGTGAAGTGATCATCAGATCACTCAACCCATCAAAGGTATCGTCACCATCGTGTTTTGTGGGGCTTTCTTTTCTCGACTCCTTTATCATCAACTTTCTCGAAATGTTGAGAAGTTTCTTCTTCTTCAATAACGGAAGAAAGTGCTAATTTGTTGGATGATGTGCACTTAAATGTGTATATTTTTACCACCATATTTAATCTATTTAAATAAATAAATGATCATATCGGGTATTTTAACTTGTTTAAACCAAAATTCAAATTATTTCAAATTGTCACATATTCATCTTCATCCAAGGGAAAAATGGTCATTTTTATGCATTTATTAAATTGTGAAAATTTACTTGGAATTTTAATGTTGTTTTGTAGGAAATTTGGTGAATTTTACAAGTGGTTACATGATGATATATGCATGCATAAGAGTGAAGAGAACAAATGAAGATGGAAATAATTCAAAGTGAAGATAATGGAGGACCCCACCTACCCACCTACCTTAATGTACACATTAGAGGCTAATGCACAAGCTTATGGAATTAATGGCTTCATGTACACTTAAATGATGATTAATGGATGCTAATGGTTACTTGGCCACCACACTTCCTAAGGGGTAGTTTGGGCATTCCCCAAATTATGAATTAGGGTTTAACACTTGTATAAATACCCCATATCTTCATGTAACTCTC
Source organism: Allium fistulosum (assembly GCA_030737815.1). Taxonomy (NCBI): domain Eukaryota; kingdom Viridiplantae; phylum Streptophyta; class Magnoliopsida; order Asparagales; family Amaryllidaceae; genus Allium; species Allium fistulosum. Next base: position 510,269,442 of record CM060907.1, on the reverse strand, counting down.
CCCTCTCTCTTAGTCTCTCTTTAGTTAGTTTAGCCTCAAAATAAAAAGACAAGTTCTCTTTCTATTTTCATGGCTACTTAGCCATTTTTATTCTCATGTACTTTCTTTTTTATGCAACTTCAATACATGTTCTTTTCCTTTTCATGCTTATTTCCTTTCATGTTGTAGTGTAGATTTGTTTATTTATGCAAGTAGTGTAGATTTTATTTTATGCAAGTAGATTAGTTTTTCTTTCTTTCTTTTAGCTCTCTTTTTCTCTTTGTTTTGTTCTATGTTGCAAGCTACATTTGTTAATCAAATGACAAATATGAGAGGCTAAACCCCTTCAATTTAGGGGTAATGAAGCTCTCTAATTATGTAGCTTCAACTATTTGTTAATTCATGCTCTCTTTTTGTGCTTAATGATGATGATTGAAGTGGTTTCATTGTTGTTTTTGCATTGAATTTGATAGTCTATATTGTTGACACCAAATAGACTATGCTTAAACAATCACTAACACTAATTGCCTCTTCATCAAAATATGATTATGGCAAAAGAAAGTGATTTAAAATTAAAATTTGATGGTCTATATTTCTAATCAATAGTTAATAGGCCATACTTAAAATAGATTTCATTTTCATTTTCATTGTCAAATTTCATGAAAGTTAGTAAGTGGTTTAAGGGGTGTGTTATAGTTTGATGGCTTATGTTGGCTAATTAATAGCACAAATATGCCATACTTATGATAAACACATCAATTAAAGCACTAATGACCAAAAAAAAGAGATTATGATTTCATATGTGTTGAACTACATGATCTAGAGAGTGGATTTATTCTCTAAATTGCCATTTAACTCTTATATTTGCATCTCTTTTCTTTTAGTTAGTTAGCTAATTTTCTAATTCTCTAGCTTAACTTTCACTCGACTTTGGTTTAATTTGATTGAATAGAATTTTAAAATCATCAATTCCCTGCGGATCGACCCGTATTCGCCACGTACTACAAGTGTACGCCGTGCGCTTGCGGTTATTTTTATTTCTAAATTCGTTCGACAGTTTTCTAAACCGATAGAAATTCCGTCGTCGAACAAGTTTTTAGCGCCGTTGCCGGGGAATTGCTTTGATTTTAACTTTCTATTCTTCGAATTATTTTTGTTTGATTTTTGTGTGATTTTCTTTTGTGTGTTTGCATTTTTAAAAAAAGAAAAAAATTTGTGTGTTTGTTTTTCTCGTTTTGTTTGTGTGGTTGTTGTTATACTTGTTGTTCTACTTGTATTTCCATATATAAAAAAAATTATTATTCCATTTCACTTTCTTTTGACTAATTTTTCTTCTTTACAATTTCAACTTGCATTTGCTGTTTCTGTGCATATTATCCCCTGTTACTATGTCCTCTGTCTTCTTCTCAACAATTCACAACCAACCCCCTTCATCTTGTTGTTAACTTCCAACAAACAATTCTACATTTCCTTTGGCCTTGCAAATCCACTGTCATTCAAACTGTGCCAGTGCACATCACAACATCACAACAACTCCAAGACTTCACATCTCCACAATATATCCTCCCCACTGCTGTTCACATACCCCTATACACTTCTGCATCTCGTATCATCTTCTGCTTCGACAAGCTCCCTGACATCCCGACAATAGAACCAATACATCCTCCACTGCCAACATCCCACACCTCTCTGTTACATCACCTTCTCAACATCAAACCCCTCTGTCCATTCTACCATCAACAGCCTACATCATTTATACATTCACACTTCTTAAACTCCTCTTCCTCACAAACACCATATCAACTTGCACCTGACATACTCCACAATATCAACTTGCACTCCATCTTACCATTCAACTACACTTCCCCTGTCACTTTTCAATACAACATACCATCCCTTCACAAGTTATTGTCAACCAACCACTTTAGTTCATCAAACTTACACCTCTTTCTGGCCATCTCAAACCAACCTTGCATCACAGTCAAACTGCACAGAGAACTGTTTCTGGAAACAGTTTCAACCTTTCTCTGTGCCACAAACAGAACACTTCATACAAAAATTTTCACTTCTAACTGCAACTTCTAACTTCAACTGCAAATTTCTAACCTCACTGCCTTAACAAACATTTGTTCAACTTTCAAACCTCACTACCCAGAAGCCCGCAACCTCTAATTCATCACCTCCTCTTCAACTTCCTACAGCCATCCACCATCAAACTTAGCCTTCAAACTGCCGCATAACCCAAACTTCACCACATACGACCACTCACACTTCATCAGCCCTACTAGAGCAACTGCCTCTGACATCAATCACCCGAACAATCATCAAGCTCTATTCAACAAACTTCCACTGTCAATACCCATCCACTGTCACACTTTCAACTTCCTCCAGACAGTGCTGCACCCTCACTTCTACAATCCATTCAACATTTCTACCTGTAGCATTCATATATCCCTGCAGCACGTTCACAAACAATCCTCACTGCTAAACACAAAACTTCTACCACTTCACTCGACCACAGTTCTTCCATCACTGACCTGCTGTGACAACTACTTCAACAACCAGTTTTGCTACCACCACAATACACCATTCAATCAACCGTACTAGCAGTATACAAAACGGAAGAAGAACCATCAAACACTCACCGCAATACAGTCTTACCATAATACAACACTGCTGAAGCCACTCCTACATCCTCCAACTTCGACCTGAACAACATCCCCCCGAACCTCGAACAAACTTTGTAGCTCCATCACAACAGTGCCTCCACACTGTAACTACCCACAGCAGTGCAACAAACATTCACGACTGCAAAGCAACAACATTCTACAATAAACTTGCCCTGCAACTACACAAACTCCTCCCTTCAATCGCCGACCCCAGCCTGCCTGCAAAGCATCATTCAACTTCAGAGCAGCCCAACTACACTGCCTTCACCCAACCAGCAACCAGCCTCGACCAAGCTCCTGCAACCCCAACCCAAATTCGCAACCTCAATCTCGAATTTCAACCACAAACTACTGTGCTAACCTCCCAATCAACCAGATCACTCGCGAAAATCTACAACCCCAAAATCAAACATCTGAAATAATCGCCTCGAGCAACATCATCGCCAACGCAACCGCGAATCTGAACGTCTCCATTTGCTAACTCCTAACTCAATGAGCGCCGAATTGAATTTTTGTTTCATTTGAATTTTTTTTTATATAGAAGAGAGGCTGTGGATTTAAAAGAACAAATAAAAGAGAAATTTTTGAAGTTGACTTTCAGGTGAATCAAATCTTAAGTTCACAGTTTTAAAAAAAAAGAGGAATGGGTAGCGGGTAGTGGGCTATTGGGTTTCTTATTGGGTCGAGTATTATATATATATATTAAATTTATTTGTTGTGTTAAGTTTATTTCGTTTAGTTTGTTTTGTTGTAATCACTTGTTTTGTTTTGAGTTGAGTCTTTTGTTTTATTTTGTTTAGTTGATAAGAATTTGGTTTAGCTTGTTAATTTTTTTTTTTTAAGTAAAACAGTACTTTTAAGTTTCCTTTCCAAAAAAAAATTCAAAAAAAAAACCAAAGAGTCTCTTCCAAAAAAAACGGGGGTTGTTTTGAATTTGTTTTGTTTTTCATTTATTTTAGTTTCTTCTTCGATATAAAAAAAATCTGTGTATATATCTTTGGTTTTTACTTTTCAGGTTGCCAAAGCAGATAGGAAAAGTGATTGCTTTGTTGTGCTTGCCAAAAAATAATAATTGCCTGCTTGCTTATAAATAACTTTTGTTGCTTTTTACTCCTATTTATTATTTTCAATTTCTTGCATTGTTGATTGCTTGCATTTGCATTTGTATATATAAAAAAACATCAAAAAGAAGAAAAAAACCATTCGTAGTTGCATTGTTAATACACGTTTAATTTCTGCTTTGCATTTCATCCTAGAATTTGTTAATAATAACGATTAGACATCGATAACTTTTAATTGTATATTGACAAGTTGTCTTCTTTGAACAATTTAATTTCTTGGTGTCTAGGCTACGGCAGAGTAATAACCATTTATAAATATTACGGTGATTCGTAAATATTATAGTGGTTGTTCCTCTGAAGGTACTTAAACTTTCAGTTGCATTGCTACGGTGATTCGTGGTGCACCGATAACTCCTGTCCGTTACCTGGCTGAGAACTATCTTGTTTATCTAAGACAATGTGTGATTATACAATTTTTGGTTAACTTAGGATAAATCATTTGTAATTAACCTTGCACTCATTTAGTTGCATTAGTTCATGCATTTATAACAAAAAAAAATTTCAAAATCCAAAACTAAAAAAAATTGTATATATTCCTTTTTCTTCGAATTTTTTTTCCTTTTCCTTTGAAATTTCAAAAATCCAAAAAAAATTTAGAAAGAAAAAATCCAAAAAGAAAAAAAATATAAAATCTTTTCAAAAAAAAACAAAAAAAAATTTCAATTTTCCATTTTGAAAAATAAATTTTATTTGTAAATATTTTTCCTTTATAAATAAACATAAAACAAAAACATTCTTGAAAATGTCCGAGTTTCCCCACTCATTTGAATTTTACAATAGTTGTGAAAATCAATATAATCCATATGATTTCACTCCAAATTCGTATGGATATTTTAATGACAACTATTCTTTAAACAATTCGAATTTTGAACAACAAAATTTTCAAAACGATGACCAACCCTCAAATCTTGAAAAGAGCATTTCATCTTTACTTGAACTCTCCACACAACAAAATCAAATGATAAATGATTTGTGTAACTCTTATTTGTGTGATGATTCAAATCAAAGTTTTCAAAATAATCAAAATTTGAATTCAATTCAAAATTCAAACGATTTTGATTATAACCCATGCCAATTCAATTTCGAACTCCAAAATGAATTTCAAACTCAAAATGAAAATGGAAACAATTTTTCAAATGAATTTGGCAATGGGAATAATCTTAACCATGTTACAGTTGAAAATTGTTGTTCTCAACAAATCGAAAATTCTCATGTTAATAATTATAAATTGGATTTTGTTGAGAAAATGAACGAAATTTACGATGATCACACGAATTCGTTGTTTGAAACATATATGAAACAACGTGAAAAACAAAATCAAATTCCGACATGTGACGAGTCAAACAATAATCCATCTTTTACCCAAATCGACGATTTTCAAATAACAAATTTTGAAATTGAAAATAACGATCTTAACGAAGTTGTTAAAAATTTGGTGATTGACTTGGATTTCAATTCTTTTGATGGTGAGAAACTCGATTTAAATTTCGATCTTCCTTTTTCTGAAAAATTGAATACAACAACTTTGAATTTTGAACTTGATTTATGCAATAAAGTTGTTGATAATCCATCAAAGGATGTCGAATTTAACGAACACAATTTCTTTGGACTTTTCGAAAACGAGTTGTCGAATTCTGAAGGGGAAGATTTACATCACCATTTTGATTTTGAAATCGATAATTTTGAAGATGTTTTCAATGATAAGCTTGAATTTCAAATTGGTGAAAATGAACTTGAATTTGAATCAATTATTCTATCAACCCCGAAAATCATCGAAAATGAAACAACTCGTACGATTTTTAATAAAACGACATTCGTTTTTCCAAATCAACATTCAATTTTGAAACCATTTACGGTTTGGTTTTTCGAGCTTAAGCTGTGTCTCGTATACCTGACGAGACAAATGAATCGGTCTTTGGAAGACCGTTTCATTTACTTTTTGACGATATACTTTCCGATCTCGTGTAAAACCGTTCACCTTCATGTAAATATAGGTCATCTTTTTATTTTTGTTTTATTTTTCTCCTTCCACTTGGAAATATAGGTCATCAACCAAAACAACGAGTTAAACTATAGTCTATTTGTTATGATAACTTATTTTTTGTTGGAAATTTTTGACGAGTAAATGACTTAAATTTCAAGATAATGACCAAAACCTATATTTAACTTATTTGTGTCGATTTAAAAGTAAACCCTTCATTTGTATATATTTTCAAAAACTTGTATTCATCTCTTTGTAAATAAATCTTGCATTTTGTAAATATTTTCATCCTGCATTTGGATTTTGTGGGTAGTATCCACTGAAAACCCTCATGAGACAACACTCGTCCTACTGGGGACACCCAGAGGTTTAACGGCTTGTTGCATACGCTCAATGCAATCGTGCACCCTACGAAAACGGATTTATCTTAGTTTTTCTTTATTCGAGGACGAATAAAAAGATAAGTATAGGGGTATTTGATGTGCACTTAAATGTGTATATTTTTACCACCATATTTAATCTATTTAAATAAATAAATGATCATATCGGGTATTTTAACTTGTTTAAACCAAAATTCAAATTATTTCAAATTGTCACATATTCATCTTCATCCAAGGGAAAAATGGTCATTTTTATGCATTTATTAAATTGTGAAAATTTACTTGGAATTTTAATGTTGTTTTGTAGGAAATTTGGTGAATTTTACAAGTGGTTACATGATGATATATGCATGCATAAGAGTGAAGATAACAAATGAAGATGGAAATAATTCAAAGTGAAGATAATGGAGGACCCCACCTACCCACCTACCTTAATGTACACATTAGAGGCTAATGCACAAGCTTATGGAATTAATGGCTTCATGTACACTTAAATGATGATTAATGGATGCTAATGGTTACTTGGCCACCACACTTCCTAAGGGGTAGTTTGGGCATTCCCCAAATTATGAATTAGGGTTTAACACTTGTATAAATACCCCATATCTTCATGTAACTCTCCCCTCTCTCTTAGTCTCTCTTTAGTTAGTTTAGCCTCAAAATAAAAAGACAAGTTCTCTTTCTATTTTCATGGCTACTTAGCCATTTTTATTCTCATGTACTTTCTTTTTTATGCAACTTCAATACATGTTCTTTTCCTTTTCATGCTTATTTCCTTTCATGTTGTAGTGTAGATTTGTTTATTTATGCAAGTAGTGTAGATTTTATTTTATGCAAGTAGATTAGTTTTTCTTTCTTTCTTTTAGCTCTCTTTTTCTCTTTGTTTTGTTCTATGTTGCAAGCTACATTTGTTAATCAAATGACAAATATGAGAGGCTAAACCCCTTCAATTTAGGGGTAATGAAGCTCTCTAATTATGTAGCTTCAACTATTTGTTAATTCATGCTCTCTTTTTGTGCTTAATGATGATGATTGAAGTGGTTTCATTGTTGTTTTTGCATTGAATTTGATAGTCTATATTGTTGACACCAAATAGACTATGCTTAAACAATCACTAACACTAATTGCCTCTTCATCAAAATATGATTATGGCAAAAGAAAGTGATTTGAAATTAAAATTTGATGGTCTATATTTCTAATCAATAGTTAATAGGCCATACTTAAAATAGATTTCATTTTCATTGTCAAATTTCATGAAAGTTAGTAAGTGGTTTAAGGGGTGTGTTATAGTTTGATGGCTTATGTTGGCTAATTAATAGCACAAATATGTCATACTTATGATAAACACATCAATTAAAGCACTAATGACCAAAAAAGAGAGATTATGATTTCATATGTGTTGAACTACATGATCTAGAGAGTGGATTTATTCTCTAAATTGTCATTTAACTCTTATATTTGCATCTCTTTTCTTTTAGTTAGTTAGCTAATTTTCTAATTCTCTAGCTTAACTTTCACTCGACTTTGGTTTAATTTGATTGAATAGAATTTTAAAATCATCAATTCCCTGCGGATCGACCTGTATTCGCCACGTACTACAAGTGTACGCCGTGCGCTTGCGGTTATTTTTATTTCTAAATTTGTTCGACGGTTTTCTAAACCGATAGAAATTTCGTCGTCGAACATTAGATGACCCCACAATGTCGTTAGGAGTAGAACACTTTACCAATGAAGTCTCAATGTTAAGTCCTTTCGGTGAAAGTTCTTCAGCATGGACTGGGGCATCCGATGTTTTTACTGGAGAATTGGGGACTTCGCGAGGTTGAGTAAAGCGGGAAGAGTGTAAAAGCCCGAATTGATGTAAAAATTCGTCTGTCAACAGAAATTGGATACTCCTCTCCTCAACTGGCACCACCATAAGCCTCTCAAAAGTCGCTTTGTGACCGGGATCTCTAGAAGGAGGAGGAAGTGCTGAAAAGAAAAAGGGCAAAGTTAACACTTGACAACTCGGACTTCGGCAAGTTCGAAAAAACATAAGAAACAGAGACAAGTGATCTTACTTCCTACTCTCCAGATAGCGTAAAATCCCGGAGGACAGCGAACATAGAAAAATTGACTCAGAAACCCGTGAACGCTCTCAGGGAGACCAATGATAAGTTTACGGTTTCTGGCACTTCTCACAACTGTAATGGAATGATGGTCTTTGTATTTAGCGAAAGTGCACAAATAACAAATTTCGTCAAAGCTTGGAAGACGATCGAGTGTCCTCCTAAAGAGCACACATAACCCCGTTAAGATAGCATATCCATTGGGATGCAGCTGGAAAGGGGAAATGGTTAATCGTAGAAGAAGTGTTCGCAAGAAATCATTAAAAGGAGGGATAGCTCCATTCTGGCACATTTGTCGATTTACCGCAACAAAACCACGAGGAGGTCTATCAGCATTATCAGGCTTCCCGGGTAGTTGTGCGTCTGCTTCAGCAATTCCGAATTGAATACACAACTGGTTAAAGGCTCTGTAGTTTAAAGTGGTCGAGACCCTTTCTGGAGGATCATTCAACGGAACAGCAACTGGAAAAATCTCTTCAACTTGCTCTATTTCTTCTTGTGGAGAAAACATTCTACACAATCAACTGGATGTTCAAATGTGAAGGTACACGTTTCCTAAAGAGTGTGGAGTGTTGTGCAAAACTAATGAAAATAAAAAACAAACATAACTGGAATTAAACTCATTGATGATCAATCGATTACAAGATTTCAGAGCTTGTTAATATTCAAGTGCAGTGTTAGTGCAAATAAATCAGTTTCAGTTGACTATTACAATTTTGCTTTAATACTTCACTTGAATTGGTTATTGTACAGCATTTCGTCCATACAGTTCGTTTAAGTTAATTTTCTCTTTATCGACTAATCTGTCATTCGATGTGGGCAGTCAATGACAGTATATTCGTCCCAGTTTTCTGTGAATATTGTGTTTAACAGGTTGATAGCATTAGGAATAATCTGTAAAGAAGTTTAGGCAATTCAAGTCTTAATGTTCAAGGCAGTGATAAATATGCTAAGTTCTAACTCGTTCACGACTTAGTATGGGTCGGAAATCCCTCAAGTTACAATATGCAAGTATTAACTCGCCCACGACCTAAGGGATAGGCTACGATTTAAGTTAAGTCATCAGTTCTTTAAGTCGCACTGCAAAGAAAGGTCTCAAGTCAGAATGAAGAAAAGTCGCAAAGTCCTAGGTCGTTGCCGACTCACGACCTACTTTTGGTCGTACACATTTCAACACTTAGGTCGTCGAAAGTTAAGTCGAGATTTCTAAGGCTTTAAGTCGTTCATCTTTTTCAATACATCAGAATTACCCAACTCCTAACCCGTTAACCCATTAACCCGTTAGCCTCTCTATCAGCAAAAATCTTCATCTTCCCATGCCATTGAATCACCCTGAAATCACCACAAATCTGATGCAATGCCGTTCCATCGCAAACCACGAGTCAGTCAAACTGGAGTGTCGTGGTCCATTATTTCGTTCTTACCAATTATCCAAAGTCAGGACAAATCATCTCGAATCTATCAGCAGTCGCTTGAAATGAGAGTTGCAGTGGAGCATGGCATAAGAAAAGTGGGATTCATAATTCAATAACAGTCGAGGATTGAATGAGAAAAACGAATTCACTTACGCGATATAACGATAAGGATAACTGGTGATCGAGTAATTGATTTTGTCTTCGAAGAATTTGAATGCTTGCTAATGGCGGAATGAAATGATAAGAGCAGGTGAAGGAAAAGAGGGAACGACTTAAGCTATTTATACGCTGGGGCAGTGAAATGTGAATCGCCACAAGCAACCAACGACTTATCTTAAGTCGTTCACGACCTAAGAAGCTCATCAGAGAGCGAGTTAAGAAGAATCGAAGCATATGACCTACGACCTAGGCATACACTTCGAGGGGCAAATGTTAATCCTCTTTTGTTCGCGACTTAACAAGCTGCGACTTACGACTTAAAGAGGCCTACGACTCAACAGGCTCCGACCTAAGGAATGGTCCGACTTAACAGTTTACGAGTTAAGGAAGGCTCCGACCTAAGGGATGGTCCGACTTAACGGTTTACGAGTTAAGGAAGGCTCCGACCTAAGGAATGGTCCGACTTAACGGTTTATGAGTTAAGGAAGGTGACGACCTAAAGAAGTCTACGACTTAAGCTACAGGACCAACTCAATGGATTACGACCTAAAGAAGCTCCGACTTAGCTACAGGGCCGGTTTAGGATACTTACCGACTTAAATGATCTTACGACTTACCGATCTAAGGAGTTAACATCTTAAGTGGACAAATGACTTAGCAAGTCAAAGCAAGTCTTTGCCGACCTACGACTTACACTAAGTCCCTGCCGACCTACGACTTATACCAAGCAACTCGTTCTGTACATATTCAGGAGTAACTAGTGCAAGTGCTCCTATCTCGTCGCCGACTTAGGACCTACGACTTACTATAAGTCGGCTACGACTTAGAACTTGGGAAAGATTTCCTATTCAGATTCTACCCTATAAATACCCCCCAAACTCCAACAAGTAAAGGACTTTTGGCCGATCATTTCTCAAAGCATCGTTACCCTGCCGAACTCTCAACTCATCCGACAATTGAAGATCTTCAAACATTCGAGACACTACAACAAGTTTCGAGAGGAATTTCCTGCATCCAACACGGATTCATCGAGTTTCATCATCGAAGTTTGAGCTAGTAGTCGAGATTGTCTTTGTGATCAAATTGTATTGTTTTCATAAGTGTGTTGTATCGTCTTGTAACCGGATTCAGTAATAAAGAGATTCAAAGTGGATGTAGGCTCGATCTCAAGCCGAACCACTATAAACTGCTGTCTTTTACTGCTTTTTCGCTATTTTACTGCGTACTTCTTGTTCCCGTCACACGGGTGGTGCTTTCACAATTCTACTACACACACCGAGTGTTAGCGTTCACTTTTTAGCGTTAACATCGGGATGCATGGGTCTATGCGTAGGCAGGTCGGCCATAGGAAGAGTTGGTGGGACAGTTTAAATTTGCTTAAGCGTCCAACCATATCCTTAAGTCATTCACTTCACGGGCTAGCTGCCCCCACGTTTGATACTATACTAACACAGTACGCCACATTTCTTCATTGACACCAAGATTGAGTTGGACAGCATTGGCGATAGTGTTGCTATAAGTTTCATGCATGTTAGAGTTATTACTTTCGATTACCGAAACTTAGTCTATGGTAACAAGTCAGATCAGATTTTTGGAGAAGAGAAAAGTGAGGGCTTCATTGTATTAATACCTCAGATATTGATTTTGATGACAACAACCATATACATATAGATACTAATGTTTTGTTAAGTTGTATTGTATATATTGCAGAATATTACATAGGTACAGAATGATTAAATGTTAAGACTGATCAGTATAAAGACCAAGAATAAAGATTTAAAGATGATGATCAAGACTCATGAATTTAGAGACAAAAGACTTGAAGAGCTCAAGGTACTAATGTTTAGATTATTCATTAGAACAAATTGTTAAAGTCTTTGATAGCAAATTCTGATCTTTATCACAAATTTCTCATATTTGATATTTTAATCAAAATAAATTAATTTAAATTCAAATATATTATTAAAAATATTTATAAAAGTTTTTATGTGTTCAAATTATTTAAAAATTATGTTTAAAATTCTTTTACAAAAATATAGAAGTTTGAAAACAATTTAAAAGAAAAACCATTTTTCAAAATTAACAAGGGTATGTTGACATACCTCTCCTAGATATGTCAACATAGTGACCTTTGGTTTTTTTTAAATTTTGAAAAGAAGTATCTTTTAGACGCACCTTTGTACGAATGGATACTTCTGTTCATTCACTATATAAAGAGGACTGCAAATGAATTTTTAATTAATTTTCTCACTTTCTTCTTACTCTTTACTCTCTTTTTCTATTTCTTGAAAACTACTTTCTATATTCTTCAAAATTTACATAGAATCAATCCATTCTCTATTAGATTGATTCTCTACAAACTATCTACTATTTTTGAAGTATTCTCTCTACAAACTCAAAGATCAAACCACTGTCAGAAGGGCTATAAGATATCTTATATCCCAAGTACAACTATTTGTATTTAGAAATCAACAACTCTACTCTTAATCATTTGGGTGTGCTTGTTGCTCATTCAAATCAAGTGGGTGTGCTTAGTAGCCCATTTAAATCTAGTAGGTGATCTTGTTGCCTGGTAAATCAAGAGAGTTTACCCCGGACATGTGAAACAGGAGGGTGTATCTCATAGCCTTAAAATCGAGACTGTATTCTTGTTTGCTTGCTACTTGGTTAGAGTATGCAATTGAAAAGAAATGTGTACAAGAAATTATACAGGACTGGATGTAGGAGTAATCTGAACTAGTATAAAATACCTGGTGCCATCTCTTTAACTCGTTACTTTACTTTTATTGCATTTATTTATATATGTGATTTCCTGGTAGTGTGTGTGTATATACACATGTATGTATGTATGTGTGTATATCTGTGATTGATCATTTGTGTTTGATTCAAATCTTGAAATAGGTTAGAAAGTTCCATAAAAGTTATAAAACATTATTCACCCCCCTCTAGTGTTAGAATAGCCTTAATATCTATTCACATTAGTACTACACCATTTTTCACATTTGGTATCAGAGCATTAGGTTTTCAAAAAGTCATAATTTGATTTTTGAAAAGTATAAATGGCTAGTAGCACTGGTAGTTCACTTTTTAACACTTCTATTAAAGGACAATCAACTGTTAGACACCCACTGTTTAATGGGTGTAATTAATGGTAATAATTACACCAATTGGTCATGTAGGATGAAAATTTATTTACAGTTTAATGGTTTAAATATTTAGAATATTACACGGAATGACTACACTGAACCTCAAACTGAATACTCAACATGGACACAAGACCAAAAGACACAACCACTTAATAATTCTAAGGCCACGAATATTTTATTCTGTTCATTAAAAAAATGAATTTAATTGAGTTTTTATTTGTAAGTCTGCATATGAAATTTGGAGAACACTGCAAGTTACACATGAAGACGCAAGTAAAGTAAAACAAACAAAAATTTCCAAGCTAACTAATTAGTTTCAATTATTTAAAATGAAAAAAAATGAGTCTATTTCTCTTATGTAATCTAGATTTCAGGATATAATTCATTCTTTAGTATCATTAGGTAAAAAAAGTTCTAAAGAGAACCAAGTCAGAAAAGTCTTTAATCCACTCTCTCTTGAGTGGGATCAAAAGACATTAGCAATAGAGGAATGAGATTTCTTCTTTCTATTTCTGAGTTTAGTACGTTTACTATAAAATGAGGAAGTGAATAAAACAACATACAAAACTTAGTTTAAGAGAAATCCTTCTCATCATAATTAGCCTAGTGGGTTTTGGACTATAGAAATTTAATTACAACCCAAAAGAAAATAAGTGTTTATTCTTTATTTTAACTTCTTAACTAATAAATGGCTCCAAGAAATGATTGACTAATTGATTTAAAATCATATATCAAAGTAAATAAATAAAATATGATTTCTTATATACTTATCCAATAAAAAGCTTCTATTTAATATTAAAAGGAGTTTATAAATTTTTAAGTCGTCTTTTATTAACAAAAATAAAAAATATAAAACAAATTCTCTATTTCTTAATAAATGGATATATTGATAAATTCTAAAAAAATTCACTACATATATTAATTCACCAATATTATAAAAACTTTAGAGTTCGCATTCTAAAGAATTTATTTATTATTTAACAAAAGCAAAATTCTTATTTAAATTTATAATTTAAATCATTATTTTATTCTCTAATTATACCAAAAAATTCAGGGTTGATACACCTTCTATCTCATCTCCCATAACACCAACCGATCCAACCCATTGTCGAACCAGTGTTTACGTACCCAACCTATTGCCAAGCTAGCCTACTGTTGAACCATTATATAGCTGATTTATCTATAACCAATCAAGCCAATCTGCATCACCTTTATAACATGTCAACAACATCTAATTATCCTTCTTTATTTTATGGACCTGACTACCTGCAAAATCAAAGGAGTGTCTGCTGGATTCTCATAATACTTTGGAGATAAATTCAAATTCAAATCATTGGGAATCCTCTATAAATACTGAGGAAGTGTCACTTTAAAAGGAATCGAATTTTAAGGAAGAAAGGGGAGACTCCACCAAATATCACTACAGCCTTTTCTTTATTCACAATTTTGAGAATTATTCATTGCAATCATGCTTTAATCAAATCAAAACCATTAATAAATGATATAGTGCACATAGATCAGTTAAAGATTGAACCGCTATAAAAAGTTTTTTGTGTCTTTGCTTTTCTTTTTGGACTTTATTTGTTTGTTCCTATTGATTTGTTTTGAGTCTCCATCTATTCTTGTTTATTTGATTGTTGATTTGCACTTAAACTCCCTTAGAAACAAAGATTAATCTTCTCACTAAGATGACTTTAGTGATTACACTCAAAGTTGGTGCTTCGCGTTATCTTAAGGTGTTTTCGTCTATTCCAAATAAGATTTATTATAGAAGTTAAGCACATAATCAAATTAGATAATTGATTAAGAGTATACCCTTAACACACTCTTTTAATCTAGTCATACCTAAACACCTTAACACACATAACACATGAAAATTAAAAGTACTTAACGGCCATCATTGACGGTTTTCATATGCATTTAACCTTGCAACCTAAACATTTCATTCACGAAAACCATATTCAATCTTGACTTCCTTATTCAAAAGAAAGATGAACAATAGAAGATACTCATCATGGTACACAAATCAACATCATAATTATTCTCATGGATTGCGGTTGACACAATCCTTGTAGCAAGCCCTTCTCGCCCATTATGTCCTAATCAGTCTTCCACAACCAAATGGGTTACATCACACAAAAAAACCATGTCCCTTGTACAGAATTTGAGATTTAAATCCGAGGCCTAAATCATAAAATGATGAACTGAAGGGCTTTAATGTAATTTTCCAAAAGAATAATTACCTTCCTCCTCGAACTAAGCCTACAATGGATAGACAAAATAAATCTAAAATCCATCTGCATTCGAAAAATGAATATATATCTGATATCCTGAAAACAGATATGTGCAGATATGAACGTGTCTGCATTTGAAATTATCCTTTTGGTCTTTATAGAGATAAAGTTTATATTATGTGTGTGTGTATTCGGTACTTAGATTGTAGCACATATCAGTACTACAAGTATTATGTAGTATACAACATACTATATGTCAATATATGCTCAGCAGTTCGAATCACGTTATGCAAGTTTCGAACTTATGACCTCTCGCATCAAAGTTAGAGCGCTTAACCACTAGAACAGTGGTGCTAGTCAATGCATATTCAATCTATATTCATTGTTTAATAGTTTATATTTTATGTATATAAATGCATATTCAATGCTAAAAACTTATTTTTATCATTGCAGTTTCCTATTTTTTGTGCTTGGGTAACTATTAGGACAAAACAATCTTATATTAAATTAAAATTTATCTTTAAATTCATTAATTGCCATATTCGATATTTGTTCGCATTTACAAAGTGGATATCCAATACTCGAAAACGAGTACGGATACAGACGTGGATATGGCGCTATCCGCATCTGAAAGTATCCATTAACATATCTACCTCAAATGGTTCTTCACCCACCACTTTCAAAGTAATTGTTGCCCTTAGTGCCGCTAATGCTGGGACAACTTGTTAGGTAGAGTTTAGGGATGGCAATGGAGCGGTTCTAGGGTCTAAACCCGGTAGATCCGCCCTTGTTTTGATCCGCCAAGACCCGCGCCACTGGGTCATCGGGGTGGGTAGAACCATGACCCGTTGTAAAGAGCTCCGGGTCTAGGATCGGGTTGAAGCTTGGCCGACTCGCCCAAACCCGACCCGCACTACTGAGATTTCATAAAATCACTTTATTACGGTAACGATGATTTGTTAATCCTTTTATACATAAGCGGTTATAACATGGATTTTCTAATGTTTCATTTACTAAGTTATATAATTTTTATGATATTAAGTTGCATCACTAATAATTATATAATAACGTATGCATGTTTTTCTTGAACCGTTATCATACACCTCATTTTTATTACCTTACTTATTATTGTACACACTGATATTTATATTTATTTTATCATTTAGTGACAATCTCTCCTACAAATAGAACAAATAAATACATGTACATTAATACATAATTTTGAATGAATATGTAATGCTTCGCCGAGTCTTGGGATGGGGCGGGTCTACCCTAACCCGTATAGGTTCCGAGTATGGGGCGAAAGTTCAGACCCGCACTGAGTTTACGGGGCGGGTCTGGGGCAGGGTTTAAAAAATCCGGGGCAAGTCTCGGGCATACAAAATCCGCCAGAACTCGCCTCATTGCCATCCCTAGTAGAGTTGTTGAATCCAGGACCGGAACTTCACGCTGGACCTTTTTACTCCATTCCAGACTTCTTGTCTTATTCTTATTAGGACAATTGTTGTTATTCCCCGCCTGAAGTTTCCCATCATGCATCTACCCATCACATGAACAACTAAAACTCATAAACCGAAAGGACTGTCAGTTAATATCCAAAAATATGAAATTCGTCTACATCCATATTCGAAAAATGAAAAAAAAAATACCAAATTCAAAAACAGATACAGATATGATAATATTCAAAGATTATGCATTCGATTTTTATTAAGATAATAATTGAGATTATGAATGTTTTAGTATAAATGGTAGTTATTTACTATTTATCAATATAATAATTTATATTATTCGTTTATAAATGAATATTTGCTTTTCAAAACTAATTTTTATTATCATATTTGTATTTCTTATATTTGTATCAGCATTATCTTTGGAAAAAGATCTAGTTGGATCAAAATTTTCTATTTAACCTTCTGAATTTATTGATTATGAACGGAACGGATAAACATTTGATATTCATTCTTATCAGTGGATGCTATCCGAATATAATTTTCCAATTCAAATCTCTAAGTTACAAAAAGTACAAGCAAATTTTAGTCCACTATACATGACAGAGTGGATTTGGTCGGCTGTACAACATAGTTGAAGCACTAGGGTAAGCATTACTATTCACACAATAAAAATTATTGAAATCAATGAAGTGTAAGTATACTTTAATTGTTTAAAACCGATCTCGTTTTATATCATGAATGAACTGTTTTGAATGATTTTTGTGGTACCTATTGTAAAGCTTTTTTGAACACAAAATCTTTCATTTCCTTCCGATTCCTTTGCCCATAAGCGTCAAACACTAACAACCAAAAGCCCAGAATGACGCAAACATAAAGATCCATGGACTATCTACTGGTCCTTTGCTTTGAAATTCTAAGGCCATTACCAACCATCCGACTTGTTCACTTCACTCTCTCTTTTACTTTCGAACTGAATGAACGGGCTACGCATCCAGATAACCTCGAACCAACCACAAAACATTTTTTTTAACAAAACACATAAGAATATAACGGTTAAGTCTTCGCCGTTATAATTAAGTTAAGCAAAAACTTTGTTGTTATAATATCATAACGGCAAACTCTTTGTCGTTATAAAAACCAGTTTCATGTTCAATTCACTAGCCACAGAATCACTTCAAACCAGCCACGGAAAAATGAACAAGTCACACCTGCTTGTACAATGGCTAATTTCTTAACTGAACAAGTCATTGTTGCCTGTAAATACAAAGGCTTGTTAATGTATCTCCCGCCCCAAATTATAACACAATTATCAATTAGTGGATATTAGATATGAATGGGCAAAGGACACTACATAAGCATAAGTAATCAAACAAACTTAAACCTTTCACACCCATGAATGACTCTAAGTTTTGCTTTTTTTAAAAAAAAACCTTAATAGCATATCATAGGGGCCCGAGTTTTGAAGGTGGGTCAATCTCATTTTCGAATTAAACCAATCACTTGGTATAATGAACAGAACACGATTGTTTTTCCATTCATGCATGTATTAAAAGTTTACAAGGTCATCGGTCTTGTAAGTTAAACCAGAAAAAAGGTAAATTCAAAAGGGGAAATTAATTTAAAGGACAAAAATTTATATATTTTTAGCCTTAAGGACACGACTTTAATATTTTAACCACAAGGACAAACATTTTCCGAAAAATTAATCATAAGGACAAACATTCTTTCAAAATTATTCATAAAGACAAACATTCTTCCAAAACTGCTACCGAACTAAAAAATGATACCTAAAACTGCTACCGATAACTACAAACTGATATCTAAAAACTGCTATCAATAACTAAAAACTGATACCTAAAAAAAGTTGTCCTCCAAGCTAAAATACTGTAAGTCTGTCCTTGAGGCTAAAATGCTGAAAATTTTTGTCCTTAACAATAATTTCCTGAATTCAAAAGCCCTTCATTGAAATCATGCAAAATTGCTCATTTACATTATTTATTCCACAAACATATTTGTTTTGCAAAATGACTAAATCTATAGCACACAATCATACATCAAAGCTTACCTCGAAGATCCCATCAATGCACATCCCACTTCTTCTCAGTGTATCCCTTTTCAATTTTTACAATTTTGAATAGAATCCAATATTATTGTTTTTCTTGCACAAGGGAAAATACATAAAGAGGCAGAAATGACATGCTTACAGGCTATTTCTTTTCACCCTGACTAAGAACAAATAAAGATAAGGCGTTTCATGAACGGCATGAAGGAAGAGTGATACCTCCACAACAAGCAGCAATAATAATGTACAGCAAAAATACTATTGAAAATGTCAACAATGCTCTGCAAAAATAGAAAATATAGAAGGCATGTTAGACAAAGTTGACATACTATGATAAGAAAAAAGGATTTATAACATCATCATTGAATGAAAATTTGGACAAAATTGCCCTAATCTAAGTGGAATTCGTTTGGATGGTTGGGGCAATTCAGTCCAAATGTTGATTGAATGCAAAGTGAAGGCAGAAACTACACTAGTGTTTGGTTTTAAAACGAATTCTGTATTTTGCGTTTTCAATAATGTATTTTAAAATGAATGAGAAAGAAGAATGCTATAGAAAACGATCGATTTGGAAAAGATTTTAATATGTAAAATTGAAAATGATATTTTCTTGTTTTCCACATTTTAGGAAATATCAAAAAAAAAATTCCCCTCCTCTCCCCCCTTTATTGGCATGAGTAGGATTTTCCAGCACTTCATTCTCTCATATGCCAGTTGACATACATATTGAAAACGCAAAACAAAAAATTTATTTTCAAGCCAAACTCTATCTAATGTTCGGCATTCAAAAATAGGAAAATCTATTGAAACACAAAATGATGACACAACTGATGACATAATACATCTCAAACCATTGGATTGCTCCCTTATTTCAACCTTATATATGAATAGAATGAGATCGAACGGTCCAGACATATTGTATCACCAACTGTGTTTTATTTTGTGTCCAAATAGCCGACCACTATATATTACGTTATTTGCATGAGCATGACTACTGAATAATCAAAGAATAGGAAATCAACATGTAGTGTTTCAGTACTTACAAAAGTTTAGCATTTTTCATCCACAAAGCTCGGTGAAGACGCCTGGACTGCTTTCGGAAATGAAAGGTACTATCTTGCATTGTAGCAGTTTTATCTACAAGAAGCGCAATGCGTTCACCTCTGTCCAATATTTTGTCTATATTTTCTACCATGATGGTATGAATCTGCATAAAAAATGATTCTGCTTAAGAAACATGAAAGTGAATATATCAACAATATATGCAAGACAATAGTTGGAAACATTGTTCAGATGATTAGATAAACCTACTATTAGGGTTTGTTTGAGTGCCTTTAGGCTATCAACTGGGTTATTCTATTCAGCAATGTGATGTGGTTACAGTTACTGAAAAAGCCCCAACTCCTGTTACGCTCATTCCAGCAAACAATATTTTGGTTTTAACTACACTTGGATGTCCACTTTGGTCACTCCCCATTGACATGTTGATTTAATTAAGGGGCGCCTTGGGGACAAAAAATAAAACACAAAATGGAGACACAATAGATGTTGATCGTTGAACCTTATTGGGGGTTGAATTAAGGGGGAGATCTAATGGTTAACATCTATTTGTATCCAAATAGATTTTCCCTTTAATTAATAAACTTATTCCTTGTTGCTGTGTGAATCTTCAGTTATATCCAGGTTATAATCTCAGAGTTCATGATTACTATTATTATATGTTGCATAGCGATCCTCTGAGGACTATGAGATTGCAATCTCTAGGTAGCATATAAAGAAGGCACAAATCAGCAGCAAAATAATGTTATGCATTGCAACGCATATCCTAACATGTAGATGCTGCAACTCTTATTTGCATCACACGTCTTTGTCTTTGTCCGTTGTTCGAATAGTATCCCCTTAAATCAACTTCCTATAGTTCTTTTATTATAATTATAATGACTTCTCAAAACATATAACTTCATATTATGCTTGGTTAATAGAATGATTGTGGTAGCTTAAGACTAACAAGCATACAAAACATGAAGCATTTTCTCTGTGTGCGCGCACGCATGTGTCTATATACCAAGGTTTAAAATTCCGCTTTCCATTCCGTTCCAGTTATTGAAAAATTTCGATATTTCGGTTCCGTTTCGGACAATCCGGAAATTCCGTTTTAATTCCGATTTACGAATTCCGGTATTTTTTTATAACTGCATCTTAAATATCCAATATTAATATAAATTTGCGGTATATTTTTCGAATTAAAGACAAGATACATGCTTTGGTTAAAAAATTATGCACCATGTAACAAATTTGAGAATATTTCCTTCATCTTTATGTTATTGTCAATAGAAATATAATAACGACAATTGATTTAACTAACTTAACTAAAATCAGCCCAAAGCACTTAGACTAGATTAATATACCATTGCTAGACATACAGATGCAAATAAATAATCAGGCCCAATAAACAAGGCCGGATCAAGAGTAAACATTTACTTCACCCTAACAAAAAACTACACGTAACCCTAATTAACGCTTCAGCCCCCATTCGCTGGCTCTTTTCTCTCTTCCATCGCTGTCGCTTTCCCTATACTAGATGCCGACTCTTCGTCTTCTTCTCTCTTCCTCTTTCGTCCGCTCTTCTCGTGTATGAATATAAATCAAAAAAAATAAGCTTTACATCCAGAAACGAGTTTACAAGAAAATTCCAGCCCGGACATCGCCGGAACCGGACCGAAACGGTCGGAATTCCGGCATGCCGACCGGAATTTGAAACCATGCTATATACACACACACCCACAGAAAAAAGGTTAGGTGTTTCGTATGCTAGTAGTCTTAAGCTAACATGCATCAAGGTTCAAGATTTCGGTTTCGGTCTTTTGTAATTTTAGGAATTTCGATCGAATTCGTAAATTTTAATTTCGGTTTTAGAATATTACACATATATTTGTTTAATTTATTGAAACAAAATGTTAATTTATTTTAACTGAAAAATTAGGTGTAAACGAAAAATACTAACAAATCATAAATAAGTATAACAATAAAAAATGTTTATTCATTACCTCGTTTTTAGTTTTTTATAGTTCCACCATTTGCGTATTTTGTGATTTCAGATGGTTATAGATTGAAAATTCAAACTTTGAATATTTGTATATTTGAAATTCAAATTAATTCCTTTTACTGAATTTCTTCTGTACAATTTGAAATTCAACAGTGTTTTTTATTGAATCGGAGTTGCCCCAAGCACTTTATATCCTTTGATGTCTAGGTGGCATGCTTTGCAACGTCAACTCCCGTCGGTCATGCTCGCCAGAGCCTATTACTCGCTACATCCAAGAATTTTCATTAATGAAACTCTCAAATAGTTTTTCATTATTATGAAAATGTAACAAAGATAAAATATGAGCTTGTTTTATAGCAATAGTAATTAATCATTGTTGTTCGACACCAGATAACAGCTATAAATAGTCATCGACTCTTAAACTGTTTTTCATTATTAAGAAAAGATAACAAAGATAAAATGTGAGCTTGCTTTATAGCAACAATAATTAATCGTTGTTGTTTCATGGTTTGGTTTGGTTTGGTTTCGGCTCTTGCTGAAAGTCTAGGTGTTTCAGTCGAAACCTCAAACACACACACACATGTGTGTATACGCATGTATATATATAATGATGCTTTGAACCTCAGCAGCAGAGCAGTTAGGTTGCTGACACAGTGATGGTGTATGATGCTTCAATGGGGTTGAAAGTTGAAACTCCTTCACTCAAGCACTGAAAATTTTAACGTCCACCTCTGATGGTGGTGGCATCAAACACAAACAGTGATAATTTCCTAAATTATTTTAGATACTTTTGTCTCACAATAAATGATTAAATGTCTGGCTAAATTATATTGGATAAAATGAAGGAAAAAGAACTTGTAACCATTGCTGCCCCATAGAATTTATAAGCACCCATTCAACACCACGGTATATTTGGAAACTAATTGAGCTTATTTGGGATGATACTGTATTTTCTGTTGAAATTAGTAAATATTTATTCAGACAACAATTGTTATTTGATGCAAAATATATTAATTTAGTCCCATGCCCAGCGCTTTTCAAACCATGTTGAAACATTAATTCCACTGGAGTCTTTAATCAGTGGATGCTTATACCGAAACAGAGTACAGGACATTCAGAGTTTACAGTCCTTGGTTTCCTTCATTGTATTATATATAAAAAATAAGAAGTAGAAGAAGAACTTCTATAGAGGCTTTAGAAATCCAACATGTGGACAGAAAATTCCTCCCTTACGACCACGAATTTAACAATTGTTGATTTACTCTTCAATTTGGAGCAAAATATGGATTATTTTTTATTTCATTTTCTTTGCACGCTCTAATTTGACCTGAATTTTGGATTTTTATTTTATAATTTGGGTTCGAAACTGGTTTGAAATATAAATAAAATCTCACTGTTACTCTCTTCTTCTATCTATTATGAACTTAATTTTCAGAATTTTGTATCTACTTTAAAATTGACACAACAAAATATGATAATACACTCTGTTGAAATTGACTTTGATGACATGAATGTAGTGATGCACTAAAACATATAATCTCAAGCAATAAGTATTGGTTGTTTGAAATATGCTATAATAAACTGTGGTCAATTACTAGTTGCTTAAAATATGATGCATTAAACATAGAATTCCAGACAATAAGTAACTTTAGTACGTTAGAATCATCTTTGATAGCATTAGTAGTGATGTGGTTGCCAAAATGTGAGAACCCGCCAGGAATAAAGTTAAAATGTCTATGTTATCACAGTGTCTTTTGAAAAGATCAATCATTGACTATTATTTTTATTGTGATGTGTGTTTGAAATAAACTTTAGAATGTAGTTGGTTTTATTATATTATTTTTCATATAAACATATGTATGTGTACATATTTAAAAAACATGTGAATCGGCTCTGAAATCCTGTAACTTTTGCATTGTCCCCACGCCAATATTCTTGGCTAAATTCGCCACCGATCAAAATTAATTTTTATTTTTCAATAATGACAATTATTATTATTTTCCGATGAAGAAAGCCTTTAGTTTTTCAGTAAAGAAGGATAAATTTTATTTCACGGAAGAGATCTTGAAACATTAGCAAGGTACTACTCTGGAAGAACTAGAACTCTAACCTTGTGTTAGGACCAATGGACCAAGGAAGAACCTTAGATAGACGGCTTCTACGAGGCGTATGTCTCCCATAATAATAATGGAGGCAAGCAAAGCATCCATTGGACAGATGAAGATTTGTCCACGTATGCAAAGGCATAAGGGAACTTGACTGTAAGACCTAATAAAAGGAAAGTCAACTTCACTTCACTGATTTAAGATGAAATGTCAAACTTTTTGTGATGAGATTTAAAAAGGAATAAGATGTTTTCTTTTACCAAAAAAATAAAAAATAAAAAATAATAAAAAAAGGGAGAATTATTTTCTTTCGATGCTTAAAAGGAAAATGAAAAAAGAAGGATGTTTTTTTACCGAAAGGAGGGTGATATTATAAAAAAGATGATTTTCTAGAAAAAAGAGGATGATTTGTCATCTACAAAAAGGATGATGATTTGTCCTTTATAGAAAGAAACATGAAATTTCATAATGTAGGTATTTTCAAAGGCTTTCAATGCGTATGGTATGTTTTACTAGTGTTGCAAGTCATTTTTTCAATTACTTAACAAAAATAATTCAAAATATAAATTCACAAATTTGAATTTATTATATTCTCAAACGTCTATTATTAGAATCTATGAAAGTTGTGATTTAATAGTAAAATAAGTCTTTAGTCTAGTCTTTCAATATAAAATTATCGCATCCGAAGATTGAAAAAAAATGTAAAATAGAAAATAAAATTGCACTAGAACTGTATGTTATGAGCTGTTAAGGAGAAGAAACTGAAACTAGGAGATTTAGTATGCATGAAATGCAACAGCGCATTAAGAATGGGAGACCGAAACAAAATACCAAGTACTACATTAACTCAAGCTAATTTCTTTGCCAGAAGTTTTTCAAAATTGTCAAAAAGAATGAGATATAGATTTTATTTATAACAATATATAAATAGACAGTTCCAATTATCGACCATCTCGACCAAGATATCATTTTTGTACTGGCACAAATTGCAACAAATGATTTTGGTAAAATCTTGTTTGAACATTTTTCAGTTGAGATGTAAAAAATTTGATTGAGATTCTAATCCAAGATATTTTTCCATATCATGTTCCATTTTACTCTAATGATTTTTTTCTTTTGAATGGACAAAATTAATTATCAATCAAATTATTACTTTTATTAATCCGTTGTTTTAAGTAACCATTCACTTAACTATTCTCTACACAGAGAAAAAATTATCTTTCTTTCTTTATTTTGATCTTCAAAATCATTCAATCATTTAGACAAAATCAACCGAGCTCCATCTGGTTGTTATTTACCAAATGCATATTTCTAATTAGGTTTCTTAAAGGATTTTTTTTTCCAAATGAAATTGCTATTGTTGAGGTGGAGCCTTGACGCAACGGTTAGATCACCCGCATGGTGATTTAGACGCTCAGGTTCGAGTCTAGAAACAGCCTCTTCGCAAAGCGAGAGAAAGGCTTCGTACATTATCGACCTCCCCAGAGTCTGCTATCGTGCGGGAGCCTCGTGCACTAGGTTCCACCTTTTAAATGAAATTGCTATTGTTGGGGAATTACGATCCCAATGAAACATGTTATTGATAATCAGATTTCTTTAATGATTGTTTCAATGAAACAAAACTATAAGCGTAGACTGCCTGTGAATTTCTTACCCCTAAGGCAGAAACCTTATAGTGTGTGCATATATTGCTTTTTGCAGTATACCATTTTATTTTTTCATTTGAAACCATGAATAATTATTTAAATTTATTTTCAGACATGAATTTGCAATTTATGGTATAAATATATCATTAATTTATCATTCTATTCAGTTAAAGCAACACTCAAGAGTACATGAGTGTAATATATGGAATAAAATAAAATCAAATATACTGTTGATTCATAATTCTATCGAATTAATGAAAAAGACAAGTGTACAACTGCGATTGAAATTTTTTTCCACATATCTCGCACTAGGCTAGAGCACAACAAATCAAACAAGTTATAATTATGTTTTTAAGGTAATAAATATAATTTTAAATTAAATTGTATATGCAAGTAGATTTTAAGTAGAAATTATAGTCCGCGATAGTAAAATGAACCGGAAGTGTAAATTGTTAGCGCCAAAATTGATCACTACCACCCAAATCCAAGTGA
Source organism: Allium fistulosum (assembly GCA_030737815.1). Taxonomy (NCBI): domain Eukaryota; kingdom Viridiplantae; phylum Streptophyta; class Magnoliopsida; order Asparagales; family Amaryllidaceae; genus Allium; species Allium fistulosum. Next base: position 510,243,448 of record CM060907.1, on the reverse strand, counting down.
AAGCACCAAATACCAGTCACAACTCACAAATAGAATATGTGTAGAGAGTAATAATGTGAAGAACAGTAAAAATTCAAATGAAAACAGTAAAGAACAACAGATTTTATAGTGGTTTGGCTATCTCCGGCCTACGTCCACTTCAGAAGTTTCCTTTTTATTGCTGTAATGATTGATTGCAGTTACAAGATGGCAGAGTAATCTCAGCCTTAGAAAATATAAAGCAAGAGAGAAGAAAGCTGGTCCTCTCATCTGGAGACCAACATGCTGTATTTATAGGCAAATCCTGAGTTGTTGGGCTTTTTGAATGAGCTAGGGGTTCATGCCGAACGGCATTCGTATGCCGAGCGAGGTCGCAATGCCGAACGGCACTCGTATGTCGAGCCACATGGCCATGCCGAACGACACTCGTGTGCCGAGCGAGGGGTTCATGCCGAACGGCATTTGTATGCCGAGCGAGGCTTCGTGCCGAGTCTACTCATCTATGCCGAACGAGGCTCCATGCCAAGCGAGTCATCTATGCCGAACGAGGCCCAATGCTGAGCGAGGTCCAATGCCGAGCGAGGTCTGAGGCCGAGCGAGGTATGATGCCGAGCGGTGTCTACCGAACCACTACCCTATGTCGAACAACCCTGACTTCTCTGCAATGCCGAACGACATTACCAGGGCCGACCGGCCCTTGACCTCCAGACCGAGCGGCGTATCCAAGTGAACTCCATCCTTTCAAACCGAATCCACCACATTCCAACCTTGATAATCATGAAGTCGACTTAGTTAAATCCGCCTGTCCGTGGCCTTACCGAGAGGTGGGTTAACATAAATGTAATATGAAGGTTTGAGATACAGCCGCCTTCTTCAAGATCTCATCAAATGCAAGACTTGTATGCATTGTTTCAAATTTTGGATTTTGGAGAAAATCTCGGACTGATATTGTTAGCGCCAAAATTGGTCACTAACCCCCAAATCCAGATGAAAGCACCAAATACCAATCACAGCTCAGAAATAGAATGTATGTAGAGAGTAATAATGTGAAGAACAGTTAAAACAGAAATGAAGGCAGTAAAGAACAACAGATTTTATAGTGGTTCGGCTAACTCCGGCCTACGTCCACTCCAGAAGTTTGCTTTTTATTGCTGTAATAATCGATTACAGTTACAAAATGACAGAGTTGCCTTAGCCTTAGAAAAGAGAAAGTAAGAGAGCAGAAAGAAGATCCTCTTTTACTGTGCCCCTGCCTCTCTATTTATAGACAAAGATGGGTTGGACTTCCCTGGTGGGCCTGGCAGCCGAGTACCTCAGTCCAAATGGAGTGGTCTCCATATGCCGAACCATAAATGCCGAACGCTGAATGCCGAACAAGGCGTGAATGCCGAACGATCTCCTCATGCCGAACGTTAGGAGGTGCGAGGTACAGAGGTATCGAGGTGCGAGGTACCGAGGTATGGAGGTGCGAGGTACCAAGATATGGAGGTGCGAGGTATGGAGGTGCGAGATGCAATGCCGAGCGAGGTGAGGTATGCCGAACAACCCATCCAATGCCGAACGCTCCTTGATGCCGAACGATCCGTCCAATGCCGAACGTCTCCAGATGCCGAACGAGATTTATGCCGAACACTCCATCCAATGCCGAACGTCGATCTCTCTATGCCGAACGCTCGTCCAGTGCCGAACGATCCTTCTAATGCCGTGCACTCGTTCAGTGCCGAACGATCCCTCTATGTCGAACGACGATCTCTCTATGCCGAACAGCCTCCAACGCCGAACCATCCCAATGCCGAGCGATATCTGTCAAACTGCCTAGGTCGAGCCATGTAGTTTCTCCACTCCTTTTCCCAACGACATATTCAAGTGAACTTCATCATTTTAAACCGAATCCATCATACTTTAGTCTCGATAGTTGTGAAGTTGTTTAAGTTAAATCCGTCTGTCTGCGGCCTTACCAAAAGGCGGGTTAACAGATATCTCAGCTGAAATGAAGGAGATATAAAACTGTGATAACGGACCAAGCTTTCAAATCTCGGATTTCGAAGAAAATCTCAGGCTGATATCTCGGATGAGATGAAGGAGGTTTAAAACCTTGCTCGTGTGTAAACTCTTTGAGACGAAACATGATCGGAATTTGAGATTTAAAACCTTGGATAAATATAGTCTGTAATTGTTTTCAAGCAAAATTAATATCTGATTGACTTTTCATTAATTTTCAACATAATTGGCCGAGATTGAAATTTATTTGGTGATTTTGGGTTTGTGTCAGATGGAACCAAACTAAAATCTCAAAATTCTAGTTGAGATCGCAAACATTGTAATGAATAACCACTGATAGATCCATGTAGGAAAAAATATTGCCCACTGGTTGGACAAAGAAGACACGAAAGATTGAAGTCTAATTGTAAATTACTTTCTATTAGCCACGGATCATAAAAGTAACATAAGAAATAATAGAAGATGTAAAAGGAACTGCGGGCTAAAACATATCACAATATGAAATATGTGAATATCGCAATTTACTCTTAATTCTTAAAACTTACTCAAGTAAAAAAGGATTGAAGATTGACTAACTTTTATATGAAAGGTTCAGAATATAGCCAATCAACCAGAGCTAAAGAAAAATAGTATACTGATTGTAAAACTTATTATTAGGTTCGTCCAAAATATGTTTTGCAAATTTATGACACTGCATTTCTACTGGAAAAAAGGTTAATTTGAATACCAAGATTTACTGTTTTTTAGAAGCTGGGAAGGAAACTCCCAGATTTGATAGTAACATGACCTTTTTTTTCCACCGAATGACAGATACGACAGAAACAAGAAAATGATTTATTTTATTTTTTTCGCTTGACCTTGTCTGTCACTCTCTATTTCTCATTATGTGGTACATTCACTTATCCAGCCCAAACAAAGAAAAAGATCTAGATCATGTTTGGACAATACTTAATTATACCTACCTATTTCAAAAAACAAATATTCAAATAAGTACTAAGGTAAAACTTGTTTATTTTGAATTTTAAGCTCCTAATCTAATGTATCTGAAAAGCAACTAACAGTTGCTTATTAATTAAGTCATAATTTGATTAGTTGTTAGTAAAATTAAACTCATAACACAACATATAATTTTTAGCTTTTATACAATGTTTCACATCAAAAAAGAGTCGGATACTGAATGACAGATATGACAGAAACAAGAAAATGATTTTTTATTTTTTTTCGCCTGACCTTGTCTGTCACTCTCTATTTCTCGTTATGTGGTACATTCACTTATCCAGCCCAAACAAAGAAAAGGATCCAGAGCATGTTTGGACAATACTTAGTTATACCTACCTATTTCAAAAAACAAATATTCAAATAAGTGCTAAGGTAAAACTTGTTTATTTTGAATTTTAAGCTCCTAATCTAATGTATCTGAAAAGCAACTGACTGTTGCTTATTAATTAAGTCATAAGTTGTTAATAAAATTATTTTGGTCAAGTTGAACAAACTCATAACACAACATATAAGCTCTTATACGATGTTTCACATCAAAAAAGAGTCAAATACTGCATAACAAACATGCCCGCTTTTTTGTTATTATGCCTCATATGTTAGAATAGGGGTGAGCAAAGTTTGGTTTAAACCAGATTAGCATATAAAATAGAGCGGAAATTCATGAAATGGTTCGGTTATTAAAAATAAAAATAAAACTTTGGTTCAGATTCTGTAAAAAAACCGGCTATAAATTCCAAATCGGATTTATTGAATTAACCAATTTAATATTGAATATTAATAACAAATCAAATTATTAAAATTTTCATGTTTTGTTTGCATGACACATGTTGCATTTATTATGACATGTTCATAAAGTTGTAATGCACAAGAAAACAAGTATGGACAATAATACTCAATTTTTAATTTTTTAATTTTCATTTTTAAAAATTATCTTCGTTAACGGATGCCCAAAAAATTTGAAATATGCATGTATCCATATACGATAAACGGACAAATGTTCAATATACGAAAAAACGGATGTATATGCAGATATGAAGATATATGTATCCGAAAACTATTCATCTGGTTTTTGTCAAGACTATAGTTTATATACGTATATTTTAATATGATGGATGATATTTATTTACTTTAATAAGATGATGGTTATTATGTCTTCAATGAATATTCATTGCCCAAAACTATTTTTTACCATTATTTGTTTTTTTGTACTTTAATAATCAATGGGACTGAAACAATTTTATATGAAATCAATTTTGTATTTATGTTTTTAGACGTATCAATCGCCATCAGATAGGATAATATTTGTCTGTATCTACGGGTGCGAATATCCGATATCCAAAAAAAAATTCGAATGCGAATATGACACTGTCCGCATTCAAAAGTATCAATTGCCAAATCTAAATTTGGTTTAATGGATAATCAACCGAACCAAACTGATTTATTTCGTTTGGTTCTTAAACAATTCTAACAAAATTGGCTTGGTTCGAATCAGTTTTAATTATTCTTCGGTTTTAATTAGGTTAAAAAACTATAAAGGTTTGAACCGAACCTACCATTTTGCTCACCCCTCTGTGAGGACCAAAATTCACGGATTTGATTCATCCTACTCATTGTACGGTTATTCACAATTCATCAATCAAATTGTTGAACAATGTGATATATTGTTCAATCAATAAAGTAATTTTGGCCCTAAATTGATTTTACTTACCTTGACACGTGTTTTTGTAATAATTATTCAATTAAAAATTTATACTGTAATATAATATTCCACATTCATGGTCGTGTAATTATCATCGAGGAGCTAGTTAACAGTACTTTTCCGCTACATGAGCCCCATGTCCAATAGTTTATCGCAAATAAATATTATAAACAATTAAACTTAAAATGTTCAAGCATAGGTTGTACATTGTAGAATAAAATACTGTACTAGTGTATTGAACTGATATCTTTTATTTTTCAAACTACAAAACTGTCGCAAATCGTTACTTTTGTTCAGGATTTTGGTATGTCCTGTTCGTGGATCTTAAAGCATAAGCAGACCTGGCTAATTAAAGCAGGTCCAGGACATCGAGAGACAAACCGGGTAAAAAAACTGGAGATATATGCAGCGAAGAAACCTAGCGCATAACATAGGAAATAGGTCAGCAATCAAGAACTCCACCTGGTTCACTAATTAAATGCAAGCACTGATGTGATTAGTGCTAGGAGGAAAAGTTATCCTGGCAACTTGGTTTTTACAATTTATATGTTTTGTTTCAGTCCTAACAAAAAAAGTTCGCAAGTTAAAGAAACTTGCCTCGCTAACTTCTCCTCGCACTCGATTAAGTGTATCCGCACTTGGATTGCTGGAGAAATACTCCATTTGCTGATGCAATACACGAGAAAATTCATCATTCATGGCATAAGCTAGAGCAGAATGGGCAACTCTGCCATAATTTTTCATAAACCTCATTTGGATATCCTCTAAGTAAGAGAAAGGAACCCGCCCTACAATATGAAAGAGATACATAAAGAATTTCCTAAGTAAAAGAGATCAATAAAAAGCAATTTATTCATGAAGAGAGTGTTCAATAAGCATTTACATGAAGAAAGCCTAACCCACATGCACGCACAACTATTGTTTCATTAAGTGTATTATTAGCAAGCCATTTACACAGCTCTCGACCTGGTAACCCTCTTTTTAAATTCTGTGTAAAAAAAATCCAATTACAAAATTCAGAAGGGCATAATACCGGCAAAGTGATAAGAATATTTGAAACCTATGCAGTTATCGAAGTGAAATAGTGTGTAATATTGATTTGCCACCTATTAAATTTTTGTTTAATTTCAAATGTATTTCCGTTATCCCTTTTTTGTATAGCTAGTTCTATTAACACCCCACTCCTTTCATTACACACCCCGATATTAAACAAAATTTAATAAACTACAAGTTTGTCTTCTTACTATTTAACACAGAAAGAATCGAAAACTCAACAAATATAGGTCTTTCGTTTTTATACCGAGCTGTTCATAGATTTTCAAATTATATTATTTAAAGTTGAAATTTATTAGAGAATCATCATTAAATACGAATGTGTTATGATAATATAAAAAGGACAATAATGTGAACTTCACTTCATAGGTATTTTTTATTACATTATCTACACCAATATATGCTCCAGATGTGGTCACCTTCCACAACCAAGTGTAGTGAGTACTTGGTATAATGCAACAACATAGTTCAACATGCTCAAACATAATGGTACTGCTCATTAGGAATTGACCTATACCTAGTATGGTGCACTTCATTATTTGATGAAAACTTAATCTGACGCACACTAGGAATTGATAAACCACACTATAGCTTCACGAAGGCACAATATCCACCAAGGCTTAAACCCAACATTTGAAGAATTAGAGTATCATTTCCTACATACGTGGTGATTATCATAGCTGAAGTAACATAACAGTATATTTTGCACAAAATGGAGTGCTACAGGAAAAATTATGGGATGAAAAATTTTTATAAAAAAAATTATGGGGCAGGAAAAGAAATTCCTGAGGTGTTAATAGATTTAGTGTGTGTGTGGAATAAGTGGTTCTTCATAGGAGAAAAGGTAAGTGCTAAAATTGTTAAAAGGTTGTTTATCGTTTACAACAGATGTTCATTACTAATCAGTAAGTGTTCGAAACTTCTACTATAACAACTTAATAAGTGTAGTGCATTATGAAAACTTTTGAATGTTGAATGACAAGTTTTTTTGGTTGTACCCTTAGATGAATTTCTAGATTGCAATTGTGAAATAGTGATTGAGTTTTGATACAAATATTTTACTACTTTATCATGATATTTCATTTTTAGATATATATTTTTCAAATTCAATTGAACTTCCATTGCCTTCTTATAGTTTACTGATTATACTTAGAAGATAAATATTGGAAGTTTGTTTGTTAAGTAAATTATTCACATTTAATTTGACCACCACTCAAAATAGTTTTCTCTATTTCTATCAATATATAGTTTCATTTTCCGATTTATATTTGATCAGATTCATATCAAGTTAAAAAGTCTTTGTTCAGTTAATGATATGATGGGTAATATTATCATAATTGCTACTTGATTTCATTAAAGAAAGTTTAATTGATCAAAACTTAAAAAATAAGTAAAAATAACTATTTTGATATGGGGATTGTTAAAGGGACTCCAAAATTGGTTAAGAAATGTACTATCTTTTATTAATTTCGTTATTGTTATGAGAAATCTGGGGTTTGATCCTGTAGTCGTACATTAAGAAACAACATTCCAAAAAAAAAACAAGAATCATAACCTCAACCAATATATACTTAAACCATAAATCACTTGAATAATTTCTTTGAGCTTATATCAAACGCTTTTTTGCATTCAAATCATACGATCTTGTTATATCATATGATCATCCCATTGCAAAATTAATATGTTCTGCTTACATGAACTGAGTTATCGATCATTTATTTAATCATGTGCAATAACTAGTAATGTAAAATTCAAAAAAAAATGCAAGAAACTTACAAATAAACTTACAATAATGGCTTTTGTCTATGTCGGAGTTGGATATGATGAATTTGAGTGTGATCGTTAGTATTTAGAGCACATTATTTGCTTTTAAAGTTTGAAGTATATAAAGTGATTATGATTTTGATGATTTATTGCAAAAATAATATTGTGGTTTGGTTAATTTAGTTTTTAGGACTAATGACACACCATATAAAATACAATTCGAATGGAATCCACTAAAAATCCGCCCCCTCTTTACTATTTCTGGTGTCACTTTAACAATTCTCTTTACTATTCAGTGTTCAGCATTTAGCAATAAGTTCAACAATCAAAATTCGGTATTAAGTATTAAGCAATAAGCACTATAAACACATGTAGATGTAGCCTTGGCCTTTTTGTATAATAACATTATACCCCTTATTTGTGTGTATCCCTTATCCAAGTGGTAAATCCGTTTAGTAGAACTCTAGATAAAACCATCAATTCTAAAGAAACATGATTTTAAGTTCAATTCAACAACAAATAAAAGACTCAAGTTGTACAAAAAGTTCCTACACTGAAATTCCAGTCCAAAGTCCTTGTACTGCATATAAGGTTAGTTGTTTCTTTCTCGTATGACCAAATTTCAAATTAAACTCAGATCTAAATCAAATTAAGATGAAGAACAAAATAAAGACGCGATAAGTTGGAAAAAGAAAACTGACTTCCAAAAGTATCATTAGCCATGCAAAGAAAAGTGAGATTGCCATCAGATCTGAGAACGTGAAATATGTATCGATCTTGAGAGAAACACATCCGATTCCCTTCTTCATTTGGAAGCTTCTCCAAAATCCGGCGAGCGACGGCCCCGGTATTTCCAGTCACGGCGGAGAACTCCGCCAACACCACCGTTCCTCGCGCTACTAACGCGTATAAAATTGCCATTTTTCAATGTTTTTCTTCCAGTTATTACTCAAATTTCTGCTAGAGGATCGTGGTTCTGGAACCGAGGCTTCAATTTTCTTCCAGGAAAGCCTATTTGGGTATGAACAGTTCAATTAAAAAGTATGACTACTGACTAATGGGACGGTTTGGTTAGAAAGCGGAGTATTTTAACAAAGCGGTGTTAGAAAATAAACCAGATTAGAAAAACGGAGAACCCAATGCAAATGAGCTCTCATTAGCAAGAGCTCTATTTATACGTTTGAGATGCAAAGAACATTAGAATTAGGGCTGTCAACCACCACCTCGGTTCATTTACCCAAACTAATTAACTAAAAAATAAGTAGGTTGGGTCAAACCCATTAAGATAAAGAGAAAATAGGTACAAGAACATACTTTGATAAAAATTTAACTTGAAGACAACAAATTTTAATTTTAAGTTGAAGGACAAACTTTAAAAAAAATTAACAGTCCTAACTACAAGAAGAATTTTTTTTGTTGACCCACGTTTTCTATTGCTGCTCTTATCTTTAGAACATTGAAGGTGTTTTTTTGGATACAAATTGTGGATCTACTTAATTTCTTTTTTAATATATGCATTTTTGTTATTGTATGTTAAATGCTTTAGTATCTTACAAGTTTATTTTTAAGATTCATTCCTCCATCGTTTATGACTCGCATTCAAACATAAAGCCCCAACTTACAAGTTCATGGTAGTTCAACATATTGGATAAGATTCTACTGTTTAGGCACATATTTGTAAACCTTTAAGTGTACCCTTGTTTCGTTGTTGTATCTTATCATCTATGAAAATAAAATATTGCTTTTTAGTTTTAACCTTTTGTTGATTGTGTTTAATATCCACTACACCTTAAGTCTTTAAATATTTATAAAGATGGTACATACAAAACCAATATTAGGATCTACATACTTCAAAATAGAAGTGTTAAGAGTAAATATGTATGTAGCATTTAATTTTGTACAACGCTACCATTTGCTGGATCTGATAATGTAGTTAGTAAAAATTGTCATCTTATCTTTTGCAAGCTATTAATTAGTGTATACTTGAGATGTTATACTATTTGACATATGCTTCAAAAAAATTTGTTATTTCCATTAAAGAACAATCCTCGTAATCATTGTATGCTAATAATGTCACGTTTCTGATCAAATTGTCTTCTAGCACAAAAATGCTGGAAGAGATGCCTTGGGTTTGGAAGGAACAATGGGACAGCTTATGGAGTTTATTGATTTACACTAAATACATTGATCAACTTATGTTTCTATTTTCTTGTTTATCACATTTAGTTACAAGGAGGCCCTTGGTACTCGAACGTGGGTAAGCTTAACTGACGCAGCTTAGACTAGGCTCGAACAGTTTGATCCCAAACTGTCGCAACCTATCCAAGATCTTCCTCACGAAATGATAATTTCGTGTCAAATAAACCGATAGAACGATAAATGCTCAATTTCGTTGATTGTGGTGATGCCGGAATCTAGCTATCTTTAACACGTTGATCGCGCACGATACCACGTTAGAAGATCTACGATTCTTCGACGTTGATCTCGCGCACGAGATTCCGTGAATCGGCTTCAAATTCGTTGATGCAAGCGCACTTGAATATCCGAAGTTGGAGAAAGGAGATCACACTCAACTTCCAATTTTAATGGAGGCACAAAGCTCTCAACAAATTTTATTCAAAAATCAACTCCCTTTACAAATGACAACACACCCCTATTTATAGAAAATTACAACACACACATGCGACTTACGACTTAACTCAACACATACGACTTAACGACATACGAGTTACAACATCATACGACTTAACAACATACATCACATTGACAAATAAAGCCAAATAGCGACTCAACAAACTTCGGCATCCCGGAGCGACTCAAAGGAAACACGGCAGCGATATAAGGGAAGAAACGACATAAGCAAACACGGCAGCGACCTATTGGAAACGACTTAAGGAAACACGGCAGCGACCTAGGAGCGGCTTCGACCTACTGGAGAGGCATCCCGGAGCGACTTAAGGAAACACGGCAGCGACCTACTGGAAGCGACATAAGAAACTTGGCAACGACATAAAGAACTTCTCGCGACCTAAGGAATTCTAGAGCGACCTAGGGCTTCGCGACATAAGGATCTGCTCGCGACCTAAGGAATTCTGGAGCGAATTAGGGCTTCGCGACTTAAGGTATGTCGTTCGCGATTCCTTTCTTGGCATGGGATGCGCTGCATCATCCTCCCCTGGTTGAAAAGAATTCGACCCCGAATTCACACTTTCCTCTTTTTTGACATGCTTATTCTCATGGTATGGAATCAAGTGTTTGACGTTGAAAATGTCGGCAGTATGGATATGATCCGGCAATCTTAACCGATAAGCATTCTCGTTAATCTTCTTTACGACTTCCAAAGGGCCAATCTTTCTAGCAGCCAGTTTGTTGTAAGTACCAATAGGAAATCGATCCTTAGTCAATACTGCATATACAAAATCTCCTTCTTTGAACTCAACATTTCGTCGCTTAATATCCGCGGATTGCTTATATTTCTCATTCGCCTTAAGCAATCGTTCCTGCACGACCTTGTGGCATTCTTGCAATTCATTCACAAAATCACTAGCTCGTTTGATCACTCCTTTCTGCTGTGGCACTGTAGATAAATCTAATGGTCCCTTAGGCATTGTTGAGTAAACGACCTGGAATGGACTGAACCCAGTGCTACGATTAATTGCATGGTTGTGTGCAAACTCAGCTTGACACAACTTGGAATCCCAACTCTTCAAATTGTCATTTACGAGGCATCTCAATAGATTACCTAGGGATCTATTCACAACTTCTGTCTGTCCATCCGTCTATGGATGATAAGCACTACTGAATTTCAGCTTTGTCCCGACCATTCTCCATAGACTCATCCAAAAATGACTCAGAAAACGAGTGTCTCTATCTGATACAATAGATTTAGGCAACCCATGAAGACGATAGATCTCTTTGAAATATAACTGTGCGACATTAACTACATATGCCGTCTTCTTGCATGCGACAAAATGTACCATTTTTGAAAACTGATCAACCACCACATAGATAGAATCATTGCCACGTTGCGTTCTCGGCAATCCCAATACAAAGTCCATACTAACATCCACCCATGGTTTAGTAGGTATAGGCAATGGCATATATAAACCCGCATTTGTTGCAGTCCCCTTTGAAACTTGACAAATATGGCACCTCTGAACGAACTTTTCAACCTCCTTCCTCGCTGACGGCCAAAAATAAGATTTTGAGATCAACTGCATAGTACGGTCTCGGCCCACGTGTCCTTCTTCATGTAATTCTTTGATGATTTTCATTCGCAGACTGCAATCTGGAATACACAACTGATTTCCTTTGAATAGAAAACCATCAACCAGCATATATCCATCCATGTTTCCCTGCTTGACTTTGTCTAGGATCTTGGAAAAATATGAATCTGAAGTAAGCAAATCTGGAAGTAAGTCAAAACCCATCACCTCTACTCGCATGGTTGTTAGTAAATTATTCCTCCGACTCAATGCATCGGCGACGCGATTAGTTACTCCGGACTTATGCTTTACAACGAATGTAAATTGCTGCAAATAAGCTATCCACGATGCATGCCTAGCTGCAATTTTATTCTGCCCTTGTTAATGTTTCAATGCTTCATGATCTGTATACAAAAAAAATTCTTTGTGGAACAAGTAATGTCTCCAATGCTTCACGGCCTGCATAATAGCATAAAACTCCACATCATAAGTACTGTATCTCATCTTTGCTCCAGAAAGCTTTTCACTAAAATAGGCAATTGGACGACCCTTCTGACTCAACACTCCTCCAATTCCAACTTTGGACGCATCTGTATGTAACTCAAATAGTAACTGAAAATCTGGCAACATTAGAATCGGTGTTGATGTTAAAAGTTCCTTGATCTGTTCAAAAGCAAATCCTGCCCCTTTCGTCCATGAAAACTGCTTTCCTTTCATACAATCAGTAACAGGAGCCATCACACTACTAAAGTGCGGTATAAACCTTCGATAAAATGAAGCTAACCCATGGAAACTTCTGACTTCTGTTATAGTTTTGGGCTGTGGCCAATTTCTGATTGCGGCTACTTTACTCTGGTCCACTTGTATCCCTTCCTTGGACACGACATAACCCAGAAATAAAACACTCGGCGTCATGAACACGCATTTCTTCATCGCTGCATAGAACTGTTCTTGACGAAGAATAGTTAACACCTTTCGCAAGTGTTGAACGTGCTCCTCTGTACTAGCACTATATATCAAGATATCATCAAAGTAGACTACAATAAACTTTCCGATGTAAGGTCTAAAAATTTGATTCATCACCCTCATAAATGTACTTGGTGCATTAGATAGACCAAATGGCATGACCAGCCATTCATATAATCCTTCCCGAGTCTTGAATGTTGTCTTCCATTCATCACCTGGTATTATGCGAATTTGATGATAACCACTCTTAAGGTCGATCTTAGAAAAGATTACAGACCCACTGAGTTGATCCAATAGATCATCAAGTCTTGGCATAGGAAATCTATATCTGACAGTTATTTTGTTGAGTGTCCTACTGTCTGTACACATTCTCCACGAACCATCTTTCTTTGGCACCAACAGAGCTGGTACAGCACAAGGACTGAGACTCTCTCGAACACGCCCTTGCTCAAGAAACTCCTCAACCTGTCTCCTCAACTCTTCATGGTCTTTCGGACTCATACGATAATGCGGCCTATGCGGTAAGACAACACCTGGCACTAGATCAATTTGATGTTGTATGTCCCTTAGTGGCGGTAAATCCTTGGGTAATTCTGCAGGAAAGACATCTTCAAATTCATTTAACACCGGTCTAACCTCCGCAGGCATTTCAAGATATTCACTTGTTTCATACCCAATCAACATAAACAATTCAGCACTATCTTCTACTTCTTTAACAAATTCTCTTGAAGATAATAGACTAGTTGGTTCCACTTTCTTCTCTGACTTGCTTTCACTTTGTTCACGCTTCTTAGGAACTAAGGTGATTTGAGTACCTTCGAACATGAAACTGTAGCTGTTGGTGCGACCATTATGTTGTACAGCTCTATCATATTGCCATGGTCTTCCCAATAGTAGATGACACACATCCATATTGACAACATCACATCATATATCATCTTTGTACTTCTTCCTAATAGAAAATGTAACAAATGCTCGTCTTCCCACTGTTACTTCTCCACCTTTCTTTAGCCATGCTAGTTTATAAGGTCTAGGGTGTTTTTCAGTCTTAAACCCTAACTTCTTAATGGCTTCTTCAGAAATAATGTTATCGCAGCTTCCCGCATCAATAACAAATCGACAAACCTTTCCCAAGATAGTACATGTAGACTGAAAGATATTGCTTCTCAGCCAACTAGAATCATTCTCATGCTTTGGTGTTAAACAAGACCTCCTTATCATCTAGTTACACCCTTCGTCTCCTGACACAACTTCTTCATCTTCATCAAACTTCGGTGGTTGAGAATAATCAATTTCAGCTTCCACATCCTCATACTCACATTCCTCTGCAACTAATGCTCTCTTCTTTGGCTTTGTACATTCATTACTTTTATGACCAAAATCCTAACAATTATAGCAATTGATACTGTTATTGACCTTTGCTTTAGCGGCTTCATTGACTGCCTTGGAAACATTAGCACTGCTACTAGCACCCTTATTCTGGTTGTTGGAACTCATAAACACACCACTTCCTCGTCTCCCTTGTTTCTCCCAAGCTAGAGCTTTCTGATGTGCTTCAGCAACAGACATTGGATTAAACATATTAACCATGTCTTGAATTTGCATTCGTAACCCTCCAACATATCTAGCCATTAGTTGTTCCTCGGTTTCCATAATATCATTCCTTGCAATCAATTGATAGAATTCATCTGCATAGTCATTCACTGTCTTCGTCCCTTGTCTCAAATTCTGCAAATGTTGATACATAAGAGATTGATAATTGTACGGCAAGAAAGTCACTTTCATCATCTTTCTTATCTTCTCCCAAGTAACAACTTTTGATTTTCCCATTCTCTCCCGAGTTAGTTTAGTTTGTTGCCACCAAGCCATAGCTCTTCCCCTTAGTCTTGTAGCAATTAATTGGACTCTGTGATTCTCAGGCACATCCTTGAATTCCAAAATTTCTTCAACATTCGATAACCAAGCAAGAAATTCTTCTGTTTGCATACCACCTTTGAATTCTAGAATTTCCATCCTCATACCTGACTCCCATTTACGATCATTTTCTGAATCCCGATATTGATTTCGCACTTGGCCCTGATTTCGATAATGAATACTACCTCCATCACCATCTTCCTCAAAATCAGATGTATTTCGATATTGATCCTGACCATCTATATCCTTACGACCACGCATGTTCCTTCTACCTTGTCTTTCAACATCACGATATGGTTCATTTTCGAAACCACGTTGAATTCCTCCCTCTTCATTTCGGTACCCATAGTGGTCTCGCATCATTAAAACTGATGATTCTCTCCTATCTCGATAAGACTGGGGTGACATCCTCCTTTCTTCCGAAACCGATGGCGAAACCCTGTTTCCACCCTGGTTCGAAACTAGTGACGTTCTCCTTTGATTTTGATTCATGTTGATCATCAATTTCTCCAACTTTTCAATACCCTCATTGAACTTTTCATTGATACGCTGCTCCATCTGCTCAGCTTCTTGTCTTCTATACAAATCTTCAATATTTTGATGGCGATTAGCACGTCTCAGAGGCATGATCAAATCTTCAACAAATCCAAACACAAACTTCACTTCGATCCAAAAAAATCTCGAATCAAAACTTCCCAACTTGTTTGAAGTCTCACGAACACCCAAATGAACAAACAACTCAGTTCGAACTCCAAAACTTCAAATCTCGAAACTTCACACCCAACGAACTTGGAAAAGTTCGTCTCCTTGCTCTGATACCAAATGACGTAGCTTAGACTAGGCTCGAACAGTTTTGATCCCAAACTGTCGCAACCTATCCAGGATCTTCCTCACGAAATGATAATTTCGTGTCAAATAAACCGATAGAACGATAAATGCTCAATTCCGTTGATCGTGGTGATGCCGGAATCTAGCTATCTTTAACACGTTGATCGCACACGATACCGCGTTAGAAGATCTACGATTCTTCGACGTTGATCTCGCGCACGAGATTCCATGAATCGGCTTCAAATTCGTTGATTCAAGCGCACTCGAATATCCGAAGTTGGAGAAAGGTGATCACATTCAACTTCCAATTTTAATGGAGGCACAAAGCTCTCAACAAATTTTATTCAAAAATCAACTCCCTTTACAAATGACAACACACCCCTATTTATAGAAAATTACAACACACACATGCGACTTACGACTTAACTCAACACATACAACTTAACGACATACGAGTTACAACATCATACGATTTAACAACATACATCACATTGACAAATAAAGCCAAACAGCGACTCAACAAACTTTGGCATCCCGGAGCGACTCAAAGGAAACACGGCAGCGATATAAGGGAAGAAACGACATAAGCAAACATGGCAGCGACCTACTGGAAACGACTTAAGGAAACACGGCAGCGACCTAGGAGCGGCTTCGACCTACTGGAGCGGCATCCCGGAGCGACTTAAGGAAACACGGCAACGACCTACTGGAAGCGACATAAGAAACTTGGCAGCGACATAAGGAACTTCTCGCGACCTAAGGAATTCTGGAGCGACCTAGGGCTTCACGACATAAGGATATGCTCGCGACCTAAGGAATTCTGGAGCGACTTAGGGCTTCGCAACTTAAGGTATGTCGTTCGCGATTCCTTTCTTGGCATGGGATGCGCTACATCATTAACCGTATCGGTCTGAAGCCACATAGTCATATCCTCAAAAATATAAATAAGCCTTCGAGGTCTAAAGCCGCATCCAGTTCGCATCAACTTTCTCTAGTCGACTCATCACGACAACATCACTAGAATTTCGCACTTATACAAACAGAATTCATGAAATTCATCTTGCACTCCTTCTACAAAAAAGGAAAATTAACACAATATGCTAGCAATAACAATCAACAACATGCAATCAATAGGCAACAAAAATCAATCAGAAAAAGGAAAAAACAACCAATTAATAATTAAGCAACATAAAGCAATCAATAGGCAAAAAAGTCAATGAAAAAATAAACAATCAATCAATAATCAAGCAGCAACAAGCAATAAATGGGCAAAAAAATCAGTTAACAAAACTAAACTATCAATTAATAATCAAGCAACCTCAAGCAATCAATAAGCAATAAAAATCAATACCGATTACCATACAAATAACCAATTAATCAAAAGGAGTATATAATAACACGCATGATAACCAACAATAATCATAGCATGCATGTCAAGCTGTAAACTCCCATGAGTTTGTTCGACCCACAAGATGACCCAAATGCTTAAGTGGTACAACTCCCTTTCATGAATACAATAGATGAAAGACTATCACCTTGAAAGTCAACAGAATATACTAATATAGACCTATATGAAAGTGTGTATGCTTGTGCACACTAATTATGGATCGTGTAATATGGACTAACAATATATGCGTAAATATTCAATAAACTAACTATAGCAATTCACAGATATAGAAAAGTAAATGCAGTAAACTATAAAAATCACACCAGGGATTTTTATACTGGTTCGGACCTCCCGTCCTACGTCCAGTCCCAGACTTCTATCTGGATTTTCACTACCAACTACCTCGCTTCACCCGGAGGAACAGGTTTACAACACTCGAACAGCCGAACGGGATTTCGTGCCTCTTACAACACCGAGGACTTCAACAAAAACAAATACAATTGCCGTTGACAACTTGTGCTCTTGATAACACTGATTTGTCACTTGTAGTACACCCTTCCTATAATCTTATCCTCAAAGTATGTGAATGATGTTTGTGAAGATTGAAGGAAGTATATTACTTAATTGAATCAAAAGATATGAAATAATTTCAATGATTCAATAAGCAATTGAAATGTTTGAGAGTTCAAGACAGAGATCAATAGAATAGAGGTTAGAATAATAGAATTGGTTATCTGGAATAATGATTTCATGATGTTTATATAAGAAATAAACAGTTGTAACCCTTTGTGAAAAGATACAAACAAAGGTCATGATCATTGGTGAAGAGAAAGAGAAGCAACCGTTGAAGAAAAGGAAGTGTCTATACGAAAGGTTGCTCTCTGTTTGAAAACGGTCGACAGGTCAAAAATGGCCGGTAGACAGGATTTCAAATATATAGACGTTATGTGCATGTGTGCACGTTCTTTGTGCAATTTACACAGAAACGGTCGACCGCCCAAAAACCTACCGGTCGACCGGTCCCTGTCAAATTGCACAATGAATGTGCAATGCCATTCAAACGTATATATATTGATTATATTGAGGTGCATGATTATTTGAGGATAGATTTTAACAAGTTTAACACTATTACAACATCAAATAATCAACCTATAATCTAGAGTACCATATGTAGCTCTTTTGTGTCTCTTTATAGCCAAGATGTCTTCTTTTTGTCGATCGCCTTTATTTCTTTGTCAGAAATCAAAACTTCATGGACTATGTGACTCAACACTATATACTTATAAATTTATATATGAGTAAATAGAATGGTAAATAATCATAGTAAATAAAAAGATAAAATCATACTGGGATTTTATACTGGTTCGGACCTCCTGTCTCACTTCCAGTCCCAAAGCTAGCACTTAGGATTTGCACTATTAACGTCCTCACTTCCCCGTAGGACTAAGTTTATAGAGTTTGCCTGAGTATACAATCAGGACTTCTACTAACTACAAAGCAAAAGGCTTTATTCACCAACTTTGATGTGTTCTTAATAACATGAATAAGCCTCACTTCAGTAAACCGTTCCTATAATATCCTTTGATGATTGTGAATTAAACGTGTAGTGTTATTGAAGCAAATATTGAAAATTTGATCGATTTTGAAAATTCAGAAAGTAATAATTAAAATAGAGATTAGAGAATAAGAATTTGATTGATTGTAAACAATAGAGTTGGTTTATATTTATATTAGTAAAGGGATTTGTTGAAAGGTGACGATCATTCAAGATATCACAATTTTATACTGACAGATGCTCCTTTTCGAAAATAAGTGTCCATTCAAAATATGGTTGTTGTCGATTACTCAGACGTCTAAGCTGAAAGGTCAGACTTCTGTCTAGTTATTAAAAATATTGTTTAAACTAGAGTCAGACGTCTGAATTTTCTAGGTCAGACGTTTGAATGTATTCCAAAAAGAAATACATTCATTTAAGACCTGATTCAGACACCTGTCATTATAAATAATTAAGATGTATGAATTCTTCTTTTAAAAAAAACAAAATTATATAGGGTCGGACGTCTGAGGCGGTCAGCTAGACGTCAGATACCCTTATTAGACAATTGGTTGAACCTATCAAATGTCCGACTTAGTTCAGGAAGTAAAAATTTATAACATGTCGAATGTTTGAATAATTGATTCAGATGTCTGAATCTATACAAGGTTTTATTCCAAAACTTTCTAGGCTAAAATTGTTTTTCTCAGATGTCTGGTTTTATAATATCAGATGTTTGGTGGAGTAAAAAATTTACTATGTTATATACTTAGATGTTTGGTATGCTAGTTCAAAGATATGAGTTCTATTAGTTTTGAAAATAGGATTTTGCCTATTTTGAGAAAATGGTTTTGCTTTAGAAAATATTTTTCGATCATGCTTGAGTGTGTGTAATCATCAAAGGTATTGTAGATATGTTCTAGACTTACAACGATAATTTTACTTTGATGATTTGATCTTCAATCATTAATTTTAGCAGCAAGTCATCTTCTCGTCGAAAATATCTTATAGAAAATAAAGTTGTGCTATATATATATAGTTGTACCATCAAACTCTAAAAAGGCAGGATTCCATATTCTCTCCATTTTTGATGATGACAACTATACATACCTATAATATGACATATACTCCCCTATCAATGTACCGTATATTACTCTCCCCCTTTGCCATTATCAAAAGGATTTAAAAGCATACCAATAAGACTAATGCAGATGAATAACATAACAACAAACAAAAGACATGTTTTTTGAAATTACATCAATACAAACATATGCCAAAAAATTTCACCAATTACACAAACATACTAAATAACTAAATAATATAATGTACTACTAATACAAAAGCTAACAAATATAACAACTTTAGGAATTGTAGATGACTGAGATTGATGCAAAACAACCAAGCATGCTAACCCTATGCAATACCACCAAGCAAACTCCAAAAGACCCTATTATGAGAAAACAAATATGTATTTACAATGTAAAAACAACGTGAATATATAAGATAACTAACAAGTAAAATAGATACATGAAAAACAACTGCTATTATGGGATTTTATTTTAATTCTCATTCTAGATTAACATGGAATCTTTGGATTCAATTATGAAGGGAGGAATAAATAAATATAAGATCATGGAATATTTAAAGTATCAAAAGTGAATTATTATTGTCAGTAATTCAAATTATGAGTATGGCAATAAATTTGGAAATAAAATAAATTGCTCCTTTAATTGAAATAAAAGTGTGAATTAATTAAAATTTATGAGGTTATGGATTTTGTTAAAATTATGCTAAGTTATAAATTTGGAACTTAAGTATATATAAATTATGCTATTGTAAGAAGAGGTGAATAAATTGTATTCATTACAAATTAAATATGGTAAATAAATTTATATTGGTTGGATTTAAAATGGATTTAATTTATGAAGTTTAAAACCTTAAGTCTACATAATTTATGCCATAGAAAATAAGGTCGGAAAATACCTTTTCTTTTGTTAATACGAGGGCTAACTTAATTTGTTAAGTCAAATCCATTTAGACCCAAAGTATTGCAAATTAGATTATTATAAAGAGAGAGACAAGTAACCAGTACGTTACTTCTCATCCTCCTCATTTCAGAAACCAGAATAACAACTTTCCTCTTCATCTCAAAAATCCTAGAAAACAAATCTCTAAATTTTATTCAATTTGAGTGTTAATTGCTAAAATTAAATAAGTACAAACTTCAGGTATAAAAATTTAAAACTAGTATTCATCTTTTATACAAATTCATTTTAGAAATCTTAGTAATTGAAATTGGGATTTTTCCTATTGATTTGCATGCTTCATTTGAGTCAATAACTGAAAAGAATAGGCTCTAATCCACCTGCTATGGGCTATAAATCTCAAGATTTCATGTGAGTTGATCTCACGTCTTGTACTAAACTATAGTTTATTGTTGAATGGCTGTTAATGGTGAAACTTGGGTCATTAAGCTTTGTAATTGCAAGTTTTGATTTTGGTAATTTACTGCTAGTTGAACCTAAATCGGTCACTGTTAGTAATTTGGTTATATCTTTTTCGCCTTTGGTTGGAATTCATTATTATTTATTTGCTGGAAATCTTAAACTTTTATCTACAACTTTTATGTTTTGAGTTTTGCAAAATTTTGAAGTCTAAATGGTCGAAATCGCATTTTTGTATCGCTGACCTGAGAATGAAAGACAGGGTTAATAAATTTAAACCTGAAACTTATTTTGATCATAACTTTCGAATCGTACACTACAACAAGAAATATTTTTTGCAGCGTTCTAAAAATGTTGTCATAAACATTAGCAGTGTTTTGAAGAAGGCTGCCTAATGTCATGCTACAATAGAATCAGGAAATATCGTGTTTTAAAAATGTTGCTAAACAGAAGACTACCAAAGCTTTTACAAAACGCTGTAGTATATTAATTTCGCAACGTTGATTAAACGATGCAAACTCATTTGAAACGCTGCGGTACATCACCTTTTTGCAACATGTTACACTTATTGCAGCCCTTGAAATGCTGCGATACATCAACTTTTTTGCAACATGTTACACCTATGGTAGCACTTTTAAAACAATTATAAAAGCCACGAATAATATGTTCAAAGGAAACTGCTAAATTTATAAAACACTAATATATATAGTCTGATATTATAAGCAGTTATGAAGATTAAACATAATCAAAGCTACATCAACTTTATACATCATAAAATTTAGTCATATACAATATTTTATGAACAATGTTTTAAGCAGAAGTGTTAACGATATAAAACCTTACAAAAAGAGCTTACTAAAAGAGAAAATGTAAATCATGGAAAGTCCAACCTTATCTCCTTCAAAAGTCCAATATGCCTATAAGGGAAAAAAAGCAATTAAAGATCAACGGTAGAAGAGAACAAATATGAATTTATTTAGTATCAAATATGACAAGTTCAAGTTGATTTGACTAGCTCAAACAACATAAAATTATATCCCTAATTATCGGCCAAACAGCCCAAGTGAAACACAGCCTAAATTTAATACGATTCTTTCAGTTGAAACGACATTACCATCCAACAAACGAGGGATGTCATTTTCTATAGAATAACATCACTTATATGTACACAAAGGGAAAGGCATACATGAACTTACCACATTACTCGCAAAAGTTCACTACATATAATATAATAAAGCCACTCCAGATGTAAACAAAAATTGAACAATAATAAAATTAAGAAGAAAATAACTAAGATAATCATGATGACATTTTGTTTCTTTTTGCCTATTTTTCTAGTTGTAAACAAAAAATTACGAGGAGAAATATCAGGGAGGTTTGTATGTAAAAATAAACGTAATCTGACTTTGAATTTTTTTAAAAAGTATCTTTTGTACCTATAGAAATATATGTATATATATATATATATTTGTAATTGTCGTACGTGCACGCATAAAGATATATATATATATATATATATGTATGTATGTATGTATGTATGTATGTATGTATGTATATGTCTATATATATATATATATATCCAAGACCTCTTGCTTGAAAATAGCAACTCCTTGCTTTGTTGATCAACTCATATTTAATCTGGCTGAAATTTCTTAAAAAATATCTTTGTGTTGTGCCTGTAGAAATATATGTATATATATTTGTACACGCACGCGCGCGCACGTCCATTGGCCCTTCTTGCTTGAAAATATCAACTCCTTGCTTTGTTGATCAACCCATATTTAATTTGGCCATTTGAAAGTGAGATTGTAACCGAGCAATTCATATTTGTTTTTTGAGTTACTCTCCCAAAAAAATATACATGCTCTTTTTACTTGAAATCGATCGTTATTCTTATTATCCATATTTTAGTTGTAACATACTCAATAATAATAAAAACATCAAATATATAGTTAAAAGAAATTCCTTTTGTTATACTATATAATTGATATCTACATCATACTCAATA
The DNA here is from genome assembly GCA_030737815.1 of Allium fistulosum. Taxonomy (NCBI): domain Eukaryota; kingdom Viridiplantae; phylum Streptophyta; class Magnoliopsida; order Asparagales; family Amaryllidaceae; genus Allium; species Allium fistulosum. Next base: position 510,220,667 of record CM060907.1, on the reverse strand, counting down.
TACAATATTAAATATAAATGTATCGTTGTAATCATCAAATAAAGTCATCGGTTTACGATAGTAACAATCATAGTTGCAGATCTGGATTGTGGCAATATATTAAATACGAAGTTAATGAAATTAGATAGCCACGGCTGGTGGTGGGGGAAATCAATAATGTATTGCTAGCTGAAGACAGGGTGGGTGGAAACTACAGTAGTATGAATCAAACTCAAAATAATGAACTCTTCAACTGTTTAATATCAGCTGGTCTTCAAGAACCATGTATTATAGTTGAAAAATTAACATGGAGAGGTGGTAGAAACTATATGATCAGAAGCATAATTGATAGAATTTTCATCAACAATGAATTCTATGGAAAATTTGAAAAACACAAACAAAAGCAAACCATACACATAAAAAAATTCAAGGGTCAGCATGGAAAATTATTCTAATATAATTGCAAATGGATGGAGCACAGTTCATAAAGGCAATGCATTATTTACTTTTATTAAAAAACTCAAGAATGTCAAAAACAAACTCAAGGAGTAGAGCAAAGACAGAGAATTAGTTAAAAGGAGGTGTGACAAGATGATAGAGTATAACAATGCAATATACATAAGACTAATTTAGAACCCTGAAGATGAACAATTGCTCACATAGCACAAAAGATGTAGAGTTAGCCTGCAACATATGCTAAGTACCCATGCATAAGAGCTTAGACAGAAACCAAAGTTTAAATGGCTATTGGAGGGTGACAAATGCACAAAATTCTTTTATGTTCATATATGTCCAAAAGAGGAACCAAAACAAGATCAATCAACTCATAAATAAAAGTGGGACTTTGATGCCGAGTGAATATGAGTCAGCTGAAGTGGCTATTACATATTTTGCTGATTTGTACAATAATACAAACCATGACAATATAAGACCAGCCAATGTTATTGTAAAAAGGTATCAACACATCAAAGTGCAAATAATGTTATTGCCCAATAATTATGGAAGAAGATAAAGAAACAACCTTTAAAACCAAAGATGAAAGTAGCCTGGACCAGATGGATTTGGAGCAAAATTCTATAAATTCCATTGGGACATTATTAAGACTGATCTATACGAGGTTGTGGTTAGCATGTTCAGGAGTGGTAAACTGGTGAAGGAAGTTAATCACACCTTAATTACACTCATCCCAAAAGTATCTAATCCTTGAAATATTTCATATTTCAGGCCCATTGTCTGTTGCAATGTCTTGCATAAAATCATAGCTAATCTACTCTCTAGTAGAATGAAGGGGTATATGGATGAACTTATATCAGTTAATCAAGATGCGTTTACCCTAAAATTGAAAAAGAATTCATACCTTGCAGAAGAGACCTCCTTTGTGTAACCAAGAAGCCATAGTGGATGCCCATTTGCCAAATGCAGTTGTCAGGCCTTCGAGGTTCACTTATCCCATCAGTATTAGTAGGAGGCTCTCCGAGTTTTGACACGGCAAAGTAAGCTAATACTTGATTGGCATCCTTCAGACCTTTACTTTGAAACCTAGGGTCAAGCATTCCATTCTGGAAGAATCCCAGATCTACAAATACAATAATAAATTCAACGGAAAAGGTAAAATGTTTGTTTTGAGTTCTAATGTTATGGATCATGGAACATTACAGTTCATTAACATATATAACACTCTTGTACAAATAACTACTGCAACCCTTCGAAGCCTACAACTCTACAATTTGTACTCTTCGACAAGGTCGACAACTTAATTGGTTCAACGTTCACTGAAACCTTCCGTAATCATTGACTCTACGGTTTAAAACTTTCGACTAGATTGGTAGTTCTTTATACTTTAACAACACATGTACCTTCCGAAGCTATAATCCCAGTGGTTTAACCTTTCGACAGGGTCAAAGTCTATTCTTTAAATATAGATACCTGGACTTATAAGGCTTAATCCAAAAGATATTGTTCCCATACCTTTCGACAATGATGAAATCTTCTTCATATAAGTAATCTAACCTTTCGACAAGGTCAGAAGCTACTACATATCCACCATAAGTAAATCATACCCAGCTTGAACCCAAGGAAGGCCATTACCTTAACCTTTTGACATGATTAAAACCAACCTTTAAAGGAATAACTCAAAGAATTTCAACCTAACCAAAAGGAAAACTTTTGCAAGAGACCTCATACAAGTTCAACTAAGACGAAAGGTTACCTAACTCAAAGACCAAACCTTTCGACGACGTCGAAAGGTCCAGCCTAAGAATCATCAACAAGTAAAGCTAAATTTAAAGGCAATTCTAAAGAGTATCACGCCCTTCATTCAAACAAGTCTATCCATTCTCCTTGGAATAACTTTAGGGCGTTGACAAGAAATCTTGTTACAGTAAGCTTAGTGTATTTGAATATTTTTACAAACTAAGAAAGAGCTAAAAATTTTCCAAGAGGAATAATTGATTGGTCATTTATAGTACATGGTCAACTTTAATACCATTGGAAGGGAATCAATAAAAGCTAAAAAATGACAATTTGAAACATCCAAGACTATTCTTTAGTGATAACTAAACCATAGCCCATACCATGACTATATCTTTCTTATCATCATTGGGAAGAACATTGCATTATCGGCATGAATCTAAAATTATTGTCACTTATTTAACTCAATGCCCATTATATTTTATTTACAATTACGACCACTGGGAGCATGAATGATGGCCTAAGCATATTGTCAAATGCATCTACTTCTTTGCTATTATCCATCTTTAGAGGATAAAGCATCCCATTTGCGATTTTTGATAATTTTGTAGAAAATTTTCACTATTATTGCATCAATGCTTTTCAGAGTTCAACCTAGAACATAAAACCTCATGAATGTCAGACTCTAAAACTAATGTATACATCAAAAGTTTTTTAATATGTGGTTCATAGAAGGAAGAGATGATGATAATGATAATTGTTGAAATTAAAAATCCCTGTATTAAATAGCTACATAAATTATGTATGAAATTTACTACACTGTGGTGAAAAATGCAATTAGAGAACAAAGGAGAGAACTGGAAATAACAAAAAAGAAGTCCATATATAACAACATGTGATTACGTTATTTATCACATTTGGCTTCATCAACAAAAAAGGCAAAAATCATCATCCGATAACTCATACTAATGAAGTGGCTTATAAAATACGAATAATGCTATATTTGTCTATCCGAAGAATCACTATTGTACATCAGAAGGAAATGTTATATGTAATTATCTGTAGTATTTTGAGTAACAAATAAAATAGTATTACACTATACTCGACTAATTCTATTTACTTATTTGGCATGAATATAGGTGATCTGCCCTGTTTAGTATGATATAATAACATTTATTCAAAAATTTAGTACCTCATTAGCTACATTCTAAAAAGTTGACATAATTTGCACGTTACTTAACTTCTAACCTTTTATAAATTATATGTTGATATTAAATAAGTCAGTTAAAACTTTATTAGCTGATACAAAAAGCTAGTAATAACCTTTGTAACAGAAATAATGAAATAAAAACTACTTGATGGGCAAAAAGTATGTTCACAGGCAAAGGTTAAATACTCAAACATTAATTACACAGCAAATACTTTGATATATTATATATTATCAAGCAAACAGACAATTGGTTTATTTTTGTAGCAAATAGCCTGGGTGGCATTTCATCATGATTTATTAATTATATGTTGATATCAAATAAGATTTTTTTTGTTTGAAACAGAAGTGACCTTGTTTATATATGTACTGTCAAAAGAGTTGTATTAATTTCCATGAAAAACACATCTCAACGAACAAAATGATTATTATTTGAGCTATTATAAAACATATGCTATTAGAAACAAATATCCTTAGCAATAATTCTTTATGTCCTTCTTTGGAAAAAAGACACTTAACATAAAAAATATGAAACTAACACTAATTTTTGAATCTAAAAAAGTCCCAAAATTTACATTGAAATGGGGCATTATATACTATCTCATTTTACCAATAATGATTTAGTTATGAAGTTTTAAACGATGGTTTGTGTATTCAGTTAACTCTGCATGTGGGAAGTGCATCCAAGTTCCCAAACTTTACTGTTTAAATATAATTAAATTTTACTTTAACCCTGAAAAAAAATAAACAATCTCTTTTTATTTCAAACCCAGTCAAATCCTAAAAAATATATATAATAAGATGTCAACAATGTAGCAGTAAAAAAAGCCTTGTTTTTTTTTGTATTTTCTGTTAAAAGTGCATGGTTTAAATACTCTCAAGGGAATGCACACAACAATGAATTAGAGTTAGAATATGAAAGACTGTGTAACCCTAGTTTTATCTTTGTTGAACTGTGTTATCAGTAATGGGCTTTAAGTATCTGACCGGCCCAATACTAGTATTATATATTTCGATCAATTTGTACAGAACTGAATAGTATTGTAAAATAAGAGAAGCAATACAACATTTCAAAACTCTCTTTGTTATCATTCTTCTCTCATTAATTTCTACAATATCCATCGTATCAATTCTCACAAGAATTCTAACTTGGTATTAGAGCAAAGAAATCTGTCAAGCGACAGTAACAAAGTCAGATCTTTATCAGATTCTCATCAGAGAATCACTGCATCATCACAGAGCCATTCAAGGAGGTGTCAGATAAGTTTCATCATTCACCATCCTGGTTGCTCTCAGATTTTTCTGCTATCTCATCATCTGAGAGATAAAGATTACCTGCTTCTGAATCAAGAATTCTCATTAAAAGTGCCCCGCCAAGATTCCTGTACCAAGAAAGTTGGCTGCACCGTAGAAACAATCATATCAGAACTCTCAACAGCACTTCCTCATAATCCAGCATGGCTGGAGATGATGACACCACATCATCAGCAACAAGTGGAGCCAAAAGTCAGGAAGGGTCAAGATCAAGAAATCAAGATTCATCAGCCAGTGAAATAAATTACTGCAAGATCATAAAGCCAAAGGATAAGTTAGTAACGAAAACTCTTGATGAAAATAACTTCATATTATGGAAATATCAAGTTGAAACCAGTATAAGAGGGTATGGATTAGAAGACTTTCTGTATGGAACAACCATTGTTCCTGTAAGAATGGTAACAAACACCACAAGAGAAAGAGTTGTCAACAAGGATTTCATCAACTATCAAAGACAGGATAGTCTACTGGCTGCATGGCTACTGTCATCTATCAGTTCAGGGCTTCTCTCACAAATTGTCGGATGTAAAACATCATTTGAGATACGGTCTGCAATACAACAGAACTTCAACACACAGTCAGCTGCAAGAATTATGTACTATAAGAGGCAATTAAAGAATCTCAAGAAAGAAAACATGTCAATGAGGGAATATCTAACTAAGGTGAAATCATACTATGAATTCTTGATACTGCAGGGCACAAAGTATCTGACACTGAGCAGATACTAACCGTTCTGAATGGTCTGGATAGTGAATATGAGTCAGTAGTAGCAATTATTTCATCACAACAAGATCTACCCAGTATGCAATATGTTAGTTCAATATTATTGTCACATGAAGGAAGAATTAAGCAAAGGAAAGAAAAACAATATAGAATTATCTCTCAATTATGCATCAAATTCAAGGAACATAAATCAAGGGAAGAAGCAAGAAAGTCAAAATATCACGCAAGAAAACTTCAATCAAAGAGGTAATACTACGCAGAGAGGTAGAGGGAGAAGTGGAAGATGGAATAGCAACAGAACAAAGTGTCAGATCTGTGAAAAACCTGGACATACAGCAAGATAGTGCTACTTTAGACTCAACACTGAATACTACCCAAACCAATAGAATCAAGCAAATCAGAGAAATTATAATTCCAGTGCAAATGTAGCACAAATAGATCAAAGGCAAGGCAGTCATTCAGAAAATTCAAGAACACATAACTTAAACACAGGAAGACTTACAAGATCTGAGGAGATAGCAGAAGAGGATTGGTATCCAGATTCAGGTGCAACCAACCATCTCACAAGCAACCTACAGAATCTTAATATTGGCAATAAAGAATATACAGGTATGCATTCCATTCATATGGGGAATGGTGAAGCTCTAAAAATCACACATGTTGGAAACAGCAGTGTTCCAGGTAAAAGACTTCTTTATCTCAATAACTTATGAGAGTGCCACAAATTAAGAAGAATTTATTGAGTGTATCTCAATTTTCTAATGACAACAATGTGTATTTCGAGTTTCACCCTAAATTTTGCTTAGTTAGGGATTTACTAAATCAAGACATATTGTTACAGGGTAAATTGGACAAGGGATTATACAAACTCAATCTTGGGAATACAAGAAAGAGCAATATTAGGAATATGTGGTATAATAGCACTGAGTCACATGTTATAAATCAGGAAACATTTACTCAGTGGCATTATAGATTAGGACATCCCAATGTAAACACTGTAAAGCAAATTCTTATGAGCAATAATATTTCTGTTGATGTATCTCTGCCATATGTTTGCACTTACTGTCAATTAGGCAAGAGCCATAAATTGCCATTTGCAGATTCAACCACTATTATTAGTAAACCACTACAACTAGTAGCAACAGACTTATGGGGACCAGCTCCTATAAGTCCAGACTACAGCTACAGGTACTATATATCTTTTGTTGACTTATTCTCTAGATACACTTGGATATATTTTCTAAAATCTAAATCAGATGCACAAAAAGCTGTTATACAATTTATAACTCAAGTAGAAAAACAACTATGCAATGAGGTCAAGACTATGCAAACTGATGGTGGCAGTGAATATAAACCACTAAAGGAATATTTTCAGAGAAAAGGCATTGTCAAAGAACAACCTGCCCATATACATCTGAGCAAAATGGAATAGCAGAAAGAAAACACAGACATATAGTGGAAACAGGCTTGACTCTACTGGCACAGGCTTCTTTACCCATGAAGTTCTGGCCAGAAGCCTTCAACATTGCAGTATACTTAATTAATAGACTACCTACTAAAATTCTTAAGCATCTGAGTCCCATAGAAGTGCTATTTGGGGTAAAACCTGACTATAAAGACCTGAAGACATTTGGTTGCTTATGTTTTCCATATCTGAGACCATACAATAAGCATAAACCGAGTCTCAGGTCTGCCCCATGCACTTTTTTAGGATATGGAAATAATCAGAAGGGATACAAATGTTTAAGCAATGATGGTAGGATCTATGTCTCAAGACATGTGGTATTTAATGAGAATATTTTTCCATTTGCAGATAAAAATATAAAAGCAACTGAGAAAGTGCATAACAAAGACAGCTTCACAATACATCCTATACCTGTCATACCAGAATGGAACAAAGCAAATGGAAGTGTGCAGAGAGACCAAGGGTCACAACACACTCTATCCAGCAGTGACACTAGATCAGGTCATGACTCACATGATTCCTCCAGCTCCTTCCACAATGACAGTCAATGGAGTGACATCAATCCATGTCAAGGAAAGCCCACTTCATCTACATCTCAACATACCAACGAAAGCACACCTATTCAAGAGCCACCACCTAAAATTTTAGGACATCACATGATTACAAGATCAAAAAGTGGAATATTCAAACCAAAAATATACAATGTTCAACTTGATTCAACAGAGCCAAGAAACTACAATGAAGCCATCACAAATAGCAACTGGAAACAAGCCATGGATAATGAATATGGTGCTCTTATCAAAAATAAGACTTGGAGTCTAGTACCACCACCCAAAGATGAAAACATCGTTGGATGTAAGTGGACCTACAAAGTAAAAAAGAAAACCAGATGGAAGTAATGCAAAATATAAAGCATGGCTGGTAGCTAAGGGCTATAATCAACAATATGGTTTTGACTTCAATGAAACATTCTCCCTAGTTGTCAAACCAACCACAATAAGAATTATGCTAACCATAGCTCTTCACAGAGGGTGGAAAATTAGACAACTCGATGTAAATAATGCATTTCTCAATGGAGAACTAAAGGAAAATGTATATATGGAGCAACCAGAGGGTTACAAAAAGGAGGACAGCAACAATCTAGTACGCAAGCTACATAAAGCCATCTATGGACTGAAACAAGCTCCTCGTGTATGGAATGAAAAACTTAAATCAACATTAATGGTTCTGGGATTTACACCAACAAAATCTGACAGCTTCTTATACATGCATTGCAAACAAGAAAGGGCTACTTACATTTTGGTATATGTGGATGACATTATCATCACTGGAAATGACAATCAAACTATGAATCAAACAGTTGAACATCTGGACAAAATGTTCTCTATAAAGGATCTAGGTGATTTACATTACTTCCTTTGAATTGAAGTCACTAGGAAAACTGATTCAGAAATATTTCTATGCCAAAAATGATATATACAGGATCTTCTAAAAAGAGCAAATATGGATCAGGCAAAATCGCTTCCCACTCCTATGGTCAGTAGTCTTAGACTATCAAGAGACTCTGGAGAAACTATTACAAATGAAAAAGAATACAGAAGTATTGTAGGGGCACTACAATACATTACAATAACAAGACCAGACTTAAGTTACAGTGTAAACAAAGTCTGCCAATTCATGCACAATCCACTCAGCTATCATTGGAAAGCAGTAAAACGTATATTAAGGTACCTGAGGGGAACAATGAATCATGGACTGCATCTCAACAACAAAAAAGGTCTAAACTTACAAGCTTACAGTGATGCAGATTGGGCCTCTGATCCTGATGACAGAAGATCCACCATGGGTTTCTGTGTTTACCTAGGCAGCAACCCAATTTCATGGAGCTTGAAGAAACAAGCCACCATCTCACGCTCCAGTACTGAAGCCGAGTATAGAGCAATCGCTAGCACCACAGCAGAAATCACCTGGATTATGTCTCTTCTCAGCGAAATCCAAGTTAATCCAACGAACACCCCAATAATCTGGTACGATAACCTAAACTCAGTCTCCCTCTCATCAAATCCTAGCCTACACTCGCGAACGAAGCACATCGAAATAGATCTGCACTTCGTTCGTGAGAAGGTTCTAGAGGGAAAGCTGAGAGTTAACCATGTTCCAGCACAGTTTCAAAGAGCGGATATATTGACGAAGACTCTATCAACAAAGAATTTCACTCAATTAAAGGAGGATCTAAGAGTTGAAGACAGCGGCGCTAGAAATGGGGAAGAAAGAAGAAAACCCTAGATAAAATTGAACGGGGGAGTTAGAATATGAAAGACTATGTAACCCTAGTTTTATCTTTGTTGAACCGTGTTATCAGTAATGGGCTTTAAGTATCTGATCGGCCCAATACTAGTATTATATATTTCGATCAATTTGTACAGAACTGAATAGTATTGTAAAATAAGAGAAGCAATACAACATTTCAAAACTCTCTTTGTTATCATTCTTCTCTCATTAATTTCTACAATATCCATCGTATCAATTCTCACAAGAATTCTAACTATTAGGTTTATAAAAAGAAAAATATTTTAACGACTTTACATTTGGATAAATATGGACTAAAATGCACTCTTAAAAAACAAATGAATTTATTGATCTGTATAGGACTATGTGTCTCTTACATAGGCGGTAGGAGCTGCAGCTTCTCCATGAATGGGCTTTCGCTTTTAATTATGTCTAAAAAATTTAGCTATATCAGTAAACTCACTCACCAAATTCACATAGATTTTTAGCTCCATTGGTGATGGAAATCTTGTAACATTAAAAAGTGATGAAGGATACAACAATCAATAAGCATCATAAACATGTTCAAGATGAAGAACCCGATGTCAATTAATTTACTAAAAAGTATCCTTAGAATAAAAGTTATAAGCAAACAATGTTAGGTTTGTAATGTACCAATTATAGTGACTGTTTTCCTGTGTTCTATTTAGACAGCAGTTTTCAATCACCTCGATCTAAACTATAGCCGTTAGATAATTCAAAAGGTGTCGAATGAAAAAACTGATCCACATTATTGATATAAGTGTAAAAATATAGAATGGAAACTTTGGGAAAGCTTATGAAAACAAACCATAATCTACTCGATGCTAAAATGCCAGTACCATAAAAAGTAGCCCCTTAACTCCCCTAAGTTGTCGAACACCCATGAAACGCTCCAATCTAACATTTTCTGCATAAATAATTATCAGGAAATCAGATTAATTACCCATGATACGATAGTTTTTGAATGCGTAAAGAAATCTTAGTAAGAGTACGAATTTTGATATTACATTACCTAGGAAAAATGAGTAAAACTTTCAATAGTGGAAAATTATCGCATTACTAATTGATTTATTGGGATGCCCCAAAAGAATAATGACATCCAGAAAAGAACTGCAAAAAATATCCTCACTTTGTTCGTGAATTTAGACAGCACCACTTGCACGCCTATAATATATGTATGATTCACTTAGTTAAATTCAACATAATTAAAGATTATACAACACACTTGTTTCAAATACATGACGACTTAGTATGTTAGTTCATATTGCATTTGTGTGATATTTTTTTACTATCCAAACTGAGCAGATCTCTGTTATTGACATGCAAGTAAATATTTGATTCTCTTTTTGTCAAGGACTGGAAACTAGTCTACAATGCAAGTTTGATTAGAAAGAAATAATTGATTTCAATCAAAACCTTACCATAAGTACAAAAGAAAACATGTATAGCCTATATCAAATTTTATAAATGGCTTTAACTCTACATAAATTGGCAGAAGTGATTACCACTAGCAAAAGCGGTAACAGGCGAGCATTCCAGGCTACACCTGTAAGCCATTATTATATGTAGTAACTACCTCTTATAGTTTATGGGGTAGTGTAGAATAATTCATTAATTTTTTAACTAAGACGTCTGCTGTAGCAAAGTAAACCTTATTAAAAGGACTAGATTTGGATTGCACATTAATATAGTTGTTAACTTAAAACAAGTGGCTCTCGCACTTGTAAGAGCATCCCAATATAACAAGTTAATAAAAATTAAACGAGTTTTATAAGCTAACAAGTTTATAAAAATTAAACTAGTTATCCCAAGAAGAAGCAGCAAAATAATGCAAATTTAACCTCGATTTCATTTGGAATTGGAACAATATCACCAAATAGCAGCAAAGTAATCCATAACCACATAGACGCAGAGAAGAGTAATTATTTGTGTAACGTAATCTGTAACCTCCTTCACATTGCATAAGCATATCCTACAACTCTACGCTGTAGAAATAGAGTTATGGCAACTGTGAATGATTCTACTACTGCTATGAACATAACCACTCGGAAAGATCTTCTGGCTGCTTCTGAGTTTCCTGCACCAAATTCATTTGATATACGAGTGCTGCAAATAAATAAAATGTTAATAAAGCATCCATCTGAATTTAAAAATCCAAATTTAATTAACTCGACAGTACTACATCTGCTATAGCGTGTAGACAATTGATGCAAGTTTATTAATATGAACTAATATACCTATCAGGTAGATAAGCTAAATACAATGAAATTAAACTTAGTAAGCAAACATAAATCAAGTGGTACCAAAATTGTCAATGTGTGATATGTTAGCAAAACTGGACAAACTAAACACTAAAATTAAATACACAGATGGAATCTAAATACAGAATTGGAATGTATAGGCAACCACGATGGGGAGATATTGAGCACTTATTTTTCGATAGTAGCTACTCGGCCTCTCTTCTGAACAACATCGGAGACAAACTTCAAATTCAACCGCCATCAAATAATTCCGTACACGGTGTTTTTCACAAGTCTTTACATATAACATCGAAAATAAATCCCACCGAAAGTTAACTGACATTGTCAAAACCATGTTGAACTAGCATATATGGATGGAAATAAATTCGTGAATTATCAAAGAAATAGAAACACTACATACTTTTCATCCAAAATTAATCATACAAGACACTAGACAACTACTCAAATAGGAAAGCATTAAATATGATGAGATCAAGGGAAAAGAACGTATCTTTATTGACTGTGGATACTCCAATAGGCATCACCAAACTAGCAAAACCATAGATTGTCAGCATGCATCGACCATAAGCAAAGAACCACATGACTTGAGTAGAAACACGGCCCTGTAGGCATTACGAACGACCTAGCTTCTGGCTTGCGCCGTAGTGGAGCTTTTTGGGTGAATACAGTGGTGAATGGAGGAGTTTTGGAATGAGTGAATGTTCTAGATCTCGGTGGTAGAGCAATAATGGAAGTGGAGAATGCCGAAGCTAACTTCAATTAATTCGAGGAGTTATTTGAAAGGTGGGCTAATTAATTCAAGTGGTACAAATTGCAAAAAAAATCAAGTGGTACAGTAAATCAAATCAGTGAAATGTTGAGAGGATGCAGTGTTCGGCTGTGGAGGAAAAGAGGAGTATCGTTGAGAGAAGGAAAAAAGGATGCACATGGGAAGGGAATTTGAGACACTACACCAGAAAAGACTTTTGGTAGCGTTGAAAAAACGCTACCATAACTTATGGTAGCGTTTTAGAGAACGCTGTTATACGACATGCAACTAAAAGTCTAAAACTTTTTGTTGCGTTGTAGTAAACGCTACCAAAAGTCACTTTTAAATGCAACTATAGGTATTTTCTGTAGGATTTAAAAAATGCTACCAAAAGTCACTTTTAAATGCAGCTATAGGTTTTTTCTATAGGGTTAAAAAAAGCTACCATAAGTCTTCATTTTTTGGTTGCATTTTTTGTTTATATGCATTTTTTGATTTTCAGCAGCGTTTTTAAAATGCAACTGTATAATTTTATATTAGTTTACATTTGTTTCTGTAGCATTTCTGAAACGCTACTAAAAGTTATTGGTTGTTTGGTAGCATATTTTAAATGCTACTATTTACGGTTGATGGTTTATACCATTTCCAGCAATCGCTTATATACTATCCATATTAAAACGAACGATCAATCGCATAATTTTCATATATTCAAACAAATAATTAAATCACATAATTAGCATATACAAACAATCAATCATATGATCATCATATTCAAATAATTGCAAAAACATGCTAATCTCACAATCAAATATAATATCCATAATCAATTCGATAGTAGTTTTTCAACAAAATAAGTCACATACTACAAGCATTCACAGACAAGTTTCCACAAATGGTACTAACAAAATACGACAACATATATAACAATTAAATTCATGTTCGTTGCTTGATTACCAATAGTTCTTTGTTGTCGACAGTCTTCGCTTCGAAATAGATAATTACCTACAAACGAGTTTAACAATCAAAAAATATATATGTATATATATATGTATATATATATGTATATATATATGTGTATATATATATGTATATATGAAAATCATGTAATCTATAACTCGGTATTCTATATTAACACATATTAACAAAAATTGTTCTATTTTTATATGCATCCTATATAGTTCCCCAACGAATACACAATTTTCAATTTACATAGATATTCATATCAAAACTGGGTTAGAAGTCTGACTGGATTTCATTCTATGCGCAGATTGTGTATTCAGTACTATGGCCTTGAAATTACTCACACCAGCCTTCTAACCCTACAACCACAAACAAAGTCCAAACCCCTCTGCCTTCAGCACACAATTCAACCCCAGCAACCTGTACATTACCTTAAACCTGCTTCTCCAACCGGAACCCACTCCGGCCTCCATTAACAACTAACTACCCCCAACTGTTTATCCTCATTCAATCCACCCTGCATCAACCACTCTTTCATTTTCATTTCAAACCACTGACTTCAGCCTCTATAATCCACAACTACTCCATAACAACCTACAAAACACCAAGCTTCACAACAAACCAACCTTCCCCTATTCTTTCAACAGCAATTCCCCATTACCATCCAAAACTTCTTCTATTCGTCATCCACCAGACTTTATAAACCTCCAACAGACCTCTCCCACTCCTCCCCTCATATCACAACTCCTTCCGCTGCCTCGACCATCTTCAACACAACACACCTTTCATTCCATTCCTTTCACTACCAAACACTACAATCACCTTCACAGCCAACATTGACCAGAAAAAAAAAACAAAAAAAAACCTGTTGCCCTTAAACTCATTGCCTCTACCACACCCAGCTACAACCTTTGCTTCAGTACAACCCTGCACTCCCCTCTGCCTTGTGCTGCTACTCCTTTTACTTATGAAGATGATTTCTAAATTTTCATGATTTTGTGTGACCATTTTTTTTCCTGCATACTCAATCTCCTCTGTAACGACCCTGAATTTTGAACAAATTAAATTGAAAATATTTAATTTATTTTAAATATTTGAACGATGATTTAATTTGAATCCCCGATCTAACTTTGAAATTGGCGATTAAATTATAAAATGTAATCTAGTGAATGTTGAATAAAAATTTGTATCTTCAATTTTAAGCTGAAGAAAAATATTTCAAAAGCTTTTAAAATTCGTATTGATAATACTGAAGATGATTGAAGCTTCAGAATCGAATTTGAAGATGATTTGTTCAGTTTTGAAATTTATATCGTTCAACCGATATTTAAAAATAGCCGTCCGAGGCACAGTCTCGGAATTCGACGAAACCAATTCCATTGGGTCCGTAATATTGAATTATTAACAGATTTCAAATTTCGTAGTACTTGGAGCTGTTATGTGAGAATACGACAGGTAAACGCGTTGAAAGTTGTATCGAAACAAATTGAGTTTAAAATTTAAATTTAAAATTAAAAACAAAGACGGCGTCCCTAACCTCGTGCCTAAATTCACGCCTAGTATCACGCAGAAGATCATGGAATGAAATCATGCAAACACGTTCTCCTGTCTCCCTCCATTCCTTTTTAAAATCACGCGAGCAGTTCAAAGGAACATTTCGTTCAAGATAAAATTAAATGGCGACATCTCTTCTCCCTATTTTCGTTCTTACTGCAGTCCTTTCCATTTTCTTCGTTCAAAAACAAATTCTTACTGGTCATTCGTATCATCCCTCTTTCTGAAATCGAACCCAACATTCCCTCATTAAAAAGAAAAAAAATTATAGCTCGAACGAAATCATATTCGTTCGAATCAAAGTCAACTCGACTTCGTAAAAGGAATAGAACGCGATTCCTTCGCTCGTGTTCAAGGGTTCAAGCAGGCGGTGGGTTTTGCGTTCGAACGAGCCCAGGGTGGTTTCGCGATGGAAGGGGAGGCGCTCGCGTACGTGAAGACTAGTTCGAGTGACGCTCGTAGGGGATGGCGAAGGCGAATCGAAACTGGGTGGATCACGATGTGGGTTAGATCATTCGTTTCGCGTGGATTCGTTTTGGGGGGTTCACACGGGATCGATGAGGGAAGTTCTGAAGGCAAGCCGATGATGGAGATTCGCATTCGGCAATGTCTGCTTGAGGGCTAGGCGACAGGGAACTCGGTGGCAGCAACTCTGGAAGGAGAAGGAGGTCGCGATGGTGGCCTGGGTTCATAGCGTGTCAGTGAGGTATTAGGTAATTTGATTTTAAATTAAATTTAATGTATATAGATATATGTATATATTTTACAGCAAGATATAGAGTTTCTATTTTAATGTAATAAATAGGTATATAAACAATAAAGTTAGCAATAAAAATTTCTGTTTTCAGTTGAAAATATAGACTGAAGTGGAATTTTCTTTTTACAGTTAGAGAAATAGAAATCTACCGGTTTATTTTAATAAGGTAATTAGTAATTAATGTGGTTAGTGTGTTAAACTAAACTGATTTAATTTATTTATGTTGCAAAATGATTTCAAAAAGGGAAATAAATTTGGAAATTAAAATTGGTTAAAATAAAACTATCAGTTAATTAAACTATTAAAATGAAACCACCAATGAATCAAAATTATAAAATGAAAATTTAATTATTCAGTTGATTCGAATATTAATCGATTGTATAAAAAATTTTATGCAAGGCCAAACTTTGGAGAAAACAAACTGGAACAAAAATGGATGGCAAATTAAAAGCTAAGGTGAGATTTTTCTCACTCAAAATGAATTGCAGTTATTATTGATTGATTCGATTGCTATTGATGTGATATTAGATATAGTAGGATATATATCTATATATATAGCAATATATACATATTGGCATATGTATATATTGGATTGATTGATTTCCCGCCTCGTATAGCGGATGAGACCCTATTGCGCCGTTAGTAAGCGGATTATTTTTATAAAACCCATATACCGCGATATTCCACCTCGAAGTGGAATTGGTATTGTGCTAACGTCTTTGGATGCAGGGAAACAGGTTGGAGGGATCCAACTGGATTCCTCACCAGTAGTATTTATTTACAGATATTGATGTATATTCTGTTATCATATTAATTTATGATGTTTGTTGTTGTAATTGACTAATTGGTGCGTTGCATCATCGGATTCAGTTTTGAAGTTTAAAAATAACGACTTTTACTTTAAAAGGATTTTAAAGTATTTTTGGAAGTAGACGTTTTATTTAATTTTTGAATTAATAAATAAACGTTCAAACTTTAAAGTTATAAAAGTTAAGATTTGTGAATTATAACAAAAAGGTAATTTCTTTTGAAATAAATAGTTAAGAAATTTATAAAATGGTTTTAATTGGAATTTTTGAATTATTAAAACGATGTATGTAAAAGATGTACAAGATTGATATTTATAACTTTAAAATGTTGGTATTATAAAACGAGCTTTTATAAGCGTTAAAATGAATTTTTAAGAATTTATAAATAAATGAAATTCATAAATTGTGAACTTATAAATGGAAATGATTTTGTAAAATAAAGGAATTATAAGTATTTAACTCATAATTATGGATTGTTGGTATAAGATTTGAGTTATGAATTGAATTGTTAATAAAGGAGATTTATTAAATTGAAGTTGTTAGAAAATAGAAATAGAATTTATAAACGTTGTTTTATAAATTCGAGATCAATTGAATTTGATAAATTAAATATAGAAGGTTATTAAAGAAGATATATTCGCGATTTTGGATAGCGAATTATTATTGAAATAAAACGTGTAGAAAATAGTGAAATGTAATTAGTGAAGTATATTCACGATTTTGGACAGTGAATATATTGTTAAGTAAAATAGATATGGTTTTGGGAAAGTGATATTTGAAATGAAGTTAATTGTTTTAAAGATGTTTTTAAAATGTGGGAAATATCGAAACCATAGATTTCAACATTTTATTGTTGAAATAGACGTTTTCGAAAAATAAGGAAATGGTGGACTATAACACTGTTGTTATAGTAAATGATTTCCAAAAGGAAATGTTTTTATGTAATATTGGGATTTATATATCTATCTAAATTTCGAATCCTTATACTAGTGATTTTGAGTCGTCGTAACGATGTTTTACGTAACATTCGTTTTGACTCAAATAAATATTGTTATAGTAAATGGTTTCCTTAAAGAATGAAATATATACTTAATATTGATTTAAGTATATCGAATATTTTCCAAGTGTTGAAAATAAATAGATTTGTGAAACACTTATTTTTAAATAAGTATGGAATTGCTTTTCCAATATGAAACGAACGTTTTGAGAATTTATCCTTGTAAAGATAAATTGAAATTGAATATTGAAATCGATTTGAAAATCGTATATCAGTAGATATTTTGAAAATATAAATTCACTATGGAATTTATAAAAGAAAGGGGAATTGTTTTAGAAAAATAAATATTGATTTATTTTTGAAGTGTGGAAATTTTATATCTAGTAAAGATATTTTTGAAGATGAAATAATTTGGAATCTGATGATGTTGCGCATCTTTATTGATAGTTAAATAACCGACTATCAATAATTACCTTGAATGGTATTTGTTGTAAATTGGATGAAATTGAATGCCACACTTATTTTTGAATAATCGCTCACTATTCGGATTAGCCGGGAAAGCACCATGGGGTCGTATAACCCATCCCGAATATGTGATACGTCGTTATGAATCGCATTTGAAGACCGGTGTTGAAGACCGAATATTTTTGAAAACGGAAGGATTACCGTCGAGTTACTCTACATCGGCTGATCTCCGATTTAGAGGTTTTATCACCCTTAGTGACGGGAAGTCCGGACGTGATTAGAAATTTATCCAGATATGCAAGGGCTTCGTGAGAAGTGCCTTCGGTTCTGTTCGATCCCGGAACAGACTTGTATGGATTGTGTGTCTGACGTTACAATTTGAGATATAAAGCTGATTTCTTTCAAATACATTTCTGTTGGTGGCGGAGAATTTATTCTCTTAGCTTAACACCCTTCTCTGAGACGTACGAGCTCAGAGGTTATGTAGTTGAAATTTATCAGCGATATATTCCCAATTTGGTAACGTGGCATACTGAGTGTTGCTGTGAAATGATCAGTGTTTGATCATTTGTAATATGATCATTTGTTTGATCTTATATCTTTGTGATCATAGGTTGATCATTTGTTTGACCCAAAGCATGGCTTTGTAGAAAGCGTAGCTTTGTGGACGAGACTTCATCGAGCCTCACACCCCGGAAATGGTCAAAACAGGAAGAATGCAGCAAGGTTCTAGGGAGTAGCGCCCCTTAGCGTATGTCATTCCTTCTGGATAGAGGTGGTATCATGGTATGGAGCCCAGATACTTAACCTATGTGGTTGCTGCATTATTATTTTGATGTGGTTTGTTGGAAATCGGGGATCCTCGGGAAGATCGGTTACGATCGGGGGATGGCATACGCGTGTCAGTAGTTACCTATTTTTGCAGAGGTAACCCGGCCTTGTGTTGGCAGAGATCTAACCGTAACGTTAGGTTCTTGGGTCGTCTATTCCAGGGACGTACCCATCGTGGCATATGAAGTTCCTTAGCCTGACCATTTGTTGGAAATCCAAACTCCAATACGAACTTTGTACGGTATTAGTTGTAGAACCTGCCATTTACGTACGGTGGTCACCACTGTTTAGATGGTAGCTATAGTAGGCATACGATACTGGTCGTATGTTGGCTAAGATTAATATTATACTTTCGAAATGTTTTCTACACTATGCACTAATAATAATATCAAAAATGATTTGATTTTGCGTAGTAAGCATCTTTGACTATCATAAGAAGAAATCTCCTCCAATTCTGCGTTTGCATTGTGTGTGTGGTGGGAGGTCTTATGGTAGTTTCATTTTCCAAAAGCATTGCGAATTTGTTTTATTTTCTTTGTGGAAAATAACTGTTTTACGATCTCACACCAGTCACCATGACTGACTCGGAGTTTATTGTTCCCTTCTATACTCTGGGTGCCCACTAATTTCCACACGGGCAGCCTAGAGTTATATTATCAGGATATTCTGGATATTCCGGAGCTTTGGAGATAAGCTGGATGACGAGACGTAGTATTTGTATCTGATAGTATTTATTCCGTTGTGTATTCTGTATGAGGACAAGTTTATATAACTGTCCATTG
Organism: Allium fistulosum; assembly: GCA_030737815.1. Classification (NCBI taxonomy): domain Eukaryota; kingdom Viridiplantae; phylum Streptophyta; class Magnoliopsida; order Asparagales; family Amaryllidaceae; genus Allium; species Allium fistulosum. Next base: position 510,201,315 of record CM060907.1, on the reverse strand, counting down.
TTGTATATTGACTCTGATTTATGTATGTATAAACTGATATAGTTCTTTGTTTTAAAAGACTAGTGATTATCTATTATATATTGTTCCGCTGCGATGTGTAAGATTCTGATATTGTTTTCTGTTCTGATGTTGTTCTGTTGTTTCTTCTTCCTCCCTTCTTTCTTCTTCTTCTTCTTCTTCTATCTTTTCTTCTGTTTTCTTCTTTCTAAAACCCTAAGAATTCGGTTTTCCGGCATTCGTTGCTCGGCAGTTGATACAGTGGACGTATCGATGTCGGTTTTCGGAAGTCGAAGAATCGGGTCCTGACAAAGTGGTATCAGAGCATATGGTTAAGCGACAACCCTGCTCTGTTGGGTGTTACTCATTAGAGATAGAGTCAACAGTACTCTAGAATGAGTTTGAGTGTAATAATAGATACGAGTGCGTATTTGTTAGTGAATATAAAATTGTTTTGTATTGTGTTGACTTATCGGTTGATTGTTTATGAATTCTGGTCGGTGCAGTCTAGCTAACTATAATCGATAGGGGTTTCTAAACTCTTAAACAAGATAAACCGACACAGTATTGTTTTAAATAGGGTAAATGAAATAATTTTACCTAAAACTATTTTTGTATATAAAAGAAAGGATTTTTCTGTAAATTATTACAGTATATGGATGCTTGTTTGTTAGGATAGTGATAATATTGAAATGTTATCACTACTATTGAAATTAAACAAGGAATTGAAATCATAACTTCAAAGTTAAGGAAATAAATTCACATACAAATGAGATTTAAGAATGTAAATTATAAATGTGATTTATAATTTGAAACGGAATTCCAGAGAAGTATTTGGAAATGTTTTGAAAAGAATTTGTAAATTTTGGAGATTTGGAAAGTTTAATTCCTTTTTGATTTGAAAATGGATTTCAAAGGTTTTGGAAAATGTTCTGAAGGGATGAAAGCTCTAAACTCTTTTCGGTCGCTGGAAAATAACTTCGGTAATGACTGCAGCATCATCGATGTTCATTTTCGGGTTTCCAAAAGAGGTATTGCTGCCAAATTGTTTTAAATGGAAGTTGTTTGGAAAATTTGGGTTTATGTTTTGGAAATTCAAAGGATGATTTGAATTGTTTTCAAAAATGGTTTTGAAAAGGTTGAAAAGACTCTGGAATACTATATAAAAATACTTATGAAATATTATTAAGTTGATAACTTATACAAATTGAATTTTGATAGAATAAATTTAACTTAAAAAGATGGAGTTAAAATAAAAGTAAGTATAAGTGAACAAATTTGAATGAAGTGAAATTGAAAGTTGAAATTCATTTTGAATTTTGTAAGCAATGAATTGAAATTGAAAAATGAAATGAGACTTGAATCAAGTGGAATAAAATCCAAACCTGAGAAAAATGAATAAGGATTGAATCCGAATAAACTACTTTGATAATTAATTGATTCATGAAATGGAAGTTGAATTAGTTAAATTGAAACTTGAATTGTGACTAAATAAAAGAATGATTCGAAATTGAAGATAAATTCAAGTAAGTAGAAATAAATTTCAAATGAATGGAATTTACAATTGTAAGTGAATAAAATTGAAACTGAATGTTGAAAACAAATTTGAATAAAATGAATTGGAATCTGTGATGAATTAGTAAATGAAACTAATTTAAAATAGTGCAGTTATGAATGGAAGATAATTGATAAATTCAATATTCAGAAGCTAAATTGAATTGAAATGGTGAATTGAATTCAAATGAATTTGAAATGTAAACTTGAATGAAAAGAATATATAACTTCAATAGTGAAGTAAAAATGTATAAGTAGTTTATATTGAAAATTTTGTAATAGAATTTGCAAAATGGTTTGAATGTGTAACTAGATATTATGGCTAGTAGGACATACAGGTGTTATAAAAGGAATTGGAATTTTGATTTCGAAGATAATTTGAATTGCTCGAAAAAGGTATGTATTTAAATTTGAATATGAGATTTGATGACTTACTTCTCTAGCCGCTTGGCTTTTTCTTTTTCTTTTCGAAATCTGAGAGTCCGTAGGGACGTTTTGTAGTCGTGCCGTATTAGCCGCGCAAAGGAGACGCTGGCGAAATTTTTCGAAAATATCGGGCGTTAGAAAATTTTTGAGAAAATTTTGAAAGTTTGAAATTTGAATTGTTAAGGAAAACAATGATGTTTGAAAATTATGAAAATGTTTAGAAAGTTAGTTGAAATGATAACGAATCTTTAGTAGAAAGATTTGTTTTGATAATTTGATAAAACCATTGAATTGAAAAAAAAAATAGTAGACGAGTTAAGGACCTTTTTTCCTGACTTGTAATTTCGGGACGAAATTCTTTTAAGGGGGGAAGTTTGTAACGACCCTGAATTTTGAACAAATTAAATTGAAAATATTTAATTTATTTTAAATATTTGAACGATGATTTAATTTGAATCCCCGATCCAACTTTGAAATTGGCGATTAAATTATAAAATGTAATCTAGTGAATGTTGAATAAAAATTTGTATCTTCAATTTTAAGCTGAAGAAAAATATTTCAAAAGCTTTTAAAATTCGTATTGATAATACTGAAGATGATTGAAGCTTCAGAATCGAATTTGAAGATGATTTGTTCAGTTTTGAAATTTATATCGTTCAACCGATATTTAAAAATAGCCGTCCGAGGCACAGTCTCGGAATTCGACGAAACCAATTCCATTGGGTCCGTAATATTGAATTATTAACAGATTTCAAATTTCGTAGTACTTGGAGCTGTTATGTGAGAATACGATAGGTAAACGCGTTGAAAGTTGTATCGAAACAAATTGAGTTTAAAATTTAAATTTAAAATTAAAAACAAAGACGGCGTCCCTAACCTCGTGCCTAAATTCACGCCTAGTATCACGCAGAAGATCATGGAACGAAATCATGCAAACACGTTCTCCTGTCTCCCTCCATTCCTTTTTAAAATCACGCGAGCAGTTCAAAGGAACATTTCGTTCAAGATAAAATTAAATGGCGACATCTCTTCTCCCTATTTTCGTTCTTACTGCAGTCCTTTCCATTTTCTTCGTTCAAAAACAAATTCTTACTGGTCATTCGTATCATCCCTCTTTCTGAAATCGAACCCAACATTCCCTCATTAAAAAGAAAAAAAATTATAGCTCGAACGAAATCATATTCGTTCGAATCAAAGTCAACTCGACTTCGTAAAAGGAATAGAACGCGATTCCTTCGCTCGTGTTCAAGGGTTCAAGCAGGCGGTGGGTTTTGCGTTCGAACGAGCCCAGGGTGGTTTCGCGATGGAAAGGGAGGCGCTCGCGTACGTGAAGACTAGTTCGAGTGACGCTCGCAGGGGATGGCGAAGGCGAATCGAAACTGGGTGGATCGCGATGTGGGTTAGATCATTCGTTTCGCGTGGATTCGTTCTGGGGGGTTCACACGGGATCGATGAGGGAAGTTCTGAAGGCAAGCCGATGATGGAGATTCGCATTCGGCAATGTCTGCTTGAGGGCTAGGCGACAGGGAACTCGGTGGAAGCAACTCTGGAAGGAGAAGGAGGTCGCGATGGTGGCCTGGGTTCATAGCGTGTCAGTGAGGTATTAGGTAATTTGATTTTAAATTAAATTTAATGTATATAGATATATGTATATATTTTACAGCAAGATATAGAGTTTCTATTTTAATGTAATAAATAGGTATATAAACAATAAAGTTAGCAATAAAAATTTCTGTTTTCAGTTGAAAATATAGACTGAAGTGGAATTTTCTTTTTACAGTTAGAGAAATAGAAATCTACCGGTTTATTTTAATAAGGTAATTAGTAATTAATGTGGTTAGTGTGTTAAACTAAACTGATTTAATTTATTTATGTTGCAAAATGATTTCAAAAAGGGAAATAAATTTGGAAATTAAAATTGGTTTAAATAAAACTATCAGTTAATTAAACTATTAAAATGAAACCACCAATGAATCAAAATTATAAAATGAAAATTTAATTATTCAGTTGATTCGAATATTAATCGATTGTATAAAATTTTTTATGCAAGGCCAAACTTTGGAGAAAACAAACTGGAACAAAAATGGATGGCAAATTAAAAGCTAAGGTGAGATTTTTCTCACTCAAAATGAATTGCAGTTATTATTGATTGATTCGATTGCTATTGATGTGATATTAGATATAGTAGGATATATATCTATATATATAGCAATATATACATATTGGCATATGTATATATTGGATTGATTGATTTCCCGCCTCGTATAGCGGATGAGACCCTATTGCGCCGTTAGTAAGCGGGTTATTTTTATAAAACCCATATACCGCGATATTCCACCTCGAAGTGGAATTGGTATTGTGCTAACGTCTTTGGATGCAGGGAAACAGGTTGGAGGGATCCAACTGGATTCCTCACCAGTAGTATTTATTTACAGATATTGATGTATATTCTGTTATCATATTGATTTATGATGTTTGTTGTTGTAATTGACTAATTGGTGCGTTGCATCATCGGATTCAGTTTTGAAGTTTAAAAATAACGACTTTTACTTTAAAAGGATTTTAAAGTGATTTTTGGAAGTAGACGTTTTATTTAATTTTTGAATTGATAAGTAAACGTTCAAACTTTAAAGTTATAAAAGTTAAGATTTGTGAATTATAACAAAAAGGTAATTTCTTTTGAAATAAATAGTTAAGAAATTTATAAAATGGTTTTAATTGGAATTTTTGAATTATTAAAACGATGTATGTAAAAGATGTACAAGATTGATATTTATAACTTTAAAATGTTGGTATTATAAAACGAGCTTTTATAAGCGTTAAAATGAATTTTTAAGAATTTATAAATAAATGAAATTCATAAATTGTGAACTTATAAATGGAAATGATTTTGTAAAATAAAGGAATTATAAGTATTTAACTTATAATTATGGATTGTTGGTATAAGATTTGAGTTATGAATTGAATTGTTAATAAAGGAGATTTATTAAATTGAAGTTGTTAGAAAATAGAAATAGAATTTATAAAGGTTGTTTTATAAATTCGAGATCAATTGAATTTGATAAATTAAATATAGAAGGTTATTAAAGAAGATATATTCGCGATTTTGGATAGCGAATTATTATTGAAATAAAACGTGTAGAAAATAGTGAAATGTAATTAGTGAAGTATATTCACGATTTTGGACAGTGAATATATTGTTAAGTAAAATAGATATGGTTTTGGGAAAGTGATATTTGAAATGAAGTTAATTGTTTTAAAGATGTTTTTAAAATGTGGGAAATATCGAAACCATAGATTTCAACATTTTATTGTTGAAATAGACGTTTTCGAAAAATAAGGAAATGGTGGACTATAACACTGTTGTTATAGTAAATGATTTCCAAAAGGAAATGTTTTTATGTAATATTGGGATTTATATATCTATCTAAATTTCGAATCCTTATACTAGTGATTTTGAGTCGTCGTAACGATGTTTTACGTAACATTCGTTTTGACTCAAATAAATATTGTTATAGTAAATGGTTTCCTTAAAGAATGAAATATATACTTAATATTGATTTAAGTATATCGAATATTTTCCAAGTGTTGAAAATAAATAGATTTGTGAAACACTTATTTTTAAATAAGTATGGAATTGCTTTTCCAATATGAAACGAACGTTTTGAGAATTTATCCTTGTAAAGATAAATTGAAATTGAATATTGAAATCGATTTGAAAATCGTATATCAGTAGATATTTTGAAAATATAAATTCACTATGGAATTTATAAAAGAAAGGGGAATTGTTTTAGAAAAATAAATATTGATTTATTTTTTAAGTGTGGAAATTTTATATCTAGTAAAGATATTTTTGAAGATGAAATAATTTGGAAAATTATTTGGAATCTGATGATGTTGCGCATCTTTATTGATAGTTAAATAACCGACTATTAATAATTACCTTGAATGGTGTTTGTTGTAAATTGGATGAAATTGAATGCCACACTTATTTTTGAATAATCGCTCACTATTCGGGTTAGCCGGGAAAGGACCATGGGGTCGTATAACCCATCCCGAATATGTGATACGTCGTTATGAATCGCATTTGAAGACCGGTGTTGAAGACCGGATATTTTTGAAAATGGAAGGATTACCGTCGAGTTACTCTACATCGGCTGATCTCTGATTTAGAGGTTTTATCACCCTTAGTGACGGGAAGTCCGGACGTGATTAGAAATTTATCCGGATATGCAAGGGCTTCGTGAGAAGTGCCTTCGGTTCTGTTCGATCCCGGAACAGACTTGTATGGATTGTGTGTCTGACGTTACAATTTGAGATATAAAGCTGATTTCTTTCAAATACATTTCTGTTGGTGGCGGAGAATTTATTCTCTTAGCTTAACACCCTTCTCTGAGACGTACGAGCTCAGAGGTTATGTAGTTGAAATTTATCAGCGATATATTCCCAATTTGGTAACGTGGCATACTGAGTGTTGCTGTGAAATGATCAGTGTTTGATCATTTGTGATATGATCATTTGTTTGATCTTATATCTTTGTGATCATAGGTTGATCATTTGTTTGACCCGAAGCATGGCTTTGTAGAAAGCGTAGCTTTGTGGACGAGACTTCATCGAGCCTCACACCCCGGAAATGGTCAAAACAGGAAGAATGCAGCAAGGTTCTAGGGAGTAGCGCCCCTTAGTGTATGTCATTCCTTCTGGATAGAGGTGGTATCATGGTATGGAGCCCAGATACTTAACCTATGTGGTTGCTGCATTATTATTTTGATGTGGTTTGTTGGAAATCGGGGATCCTCGGGAAGATCGGTTACGATCGGGGTATGGCATACGCGTGTCAGTAGTTACCTATTTTTGCAGAGGTAACCCGGCCTTGTGTTGGCAGAGATCTAACCGTAACGTTAGGTTCTCGGGTCGTCTATTCCAAGGACGTACCCATCGTGGCATAGGAAGTTTCTTAGCCTGACCATTTGTTGGAAATCCAAACTCCAATACGAACTTTGTACGGTATTAGTTGTAGAACCTGCCATTTACGTACGGTGGTCACCACTGTTTAGATGGTAGCTATAGTAGGCATACGATACTGGTCGTATGTTGGCTAAGATTAATATTATACTTTCGAAATGTTTTCTACACTATGCACTAATAATAATATCAAAAATGATTTGATTTTGCGTAGTAAGCATCTTTGACTATCATAAGAAGAAATCTCCTCCAATTCTGCGTTTGCATTGTGTGTGTGGTGGGAGGTCTTATGGTAGTTTCATTTTCCAAAAGCATTGCGAATTTGTTTTATTTTCTTTGTGGAAAATAACTGTTTTACGATCTCACACCAGTCACCATGACTGACTCGGAGTTTATTGTTCCCTTCTAAACTCTGGGTGCCCACTGATTTCTACACGGGCAGCCTAGAGTTATATTATCAGGATATTCTGGATATTCCGGAGCTTTGGAGATAAGCTGGATGACGAGACGTAGTATTTGTATCTGATAGTATTTATTCCGCTCTGTATTCTGTATGAGGACAAGTTTATATAACTGTCCATTGTTGTATATTGACTCTGATTTATGTATGTATAAACTGATATAGTTCTTTGTTTTAAAAGACTAGTGATTATCTATTATATATTGTTCCGCTGCGATGTGTAAGATTCTGATATTGTTTTCTGTTCTGATGTTGTTCTATTGTTTCTTCTTCCTCCCTTCTTTCTTCTTCTTCTTCTTCTATCTTTTCTTCTGTTTTCTTCTTTCTAAAACCCTAAGAATTCGGTTTTCCGGCATTCGTTGCTCGGCAGTTGATACAGTGGACGTATCGATGTCGGTTTTCGGAAGTCGAAGAATCGGGTCCTGACATCCTCCCTTAAGACTACCCTTTACTTAGTTCCTTAGTTTCTCACTTCATAACAACCTCTTCCTCCAAACTCATGAAAATTATTAAGGAATCTCAAATCTCACCAAACTCACCATTTACATAAGTAAAAGGAGTAGCAGGTAGGCCAAATTATTAAGGAAATTCGTATGTTGTGTACAATAGCATGTGCTGTTGTATACAATAGCAGCAACACATGGCTGCTCCATAGTGTAGGGGCAATGCCACCTTTACTGCATAGTGGAGTGTACGTTTAGAGTGCTTTCATGTCAGGCTAAAATAAACAAAAAATTTTCATGATTCCAGATGACAAATGGATACTCTCCTGTAGAAGCAGTATTCAGATTTTCTATTGTATTGAGAATAATATGTAGTGAAATAATGAACATTTAAATTCAAGTTATCAAGTATCATAGTTACAACAACCTTTTTGTGTTGCTATTGGACAAGGATTGCAGTGATTGTTGATTTTTTTGTAACTTAAGAAAGTCTGACATAATTTAATTCTCTTCCTTGGTACAAATTTGTCACCTTCCAAAGCCAGTTATAGCAATGGTATAATGCCCATCTTATAGTATGCTGGCACTCACTGATGTACTGTACTCTCTATGTGATTTGGCTTGTTTCTTATTCTATTCAGTTAGCAGGCTTTGCTATTCGTGGCAGTCATACATTGCATATGGTCTGTGACTTAACAATTGCAGTAGATAATACAGTGTTTGGACAGACTAGTCCTAAGGATAGTGTTTTCTCTAGTACTATGATAATTGAAGTTGAACTACTTCGTGTACATGGTTTAACTTGTCATTGTTGTTTTCATCATAATCAATTCGTCAACTTAACGCTACTTCCAATTTCCAATAATCTGGGTTTGTTGTCAAATTGCACTAGCTTATAACAGGATGCAATTACGAGTGCATTCTTGTTACACAATGAAGTCTAATACGACCATGAAGACAAAATAAACCTGGTTTGTAAGTGATTCTATTTTTTAATAAAAAATGTGATAAGTTGGTAACTGGCTTTTTGTCTATAGTTCTACAACTCATCTTTCCTGATATAGATACAAATAATAGTTTGTATTAGATAACTATAAAAGGTGATCATAACTATCTGAAATTCAAATAATAAACAACTAAAAACATACATATTAATTATTCATGTGTATAGCACGTAAGTATCAATAACAAAGTGAAATAGACAGCATATCCAACAAACTTTTTAGAAAAAAATTATCCAACTGTCTAACAGAAATATAGTAACTACACAAACATAACAAGTATTCATAAATATAGGCAGTGAAGATAAACCTGAAATGTGAACTCCTGCCCTCTAGATATATGAGCTCATGCCCCTATCATAGTTGCTACCACCATCGTGTGATACAGCAACTACCGTCAGTCCCATTATAGAATCTGTTCCTCCTACCATTTACCTGTACATATACATGTAATTAACACATACCTTCATAAATATTATAATTTCTTTTATAATTTGAGGCTAAAACGCTGAGAAATTTTGTCCTTGACAATAATTTCCTGAACTAATTATTATGAGGTGTTTGTCATGAAAACTTATTACCTTGAGCTAAAAAATCCTTCATTCCAATTTCTTGTTGTTAATTTACATAAGTTATTTTGAGGCAGTTTTTTTCCTAAAAAAACTAACATGTGGCTTTAGGGGAAATGTTCAAAGTATGATATGTACCCATCTTTGTGTAAGAGCGATCCTAATATAATGTGAGTATTAATACTCACAAAATACCTAAATCAAGGTAGCAAGTGGGTATCATTGTTCTAATAAATGGATGAACTAATCAGATTGCTGCTGCATAAGAGAATGGAGGTATGAGTATGTTAGATGTCATGTAGGATCAATGCTATGTTATTTCATGGTAGCATTGGAGTTGCTCTAAATAATATTTTGCTAAGGTAACCTTGGTAAGCAAAAGAACATCCCTATATTGTATAAAATTGTGCATACTTAAAATTCAGATGTAATGGGGTTATGATGGTTGGTTCAGTTCATGACAGTATAAACACAGGGAAATAAAATGGGAAAAATGACGGAGTAATATTCTCTTTTAAAGAGCTATAAGAGTCAATGTGTTATGGAATAGTATTTTACCTTTAATAATAGAGATAACAGATAGTATTTGGGGGGGCAAGTAATCAGAAAACGCTCATTTTTCTGTTTAATAATAGAGATAGTAAGATAGTAACAAGAGTGAAGTTTGGTCAAAGAAGGATACGGTTATCCCAACCCCAGCTCAAAAACAAAAAATTAAGCAAAAGTAGGACAAAACTGTTAATTAAAAGTTGACACAATTTGATACAAATAAATAAACATGGTGCGATACATGATATATAATGATATTGCCAACTCTGGTAAAGAATACTGTAATAGAATGTTCAAAATCATACATTAATGAACACATATGCTTTCCTTAGAATTAAAAATGAAGTAAACAGTGTACATCAGTTGATCTGGACACGTATATCTATCTATATGTATTGGGCTGCCCTTTCAAATTTGTCAATCATTCCATATAGTATTCGTTCATATTTTTTTTGTCAGCACTGGCATGCCAAATATCTCAATTCTATGTAAGACTGGAATTTGAACTTTCTCAATCATTTTGTGTACGAATGTAGCATAGGTGGACATCAGATAATGCCTATTAAGTAGTAAAGTTTTGTAATAGAGAAATGACAATTTCGGATCATTTCGCTGTGCTGAAAGCTTCATATTGTCTCTATCTTGATAATTTAGTAGCCTGTTCATCTTAATAATACTATTCCAAATACAGGTTATGATCTAGTTCAAAATTGTTGTGGCGCATAGATTATTACAAAAAATATTAATTATATCATCTATTCATCATATTTAGCTTTCCAAATATGTGATTTTAAATTGGTCGATTATGATCTAATTTGATTTCCAATGTATTTTTTTATAATTAGGCTGAAAGATAAAACAGAAGAATAAAACACATTGTCATAGATTATGTGAGTGCATTTTAGGAAATGTGTGATATGAAGTAAATAGTAGTAAATAAATATTTTATGGTTGCTAACTGTATTGGTATATCCCCTTAACATAGGTTGGTGGGTAGCTAAACATGTGTATCCTGATATAAACAAAAGTTCTGTAACATGCATTTTAGATTAAACAAGTAATTTTTTTTAAAATACTCATATAAACAGAACTCTGCTTATTTAGACATTTAACAGAACACGTATCCAACAACAAAAGCTTCAAGTGATAAAAGGGATTTCTAACCTTCTTAATGATTGGATCTTTGCACATCCTATTATATAATTTGATTCCTGATAGATGGACATATGAAGTAATTATATAAGTAACTGAAATGAACTATTCAAGGCTAGGGGTGAGCCAGATGGGTGACAACCAATCTAATCGTTGGTTATTAGGTAAGGCTTGTACACAAAACAGAAAACTGATGGAAACTGATATTAGTGGGCAAGCTTTTGTTCCATGTTCTATATGAAAACTAAATCCTACTTTTCATTTCAATCCCTTATATAACAGGCTCTTATATAACAGGTTTCCTTAATTATTGCAGTACCTCAAATGATGACTCTTAAGTAAATATAGCATGAAGATTCATTCATATTTCTCAGCTGAAATGAAATCTTAATGAGGGGATACTCAGTTAGTCGTTTGGCTTTGTAAGAAAGTTGGCAATTTCAAAGGCTAAAGTGCAGGCTAATATGTTATAACTATTGTTCGCTAAAGTGCAGGCTGACAATTTCAAAGGCTAAAGTGCAGGCATAGGTTCATAAATTCAAAAGTCTAAAGTGTGGGCATAGATTCATAAATTCAAAAGCCTAAATTATGAGCAACCATCAATCATCTATGTTTATTCTATCTTTGCTAATAGCTAAATAAAATTAACAACAGATATACCTAAATAAAATGACAATTTCAGATTAAGAAAATATACACGGTTTAATAGCATAGGCATATTAAATTATGAAAACATGAATTATCCAATAGCAATGGAACCAACAAAAGATATTATTCACGATTAATCATCTACTAAAGTTGAGGAAACATTTGAAAGTGTACGTGCAGTACTAAGGATCGTGTAATATGGTATATAAATGCGGAAAGTGATAATAGCAGTAAAATAAAAATTAAAGTAAGCACACTAGGAATTTTTATACTGGTTCGAACTTCCCGTTCTACGTCCAGTCCCAGAATACCCTCTGGATTTAAACTAAACCCCTCACTTAACCCGAAGGAATAGGTATACGACACCTGAGCAGCCGAACAAGAATTTTTCCGCCTGAACAGCCGAAGAGGACTTCAACTTAATACAAATAGCTTGTTGACGAATGTGTTCTGAATAACACTGATTGTCTTTTGATAGTACAACTTTCCTATAATCAAATCCTCAAGAGTATATGTGTGTGTGAAGATTTAGAAGAAAGATAATCACGTAGAATCGAAGTATATGAAATAAATCAAGGATTCTAGTGATATTAAATAAGAATGAATGCTTTTATTTGCACAGAATAATAGAGAATAGATTTCAGAATTAAAACAAGAATTTTTTTTAGAAGTGAACTGAACATGTTTATATAGTTGTAGAATAGTTACAATCTTTCATGAAGAGTTTCAATCAAAAGTTGTGTCCATATCTCTTGGATTGAAGGACATTCCTCTTCATAAATGATCGCAACTCTTCAGAAAACTAGCCGTTATGTTCATGTCGGTTGACCGAGAAAACTAGCCGGTCAGCTGAGTTTCAAAACCGTACATAGAACAGTGTATATCTGTGCACTTGACACAGAGTCGGTCGACCGAGATTTCTGGTCGGTCAGCCGACCTGTTGTCAATTGCACAGTACACACTAATTTATGTATAACTCAATATAAATCAATTTGTGTGTGTGACTACTTGAGGAATGATTTTAACAATATTCTAAGACTCAATACATTAAAATATTCATACTAATCTCTGGATTGTAGTCTTGTCTCCTTTGTAGTGCATAATATACACGTATTCTCTTTTTGTCGCTTCCGTATAGTATTCTCGTCGTATGATCTCTGAAGCTTGTGTCATGAATCAAAACTCATGAATCAACATTCTCCCCCTTTTTGATTGATGACAATACTTATGTGACGAAGTAGTATATACATATATATTATAATTCTCCCCCTGAATATATGGTGACTTATCTGCAAAAAATTTGTTAGTTTTCATATATTTCTCCCCCTTTGTCATCGACAAAAAGGAATACTTACTAGATGTAATATGTAAAAGAAATATGGAATATGTAACACAAGTAAGAAAACATCGAGTTTTAAATATTACATACTCAAACCAAATAGGAATATTAATGATGTTTACTTACTTCACAACATCTAAAAATAGACATGTTGTTCATAAATTATATGAGTGTTAACAATATAAAATAACTACTACTTATAATGTAAGGTATCAAAAAACAATGAACATTTAAAGCATGCGATACCCAAGGTTCTTATAATTTCCTAATTTTAGGAAACCATACCCAATTGGGTGTGGTTGTACCTTTATAAATATAATTTTCATTATTAATTACCATATCAAAATAATCATTAATGCATTTTTCTCTATTTTTCCAATTAACAGGAACCCAAATACTTAGATAATTTTTATTCATATTTCCCGTAAATGATTTTGTACTTCTAGAGAAATTATAAACATTATTGGTCATAGTAGTGTTTGAATTTCTATGAAAATTTGGTTTCGACTTTCCTCGAAATTTAGTAGTAGCACTAACATTTTTATTGTACATAAAAGTGTATCTAGTGCTATTTCTACGATTAGTTTTATTATATCCTAAACCATTTTTATTGTTAATAGGTTGTGAATTCTCAATAAGTCTAGATAAATTTTCTCTTCCTTTATTAAAATTTGAAACATTTTTAGTGATTCCTTCTAGTTTAGTCTTTAGACTTGAATTTTCTAGTTCAACCATTTTAATATTAGTCTTTAAAACATGATTTTCAGAAACAAGACCATAATTCTTTTCTTTTTGAGTTTCAATTTCTTGACTCAATAATATAAGTTGAGAATTAACATTTGAAAGTGAGTCTTGAGTTTTCTCAAGTTCTTCTTCCAATATTTTCTTCTCGTCTTTAAGCATATCTCTTTCAAATTCTGCCTTGTTCTTATTTTCTATGGCCTCTTTATATTTTCTTTTGAGACTTTTTAAAGTATCTAATAATTCAGAATTTATTTCTATCATATCATCAAAAGTAATATTACTAACCTTATTATCTTTTGCCATATTACTTAGAAATAGATATCAAATAACTTTGTGACGGTTATAGGATAACCTTGCTCTGATACCAAATGAAAGTATACGTACAGTACTAAGGATCGTGTGATATGGTATATAAATGCGGAAAGTGATAATAGTAGTAAAATAAAAATTAAAGTAAGCACACCAGGAATTTTTATACTGGTTCGAACTTCCCGTTCTACGTCCAGTCCCAAAATACCCTCTGGATTTAAACTAAACCCCTCACTTAACCCGGAGGAATAGGTATACGACACCTGAGCAGCCGAACAGGAATTTTTCCGCCTCAACAGCCGAAGAGGACTTCAACTTAATACAAATAGCTTGTTGACGAATGTGTTCTGAATAACACTAATTGTCTTTTGATAGTACAACTTTCCTATAATCAAATCCTCAAGAGTATATATGTGTGTGAAGATTTAGAAGAAAGATAATCACATAGAATCGAAGTATATGAAATAAATCAAGGATTCTAGTGATATTAAATAAGAATGAATGCTTTTATTTGCAGAGAATAATAGAGAATAGATTTCAGAATTAAAACAAGAATTTTTTTTAGAAGTGAATTGAACATGTTTATATAGTTGTAGAATAGTTACAATCTTTCATGAAGAGTTTCAATCAAAAGTTGTGTCCATATCTCTTGGATTGAAGGACATTCCTCTTCATGAATGATCGAAACTCTTCAGAAAACTAGCCGTTATGTTCAGGTCGGTTGACCGAGAAAACTGGCCGGTCAGTTGAGTTTCAAAACCGTACATAGAACAGTGTATATCTGTGCACTTGACACAGAGTCGGTCGACCGAGATTTCTGGTCGGTCAGCCGACTTGTTGTCAATTGCACAGTACACACTAATTTATGTATAACTCAATATAAATCAATTTGTGTGTGTGTGACTACTTGAGGAATGATTTTAACAATATTCTAAGTCTCAATACATTAAAATATTCATATTAATCTCTGGATTGTAGTCTTGTCTCCTTTGTAGTGCATAATATACACTTATTCTCTTTTTGTTGCTTTCGTATAGTATTCTCATCGTATGATCTCTGAAGCTTGTGTCATGAATCAAAACTCATGAATCAACAACATTTACTAAAATATATAAAATAACAGCAAAAATAAATTAAATACCTCGGCTAAATAAGGGTTTTTGCGAGCCTCTATTTGTTCTAAATGCTTATTTAGGGTTTATGCAGAAATGAGGGGTGATATTAAGGAGGAGTGGATGGAACTTAAGATTTCTATAGAGACAAGATTGAATAATTGGAGAGGAGTAAGGCGACGATGGAGGAAACGCGGGTTAAGTCGAATTTTTAAGTGAAATGAAAAAAAAGAACAAAGTTGGGAATTTGAGAGGCAAAACATAACACGCGAATTATTTTAGGCGGGGAAGGGTGGTAAATTTTTGTAGCGATGAAAATGATAAAATATAAGCGAAGAAGAGAAAAAAAATAACAGTGGTTGCACTTACATTTAAACGCAGCCAATAAGTGCAACCAAAGACACATTTTCTTGTAGTGAGAGAGAAAAGAATTTCGGGAGGGAAATTTTTTTAGGGAAAAGAGGAAGTGAGCATAGACAAAAAAGAAAGCGCATAGGTGATATATTGTTGGGAGAAGCAGCGTTTTAGCTATATTTAATATGATTTGAGATATAATAAACTGCATTTTGTATAAAACGCTGCAATTTAGTGCTGCTAAAAATGAATTTTCTTGTTTAAAAGCATAGACTTTTATCTATACTTTCATGTTTTGAGTTTTGCAAAATTTTGAGGTCTAAATGATTGAAATTTCACTTTTGTATTGCTGACCTAAGAATGAAAGACATGGTTAATAAATTTAAACATGAAACTATTTTGATCATAACTTTTGAACCGTAAGTCCGAATTTGACGATCTTTTTCTTATTTGAAAGCTTGGACTTTAATCTACAACTTTAGTATTTGAGTTTTGAAAAAAATTGAGGTCTAAATGGTTGAAATTTCACTTTTGTATCGCTGACCTGAGAATGAAAGACAGGGTTAATAAATTTAAACCTGAAACTTATTTTGATCATAACCTTTGAACATTTGGTCCAAATTTGATGGTGTTTTTCTTGCTAGAAAGCTTATACTTTTATCTACAACTTTCTTGTTTTGAGTTTTGCAAAATTTTGGGTTTTAAAGGGTCGAAATTGCATTCCTTTGTCATAGGCTTTGGCATATGTTCAGGCAGCTCATTCTCTTCTCCTATGCTGCTCGTTTTACATCTTTCCCTACTGCTTTGTTGCTTGTTCCGCTGCAATTTGAGCTTTGTTTGATGATAATTTTATTGCCTATTTTCGAGTTTTGAATGGATGCTTGTTTCTTTTGGGTCCATAAAGATTTTACTCTATGGGTACATTTACAAATATACAATTTTCATGCGCTAGTTTTAAGTGTTTTTACAAAGGAAAGTTTATTGATATTTAATGTTTCAAACCATGTTTTAGATCAATTCTAAAAGCAAATATAGTTCCAAACCTACTTTTGAAATTAAAGTGTTTTAGTAGAAATTATGATTTAAAAATCTATTTATAAATATAGTTTTAAATTATTAATTTTATAGTTATTAGACTAATATTTCAAACGATTTCAAAAGAAGTATTTTTAATATAAAACCATTAGCTCATTAGGACGAGGAATTTAATTAAATGATTTAGTAAAATGAATGGTATGGAATGTTCGCGTTACTTTATCGGTTAATTATTAGATTCACCCGACTGATTATATTATTATTTTTTGTATTACCCTTGAAGTGGGATTTACGATCACTTAGTAAACGTTTGGAATGTCGTCGGGTGGTATGGGACGCTTTGGCGAAGTCCAATTGGTTACTAATTGAAAGTATATTACACTCTCTTATTCGGCGTAGCCTTTGGGTTCGTCTTTTTGTTTGACGTAACCTTCGTGTTCGTCTTAGTGTTTGGCATAGCCTTCATGCTCGTCTATCATTTCGGCTTAGCCTTCGTGCTCGTCTATCGTTTCGGTGTAGCCTTCGTGCTCATCTAGTGTTCGGTGTAACCTTCGGGTTCGTCTAGTGGTCCAGGAGGGGATAATACCTCTGCTCAGGGGGCGGTACCTCTGTCCATAAGGGGATGGTACCTCAATTGCATGCATAATCAGCAGGTTTCAGCTCATCTATCGTATTGGAGCCAATTTTTGATATTTTGTGAATTGAATCTTACGTTTTAAATTTGTGATCCTTGTTTCTCTATATTTTTTATATACTGCCTTTGGAAGGTAGATTTTTGGAGAATTTGGTTTGGTTATTCTTTCGGATTTTACTATTACCATTTGAGTCATCTAGGATTTTGGTGAATGACGACCATTTCTTGGTTTATACTTTCCATAAGTAAATAACACTTGATGTTATGTAATCTTGTTGCTTATATACATGCGTTTTGTGGATATCACCCTTACTATGCTATGTTACTCGCACTGATTTATATTAGCACAAGACTGACCCGTTTATTATCTCGTATAATACTCAGGTCAGACCGAGTTATTATAGGTACACCTTGTTGATCATTAGTGGCGTCTAGCTTGAAGTTATCTTTTGGGATCTCATCTATTTCCACATTTCATCTTGCTTAAACTATGGATTTTTACATTATGTATATATTATCGAGCTTCAGGCTCATTTTGTATGTTATCATTTTGGATGGTCGTGCATGTATATTGTGTGGAACTCTCATGTCCACTATCTTGTAGACCCTCTTTGTCTATGTCCAAATGTAATCTTCTACTATGTATCACACATATTTTCTATTGTGTAATCTATGATTCCGTGAATTGAGATGGCTTGTGTTGTTTTGAACATATATTATAGCCACCGTAATGTTGTTTCAAGCCTGGATTGTATACATCGAATCCTCTTCAAAAGAAAATTTTACCACTCAATTCGACGTGTCAATACTCGCTTAAAGCAATCACAGATGGTCGCTTCTAACTAGCATTATTCTCTGCACTAGGAGACGATATTACATAGTAATATCCTTTGTTAGTGTGGGTCTCGAGGTGGGGCGTTACATTACGACTACGCATAACTATTTTACATAGGATTTCCTACAATTTCCACATGGGACTAAATTTCCCACAAATACGATTACACGTACCCTAGTTACGCATAGTGGTAGATTCTGCAATGCTGACTCGCTGAAGTAACTCATCATCTACATCCGTGTCCTCCTCTCAATCGTAGCATGTGCCTCTTGTTGCACGTGCTGGGATTTAACAACAACACGACATCACACCACGTCATCCCCAAATACCCAGGAACTCTCATTGTGCCGGGCCTGCACACTTCATTAGGCATCAGTTAGTGTCGCACATTCACTGTAGAACCTTTTGTGAGTGCCATTTGCGATAAAATTGCCCCTAGTCGAATATCAAACCCTACTGGATAAATAACATTTACCCAGTCCCGCAACGTCTTAGTGTCGTCTCATAGGGAACTAGCTTCCCTACTCCTAACATCTATATATATAATATACACTTAAACTAATTTATTTATAATCTAGGCCTCAGGACGAGGTTCAAATTGTGTTTAGGAAGCACCTACCGGTCGACCGCCTGCTCCTGGCTCCAGATAGTGTGGTCGACCGATCATCACCGATTGAGGGTTTTAATTTGTAATTTTTAATTGGTTTTCGTTATTTAATCAATAATTAGTCGTTTCTTCCCACCATTATAGTGACTTTTAATTTGATGTTAGAGCAATTATAGTGAACTAGATTTGTAATTATTAAAATTTCTTGTATAAATTCAATTTACAGATTTCAGAATAATAGTTCAACCTAGGGTTACTATTAACATCTGTATTTGCAGGCTATAGGAATTTCTACCAGATTAGAAAAGGGATTTAATCCTAGATCAATTCCTATTTAGTAGGGTTACCTCAATTTAACTTGTTATTAAATCTCAGATCCAAACAATATGATTCATAATTTAGTTTCTAAAAACCTAAATCGGATAGGGTATATCAAAATGAACTACATATAAATCATCTTATTAACAATATACCCACTCACCTTAGATCCAATCTTTCCTTTAAATATTGATGGGAATCTCCCACATTCGTTAGTTGTTTGCTTGATTTATCCTTCTTAATCTCTCTACTTTTATCTTTATTTTATTTTGAAGAATTTAGATTTAGAGAGGAAAGGATTTAATAGAGTTTCGATATATAGATAAATTTCTAATGAATTAGGGCTTAGGTTAGTTGTGTATTTATAGGTGTTGTAGGTTAGTATTGACAGTTGATTAACCCTAGGATAATTTTTGTTTATATTATGCGCATTAACCATTTATTTTGTCTCCAAATAAACCATAGTGATCAAATCAGAGCTGTTCATCGCTCAAATTTCTCGCCCCGACACATTAGCCGGACAACAACTATATATGAGGGCAGTCGATCGTTAGTGGTCGACCGGTCCCCATAATGGTGTCGACCGGTAGAGGTATCTATTTTAAGAAATTTTAATTTCCTTATTTGTTTATTAATTAATTTCATTTTCTAATTTTAAAACGTCTATAACTCCTCCATACTAGCTCGGATTCCAAAGTGTTATATATGAAAGTTATCCAAAAAATTGCTACGAATGCAACGGTGCAAGTTTCATAGACAGATTCAGTACATTTGCAAAAATTCCATTTTGCTTTGATTTATTAAAATTTAATTATTTTATTAATTTTTTCCACTTAAATTTTTAGGATGTTACATTCTACCCCCTTAAAAGGATTCCATCCCTGAAATCTCCAAGGATGTAAAAATGTAACTCGTACATACAACAATCAATGACTACAACAATCTACTCATCCATCATCCAGTGGCAATCATTGTCCTCGGTAAAATTTCTAATGCAATATGTACATGCAAGTGTGGAATATAGATGGATCCTATACTAATGCAAAAATTAGGCGGTCTCCTAATCTAGTCGACCTCCTGCAATGCAAATGCTTATCCATGTATCCAAATGTATACAACATCCTAGGTGAATATACTGGCAATTCTACATGAATGCACAACCATTCAATCCATATGCAACAATCATATGCATATAACTAAATAAAATAAAACCGGTGATGGTGTAAGTGCGTGTACTAACTCGAGAATATACATCGCCTACATGTGCCAAGAACCATTCAATAAATACATCCACTAGCATCCATCATTGAAAATAGGTCCCAATGACATGTTCGCAACCATTGCTCACATACAATGGTATCTACTTATGGGGTATACCAAGCTAAATCCTACACATGAGTAGTCTATGCTTATTTGATTAAAATGGAAACGTACTAGAAAAGAGTTATAATGGGTAGCTTAAGTCATCTTCTTAGGCTCCCATATACTCTCCACTGGATCATCTCCGTGAGAAACCTTAACAAGCTTGATTACTTTGTTGCGGGGTCACTTTTACCCTGCTAAAAAATACGAGTGGGTGCACGACGAATAAGTGACTCCCTTTACCTCCACCTCCTCTAGTTGACTCGGCTCGACTATGGCAGCTGTATCATGTTAGCACTTTCGCAAATGCGACACATGGAAAACGTCATGCACTCCCGCTAACTTCTTAAAAAGCTTCTTCTATAAGCTAACTTCTCAACCCTACCAGCAATCGAAAAAGGCCTTATAAACCTCGATGTTAACTTTCTCGAACAACCAAATCTCATAACATGCCTAAGCAGTGAGACCTTCACAAAAAACATGTTTCCCTCTGCGAACTCCAACTCCATGTGTCTCCTGTCATCATAAGACTTCTGCTTATCCTATGCCGTTTTCATCCTCCTACGGATCAAATCTACCTTCTTTGATGTCTCCCTCACCATGTCCGGCTCAAGAATAACCCTATCCGTAGTGTCCCACCAAACGATGGTGATCTACAGGGTCTTCCATATAACACCTCTAATAGTGTCATCTTAATGCTAGCCTAATAGCTGTTATTATAGATGAACTCCATTGGTGGCAAATGATCCTCCCAAAAGCCTCCGAAATCCAAGATACACATTCAAAGCGAAACCTGATGTGCACGTAAATATGCATATTTTTACTTCCATATTTAATCTAATTTAATTAAATAAATGAGCATATAGAGTGTTTTAACATGTTTAAACCAAAATTCAAATTATTATCAAATCATCATTTATTCATCTTCATATAGGGGCAAAATGGTCATTTTTGTGCATATATTATATTGAGAAAATTTATTTGGACATTATTATGTTATTTTATAGGAATTTGGATTCAAATGGAAGAGGTCTTCATGGAAAATATGCTGCATAAGAGGAAACAAAGGAATGAAGATGGAAATAAGTCAAACTCATGTATCATGGAGAACCCCACCTACCCACTTACCTTGATCTTTAATTAGGAGCTAATGCATATGCTAATAGAGATAAAGTTATATGCACATGTAATGATGGATTAAGCTCATGCTAATGATAATTTGGAGGCCACACTTCCTCAAGGGTATTTTGGGTAGTTCCAAAAATATGCATTAGGATTTTAGGCTTGTATAAATACCCTATATGTTCATATAATTAAGCTCTTAGCCTCCTCTTTAGTTAGTTTAGTTTGAGGCTCAAAAATAAACAAAAACTCTCTTCTTCTATTTCATGGCTACTTAGCCATTTTCTTTCAGGTAATTTTCTTTTATGCAATTTTAATTCATGTTCTTTCCTATTTACATGCTCTCTTTCCTCTTATGTTAGTAGCTTAGTTTCATTTCTTATGCAAGTAGATTAGCTTTTATTTCATTTTAATTAGCTCTCTTTTTAATTAGCTTGCATTTTCTTCTTATTTTTGTTTCATGTTGCAATCTACATTTGTTGAAATGCTAACAAATATGGGAAGCTAAACCCCTTCAATTTAGGGTAATGAAGCTCTCTTAATCATGTAGATTTAACATTTTGGTAATTTTTGATCTCTTTTTGTGCCTAATGGAAATGTTTGAATGTGTTAAATTTTGTGGTTTTAGCTTTGAATTTGATAGCCTATGTTGTTGACACCAAATAGGCTATGCTTAAACAAACACAAACATAAATTACCTCTTCATCTACATATGATTATGGTAATGAAGTGGATTTTAAAATCAAAATTTGATGGTCTATATTACTAATCAATAGTGAATAGATCATGCTTAGAATAGATTATATTTTCAAGTTCATTAACATTTTCATGGGAGTTAACAAGCGGTTTAGTGGGTATGTTATAGTTTGATGGTTTATATTGGACTAATTAATAGCACAAATATTCCATACTTATGATAAACATATCAACTAAATTCACTAATGACCAAAAAAGAGATCATAATTTCATATATGTTGATTTATGTGATCTTTAGAAGGATATTGCCTCTAAATTGCCTTCTACTCCAATACTTTTATCAACTTTCTTTTGTTAGTTTTCTACATTTTAGCTTAAAACAATTTCAAACTCTTGGTTAATTTGATTGAATAGAATTTTAAATCAATACAATTTCCTATGGATCGACCCGTACTCGCCACGTACTAGAATTGTACGCTGTGCGCTTGCGGTTATTTTTAATTAAAATTTGATCTGCGGTTTTCTAATCTAATAGGAAATTAGCCAATTAAACAAGATTTTGGTGCCGTTGCCGTGAAATTAATTTGATTTTATTTCTATTCTTTGAATTATTTTTATTTGATTTTATTATGTGTTTGTTTGCATTTTAAAAAAAATTGTGTGTATGTTTGTTATGTGATTTGATTTGTGTGCTTGTTTTTTGTTTGATTTGCATTTGCATTTCTATATAAAAAATATATACATAAATTCATAAAAAAAAATTCCATTTCATGATCAATTACATTTCATTTGCATTTGATTTTCATTACATTTCCTATTTTATTTACATTTACAAATTCTCCTTGCTTCCTCTTTCTTTTGCTGCTTGCTGCCACCTTACTGCTTAGCCTCACTGTTCACTGGCCTCACTCATCAACTGTCATTCCCACTACTGCGGACCTACCATCAGACCATCTCCCTTTGATCTCACCACATCCATTAACTCCATTGTCCCTATTACTGCACATCATTGTTCATATCCTCTGTAATATACACCATCTCAACCTTTTTCATATCCACTGATCCCTCGCTTACTCATATACTACTTCGACCACTTACTCATATCAACCTTGTTCATAAACACCATCACCATATCACACTTCTTTAAATACAATTAAGTCACACTTCTCACTGCAAACAGTGCACATCTCACTGTGTATATCACAAAACACTGCCATTCAACTGCTTACCCCCCTTCCAACCATAACATATACAACTCCTTCACATCTCAACTGCCTCAACAGTGCATATACCCTATCAAACTGCTACCATCCCTCCTCTACAACTTACCGACCACCATCCATACTTCATAATTATCATTGTTGTAAGCCAAAGCCTACACAGCCACCACACATCTCATACACTTCACCAGTGCCACACATTCACAGTCAAATAGCTCAACTTCCTAACCTCCTATGTGCCATACATTACTACACCAGTGTCACATTCACAGTCAGTGCACATCCCATTTCCAACAACTTCCTAACCTCCTCTGTCTACATCATACAACCCAAAATTGCTCGACCACAAAACCATATCCCTACATACATTCCACTGAATACATTTCTGTTACAACCATAACCATACTTTACTTCCACCACATACCTTACTTCTACCACATACCTAAACCAGCATATCCTTTCAAACCATTACCATCTGTATACTAAACATTCCTGCCACTGCTGTACAAATCACACAACCCAACAACAAACTTCTGCACATCACCCACAAACAACCACTCATAAAACATCAATCCTCTCTGCCCTGTACCATTCCCTGCATACCAGAAGACCACAAAAACAACTGTGCATACCCCATACACCACTATGCCCTCTTCAACATTCAACCACTCCATAGTGCACAGTGCAACCCATAACCAAACCAAACACCTAACCATCCCCTTCTCCAAACCAAACTATTTCAATAGCAAACTCATTTCCCAAACACTACACTATGCTACTCACATCACCATAAAACTTCCCCTGCCAAATCACCAATTCACCACAAACTCACTCAAAAACAAACCATCACATTCCCAAACATTCATTTCATCTACACTCTGCCATTCATCTTTAAACCCTGCATTAACCATGTACCAAACACCCCACCACAATACTTCAATGGTGCATATTCAAACTTCACCCTACCATCAAACTTCCCCACCGCAAACTGCCTGGCCATCTTTACTACCTATTCATTTCATTACCAACATCAACCTACCAAACATACACAACCTATTTCATCCCACTGTACATTTCCTCCAACCTGCCTTTACACTTCTACACTCCATTACCAGAAATTATTCCAACAATAACCATACTTGCCATCTGTTCTGACAACTTCACCATTACCCCGGCCAACATCAAATCACCAATGCATCACAGTGTGTCACCAACCACTGATCACTGCCTTTAACCCCTACCTGAACAACCGCAGTTGTAACGATTGTGACTTTTCGACGCTTGAAAATCGACATTAATACGTCCACTGTATCAACTGCCAAGCAACCGAATGCCGGAAAACCGAATTGTTATGGAGAAAAAGAAGAGATAGAAGAAGACAGAAGAAAAAGAAAGAAGAAACAACAGAAACAGAAACAATATCAGAATCTCACATTCGCAGCGGAACAACATATAATAGATAAATGAATAATCTTTAAATCAAAGAATTATATCTGTTTATACATTACATCATATCAGCAGAGTTTACAACAATACACAATACAACACTGGACAGTTATATAAACCTGTCCTCATACAGAATACACAGCGGAATAAATAATATCATATACAAGTAATACGTCTCGCCATCTAGCTCGCCAATGAGCTCCACAGCATCTCCTGAATCCAGAATGACCTGATAACCTCACTCTAGACTGCCCGTGTGGAAATTGGTGGGCACCCAGAGTTTAGGAAAGAAACAATAAACTCCAGGTCAGTCATGGTGACTGGTGTGAGAACTTAAAACAATTTATCTTCAAAACAATGACAACAAAGAAGTGGAAAATATTCGCAATGCTTTTGGAAAATGAAACTACCATAAGACCTCCCGCCACACACACAATGCAAACGCAGAATTGGAGGAGATTTCTTCTTATGATAGTCAAACATGCTTACTACGCAAATCATTGGATTATTATTATTAGTGCATAGTGGAAAACATTTCGAAAATATAATATTAATCTTAGCCAGCATAGGTACCATTATATTATGCCTACTATAGCTGCCATGTTAAATGGAAGGTTCTACAAATAAAACCGTACAAGGTTCATATTGGAAGATGGATTTCCAACAAATGGTCAGGCTAAGGAACTTCCTACTGCCAATGGGAACGCCTCTGGCGGGACGCCCCAAGAGACAACCTGCTCTCTGCCAACACAAGGCCGGGTTACCTCTGTTTCAAGGTAACTACTACATGAATATGCCATTCCCCGGTCCTTTGGGACCTTTATCCGAGCGCTCGGTAACCAACATCACACATAATAAATAAAGTGTGTCCACATGAGTAAGTATCTGGGCTCCATACCATGATACTACCCTTTTCCAGAAGGAAAAGACATACCCTAAAGGGCGCGACCCTCATAACCTTGCCGCATCATTCCTGTTTCGACCATTGCCGGGTTGTGAGGTCCTAACAAAGTCTCGTCCACAAAGCTACGCTTTTTCACAAAGCCACGCTTTGATCACAAATGATCAATAAATGATCATCACACAGCAACACTCAGCATGCCACACTACCAAATTGGGAGTATATCACTGATAAATTTCAACTACATAACCTCTGAGCTCGTACGTCTCAGAGAAGGGTGTTAAGCTAAGAGAATAAATTCTCCGCCACCAACAGAAATGTATTTGAAAGAAATCAGCTTTATATCTCAAAATGTAATGTCAGACATGTAACCATACAAGTCTGTTCCAGGTTCGAACATAACCGAAGGCACTTCAAAAGAAGCCATTGCAATCCGGGTATTCACAATCCCGATCGAACTTCCCATCACAAAGGAAATCTCTATACCGTAGCTAACGGTGCAGAGACAATCGATAGGTCATCCTATCGTTTTCACAAATACCCGACCTTCACCATCGGTCTTCAAATGCGATCCATATCGTCGTATCACTAATTCGAAATGGGTTATGTGACACAAAAGTCTTTTCCCGGCTAACCCGAATAGTGAGCACAATATTTAAAACATATGGATATAGGGATTTCCATTAAGTTACAACTTATTACCCAAATCCTTTCCTTTAAATGGTTTAAACAAATTTCCATTTTAAATCTTTAAACAAAAAGATTTACTTCACAAAGTTTACCCAGTTTCACAAAGATTCATTCACAGATTCCCAAATCAATTTCCATTTCAATTGGATTAACCCATTAAATCTTTAAATCAAGATTTAATTTATAGCTTTCGAAACTATTCATAATTCAAGTCTTTTATAATATAAAAGATACACCTTTCAAAATCTTCTTTGATTTCAAAATAGAGTTTAATCATCTTCACAAAGGTTAATTCATTGTTTTTCCAAACTATTTACAATTTCATTTCAACTTGAAATGTTTCGATACAAATTGGAAATCTTTTTACTTTATGAAAGCTATTATTATTTGAAAACGGATAGTTTTCGTTTTGGGAAAAACTGATTACATTGACACAGGTTAAAGCCATTCAAGTATAAAACTTGAATATAAATTTAAATTTCCAAACCATATTTTAAATGGTTAAAAACCCATATAAACACCTTTTACACTTGAAAAATCTTTTAAACCAAAATTCCCAATTCATTGAATTCAATTTCAAAATGTTGAATTCCAAATTTAAATCAAATGATTTAAATCTCAATTTTATTAAGTTATTTAAAATAACTCTTATTTTTGAAACTCATTTTCAAAAACTTCCAATTTCAATTCCAAAACTATTTTGGATTCAAAAACTCAATTTTTCAAAATTGATAAAAATTTGTGACTTAACCGATTTCCACGTGAAATCCACATTTGTGTGTGTATTGTGTAGTCCAAGGGTTTAACACAATAGTGCAACAACATTCAACCATCACAGATCAAATATAACAATATAATTGATAAGCGGTATAAACAATAACACTTATCTTTCATTCACAGATCATAGATATATATATCACAGATAAATAAATCACAGATCACACACAAAATAGGATATATCACAAAGCATCACATATCAGAAATGTCAAACAATTCAACATCCAATATAATCCAAACATCCATAAGTAGGATTAATTTAATTATCTGATTAATTTAAATCAGATAAATTTCTACATATAAATTTCTAATGAATTTACAAAATCATTTCCTTTTTAAATAAATTTCTTTATCTCTTCAAAATTATTAAAAATCCAAATTTTAAATAAATTCTCAACTTATAATTAATATTTTCGAAATCCATTTATTAAGTCCTTTCTTCCAAATTTGAAATTTAATTCAATATAGCTCAAAAATAAGACATTTATCTTTTAACTCCTTTTAAATTTATCCAATTATCAAAAATAAATTTTTCGATAAATTTTCAACTTACAATTTAAAAATCCAATTTTACAAGGCCGGGTTACCTCTGACACCAGGTAACTACTACACGAATATGCCACCCCCCGGTCCTTTGGGACCTTTATCTGAGGCGCCTCGATCAAATAACAATCACACAGTAAATGAGATTGGAGTATCCACATAGGTTAAATACCAGGGCTCCATACCTGATACCACCCTTTTCCAAAAAGAAATGACATACCCTAAAGGGAGCGACCCTCATAACCTTGCCGCATCATTCCTATTTCGACCATTTCCGGGTTGTGAGGTCCGAAGAAGTCTCATCTGCAAAGCTACGCTTTTTCACAAAGCCACGCTTGACAAATGATCAATAAATGATCATCACACAGCAACACTCAGCATGCCACACTACCAAATTGGGAGTATATCACTGATAAATTTCAACTACATAACCTCTGAGCTCGTACATCTCAGAGAAGGGTGTTAAGATAAGAGAATAAATTCTCCGCCACCAACAGAAATGTATTTGAAAGAAATCAGCTTTATATCTCAAAATGTAATGTCAGACATGTAACCATACAAGTCTGTTCCGGGTTCGAACAGAACCGAAGGCACTTCAAAAGAAGCCCTTGCAATCCGGGTATTCACAATCCCGATAAAACTTCCCATCACAAAGGAAATCTCTATACCGTAGCTAACGGTGCAGAGACAATCGATAGGTCATCCTATCGTTTTCACAAATACCCGGTCTTTACCACCGGTCTTCAATACGATCCATATCGTCGTATCACTAATTCGGAATGCGTTATATGACACAAAAGTCTTTTCCCGGCTAACCCGAATAGTGAGCACAATATATTAAAACATATGGATATAGGGATTTCAATTAAGTCACAACTTATTACCCAAATCCTTCCCTTTAAATGGTTTAACAAATTACCATTTTAAATCTTTAAACAAAAAGATTTACTTCACAAAGTTTACCCAGTTTCACAAAGATTTATTCACAGATTTCCAAATCAATTTTTTCATTTCAATTTGATTAACCCATTAAATCTTTAAATCAAATTTAACTTATAGTTTTCAAAACTATTCACAATTCAAGTCTTTTATAATATAAAAGGTACACCTTTTAAAATCTTCTTTGATTTCAAAATAAAGTTTAATCATCTTCACAAAGGTTAATTCATAGTTTTTCCAAACTATTTACAATTTCATTTCAACTTGAAATGTTTCGATACAAATTGGAAATCTCTTCACTTTATGAAAACTATTATCATTTGAAAACAGATAGTTTTCGTTTTGGGAAAAACTGGTTACAATTACACAGTTTAAAGCCATTCAAGTATTAAACTTGAATTTAAATTTAAATTTCCAAAACCATATTTTAAATGGTTAAAATCCCATATAAACACCTTTCATACTTATAAAATCTTTTAGACCAAAATTCCAATTCAATTTCAAAATATTTAATTCAAACTTAAATCAAATGATTTAAATTTCAATTCTATTAAGTTATTTAAAATAATTTTTATTTTTTAAATTCATTTTCAAAAACTTTCAATTCCAACTCCAAACTATTTTGGATTCAAAAACTCAATTTTTCCAAAATTGATAAAAATCTGTGACTTAACCGATTTCCACGTGAAATCCACATTTGTGTGTGTATTGTGTAGTCCAAGGGTTTAACACAATAGTGCAACAACATTCAATCATCACAGATCAAATATAACAATATGATTGATAAGCGGTATAAACGATAACGCTTATCTTCATTCACAGATCACAGATATATAAATATCACAGATAGACAGATCACAAATCACAACACACATCAGAATATAACACAAAGCATCACACATCAAAGATGTCAAACAATTCAACATCCAATATAATCCAAACATCCATAGATAGGATTAATTAAATTAACCGATTAATTTAAATCAAATAAATTTCTAAAAATCAATTTTACTAATTATGGTAAATTAAAAATAAATTAATTTCAAATTGATTTTCAAATTTATTTCAAGACACCAAATCAATTTCCAACATTTTCAAAATTATTTCCTTTTAAAAAAATAAATTCCTTTATCTCTTCAAATCTATTTAGAAATCCCAAATTTAGATAAATTCTTCAGTTTATAGATAATATTTTCGAAATCCATTTATTAAGCCTTTTTTCCAAATTTGAAATTTAATTCAATACAGTTCAAAAATAAAACTTTATCTTTTAAACTCCTTTTAAATTTATCCAATTATCAAAAATAATTTTTTCAATAAATTTTCAACTTATATTTTCAAAAATTAAATTTTACTTATTTCTGGTATCCATCGATACCAAAAATATATTCGGTTAAATTATAGCCGACAACCATTTCAATCACAATATAATCACACGGCGATTATAAATAAATCAACACACAACATTGAAATAAATTCAAATGTTTGAGGAATCCAGTTGGATCCCTCCAACCCGTTTCCCTGCATCCACAGATGTTAGCACAATACCAATTCCACTTCACAGTGAAATTATCGCGGTATATGGGATTTATAAATATTATCCGCTATTATGCGATGCAATAGGGTCTCATCCGCTATATAATGCGGGAAATCAACTCCAAATACATATATAATACCAATTCCACTTCAATATGGAATTATCGCGGTATATGTTTTTAATAAATAACCTCCGCTTAATATACGGCGTATAGGGTCTATTTAACACAACAGATAATAATTATCATTCAATTCACACAATCAACACTATCAACAAATTTTAAATCTAACTATTTAAAATTTATATCGAAACAAAATATTCGATTGAGTGAGGAGTTCTCACCTTGCTTTCAATAACGGTTGCCGCATTTTATTTCGAATAAAATTAAACGCGCGTTTAATTTTACTCAAAATTTTCATTGACTCCAAACGACTCCAAACCAGCTCCATTGCGAAGAGCTCATCGAAACGATTCCAACGCAAAAAGTTTCGTCCAATTCCGACCTCGTATCAAAAAGTTATGTTATTCCAAAGTTTATACGAATTAAAATAAATTAATTAACATTTTATTTCTATTTTTTAAACCCTACTATTATCTGGGTCGTTCGATTTGCACTAGAGAAATCTGGGCCGATCGTATCACCTTCTTCCCCCACGCGAATGGTGCCAGGCTAACACACGCAAGAAACCCATTAGCCGCCATCAAAACCCTAATTGTCTCGGCCACTTCACTCGACTAGACAACGATCGGAGACTACCATTTCATGCGCCACCACGAACACACCCTTCGACGTGAACGACGTGCAGCTCGGTTGTCTCACGACCCTGAAAAACGTGTGCATACATGTGAAGAACGAGGCTGATTTCCCTCCTCTACGCGACGTGAAATCTAATCTCCACCGTTGGATGTGTTCGTCTCGTTGTGATCTACAACTTCGTAGTTGAGTGGTTTTCGAATTGGTTTATGGATTGAGAGATTATAGAGGAAGAACAACAGAGATTCTCGGCCATTGAATTGGAAATGGCGGCCTGACCTAGTTTCTAGGGTTTTAGTGAGAAATGAAATAATCTAGGGGCTTTTATAGAAAATTCTCCAAAACACTATTCATCCGAAAATTTTCCAAACTCCAAACGAAGCATACCGGCTGGCGTTTCTAAGGTTTACCCCGCATTCCGAACACAATGGAATGTGTTTCGGGAGCTAATTCGATAGTATATGAGAGTTACGGAATTAAACGATCAAATTTAAATTAAACCGATTAAAACGATTTCGATGCGTTTTGGCTTGCCCCGGACAAACCGTAAATCCGATTGACACGAAATTTGAAATCTTACAATAATTTCACATTACGGATCCGATGAAACTAGTTTCATCGAAATCCGAGACTGTTTGAAAAATGACTATTTTTAGTCGTCAATTAAATATTAAAATATTCAATTTTCACAATTTAACTTTAAATTCAATTTTAAAAGTTCACAAACATCATTATAACTCCAATATGATTTAATATAACTTTTTAATCATTTTTAATCACATTTAATTAGGATTTCAATTATTCACCCAATTTCAAGTATTAAATTAATAATTTAATCGCCCAATTAAATCACTATATCGAAATTAAATTAATTCGACCTCCAAATCTTACTTATTAATATTTAAAATTAATTAAATATACGAATTTCAAATGACGGAAATTCTGGGTCGTTACAAACTTCCCCCCTTAAAAGAATTTCGTCCTCGAAATTGCAAAGTAGGAAAAATGCCCCAAAATTCATTAACTTTTCAAAAATCCATTTCGTGAAAATTTTATATTCACCTTTTTCAAAACCTTTAACTTCAACCAAAACAGTGGTTTCCATTTTCTACTTTAATTCCTACGTTTTCATTTCAATTTGGAAATTGACTTTTCATTAACAAAAATTTTCCAAAATTTTAAAAAAAATTCTAATGCCTTAAAATTTCAGAAAAATTTGCCAGCGTCTCCTTTGTGCGGTTCAATCGTAGTAGGATCACAATAGACATAAATATATATACATCGACCCACCCGGTCGGAAAAGCAGAAAAACAGTTCATATTTCCTATTTTTTTATTGTGTAGGCGTACTTTTTTAGCATTTTTAAGCAAAGCAGTTATTAATTTAGCATACTAGCGCAACCAAACCAACCGAACGGCAGCCACGACACCTGTACTTACTCAGTTTAAACACGTAAGTGACATATATACAAAGTTATTAACAATTTTACTCTTTTAAACAACTACTACACTTGCATATCAAAAGAAATGCATATTAAACAAGGTTTATAAGCAACTTATAAAATTTCAATATTACTTGTAATTGTTTACAACCAATTCATATACAACGACATTCAATTATTCATTTTCAATTAGTTTACATTCACTAATTTAAATTCAAGTTGGTTCACTTTCAATTCAAATTAAATTCAATTTCTTTAGTTTTCAATTCAATTTCATTAATACTTAATGAATTATACTATATACAACCAACAATCATATAACAACCAATGTATATTCAACACAACCAATTTCATTCACTTTACTTTACTTCACATTCAATTCGGTTCAACATTTTTAATTCCAATTGGTTTAATATTAAATTGACTTCCATTCAATTTAAATTTTCAATTTTATTAACTTTAATGAATTAACACTTACATTCATTATTCCATATCAATTTATTCACATTAGATTGATTAACATTCAATCCATTTATTAATTCAATTGCTAATTCATTTTACAAATAAAGTTGAATCTCCTTTATATAACTCAAGTTCAAATCCATTTAATAAATTCACTTTATTAATTTACTTTGATATCAAAATCAACTTCATTTAACATTTAAGTTATATTCCATTTAAACATTATTTGTTTAACTTAACTTAAATTCCCACTTATAAGTCCAATTCTGATTCCAATTCTAAAGTAAATTCTATTTAACTTTTACCAAAGTCAAATTCATTATCTCATTTTGCTTAACAAAATTGTTTAACCACTTTAATAATTGGTTTCACTTACTCCTTTCTCATTCTATAAGTTATACAACTTATATATTTAACTTCCAAATCATATTATAAGTATAAAACTCATTTCACTTATAATTATCAATTGCAACTTGGATTTTTAATTCAAATTTTGTTTATCCCAACAAAACTTCAATTTTCAATTTACTATGGTAGCAAATCCATCACACGGAAACTCGAAAATGATACTAATGATGCTGTAGTCATCACCCTTATTATTTCCCAACAATAGTGAATTCAGTGCTTAAAATTCTTTTAAAAATTTCCTTTATTTATAAGTCACATTTATAAATCTTTTCTTGTATAATTTCACTATTTAACTTTACTTATGCAAGATCATTTCACAATTGCAAGTCACATTAATTATAATTCCATACTTATAATTCATTTGCTTCTATAAGTTATTCTTTCATAATTGTTGTTCTTATTTAGATTATTCAAACAACTTTTATTAACTCATATATATTCTTACATTTTCAACAACCAAACAATCAATTTATATGCACTTTAATAATTCTAAAAAATTATCTCCTTTATATATAAAATATAATCGAGGTAAAATTATTTCGTTTACCCAATTTAAAATGATACTATGTCGACTTGCCTCGTTTAAGTGTTTAGAAACCCCTATCGATAATATGGCGTCCCACATACCGATCAGAATTCACAAACAGCTAAACGGATAAGTAAACACAATATAAAACACTTTTATATCCACTAACAAATATGTGCTCATATCTATTATTACACTCACACTCATTCTAGAGTACTGCTGACTCTATCTCTAATGAGTAACACCCAACAGAACCAAGGTTGTCACTTAACCAAATGCTCTGATACCAATTGTAACGATTGCGACTTTTCGACGCTCGAAAATCGACATTAATACGTCCACTGTATCAACTGCCGAGCAATCGAATGCCGGAAAACCGAATGTTATGGAGAAAAAGAAGAGGTAGAAGAAGACTGGAGAAAAAGAAAGAAGAAACAACAGAAACAGAAACAATATCAAAATCTCACATTCGCAGCGGAACAACATATAATAGATAAATGAATAATCTTTAAATCAAAGAATTATATCAGTTTATACATTACATCATATCAGCAGAGTTTACAACAATACACAATACAACACTGGACAGTTATATAAACCTGTCCTCATACAGAATACACAGCGGAATAAATAATATCATATACAAGTAATACGTCTCGCCATCCAGCTCGCCAATGAGCTCCACAACATCTCCTGAATCCAGAATGACCTGATAACCTGACTCTAGATTGCCCGTGTGGAAATTGGTGGGCACCTAGAGTTTAGGAAAGAAACAATAAACTCTAGGTTAGTCATGGTGACTGGTGTGAGAACTTAAAACAGTTTATCTTTAAAACAACAACAACAAAGAAGTGGAAAATATTCGAAATGCTTTTGGAAAATGAAACTACCATAAGACCTCTCGCCACACACACAATGCAAACGCAGAATTGGAGGAGATTTCTTCTTATGATAGTCAAACATGCTTACTACGCAAATCATTGGATTATTATTATTAGTGCATAGTGGAAAACATTTCGAAAATATAATATTAATCTTAGCCAGCATAGGTACCATTATATTATGCCTACTATAGCTGCCATTTCGTGCGCCACCACGAACACACCCTTCGACGTGAACGACGTGCAGCTCGGTTGTCTCACGACCCTGAAAAACGTGTGCATACGCGTGAAGAATGCGGCTGATTTCCCTCCTCTACGCGACGTGAAATCTAATCTCCACCGTTGGATGTGTTCGTCTCGTTGTGATCTACAACTTCGTAGTTGAGTGATTTTCGAATTGGTTTATGGATTGAGAGATTATAGAGGAAGAACAACAGAGATTCTCGGCCATTGAATTGGAAATGGAGGCCTGACCTAGTTTCTAGGGTCTAAGTGAGAAATGAAATAATCTAGGGGCTTTTATAGAAAATTCTCCAAAACACTATTCATCCGAAAATTTTCCGAACTCCAAACGAACCGTGCCGACTGGCATTTCTAAGGTTTACCCCACGTTCCGAACATAATGGAACATGTTTCGGGAGCTAATTCGATCGTATGTGAGAGTTACGGAATTAAACGATCAAATTTAAATTAAACCGATTAAAACGATTTTGATGCGTTTTGGCTTACCCTGGACAAACCGTAAATCCGATTGACATGAAATTTGAAGTCTTACAATAATTTCACATTACAGATCCGATGAAACTGGTTTCGTCGAAATCCAAGACTATTTGAAAATTTTCTATTTTTAGTCGACAATTAAATATTAAAATATTCAATTTTCACAATTTAACTTTAAATTCAATTTTAAAAGTTCACAAACATCATTATAACTCCAATATGATTTAATATAACTTTTTAAATCATTTTTAGTCACATTTAATTCAGATTTCAATTATTCACCCAATTTCAAGTATTAAATTAATAATTTAATCGCCCAATTAAATCACTATATCGAAATTAAATTAATTCGATTTCCAAGTCTTACTTATTAATATCTAAAATTAATTAAATATACGAATTTCAAATGACGGAAATTCTGGCTCGTTACAGTAGTGCACACTTCACATACATACACTATCTAACTACTGCCACTACTGCCTTGCTCAACCCACTGTACATTCCAAGCCACCCTTCTTTGCATCACCAAAGTGCACCACCTCTGCTCCTAATCACATTCCCATACTCATCCCACTGTTGCATACCCAGAACTACAGACCTTGCTGCTCCCCACTGTTGTAATCACTCTCATCACAGTGCAAATTCATTCGACTATACATCCACATACCTCTGCCTTGCTCAACTCACTATTCAGCAACCTGCTACCGCCGTGACAATCCCCCCAATTTACCCAATCATGATCGTAATCACGCCAATAAGCTATCATCTTGCTACTGCCTTCGATCACTCCTTCAACATCACCCTTCAAACACCAATCGCAAATTTCTGATCATGACAAATCCAGCACCCTCGAATAGAAGAGGAATTTGATTTTGCAATTCCAATTTTTTTACTTTTGTTTTGTGAATCAAATTTGATTTCATTGAGAAAAAGGGGCACTTTAATTTCACTTCATGAATCAGTTGTGGTTATCTGTTTAAAAAAAAATTCTTGGGTTGTGGGCTTGCTATGGACTTAGGGTTCAACTAAAAAAATTACCCTCTTACCATTAAATCTTTACTTTGTGATTTTGGGTTTTCTGTGTTTTCAATTTGGGTTTGGGGTTTTTGTTTTCCCTTTATATATATATATATATAAGAAGGTGATAATTTTGCATTAAATCCTTAGATATTTATAATTTTCAAGTTGCGGGAAATAAAATGGAGTTACTGTGATAAACTGCTTTGCTCAGCTTGCTAAAGTAATTGATCTGCTTGCTTATAAAAAAATCGTAGCTTTAAAAATAAATTTGCTAATAATTCTGCACGCTCTGGTATCGTGCCCTTATATCTGGTTTTTATTCATTTTGCATTGTTGGTTGCTTGCATTTAAAAAAAATCAAAAACAAAAACAAAAATCCATTCGTAGTTGCATTGTTAATACACGTTTAATTTCAGTTTTGCATTTCATCTTAGAATTTGGTTAATAATAACGGTTAGACATTGAACTTAAGGGTGTCACAAGCAAACTTAGGGCTTAATTGTATATTGAGAAGTTGTCTTCTTTAGACAATTTAATTTCTTGATGTCTAGGCTAAGGCAGAGCAATAATCATTTATAAATATCACGGTGATTCATAAATATTATAGTGGTTGTTTCTCTGAAGGTACTTAAACCTTCGACTGCATTGCTACGGTGATTCGTGGTGCACCGATAAATCCTATCTGTTACCTGGTTGAGAACTATCTTATTGAATTAAGATAAAGTATGATTATGCAATTTTGGGTTAGGAGCTATTTAGGACAACAAATTTGTAATTAAGTTCCTTGCATTCATTTAGTTGCATTAATTCATGCATATTTAAAAAAAAAATTCAAAAGCCCAAACTAAAAAAATTGTAAATATCTCTTAACTTAGTTTTTAAATCCTTAGAAAATTTTCAATCAAAAAAAATCCAAAAAAATAAAATAAAATCTTTTCAAAAACCAAAAAAAACATATAACAAAACCAAATTTCCCTTTTGAAAAATAAATTCCTTTTGGTAAATAGTTTTCCTTTATAAAAAATCCAAACAACAAAAACTTTGGAAAATGTCCGAATTTTCTTACTTTATTGAATTTTACAATAGTTGTAAAAATCAATATAATCCATATAATTTCACTCCAAATTCTTATGGATATTTTAATAACAATTATTATGCAAACAATTCTAATTCTGAACCATAAAATTTTCAAAATGATGACCAACGCTCAAATCTTGAAAATAGCATTGAAATGATTTCGTCTTTACTTGAACTCTCTACACAACAAAATCAAAGGATAAATGATTTGTGTAATTCATATTTGTGCAATAATTCAAGTTAAAGTTTTCAAAATAATCAAAATTTGAATTCACTTCAAAATTCAAATAATTTTGATTATAACCCGTGCCAATTCAATTTCGAACTCAAAAATGAATTTCAAAATCAAAACGAAAATGGAAATAATCTTGATTATGGTGCAATGAACAATTTTAGTTCTCAACAATTTCAAATTGAAAATTCTCAAGTTAATAATTATAAATTTGATTTTGTTTAGCAAATGGATGAAATTTACAAAGATTACACGGATTTGTTGTTTGAAATCTACATGAAACAATGTGAAAAAGAAAATCAAATCCCAACATGTGACGAGTCAAATAATAATCCACCTTTTACTAAAATTGACGATTTTCAAATAACAACTTTTGAAATTGAAAATGACGATGTTAATAAAGTTGTTGAAAATACGGTAATTGAGTTAGATTTCAATTCTTTTGAGGGTGAGAAACTCTATTTAAAATTCGATCTTCCTTTTTTCGATTTTGAAAATTGAATACAACAACTTTGAATTTTGAACATGACACATGCAATGAAGTTGTCGATAATCCAACAAAGGAAGATGAATTTTGTGAACATAAATATTTTGGACTTTTTGAAGATGAGTTGTTGAATTCCAAAGGGGAAGATTTAAATCACCATTTTGATTTTAAAAGCAATAATTTTGAAGAATTTGTCAATGATGAATTTGAATTTCAAATTGGTGAAAATAAACTTGAATTGCAATCAACTGTTTTATCAACACCAAAATTCATCGAAAATAAAACAACTCACACGAAATCTGATAAAACGACATTCGTTTTTCCAAATCAACATTCAACTTCGAAATCTTTAATGGTTTGGTTTTCTGTGCTTAAGTTGTGTCTCGCATACTTGACGAGACAGATGAATTTGTCTTTGAAAGACCGTTTCATTTACTCTTTAACAATAAATTTTCTGATGTCTTGTAAATAATAATCTTTTCTTTTTTATGTAAATATAGGTCTATTTTTATTTTATTTTTCTTCTTGCACTTGGGTTGACTGTAGGGACACAGTCAAAATCAAGTGTGGGGGGAGTCTCATTTTCATTTTTTATTTTTCATGGTTTATTTTTTTGATTTTTCTTTCCAAAACTTAAAAAAAATAGAAAAAAATCCCAAAACAAATTTTATTTTTAATTACTTCTGAAGAAACACTATTGGATAAATATATGGTTTTGGTGATTAAATTTAAAGTTTTGAAAATTTATTTGTCTTAACAAAAATAAAAATAATGTTTGATTACAAGTAACTATGGTTTAACTAGTATATAGGAATGTTCATGGTGATAATTATAAAGTATATACTAATTGAAAACGTTTGTTTAAAGAAGTGGTGGATTTAAAGAAAAGGATATAATATTTTTTATCTTCTAAGTTAAATGGTGCTAAGAAGGTTTTTCAAAACTCTCTCTTCAATAAAAAAAACAAAACAAAACAAAAAATATATAACAAAAAAAACAAAAAAAAAGAAAAAAATATATTTGTATATATTTATTTATTTTATTAACACCTAGGATCATGTATTCACACGCAAGTGTGTACACTCTCCATGCTCTGTACCCTTCTCACATAAGCCCGAAAGATAGTGCATGATCGGTATATCTAGCCTCAGTTTATCCGAGTTAGGTGTATGTATATAAAAATTCTTTCATTAATAATGCCTACAGTCGATAGGTGTACACACTTGTGTGTTCACTCGCCAAGCTCTGTATTCCCCTCACATAAGCCTGAAAGGCAGTGCATGGGTGATATATTTGGCCTTAGTTTTTTGAGTTAGGCATATGTAAATACTGTTAATATCAATAAAATTTTCAAATAAGAGAGAGTAAGCAATTGAAATCCAAGCACTATTTTTACTTATTTGATTTAACTTGTAATCAAAAGAAATGAAAATACCACTTTGAAAAACTTCGATAATTAACTAAGGGTCTATTTCATAGTTGCACTATGATATCAACCATAATAACTAGTCAAATTAGAGTCTATTAGTTATGATAACTAAATTTTGTTGGAAATTTTGACAAGCAAAAGGACTTAAATCTCTTGATAATGATCAGACTTATATTTAACTTATTCGTGTCAATTTGAAAGTAAATTCTTCATTTGTAAATATTTTCAAAAACTTGCATCCATGTCTTTGTAAATAAATCTTGCATTTAGGAATTTTTCATCTTGTAAATATTTTCATGTTGCATTCGGATTTTGTGGGTAGTATCCGCTGAAAACCCTCATGAGACAACAGTCATCCTATTAGGAACACCTAGAGGTTTAACGGCTTATTCATACGCTCAATGCAATCGTGCTTCCTACGAAAACTGATTTATCTTAGTTTTAGTTTATTCAAGGATGAATAAAAAGATAAGTGTGGGGGTATTTGATGTGCATGTAAATGTGCATATTTTTACTTCCATATTTAATCTAATTTAATTAAATAAATGAGCATATAGGGTGTTTTAACATGTTTAAACCAAAATTCAAATTATTCTCAAATCATCATTTATTCATCTTCATATAGGGGAAAAATGGTCATTTTTGTGCATATATTAGTTTGAGAAAATTTACTTGGACATTTTTATGTTATTTTATAGGAATTTGGATTCAAATGGAAGAGGTCTTCATGGAAAATATGCATGCATAAGAGGAAACAAAGGAATGACAACTTGGAGGCCACACTTCCTCAAGGCTATTTTGGATAGTTCCCAAAAATATGCATTAGGGTTTTGGGTTTGTATAAATACCCCATATGTTCATGTAATTAAGCTCTTAGCCTCCTCTT
Source organism: Allium fistulosum (assembly GCA_030737815.1). Lineage (NCBI taxonomy): Eukaryota > Viridiplantae > Streptophyta > Magnoliopsida > Asparagales > Amaryllidaceae > Allium > Allium fistulosum. The sequence continues at coordinate 510,160,708 of CM060907.1, read as the reverse complement.
TAGTTAGTTTAGTTTGAGGCTAAAAAATAAACAAAAACTCTCTTCTTCTATTTCATGGCTACTTAGCCATTTTCTTTCAGGTAATTTTCTTTTATGAAATTTTAATTCATGTTCTTTCCTATTTACATGCTCTCTTTCCTCTTATGTTAGTAGCTTAGTTTCATTTCTTATGCAAGTAGATTAGATTTTATTTCATTTTAATTAGCTCTCTTTTTAATTAGCTTGCATTTTCTTCTTATTTTTGTTTCATGTTGCAATCTACATTTATTGAAATGATAACAAATATGAGAAGCTAAACCCCTTCAATTAGGGGTAATGAAGCTCTCTTAATCATGTAGATTCAACATTTTGGTAATTTTTGATCTCTTTTTGTGCCTAATGGAAATGTTTGAATGTGTTAAATTTTGTGGTTTTAGCTTTGAATTTAATGGCCTATGTTGTTGACACCAAATAAGCTATGCTTAAACAAACACAAACAAAAATTACCTCTTCATCTACATATGATTATGGTAATGAAGTGGATTTTAAAATCAAAATTTGATGGTCTATATTACTAATCAATAGTGAATAGATCATGCTTAGAATAGATTTTATTTTCAAGTTCATTAACATTTTCATGGGAGTTAATAAGTGGTTTAGTGGGTGTGTTATAGTTTGATGGTTTATATTGGGCTAATTAATAGCATAAATATTCCATACTTATGATAAACATATCAACTAAATTTACTAATGATCAAAAAAGAGATCATAATTTCATATATGTTGATTTATGTGATCTTGAGAAGGACATTGTCTCTAAATTGCCTTCTACTTTCATACTTTTATCCACTTTCTTTTTTTAGTTTTCTACATTTTTAGCTTAAACAATTTCAAACTCTTTGTTAATTTGATTAAATAGAATTTTAAATCAGTACAATTTCCTACGGATCGACCTGTACTCGCCACGTACTAGAATTGTACGCCGCGCGCTTGCGGTTATTTTTAATTAAAATTTAATTGGCGGTTTTCTAATCCGATAGGAATTTAGCCGATTAAACAAGTCCTCCAACACTCGATTCACTTTCACCAACTGTCCGTCCATCCATCTGCAGGTGATAAGCGGCACTCAAGCTCAACTCGGTGCCCAAAACCTCCTCAAGACTCCTCCAAAACTCGCTGGTGAAAAGCTGATCTCGATCTCTAACAATGCTAAAAGGAATTCCGTGTAACCTAACGATCTCTGTTACATATAATGTTGCCAACGATGTCATGGTCCTCGTACTCTTCACTAGGATAAAATGAGCGCATTTAGTTAGTCGATCGACTATGTTCCAAATACTCTCATTCCCTCCTCCTAGGTAGTCCATCAATGAAATCTATAGAAATACTCTCACACTTCCACTACGGAATATCTAACGACTACAACAATCCTCCCGGCTTCTTCTGCTCTGCCTTTATCCTCTGGCAAGTCATGCATCGGGCTATATATTCCACCACATGCTTCTTCATACTAGGTCAATAAAATACTCTCTTAATGTCACGGTACATTTTGTCTCCGTCGGGATAAATAGTCATCTTAGAGCGCCGAGACTCAGCTAGTACCATGTCAATCAAATCCATAATGAGAGGAACACATTACCTACTATCTCTTTGTAACCACCCCTTTGAGTCAATGGTATAATACCTCAAGTGACTTGACTGCTCTCCTTTACCAAGCTTCTAAAAAATATCCACTAACTCCTTGTCTTGCCTCTAACTTGACCCAATGCGGTCCATAAGTGTAGGCTACACATCCATTGCTGCCGATAGTCTTGGAGTGATGTTTGACGATGGTCGAAAGTCAAATATGGAAATTAACTCCAAATGATTTCATTCTAAGAACAGAGGACCTGATACCGCATGCTGCATACTCAAGGCATCGGCCACAACATTGCCATTGCCTGGAGTATATGAGATATCGAAATCATATGATGCCAAAAATTCCATCCACCTCTACTGACTTAAATTCAAGTCCTTTTGGGAGAACAATTACTTCAGAGACTTATGATTCGTATACAGCTCAAACCGCTCTCCTAATAGATAATGCCTCCATGACTTGAGTGCAAAGATAGTGCGCCAATTCAAGATCATGGGTAGGATAGTTTCTCTCGTGGATCTTCAATTATGGACTAGCATAGCTCACCACTATCCCTTCTTACATCAAGACCTCGCCCAAACCCTATCCACAAGCATCGAAAAATACTGTAAATGCCTTAGTACCATTGGATAATACCAAAATAGGTGCACTAGTCAACGTCTCCTTCAGCTTAATAAAAGCATCCTTACAATTCGCGTCCCATGTGAAAACTAAATTCTTCTTGATGAGGCGAGTCAAAGGGGCAGTGACCTTCGGGAAGTCCTTAATGAACTTCCTATAGTAACTCGCTAAAACAATGAAACATCTCACTTCTATGGCATTCTTCGGCACATGTCAATCTTGAACTGCAGCAACTTTACTAGGATCAACCGCCAGCCCACTTTCTGAGACAACGTGTCCCAAAAAACATACCTCCTCGCACCAAAAATTACACTTAGAAAACTTCGCCTTCAACTCATGCTTATGGAGTGTATTGAGCACTTCATATGAATGCAACTCGTGCTCCTCCTTGTTCCTCGAATAGAACAAAATGTCATCCACAAATACCACCACGAACTTATTAATCATACCTCTGAAAACACGGCTCATCAAATCAACAAAGTAGGCAGGTGCATTTGTCAGTCCAAAGGGCATGACTAACCACTCATAAAGTTTGCCTGGTGTACGAAAAGAAGTCTTCTAAATACTATCCTCGGCTACACATAACTAATGGAATCTGGTAGCCAAATCAAGCATTGAGAACACCTTCGTTCCCAACCAACTAATTCTTCTTTGTCAGCTTATTCAGCTCCCGATAATCGACAAAAGCCTCAGTGAACCATCCACCTTGGCGGCAAAGGCGACCGGTGCTCCCCGTTCTGAAATACTCCTCCGAATAAAGCCCTTCTCTAACAGAACATTCTCCTGCTTATTCAACTCGTGTCTCTCCTTTGGAGCCATATGCCTTAAGGGTTAGGCAATAGGTCTGGCATTCGCCATAAGATAAATTAATCGATCTCTCTCTGGGATGGGAGACCAGTAACCTCGGAAAAGACATTTAGGTAACTTCTAACTACAGGCACTGAATCTAACTCATCATGTGATAGGTCTAATGAATAAAGGTAACTCAACATAATTAAACCTCTGGGATCATAATAAACCTCTAACTACATCCCCTACAACTACCTAACCTAACAACCTTCATATCACAATCTAGGATAACCCCATACATTGTCATCCAATCCATACCTAAAATCAACCCAAACCCAGAAAATCCTAAGACAAAAGCATCACAATCGAACTCGACCCCCAGAATAAACAATTTCAAGCCCTTATATACCATAGACAAATAATTCAATCCTCCAATAGGGTTTGATACAACCACAGGTTCTATAACTATGCTAGTGTCTAAGTGTAACTCATCTACAAGTCTACTGGATATAAAAGAGTATGATTCCCCAGTATCAAATAAGGTACGAATGGATAAACCGGATAGAGTTATCACACCTTCAATCATGACCTTCTTCCCCTTGTCTGCTATTGGAGGCATACTCGAGCTAGGAACTGAATCCAGTACATAAGCTGGAACCACTTAGGTTGAGGTCTTCTGAGGTGTTGGATACTCCCACCTCATATGTCTGTATTGCTTGCAACTATAACACTTAATCTTCGAACCATCTGCTTTGCACTCTTTCACAAAATGCCCTTCTTGTCCTACTTCCTACAATTCATATCCTGCTTCTTAATCTTTCCCTTGGGTCCTCCTCCGCTCTTGCACTGATTCTACTGTGGCGCCTTCCCTTCATACTTATTGGGTTCTTCTTTCGCTTTCTCCTTGGAGACAGTATTGAGAAAGGTTATCTCCACCTAAAACTTTTACATTGTACCTATGGGAATGTGACTAAGAGCCAAATCTTGAAGAGGTCGATTCAGCCCCTTGGCAAATTTCAGAGCCTTCTTGTGAGGGGTATTGATCATCTCTATCCCAAACCTAGCCAACTCATTGAACTAATTCACATACTTTTTTATTGACGTGTGTCCTTGCTTTAAATAAATAAACTTCTCTAATTGCACTCCCTCGTCAGGTCTAGACAAAAACGTCATCTCAAAACGTATCCTAAATCCCCCTAAGTGATCTCTTCCCTATCGATCTCCGCCTCTACTACATCGCACCAATTCAGGGCCTCTCCCTAAAGATGCCAAGCGACAAGCTATCTCCTCATATCATCCCTCAGACCAGTAATCCTCTCACATGTACGTATCCATGTCCTTTAATCTACATACGACTCTATTCCCACGTATGGCTTGCCTCCAAGGCTCGCAAAATCCTTACACAATGTAGCAAAATTGACGGTAGGTGGGTGGGAAGGAAATGCACCTGGCGCTCGCTTCGTGGATCTTCTATTAGGATTAAGCTCGGCTTATCCCCTTACCTAAAGATATCGACAGAACCTAATCAGGACGTTTACGCTCGAGATCTCAGCCGCATCGCTTGAGCTTGAATCGCTCATCTTCTATCTGTGATTTAGGAATTTATTAGCAACTTACCACGGATAGCATTTGCAAGAATAAAGGTGAGATTTTTCATGTTATACTTATAAAATCTTTGGAGAACTCTTTAAAAGTTTTGTCTATGCATATATATACTTTGAAAACTATTTTGAAAACCCGTTTTCGAAAACCATTTGAAAAACATCTGGAAAACCTTTTCTTTTCGAAAAACTCTTTCAAGTATGTTCTCTCGATATGCCCCTAATCCCTAAGGAATATCAAACCTGGGCTCTGGTACTAATTGTGACAACCTGCACCACCCTACACATCGATCCAAAGCCTAGGGTGACTTTCGGACTCGCGTTAGTGCCGAGAAATACGAGCTATTGCGGTTTTTAACATTATGAAGACTAAAGATATACAAATATGATCTAAGACATTCCACACTTTCAGATCTCACAGTGGAAGGCAACAAAATATAAGTATAGCAAATAACCATCTTAGAAAATATCTCAAAATACAGTCTCAGAAAATAGTACGTAGTTAAATCCAAAGCACACAGAAATACGGTACATTGCTGCGCGTCCAATATATTACCTCCTATGAGTGCCACTTGCGATAGATTCACTCCTAGTCAAATATTGACCCCTACTAGATAAATAGCATTTACCCAATCCTGCAACCTCCTAGTGTTGCCTCATAGGGAACTGGCTTCCCTACTCCTAACATCCATATATATATATATATAATACACAACCAAATAATTTATTTATAACATGGTCCTTAGGCCGAAGTTCAGATTCTGTTTAGGAAACGCCTACCGGTCAACCGCCTGCTCCTGGAGCGGTCGATCGCTTGTTGTCAACTGCTCCAAATAGTGCGGTCGATGGGTCATCACCGATTAAGGGTTTTAAATTGTAATTTTTAATTGGTTTTCATTATTTAATTAATAATTAGTCGTTTCTTACCAAATCTCCATTATGGTGACTTATAGTTTGATGTTTGAGCATTACAGTGAACCTTAGATTTGAAAATTTCTTATTTAAATTCAATTTATAGATTTTCAAAGAACGGTTTAACCTAGGGTTACTATTAACATATGTATTCATATGTTATAGGAATTCTTCCTGATTAGAAAAGGGATTTAATCTTAGATAAATTCCTATTTAATAGGTTTACATCAATTTAATTTGTTATTAAATCTCAGATCCAAACAATTGTAGGAAATGCGGATTACGGATCTTAAGGCAGAATTAACACTAGAGGGGGGGGGTGAATAGTGTTTAATTAATTTTATGAACCTTTTTGAAATCTTTTCAAATTAAACCCAAACAGATGCAATTCACAAACACAGAGACAATCATAGAACTAGACACAGATGCAAATAGTAAATAAAAGCAGTAAAGGAAAGAATACACCAGAATTTTATACTGGTTCGGAGTTACCCTACATCCAGTCCCACACAATTTCTTGTATAGATTTCTTTCAAATATAATGTTAATATTACAACCTTGATTTCAAGGCCACGACTATCTCCGAGTCCAGGGCAAACTCTCTTGATTTAACAAGGCTACAAGATCACCTAATTGATTTACGGGCTAAAACACACCCAATTGATTTATGGGCCACAATCACATCGATTCCAATCACACTTTGATAGAGAGAGACTCGATACACTTCGATCTTTCGATCTTTAAATTACAAATGATCCTATAACTCTGAATAGCATTGAGATCTTTGAGAGAGTAGCAGAGAATCAAACTAGTGACGATCGAGTTTGGTTCACTTAGGATTTCAGCAAAGTTTTGATAAGAATGTTTGAAAATAAGAATGGAAGAGAAAGAGGAGAAAAAACAAAGAAATCTTAAGTGAAAATTCGTTGAAAAATACTGGTATATATAGGAGAATAACGGTCATGTCCATTTGTGAAAGGTTATGACGGATAGACACTTCTTTTGAAAATTTGAATTTTAAAATCTACGGCTACCATGTCGACATGGGGGGTATAGGCATGTCGACATCCCTAGTATTTTTTGAAATTGATTTTTGTTTTAAAAGAGATTTTCTTTCTAAAGTTTGTCGAAACAATCTTAGAACTTTGTAAACTATTTTGAATATACTTTATGATTATAAAAACCTTTGGAAAGTGATCTTACGAAATATAAAAGTAATAAAAACTAAATATATAAATATTTTGAGATTAAAGCTAAAACATTAAAACCAAGAGATAGTTTAAAAACAAGAAATGATTTTGAAATTAATATGATTAAAAATAGTTTTTGAATTATGGCTAAAATATTTAAACTGAGAGAGAGATGTCTTTTTAAAAAGATAGTTTTGAAAAAATATAGAAATAAGTCATTTTGAAAATTTCGTGGATTCCATTCCACTAGAGAAGGTCGTGGGTTTCACCCACTATTAAAGCGAGAAGGTGGATTCCATTCCACAATTAAAACAGAATAAAGATTTTAGTGCTATTATGAAGTTTTAACATAAATCTAGACTCTATTACTTATCTTGATATCTTGAACTCTTGATAATCTTGATACTCATGAGTCTTCAGTCTTGATTTCTTTAATCTTGAATTCGTCGGTCTTGAATCTATATACTGTACAGTCTCCATTCTCAGTACCTGCATATATATATCCTGCATAAACATATATATATATATATATCTAGATAAAGATATTAGTATTTATATTTTATAACAAGCCCTAAGGTTGTTGTCATCAAAACCATCATCTCAGGAACTAACAATCTCCCCCTTTTCGATGATGACAACCTATGTTTATAAAATATCTCCACCAAACTTTGATTCTACTCTGACTCCCCCTTATTCCAACAACTTCCCTTTAATATACTAACTCCACCTTAATCTAAGCCTAACTAACAGCCTAACTATCCTATTTTATGATTCCCCCCCCTTTGTCATAAAAAAAACTAACCTAAACTACATAACTCCCCCTTAAACTAATACTATGGAACTACATGCTAATAACGAAGTATAATAAGCGAAACATAAATCTAGTTTTGTTATATATGATTTTACATTACACATATATAAGAAACATAGACACAAATATATATACAAGTACACGAAATATAAAAACATTAATATAATAACAATCTAACGAGAGTCCTTGACAATTGGTGACTTGTGAATCAAATAATTAGGGTAATGTAGACAAAAGTTTCCATGTTGTTCGACCAAATTACCATTTTTGTCAAAACAGACTTCTCCAACGCAAACAACATTATCGTCCTCGTCCATTTGTGCTTCTTCCTCTTCTTCTTCTTCTTCGTCGTCCTCTAATGGATTATGAATACGTATGTTAAAGGAATCATCTTCAATCACAATAGGGTCTGCATGATTATCCATTAGAAATTTTTGCAAATTTCTAAGAATCTTGCCTTGTTTCTCTTGTTCCTTTGCCATCCTTATTTGCAGGACTTGTAATTCAGACAACAATTGCAGAGAATCCATCATAATTTCCCCGATCCTCATTACTTGAGCCAATGTAGTACGTTGGAATGGACCAGAATTAGGAGAAGGGAAGGAAATGGTTGCATTTTGGTTTGATTTAGAAGAGGAGACCATTACTTTGTATTTTCAGAAGTTTATTACAGAGAAAATGAAGTGAGAAGACAGATGAATTTGAAATATTGTGGTTATATAACCATCAAACTAATTTTAGAGGGAAAATCCAAATTTCAAATCTGACCATTGTATGTCAACATGGGAGGTAGGGGCATGTCGACATCCCTTTGAAAATTTTATTTTTCTCTATTTATTAAAATATATATGTTACTGTATATATATTATATATCTCAGTTATAGAACTGTTTGCGCCAAAATTGGTCACAAACACCCAATTAGAAGTGAAAATACCAGTATCCAGTCACAGATCACAAATAGAGTATATGTAGAGAATATAACATGAAGAATAATAAAAATGAAAGCGGTAAAAAAGACAAGATTTATAGTGGTTCAGTTAACTCCGGCCTACGTCCACTCTAGAAATTTCTTTTTTATTATACTGAAATCAGTTTACAGTTACAATCCAGATTTTTTGGAAAAAAATGGCAGAGTAGCTTTTGTAGAAGAAGATCAAGAGAAAAAGAATGAGAGAGATTCTTTTTCTGAAGCCACGCCTACTGTATTTATAGGAAAAACCCCGGCTACAGGGCCTCCTCACCTAAATGGGCTCGCCACGACGATCACCGAGCCCAAATCTCCAACCTATGTTAACCAAAAGTAGTTCGTGTATTGACCCGAGTGCGGACCCGAAGTAACCTTGGTTCTGACCCGAAGTAATATGTGTGTTGACCCCAAGCAACGTGTGCGCCGACCCCAGATGAACTCTCCTCTGCTGATCCGAATGCTGACCCACAGCACATGCCACACCGACCCGAAGTCAATCCCGAAGCACTTCCTCATGCCGACCCCAAGTCATTCCCATATGCCAACCCCATATCCTTGCCGAACTGAAGCTCCAATGCTGACCCGAAGCCAAACTATAGCCGACCCGAAGTGATGCCGATCCCTCAAAGTATGTCGACCCCTCCAAGTATGCCGATCCCGGAATCCAATGCTGACCCGAGTACTGACCCGAAGTGATCTTGGTTCTGACCTGAAGTAACATGAACGCCGACCCCAAGTCCAAAGCCGACCCCAAGTCCAATGCCGATCCCAAGTCCAATGCCGACCCCAAGCCAAAACTATATCGACCCGAAGTTTCCCTGATGCCGACCCGAAGCATGGGCTATGATGCCGACCCCAAGTAAATGTCGACCCCTAGTTCAATGCTGATCCAAAGTGACCCAAAGTAAAACCCGAAGTAAACACCATGCTGACCCCAAGTAGGACCCGAAGCAAGTTATATGCCGACCCCTAGCTCAATGCCGACTCGAAGTGACTCAACAATGCCGACCTGAAATGACCCAAAGTAGAACCCGAAGTAAACACCATGCCGACCCAAGTAGGACCCAAAGCAAGTCATATGCCGATCCCATGCCATCTCTATATGCTGACCCGATGCCAAAGCTATGTCGACCCGATGTTTTACTAGCACCGACCCCAAGTAGATGCCGATCCGACCCCAAGCAAGAGCTATGCCGACCTAACCAAAGTGCATCCAATTGTGACCCGAAGTAAATGCTTTTCTGACCCGAAGCAAAACTCATGGTGACTCGAAGTAGACCCCAAGCAATTCATCTCTTGCCAAAATCCATATCCCAAGTACCCGACATCATTTATCCATCGACTGTGCTGATTACTGGCCTCATAATCATGTTTACTACTCATGATTGATCGTCTATTCATTCATCCAAATCAAACCCATAATATTCCAGCCTCGGTAACCATGCAGTCGATTGGATTAAATCCGCCTGAACACTGCCTGGTCAAAAGGCGGGTTAACACTTTGCCCCCAAAACATGCCTTATGAAAGGAAGGTGTGTTTTGTATTACCATAAGCCTGATGTTCGGAACCTGTTGATGACCTGTGAAGAGATCAATGATCTCACATGATTGTAAATAGCGATCGTTCGGGATCGTATGCCGTTCGAGGCGATATGTGACCGTTCGAGGTCGGGTGTCGTTCGAGGCGAGATGTGACCGTTCGTGGTCGGGTGCCGTTCGAGGCGAGATGTGACCGTTCGAGGTCGGGTGCTATATTCGAGGCGAAATGTGATCGTTCGAGGTCAGGGTCCATTCGAGGCGAGATGTGACCGTTCGTGGTTGGGTGCCGTTCGAGGCAAGATGTGACCGTTCGAGGTCGGGTGCCGTTCGAGGCAACATGTGACCGTTCAAGGTCAGGTGCCGTTCGAGGCGAGATGTGACCATTCGAGGTTGGGTGCCGTTCGAGGAAAATTTTAATCGTTCGAGGTCGGGTGTCATTCGAGGCGAGATGTAACCGTTCGAGGTCGGGTGCCGTTCGAGGCAAAATGTGACCGTTCGAGGTAGGGTGCCGTTCGAGGTGAGATGTGACCGTTCGAGGTAGGGTACTGTTCGTGGAGAAATGTGACCGTTCGAGGTCGGGTGTCGTTCGAGGCGATATGTGACCGTCCGAGATCGGGTGCCGTTCGAGGCGAAATGTGACCGTTTGAGGTCGGGACTCAGTATGATTAATGTAAGATTTCACGTTCGAGTGAATTTTGGGATCATTTGTTATGGCGGTTCATCGCCATCTCAGAGCATGCCTAAGGATCGTTCATGATCCCGTACATGTGTAAGTAACTTAGCCGTTTTAGTGTAGGATTTATTATTAATTATTTAGTTCATGCCATCAAGAGATGACGACATGTGCCCTTAAGCCGGGCTAGCCCCGATTTGTGGCGGATGATGACCGCTCCTGTTCCATCACTGCTGTAACGACCCTGAATTTTTGACGATTAAAATTAGGATATTTAATTTATTTTAAATATCTGGAAGTTAGTTTAATTTGAAATTCGAGATATCAGAATGAATTAGGTAATTAAATTATTCAATTTAATTTTTGAAACTGGATAAAAATTTGAATCTTCAGTTTTAAGCTTGTCAAAAATATTTTTAAGGCTTGGAAAATTTATATTGATAATACTGAAGATAATGGAAGCTTCAGAATTTAATTTGAAACTGTTTTGTTCAATTTTGAAATTTTATCGTTTAAATTGAATTTAAAAAATAGCGGTCTGGGGCACAGTCTCAGAATTCGACGAAACCAGTTCCATTGGATCTGTAATACTGTATTATTATCAGATTTCAATTTTCGTAATATTTGGAGTGATCGTTTGGCCGTACGATAAACAAACAAGCTGAAATTAAATCGAAAATTTAATATTTTAACTGGTCCAAAAAGCTATCTTCTCCATACGATCGAATTTGGACTCGGAACCTTTTCCATTGCGTTCGGAATAGGCGTATAACATTACGAACGCCTAGCGGCACGCCTCGATAGGAAGTCAAAAATTTTAGTTGACTTCATCGAAACGATTTGAATTTGAATTAAATTGAATATATTCTCTTATACTTGTCAACCATCAGTTGAAATTACTTCACATCAGCTGTTTTTATTTTCACATCGGGCTACTGTAGCAAGTTGAGGGAATCACGTAAACGTCCCTTCTTGTTCCCCCTTTCCAGCTGATAATCACGTACGTTTGTTCCCCTTTCCCTCTTCGTAAATCAAAACGAAAACCCTTCTCCTCGTTCGTTTTAAAATACAAAAAAATGGCCGAAGGAAATAAATCGATCCCTTCTTCTCATTTCCATTCGATATACAGAATCGAAACGCATGTTTTCCCCTTAGTTCAAATGCTAAACCACCTCTTTCCTGTTCTTCTTCAAATTAGAAAAAAAAACAACGCAATTTGAAATCGCGTTCGAACTAATCGAAGCCTTCGCCATCAACGAAAGGGAGTTCGACGACTTCGACTTCGGCTCGATGGGAGGCTGGTGCTCGCGCGCACATAGGCAGCGACTTCAAGGTGAGGCGCGGCTGTGTTCGCAGTTCGAGTAAATGGCTTCGATCGAAGCTGGATATTTGGGTATTAGGAATTTCAATCGGAGCGTCGCGAGACAGCGATGGTGGGGGATTGTCGACTGTTGGAGGACTCGCGAGGCTCGCGTTCGACTGGAGAAGGAATAGCAGCGCCTTGTTCATGAGTCTCGTACGCAGGAGTGAGGTATTCGTTTTCTTCTTTGTTTTACAAACAAATTAAACTAATATATATACAGATCAGATATATATATGAATATGGTGGCATACTGGAAATTTTTAGAATTTTTATGATGATGAGTATATACATATAAATTGTTATAAAATTTATGTTTCAGTCTGGGAAGAATTGTTTTCAAATTAAATAGGGGGGTTTTTGACAAAGGAATTTGTTTTAATTTATATATGTATGTATACAACAAAAGAATATGAAATAGTTTATATACAGATAAGATTTAGAAAATAAAAGTTTTAAAATGATGATGTAGATTATTTTATAAGTGTATATATATATATATATATATATATATATATTTATAGGTAGTTAGTTCAAAAGGAAAATTTGTTAATTAAAATTTATAAATGAAAATTGATGATTCAATTAGTTCGAATAATAAAAAATTATCAAATGTTTATACAAGGTCTAAAATGGTGAAATCAAGTCAAAATGGATTGGATTGCAAATTAAAAAGCAAAGGTGAGATCTTCTCACTCAAACAAAGGGATTGTTTAATTTTAAATAGTTATATTTAAAATTATTGAATGTGTTGATTGGTTGCTGTTTGGATGTGATATTAGATATTGTAGGATATATTATATATAGCAATATATATATTGGCATATGTGTATATTGGTGATTGATTTCCCGCATTATATAGCGGATGAGACCCTATTGCGCCGCATAATAGCGGATGATATTTTATAAATCCCATATACCGCGATATTCCACCTCGAAGTGGAATTGGTATTGTGCTAACATCTGTGGATGCAGGGAAACAGGTTGGAGGGATCCAACAGGATTCCTCAAAACATTTGAATTGGTATCATATGTTGTGTGATTGATTATTTATAATCTGTGAATGATTATATATGTGATTGAATGTGTTGAAGGCTATAATTTAGCCGAATGTATTTTTGGTATCGTTGGTACCAGAAATAAATGAAATTGGATTTCTGAAAATTTAAAATTTGAAATTTTAAGTAAATTCTTTTTGAAAGAATTGGTTGAATTTAAAAGATGGAATTTTAAAAGCGTAAAATTTATTTTTGAAATCTTATCGAATTATTTCCAAAATATGGGAAAAGATTTTTATAAATAGATTTTGAATAGTATTATTCGAAAGTTGGGAAATTTATTTAAAATGGAATTTTAAATGGGTTGGAAAGAATTTATAAAGGAATTTATTTAAAAGGCGATAAATTTGTTTGAAATCAATTTGTAATTGATTTGGTATTTAAAATGAATCCTGGGAAATCCACTTTTAAAAATCGATTTGGTGTTTGAAATAAATGTTTGGAAAATCAATTTGGAATTTGATTTGAATGAAAATTGATTTTTGTGTTGAGAATAAATTTGGAAATCGATTTGTAAAATGATTTGGTACTTGGGATTAAACTTAGAATCAATTTGAAATTTGATTCGGTGTTGAAGGAAATTTGGAAATCAATTTGTAATTGATTTGGGGTCGAAATAAATTTAGAAATCAATTTCGAATTTGATTTGGCGTTGAAAGTGAATATTTGGAAAACGATTTGAAAACCGTATAAAAAGTGAATATTTGGGAATGTAAATTCCGAATAGAATTTATAAAGGAAAGGGAAATTTGTTTTAAAAATAAATATTGATTTATTTTTAAAGTGTGGAAAATATGATTTGAAATCGGTTTTCAAATGTGAAGTGTGAAAATGTGATTTGAAATTGGTTTTCAAATGTGAAGTGTGGAAAAATATATATCTTGTGAAGATATTTTGAAAATAAATAATTTGGGAAAAATTATTTAAATTGGTTGATGTTTGTGAATACTGTTGATAGTTAAATAACCGACTATCAATATTTGCCTTTGAAATGGCACTTGATTTGTTTTTAAAACAAATGCTCACTATTCGGGTTAGCCGGGAAAAGACCTTTGTGTCTTATAACCCATTCCGAATTAGTGATATGACGATATGGATCGTATTGAAGACCGGTGTGAAGACCGGATATTTTCGAAAATGAAAGGACAGCCTGTCGAATGTCTCTGCACCGAGTTGCTCCGGTATAGAGATTTATACCACTCTTTTTGTGATGGGAAGTCCGGACGTGATTAGTGAATATCTGGATTGCAAGGGCTTCTTTGGAAGTGCCTTCGGTTCCGTTCGATCCCGGAACGGACTTGTATGGATGTGTGTTTGACGTTACACTTTGAGATGTAAAGCTGGTTTCTATCAAATACATTTCTGTTGGTGGCGGATAATTTATTCTTTTAGCTTAACACCCTTCTCTGAGACGTACGAGCTCAGAGGTAATGTAGTTGATGGTTACTAGTGATACATTCCCAATTTGGTAATGTGGCACACGAAGTGCTGTTGATCATTGGATGATCAAAGCGTTGCTTTGTGAAAAAGCGTAGCTTTGTGAAAAAGCGTAGCTTTGTGAAAAAGCGTAGTGTATGTGGACGAGACTTCGTCGAGCCTCACAACCCGGTAATGGTCGAAACAGGAATGTTGCGGCAAAGGTTTGTAGGGGTAGTGCCCCTAGGGTATGTCATTTCCTTCTGGATAAAAGGTGATATCATGGTATGGAGCCCAGATATTTTACCTATGTTGATGCTGCACAGTTATTATACTTTGTGGTTGTTGCTTTGTGATTGAGGATCCTCGGATAAAGGTCGGTGATGACCGGGGGATGGCATAGCTCGTGTGTTAGTTACCTAGTTACAGCTCGGTTAGAGCATGAGGTAGTGTCGGCCTTGTGTTTGCAGAGATCCGGTTAGGTTCTCGGGGCGTCTTCCCAGAGGCATTTCTATTTCGGTGTAAGGAAGTTCCTTTGCCTGACCATTTGTTGGAAATCCAAAGAAATAATACGATCCCAGTACGGTTTTAGTTGTATTACCTGCTATGGAATGTGGCAGTAACCTGCTATTGAACGTAGTAGCTATAGTAGACATACAATAATGGTTGTATGTTGGCTAAGATTGATATTATACTTTCGAAAATGTTTTCCACACTAGACATTAATAATAATATCAACTGATTTTGCGTAGTAAGCATTTTTGACTATCATAAGGGGAGATCTCCTCCAATTCTGCGTTTGCATTATGTGTGTGGCGGGAGGCCTTATGGTAGTTTCATTTTCCAAAAGCATTGCGAATATGTTTTATTCTCTTTGTGAAAATAACTGTTTTACGATCTCACACCAGTCACCATGACTGACTCGGAGTTTATTGTTCCCTTTCTAAACTCTGGGTGCCCATAATTTTCCACACGGGCAGCCTAGAGTTATGTTATCAGGATATTCTGGATATTCTGGAGCTTTGGAGATGAGCTGGATGGCGAAGCGTACTACCGTACTTGTTTATTTTATTCCGCTGTGTATTCTGTATGAGGACAAGTTTATATAACTGTCCATTGTTGTATTGAGTTGTATATTGACTATGATTGATGTATGTATAAACTGATATAGTCTTTTTGTTTTAAAGACTAGTGATTATCTATTGTATATTATTCCGCTGCGAATGTGAGATTCTGATATTGTTTCTGTTTCTGTTTTTCTGTTCTTTCTTTTTCTTTTGTCTTCTTCTACCTCTTCTTTTTAACCCTAATGGTTCGGTTTTTCGGCTTTGATTGCGCGGCATTTGATACAGTGGACGTATTAATGTCAACTTTCGAGCGTTGAAAAATCGTACCGTTACAAGTGGTATCAGAGCAACCGGTTAAGCGACAACCCTGGCTCTGTTCGGGTGTTACTCATTAGAGATAGAGTCAGTAGTACTCTAGAATGAGTGTGAGTGTAATAATAGATATGAGCGTGTATTTGTCAGTGAATACAAAATTTGTTTTGTATTGTGTTGACTTATCGGTTGATTGTTTATAGATTCTGGTCGGTGCAGTCTGGCCAACTGTAATCGATAGGGGTTTCTAAACTCTTAAACAAGATGAACTGACACGGTATTGTTTTAAATAGGGTAAATGAAATAATTTTGCCCAAAACTATTTTTGTGTAGAAAAGAAATGATTTTCTATGAATTATAATAGTATATGGATGCTTGGTTGTTAGGAAGTGATAATATTGAATTATTATCATTGTTATATGGAATTGAATAAGAAATTAAAATAATAACCAAAGATTTGGAGATAAATTCATTTAACAAATGAAATTTATAAATATGAATTGAAAGATAAGGAAATAAAATCCATATATGAATGGAATTTGTAAATGTGAATTGCAAATGTAATTTACAAATTGAAATGGGATTCCAGAGAAATATTTGAAAATAAAATTCATTAATGGAATGTAAATACGTTGATAACTTATAAAATATTTGAAATCTGATTGGAATGAGATTCAAATTGAAAATGAATGAATTTGTGAATGAATAAATAAATTTGCAATTGCAAGTGCAAGAAAATGAAATTGGATGTTAAAATTCATTTTGAATTTGTAAGAAAATAGAACTGGAATTGAATTTGATTTTGTGAAAAACGAAGTGAAGTATTAAACTAAAATTAGTAAGTGAAACTAATTGAGGAATGACAAATTTAATATGGTTTATAATGAATTGAATTCAATAATTATATATGAAAGATGAATTGAAATGGAATCAATTTAAATGATTATTGGCTTAAGTAATCATTTAGTTGCATGAATGTTAACCAATTTGAATAGAAAGAATTATCGTTTGACAAAAACGAGAATTAAATAAATCCTATGAATTGATAGAAGTGAAATAAATTGATTTTTGAATCAATTGAAATGGTATGAATTCATTTCATTTAAAAATGAATTGAATGGAAGAAAATGAATTGTAAACCATTGAATTGAATAAAAATGGTATGTAAATTGGTCGTAAGCAACTAAAGTTCAATTGAAATCATATGAATTGCTTATGGAATTTATTTTGAATCTATTGCTTATAAAATTATGTGTTTGCTATTGAAAATAAATGAAATGTTAATAGATTTCCTATATTTGTCACTTACGTGTTTAAAACTGAGTAAGTGTAGGATTTTGGAAGCCGTTTGGTAGCTTTTGATTGCGCAAAATGCTTAATAATAAACAGCTTTGCTTAAAATGCTAAAAAGGTACGCCTACGCAATACAAAATAGGAAATATGAACTGTTTTTGCTTTTTCGACCGAGTGGGTCGATGTATATATATTCATATATTTTGTCATATTGCAAAAACCCCTCCGTACAAAGGAGACTGCCAAAATTTTCTGAAAATTTTGGGAGTTAGAAAAATTTTGAAATTTTTAAAAATTTTCACTAACGACAAATGATTTCAAAATTGAATTTGAAATAAGGAAAGTAAGATTCAACCTTCGAAATAGAAGATGAATCGAATTCAAGTAAAATTCGAAATGAAAATCTAAATGAATTTTTTTTGGAAATAAAAGTATTGAGATTTGAAATGAATTCAAATAGAATTGAAATAGTAAATTGAATTCAAGTGGAATTGGAAATACAAAGTTGAATGGAAATGAATATAACTTTGTTTGTGAAATGAAAATAAATATAAGGAATGTGTAAATACTTATATTGAACTTAAGAAATGAAAGGTGAGATTCTTAAGTAAATTGGTATTTGAAATCCAATAAGTGAATTTGGCTACTATTTTGAAGTAAAGTATACAGGGATTGTAAAGGCTAAGGAAAATTGGATTTAGATTTTGAAGATGAAATTGAATTTCTCAACAAAAGGTATGTGTTTGAATTTTGGTATGAAATTTGATGATCTTTTGATTTTGCCACTTGGCATTTTGTTTTCTATTGGGATTTGAGAGTCCGTAGGGACGTTTTGTAGTTGTACCGTGTTAGCCGCGCAAAGGAGACGTTGGCGAAATTTTTCGAAAATTTCGAGAGTTATAGAATTTTTGAGAAAATTTTGAATTCAAAATTTGAATTTGAATTTAAATTTGAATTGTTAAGAAAACCATATTATTTGGAACTTATGGTTGATTTTGGAAAATGAGTTAAAGTAATAACGAATCTTTAATAAAAAGAGTTGTTTTGAAATATATATTGATAAAACTGTTTGGTTTTGGTAAAATGATAAACGGGTATTGAAGCATTCTTCTTTACTTGTAAGTTCAGGACGAAATCCTTTTAAGGGGGAAAGATTGTAACGACCCTAAATTTTTGACGATTGAAATCAGGATATTTAATTTATTTTAAATATCTGGAAGTTAGTTTAATTTGAAATTCGAGATATCAGAATGAATTAGGTAATTAAATTATTCAATTTAATTTTTGAAACTGGGTAAAAATTTGAATCTTCAGTTTTTAGCTTGTCAAAAATATTTTTAAGGCTTGGAAAATTTATATTGATAATACTGAAGATAATGGAAGCTTTAGAATTTAATTTGAAACTGTTTTGTTCAGTTTTGAAATTTATCGTTTAAATTGAATTTAAAAAATAGCGGTCCAGGGCACAGTCTCGGAATTCGACGAAACCAGTTCCATAGGATCCGTAATATTGTATTATTATCGGATTTCAATTTTCGTAATATTTGGAGTGATCATTTGGCCGTACGATAAACAAACGCGCTGAAATTAAATCGAAAATTTAATATTTTAACTGGTCCAAAAAACTATCTTCTCCATACGATCGAATTTGGACTCGGAACCTTTTCCATTGCGTTCGGAATAGGCGTATAACATTATGAACGCCTAGCGGCACGCCTCGATAGGAAGTCAAAAATTTTAGTTGACTTCATCGGAACGATTTGAATTTGAATTAAATTGAATATATTCTCTTATACTTGTCAACCATCAGTTGAAATTACTTCACATCAGCTGTTTTTATTTTCACATCGGGCTACTGTAGCAAGTTGAGGGAATCACGTAAACGTCCCTTCTTGTTCCCCCTTTTCAGCTGATAATCGCGTACGTTTGTTCCCCTTTCCCTCTTCGTAAATCAAAACGAAAACCCTTCTCCTCGTTCGTTTTAAAATACAAAAAAATGGCCGAAGGAAATAAATCGATCCCTTCTTTTCATTTCCATTCGATATACAAAATCAAAACGCATGTTCGACTGTTGGAGGACTCGCGAGGCTCGCGTTCGACTGGAGAAGGAACAACAGCGCCTTGTTCATGAGTCTCGTACGCAGGAGTGAGGTATTCGTTTTCTTCTTTGTTTTACAAACAAATTAAACTAATATATATACAGATCAGATATATATATATATGAATATGATGGCTTACTGGAAATTTTTAGAATTTTTATGATGATGAGTATATACATATAAATTGTTATAAAATTTATATTTTAGTCTGGGAAGAATTGTTTCCAAATTAAACAGTGAGATTTTGACAAAGGAATTTGTTTTAATTTATATATGTATGTATACAGCAAAAGAATATGAAATAGTTTATATACAGATAAGATTTAGAAAATAAAAGTTTTAAAATGATGATGTAGATTATTTTATAAGTGTGTGTGTATATATATATACATATATATATTTGTAGGTAGTTAGTTCAAAAAGAAAACTTGTTAATTAAAATTTATAAATGAAAATTGATGATTCGATTAGTTCGAATAATAACAAATTATCAATGTTTATACAAGGTCTAAATTGGTGAAATCAAGTCAAAATGGATTGGATTGCAAATTAAAAAGAAAAGGTGAGATCTTCTCACTCAAACAAAGGGATTGTTTAATTTTAAATAGTTATATTTAAAATTATTGAATGTGTTGATTAATTGCTGTTTGGATGTGATATTAGATATAGTAGGATATATCTATATATAGCAATATATATATATATATATATATATATATTGGCATATGTATATATTGGTGATTGGTTTCCCGCATTATATAACGGATGAGACCCTATTGCGCCGCATAATAGCGGATGATATTTTATAAATCCCATATACCGCGATATTCCACCTCGAAGTGGAATTGGTATTGTGCTAACATCTGTGGATGCAGGGAAACAGGTTGGAGGGATCCAACAGGATTCCTCAAAATATTTGAATTGGTTTCATATATTGTGTGATTGATTATTTATAATATGTGAATGATTATATCTGTGATTGAATGTGTTGAAGGCTATAATTTAGCCGAATGTATTTTTGGTATCGTTGGATACCAGAAGTAAATGAAATTGGATTTTTGAAAATTTAAAATTTGAAATTTTAAGTAAATTCTTTTTGAAAGAATTGGTTGAATTTAAAATAAGGAATTTTAAAAGCATAAAATTGATTTTTGAAATCTTATCGAATTATTTCCAAAATATGGGAAAAGATTTTTATAAATAGATTTTGAATAGTATTATTCGAAAGTTGTAAAATGGAATTTTAAATGGGTTGGAAAGAATTTATAAAGGAATTTATTTAAAAGGCGATAAATTTGTTTGAAATCAATTTGTAATTGATTTGGTATTTAAAATGAATCCTGGGAAATCCATTTTTAAAAATCGATTTGGTGTTTGAAATAAATGTTTGGAAAATCAATTTGGAATTTGATTTGAATGAAAATTGATTTTTGTGTTGAGAATAAATTTGGAAATCGATTTGTAAAATGATTTGGTACTTGGGATTAAACTTAGAATCAATTTGAAATTTGATTCGGCATTGAAGGAAATTTGGAAATCAATTTGTAATTGATTTGGGGTCGAAATAAATTTAGAAATTAATTTCGAATTTGATTTGGTGTTGAAAGTGAATATTTGGAAAACGATTTGAAAACCGTATAAAAAGTGAATATTTGGGAATGTAAATTCCGAATAGAATTTATAAAGGAAAGGGAAATTTGTTTTAAAAATAAATATTGATTTATTTTTAAAAGTGTGGAAAATATGATTTGAAATCGGTTTTCAAATGTGAAGTGTGAAAATGTGATTTGAAATTGGTTTTCAAATGTGAAGTGTGGAAAAATATATATCTTGTGAAGATATTTTGAAAATAAATAATTTGGGAAAAATTATTTAAATTGGTTGATGTTTGTGAATGCTGTTGATAGTTAAATAACCGACTATCAATATTTGCCTTTGAAATGGCACTTGATTTGATTTTAAAACAAACGCTCACTATTCGGGTTAGCTGGGAAAAGACCTTTGTGTCATATAACCCATTCCGAATTAGTGATACGATGATATGGATCGTATTGAAGACCGGTGTGAAGACCGGATATTTTCGAAAATGAAAGGACAACCTGTCGAATGTCTCTGCACCGAGTTGCTCCGGTATAGAGATTTATACCACTCTTTTTGTGATGGGAAGTCCGGACGTGATTAGTGAATATCTGGATTGCAAGGGATTCTTTGGAAGTGCCTTCGGTTCCATTCGATCCCGGAACAGACTTGTATGGATGTGTGTCTGACGTCACACTTTGAGATGTAAAGCTGGTTTCTATCAAATACATTTTTGTTGGTGGCGGAGAATTTATTCTCTTAGCTTCATACCCTTCTCTGAGATGTACGAGCTCAGAGGTTATGTAGTTGATGGTTACTAGTGATACATTCCCAATTTGGAAATGTGACACACGAAGTGCTGTTGATCATTGGTTGATCAAAGCGTGGCTTTGTGAAAAAGTGTAGTGTATGTGGACGAGACTTCGTCGAGCCTCACAACCCGGTAATGGTCGAAACAGGAATGTTGCGGCAAAGGTTTGTAGAGGTAGCGCCCCTAGGGTATGCCATTTCCTTCTGGATAAAAGGTGATATCATGGTATGGCGCCCAGATATTTTACCTATGTTGATGCTGCACAGTTATTATACTTTGTGGTTGTTGGTTTGTGATTGAGGATCCTCGGATAAAGGTCGGTGACGACCGGGGGATGGCATAACTCGTGTGTTAGTTACCTAGTTACAGCTCGGTTAGAGCGTGAGGTAGCATCGGCCTTGTGTTTGCAGACATCTGGTTAGGTTCTCGGGGCGTCTTTCCAGAGGCGTTTCTATTTCGGTGTAAGGAAGTTCCTTTGCCTGACCATTTGTTGGAAATCCAAAGAAACAATACGAACCCAGTACGGTTTTAGTTGTATTACCTGCTATGGAATGTGGCGGTAACCTGCTATTGAACGTAGTAGCTATAGTAGACATACAATAATGGTTGTATGTTGGCTAAGATTGATATTATACTTTCGAAAATGTTTTCCACACTAGACATTAATAATAATATCAACTGATTTTGCGTAGTAAGCATTTTTGACTATCATAAGGGGAGATCTCCTCCAATTCTACGTTTGCATTGTGTGTGTGGCGGGAGGCCTTATGGTAGTTTCATTTTCCAAAAGCATTGCGAATCTGTTTTATTCTCTTTGTGAAAATAACTGTTTTACGATCTCACACCAGTCACCATAACTGACTCGGAGTTTATTGTTCCCTTTCTAAACTCTGGGTGCCCATAATTTTCCACACGGGCAGCCTAGAGTTATGTTATCAGGATATTCTGGATATTCTGGAGCTTTGGAGATGAGCTGGATGGCGAAGCGTACTACTGTACTTGTTTAATTTATTCCGCTGTGTATTCTGTATGAGGACAAGTTTATATAACTGTCCATTGTTATATTGAGTTGTATATTGACTCTGATTGATGTATGTATAAACTGATATAGTCTTTTTGTTTTAAAGACTAGTGATTATCTATTGTATATTATTCCGCTGCGAATGTGAGATTCTGATATTGTTTCTGTTTCTACTTTTCTATTCTTTCTTTTTCTTTTGTCTTCTTCTACCTCTTCTTTTTAACCCTAATGGTTCGGTTTTCCGGCATTTGATTGCGCGGCATTTGATATACTGGACGTATTAATGTCGACTTTCGAGCGTCGAAAAATCATACCGTTACAACCGCTATCCATTTCCAAGCAAAGCTATCCAAATCCATGCTTCCAGTTCCATAGGGAGTTGTGCTGATCCATTCTCCTTGATCGGGGTTTGCCCCCTATTGATCGATCCATATCTAAGCTTGCTAATTCTGCTACAAGTCCTGGATTCCAATTTCCAACCGTTCTAGCATCCATAAGTAGTCTCTGGTTGTCATTTCCATCCTGCCCCGAGTCCGCGAGGGAATCCAAGATTATCCTCTTCCAAATGTGTATCCGAGTTCTGATCCATGCCAAAATCCATAACACCATCCTGCTTGCTTCTTTTCCCTGATTTTGATCCTGAATTTCCTCTTGTCTCTTTAGCATTTTTTCCTACATTGCATCCATCATTGTTTCCATCTCATCCCTTGTGATGTAGATGGATGCCTGATTTGCTCCAGCTCCAGAGGAAGCCTCTTAACTTCCCTTTTGATGGCTCCTTTCTGTCATCGGTCTCCTTGTTGATTGCCTAACCATAGCTTCCCAAATCCAAGTTCCTAAGCTTTCAAATCCAAGATCCAAACTTCCAAATCCTTGAGTTCAATTCTCCATGAAAGCACCAAAATGTTTGCCCCAAAATTGGTCACAAACTCCCAATTGCAAGTGAAAGCACCAACAGTCACAGATCATAGATAGAGTATATGTAAAGAATATAACATGAAGAATAATCAAAATTAAAAATGAAAGTAGTAAAAAAGACAAGATTTATAGTGGTTCGGCTAACTTCGACCTACATCCACTCCAGAAATTTGTTTTTTATTATACTGAAATTAGTTTACAGTTACAATCCGGAATTTCTGAAACAAAAATGGCAAAGTAGCTTTTGTAGAAGAAGATAAAGAGAAAAAGAATGAGAGAGATCCTTTTTCTGAAGCCATGCATGTTGTATTTATAGGAAAAACCCCGGCTACAAGGCCTCCTCACTTATATGGGCCCGCCACGACGATCGTCGAGCCCAACTCGTCCAACCAATGTTAACCCAAAGTAGTTCACATATTGACCCGAGTGCCGACCCGAAGTAACCTTGGTTCTGACCCGAAGTAATATGTGTGCCGACCCCAAGCAACATGTACGCCGATCCCAGATGAACTCTCCTATGCTGACCCGAGTGCTGACCCACATCACATGCCACACCGACCCGAAGTCAATCCCGAAGCACTTCCTCATGCCGACCCCAAGTCATTCCCATATGCCGACCCCATATCCTTGCCGAACTGAAGCTCCAATGCTGACCCGAAGCCAAACTATAGCCGACCCGAAGTGATGCCGATCCCTCAAAGTATGCCGACCCCTCAAAGTATGCCGATCCCAGAATCCTATGTCGACTCGAGTACTGACCCAAAGCAATCTTGGTTCTGACCCGAAGTAACGTGAACGCCGACCCCAAGTCCAATGCCGACCCCAAGTCCAATGCCGACCCCAAGCCAAAGCTATGCCGACCCGAAGTTTTCCTGATGCCGACCCGAAGCATGGGCTATGCTGACCCCTAGTTCAATGCCGATCCAAAGTGACCCAAAGTAGAACCCGAAGTAAACACCATTCCGACCCCAAGTAGGACCCGAAGCAAGTCATACGCCGACCCCTAGCTCAATGCCGACCCAAAACGACCCAAAGTAGAACTCGAAGTAAATACCATGCCGACCCCAAGTAGGACTTGAAGCAAGTCATATGCCGATCCCATGCCATCTCCATATGTCGACCCGATGCCAAAGCAATGCCGACCCGATGTTTTACTAGCACGGACCCCAAGTAGATGCCGATCCGACCCCAAGCAAGAGCAATGCCGACTTGACCAAAGTGCATCCAATCGTGACCCGAAGTAAATGCTTTCTTGACCTGAAGCAAACCTCATGGTGACTCGAAGTAGACCCCAAGCAATTCATCTCTTGCCAAAATCCATATCCCAAGTACCCGACATTGTTTATTAATCGACTGTGCAGATTCCTGGCCTCATAATCATGTTTAGTACCCTTGATTGATCGTCCATTCACTCATCCAAATCAAACCCATAATATTCCAGCCTCGGTAACCGTGTAGTCGATTGGGTTAAATCCAGCTGAACGTTGCCTGGCCAAAAGGCGGGTTAACAATAACAAATACCTAGTTCTCTTCTTAATTTAGTAAAGGTTGATTGATTCAAGGGTTTGGTCAGAATATCATCTATTTGATTCTCAGTGTTGATAAATTCAAGTGAAATAATATCTTTACTTATATTATCTCTGAGAAAATGATGTCTGATATCAATATATTTGGTTCTGGCATGATGAGTAGGATTTTTGGATAAATTTATTGCACTTGTATTGTCACAATAAATTGGTGATTTTGAAATATTTAATCCAAAATCCTTTAGGGTCTGTTGCATATAGATAACTTGAGAACAAGCCAAAGCAGTAGAGATATATTCTACTTAAGTTATTGATAGTGAGATAGTATTTTGCTTTTTACCAAACAAGAAAACCAGAGAATGTCCTAAAAAGTGACAAGTTTCACTTGTACTTTTTCGGTCTGATTTACAACTAGCATAGTCAGCATCACAATATGAGATTAAATCAAATGAATCATTTTTAGGGTAAAATAGGCTATAGTCTAAAGTGTGTTTAACATATCTTAGGATACGTTTAACAGCTTTTAAATGGGTTTCTTTGGGTTGAGATTGGTATCATGCACAGAGACAGACACTATGCATGATATCAGGCCTACTCGCAGTTATATAGAGTAGCGATCCAATCATTCACCTGTATAGTTTTTTATCAACATCTTTTAACATGTCTTCTTTATTCAAGGCTTCATTGGTTGCCATAGGAGTGGGTTTTCCACACGCAGTGGTCATACCAAAATTACTAACTAGATCCCTAGCATATTTTTCTTGGCTAATGAAAATTTCACTATCTAATTGTTTTATTTGCAATCCAAAAATGAAAGTAAGTTTACCCATATGACTCATCTCAAACTCTTTTGTAATTATTTCGAAAAACTCTTTGTTCATTTCGTTGTTTGTTGATCCAAAAATGATATCATCTACATAAATCTGTACAAATTGGATATCAATTTTGTTTCTTTTAATAAAAAGAGTATAATCTACTCTACCAATTTCAAAATTTGATTGTAATAGGTAAGATCTTAGTCTATCATACCAGGCTCTAGGAGCTTGTTACAGACCATAAAAAGTTTTCTTTAATTTGTAAACATGATTCAGAAACTTTTCTTCTTCAAAAAGTGGAGGTTGTTCAACATAAACATCCTCTTTAACAAAACCATTTAAAAAGGCACTTTTGGCATCCATTTGAAATAATTTGAAATTGATGTGGTTTGCGAAAGCAAGTAGAATTCTGATGGCTTTTAATCTTGCTACGGGTGCAAAGGTTTCATCAAAGTCTATTCCTTCTTCTTAACAATAACCTTGCGCGACTAACCGAGCTTTATTTCTAACAACCTCACCTTGTTCATTCATTTTAATTTTATAGACCCATTTAGTCCCTATTATAATTTTGTCCTCAGGTCTGGGAACAAGTTCCCATATATCATTTCTGGTGAATTGATTCAGTTCTTCTTGCATAGCAAGAATCCATGAATCATCAGATGATGCTTCCTTTGGATTTTTGGGTTCAATAGTTGATATAAAAGCTACATTACTCATCTTCTTTAGTTGATTTCTAGTTCTAACAACAGATTCAATATTTCCTAGTATATTTTCTATAGGAATGATCTTTTAAAAGCCTGATCCTTTTATTAGGATGAACAGTTTCACAATTTGTTTCATTTGATTCATTATTTAAAGTAACAAAATCATCTTCATCATTTATTTGAACAAAATCTTTGAAATTTTCATAAAAGAGACATGCATTGTTTCTTCAATGGTGTTAGTTTTTAAATTGAAAACTCTGTATGCTTTACTTCTATTAGAATATCCAATAAAGATTCTTTTGTCAAAATTAGGATCAAATTTATCTAAATTGTCCTTTGTATTTAGAATAAAGCATTTACTTCCAAAAACTTTAAAATAAGATACCTTTGGTTTCTTATTGAAAAGAAGTTCATATGGTGTTTTATTGGTTAGAGGTCTAATTAAAATCCTATTCAAAATGTAACAAGCTGTAGCGACTGCTTCAGTCCAAAAATTTCTTGGTAATTTACTATCTGAAAGCACAGTTCTTGCACACTGTTGAATCGTCCTATTTTTATGCTCTACCACTCCGTTTTGTTGTGGAATTCTTGGAAAAGAAAAATTACGAGTTATTCCTTTTTTATTACAAAAATCCTTAAAATTTTCATTTTCAAATTCTCCACCGTGATCACTACGAATAGTTTTGATTTTAAAGAAAGTTGATTTTGAATTCTTTTTGCAAAAGTTTTAAATAAATCAAAAGCTAAATCAAAAGCATCGCTTTTATGTTTCAGAAAAATTGTCCATGTAATTCTAGAATAATCATCTATAATTACAAAAACATATTTACTGTGATTTATTGAGTGAATTTGAGATGGACCATGAAGTAACTCAAGTGGTTTTGAAGTTGAAATCATATCTTTCAATTTGAATGAACTCTTCCTAAGTTTTCCTAATTGACAAGCATCACATATACTATCTACTTTAAAATCCATTTTAGGAAGACCGCTTACTAAATCAAGTTTTGAAAGTCTAGATAAGAGTTTGAAATTCAAATGCCCAAATCTTTTATGCCAAATCCAAGGGTTACTTGTATTAGCCAAAAGACATTGGTTATCATTTGAGATTTTCATACTGAGAATATAAATATTTTTCTTCCTAATTCCTTCAAAGATAATATTTGATTTATTATCTTCGATGTGACACATATCCTTTTCAAATTTAATTTTGTAGCCCTTGTCACATAGTTGACTTATGCTAAGTAAGTTGTGTTTTAGATTCCTAACTACCAGAACATCAGAAATAGTAGGAGTTTTAGAGTTACCGATATTGCCGATGCCAATCACATGTCCTTTTGAATTGTCTCCAAAGTTGACTATTCCTCCATCTTCATATATTATGTCATTCAGTATCTCCGGATTACCAGTCATGTGTCTTGAACATCCATTATCAAGTATCCATTTGTTTTTCTTGATTTACACCATTTGTCCATTGAGTGTTGATTCTTCAAAAGCCATATAACACATCTGTTCCTGCACAACACACCAATTCGGTAGATAACTTGATTTTCTAAATAACAATATGCAGACTTATGAGACAATGATGATTTTGACAGTTTTGAGCTAGTGTTAATAGAATCTCCAAATATTGCCATTTTAAACGTTTTTGAAATTCAGATTATGGTAGCTTTGAAAACCAATGCTTTGATACCAAATGTAGGAAATGCGGATTACGGATCTTAAGGCAGAATTAACACTTGAGGGAGGGTGAATAGTGTTTAATTAATTTTATGAATCGTTTTGAAATATTTTCAAATTAAACCCAAACAGATGCAATTCACAAACACAGAGACAATCACAGAACCAAACACCGATGCAAATAGTAAATAAAAGCAGTAAAGGAAAGAACATACCGGAATTTTATACTGGTTCGGAGTTACCCTACATCCAGTCCCACACAATTTCTTGTGAGAATTTCTTTTCAAATATAATGTTGATATTACAACCTCGATTTCAAGGCCACGAGATACACCCTCTTGTCTTCGAGTCCAGGGCAAACTCCCTTGATTTAACCAGGCTACAAGATCACCTAATTGATTTACGGGCTACAATCACACCCAATTGATTTACAGGCCACAATCACACCATTTCCAATCACACTTTGATAGAGAGAGACTCGATATACTTCGATCTTTCGATCTTTGATTACAAATGATCCTATAACTCTGAATAGCACTGAGATCTTTGAGAGAGAGTGGTAGAGAATCAAACTAGAGACGATCGAGTTTGATTAACTTAGGATTTCAGCAGAGTTTTGTTAAGAATGTTTGAAAATAAGAATGGAAGAGAAAGAGGAGATAAAACAAAGAAATGTTAAGTGAAAATTCATTGAAAAATACTGGTATATATAGGAGAATAACGGTCATGTCCATTCGTGAAATGTTATGACGAATAGACACTTCTTTTGAAAATTCGAATTTTAAAATCTACGGATACCATGTCGACAAGGGGGGTATAGGCATGTCGACATCCCCTAGTATTTTTTGAAAATTGATTTTTGTTTATAAAGAGATTTTCTTTCTAAAGTTTGTCGAAACAATCTTAGAACTTTGTAAACTATTTTGAATATACTTTATGATTATAAAAACCTTTAGAAAGTGATCTTATGAAATATAAAAGTATTAAAAACTAAATATATAAATATTTTGAGATTAAAGCTAAAACATTAAAACCAGAAGATAGTTTAAAAACAAAAAATGATTTTGAAATTAATATAATTAAAAATAGTTTTTGAATTAAGGCTAAAATATTCAAACCGAGAGAGAGAGATGTCTTTTTAAAAAGATAGTTTTGAAAAATCTAAGTCATTTTGAAAACTTTGCGGATTCCATTCCACTAGAGAAGGTCGTGGGTTCCATTCCACTATTAAAGCGAGAAGGTGGATTCCATTCCACAATTAAAATCAAAATAAAGATTTTAGTGCTATTATGAAGTTTCAACATAAATATAGACTCTATTACTTATCTTGATATCTTGAACTCTTTATAATCTTGATACTCATGAGTCTTCAGTCTTGATTTCTTCAATCTTGAATTCGTCAGTCTTGAATCTCTATAATGTACAGTCTTCATTCTCAGTACCTTCATATATATATATATATATATATATATATATATATATATATCCTGCATATACATATATATCTAGACAAAGATATTAGTATTTATATATTATAACAAGTCCTAAGGTTGTTGTCATCAAAACCATCATCTCAGGAACTTACAACAATATGATTCACAATTTAGTTTCTAACAACCTAAATCAGATAGTGTATATTAAAATTAACTTTATATAAATCATCTTATTAAAAATATACCCACTCACCTCAGATCAATGCTTTCCTTCGAATCTCGACTGGAATCTCCCTCCGTTCGTTAATTTTTTTCTTGATTTGTCCTTCTTAATCTATCTGTTTTTATTTTTATTTTAAAGAATTTAGCTGTAAAGAGGAAAGGATTTGAAGAGTTTCGGTATACAGAAAAATTTCAAATGAATTAGTGTAGTTTAGCCATGTATTTATAGGGGTTGTAGATTAGTACTGATCGTTGATTAATCCTAAGAGAATCTTTGTTTACATCATGTGCGTTAACCATTTACTTTGTACCCAAGTAAACTATAGCGATCAAATCTGGGCCGTTTATCGCTCAAATTTCTCTCCCTGACACACTAACCGATCAACCACTATATATAGGGACATTTGACCATTAGGTCCAACCGGTCCCCATAAGGGTGTCGACTGGTGCAGTTATCTATTTAAGGATATTACAATTTCCTTATTTGTTTATTAATTGATTTCATTTTCAAATTTTAAAACATCTATAACTTCTCCATACAAGGTTTGATACCAAAGTACTATATATGAAAGTTGTCAAGAAAATCGCTATGAGCGCAACAGTGCAAGTTTCATTACCAAATTCGGATGTTGGCAAAAATTCCATTTTTGCCCTCGTTTTATTTAAATTTAATTATTTTATTAAAATTTTCCGCTTAAATTTTCAGGGTGTTACAGTTTTTTGTTTTAAAATAAAATTATGGTTATTATAAACATTACATAAAACTCCTTTATATATATATATATAGACTTTATCACTAGATTTTGGTACCCATATTTCAATAGTATTTTTCTTAGGTTTTATTAAGTCAATTTCTTTTAAAAATCTAGTGTTTAATGTACTAATTTTTTAAGATTTCCTTTTGTGATTTTTATTAAACCCTAAACCAATTTTACTGGAGGATGGTCTAGAAGCTTTTATTATTTTTGATAAATTTTCTCTTCCTTTGTTAAAATTTGAAACATCTAAAGAGAGTTTTTCAAAGTTATTTTTAATATATTTAATTTCATTTTTAAGAGCATCATTAGAGGAATTTAGTTCATAATTTTCTTTAGCTAACTTGAAATTCTCATTTTTATATAATAGAAGTTCATCGTTTACATTGCAATTTGAGATGTCAAGTTATCACAAGAAAACTATGACTTTTGTAAAAGAATTCTAAAATAGTTTTCTCATCCTTCAGCATACCCATTTCTAATTTTTCACTATTAAGTTTTCCTATAATTTCTTCGTTTATTTTCTTAAGTGATTTAAATTTTTCAAGAAGTTTAAGATTAATTTTAAACAAATCATCATAAGAGATGTCAGAACTTACTTCATTTGTTGTTGCCATAAAAGATACGTTGGATTGCTCAGTATAGCTCTCGCTTTTTCATGAAGATAAGAGGACTCCAGATTATCCTATGTTACTTGAAAAGCTTGTTTCTTCCTTCTAAATTGCTTGTCACTTTTGTTTTTGTAACTTTGCTTTTCTTTTTGAAGATTTGTACAATCTCTCTTAAGGTGACCAATTTTGTTACACTCATAGCACTTTGAGGAAGATGAGATGCTATTATTTTTGCCAAAGCGTTTGTTCTTGACATATTTCAGAAATTTCTTGAAATTTTCGGCAAAAGAAAAAAATCTTCCTCCTCAACATCATAGTCATCTTCAGCTTGAAAGGATATAGTTTTCCTTTCCAAAGCTTGTGACCTTTTTGTCTGCAAGTTTAGTTCAGATGACATTAGATTTCCTATCAACTCTTCCGGTTTGAGAGTTGAAAGATCATTGGCTTCTTCAATTGTTAACACTTTTCTTTCCCACTCATCCATAAAAGAGTTGAGGATTTTCGATATAATATCAAAATCCAATAAATAATCCCCTAAAGTCATTAAAGCATGATTGAAATTTTGAATACATATCTAATATTGTTCATTTGGTTTCATTCAAAAATTTTAAAACTGATTTTTGAGCATGGATATCTTACTTGTTTTACTTTATTTGTGCCCTCATGAGTAACTTGTGAGGTGCGCCATATTTCAAATATTATTTTATATACACTTACTCTATTAAACTCATTTTTGTCTAATGAACAAAATAAGATATTAATAGCTTTTGCATTATTTATGACATCGATTTTTTATGTATTTGACCAGGTGTTATATTCAGTGGTTGATATTACATATTCTACTTGTCTTGCATTCCATATTTCATACCCATTTGCTTGCATATCAATTCTCATTCTAGATGACCATTATGCATAGTTTGAATCAGTGAGCAGAGTGGTCATGTTGTGGATTGTCCTTTGGAAAATGTTGCAATAGCGTTATCCATATTAAGCAAAATCACAAACTTTGTTATGGTTTAGTGATGACCTTGATCTGATACAAAATGAAAGTCGGTAGGATATACTAATATAGATCTGTATACTCATAAATTTATATATGAGTAAATAGTTAGGTAAATAATCACAGTAAATAAAAAGATAAAATCACACTTGGATTTTATACAAGTTCTAACCTCATATCCAACTTCCTGTCCCTAAGCTCCACTTATAATATTCACTATCAACAATCCTCACTTCACCCGGAGGAACAGGTTTATAGAATCCACTTGAGTACCCAATTAGGACTTCTGCCAACTATGAAGAAAAAGTCTTTATTCACCGACTTGGATGTGTTCTAAATAACATGAATAAGCCACACTTCAGTACACCCTTCCGATAATACCCTTTGATGATTGTGATTTGAACATGCAGTGTTATTGGATGCACATATTGAAAATTTAATCGCTTTTGACAATTTAGAAAGTAATAATTAGAATAGAGATTAGAGAATGAGAATTTGATTGATTATAGACAATAAAGTTTTTCTATATTTATACTAGTGAAGAGAACTGTTGAAATGTGATGATCATTCAAGATATCACAACTTTATACAGACAAATGCTCCTTTTTAAAATTAAGTGTCTGTTCAAAATATAGTCGTTGTTGATTTCTCATATGTTTGAGCAAAAAGGTCAGATTTCCATCTAGTAATTAAAAACCTGTTTAAAATAGAGTCAGACATCTTAATTTTCTAGGTCGGACATCTAAATGTATTCTAGAAATACATACATTCATTTTAGACCTGATTTAGACGTTTGGCATAATAGTTAAGATGTTTGAGTTCTTCTTTTAAAAACAAAATTATAAAGGGTCAGACGTATGAGGGGATCAAGCAAACATCTGATACCCTCATCAGATGTCTGGTTTAACCTATCAAACGTCTGACTTAGTTCAAGAAGTAAAATTTTATAACATGTCAGACGTCTGAATAATTGATTCAGATGTCTGAATCTATACAGGGTTTCATCCCGAAACTTTTTAGGCTAAAATTATTTCTCTCAAACATCTAGTTTTATAATATCATACATCTAGTGCAGTAAAAAAATTACTATGTTTATATACTTAGATGTCAGGTATGCTAGTTCAGACGTCTAGTTTTACAATATCAAACGACCAATGTAGTAAAAAAAATTACTATGTTTATATATTCAGACGTCTGGTATGCTAGTTCAGACATCCGGGTTCTGTTAATTTTGAAAACAAGGTTTCGCCTGTTTTGAGAAAATGATTTTTTTTAGAAATATTTTTTGATCATGCTTAAGTGTGAGTAATCATCAAAGGATATTGTACATATGTTCTAGACTTACAACGACGATTTTACTTTGATGATTTGATCTTCAATCATTGATTTTAGCAGCAAATCTTCTTCTCGTTGAAAATATCCTGTAGAAAATAAAGTTGTTCTATATATATAGTTGTATCATCAAAACACTAAAACGGTAGGATTCAACACACCCCTCCCGCTCTGAAAAGGAAAATTTATATAACATGTTGGATCACCGATCCCTAAATCTCTTGAATGAACCCAACAATCTAAGTCTTAACTTTCCTTTCCTTCCAAACAGAACTCGTTCTCCAAATGAGAAAACTTCACTAATTAAATCATTATTAAATGACAATCTACAAATGTTTGGGCTCGCTCGGGTTTATACTCACCTCAACCACAAAACGATAATAAGAATAATATACTAAGTGTCCTGCGACACTCTCTCGGCAAGTATCATATCATCACTTAGAAGATTATATGAATCGTCATAAAAATAACCAAGAAGTCATCGCCCGAACTATCCCAAGCTCCCTTTACTACAATATAAATAATTTTACAATGAATAAAGACCATTCAAAACAATATATGATGCCCAATCCAATCCTTTGTTTGTTTGCAAGACTTCTTTTTTAAACTAGGTTCGGCCACCTGATTCCTCCTATGCAAATTCTGATCCTATTCCTTGGTTCGACCATTGAAATTTCCTTGCATGACTAGAGTCGCACTTCAAAAGTCTTTAAGTCACCTTAAGAAGTTGACTCAAGTGCCTGCCTTTAATAATCGATTGAAAAACCCTTGCCTAAACTGTAACATTCCTCGCTTGGAGGCCCAAAACTAACGGCTATGGATGCTGCGGTCATCCATAATTATTAATCCTTGGTGACCAAATACGGTAATGTTAGATACATCGATATAACAGAAACACATGGATATGGAAAATGTTTAAAATCATTAAACAACTTGCACATTCCATTTCAAATCATTTCAACATTCATTACATAATTCAATATTCAAGAACCACGTCCAGAGAAAATATAATTATTACAACATACGCCAAGAGTGACATATGAAGATGCCCCCTTGGATGATCAGAGTATATAACTAGGCAATTAAACAACTTTGCCTTTACAATAAAACACAGCGGAATCAAAATAGAAAAGAACTCTTATTATTTAGCTTGCCTCATGCACGTCTCCGGAAGTTTATTCGTCTATGAGGTACTTGAAAACCTCAACTCTCAAACTACTCAAAGTTAATTGAGCACCCGAGAGTTTAAGGGGAAAACAAAAACTTCGAGTTAGACATAAAGCTTGGTATGAATAATGACCTACCATCTCAAACCATTTAGATATCTAGTGAGACCACGCCGCTTAGCGGAAGAGGTTTTCCCCTCACTATTATCTTATCTAAAACTTTATAAAAAAACATATACTGTGCTCATGCATCCACAATGGTTAAAACATAACAATTCAATATATTATGATGATATGCAAACAAGTAAATCAATTTTGGATTACCCATCCTCATTCATTTTGACTATCCATTTCAGTTATAGTTTCTAGGGTCATTATTAACCTATTAGTTTTCATGGGCTTACTAATAAACTGTGTAAAACTTATCATTCTGAATTTATTTATATAATCATAAAATACAGTAGTATGAAAAAAAGTCAATGCTCACAATTCTACAATATGCTAGTTATAAAATAATATTTTAATTAGCTAATCTCAATAATTTTATAATTGAAAGTTGAAATAAAATAATAGTAGTTTTATAATCAAATATTACTAACCAGTATAAACTGAATCATTAATGAAAGAAAATTAAATTATGTAATTTTACTGAGAAAATCAAATAAAAATTTGAAATTAGGGTTATTGGTTACCCATGGTAGCAACGTTGAAATGGTGTGCCTAAGCCAGCGGAACAGTGGTGATAGGCGACCTTGATGCTACAATTGCAGCTATGGTTCAAAGTCCATTACTACTTCCAACGTTGGACCCACGAATCCACCTAACCTCATTCATCCGCGTTGTTGAGGAAAATTTTTAGCTAGTGAATAATTTATGGTTGTAGTTGATTTTAAAAATGGACGAAAAAGGAGAGATTCGAGATAGGAGGATGAAATTAGGTTTGTTATTGTTTTTTAATTGGATTGGGAGGAAGAGAAAGAAATGAGAGAAAATCTAACCGGGATAATAAGAAGGATGGAGAAAAAATAAAGTGGATGATGACAATAAGGAATTAGGACATGTAAATTTTTGGAAGTGAAGAAAAATAAAGACATGGAAAATAAAATGACACAAGTAATAACTAAAAAGTTGGCGGCAACTTTGGCTGAAGTGAAGAAAAACACATAGGCGGGGTGAGCGGTTACTTTTGGCGGCGTTGGAAATATGGCATAAAACAATAATAGTTGCACTCACCTTCGAAACGCTACTAATAAGTGCAACTAAATGCATATTTAATTATAGTGAATGTTTCATACTAATTTCTAGAAGTAGATATGATTATAATCTCGAGATTCAATAAATACTGATAATGTAACAACCCGCACCCTAATGGGCCCGAATTTTTGCCAAATCGAAAATCCAAGTCCACTAAAGTAAGAATTGTTAGTTTGGTATCCTGCAAATAAACAGAAGAATGCAATTAGAGCGCTAATGATATAACTCACAGTGAAATAATAGAATATAATAAGTCACATAATTACCAATCGAGATTGACACTTCAAATGTTTAGTGTCATTGTTAACATCAAGCATTAATAGGGAACCTGTCCTTTTATTGTCCCCACCTTGCACCAGTACATGCCCTTCTAGTATATCCTCTAGGTTGTAATGAGGAGGGGTCAGAACAACGTTCTCGTGACTGGTAGTTATACATTTTGTACATAACACTAGTTTATGTAGATTGTCTTCTATCTCTTGTTATGTCTTTTCATTTCAATTAGTCGTCTTGACTTTACATACACATACGATACGTCCCATCTACCCGTAGTAGACTATACCTGCGTACACACACACACACACACATATATATATATATATATAAGTACCATGGTCCCCCATTAGACTAAGAATAGTATCTCTGCATTAGCACCCCATCAGGATCCATCACACTCATTGTATCACGATCTTGTCGCCGCACATACCGAGAAACTCCAGTAGTGCCTACTAACATCTTTACAATAATTTAGCCATATTCTAACTTGCATTTTTGAGGATTTTCTTGTTTGCTTCCCGGTTGTAGACTCGACTCTACAAACTATAAATATGGTGGATTCATCCCCACCGGCTATGGACTAAGCTCCATGAACTACTCCATGCACGATTTGAAAGATCTCCTTAATAGGGTTAACTAGCCTTGCCTCCAAACAAACAAACTAGCAAACAATATGGTGATGCATGCCCTCAACGTGGTCCATACACTAGTAGGCAGTGTGGTCTGTTAGGTGTAACCCATGTCTTTCTAGTTGACCGCTAAGGACTGATGACGTTCTCGACCTATGTACAACCCTATTCCTTTATTTGGTACCAAAACATGCTGACATAGTGTCATTCTTCGCTCATCATCCGATTTTGATTCCCTATTGCAATCAAGGCAATACCCCCCTTCCTATTATTGAAGCAGACTCCTCTATCTATTGGGTATTCCTTCATCTATACGCAAGCGTATACTCTAAATGGGTCCTATAGTTGGATATGTCTCACATCAGTATAATGTACACACAAATGCTGGTGGACCCTTGCGATGGGCAGACTTATATTATGTAACATAATTGACTTTGCATTCCAACCCATACGAATGGCTAATGTCATTCTATTCATACAATTGTTTATTAACTTCAATAGTTCACACCCGTCATAAACACATACTTGTGGCTGCGAATATAATATATATATATATCATCTTTTCTTAATCATTTTGCCTAAACAATCTACTTGTTAACCGTAATTCTTTACTTCTTATGCATTTATACCTTACTTGATTTAAGACAATTTACCACTTTCTTTTTAAAATATTTATAGTGTCCTTTTCCCATTCTTTTGCCATTTTTCCCATTTTCTATTTCTGTTCCCTTTTTACCCTTTAATTTGTTGTTGCCTACACTTACATTTCTTTTTATTTAATTCCCATCTTTATTGATATCGCATATCTTTTCTTTTAGAATGTTCATGTCACAATTATGTCTCTTTATTTAACACTTGGGGATTATCTGCATTTTAAAGCATTGGAATTATGTTTCTATCATCGAAATGTTAACATCGAAAATTTCTATATCTTATCCAAGCAGAAGCTTTGTGTTGCATTGGAATAATAAGGAATTATCTTTTCATAGTTATTGAAATAGACGGTACAAAATAAGGTAAATATCCCTACTTTATACATTCTTTTTAGGTGTATTCCTTGTCATTTCAAAAGACGCACTTTTATTTGTTTTAAACTTGATATTATAGAAATTCACATTACAACATTTTATATTCCAACCAATTAAAATACTACTTAAATCCCTGAAATTTTATCGTGATTTCTTTTTTTACATTCTTATTATCCATTTAAATATCAATATAGCATTATTACATCAATTACAAAATTCATGGTTTAATCTTTTTCAATAATCTATTTAAGGGACTACTTGAAAGTGTACGTGCAGTACTAAGGATCGTGTAATATGGTATATAAATGCGGAAACTGATAATAGCAGTAAAATAAAAATTAAAGTAAGCACACCAGGAATTTTTATACTGGTTCGAACTTCCTGTTCTACGTCCAGTCCCAGAATACCCTCTGGATTTAACCTAAACCCCTCATTTAACCCGGAGGAATAGGTATACGACACCTGAGCAGCCGAACAGGAATTTTTCCGCCTCAACAACCGAAGAGGACTTCAACTTAATACAAAAACTTGTTGACGAATGTGTTCTGAATAACATTGATTGTCTTTTGGTAGTACAACTTTCCTATAATCAAATCCTCAAGAGTATATATGAGTGTGAATATTTAGAAGGAAGATAATCACGTAGAATCGAAGTATATGAATTAATTCAAGGATTCTAGTGATATTGAATGAGAGTGAATGCTTTTTATTTGCAGAGAATAATAGAGAATAGATTTCAGAATTAAAACAAGAATTGGTCGTTGTAGAAGTGAATTGAACATGTTTATATAGTTGTAGAATAGTTACAATCTTTCATGAAGAGTTTCAATCAAAAGTTGTGTCCGTATCTCTTGGATTGAAGGACATTCCTCTTCATGAACGATCGCAACTCTTCAGAAAACTAGCCGTTATGTTCAGGTCGGTTGGCCGAGAAACCTGGGTCGGTCAGCTGAGTTTACAGACGTGAATAAAACGGTGCATATCTGTGCACTGGACACAGGGTCGGTCGGCCGAAGTTTCTGGTCCGTCGGCCGACCTGTTGTTATTTGCACAGTGCACCCTTATTTTTGTATAAATCAATTTGTGTGTATGTGTGACTACTTGAGGAATGATTTTAACAATATTCTAAGACTAAATAAAATAAAATATTCATACTAATATCTAGATTGTAGTCTTGTCTCCTTTGTAGTGCATAATATACACTTATTCTCTTTTTGTCGCTTTCGTATAGTATTCTCGTCGTATGATCTCTAAAGCTTGTGTCATGAATCAACATTCTCCCCCTTTTTTATTGATGACAATACTTATGTGACGAAGTAGTATATACATATATATTATAATTCTCCCCCTGAATATATGGTGACTTATCTGCAAAAAAATTGTTAGTTTTCATATATTTCTCCCCCTTTGTCATCGACAAAAAGGAAAACTTACTAGATGTAATATGTAAAAGAAATATGGAATATGTAACACAAGTAAGAAAACATCGAGTTTTAAATATTACATACTCAAACCAAATAGGAATATTAATGATGTTTACTTACTTCACAACATCTAAAAATAGACATATTGTTCATAAATTATATGAGTGTTAACAATATAAAATAACTACTACTTATAATGTAAGGTATCAAAAAACAATGAACATTTAAAGCATGCGATACCCAAGGTTCTTATAATTTCCTAATTTTTAGGAAACCATACCCAATTGGGTGTGGTTGTACTTTTATAAATATAATTTTCATTATTAATTACCATATCAAAATAATCATTAATGCATTTTTCTCTATTTTTCCAATTAACAGGAACCCAAATACTTAGATAATTTTTATTCATATTTCCCGTCAATGATTTTGTACTTCTAGAGAAATTATAAACATTATTGGTCATAGTAGTGTTTGAATTTCTATGAAAATTTGGTTTTGACTTTCCTCGAAATTTAGTAGCAGCACTAACATTTTTATTGTACATAAAAGCGTATCTAGTGCTATTTCTACGATTAGTTTTATTATATCCTAAACCATTTTTATTGTTAATAGGTTGTGAATTCTCAATAAGTCTAGATAAATTTTCTCTTCCTTTATTAAAATTTGAAACATTTTTAGTGATTCCTTCTAGTTTGGTCTTTAGACTTGAATTTTCTAGTTCAACCATTTTAATATTAGTCTTTAAAACATGATTTTCAGAAATAAGACCATAATTCTTTTCTTTTTGAGTTTCAATTTCTTGACTCAATAATATAAGTTGAGAATTAACATTTGAAAGTGAGTCTTGAGTTTTCTCAAGTTCTTCTTCCAATATTTTCTTCTCGTCTTTAAGCATATCTCTTTCAAATTCTGCCTTGTTCTTATTTTCTATGGCCTCTTTATATTTTCTTTTGAGACTTTTTAAGTATCTAATAATTCAGAATTTATTTCTATCATATCATCAAAAGTAAAATTACTAACCTTATTATCTTTTGCCATATTACTTAGAAATAGATATCAAATAACTTTGTGACGGTTATAGGATAACCTTGCTCTGATACCAAATGAAAGTGTACGTGCAGTACTAAGGATCGTGTAATATGGTATATAAATGCGGAAACTGATAATAGCAGTAAAATAAAAATTAAAGTAAGCACACCAGGAATTTTTATACTGGTTCAAACTTCCCGTTCTACGTCCAGTCCCAGAATACCCTCTGGATTTAAACTAAACCCCTCACTTAACCCGGAGGAATAGGTATACGACACCTGAGCAGCCGAACAGGAATTTTTCCGCCTCAACAGCCGAAGAGGACTTCAACTTAATACAAAAACTTATTGACGGATGTGTTCTAAATAACACTGATTGTCTTTTGGTAGTACAACTTTCCTATAATCAAATCCTCAAGAGTATATATGAGTGTGAAGATTTAGAAGGAAGATAATCACGTAGAATCGAAGTATATGAATTAATTCAAGGATTCTAGTGATATTGAATGAGAATGAATGCTTTTTATTTGCAGAGAATAATAGAGAATAGATTTCAGAATTAAAACAAGAATTGGTCGTTATAGAAGTGAATTGAACATGTTTATATAGTTGTAGAATAGTTACAATCTTTCATGAAGAGTTTCAATCAAAAGTTGTGTCTGTATCTCTTGGATTGAAGGACATTCCTCTTCATGAACGATCGCAACTCTTCAGAAAACTAGCCATTATGTTCAGATCGGTTGACCGAGAAACCTGGGCCGGTCAGCTGAGTTTACAGACGTGAATAAAACGGTGCATATCTATGCACTAGACATAGGGTCGGTCGGCCGAAGTTTCTGGTCGGTCGGCCGACCTGCTGTTAATTGCACAGTGCACACTTATTTTTGTATAAATCAATTTGTGTGTATGTGTGACTACTTGAGGAATGATTTTAACAATATTCTAAGACTAAATAAAATAAAATATTCATATTAATATCTAGATTGTAGTCTTGTCTCCTTTGTAGTGCATAATATACACTTATTCTCTTTTTGTCGCTTTCGTATAGTATTCTCGTCGTATGATCTCTAAAGCTTGTGTCATGAATCAAAACTCATGAATCAACACTACTAATATCC
The DNA here is from genome assembly GCA_030737815.1 of Allium fistulosum. Lineage (NCBI taxonomy): Eukaryota > Viridiplantae > Streptophyta > Magnoliopsida > Asparagales > Amaryllidaceae > Allium > Allium fistulosum. Next base: position 510,119,055 of record CM060907.1, on the reverse strand, counting down.
TAAACATTTTCTAGGTTTGCATTCATATAACATATATAATAACAATTGCAAAATATATAAGTAGAGTTTTCAATTTCATTTCATGTATATAGATTTAGCCTAAAACTCTAATTTACATTTTAGCATATAGGAATAGATCTTCAACGATATAAATCTAATGTTATACAAAAGTATATAATATTCCCACTCACCTTTTTAGATTTCCAAATCTAAGGATCTAATCCTTGATATTCCACTTTGACTCCCTTTTCTTCCTATTTGGATTTATACACCGCAAATGTATACATATTTATCATAGATCTAAACTAGAAACGAGATTTGGATTTTATTTACTTTATATTTAAGATCAAGATTTATAATTTACCTTGGCTTTGACGATTTAATTTGACTGTATTCCTCTTCTCTATCATCTTCTATAATTCTCCAATTGTGTATATATGTATAAACTAGAACTAATTTAAGAAATTAGAATTTTGTGGAAAAGAGAAAATGGTAGAGCTTTCGTGTTCATCAGAAAATACGAGTTTGGAAGTGAGAGTCTAGGCCTATATTTATAGGGGTTCAAATCAATGCAAGTCATTCGATTAAACTATTTTAAATCTGGGCCGTTAGGCCAAATATTTACTGTCGAATTTAGCCTGGCAATGATGGACCGCTCCTATCCAAGGGTCGACCGCTAGCGGTCGACATGGGTGAATATTGGGTCGACGTGTCTTTGTTTAAACGATGATTTGTTTGCTGTGTTGATTCGTTCGATTTGTTTTCACCTTCCTTCGCTCTGAGATCATTTGTTTCCACTTTTAATATATACTCCACGATATTGTTAATGTGAATTGTACTTAATGTCTAAGGTATCGTTAACGTTGTAATTAACGTTAACTAATTATTTTAGTTTTAATAATTACATATATAATTATTCCGACTTGAAGTATTCAAATGTCAATAACTTTTTCATTTGAACTCCGATCGTAAAACATTCTATATGAAAATTGATCAAAAAATCACCATGAACCTAGCGGTGTAAGTTTTGTAACCAAATTCTGACATTTGTAAAAATTCTATTTTTTAGAATTATTATTATTTACTAAATTTCATTTCAATTAATTGTCGTAAAATCATGGGGTGTTACATTCTCCGCCTTAAGAGAATTTCGTCACAAAAATTCCTCAAGGACTGAACGATGTAACATAACGTACAACCATTCTAAACTAACAAATCAATTAGTGTACAAACAATTTTGCGACCAATCATTTACAAGTGTACGGTATATCGCAACACATATGATATGTATGCAGAATAATTCTAATCGGCGTCTCCTATATGAATGCATTCTTTTAAATCAATTTCAAAAATATGGTGCAAAAATCCTAAATATACCGACAGTTTTATATGCATGCAACCTTTGAAAACCAAAAACTTGTTTTTGCATCCAATTTTTTTCATACTTCTACGAATAGAAGCATAGTTCAACCAATTATTCATCTAATTCCTACCGTACAAAATCCTAACACACCATTACTAACATTCAAGTTTGAAAAAATTAATTTTCTAAACCTATTTTTTCTTATGTCTGAAAAGGGTCTAGATGGAAAATTTCATATTTCTATCCTTCTCTTATATATCCTTTTTCCACTGTACCTTGGAACCTTCTCTTTTTTGCCCCCAATTCTTTTTCAACTTTCCCAAGTACAGTTCGCATAAGTAAATCCCATTTTAAATATTTAAATTTTAAAACAGAATTATTATAAATTCAATTTAAGTTCTCCTACTGACAACTTATAGAGAAAGTAATTCCATAGCTATAACAGCTTTTTCCTTTGTCCCTAACCATATTTGATTTTACTGTCACTTTAGCTGCATAATAAAATCTTACTAACCAACCTATCAACTATTCCTCTATTTCATGTATGTGGTATTTCCAAAATTTGAAAACTTCTCCTTTTTCCTACTCAAAATTATTTTTATATTATTTCTTAGAATACTGGTAAAAATTTTAGGCTTTAAAAATTTTCATCACAAAATTTTCAAAATTTTACAAAGGTATTTTATTTTTCAAAAACCAAGAATTTGAAGAAAAAATTCAAAAGTACACATATTATATTTTCTTCAAAATAATTTATGTCACATCTCATGAAATCGGGGTTTAGTCAACAGTCTTGAAAGTCTAAAGTATGGGGGAACGATTATGAAAATGACAAGTATGTGACTAATTTAAACTATATTGTAACAATATTAAAGTATGTAAACAAGAATAATCACACCAGGGATTTTATACTGGTTCGGACCTCCCATCCTACGTCCAGTCCCGAAGCTCCTCTTCGGAATTTCCTTTCACCGAATAACCCTCACTTCACCCGGAGGAACAGGTTTACAATAGTAGAGTTTCTTTGTCAACTGTGTGTTCTCTATTACACGGATTTTGACTATATAGTACAAATGCTTCCAATATATATATCTAGAGATTGTTGTCTATGAGGAACTGTATATTTGGAAGAGTAGAATACAAGTATAGATTGGTAAAGATCAAGAATATATTAGAGTATAGGAGTAGAAAGCGCAAGTAAGTCAGGTAGCCCTTCTCTTGGATTCTTGATGCTATTTATAGTGGTAGAGAGATTTCTTGAGTAGCTGCATCCATTAGCAAGAGTTCTACGGTCGCTCCTGATGGTGATGAAGAGTTGCAGTGAAGAAAAGCGAAGGTGTCTTTTCAATTGTGGCAGTTGCTCTTTGAATGGTAGCAGCCGAGTTTAAGATTAGACGTCTGGAAAAAGTTTCAGACGTCTGTCTGTTATATATTTTTTGTATATGGTTTCTTTTCAGACGTTTGAAGATGTTGTTGGTTGGTCTTGTTTGCATTTTGATGTCTTGAGATTTTTAGTTCTAGGAGGCATTTTGAGTTGAGGTCGAATTTTTTTGTGAGAAAAAAATCGGCAAGTGACGAAATCGTAAATGAATATTTTGAGATGAAAGTAAAAAATGACGTTTATTTGGGTTAATTTAAAGGGTCGATTGAATTTTAGACGTCTGGATATTAAATCAGACGTCTGGTTTGCCCTAAATTGAAACCAGTAGATAAGTTCAGACGTCTTGTCTATGAGTTAGACGTCTGTTTTGATCGATTGTGTAATATTTTATAGTCAGAGAGTTTTACCAGACGTCTAGAAGAAAATGTCAGACGTCTGAAAGTGACCGATTGTTAAAATTTGAAAAGACAGAGAAAATTTTCAGACGTCTAGTAGATATAACAGACGACTGATATATACACAATGGATATAAATAGACGTATATCAGTGTGCCAGACGTCTGAGGTCTATATCCAGACGTCTGGTTTAGGCACTTTTTCTAAAAATAGCCTAAAATTTAATGGTTTTGCTTATTTGTTGATTCTCTAATTTTTATAAAACGAATATAGTTTTATTTTGTATAAATTAACAACCAAACATAGATACATACAAATAAAATAATTTATTTAGAAGACGATGGAGTTGTACGATCTCCTGACTTGTTATCCTTCCATGGTTTAAGTGGAGACCATATATTACCACGTTCATGGGTCCTTGGAGAGCCAGAAAATCATCTCGGTGACGGATTCGAAGGAGTATGATATGAAGATGAGGGATCCAAAGAACTGCAAGGCTTTGGAAGAGGGTCATGGACATCTTTCTTTCGTGACGTACAAAGCTTCATTGCTACTTGTTCCAAAAAGCTTAGGCGACGTGCTGTAACTTTTTGTTCAAAATATAGTTCTCTTTGAAGATCTATCTGTTGTTTCTGATAATGATGAATTTCATCAATTTTCTCCTTTGTGTTAGGAGATACAAACAGAGATCTTTTGGTCTTCTTGCTATCGAGAGTAAGTCCCGTATGATATGAGGACCACCTATGCGTCGGTTCATGAATTGGTGTGGGTGTAGGAAGTCGCTGGGGTGTATCAACCGAGCTATCTGGCGTAGGCATCGAGATGGAAATATAAGAGTTATCAGAAGACATGGCTATATGTTGTTTGTTGAGGAAAATATGAATTGTGTGTATATAATTTTTCTTGAAGCATAACTGTTTTTATATACGTTAAAAAATTATTTATAGAAAACCTAACTACCTAAAAAACAAAAGGTGAACAAATGATTACTTATAATTTTGTGGATAGAAAAATAAATGCTAAATATGGCTTAGATGAAACATTGATTATTAAGTAAGAATATCATGCAGAGAGCAAATCCCTAAATCACGTCGGAGTTTAATAAAAGTTTGTTCATTTAATGGTTTTGTAAAGATGTCTGCTATTTGATTTTCGGTACTTACATATTCTGATGAGATATTTCCTTTTTCAACATTGTCTCGTAGAAAATGATGTCGTATATCTATATATATGCTTAGTTCGTGAGTGATTAACAGGGTTTTTTGATAAATTTATTGCACCCGTGTTATCACAATATATTGGAGGTTTATTGATAATTTTGCCGAAGTCTGTAAGTGTTTGTTGCACGTATATTACTTGCGCACATGCTAGAGCTGCTGAGATATATTCGGCTTCGCAAGTAGATAAAGAAACACAATTTTTTTTTGCTAAATCATGAAACTAATGATTGTCCGATAAAGTGACATGTTCCACTAGTACTCTTACGATCTGTTCTACATCCACCGAAATCCGCATCACTATATGAAACTAGTTCAAATGATGATCCTTTAGGGTAAAACAAACCATAATATCTAGTACTAGATAGATAACGAAAAATACGCTTAACAGCTCTTAAATGATATTCTTTTGGTTTTGCTTGAAATCGAGCACAAAGACATACACTCATCATAATATCTGATCGACTAGCTGTCAAATATAGTAAAGAACCAATCATGCTACGATATAATTTTTCGTCAAAATTTTTTTCCGTTATCATCATTTTCTAAATAAGCAGTAGTACTCATCGGTGTTGGTTTGCTTGAAATTTTATCCATTCCAAAGCGTCGTAATAGGTCGTTACAATATTTTTCTTGATGAATAAAAATACCATTTTCAAGTTGTTTTATTTGTAAACCCAAGAAGAAATTTAATTCTCCCATGTGAGACATTTCAAATTCATTGGTCATAATATTTGAGAAATGATCACAAAGATTTTCATTAGTTGAACCAAAAATAATATCAACTACGTAAATTTGTACAACTAAAATATCGTTATTTTCTCGTTTAATAAATAACGTTGTATCGATTTTACCTATTTGAAAACCAGATGTAAGTAAGTGATTTTTAATTCGTTCGTACCAAGCTCGAGGAGCTTGTTTTAAACCATATAAAGCTTTTTGTAATTTAAAAACATGATCGGGATATTTTTCGTGAGTAAATAATAGAGGTTGTTCAACATATACGTTTTCTTTGATAAAACCATTTAAGAAAGCACTTTTGACATCCATTTGAAACAGTTTAAAATTGTGATGATTAGCAAAAGCGAGTAAAATTCGTATGGCCTCGAGTCTTGCTACTGGTGCAAAAGTTTCGTCGTAGTCGATACCTTCTTCTTGATTATAACCTTTTGCAACTAAACGTGCTTTATTTCTAACAATATTTCCATTCTCGTCTGCTTTGTTTTTAAATACCCATTTTGTTCCTATAACCGATTGGTCTTCAGGTCTTGAAACTAGTTCCCAAACATTATTACGTTCAAATTGATTCAATTCTTCTTGCATAGCCATTATCCAAAAGTTATCATTTGAAGCTTCTTTATAATTTTTTGGTTCAAGATTTGACACAAATGCTATATGGCTTATTTGATTAAGTTGATTTCTAGTTACTCTAGAATTGAGATCTCTAATGATATTATCTTTTGGATGATTCTTAAGAATTCTAGGAGATGATATTAAATTGTTATTTTTCATATTTGTTTCATTATTAATAGAATTTGTTGAATTTGTTAATGGAATAATCTCTTCTTCATCATTAGTACAATGGTTAAATAGATTTTCGTCAAATGAAACATGTAAACTTTCTTCAATAGTATTATTTCGTTTATTAAAAATTCTATATGCTTTGCTACGATCCGAATATCCAACAAAGATACCTTCATCGGCCTTTGGGTCAAATTTTCCTAAGTTATCTTTTGTATTTAATATAAAACATTTTGAACCAAAAGTTTTAAAGTATGATACTTTAGGTTTTCTTCCAAAAAATATTTCAAAACAAGTTTGTTTAGTCATAGGACATATGGTTACTCGATTTAATACGTAACAAGCTGTGGCAATAGCTTCTGCCCAAAAATGTTTTGGTAAACCACTACTATTTAGTAGTGTTCATGCACATTCTTGTAACGTACGATTTTTTCTTTCTACTACGCCATTTTGTTGAGGTGTGCGACGAAAAGAGAAATTATGACTTATTCCTTTTTTATTGTAAAAATTAGTAAAAAGATCGTTTTTGAATTCTCCTCCGTAATCACTTCGAATATTTTTAATTTTCAAGTCCATTTGTGTTCTAATTCTTTTAGCAACTATTTTAAACATTCCAAAAGTATCGCTTTTATGTTTTAAAAACAAGGTCCATGTATACCTTGAAAAATCATCAACTATCACGAAAACATATTTCTTGTGATTTATAGATCGTATTTGTGTTGGACCAAATAAATCTAAATGTAATAATTCTAATGGTTGTTTTGTAGAAATGTTATTTTTAGATTTAAAAGAGGTTTTCTTTAGTTTTCCAATTTGACAATCGTCACATAAATTTTCTACTTTGTTATTTATTTTAGGTAAACCTCTAACTAACTCATATTTTGCCAATTTATTAATACTTTTCAAATTGATGTGATAAAAACGTTTATGCCATAACCATGGATCATTATATTTGGCGGTTAAACATAAATTTGAATTTTTATTAATATTCATGTTTAATACATAGATATTTTTGTTTCTAAAACCTTCAAATATAAGTTGTTTGTTATCGTCTAAAATATTACATCTATCTTTTTCGAAATTAATTTGAAAGCCTTTGTCACATAATTGACTAATGCTTAGTAGATTGTGTTTTAGATTTTCTACTAATAAAACATTTTTAATAATAGGAGAGTTAGAAATACCATAATTGATGACTTCTCCAGTGCCAACGACATATCCTTTTGAATTATCTCCAAAGGTTACCGTTCCACCATCGATGTATGTTATATTTGATAACATTTTTGAATTTCCGGTCATATGCTTGGAGCATCCGCTATCTAGTATTCATTTCTCCTTATGTTTTATTTTGGGTACCTGCAAAATAAAAAATGTTTTTATTGGTACCCATATACTTTTGTTAGGGTCCTAATTATTAGGAGAAGGTAGCCATACCCACGATGGTTTGGTACCTTTATAAATATAATTTTTATTATAGACTACATTCTCTAAGAAATTATTAATATGTTTTTGTTTAATCAAATTATTATTTGTCTTAGGAATCCAAATTTTCATAGTTTTGGTATTCATATTAGACATAGGTAAACTTTTAGTTTTTGTATACAAATTTTTTTTTTCATCATTTTCTTTTTGTTTAGAAATATTTTTAAATCCTATTCCATTTCTATTGCCTGATGGTTTTGAAGTTTTGATAAGATTTTCCAAATCTTGTTTCCCTTTATTGAATTTTGACACATTATTTGTAATTTTATCTAATTTTTCTTTTAATTCTAAATTTTCAATTTTCTATATTTCAATATTGCTTTTCAAGTTGACTTTTTCTTTTAGCAAATTATCCTTTACTATTTTAGTGTTTTCAAAATCAATAGTAATAGCCTTACTTTCTATCAAATTATTTAAATTTTTTCTTGAGATAATTCTAGTTCTTCTTCTAAGATAATTTGTTCATCTTTTAACATTCCTACTTCAAGTTCTAATCTATTTATTTTAGCTATATATTCTTTGTTCAATTTTTTAATTTGTCTAAATTTATCATCTAATTCCATGCTAAGTTCTAATAATTCGTCATAGCTAAGTTCTGGACATACCTCATCAGTTTGTGCCATAAAACACACATTAGCTTGTTCTCCATCACTATCACTATCACTTTCAGATGATGAAGAATCCGAGTCATCCCATGTTACTTTGAAAGCCTTCTTCTTTTTGAATTTTTCAAATTTGTTCTTCTTTTTATCATTATTGAGTTTAGGGCAATCCTTCTTCATATGTCAGTATTGATCACATTCATAGCACTTAATTTGAGATAAGTTTATTGTGTTGGACTTCCCTTCTTTTTGGAATTTTGTCATCTTTCTAAATTTCTTTAATCTGTTATGATTCTTGGCAATGAAGACTGTCTCTTCTTCATCTAAATCAGAGTCATCATTTTTTGTTGCTGGAAATGTTATGTTCTTCTTTTCCGAATTTAGTTCTTTTCGTGCCTACAAATTAGCTTCATATGACATTAAATTTCCTATCAACTCTTCAGTTTTGAGAGTAGAGAGACCATTAGCTTCTTCAATAGCTAATACTTTCCTTTCCCAATCTGATGTTAAAGAGTTGAGTATTCGAGAAACTAAATCAAAATCGGTAAATTTAACTCCTAATGCCATAAGATCATGTTGGATAGTTTGAAATCTAGAATACATATCAACAATAGTTTCATTTTGCTTCATTTTAAATGACGAAAATTGGTTTTGCAAAATTGAAATCTTAGTTTGTTTGACCTTTGTTGTACGTTCATGTGTAATTTGTAAAGTACGCCAAATGTCAAATGCAGTAGTACATAACATGACACGTGAAAATTCATTTTTATCTAGAGAGAAAAATAAAACATTCATAGCTTTAGCATTGTTTGATGCTGAGGTCTTTTGTCCATCAGTCCATGTGTTCATAGCAGTAGTAGGTGCTTCATATTTATTTTGAGTGGCTGACCAAATTTCTAGACCATTAGCTTCCATAAAAATTCTCATACGTGTTGACCAATATGCATAGTTAGAGCCATTAAAAAGTGGTGGTCGTGCCGTGGATTGTCCTTCTTGAAAAATACTTGCCATATTAAAATGATTCAAAAACGTGTTACTGTACTTTGATCAAACCTTGCTCTAATACCAAATGAAAGTCCATAGTATGGTGGATCGATTATGCAAATGACAAGTATGTGACTAATTTAAACTATATTGTAACAATATTAAAGTATGTAAACAAGAATAATCACAACAGGGATTTTATACTGGTTCGGACCTCCCATCCTACGTCCAGTCCCGAAGCTCCTCTTCGGAATTTCCTTTCACCAAATAACCCTCACTTCACCCGGAGGAACAGGTTTACAATAGTAGAGTTTCTTTGTCAACTGTGTGTTCTCTATTACACGGATTTTGACTATATAGTACAAATGCTTCCAATATATATATCTAGAGATTGTTGTCTATGAGGAACTGTATATTTGGAAGAGTAGAATACAAGTATAGATTGGTAAAGATCAAGAATATATCAGAGTATAGGAGTAGAAAGCGCAAGTAAGTCAAGTAGCCCTTCTCTTGGATTCTTGATGCTATTTATAGTGGTAGAGAGATTTCTTGAGTAGCTACATCCATTAGCAAGGGTTCTACGGTCGCTCCTGATGGTGATGAAGAGTTGCAGTGAAGAGGAGCGAAGGTGTCTTTTCAATTGTGGCAGTTGCTCTTTGAATGGTAGCAGCCGAGTTTAAGATCAGACGTCTGGAAAAAGTTTCAGACGTTTGTCTGTTATATATTTTTTGTATATGGTTGCTTTTCAGACGTCTGAGTATACTAACCAGATGTCTGATTCTATCTGATTTGCGAACCAGAGAATTCAATCAGACGTCTGACTAGTGCACCCAGATGTATGAACTTGTGCATGTTGCTTTTCTTGTGTCTGTGTCATTGCTCTTCTGATTCTATCGACTTGAAGTCTTTTGATACGTTCTTCGAGCCTTATTCTTGTCTCTCTAGTGATGTTTCTTTAGCAATTACCTATAAATAGAAATATATATGCATATTCGATTTCCATTGTATAGTTGTTATCATCGAAACCGTAGATTTGATTTCCTAACAAGTCTAACGTCCATAGTGGACTTCACCTATTTACGCAGTAAATTTTAAATTCCAAAACTTTTCTTTTATTTATAATAGCAATTGATACACAAGTTCAATTACAAATTTCAAACTTTTAAGGTACAGGGACAATGACCCGTGGCTATGCAACATCCTTTCTCAGATTTCCGCTTGCTGAAATTCATTTACCGAAAAAAATTCCTATTTTTCGGGACTTAAAATGTTATTTCATTTTTATCGTAGTAGCTGTCACATACCGAAATTTTTGACTTTCGAAAATTCGACATCGATACTCACTTTATCGACTGCCGAGCAATCGAGTGCCGGAAACTCCAATAGTGAGGGTTTTAAATAGAAGAAAAAGGTAGAAGAAGAAGAAAAAGAGAAGAAAGAAGAACAACAGAACAACATCAGAACAGAAAACAATATCAGAATCTCACATATCGCAGGGGAACAATATATAATAGATAAACACTAGTCTTTTAAAACAAAGAACTATATCAGTTTATACATACATCAATCAGAGTCAATATACAACAATGGACAGTTATATAAACTTGTCCTCATACAGAATACACAGCGGAATAAAAAAAATATCAGATACAAATACTACGTCTCGTCATCCAGCTTATCTCCAAAGCTCCAGAATATCCTGAATAACAAAACTCTAGGCTGCCCGTGTGGAAATTGGTGGGCACCCAGAGTTTAGAAGGGAAACAATAAACTCCGAGTCAGTCATGGTGACTGGTGTGAGGTCGTAAAACAATTATTCTTCACAAAGAAAATAAAACAAATTCGCAATGCTTTTGGAAAATGCAACTACCATAAGACCTCCCGCCACACACACAATGCAAACGCAGAATTGGAGGAGATTTCTTCTTATGATAGTCAAAGATGCTTACTACGCAAAATCAAATCATTTTTGATATTATTATTAGTGCATAGTGTAGAAATCATTTCGAAAGTAGAATATAAATCTTAGCCAGCATAGACATTCCGAACTATGCCTACTATAGCTACCATCCAAACAGTGGTGACCACCATAAGTGAATGACAGGTTCTACAACTAAAACCGTACAAGGCTCGTATTGTTTCTTTGGATTTCCAACAAATGGTCAGGCTAAGGAACTTCCTATCCACGATGGGTACGTCCCTGGAATAGACGACCCGAGAAATAACCTAACATTACGGTTAGATCTCTGCCAACACAAGGCCGGGTTACCTCTGCAAAAATAGGTAACTACTGACACGCATATGTCATCCCCCGATCGTAACCGATCTTCCCGAGGATCCCCGATTTCCAACAAACCACATCAAAATAATAATGCAGCAACCACATAGGTTAAGTATCTGGGCTCCATACCATGATACCACCTCTATCCAGAAGGAATGACATACACTAAGGGGCGCTACTCCCTAGAACCTTGCTGCATCCTTCCTGTTTCGACCATTTCCGAGGTGTGAGGCTCGATGAAGTCTCGTCCACAAAGCTACGCTTTCTACAAAGCCCTGCTTCGGGTCAACAAAATGATCAACCTATGATCACAAAGATATAAGATCAAACAAATGATCATATCGCAAATGATCAAACACTGATCATTTCACAGCAACACTCAGTATGCCACGTTACCAAATTGGGAGTATATTGCTGATAAATTTCAACTACATAACCTCTGAGCTCGTACATCTCAGAGAAGGGTGTTAAGCTAAGAGAATAAATTCTCCGCCACCAACAGAAATGTATTTGAAAGAAATCAGCTTTATATCTCAAATTGTAACGTCAGACACACAATCCATACAAGTCTGTTCCGGGATCGAACAGAACCGAAGGCACTTCTCACGAAGCCCTTGCACATCCGGATAATTTTCTAATCACGTCCGGACTTCCCGTCACTAAGGGTGATAAAACCTCTAAACCGGAGATCAGCCGATGTAGAGTAACTCGATGGTAATCCTTCCATTTTCAAAAATATCCGGTCTTCAACACCGGTCTTCAAATGCGATTCATAACGACGTATCACATATTCGGAATGGGTTATACGACCCCATGGTCCTTTCCCGGCTAACCCGAATAGTGAGCGATTATTTAAAAACAAGTGTGGCATTCAAATTCATCCAATTCACAACAAATACCATTCAAGGTAATTATTGGTAGTCGGTTATTTAACTATCAACAAAGATGCGCAACATCATCAGATTCCAAATAATTTTCCAAAATTATTTTATCTTCAAAAATATCTTACTAGATATATAAACTTTTCCACACTTCAAAAATAAATCAATATTTATTTTTCTAAACAGTTTCCCTTTTCTTTTATAAATTCCATAGTGAATTTATATTTTCAAAATATCTACTGATATACGATTCTCAAATCGATTTCAAATATTCAATTTCAGTTTATCTTTAAGAAGATAAAATCTCAAAACGTTTCATTTCATTTTGGAAATGCATTTCCCTACTTATTTAATAATAAGTATTTCACAAATCATTTATTTTCAACACTTGGAAAATATTCGATATACTTAAATCAAATTAAGTATATATTTCATTCTTTAAGGAAATCTATTTGAGTCAAAACGAATGTTGCGTAAAACATCGTTACGACGACTCAAAATCACTAGTATAGGGATTCGGATTTTAAGATAGATATTTAAATCCCAACACTACATAAAAACATTTCCTTTTGGAAACCATTTACTATAACAACAGTGTTATAGTCCACCATTTCCTTATTTTTCGAAAACGTCTATTTCAACAATAAAAATGTTGAAATCTATGTATTCGATATTCATTATATTGAAAACATCTTTAAAACAATTAACTTCATTTCAAATATCACTTTCCCAAAACCATATCCATTTTACTTAAAAATATATTCACTGTCCAAAATCGTGAATATACTTCACTAACCAAATTTCAATCTTTTCTACACATTTATTTCAAGAATTTATCCACTATCCAAAATCGTGGATAAAATTCCCTTAATAATCTCTATATTTAAAATCAATCAAATTTGATTTATTTTCGAATTTATAAAAACAACGTTTATAAATTCTATTCCCATTTTATAACAACTTCGATTTATACATCTTCTTTAATGACCCATTCCATTTATAAGTTAATATAACTTATAATTCATTTATTTTAAAAGAAATCGTTCTTTTAAACTTCACAAAATTTAAAACTTTCAGATTTCATTAACTTATGAAATCCCATTTACACTTCATTTTAACACTTATAGAAACTTGTCTTATAATCCCAATATTTCAAATTTATAAATATCCATTTTTGTACATCTTTTAAATAAACCGTTTATAATACTAGAAATCCCCATTTAAACCATTTCATAAATTTCTTAACTTCTATTTCAAAAATCACACTTTGATTTTATTTCACAAAAATCTTAACTTTTATAACTTTAAAATTTTAGACGTTTATTTATTTGAAATAAATCAATTCAAAAATTCAATAAAACGTCTACTTTCAAAAATCACTTTAAAATCCTTTTAAAGTAAAAGTCGTTATTTTTAAACTTCAAAACTGAATCCGATGATGCAACAGCACCAATTAGTCAATCACAACAACAAACATCATATATCAATATGATAACAGAATATACATCAATATCTGTAAATAAATAAATACTGGTGAGGAATCCAGTTGGATCCCTCCAACCTGTTTCCCTGCATCCACAGACGTTAGCACAATACCAATTCCACTTCGAGGTGGAATATCGCGGTATATGGGTTTTATAAAAATATCCGCTTACTAACGGCGCAATAGGGTCTCATCCGCTATACGAGGCGGGAAATCAATCAATCCAATATATACATATGCCAATATGTATATATTGCTATATATATATATATATATATCCTATTATATCTAATATCACATCCAATAGCAATCATCAATAACTGCAAAAATTCCACATTCAATTTGAGTGAGAAAAATCTCACCTTAGCTTTTATTTGCAATCCATTTTCCAATTTCGGCTGTTTCTTTACAGATTTTGACCTAGTATAAATAATTATACAATTCTATTAATATTCGAATAAATCGAGCAACAAATTTTCATTTGATAATTTTGATTCATGGGTGATTTCATTTTTATATTTTAATGAACTAATGATTTAATTCCTGTTTTAAACTTAACATTTTAAAAATCTCCAATTTCAAAAGTCTTATCTCTATACATATACCTATTCAATTTTAAATATAAATTTTGTAGGACTAAATCAATTTCAATTTTAAACTTTTAAATTAAATAACAAATTATAAAATTAATTTCGGTTACAACAATGTACCTCGCTGTTTTCGCGACCCAGGCTCGAACATCACCCCAATTCTCCAGTTCCACGCGAACGCACTCGCCCTTCCCCTCGACTTCCAACCGGCCTCGCGATGATCGCTGCCCCTCCTCGACTCCGACAAACCCCTCAAAATCCAACGCGACACCCAATCGTAGTCGCGTGCCGCCCCATCGTATGCGAGCCTCCTCGTTCCATCATCGACTTCGAATGAGGAGAAGAAGTCTTCGAACTGGAAAACGTGACTCGAAAGAAATCGGCAGTAGAAAATATCACGTAGGGGGCAAGGACGAGTCGACGATGGCTGATGGAATAGCCGAGTATGCAGTGATGATTACCTCGAAGGCGTTGATTTACGAAACCCTAGTTTTCACGGGTTCAAGCATCGCGACGTGGAGATTGCTATTGAACTGGAACGGAAGAAAGGAAGGACGGCTTCATTTGATTTCGTTCAAATCAATTTCGAGATGAAGTGAATAAAGGGAAGGGTTTTAATCTTCTTAAGGAGCGGCCATAAATTTGAACGAAGAAAATTGTTTTTGTTTTAAAGCTGAGGGGATCGGTTATTTAAAAATAGAAGGAGGAAGACAGGGGAACGTGATTTTTTCAGAGGAACGTGCTTACACGATTTTCTCGTGATACCAGGCGTGAATTTAGGCGTGACTTTAGGGATGATGTCCTTTGTTTAAATATTTAAATTTAAATTCAATTTGTTTCGGTACAATTTTTTACGCGTTTATGTGTCGTATTCTCACCCAACAGCTCCGAACGATACGAAATTTGAAACCCGATAATAATACAATATTAGGGACCCAATGGAACTGGTTTCGTCGAATTCCAAGACTGTGCCTCGAACGGCTATTTTTAAATATCGGTTCAAACAATCAAATTCAAAACTGAGCAAAACAGTTCAAATTTCAATTCTGAAGCTGCTGTTATCTTCAGTGTTATCAATATAAATCTTACAAGCGTTTGAAATATTTTTCGTTAGCTTTTAAATTGAAGATTCAGATTTTTATCCAGTTTCAATAGATTAAATTATAATTTAATCGCCAAATTCAAAGTTATATCGGAGATTCAAATTAAATCATCATTAAAATATTTAAAATTAATTAAATATTCTCAATTTAATTTGTTCAAAATTCTGGGTCGTTACAGTAGCCAATTAAAAAAAATTCTTAATTTATTTCTTAACTTCCAGACTCTACTATTTTCTTTTCTTTTGCATTAGTTAAGTGTCTTTCCTAAAATTTCCTTGTCTTGTTGTTTTCTCATAATATTGCGGTCTACATTGAAAACACATTGTAACGATCCCAGTTTTAAAGACGAATTTAATTTGTAATTAGATTAAAATTTTGGGTTAAATTGTGGATTTATTTGAATTTTTGGATTTGGAACTCGAATTGAATATTTTCAAATTAAATTGGATATAAATAAGTTTTTGATTTGGAAATTCAAAATGCATTTTCTTTAAAAGGTTATACTTGGGAAAGATAAAATAAAATATGTATAATTATTTATTAAAGGTATAGATTGTATTTTTAATCCGTTTTTCTTTATGAAGTTATAAGAAGTATAAAATTTTATCCTTTCAATATAAAAATGTAAGTGTAAGATATAAAAGAAAAATATATGGTATAAATGTAATATTTGAAATTCAAACTATAAATAGAAATAAAAATGTCTTTGATATTGTACATAACAACATTATTATCTCAGCCGAGTAAAACAGCAAACAAAAATATGCTTTCATGAACACTAGCTAAAGAAAGAAACAAAATATATATCTATAGGCAAGTAAAAAATAATATAATGTATGTTACCTGTAGGATAGATATGCTAGGCAAAAGAAAGATGAAATATCTTTGTTCAAAGAGGTTAAGTATAGACATAAAGTACTTAGCATTAAATGCTTTCACAGCTCAAAGTATTTTGGTCAATTCGAAATCATACAAAATGTGTTCATCAGCCTCCAAAAAAACATGAAAATCTCTGGCATAGGGTACATATGCATTTAATGTTTGCATCTCTAGCATGGCAAAGCAAGATTTATGCCGGCCAAAACAAGGAAAAGATCTCTGGCTAAGGTATAAACAAAGGGTTTTCAGTACATAACCCATGATAACACCCTGTAATCTTCTTTCTGCATATCAACCTCTTCACTTCATCCATCAAAAACTCAGCAAAAATGAAAGCCAGGAAAGAAAAAAATAAAAATAAAATAAAACCAAGGATTCAAACCTGAAGCAGTTAAAAAGAACCTAGCAAATTCAAGCATGCAAGTTTAGGCAACTAAATCTATTTCCAGTTTCAACAATTTCAGTTCTCTGTCCATCTTCTCTGTTCTAAGTATAAACCGGTGAGCAACTCACCTATTATTGCCTATACTCTTTGATATGGTATTGATGCTTAAAAGATGATCTGGAATGTTGTTAAATATGCCTGTATGTTTGAATGTATCAATGCATGCATGTTTTGAATGTTTGGATGTATATGTTCATACCTCTGTTGCAAATAACAGACACAAGATTTCACATGAAAATCCTCATCTCAATGAATAAGCAGATTCAAGTTGTAAACTTTAAAAGGGAAAATGTTTGTGTTATCTAAACTTTGATTTAAAATATAAAAAAATATATACACTTATGAATATAATCAGAAAAGAATAAAAAGAAAAGAAAATGGAATACACAGGAAACAATCTTTTCTAAACCAAAACTTTAAGAATTTTAGTTTCAAGTTTTGGTTATATATCTGTATTCGAATTTGGGAAATATGATTTTTGATCAAGAAAACATGATTTTTAATTTAGTAGTTGTTAATATATGTTGGGTTGAACTGTTTTGGGTATTTCGTTGATCCTCGGCAATCTAAGACGATTCGAAGCTCTGGGTCGCTGTCGTAGGTAGCTTAGGGGGTGGTGGTTGCAGGAAAAATAGGGGGATGATGGCCAGGTATCGGTGGCGACAGCGGTGAGTAATTTCTTTCTATAAACCTAGTTTGACTGAGCATTGGTATCTCGATTCGTTCGTCCCCCATAGTGCATCGAGTTGCACGCAACTCTAAGTGGTGGAAGAGGGGAGGTAGTCGAAGTCGTAGCCGGAATTTCATGAACTCTGGTGGACGAGGCGTCGAGTTTGACGCATTTCCAGGTTTTGAGACGACATTGGGTTCAAGTGTTCCAGGTTTTAAATTTTTACTCGAATTTCGATCTCGAGGTGGTGATGAGGTTCTGATGGTCGGAGTTGGATTTGGGGAGGATGGTCGACGTGTTCGACAACGTGGTGGTGCTGGAAGATCGCCAGAGGCGAAGTGCACGTGCATGTGCACTCTGGTGTTTTTGGTGGTGTTTGCCTGGAAGGGGCAGAGGGATTCGCGCATCGAACTCGAGTCAATCGAGTCAATTACTCGAAGCAAGTACAGGGAAAACTCGGGTCGAATTATTGTTCCAGTTTTTATCTGGAAACCTGTTTTTCTGTTTTAAAGATTTTAAACTAAATTTAAAAGATTCTAAAACTTGTTTAAGTCTTATTAAGTTAATCATTTAAATTATCCTAAGTGTTCCAAATTAAATTGGATGATGTAATTAGGGGATAGTTGAGATGAATGATTTACCTTAAATACTTGAGGTTTTATTAATAAAAGCAATCAAAAATAAAATCACTCAATTATCCTAAAATGATAAATTAATGAGATCAATTATTAAAGATTGATTTAAGGATCATTTAATAATTCAAAGTTGATTGATTAATCAAGTGATTAAAGAACAATTAATTCAGGATAGATTAATTAAGGTGATTTTTTTTAAGGTTACTTAATTTATCAAAGGTTAATAAATTAAGATGGTTGTAATTAATTTATATTAATCAACCAGGATTATAAATTATTCATAAGAAATTAATCCGATTTAAATTTATCAGTTGATTAACTTATGGATGTTTGGATTCTATCGAATGTTGAATTGTTTGATATCCCTGATATTTGATGCTTTGTGATATACCCTGATTTATGCTGTGATTTGTAATTTACTTAGCTGTGATTTCTATTTCTGTGATATATTACTATGTGAATATGAAACCCTTGACCCGTAAACGACATTTGAATTTCGATGCGACAGGGAGTCGGATTCCAGTTGGTTATCCGAAACCCACATCGAATTGTAATAGTGAATCTTTGTGACTGATAAATTTATTTTATCTATGAATCTGTGAATGAAGATAAGCGTTATCGATTATACCGCTTATCGATATATCTGTGATGATTGATGTTGCACTATTGTGTAAAACCCCTGGACTACACCATACACACACAAATATGGATTTCACGAGGAAATCGGTTAAGTCAAAGATGATTTAAATTTGATGTTTTTGAAATTGAAATTTTAATTTCAATTGATTTTGAAATTGAAAATTGGGGTTTAATATGAAAAGATTTTGAAATGGGATTTCAAAGATAAAAGTTATTTCGAATAACTTAATCGAGTTTTGAAATTTAAATAATTTGATTTAAATTTGAATTCAAGTTTGAAATTGAATTCTATGATTTGAAACTAGGGATTAAAGATGCTGTATAAGTTATATATGGGTTAAACCATTTTAAAGGTACTGATTTAGGAATTTGAATTTAATTCAAGGGTTTTAACTCGTGTAAATATAACTGGATTTTTTCGAAACGGAAACTACTTGTTTTCAAATAATAATAGCTTTCATTTTAAGAAAGGACTTCCAAATTGTGTTGAACGGTTTCAAGTTTGAAATAGAATTGAAATGTTTTGAAAACTAGGAAATGAGTCTTTGGTTTCAAAGACCGGATGAGTTAATCTAACTTGAAATGGAATTGCTTTGAAAGGCTATGAATGAATCTTTGGAAACCAATTTTGAAAGCTATAAGTTAAATCTTGATTTAAAGATTTAACGAGTTAATTCAGTTGAAATGGAAATTGTTTTGAAATCCATAAATGGATCTTTGTGAACGGGGTAAACTTTGTGAATTGAATCTTTTTGTTTAAAAGATTAAAAGTGTGGAAATTGTTTAAACCATTGAAGGTTGTTGAAATGAATCTTTTTGTTTAGAAGATTGGAAATGGTAATTTGTTTTACCATTCAAATAGAAAGTTTTGACTTTAAGCTGTGATTTAACTGAGACCCCAGTATCCATATGATTTTAATGCGTTCGTTATTCGGTTTAGCCGGGAGAGGACCTTTGTGTCATATAACCCATTCCGAATAGTGATACGATGATATGGATCGCATTTGCTATATTACAGCATGATGGGGGATTCTCGCTTTGCGGTTTGGTGGCGAACGGGAGACTCTTACCCCTACATGTCCCTGAGAGGGAGGGGTTGGTTAGGCGAAGGCCGTGACAGTCGAGAGGCTGGCCGTAAAAGTAAATGCGAGGTGCCAGTGTAAGCCACGGTGGGGCTGGGATGGTTGAAAAGCCTACCGGTTGTGACCGCTGACATGCATTCGTTACATTTGGTATCAGAGCTAAGGTTGAACTTTAGCTCAGGAGTATAACACATTAAGTAGCTCATTAAAGATAGGGTGAAGTATACCCTAGAATGAGTATTCCTCAGATATCCGTTCGAATGTCTCAGTAAATTCTCTTACTATCCACTGATAGTGAGTATGAGTGCAAGAAAAGGATGAGATAGGGGACAGGAGAATACGACTATAAATGGTCGATACTCTGTAACAATAAGGAAGCAATCTTTTCTCTATCAATCTCTTTTGATTAGCATTTTTTCTCAATTCTTCGATATTTTTTGGTAGATCCAGGAAGAAGATTCGATATATATTAATATGGGACGTAAACTCCGGATAAGCCAAAATTGTTTGTTGGATGAATTGGTTGCTTTGATTGCTATGGTTGATAGGTATAATTTGGTTTCTAAACTGAAAGCTTTGAAATTGTATCCATATATATATATCTATTTCTTTGGGTCCCGATATGTTCTACGAATGGTTAGTTATTCCTTTCGAACTAACCGATGCCACTAAATATTTCGTAGATTTGGATAACCCGAGTATTTTGTGAAGTGTCAAACAGATTCGTTCTTGTATCTGTTATCGATATTCTGATTTGGTAAACCAAATGCAGAATAGATATTCATTTGATTTGATGAAATGTTCTTCATCTATCTTTTTGTCTCCTTGGTAATTTCGAGGACGAAATTCTTTTAAGGGGGGAAGTCTGTAACGAACCCAGTTTTAAAGACGAATTTAATTTGTAATTAGATTAAAATTTTGGGTTAAATTGTGGATTTATTTGAATTTTTGGATTTGGAACTCGAATTGAATATTTTCAAATTAAATTGGATATAAATAAGTTTTTGATTTGGAAATTCAAAATGCATTTTCTTTAAAAGGTTATACTTGGGAAAGATAAAATAAAATATGTATAATTATTTATTAAAGGTATAGATTGTATTTTTAATCCGTTTTTCTTTATGAAGTTATAAGAAGTATAAAATTTTATCCTTTCAATATAAAAATGTAAGTGTAAGATATAAAAGAAAAATATATGGTATAAATGTAATATTTGAAAATCAAACTATAAATAGAAATAAAAATGTCTTTGATATTGTACATAACAACATTATTATCTCAGCCGAGTAAAACAGCAAACAAAAATATGCTTTCATGAACACTAGCTAAAGAAAGAAACAAAATATATATCTATAGGCAAGTAAAAAATAATATAATGTATGTTACCTGTAGGATAGATATGCTAGGCAAAAGAAAGATGAAATATCTTTGTTCAAAGAGGTTAAGTATAGACATAAAGTACTTAGCATTAAATGCTTTCACAGCTCAAAGTATTTTGGTCAATTCGAAATCATACAAAATGTGTTCATCAGCCTCCAAAAAAACATGAAAATCTCTGGCATAGGGTACATATGCATTTAATGTTTGCATCTCTAGCATGGCAAAGCAAGATTTATGCCGGCCAAAACAAGGAAAAGATCTCTGGCTAAGGTATAAACAAAGGGTTTTCAGTACATAACCCATGATAACACCCTGTAATCTTCTTTCTGCATATCAACCTCTTCACTTCATCCATCAAAAACTCAGCAAAAATGAAAGCCAGGAAAGAAAAAAATAAAAATAAAATAAAACCAAGGATTCAAACCTGAAGCAGTTAAAAAGAACCTAGCAAATTCAAGCATGCAAGTTTAGGCAACTAAATCTATTTCCAGTTTCAACAATTTCAGTTCTCTGTCCATCTTCTCTGTTCTAAGTATAAACCGGTGAGCAACTCACCTATTCTTGCTTATACTCTTTGATATGGTATTGATGCTTAAAAGATGATCTGGAATGTTGTTAAATATGCCTGTATGTTTGAATGTATCAATGCATGCATGTTTTGAATGTTTGGATGTATATGTTCATACCTCTGTTGCAAATAACAGACACAAGATTTCACATGAAAATCCTCATCTCAATGAATAAGCAGATTCAAGTTGTAAACTTTAAAAGGGAAAATGTTTGTGTTATCTAAACTTTGATTTAAAATATAAAAAAAAATATACACTTATGAATATAATCAGAAAAGAATAAAAAGAAAAGAAAATGGAATACACAGGAAACAATCTTTTCTAAACCAAAAATTTAAGAATTTTAGTTTCAAGTTTTGGTTATATATCTGTATTCGAATTTGGGAAATATGATTTTTGATCAAGAAAACATGATTTTTAATTTAGTAGTTGTTAATATATGTTGGGTTGAACTGTTTTGGGTATTTCGTTGATCCTCGGCAATCTAAGACGATTCGAAGCTCTGGGTCGCTGTCGTAGGTAGCTTAGGGGGTGGTGGTTGCAGGAAAAATAGGGGGATGATGGCCAGATATCGGTGGCAACAGCGGTGAGTAATTTCTTTCTGTAAACCTAGTTTGACTGAGCATTGGTATCTCGATTCGTTCGTCCCCCATAGTGCATCGAGTTGCACGCAACTCTAAGTGGTGGAAGAGGGGAGGTAGTCGAAGTCGTAGTCGGAATTTCATGAACTCTGGTGGACGAGGCGTCGAGTTTGATGCATTTCCAGGTTTTGAGACGACATTGGGTTCGAGTGTTCCAGGTTTTAAATTTTTACTCGAATTTCGATCTCGAGGTGGTGATGAGGTTCTGATGGTCGGAGTTGGATCTGGGGAGGATGGTCGACGTGTTCGACAACGTGGTGGTGCTGGAAGATCGCCAGAGGCGAAGTGCACGTGCATGTGCACTCTGGTGTTTGTGGTGTTGTTTGCCTGGAAGGGGCAGAGGGATTCGCGCGTCGAACTCGAGTCAATCGAGTCAATTACTCGAAGCAAGTACAGGGAAAACTCGGGTCGAATTATTGTTCCAGTTTTTATCTGGAAACCTGTTTCTCTGTTTTAAAGATTTTAAACTAAATTTAAAAGATTCTAAAACTTGTTTTAGTCTTATTAAGTTAATCATTTAAATTATCCTAAGAGTTCCAAATTAAATTGGATGATGTAATTAGGGGATAGTTGAGATGAATGATTTACCTTAAATACTTGAGGTTTTATTAATAAAAGCAATCAAAAATAAAATCACTCAATTATCCTAAAATGATAAATTAATGAGATCAATTATTAAAGATTGATTTAAGGATCATTTAATAATTCAAAGTTGATTGATTAATCAAGTGATTAAAGAACAATTAATTCAGGATAGATTAATTAAGGTGATTTTTTTAAGGTTACTTAATTTATCAAAGGTTAATAAATTAAGATGGTTGTAATTAATTTATATTAATCAACCAGGATTATAAATTATTCATAAGAAATTAATCCGATTTAAATTTATCAGTTGATTAACTTATGGATGTTTGGATTCTATCGAATGTTGAATTGTTTGATATCCCTGATATTTGATGCTTTGTGATATACCCTGATTTATGCTGTGATTTGTAATTTACTTAGCTGTGATTTCTATTTCTGTGATATATTACTATGTGAATATGAAACCCTTGACCCGTAAACGACATTTGAATTTTGATGCGACAGGGAGTCGGATTCCAGTTGGTTATCCGAAACCCACATCGAATTGTAATAGTGAATCTTTGTGACTGATAAATTTATTTTATCTATGAATCTGTGAATGAAGATAAGCGTTATCGATTATACCGCTTATCGATATATCTGTGATGATTGATGTTTCACTATTGTGTAAAACCCCTGGACTACACCATACACACACAAATATGGATTTCACGAGGAAATCGGTTAAGTCACAGATGATTTAAATTTGATGTTTTTGAAATTGAAATTTTAATTTCAATTGATTTTGAAATTGAAAATTGGGGTTTAATATGAAAAGCTTTTGAAATGGGATTTCAAAGATAAAAGTTATTTCGAATAACTTAATCGAGTTTTAAAATTTAAATAATTTGATTTAAATTTGAATTCAAGTTTGAAATTGAATTCTATGATTTGAAACTAGGGATTAAAGATGCTGTATAAGTTATATATGGGTTAAACCATTTTAAAGGTACTGATTTGGGAATTTGAATTTAATTCAAGGGTTTTAACTCGTGTAAATATAACTGGATTTTTTCGAAACGGAAACTACTTGTTTTCAAATAATAATAGCTTTCATTTTAAGAAAGGACTTCCAAATTGTGTTGAACGGTTTCAAGTTTGAAATAGAATTGAAATGTTTTGAAAACTATGAAATTAGTCTTTGATTTCAAAGACCGGATGAGTTAATCTAACTTGAAATGGAATTGCTTTGAAAGGCTATGAATGAATCTTTGGAAACCAATTTTGAAAGCTATAAGTTAAATCTTGATTTAAAGATTTAACGAGTTAATTCAGTTGAAATGGAAATTGTTTTGAAATCCATAAATGGATCTTTGTGAACGGGGTAAACTTTGTGAATTGAATCTTTTTGTTTAAAAGATTAAAAGTGTGGAAATTGTTTAAACCATTGAAGGTTGTTGAAATGAATCTTTTTGTTTAAAAGATTGGAAATGGTAATTTGTTTTACCATTCAAATGGAAAGTTTTGACTTTAAGCTGTGATTTAACTGAGACCCCAGTATCCATATGATTTTAATGCGCTCGTTATTCGGTTTAGCCGGGAGAGGACCTTTGTGTCATATAACCCATTCCGAATAGTGATATGACGATATGGATAGCATTTGAAGACCGGTGGTGAAGACCGGGTATTTGCGAGAGCGATAGGATGACCTATCGATTTTCTCTGCATCATGGCTCCGGTATAGAGATTCCTTAAGTGATGGGAAGTCCGATCGAGATTGTGAATACCCGGATTTGCAAGGGCTTCTTTTGAAGTGCCTTCGGTTCTGTTCGAACCCGGAACAGACTTGTATGGATGTGTGTCTGACATTACACTTTGAGATGTAAAGCTGGTTTCTATCAAATACATTTCTGTTGGTGGCGGAGAATTTATTCTCTTAGCTTAACACCCTTCTCTGAGACGTACGAGCTCAGAGGTTATGTAGTTGATGGTTACTAGTGATACATTCCCAATTTGGTAATGTGGCATACGAAGTGCTGCTGATCAATTGTTGAACAAAGCGTTGCTTTGTGAAAAAGCGTGGCTTTGTGAAAAAGCGTAGCTTTGTGGACGAGACTTCGTCGAGCCTCACAACCCGGTAATGGTCGAAACAGGAATGGTGCGACAAAGGTTTGTAGGGGTAGCGCCCCTAGGGTATGTCATTTCCTTCTGGATAAAAGGTGATATCATGGTATGGAGCCCAGATATTTTACCTATGTTGATTATATTTTGTGGCTGTTGCTTTATGATTGAGGATCCTCGGATAAAGGTTGGTAACGACCGGGGGATGACATAGCTCGTGTGTTAGTTACCTAGTTACAGCTGTACAGCGTGAGGTAGCGTCAGTGTGTTAGTTACCTAGTTACAGCTGTACAGCGTGAGGTAGCATCGGCCTTTTGTTTGCAGAGATCCGGTTAGGAACCGGGGCGTCTTTCCAGAGGCGTTTCTATTTCGGTAAGGAAGTTCCTTAGCCTGATCATTTGTTGGAAATCCAAAGAAACAATACGAACCCTGTACGGTTTTAGTTGTATTACCTGCTATGGAATGTGGCGGTAACCTGTTATTGAACATGGTAGCTATATTAGGCATACGATGAAATGTTGTATGCTGGCTAAGATTGATATTATACTTTCGAAGTATTTTCGACACTATGCACTAATGATAATAATATCAAATGATTTTGCGTAGTAAGCATTTTTGACTATCATAAGGAGAAATCTCCTCCAATTCTGCGATTGCATTGTGTGTGTGGCGGGAGGCCTTATGGTAGTTTCATTTTCGAAAAGCATTGCGGATTTCAATGTTTAAAAGCCTTTTGTGTTTGTTTAAAGATAAACTGTTTTTGTTGCTCACACCAGTCCCATGACTAATCCGGAGTTTATTGTTCCCTTCCTAAACTCTGGGTGCCCACTATTTTCCACACGGGCAGTCTAGAGTTGGGTTTCTCAGATATACAGGTTGAGTGGATTAGCTGGAGCTAGCTATGGATTAGAGCATTCTATTGGAGATTATCCGCTGCTGATGTTATCGTTTTCTTTCCGCTGCTATTTCTTGTATCATATCTCTGATGTATATTGATATTCATTGTATCACTCTGTTGTATCATATATTGTATATCAATGTATTATTCATTTCTTCCGCTGTGTTGTTATACTTAATTGTGTTATAGCTCCGGCGAATCGGATTTGAACGGTCGAATCTGCGGCATTCTAGTACAATGTGAAGTACGGATGTCGATTTTCGAACGCGAAAAATCCGTATCGTTACACACATAAAAAGAAACATTTCCTATAATATCATACGTGCCTTTATACCAATAGAGACAACTAATGCTTACAACCCAAACCTTAAAGAAATAACTACTGGAAGCTTCCCTCAACATCTACTAACACTAATTATGTTATGGCTCTATCACATCTTACCTGTGTAGTTAAAGCGCTTAGCGTTTCTATAGCGGTCAAGGTGCAAAACGTTGTAGCATGGATAAAGTGGGGATATAGCAGAAAATAGCGGAGGTGTAAAAAGCTTTATTGGATATAAAACCAAATATTTAAATTTAATATGTTCTCATTCTCACATCATTTGTGTAGGAAAAAGAAATACTATATGATCTTATATAACAAAACCAAAGAATACCATGGTATATGCCAACTAGATTTGGTGATTACAATATATTTCTAACTTGTATTGAGCATTTATACCCTAAAATTAGGTCTTTACGCTAACTTTGTTGATTTGGTTTAAATGAGAACTAGTCAAATCAACCTTTCTATATTTATGTTGCTAAAGCAAGTGCTAAAAAGCCTTGATTTAGCGGATCTAGCATAAAATAATGGGGCTTAAAGCAGATCTACTATTTGATAGCGCTAAACTAAAATAGTGTAGTGGCCGAAGAGCACAATGCACTATAGCGGGGATTTTGTGGCTCTTTAGCAGCAAGGCTTCTTACTTAGATCAAATGGACCTTCCTAACATGTCATTCTTCTATAACCCATATATCTTATTCATGGCTTTTGATGAATAAGGTCTATTCATTACTTCCATCCTCACACCCAATTATGGAATAAACCGTGCACCCTTATATTATAGTGGGTGAAAAATACGAACTATGCATATTTGAATAACTCAATGGCAACTGCGTAACAGAATAACTTTTCCCACCTTCTATCCCGTCTTCATTAACTTTGGGTCTACCAAGGTCCTCTATGTGTGTTTGTCATCTTATTACCCTATGTTACTATCTAATCTAAATCCCAATCTCTTAATAGTATTCTCAAATATTGGTATTTACTTCCTTTATTCTTGATCTTTCCTACGAGCATACCTAGAATACGTAGAAGTGCACTTTAATATCATTTATCATTCATTTGTGGGTTCTTCTTATTGCTTCCATCCATGTCTAACAAAACATTCTTAGGTTCTCACCAATATTCCATACACTCTACGGCGATTCCTTATTACTACTCTATGAGTCGTCTTCGCTATTTTCTTCATAGCCTTACATTTTTCCCCGTCTTATCTAGGCAGTCATTTCTATCTACTCCATATTTAAAATTTTGGTTTGGTCTTTGCAAATTTTTCTTCAAAAATTAAAACCTAAAATTTTGAAGTATTTAGTCCCACAACTTTTATCTTCAAAAGTAAAACTTAGAAACCTTTTATTAAATTCAAAAATAAGTTAGTGTCCTTACTTTTAAAACTTGTTTTCCTTTTAAAAACCTTTTTAACTTTTACTTCTTAAAAATCAGGATTTTTAACTCAAACCATTTATTAAGTTTTTCTTTTAAAAACTCGATCATTATATCAAACCATTTTTTTCAAAAATGTACTTTATGGTATTTCTAAACATCCTTTATAATTTTTAAACAATAAAAGCTGAAGTAGGTAAGAACAACTCTCACTCTATCATTTTCTTAACACTCATACTATCTCCACTTCCAATCCTTGGCGGAGTCTTTAATATCATGCGAGGGAACTTTTAAAAGATAGTTATACTAAATGCGTTCAACAATGGAAACTGTCCATTTTTCTTTGTTTTGCCTTTAATTTCCTGTGTTGCTTATATATATATATATATATATATAATTTCCTAATGCTATTTCTAATTGCTAATATTATTTATACAAATTCCTAACTTTTTTTCGATTTGTATTTCATAATGTTACTACTATTTATCTTTCTCTTACCTAAACTACTCTTATTTAATGGTTCCTCTATATTAACTTTTTGCTCAACCTAAAGTCTTCTCTGTTGAACCATGGCAGTGTGTTTGCCTACTGCTTTTATTTTCGGGATCTAGTCTTCTTTCTCGTACTATTTACCCCATTTTAAAATTGTACCACTTCATATTGTCCACCCCTAGAAAAAAGAGTTTTCCAACTTTAAAAAGATTTCATCTTAGAAAAATTAACGAGCTACATATGCTCTACTATTTGTTTTCAAAAGAATTAACATTTTTATTAAAACCAATAACTGTTAATTTCGATTCGCAAATTTTAAATTATGTACTAAACTTTTTATTTAGCATTACATAGTTATTTATAAATTTATTTATTTTGAAAATTTAGAATTTACTTACTTTTCAAAAATAGCGTTTTTATACCTTCAAATAATTCCTTTGAAAATCAGTTCAAATATATTATACGTATATTTTCTCAAACTTTTATACTAAAATCATTTCAAATTTTATATTAAATTCTTTTACATAGGGGCGGACTCGGAGTGGACTTTTATTCATCCTTTCTTTTGGACTTTTCTTCTTTTTCCAAATATTAAATCCGGCTATCATCTTGGAGTGATTACTTCATGCCTTCCTTCGAGAACTCAATTACTTTTAGATACCTACAACATATGGATTCTTACTTTTCCCTTATCTGGACCTAATGTACATCATCAATCAGCATCATACGGGGATCAACAATCATAGGGCTATCGAGGGCCCAACAAGGGAGTCACATACCATCCAACTTTAGGGACCTTCCATATGCTGCACTCATGCTCTTTTAAGTCAAGGCATTTCCATACGACCTATTTCCTATGGTGTAATCGGGGTAGGTGTATATCTTCAACTTCTTTAATTATTTTGACTCGTAATCAACTTATCCATATTTTAGTGTATGATTCCAACTACTCTATAGTCGGAATTTATAGGATTCGATGTATTATATATTTGTATTTATAGCAAATAAAAATGCGTTCACTAAAGGTTTCTTAATTTTTTAAGATCGACTAACCTAAGCTCTGATACCAAATGTAATGACCCATACTATAGTGGGCCCGAATTTTCCCTAAATCGAAAATCCAAGTCCACCAAAGTACGAATCATTGGTTTGGTATCCTACAAATAAACAGAAGAATACATATCAGAGCGTTAACGATATAACTCATAGCGAAATAATAAAATATAATAAGTCACATAATTACCGACCAAGATTGATACTTCAAATGTTTAGTGTCCTTGTTAGCATCGAGCAAGAATAAGGAACATGTCCTTCTATTGTCCCCGCCTTGCACCAGTACATGTACTTCTAGTATATCCTGTAGGTTGTAATGAGGAGAGGGTCAGAACAACGTTCTGGTGATTGGTAATTGCACTTTTTACATAACACTAGTTTATGCAGATTGTCTTCTATCTCTTGTTATGTCTTTTCATTTCAATTAGTCGTCTCGACTTTACATACACGTACGATATGTCCCATCAACCCATGGTAGACTATAGCTACGTACATATATATGTATGTATGTATGTATGTATGTATGTATATATAAGTACCACGGTCCCTCATTGGACCAAGATATTATACCCGCTAGTATCTCTACATTAGCATCCCATCAGGATCCATTACCCTTACCGTATCACGATCTCATCGCTGCACACACCGAGAAACTCCCGTAGTGCCTACTAACGGCTTTAGAATAATTTAGCCGTACACTAACTTGCATTTTTGGGGATTTTCTTATGTACATCCTGGTTGAAGACTCGGCTCTACGAACTATAAATATGGTAGAATAAGCCCCATGGGTTGTGGACTCAGCTCTACGAACTACCCCATGCACGATTTGAAAGATCTTCTTAATAGGGTTAACTAGTTCTTGCCTCCTAACAAACAAACTAGCAAAAAACAATGCGATGCAAGCCCCAGCATGGTCCGTATACTAGTAGGCAGTGTAGCCCATTAGGTGTAACCCTTGTCTTTCCCGTTGGCCGCTAAGTTCTAATGACATTCTCGACCTATATACAGCTCTACACCTTTATTTGGTACCAACACATGCTGACATAGTATCGTTCTTTACTCATCATCCGATTTTGATTGCGTATTGCAATCAAGGAAATACCCCTTTTCCTATTATTGAAGCAGACTCTTCTATATATTGGGGTATTCCTTCATCGATACGCAAGTGTATACTCTCCACAGATCATACGGTTGAATATATCTCACGTCAGTATAATGTACACACGACTGGTGGTAGCCCCTTGCGATGGGTAGACTTCTATTGTTATTCCTTACACTTTACGGGATTCCTTATTACTACTCTATGAGCAGCCTTCGCTATTTTCTTTATAGCCTTATCTTTTACCCCATCTTACCTAGGCATTCATTTCTATCTACTCCATATTTAAAATTTTGGTTTGGTCCTTGCAAAAAAATTTCAAAAATTAAAACTTAAAATTTTTGAAGTATTTAGTCCCACAACTTTTATCTTTAAAAGTACAACTTAGTAACTTTTTAGTAAATTCAAGAACAACTTAGTGTCTTAACTTCTAAAATTATAATCAATTTCACAAGTTCTTTTCCTTTTAAAGAACTTTTTGACTTTTACTTCTTAAAAATCAGGATTTTTAACTCAAATCGTTTATTATGTTTTTCTTTTAAAAACTCAATCGTTATACCAAACTATTTTTTTCAAAAATGTACTTTATAGTATTTCTGAGCATCATTTATAATTTTTAAACAATAAAAACTAGAGTAAATAAGAACAACACTCACTCTATCATTTTCTTATCACTCATGCTATCTTCACGCCTAATCCTTGGCGGAGTCTCTAATATCATGTGAGGGGGACTTTTAAAAGACACCTATACTAAATGCGCACAATAATGAAAATTGTCCATTTTCCTTTGTTTTGCCTTTAATTTCCTATGTTGCTTCTAATTAAATTACTAGCAATAATATTATATATATATATATATATATAATCTCCTAATGCTATTTCTAATTACTAACATTATTTTATAAAAACTCCTAACTTTGTTTCTATTTATATTTCATAATGTTACAAATATTTATCTATCGCCTTCGTAAATTACTCTTCTCTAATGGTTCCTCTTTATTAACTTTTCGCTCAACATATAGTCTTCTCTGTTGAACCATGGCACTGCATTCTCCTACTGCTTTTATTTTTGGGATCTACTTTTCTTTCTCGTACTATTTACCCTATTTTAAAATTGTACCACTTCCTATTGTCCACACCTAAAAAAAGAGTTTTCCAATTTTAGAAAATTTTCATCTTAGAAAAATTAATATGCTACATACGTTCTACTTTTTTCTCAAAATAATTAATTTTTATTAAAACCCATTTACTATTATTTTCGGTTCACCAATTTTAAATTTTCTATTAAAACTTTTTATTCAACATTGCATAGTTATTTATATCTTTTTTCTAAAATTTAATATTTACTTACTTTTCAAAAATAGGGTTTTTCTACCTTCAAATAATTCCTTTGAAAATCATTTCAAATATATTATACATATATTTTCTCAAACTTTTATATTGAAATCATTTCAAATTTTATATTAAAGACTTTGACATAGGGTTGGACTCAAAGTGGATTTTTATTCGTCCTTTCCTTTGGATTTTTCTTCTTTTTCCAAATATTAAAATCCGGCTATCATCTTGGAGTGATTACTTCAAGCCTTCCTTCACGAACTCGATTACTTCCGGATACCTACAACATATGGATTCTTACTTTTTCCTAATCTGGACCTTCTGTACATCAATAATCGGCATCATATGGGGATCTACAATCATTGGGCTATCGGGGGCCCAACTAGGGAGTCATGTACCATCTAACTTCAAGGACCTTCCATATGCTGCATTCATGCTCTTTTACGTCAACGCCTTTCCATATAACCTATTTCCCATGGGGTAATCGGGGAGGAGTATATCTTTAACTTATTTCATTATTCCGACTCATAATCAACTTATCCATAATTCAGTGTATGGTTGCAACTACTCTATAGTCAAAATTTGTAGGATTTGGAGTATCATATATTTATATTTATAGGAAAAATACAAATATGTTCACTTAACGTTTCCTAATTTTTTTAAGATCAACCAACCTAAGCTCTGATACCAAATGTAACAACCCGCACCCTAGTGGGCCCGAATTTTCACTAAATCGAAAATCCAAGTCCACCAAAGTATGAATTATTGGTTTGGTATCCTACAAATAAATAGAAAAATGCATATCAGAGCACTACGATATAACTCATAGCGAAATAATAAAATATAATAAGTCACATAATTATTGACCAAGATTGACACTTCAAATTCAAATGTTTGGTGTCCTTGTCAGAATCGAGCATGAATAAGGAATATGTCCTTCTATTGTTTTCGCCTTACACCAGCATATGTCCTTCTAAGATATCCTTTGGATTGTAATCAAAAGGTGGTTGGAACAACGTTCTGGTAACTGGTAAATTATAAAGTTTGTACATGACACTAGTTTATGTCGATTGACTTCTATCTCTTGTTATGTCTTTTCATTTCGATTAGTCGTCTCGACTTTACATGCGCGTACGATACGTCCAATCTACCCATATTTGACTATAGCTATGTACATATATATAAATATAAGTATCATGGTCCCCCATTGGACCAAGAAACTATCCCCACTAGTATCTCCACAACAGCACCCCATTAGGATCCATCACCCTCGCTGTATCACAATCTCATTGCTGCGCATACCGAGGAACTCCCGTAGTGCATAATAACGGTTTTACAATAATTTAGTTGTACTCTAACTTGCATTTTTGGGGATTTTTTTGTCTGCTTTCCGGTTGTAGACTCGGCTCTACGAACTATAAATATGATGGATTCAGCCCCACTGGCTGTGGACTCAGCTCCATGGACTACCCCATGCATGATTTGAAAGATCTTCTTAATCGGGTTAATAGCCTTGCCTCCTACCAAACAAACTAGCAAATAATGTGGCGATGCAATCCCCAATGTGTCTGTACGCAAATAAATAGTGTAACCCATTAGGCATAACCCCTATCTGTTGGGGTATTCCTTCATCTATACGCAAGTGTATACTCTCTATGGGTCTTATGGTTGGATATGTCTCATATCAGTATAATGTATACACAACTGCTGGTGGCCCCTTGCGATGGGTGGACTTCTATTGTGTAACACTACCGACCTCGCCTTCCAACCCATACTAATGACTAATGTCATTATATTCATACAATTGCTTATTAACTTCAATAGTTCACGCCCGTTATAAATGCATACTTAAGGTTGCGTATATATAACATATATATTTATATATTCATTCATCTTTTCTCAATCATTTTGTCTCTATAATTTACTTATTAACCATAATTATTTACTTCTTATGCATTTATCCTTACTTGGTTTAAGACTATTTATCGCTTTCATTTTAAAGGACTTACAATGTCCTTTTCCCATTCTTTTGCCCTTTTTTCCATTTTCTATTTCTATTCTTTTTTTACCATTTAATTTGTTGTTGCCTACTCTTACATTTCATTTTATTTAATTTCCAAATTTATTTATATCGCGTGTATTTTCTTTTAGAATGTTCGTGTCACAATTATATCTCTTTATTTAAACTTAAGCATTTTTCGCATTTTAATGCATTGGAATTATATCTCTATGATGGAAATATTAACACTGTAAATTTCTATATCTTATCCAAGCGGAAGGTTTGTGTTGCATTTGGAATGACAATGAATTATCTTTTCATAGTTATTGAAATAGACAGTATAAAATACAGTAAATATCCATATTTTATACATCTCTTTCTTTTTAGGTGTATTCCTTGTCATTTAAAACAACGTGCTTTTATTTATTTTAAACTTGACAATGTATAGAAATTCACATTGCAACATTTTATATTCCAACCAATTAAAATACCACTTAAACCCCTAAAATCTTACTGAGATTTCTTTATTTTACATTCTTATTATCCATTTAAATATCAGTATAGCATTATCACATATATTAAAAATTCATGGTTTGCTATTTTTCAATAATAAGGATTGCTAATATCCCAAAAATTTTCCAGGTTTGCATTCATATAACATATACAGATATCAAGTTAACAATTGCAGAATATGTAAGTAGAGTTTTCAATTTCATTTTATGATATAGTTTTAGCCTACAACTCTAATTTACATTTTAGACATATAGGAATATATCTTCAATGATATAAATCTAATATTATACAAAAGTTTATAATATTCTCGC
Organism: Allium fistulosum; assembly: GCA_030737815.1. Classification (NCBI taxonomy): domain Eukaryota; kingdom Viridiplantae; phylum Streptophyta; class Magnoliopsida; order Asparagales; family Amaryllidaceae; genus Allium; species Allium fistulosum. The sequence continues at coordinate 510,084,739 of CM060907.1, read as the reverse complement.
TCATCTTCTTAGCTTTCCAAATCTCTAGATCTAATCTCTAATATTCCACTTTGACTCCCTTTTCTTTCTATTTGGATTTATACACCGCAAGCATATATAGATTTATTAGAGATCAATATTTGAAAAGAGATTTAGATTTGATTTGTATTTAAGATCCATATTTATCGTATACCTAGGCTTTGACAATTTGATTTGACCATATTCCTTTTCTCTATCATCTTCTACAATTCTCCAATTGTGTATATACGTATAAACTAGAACTAATTTAAGAATTGAGAAATTTGTGGAGAAGAGAAAATGGCAGAGCTTCCCCGTTCATCATAAATATGAGTTTGAATGTGAGGGTCTAGTCTTATATTTATAGGGGTTAAATCAATGCAAGTCGTTCGATTAAACTGTTTTAAATCTGGGTCGTTTGGCCAAAGATTTACTCTTAAATTTACCCTGGCAATGGTCGACCGCTCCTATCCTAGGGTCGACTGCTACCGATCGACCTGGGTGAATATTGCGTCGACCTGCCTTTTGTTTAAACGATGATTTGTTTGCTGTGTTGATTTGTTCGATTTATTTCCTTTTCTTTCGTTCTGGGATCATTTGTTTACACTTTTAAATATGTGGAAATTAGCCACAAGGGCCTCTTTAGCAAGTGGAATTAGTTTCTAAGACACGCAACTGAAATAATTACTTTCAAGGACAAAACGTAAAATAATTAGTTTCTAAGGCCTAAAAACCTATGAAATTATGTCCTTGAAAGTAATTGGACCGCTCACTTTGTCCTTGAAAGTAATTATTCTGCTGACTTTGGCCTTGAAAGTAATTTCTTTGAATGTGTGTCCTAGAAACTAATTGGACTGCAAAGTTTGTCCTTCTGGTGAAATGCCCCTTTAAATATATTCCACGATATTGTTAACGTTAATTATACTTAACGTCTAAGCTATTGCAATTAACGTTAAATAATTATTTTAATTTCCATAATTACATATGTAATTATTTCCGACTCGAAGTATTCAAACTACAATAACTTTTTCGTTTGAGCTTCGATCAGAAAACATTATATATGAAAATTGATCAAAAAATCACCACGAACCCAACAGTGTAAGTTTTGTAGTAAAATTCTGAAGTTTGTGGAAATTCTATTTTTCAGCATTGTTATTTATTTATTAAAATTATTTTAATTAATTATCGTAAAATCATGGGATGTTACTGATAATGATAGTTCTTCCCATTACATATAAAATAGCAAAGATCTAAAGTCCTTCTATTCGATGTACACATTATATGTGTAATAGGTTGAAGGTGGGCCTTTGAGTCATGATTATCTCTTTTAATTGGTTCATAAGGTATCTTAGATTTGGATCTAATTAAGTATGAAGAAGAATAAGTTAGATTTGATCAGTTAATGGATTAATACTGATCCACTCATGGATCAGTACCGGTCCATTGACTTCTGCAAATCTCTCCTAATCTTCCACGGATTCACTCCTTCATGCCTTGGCATCCCTTCGTGCTCCAAAGACAAATTCCTTCATTATTTTTATGTAACTTGATGGATCATTACTGATCCATCTATGGATCTGCTATTCACTTAGCCAATTTCTCTTCTTGTTCCTTACAATGCTTCATACTCAACCATCTTTGAAATTAGTATTTATTCCTCCATCATTTTTAATCCCAACATCATCAAACTGTCACTTGTGAAAAATCACAGATAACATGTGTTAAATGAGTGTCATTGCTCAAGCTTGTGTTTCGTGGGCTATTACGTTCTTTTCGGAATGACCTTATCGTATTGGCAGATATGCCACAAAATGTATGAACTTCCATAAGTCAAAAGTTGAGCAACTGAAGCCGAGTGGGTAGCTACATATGCAGTTAAAGTATTTAACGATTCTGTAGTGGTGGAGGTGCAAAAAGTTATAGCGGAGATAAAACGGAGATATAGCAGAAAATAGTGGAGATGCAAAAAGCTACATTAGATATAAAACCAAATAATTAAATTTAATTTATTCTCATTCCTACATCATTTTTGTAGGAAAAAGAAATTTTGTTTAATCTTATATAACAAAATCGAAGAATACCAAAATTTATGCGGACTATATTTGATAATCACAATCACAATAGATTTCTAACTTATATTGAGCACTTTTGCCTTAAAATTAGGACTTTACTCTAACGTTTGGATTTAGTTTAAAAGAGAACTAGTCAAATCAGCCTTTGTATATTAATGTTGCAAAAGAGGATGCTAAAAAGCCTTGATTTAGTAGACATAGCAGAAAATAGCGGGGCTTAAACGGTTCTACTGTTTAATAGGGCTAAATTGAAATAGCGTAGCGGTCGAAGAGCGTTATGCGCTATAGCGGGGATTTTGCTGGGCTTTAGCTTGACTTTTACTACACAGGTAGCTACAATCTTTCGAAGTTCTATAATGGAAACGAGAACAAATATTTATGGAAACTACATATTAATTACTAATATCAAATCCGGGAAATGAGAGTATTGGGTTATCATTGACAACTTGATGAACTATTCTTATATTATCCAAGTAAAGATTAAGACAAAAACTTATCTGGCCAAGTTGTATGTAAAAGAAATATTGTGCAATCATGGGATTTCAAATTCACTAATTAGCAATTACGATGCCTTGTTCACTAACATGTTTTGGCAACTTAGGAGATATTAAGCACCGAGTTGAGTTCGCGCACGATTTACCACCCAAATATCGATGGAAAGCCCAAATGGGTGAATCATGTAGGACTTTCTACGAGCTTGTACGTCGGCTTTAGTGGCTTGCGTTTGGTGGAGTTTATATATAACAATGTGTACTAAGCAAGCATTAGTATGCCACTGTTTGAAGCTTCATATGGTCAACCATCAAATTTCCCTCATGTTGGGAAGAAGTTAGTGATAATTTAGTACTTAAATAAGATATGGTGCAAGAAGAAGAAAAAACATTAAAGTCATTTAGTGATGAATGAAGGAAGCTCAAGAAAGATTAAAAGTTATATTAATTAAGGCCGCAAGATTTGGATTTTCCATCGGCGACTTTGTTTTGTAAATTTACCTCCTTTTGAAGTTATTGTTCGATTTGGGAGAACAAGGAAATTATCATTTAGATCATTGGATCCTTTCTTAAGTTGGCTTACCGAGTGGAGCTACTTGGGAAGTGTTACACTATCACCTTTAAGGAAATGTGTGGATGACCTAATACGTATTCAAATCGATCACCTATAGGACTTAGAGTTCGAGAAAGATGTTATTGTGCCAAGGGGGCCTATTTGTATGATTGTGCAAGACACTAAGCATTTGAGGAATGAAATCGTGAAGCTTGTCAAAGTATAATGGAGTGTGGATCCAAGTGAAAGTACTTAGGAACTCGAGAAAAACAATAGAGGATCTCATTCAGAGATGTTCTGAGGTACCATCATTTTTTTCTTTTTCTTATTGTTTGATTCTTTATATGATTTCTTAGATGTACTTGGTCGTGATTGCTAGGTTATTAAGTTGGTATGTTTTGATACAATCACCTTGTATTTTCATTTTAGCAAGCATATGGACTATTACTTTAGTACATGAATAATAATATTATGGGTACGTATCTAGTGGTTTACTCTAAAAAGAAATTATGGAGGAGCCATTCCTTTAAGGGCGAGCCTTTATATTTAAAATAATTCAACATCACTTTTACATTTTTCCAAAATTTTATGATATGATCTATGTAGTAAAATAAAACAAATTTTTTCATGTCATTAAAATATAGTCATTCTGTGCGCACGCACGTGTAGGTGTATTTATTGCATGAGTCTTTTGGAACTGAATGACATAAAATATAAATTTACTGAATTTGGAATAACGATTTGAGTGTGATGGCTTTTTAAAGTTAAACTTAATTATGTAAAGAAATGCAGGTTTAATAAGTTTGAATGTGAAGGTCTAGTCTTATATTTATAGGGGTTAAATCAATGCAAGCCGTTCGATTAAACTGTTTTAAATCTGGGTCGTTTGGCCAAAGATTTACTGTCAAATTTGCCCTGGCAACGGTCGACCGCTCCTATCCTAGGGTCGACTGCTACCGACACGCAAAAATAAATCGTGAGAGATACTCACCAACATTGTTGATGACAACCCACGAGGCCGCTCTACCAAACGCAGATCGTCGAGTTCCCCTCCAGGCTCCACTCTTCCCTGCTTCCCAGTCGTGACTCAGTCGCGAGCAAATGCCCCTCTCCCAATCATCGCGCACGTCACAAACGCACGAACCTGGCCTAAGGAAGCCTACGAATCACAGCCGGCTAGCAGCACTGCTCGTCTACTTGGATTCGAACGAATTGAATCTAATTTACGCTTGAAAATGATTTGTATAAGTATAAATGGTATTGGCCGAGATTTATATAATTGGAATTGGTTTTGAGATCTCGAACAGATTGAATTTCGTTTTGATTGAAGATGTGGTTCGGCCATTATTTTGTTTGGTTCGAACGGAAAAAAGAAAAGAATGAGGAAGAAATGCAGACCGTGATTCATATATATATATAATTTCTTTTCTCTAATATTTTGAAAAGCTCGGCTATGAAATGAAATGAAAGGGAAAAGTGATATTTGAAATGAGGGTAACGTGTTGAATGGTTGCTACAGTGGTTTGAAAAGGCAAAAGCTGATGTGAATGGAATTTTGACCAGTCAAAAATATATATATAATATTATTTAAATTTTAATCGTCTCGAAATTTGCAACTTAAAACCTCGACCTTCTATCGAGACGTGCCGCTAGGCGTTTATAATGTTATACCCCTATTTCGAACGCAATGGAAAAGGTTTCGAGTCCTAATTCGATCGTATGGAGAAGATAGATTTTTGGACCCAGTTATTATATTGAATTTCGATATAGATTTCAGCGCGTTTACATTCCGTACAGCCACCCGATAACTTCAAATACAACGAAATTTGAAATTCGATGATAATACACTATTACAGATCTAATGGAACTGGTTTTGTCGAATTCCGAGACTGTGCCTCGAAAGGCTATTTTAAATATCGATTTAAACTATATATTTTCAAAACTGAACAAATCACTATTAAATTCAATTTTAACACTTTTATTATCTTCAGTATTATCAATATAAATTTTATAAGACTTTGAAATATTTTTAACAGGCTTGAAACTCCAGATTCAATATTTTATCCATTTTCCAATTATTAAATTCAATAATTTAATTATCAAATAAATAGCTACATTTGAAATTCAAGTTAAAACTTAACTTTTAAATATTTTAAAATCACTTAAATATTTCGATTTCAAATGTCCAAAATTCCGGGTTGTTACACCCTCATTGGACCAAGGTATTATACCCACTAGTATCTCTACATTAGCATCCCATCAGGATCCATTACCCTTACTGTATCACGATCTCATCGCTGCACACATCGAGAAACTCCCGTAGTGCCTACTAACGGCTTTAGAATAATTTAGTCGTACACTAACTTGCATTTTTTGGGATTTTCTTATGTACATCCTGGTTGAAGACTCAGCTCTACGAACTATAAATATGGTAGAATCAGCCCTATGGGTTGTGGACTCAGCTCTACAGACTACCCCATGCACGATTTGAAAGATCTTCTTAATAGGGTTAACTAGTTCTTGCCTCCTAACAAACTAGCAAAAAACATAGCGATGCAAGCACCAGCGTGGTCCGTATACTAGTAGGCAGTGTAGCCCGTTAGGTGTAACCCTTGTCTTTCTCGTTGGCCGCTAATTTTTAATGACATTCTCGACCTATATACAGCCATACTCCTTTATTTGGAACCAACACGTGCTGACATAGTGTCATTCTTTGCTCATCATCCAATTTAGATTGTGTATTGCAATCAAGGAAATACCCCCCTCCTATTATTGAAGCAGTCTCCTCTCTCTATTGGGGTATTCCTTCATCGATATGCAAGTGTAAACTCTCCACAGATCATACGGTTGAATATATCTCACGTCAGTATAATGTACAAACGACTGGTGGTAGCCCCTTGCAATGGGTAGACTTCTATTGTTATTCCTGACACTTTACGGGATTCCTTATTACTACTCTATGAGAAGCCTTCACTATTTTCACGTCAGTATAATTTAGTTGTATGTAAAAGAAATATTATGCAACCATTGGATTTCAAATTCACTAATTAGCAATTACGATGCCTTGTTCACTAACATGTTTTGGCAGCTTAGGAGATATTATGCACCGAGTTGAGTTCGTGCACGATTTGCCACCCTAATATCGATGGAAAGCCCAAATGGGTGAATCATGTAGGACTTTCTACGAGCTTGTGCATTGGCTTTAGTGGCTTGCGTTTGGTGGAGTTTATATATAACAATATGTACTAAGCAAGCATTAGTATGCAACTGTTCGAAGCTTCATACGGTCAACTATCAAATTTCCCTCATGTTGGGAAGAAGTTAGTGATAATTTAATACTTAAATAAGATATGGTGCAAGAAGAAAAAAAAACATTAAAGTCATTTAGTGATGAATGAAGGAACCTCAAGAAAGATTAAAAGTTATATCAATTAGGGCCGCAAGATTTGGATTTTCCATCGGCGACTTTGTTTTGTAAATTTACCTCCTTTTGAAGTTATTGTTCGATTTGGGAGAACAAGGAAATTATCATTTAGATCGTTGGATCCTTTCTTAAGTTGGCTTACCGAGTGGAGCTACTTGGAAAGTGTTACACTATCACCTTTAAGGAAATGTGTGGATGACCTAATACGTATTCAAATCGATCACCTATAGGACTTAGAGTTCGAGAAAGATGTTATTGTGCCAAGGGGGCCTATTTGTATGATTGTGCAAGACACTAAGCATTTGAGGAATGAAATCATGAAGCTTGTCAAAGTATAATGGAGTGTGGATCCAAGTGAAAGTACTTAGGAACTCAAGAAAAACAATAGAGGATCTCATTCAGAGATGTTCTGAGGTACCATCATTTTTTTCTTTTTCTTATTGTTTGATTCGTTATATGATTTCTTAGATGTACTTGGTCGTGATTGCTAGGTTATTAAGTTGGTATGTTTTGATACAATCACCTTGTATTTTCATTTTAGCAAGCATATGGACTATTACTTTAGTACATGAATAATAATATTATGGGTACGTATCTAGTGGTTTACTCTAAAATGAAATTATGGAGGAGCCATTCCTTTAAGGGCGAGCCTTTATATTTAAAATAATTCAACATCACTTTTACATTTTTCCAAAATTTTATGATATGATCTAAGTAGTAAAATAAAACAAATTTTTTCATGGCATTAAAATATAGTCATTCTGTGCGCACGCACGTGTAGGTGTATTTATTGCATGAGTCTTTTGGAACTGAATGACATAAAATATAAATTTACTGAATTTGGAATAACGATTTGAGTGTGATGGCTTTTTAAAGTTAAACTTAATTATGTAAAGAAATGCAGGTTTAATAGTCAATAATTTTGGCTCAAAATCTAATTAGGTTAATTAAAAATCCATTAACCTTTTCATAATCCTCGTTTCATTAATCTTCTTCGTTTTTCACTAAACCCCACTGGAACTCTCTTCTTCCAAAGTCCATTAAATATCACATAAATCCTGTTAAAAGGAAGATTTCTCTGAACATTTTGAAACCTTCTCCAAGCATTATAACATAATATCAAAGATCCTAGCATATTCATGTTTGGATTTATTTTGAAAATATATGGTTGAGTTTTTGGTTTGATTTCATCGATATATTGACTGAAAGAGTGAGCAATCACTCTCCTATGTCATTAGACTGATTCTATTGACACCCCCATTTTCCTCCTTTCTGATGCAGCAGAGTACCTGGTGTCGAAGACAAACCCGCGACCGACGACTCATTCCCCTCGCGACTCATCATCACCGCAACTTCGCGACTCATCATCACCAATACTCCACGACCCAACATCGCAAGCCATGACTTACGACTTAACCCCGACCTATAAAACTTCCCAACGACCTAATTGCCTTTCCCTGATTTTTTCCCGACCTAACTCCAGTAAGTCGCAAACAATTTCCGACCTATCCCTAAGTCGTGAACAACCTCCGCGACCTAAGTTCCACAACCCAATTCCACCGCGACCTAGACTCCCCGTCGATACAACTCTACAACCTAACCTCTACACTATAAGACGTGAGCGATCTAAATCTTCCTCCGAGCTTTTCCTAAATCGCGTGCCGCCATCTTATGTCGCGTGCCGCCTTCCATAAGTCGCGAACGAGCTTTCTTTTTAGATCGCAAATTAATTTGATAAGTCGGAGATGTTGGGATAAGTCGCGAGATTTGATAAATGGAGATGCTGGGATAAGTCGCGAGTTGTGATAAGCGGAAAACGTTTTGATAAGTCGCGAGTTTCTTCTAAGTCGCGAGATGATTTGGAAGTCGTGAAGTACTGTTGATAAGTCGTTAAACATTGGTGATAAGTACTGTTGATAAGTCGTTATAAATACTGTTGATAAGTCGTGATTGTTTTCTTATACATTGGTGTGTAAGGTGTTGTAATTTTTCTCAAGTGTGTGTTTTGTTGTAACCCTATAAATAGGGATGTTGGTCATTTGTAAATGGTTGTTGATTTTGAAATAAAATTTCCTTTGTTAGCTTTGTGCTTTCATCCAATTGGTAGTCGAGTGTGATCTCCTATCTCCACCTTCGGTCAATCGAGTGCGCTCGATTCAACGATCGTGAAGCCAATTCGCGGTATCAAGTGCGCTTGATCAACGCTTGAAGAATTGAAGATCTACTTTCACGGTATCGTGATCGATCAACGTGACGTAGATAGCTGAAATTCGGTATCTTCGGATCAACGAATTTGGGCATTTCAGTATTTCTCAATCCACCGATTGCTACGTTCATCGTATCATCAATTTTTGTATTCCGCCGCTGCGTCATTTGGTATCAGAGCTAGAACGCAAGGAGTTTGCGTATATTTTTGGAGTTGTGCGAGATTTACATCATTTGGAGAAGTGGGTTATCGAGATTTTGAAGAGATTTGTTCGTTTGGAGGTTTTTGAAGATTTCAACAAGTGGGTAGTTTTGATTTGAAGATTTTTAGATCGAAGTGAAGTTTTTGTTGGAATTTGTTGAAGAGTGATCATGCCTCCGAGAAGAGCTAACCGTTATCGCAACATTGATGCTTTATACGGGAGAGAAGAAGCCGATGAGATGGAGCAAAGAATTAACGACAATTTTAATGAGAAGATTAATGAAGGGATTGGTCGATTAGAGAGAATGATGTTGGAGATGAGTCAAAATCAGAGAAGGGTATCACCTGAATCGAGCCATGGGAGAAGTAGAGCTTCACCACATTCAAATCGAGAGAGAAGTGTCAATAGTGATCATAGAAGCGTGGATCGAGATTGTGATAGAAATGTTGATGATCGAAGTCGTGATAGAAATGTGACTGATCGAAATTGGAGGAATGTAGATCGTAGGAATGTTGGTGGAAGAAATGGTGGTGGTAGAGATGTTGGTGGTCAGGATCGACATCGATATACATCGGATTGTGAAGAAGAGTATGATGGTGGTAGTGTTCAGGGACGAGGACGTGGACAAGGAAGAAATCAGTCGGAGTACGATCACAAGTGGGAATCTGGGATGAAGACTGAAATTCCAGAATTCAAAGGAGGTATGCAAGCTGAGGAGTTTTTGGATTGGGTGGCTAATGTTGAAGAAATTTTTGATTTCAAGGAAGTTCCAGAACATCATAGAGTGAAGTTGGTTGCTACAAGGTTGAGGGGTAGAGCTTTGGCATGGTGGCAGCAAACCAAACTTACACGTGAACGAATGGGGAAGTCAAAAGTTGAATCTTGGGAGAAGATGAAGAAATTGATGAAGGCAACGTTCTTACCTTACAATTATCAAACTCTGATGTATCAACGTTTGCAGAACTTGAGGCAGGGCACAAAGACTGTTAATGATTACGCAGATGAGTTTTATCAGCTTATTGCAAGGAATGATATTATGGAAACGCAAGAACAACTGACATCTAGATTCATTGGGGGATTGAGAATGCAGATCCAGGATATGGTGAATATGTTCGATCCAAGATCTGTGGCGGAAGCACATCAGAAAGCATTGGCTTAGGAGAAGCAGGGACGACGAGGAGGTGGTGTGTTTACTAATTCCAACAATCAAGTGAAGGGTGTTAGTGGAAGTTCTAATGTTTCTAAACCTATCAGTAAACCAGTGGTGAAGGAGGCTGAGAAGGCAAAGGTTAACAACGGTTTCAAATGTTACAATTGTCAGGAGTTGGGTCATAAAAGCAATGAGTGTCCAAAGCCAAAGAAGAGAGCAATGATTGCTGAGGTTGAGGATGAGGATGAGGAGGCTGAAGATTCTAATCAATTACCAATTGAGGAGGAAGAATTGTTGTCTGGAGATGATGGTTATACATTAATGATGAGGAGGAATTGCTTAACACCGAAGCAGGAGGAAGAGACTAGCTGGTTGAGGAGTAACATCTTTCAATCGACGTGCACTATCTTGGGAAGGGTTTGCAAATTTGTTATTGATGCTGGAAGCTGTGATAACATTATCTCTACAGAAGCTGTAAAGAAGTTATCATTGAAGACAGAGAAGCACTCGAAACCGTATAAGTTAGCTTGGTTGAGGAAAGGTGGGGAGGTGAAAGTTAGTCGAAGGACTTGTGTTAATTTTTCAATTGGGAAGAAATACAAGGACGAAATTTGGTGTGATGTTGTGGACATGGACGTATTCCATTTGTTGTTGGGCAGACCGTGGCAATATGATAGGGCGGTGCAACATGATGGGCGAAACAACAGTTATAGTTTCATGTTTGAAGGTACTAAAATCACTTTGGTTCCTAAGAAGCGACAACACGAAGAAAACAAACTAGAGGAGATTGAAGAGCTGAAAACTTTATTAACCTTGAAGGAGTTTGTTAAAGAAGTCGAAGAGGAGCCAGAAGTATTCTTGTTAATTGGGCGTGAGAGCAGTGAAGAAGTTGAAATTCCAGAAGAAGTTAAACTAGTATTGAAAGAATTCGAGGATGTATTTCCAGAGGAGTTGCCAACGGAGTTACCGCCGTTGAGGGACATTCAACATCAAATTGATCTAGTTCCAGGAGCTGTGTTACCTCACAGACCACACTACAGAATGAGTCCAAAAGAGCATGAGGAGTTGCGAAGGCAGGTGGAAGAATTGCTTGAACAGGGGCGTGTGCAGGAGAGTTTAAGTCCTTGTGCTGTACCAGCTTTGTTAGTACCGAAGAAGGACGGGACGTGGAGAATGTGCACTGACAGTCGAGCATTGAATAAGATTACTGTGACATATAGATTTCCAATGCCGAGGTTGGATGACTTGCTAGATCAAATAAGCGGAGCTACTATCTTTTCGAAGATTGATTTGAAGAGCGGATATCATCAAATTCGTATCAGGCCAGGTGATGAGTGGAAGACTGCTTTTAAAACCAGGGAGGGTCTATACGAATGGTTGGTAATGCCATTTGGTTTATCAAATGCGCCAAGTACATTTATGCGAGTGATGAATCAAATTTTTAGACCATTTATTGGAAAATTTGTGGTGGTATATTTCGATGATATTCTGATATATAGTGGAAATCCAGAGGAACATTTGAATCATCTGAGAGAAGTGCTGATGGTACTGCGACAAGAACAATTTTATGCTGCGACGAAGAAATGCGTGTTCATGACGCATGGTGTTTTATTTTTGGGGTATATTGTATCGGATGGAGGAATACAGGTTGACCAAAGTAAAATCGAAGCGATTAGAGATTGGCCACAACCCAAGACGATAACAGAAGTTCGAAGTTTCCACGGGTTGGCTTCATTCTATCGAAGATTTATTCCACACTTTAGTAGTGTGATGGCGCCTGTTACTGATTGTATGAAGGGCAAACAGTTTTCATGGACGGAGGAAGCAGGAGTTGCTTTTGAACGAATCAAGGAGTTGTTGACGACAGCACCAATTCTAGCATTACCTGATTTTCAGTTGTTGTTTGAGCTACACACTGATGCGTCAAAGGTTGGAATTGGAGGGGTGGTGAGTCAGAGAGGACGTCCTATTGCATATTTCAGTGAAAAGCTATCGGGAGCAAAGATGAGATATAGTACATATGATGTGGAATTTTATGCTGTTGTGCAAGCTATTAAACACTGGAGACACTATCTATTTCAAAAAGAGTTTGTTCTTTACACTGACCATGAGGCGTTGAAACATTTACAAGGGCAAGACAAGATTTCAGCAAGACATGCATCATGGGTTGCATATCTGCAACAGTTTACGTTTGTTGTGAAACACAAATCGGGAGTGACGAATCGTGTTGCGGATGCATTAAGTAGAAGAAATCATGTATTGACTACAATGAAGGTCGAAGTGACAGGGTTTGATGTGCTACCAGAGTTATTTGTTGAAGATCCTTACTTTATGAAGTTTGTAGATAAAGTGAAGAAAGGAGAGACGGATGAGTTTGTGATGGTAGATGGTTTTCTGTTCAAAGGAAATCGATTATGTATACCAGATTGCAGTTTACGATTGAAGATTGTGAAGGAATTGCATGAGGAAGGTCATGTGGGTAGAGACCGTACATTACAGCTGATTTCTCAATCTTATTTTTGGCCATCAATGAGGAAAGAAGTGGAAAGATTTGTGGAGCGATGTCATATCTGTCAGGTTTCGAAAGGAACTGCGACCAATGCTGGATTATATATGCCGCTACCTGTACCAACTAAGCCTTGGGTTGATGTGAGTATGGATTTTGTTTTGGGTTTGCCTCGAACTCAAAGGGGAAACGATTCCATTTATGTGGTGGTTGATCAATTTTCTAAAATGGCACATTTTATCGCATGTAAAAAGATAGCGGATGCCGTTCGAGTCGCTCAGTTATTCTTTAAAGAAATATATCGTTTACATGGATTACCTGAATCTATTGTTTCCGATCTAGATACTCGATTTCTGAGTCACTTTTGGTTGAGTTTGTGGAAAATGGTGGGAACGAAGCTGAAGTTTAGTAGTGCATATCATCCTCAGACGGATGGGCAAACTGAAGTTGTGAATAGATCATTGGGAAACTTGTTGCGATGTCTTGTACAGGATAATTTGAAAAGTTGGGACTTAAAGTTGTGTCAGGCAGAGTTTGCTCATAATCATGTTGTTAACCGAAGCACTGGTTTCAGTCCATTTCAGATTGTATATTCAAGCTTGCCAAAGGGCCGTTGGATTTAACGATAGTACCACAACCAAAGGGGACAGTTAAACGAGCTGCTGATTTCGTCAAAGGGTTGACAGAATGCCATAGAATCGTTCAGGAACGTTTGGAGAAGACGAATGAGAAATATAAACAATCTGCAGATAAGAAGCGAAGAAGTGTGGACTTCGAAGAGGGTGATTTTGTGTACGCGGCGTTGACAAAAGATCGTTTTCCAATTGGAATGTACAACAAGTTGAAAGCTCGAAAGATCGGTCCGATAGAAATTTTGAAGAAGGTCAATGATAATGCATATCGGGTGAAGTTGCCAGAGCATATTCACACGGCTGACGTTTTCAACGTTAAGCATTTGATTCCATACCATGGGAATGAGCTTGTGGAGAAAGAGAAAGGTACAAATTCGAGGTCGAATTTTTGTCAACAAGGGGAGGATGATGCAGCAGAGTACCTGGTGTCGAAGACAAACCCGCGACCTACGACTCATTCCCCTCGCGACTCATCATCACCGCAACTTCGCGACTCATCATCACCAATACTCCACGACCCAACATCGCAAGCCACGACTTACGACTTAACCCCGACCTATAAAACTTCCCAACGACCTAATTGCCTTTCCCTGATTTTTTCCCGACCTAACTCCAGTAAGTCGCAAACAATTTCCGACCTATCCCTAAGTCGTGAACAACCTCCGCGACCTAAGTTCCACAACCCAATTCCACCGCGACCTAGACTCCCCGTCGATACAACTCAACAACCTAACCTCTACACTATAAGACGTGAGCGATCTAAATCTTCCTCCGAGCTTTTCCTAAATCGCGTGCCGCCATCTTATGTCGCGTGCCGCCTTCCATAAGTCGCGAACGAGCTTTCTTTTTAGATCGCAAATTAATTTGATAAGTCGGAGATGCTGGGATAAGTCGTGAGATTTGATAAATGGAGATGATGGGATAAGTCGCGAGTTGTGATAAGCGGAAAACGTTTTGATAAGTCGCGAGTTTCTTCTAAGTCGCGAGATGATTTGGAAGTCGTGAAGTACTGTTGATAAGTCGTTAAACATTGGTGATAAGTACTGTTGATAAGTCGTTATAAATACTGTTGATAAGTCGTGATTGTTTTCTTATACATTGGTGTGTAAGGTGTTGTAATTTTTCTTAAGTGTGTGTTTTGTTGTAACCCTATAAATAGGGATGTTGGTCATTTGTAAATGGTTGTTGATTTTGAAATAAAATTTCCTTTGTTAGCTTTGTGCTTTCATCCAATTAGTAGTCGAGTGTGATCTCCTATCTCCACCTTCGGTCAATCGAGTGCGCTCGATTCAACGATCGTGAAGCCAATTCGCGGTATCAAGTGCGCTTGATCAACGCTCGAAGAATTGAAGATCTACTTTCACGGTATCGTGATCGATCAACGTGACATAGATAGCTGAAATTCGGTATCTTCGGATCAACGAATTTGGGCATTTCAGTATTTCTCAATCCACCGATTGCTACGTTCATCGTATCATCAATTTTTGTATTCCGCCGCTGCGTCACTTTCACACGGCGCTACTTCGTCAATTTCCAGTTTTTTCAAAATTGCTCCTATCTTCGAACCACACCAGATTACGTTTAAAAGAAATAATTACGTACAAAAGTCTAAAGGAGCGATGTTTATGTAAAAACCCCGAGCAAGGTTCGTGTAAAAACCAAGTTCGGACAAAGCGAGGTTTGTGTAACAACCTAGTTCGGGTCAAGTGAGGTTAGGCCTGTCAACGGATACTTTCGGATGCGGATAGTGTCATATCCGCATCCGCATCCGAAATGATTTTTGGATATCGGATATCCGCATCCGTGGATACGGACGGATATCGGATAATTATCCTATTCGTTAAAGACCGATAAATCGAGAATATTAATATAAATTTTAAGTTTAACATGCATTTTTTTCAATCTAATTGATCATAAAAGTGTTAAATATAAAAAAATATGGCGATAATAAATAGTTTTGAGCGGTTAATAAGCATTAAATGTATATAATATAAACTATTAACTTGATAAAACAACAAATAAATACATTTCATTATGCTAAAATACACACAATTTGTACTATAATATTGACAAAGACCGGACGAATAATTTTCGGATGCGAATGTCTTCGTATCCGTATCCGCATCCGTTTTTTCAAATATCGGATATTATCCGCTTTTCGGATACGGATGCGGACGGATTTCGGGTTTTTCGGGTATCCATTGACAGCCCTAAGTGAGGTTTGTGTAACAACCTAATTCGGACCGAGCGTGTTTCGTGAATAAACAACGTCAAAGCTGAACGTGGTTTAAAAAATATGAAGATATTTTTGAATCAATTGGAGAACGAAAGGAAAAAAAGTGGGGTGCGAAAGGAGGAAAGATGGGTGGTAATAGAACTAGCCTTTTGTTAATATTAAATTTTTTGAACGTGATTTAAATTTGAGGTTGTGCCAAAATTAAATGAAAAAGTTGTTAATTACAGGTTGATTCTGTGATCTCTGCTGCTCTTGATGCCAATTTCAGCTGCCCCTGTGAAGCTATTTTGACCGACTCCAAAGGGTAGCTTTAAGCCCTCATTTTGACCCCAATTCTAAGTGCACTCAAACCTCAAGCATTTCTTTTTGAAATTTGACCGGTCAAGTGTGTGTGGATTTACCGGTCCGTCGGCTTCTCCTAGGTTTCAAAAAAAAAATGTGTGTATGGATCAATTCTTTATGAAACAAGCGACGCATTTGAGCGGGATATTTAGCGGGAAAGTTGGTTAAAAGAGGAATGGTTTGACGGTGTATTTGAGTGGAGCATATAAGCCTGGCATTAGGTAAAAAGGAGGGGCAAATGGTATGAACACGGCAAATTTCTACTTTCAGCACAACGGGACACTTGGTCCGTTACCGTTCCCCAGACGTAAGACGCATCGACGCATCCGACGCGTGGGGAACGGTAACGGACCAAAATTTTCTAGCGAAGGGTACCCAAGAGTCGAACAAGCATGGTTCAAACATATTTTTTAAGAGAACTTTGGATTGAACAGAGCTGTATGCACCTAAGAGAAGTTCTAAGAGCTGACATTGTAATTCTAAAATGGAAGTTCGCTGGCTAAGATGATCATTTACCAATCTATACAGTCTAGTTGCTCTGAGGTATCAAATTGTGAATAAATAGAGGATTGCATGACACAATATAAGATAGGGTTGGCTCATGCTCACTTGAATATGAATGTTACAAACAAATTTCGGTTAATTATACCTCCTTCACCTTATTACATGCATATACTGATTACATCATATTCAATTGTAGTGTTTAATCATATCGATTGTTGTCTGACTCAAAGTTATTTGTCTATTTTTCTTCCTAGGGTACTCTGACGAGTACGCTAACAACGGGTTTGGACTATATATCGCTTTGAGATGACCAAAGTCGAGCAAGTGGTTGAAGTACTATATATTATCATAGTATTTGTTTCCATTGTTCACCGTTATTGTTTAGATATAACATTTTATCATTTCAATAAGAGATGTTATTTCGTGTTGTCAAATGTTTATATTTGTGATGAGATTGGCTCATGTACCGATTATGATTATTGTACTCTGATATTGTATGGTATGAGATATACACTATTTTTGTTTATTCACGTTATTGTTTGTGGGTATTGTATTCGTTTGCATGTGCGTTGCGAGAAGTACGTAGCATAAATTGTATTTTGTCTACTTCGACGAACCTATGTCCTTGATATTCGACAAGCATGGGCGTATTAAGTTGGTTTTCGAACGTCGATTGTAAAGGGTCGTTGCATCCATCAATAAATATTCAATCATCAACATCTAAAAGGGTAGTTTAAAACACATGTATCCTTCTTTTCGACCTAAGGAAAATCTCTAAACTAATGTATTTGTTGATTAAATCTCTATACATCATTTTAAATTAGAAAGCAAAAGTTATGTCACACGTTTCCAAATGCTAACTTGCGCTTTTTAAAAAACTTAAAATGATTAATAAAATATTTGATTATGATAAAAAAAGTAACTTAATGTTCAAAATCAACCAACTAGTAGTCAAACATGGGCAAACTCCATAACTATGAGGATTTGGACCATCAAATTGACAAGTCAAAGATAAAAATGGATTGACAAATGTAATTTGATCAATTACTCTTAATTTCTTAGTTACAACCAAACAAAGGTTTTTAATTGCTTATATGAACATGAAATCATATAGGTGAATCACAAGCTATTTTCTCTAGTTACAAGAGAAGTCCAATGAAAAATGGTTTCGAACTGCTTTCCAACATCAATCATTGAAAGAACAAAAAAGCTCTAAACAATTTTCCTTAGAAATATTAAAAAATAAGGTAAAAGCAAGGAACTATACAAGTAGACCAGAAGAATACCAAACAATCATAAGCCATAAATTTTAGTCTCATAAATATAGCAATTGTAATTGACCAGAACAGACTCAGACCGACTACATACACTTACCTCTCCAAAGATATCAATCTTCACCTCTCTAAGAATACAATAAATATTTACTTTCTTTGACATTATAAACCTCATATGTATATATATAGATCATGACAACTTCCCTTCCAATCTCCACCACCATACAAAACTAAAGGACCTAATCCCACATCTCCAAAGAATATATTAATACACTTACCTTAATAGATCACAAGTTATTATAACTTTTAAGGGATTAACTAAAAGTATTCAGACTTTGTTGAGAACTCAAGCTTGAGCCATTCATTTCTGCAACCGGCAAATGGTTCTCTTCTGAAGAAGCTATTTTTGCAACATCGGTAAACATGACGGATAATTTATCGGGTTGCGGTTGACTAGACTTGAGTGCTTCTAAGTTTTTATGAGAAGGGGTGTCCCCTCGGCAATACCTTTGCCACATGACTCTATAGGAAGATTCTAGATCTTTCGTGAATTTCGGTCCGTTGCACACTGGAGATTTTGCCATGAGGCCTCTAAGTGACATTCTTAGCTCTGATAAAGCAGGAATGTCCGATGCAAGTTTGATTGCTAAGTCTATGTATTCTTCTTCTGCTTCCGCAACCAGTCTTTCCAAACCTGCATTGTGAGCATATAGACATTTTAATCGAATCTTCCTGATCTCGATTTGGTTGCCAAATTCCAATGCATATTTAATTTAAATCCCAGTTGAGAAAAATCATTCGATCCATGCTAAAATGGAAAATAAAAAGGTAGTTTTTGACTTGAAATAAATTTTGCGTTTTACATTTTCAGCGTGTATTTTAAAATGAACAGGAAAGGAGAAGGGGTGGAAAACGATAGATTTTGAAAAGGGTTTTAGCATATAAAATTGAAAATGACTTTTTCCCGCACTCTGAAGGAAAAAAAAAATCAAGAACTGTCTTCTCTCTTCCCCTTCTCCCCTTGCTGGTATGGTTATGATTTTTCGATTCCTCCTACTCTCGCACGCAATTTGATATACATATTGAAAAACGCAAAACTAAAAAAAAAACTAAAACTAAAACTCATTTTCAAGTCATACACTACCTAAGATACTCGAACCTATACACACACACACAGAAGAATAAAAAACAAAACTAAGTTTTAGGTTTAAAAGATCTACAAACCAAAGCATCAAAAATCCAACTTAAAAAATACATATTTATGTTACTGCAGAAAGAATAAAAATTTCACATGCTTAAATTATTATTTGCTAACCTGCATAAAACAAAATTTTAACATACAATTATATCCATATACACTGAAATTACAGTGTGTATATTTTTAAAGTCTGAACCCGGTTTAAATCCAGTTTCGTTTTGATATTTGAAGATTCGCATTTTAATAAGCTAATTTTAATTCGTAAATAATTGATAATGTGCCTTCTATTGTTTACACGGTAAAACCATATGTCACATTAGAATTTATCAATCAGTTTAACCCATTTGGGATTATTAGATGGTGTGGGGTTTTATTCTCACTAGCATTAAAAATCAGGAATCAGGACATTGGATTAGAAGTGGCAAAAAATGATACTAAATAGAAGATTATCCTAAATGTTTGAGAAAATTCTATCTAGAGTGATACAATGATGTTTAACACATGCATACAAGTCCAATGGCTGACCAAAATGAAATTTATGACAAGTCTAACACCGTAAATGAGTGTTAAACCACTACCGCAACAATCGACTGTAGCCAGATATCAAAAATTAAATTATAAAGCACATAAGCTTGGAAATTATTTATAAAAAAAATCAACAGTAGACTTACCAACATTTTTCAGAAGGCTGACACCAACATTATGTGCATGTACGCGACCTTTCATAGTGACACATGGAACACCCATATATAGTGATTCACATGTAGTTGTAGTTCCCGCATAGGGAAATGTATCTAAGCTGGAAAGAAATTATCGGGATTAGAAATCAAAATGTCATCATATGAATCATATAAGCAATCAAAATAATTACCTGATATCCATCAAAGAATAAGCTTGCATATGATCATGATTGAGAAGAATAAGAGGAAGAAGATCAACACGTAATGGCTCTAAACCTAAGTTTTCCAATATTGAAAGAAATCTTTGTCTTACACTATCACAGCAAAAGGGCTTACACTTGACAACAAGCCTTGAGTTTGGAACTGCACATAATATCCTTGCCCAAACTTGCAAAACTTTCGGTGTTATCTACGACGACAACAAAAAAAAGCATTTTGAGAGTTAAAAAAGTACTCACATTTTACTTGATTCGGAAATAAAAGGCATACTGGTTATATACTACCTTTGCCAAATTATTGAAACTTCCAAAAGTAACAAAACCATTAGAAAGAGCAGGAGTGGGACAAATCGGGCCTGCTTCAGGTGAAGGTGTATAACAAAGAAAACATTCAGGTAAACGTACCAGCTCTTCTACATGCCTGTAAAGTACCATATTAATTGCCATTTTAAAATGAATAAATTGTGAGTCCAATGTTTTTTATCTTACTTTTGCTTTGTGTTCAGTGGATCGGCCATAGAATCTGTAATCCTATAGTCAATTGCGGGTAGACCGGTAGTATTTGGGTAACCTATCCATGTTGCCTGAGGATAGGAAAATAAATTTAGAAGTCTATTGATATTACAAAAAATAATCATGGCTATAAGATAAGTAATGATGATCTCGATGCTTAAATATTTTCAGTTTCATATGTCTCAGTTTGCTTTTCATGGAAAATAAAAGCCAAGGGAAACAGCAGATTACATCTACTTTCTTCACTCCTCAAATAGTAAATATGTATGTGAAAAAATTCTTTCAAGTTGATTTCTTTACATATACCCCTGTAAACTGTCACATCTTCGTAATCTTTGTAATTATCACTATCAATTTTCACCAAGGATGGACAATGTGCAGATAATAACATGAGAACATTTTTCTTTTGAAAAACCGTAAAAAGGCCACTTGATCATTATCCAGTGATCAATTCCAAGTAGAGGCAAGCACAAGCATTTTTGTATCCAAGTGCAAATTTATATATTAATTATCCTCAAAATAAAACTAATAAGATAATCTGAAGTAGGGAAAACTGATTGATATGTATAATGGCAAACATATAACCCCATAACAATGTAGCATATACTAGAATATCAGCAGCTGGCTTAGCTTACAATTTCATATAGATACCACAGTATTTTGTGACCAAGTATATTAATCAAAATTTTAACCTCATCACATATTGGCTAAAATTTATGGAGAAATTACAACCATCGGATCATTTTCATCAGCTTTTATACACATTAAGTATCAAACTATCCAACTATTTGGCATTGACCTATATACCAAGTAAATATGAATGATATTATAAAACTTTACTACCACAAGATTTACTCTTCTGTTAATCAAAGGCGAAAAAGATGAAAATGCATATATTGCAGTAGATTATGGCTTTAATAGATAAATAATAAACCTTGCATTAATTTATAAAATATTATAGACTAAAGTAATCACAAGGTGGTTGTATTCTCAAGTTATCCAAACTAAAAAGGAAAATTAAAGCTTGCAAAAATGTCAGCATATAGAAAATGAGATGAAAACAGTGAAATGGTTTGATGTTAGTCATGAAGCACCTGAACAGGAGCAGGTCTGCAAGCCATCATCCCTAATTTGTTGTTTGCGGTATGACCAGTAAGTTCTACAAGTATGTCTACTTTATCCTCTCTAACCATACTAGCTACTTTTTTCTCATCGATGCCATATATATCCCTCCACAAGCCACCCTTTCTTAATACTCTATCCTTGAATTTATGGGTTTTAGCATCTGCCTGGAAAATTAGGAGAAATTCATATAATGAAAAAAAATGACAATGTTAGAATATTCTGAAGATAAATTGAACAGAAAAGGTGCAAAGAAATAAGAAAATAGGTAATATACCTTCACAACACCAGAATATACAACCACTTTGTAATTTGTGTAATCATGAAATAAAAGAGGAGCTTCTATAAAATAAGATACAGAATGAGTAAAATAATCAGGGGACACATATCCAATGATTAATGGCCTGTCCGCAATTTTAGGATTATCCCAACTAGTGTGTTGAGAATATAGCTTCATAAAACGCATTCCCCACTCCCTGCAACAGAAGAAATATATTATATATGTGTCTTGTAGGTTCGAGAATAAAAAAATGACAATGCACATCCAGGTTAACTTCAATATTATTAATCATCTGGATGCGAAAAAAGTAGCAGTAGTGAGGAGTATGTTAGATTATGCAATCAATCAAAATTACCTATGAGCCTCAAAGAGTTTATTATCAACCCCCTCGTTTATGTAGTTCATGGCGAGCAATCGATTCTGCAAATGGATTAGTTGTCAGATAAAACCAGGCAAAAAGTAAAAATGACCAGTCCTGCAAAAAATATAACATAAAACACTCCTCAAAACACAAGAGGCATTACACAAAAGGTGGCTGCTGCTACTGGATTTTACTGAAATGTAGCCATTCATTTAAGTGCGACTGATAATCAACTAACATGTTAAAAAATTGTCTGCACCATGAGGCTTCCTTTTATATATCTGCACGCTTTTATGGAATGCCATAAATAACGTGTCTTTGTGCAAGCTTAAGTCTTAAACAAGGAAAAGTGCAAAGATGTAAAAATTAGATGCAACTTTGGAGCCATAAAAGGTTTTGCATAAGATCAAACGAAAGAATTTCAAGCTAGCAAATTTGCAGGTTTGTAAAGGCAGCATAAATAATTCAATTTCAAGTCCATCACTTATGTCATATGTTTACATAGAAACAAAATTGAAATGCATGACCACTATGGCTAGGACTCGTGAAAGGTCAAAATATAAGGGCTACAAGTGACCCCTTGCTACAAATATTTGCAGGGATTTACGTAGAGGTTTCAATTAGTGAATATTAATAGAAAAATCACCCAGCTAACAAAATATCAACAATCGACTATTGCCAGCTAAAAAGATTTTAAGAGTGCAGTATGCATCATTTTGGATGGTAGTTGAAAGAAAAAACAATAATTCCTTGATCTTTGCATGTAAGAGCTGAGTAAGAAAAATACCTGACCAGCATTACGCGAATCAGGATCAATATGAAGACATCTTTCGTATGCCTCAATTGCTAGAGTAATATTTCCTGCATCTCTGTAGAGAACACCTAAAACTCAGAAGAAAAGGAATAGATAAGTCATATCTTCACTACTACCCATGGTTTTGTAAACACTGAAAACAAGAGTTTATTTTAGTAAATGATTGTGTGAACTAAGAGAAGATATACAAGTTACAAGCAAAAACCACCATATGATCACCTAGGTTATTATATGCCTCAGCATATGATGAGTTTGCAGCAATTGCTTTCTCGATCATCCCTGCAGCAACATCTATTTTTCCCTAAAACAAGTATTCAACAATTAAAAACCCAACTGAAAATTATATGCAATAAAGATGGTTGATGGAATCTAACATACCTGTACTGTGTAAACAACACCTAGATTGTTTAATGATTCCGAGAAATTTGGTTTGATTGCCAGAGCCGTCTGACAGCGCACAGTAAAAAGAAAGTTAAAAAAAGGATTAAATTGTCAAAAAGTCGAGAATAAAGAAAAGAGTATATCATTTTTCAAAATTATAATTTTCATTTCACACACTCACCTTGTAACATTCCACAGCTTTATCAAGATTGTCTCTGTCTTTATATATCACTCCTAAATTGTTGCATGCTTCCGCACATTGAGGGTTGAAGTGCAATGCCAGTTCATAGAAAACAATTGCCTTGACAACACATATCAACCTTTTAGTTTGAAGTAAAGAAAACTAATGGTGAAGGAAAGTATATTAAGGCTGAAAAATAGAGCGGCTGTTTTCAAAAAAAAAATATGACTGCAGTCAACATACAGAAGATTAATTTTGGTTAACCAGAATATATTATCAACTGTTGTAGAGAGATTTTGACTAACCATGTCAAATTTTAACATTTCACCATATGCAACGCCAAGATTGTACATGGCATCACCATAGTGCCAGTTATAATACAATGCTTTCTTGTAGTATGCCACACCTTGGTTGATATCACCCTCTAGTTTAACCTGAATAAAACCAGAACCAATTCTTACTTGAACAATAACATATAATCTGTAATTTTATAATGGACATGTAAATCACCTTAAGGGACAATCTATTAGACAACAAGTTATACATCGAAAAACAAGAAATGAACGAAGAAAAATAAAGAAATGTGTACAGAAATATAACAGGAAAGTAAAGGCAAGTGGAGAGGAGCAAGATTAATAATGTGAAAAGGATAAAGGTAAGAAAAGAGAATGGCTTTATGCTACAACGATAAGTGGTAATATTCAAACATGCACAAATGAAGTCAAGATGTTGCCATAGTTTCGCCGGTTAGTACACTTAAGTACACCTGCTACACTGGTACGATGAAACGCTTCATGTTTTTATGCATCATTTCCTTGAGACGATTCTAAAAATACTGAAAAACAGGAATAATTCAAACTTAGAACAAGTGATAAATAAACAAGGAATATCAACCTTTGTACCAAGATCTGTCAAAGCAATTGCCATGTTGTTCTTAGCAATCTCAAAGTTCGGAGAGACAGCCAAACACCTGAAGGGAAGAATTACATCAAGGCTTGTATATAATTTATATTTAAAAATAATATTAACTTGGATAATCAAAGATACTTAAATTGTACTTGAATACCTTTCATAACAAGCAATGGCAGTTTCCAAGTCACCACGGTTCTTATATATGACTCCCATATTGCAATATGCCTCAGCATACATGGGTCTTTGAAGAGCAGCCTTTTCGTAGCAACTAAGGGCCATGTCATATTGCATCATTTCAGAGTACACTACACCGAGATTGTAATATGCAGGCTGTATTTATGCAAATGCATATAATTACAAGAGCTAGATTTGTCATCATGCAACCGTATAAGATACTATGTGACATTACCGCATAGTGGCTATCTACTTTTATAGCTTCACAATACTTCTGAATTCCTTCTTCCGTGTTTCCAGCAAGCTTTAAGCTTGTACCAATATCGGTCAGGACAATAGCAAGGCATTCAGCGGCAGGTTTATAAGAAGGTTCTGCTTTTAATGCCTTCTCGTATGACTGTACAATTTATACAAGATGGTTAATCAAGTGAAATAATCCAATTTTGAGTGAGGTGCTTTGTGCACACAACGCCAAAGTCCTTACCAAAAAATGAGTGTTCAACACAAATTCTGCATATACTTGTAATTTTTCATTTGCACGGGAGCACTTTTCTCAAAAGAAAGCGTACTAGTATTGTCTTTATTCATATTTTAGCAAGATTGTGTTATAGGCCTATAAGTAATTTTCTTTTATATATCGTCCATGATTTTCATTGCAATTTTATTTGTAACAAGGTTTTTATTATGAAATTAAAATCTTAAATCTCATTTAAATTGAAACAAGATTTAGATTGCGGTTCTTAGATTGAAGGATTCACATTGCAATGTGTCTATATAGTTATATGCTTGTATGCCAGAAATTATTCCCTGAGTATGTTATCAATTGTTATTCAAGTATGCAATTCATTTTTTTATAGCAACAACATATATTTAAATTAATATTGATGTTCCGAGTTTCTAAATATCTAAACTTAAATTTTAATTTTCTCACATTTAAGGTTCATTTTTTGAAAACAATGAAATTTGTGTAGGTTCGGTAAGTATCTTCTTATATTTTTATTACAGCCAACATTAAGTTTTTGCTCATGCTATTTGAATTGAGTTATGATCCACAATCGATCTGAAAGACTGAAACAAAATTCATGTCATAAGATGGTTTTAAGATTTCTATAGCCATTGTTTTGTAGTTTTTTCAGTGTTTCAAACTTTGTTCAACTCGCTCGAGATTTCATTTTCAGTTTGAATGAGACGAAACATTAAATCTGCTAATACCTTACTTCACACTTATCACGTCCATACATCACAATCCAAATCCAGACCTGAACCGAAATGATATTTTTTTCTTTTTATATAACTTTTTATACCAGTCCGAAAGGCTAACATTAAGTTTTTGCTCATGCTATTTGAATCGAGTTATGATCCACAATCGATCTGAAACAAAATTCAAATCATAAGATGGTTTTAAGATTTCTATAGCCATTGTTTTTGTAGTTTTTTTAGTCTTTCAAACTTTGTTCAACTCACTCAAGATTTCATTTTCAGTTGTGAACGAGACGAAACATTAAATCGCTAATATCTTACTTCACACTTATCACGTCCATACATCACAATCCAAACCCAAACCTGAACCGAAATCTTAACTGAAATCTCGACCAAAATGATATATTTTCTTTTTATATAATTGTTTATACAAGTCCGAAAGGAATAGCTTAATTCAATTATTGTTTCCTCGCATTTTAATTTTATTTTTTCAACTTTTATTATGACACATAAAAATCATTTAGTCGCTACCATTTCCCAAAATCTAGTAGACGGGGGAATTTCCTTGGGATTCCCTTGGCAAAACAAACCGCGAAGCGATTCCCATTTTGGTGTTCCGTCAGTTCGGCATTTTACTCCCTTGGGAAATCGAGCTCGGAAGCCGGGCCATTTTAACCTCAAAAGAGCCGAATTTGCTATCTCCAACGGATGTCTTTGTGTTTGGTTGCCCACGTAAACGTTGTAAAAATTTTGTTTGTTCATACAAGCAGTGTGATTTGAGGAGATTCTGTTTGCTCCGTAAGACAGTCAGAGCCAGTCAGTTTTTCATTCAAAAGGCAAGTCAATCCGTCACTCTTTTCCACAAGAAATAATAATAATTCTCTCACTCTATTGCAACAACTCCCGTTATATGTTATTAAGTATATCATTATATGTATCTTTCTTTTTTTAGATAGCAATGATTAAAATATTAAAGATGTATCAACTTTAGATTTATGATTTACTTTGGCATACTCCTAAATGTATTTTAGAACTCTTGGATGTCATTTAAAGATATGCCTCTAAGATATACCAGTCTCGTTCAAGATATCACTGCAATCTAAGATATGAAACCTTGGTATTTTCCATGTAAAATCTCATATTCAACGCGTTATTCATGGTTATATATAGTTGTATTTGGCAGTGTTATCAAAGCCCCCGCTTAGGTGCGTTTAGGCTCCAAAAAGCCTTAGACTCCAAGCTGGGGCTTTTTTGACTTCTGAGGCGCCATGGATGCACGAGACGCCGGAAAAGCCCCAGAAGCCCCAAGGCGCTGGTTTTTGAGGTGCTGTAAAAGCGCGCCTTGGGCTGCTTTGTTGAAGAATTTTTTTGGGTCTAATATGAGCCCAAACACATAACTTTCCTTCAATTTATCCACACCCAGTTGAATCAACCAGCTCAAAAACAAATTTGTGCCCAGCCCCAACTCAAAATCAAATCGATCAAATTAAAATACGTAACCTAGTTCGAACTTCGAGAGCCGTCCAGACTGCTCGCCGCCTCATGCTCAAGGCTCCCAAAAAAGCCCTAGGCTCCAGCTTGGCGCTTTTTTGCGCCCTAGCGCCTTAACTACCTTGGTATTTGGTAATTATTCAAACGGTCAGCAAATAGAGATATTATACATAATGAATTGGAGGTTGGTTACTTGTCTTAAGAAAGCTCCAACCTCAAATCAGCATATTCACGACATTCTTTGTTGATCAATATTTTATGCTTTTAAAAAATACATTTTTTAGTGTAAGAACTTCATTATTTAGCCATATTTCGACTTAGTGAAAGACTCGTAGCATCTAAATATGTATTACCAATATCGCTTCCACTGAAGTCAATGTTGTTGTAAAATTACTGCATAACATACTTGTAGAAATACAAGATTCGGTGATCGTTACTTCAATATACGTTTGAAATATTCTCTATGTAAATTTATATTTAACATTATTTTGCATTTTTTGTTACTACAATAGTCGTATTTTGATGCATTGACAACTCAACTATCTAACGGTGATATCTAAAGTTCATAATCAGTTTGCATGAAACTTGTATATCAATTTTGTGTAAATTTTATTTGTTTCGATGTTTTCGTTACAAATTTTGGTTTCATAATTTGATAACTTCTCTAAAATAGATAATAAAGTTTATTTAAAAATTTATTGCATTATTTTATAGCTAATCGTTTTAAATTAATAATATGATATTGTACGCTAAAGTTTTGGTGAGAAGACTTTTCGAAATATAATATAGATATATGTTTCATTTTCAGTACGCAACACACAAAATTAGATCAAAAAATCATTCTAGTTTAAGAATTAAACCATTCACTCTATATTTTATAGGAAAATATATATAATCAACTTTGAAAACAAAGTCGCCAATGTATGTGGAATTATATAAAGTTAAATCAAAAAACGATTCTTTTACAAATATGATTTCAAAGTACTACAACCGTCATCATCCTAACTTTCAAACACCAAAAACAATGTGCCCTCCACGTCTCATCAATGTGAATTTGTTGGAGACTACTAAGATTTTCTTCATTAATGCAGTTGATTAAAATTTTGATCACAAACGTATAATAATCATGAATAATAATGAATCCTTATAAATGAGTACGTTTTAAGAATAGAAATTTTTCATCTGTTTGGATTTGGATATCATTTGTTACCCATCTCACCTTATATCGCTTTGTTTATTTTGCTTAAGTTAAATTTAATCATTATCATTTACATCTAAATAATATGAGTGCATAAATATTGATAATTATTGGTTATTGCATAGCTTGTATCAAAAAGTCCTTAGGCCAAATTTTAATTCAAGATGATAGTTGGAGCAATATTGTCCTACATTGATTAAAATGCAATTAAGACAAAGAAAGATGCGTAACTCTTTTATCTTTTTACTTTTATTAGTATTTTATATAAATATTGATGATTACTCAATGTTAGACTAATTCTATTCGAACACAAAAAAATTCTGAGTAGCTGCCTAAAATATAACAAAATCAATAAACCTCTTATTTTACCGAGTTTAGCCCTAAAACTTTTAACCATTCCATCGTTACCCCTCCTATACACGCACTTTTTCTCTCGTAATACGCATCAAATTCAGGAAAAAAACTAACTTTAGAAAACCTAAACAATAAAACTTCCACGGGAGATTACAAATATTTAAGATTAATCAATGCAAGACTATTCCTATTCAAAACCAAAAAAATGCTGAGTAACCTCCTAAATACAACAAAATCAGTAAACCTTTTATTTTACTAATCCTACCCCTAAAACCATTAAATAATTCGATCACTATCCCTTCTTCACCTACATGCACTCTCTCTCCTAACATGCATCAAATTCACCTAAAAATCGCTCAAAAAACTTAAACTATTAAACTTTATCGTGAGCCTTACAAGTTTGATTTTTTGCTTGCTAAGAAGATCACCATTCGTTTGATATTAACATCGTTCCTAGCTCATATTTATACTAATTTGTGGGTGATTTGTGTTGGGAATTTGATTGTCAATGGACTCGGAGAGAAAGGTCGGCGTTGCAGGAACCAAAACCAACTAGAGAAAGTAATGTAGACAAATAAGTCATTGTAAGCGTTAGCAAATAGAAAAGCGAAAAGAAAAAATTTATGAAGGCATTTTTATCCAATTAAAATTTAAGGAGGGGGGAGAGCTGCTCGACATTTTTCTTGGTTCAATAACCTCAATATTGTTCATTTAACATTCTTTCAAACCAAAAATACAATACATACTTTATTTCATTAAATACAACATTTGTTAACGTATTTTTATTGAAACATGATATCATAATTGGACAATAAAGACTAAAATAAAATTCTTGATCTTAAATTAGACAGTAGTAAAGTTATACAAGATCAACCTACTGTACAATAAATTCTTCTTAACGAGAACTTTACACTATTTGTATGATAAACCTTATTTCACTTCATTGATGAAACATATTAATATTAAAATACCATATTTTCTACCTTTTAATATTGGATAATAATAAAAAGTATATGGGTATGCAAAATTTTAAGGTGTGTTTATTTACAATAAGTAGTTCTTAATAAGACAAAAAATAAGCAATAAAAATGGTAGAAGGTTATTTCTTGTTTATAATAATAGTTCAAAACTAATCAATAAGTGTTTAGAACTTCTAGTACAAATTTAATAAGTGATATATTATTCTTTATTACAATTTCTGAATGATGAATGATAGGTTTTTCCAATTATACAATTAGATCAATTTCCAAATTACAATTTTTAAGTACTGATTAAGTCTTGTATCTGTATTGTACTACTTTTACCTCCTTCTCATCATATATTTTTAAATCTTTTTAAATTCAACTAAACTGTCATCACCAATTTTATATTCATTAATCATTTTAAAAAAAATTGTACTTGTTAAAAATGATATTTAATTTAATCAATACTTGCAATAATTTCACTTTTTGATTATTTGATTTTCTGTTACACCAGATACACTTGAAATTAAGGTACTCATTGCTTATTTAGAGATATGAAGTGGTATTATAATGTCATAAGTGTCATTTAATTGGTAAAAGGAAATCCTATCAAAACATAAAAAAGATGTACCAAACAACTATTTTAGCATTCAGCACTCAACGGTCAACTTTCAACAAGCAACGATCAATATCACGCAATCAATAAGCAAACACAACCTTAATTTTCGAAGTTCTGCCAACTTTGTATGTACTTGTTAGCAATCGGAATAATAATATTCTTCAATATGCCTAACCTTTAAATAAATTGTAGTTGATGCATCAAAAAGAGGAATAAGGAGAAGTAATAACACAGAGCATGCTGGAAATATAATAAAAAGTCTGAAACACCGATGAAACAATTAAGAGATCACTAGAGGATGCCAAGATTTTTACAGTAGGAGCCAAAATCTTTGTGGGTAAAAAATCAAGGAGAAGAGTATCAAATGTAACAACTGTGTTAAAACATTACATTTCAAGAATGGGTCCGAAACATTAATAGAATGCAAATAGTGCATTATATAATTAGTGTTGCAAGTACTGTGTATGGTGGTGAAACCTTAAAAATTGAAGCCGCGATATACCTATTTCCCAATTTTACTGATGCAAGGTCGATGTAGAAATCAATCAATTGAAATAAGACCAGAAGAGAACAGTCTACAACAATCTTAAAAGGATAAATATTTGTTAATAATGATAAGGGTGCAAGTCACACTATCACAAAGCTGGGACACATAAGAATGTATTGTCGACAACAAGATAGTAACTGGTATGAACACCATGTTTAAAAGAGAAAACGAATGAAGATAATCAAAGGTGCACTTGTGATTATGGAATCAGAAAAGAAGACAGCTTCTGTGCATGCATAAGAGAGACACTAGGAAATAAAGAAGTATTTGCTGCAACGATTAGTTCTACCAAGAACATCTTAAACCTGATTACATAACAAAAGGCTGCTGGAAGATTATCTCAGAACTCTTTTCTCGTTTTTCAATCCCCAGAAATCGGACTCTTTTATATGAGAGGGAAAACATCATTAAAAAAAGGGTTTATCTGCATAGGTGATTCATAATAATCACACTTGTTATTCATAGAAATACGTAGAGTAAATACTTGATCCATACCTCAGCTGCTTCCAACAGAAGCCCCTCATCCTTGTACAAAATCCCACAATGCGTTAAAGCACAAGCGTTGTTTGGGTCAATTTTGATCGCCTCAACAAAGCTCTCATATGCCTGTTTATTCATGCCCTGCATCTGCAAGCAAATCCCTTTTCCGATCAACGCCTCAACATTGTCACTCTCTTTCTCGATAATCCGCTCGTACAAAACAAGCGCTTCGGCAAATTTGTTTCTTGATCGCAGAATGTTTGCAAACGAGAGTTTTTCTTTGAATTCCTCGAACTCAGTAGTACCGTTTCCGGAAACTACTCCGTTGCTTGATTTTTCCGCCATTTTAGGGATATTTTCTAATGGGGAAAATTAGGGTTTTGAAGCCATAGCTAGGGCTTTGGGAGATTATATATTACACTTTATGGAAAGCTGGTTCTTTTTTCAAAAAAAGGAAAGTTCTTTTGCTTTGTAGCTTTTATTGGATGGCTTTTCTAGGGCGTCGTACTGTCGACGACGCTTTGTTTGAGGAATGGAGCTTTTCCGGCAATGGTGAAGTTTTATAAGTCAGAGACAGACGAATATGCCCTCGCACACTTGCATGCACCTTTAAAGTCCTTTTTGTCCAATGGTAAAGACCAAAAATTAGTACACTTACATCTTACACTTTCGAATATATTTTTTAATTTTAATAGTGATTTCTTTAAATATCCGTTGTTTTCATTTAAAGGAAAATATTTTGTTTTCACGAGCAAGTTAGTTTTAAAATGTTATATATGCTAAGATATGCTAAATTGCGAACATTTATCATATGATTTCTCATTTGGGTCATGAGTATAATTATGCCTAAAACCACTATAAATATTATAAATATTGCTAATATCATTATTAGTCGTCTCTTATTATTTCACTTGTCATTTGAATAAAAGAAAGAATGATGAAAATTAAAGTTGAGGCTTATGTTGATCGGGGTTTAGAGCAAAGTTCGAATAAGTCGTGTTGATAAAATAATAACAAGTGGGACAAGAGTTTCTATTTTACGTTATTTATGCGAACCAGCGTCGCGGTGAATTTCCAACGAAGGGTCCATTTATCTAATCCACATTGATCAATTTTTAATCAAAGTGATTTGAACTTTAGTGAGGAATAATGAAACAACGTTAAGTTCCTACTGAATCACTCTAATAAGGAAATTTTCGACAAAATACCCATCAATTTTTGGTGAAGTTCATCATCACGGACTCGAATTGAACAGCCGAAGAAGGTATAATAAGAGTTGCATCACCGGGAGTGCTTTACTTGAGGTTGTGGATGTCGAGTGAGAAAGAGTGGTGGAAATTTTCCCGTACATTTAGAACAAGGATAATCAAAGGTAAAGCCTGGATGGATGGCGGTGTTGCACCAAGAGATTGAAGTGTGACATGTTGGATCAGGTGCATCGAACAATATGTTTAAAAGAGTGAGAAAAATATGTGAATCATTGCACTAGATCGTTTAACATGTGTTACCGTTAATAATTTATTTAATGTCCAAGTGGTTAAATGATTCGGCTTTGTACGAGAGGTCACAAATTCGAAACTTCCGTAGCATGATTCGAACGTTTATTGACATGTGATATGTTGTTCCAGTGACATATTGTATATAAAGTACCATTTCAAAAAAAAATTATTTAATGTAAATCATATTTAGTGTTAGTTGTTTTTACTTGGACTTAATGGTAAATAATCATTTATAATTAATTAATTTGAATACCATTCTTACATATAATGGTTAATAACATAATTTCATTTAAATTCAAATACACTTTTTCAATTTCATATTTAATAGAGTAAAATTATATATTTATATCGTTATAATTTGTTCAAATTCAAATATCAAACATTTGATTAAAAATATAATATCTTAATATATAATATATTAATTTCGAGTAATGGTGTTGATATATAAATATCTAATAATAATGCTAGTATTGTAATTATAATGTCAATGACGATGGCTCGAGTGTCAAGTGGTAAGACGCACTAGGCTAAGATTCTATAGTTTTTGGATTCGAACCTTCAAGATATTACACTGAGTGATCTTCTTGAATAAAATTCCACTCTTATTCTTAAAAAATATAGTATTGTAATGTCAAATTTAAAGTATCATAAATAAGCATATAATTTTCTGTTATATAATGCCAATATATATATTCTAATTAACTTATGAACTCGTCGACGTAAGTTGTGTGTAAAATGGAGCTCATGTGTGACGGTTGTACTAATTTGGATATTTAGGGGTTAAAATGTAATTTGTAAAAAGTAAAGGGTTTTTAAATAAATTCACCTTTCCATCTGATAACCTAACCTGTGTCGCATCCATCATATTCGATGAATTCTTTTGATCACTTGATTTTGTTAGAGATGGTGCAACCAACATCATTGGTACCCTCGCATTGAGATCTCTTCGTTGGTAATCTCGAATCCACACTCAAGCTTCTAATTTGCAAACCCAAATTCGACAATCGATGATCTAATTCGAGAACACGCCATCCGAAGTTATCGAAGATTCAACCGACTCAACTAGTGTTGCACCCTTCCAATGTCTGTCTGATTGACTCTCTCCATAGGTGTTATGGTGATGACTATCGCCAATGATGTCGTGCACAAGGATGATTAAAAGTGATAATCATATAAACATTTATTTCCTTTGAAAAATTAGTCTCAAAATCAGTTTAATTTAATTTAAAATAAATTTAATTTATAGAACTATATATATATATATATATATATCAGCTTTATTTTAAAGTGATTCCAATAAAAAAACTCTTTTGAAAATATTATATACATAATAATTATATTTAAATAATTATTCTAATTATTTTATGGTTGAGACAACTCAATATGGCATGGTGCCTTACCGTTTCAATCCAATAGACATGATGTCTAATACTTAACTAACACCGTATCCAAAAACTCATTTAGGAACATCTAAAATAGACGATGTCCTAGCCAAGTAAACATCTTATGGTGCTCCTGTCACCTCAGTCCAACCAACATACTTGTAGTTGCAACGACAACTCAAATACCAATTACTTTATAAATATCGCCATATAACGTATACCATAAGACGATAGCCTACTTGCTTGGTAATCTATAATTCACCAAGTCAAAAACAACATGTTTGGTACCTATAACTTTCTAAGCCAAAAGCAACATGTATGGTGTAACGTTACCCGAAATGTTGGATCAACGCCACTCACCCACAAGCAATTCAAATCGTCTTCCTCTTCCGACGATGTTAAAACAACTAATGCTTTGGTGACTTATAATATATAAACAACTTAAATCACCTCTAAGACTTGAGAGCAAAACAATAGCTACCATCTCAAGATCATGGGTTGGATAATTCTTCTCGTGGACTTTCATTTGCTGACTAGTATAACAAACAACTCTATCCTCCTATATCAAAACAGGGTCTCGTCCTGTACTGCACGCATTGATATATATAGCAAACGCCTTCGAACCATCCGGTAATATTTAAATAAGGGATTTTCACTCTAAGGACTTCTTTGTGCAAGGTAAAAAGTTTTAAGGACGGCACTTTGAAAAATTAGTTTTAAGGACAATTTATAGGAAAAAGATAAATTAAGTCATCATTATTAGTTATACAAAAATAATGATAAATAAATTTATCATTTTTTATATAATTTAAAAAGATAAATGAATTTATCATTTTCATGTAAATTGTCCTTATTAATTATTCATAAGTGATGTCCGTAAAACTTATTACCCTAGAATGAGAAGCCCTCTAACATAATTTTCACATTTAAATAAGCATACCAGCCCTTAACTTCGTTAGCTAAATCGAAGCATATTCATGTTCGGAGTTCCATGAGAAAACTAAATTCTCCTTATAGCCGCTAGTTAAATCGAGAAAACTTCTAGCATTCATAACATTCTTTGATACAATAAAATATATCAGCTAACACTTTCTTTATTCTGAAAATATGTTTTACCCATTTCATACTTTCCAAACTTTTTTGCACAAAGATTCTACAATTCAAACCATACTTGGGTAGAAAAGTACAAAGTGGTGTTCACTCTTCACTATTACAGGGAGTTTGATTTAGAACTCTACCCTTTCAGTTCAACTACTGATTGAAAAGATCGCTAAATTTCCATAGTCAATTTAGTTCTTGTACGCTATGTAATCTTATTTATCTAACTTCAATTTAATTTTTTTCTTTTAAGTTTAAGGGATGATCATAATAATACTTTCACTTTATTTACTTTTTTTTCAAAATCTTTGCTATTAACATCATTTCCAGAAAACTATTAATTTTTCAAACTGTAAAACCTTATGTTTAATTTTAATAGATGTTTATATTTTACAAAAATCATGATATTAAATTTCCTTCTTTGTTCAAACGGTTCCCATAAAAGAAGTATTAAGTGACTTGGTCAAATTTCTTATGATGTCGGTTAGAGAGTTCCAAAGAGGGGTTCGCCTTGGGTTTAGGTATTAAATGATGGGGATCTTCCTAGGGTATAGGTATTAAATGGTCAGAGTTTGCCTAGTTCCCATTAAAGAGGTATTAAGTGGCTCAACTACTTTCTCTAGCATTATTAGGGCATGATTTACGGTAGTTGTTTGCACCTCGTTAGAGTTATGGAGTTGGACTCGAAGGGCCTTTGGGCTTACAGTTGGAGATATACTTGGTAGGATGTAGTATAGAATGCGCAAGACATATTACCTATCTAAATGATACTGCCCAAATACTATTACGGTAAGACTTGAGATTTTAATTCATCAAACATTGTTGTTCTGACTCACTCCTCATTACAACTCATAGGTTAGGGGGAATGATGCCGATGGAGAAGACGGAGGCGACGATGAAGATTTGTTGCAGTTTATCCATTTATCTATGTTTTTGATATATTTTGATGTACCCAGTTTCAGTCATATTGATGTTATTTTGAGATATTGTATTATGAATATTTTTGGATGATATGTTGTATTTTTTAGATTTGAATTTTTATGAAATGAGCAATTATTTCTATTAATATATTTTATCTCTTCCGCTATGAGATTATGAAAGCATAGATAAATTATCTCTGTATATTGTTCATTATATAAATTTTACCAACCAACAACCAACTTTGGAATGGGCCTAAGGTTCGATGGGCTTTTATTGGGTCAAAAATTAGGACCTTTTAGAGTGGGTTGTTATATTTGATATTAGAGCCAGGTTACCCGATCAACGGGGATAGGCATATGTAAG
Source organism: Allium fistulosum (assembly GCA_030737815.1). NCBI lineage: Eukaryota > Viridiplantae > Streptophyta > Magnoliopsida > Asparagales > Amaryllidaceae > Allium > Allium fistulosum. The sequence continues at coordinate 510,048,202 of CM060907.1, read as the reverse complement.
AGTGCATATTTGTTATCTTCGAAAGTGTTTTTCAAAACTTTACGATATATATACATACTTTTATGAACATATGCAAACACACCAAGCAAATCTTTATTTCAGCAAATAATACTATCTTAGAAAGTTGTAATTAAAAGCTCAAACCTATATATAGTTGATTATGGGTGAAAACAATAGCTCGAAGGCTGGAAACCCCTCCACTCAAGAGATACCTACCATTTGAGGCATGTTAGAATGGTTCAAGCGGTACCTAAGGCATGTTCATATTCCTTAACATGCTGCACCAGCAGCACCCACTACTCCACCCACTGAAATAGCACCCCACCCACTAGACTTCTACAAAATGTGTAAAGACTTCCAGAATATGGAAGGATGGGTGTACACTGTACACGGGAGCTGAAAATTTTATTAAAACAAAGGCTTCGATTAACGACCTTGAGCGTATATTTTGGGAGCTTGGATAGGAATATCGGATCAAGAGGAGGATGGCTGCATGGCATTTAAAGGTAGAGGCACTAGATATGGACCATCGTAGTTGAAGAAAATGTAGAGGAAGGGATAACTTGGGCTGAATTTAAGGCTCACTTTGAGTCATGATTCATGTCCAAAGCCGAGGAAAGTTTATAGTTGGAGAAGTTTATACAACTAAGGCAAGAAGACTCCACATTGAAAGAGTACATCAATAAATTCAGGAATTAGCTAAGTTTGGACTGAGTCTAATTGAATCCCTACGAAGAAGGCTATAAAGTTTGTAAAAGGGCTAAATTCTCCACTTAAGGAGCTGCTTTTGACCCAAATTCCCGCAAACGCCACTAATGAGATGATAGTTGAGATGGTCTTGCATTAGACTATTGGTATTGAGGAGAAAAAGAAGGTAGGACATGCATAAATTCAAGGTGGAGCTAAGAAAGGAGGATTTTGAGCTAATAAGAAGGCCAAGGGAAAGATCAAAAAAGGAGGTGTGACATGACATAGATGTCAGAAGAAGGGACACGTAGCTAAGGACTGCAAGGTAAGTTTAATGAAGGAGGAGTTCAAGGGGAGATGTTATCATTGTCATGAAGAGGGACACTACAAGAATCAGTGTCCAAACCTAGCAAAGAAGGGATAAGGTGGGCATGCTTATGCCATCGAAGCTGTACCTGTCTCAAGTAGACTTCCTATTAGAGACTAAGGAAAAGTTGCATTGGAAGGTATAAATATTATCATTGAAAATACTATTTGTAACTTATTTAACTCTATAGCATCCCATTCATTCATAGATGTAATCAATTCCTTGAGTCTAAAAACTCAAGCAGTCACTAACCCTATAATCGTATTGAATCTTATTGGGGGGTCAACATACCTTTATTTGATTTGTAAGACTTAGTCGTGGATATATGCAACATTGACTTTACACATATGCTCTTGGTTTTGAGGGACATGGCTTATCCAAAGGATGGATTTGTTATCTTATTATGGGACTTTCTTAGATTGTGATAGGAGGATCGTTTGGTTAAGAAGTTGTAAGGGGCGAGATATTGATGTACGTTGTACACCCCAAAACTCAATCGAGTTAAGCCATTTAATTTCTCTTAGCCTATCACAAGATAAGCACTCATCTGTGCCCGTGATCTGAGACATTCCAGATGTTTTTGAAGAATTCTCCGATCTCCCACCTCTAAGGAAAATCGATTTTTGGATTGATTTGGAGAAAGACGCCAGACCTACCGCGCTGCCATTAAGCAATACAACCCTAAGGAAAGGTGAGAGTCGACAAGAAGATTTCAGAGCTATTATAATAGAGATTTATTTGTCGTAGTACTTCAGAATAGGGAGCACCAGTTATCTTTGACACTAAGGCAGACGGCTCTTTAAGAATATGTGTTGACTATAGAGAGCTTAGCAAGCCAACCAAGAAAAATAGGTATCCCTTACCTAGAATTGTTGACTTATTTGCTAACTTGTTGGAGCTAAAATATTTTCTCAGTTGGATGTAGCCATCGGATATCACCAATTAATAATAGTCGAGGATAGCAAGCAGATGACCTGTATAAATAAAAAATAATTCCTTTTAGGTTGACAAACGACCCCATGTACTTTGTAGATTTGATGAGTAGAGTCTTTGGAGGGCAACTAAATAAATTCATCGTACTATTTGTAGATGATATTCTAGTATTCTCTAGAAGGGAAGATGAGCATGAAAATCACTTAAAGGAGGTACTAGGGATCTTGTGAAGGCACCAACTAAAAGCCAAATTCTCAAATTGTCACTTTTGGAAGAAGGAGGTGAGATTTCTCAATCACATTGTCTTCAAGAAGGGATTGTCTGTTGATCTTGCGAAGGTGGAGGCTATTCAAGATTGGAAGATTTTGAAGAACGCCATGAAAATTAGGAATTTTCTTAGGTTGGTGGGTTATTATAGGAAGTTCATCAAGGACTTCACAAACTAGCGGTCCTATTGTCTCGCTTAACTAAGAAAATTTAGCTTTTGCATGGGATGAGAAATGCACGGAAGAATTCGAGAAGCTGAAGGAGTTGTTGACTAATATGCGAGTACTGACCATTCTGCATGGAACGAATCCTTTCTTGGTTTACACCGACACATGAGGTATGTGGCTAGGAGCCGTACTTATGCAAGAAGGAAGATTAATAGCCTATGCAAGTAGAAACTTACAGGATCACGAGAAGAGATACCCAACCGACGACTTGGAGTTAGCAGCTACTGCCTTTGCTTTGAAGATGTGGAGGCACTATCTTCGGGAGAAAAGTTTGAGTTATTCACTGACCATCCCTTAAATACCTATTTTCCTAAAAAGATTGAATCTTAGGCAGCGGAGGTGAATGGAGTTTATAACATAATATGACTTTGAGAAATAGTCACCCCAAAAAAGGGGATGTTGTTGCCGATGTCCTTGGCTAGAGGCATGCTACTCTTAGTACTATATATGAGTGGAGGTAGTTGAAATTCCTCTCGAATTTCAATTTCGAACCACCAACAGAACTCACTCTCGGCTATTGAAAGTAATGAAGGTTAGGCCAGAATTAATTGATCGCATCGGCAAAAATAAAAGAAAGATGCGACAATAGTAGATATTTTGGACAAGCAAGTAGAGCGGAACATTTCCCCCATGTTGGTAGATATATAATAGACAAAAGAGTATAGCTAAGGAGAGATGGATGCCTATGTATTCCAATGGTGGAGTCGTTTTAGAGGAAGTGTCAATGGAGTGTCACTATTCTAGGATGACTATTCAACATAGTGAAGATAAAATGTCTAGGTATACGATGCAGATTTTATGTTGGTCGGGGATAAAGGAAAGGGTAGCAGTGTATGTCTCTAGGTGTTTGAAGTGCCAAAAGATAAAGGTGGAACAAGGGAAGCCCGAAGGACTGTTATTACCGTTAGAGGTGTCGACTTGGAAGTGGGAGCATATATCGTTGGACTTTATAAATGGGTTGCTTAGGAGTCAAAAGGACAATGAGGCTATTTAAGTTATAGTGGATAGAATCACTAAAAGAGACCACTTTATTCCTATAAGGAGTAATAGGACTGAAGCATCTCTGGCACAGATCTATATCAAAGAAGGATAGAAACCCCTTGTTCACTAGCGAATTTTGAAGAAGTTTGCAGTTAGCTCTAGGGACGATGTGGAATCTTAGCACCGCTTATTACCTGTAGATAGATGATTAGATTAAAAGGGTGAACATAATTTTGAAAGACTTGTTGAGAGCTTACAACATGAATTTTGGAGGACATTGGAGCAGCATTTACCCTTGGTAGAGTTCGCATACAACAAAATTCACTAAGTGACGATTGGCATGGTACCCTTTGAAGCATTGTACGGGAGGCCATGCCAAATCACCAAATTGTTGGAAGGAAACAACTGACAAAATTCTACTCGGACCAGATTTAATCCACGAGACCTCAGAAAAGGTACAAATGATTCGGCAGTGAATAAAGGTCGCACAAGTCCGTCAGAGACATGGTGTTTATTAAGGTCTCCTCTCTTAGGAAGTTTATGAAGTTTGGTACATCAGAGAAGTTGGAGCCTAGGTTTTATGGCCCTTTCCCAATTTTGAAAAGGGCGGGGAAACTTGCATATCGAGTAGAGCTTCTGGATAAATTAGCGGGAGTCCATGACGTCTTTCATGTTTTACACTTGAGGAAATGTCTGCATGACACCCCTACCATAGTGGAGCCTGATCAATCAACAGGTATAGAGATGGAGCCAATAGCACCCCGTGCCACCACACATATAGTGGAGCACGGAAGTATAAAGCTTTTAATAAAGAAATTAGGCTAGTCCAATTATAATGAGGAGATAACCCAACGGAAATCACATGGGAAACCGAAGAGAAGATGAAGGTTTCTCATCCTGAGCTATTCTCTGGTAAACTTTTTATCTCCAAAATTTACGTTTTTTGTTGCACTTTGGTTGCTGGATTGGATGGTATGGAATGGTTGCCCACTTTTTACTGTTATTTTTGCACTCATATAGAATTTTATGCATATTTAGAATGCTTGCATACATGCCTATATGTCACGATCTTCCATTCACGCTATGATTGAGCTCACCATATTATGTTGGATACATTATCACATTACATTTTCAGTTGAGTGGATGGTTGTGAAGATAACTTGGTTGTATAACATGGTTGTAGAGTGCGAGTTACACTATCTGTCCCTTAGAGATTTCGAGGACGATAAGTGGTGGAGAATGTAGCACCCCATAAAAATTAATAAGAACTAATTAAGATAAGGCTAAAAATGTAAATTCCCTAAACATCAGAATTTGACTGCAGATGTTACATCATTGTGTTCGCGATGATTTTCTGATCAACTTTCATATATAAAGTTCTGCGATAGGAGCTCAAACAGAAAAGTTATTAACGTTTGAAGTTTTTAAATTTAAAATATTTCATATGAATTTAAATTTAAAGATTTAACAATGTTAATAGTTAGAATTAAAAAGAAATAAATATTTTTAACATTGATGGAAGTTTAGGGTTTAAGCAAAGTTAAATAAACGTTGACCTTAGAGAAAGAAAATGGACAACAAATAAAAATTAAACAACAACATTTAGTTTATGTTTTAGAATAGAGGACCAGTTGACCCCCTTACACTGATCGGTCGACCGCCGCCTAAGAGTGAGCGGTCAACCGGTCAATGAGTAGCGGCTAGGGTTAAGTTAGGCCAGGAACGGCCCAGTTTTATTTATTTTAAATCGACTTAAATCTACGGTTCTGGTGCGTTCTAACTACTATAAATAAAAGAACCATCCCTGCACTTTTATTCACAAAAATAACTGGAACGCCAACGAAACCCCATCAGTCTTTTTCTTCGATTAGATTCAAAAATTCAAGTCCAAGGGAAAAAAGTAATTGGTTTATATAAATATATATTTTTCTACTTTTATTCTTCCCCAATCTCTGAATTATGAATCTAAGTTTATACAATTAAATTTTTGTATATTTCAGAGAGAGGAAATCTAAAGAAGCAATTAGGCGAAGGCGTAAACCAGATCCAAATGGAGCAGGAACTATTTGTGAGTAGAAATATTTGGTTTTTCACATTTTAGTATTTGTATAGTAGAAATTTGGATTTTTTTATGCCTTAGTGAATTTTTTACACGAAAACCCTAAAACTAAAACATCAAAATTCCCCCAAACGAAAATGTCAATTCTTGGGTTTATTAGAATCTCAATTATTCTATATTAAAATAGTACAATTTGATTTGTTATTGCAAATTGAATAATTTAAGTTCTATTCCACTTCCGTTTTCATTTTCAATTGCTGTGATAAAGGGTTCTAAAAAGGAAAATAAAACTAGGAAATGGTGTGTAAATTACAAATTTTCCTATTCATAGTTCGCACTGCAGATTTCCATAATTTAGACAAATATGAATTCTTTTTTCGCTTCGACTTTGTATATGTCAAAGTTGAATAAAATATGATGGGTTTAAATTGTAAGTTTTGTTTTCTTGAAAAAGAGTGTTGATTCTACCACATTAATATAAAATAAGTTTAGAATTTGATTATATTTTATAAATGCAAGTTTATTTTGTTTAGCTAGGGATATTAGCTATTTTGTAAAATTATTATATGGGGCTAAGATTTGTATAGATATGGAAGTTTTGACATTTTAAACGATTAATAAAGGACGTGAGAATTTAGTATCGTATAGAATAAATAGGTGAATAATTAGCATTAAATCATATAGGAAGTAAGTAAGGGTAGTTATGGAAATTAATCCATAATTAAAGTCGAAATAAAGAGATTTTCCCTTATATGGCCTCAAGTCATAAATGAGGTTAGTTATTATGGTATGCTCGGAGAGTAGAAATATGACTAAGTTATAGGGATGTATGGTCAGTCAAAAGTACACATAAGTCTGCCTAGCTAATCTGGCCATCAGCAGTGTGACTATGGTACTAATCCAAGACATCGCCTATAATAAGTACCCACGGTGGACACGAGGTTAGTCATAATTCTATAGGGTAAGCATGCCCAGCTAATATGGCTACCAGCGCCTATGAATAGTAGGACTAATGTGAGATGTCATAGTTTGGGTTACGGGTCATACGACGGATATCCTGGTCAGGGCCACTTCTGGTTTGGGGATACTAAATGGCTATTGTTAGGTTAACTTCCTTCCTACTCAAGCAATATTGAATGGTCGGGTTATCTTTTGGGTGCTGTTGTTTGAGATCTTGAGTAGGGATCTGCTTCGAGGTTAAGGCATTAAGTGGCTATTGTAGGGTCTGTCTCTTCCCATAAAAGAAGTATTAAGTGGCTTGGTGAGATTTCTTACGATGTCGGTTATGGATTACCAAAGAGGGGTCCACTTTGGGTTTATGTATTAAATGATGGGGATCTACCTAGGGTCCTAGGGTATAGGTATTAAATGGTCAGAGTCTACTTAATTCCCATTGAAGAGGTATTAAGTGGCTCAGCTACTTTCTCTTGCATCATTAGAGCATGATTTATGGTAGTTGTTTGCACCTCTTTAAAGTTATAAAGTTGGACTGGAATGGTTTTTGGGCTTATAGTTGGAGGTATATTTGGTAGGATGTAGTATAGGATGTGCAATACATATTACCTATCTAAATGATACTGTCCAAATACTATTATGGTAAGACCTGAGATTTTCATTCATCAAATATTGTTTTTCTGACTCCTTTCACATTATAACCCATAGGTTAGGGAGAATGATGCTGATGGAGAAGACAGAGGAAGTGGTGAAGATTTGTGACAGTTTATCTATTTATTTATGTTTTTGATATATTTTGATGTACCCAGTTTTAGACATATTAATGTTATTTAAAGATATTGTATTATGGATATTTTAGCATAATATGTTGTATTTCTGAGATTTGAATTTTTATGAAATGGATACTTATTTCTATTATTATATTTTATCCCTTCTATTGTGAGATTCTGAAAGCGTAGATTCATAACTCTATATATTGTTTATTATATTAATTTTACCAATCAATAGCTAGCTTTGGAATGGGCGTAAGGTTTGATGGGCTTTTGTTGAGTCAAAAATTAGGCCTGTTTCGGAGAGGGTTTCACAATTGCCAAGGACCAGAGGATGGTACAATAACATCTGTGTCATGGTTGATAGATTGACGAAGAGTGCTCGATTTATATGATTCATATCCATGAAGTCTAAAAGAGCATCGTCCAAATTGTCCGAGTTATGTGTAAGCTAAGTAGTGTGATTCCATATTGTGTTGAAGAGCATTATAAGCGACTGAGACCCATTATTCAAAAGCAAATTTTAAAGATCTTACAAGAGGCATTGGGGAGCGAGCTACATCTATGTATAGCTTATCACCCACAAACCAATGGGTAGACCGAGAGATGAATCGTATCTTAGAGGATCACTTATGAGCCAACGTTCTCGACTTTAGGGGCTCATGGTATGATCATTTTTATCTCATTGAGTTCACATACATTAATAGTTACCAATCCAGCATTGGTATGGTGCCATTTGAGGCATATATGGCTGACTATGCAATGCTCATTTATATTGGTGGGAAAAGGGCAAGAAACTGATATTTACGCTACATATGATTAGAGAAACTTCGAAGAAGATCAAGATCATTCAAAAATGAATGAAAGCTATTCAAGATAAATAGAAAAGCTATGCAGATAAGAGGAGACGTGATTTGGAGTTCCCTGTCGGCAACATTGTATTTTTCAAGATCTCTTCGTTGAAGAATGTAGTTCAGTTTGGTATAAGGGGAAGTTAGCACCAAGATTTGTAGGTCCATTTATGAAACTCGATAGAATTGGAAACCTTGCTTATAAAGTCGACTTACACCAAAAGATGGCGGGTGTGCACAATGTGTTCCGCGTTTTTCATTTGTGGAAGTCTGTGCACAACTCAGGCATATCTATTACACCGGATCAACTGGATGATATCAAGATTGAACCAGAAGTTTTTGACACCTTGTAAGCCTATTCATATAGTCAAACATGATACAAAGTAGATAAGGAGGAAGACATTGAAGATTCAATAGGGTAAAAGCGAAAGCAAATGCACTTGGGAAAACGAGAAGAGCATGAGGACTGCTTATTCGGAGCTCTTTACTTGATAAGACATTTATTTATCGCATTTACTTTCTATTTAGGTATCATGTGAAGTAGTTTAGTACCTTGTATGCTAAGGTTAGACATAGTGGTGTTTACTTGCTTGTGTGTGCATGTTTGATTAGCGTTATGTTTGCTTATGGTTGTTAAGCATGCGGGTAACTACATCGTTTGATCTTGCCTTGTCTGATGGAGTTTCGAGGGTGAAATTCTTAAATGGGAGAAGAATGTAACGATATGTATTTTACATATTGGAGGATCATAAAAATATTATTTTTATATTCAAATTGGGTCGTATGAGGCTATAACTTTGGTAAATGTTAAATACTGAGATTTTTTAGCCTTAGAAATTTTATTGGATGATTTTGATCCTAAAAACTTAAAAGGCCTATAACTTTTGATACAAGCCGAGTTAGGGTAAGATACCACTTCCAAATAAAAGATATAATGGTTTCTCTTTTCATAGAATGGTCATAGTAGAATTTTGACTTTACCTTTTGAAAGATATGGCCATTTGAAGTTAGATAGATTTGCTAACAACTTGATAGGTAATTAACTTAAGCCCGAGTGATGCCCAGTAACCCATTTCACCCATTAAAGCTAATGAGACAGCTTCATATCATTTCACATCTTCCTAAAAATAGTTCTAACCAAATTAATTACTCCTCTGCCGAAAAAGGCTCCAAACCTCACTTTAATTAGCTAAATCAAGTAATTTGAAGGCAATTAACACGGGGACTATTGGAAAGATCATTTATTACAATTTGGGCGCATTGGAATTCAGGTCAATCGTTGTTAACCTTGGATTAGCACTAGGTTTTATGCATTTTGGAGTTTAAGTGAGTGTGTTATGTCTCTCACTTTGCTATAGATGCTAACATAATATTAAGCCATATTTTTAAAAGATTTTTGAAATTAAAAATGTGAGTTTGACTTTATTAAAACTCGCTTATGTTTTGAAAATCAATTAATGTGTTTAAAATGAGTGTAGATCTAAGTGTTTTCATTTGTGTTCTTGTGGATACTGCATTTCATGTCTTTGGATTGATTATCTTATATGATGATTGTATTGCATGTATAATGTTGATATAATGCTTATTTGGTAGTTTCGTACTGCTTGTTTGGTTAGGATAGAGTATTGTGTATCCATGTACATTTTGGAGACTATCTATTTTAAAGTGTTTGGAGTTGAATCAACGCAAACGAATTGCATGAGGGGTTAAGACATTTGGAATAGAGGGGAAACCAACTCAGAAAATGCCTTACAATCCATCACGATCGATCCATACTGATAATCGATGCAAAAATGCTTCAAATGCTTCATGGTCGATTTTAGGAGTAGATGATGGTGTACAGAAGTAACGCAATCGATCTTAAGAGAATTAGTGGTGATACGAAAGAGATACCTTATGGATCGGCTATGGAGGAGTTAGCACGACCGATCAATTCTTGCTTTGGGAAATTAAACAAGGAGCTTTGGGCTTTTGAGTAAGTAACTTCGGGGCTTGGTAACGAAGACTTCAGGAAGAATTCCTAACATAAAGTGAATGGACTTGGCTCAAATTAGCTAAGTCGCAACTAAATGGATTTGTACTGAACCGTACGGTCCATCTAAATGTTGGGATTTATGAAGGGGTACTACGGGGTTGAGCTTTGTGAGGGAAAAGGGTGCCTATTTTGGGTCACTTGGGTTTAGACATTGTGCTAGAAGGTAAAGGACTTCGAGGAAATGGATGGAGTAGGCTCACAATCGACCCATAGCTGATGTTGTTCGAAAGACTGGTATTGTAGGGTTGTGGAAAATAGTAGATTTCCTAGTATTGATCGACAAGTGGTTGGGTGGATGGATGATGAAATATGATGGCCAGATGATCGATGTACTAGTGTGATGGAGAAGCGTGGGTTCCATTGAGGCTATTTTGAGACATGCATAAGGAATTCAATGACTGGCTTTGGGCCAACTGTAGTGGATTCTAATAGCCAAGTAAGGTGCTTCGAATTTAGACGAATCGATGACGTGAATCGATTTGGTCGAGTACTTCATGAGAGAAGTGACTATGGTACTAAAGGAGTAACTGGACGAACGAGTGTTGAGTGATCAATTGCAAAGTAGATAAGAGGTGGTTCAACTATTGGTACGCATGCTAGTGAAAGGTGCTCATATAGGGCAGGGTAGTTTGAGTGTGCCCTAGGGTTGTCTGAGTACACCCATGAGTTGGACATCTAAGTGGTCCATATTCCTAGCCATTTGAGAAGGCATGAGATTGAGTATTGAGTACCTATGATACCGAGTTGTCGTTAACCATTCAAGTTGGTCATTTGAGTTATTTAGAGGTATTTGATAGTGTGATGGTTGCTTTGATTGCCTTATGTACTTTGATTACTGTGTTCACCTTGATTGATGTGCGATTGTGACGGATGTCTTGTGATGTAGATATTACTGTGTTAGACATCCCGATACCTTATTCTAAACTCTGAGTATAGTACACCATATGATGATAGTCTAGCATATACTGTAGTTTATGTGCTAACTTATTTGATGTAGGGATACGGCGGGTATGACTTCTCATTCATTTGATTATTAAGAATGTCAAACAATAATTTAACATTCTAAATAATGTAATTATTTAATTTTAATTATATAAATTATTGCAAGAACATTCCCATAATTGGATCTAAGGTCTAGCCTTTTGGCTATAAAAATGCTAAGGGCATGAAAGACTTCTTCCTTAACCTTATGTGTTGTAACGACCCGAAATTTTATCACTTAAATCTGGAATATTTAATTAATTTTAAATATTCAAATAATTTATTTTAAATGTTAAATAATACATTTTGATTAATCATATAGTGATAATAATTCATTTCGAAAGGTTTTATAATATTTGAACTCATTTTAGAAAAAAATTACCTTCGTCGTGCTTTTATAGTTCGACGTCGCGTTTTTGTAGTTTGAAAATATAAGTTGCTGGAAATTTATTAAATATTATAAATATAATTTTATAACTTTAATAAACTTCATATAATTGTTATATAATGATGATTTATAATAGTTTTATAAATATATTAACTTGTTTTATAAATATAACAAATTTCGTCGCACTTTGGCAGTTCAACATCCCACTTTTGCAACATTTGTTTTAATATTATACAATATGGTTTTATAATTCAAATGAGATCATTTTAATTATTAAAAGATGATAATGAATATATTTTCATGATTTGTTCATCAATATACATAGCTTAACTAAGAAGTAAAAATATGACCAGAATTCATATTCTGAATTTCCAACGATTTAACGAATAAAAGTTGTAATATAATATTGCATCTTTGTTTGTTTTCTTATGCACATACATACACATGTATATACATGTCATACACGCACATACACTTATACCTACATACATATTACATACATCTACTTAAGTGTGAACTTGGTTTGTGCTTAAAAAAGCAAACTTCACCTCACCATTAACGCTCATCTCTTCATCCTTTCCACCTCACTTCTTCACAACCAAGTTAAGGGGACAAGGGGGCATGAAATGATGAATGGAGGGGACATGGTGGATGGCTAAGCATGTGGGGAGGGAGATATTTTGGTGGTTGCTTAAAGGTTAAGGCTTAGAAAGGCTATAAATACACCCTAAGGCTTCATTTATCATTCACGCAATTCACTTCTTTTTCCTCTTCTTTTTTTTGAGCTCTAATGGCTCCTCCTCTAAGATAACATATATCTCAAAGTAATGGAAAAAGAAAGAAAAAAATTATGAAAAAAAAGTAAGGAATATATACATATATATATACCATAAAGATTCACCTCAAAGCATCGCCAAACTCCTCCTCTTCTCCCCTATAGTGCATGGCTCACCCCCATCTCCACCTTTGGCCGAGCATTCACCTCCTCAAGAGCCAAGGCTGAGCATTCCAAGGGAGGGGGAGCAAGTTCAAGAAGTTTTGGAGTGGAGAAAGTGAAGAGAAGTGTTGTCGGAGTACCGTCGGAATAATTTTAAGAAGTTCGAAAGGGAAAGCTATAATAGCGAGTACTTGATTTATTTTAATCTTAAAAGAGATTACAAATAATAATATGCATGTTTAGGTAGAAAATTAATATGCCTGGATAATTGTTTGAATGAATATTGGTTGATTATTAGTGGTTTGATAACTTGGTTGTGAATTACTATAACTAATAAATATGAAAATAATTATCATCAAAATAGTGATGGCTAATTCATTAGCCATAGATATATCATAAAGATAATTTATCACATTATAATGTGTGTATGGAGTTTATTAAGTCTCTTTATGGTTTTTGAATTTAAAAACAAAGGTTATAAGAAAAGTTTAATATGGAAAAGATATCACTTTGAAACTTATTTAAAAAGAGGAATTTGATTTATTTTGAAAAAAATAAATTACACATTTGATTTGAAAAATAAAAATTTGACAAATTGAGAATTTCATATAAAATATCATATGTGAATTTTATAACCGATTTTAAATAAAAGGTTGATAAATGAATATTATAATACTATAATATTACAATATGAAAAGAAAGTGAGAATAGATTTTAATAAAGTAAAATAGTAAAATATGGTTTTAGATTAGTCAAAATGGTTTTAATACGATATTACAACGATTCAAAAGTTTTTCAGACAAGTTTCATAAAATTTGACTAAATGGAAAAAAAAAAAAAAATAAGTGCGTTGCGTTTCGGCAGTTTGCAATTTCGCACCGTAAAAAGTTAAATCAAGGTGCAGAATGAAATATAAGTCGGAATTTATTGAAATAAGAATTTTTCGAACCCTTATAGCTATGTTTTCAAAGGAAAAAGAAAAACCAAGATTTCATTTTTTAAAGTTTGAGATATGTCTAAAAACAAATTTTCAAAATCGTCGCGTTTTGGCAGTTCGTAAAATATTGTTTTCAACTCTTTAAAAATGGATATTTTTAATCTTTAAAATATGAAATAAATTCCATAAATACGTTAAAATGTTTTAAAAGGGATTTGAGTTATAAAATTGGACATATATGTAATGTAATTAGTGTTTTGATCTATACAACTTTATAATCACTATTCACGGGCAATTTAGCAAAGGAATTTAACAACTTTTGAATAAATGTTTTTAAACTTAGGTTTTTCTTCCCAAATCTTTTGGAAATGATTTTAAAATGATAAATCAAATATTTTTAAAGGTTTGAAGTTGATCAAATAGCTTGTCCACCTTATGGATGATAGAGAGATGGTCTCTAGGCTGGAGTTTGGGAAACTAGTTATCTACTCCACCTAGCTATCCAGACTGGCCCGACGGAGGAGATAGTTAATTTGATTTTCTCGGATCGCATTTTCTTAAGATAAAAGAAAATGGATTTTGAGTTTTCCAAAATTTAAACAAGATTTAAAAATATGATTTTGGTTATTAAAGAAAACATTCTAGTTAAACTTTGTATTAAATTCCAAGGAGGAAACTCGTACTATCCATATGAATTTAAAAGGTGATTTCATCATTATTCGATGAATAGTACATGTTAAATATGGAAATTTGTATTGAGTTCAATTAGCCTAAAATGTATGGATCTCTTTTATTTAATACAGACTGGCTTGGGTTTACAGTAAACGATGTCTTAAATAACATTATTTTTAACCCATTAAAGATATGTTTGGGAATATGAAATCTCCATTAAGATTGGAATTATACTAATATTAGAAGATGGAAATATTTTACTATGTAATTTAAAAGAAATTATTTGGTATTTCCTAAGTTAAAAAGAGGCTTAATAATCCCATATATACAGAAAGAAATAGAAATAGCCTAAAACTTATATCTATGAAGAGATATTTATTTGGATGAAAAGGTTTATAAATTGGATGATATTTAATAATCACCTATATACTTGACATCTTTTTATCGATAATTATTTCGAAGAGACCGGGATCGGATTTGGGTGATTCCTATCCGAAAACCACTTTTAACTAATATACACATTCGATAGTGAAGATATGTTGAAGGAAATGATTTTGAAGACGGGGATCTTTATAATATAGGGCTGATTGCCACTAACCTCTGGGTGATTCCCATTTTATATATATGGTGGCAGTAGTGCCTTCGTTCTAAAAATCTTCGATTAGCAAGGACTACTCACTGCCAATCCTAGGGGTGATTCCCAAACAGGATGTTGTAGGAGAAGTGTCTTCGATTTGTCCGTTACCTGGACAACTTATATGGACGAATGTCTAACATTGCATTTCTAAGACCACGTACATTGGTTTTTATAAACGTACATATGTTTTGTGTATAGGAGGTAACCCCTTTTATACTTAACAACCTTTCCTGAGGTGTATGAACTTTGGGGTGTACTTTTATGGAAATCAATAATGTGTTGTTAGAAATGACAATGTGGCATTCTAAGTGGAATTTTCTTTGTGGAAAGTAAAGCCTGGCTTTGTGAAAAGTAAAGCATGGCTCTGTGGAAAGTAAAGCGTGGCCTCACGGGCCTCACATCCCAAAGATGATATAGGAAACTATGTGGTCCGAAGAAAATATTACAATATTACAAATTATCGAATAATGGCGGATAAAAAGGTGCTGCAGCCTTAGAGTTTAGATGAACAGGTATAGTGGTGTATGAGTCCTTGTACGAAAAGCCACCAAATACGCTGATTCATAATAGTGTAGCAATATGGTATAGTGGTATATGAGTCCCTGTACAAGAAGCCATCGGGTACTATGATAACTATACATGGAGTCCACAAAGGAAGGAAAAGGCCACTGGTTCCCTATCATGTTGGAAATCCAATTTCAATACGAGCTTTATGGAGTTTGATTGTATTCCTAAAATAGCTGTAATGCCTTGCAAACATTTCAGCTACCCCTTGGTACCATATACTCTGTCGACTTGTCCAGGTATTGGTACTTTCTTTGTATATGCATTTATTCGAAAAGTATTTTCAAACTAATGTCATTAAAGATAATATCAAAAGCTTTTGATATAAAGTATTTTGGTTATCGTAAGGTAAAAAACCGTCTGTGTTTATGTACGATGTGGCCTTACGAGACAACCATTCTTTTCAAAAAGGTTTTGTTTTGGCATCAATTTGATCTGTGACACTATCATATATATATTTATAATTCGTTTCTCACGCTGGTTTGCAAAGCCTGATCCGAGTATTCTTAATACTCGGGTCAGAGTTGAGTAGTTTTAGGATTAGCTGAAGACGCTTGGAGTTTCCAGAGGAGAGCTGGAGATCTTCAACAATGTATGGACGTAGTTTACTCTTCCACTGTATTTGTTGTTTTTCAGCATTTGTAAGGATAGGTGTTTATAACTGTCCAGTCCAGGCTGAGCTTAGGTTAGACTCTGATATATGTATTTCAAATTTTTCATTGTAAAGGTTATTGATAGTATAAATTATTCCATTCGTGTGAGATGTTGAACTGTCTTTATTTTCTTTTACCCTTAACAATCGGTTTTTCTATCACTTGAATGCTTGGCATGCAATACAGTTGACATATTAGTGTCGACTTTCGAGGGTTGAAAATCCCGTTCATTACATGTGCGATGTCCATGGCTTTGCTTATTAGCTTGTCGATCTAAGCTTGATATTTTTATTTTTTTATTTTTCATACTTATTAGAATTACAAAGGTACTTATATACTATTTAAATAATGTATATTGAATGACTTACTGCAAAATCCTTCGTAATGTCGTCAACCATCCACTGATGGTCGATCCATCATTATTGGAATTGACCTTACGAGTCATGCATTCGACTTCCAAAAATATCGGTTCCCTTTGAAGATTTTCCCACTGAGAAATGAAAACAAAATATTCAACAAGACAATATTTGAAAGCATAACATACATATACAGATAGCCCGAGTTATCAATAGCCACAATAATTAATAAGACATAATAGTGAATATTAAACAAGATATTTTCACCATAATAGGTTCAATAGACATGGTTATTTTATTCTACTCTTTTTTCTGCAAGTATTGCATATGTAAAAGGAATTTTGATGACTCATGGTAGGTGTACCATTTTTGATGAAAGATGAATAGTTATATTTATTTACAAGACATTTTCTCATTCTAACGTTTGACTATTTAAATAATGTCAATAAAACTGGATGAATAGATACAAAGAAGCTTATTTCAAACATATACGACTAACAAATAGTTGGAATAATTCATCGAACTTCAAAAGGAGTGGTTTAGTGCAATAATATACAACATTATTTTAACCAAATTTTACAATATAAGCATACAAGTAGAACTTAATAAGAAGCTGGATTTAATACATTTGCAGATAAGAAAGAATTTCAAGTAATGTTCAATTTAAAACACACTAAATTGAACAAAACATAAGAAATAGGGTAACTTGGTTTATCATTATTGAAATCGAGTACCTCAATTTAAAAACTAGGTAACTCAGGTTAACAAAATGAGTTTTACTCAATTTAGTAAACTAAGTAACCCAATTTAAAAAAGTTTGTAAGCCTAGATTATTAAACCAAGTAAGATTGGTTTATTAAACTAAGTAAGCTTAGTTTAAAAAACTAAGCTAACTTATTTTTTAAAACTAAGTTACTCGGTTTTAAATTTACTCACTTTACTAAACCGATTACTTAGTTTTAAATTACATATCATTTTCTCAATGAAAAACTCAATTTAAATTTGAATAACTTAGTTTAAAAAAACTTGGTCTAACTGTTTAAAGAAACTTGGGCAAACTAGGTTGATACAATTTTTAAAAACTTGTATAATAATAACCTACATTTCTTTCATAAAATATAATAATCTACATTTCTAATTAATTTGCAGTTAACATATGTGCCATTTACCCTACTACATTACTCAAAAAGTAGTAATCACTATGATCGATGTATTAAGAGTGAAATAAAACTATCATTAAACCAAACATACTAATTTTATGATAAGTGATCTTACCATCAAATTTCATTACAAATGTTCTCTGATTTGTAAATCTAGTTGTAACTAATATGCAAAATGCGCACCTTCCCAAATCTTATCTTTCTTAAGTAATTTAGACATGAGATGTGGTAAATAAAAAAAGGTTAAATTGAATATAAAAATCATGGGTTTATTGCTTGAAAGAATACATTTTCCAACATAATCACGTATTATATAACAGATGCAACGACCCGCCTTTTTGACCCTCGAATGTCGACACTAATATATCCATGGTATTCGTGCGTTGAGCACCCAAAAGCCAGAAAGATAGAAAGTTAGGGTAAAATAAAAAGAAAAAAAGAATAGAACAAGAAGAGAGAACACAATATCAAAATCTCACAACGGAATGGTAATATATAATATCAATGGAACGGTACAAAGCGTTACTTTAAATATAGAAATATCAGAGTTACTAAAACCTAAGTACTATCATCAACCAAGACAATTACAACTGCTTGTCCTCGCAATGCTGATATATTCAATATAGAAATGCAGCGAAATAAGAATACCATGAAAGGTAATCATCCAGCTCTTCTCCATAAGGTTCAAAACGTCTGTAGCTAAATCTGGAAACATACACGTGGCTGACCCGAGCATTAAGAAAATGACACATGGATCAGTCTGGTAAATCAGCGTGAGAAAACTCAAGAAACATGAACCAAGTAACAATAAACATTGAGACCGTACGAATTCCCATTATAGTTTTCCCCTCAAATGAAGCCAACCATTTATAAAGTTTAATATAATGATATGATAAATAATGTCTAGTGTGTAGCACATAAATCATATCAAATAGTTGTTATGTGAATGCCATAACAATAATAAATATACAATTAATATCGCTAAGGTGCGTTCACATAGTGAATTGTTTTTCGTGGAGATGCCCCTAGTAAAATGAAGCGGATCTCCACGATAAGGATCAAAAACTTCCTTCTGAGCATCGTATATCTCTAGATGGGATATACTCTAAGGTAAACACAACTGGCCCAACTGTGAATTGCATGGCACCGAGTATAACCAACTCTCGGGCCCAATATTCGAAAGCATACTCTAAACCCGAAGTTGATATACCCTCATAAGTAAGCTAAAACCGAGATTGTGCATCCTACTATAGTTTTAGTCATCCCTGACGTCGAGGCGACTTTCGGCATCTCTCGCATGAATCTTCATCACTCGAGCAACACACGAATCTCCAATTAGATTCCTTCATCTTGAACAGATCACGAATCACTATATGGATTCGCACAGCTCAAACAGATCTCAAACCTCCACATAGGTTTCCCGCATAAGTCTTCTAACGAATGCTAACGCTATCCTCTCTCCTAGAGTACTCCTTAAGATAGACAGTCCCATACGATAGCATCGTTCGAATGTTAACACCGACCTCTTCCTTGGACTTAAACCTTAGGATAGACAGTTCAACTCTGTAACATTCCACTTCATAACTGGTTCTGGAACATAGATCGCGTATATGGTTTTGAAGTGACTATGGGTTTGAGTCATCTCATATAAGTACACTCTTCCCGCTTACCGAACTCTCCAAAACCAATCAATGAATTCCAGGTTAACTCAATTCTGGTTCTCTCAGAAGTAAGCGAAAGCTAGAGACGTTTCATACCGATACTCCTCCCTGTGTGTTCTTATTGGTATGAAATCGCAAAGCCTTTCGATAACTTCCTAAGTCAATATTATATCAAGTTCAATAATCGACTAATCGATTATCTAGTGAAAACAATTGCTTATACAAATCATGATTCATACGCTTAACTCATTTTCGACATTCCAACTCAACTGTTCCTCACCCAAGAGTCACTACACCAGAAAAGACTGTTGGTAGCGTTGAAAAAACGCTACCATAACTTATGGTAGCGTTTTAGAGAACGCTGCTATATGACATGCAACTAAAAGTCTAAAACTTTTTGTTGCGTTGTAATAAACGCTACCAAAATTCACTTTTAAGTGCAACTATAGGTATTTTCTGTAGGATTTAAAAAACGCTACCAAAAGTCACTTTTAAATGCAGCTATAGGTTTTTTATATTAGTTTACATTTGTTTCTGTAGCATTTCTGAAACGCTACTAAAAGTTATTGGTTGTTTGGTAGCATATTTTAAATGCTACTATTTACGGTTGATGGTTTATACCATTTCCAGCAATCGCTTATATACTATTCATATTAAAACGAACGTTCAATCGCATAATTTTCATATATTCAAACAAACAATTAAATCACATAATTAGCATATACAAACAATCAATCATATGATCATCATATTCAAATAATTGCAAAAACATGCTAATCTCACAATCAAATATAATATCCATAATCAATTCGATAGTAGTTTTTCAACAAAATAAGTCATATACTACCAGCATTCACAGACAAGTTTCCACAAATGGTACTAACAAAATACAACAACATATATAACAATTAAATTCATGTTCGTTGCTTGATTACCAATAGTTCTTTGTTGTCGACAGTCTTCGCTTCGAAATAGCTAATAACCTGCAAGCGAGTTTAACAATCAACAATAGACTGTCAGCAAATATGAACCATAGACTGTCAGCAAATATGATACTTCCACTGTGACTTGCCTTATCCCTCTTTCTACATGTTCGCTAATTATATTGACATTATATCTTTTTAATTCACAGCATCTTAGCTTGCAAATTACCATAGACTGTCAGCAAATATGAACCGGGTTTCTCCCTATCCAAAATTGCTTTCTACCATTACATTGAACAGTTAAGCATTGTGTTATAGTTTTAGTTATAGCTGAAATGTCATTGTTAATACAGACTGACATAAAAATTTCAGCATATAGGATGGTAAATTAACACAACTTCCATGACATTTTAAATAAGGGAGAAACACTTGAAGTACTTGAATACATGTAGACACTATTGTCAATATAATTCAACATGTATATAGTTTTACACCATGGCTTGACAAAGGTGGCCTGTACTCATAATTTTTATGTAATATAGATAGGCCTCAAGAATGCATGTTATTGGATCTATAACTCAGTTCAACTAATTATTGCATATTATATTACACCTGTTTTAGTAGAAATCCATTTTAGTTCTATATGACTTATGCCTAGCTACAGGCTTGCAATCTGATATGTGCATTTATATATTTGAGAGATTTTTAATCTAGGATGTAGCAAGACTTTATAGTAATAGGATGTAAGGCATAACTATAGCACTTTGCTTTACCTTTAATATTAAATAAAGGTTCATTGTATGGTAAATTTATAATGTAATATATGATCCAACATTTAATAAAAACTTAAATGTTGTGATACAGATTTTTTTTAATACCCGAATAAACAGAACTAAAACTTAATGTTGAGATATGATGTACTGAAAAATAATACTTACTGGAACTTGATTCTCCAATGACATATGCTGCTGGCCAAGCTATCGTAGTACCAAAGGCATCTTCCATGTACGTACACTCAGATGTAGGTCGCCATAGCAACGCGTCATTAACTCTCACAAAGTTTACCCAAACTTTTACCTCTATGTTTTCACTTTATGTTTTCAAAACTCTTGTGCACTCCTCTCTGCTACAGTGCCTCAACTAATATTCAACTCCCAATACAAACAATCACTCATCCATTTTCTTCCTTTCAAGTCACTCCACGTTTCTTCCCTGAACCACTAATATTCCTCTGAACAATCACCAGTGCACAGTCACCAGTGCCTTGCTCCTTCTTGACATTTCAGTCTTTCCATCAGACCACAAAACCACTGCCACAGACCACAAATACATAAAATTCAACTCCACGGTACATTGCATCACCCACCACCTTCTACACATCAACAAACATCACTGCATCTACCTTCAACTCCCCTCTGACCAAACCACACCTTCTTCTGCCAACAAATCCCCTGTCCAACCATCGACGCCACTGAAAACAAAACATCGCCCACTGTCTTCTCCATACAAACAAACACAGTTCAACTTTCATTACTACCATTCACTTCTCTGACTACCTCATAACATATATTACCCTTCCATTTCCATTTTTCAAACCGCATCAAACACTCATCCTACACATACAACTGAACTGCCTCTGCAACTCACCTCCAAAATCGCCTGACTGCCTCAAAATCTACATCTCAATAACTTCATCACACATCCTCTGCCACTCCACAAACATCAACACAGACCATTTTACCACAAGACCACATCCACACTGCATACAATTTTCTACCTGTAACTTCTACAAACCCCTCTGCACATATAGCAACTTGTTTAACCTTACAACTGCAGACAACATTACTCACCAACCAAACTCCAACATCATCTTTGCTGGCAACCATCTGACATACATACTACTCCATCATCAAATGTACAACTACACCATTTTAGCTAGCAGCCATCTCTCTGCACACTTAAGCAACAACTTCCACTTGACAGCATCATTCACATCACACACTTCACAATTTCAACAAAACAATCAACCAAAACACTTACAATAGTAACCACTGCAACTTACCTTCCTCTGGCATCCCCTATCGCTGCTGCCAAGGGCAACCAATACAACTTCATTCGTAAAATTGACTCCATACTTCCACTTAAACATCAAACTTGTCTGTGCACATACTTCCACATACTCCACTAACCTACACACTTCTACAAGCAACCGGCCATCATCCTACAGTGCAACTAAACCATTCGATAGCAGCTTCGCAAACATCACTGAGCACGCAACACAGGGACCAGATATCACACAAAGACATGGGTACTCTTTCTCTTTACTCAGGTTCCATTTCGAAGGCACCGATATCTTAAACCCGTCTCCACTTATCGCCTGGAAACCCGTGTTCATCCTCGACTTCCAAAACACATTCACTGTACAATTCAAAATGCTATAATATCAGTGCAAAGAACTGTTAATCAATATTAGACATAAAATTGAATTGAAAGAAGAGTAAGAGATAAATGGAAAAATTGAAGGTTAAAATTTTAATAGGTAACAAAAAGAACTACTTAACCATAATATGAAGATAAAAATAAGAAAGACTAAATTTTGATAATTCTTGAAAATTTTATTCATGACAGCATCAATGGTTCTTTCATCAAACTGGGTAAATAAAAAAGAGGTTAAATAAGCATGAAAAATTATGAAAAGAAGAAGGTTGGTGAGTATATTGTACAGTTGTTTAAGAAAATAGTACTTCTTAGTTCTTACAACTTAAAAAAGAAGGGAAAAAACTTTATGTGAACAATGATAGATGCTTCTTTTGTGCAAAATATAATAATGATGACATGGTGAGAAACTTTTGAATACAGGCAGGGAGCTAACAACTTGTATACCCTATAAATTCCGGAGCAGGGTCCGAATTTTTTTAACTTGGTTAACTTAGTTAATTTATTATTATTATTATTAAAACTTAGTTAACCTATTATTATTATGAATTTTGTTAATTTTCATAAACTTGGTTAATTCGACTATGTTAGACGAAATTCGACTATGTTAGACGAAATATATTTACTTGTTAAAAAGTGTGTATGAGAAGAAGCTACTAACCATGTTTTCAAAGATAACAATAAATATCACTTGACCTTGCAAAATCAATTTAATGATGAATAAATGGTGATAACCTAAATCAATTTCTCAAGATGTACTATTGATAAGCTGCTGCAATTACTACTCCTATGAATGGTCCTACCCATCACTACATTTTTTCTAATATAAAATATCAATATCAAAAAAAACATACGGCATACACTGTATAGACTTTAACATAAAAACAATGCAAAGTGCATATTACAAAGTGTAGAATCACAGTCAAGTTGACATAAAAACGATGCAAAGAAAACGTAGAGTTATTTTATTGTACTTATACTAGTTTGATTAAATGAACATGTGTCCTTAAGTTGTTAACTACAAGCAATTAGCATTACAATATATTTGTGAGGATAGATTGATAAGCGACTAATCTTATCTATAGTAATCTTAATAGCTATAATGTACCTTGTAATATATTAAAAGTTCCAATGTGTGAACTCTAAGGAATTTGTTGTTTGAATGTATCATCCCAACATTACCCTCAAAAGCAAAAGAGGCAAATATTTTCCTCCCAACCCAATGGGAAATCAGACACAATTTTGGTTAACAGTGACAGATAAACTGAAATGATTATAAAAATCAAAACATATCAACTTATATGAGTACTTTTATAATTTGACTTCAGTGCTTAATCGGGCTAGAATAGTTTGGGGAGAGCATTTGGATGATAAAGTTGCTCCTACAATCTAGGCTAGTTTGTCTCTACTATCAAACCAACATATGAGAAATAAGTTGATAAAGAGGAAAATACCTACCTGCCACCATATGTCTCTTCTGTCTGTCCATTTAGTTTCCTCTCTAGTCAAAGCAGATGAGTTTTCTTAAGCCAAGCACATACCTCGATAAATATAGTTCTCTACTAACAAACCAATATATGTAAAATAAGTTGATATAGAGGAAAAACACATACCTACCACCATATGTCTCTTCCATCTATCCAATTAATAACCAAAGCTTGATAGCCATGATTGTGGAGGATGTAAGGCACTGTTCCTAAGCAGAGAAGGGTGAAAACACTCATTTCAGGTGAAGTTCATTAGGGCAAGCCGGTGGATCATCGAAGAAGGTGGTTGAAGGTTGCAGAAAGCTGTTAGGGGCTCTAGTGGGTAAGGATATAAGCTGAGAAAGAAGATATATCCCAACCACCGCTTCACTTCACCCAAAACATCATTTCACTGCACTTCAACGTGAAGATCAAAACAGCCTACACCTCCTCAATCTCCACCCAATGCCTTCAGTTTGAATTTCATGCATATACACAGATATCTTATGTAAGATACTACAGTGTTATGTGGTTCTTCTTTGAAAGTTGTTTTAAAATTTGTCACAGACAACATACCACATTGCATGTTGCATGATCAGTAATTAATTGCAGTTGAATTTGATAGAAGGCCATCATCTCACCGCTGCCGTAGGCATTATATCCTTTCATTTTTGGGTTTTGTGTGAGATCCTTTACCGTGTAATCTAGTCAAGGCAAACAAATTAGCTGTAAGTTAATTTTTGGTTGATGGAAGTAATTAACTTATGATGCTATAACTAAATTAAGCGGCCTGAAGAGGAAAAGGCGTAATGGAAACAAACAAAAGACTGACCAATCTGGTCCGCTAAGATGCAACTTTTAGGAAACTACGTATATTTGAATCACTACAACCATGTCAGGCAGTAAAAGGCATTTTTGACAAAGATTGCATTATCAAGTATGGCAGCAGTACCCATCGCTCAAATTAAAATGAGGCTTAGCTAGCATATTGATGCACAAATTCATATTTTATTAAATATAAAGGCTTTAATATTACCTCACTGCATAGGTAGTTATCACCTTGTGATACAAAAAAAAACTTTGTAATCCTATACCAAAACCATAGAAGTTAACAGATAATACTAGCGTATTACAAACACAACTGGTGATATGCACTATGTGCACAAACATGCACTTGATGATGAAATAAAAAATAAAGATCATTCACTAAGCTTTAAATATCATAGAAGTGGTTGTTCCACTGCAAACAATCACTTCCTGCCACCTTTATAACCTTCTTAATCGTTACCCAACCTACAATCACAGAACCATCCCACCACTACCCAAACACCTTCAGGAATCCAAAATCATAGCCTCACCAAAACACAAAACCACAATCTACACTACTTCACCAAAACAACATTCACCTATCAATCAATTCAACCACCTTCAATCCCTCTGCAACCAACTTACTGCCTTGGTTTTGGTTCACTGTCGCTTGAACAACCCCTCCTCTATAATAACAAATAGCAAGCTAAAACCATCACCACTCCCTGCCACCTTCAACAAGCCATAATCAAAACTGCTCGACCACCAACAACCACCACCTGAAAACACCCATCACCAACTCCCCGAACCACAAACAGCCACCACGAGCTCAGCCCACACATTCACCTACACCAATCTAAAGCAACAAACCACATCCTCCACCTCACTTCATATATAATAGTTCAAACACTAGTTATGATTTAACACTGGATAAAATACGTGATACTTCAAGAGGATATGGTGTGGACCTTGTGAATTTGTGATGTGAATGGGTAAGAATCTATACGGTGTACATCCATCAGATAAATGGTTAGATCTGCAACCAATAAAAGTTAACAGATCCAGATCTAGAAAAACCATTTTTGATAGTACCCAACTCAATAAATGAACATGCCTAAATTCATCAAATAGTGAACATTGGACGAACCCATATTCCAACCATGAAGCTATATCATTAGTATTTGATATAAACTACAAACAATGCAACCATGTTGATAATAAGTCACTATAATTATCCGACCTAAAATAGAACACTAACAATTACTAAAGTTATGTGTCACTAATGATTTGAAGTGCTTCCATAGCTAGTGTCCAACAATAAAGCACACATGATGCATAATAATAATAATAATAATAATAATAATAATTTAATATTTACTAGATCGATAATTTTGTAGAACTTTTAAAAAGACTCGTGTTGATCGACATGTGCCAAAAAACATTACTCAACCAAGTTTCTTGGTTATTTCATCAAAAATCACCGCTCAACTTAGATGTAGTAAAAGCATAAGGTAGTGGTAATGGAATTTAGTTAGAGTGAGTTAGTCATGATATTATAACCAAAAGGACAATTTCTAGAGCATACAATGGTCAAACTTATGTAAATATATAATTATATTTTAAATTCCAAAAATTCACAGTAGTCAGTTGACAACCCAAGTGGTATACAATACCATACCGGGCTGAGAACCATCAACAATTGCAAATGTAAGAGTTAGCCATATCAACCCAGTCAACATCATCTTTCCCAACTCTTCTAGACTATGGTTGAACACCATTTGCTTGTAAAGTTTATGTATTGAAATAAAATTAGACTATTCAATCGACAAATGCAAAAGGTTGTACATAAACTAACTGGAAATTTAAACTAAAAACACCAAACACTAGAGATTCAAAAAAGTAGTTATCAAATAAACACAACTGAACTTAAGAGATGTAAAGAAGTTGAGTTATAGTTCATAGCAAAAATGCATAGAGGATCCACTTAAATGCAGTAATGGTAATTGACCACTTCAAACATCCTTTATATCAGACCAACTTTTTACAAAAAGTATAATACTAAGTAATCAAATATCAATTGGGAGGAACTGTATAAGAAAGCTACTAAGGTATTAGTGAATCATACAACTGTATGAGAACATAACCGTCAACGTCACACTTCCCATCAGAATGCATCTCTATTTTGGAAGAGGTAGCATAACTTGTAATTTCTTTTTGTTGTTTTTATCCCACTGTTACCAGATATTAATTACCCATCCTTACTATAAAATTTGATGTAGAATTCACATCTTAAGCAAATATTTTAATGAAAATGGAACAATGACTATGAAGTTTTGGTACAAATAATCAAATAACAAATGCATTAAATCAACATATGGACAAATACAAATTAGCATATGGACCAACATCCATAACTAAGCAAGTGTAACTCTAATAGTGTAGTCCAATATATTCCGTACACCAAGTTGGATAACAGTATAACATTCTCATTCATTGTTCTTAAAGAGAAAATACAGTAGTAAATACGTTAAAATGAGAAAACTGGTTTAAAAGTAAAAGTACAAATAAGAAGAGTGTAAGGGGACTAAAATAACAAGCAGATAATTTATGAAGCAAAGGTGTTTTTTAAATATTTGCTGCAGGAGAAGTTGGCACGTATGGCAGGTTTAGTCTGATTAAATAGCAGAAGAAAAGTGGCATAACTGGCGTCAGTTGCACAGTACATTCATTTGATCCACCATTTCCATCAGTTATATGTTTTGCCTATTGCGCAATTTTGAACTGTACTATCAACCAACTATTGGTACCTCTATGATCTAACTACTAAAAGAATATTAGGATAGTTATATATAAACTAAATTCACTCGACAGTCCGCGACGACTAAAATAAGCTCATGTGGATCTATTTTTGAGAAGGAAAAATGAATAGCTAGTAAATTTAAAACATAAATGAATAGTAACCAAATGCATTTTGTTCAGGAATATACCAAAAAATTAATTTAAAGCTATAAACCTTTTTTAAAAAAGCTTAGAAACTTAAAAGGAACTATAAGAATTCAAATAGTGAAAAGAATTAGTAGACGTTAATCGTATTTGTAACCATTGCTACAAAAACTTTTATAAACATACTTATTACCTTAAATGACCATACTAAAATGTAGCCAATCAACTTCATCATCTGTACTTATTCATCCCACTTCTTGCTATTGAAAAGCATTTTATAATATGATGAAAATAGTACAAATAAAATGTCAACAGAAAAAAGAATTCAATTTTGGTTTCTAATAAAAATTGGTCCAAATAGTTAGTTTATTAAATAAATGACATGCCTATAGTTTTCATGGATTTTTGAAATCAATACACCGAGACAACATAGCTTGCTATTTATATCTTCAGAAACTACAGTTATGGAGTATATGTTTTTACAGTTTAAATTAGAAAACATGGGGTCAGCCACAAAACTAAGTACATAAACATGCAATAAATTAAATAAATTTATTCCTATTAGTTCTAGCAGTCCATGGTTCTAAAATTTTAAGGAACCTGCAAACATCAAAAAGCCCTTGAACCTTCAAATCGCAAATATCATTGCTTTGAGACTCAAATGTATTACCTTGGCAATAAAGCTTTCTTAACCAATAACAATAGATCCAACTAGTGCATCCAAACCCTCTGACAAACATATCTACATATTTTGTCAATCAATCACTTGTATACCTAGAAAAAAACACAAAAGTAGCCATAAAAGATGTAACAAATATAGCATTACAGAAACAGAATTCAGAATCAGCTGCTTGTACAAGCCTTGAAATCGGAACTCCCAATGCCTGTTATGTTATTTTCAAACTTCAACAGAAACTTTTATGCATAAATCCACATATAAAATCCATATCTATCTGTATAAAATCCATATATAAAATTAGTATTTATGCACAAATTAGGGTTTCTGAAATCAGGGTTTGTGTAGAAATCCATATATAAAATCCATATCGAGCTACATAAAATCTATGCATAACCACAAAATACATAAATAAAATCCAAACCGATTGAGGGTTCATGTAGAAACTCAAACAAACGGTAGTAGATTGAAGTAGGTTCGATCTACTATGGGGAGATGAGTGAATTGATGGAAAGGAGTGGCCAGACGATAGCGATGGAGGAAACGTTGGGCCTGGTTTAATATTGACGGGGAGGAGCAATTAGAATTTTTGTAAAGTGAAGGGGAAAATGGTAGAGAAAGAAAGGTGAAAAATGAAAAAACATAGAAGTATTTTACTAATGGCGGGAAGGGCGGAAAATTTTAGCAGCGTTGCATATACCAAAAAGTAAAGTGGAAAATAATAATGGTTGCACTTATCGTTGAAACGCTGCCAATAAATGCTACTAAAGCCAGATTTTCTTGTAGTGAGTGAAGCCAAGTAAGTTTGAGCATTGGTTGCTTCTAGCCTTGCCTAGACACTTCATTCTTGAATCTCACAGAAAGATAAGTCTACCTCATTGGTTTTTAGTGTTAAGTATAGTATTAATGATTTCCATAAACAATAAGAAATCAACACGAACACTTTTCCAACATTTTTCGACTTACTATTCCTCGGTCAAGAGGGAAGCCCAGTAGGTTAGAGCTCTATTGCTCCATCCCTACTCACATCAATCTTAACTCTCACACATAGATAAACCTTACTTCGTCGACTTTTAGTGTTAAGTATAGTTGATTACTTTTCAAACAAGTAATCAAATAATTAACCGTATAGCCACTAAGTAATTCAAACCCCTTTTAGAAAACATTGGTATATACTTTTAAAATGCTTGAAAATACTTATAATCGATTATAAAACTTTTATCCAAAATATTACTTGAAAATAACAACTTTGCAATTTTCCTCGAAACTTGAAAATGACATGTTTTCAACAGATATTTCTTCTTTAAAAATTCACAATTAATTCTTAAAAGTTCATAAATTTCTCAAACCACTTTTGAAATACTCTAATAATAGTTAATAAATACTTATAAAATGAATGAAACAAAATACTTAAATTTAATATCCTTTTAACCCTTTTAAAGTCCAAAATCAAGTCTAAACGGGGCAGTTATGCACAAGTGAAGTTTGGCCACTTTTCGAGATGTTACTTAACTTTTTACCACTCAAGATTTTGATAGCAACAAACATACATCTAAAAAATCATAAATATGGTGAGAAATCTCTAAGGATCTCTCTACAAAGTTCCATAGAAATCGCCGAGAATAAGGCAATTCACAACTGCATCTATAGTGACTATCGTTATAAGTGCACGTTCAAATCCGTATCCGATCTAAACCAAACTCCATCTATAAACTATATGATTTATTCAAGGTCTTGTCACAAATCATACGAGTCCATTTGAGTCAATTCCAAGTCTTTCAAGTCCATATACATGGATCGATTATGTCACTTTAAAGTAAGAGTCCAAACCAATGTTTTAAAATAAGTTAACAAAAATTCAATCAATATAAACACAATCAAGCACAATCATATATCAGTTATATTTCCATTCAAAGTGAGGCGTTAACTCACCTCTAACCATAGAAATTTCCAAGATCCAAGAACCAAAGTCCAAACCCTACCTTGCTACCTCCTTCCCTCACCCAAGAGTGAAGCTAGGTAAGTTTGAGCACCGGTTGCTTCAAGCTTTGCCTAGAAATTTCATTCTTGAATCTCACAAATAGATAAGTCTATATCGTCGGCTCTTAGTGTTAAGTACGGTATTAATGATTTCCATAAACAATAAGAAATCAACACAATTAACACATTTTCGACATTTTCCAACTTACTATTCCTCGTTCAAGAGGGAAGCCCGATAGGTTAGAGCTCTATTTCTCTATCCTTACTTGACATCAATCTTAACTCCCACAAATAGATAAGCCTTACTTCCTCGGCTTTTAGCGTTAAACATAGTTGATTACTTTTCGAAAAAGTAATCAAATAATTAACCATTTAGCGACTAAGCAATTCTAACCCTTTTTCGAAAACATTTGCATATACTTTTAAAATACTTGAAAATACTTATAATGGGTTTTAAAACATTTATCCAAAATATTACTTAAAAATAACAAGTTTACAATTTTCCTCAAAACTTAAAAATGACATGTTTTCAACAAAATATCTCTTCTTTAGAAATCCACAATTAATTATTAAAAATCCATAAATATCTCAAACCACTTTTGAAATACTCTAATAATATTTAGTAAACACTTGTAAAAATAATGAAAAAAATACTTAAATTTAAATATCTTTTCAACCCTTTTAGAGTCCAAAATTAAGTCTAAATGGAGTAGTTTTGCACAAGTGATGTTTGGCCACTTTTCAAGATGTTACTTAAATTTTTACTATTCAAGCATTTAATAGCAATAAACATACATATAAAACTATAAATATGGTGAGAACTCCCTAAGGATCTCTCTACAATGTTCCATAAAAATAGCCGAAAATAAGGCAATTCACAACTGCATCTATAACGACTATCGCTATAAGTGCACTTTCAAATCCATGTCCGATCTAAACCAAAGTCCATCTATAATCTATGTGCTTTGTTCAATGTCTTGTCACAAGTCCACTCAAGTCCATTCAAGTCCATATACATGGATCACATATGTCACTTACTTTTAAAGTAAGAGTCTAAACCAATATTTTAACTTAAGTTAACAACAATTCAATCAACATAAACATAATCAAACACAAACATATATTTGTTATATTTTCTTTCAAAGTGAAGTATTAACTCACCTTCAACCACACAAATGCCCAAGATCTAAGGACCAAAGTCCAAACCCCACCTTGCTACGTCCTTTCCTTCCCTTGCTTCCTTGCTTCACCTTGCTCCAAGCCCTCCCTCTACCTTACAATGCTCACGGCCTATGGGTGGTGGAAGAGTATGACTTTTCTTTTTCAACTTCTAACTAGGTAAAAGGTTTTTTTATGTTGTATTAAGGTCTCACT
Organism: Allium fistulosum; assembly: GCA_030737815.1. Taxonomy (NCBI): domain Eukaryota; kingdom Viridiplantae; phylum Streptophyta; class Magnoliopsida; order Asparagales; family Amaryllidaceae; genus Allium; species Allium fistulosum. The sequence continues at coordinate 510,016,520 of CM060907.1, read as the reverse complement.
CCAAATTTGAGGTGATTTGGAATTGATTTGCAAATAATTTGCTTTAGAAATTTTAAGATGAAGAAGAAGAAGATAGCATTGATTTTGAATTTTAAGCTTTGTAAATATTTGTGAGTATTTCCTAAGAGTGGACCCCTCCTTATATAGGCTTAGTATTGTGATGGGGAAAGACCAAAAACCCCTCAAAACCCTCCTAACATTAGTTACTTCTATCATGTCTACTTTACACCGCATAGCTTAACTTTTAAATATTTCCATATTTGCTCATTTCTTAAAATATCTAAGATGACATCACCCATGACATACTCCCTAAAGTTTATTTCCATAAATGTCAAAAAGTTTTTATTTCATTAATTTGATTTCCTAAGCAAATAAGTGTATGTAAAAAAATCTAAACAACTTCTGACGGTTAAAAAGCTATTTGTCGATAAAACGATTTTCGGTCACATTATCGATATTTTTCCAAATAATATATTTTTGTAAACAATTTTCAAAAACAAGTTTCTTCTCATTTTCTAGTAACTAAATGATGCTTAACAAGGTTATAAAATCATATTTATAAAACTTAATTACATTTTAAATTGTTTCGATATGCGAAGACGAAGTGTTCGAATTTCAAGGTCGCTACTTTCTCCCCTCTTAGAACATTTCATCCTCAAAATTCAAATAAGAACGATAATCAAAGGAGGTAGTCGAAACACGATATATATATATATGTATGTATGTATGTATGTATAGAGTACTGCTGAAATTATATATGAACTAAACTGCAAACTGAAATGCATACTTAGTGATTCCACCTCAAGCGATGAATACACTACAAAAGATATATGATCCTAAGATAAGAAGGAATCCTAGTCGATAAGCAACCGTGGATGGATCTCCTTCAAACTGCCCTACGTCTTCTTTGTACCACCCCGAGCATCCTCGCTCCATGGCACTTCTAACCTTAACAAAGGAACATACACATAAATACTCAACTAATTACTAGCAACCAATGTTCATGGTTTGCTCAGGTTCAAAACTCCCTCATCGTCCAAGGACGATAAACAATTTACTAAGCATACCCTACGCTCAATAGCCTTAGGTTCTTACTTAGATGATTATTCATGCTACCTCATAACAAATCAAAGAGTTATTCCCCAAACTCTTCATAGGTCAAACATAACATATTATACAAATATACTAAAGCCCGTATGATGCACATGAACTATCCATACGCAATATCTGATTTAATCACTTGCTCGATCACATAGATTTCACTTCCCAACTAGTATAGATCACTTAACCTCGCTAGTGCAGACTCTGATTTAGTTTCTTGATTAAAAACTTCCATTCTCCTTGCATAGACATATACTATGTTAGAAAACATCGGGATCATACCATGAATCTGTATCAAGTGTTAGCCGTCAAGAATTGAGTGAAAAATCCTTGCTCGGACCAGTGTAAACCACTTTGAAAACATGTACTCAGATACTTGATCAAGAACAGTCAGGATAATAGAACAATCTACGAACAAATTACATATTTATCCTATTGATTTCTTAACTATACCAGTTCCTTTTTAATCATGCTCATTTATACAATTAGTATGAATCATTTCATAAAAACATAACTTCAAGTTTATCCACATTTTATAACTTAAGTTCTTACTTGTATAATACTCGGTTACATCCTAAGAGTGCATACAAACAACAAATTTATTTTACTTAACAAGGATGATCTTCAAATTAAAATTGTTTAAACTTACTACTCTCAATTCAAGTGTTATATAAACTCAACTTTATATTTTCAAAACACTTAGTTTCAAGTTTTATAACAATTCGGAAGTTCCCGACTATCCAAAATCGTCGAAAATTCCAATTTATTTTAACAAATGAAAACAATCAAACAACATATCATAACCTAACAAAGTTCCGATTTCTTTATAGGAAACTTAAGAACTAAACACTGAGTTTTCATTTCAAATCATTATGAAATAATATATGCATATAACTTTTGTATATAAAATCATACTTTTGAGATTAAATCAAAAATTGTTTTACCAAAATAATTTTGTAACATTCCTTACTTAGAAGCTCAAAAATGAACGTCGATGATGTTGTAGTCATCACCGAAATTATTTTTAAGCGATGGAAGTGAGTTCAGTGCACCCAAACCATACATTTGGTATTTAACCAAAATCAATCCAAAGCCGTATCAAATACTTCGTATAGTAACACTACATGTCATGATCCCAATTTCCTAAACTAATTTCTCAAATATTTACTTTCAAATAATTCTATTATTATTTTCTCCAAAATCTTAAAAGACATTTTCAAATACACCGAAATTTAAGTTCTCAAATTCTTTGTTTAAATCTTTTCCATTTATAACTCATATTTTATAAACCATACTTTATATAAAATCACTTCCTTATATAAATCTTTTCACAAATATTTATTCCTAAAATATTCTATCTTTCCTTTTGATTATAGTAAAAAGATATCATGATATAAGCCAATGATTCCTTGCATAATAGGTGTAGCTGCATCTTGAGATCCTAATTGCCATGGTTCCACAGCATCACAGGGAGCGATTGTGAGGAATCGCCATTCTAATGTCCTGAATAACTCTGCCATCATTTGTCTTTCCATTCTGTGACTGCTCAAAAATCTCAAAGAGATCGATAGATATTTGTGTTGGTTTATCCAACAAAAGAAAACAAGAAGCCTGGAAAAGCCTGAAATCATTGATCTCCCTATTATAGGAAATTTCACAGATGCAAGTGCGCAACACGGCCGAGTTGGTGCTATACGTGAATTGGCAAAAGCCCACACAGAAGAATGACGAAAGTCACGTGTCCTCTTTGTCTACGTGGATCAACAAAGCTAATAGGGGACTGACGTGGCAAATGAGCTGAGAGGTGCTTGCGATTGCTTCTTCCTTCTCAAGGGACAATCTAACAGGGAAGCCAGGTAATGCTCTTAGTCTGCTTTCGATGTGGAACGTATCCATGAGATCGAACTAGATTTGATCAAACGAAAGACCGAATCAAGATTAGACATGCTTTGGAAAGAGTATACTATGATGAATACGAATAGGGAATTGCCAGAGGGTTTACATCTTTTACTAAATTTTAATTTCCAACCCAATGTTATCATCGAATGTCTTGTAGTCAAATTGTGAAACTTAATTCATAAGGTGCTCGTTTAATGAACCCACAATTACTATCTACCATCCCCATGATGTAGAAAGGTAAAGCTTCTCATAAATTGGTTGAGCACAAATCAATAACAAACAATACCCCATGTTCCTAACATGTCTGGCATGACTAAACAATCAAGATTATGGGATATTAAACTATGAGAAGCACTAGGGTCAAAAAAACGTGTATAGTTAAACCATAAATAGGTAGTATACCCTCAAGAACCCGCTTCCCTTTCTCGGTTGCAGATATAGCAAAGACCCTAGGCTACTCCCATTTCCTAAGCATAAGACAATCTCTGACAATATGACCAGATCGAATGCAATTATAATAACCCTCCGGTGCAAGCTGTGCACCATGCTTCGGTGACTTAGCAAATGGTGCCTCTAATAATGGCGCCTTCGCCACTTATCCTCACCCTCCAGACCTACATTTATTAGAAAAATGACCCTTCTTTCCACAATTGTAGCAGACGAGGGTGGACATATTCTTTGGCAAATAAAACTTATGCTTCCTCTCCCCGGTTAGAGAAGAAATAGACGGCTTCAGATTTAAGCTCTCAAATCTTAAAGCCATTTTCACCAAACCAACAAATATCTCATGACGTGATTAGTCATATCCCTTTGGAACTCAGGACGCATACCCGCAATGAACATCTCATTCTTCTTTAGCGGTGTATTAACTAATCCTAACCCGAACCGAGACAAAGCAATGAACCAATTCTCATACTTCACCATGGTCATGGCCCCCGCTTCAAATCTAAGAAGCTCATATATAACAAAGTCTTTCCGTCATTCAGAACAAACTTCATCTCAAACTCCTATTTAAATTGGGCCCAAGAGAAGTCATTCTCTTGGACATCTATAGTGATACAACTCCACCAGTCCATGGCTACATCCATCAGATGTCGTGACGCCAATCTATGCTTCATTGCGTCATTTAGTTTCATATCTCCAAATATCTGATCATATAATTTAATCAAAGTCTGGACTTCTATGATTGCCTCCGAACCACCAAACTTCTTACCTGCACAACCTGCTCTACGACATTCAATCTTGGTTCTTCAATTGGAGCAACATTTCTTATGCTCGATTCCTGCCATTTGTGACAACACTACCCCGACCACCTCTAGCTCTACCTCCTTGAGCAATGACGGCTCTAGTACTCATAGTCCTTACTACCTAACTAAAGAAAAACTTCTTTAGGACATGAAAGGATATAGTTATTTCAAAGAAAGGATTCCTAAGAAAGAGATATTCGTAGGGAATAATTTTTAAAATCCAGTTTTCAAAATACAAATATGCTCTCATATGTATAATAAACTCGACTCATTCTAGGGTGTCGCTTACCCTATCTCTAATGAGCTATACCCAACCAAAGCCAAGGTGTTTGCTCAACCTTGAGCTCTAATACTAGATATAACGACCTACCTTTTCGATCCTTGAATGTCAACACTAATACATCCATGACATTCATGTGCCGAGCACCCAAGTGCCGAAAAGATAAAAAGTTAGGGTAAAATAAAAAGGAAAGAAGAATATAATAAGAAAGAGAGAACACAATATCAGAATCTCACAATGAAATGGTAATATATAATATCAAAGGAACGGTACAAAGGGTTACCTTGAATAAAGAAATATCAATGTTACTAAAACCTAAGTACTATCATTAGCCTGGATAGTTATAACTATTTGTCCTCACAATGCTAAATGCACCGGAAATAAGAATACTACAGAAGATAATCATCCAGCTCCTCTTCATAAGCTCCAAAGCACCCGCAACTAAATTTGGAAACATATACGGGCTGACCCAAGCATTAAGAAATTAACACCTGGATCAGTTTAGTAAACCAACGTGAGAAAACTCAAGAAACAATAACCAGGTAACAGTAAACATTGAGACCGTATGGATTCTCGTAACAATTTTCTCCTCAAAAGAAGCCAACCATTTATTAAGTTTAATAAAATGATATGATAGATAATGTCTAGTGTGTAGCATATAAATCATATCAAATAGTTGCTATGTGAACGCCGCAATAATAATAGGTATACAATCAATACCGCCAAGGTGAGTTTGCATAGTGAATTGTTTTCTACGGAGACGCCCCCAGTAAACCGAAGCGGATCTCCATGTCAAGGATTAGAAACTTCCTTTCGAGCATCGTACATCTCTATATGGGATATACTCTAACATAAACACAACTGGTCCAATGGTGAATTGCATGGCACCAAGTATAACCAACTCCTGGGCCCAATAATCGAAAGCATACTCTAGATCTGAAGTTGCTATACCCTCATAAGTAAGCTAAACCCAAGATTATGCATCCTACTTTAGTTTTAGTCATTTTCAATGTCGAGGCTACATTCGGCATCTCTCGCACAAGTCCTCATCACTCGAGCAGCACATGAATCCCCAATTAGATTCCTTTATCTTAAACAGATCACAAATCGCTACATGGATTTGAGCATCTCGAACCTCTACATAGGTTCCCCGCATAAGTCTTCTGACGAACGCTAATGTGGTCCTCTCTCTTGGAGTACTCCTCAAGATAGACAATCCCAGACGATAACATCATTTGAAATGTTAACACCGACCTCTCCCTTGGACTTAACCTCAGGATAGACAGTTCAACTCTATAACATTACACTTCACAACCGCTTCCAAAACATAGATTGCGCATATGGTTTTGAAGTGATTACGGGTTTGATTCATCTCATATAAATGCACTCCTCCCGCTTATCGACTCCCCAAAACTAATCGATGAATTACCGGTAAACTTAATCCCGGTTCTCTTAAAAGTAAGCAAAAGCTAGAGACATTTCGTACCAATACTCCTCCCCAGGGATTCTTATTGGTATGAAATCGTGAAGCCTTTCGATAACTTCCTAAGTCAATATTAGGTCAAGTTCGACAATCGACTAATCGATTATCTAGTCAAAATAATTGCTTATACAAATCATGATTCGCACGCTTAACTCGTTTCCGACATTCCAATCCAATTATCCCTCGCCTAAGAGTGAAGCTAGGTAAGTTTGAGCACTGGTTGCTTCAAGCTTTGCCAAGATATTTCATTCTTGAATCTCACAAATAGATAAGTCTATCTCATCGGCTTTTAGTGTTAAGTATAATATTAATGATTTCCATAAACAATAAGAAATCAACACGATTAATACGTTTCCGACATTTCCGACTTACTATTCCTCAGTCAAGAGAGAAGCCCGATAGGTTAGAGCTCTATTTTATCCCTACTCGACATCAATCATAACTCTCACAAATAGATAAACCTTACTTCGTCGGCTTTTAGTGTTAAACACAGTTGATTACTTCTCAAAAAAGTAATCAAATAATTAACCATTTTGCCACTAAGCAATTCTAAGCCCTTTGTGAAAACATCTGTATATACTTTTAAAATATTTGAAAATACTTATAATGCGTTTTAAAACATTTATCCAAATATTAATTGAAAATAACAAGTTTATCAATTTTCCTCAAAACTTGAAAATGGCATATTTTCAATAAAATATCTCTTCTTTAAAAATCCATAATTAATTCTTAAAAATCCATAAATATCTCATATAACTTTTGAAATAGGCTAATAAAAGTTAGTAAAAACTCGTAAAAATAATGAAACAAAATACTTATATTCAAATATCTTTTCAACCCTTTTAAAGTCTAAAATCAAGTCTAAACGTGGTAGTTTTGCACAAGTGAAGTTTTGGCCACTTTTCGAGATGTTACTTAACTTTTTACTATTTTATCTTTTAATAGCAAGAAAAATATATATAAAACATTATAAATATGGCAAGAATCCCTAAGGATCTCTCTACAAAGTTCCATAAAAATAGCCAAAAACAAGGCAATTCACAACTGCATCTATAACGACTATAGCTATAAGTGCACTTTCAAATCCATGTTCGATCTAAACCAAAGTCCATCTATAACTTATGTGCTTTATTCAAGGTCTGGTCACAAGTCATACAAGTCCATTCCAATGGATCACATATGTAACTTACTTTTAATGTAAGAGTCCAAACCAATGTTTTAACGTAAGTTAACAGCAATTCAATCAACATAAATACAATCAAACACAAACATATATGTGTTATATTTTCATTCAAAGTGAGGTAGTAACTCACCTTTAACTACACAAATACCCAAGATCTAAGAACCAAAGTCAAACCCCATCTTGCTACCTCCTTTCCTTCCCTTGCTTCACCTTACTCCAAGCCCTCCCTCTACCTCACAATGCTCACGACCTATGGGTGGTGGAAGAGTTGACTTTTCCTTTTCAACTTCTAACTAGGTAAAAGGTTTTATTATGTGGTATTAAGGTCTCACTCCAAATTTGAGGTGATTTGAAATTTATTTGCAAATAATTTGCTTTAGAAATTTTAATTTGATAAAGAAGAAGATGACATTGAGTTTAAATTTTAAGCTTTGTAAATATTTGTGATTATTTCCTAAAGGTGCACCGGTCCTTATATAGGCTTAGAAATGTGATGGGGAAAGACCAAGAAGCCCTTAAAACCCTCATAACATTAATTACCTCTATCATGTCTGTTTACACCACATAGCTTAACTTTTATGTATTTCCATATTTGCTCATTTCTTAAATATCTCAGATGACATCGCCCATGACATGACATACTCCATAAAGTTTATTTCCATAAATGGAAAAAATATATTTCATTAAATTGATTTCCTTAGCAAATAAGTGTATGTAAAAAAAATCTAAACAACTTCTGATGATTAAAAAGCTGTTTATCGATGAAATGATTTTTGGTCACATTATCGATATTTTTTCAAAGAATATATTTTTGTAAAAAATTTTTAAAAACAAATTTATTATCATTTTCTATTAATTAAATGATATTTAACAAGGTAATAAAATCTTATTTATAACACTTAATTATATTTCAAAGCATTTCGATATTAGAAGATTATGTGTTCAAATTTCAGGATTGCTACAACATATAACAAGATAGTATATAAACAGTGCATTGGAGAAAATGATGAAATGATTTTAGTATATATCATTGCAAGCCATATCAAAATAATGAGTTAGCTTATACATTTTAATTTTAATCAAGGAAGATATTGAAGTGGAAAAGGCATATATTTTTAAGGTTGTCTCACATGTTACAAGGAGGAACGATGGTTTGAAATTAGAATAGTCCCACATCGCTAAATAACTTGGAGAAGTGGTATATAAATATGAGTTGGTAGGCATGTAACATAGGGATTCCTTTTGTTACAACAAAGTATGTGTCAACTAATACGCGTACTCCACATGTTGGAGATGGAGAGCTTGATCTAATGTCATTACACAATATATATAAATAATCGATGTGTCATAAACTTTAACTTTAATCTGGAAAGTTATATTCTAGTCACGACAAATCCATTATGAATGCACGAAAAAGGGAAGTGAGCATCCTAACAAACATGTATTCCACTCGCAACAAATTCACGTAAACATAATAACGAGCAAAGACACAGTTTGCATTTATAAACATTTTACAAATATAATAAATTAGTCATTTAAACCTAAAAAACATGAATTTGTAATAAACTAAAAGTAATTTACTGTGAGTAATGCTACATGTATATAATTTAATATAAATTGAATTAAAAGATTTATTGGGATTTATACATTGAATTAGAAGATTTACTGTAAGTTACATAATAACTTAGTCATTAATAATAAGCAAAGATGTAGTATATAATTTAATATACACTGAATTTACTATGAGTTATGCTACATGTATATAATGTACTATGAGTAATAACAAATCCTTTAAATGTAATTTATTGTTATGATAAACTAAATGTAATTTAACTTGTACAATAACTTAGTTTTCATTAATATCATCCACTAGACAAAAGGATCAACTAACTAGTTGCATAGTTACACTAACATTATGTTACATATATAATCTACAATCTTATATTATACGATTCTAATCTTCCATTAAATAAAACAAAGAAAAGCATATTCTAAAAAGTTATAGTTCAAATTTGTATTCATCATGGCTTTGCCACTATGTGGGTGTTACCTGGAGGTTTGACCAGGCAACTAGGTCGGTCGGCATTTCAATGGTCGTTCGGCATTCAGAGGCCGTCTGGCATTTCAAAGGTCGTCCGACATTCAGAGGCCGCCCAGCATTTCAATGGCCGTCCGGCATTCAGAGGCCGTCCGGCATTTCAATGGTCGTCCGACATTTCAGAGGTCGTCCGGCATTTAGAGGCCGTCTGGCATTTCAATGGTCGTCCAGCATTTTAGTGGTCGTCTGGCATTTCAGAGGTCGTCTGGCATTCAAAGGCCGTCCGGCATTTCAATGGTCGTCCAGCATTTCAGAGGTCGTCCGGCATTTCAATGGTCGTCCGGCATTTCAGAGATCGTCCGGCATTCAGAGGCCGTCCGACATTTCAATGGTCATTCGGCATTTCAGAGGTTGTCCGGCATTCAGAGGTCGCTCGGCATCCCAGCCTCGATCGGCATTCATACCTCGTTCGACATTCATACCTTGTTCGGCATTCCAGCCTCGATCGGCATCTCCCCTCGACCGACATCGATTCTCGTTCGGCCTGCACTCTTCACTCAACACGTTACCTCGTTCGACATAGAGATATCGTTCGGCATTTTGCCGTTCGGCATTTGTCGTTCGGCACGCATAAGTTACTCACTTTGGGCCGAGATATCTGACTACTAGGCCCACCGGGGAAGTCCAACCCAGCTTCATCTATAAATAGAGAGGCAGGGTCACAGTGAAAAGGACCTTTTTTGGGAGAACACTGGGGAGACTCTGCCGCTTTCAAGACTCATTCTCTTTACTTAGCAATTGTATTCAAGTAGTTGATGTACGAATTGTATCTGTAATCAATCGTTGGGTAAAGCAATAAAGATTAACTTCAAAGTGGACGTAGGCAGTTACACCGAACTACTATAAACCTGATGTTCCTGTCTTTGCATTTAACTTAGCATACAATCTTCTGTTTAAATTTATTTTCTTCATTAATCTCTCTACACAATCTTTCTAAATGGGGTTAGTGACCAATTTTGGTGCTAACACTTTGGTGCTTTCACTGAGAGTCGAATTCTCAGGCCACAAGGATCTGCTTTGAAGCTACTAGATTGAATAAATCCCCCGAAGGAGATCCGAGTCATTCATAGGACGTCCGTTGATTCTACTCAGAGTTCCTACCAATAACTCTACAATGGGAAGACCACGCACCAGATCAGCCTCTCATAATGCGGACGCCCATGAGACCTCTAGCGTACAACAAGTAGGACCTAGCAATCAGTAAGCAAATCAAGGCGCAGGGGCTGCCGCCCAGGACCAAATGTAAGTTGTCACCAGAATAGAGTTCAACGACTTGATGAGAGAGCTCATGGAAAGCAGGAGACAACTTGGAGAGCAGATGCAAGCCAACGCCAACCTTATGGCACATCTTACTCAACAACAGCATCAGAATGCTGGGGGCAGTCCAGCTCCTTACTCTTCATCTGATAGCTCAACGTCATCCGATGAACCTCCCAGGCGTAGACGCTGCAAGACTGAAACTACACAGGTAGGTGCTGCCGATCGAACAACTGGGGATCGTTTACACCTCGGAGACCGCAACCGAGTAGGAACGGGAAACTTAGGAGCTGGAGCGTAGGTGGAGGCTAGATGCCTGGCTCACCAAGATGCCAATGATGCCGAACCTCAAGATGCACGTCTGGCAGATCACCAGTAGAGGAGGCATCAACCTGATCAATCCCGAAGGACAGACTCCAACCTGCCATCTTCCATACAAACCCCAGACTTATCAGCTATGGTCAGACAACTGATGAGAGAAAATCAAGGCCTGACAAATGATGATTGGGGGGTATCCAGGAGTCATACTCCATTCACAGACGCTGTTCTACAAGCAGAATACCCCAGGAAGTTTAGCATGCCAACTATCCCGACCTATAAGGAAAGACCGATCCTCGACAGCATGTGATGAGATATGAGTGGATGATGGATTCAGCTAGAGCGAATGATGCAACCAAGTGTAGATGCTTTCCAATAACTCTATCTGGGATCGCTACCATGTGGTTCACCCGACTTCCTCCACGATCCGTATCCAGTTTCGAGGAGTTGGCGAAGAAATTTATAGAACAATTCAGAATACATACTACTCGTCCAAAGGACGTGATGTCTCTATCAAGTGTAATCCAAGCTCATGGGGAGTCGTTGAAGGAGTATTTGCAGAGATTCCATATTGCGGCTACTGAAGTCAGTAATCCCAATGATAACGCAATTCTTATGGCTATGATGCGAGGTGTGGATCCAGATTCAGAGTTTGGAGATTGGCTGGCAGGAAAACCTCCAACTACGCAAGAGCGTTTTTACTCAAAGGCACATCAGTTCATAAGAAGAGAGGAAGCCAGGTGGATAAGGTGAGATAAGGTACCGGGGCCTGTTCAGGAGTCCATGAAAAGCAACATTGCTGTTAAGCAATCCGGAGACAACTCGGGGAAGGTTCAGGTCAATGTCCATAACAAGCCCGGGCAATCTAAGGAATCCAGAGGAAGAAATCAGGGGAGAAAGAGAGAAGCGGGGAAATTGAAGCCGAGAATTCCAACCTACAACGAGTACACCCCACTGAATGCATCTCTTGAAAATATTTACCTATCAACTTGCAATACCTTTCAGTACAGAAAGCCACGCCCAAAGGAGTCAACCAAAGAATAAAAGCGGACCGGGAAGTATTACCGCTTTCATGAGACTTATGGGCACAATACTGAAGGGTGCAGACACCTACATGATGCTATAGAGAAGTTGATTAGGCAGAAAAAGTTACAGGAGTTTGTAGAGAGTCCGCAAGAGGGTGGACAGGGAACGTCCAATCCCGGTCGTGCACCAGCTCCACGTCACCCCGAGGAGCCTGCTCGAACCGTGGGCAGACTAGTCATAAACACGATCATCGGCGGACCTCACCCTGCAGATAAGAACAGGCAAGAAATGGAGCGGTATGCTAATTCCCTGAGGCATGCAGACTTTGAGGGTTGTTCCAACGTAGAGGATGGGACCCCTGCTAAACAGCTGCGCATGATGACAGACGATATATTATTCAGGAGCAGAGATGCTGACCAGGTGGAGGCTCCTACCATTGACCCGATGGTCATATCTGCGACAATCGGGCCGGCTTTTGTGAAAAGAATTTTGATTGATTGTGGAAGTTCTGTCAATATCATCTTCAAGAAGGCTTATGACCAGATGAAGATGGAGACGAAGGATTTGAAGCCATCTAAAGCTCGTATACATGGCTTTAATGGCGCAGCGACCGATGCAGTGGGGTATGTTGAGTTGCCAGTTGAACTGGGACTAGGTGAGCATAGGAGGGTGTGAATCCTACCTTTCGTAGTTTTGGATGTAGATTCTCCATATAATGTGTTTCTGGGCCAACCGGCCTTGGCCGAGTTTAGGGCGGCATTGGCCCTGTGGTGTTTGACTTTAAAGTTTCCGACTGACAAAGGAGTAGGTGTTGTTCATAGCGACCAGGCGACTAGTCGTGCATGTTATGTGGCTGAGCTCCGAGAGGCCCAACGGAGAGAGAAGGGAAGGTTGCGGACAATGCCGTCCGCATCCAGAATACCGACAATTGACAAGTAATGCCCGAGCCCTGGCTCGGGAAAAATTCTCGGATCTACAGAGACATATATCCGAGAGACGATGATAAGGAACCCAAGGAAGAAAAAGCAGCACCGGCTGAACTAACGATCGACATTTTGGTCAGCCAAGACGATCCATCGCGAGTATTGAAGATTGGATCACAACTCAGCCCCTCAATGACTGAAGACCTTAGTGATTTCCTCCGAGCGAATCTCGATGTTTTCGCTTGGAAATATTCCGACATGTGCGGGATTTCTCCCGCTATTACGAGTCATATGTTGAACATAGACCCGAAGTACGTCCCAGTTAAGCAAAAGAGGAGAGGAATGGACCCATAGAGGTCCGTTGCTCTCAGAGAGGAGGTGGACAAGCTCAAAACGAATGGGTTCATCCGCGACGCCATCTACCCTGAATGGGCATCAAACCCCGTGCTGGTAAAAAAGGCAAATGGGAAGTGGAGAACTTGCATGGATTATTCCGATTTAAACAAAGCGTGCCCTAAGGACAGTTTCCCATTACCTAGAATTGATTAGTTGGTCGACTCCACTGCAGGACACGAGTTGTTGTCATTCATGGATGCGTACTCGGGATACAATCAGATCCCGATGCACATTCCGGACCAGGAGCATACTAGTTTCTTCACAGATGTTGGGCTATATTGTTATGTAGCAATGCCTTTTAGATTGAAAAACACGGGAGCGACCTATCAGCGTTTGGTGAATCGAATGTTCAAAAATCAGATTGGTAGAACGATGGAAGTCTATGTGGATGACATGCTCGTGAAGTCACGACAGTCAAACGACCACATTCGAGACTTAGCAAAGATGTTCGGCATACTCAGATATTATGGGATGAAGATCAACCCTCTGAAGTGTTCCTTCGGCGTTGCGTCAGGGAAGTTTTTGGGATTCATTGTTAATGCACGGGGAATTGAAGCTAACCCGGAAAAGATTCAAGCTATTCGAGACGTACAAGTGCCCAGAACTATAAAATAGGTGCAAAGCTTGAATGGGAAGGTGGCTGCGCTGAGTCGATTCATATCCAGAGCCACAGACAAGTGTATTCCCTTCTTCGATATAATAAAAAAAGGAAAGAGGAATTTCGAATGGACATCCAATTGTGAGGAAGTGTTCCGAGATCTGGTAAGGCATTTGGAGAGTCCTCCAGTGCTGTCGAAACCAGTAGACCACGAAATGTTGTACGTGTACTTGGCCGTATCCCCGCATGCTATAAGTGCGGCTTTGGTGCGCGAGGAGGACCTAGTCCAAAAGCCGGTGTATTATGTTAGTAAACGTTTAATGGGGGCAGAAAGAAATTATCCTAAAATTGAGAAATTGGCCTATTGCTTGGTGATTGCATCACGTAAGCTGCGTCCATACTTTCAAGCGCACTCAGTCAGTGTCTATACCGATCAGCCCTTGCGACAGGTACTCCAACGACCAGAAACTTATGGAAGGATGTTAAAATGGAATATCGAATTGAGTCAGTTCGATATTACCTACCTGCCACGAAGAGCCATACAGGGGCAAGCATTAGCAGATTTCATCGCTGAGTTTACTGTATCAGACGAACCAGATGGTCACGGTGTCATTCCCCTCATTCAATGGAAATTGTACACCGATGGGGCATCAAACGATCGTTGCTCTGGGGCTGGTGTAGTCCTTGTGACTCCAGAAAATCGATCGATTTGTTATGCTTTGAAGCTCAATTTCCCGGCTACGAATAATGAAGCAGAATTTGAAGCATTGATTGCTGGTTTAAAGCTCGTTGGAGAACTCGGGGTAAAATCAGTCGAAATCTTTTGTGACTCGCAGCTGGTGGTGTACCAAGTGCGAGGAGATTACCAAGCGAGAGGACAAAAGCTCGCTCCGTACCTTGCTCTGGTTCATGAACTATTGGCGAACTTCGAACATTACGACGTTTCGCATGTCCCGCGTGAACAGAACAAGGAAGTCGACTCGTTGGCCAAATTCGCAAGAACTGGCGATGCACAGCAAATGGGATTGGTTCCCATCGAAACCTTACATGCTCCAAGCATAGATGTGATGGAAGTCGATTTTGTGTTGAGAACGGAAATCGAGAAGGAGTCGTGGATAATCCCATTCAAACAATACCTGCTAAACGGGACTTTGCCCGAAAGAAGGAGCAAAAGACGACAGGTCATTCGCAAAGCCGCGCGATATGTGATGCAGGGAGGAGTAATTTTTCGGAGGGGATTCTCGGTCCCTTTACAACGATGCATTGCCCATGATGAGACAAAGCGGGTCTTGGAGGAGTTTCATGAAGGAGAATGTGGCGACCATACTGGGGGGCAGACACTAGCAAAAAAGATCCTTCGCTATGGGTACTATTGGCCAACTATGAATCGGGATGCTGCAGACTATGTAAGAAAATGTGACAAGTGTCAAAGATACGCTAAAATCCTGAGAGCTCCACCAACGGAACTCACGCAAATGGTTAGTCCCTGGACGTTTGCAATCTGGGGAATCGACATAATCGGTTCTTTGCCTATATCCAAAGGTGGTGCAAAATACGTGATAGTTGCGGTCGGCTACTTCACAAAATGGGCCGAGGCAGAGCCTTTTGCCACAATCACCTCCAAGAAGGTCATTAACTTCATTGTACGAAACATTATATGCCGCTTTGGCCTCCCGCGAACCATCATTACAGACAACGGAACTCAATTTGAAAGTAGAGAATTCAAAGATTTCTGTTTAAAGTACGACATTGAGAAAAAGTTCGCCGCCGTTGCTCATCCGAAGGCTAATGGACAAGTTGAAGCCGTGAACAAAATAATAAAGTCCATATTGAAGAAGCGTTTGGAAAAGGCTGGAGGCAAGTGGGTAGATGAACTTCCAACAGCGCTATGGGCTTATAGAACTACCCACAAGTCCGCGACTGGCCACACTCCATTCGCATTGGCATACGGCTCGGAAGCTGTTATACCCGTGGAGCTTGCAGTTCCATCACATCGGGTGACACATTATGATCCTAAGACGAATCAAGGTCTCTTATTGGAATCACTGGACTTCGTTGATGAAAAGCGCAAAGAAGCTGAGTTAAGGGCGGCAGCATATAGGCACCGAGTTAAGCGATATTACAACGAAAAAGTCCGCCCAAGAATCTTTGATGTGGGTGATCTCGTTTTGAAATGAGTTTTCTCGATACCATCACGTATGAATCCCAACTGGGAAGGTCCGTATGTCGTTGAATGGAAGCTTGGAGAGGGAACTTTCAAGCTAGCGACCGTTGATGGCATGACACTCCCCCGAGCATGGAATAGTGAACATTTACGATGTTATTATATTTAGCTTGTTTCTTTCGTGTTTTAGGTGCAGTTATTTCCCGTATGTTTTTGTTCCATTATTTCTTAGTTTCTTTTTGACCGTGTAATCAGATAATTTAGTTTGTTTTCATTAATAAAGGCTTGAAGCCGTCTTTTCCATGAATTACTGATGTTCCTGTACCTTATAGTCCGGTAACAAACAACTGGAGTTACATTATTCTGTCTGACGTACGAACTCGCATAGACGACTTAAAACTCCAAGTCCCCTGAATGCGGACTGGAGTACTCTACGTCCCCGGAGTGCGGACTAGAGTGTAATCGACTTGAATCTCCGAGTCCCCTGAGTGCGGACCGGAGTACTCTAAGTCCCCGGAGCGCGGACTAGAATATAAACGACGTGAATCTCCGAGTCCCCTGAGTGCGGACCGGAGTACTCCAAGTCCCCGGAGCGCGGACTAGAGTCTAAACGACTTGAATCTCCAAGTCCCCTGAGTGCGGACCGGAGTACTCCAAGTCCCCGGAGTGCGGACTAGAGTATAAACGACTTGAATCTCCGAGTCCTCTGAGTGCGGACCGGAGTACTCTAAGTCCCCGGAGCGCGGACTAGAGTATAGACGACTTAAAACTCCAAGTCCCCTGAATGCGGACTAGAGTACTCTACGTCCCCGGAGTGCGGACTAGAGTATAATCGACTTAAATCTCCGAGTCCCCTGAGTGCGGACCGGAGTACTCTAAGTCCCCGGAGCACGGACTAGAGTATAAACGACTTGAATCTCCGAGTCCCTTGAATGCGGACCGAAGTACTCTAAATCAACAGAGCGCGTACTAGAGTATAAACGACTTGAATCTCCGAGTCCCCTGAATGCGGTCCGGAGTACTCTAAGTCCCCGGAGCGCGGACTAGAATATAAACGATTTGAAACTCCGAGTCCCACGAATGCGGACCAGATTACTCTAAGTCCCCAGAACACGGATTAAAAAATATTCTAAGTACCAGAAATATGAAATAAGAGATGTACAATTCCAAAGAATGTCCGAGCAATGTGAAAATGGATTGGGAATTTATGTAACTCATAAGAACTTGAGTTCCGACCACAGTTATACAGAAAGCTAAAAAGCATAAATCATTCGAAAGACAAAGAAACCAAACTTTGTTTATTAATCCAAAATGGGTTATACATCCACTCCTCTAAAACTTGGAGTCAAAAGTCTGTCTACTTTGGCTACGAAGGTAAATAAATGAAAGTAATTACATGATCTAAGCTAACCCTCATTGAACGAGTGTAGCAACTACTTCTTCGATTTCTTTAATTTCTTTTCCTCCTTTGTTTCCTCGGACGACCCCTCCCCCACACACTTTCTCTTGGACATTTTGCTCGCCAAGGAAGTGGTGTCAGGAGTGGGAGGTGGAACATCCAGTGGTTTGGATTTGCCAGGAAGGATGACTTTCAGAGGCCTGTTCAGCGGGTCGTCAAGTTCTACTACTTGAGACTCGATCTTGACCTCAACCTTCTTCCTTTTCTCTTCCTCAAGTTGTTCCTTCATGCTCAATTTAGAAGTATGTCCTGAGGCGCCCGTAATTTCAATTTCGTAACTCCCTTCAATGGGGGACAAAGATTCAGACTTATCATCGTCAAGCGCCCCAATCACCTGAGCATCAGGACCGGGAGTCACTCCCGTGTGAGTAGCTTCGTTCGTTTTCCCCATCTTCTCCTTTGCGTCATCGCTCCTTGGAGTCGGTTCAGGATCAGAGCGGCTTGCATAAAAACACAAAAAATGAACATTAGAAAACGACGGCCTCTCGCCAAAAGCAAAGGTTCTTTGAACTTTGAAGTTATATACCAGTTTCTTGCTGGCTTTCAGCCGTCCGAGGAGTCTCCCCCTCTAAAATAGGGGATAGCACGTGAATGCCGAGGCCGGGATCCTCCGAATCATAACCGACGTGTTGTTCGAACAGATCAAGCACTGGCCGTTCAGCCGATTGAGTAGGAGGAAGAGCTGAAGGCCCGGTTCCAGACGGACCGACCATGTCGCTTTTCTCCTTTGATGGAGAAGAGCCTTTGCCAAAAAGAGCCATTGCTGCAGACAAATCTAAAGGCTCGTTCCCTCTGAGAAACTCTTTTACTAGAGCCTTCTCATCCACCTCCTCAGTACCCGACTCCACCTTTCTAATCTTTATTAAAGTCTCCCAGGCCTCGGCTAAAGATTCAAGGTAGCCCTCGCCTAAGAAAGTCAAGTCCTGGTGCATGAGGACACGAGCGTTGTATTCAGCTATCAATGGGTCAAACATACACTTGACCTCCTCTCTGCCGACCTCTGCGGCCGCCTCAAGGCGAGAGTCGATCTCCGTGGACGCTATTCTTTTGCCCTCTCCACGAGCTTCGTCCTTTATCATCCAGACCTTAGAAAGCTCATCATCGAGCTTTGCTTTCAAGAGTCGTGTAGCAACAATCTCGTTGCAATATCGTTGGGACTCTTCTTGAGTGGCTATCTTCTCTTCTTTCTCCTTAGAGAGTAGCTCCTTTAACTCTTTAACCTGCTGGGCAAATGCATCCCTTTCTTTTTGAATGGAGTCCTTTTCTAAAGCCAGGGCTCCACAACGTTGAACCGCTTCGTCAACTTCCTTTTTATGAGTCATCTCTAAGAGAGTGACGACCTCTGCGGTATCTTTAGCACTCTGTTCAGCAGCCTCAAGTTGGGATTTATACGAAGAGAGCTCTTCGTCCTGAGTTTTGATAATGTCCTTATCGAAGATAGCTTCAAGTTTCAGGCGGTCGATTTCCTGTTGACGCTCGATAGAGATTTCCGAGACTTTTTAGACCAAATGAACAAACGCGTCATGTTGAACATAAACGTCGTTGTTGCAAGCGATGGCACTCTGCTTAACATGTCCCGGAATGTGGTGGATTGCTGGAAGAAACTTTAGGCCATCAAAGCAGATTTTGGGAAATTTAACTTTAAGCTTGGCCAGCTTCTCCGATATCGTCGGGTCTGCTGCAGGAACAGGGGGAGGTGGCTTTGAAAGTTCCGTTCTCTTACGATGTTCCCGAGACTGCCGTGTGCTAGATGAACCAGAATGTTGATCATGGGAAACATCGGGTTGAGACCCCTTCTACGAAAGCTTCTCTTTGCCTTGCTCTGTTTGAGAAGGGAGACCGCGGGAGTATGAAGATTCACTGTGTGATTTCTTTCGGTAAGTCGACTCTCGGGGACGATTGTCTCGGTCTCCGGAGTCATCTTTATCCCGGCGCTTACCGGAGACCGAATCCCGACCAGAATGGTGAAAAATTGATGAGCCGTAAAGACGATCGAATCCGTGGGAGCGTCCTATGTCATCTGCATAGAATGAGAATAACGACAAGTTAGAAAAGATCGGGGTGATGACAAAGATTGAAGTGTAGGGTGAAGTGCACGTGTACGCGTGTGTCCTAGTGTTCCCCCGACGGACCAGTTTCTTTATCTTTACTAATAGGAGCTTTATCACCCTGGACATGGGCTTGAGCGCCTGCATTGCCTCTGGTGGGCGAATGAAGTTTAAGCTCCTCTGGGTCGTCAAAACCATAATTGAGCAGATCATCAGGAATGGTAAGGTTCGACAGGCCCTTCAGAGGACTTTCTAAGTGCTGCGAGGAATTTTCTTTTTCCATTGGAATAAGGGTAACTTTAGA
Source organism: Allium fistulosum (assembly GCA_030737815.1). Taxonomy (NCBI): domain Eukaryota; kingdom Viridiplantae; phylum Streptophyta; class Magnoliopsida; order Asparagales; family Amaryllidaceae; genus Allium; species Allium fistulosum. Next base: position 509,996,736 of record CM060907.1, on the reverse strand, counting down.
AGTTCCGCCCACTGTTTTCTTCCTCAGCTTGAACGTCAGTTTCTTCTTCCTCATCGAAGGGGAAGACGACGTTTCAATGTCATGAACTTCAACTATCGGGCCCCAAGACGGACTAATATTCTCGCCCTGTACTTCGGGCGTTTCTGCTTCTTTAGTCTCCCCCTCCTCTAGTGTGTCGGGGGAGTTCTGTGCTGAAGACTCGGCCTGCCTTTTCCCTTTGCCAGCAGCAGGCCTGGGTATGGTAACACCCTGAGGGAGGCTTATCCGGCGACCTTCTGCCAACAACCCAAACTGTGTAAGTGATTCATTTGAAATGAGGGATTTGATGTCCCGATCTTCTACGGGGAGGGCTCAGATAGTTTTCATTGCTTCAGAGTATCCGGAGCCTTTGGGACGTGGAGTGATACCTAAAAAAGTGGATAAAGAGTCAGAAAAGATGCAGATTCCGCCAAATTCAAGTGTTGATCTAGAAAACAAACTTACTCCCTTCCACCCATCTCCTAGCGAAACCAGAAGGACAACGAACATAGAACCACTCTTGCTTGTATTGGGTGAATTTTCTCCACGCCCCAGTCAGGATTTGGCATTTACTATATGGCTCTAGAAATATGAAAGACGGGCTGTCCGACCGTCTCTTGAAGCGATAAATATAATGGATATCGCCTGGAGTTAGAAGCCTAGAGAAGACACTCATAAAGAGGATGCAAGTCCCATATAAGAAAGCATGACTGTTCGGAGGCAGTTGTGAAGGAGCGATCTCGATATATTGCAATAAGTCGCGAAGGAAGGAGTTGAAGGGTGGAACGCTGCCGACCCAGCACATAAACTTATTGCAAGCTGTATACCCGGCTGGGGGCAAATGCGGACGATCATTCCCCGAAGGAACTAACACGTCGTCAAAAGGGATTCCATGGATAGAGCATATCTGATGGAGTGTAGTCTCGTTAATCCTTGAGGCTTGTGAATCGGCTGGGTCGTCTAAGAAAATAGCTGCCTCCAGAGCGTCGGGAGCTAAGTCGACAGATGCTATCGCGGCGCTCGATAAGTTTTGAGCAGGGGTAGTTGATGGATTCGAAGTATCTACAACTTCTCGTCGAGAGGATGGCCCAGGTCTGTTTGAGATTGTAGTAGAGCTAGATTTTCTAGACATCTCTAATGAAGATAAAATCCAACAAAGCACCTGTTTGAACTATACTTGAAAAACAATTAACATTAGACTTAACAACATAAGTATTCCCCCCGTGTGGTGTGTGAACTAGTGCGATTATCCAAACGTAAGTGCCAAGCGAATGGAAAGATATTGGATTGAGAAAATAAGTTTGAGCTTCAGATTGTCATCTTCGAAGACTGTCATCGCTGACCGTCTACGAAGGCTTGTCACAAGACGGTTTGTATTTTGAACTCGGCATCGTCACTGCATTTGAAAGGTAATTAACTATTAAGCAGGATTAAGTCCAAGTTTTCAGCTATTTAAAAACGCAGAAGTTATCAGTCCGGATTATTCGATATGCTTTGTTGTTTAAGTCCGTCCTTGTTCATTGACATATATTCAGGCATGGGATGTGTTAAGTCAACTGTACATCAGGTTCGACTAGTGTTGCTATTGTGCACAACTCTCCTACCATCCATCATTGCCGTTCGGTATGCGGCAAGACATGCCGAACCACAATCATGCCAGGCTGTATCGTTCGGCACTCCACTCTCCCATCTGCTCTCTCCCTCGTTCGACATAAGGGAGTCATGCCAAACCACACTCATGCCGAGCCGCCTCGCTCGGCACTTCACCCTCAACATCAACACTCTTCTACCTACCCACTTCATCGTTCGGCATTCGTCTAGTTATGTCGAACCGCTATCACACTAAGCCCCTTCGATCGGCATATTTCCTAGCACTTACTTTTCTCCAACACTCCTTCCTACCTCATTCGGCATAGAAGAATCGTGCCGAGCCAAGAGCATACCGAGCCGCATCGCTCGGCATCTAGGCTCAATCCTCGTTTCTCCTTCGATTCCCCCTCTTCCCTTGCTCGGCATAACTCACTACTCTTCTCTTCGCCGCTCGACACGAGTGAGTAATATCGAGCCATGGTCATTTTCTCTTCCGAATCTCATACCATGCTAACTTCACACCACCAAACTTTACTACTCCACACTCCCTTATATCCTAAACACCTATGACTCCTCCTTCCTTCCATCACTCCGCCTAGCCCTAAAGCATATTTCGACCCCGAATTCAATGTCCTTATCCACGCGGTTCCAATCGTCCTAAGTCTTACAAAGATTCACGAGTTCGAATCTCGTGTTATGTTTTCTCTTCGAGATGAAATGTTTGAGGTTAAGGCCATTACCTAAGAAATCACTCAAAGCTTGGGGATATTCTGGAGTAGGAAGCGTGATTTCGGTCGGGTTCTTTGATTTGGAAAGAGAGGAGAGGTAACTTATCGATTTTGAGAAAGAAAGGGGAAGGTAAATAGTCTGTAGGAGTTTGAGATGAATTCGTAAGAATATTAGAGCAGAGGTAAAAGGTAAAAAGAGAAGAAGGAGAGAAGTGCCAGCCTTTATAGTAGGAAGGAAAGAAGGTGAAGGGACAGAGACCGGTAGAACCGTTCAAGGCACAATGTCGTTCGGCATCCATGTGTCGTTCGGTATCCATATGTCGTTCGGCATCCATATGTCGTTCGGCATCCATGTGTCGTTCGACATCCAATCTCGTTCGACATCCATATGACGTTCAGCATCCAATGCCTTGCTCGGCATTCAGGAAGACACTATCGAAAAGATAGAATGAGGGATTAAAGGAAAGCGCGGAGGACTTGTGATTCAAAGCGCATCACGATTGACCACCTGATGCACTTTGGGGGGCAAGTGTTACCTGGAGGTTTGACCAGGCAACTAGGTCGGTATTTCAATAGTCGTTCGGCATTTCAGAGGTCGTCCGGCATTCAAAGGCCGTCCGGCATTTCAGAGGTCGTTCGACATTCAGAGGCCGCCCGACATTTCAATGGCCGTCCGACATTCAGAGGCCGTCTGACATTTCAATGGTCGTCCGGCATTTCAGAGGTCGTCTGGCATTCAGAGGCCGTCCGGCATTTCACTTGTCGTCCGACATTTCAGAGGTCGTCCGGCATTCAGAGGCCGTCCGTCATTTCAATGGTCGTCCGGCATTTCAGAGGTCGTCCGGCATTCAGAGGCCGTTCGGCATTTCATTGGTCGTCCGACATTTCAGAGGCCGTCCGACATTCAGAGGCCGTTCGACATTTCAATGGTCGTTCGGCATTTCAGAGGTCGTCCGGCATTCAGAGGTCACTCGGCATCCCAGCCTCGATCGGAATTCATACCTCGTTCGGCATTCATACCTTGTTCGGCATTCCAGCCTCGATCGGCATCTCCCCTCGACCGACATCAATTCTCGTTCGGCCTGCACTCTTCACTCAACACGTTACCTCGTTCAGCATAGAGATATCGTTCAGCATTTTGCCGTTCGGCATTTGTCGTTCGGCATGCATAAGTTACTCACTTTGGGCCGAGATATCTGACTACTAGGCCCACCAGGGAAGTCCAACCCAGCTTCGTCTATAAATAGAGAGGCATGGGCACAGTGAAAAGGACCTTTTTTGGGAGAACACCGGGGAGACTCTACCGCTTTCAAGACTCATTCTCTTTACTTAGCAATTGTATTCGAGTAGTTGATGTACGGATTGTATTTGTAATCAATCGTTGAGTAAAGCAATAAAGATTAACTTCAAAGTGGATGTAGGCAGTTACGCCGAACCACTATAAACCTAGTGTTCCTGTCTTTGCATTTAACTTAGCATACAATCTTCTGTTTAAATTTACTTTCTTCATTAATCTCTCTACACAATCTTTCTAAACGGGGTTAGTGACCAATTTTGGTGCTAACAATGGGGCTTTTTTTGCTAACGCATAAACTAATTTTCAATTCCTCGCCTATTTTGATTGTTTACCCAAAAGTTTAAAAATATCGTAAAACAACTTTGATTTGACCTTTGAGTTGAGTCATATAATGAACAAATTATGTATCAGCTTTGGAAAAAGAAACTAATATGGTTCTATTTCATGATCATCATTAAGCAGTTTTCTTTGATTATTCCTTATTTCCCAAAGCTATGAGTTAATCGAGGAGTAAAAATTTTAGTTTACACATTGAATTAATTTAATATATATAGTATTTGATACCATGGCTCATAAATTAAATCAAGTTTGAAATGAGAAGATATAAGGATTACATATTATAACTCAACTTCAAATTCTACTATTTAAAAATACGATGTCATGCGGTTAAAACTACAGAAAATAGAACAATCTGATTCATGTGGTTATTAATCTAATTATAATATACTATTGTTTGCAATTGGATATTTTTAAATGGCATTCATGCATGCAATCTATTGTTTTGCTTACAAGCGCAGCTTCACCATCCACTGTAAATAGATGTAATAGAGCATTCAATGATCATATAATGTATCTTATATAAATTATGTATTTGGTAGGTATAAACTTTTCTATAGTTTACAAGAGAAGCTTGGTTCCTAGGTAATTCAAAAAATATATAAACAAAATAATATACTTAGTTTTAGTAAAAACTTTCTCTTAGGGAAAACTAATGATATTGTTGTTATATATCATGTTCGGTACAATGTGGTCTTAAATTATATTATGCTATTTATTATTCAAAATATAAATATTTAATCTTACATCCATTCGTTCATCTTTTAACCTGTAGCGTTTCTTCCTTTGTGAGGTAGTAATGATAATATCTCTGAAGTAGTATATATTCCCAGCTACATTAAGTTGTGTTAGGCAGTTTACACTACAACTCTTCATATATTAATACAATTATATTCGATATTTTAATATATGTATATGTGTGTGTGTTTTTGTGTGTGTGTATGTATGTATCTATATACACACTTTTTTAATCAATACCGTAAGAGAGCCGTAATTTTTTAAAGTTAAATGATGCAACATTATTATGTTTTAGAGATTAGTCAATTTTTACCCATGGTATAATACACCATGTTCCAGTGATTAATGGCACCCCATTTCATAATACTATGTTCTACGCCTGCGACTTATAGAAACTACTCAAATATTTGCTATATAGAATATCAACAAGGCATATGTTAGCCCAAAATCTAATCCAACGACAACTATTCCACAATATGATCGTGGATTAGACATAGAAAAGAACACAACTACAATTGCATTTAAAATTTTGCATTATGTTTTCCTATGCACAAAGAAGAAATGCCAAATTAATATTTCTAAAAATGGTAAGTTGACAAACTCGTATTAATCATTCATTTCAAACGATTACTACAAACTAATGGCAATGTTGAATTCATGCCCACTAATTATTGTACTATCTTTAAATTCCCATAATTCATTTTTAACATATAGGAAATTAAAATTCTCTCATAAATTGATGTAAATTCATTAAATGTAAGTGTAGTAAATTCATCAAATATAATTGAAATAGGTGTAACATTAGTAAATAAAATAACTAGAAGTGGTCTTACAAACAAGTTATAATCCATTGAATTGAATTAAAATAGTTACCTCGTAGTTTGAAGCTATAGTTTCAGGAAGTAGAACGAACAGAAGGAGAAGGTGGAGATGAAACCAATTCAAAACCCTAGCAGTTCAAAGAAGCAGAATGTTAAAGGAGTGAAAGGGACAAGGGTTTATTTTGAGATTAATTTGAAAAATAGCTACCCGTGTTGATTCTGAGAGTAGAAGAGTGGAGCATTGATTTGGCGATGGAGTTGTAGAGGTGGTGTTCGCGATTGGTAATTGAAGTCGATGTGGAGATGCAAAGATGCGATCGATCCAGTTAGTGAAGAGTTTATTAAGAAGCGATGGAGGTGGAGAGTGTGTAGGGTTTTTTTATTTAGATCTGGTTTTTTTTTGGTTTGAAGCAGTGGAATTAAAGAGAGAGAGATACAAAGTGAGTTTCTATGTGTAAAATTTTTAGTTGCAACAATACCATCGAAAAGGCGTTGTACCATTTCAATGCCATCATTATCTTGGTTGGATAAATAAATGGTGTCTGAGTGACGTTAGATTTTACCGATGTCATTCTGATGCTAATTAATCAAAATAATAATGTTGTGAGAAATGCATTAGAAAATACTGATGCCTTTCTGATGCCACTATTATTTTGATCGGATAAAAAAACGGTGTCAAAAAATACCGATGCCATTCTGATGACGTTACTTTATTTTACGAATTTCCAATGCCTTTTAGATGTCCTGCCTTTTAGTCAATGTAATTGCATCGAATTTTCCTAGCTATTTTACATATTTTCTAGTCGTGACAGCATGACCATCACCTCCTTTAACATCAACATGACTGTCATTTCTTCTCCATGATGGATTGACACCGATTGGTTTTAGAGCTCAATTGTCGACTCCTTTCTGGTTTCTATCCCTATCTACATCTCAAAATCATTTTCCTTTTGCCCCATGCCTTGTAGAAAAACTTCCTTCGTCCAATCCAACTAGTGATCTTCCTCTAACACTTTATCTCTTAACGAGATCCATCTCCTTGAGGAGGTTGCCTTATCAACATAAACTGTCTAGTTGACTCTTTAATGATAGTCCATTGTATTCCTTTCATCTTTCGATTCACAACAACCATGGTTTCATCCAACTCCTCTCTAGTTAACAGAACTAATGGAAGTTGAATTGGTCCACCACTCCTATCGGCGTTTCCAATGTTCCTTCCATCAGATTCTTCAATGACCATGCTTCCTTGGTTCTTCTTTGGCTCATCCTAGCATATCCCTTTGGAGATTTTATCCAAATTGTAGTAGAAATAGAGATCTAAATTGAGTAGAATTCTCAATGAAAGCCCTAAAAATATTGACCAAAAATTAGTCTAACACTCCTAAATGACAAAAAATTATCTACGGATATCAAATTAGTAAGAAATATGTAAAAAAAGTAAGAAGAACATTACGAAAGACAAGAGAATACGATTTTTATAGTGGTTGGGTTATTCCTACGACCACTTTGTTAATATTTTATTGGTTAATTCACACTAGATCTGCCAAAATTACAAGTACAACTCGAAATTCTATTCCAAAGTTGGTAATGGAAGAGGCTCTCCCATGGATGAATAAGAAAAGTACCAAAGTCCTCTTTCTATTGAAGATAGCCTCTTATTTATAGCAGTAGTAGTGTAACACCCTAAAATTTAATAGATAAAGAAAATTAGGTGTTTGAAAGGGTAAATATTTAAGGACATTTATATACCTGATTATCATTTGGGGGATTAAAATGAATAGTGAATTTTTGTAATAAGTACTTGAGTGTACATCTACTTATTATAACATAGTCAAACATGGCTTGAGAATAAATCAAAATAAGTGGAGGGCCATAAGGCCAACAGCCCAACTAATCATGGGAAGGAGATTTAATAAAACAAAATAACCCTCACATTATCCGTGCATTCTCATTTTGGAAATATATAATAAAAGCTCTAGAAGAACTCATTAATGGTGGCAATGGCTGAAAGGAAAAAGATGAAAAATAAGAGAAAAGGCTAAGGAAACTAAGAAGAGTAATACAACACCCTATCTACCGTTTTCATGTAGTTGAATTCGATTTTAATTAAATATGGTAGTGATAATATGTGTAAAATGTTTATCTCTAATAAATAGTGTTTTAATGAAGGTCTCGTGGGTAAAATAACTTTGTTATAGAATGTTTAGCTATGATTCCCTATTTTGATGATTTTGAAATGATATGGAAATTTAAAATGATATTCTAAGCATAATTTTAGAGATGCATTTTAAGTTAGAAGATTATCCCACATCAAAATCTTTGGTTATGAATTTTTGATGGAATCCATGTATTAAACATATAATGGAAAATGACTTTAAGATGGAAATATGAGTAATAATGTGCTAAAGAATTTATTTGCAAATTTTTGAAATTTTATAAGTAATATCCCGTCCATAAAAAATCATTTTCGAAAAATAAATATAAGGGCCAAAACCATATATTAAGATGATCGAGACCTATTTAGGCATGTGAATTACATGACTAAGTAATGCGGGGACAAGAATCCATAATAGTATTGAAAAATTAATATAGAGTACACTGCCACTAGCTAAAAGTGGAGGAGGATAAATGAATCTGGAGGCGACATGTGTAAAGGCGGGTTTTAGACTCATTCAGATATCAGGCTTTACGGCTTATAGCAGAGCTGAAGTGGAAAATGAGAATACGATTGTGGAAGGACTATACCAAGACTGAAAGCCAATATGAACTCGTAAAGACTAATGTAAATTCTAAGTATAATTAATTAGACAAATATAAAGTAGAGAGCTGAAGGTGATTGCTAAAGGAGAAAGCTATTACTGGAGGCTAACGCGAGAGCAACGTATAAAAGCTAAAGTTTCCAAAAGACGAAAGGGGTATGCCAAAACTTAACATGGTGATGAGACGAGGTGCCAGAACAAACCCGTGTATAAACCCGGCTTCCCTAAACGAGACCAAGGGTAGTGCAGTTGAGACTTATTGACTTTTGAAAAAATATCAATATCGAGACGACTGTTTTGGTGTAAAGCCATAACGGCAACTGAAAGCCTATTTATGACATTAAAATGATAACATCATTATAAGGCCATAAATGGCATCAGAAAGCCTATTCACAACATTAAATGAAAGCGAGTATGTCCTATGTGGCAACCTAGAGTATGTATAAATGATATTTCGGTACAAGGTGTAAGGCCTATGTGGCAACACAATGTCTAAAATGGCATTGCATTCGGTAACATGATGTAAGGCCTATGTAGCAACCCAATGTCCCAAATGCTATTTCATTTGATGATGAGGTGTGTGGCCAATATGGAAACCTAGAGTATAATTAAGACCATAATTTCGATATTGAGGTTTACGGCCTATTTGGCAACCTAAAACCTAAATAGGACATATTTTCAGTTACAAGGCATAAGGCCTGACACACCAATGTTTAAAATGATATTGCATTTGATAACGTGGCATAAGGCCTTTGTGGCAGCCCATTGTCAAATTGATGATGCATTCAGTAGCGAGATGTAAGGGATTTGTGGCAACCACTAAAAAATGACCATATTTTGAGGTGTTGGTTATGGCATGTGTTGCAACCAAAGGACCAAAGGTGGAATTTCATTCAGCAGTGGGCGTAAGGCATTTGTAGCAACCTTATGCTTAAATTAAATATTATATATGAAAAATTAAGGCCTAAGCCTTTAGTGGTAGCCAAAAGTAAAATGAATATGATTGTAAGATATAAAAAAGGCATAAGGCCTTCGTGGTAGCCCAAAGTCAAGTAAATATGACTTTAAGATGCAATGAAAGCATAAGGCCCCAATGATGACCAAAAGTAAGATAAATACGACCTTAAATGATGGTAAAGGCTTAAGGTTTTCATAGCAGCCGAAATCATAATTACCTTGATATTCCTAAGGAACAGAATAAGGCCTAAGTGGCATGATAAAAGAATAATTCTAAAACCTAGTCTTGATGTTGTAATAAGTGTGGGGAAAATCCATTTCATGCTTTAGCGACGTGGTCTCAGTGTATGTGTTTAAGGTAATATATTACTCGTACCGGGCTTTATGTCTAACCCATGTTTTTATTATTATTTTCCCCATAAAATCACGGACTCTCAATTAACTAGGTTGAGTTTATGAGCTTAAAAAAACTTGGGAAGGATGAATAAAACATGTCGAAAATGAAATATGAGGATTGGTTGCATATAATAGTTGTTCGATTTTCGTTATTTAAGACGACATCCTCATATGTCAGCCATGACACTATATTTATGTTCTATTGTATTTGACCGCTTTATGGGTACATTTTGGGATTTACGAAAAATGTAAAGATTAGTAAGACAAATTATATGTAATGAATTTATTCAGTTGCTCTATTTACTTAATATTGTTGAAAAATACTAAACTAGTTATGTCATCGAAAGATAATTCCCAAGCGACTGCAACACATTAGGGTTCCATCTTTATCTTTTGAATTGAGGGATGGTACAATTTGGTATTAAAGATTAGGTTAGTGGATACCTAGTAATATAAAACTATAAATAGTTAAGTACTTAGTAGAAAAAAACACCTTGGGGGTGGGTATACGCTATTATATAACGTACTTGTACTTTTCTATATATGTATATAGGTAGATATACATTCTTCTATTGATGTTTCACTCTCTTTCTTTTCATTTCTAATGAGGTTTTACTTAACAAAAAATTAAGCTGGAGATGAGGAGTGGAACAGTTATAGTAGGAGGGGCAAGTGCAAAAAGAGAGGCCGAGAGTACGCAAACCAATGACCAAGGTGTTGAAACAACCCCGAATGTCGGAGTTGAGGAGGGAGTTCAAATGCCAATTCCGATCATTGAAAACATAGACATGAATGCGTTTTACTAGCAATTTATGGTGAATATAGTTCAACAACAAGTGCCATCACAAGTTCCAGAGGGCTTGATGCAAGCTGTTAGAGATAATTTTGCAAAGATGAATCAACACTATCTAAGTCTGGAAGTAGAAATGTTTTATGGAACGAATCCGATTTTGGAAGCGAGTGATTGGCTCAAGGTGTGTAAGCAAATTTGTGAAGACCTAGAGTTCATCGATGCCCAGATGGTGGAGTTAGTATCCAAGCAGTTTAAAGAGCTGGTTAGTATTTGGTAGGAGACCGTGAGAGTCGAAGAACCTAAGCATAAAATTACTTGGGAAAGATTAAAGGAGATTTTGTAAGAGCAGTTCAATCCTAGCTCGGAGTTGTCAACTATGTTTCATGAATTTGTTAAGTTGCGGCAAGGAAGCATATCCATGCCCGAGTATGTGTAGAAGCTCAATGTTGTATCGAAGTATGGGGTAGATTTAATTAGTACACCAAGGAAGAAAATGGAGAAGTTTATTCTGGGACTGAGGCCGTGGTTAAGTTATACGAACATGGCCCATATGGTACTTTCATTAAACGAAGTGTTGGATATCACAAGAAAATATGTGCGTATGTACACCAAAAGAAGGAATATAGGTTCGAAAGCCCATGCTAACAAGAAGAAGAGATTCACCCCATACTTGAAGAGGGAGTGGGGTACTATGCATTAAAGTATCAGAAAACAAAGGGAAAAGAGAAGGTCAAAGTGCTTTATCTACGATAACCTTGGCCATAAGAAGAAGGACTGCCCAAAGCTTAAAGGGAAGGTCTTTGCTTTAGAAAGGTCGAAAAGTGGTGCATCTGATGAGGAGAAAGACAAGAGTATCGTCTTGGAAGTTGTAACTTTGATTTCAGTTATAGTACAGTTTTATACCGAGCTACACTTTCATTTATAGCGAAATACTTAGTTGATAGACTTGGATTAAAAGTCACTTACTTAATCACTTCCATTCATGTAGTAAATCCGATAAGGAGATGTGTCACTCTTGGTTTAGGTATACTAACTTAGAATTGAGTTAGGCGTGTTTAAGTTTTTATGTGATTCCTATGTGTTTGACTTCATAGGCTTCAAAGTTATTTTAGGGATTGATTCACTTAAACCCTTGGATGCAAAGATATATTGTGCCAAACGAACTATAGTTTTGAGACATCCAGATTGAAACACGAGTGTATATCTGGCTTCAGAGCCAAGCGTGGATGGTAAAGGAGTGGTAATTGCTTTAGTTCCAAAAGAGGAAGATGGTAATGGAAAAGTACAATTGGTGAGTGATTTCTCTAACATGTTTGAACTTATTTCGGGATTACCACCCACAAGAGCCGTTGAGTTTTGAATTGAGTTGACACTACGAGCCGAGCCACTCAGTTGACTCCCTAGTAGAATGAATCCAAAGGAGATGGATGAGTTGATGAAGTAACCAGTGGAGTTTGGAAACAAAAGCTTTGTAAGACCGAGTAAATTACCGATGGGTTTTCAAGACTATGCAATTACTATCAGAAGTTAAATGAAAGAACGATGAAGAATGGATATCCCTTGCCAAGGATAGATGATTTATTTGATCATTTAAATGGAGAAAAAGTATTTTCATAGCTAGATTTGGCTTAGAGGGTTCAATCTACTGAGGGTTGCAGAGGAAAATGTTCCTTTGACTGCTTTTAGAATGAGGCATGGTTCATATGAATGGCTATTCATGTCATTTGGACTAACAAATACACCTGAATTATTTGTGGACTTGATGAATCAACTTTCGAAAATAGTTAGAACAATATGTGTTGGTGTTTATAGATGACATCTTGGTGTACTCAAAAGATGAGAAGGGCATGCGATTCACCTAAGGCTTGTGTTTGAGACATTAAGACAACATAAGTTAAAGGATAAATTTTCTAAGTGTCATTTTTGAAGAAGGGAAGTTAAGTTCTTAGGCCATTTAGTCTCAAAGAGAGGTTTTGGCTGTAGACCTTTGAAAGTTAAAGCTATAAATGGTTGGAAGATATTCGAGACTATTACAGAGGTTTGAATTTCTTAGGATTGGTAGGCTACTATCGGAGATTCATTAAGGACTTCTCCCAAATAGTGTCACCACCGTTGAAACTTATTCGGAAGAAAGTGATATATGGACAAAGGAGTGTGAGACACCATTCTAAGAGTTGAAGCTTTGGTTAAAGTATGCTCTATTTTTAATTGTACCCGAGGGAAATGAAGATATGGTTGTTAACACAGATGCTTTAATTTGGGGGTTAGGAGCAATGTTACTGCAAAGAGGCAAAGTAATAGCTTATGCATTTAGGCAGTTGCAACCCTTGATGTCTAAAATCTAACACATGGCAGTTGTTATCTTCACATTGAAAATTTAGAGATATTACCTTTCAGTGGAAAGGTCTGAGTTATTTACTGACCATAGGTCCTTAAGATATTTTTTCTCTCATAAGAAGTTGAATGTGAGGAAATATAGGTGGTTATAGTTTTTGGCATCTTATTTATGAATTTGGGATAGATTATACTCCAGGGAAGGGAAATGAAGCTGCATATGCTTTGAGCTGAAAGCAGCAGAGTTGTGTCTTGGCCATGGTTGAGGAGTGGAATGTGTTGGGGACATTAGCTTATTGAAATACACACTTTCGATCTAGCACTGTTTCAAGTAGGACTTCCGAGACATTATCATGCTTGGAAGTTCAGCCAATTCACATGGAAAGGATTGCTGAGAAGCAAAGGGAGGATCCACCCCATGTCAAAAGAGTTAGACATATAGAGTTTGAAATCGAGATAAATAAGCTGAAAGGTTTCGGCATGGATGACAGAGGTATGCTTTTAGAAAAGGCGAAGGTTGTATGCTCCCAATATAGAAGGCATTCAGAGAGAAGCCTTAAACGAATTCCAACTTTCAAAGTTTGTTATCCACCCAGCATGTATTAAGATGTACCAAAATATGAAGAGAAACTTCTTGTAGGAAGGAATGAAAAGGGATTTTGGAGAGTGTGTGTGAAAAAATGTTTCACATGCCAATAGGTTAAGGCATATCATTAGAGGTCAAGTGGACTTTTGCAGCCTTTGGAAGTTCCAGTGTGGAAATGAGACTCGGTTCTATGGACTTATAGAATGCTTGCTAAGATATAGGGCTGGGAATGAGAGCACATGGGTTATAATAGGTAAACTAACTAAAGTTCCCATCTTATCATAGTGAGACCTACAAGGATAGCAGCAAAATTGGTCGAGATTCATGTAAAGACTACAGTTAGACTCCATGAAGTTCTAAGAAATATAGTTAGTGAAAGAGACTCATTGTTTGACAGTGAGTTTTGGCAGAGACTACATAGTGCTTTTAGTTTGAAGTTAAGTATGTGTACATTATACCATCCAGGGATAGATGGATAGGTTGAAAGGGTCAGCCGAGTGTAGGAGGACTTGTTGCGAGCATATGTATTAGATTTTGGTGGATCTTAGGAATATCAATTACACTTAGTAGAATTTTCATGCAATAATAGTTACCAACCAAGTATTGAGATGATACCTTCTGGAGCATTGTATGAAAGACTATATATGTCCCCCTTATGTTGGCATGAAATGGGAGATAGGCTCGTGTTGGGGATGAATCTCGTAAGAGAAGCTTTGGAAAAGGTGGAGATAATTTGAAAACGAATGAAGGAAGCTCAATCGAGGCAAAAGAGCTACACGAATAGAGGTGGAAAGACTTGGAGTTTGATCTAGCTAGGAGATCACGTGTTTGCATAGGTTATCACCAATGAGAGGTGCAATGAGATTCAGATATGTAAGAACATCAACGCCTAGGTATATTGGCCCCTTTCGATACATGAGAGAATTCATAAGTTAGCCTATAGGGTTGAGATATCGAGTACTTTAGCTGGGGTCAATAATGTGTTTCATGTATCACATCAAGGAAGTGTATCCGAGACACCGAAGCGATAATGAATCTGAGAGCCACGGATTACTTGGTTATTGAACCAAATACAACTTACATTAGACAACCCATTCAGAGACCAAGACATGAAGAAGTTTATGAATAAGGAAGTGAAGCTTGTACACGTACAATGGAGTGAGGAGTGAGAGTATCGTACTTAGAAAACAAAAGAAAAGATAGGAAGGATTCATCCAGGGTTGTTTGTTTAGACTTAGCATGTATGTTTGTTATGGCTGTTTTAGACTATATATATATACTATTATTATTGATTTCTGATATATATATATATATATATATATATATTAGTAGATGAACTAATACATTTTGTTTGTGATGCATGGATAGGGAAATTTTATGTTTATACTAAAGTAGGCATGGGAAGGTACGAATCACTACCGTACCTTATTTGAATTTCGAAGATGAAATTCCTTTAAAGGGTGAATCCTGTAACACTCTAAATTTTAATAAATGATTTATAAATAATTAATAAAGAAAACAGGGTTTTGGACAAGCTAAATATTTAAGGGCATTTATTTACTTGATTGCCCTTGGGGATTAAAATGAATTGTGACTTTCTATAATAAGTACTTGATGTACGTCTACTTATTATAACATAGTCAATATGGCTTGAGAATAAATTAAAATAAGGATAGGGAAATAAGGTCGATGGCTTAACTTATCAATGGAAGGGTAAGTGATAAAACAAAATAACCCTTACATTATCCATGTGTTCTCATTTTGCAAACAAAATAAAAGCTCTAAAAGAACTGATTAATGGGGCAATAGCCTAATAAAGGAAAAGAAGAAAAAGATGAGAAACAACAAGAAACCCAAGAAGATTATAGATCTAGTAACTACAAAGATCTAGGTGGGTAATACAACACTCTTTCTACCATGTTCGTAGTAGTTGAATTCGGTTTTAATTAAATATGGTAGTGATCATATGCATAAAATGTTTATATGTGATAAGTAGTGTTTTAATGAAGGTTTTGGGGGTAAAATAGCTTTGCTAGAGGATGTTAAGCTATGATTTCCTACTGTGATGATTTTTAAATGATATGGAAATGTAGTATGATGTTCTAAGCATAATTTTAGCGACTGATTTAAAGTTAGAACATTTTCCCACGTCAAGATCTTTAGTTATGAAAGAATTCATGAATTAAGTATATAAGGGAAAATGGCTTGAAAATGGAAATATGAGTAAAAATGCAATAAAGAATTCATTTGCAAATTTCTTTAACTTTATAAGTATTTTTCTGTCCTTAAATAATCATTTTCGAGAGATAAATATAAGGGCTGAAACCATGTATTAAGGTAATTGAGACATATTTATGCATGCGAATTACATGATGGAGCAGCAAGGGGAAAAGATTCTAAAAAAGTGCTTAACAAATAATACGAAGGACGCTATCACTAACTAAAAGTTGGGGTTGAACGAATCTAGAGACGACACATATAATGTTGGGTGCCGGACTCATTTAGTTGTTAGGCTTTACTGCCTGTAGCAGAGCTGAAGTAGAAAATGAGAATATGTCGTAGAAGGACTAGACCAGGATCGCATGCCAATATGAACTATCAAAGAATAAGTAAAGTCTAAGTATAATTAACTATACAAATATAAAAGAGAGTGCCGAATGAGGAGACTATAGCCGGAGGCCAATGCAAGGGAAACATATGAAAGCCGGAGTTGCCAAAAGAAGAAAGAAGTATGCCGAGACCTATAGTGGTGGCGAGATGGGGTGCTAGAAGGAACCCATGAATAAACCAGACACTCTAGATGAGACCAAGAGTACCGTAGTTGAGGTTGATTGATTTTCAAAGAAAAATCAATACGGAGACGATGGTTTCAGTGTAAGGCCGTAAACGACAACCAAAACCTTATTTACGACATTAAATGGCATGGTGATTATGCTTTGTTATTGCCAAAAATGACCCTTGTTATTATCTTGTGTATTTTGGTACTTATATTTGTGCAAATATTCATTAAGCGAAGACATACTACCCTACTCATCCTAATTTTAATAAATGGACCAGATTTCGAATCAACTGAAAAAACCTTCGATCATGAGCCATTTCGATCGGAATATTAACTAAATCTTTGCCATGAAAAAAAACCATGAAAACTATTCAAAACTGCCAAAATATAGATTCAACCGATTAGAAAAATCTTATATCAATTTTTTTCTAAATTAAAACATGCATATCCATTAAATATAAAGCCCGACTTGAAGTCTAAGTAGTTATGCATAGACAAACTTTCCTTATAATTGGAAACTAAAAATGTTTGTCCTGTACATCTCCACCTAAATAAAAATCTAACTTTACACTCAATGTGCATTTAGACCAAACTTTTTTTTGAACCATAATGTTTAAGCAAATTTTATATTAGTTCAGATCCTATATGTTATCCTTCTATATTTATTTTCCATATTGGTATGCAAAAATTTTCGAACGATATTTCGATAGGGTTGGACTACGAAGTCGTGAAGGAATGAACTCTAAACTCGAATACGATCAACTACAAAGTATGAAAAATGAAATGAAACAAAATTAGCTAATCATGGATCCACATCGATTCAATAAATGCGACCCCTTTAAAAGTCAATGGCAATGGATATTTGATTAGTACCGATCCATCAAAATACCCTTTTGCTCCAGAAACTTTGAAGCACCGAAGCAAAGCACGAGCTTTTGGATTAAGGACATGGATCAGTAATGATTCATCAAACCTTGAGATTTGGTCTAGATTTGACTCGATCTTCTTTCTGATATATCAGAACTGGTTGGCTGATAATTGCAAACAAGATATGAAGTATTGAATTTCTAATTGTCATTGTAAATTTGGTACGTCCAGCATGTTTCGCTAACCAATATACTCTTATTTTATATATTGAGTAATGTGAGACTCATATTACAAGACCAGTGCTGTGTATTCATATATCATGACACGTTTTTTATTTTGTTGCTTGATGCTTGAGATCATCTTCTTATATGTTCATTTATGACGTTTCATACATGTTATATGGTATGTTGATTATGCTTTATTATTGCAATATTATCTTGTATGTTGATATTTATATTTGTGCCAATATCCATATTGATGAAAGTGATGAGATATACCATGCATCCTAGCTTTGATAAATGGGCCGGACTGTGGATCCACTACAAAAACAATGGCCCACAAACCATTTCAGGCCCCGAATACTAATTAACCTTGGGCCAAAAAAAGGAGAGGAAAAAATAATTCAAAACTGCCAAAATTCCAAGTTCAACCATTTAGGAAACCATTAAATCTTTTTTTAATTAAAGCATACATTTCTATTAAAGAAAAAATCCAGTTTGAGGTCCAAGTAGATATTCATAGACTTACTTTCCTCCTTATGAATAACTCCCATCTATTTATAAAAGAACACACAAAAAATGTTTGTTCTCAAAATCAATGTAGGACTTCTCTCCCTGCCATTTCTGTACTTAACATGCATTCAGTACAAGTTTATCTCCACTAAACTACCATAACCTGTATTTTAAACCAATATAATATTGATTCATATTCTATTTTTAATCCTTTTATATCTGATTTCCATACTTACAAACTTGTTTTAAAGTATTTTTGCATTTACAGAAAAAATATAAAAATACAAGGCATTGTTAAAGGTACTTCGTTTTTAATTAAGGTGGACAAATTTTACGGACACTTTACTTAGAAAAAAATTGTTAGGAGACTCCATCAAAATAAAATGGTTTACAGTTTTACCTTTCATATAAAGCAAAATTTGAAAACCATCCATCGAAAAATGAGAAAAAACCGATGATTATTCACCGAAAAACATTTTTAGTAAGATATTATGAAAAATATGAAAAAATGATGATTAATCATCGATAAGCTGAGGGTATTTTCAACTTTAATTTTTTTCGGTTAAGCGAGGACCCCGCTTCCATATTCATAACTATAAAGGATAGGGTATCAAAATTACCTTTTTATGTTATGTACAACTTTCCTTTTATCTTTAATAATAGTTGTAATACCTTTGGTGTCACACTTTTGTGGTATTGGCGTGAACTACCAAAAATACCTTTAATATCAAATCTTAATATCACTTGAAAATAGAATCTAACAAGTAAATTTATTTTACAAATTTCACTACCGTGTTCAAAGATACGACAATTGAAATCAGGTTAACAAGAATGAATCGCGCACGACAATAAAGAAGAATGAAGAAAAAAAATTTAAATTTGAACACGGAAAAGAGGAAGCGAAGAAGAAGAAGAACGAGATCAATCAAAAAGAAGACAAAACGCGTGCAACGGTTAGAGCTTTTAAAAATATTTTAACCTTTTTGTCCTTTTGTTCTTGGAAATAAAATATTGGTGGGCTGCCCTAAGTGCTAAAAAAACCACTAAATTTTTCCTCGACGATATTCTCTTGTAAACTTAATAATGTATAAACTTGGTAAAATTTATTACCACCCCAGTCCAATAGTTTTTAGAGTAGATCAGACTAGTTCCAAAAGTCGGATGAATTAGATACAGATAGGCCTGTCAAAAGTCAATAAACTCATTTAACCTGACCCTTTTAACCTTATTTTAAACAGGCCTGGGTCTTCTCCAAATTATTTTCTTAGCAACCCGTTCAACCTGTGTACTCTTAATGCAACCTGTTTAACCTTATTGCCGACTCCACCCCAGTTACATTCCAAACCCTAAATCAATGGCGATTGCTCATTATTTCGTCGATTCAAATTATTCTTTTGTCGGTTCGAGTTGATTTGTTCTTCTTCACACCTATGAGTCTTCCTCACGTCGATTTTGATCCCAGTTCACATCGAACAAGGCCATAAGCAAGGAAGAGTTCAGAGGAAAAGGAGGCATAAAGGTATTTCGTCGATTCAACTTTTCCTGTCATTTGATTTGCTTACGATTTGTTGCTTTGTATTATTTGTTAATTTACAGTTTTTGTTTTTTTTAGTTTTTTAGTTTTTATTTATTGGCCAATACGTGATACAAAATTTAACTGCTGATGATAGCGTCTTAGTTACTTTTCCGAAATTACTATTTTGATTTGAACTTTGAAGTTTTAAATCCAGCAGTACTTTATTTATTGCTTGCTTTTCACGGGGTGCATTTATTGCTTAGTACTTTGGTTATTGCTTGCTTTTTCACAGGGTGCATATATTGCTTACCATGTGATATCTAATTATAGCAGCTGTTAATGTTTTATTAGGCAACATTGATTATAAGAAACCGAACTGCAATTAGGGAGAATATATTGGAAACATTTGCATTTTGTTTTACAGGTTTATGTATTTTTTATATGTAAAAGATTGTACTTATAAATGTTAACACTGTTAGATAAATAAAGAATCATGCTAAGCTTAAAGAGATGTGTTTTTATAACATGGATTCTTCCGTACAGTATTCATAGGAAACCCATGCTGTATCAGGTGTATAAGATGGTAATGAACTTTTCATTTTTTTATTTTTCAAAAAAATAAATAAATAGTTTTATTGATTTAATTTGCCTATGTTCTTTTATTTTCTTTTTGTTGTATCTTCATCATCATTATTGCTGACACAGGTCACTGTTTGTATGGTTTAGCAAAAAGGAATGGGTAAAGCTGAGAAGTAAATTAATTGTTTCTTGATAGTTTAATTTATGATACGAGGAAGTTGCTGTTTGTACTCATGGTCCTTCATAAATATGTCTATAACACATTACGACCTAAAAACATGATTGATTTGGGTATATGATCAAGTTTAATTCAACATATGTTTATCATCCCAAGCATTTTCATTAAGGGATTGAGCTTTTTTGCTGTTGCATTTGCCCATGCCTAAATATGGTAAAGTCTCTATTACAATTTTTTTAATAATGCTATTCTGGGCTCTCTAAGTATAATTTTTCATCCTTACTTTGATTATAACCAAAAGGAACTTTATCTTAAGAACTTAAGTTACATTACTATTCTTTTATGCACCATTTTGAACCTTTTCACTTCAAATAGACTATCAAAAACTGTATCTGCATATAACTGCATATAAATGGAGTTCATTATAGCACATCATAATTTTCCTAACCAGTGTTAGTTACACTTGGCAGTTTATTGATGACCAGGATGATCTGCTTGAATCAAAATCTTTGAAAAAATAGTAGATTCAAATTCAACATTCAGAGTTGGCAAATCCTATGGATATCTAATTATATATCTTATATAAGAATATATAAAAATGAAACATGGGCTGGGATATGTTAGAGTTTGTATACAACATGGCCTAATATATAAAGGTGAAACCCAGTGCACTAGGCTCCCGCGCGATAGCGGGCTCTGAGGAGGTCGATTGTATGCTAGAACTCTTGTAAGCGATAAACTTCAAAAAAAGGCAGCATTGAGACACAACAAAGAACATGTGTGTACAATGTGTTTGGTGTGTTGAATTAAATACGGTTTATTGTTTTATAACTTGTTTTCTTACTGAAACACAGACATATATGAAACTTTCTTGCTGCCTGTACCTTTTCAATTTGTATATGCTTTTATTTTGTAACTTTTCTATGATACTCAATTTACTGTCTGTACATGCTTTTCACTTTGTACATGCTTTTATTATGTAGTCCGACTTGACATTTTTTAATACATAGTAGCCTAACTTTATTTTAATATATATAAATTTAGAATTGTTGATGCAAACGGGCACTAATACATGGTAGCCTTACTTGTACATGCTTTTTGAAATATCTCTTTTTATGAAACGTCTTGTGATATCTAATTCAACATGTACATGCTTTTTCAAAATTCAACATTCTTTTAACCCTGCCTAACTTTACTTGTACATGCTTTTTCAGAAGAGTTGTTGTTTTACATGTAACTTATTTAACCCTTTTATATTTAACTGTAACTATAATTTTAATTTACATATGCACTTACAGATTTTTACAATATGGATATTGTAGACCAAGATACTCAATTAAGAAACACACCAAAGTTGGCAGCAGATGTAGATTCAGTGGGTAGCTCTTCAAGAAATAAGCGACAAAAGGGTACGTATTCCGATGTTTGGAAATACTTTGAAAAAAAAAGAAATTATTGAGGGTCAGAAACGTACTTGCTCTTGCAAAAAAATGTAAAAGAAAATATATATGGGGTGGTACCTATGCGACTAAAAATTTGCTGAATCATGTAGAAAAGTGTCCCTTAATCGATAAAAGCATTGAGGTTAATCAAAGAAGTGATTTCGAACAAAAGAAATATAGAGACATGATGGCTAGAGCAATTATACAACATTACTTACCCTTCAAATTTGTTCAATACGACAATATTCATGAGATTCATTTCTACTTAAACAATCAAGTGGAGCATTATTCAAGAAACACTTCGCGTTCCGATGTTATGAAAGTATATGTAACGACCCAGAATTTTTATTAATTTAAATTTGGATATTTAATTGATTTTAAATATTAATAAGTGAAATTTATGAGTCGAATAATTTATTTTTCAAATATTGGATTTAATTTGACAATTAAATCGATAATTTAATAGTTAAATTCCAGAAATAATTGAAATCTGGATTAAATGTGATTAAAAATGATTTGTAAAATTTTATTTAATCATACTGGAGTTATAGAGATGTTACAGGACTTTTAAAACTGAATTAAAAGTAAATCTGTGAAAATCGAATATTTTAATATTTAAATTATCGATTGAAAAATAGCCAATTTTCGAACAGTCTCAGAATTGAACGAGACCAGTTCCATTGGATCCGTATTAGTTAGTTATTATCGAATTTCAACTTTCGTAGCAATCGGAGTTGTCGTTTGACTGTGGCAGCTCGAAACGCATCGAATTGTTTTTAATATTAATTCGGCGAGTTAAAATAGTCATTTTTCAAACAGTGTCGGATTTCGACGAAACTAGTTTCATCGGATCCGTAATGTGATATTATTGTAAGATTTCAAATTTCAAGTCAATCGGGTTTATCGTTTGTCCGGGGCAAGCCAAAACGCCTCGAAATCGATTTAAATCGGTTTAATTTAAATTGATCGTTTATTGTCATATCTCACACATACGATCGAATTAGCTTCCGAAACCTATTCCATTATGTCCGGAACGCGGGGTAAACCCCAGAAACGCCAGTCACTGCACGTAAATCGGAGTTCGGAAATTTCAGAAGGAATAGTGTTCGTCGTTTTTCTATAAATAGACCCATTTCACTCACAAAATAAAAAAATATTAGGGTTTTGAAACCCTAGCCGCCGGCCTCAATATACACGGCCAGAATTTGATTTCGTTCTCCCTCAATTCTCTTGCAATCCATCGATCGATTGATGAAAATGTCAACTAACAAATCGTAGATCGTGATGAGAACTATCAGATGAACGGCTATGATCAAGAAATAAGTGTCGGATTGGCGGCAATTCGTGTTGGAACGCGCGCCGTTCGTAGGCGATTTCAGGGCGGAGGAGGCGTCCGCACTTCCTGGGGTTGAGGCCGATGGTGGAGCTTCGTACGGCGAGTCGAACGGCGAGGGCCGATCATCGTGAAGTGGGGGTTTGAGGTCGCGTTAATTCATTGCAAACGGCGGCTTCGTGGGTTTCTCGTTCGTGAATTCGAACCTGGGAAGGGGAAGAAGAGGATAACACACGGCTATGATTTGTTTTTAGAAAAAGTGCGGCCCAAATTAATCTAAGGTTATAAAAATATAAATAGATTTGTAAATTAATTATATAGAAAATTCGTTAAGGTTTAAAATGATGTATCTTTGTCTTAGGATATCAGAAAATTACGAAACAAGATGCATTGGAATCGTATCGTCGAATACTACGCGCTGGAACTGGATTGGAGTCAATTGGAGTCAGTAAAATTTTGGATAAAATTAAACGTCTGTTTAATTTATTCGAAATAAAAAGCTGGAACAGAATTGAAATCAAGGTGAGAACTCCTCACTCAATCGAATGTTTTTTTTCAATTTAAATTTTAAATAGTTAGATTTAAAATTGCTTGATTGTGTGATTGGATGATAAATTGTTATCTGTATTGTTGAAATAGACATTATACGCCGTTATTAAGCGGAGGTTAATTATTAAAAACATATACCGCGATAATTTCACATTGAAGTGGAATTGGTATTATTTATATATATATATATATAGCGATATATACATATTGGCATATGTATATATTGGAGTTGTTGATTTTCCCGCATTTTGTATAGCGGATGAGACCCTATTGCGCCGCATAATAGCGGATAATATTTATTAAACCCATATACCGCGATAATTCCGTACTGGAGCGAAATTGGTATTGTGCTAACATCTTTGGATGCAGGGAAACAGGTTGGAGGGATCCAACTGGATTCCTCACCGTAGTGATTTATTTACAGATATTGTTGTATATTCTGTTATCATATGATGGTATATGATGTTTGGATGCTGTGATTGACTATTTGGTGCTGTTGCATCATCAGATTCATTTTTGAAATTTAAAATAATGATTTTTGATTTTAAAAAGGATTTTTAAGTGATTTTTGAAAGTATACGTATATAGAACTGGTTTATTTAAATTAAGATTTTATAAACGGTTTATATAAAAGATTTATAAAATTGATATTTTATAAATTAAAAATACTGGAATTATAAAATGAGTTTTTATAAGTGTTAAAATCAAAATAATGGAATTCTAAAAGAAGTTCTGTTAATGTTGAAAATAAGGTTATAAATAAAATCTTATAAGTAATAAGATTTATAGCTTGTGAAGTTTTAAAAGAATGATGTTTGCAAATAAATGAATTATAAGTATTTAACTTATAATATGGATTTTTGGTATAGAATTGAGTTATAAATCGAATTTGTTAATCCAAGGATTTTTATAAATCGAAGTTTTATAAATAGAATTGGAATTTATAAACATTGTTTATGAATTCGAAATCACTTATTTTGACAAGTGAATTATGGAAGTTAATTAAAGGAATTATATCCACAATTTTATACAGTGGATAATCCTTTAAAATAAATGTGTGGAAACATTGAATTTGGATAATAAAGTATATTCACGATTTTGGACAGTGAATATATTATTAGATAAAATGGATATGTTTTGGAGAAGCGATATTACGAAATGAAGTAATTGTTTTAAAAGATGATTTAAAACGTGTTAAGTATCGAAACATAGATTTTAACATTTATTGTTGAAATAGACGTTTTGAGGAATAAGGAAATGGTGGACTATAACACTGTTGTTATAGTAAATGATTTCCGAAAGGAAATGGTTTATATAGTATTGGAATTTATATATCTATCTAAATTTCGAATCCCTATACTAGTGATTTTGGGTTGTCGTAACGATGTTTTACGCAACATTCGTTTTGACTCAAATAAAATTTGTGAAAGAGAATGATTTCCTTAAAGAATGAAATATATACTTAATTTAGATTTAAGTATATTGAATATTTCAAACGTTGAAAATAAAGGGATTTGTGAATTACTTATTATTAAATAAGTATGGAAATACTTTTCCAATATGAAGTGAAATGTTTTAGATTTATCTTCAAAGATAAATTGAAATGTGGAAATTGATTTGAAATTGTTTTCAAATAGTTGAAGTGTGGAAAGTATATATCTTGTAAAGATATTTTTGAAAGATAAATAATTTGGAAAATTATTTGGAATCTGATGATGTTGCGCATCTTTATTGATAGTTAAATAACCGACTATCAATAATTACCTTGAATGGGTATTTATTGTGATGTGCTTGGATTTGAATGCCACACTTATTTTTGAATAAGCGCTCACTATTCGGGTTAGCCGGGAAAGGACCATGGGGTCGTATAACCCATTCCAGAAATAATTGAAATCTGGATTAAATGTGATTAAAAATGATTTGTAAAATTTTATTTAATCATACTGGAGTTATAGAGATGTTACAGGACTTTTAAAACTGAATTAAAAGTAAATCTGTGAAAATCGAATATTTTAATATTTAAATTATCGACTGAAAAATAGCCAATTTTCGAACAGTCTCAGAATTGAACGAGACCAGTTCCATTGGATCCGTATTAGTTAGTTATTATCGAATTTCAACTTTCGTAGCAATCGGAGTTGTCGTTTGACTGTGGTAGCTCGAAACGCATCGAATTGTTTTTAATATTAATTCGGCGAGTTAAAATAGTCATTTTTCAAACAGTGTCGGATTTCGACAAAACCAGTTTCATCGGATCCGTAATGTGATATTATTGTAAGATTTCAAATTTCAAGTCAATCGGGTTTATCGTTTGTCCGGGGCAAGCCAAAACGCCTCGAAATCGATTTAAATCGGTTTAATTTAAATTGATCGTTTATTGTCATATCTCACACATACGATCGAATTAGCTTCCGAAACCTATTCCATTATGTCCGGAACGCGGGGTAAACCCCAGAAACGCCAGTCACTGCACGTAAATCGGAGTTCGGAAATTTCAGAAGGAATAGTGTTCGTCGTTTTTCTATAAATAGACCCATTTCACTCACAAAATAAAAAAATAAAAAAATATTAGGGTTTTGAAACCCTAGCCGCCGGCCTCAATATACACGGCCAGAATTTGATTTCGTTCTCCCTCAATTCTCTTGCAATCCATCGATCGATTGATGAAAATGTCAACTAACAAATCGTAGATCGTGATGAGAACTATGAGATGAACGGCTATGATCAAGAAATAAGTGTCGGATTGGCGGCAATTCGTGTTGGAACGCGCTCTGTTCGTAGGCGATTTCAGGGCGGAGGAGGCGACCGCACTTCCTGGGGTTGAGGCCGATGGTGGAGCTTCGTACGGCGAGTCGAACGGCGAGGGCCGATCATCGTGAAGTGGGGGTTTGAGGTCGCGTTAATTCATTGCAAACGGCGGCTTCGTGGGTTTCTCGTTCGTGAATTCGAACATGGGAAGGGGAAGAAGAGGATAACACACGGCTATGATTTGTTTTTAGAAAAAGTGCGGCCCAAATTAATCTAAGGTTATAAAAATATAAATAGATTTGTAAATTAATTATATAGAAAATTCGTTAAGGTTTAAAATGATGTATCTTTGTCTTAGGATATCAGAAAATTACGAAACAAGATGCATTGGAATCGTATCGTCGAATACTACGCGCTGGAACTGGATTGGAGTCAATTGGAGTCAGTGAAAATTTTGGATAAAATTAAACGTCTGTTTAATTTATTCGAAATAAAAAGCTGGAACAGAATTGAAATCAAGGTGAGAACTCCTCACTCAATCGAATGTTTTTTTTCAATTTAAATTTTAAATAGTTAGATTTAAAATTGCTTGATTGTGTGATTGGATGATAAATTGTTATCTGTATTGTTGAAATAGACATTATACGCCGTTATTAAGCGGAGGTTAATTATTAAAAACATATACCGCGATAATTTCACATTGAAGTGGAATTGGTATTATTTATATATATATATATAGCGATATATACATATTGGCATATGTATATATTGGAGTTGTTGATTTTTCCCGCATTTTGTATAGCGGATGAGACCCTATTGCGCCGCATAATAGCGGATAATATTTATTAAACCCATATACCGCGATAATTCCGTACTGGAGCGAAATTGGTATTGTGCTAACATCTTTGGATGCAGGGAAACAGGTTGGAGGGATCCAACTGGATTCCCCACCGTAGTGATTTATTTACAGATATTGTTGTATATTCTGTTATCATATGATGGTATATGATGTTTGGATGCTGTGATTGACTATTTGGTGCTGTTGCATCATCAGATTCATTTTTGAAATTTAAAATAATGATTTTTGATTTTAAAAAGGATTTTTAAGTGATTTTTGAAAGTATACGTATATAGAACTGGTTTATTTAAATTAAGATTTTATAAACGGTTTATATAAAAGATTTATAAAATTGATATTTTATAAATTAAAAATACTGGAATTATAAAATGAGTTTTTATAAGTGTTAAAATCGAAATAATGGAATTCTAAAAGAAGTTCTGTTAATGTTGAAAATAAGGTTATAAATAAAATCTTATAAGTAATAAGATTTATAGCTTGTGAAGTTTTAAAAGAATGATGTTTGCAAATAAATGAATTATAAGTATTTAACTTATAATATGGATTTTTGGTATAGAATTGAGTTATAAATCGAATTTGTTAATCCAAGGATTTTTATAAATCGAAGTTTTATAAATAGAATTGGAATTTATAAACATTGTTTATGAATCCGAAATCACTTATTTTGACAAGTGAATTATGGAAGTTAATTAAAGGAATTATATCCACAATTTTAGACAGTGGATAATCCTTTAAAATAAATGTGTGGAAACATTGAATTTGGATAATAAAGTATATTCACGATTTTGGACAGTGAATATATTATTAGATAAAATGGATATGTTTTGGAGAAGCGATATTACGAAATGAAGTAATTGTTTTAAAAGATGATTTAAAACGTGTTAAGTATCGAAACATAGATTTTAACATTTATTGTTGAAATAGACGTTTTGAGGAATAAGGAAATGGTGGACTATAACACTGTTGTTATAGTAAATGATTTTCGAAAGGAAATGGTTTATATAGTATTGGAATTTATATATCTATCTAAATTTCGAATCCCTATACTAGTGATTTTGGGTTGTCGTAACGATGTTTTACGCAACATTCGTTTTGACTCAAATAAAATTTGTGAAAGAGAATGATTTCCTTAAAGAATGAAATATATACTTAATTTAGATTTAAGTATATTGAATATTTCAAACGTTGAAAATAAAGGGATTTGTGAATTACTTATTATTAAATTATGGAAATACTTTTCCAATATGAAGTGAAATGTTTTAGATTTATCTTCAAAGATAAATTGAAATGTGGAAATTGATTTGAAATTGTTTTCAAATAGTTGAAGTGTGGAAAGTATATATCTTGTAAAGATATTTTTGAAAGATAAATAATTTGGAAAATTATTTGGAATCTGATGATGTTGCGCATCTTTATTGATAGTTAAATAACCGACTATCAATAATTACCTTGAATGGGTATTTATTGTGATGTGCTTGGATTTGAATGCCACACTTATTTTTGAATAAGCGCTCACTATTCGGGTTAGCCGGGAAAGGACCATGGGGTCGTATAACCCATTCCAGAAATAATTGAAATCTGGATTAAATGTGATTAAAAATGATTTGTAAAATTTTATTTAATCATACTGGAGTTATAGAGATGTTACAGGACTTTTAAAACTGAATTAAAAGTAAATCTGTGAAAATCGAATATTTTAATATTTAAATTATCGACTGAAAAATAGCCAATTTTCGAACAGTCTCAGAATTGAACGAGACCAGTTCCATTGGATCCGTATTAGTTAGTTATTATCGAATTTCAACTTTCGTAGCAATCGGAGTTGTCGTTTGACTGTGGTAGCTCGAAACGCATCGAATTGTTTTTAATATTAATTCGGCGAGTTAAAATAGTCATTTTTCAAACAGTGTCGGATTTCGACGAAACCAGTTTCATCGGATCCGTAATGTGATATTATTGTAAGATTTCAAATTTCAAGTCAATCGGGTTTATCGTTTGTCCGGGGCAAGCCAAAACGCCTCGAAATCGATTTAAATCGATTTAATTTAAATTGATCGTTTATTGTCATATCTCACACATACGATCGAATTAGCTTCCGAAACCTATTCCATTATGTCCGGAACGCGGGGTAAACCCCAGAAACGCCAGTCACTGCACGTAAATCGGAGTTCGGAAATTTCAGAAGGAATAGTGTTCGTCGTTTTTCTATAAATAGACCCATTTCACTCACAAAATAAAAAAATAAAAAAATATTAGGGTTTTGAAACCCTAGCCGCCGGCCTCAATATACACGGCCAGAATTTGATTTCGTTCTCCCTCAATTCTCTTGCAATCCATCGATCGATTGATGAAAATGTCAACTAACAAATCGTAGATCGTGATGAGAACTATCAGATGAACGGCTATGATCAAGAAATAAGTGTCGGATTGGCGGCAATTCGTGTTGGAACGCGCGCCGTTCGTAGGCGATTTTAGGGCGGAGGAGGCGACCGCACTTCCTGGGGTTGAGGCCGATGGTGGAGCTTCGTACGGCGAGTCGAACGGCGAGGGCCGATCATCGTGAAGTGGGGGTTTGAGGTCGCGTTAATTCATTGCAAACGGCGGCTTCGTGGGTTTCTCGTTCGTGAATTCGAACCTGGGAAGGGGAAGAAGAGGATAACACACGGCTATGATTTGTTTTTAGAAAAAGTGCGGCCCAAATTAATCTAAGGTTATAAAAATATAAATAGATTTGTAAATTAATTATATAGAAAATTCGTTAAGGTTTAAAATGATGTATCTTTGTCTTAGGATATCAGAAAATTACGAAACAAGATGCATTGGAATCGTATCGTCGAATACTACGCGCTGGAACTGGATTGGAGTCAATTGGAGTCAGTGAAAATTTTGGATAAAATTAAACGTCTGTTTAATTTATTCGAAATAAAAAGCTGGAACAGAATTGAAATCAAGGTGAGAACTCCTCACTCAATCGAATGTTTTGTTTCAATTTAAATTTTAAATAATTAGATTTAAAATTGCTTGATTGTGTGATTGGATGATAAATTGTTATCTGTATTGTTGAAATAGACATTATACGCCGTTATTAAGCGGAGGTTAATTATTAAAAACATATACCGCGATAATTTCACATTGAAGTGGAATTGGTATTATTTATATATATATATAGCGATATATACATATTGGCATATGTATATATTGGAGTTGTTGATTTTCCCGCATTTTGTATAGCGGATGAGACCCTATTGCGCCGCATAATAGCGGATAATATTTATTAAACCCATATACCGCGATAATTTCGTACTGGAGCGGAATTGGTATTGTGCTAACATCTTTGGATGGAGGGAAACAGGTTGGAGGGATCCAACTGGATTCCTCACCGTAGTGATTTATTTACAGATATTGTTGTATATTCTGTTATCATATGATGGTATATGATGTTTGGATGCTGTGATTGACTATTTGGTGCTGTTGCATCATCAGATTCATTTTTGAAATTTAAAATAATGATTTTTGATTTTAAAAAGGATTTTTAAGT
The DNA here is from genome assembly GCA_030737815.1 of Allium fistulosum. Lineage (NCBI taxonomy): Eukaryota > Viridiplantae > Streptophyta > Magnoliopsida > Asparagales > Amaryllidaceae > Allium > Allium fistulosum. The sequence continues at coordinate 509,966,264 of CM060907.1, read as the reverse complement.
GATTTTTGAAAGTATACGTAAATAGAACTGGTTTATTTAAATTAAGATTTTATAAACGGTTTATATAAAAGATTTATAAAATTGATATTTTATAAATTAAAAATACTGGAATTATAAAATGAGTTTTTATAAGTGTTAAAATCGAAATAATGGAATTCTAAAAGAAGTTCTGTTAATGTTGAAAATAAGGTTATAAATAAAATCTTATAAGTAATAAGATTTATAGCTTGTGAAGTTTTAAAAGAATGATGTTTGCAAATAAATGAATTATAAGTATTTAACTTATAATATGGATTTTTGGTATAGAATTGAGTTATAAATCGAATTTGTTAATCCAAGGATTTTTATAAATCGAAGTTTTATAAATAGAATTGGAATTTATAAACATTGTTTATGAATCCGAAATCACTTATTTTGACAAGTGAATTATGGAAGTTAATTAAAGGAATTATATCCACAATTTTAGACAGTGGATAATCCTTTAAAATAAATGTGTGGAAACATTGAATTTGGATAATAAAGTATATTCACGATTTTGGACAGTGAATATATTATTAGATAAAATGGATATGTTTTGGAGAAGCGATATTACGAAATGAAGTAATTGTTTTAAAAGATGATTTAAAACGTGTTAAGTATCGAAACATAGATTTCAACATTTATTGTTGAAATAGACGTTTTGAGGAATAAGGAAATGGTGGACTATAACACTGTTGTTATAGTAAATGATTTTCGAAAGGAAATGGTTTATATAGTATTGGAATTTATATATCTATCTAAATTTCGAATCCCTATACTAGTGATTTTGGGTTGTCGTAACGATGTTTTACGCAACATTCGTTTTGACTCAAATAAAATTTGTGAAAGAGAATGATTTCCTTAAAGAATGAAATATATACTTAATTTAGATTTAAGTATATTGAATATTTTCAAATGTTGAAAATAAATGGATTTGTGAATTACTTATTATTAAATAAGTATGGAAATACTTTTCCAATATGAAGTGAAATGTTTTAGATTTATCTTCAAAGATAAATTGAAATGTGGAAATTGATTTGAAATTGTTTTCAAATAGTTGAAGTGTGGAAAGTATATATCTTGTAAAGATATTTTTGAAAGATAAATAATTTGGAAAATTATTTGGAATCTGATGATGTTGCGCATCTTTATTGATAGTTAAATAACCGACTATCAATAATTACCTTGAATGGGTATTTATTGTGATGTGCTTGGATTTGAATGCCACACTTATTTTTGAATAAGCGCTCACTATTCGGGTTAGCCGGGAAAGGACCATGGGGTCGTATAACCCATTCCGAATATGTGATACGTCGTTATGAATCGCATTTGATGACCGATGTTGAAGACCGGATATTTTTTGAAAACGGAAGGATTACCGTCGAGTTACTCTACATCGACTGATCTTCGATTTAGAGGTTTTATTACCCTTAGTGACGGGAAGTCCGGACGTGATTGAAAATTATCCGGATTTGCAAGGGCTTCGTGAGAAGTGCCTTCGGTTCTGTTCGATCCCGGAACAGACTTGTATGGATTGTATGTCTGACATTACAAATTGAGATATAAAGCTGATTTCTTTCAAATACATTTCTGTTGGTGGCGGAGAATTTATTCTCTTAGCTTAACACCCTTCTCTGAGACGTACGAGCTCAGAGGTTATGTAGTTGAAATTTATCAGCGATATATTCCCAATTTGGTAATGTGACATGCTGAGTGTTGCTGTGTGATGATCAGTGTTTGATCATTTGTGATATGATCATTTGTTTGATCATTTATCTTTGTGATCATAGGTTGATCATTTGTTTGACCCAAAGCATAGCTTTTGTGAAAAAGCATAGCTTTGTGGACGAGACTTCGTCAGGGCCTCAATAACCCGGAAATGGTCGAAACAGGAATGTTGCGGCAAGGTTATGAGGGTCGCGCCCTTTAAGGTATGTCATCTCCTTCTGGAAAGGGGTGGTATTATGGTATGGAGCCCAGATACTTACTCATGTGGATACACTTATTTATTATGTGTGATGATGGTTACCGAGCGCTCGGATAAAGGTCCCAAAGGACCGGGTGATGACATATTCGTGAGTTACCTGTTACAGGGGTAACCCGGCCTTGTTTGGCAGAGAGCAGTTTGTCTCTCGGGACGTCCAGCCAGAGGCGATCCCATTCGGCAGGAGGAAAGGAAGTTCCTTAGCCTGACCATTTGTTGGAAAATCCAAAGAAACAATACGAAACTTGTACGGTTTTAGTTGTATTACCTGCTATGGAATGTGGCGGTAACCTGCTATTGAACATAGTAGCTATAGTAGGCATAAGTGCGGAATGCCTATGCTGGCTAAGATTTATATTATACTTTCGAAATGATTTTTCTACACTATGCACTAATAATAATATCAAAAATGATTTGATTTTGCGTATCAAGCATCTTTGACTATCATAAGGAGAAATCTCCTCCGATTCTGCGTTTGCATTGTGTGTGTGTGCGGGAGGCCTTATGGTAGTCTCATTTTCCAAAAGCATTGCGAAATTTACTTTAAATCTTCCTGCTATTTGTTTTAAAGATAAACTGTTTTAAGTTCTCACACCAGTCACCATGACTGACTCGAAGTTTATTGTTTCCCTTCTAAACTCTGGGTTCCCACCAATTTCCACACGGGCAGCCAAGAGTTATGTTATCAGGATATTCTGGATATTCTGGAGCTTTGGGAGCAAGTTGGATGGCAAGACGTAGTATTTGTATCTGATATTATTTATTCCGCTGTGTATTCTGTATATGGACAAGTTTATATAACTGTCCAGTGTTGTATTGTTGTTGTAAACTCTGATTTTGATGTAATGTATAAAATGATATAGTTCTTTGATTTAAAGATTATTCATTTATCTATTATATGTTGTTCCGCTGCGAATGTGAGATTCTGATATTATTTCTGTTTTCTGATGTTGCTTCTTCTTTTGTTCTTTTTTCTTTTTCTTCTATTTTCTTCTTCTTCTACCTTTTTCTTCTTTCTTAAACCCTCAGGGTTCGTATTTCCATGCCTCTTGAGTTAATCAATGGAGATTAGTGTTTATTCAAGGAGTACGGATTTGCGGGTCTTGACATTTGGTATCAGAGCATATGGTTAAGCAACAACCCTGCTCTGTTGGGTATTACTCATTAGAGATAGAGTCAGTAGTACTCTAGAATGAGTTGAGTGTAATAATAGATATGAGTGCGTATTTGTTAGTGAATATAAAATTGTTTTATATTGTGAGGATTGATTTGTTGAGTGGTATATGGATTATGGTCGGTATAGTCCGTACAACTCTATCGATAGGGATCTCTAAACACTTGTTCAGAACAATTCGGCACGATATTGTTTTAAATTGGGTAAATGAAATAATTTTACCTTGATTATATTTTGTATATAAGGAAATAATTTTTCAGAATTATTAAAGTGTATACAATTAATTGATTGTTTGGTTGCTAAAAATGTAAATGTATATAAGTTGATAAAAGTTGTTTGAATAAGTTAAATAAAACAACAATTGTAAAAGAGTAAATTGTATAAGCAAATGAATTATAATGTATGAAGTTATAATTAAAATGATATACAATGGTAAAAATAATCTTATATATATAAGAAAGTGAAATTTTATAAGTAAAAGATTTATAAATGTGATTTATAATCTAAAATAAAATTCCAGAGAAGTGTTTTTGAAAGGATTTGATACTTTGGAAAAAATTGTTTTGGAGAGATGAAAGCTCTAAACTCTTTTCAGGTCGTTGGAAAATAATTCCGATGATGACCGCGGCATCATTGGTGTTCATTTTCGGGTTTCCAAAAGAGGAATTGCTGCTAGATTATTTTAAATGAAAGTTGATTGGAAAAATTGGATTTGGTTTTAGAAATTCAAAAGATAAACTGAATTGATTTCAAAATGGTTTTGAAAGATTGAAAAGACTCTGGAATCCTATTTAAAATATTTATGGGAATGATAAATGAATTTATAACTTATACAATTTGAATTTTGATAGAGTAAATTTAACTTAAAGGATGGAGTTAAATTAGAATAAGTATAAGTGAATCAATAAAATCCAAGCTGTAATTGTTGAATATAAGTAATTAAGTTTGAACTTATAAAATGAGAAAATGTAAGTTAAACAAATGATGTTTAATTGGAGTATAACTTAAGTAATGGTGAATGAATTTGATTTTGGGTATCAAAATTAAATAATGAAACGAGGTGATGAATATGAACTTGAGTTATATAAGTGAAATTCAACTTGAAATGTAAAATGAATTAGAAATTGAATTGAATAAATGGATTGAATATTAATCAATCTAATGTGAATGGATGGAATGTTAATCAATTGAATGTAAATAATTGATATGAAATAATGAATATAAGTGTTAATTCATTAAAAGCTAATGAATTTGAGAAATTGAATAAATTGAATGGAAGTCAATTTAATATCAACCAATTGGAATTAAAAGTGTTGAACCAAATCGAATGTAAATGAATAATTTCGTTGTGTTGAATATAAATTTGGTTGATTATATGATTGTTAGTTGATTGTATATAATTCATTAAGTATTAATGAAATTGAATTAGCAAATTGGAAAGCTATGTAATTGAATTTAAATTGAAAGTGAAGTAAATTTGAATAGAAATTTAATTTGATTCAAATTGAAAGTGAACTAATGTGAATTTAATTAGTGAATGTAAACTAATTAAAAATGAATGAATGTTGGTAAAATTCCAACGTTAATGAATTCAACATGAATTAAATTGAAAACCAAATTCATTGAATATTAAAGAGAATATTGATTTGGTTGTGAAAATTGTTGGATGATTGTTTGATGGTTGCATTTATTGCTGTAATTGCATTTGCTATATTGACACATATGTAGTTGATATGTTGCTATATGATGTATATTGATATTATTTTCTATATACATGTTCTCATTTGTTTGATTGAGTGTTTAATAGGTGCGGATGGCGTTTGCTTCGCATTTGTAGCTCGCTTTCGCGCTATAATAGCCGTATACGCTCGCTAATAATATATAAGGTACATATCTCGGATTAAATATCGTACTTTTACACTTTTTCCCTATGGGATGCCTCATCACTTGATGAGATGTATATTTGTGATATATATACACTGTCATTTTTTTTTGGATCGAGCCGCGCAAAGGAGACTCCGGCGAATTTTTCTGAAAATTTAAGGCGTTGGAATATTTTTTTGGGAAAATTGGAAAATTTTGAAAACTAAGTATGATTTTGAAACTTAGTAAAGTTTTTGTAAGAGGTTTAACTATGAATTTTGGAAAAGTAAAACACTTAAGAGATTGTAAATCTAATTTGAATGGTTTGTTTTGGAAAGTTAATAGATTTTGTATTTTCTTCTTACTTGGTAATTTCGAGGACGAAATTCTTTTAAGGGGGGAAGTTTGTAACGACCCAGAATTTTTATTAATTTAAATTTGGATATTTAATTGATTTTAAATATTAATAAGTGAAATTTATGAGTCGAATAATTTATTTTTCGAATATTGGATTTAATTTGACAATTAAATCAATAATTTAATAGTTAAATTCCAGAAATAATTGAATCTGGATTAAATGTGATTAAAAATGATTTGTAAAATTTTATTTAATCATACTGGAGTTATAGTGATGTTACAGGACTTTTAAAACTGAATTAAAAGTAAATCTGTGAAAATCGAATATTTTAATATTTAAATTATCGACTGAAAAATAGCCAATTTTCGAACATTCTCAGAATTGAACGAGACCAGTTCCATTGGATCCGTAATAGTTAGTTATTATCGGATTTCAACTTTCGTAGCAATCGGAGTTGTCGTTTGACTGTGGCAGCTCAAAACGCATCGAATTGTTTTTAATATTAATTCGGCGAGTTAAAATAGTCATTTTTCCTGGGGTTGAGGCCGATGGTGGAGCTTCGTACGGCGAGTCGAACGGCGAGGGCCGATCATCGTGAAGTGGGGGTTTGAGGTCGCGTTAATTCATTGCAAACGGCGGCTTCGTGGGTTTCTCGTTCATGAATTCGAACCTGGGAAGGGGAAGAAGAGGATAACACACGGCTATGATTTGTTTTTAGAAAAAGTGCGGCCCAAATTAATCTAAGGTTATAAAAATATAAATAGATTTGTAAATTAATTATATAGAAAATTCGTTAAGGTTTAAAATGATGTATCTTTGTCTTAGGATATCAGAAAATTACGAAACAAGATGCATTGGAATCGTATCGTCGAATACTACGCGCTGGAACTGGATTGGAGTCAATTGGAGTCAGTGAAAATTTTGGATAAAATTAAACGTCTGTTTAATTTATTCGAAATAAAAAGCTGGAACAGAATTGAAATCAAGGTGAGAACTCCTCACTCAATCGAATGTTTTGTTTCAATTTAAATTTTAAATAATTAGATTTAAAATTGCTTGATTGTGTGATTGGATGATAAATTGTTATCTGTATTGTTGAAATAGACATTATACGCCGTTATTAAGCGGAGGTTAATTATTAAAAACATATACCGCGATAATTTCACATTGAAGTGGAATTGGTATTATTTATATATATATATAGCGATATATACATATTGGCATATGTATATATTGGAGTTGTTGATTTTCCCGCATTTTGTATAGCGGATGAGACCCTATTGCGCCGCATAATAGCGGATAATATTTATTAAACCCATATACCGCGATAATTTCGTACTGGAGCGGAATTGGTATTGTGCTAACATCTTTGGATGGAGGGAAACAGGTTGGAGGGATCCAACTGGATTCCTCACCGTAGTGATTTATTTACAGATATTGTTGTATATTCTGTTATCATATGATAGTATATGATGTTTGGATGCTGTGATTGACTATTTGGTGCTGTTGCATCATCAGATTCATTTTTGAAATTTAAAATAATGATTTTTGATTTTAAAAAGGATTTTTAAGTGATTTTTGAAAGTATACGTAAATAGAACTGGTTTATTTAAATTAAGATTTTATAAACGGTTTATATAAAAGATTTATAAAATTGATATTTTATAAATTAAAAATACTGGAATTATAAAATGAGTTTTTATAAGTGTTAAAATCGAAATAATGGAATTCTAAAAGAAGTTCTGTTAATGTTGAAAATAAGGTTATAAATAAAATCTTATAAGTAATAAGATTTATAGCTTGTGAAGTTTTAAAAGAATGATGTTTGCAAATAAATGAATTATAAGTATTTAACTTATAATATGGATTTTTGGTATAGAATTGAGTTATAAATCGAATTTGTTAATCCAAGGATTTTTATAAATCGAAGTTTTATAAATAGAATTGGAATTTATAAACATTGTTTATGAATCCGAAATCACTTATTTTGACAAGTGAATTATGGAAGTTAATTAAAGGAATTATATCCACAATTTTAGACAGTGGATAATCCTTTAAAATAAATGTGTGGAAACATTGAATTTGGATAATAAAGTATATTCACGATTTTGGACAGTGAATATATTATTAGATAAAATGGATATGTTTTGGAGAAGCGATATTACGAAATGAAGTAATTGTTTTAAAAGATGATTTAAAACGTGTTAAGTATCGAAACATAGATTTCAACATTTATTGTTGAAATAGACGTTTTGAGGAATAAAGAAATGGTGGACTATAACACTGTTGTTATAGTAAATGATTTCCGAAAGGAAATGGTTTATATAGTATTGGAATTTATATATCTATCTAAATTTCGAATCCCTATACTAGTGATTTTGGGTTGTTATAACGATGTTTTACGCAACATTCGTTTTGACTCAAATAAAATTTGTGAAAGAGAATGATTTCCTTAAAGAATGAAATATATACTTAATTTAGATTTAAGTATATTGAATATTTTCAAATGTTGAAAATAAATGGATTTGTGAATTACTTATTATTAAAAAAGTATGGAAATACTTTTCCAATATGAAGTGAAATGTTTTAGATTTATCTTCAAAGATAAATTGAAATGTGGAAATTGATTTGAAATTGTTTTCAAATAGTTGAAGTGTGGAAAGTATATATCTTGTAAAGATATTTTTGAAAGATAAATAATTTGGAAAATTATTTGGAATCTGATGGTGTTGCGCATCTTTATTGATAGTTAAATAACCGACTATCAATAATTACCTTGAATGGGTATTTATTGTGATGTGCTTGGATTTGAATGCCACACTTATTTTTGAATAAGCGCTCACTATTCGGGTTAGCCAGGAAAGGACCATGGGGTCGTATAACCCATTCCGAATATGTGATACGTCGTTATGAATCGCATTTGATGACCGGTGTTGAAGACCGGATATTTTTTGAAAACGGAAGGATTACCGTCGAGTTACTCTACATCGACTGATCTTCGATTTAGAGGTTTTATTACCCTTAGTGACGGGAAGTCCGGACGTGATCGAAAATTATCCGGATTTGCAAAGGCTTCGTGAGAAGTGCCTTCGGTTCTGTTCGATCCCGGAACAGACTTGTATGGATTGTATGTCTGACATTACAAATTGAGATATAAAGCTGATTTCTTTCAAATACATTTATGTTGGTGGCAGAGAATTTATTCTCTTAGCTTAACACCCTTCTCTGAGACGTACGAGCTCAAAGGTTATGTAGTTGAAATTTATCAGCGATATATTCCCAATTTGGTAATGTGACATGCTGAGTGTTGCTGTGTGATGATCAGTGTTTGATCATTTGTGATATGATCATTTGTTTGATCATTTATCTTTGTGATCATAGGTTGATCATTTGTTTGACCTAAAGCATAGCTTTTGTGAAAAAGCGTAGCTTTGTGGATGAGACTTCGTCAGGGCCTCAACAACCCGGAAATGGTCGAAACAGGAATGTTGCGGCAAGGTTATGAGGGTCGCGCCCTTTAGGGTATGTCATCTCCTTTTGGAAAGGGGTGGTATTATGGTATGGAGCCCAGATACTTACTCATGTGGATACACTTATTTATTATGTGTGATAGTGGTTACCGAGCGCTCAGATAAAGGTCCCAAAGGACCGGGTTATGACATATTCGTGAGTTACCTGTTACAGGGGTAACCCGGCCTTGTTTGGCAGAGAGCAGTTTGTCTCTCGGGACGACCAGCCAGAGGCGATCCCATTCGGCAGGAGGAAAGGAAGTTCCTTAGCCTGACCATTTGTTGGAAAATCCAAAGAAACAATACGAAACTTGTACGGTTTTAGTTGTATTACCTGCTATGGAATGTGGCGGTAACCTGCTATTGAACATAGTAGCTATAGTAGGCATAAGTGCGGAATGCCTATGCTGGCTAAGATTTATATTATACTTTCGAAATGATTTTTCTACACTATGCACTAATAATAATATCAAAAATGATTTGATTTTGCGTATCAAGCATTTTTGACTATCATAAGGAGAAATCTCCTCCGATTCTGCGTTTGCATTGTGTGTGTGTGCAGGAGGCCTTATGGTAGTCTCATTTTCCAAAAGCATTGCGAAATTTACTTTAAATCTTCCTGCTATTTGTTTTAAAGATAAACTGTTTTAAGTTCTCACACCAGTCACCATGACTGACTCAGAGTTTATTGTTTCCCTTCTAAACTCTGGGTGCCCACCAATTTCCACACGGGCAGCCAAGAGTTATGTTATCAGGATATTCTGGATATTCTGGAGCTTTAGGAGCAAGCTGGATGGCAAGACGTAATATTTGTATCTGATATTATTTATTCCGCTGTGTATTCTGTATATGGACAAGTTTATATAACTGTCCAGTGTTGTATTGTTGTTGTAAACTCTGATGTTGATGTAATGTATAAAATGATATAGTTCTTTGATTTAAAAATTATTCATTTATCTATTATATGTTGTTCCGCTGCGAATGTGAGATTCTGATATTATTTCTGTTTTCTGATGTTGCTTCTTCTTTTGTTCTTCTTTCTTTTTCTTCTATTTTCTTCTTCTTCTACCTTTTTCTTCTTTCTTAAACCCTCAGGGTTCGTATTTCCATGCCTCTTGAGTTAATCAATGGAGATTAGTGTTTATTCAAGGAGTACGGATTTGCGGGTCTTGATAGTATACGAGAATGAAAGAGTCAAACTTAAGGATTTTATAAAATCATGTAGTGGAAGAGTTAGTTTAACATCTGATTTATGGACTTTAGTAAATACAGATGGTTTTATAACTCTAACCGCTCATTTTATTGATAATGAGTGGAATCTACAAAAGAAATTGTTGAATTTTTGTTTAATGGCACCTCCACACTCGGGCTCGGCTATATTTGGAAAAATTTCGAGTATGTTGGTTGATTAGGAAGTAGTCGATAAAATATTTGCATGCACTCTAGATAATGCATCTGCTAATGATAAATTCGTTGATTTATTGTAATCACATCTTTGTCATAGAAAAGCAATGGTTGCGGATGGACAATTTTTGCATGTCAGATGTGTCGCCCACGTGCTAAATTTGATAGTGCAGGATGGTTTAAAATGTGTCGCTTCTTTCTTAAGTAACATACGTGAGAGTATTAAATATATCAAGGGTTCTCGATCTAGGAAGAAAAGTTTCGTCGAATGCATAACCACTCTTTCATTGAATGACGTGAGGAAAGGATTGCGTCAGGATGTTCCTACTAGATGGAATTCAACTTTTATAATGCTTAAAAGCGCAATACATTATGAACAAGCGCTTTACCGTCTTAAGCTTATTGATTCTAGTTATAGTTATTTTCCAACATCCGAAGAATGGATCAAAGCAAATAAATTTTCATGTTTTCTAGGAGTTTTTTACGATGCCACTTCCTTATTTTCCGGCACAAATTACCCAACGGCTAACTTATTTTTTCCAAAAAATTTCTTGGTTCATTTTACTTTGAAGAAGTGTACGGAAGAGAACGACTTTATGTCTCACATGGAAAGTGAAATGCTCAAAAGTTTAATAAATATTGGAGTGAATTTAGTATGTTACTTTCCATTGCTTGCATCTTTGATCTGCGATACAAAACAAATTTCGTTCGGTTTTCTTATAACACATTATATGGCGATTGCTTAGAGTTTGAAAGGGTAAAAAAAAGTTGGAAGCACTATATGATGAGTATATGGAAAGGGTGAGAAAAGAATCATCCATTGAAATATGTGTCGTGGAAATCGTGGAATCCACACAATCATTTACGGATCCTTACTCACAAGAATGCGAAGATATGATGGATCAATTTGATTATTCCGAATTTGCTAGCAATTCTCGCAAGTCCGAACTTGATTCTTATTTGGAAGATGGGTTAGTCGATCGTAAAATGCAATTGGATATTCTTTCATTTTGGAAATCACAACAATATAAATATCCAATTTTATCTCTCATGGCAAGAGATATTTTAGCTGTTCCAATTACTACCGTCGCTTCTAAAAGTGCATTTAGCATTGGTGGTAGAGTTTTAGATGACTATCGCAGTTCACTTAAGGAGGATGTTGTTGAAGCATTACTTTGTTCAAGAGATTGGTTGTATGGAACATCTATAATATCAACAGTCGAAGATCCCACGGAAGATGTTACCGTTCTTGATAATGAACAGGTTACTTAATTTTTAACTCCTCTTTTTAGCTAATTGATGCATTGTTAGAGGTACAGTACTTGATTTATAGTTATCTTTCATTTTCTGTCTTTTGGTCAAATTGAAATTGTTTTGTTGTTGCTGCTATAAATTTCGTCTACTATTTTATATGCAGGTTTGGAGAAGAACATGCTAGTGATTTATAGTTATCTTTCATTTTCTGTCTTTTGGTCAAATTGAAATTGTTTTGTTGTTGCTGCTATAAATTTCGTCTACTATTTTATATGCAGGTTTGGAGAAGAACATGCTAGTGAATTGTGAAGAAATAACTTTCAGTTTGTAGTATGCTCAATTCTTCAGGGCTATGTTCACTTTGTTATTGATAAGTTTAGGACATGTTTTGGTTCAAGAACATGTTTTAGAACTTGCTTATTTGTTATATGTTTATTGATGATACGGTTTAGACATACTATTATATTTGAGGACTACGTTTGGAATATGGTTCAGGAACTTCATTCTTGTTGTCTCTGTTAACAATATGAACTTTTTTGCTCATTAAAAGTCTGTTTGGGTTTTGGATAATGTGGTGTTCGTTGTTGTTCCTTTGATGTAATGATAATGTATGTTTGATGTAATGATAACCTGTAAGTTATCTCAAAAGTCCGCTTTGGATAATGTCTACCTTTAATTTTTATATGTATTCCTTTGATTCATTTACTAACTTCTTTGATTTTTGTGTGTATGCTCACTATTCTGCATTGCTTATTATTAAAATTGACAAAAGTTTGCTTTATGGGTCATAAGGGTTAATCTACATTAAAAAAAGTGGAAATTAGCCACAAGGGCCTCTTTAGTAAGTGAAATTAGTTTCTAGGACACACAATTGAAATAATTACTTTCAAGGACAAAACGTAAAATAATTAGTTTCCAGGGCCTAAAAACCTATGAAATTATGTCCTTAAAAGTAATTGGACTGCTGACTTTGTCCTTCAAAATAATTATTCTGCTGACTTTGGCCTTGAAAGTAATTTCTTTGAATGTGTCCTAGAAACTAATTGGACTACAAAGTTTGTCCTTCTAGTGAAATGCCCCTTAAAAAAAAGTTTAAAAGGGTTGGATTAAAAATTATGTCAAAAGAGTTGGATCAATTTCTATGCAACCCAGTTCTACCCTTTTGATACACCTAGATATAGATCAAAAATTCATGATATCATATATCGTCTTAGATTAACTTTTTTTATATTCCACTGGATTTGTTCCTAAGTGTAGCCCTATTCTAAAATGCATGGGCCAAAAGATGCGTATGTTAATTAGAAATGCCAAAGTAGGCTTTGGAAAAGTTAACTAAAGGATATAAACATTACAATAAGGGGACAGACGGACGGACAAGATATATTCATATACATTTATACTCATGACTTTCATGTGTTATTGTGAATTTACTATTCCCACACCATTGTCAAACAGTCGAAAACCAATATTGAGCAATACGTCAATATCAATATAATAGTGTTATCGGTATACCGGTGCTATTGGTATGATAACGGCAAATTTACCGCTATCAGTGGTAAAAGCAACAGCAAATAAATATTAATATCATTTTCATGAAAAATTTACCAAGAAGATTAATATATATTTTTCATAACCATGGACATTTTTGAAGATATACCGGAATCCTTTGAAAGTTGTTTATAATTTTATTTTTGATATTGTTTCTTTTTAGCATTTTCTAACTTCAAAAGTATTTGAAATTAACAAATATACTCGTTCACGTTGTCTTTAAGTAATTTGTAATTACTTTTAACAAAAATTCTATATTAATTAAAATAAATCAAAATGTTAATATATGTATTAATGGACATGGTATTGCGACAATATATTTAGTGTTTTATCATTATCAAAGTCTTAGCGAAGTAAAATGTTCATGTTATTTTGTGTGGTTATCATTATCAAAGTTTTATTATGCATCCTAATTTTAATAAATGGGCCGGACCATGAATCAACTACAAAACACTATGGCCCGCAAGCCATTTCAGGGCCCGATTACTTATTAAACCTTGGGCATTGACAAGGCCTGTCAAACGGGTTGGGTTGGGTTAAAATGGGTTGGGTCGAGTTTGACCCAACCCATTTATGACCCATTTTCTTTTACTCATTTATGACCCAACCCATTATTGACCCAATCCACTTAATAATCGGGTTACCCATTTAACCCATTTAAATATTTAAACTTAATTTGACTAATAAAAACCAAATAAATATGAAATAATTCTAATTCTAATTTTTATGTTTTGAGTTCCGATAAAAAATTAAAATTCTAATTTTTATCAAAATTCAAATATGGGGATGCGGTAGCTTATTATTTTCTAAGTACAACTGTCAGTCCCCTTGGAGAACTACAGTGTGCGTTCACACGATGAAGTATCTGAGTGTTCCACACTATCCGTAATTTAGGTGGGAGTTAATCGGTCGAAGTCCCACCTGATTCTGAGTTAGAACGAAGGAGTTATTGCAGTCTGAACAAAAAAAATAGCGGCTTCTGCACTATGTGGAGTTCAAATATGTGGAGGTGGTAGCCTGTTATTTTCTAAGTACAACTTTCAGTCCCCTTGGAGAACTACGGTGTGCGTTCACACGATGAAGTATCCGAGTGTTCCACACTGTCCGTAATTTAGGTGGGAGTTAATCGGTCGAAATCCCGTCTGATTCCGAGTTAGTACGAAGGAGTTATTGCAGTCTGAATAAAAAAAATAGCGGCTTCTGCACTAGGCGGAGTTCAAATATGGGGATGTGTTAGCCTGTTATTTTCTAAGTACAACTGTCAGTCCCCTTGGAGAACTACAGTGTGCGTTCGCACGATGAAGTATCTGAGTGTTCCATACCGTCCGTAATTTAGGTGGGAGTTCATCGGTCGAAGTCTCGCCTGATTCCGACTTAGAACGAAGGAGTTATTGCAGTTTGAACAAAAAAAATAGCGGGTTCTGCACTAGGCGGAATTCAAATATGGGGATGTGGTAGCCTGTTATTTTCTAAGTATAACTGTCAATCTCTATGAAAAACTACAATATATGTTCAAAATTCTTATTTTTCAAATTTATATTAAAATTTAATGTTATTAATAAATGGGTAAATGGGTTACCCATTTACAACCCTTTTAAAAATGGATCAACCCAACCCATAACCCATTTAATAATATTAATAAATGGGTTGACCCAACCCATTTATAAGTAGGGTAAATGGGTTGGGTCATATTTTGACAGGTCTAGCATTGACCTTCTTTCTTACGAAGAGCTACCATCTACTTATAATAGAAATAAAAAAAACATTTGTTCTCGAAATCGATGTGGGACTTATCTTCCTACCAATTCTGCACTTAACGTGCATTTAGTGCAAAAGCTTATCTCCACTAAACTATCATAATGTGTATTTTAAACTAGGGGTGGACATAAACCGCACCGCTATACGGAAACCGCCCACACCGAACCGCAAAAACGGTGCGGAAACCCGCACCGAATCTTCTCACGAAAGGAAATACCCCAAACCGGACCGACCCGCATCGATACGGTTCGGTTGCGGTTTGGACGATTGAACCAACCGTATTAAACCGGACCGAACCGAATATTTCCACTAGTAATCTTATGATAAAAATATAATCAACTCCTATCTTATTTTAGATTCTAACGATGTATATTCAATTTTTAGCATATGTTATTATATTAATAATATTCGATGTCATAAAGGAAGAAGTTATAGTTTTGGTATAATATTTTTCATCTCATTTTTTTGGATAAATGCTAATTATAATCTTATTATAGTTATTTTTTTTGATGATTATGCATCGATTAATGTTGATGTTTGGTTAGTCTACCAAAAAATCTCCCTTGTAGCTAAATGTCAAATTGAAATATTCATACGGTTAAGAACCGATCTTTCATTTCAGTATAACATTGTGTGTTTTAACCTTTAAGTGTAAAAGCTTCACACAGCTGCCTTCGTAAATTGATTGTTGATGGAAGTAATTCTCTTATTTCATATTTAATACGGGTTCAAACCAGACCGGACCGAAATCGAACCGTATTATATTCAAACCGAACCAAAACCGAACCGTTTAATAGATTTGTATAATGGTTTGTATTTTTGATTAACCGTATGCGGTGCGGAAGCGGTTTGGACTTCAAACCGCACCAAACCGACCCGCGCCCACCTCTATTTTAAACACACTTTATAATTTTATATTGGTTCATATTCTATTTTTTTTATCCTTTTATATCTGTTTTCCACCCTTACAAATTTGTTTTAAAGTATTTGTACATTTAGAGAAAAAATATAAAAATATAAGGGAATTGTTAAAATTAATAATTTTTGGACAAAAGAATAAAATTTTATGAAAACTCCGCTTAAAAAAACCGTTATTAGATTCCATTCAAATAAAATGGTTTACAGTTTGACAACCGTCCATCGAAAAATAAGAAAAAGATCAATGATTATTCATCGAAAATCATTTGATTTTCCGTGAGATATTGTAAAAAAATGTGAAAAAACAGTGATTAATCGTCGAAAAATTGAGGATATATTCGATGTAAAAATAGAAGTGGAAAACAGGCAGAAGAACAAACTTTGAAAAAAAAATTAGGCTGAAAGACAATAAGTTTAATTTTTGAGCTGAAGGACAAACTTCGAAAAAAATTAAATTGAAGGACAATGCTAATTATAGTTAGCATTTTGTACAGTGTAAAACTGAATATAATGCTAGTTATAACTAGTATTTTGTATAGTGTAAAAACTGAATATAATACTAATTATAACTAGCATTGTCCTTCAACCTTTTTTTTTCTTTCTAAATTTGGCTTTCGGACAAAAAATGAAACTTATTGTCCTTCTGTTGTTGGCTTTTCCACACTGGGACCGGGAACTAGGGTATTTCTGTTGTTGGCTTCGACGCGTCGTTCGTGTCACCAACAGAAACAGGCCATTTAATTACTACGAGAAAATGAGTAGGATGCATAGCTAAACAAAAAAAGTGAAGGAATTTATATGCTTTGGTCATTATTCCTTTATCATCATTTTGACTGTCTCCGACTGCTATATCTTAACAATTAATATCTTCATCGTCATTTTTTATTTTTTATAGTAGATTCCGTATATAAAAATTAAATAATTATAATGTATGATTGTAATTTATCGGAGCACAATGAGATACAAGGTCGAGAAAAAGAGGAACTATTGTACCCGACATATACGAAGAACCATAATATTGGGGCTAGAGGTTAAGTTTTAAAACAAAGTTGCAATGATCTTGGTTTTCATTTTTATGAGGTATATAAATAAAGTGTGAGCACAAATAAAAATATAAGAATCCGCATGACAGGTAGACTACTCTAATTTTAGTTAAGGGAAGACATAATTTCGATACTATTGGGACATTAATTAATAATTTTGTGCAGGTTTACGTAGACCATTATGTCAGATGTTCTATACCACCAGCTACACTTTGGCAAGCACCATTAGAAGTGCATCTGTAGCACCATTAGAAGAACGCAACATCAGAATCTCGTTGTGGAACGATAAAATATAACATCAAATGATAGTACAGACCATCCCTCTAAGATAAATAGCATTTCGAAGTTACGATCATAAGTACTTTTATTAGTCTGGACAGTTGTAACAACATGTCCTCACAATTGATGATATATAAATAATAGTAGTGCAACGGAAATAAAATGATACATAGGCAAAAGGAAGCATCCTGCTCGTCTTCTTAAGCTCTAAGGAATAAAAAAAACCTGTCTTTCTCAAACCGTTCGAAAGAGCACTCGAAGAATTAAGAAAAATATAAAACCATGAGTTAGATATAAGGCTGTTATGAGAAACTCAAGAAACATACGATCAGCATATAAGAGCACTTTTGAAACCACACGAATCATCAGAATGGTTTTCCTCTATAAAAAAACCAAACTCATCTAATAAGTACATATGACGGTATAATAGCTAGTGTCTAGATCAGAAAATAGCTGTGTTGATTGCATCTCGGAACACAACAATATTAGAAGTACGATAAAAACCGTTTAAGTATGTTCACATATGGACTTCCATGAAGGTCTCCTTGGTAAACCCGAAAGCCGACATCATGCACAAGGGTTAAAAGCTACCTTTTGAGGCCATGCATATAGGTAGATAAAATTTATCACAAAGTTAAATATAGCCAGTTCACACCCTAAAACGTATAACATCAACTTGTGTGCGCTTCTAGATTTTTGGTATAGGTTTATATACAACTTTCATGTTATTTTTCCATGTAAAATTAGAAAACGTAGAGAGAGAATTAATAATTGTTTGCCCTCCGAACATCGGCTTAAACATCGGTACAAATTGATAAATTAAATATGATAGTATTATGCCAAATATTTGAATCGGCAAAGGAGAGTAAAGTCTCTTACTTGAACTAGTATCAAACAGAAGTAAATTTGCATGATAATATTTCTTAATAAAAATTAGTTTGGCTACCTCTTACTCTTAATGAATGAGTAGGATACATAGCCAAAAAAAATTGAAGGAAATTAATATACTTCAAGTGTCTACTACATATTGACCATTAATTCTTTAATTATCGACTTTTATTTATTTTTAATTTGGATCACAAATAAAAATTAAATATTATGTATGACCGTAATTTAGCGGGGCATACGGAAATGGGGAAAGGAATAGAGGAATTGATTTATCCGGCATAAACAAAGAACCATAATGTTTGTGGTCAAGCCGAAATCATTTTCAAATATCGAATATTCGTATCCGCGGATACGAACGTACATCGGATAATTATTTTATCCATCAACGACCGATAAATTAAGAAACTTAAATGAAAATTTTAGTTTAACATAATTTTTTTTCAATCCCATTAATTATTAAATTGTTAAAAATAAATAAATATAATTATGATAAATAGTTTTGTGCAGTTATTATGCATTTAGTGTGTATGATATAAACTTATAATTTAATAAAAAAAATATATATATTTTTCATTATACTAAAGTACACATAATTTAAACTAAGATCTTGACAAATATCAGATAATTTTCGAATGCGGATGTTTTCGTATCGACGTCCGCTTTTTCGGATATCTGATATTTGCCTTTTTTCTGATACGGATGCAGATAGATTTTGGACTTTCTGAATATCCGTTGACAATCCTATCCCACCTCAAGGTCTTAGATCATGGTAAAAGGAACTTGCACTTTTGGATGCCAACGAAGTTGCGAGCATCCTTGATTTTAAAACACTCTTTAGTCAACTAATGGCCTAATAACGAGCAATAATACACCAAAAGTGATTTTTGTCCTTTTTCATACTTTTCCATGTTTCACTAGCATATGACTGAACCTTTTAAAATCTCAATACATGGTAGTTTCCTATGTTTCTATTTGTGAAAGAGAGCTAGTCGCTCGCTTAAGAGAGCCGTGCTTGACGATTGATTGAATTTTTTATTTTTTATTTTATTTTTAACATTTAACAAGTGGCTGTCCAATAACAGATCATCAGATATGCTGGAGACTCTTCCTTGAGTAGGACTGTTATACTAACGGTAAATTTTCCATTACCAAACCATTATCAGTCAATTGGTTATCATTTTCGAGTGAAATCGGTATACCAGTTTAATCGGTATGATAATAGTAAATTTACCATTTCTACGGTAAATCATTGGTAACGTTTTTCAATACCAACGGTAATATTAATTTTTCCAATCAATTTATAACACATATATATTCATGTAATATGCTTTATTATAGACATTTATAATCAAACAAATGATTAAATTTAATTCAGCGATCAAGTGAAATAATGTTAAATACACTTCACTTATTTTTCATTTATATCTTTTATTAAGTAACAGTATAAATTGTATAATGAACCAGCGTTACGGTGTGAATACATGTCAAGCTACTAACCTATTTTAAACAAACGGTAATTTACCTTTATCAGTGTAACAGTTACCGGATTATCGGTATACCAGTTTTCGGTATACTGGTATATCGGTAATGGCAACGGTAAGCAATTTTAGCTTACTAGTACAAACGGTACGATAACGGTATTTGTGAAATGGTAATCGTAACCATTACCATAACAACCCTACCCTTGATTGAGTGATTTTAAAAGTTGTGTTTATAAAGTGAGTAATGTTAACTTGTGCTTTGTTAATGATGATTGATTGGATGAAAAAACAAAATGTTATATGAAAAAAGAATACCCTCATTAGATCCCTATGAATTAAACTTGTTGGATGCATACGAGTAATTAAATAGTCTTAAGACGTGTTTAATGTGCTGTGTTAACATTTTTCTAGGACTAGTAATTAAAATCGAGAATCGCAAAACCGAACCAAACCTATTCGAAAAGACCCGAATCCAAACCGAACTCGATTGGTCTCGGGGTTAGGTCCGCACGGTCCAAACCATTCCTACACGAAACAAAAAATATTAAATTTTTTAGTGTTATTATCCAACCGGACCCGACCCAACCCAAACCAGGTCGGATCTAGGTTTTTGAAATGTATAATTTGGACCGACAAAACCGACCCCATGCCTAAAACAGAGACTCGTCGGGTCGGGTCTAATTGCCACCATTACATTTCAAGAAAAGAGCTGTAGATCCTTATTTTTGATGTTATTACAAGGAAAGTACCTACAGAAATGAATATGTAAATTTGGTCCCCATTTTTTAAAAATAGAAAACGTAAGATGCCTTGCACTTTTCTGACAGAAAATCCAAGATAACTTACGCTTTCTATAAGCAAAGCACAAGCCAGTTTGCGTTTCTTGATTCCGAATTTTTTTTGAAAATTCTGAAATTTTTGAAAAACGAAAGCTATTTTGCGCTTTCTAATTTTGAAATTTTGTTTTGAAACTTTTAAAAAGGCACAAGCTAGTTTGCGCTTTCTGATGTAGAATTTACATACGCATTACTACAGAGACTTTTCTTATACATGCAAAGTACCAAAAATGATCTTTGGAATTTCAGACTAATGTTTAAAAGGTTTTGATCGACATCGATGAAGAAATCATCGGTAAAGAAACAAGAAGATACAAGGGGTATTTTCTAGACTACATAAAGCGAGCAATCATTCCGTGGTTTGTTAGCCCTCGGATGTCTCCGACTGGGGCCAGTGCCTGAAGTTTATCAGCTATTATCTTTAAGATTATTCATTTAAATTGGTTACATATATTTAAATAGGTTACATATCTTCTTATAAATTATAACATATTGTGGGATATTCTCTTTTTGGATAAGGATAATAGATAAAAATAATCCTAAGATCAAACCTCCTACAAATGTGGACAGAAAGACTTTAGCTAAGGTAGGGCCAATTATATCTTAGTAGCATTGGTAAATATCCATTGAAGGTGTTCATCCTAATGACATTGTCATTTCCCAAGATGTAAACTGCATTTTTGATTTTATTTGTTGACGAGACTTGCAACACCCCGGATTTTCGTAAAATGAACAATTAATTAAAAGTGGTATTTTGTAATTTTACATAAAACTGAAAAATTGAATATTTAGAAATGAAGGAACTTGAGAAACCTGGCTATTACATTGTCAGAAATATATTTTTCTAACTCAAATTCATATTTAAATGTAGAAAACGAACATTGGATGAAGGAGATACAGATTGTTTAGCATAGCGTGCATTTTAGAGCAAAACGTGTCAAGGCCCAAGTGGGATTGATGGGGCATTGGGGGATTTACGCTTATATAAGAGAAGTTTCTAACCTTAGTTCACCTCATTCTCCATTTTCCTTCATCCTGTAGTCGCTGCTTCATCTAAACTTTATTCTTCTTCTCATTTTTCTTCAATTCTAAAAAATAAACTTAGCAAACAAAATATTAAATTAAATTTCTCTAAACAAAATAAGAAAATCAAATAGATGGAAGAGAGATTCAAATCCAAACATTAGCAAGCTAAATGGAGGATGAGAGGTGATAAAATCCAATCGAATCGAAGAAGGAGATTTGGGGATTTCTCTAAAGGCAACGAGTTAAGATGAGTGGGTTTATCTACCCTAATGTGTATTTTAAACAAATTTTATATTGGTTCATATTTTATTTCTTATCCTTTTATATCCATTTTCCATACTTTCAAGCTTTTTTTAGAATATTTTTACATTTACGGAAAAGACTATAAGAATATAAATTCATTGTTAAAGGGGCGCCATTTTCATATGAGAAGAAGTAAATTTTAGGACTCCACTTATGAAAAAATTGTTATTAGTACTCCATCCAAATAAAATGGTTTACAATTTTACTCCCCACATAAATCAAAATTTGGCAACCGCCCATCGAAAATTAAGAAGAAAAAAACCGATGGTGATTGAACGAAAATCGGTTTCGATGGGTTATTGTCGAAAAAAGATGAAGAAACAATGATTAATCATCGAAAAACTGAGGGTGGTTATACACAAATATGCACATAAGAGTATATTTGATATACTTTAATTTACATACACATTAAATCAAAGTAAAACTTTATTTATAAAATTAAATAAAATATTGATTTTATTTAAAAAAATAACTTAGAAAAGTTCTAAATGGATTTAGACTTCATAGGTCCATTAAAGATCTAAAATGGCTAAATATTTTGAAATTCACTCATTTCTTCTTCTGCGGGCTGACCTTGTTCCATCAAATATAAGCTATATTTAAAACATTAGGAGGTTTAATTCCAACAATTTATTCATAAATCACTCTTATTATTTTTAAATGAACAATTATAAACTAATTTCTTCATATTAGAAATAGAAAATCAAAATCTGTTTAAATGAAAGCATAACAAAAATATCACATAAATCCAAACAATATAACTGAAATATTAATAATAGCTTAAAAATATCTTGTATACTTTACTTTATATATCTATATATTTTATTAAAGAAACAACTATAATTATATTTGTATGTTATTTCTTTTCTTCTAGATCCTTAGCGTCTTCTTTATCTTTATTTATACATTTATTTACAATGTATATTAAATGGGTACTTTCTATCTTATCATATGCTTCAATCTCTCTTCTTCCTCCCGCAATACAAAATGAGCTCAATAAGAGGTTAATTTATTATTAAAAAATAGTTACTAATAATATTAAACTAATTATACATGAATAAAGAGACATTATAAAAACAACACTGGTTTCCGACGGCTCAAAGCCGTCGGCGATCGTTGGAAGACCGTCTGAAACTGTAGGAATAGCAGTTGGAATACGAATCTCGTTTAGTAACGATTTCCAACGGCATCAACCACAATGATATTTCGGAACTGGTTGGCTGACAATTGCAAACAAGATATGAAGTATTGAACTTCTAATTATCATTGTAAATTTGGTACGTCCAGCATGTTTCGCTAACCAATACACTCTTATTTTATATGTTGAGTAACGTGAGACTCATATTTGAAGAACAAGACCAGTGCTGTGTATTCATATATTATGACACGTTTTTAATTTTGTTGCTTGACGCTTGAGATCATCTTGTTGTATGTTCATTTACGACGTTTCATACATGTTATATGGCATGTTGATGAAAGTGATGAGATATACCATGCATCCTAGTTTTAATAAATGGGCCGGACTGTGGATCAACCACAAAAAACCATGGCCCGCAAGCCATTTCAGGGCCCGAGTACTAATTTAGACCTTGGGCACGCAAAAAAAATAAAATGGAAAAACGGTTCAAAACTGCAAAAATCAAAAGTTCAGCCGATTAGGAAGCCCTTAAATCCTTTTTTTTTATATTTTATTTTATTAAAGCATACATGTTCATTAAATAAGAACTAACATCGAATTATAATAGAAAACACAAAAAAAATTGTTCCCGAAGTCGATGTGGGACTTCTCTTCCTGCTAATTCTGCACTTAACGTGCATTCAGTACAAGCTTATCTCAGACTACCATAATGTGTATTTTAAACCAATATAATATTGGTTCATATTCTATTTTTTTTTAATCCTTTAATATCTATTTTCCACACTTACAAAACTTTTTTAAAATATTTTTACTTTTAAGAAGAAAAATATAAAAATACAGGACGATGTTAAAAACCCTTCATTTTTGGGTTATAAGAACAAATTTTAGACGACTCCACATAAAATTAAAAACTATTATAGTGACTCAATCCAAATAAAATGGTTTTTGCTTTTAGATTTCGCATAAAGCAAAATTTGGCAAAAATTAAGAAAAAAATCGATAATAGTTCACTAAAAACCATTCTTGACAATGTATTGTCAAAAAAATGTGAAAAAACGATAATTAATCATAAAAAAATAACGGTTGTTGCGGGTTTAATTATTTTCGCGACGGGCAAATCTTTTTGAACATCCTATAACAATTTTTCAGAAAATGAAAAAAAAATTGATCTTTAACTAGAGCTGTTATGGTAATGGTTACCGTTACCATTTTATAAATACCGTTACCGTACTGTTTTTATTGGTAAACTAAAATTATTTACTGTTACCGATTGACTGGTATACCGATGACTGGTATACCGATAAATTGATAACCGTTACACTGGTAATAGTAATTACCGTTTGTCTAGAAAAATAATAAGTTGATACATTTTTACACTGAATGATGATTCATTATATATCTCATTGCGTCATTTAATAAAGAACATTGAAAAGAAGTGTCTTTATCAACATTTGAGTTGAAATACTGAAATAAATTGAACTGTTTTCTTGCTTTTAAATGTCCGTAATAAAACGTCTTACATGAATATCAATGTATTATCAATGGACTGGTAAATTACCGTTACCGCTGGTTTTGAAAAAATGTTATCGATGTTTTACCGTAAAAAATGGTAAATTTACCTTTTACGTACCGATTATACTGGTATACCGACTTTACTTTAAAATGGTAACTGATTGACTGATAATGATATGGTAATGGTAAATTTACCGTTACCGTAACAGCCATATCTTTAACCCAGTTTTGAAATCACGTTAACTATGAAATGACTTTAACTAAGCTTAGATATAATCATAACTTAGGTTTTGATCTTCTTAGCTATATAGGGTATTGTATCACAATTACATCTTTATATACAACTTTCCTTTTATTTTTCCAGAGTCAATGAAATAAGAAAACGTAGAGAGAAAATTAAAAGTAGTTTGCCTTCTGAACGTTGACCTAAACGTCCCTACAAACTGACAAATTAATTATGATAACCTTCTAACAGCTTTAATTTTAAATTAGCAGAAGCAAGTCAAGCATTATGCTAGAAATATAAAACGGTAGAGAGTAATTTTTTCTTTTTTTTTAAGACCTAAAGATCAAGTTTTGCTTGTAAACTCTAAGAAAGTATACAGCGAACCCACAACACATACTTCAGGTAAATCACAAGGATGTATAGTTGGTGTTTTTGCTTGAAGTAATATCAAACAAAAGTAAATTTGCCTGATAATATTTTTTTAATAAAAATTAATTTAGTTAAAACCTCGCCGTTCTCTTAATGAATGAGTAGAGGATGCATAGCTAAACAAAAAAGGAAAGGAAATTTCTATCTTCATTTTAACTGTCTGACGTCTCTACTATATCTTAACCGTTAATATATTCGTCGTTATCTTTTAATTTTTTATGGTGGGTTCTGTATAAGAATTAAATAATTCTAATGTATGACTGTATTTTAATGGAGCACAACGAGACACAGAGCCGAGAAATAATTACTGCGGTAATCCTTTCGAGTTTTTTGAATTTTTTTAATCGTCAAAAATGGTTTCGAAAGTAAACTTTTCCTGAATTTTGCTTTGTACAAAAGTAAAATAGTAAATAATTCTATTTAAGTCCATAATGGAATCAAATTAACAATGCATTGTATATGAAAAAAGTGCCACTATGAATAATCCAAATCTTAGATATAAAAGCACCTCCAACAAATGTGAGTATATATTTTACAAAATGTACACTTATTTTGTAATCGGCTATTTTCTCCAACAGAATATAACCAGGCGCTTGTTCAACAGACGCCTAATGTTCAGGAGCCCGTTGAACAGACGCTTGGCATTAAAAAATTATAAAATATATAGTTCAGGCGCTTGTTGAACAGGTGCCTGAACACTGGGCGCCCGTTGAACAGACGCCCGACAATAGGTCGTTTGTTGAACAAGCGCCCATCACAATCCAAAATCCTCGAACTATACTGCTCCAAATCCACACTATCATATTATATGCACTCTGTTGGAGCAACGCTTCAGTGTACATTTCACAAAATCTGAGATCCTATCCACTGTTGGAGTTGCTCTAAGGGTCAAGAAATCTTGCAACTCACACATGAAAAGGCTTTGAAAAATATTTGAATTTTCCTTGGAGAGGGACCACCAATTTAAGAGCTTGACGCCTTAAACCCTACAAGCTTTTAAAGTATTTGCAAGCGTCTATAGCCATGTCAACGGAAATAAATGTGTCTCGGAATCGTTCTTTTCCCAGAATCCAAATTTTTATACTACTGGGACATTAATTTTGTCCAGGTTTACGTAGACCATTATACAACGTTTCTAAATTATGATGGAAACCATAGGAAGGATCCTACCTCATGATCATGGTAAAATGGACTTGTACTTTTCTATTGCAATTGCCAACGACGTTCCAAGCATCCTCGAGTTTGAAAACGCCCTCTAGTCAACCAGTGGCCTAATGACGAGCAATAACATCAGCAAAAGTGATTGTATGCAAAAGAGAGCCCGGGCTTGATAATTGCCCATTGGTTGGTCGATCTTTTGTTATGTTTCTTCTAACGGCTCGTTCTTTCGACTTTCAAATGTCGACGCTGATACTGTTACGGTATTCACGTGTCGGACGTTCAAATGTCGAAAAGGCGAAGTGTTAGGATAAAAGATAAAAAAAAAGAAAAGGAACAAAGAAGAAAGGAAGAACATTTTATTTTTAAATACATTTGTTAAAGTTTAACTTAACGTCAATATGGACAGTTATAAATCTCCGTACTTACAAATGCGGAATACAATGGTACATAAGTGTGGTAGGAATGGATACTAATCTTCAGAAGAATCTTCTAGCTCCATGCTCTTCCAAAATGCTCTAAATAAAACCTGACTACTAGACTGTCCGGAAAAATAGAGCACTCAGAAGGGAAAAAAAATAAACTCCGGATCAGTCATGCGACTGGCGTGAGAAACTCAAAATACGAGTATTTGAAAAACAAATGATATCTCATAAGAACAAGCTACACATAAACACGGAACGAGTTTTTACCTTATGATAACCAAAACAATTCTACGTGAAATTCAGTTATATTATTTTTAATGACATTCTTTTGAAAACCCGATGTATAGAGAGTAATATAGAAATGTGATATCATACCCTAATGGTAGCGAATCACTTAGCCTTAAAGCAACCCCTGTTTCACAATTCCCCGGGTGTAAGGCTTGAGGTAACGTTTACCTTTCTTAGAACATTTTCACTTAAAATACCACGTTGCATTTCCAACAACACACTATTGATTTCCACAAAAATACAACCTCCGAGCTCGTACGTTTCAAAGAAGTGTGTTAAGTATAAGAGGGGTTACCTCCTACACCACCAAACAGATGTACGTTTGTAGAGATCAATGCATTATGACCTTAGAAATGCAATGTCAGACATTCATCCATACTAGTTGTCCAGAAACAGGACAAACCGAAGACACTCTCCTACCACATCCTGTCGGGAATTACTCCTAGGATTAGTAGCGAGTAGGCCTTGCATATGAAGATCCCAAAACGAAGGGACCACTCCTATTTATTTATCTCGGGAGATACTCCGAAATTATCAACAAACAGTCTTTCCGTTATGAAGATCCCCGCCTTCAACTACATTATCTTTAACATGTCTTCACTTTCGAACCGTAAATTGGTTCGAAGTGATTTCGAATAGGAATTTCTCAAATCCAATCGGGTTCCTTCGAATCAATCATTGATAACAAAGATGTTTAAGTAAATATGTGCTTATCATTTAATTGATTACTTTTCTCTTTATCAAAAATATCTTCTAGAGATATATATCTTTAAAACATTTCTTTCCCGCATATACGAAATCAGTAAACCTCATTTATCAAATCTTTGTTTACTTAATTTTTTTTGAAATCTTGAAATAATTCAAAATCATTTCATTCTTAGGAAAATATTTTCAAATCATTTATTTGAATCTTAACAAAGATTTACAAATCATTTATTTAAATCTTTACAAAGATTTCTTATTTTCCAATCATAATTTTAAATGGGTCAAAAACAATGTTATTTAAGACATCGTTTACTGTAAATTCAAAATAATTAATTTTAAGTAAAATGATCCATATGAATTAAAATAATTCCAAATCATATATTTAAATCTCAACAAAAGATTCTTATTTCCAATACATATCTTTTTAATAGGTTGAAACCGTGTTATCCAAGATGGTAAATCCAAATTAGTTAGTATTTGAGTAAAATAGATCTATGGAAATTATACTAAATCAAAATCATTTCTCATAAGTCATATTGCAAAACCTTTTTGAGAATAAAATGGGTCAATAGAAATTATACTAAATCTACTCAAAATCAATTTCCGTATTCAACCTTTACTATCTGTCGAATAACGGTGAAATCACCTTTTAAATTCACACGGACAGTACAGATTCCCTCCTCGGAATTTATCACCAAGTATAAGAAGATTGTCTCTATTTAATCCAAGTTGCATTTAATTAATTATTAGAATTAAATTTTTATACTTGTCTCGTTTCCGACATTTTAACCTTATCTATTCCTCGCCCAAGAAAGGCTGTGAGAGCCAGGGTAGTGGTTGGTCCTAAACATCTCCTTAGTGTAAGCACCCCATATCCGGATCTCACAAATAGAAAAATTCAGTCTACTCATTGACTTTTAGAGCCAAAATTAAATCACTTAATTATAACAGCTTTTCTTTAAATCATTTATTTATACTCTTTTAAAATAAATTATAAAGCTTCCAAATCATCTTTAAAATACTTAATTATTTATTCGAAAACATTTGAAAAAGATTTGGGAAAGAATACTTAAGTTTAAAACCATATTTCAAAGTTATTAAGAAAGCTGCAAAAAGTGCCGCGAATAGTGTTTTAAGGCTTACTTGATAAAAATATGTTTTTTATCATTTAGAAATCCATTTTTATAACTAAATCTCTTTTACAACATTTCAGAAGATTTATAAAATTTATTCCATATTTTTAAAGAATTAGAAATATCACTTTTAAAGAATTTATCGCTTTGGTTTCTTAACTGCCAAAGCGCGACTATTTTGAAAACTTGATTTGCTCATATTTCAAAACCTACTAAACGAAATCTTGATCATTTTCTTTTGTTTGAAAATTATGGTTATAAGAGTTTGGAAAATTCTTACTCCAAAGAATTCCAAATCCATCGTATAAATGGATTTGACTTTTACGGCGCGAAATCGCGAATTGTCGTTACACGATGCTTCTGTTTTAACTCAATTTTCATAACTTGTCAAAACTTCATCATATTGGATTTTAGTGTTTATAAAACATTTATAAACCATTTTATATTATTTTCAAGTGGTTTAACAATCTCACATACACCATTTCATTTATTAAAGGAAAGTGATTTCCTTTGTGATATTCGACGTGTATTAAACGCGAATCATTTCAACATCAATATAAACATAAAATCAACATCCAAACTTGATTGTCAAACATAGTAAATAACCATAGAAATCATATCACATCATATATATATATAGAGTTTTATAGAGTCGGACTATAGCTTCACTACGATCGAACCAAAGTCTATGGAGTCGAGCCCGAGACCTTTGGAAAGCCATAGCCTAAGCTTACAAGTGGAGATGGCTCGACCTTGGTGATGGATGGTGGTGGCCATGAGTTTGGAAGGTGGAGAGGAGGTGTTTAACTTGGTTTTAGAGGTGGATTGACATGGTATATACATGTGTATATATTTTACTTTATTCTGGAATATTTTTGCCATAACTTTGCTAATATTTTTTCAAGGTATATAATCAATAAAAGAAGAGCACTTAGAGCTTTAAGAAGGAGTAAGAAGAAGATAATTGTGTGTAAAATTATAAAGAAAAAGGTGGGTATTTATAGGAAAAAAGTGGAGAGAAAAAATCATGATATTATCTCCTTACCTAAGCATGCTTGCATCACATTCCACCCCATCTCTAGCCGTGCATTCCGCCCCCCATCACCCTCCATGTGCTTGGTCCACACCCCCTTCCGTTATCCCCATCATATCATGTGCATGGACTTTTGTATGCTTAAAGGTGAAGTATTAAGAGAAATATCATGATATTTGTTTCATTTGTATGCATGTATGTATGTATGTATGTTTATTTGTATGTGTATGTGTATGTGCATGTATGACATGCATATGTGTGTATATATGTGTGCATATTTATCTTATAAGTTTGCAATGACTTAAAACAACTTCTATTCGTTAAATCGTTACAAATTCCGATTCTGATCTCTGATCATATTTTTACTTCTTAGTTAACGTACATATATTTGTAAACAAAATTTAAAACTAATTTCTCAACATTTTTAACTAATTAAAATGATCACATTTGATTTATAAAACCATATAAATTAGTATTAAACACAAAAAGTGCTATTATATCGATAATGCAATACGAATTTTCTTATATTTTCAAATCAAGTATATATCTTTATAAAACTATTATAAATGACTTATTATCACTTCATAACTAATTAAAATGAATTATTATCATTTAAAAACAATTATTTGAATAATCATTAAATCATTAAATCATTAAATCTTAATTTAATTTCATAAATCAATTATTTAATAAGATGCCATTATCGATGATGTTATAAATACATTTTATTTTCCAAAAATAAAATAAATTATTTTATTTCATATTCTTGTTTAAACGGATAAATAAGTGTATGTATCCAGCTCTGTGCGTGACTTCTGATAATTATAGAGTTGTTTATCGATAAAACGGTTTTCGAGCATTTTATCGATATTTTTCCAAAGTATATTTTTTGTAAATATTTAGGTAAATAAGATTACCATTATTATTTATTATTTAAGACAACATAATCTATGTTCAAAACCTTATATTTGAATATTTAAAATAAATAAAATTTATCAAAGTGATAAATTTGTGGGTCGTTGCAATACATAACATTTCAGAGATACAATCCAAAATACTATCATAAATCTGGATAGTTATAACAACATATCCTCACAATTGCTGATATATACATAATTGTAGTGCGACGGAAATAAAATACTACAGTAGGCAAAAGGAAGCATCCGGCTCGTCTTTTAAAGCTTCAGGGAATAACAATAAAAATCCATCTTTCTCAAACTGCTTAAAAGAGCACTCGAAGAATTAAGGAAAACATAAAACCATGAGTCAAACATTAGTCTGATATAAAAAACTTAAGAAATATGTGATAAGCATATAACAGTACTTTCGAGACCACCTGAATCAACGGAATGGTTTTCCCCTCAAAAAAACCAAACCCATCTAATAAGTACATATGGCGATATAATAGATAATGTCTAGGGTGTAGAATATAAATCAGAAAATAGCTCTACTAATTGCATCTCACAACACAACAATATTAGAAGTACAACTAAAACTGTTAAGGTATGTTTGCATGTGAATTTCCATGGAGGTATCCTCGATAAAATCAAAAGTCAGCCTCATGCACAAGGGTGAGAAGCTACCTACCGAAACCACACATATCTCTAGGTAAAATATGCCATAAAGGTAATCATAGCTGGTAGACATTCGAACACGTGATACCGAATACCATCAACTCTCGCATGCCTCAATCGAAAGTATCTCTAGATATTTGGAGTTAATGTACCCTCTTGGGTTAGCTAAACCTCTTTGCTATACATTCTACTTTGTTTTGTCATTACCAATGGTGAAGTCATGTTTAGCATCTCAACACACAAGTATTCATTACTCGAACAAATCTTGAATCTCTCTCTGGATTCCAACATTTCGAACAGATCACAAATCCCTCCATAGATCCCAATATAAGTTGTTAGACGAATGCTAACGCTGACGTCTCCCTCAGGCTGAACCTTAGGATAGATAGTTTAACCCTATAGCATTCCACGCCACAACCGCTTCCAACACAAAGAACTCATATATCAGCTTTGAAGTGTTTTTCGATAAGCAGTACACTTATCTGATCCCATACTCTTCAGAACTAAATCAGTGAATTTTCGGTTAACTCAATTACGGTTCTTTATGAAGTATACAAATGATATAAAGGAGTCCTTCTCGGAGGATCTCGTATATATATTTCCTTGAAGTATGAGACGATTCATACGAATGAGTCGTCCCTTGGGGATCTCAAACCATATCAATATGTGATGCTTATATATATATTTCCAAAGTTAATTTGGTCAAATTCGATAGTAAACTAATCGACTATCAAGTATAAAATGGAAACGATCGCATATGGAAATCAAGTATAGTATATTTATCTCATTTCTGACTTTCTCAAATTATAGTATCCCTCTGTCAAGAGTGAAGCCAGTAGGTTAGAGTACAATTTGCTTCTAAACCATACTCGAACATCATCCTTAAGTCTCATAGATAGAATAAATCAACTTTGTCGTCTTTTTGTGCTATGTATAGAATTAAATGCTTTCTGTAAACAAGTAAACACACAAAGCATGATTAAGTCCCATAAGCAACTTCTAATCCCCTTTAATTAATTCTTTTATTAATAAAAACTCCTTTGTAAAAACTTATATATATATATATATATATATATATATTTAAAATACCTTTACAAAAGACATATACATGTATACTACAATTCACTGCTACTTTTTCACTGTTCATTTCTACTATTTTCGTACGTAGAAACATATCTATATAAAATACTACTTAAAAATAACTAATTTATAATTTACTAAAAACCTTTTGTTTCAAATGCTACAAAGGAAACCTTTTCTTTAAAAAAACATCATATTTAATTATTAAGAATATATTTAAAATTCTAATCTTTTTTCATATAATCTATGTTACTAAACTTCCCTAAAAAGATTCAATAACGATAATAAATTTTAAACTATTTAAATCATGAAAAACTAACTAAAACGTCGTATTAGAACAAAGCAATTCAATAAGCCTAGAAGTGCTACAGTAGACCAAAAACAGCATTTATAAATGCTATAGAAAGTCCCGGACAGAGAACAATATAGGAAAAACATGAATTTTGTGGTCAGTTTTCACCAATTATAAATTATTTAAGATCCCATTTTTTTTTACAGTAAGCAGTATACTTAGACTACTTAACAACCATGTAAAAAAACTTCTAAGAATATCCTCCAAAATTATATTAAAAATTCCCAAAAAAGGTATTTTCAAAGTGCTCTTATAACGACCTTTTCGCTATAATTTTTGCCACTTCGTTCAACTAGCATTAAAATCATTTAAATCTTGATATTTTTATAGCAGTACATACACAAGTTTTACTTATTAAAACAACAAAGAAATCCTAAAGAATGTCTAGCAAAGTTAACTTTAAAAATCGCTGAACACAAGGCATCTTCAAAGTGCATCCATAGCGACTAGTTCTCTTCCAACTTTCAAAACTTTGTTTCACAGGTTCCACAACTTTCCAAACCAATTCTTTGATGCCTCATACACTATAATATGTGTAGAGAACAACTAAAATATATTATGCCACAAAATATTAACATATTACCAATTTAAACAAATTTAAAGCAAGGGGATTTCAAAGTGCTTTCATAATTCCTATCACTATATGGACCATTCCATATCCATTCCAATTTAAACACACAATCCAAAAAACCATATAAACACAATGTCTAGGTCACGCCACATGTAATATAAGGTTATAAATGTGATGTTATACAATATATAGTTGCTATTTGCTTTCATAAGGGGGTCTAAAGTTATAACTTTAATTAGTTCATTAACTTTATATTTCAAACACAAAAAATATAACACAATACATACTATCAAATGGTGAGTAAACTAACCATAACCAAGTTAATAAACAACATAAGCCACTAGAAAACTAGAACAATTTCCCACCATCTCTAAACCTTCGAAGACTTCTCCTTTAGCCTACAAAACCACAAGTCCATGCTTCCTACACTCTTTCTTGCTCACAGCCATGTAGAGATGTCCCATCTTTTCCATTTTTCCTCAACTTTGCTTTCCCATGTTTCCTTGGTGTTCCTAGACCTTTTCCAAAGTTTGGTGGAGATTGAAGTTGTTTTGATATGAGTTTATGAAGAGAGAAGAGGTTTGAATACTTTAGTTTTTTTTCTTCATAAAACTTAGGCAAATAAATTATGAAATAAAGGAGATATGTTGTGTGGACATAACAAGTGGAAAATGACCTTTAAAACCTCTAGGATGGCTGGCCAAAACATACCCCTATGCTCCCCCCATGTGCATAATTTTACACCTTATTTTAAAACAAAATATCTTCCCCTTCCTTAGTAAATTCTCAAATTACCCCTCCTTCGTAAATTAATTCTAAAACCTTCTAAAAGCTTTAATTAGCCAAATTATTTTTAGTTTCTAATTAATGCCACATTAATATTCTAAGGAAGCACAAGTTTGAACAACTTCTACCGAGTAAAAAGTTGTTTATCGATAAAACGATTTTCAGTCACATTATCGATATTTCTTCAAACTATTTATTTTTGCAAACACTTTTCAAAAGAAAGTTTACCTTCATTATCTATTACTTAAAAGGGGGTTAACATG
The DNA here is from genome assembly GCA_030737815.1 of Allium fistulosum. NCBI lineage: Eukaryota > Viridiplantae > Streptophyta > Magnoliopsida > Asparagales > Amaryllidaceae > Allium > Allium fistulosum. Next base: position 509,931,947 of record CM060907.1, on the reverse strand, counting down.
GTTATTAATCATAATCACATTAAATTCAAGATTCAAATATTTAAATAATTCAGATATTTAAATACGAAGTATTCTAAATTTCGGGTCATTACATTCTCCCCCTCTTAAAACATTTCAATCTTGAAATTCTAATGCGACTAACATACAAAAGAAACAAGCACAATAAATATTTAACAGTATTCAAAAACACTAGTAGACAAAGCTTATGGTTTTCTTTGGTTCAAAAACCCTCTCATGGCTCAAGGACAATAGATATTCTACTAGAGTAACCGTATCGACCTAGAATTTTTAAGGTTTCGAATGAGAATATTTAATTTATTTAAATATCCAAATTTGATTCAAATATTATAAATAACAAGGAAATCAATTTTCGATAAAATGACTTGATTTATATTGACGTATTTTTAAATGAATTTATAGAATTTTTCCATAATTTTTAATTTGAAAAATATTTAAATTATCGTTTGAGGTATTTTACGGAAAATGTTTGTATTTTTGAAATTTCACAGAATGAGATAAGCAGTGTATTTTATGATCGTTTCACATTTTTGTGCACAATCATATTTTCATTTTTGTCGTTCGCACCCCGTACGCAAACGTAGTGTTGTGTAGCAGATACCATAGAAAAAAAATTGACATATATATCTTTTCTTCCATTTTTTTTCTATTCTTCTTCTTTTCTTTGCTTAGCTATTATTAACTGGCCAATCTTGTGTAGGTTGTAAAGAGGCATCATTTTGTTTACTCTTATTTCATCTTTCAAAGTGCTGCCTATATCTATACAACTCAAACACACTTCTTCTTTCTGACATTGTTTTTCTTTTGTTCATCTTCCCTGTGCATTTCAAAAAAATTTAAAACAAATCTCCTCCTCAATTCAAAAATCAACACCTCACGAACCGTTCGCTTTCAGCTAAAACTCTCAATTGAAAAGTTATAGAGCATGACCCTTAGCATTCTATAAATATAGTTTTTTAGGGTTTCGTCAAGCAAGGAAGCTATGGAAAATTTATTACCATTGATGTTTTTGATTTTGTTAAAATCCGACGAGAAGGATATGGCGAATGAAGGGCATGGCCGCGTTCATCTTGTCGAGCCATGATTTTAGGGGGTGTTCATAGGCGATGAGTTGGTCGGAGTTGGCCATGAGAGGCGACAAACCCTTTTATGGTCATAAGTTAATTGCCGACTCTGCGGTCGATGAGAGGAGTAATGGCCAGTGCCATGACGAAGTTTGGGTGAAGGTGCAACTTTTTCGTGTTGGCGGCGAGAGCTTTGTTGGTCGGAATCGCCTTGTCGAGGTTAAGTTAGGGTTTAGTGGGGTGTTTATTTTGGGTTAGATGATCATGATGTGGGCAACGAATGGTAGCGTCGAGATGGTCAGGGTTGGCTCGAAGGCGTGGCAGGGTGTTTGCTTATGAAGTTTGATTTTTATTAAGTTATTATTTTAATTGTTTCCGCTGTTTTTTATCTATTTTGTCTTGTGAATCTTAGTCTCTATGAGTTTTAGCTATACCTACAACGCACCACATCTTTTAGTGTGTCCTTTTGGGGTATACTAAGGGGTGTGAGGTGTTTCAGTTATTATATTAATTTTCTTGAAAAATAAATACTTCCTAATATACTTTTAAAACATTTCCAAAAAGATTGGGGTAAAATAGAAAAGTTCAAAAACCATTCCCTAATAAAAGGTCACCGAAATTCCGAAGTCACTTTTAGAAATCATCCCTTAAATCAAAAACAGCAATTAATAGTATTTCAAAATAATATAATGATGCCAGAGCTACCATAGCACTTAACCAATGCTACCATTACCTTTATTACTAATAAAGGTTCTATTTTTAACATATATTAATGTCATATCCAATATGGTAAGGCTATCAAGCTTCTGGCACTCAACAATTAACAATCAATAGTTAGCACATCATTTATCCAATATTAATTAATCCACATATTAATTAACTTAAAAAATCATCATTTTACTTTGCAAGCATAGAACGGGGATTTATTCTGCTCAATAGATGTCCAAAATTATATATTCAATTTAATTATAGCAGAACGGTATTTTATTTTGCCAAAATCGATGTCCATAATAATCTATTCAATTTAATTATAGCAGAACAGTGTTTGATTTTGATAAATAGATATCATAAACGAAGTATAATTATTTTAACTACGTTATTATTTAAACAACGTAGTTAAATTCAATCACTATTATTTTATCATAAATTTACACTTTATTAAAACTACTAACAAGTTATGCCAAAATATTATACTCGTCATTACAAGTCTAACACATAAATCCATGGGTCAATCAGATTTAAAAACGAACATGATATCACATTTTAAAATCAACACATATAGTTTAAATTATTTAAACAGATAAATAATTTCTCACCAGACTAAACATGGCCCAGCTCACACAACCAATACCCGACCGCTTCTATAACATCTTCTCCCCAATTATTCAGATTCTTGCCTACAAATCAAACTACCTCGACTAATCGATCAACCACCCTGCCTCGTCCACCCATTGCCGCCACCACTGCCGCCATTTGAACTAGAGTTATAAAACCAAATACATAAGATATCTCAAAATGCCAATACATGTCTTATGAAAATCATAACCTCGGTCTCATAAAAATCAGAGTACAAAACTATCCATCCAAAAATTACCAGCACATTAAATAAGCTAAAAACTGAAAATTAAGGAAAGGAATACATGAGAAAATCTCCACCACTGAAGTCTCCAAGTGTCCATAATCTACCGTCCTTGCCCTTGCTGGCCTATTGGGGAAAAAGGGGAAAATAGAGGAGTGGTCAGACTAAAAGTCTGGTGAATGATAGTAATTACTAGTATTCTTAAGTAAGGTAAAGATAATATACTTTGCAACAGTTCTAGTATAAAAGGAAATAAAGAAATAGGAGGAAAGGTAAAGCTGGAAATAAATACGATTTAACTATTAGATTAATTCGATTGGATACTTCGATTGTTTGCACTTGTCTTAGATAACTGCTTTGATTAGGCTGAATTCCCAATCCTACTTTAATTAGGCTGAAGTCCTAATTCTACTCTTTGACCGGCCTTCTATTAATGTGTCTACTAAGAGCTAGACATCAATGCCTACGAAAGGCACCTGCTAAGCGCTTGGAACTCAATAGCGAATTATATCCCTTGCACCGAGGCCTCACGCTCGACCAATCTTGTGTTCACACTATCTGTTGCTCCCTCTTTTGATCTTTTATTTACCCTAGACAGCATAAGCGTGCCCTCATATCACTTCAGGCTATAGTGAGACAACTGTGTCTATAGAAAATAGGGAATGCTGTTGGTACTGGTCCCTGTCAAACAAAATCTAGTTGCGCCCCTTGTCCAAATCCCCATGATTTGGACTTTTAATTATTGACCTTTTATCTGCCCTAAACAGCATAAGCGTGCCCTCATCTCACTTCAGGCTATTGTGAGACACCTGTGTCCATAGAAAATAGGAAATGCTATTGGTATAGGTCCTACTTTTGCTTATTAACTTAGTATAAATTGTTTAAATAAGCCTCTACTGTTATCCTTGCTATCTTTGCTTATTAATTTATTCAAAGTCTCAAAATAAGCCTTTTTATGTTCTATTTCTAATTATAATCTATGTTATAATATTGCTTATTAACTTAACCCAAGGTCTAAGTATAAAAATAAGTCACTTTCTCTTTTTACTCTTCTTAATCATAATTATACCTCATAATTAGGCTTAAATTCAGTCCAAGTCCAATTTATTACAGTCTTCACATTTTACATCTTATTTTCTGTAATTTCAGTGTTCTTATTATTTAGTCCATATTCGTGTTTTAATCTATTCTATTCCATTCGTGTAAAAAGGAAAAATAGAAAGAAACTGACAATTAGAGAAGAAAATCCCAACGTAGAAAAGATGTAAATAAAACGTAAATAACAATAAATAATTATAAATACTGTAAATAAATGGAAAATCTATAATTAAAAGTAATTAACTACAAATAACTGAAAAGAATAGCTAAAAGGAAATAGATTGAAAAATAAATCTAAAACTGAAAATAAACTAATAAAAAGGTTATTCCAAAATTGTAGAAAAACTACAACTATTGGAAACCCTATTATTTTAAATTACTTAAAAGTCTAAAATAATTACTAATCACTCACTTGTGGTTCTTAGCTCTTCCCTTGGTCTTCCTGGATCCACTTAAGGGTGTTAAATATTTTAATTTAAAACGATCTTCTCCTCGGAAAATTATTCCTTTTAGGGTCCTGCCTGAGAAGGTGAACCCAAATGGAGAAAATCTAGAATGAGAAAAATAGCTAGGCCTAGGATCTTATTTATAGTGGCACTTGTGGATCTCAGACAATTGGATTTGAAGATTGAATTTGGTGCAACCACGTCATAGGCTGGATAGGAGCCGTTAGATGGAAGCACGGATGCACTGGATGAGAGGAAATAACCCAAAATAACGTGTTCAAAGCTTACAGGAACGAAGAATTAAATTCTTTGTTCATTTAACAAGGCGGGTCGACCTAGGTGTCGACCGACCCCTTTCTAGATCGACATGCCGGTCGACCTAGGTAGTGGGTAGGTCGACCTAGTTGTCGATCTAGCCCTATATATATATTCTTCTTTTCTAATTTCTTGTTTAATTCGTATTTTCTTCGTTCTAGCTCAGATTCTGACGTTCTATATATGGAAATTGGCCAGAAAATTACCCCGGACACAATGGTGCAACTCCCGTGGCTCAATTCTGATAATTTCACAAAGTTATTTTATCATTTAATTAATTCGTTAATTAATTATTATAGCTTAATTTTCGGGTTGTTACATTCTCCCCACCTTAAGGGATTTCATCCTCGAAATCTCTAAGGATAGAAGAATGAAATAAATGTTTTCATCCAAGTTCTACAACCAACTACTCAACCATCATCCATTACATCCATTGTCCTTAAGTTTTTTAATGTGATTTATGATACTTATGCAATTAGTGTAGTGTCAATGTCCCTAACTAATGCAAAAGATTAGGCAGTCCACTGATTCAGTCGACCTCCTTTTATGCAATCATGTCCGTGCCATGTATCCAAATGAATGCAAATTCCCTAATAAGAACTGATAGTTCTATATGCGTGCGACAATCATCATCCAAATGCAACAATCATATAATAATCATCCATTTATAGCAACCATGAAAAATAAAATAAAAAAGCAAACGCGTACACATCCATATGCATATGCTCTAGTGTTCTAGTTAGACCGATCCCAAAAGGATAATAGTGCCTAGTGTAAATATATGTGTCCATTAGCATCCACTAGAAAACACTTGCAACCACTAGCATCCATCATACATAACATGTTCTAATGACATGTTTACATTAAATCCTACCATCCATAGGTTAAATCCTAAGTTCTACCCTCCCAAAGGATAATAAAGGAAAGAACCAATTCAAAACTAAAGATGGAAATATGAAATTCTAAAACTTACTATCGAAAAGATGAGGATAGGAAGTATGAATCTTCTCTTCTGCCTCCCAGGTAGCGTCCGCAACGTCATCTCCCCACTGTACCTTTACTAGCGGAACTTCTTTATTCCTAAGTCTCTTGGTGTCTCGTCCAATGATCTTTGTAGGATTATGACGGACCGATGCTTCCTTTTCTACTTCCACTTCCTCCAACTGACTAGGCTCCACAACCTCCGCCGAGTCATGTAAGCACTTTCTCAAGTGCGAAACATGGAAAACGTCATGCACTCCTACGAGCCTCTCTGGGAGCTTCACTCGATACGCCCTCTTCCCTTCTCTCTCCACGATAGGGAATGGTCTTACAAATCTGGGGACTAACTTCCCACTCGATCCAAACCTTACCACCTTCCTTAGTGGGGATACCTTAATAAAAACTAAGTCTCCAACCTCAAACTCAATGTCTCTCCTCCGCTTGTCCGCATAAGATTTCTGCCTATCTTGGGCTGTCTTCATCCTCCTTCGAATCAAATCCACCTTCTCCGAGGTTTCCCTAACCATGTCAGGACCAAGTAGCAACTTCTCTGTAGACTCTACCTAACATGAGAGTGATTTGCAAGGTCTCCCATACAGAGCTTCAAATGGTGCCATTCCAATTCTAGCTTGGAAACTGTTATTATATGCGAACTCCACCAAAGGAAGATGCTCCTCCCAAGTTCCTCCAAAGTCTAGAATGCACATCTGCAACAAATCCTCAAGCACTCTATTAACTCTCTCCGTTTTGCCATCCGTCTGAGGGTGATAGGCCGTACTCAATCTAAGCTGCGTCCCTAAAGCCTCTTGCAAGCTTCTCCAAAACTTGCTAGTAAAAATAGGGTCACTATCGCTCACCATGCTAGAGTGAACTCCATGAAGTCGGACTACCTCGCAAACATATAAGGATGCCAAATAAGATGTCGTCCTCTTACTCTTAATCGGAATGAAGTGTGCGCTCTTAGTCAAACGATCTACAATCACCCAAATGCTAGTATTCCCCTTCCTAGATCGGAGTAAACCATCTATGAACTCCATCAAAACGCTGTCCCACTTCCATTCGGGTATATCCAATGGCTGAAGTAGTCCACTGGGCTTCTGCTGCTCTGCCTTAACCCTTTGGCACACAAGACACTTAGCTACAAACTCTGCTACATCCTTCTTCATGCCACTCCAATAAAACATCCTTTACATGTCCCTATACATCTTATCACCACCCGGATGAATAGTCATACGAGAATGGTGTGCTTCCTCTAAAACCGCCCTCAACAAATCACTAATGCAAGGAACACAAAGCCTTCCATCTCTGCTAAGCCACCCTTTGCCATCAATGGATAAACGTTGGAGATGTCTAGGGACCTCTCCTCGGCTAATCCTATTCGTAATATCCATAAGCTCTGAATCCTCTCGCTGCCTCGAGCCAATCTGATCTATAAGGGTAGGCCTCACCTCAAGCGCTGCTAACAATCTAGGGGTAATGTCCATAGAGGGCTTAAAATCAAAAGTGGAAATAAACTCTAGGCTTCTCCACTCTACGAACAAAGGACTAAGGGTTGCTTTCTTTCTACTCAACGCATCCGCAACCACATTTCCCTTGTCAGGGGTATAAGCTATCTCAAAGTCGTACAATGCCAAAAACTCCATCCATCGCTGCTGCCTCAAGTTCAAATCCATTTGTGAGAATAGGTACTTCAATGACTTATGGTCGGTGAAAAGCTCGAACCTCTCCCAAGAAAGTAATGCCTCCAAGACTTGAGTGCAAAAACTATAATAGCTAACTCCAAATCATGGGTACGGTAGTTCTTCTCATGCATCCTCAACTGCCTACTTCCATAACATACTACCCTCCCTTCTTGCATCAACACCGCTTCTAGACCCATCCCACATGCATCAGTGCATATTTAAAAGGCTTAGCTCCATCGGGTAAAACTAACACTGGTGCACTAGTAAGAGCTCTCTTAAGCTTCGTGAAGGAATCCTCACAATCCACGTCCCACATGAATGCTTTATTCTTCTTAGTAAGGAGAGTAAGTGGTGCTGAAATCTTGGCAAAATCTCTGATGAACTTCCTATAATAGCCCGCCAATCCTAGGAAGCTTCTAACTTCGGTAACGTTCTTGGGGGCCTTCCAATCTTGCACTGCCATTACCTTAGCGAGGACAATAGCCAAACCCTCTATCGAGACTACATTCCCCAAGAAACATACCTCCTCTCGTCAAAAGTGACACTTCGAAAACTTTGCCCTCAACTGATGATTACGAAGTGTGCGAAGAACCTCCTCTAAATGAACAACATGCTCCTCCATACTCTTGGAAAACACAAAAATGTCATCCACTAATACCACCATGAACTTATTTAGGACATCTCTAAAAACACAGCTCATCAAATCGATAAAATAGGCTGGAGCATTGGTTAGCCCAAAAGGCATGACTAACCACTCAAAGAATCCGTCGGGTGTCCTAAATGCGTTCTTATCAATGTTATCATCAGCGACCCTAAGCTGATGAAATCCAATGGCTAAATCAAGCTGAGAGAATACCGAAGAGCCAACCAACTGGTCAAAAAGATTATCTATCCTAGGAAGTGGATAACAGTTCTTCTTTGTGAGCTTATTTAATTCTCTATAGTCTACGCAAAGTCGAAGGGAACCATCCGCCATAGTAGCGAAGACGACTTGCGCTCCCCACTCCGATATGCTCCTTCTTATGAAACCTTTCTCCAAAAGCTCACGAACTTGCTTGCTCAATTCCTTCCTCTCCCTAGGTGCCATGTGCCTCACAGGTAATGCTACTGGCTTAGCATTATCAGTCAAATAAATCTTGAAGTTAATCCCTCTCTTGGGGGGTAGTCCCCTAACCTCCTTAAAGACGTCTGGAAAATCTCCGATGACAAGAACTGAATCTAAATCTGCTGATGATGAATCGAGGGAATAAAGGAAGCTCAACATAACTGACCCTTGCGGGTCAAAAGAAACCTCGAGAGTCCTACTGCTGCATGTCTCTAGTCTAACGACTCTCCTCTTGCAGTCTAATATAGCTCCATATGTGGATAGCCAATCCATCCCCAAAATCATCCCATACCCCGAGAATCCCAATACATAGGCATCACAATCAAATTCTATGCCTAGGATAAAAATTTTCAAACCCCTACAAACCATAGACAAGTGTGCCGATCCTCCTATGGGGTTTGAAACAACAATGGGGTCTACTACTAAAGAGATGTCTAAGTGCAAACAATCACCAAAGAATTAGAGATGAAAGAGTGTGATGCTCCAGAATCGAAAAGAGTCCGAATGGAAAAATCAGAAATAGAAATCAAACCTTCCACGGTGACTTTCCTACCTCTCCCTGGAACGCTGTTGGATGGTGCTACATCTAATGCTTGAATCTGCACTGCCGGTGCATTCACTCCCTGCCCCGTCTTCTGGGGATAATTCCTAATCATGTGACCGGGTTGCCCACAATTATAGCACTTTCCCTTCATCTTCTCCTTCCTGCAGTCCTCGGAGATATGTCCAACAATCCCACAACTATAGCACTTCACTCCTTTCTTGATTTGCTTCTGAGGGCCTTCTCCTTTCTTCTTCTCTTTATTGTTCTTCCACCATTTCTTTTTAGGACCTTCCGACTTAACAACTTCTTTAGACTCCCCTCCTTAGCTTCACCAGACATAAGCGCCATCTCCACTAGTGACTCGTAGGTAGCTCCCATCGGTACATGAGTCAACAACAACCCTTGAAGGGGATGATTTAATCCCTTCGCGAACTTCATAGCCTTCTTGTGCGGTGTATTCACCAAATCCATTCCAAACCATAATAACTCATTAAATTGGTTGATATACTCCTTCATGGACAAACTTCCTTGCTTCAAGCTAATAAACTGCTCCAACTGGACACCTTCTTCCGCTTGAGAAAAAAACTTCCTATCAAATCGCTCCTGAAACCCATTCCAATTAACGTCTCTTCCTCCAACTCAATAACCACCCACCAATAAGAATCCTTCTCTTTCAGTTGCCAAGATGCTAGCTGAACCCGCTGCTGATCCTCCAATCCCAATAGCCCGAATATCCTTTCTGTGTTCCTTACCCAAGCCCGCGCCTCCATAAAAGTCTCCGTACCAGAAAAAGTCTTTCCTCCCAAATTCACAAAATCCTTACAAAGCTTAGAGAAATTGACTTCTGCTGGCGGGTTGATGGGATTCCCACCCGCTGGTGCTGCATTGGGCGCTTGCCCGTGCACCTCTGGAGTCGTGGCTTTTAGATACCTACGAAACCAGCCTGGGACTGGAATACCCTTGGGAAGATTAGGGGCATCCGCCATTCTATGCAAAGAAAAGAGAATATACGAAAGAGTCGAAGGGAGATTGAACTGGACTTTTGAGGGGATTTTTATAAAAACTCTTTTATACTTGAAAATTATTTCTAAGAGTTCCTTTATGGGAAATACTTTTAAAACAAGTTATTTTGAAAAATACTTTACTTTTAAAACAAATTTTTAGGAATCCTGTAACCTTAGGCTCTGATACCAAATGAAACACCCCATACCTCTTAGTATACCCCAAAAGGACTCACTAAAAGATGTGGTGCATTGTAGGTATAGCTAAAACTTACAGAGACTAAGATTCACAAGACAAAATAGATAAAAATAGCGGAAATAATTAAAACAATAACTTAATAAAAATCAAACTTCATAAGATAGAGTTATAAAACCAAATACATAAGATATCTCAAAATGCCAATACATGTCTTATGAAAATCATAACCTCAGTCTCATAAAAATCAGAGTACAAAACTATCCCTCCAAAAAATACCAGTACATCAAATAAGCTAAAAACTGAAAATGAAGGAAATGAATACATGAGAAAATCTCCACCACTGAAGTCTCCAAGTGTCCGTAATCTACCGTCCTTGCCCTTGCTGGCTTATGGGAGAAAAAGGAGAAAATAGAGGAGTGGGTTAGACTAAAAGTCTGGTGAATGATAGTAATTACTAGTATTCTTAAGCAAGGTAAAGATAATAGACTTTGCAATAGTTTTAGTATAAAAGGAAATAAAGAAATAGGAGGAAAGGTAAAGCTGGAAATAAATACGATTTAACTATTAGATTAATTTGATTGGATAACTTCGATTGTTTGCACTTGTCTTAGATAATTGCTTTGATTAGGATGAATTCCCAATCCTACTTTAATTAGGCTAAAGTCCTAATTCTACTCTTTGATCGGCTTTCTACTAATGTGTCTACCATGAGTTAGACACCAGTGCCTACGAAAGGCACCTACTAAGCGCTTTGAACTCAATAGCGAATTATATCCCTTGCGCCGAGGTCGCACGCTCGACCACTGTTGGGTTCACACTATCTATTGCTCCCTCTTTTGACCTTTTATTTACCTAGACAGCATAAGCGTGCCCTCATCTCACTTTAGGCTATAGTGAGACACCTGTGTCCATAAAAAATAGGGAATGTTATTGGTACTGGTCCCTGTCAAACAAAATCTAATTGTGCCCCTTGTCCAAATCCCCATGATTTGGAATTTTAATTATTGACCTTTTATCTACCCTAAACAGCATAAGCATGCCCTCATCTCACTTTAGGCTATTGTGAGACATCTATGTCCATAGAAAATAGGGAATGCTGGTGGTAGAGGTCCTACTTTTGCTTATTAACTTAGTATAAATTGTTTAAATAAGCCTCTACTATTATCCTTGCTATCTTTGCTTATTAATTTATTCTAAGTATCAAAATAAGCCTTTTTCTGTTATGTTTATTAATTATAATCTATGTTATAATATTGCTTATTAACTTAATTTAAGGTCTAAGTATAAAAATAAGACACTTTCTCTTTTTACTCTTCTCAATCATAATTATACATCATAATTAGGCTTAAATTCAGTCCAAGTCCAATTTATTACAGTCTTCACACTTTACATCTTATTTTCTATAATTTCAGTGTTCTTATTATTTAGTCCATATTCACATTTTAATCTATTTTATTCCATTCACGTAAAAAGGAAAAATAGAAAGAAATTGGCAATTACAGAAGAAAATCCCAACATAGAAAAGATGTAAATAAAACATAAATAATAGTAAATAATTATAAATACTGTAAATAACTGTAAATCAGTGGAAAAGCTATAATTAATAGTAATTAACTACAAATAACTGAAAAGAATAGCTAAAAGGAAATAGACTGAAAAATAAATCTAAAATTGAAAATAAACTAATAAAAAGGTTATTCCAAAATCGTAGAAAAACTACAACTATTGGAAACCATATTATTTTAAATTACTTAAAAATCTAAAATAATTACTAATCACTCACTTGTTGTCCTTAGCTCTTCCCTTGGTCTTCCCGGATCCACGTGAGGGTATTAAATATTTTAATTTAAAACGATCTTCTCCTCGGAAAATTATTCCTTTTAGGGTCCTGCCTGAGAAGGTGAACCCAAATGGAAAAAATCTAGAATGAGAAAAATAGCTAGGCCTAGGGTCATATTTATAGTGGCGCTTGTGGATCTCAGACTATTGGATTTGGAGATTGAATTTGGTGCAACCACGTCATAGGTTGGATAGGAGCCGTCGGATGGAAGCACGAACGCACCGGATAAGAGGAAATAACCCAAAATGACGTGTTCGAAGCTTACAGGAACGAAGAATTAAATTCTTCGTTCATTCAACAAGGCGGGTCGACCTAGGTGTCGACCACCCCCTTCCTAGGTCGACATGTCGGTCGACCTAGTTGTCGACCTAGCCCTATATATATAGACACACGCATATATATTCTTTTTTTTCAATATCTTGTTTAATTCGTATCTTCTTCGTTCTAGCTCAGATTCTGACATTCTATGTATGGAAATTGACCAGAAAATTACCACAGACACAATGGTGCAACCCCGTGGCTCAATTTTGATAATTTCACAAAGTTATTTTATCATTTAATTAATTCGTTAATTAATTATCATAGCTTAATTTTCGGGTTGTTACAATAACAGATGTTTATCTTTAAATAAAAAGGGAATTTATCTTTTGTAACAAAATAATTCTATTTTAAGGAAGATAGCAATATTTTGGGATAAATACCTGTGAATATTTTATATAAAACATTGAATATAAGATAGATTTGTAAATGATTTTTTATAAATAAAAGAGATATCTATAAATGGTATTTTATAAATAAAAGAATAGACTTATAAATAATTTTAGAGATTTATAAAAAGAGTTTTATAAATATTTTAAAGATTTATAAAAGAAGTTTTACAATTGGAGATTTATAAAAGGACATGTAAATATGTAATGAGTTTATAAAAAGTGAATTTTATAAAAGGACTGGGATTTGATTTTGATAAATAATCCTTAATAATTATGATGGTGTGGAGGCATTCTTTCCATACTTAACACCAAAAGAAAAGTGGTTTGGGTTTATAGTAACAATGTTTTAAATGACATTTGTTTTGGCTCGGTTAAATATGATTTTGGGAAAATGGAAAATGTTTTCTAAGTACTGGAAGTGACATGGTTTGTGAATATACTTGTACCATTGAGATGAGTATATAATATTTTTCAAGTATTTTTAAGGTGATTTTTAATTAATGTAAAGATTAATTAAAGAGGCTTAGTGGTTGCTTATGTGTTTAATCATGCTTGGTTTCTTATGAAATTTAACCTCTGATTTGATTGTTTTTTATTTGATAGTTAAATAATCGACAATTAAATCTTGACCAAATATAACTTTGGAAATATCTAGAAGAAACACGGGAATATATGGTATGGTTATCTTCTGTGATGCTATACTATATGTATAAACACGTTTTGTTCTTCTACGACAAATAATAAGAAAAACTATCCACTTAAATGGTTAGTAGACGATCTTCGCTCTTATGTATTATCTGTTTATTTCCAAAAGAACTTGTTTGGAGTTTACTAGAATATATCGACTGGTTTGGAGCGACCTGTAAGCGAGGGAGTGTACTTATATGAAATGACTCAAAACTGTAACCACTCCAAAACCATATACGTGTTTGACTCTTTAGATGAGATTTGTGATTGGTTCGAGATGATGTAATCGAAGGTAGAATTCTTTGAAGTGTAAGGGTACTTGCTACTAATCTTGAGGATGATTCCAAAATGGATGTAGTAGAAGTAGTGCCTTCAGTTTGTTCATATCCTGAACAACTTGTATGGATAAAAGATGGCATTGCATTATTGCTTGGAAGGCAGTGTTAGCATTCCAAGTGGGATTTGCCAAGAGAGGAAAAAAGATAATCGTGACCTCACAATCCTCACAACCCGGTAATGACTAAAACCAAGGATATGCAGTAGAGCTATGTGGTTCACTACCATTAGGAGCATCATTCCTCGATCTAGATTCAATTGTTATGGATTTTGGTATGCGTGCACACGGGAAGAGTAGTGCCAAGCGCAATAGGTTTGCAGCTTTGGTTCCCGGGGGATGATGTAATCCAGAATGCCATTTTATAGGGGCAACCGACTCTGTGTTGGCAAAGGGTCCATATGAGGCCCTTGGTACATTGTTTAGAGATGTACTGTGGCAGACAGTACCCAGTAGCCTTGTCATTGATGGAATCCATTCTCCAATATGTGCCTTAGTAATAGTTATGCCTAATTACTGTAATGTGAGATGAAAGCAATCTAACTATGTTCTATATTTATTTTAAAACCCTAGACATTATTATAATATCAATGGATTCTCTAATAAAAAAGGTTTGGTTATCATAAGGTAAAAACCCGTCCGTGTTTATATTCGACGTGGTCTTACAAGATCTTTATTTTCGAAAGATTTTATAATATTAGAATCCATTTGATTTGTGTTTCTCAGGCTGATTCACCAAATTGATCCGAGCGTTATTTTTCTATAATACTTGGGTCAACCCGAGCATATTTTTAGATTTAGCTATGGATGCTTTGGAGCTTCAGGAGACGAGCTAGATGCCTCCAAGACGTATACGTTTCTTTAGTTCCACTACATTTTTTGTGTTGTATTTATCAGCATTTGTGAGGACGTGTTGTTATAACTGTCCAGGTTGATAATAAGTTAGTTTACTCTGATTGATGTATGTATATTACAGTTTTCTTTTGTAAAGATCATCGGTATATTAAAGATTACTCGTCATGTTGTGAAAATTTGTTTTGTCTTTTCTTTTCTTTCACCCCAACAATCTGTCTTTCTGGCACTTGGATGTTCGGCATGTGAATACCGTGGATGTATTAGTGTCGACTTTTGAGGGTCAAAATGGAAGGTCGTTACACGTGGTATTAGAGCTTAGGTCGAGTGAACACTTAGGCCTTAGTGGGATAAACTCATTAGAGATAGGGTAAGTGACATCCTAGAATGAGTTTGAGTGTATTATATATAAGAGCGCTTATTTGTTAGTGCTATAAGATTGTTTTATATTGTGTTGATTGGTCTATTAAGTGGTTTATGAATTTTGGTTGACGCGCTTGGTCAACGTCGTCGATAGGGTTTCTAAACACTTAAAAAAGACAAACCGACACATTATTGTTTTAAAATTGGTAAATGACATAATTTTACCTAGAATTATATTTTATATATAAAAAAAATTTCTAAAGATTTATATAGATTTATGGTATGTTTGTTTGTTAGGAAATGATAATATTCAATTATTATCATTTATTGTTTGATTGATTGTGCCCGACTAGTTTATGAGCATATTTACCTTTTCATTGCGTGGGTGGGGTAGATAGTTATTGTGAGAACATTGAAATGAACACCTTATGAATTAAGTTTACAGTTTGACTATAAGCATTCGATAATAATGTTGGGTTAAAATTTAATATCAATAAAAGGTTTTATTTTACTAAGCAAAGATATACATTTGTGAAATGATTTTATATAAGGAAGTGAAGTTATATAAGTTTGGTTTATAAATATGGTTTATAAATAAAAAAGGATTTAAAACTGAGAATTTGAGAACTTAAATCCCAATATTTTCGAAAATTATTTTCATAGTTTCAGAGAAAAAATATTAGTATTATTTGAAAGTATTTATGAATAGAAACATTTGAAAAGGATTTTAAAAGAGATAGAAAGCACATAACTCACTTCTGTCGTTGAAAAATAATTCTGGTGATGACTGCAATAACATCGACGTTTATTTTTGAGTTTCTAAATGGAAAATGCTACCACAGTAATTTGCTATAGAAATGTTTTGATAAAATAGATTTTGTTTTAAATTCCGAAAGTATGATTTGACATACAAAAGATGATATGCATATTATTATTATTATTTAAAAATTAATTGAAATAAAACCCGGTGTTTTGTTCTAAAGTTTTCTGTTAAGTTATTTTATGGATGCATGTATCCTATGCATTAGGGTAATTTGGTTTGTGCATCTCATTATGGTATGTTGTTTGGTAGTTCTCATTTGTTGAAATGAAATGGAATTTTCGGCGATTTTGGACAGTCGAAAACTTTCGAATTAGTTGAGAACCTGAAGCTAATTGTTTATGAAAATATAAAAGTAGAATTTTGTAGCTCTAGAATGGAAAGATAGTAAGTTAAAATAAGTTTTTAAATTTGTTGAACATCCCGGTTAAGTAAAACAAATCTGATGTTATAATATACTCTTAGGGTGTAGTGGGGGTATTATACAAGTTTTAAACTTAAGTTAAGTTTTTAGGAAATATTTTTACAAATGATTTTGGAAATAAAAAGAAATTGGTATAAGTAAGAACTAATAAGAATAAGTACGTAAGTTGTACATAGATCATTTCTTTGCACGGTTCTTGATCCCAAAATCGAGTAGATGATTTCATGGTGATTTACACTGGTCCGAGTTAGAATTTATCACTCAATTCTTAACGGCAAACACTTGGTGATGGTTCTCGATATATTATCGATGTTTTCTATCATAGTATAACTGTAAGGAGAATGGAGGTTTCTAATCAAGGAGCCTGATCGGAGTCTGCACTAGGGAAGTTGAATGAACTATACTAGTTCGAAAGAGAAGTTTCTGTATTCGAGTAAGTGATCGAACCAAAAATTAGAAATTATGTATTGATGTTATATATACATCGTATGGGCTTAGTGAAATTGTTAAGCATTTATGTGGGCTTAGTTTTTTCTAGGTGTGATAGTGATGAAATTTCGGGGAGGAAATTCTTTTAAGGTAGGAAGAATGTAACGACCAAGAATTTTTAACGTTTCGAATGCGAATATTTAATTTATTTAAATATTCAAATTTGATTCAATTATTATATAATAAGAAAATCAATTTTTGATAAAATGACTGTATTTTTTAATGACGTATTTTTAAATGAATTTGTAGAATTTTTTCATAATCTTTAATTTGGAAAATATTTAAATTATTGTTTGACGTATTTTACGGCAAACTTTGGTATTTTTGAAATTTCACAGAATGATATAACCAGTGTATTTTGTGATTGTTTTATGATCGTGTCACATTATTATGCCCGATCGTATTTTTATTTCTATCATTTTTGGCTCGTACGCATTGTGTAGTGGATACCCCAAAAACAAAATTGACATATATCTTTTCTTCCATCTTTTTTTCTATTCTTCTTCTTTTCTTTGCTTAGTTGTTATTAGCTGACTTACCTTGTGTAGGTTGTAGAGAGGCATCATTTTGTTTACTGTCATTTCAACTTTCAAATTCCTGCATATATCTACGAAAATCTATAACAACCCACTTTCCGTACGGTTTAAGCGAACAATCAACCACACATTACCCACCCAAATTGAACAGAAAGGAGGATAGTTAGGGAAAAGAAAGAAGATAATAAGAAAACTAAACGATAGAGAATCTCACAACGGAATGAATAATCTATAATATGAAATAGATCTTTACAAAGAGACAAAAACTATAATATACATACAGACATCAATCAGAGTACACTAACCTATTTCAGCCTGGACAGTTTTAACAACCTGCCCTTTATAATTCCTGATAAATGCAACCAACACACAACACAACGGAACACAAAGAAATACGTATATACGTCTTGGGCCTCAAGCTCATCTCCTGAGCTCCAATGCATCCAAAGAAATAGGTAAATATACTCGGTTTGACCCGAGCATTATAATAAAATAATATCCGAGTTAGTCTGGTAAACCAATGTGAGAAATACACACCTCAAATGAATTTTAATGTTTCAAAAATCTTTTGAAAATAAAGGCATCTTGTAAGACCGCGCCACACATAAACACGGATGGGTTTTTACCTTAGGATAACCAAAACATTTCTTTAGAAAATCCAATGATATTATAATAATGCCTAGGATAAAGAAACATATTAATCATAGCCGAAATTGTTACATTAATTAAATTATAGCATAATAGGTATACAACTAAAATCATAAAGGCTCATATTGGAGAATGGATTCCATACAATGACTGGGCTACTAGGGTACCACCTGTCACGGTGCATCTCTAGATAAAATAACATTAAGGTCGAACCTATCGACCCCTGCCAACATAGAACTGACCTGCCCCTTACTGGATAGTACCGAATACGACCACCACTTGGTTAATGTGCCTCGAAGCATACAAATGAGAGATAATATCAACTCTTGATAGGGATGATCATACCCTAATGGGAGCAACCCACCTAGCCCTGCCGCAACTCCCATGTTTTAGTCATTTCAGGTTGATGAGGCTTGAGGCTACGTTTTATCTTTCATATAACACTTTCCACTTGGAATGCTAACACTGCCCTCCACGCAACGATGCAATGCCAACATTCATCCATAAAGTTGTTCAAGATATGAACAAACCGATGGAACTACTTCTACTACATCCATTTTAGAATCACCCTCTGGATTAGTAGCAAGTAGACTTTGCACTTCAAAGAGCTATGTCTTCAATTCCATCATCTTCAAGATGTCTTCACTTCAAAATGCTTGGGTTAGATCGAAGTGGTTTTAGGAAACAGATTAGATCCCGGTCTCTTCGAAACAACATTCGATAGTTTTCGGTAAACTCAACCCTAGTTCTTTAGGAAATAAATAGTCAAAGATAAGAATGAAGATCACCTTCTAACCGTTAGTGGACGGATTTCCTTATCATTTGTCCTAGGAGAATGAAATGATATATATATATGCACGTACAACATCATCGGAGATGACTATGCCATATAACTTAAGTGTTTCTCCTAGATATTTCCAAAGTTACGTTTTGGGGTCCAAATTTAATAGTCGGTTATTTAATTATCGAATAAATTGACATTCAAATTAGGGATTTGATTACATAGGTAAAACTAACATTGGTTAAGGACATCAGCAACTACTAACCTCTTTAATTAATTTTTTCATTAATTAAAATCACTTTGTAAATACTTGTATCAAAATACTTTTACAAAGATATATCCACAAATCCCTATATTTTCAATACTTATAAAAATATCCATATGCTTATCTCAACGGTATAAGTATATTCACGAAACATAACACTTTCACAACTTAGAAAATGTATTTATATACTTATCGCAGCGGTATAAGTATATTCACAGAACATAACACTTTCACAACTTAGGAAATGTATTTATATACTTATCTCAACGGTATACTTATACTCACAAAACTGAGAAAGATTTTCTTATTTATTCAATTCTAAAATCATTTATAAACTCCTTATAAAATCTCTAAAAGCATTTATAAACCATTTTATAAATCTCTAAAAATCATTTATAATCTCTTTTATAAATTTCAATCACTTATAAATTCTTTTTATACATTTCTAAAAATCCTTTACAAACTTATTGTAAATCCTTAAAACTATTTATAAAACTCCTTTTATAAATCTATAAACCCCTTTTATGAAATCTATATATAAATATCTAAGAACAATTATAAACTTTTTTATAAATCTATAAAAACCATTCATAAAACTCTTTTATAAATCTTTGAAACCGTTTATAAAACTCTATTTATAAATCTAGAAAACATTTATTGATAAATAATAATTATTTAATTCAAAACACTATTATATAATAATAATTATTATTAATAAGCAATATAAATAAACATCTTAAAAATAATAATTAATAATTTCAAAGCATTATTAATAGAATAATAATAAATAAATATTTAAAATTATTACAAATAATAATAATTAATTTTCAAAAAAATATTAATAAATCATCATTATTAATTTCAAACCATATTAATTATTTAAATAATTATCTTTTCAAAACATTAAAATATTGATAAATAACTTTAAAATAATATTAAATATAAATAAATAATCCTTTAAACAATTTCTAAATGACTTAAAAAGGAGAGATAATAAGGTTGGAGTAAAATAGAAATTAATCCTTTATAACAATATATTTTTGAAGCCCAATTTCAGATTTAAAACCATTTCCTGTTATAAAAACCACCTCCAACTCAAGTAGCAATTTATAATATTTTTAAAATACTAATTTAAGGTCAATAGCTACCCAACATTTAACCAATATCAATATAGATATCCTATCACTATAGGGTTTAATTTTCGAACATATAACAATGTCATAATCAATAGAGCCAACAATCAGCTTCAATATATAATAATTCATACGAAAAGAATATTTTTTAAATTAAAATCAGCAATGGCTAGGAATTCTGTTAGATCCCTCCAACATGTCCCTCTGCATCATAAACAACATATAATTATATAATATGGGTCATCTACTACAAGGCGGGAATATATAAAAGGTCATCCGCTCTAGGGACGAGAATAAATCCAAACCAACTGATAAAAATAGTAAATCATCCAAACATCCAATCAACAATTTTTATCAACTATATAACATACTGATTAGCCAAAAAGTGAGTTTAACTCACTGAAACTCCAGTTGTCGCCAAGGCATTTTGGATTCCGTGCGTTCAAATTTATCTAAAATTCCTACAAGCTCCGTTTGTCGCCAAACCAACTCCATCACATAGTATTCGTTGATACGATCCTAACGCGACTGACCGCATTCAATTTGGACCTAATATAAGCAAGATATATAATTTACAAATTTCATGAATTAAATAATAGACAAATTCCTTAATCCAAATCATTAATTTTAATTAACTGTGTTTAAAATTAAATAACCCATCCTAATCCTCTTCTCTTTCTGATTCACGAACACACAACAACTGCGCCTTCCATCGCTCGCCGAAGCAAGTTCGCTGCTGAAAGCCCCATCTCCGCTTCGCCTTTTGCCACCGGTCCGCCATCCTAGGTCGTCGCCTCCACTTCGCAAAACCCCAAAAAATTTTCCGTTCGTCTGCCTATTCCAGCCAAGGTCATCCACATCGTAATGCCACACCACTAGCAAATGGAAGCTCTCGCCTTCCTCGATCTTTCTTCTTCAGAGACCCTCGTCCCTAGACCACCCATGCAGCCGAAATCACCCAAAACCCGAAACTTCATCCTTCCTAGTCACGACCCGATTTCCTCCACCTCTGTTCAAAACAACCCATCTCCACCATCCACTAGCTATGCCTTGACCTTGCTGACATTTCGTTAGTAGATGTTGAGGCCTAAAACGGCTTGGATAGGCTCCGGTGATTGAGAGCCGTTGGATTGATAAAGATGTTTTGAATTCAAAATTTCAAATTCCTAAATTTGTTACAGCTGATGATTTATATAGGGGAAGCAATATGGTTTAGGCATGGGAAAGGCATGGCTGAAGTATGGGCTATGGGTATGGTAAAGGAAATGCTAGGGTATGGTGTACATACTATTTTATTTGAAAATATCCGGCTCTACACGTTCGAAAAATCTAATTCCTATCTAGGCGTGCCACCTGGTGTTCTACACTAAGAACTCCTATTCCGAACTTAATGGAACTAACATCAAGACCTAATTTGATCATATATAGAAGTTAACTTTCAAACCCATTCATATTATATAAATTTTTGTAATTAGTTTCTAAGCGTTTCGAGCTCGCACGATCACATGATATGTCTGATTATCACGGAACTCGATGGCATAAAACAATTTATTATTACGGATCCAATGACACTGGTTTCATTGATATTTAAGACAGTGTCCCAGAAGGCTATTTTCACTCGTTAATTAAAACGAATTATTGTTAAAATGATTTCAACCACTTTTACTTACCTTTAAATTCTAATATAAAAGTATACTATGGTATTCTTATTTATACTGAATTCAAATAAGATCTCCAAATCATTTTAACTCCTATTCAATCAAAGGTTAAATTATTTAAATATTCAAGTTATTTAAATTCGTTATTCAAATAAATTCCTATATTTGAAATTTAAGTTATTTGACTTATAAACTACTATCTCAATATTTAAAACCAATTAAATATTTCAAATTCAAATGACTAAAATTCTAGGTCGTTAAAAGCTCAAACATGCTTCTTCTTGCTGAATTTTTTTCTTTTGACCATCTTCCCTATGCATTTCAAAATGAATAAAAACAAATCTCCTCCTCAATTCAAAAATTAACACCTCACGAACCGTCTACTTTCAGCTAAAACTCTCAACTGAAAAGTTGTAGAGCATAATCAGTAGTATTTTACAAAAATAATCGTTGAGGGTTTCATCAAGTACGGAAGCCATGGAGAATTTATGACTATTGATGGTTCTATTTTTGTCAAAATCTGACAAGAACGAAATGGCGAATGGAGGGCATGGTTGCGTTCATCTCGTCGAGCTTTGATTTAACGGGTGTTCATAGGCGATGAATTTGTCGGAGTTGATCATGAGGGGTGATGAACCCTTTTACAGTCATAAATTAATCACCAAAGTTCCAGTAGACGAAAGGAGTAATGGCCAGTGCCGTGACGAAGCTTGGGTGAAGGCACAACTTTTTCATGTAGGTAGCGAGAGCTTTGGTGGTCAGAATCGCTTGTTGAGGTCGGGTTAAGGTCTAGTCGGGTGTCTATTTTGGGTTTGATGATCGTGATGTGGGCGGTGAATGGAGGCATCAAAATTGTTGGGGTTAGCTCGGAGGCATGGCAGGGTGTCTGCGTTCGAATGGTGGCAATGGCGATGGCAATGGGTGGTCGAGGCGGGGTGGTTGATCGATTGGTCGAGGCGGTTCGATTTGCAGGCGGAAATTTGAATAATTGGGGAGAAGATACTGTAGAAGCGGTCGTGTATTAGGTGTGCGGGCTTGTCGTGGTTGGTGTGGTGAGAAATCATTTATCTGTTCAAATCATTTAAACTATATATGTTGATTTTAAAATATGATATTATGTTCATTTTAAATCTGATTGACCCACGGATTTTTGCATTAGACTCGTATTAACAAGTATAATATTTTGGTGTAATTTGTAGGTAGTATTAATGAAGTATAAATTTATGATAAAATAATAGTGATTGAATTTAATTTCGTTGTTTTAAATAATAACATAGTTTAAATAACTATACTTCGTTTGTGTTATATATTTAGCAAAATAAAACACCGTTCAGCTATAATCAAATTAAATAGATTATTTTGGACATCAATTTAGCAGAATAAAACACCATTCTGCTATAATTAAATTGAATAGATTATATTAGATATCCATTGAGCAGAATAAATCCCTATTATGTGCTTGCAAAGTAAAATGATGATTTTTGAAGTTAATTAATATGTGGATTAATTAATATTGGATAAATGATGTGTTAACTATTGATTGTTTATTGTTGAGTGCCAGAAGCTTGTTAGCATGGACATATTGGATACGAATTGATATATGTTAAAAATAGAACCTTTTAGTAATAAAGGTAACGGTAGCATTTGTTAAGTGCTATGGCAGCTCTGGACGTCATTATAGTACTTTGAAATACTACTAATTGTTGTTTTTGATTTAAAATTGTTTTGATTTGAAGGATGATTTTTAAAAGTGACTTTGGAATTTTAGATGACCTTTTATTTAGAAATGGTTTTTAAACTTCTCTATTTTACACCAATCTTTCTGGAAATGTTTTAAAAGTAGTTTAGGAATATTTATTTTTCATGAAAGTTAATATAATAACGGATGTTTATTTTTAAAGAAAAAGATATCCTTTGCAATAAAATAATTCTGTTTTAAAGGAAGATAGCAATATATTGGGATAAATACTGGTGAACGTTTTTTATAAAACGTTGAATATAAGATAGATTTGTAAATGATATTTTATAAATAAAAGAGATATATATAAATGGTATTTTATAAATAAAAGAATAGACTTATAAATAATTTTAGAGATTTATAAAAAAGAGTTTTTTAAATATTTTAAAGATTTATAAAAGAAGTTTTACAAATTATTTTGGAGATTTATAAAATGACTTTAAATATGGAATGAGTTTATGAAAAAGGAATTTTATAAAGGAATGAGATTTGATTTTGATAAATAATCCTTCATAATTATGATGATATGGAGGCATTCTTTCCATACTTAACATCGAAGGAAAAGTGGTTTGGGTTTATAGTAACAATGTTTAAATTGACATTTGTTTTGGCCCCGTTAAATATGATTTTGGGAAAATAGAAAATGTTTTCTAAGTACTGGAAGTGACATGGTTTGTGAGTAGGGCTGTCAATTTCCTACACGACCCGAAACCCGCACGGAAATTAGCAGGTTAACCTGACCCGTTAATTTGGCGGGTCATTTTCGGGTCAACCCGAATTTGACCCGTTTATAAATGGGTGGGTTTCGGGTTGACCCGCTAACCCGAAATCTACCCGTTAACAACACGTTTATACTTATATAGGTTGACCCAACCCATTTAAGACCCGACCCGACCCGTTTATGACCCGTTTGTACCTTATATGGGTTATACGGGTTGACTCGACCCATTTACGACCCGTTCCGATCCGTTTACGACCTAATTATACCTTATATAGGTTGACCCGACCCGTTTACGACCTGTTTACACCTTATACGGGTTGACCCGACCCATTTACGACCCGACCCGACCCGACCCGACCCGACCCGACCCGACCCGACCCGACCCGACCCGACCCGTTTATAATCGGGTTACACGGGTCGGGTCGGGTCAACCCGTTTATAAACGGGTCGGGTTCGGGTTGAGCTTTTTCTGACCCGTTTAATAAACGGTTGACCCGACCCATTTAAAATCAACCCGAACCCGACTTGACCCGACCCAAACCCGACCCGATCCGACCCATTGACAGCCCTATTTGTGAGTATACTTGTAATGTTGAGATAAGTATATGAATATTTTTCAAGTATTTTCAAGGTGATTTTTAATTAATGAAAAGATTAATTAAAGAGGCTTAGTGGTTGCTTATATGTTTAATCATGCTTGGTTTCTTATGAAATAAAACCTCTGATTTGATTGTTTGTTTATTTGATAGTTAAATAAGCAACAATCAAATCTTGACCAAATATAATTTGGAAATATCTAGAAGAAACACAGAATTATATGGTATAGTTATTTTCGGTGATGCTATACTGTACGTATAAACTCGTTGTGTTCTTCTAGAACAAATGATAGGGAAAACTATCCACTTAAAAGGTTAGAAGGCGATCTCCGCTCTTATGTATTGTCTGTTTATTTCCAAAAGAAAAGGAGTTGAGTTTATAGGAATCTATCGATTGGTTTTTTAATGACCAGTAAGCGGGGGAGTGCACTTATATGAGATGACTCAAAACTGTAACCACTCCAAAATCATATACGTATTTGACTCTTTGGATGAGATTCATGATTGGTTTGAGATGATGGAATCGAAGACGGAATTCTTTGAAGTGCAAGGGCAACTTGCTAGTAATCCTGAGGGTCAAATGGATGTAGCAGAAGTAGTGCCTTCTGTTTGCTCATATTCTGAACAACTTGTTTGGATGAATGCTGGCATTGTATTATTGCTTGGAAGACAGTGTTGGCATTCCAAGTGGGATTTTTCAAGAGAGGAAAAAAGGTAATCGTGACCTCACAAGCCTCACAACCCAGTAATGACTAAAACTAGGGATATGCAGCAGAGTTATGTGGTTTGCTACCATCAGGAGCATCATTCCTCGATCTAAATTCAATATTTATGGATTATGGTATGCATGCACATTGGAAGATTAGGGCCAAGTACAATAGTTTTGCAGGTTTGGTGCCCGAGGGATGATGTAATCCGGTACGCCATTTTATAGGGGCAACCGGCTTTGTGTTGGCGGGGGTCTATGTGAGGTCCTCGGTACATTGTTTAGAGGTGTACAATGGCATGCAGTACCCCAATAGACATTTCATTGATGGAATCCATTCTCTAATATGTGCCTTATGGATTTAGTTGTGCCCAATTATTAGAATGTGAGATGCAAGCATTCTAGCTATGTTATATATTTATTATAAAACCCTAAAAATTATTATAATATTAATGGATTCTCTAATAAAAATGGTTTGGTTATCGTAAGGTAAAAACTCGTCCGTGTTTATGTACGGCGTGGTCTTCCGAGATACCATTATTTTTGAAAGATTTTATAATATTAAAATCCGTTTGATTTGTGTTTCTCATGCTTATTTACCAGACTGATCCGAGCGTTATTTTCTTATAATGCTCGGGTCTGCCCAAGCATATTTCCAGATTTAGTTATGGATGCTTTAGTGCTTCAGGAGACAAGTTAGATGCCTCTAAGACTTATTTACATATCTTTACTTCTGTTGCATTTGTTATGTTGTATTTATCAGGATTTGCAAGGACAGATTGTTATAACTGTCTAGACTGATGATTGGTTAGTTTACTCTGATTGATATATGTATATTATAGTTTCCTTTTGTAAAGATCATTGGTATATTATAGATTACTCGTCATGTTATGAGAATCTATTCTGTTTTTTTCTTTTCTTTCACCCCAACAATTTGTCTTTTCGGCACTTGGATGTTTGGCATGTGAATACCGTGGATGTATTAGTGTCGACTTTTGAGAGTTGAAAAGGCATGTCGTTACAGTAACTTATGCTCAACAACCTCAGGTTATTGCTTAGATGTTTATTCATGCTACCCTAGAAATCAAAGAGTCATTCCTGAACTCTAAATAAGCCAATAAAATATTGTATGCTTTATGCTTAAGCCCTTACAATGCACATGGATCATTCGTATGCAATATCAGATTTGATCATTTGTTCGATCACATAAATTTTACTTCCAAACTAGTATAGATCACTTGGCCTCTCTATTGTGGACTTCCATTAGGTTTATTGATTAGAAACTCTTCGTTTCCCTTACATAGCCATAGCTATGATAGAAAACCTCTGGATCATATCAAGAATCTATTTGAAATGTTCATTGTCGAGAATCGAGTGAAAAATCCTTGTTCGAACCAGTATAAGTCACTTATAAATCATGTACTCGAATCATAGATCAAGAACTATCATGCGAATAAAATAATCTATGTACAACTTATGTATTTCATCTTATTGGTTTCTTTAGCCATACCAATTACTTTTTATATCACATTCAATTACACAAATAGTATATCTCATCTAATACTAAAACCATTTATGAAGCATTTCATAACACATAACTCGAATTTATAAGCATATTATAAAGACATAATTTTATTTATAAAACATTTCACAAAAAAACTTACTTAAAGTTATTGCTCGTGTAATACTCTACTACATCCTAAGAGTATATACAAAACATCAAATTCATTTTACTTATTTTAAATCCCAACGAAGGCCTAAAATAAATCCAGACCTTACAACCGAGTCAACCTTTTAAACTTCTTTAACCGTTGGGTTAGACAAGTAGCTAGGACGAGGAGGACACTGGTATCCAAACCCAAGACTAGAGTCTACTTTCCTTAGACAACCCTAAGGCAAAGACGTTTATTAGTTGACTCAATAACATCGAATGATTTACTTAACATTAATGTTCAAAGCAATTTAAAATTTATGTTAACTTATTACCTTCTTAATTCAAAAGTTATATAAACTCATCTTTTATATTTTTGAAAACACCTAACTTTAAGTTCTATAATGATTTGGAAGTTTCAGACTGTCCAAAATCGCCGAAAAATCTGTTTCATTCGAACAAATGAAAACTTCCAAGCAGTCATATCATAACAAGATGAACACATCTTACTATCCTAATGCATATGATACATGTGCCAATAAAATTACTTAACAAAGTTTTACTTATTTACTAGACACATTTTATTATAAAGGAAAAATAGAAAAATGGCCTTTTAATTATTTGGGTTTTGCCACTACCACTCAGGCACCTTACATAGCATATATGCAAAACTATTCTATAAAAGTTCATATCAAAATCTGTATTACCTAAAACTAATCCATATAAAACTACTCTGCATTTTAGATCAAACTTCTTTTAAAGAAAAATTTAAAACTAAACACCGAGTTTTTATTTCATATCATTTTGAAATAATAATATATACATATACCTTTGGGGCATTTCAGCAGAAGGACAAACTTTGCAGTCCAATTAGTTTATAGGACACACATTCAAAAAAATTACTTTCAAGGCCAAAGTCAGAAGAATAATTATTTTCAATGACAAAGTCAGCAGTCCAATTACTTTCAAGGACATAATTTCATAGGTTTTTAGGCCCTAGAAACTAATTATTTTACGTTTTGTCCTTGAAAATAATTATTTCAATTGTGTGTCCTAGAAACTAATTCCACTTGCTAAAGAGGCCCTTGTGGCTAATTTCCACTATACCTTTTGTATATCAAATCATACTTTTGTGATTAAAACAAAATCTGCTTTTACCAAAACTACTCTATAGCAAAAATAGTAGCGTCCCCTACTTTGAAACCCGAAAATGATCGTCGATGATGCTACAACCATCACTAGAATTATGTTTAAGCAATGAAAGTGAGTTCAATACATTCATATCATATTTTTAGGACTTAACCAAAATTAATTTTCAAGCGGTATTAAATACTCCGTATAATAGTACTAAATATCATGATCTCAATTTTATAAACCAAATCCTAATTTATATACTTTAAAATCTGAAAAAAATATACATATAAATTGAGTAAAACAAAAGTGATACTATGGAAATAGGTCCTACGAAGTCGTACCATATGTTCCTTTACTAAGAAGAGTAATACCAACGAGAAGTGCTTACCAAATGCATACATCTCTTGCCCATTTTAGTCACTTTCAGGCCACTCGAACTAGATAATATAAAAATACTTTTTTCTCAAATCGATTCGTTGATTCCAAGAGTAACCTCAAACTTGAACTAATATTGATACTCATTTTAAATATTAGTATTCACAAATACTTTCAAATAATACTACTATTATTTTCCAAAATCTTGGAATACATTTTCAAAGACACAGGGATTTAACTTCTAAAAATATTAGTTTAAATCCTCTTCGTTTATAAACCAGATTTATAAACCATACTTATATAAAATCAGTTTCTTATATAATACTATTTCATAAATATTTATTTTCAAAATATTCTATCTTTCCTTTGGATTATAGTAAATAACTATTTTAAATTTAACGTTTTACCCATCGATATCACCGAACGCCTTATAGTCAAACCGTGAAACTCAATTCACTGAGTGTTCGTTTCAATGCACCCATAATTATTACCTACCCAACCCATGCATTAAAAAGGTAAATTGCTTACAAACTGGTTGAGCACAACTCAACAACCAATATAAAATACTAAATAATTATAAACTAGTCGAGCAAAACTAATCAGTCTACAAATGACAACAATGCTAATAAACTGATCGAGCATAACTAATCAATAATCAATAAATGATAACAATGCTCATAAACTTGTTGAGCAAGACTAAGCTAATAAATCTACAAATGATAATAATGCTCATAAAGTGGAAATTAGATTGAAGGGCTTCTATTTGCAGGGTAATAAGTTTTAAGGACAGCACTTCTGAATAATTAATTTTAATGACAATTTACAGCATAATGATAAATTCATTTATCTTTTTAAGTTTTACAGGAAAATGATAAATCCTTTTATCATTATTTCTATATAACTGAAGATGATAAATTCTTTTATCTTTTTCCTGTAAAATGTCCTTAAAACAAAATTTTCAGAAGTAGTGTCCTTAAAACTTATTACCATGCACAAACAAGCCCTTGAAGTAAAAATCCCCGCTCATAAATTGGTCGAGCATGTCAAATCATTCTACAAAGGATAACAATGCTTATAATCTGGCTGAGCATTACTAAACTAACTAATCAGGGGTAATGAATGAACATCATTAATCCCTATATTAATTAAACTACACTTTACCAATTCATATTTATATAAGTTACCTTATATAAGATCTTTAATTTTCGTAGTTGAAACTACCTTTAAGGCATACGTTTATAACAAATACAAATACACTATCATATATATAACACACCCAACTTATTCTAGGGTATTGCTTACCCTGTCTCTAATGAGTTATATCCAACCAAAGCCAAGGTTCTCACTTAAGCTTCAACTCTGATACCAGCCGTAACGACTTGCCTTTTTGACCCCCAAATGTCGAAACTAGTACTTCCATGGTATTCACGTGTCGAGCACCTAACTACCGGGAAGGCAAATTGTTAGAGTAAAAGAAAAGAAAACGAAAAGGAACAAGGAGGAAAGGACAAAACATCAGAATCCTACAATGGAACGATAACATATAATATCAAAAGACAGTACAAACAATCTCTCTAAGATACATAATGTTTCAAAGATATAAACCTAAGTACTAGATAGGTGTAACAGTCTGTCCTCACAATTACTGACGTATACGTATTAGCAGTGAAGTGAGAATAAAATATTATAGTAGGAAAAAGAAAGCATCCAGCTTATCTTCTGAAGCTTCGAGAAATAACTACAAAAAACCGCCATTCTCAAACTGCTCGAAAGAGCACTCGAAAAATTAAGAGAAACATAAAACCATGAGTCAGACATAAGTTGACCACCCGAATCATCGGAATAGTTTTCCCTTTAAAATAAACAAACCCATCTAATAAGTACATATGGCGATATAATAGATAGTATCTAGGTTGTAGAATATAAATCAGAAAATAGCTGTGCTGCTTGCATTTCACAAAATAATAATATTAAAAGTACAACTAAAACAGCTAAGGCATGTTCGCATATAGATTTCTAAGGAGGTTGCGTTGGTAAAACCGAAAGCTGGCCTCCTGCACAAGGATTAGAGTCTACTTTTTGAAACCACGCATATCTCTAGATAAAATATGTCACAAAGGTAAACATAGCTAGTCCATGCCAGAACATGTGATACCGAATACCATCAACTCCCACATGCCACAACCGAAAGCATCTCTAGATATTTGGAGTTGATATACCCTCTTGGGTTATTTAAACCCCTTGGCAATGCATACTACTCTTTTTTCTACCATTATAGATGGAAAATTCACATTCAGCATCTCAACACATGAGTCTTCATCACTCGAATAGACCTCAAATCTCTTTGGATTCCAACATCTCGAATAGATCACGAATCCTTCCATGGATCCCAACATATGTCCTCCTATGAATGCTAACGCTAACCTCTCCCTTGGGATTACCTTAGGCTAGACAATTTAACTCTATAGCTTCCCACTCTACAATCGCTTCCAAAACAGAGACTCGTATATCAGTTTTGAAGTGGTTTTCGGTAAGTAGTACACTAATCTGATCTCGGACTCTTCAAAATGAAATCGGTTAATTTCTAGTTAACTCAATTCTAATTCATTAAGAAGTAAACAAACGATATAAAGGATACCTCCCTGGGGGATCTCGTACACATACGTCCTTAAAGCAAGAGACGATTCCTACGAATGAGTTTGTAATGATTTAGGATTTTCGACCCTCGAAAATCAACACTAATTCGTCCAGCGTGTCGAGCAATTGAATGCCGAAAAACCGATCGTTAAGGGAAAAGAAGAAGGACAAAAACAAGAAAAAATAAACAACACATAATCTCACAGCGGAACGAATAATATATAATATGAGAAAGATCTTTACACATAAACAACAATAATATATATATATATATATACATATATATATACATACATACATATATCAATCAGAGCATACTAACCTATTTCATCCCAGATAGTTATAACAACCTGTCCTTATAATCGCTGATAAATACAACCAACAGACAACACAACGAAACACAAAGAAAAACGTAGATACGTCTTAGACCTCTAGCTCGACTCCTGAGCTCCAATGCATCCAAAGCAATATGTAAATATGCTCCGTCTGACCTGAGCATTATAATAAAATAACATCCCAGTCAGTCTGGAAAACCAGCGCGAGAAAACACACCCAATATGATTTTTAAAGTTATAAAAACCTTTGAAATCAAAAGTATCTCATAAGACCACGTCGCACATAAAAACCGATGGGTTTATACCTTACGATAACCAAAACATTTGTATATAAAATCCAGTGATATGACAATAATGTCTAAGGATTCAAATACATATCAAAATAACTAAAATTATTACTGTATCAAATTCCAACATACTAGGCTCTAAAATCAAAACTATAAAGGCACGTATTGGAGATTGGATTACATACTATAGCAAGGCAAGGGACTACCTTCCGATGGTACACCCTTAGAAAATGCACCGGAGTCTGACAAGAACTTCTTGTACCCTTGCTACACAGAGTCGGCTGCCTCT
Organism: Allium fistulosum; assembly: GCA_030737815.1. Lineage (NCBI taxonomy): Eukaryota > Viridiplantae > Streptophyta > Magnoliopsida > Asparagales > Amaryllidaceae > Allium > Allium fistulosum. The sequence goes on along the minus strand of CM060907.1, from coordinate 509,899,906 downwards.
TTAACATGGCAAACCGGATTACCTCATCTCCCTTTGACACTGAGGCCTTATACTACCACGGTGTTTGCACGCAAAACAACTCGAATATGGACAATCTAGAATGAGATGGCAGCTCCTAATGGTAGCGGACCACATAGCTCTGCGGCATACCATGTTTTTGCCATTTTTTCTCAGTTTTGAGGCTTTGAGGCTATGCTTTACCTCCTTTCATACTAGCAAACCATCTTAGAATGCTAAAACTGCCCTCCAAGTAGAGATACAATGCCAACATTCATCCATATAAGTTCATTCTAGGACTGAACGAAACGCTTGAGAGCTCCATCTTTAATTCCATCATCCTTAAGATATCTTCACTTCGATACGTTTGAGTTGGATCAAAGTGGTTTTCGAACAACACATCCGATCTTGATCTCTTCGAAACAACATTTGATGGTTTTCGGTCAACTCAACCCCGGTTCTTTAGGAAATAAACAGTCAAAGATAAGGGCGGAGATCATCTCCTAACCGTCAGTGGACGGTATTTTTTATCGTTTGTCCTAGGGGAATGAAACGAGATTTATACGCACAGTACAACATCATCGGAGATGACTATGCCATATAACTCACTTGTTTCTCCCAGATATTTCCAAAGTTACATTTTGGGTCCATATTTGATAGTCAGTTATTTAACAATAAACAACACATATTCAAATCAAGGTTTAATTCCATAGAGAAAACCAACATTGGTTAAGCTCATATGCAACCACTAGCCTTCTTAATTAGTCTTTTCATTAATTAAATCGCTTTATAATACTTGCATGAAAACACTTTCACACAGATATATTCACAAATCCCTATATTTTCAATATGTAGAAAATATCCATATACTAATTTCAATGGTATGCGTATTCACAAACATTACACTTCACAACTTAGAAAATGTATTCATATGCTTATCTCCATGGTATAAGTATATTTACAAACTGAGAAAGATTTCCTTTTATTTCAATTCTAAAATCATTTATAAACTCCTTATAAATCTCTAAAACTATTTATAAACCATTTTATAAATCTTTGAAAACCATTTATAATATCTTATATAAATTCCATTCACTTATAAATTCTTTTATACATTTCTAAATCATTTATAAATCCATAAAACCATTTATAAAACTCCTTTTATAAATCTATAAACCCATTTCTAAAAATTCGTTTATGAATATCTAACCATTTATAAACTCCTTCACCTTGTTAATAATCTCCCTTTAAGTCTTCAAACCATTTTATAAAACTCTTCTTATAAAACCCAAGCCCGTTTATAAACTCTATTTTTAAGTCTCGGAAGCATTTATAAATAAATAATAATCATTTACTTCAAACACTATTATATTATTTATAATAAACCTTATAAGTAAATAATAAATATTAACCTTTTAATATCATAAAATAATAATTAAGAATTTAAAAGACATTATTAATAAAACACTAATAAATAATTATCAACATTATTATAAATAATAATAATTAATTTCTAAAACAGTATTAATAAATCATTATTATTAATTTCAAGCCATATTTATTATTTATATAATTAATTTTCATAATTTTAACCTATTTGATAAATAACCTTAAAAACAATATGTATTATAAATAAATATCTTTAAAACAATATTGAATATAAATAAGTAACTTTAAAACAATAATAAATATAAATAAGTAATTTCAAAACAATATTTAATATAAATAAGTAATTTTTAAAACAATATCAAATATAAATAAGTAATTTTTAAAACAATATTAAATATAAATAAGCAATTTTAAAACATTTTTAATGACTTGGAAAGGTAGATAATAAAGTTGGAGTAAATATAGAAATTAAATCCTTAAACAAAATATTTTCGAAACCTAATTTCAAATTTAAAATAATTTCCTATCTCAAAATCAATTCTAACTCCAAATGGCAATTTATAGTATTTAGAAATACTAATTTAAGGCCAATAGCTACCAAACGTTTAACAAAATATCGATAGTGATTTTCTATTGTTATAAGGTTTTTAGTTTTGGATGTATAACAATGTCATAATCAATAGAGCCAACAATCAGGTTTAATATCCAATAATTCATATGATAGGAATATTATTGAAATTAAAATCAACAATGGCGAGGAATTCCGTTGGATCCCTCCAACCTGTCCCCCTGCATTGTTTCGATTGAAATTTTTTACAATATATATATATATATATATAATCACAAATATACATCTCATCCTTAAGGATGAGGCATCCCGTAGGGAGATATATCAAAATAAGATAAGCAATCCAAGATGTGTACCTTTTATTAGCATTGGCAAGCATATATAATCAATATAATGCGAAAGCGAGCTCCAAATGCGAATCATATGCCATCCGCACCTGCTAATCACTCAGCAACCAATAAGAACAAGTATATAGAAAGTAATATCAATATATAGAATAGTATATACAATAACTATATTCAAATGTAACAAATGTAACAAAAGAAATCATCAAACAAATAATATCCATCCAATTAATGCATAACCATATCAATTTATATTTTCCAATGTCAACATTTAATTCATTAAAGCCCGTACAATGTACATATACCATACGTATGCAATACTAAATCCGACCACTCGCTTGATCATAAATTTCACTTCTGAACTAGTATCGTTCACACGATCACACTAGTGCAGACTCAGATCCGGTTCCGTCATTCTCCTTGTATAGCCATATACTATGATAGAGAATTCAAGAATCAATAAAAAACCCATATCCAGTGTTCGCCATCAAGAATCAGGTGAAAAATTCTAACTTGAATCGATGTAAATCATCTCGAAATCATGTACTGAATCTGGATCAAACAGTTATGTGAATAAAATAATATACGTACAACTTACGTATTTATTTCAGTTAGTTTCTAACTATACAAATTTTCTTTTATTTACGTTCATTTATTTATAATCGTTATTCACATTGCTATATTCACATTCATTTATTACTTAGTATATTTCTTTTCAATACTAATATTACTTAAGAACCATTCCATCAAATTTTATATAAGTTTATCATACACATTTTATACACACTTGACGCAGCGGATTAATCAAAACAATCTTCAATCGATGAAAGTAGCAGTCGATGGATTAATGAATACTGAAATGCCCGAATTCGTTGATCCGAAGATACCGAACTCTAGCTATCCCGAACTCGTTGATCGCGCATGATACCGGGTTCAAAGATCTGCGATTCTTCACGCGTTGATCAAGCGCACTTGATTCCGCGAATCGGCTTCAACAATCGAAGATTCGAGCGCACTCGAATGTCGAAGGTGGAGATAGGAGATACACTCGACTACCAATTGTAATTGAAAGCACAAAGCTAACAAAAGAGAATTTTATTCAAAAATCAACAACCTTTACAAATGACTCGTACGACCTATTTATAGGCGTTTTACAATTCACACGAAAAACAACAAAAATTACATCTCCTAAGTCGGTTCCGACTTATAGCTTCCGACCTACGACTTACTCAATACACGACTTACGACTTATCAATAACTCTGACTCAACATACATGTATATTACAAACAACTCACGACTTATAAAAGTACAAACTTATTACAACATTTAGGTCGTAGACGACTTACTACTCACGACATAAGACCCAAACGCCTTACGACTCAACAAACAACTGCAGAGATTGACTCGGCAGAAGAATCAATGGCAGTAAGCTTCAGTGACCTTAAAACATGCGGCATCCCAGATCACGACTTAAGTGAATCCACGGTAGAGATTAACTCGGCATAAGGATCCTCGGTTCTGGGCTTCAGCGACTTAAAACTTCGGGCGACTTAAATAAATCGTAACTCGGTGCTGACCTATCACTTTCCTTAAGTCGTATCCCAGCACTCTTCCTTATCTCGTTAGGTCGTACTCGATCTAATACTTCATCAGTTTGCTCAGCCTTCTTACTGCATAACTCGGTAGGTCGTTCTGGTGACTTAAGATATTCGATAACTCGCACATCTTCATGAGTTAGGTCGTCCATTCTGTTAAGTCGGTCACGACTTTTGATAACTCGCACATCTTCATGAGTTAGGTCTTCCAATCTGTTAAGTCGGTCACGATTTATGCTTTCACCTCCGTTGAGTCGGTCACGACTCATGCCTTCGTCTCCCTTAAGTCGGTCACGACTTTGGTCCTTAGCTTTACTAAGTCGGTCACGACTTATACCCATTATGTTAAGTCGGTCACGACTTATAGTTTCAATTTCCTTAAGTCGGTTACGACTTAGTACTTGGTCTGCATCATCCTCCCCAGGTTGAGAAAAATTCGTCCTCGAATTTGCACCCTCATCTTCCTCAACAAACTCAATCCCATGATATGGTACGAGATGCTTCACATTGAATACGTCAGATGTATACACATCATCTGGCAGCTTCAATTTATAAGCATTTTCATTGATTCTCTTTAAAATTTCCACTGGACCAATCTTTCGCGCTTTCAATTTATTATACGTTCCCACTGGAAAACGATCTTTTGTTAACACTGCATAAACCAAATCACCTTCATGAAATTCAACACTTCTTCGTTTCAAATCTGCAGATCGTTTATATTTCTCATTTGCTTTCTCCAATCGTTCCTGAACGATTTTATGACATTCCATCAACTCTTCAACAAAATCAGCAGCTTTCTTAACTGTCTTCTTTGATTGTGGCACTACTGTCAAGTCCAACGGTCCCCTTGGCAAACTGGAATATATAATCTGGAAAGGACTGAAGCCTGTACTACGATTCACCGCATGATTATGAGCAAACTTTGCCTGGCATAACTTCATGTCCCAATTCTTCAAATTGTCCTGCACAAGACATCTCAACAAGTTCCCCAACGATCTGTTAACCACCTCCGTTTGTCCATCAGTTTGCGGATGATACGCGCTGCTAAAGTTCAACTTTGTTCCGATCATCTTCCACAAACTTAGCCAAAAATGACTCAGAAAGCGAGTATCTCTATCCGACACAATAGATTCTGGCAATCCGTGAAGTCGATATATCTCTTTGAAAAACAACTGAGCAACATGAACAGCATCCGCCGTCTTCTTACAAGCAATAAAATGTGCCATTTTCGAAAATCGGTCAACTACCACATATATGGAATCATTACCACGCTGCGTTCTTGGCAACCCCAACACAAAGTCCATACTCACATCAACCCATGGTTTAACTGGTACAGGTAACGGCATATATAAACCAGCATTAGTCGCAGTTCCTTTCGAAACCTGACAAATATGACAACACTCCACAAACCTCTCCACCTCTTTCCTCATCGATGGCCAAAAATAAGATTGTGAAATCAACTGTAAAGTACGGTCTCTACCAACATGTCCTTCTTCATGTAGCTCTTTTACAATCTTCATTCTCAAACTACAATCAGGTATGCACAATCGATTTCCTTTGAACAGAAAACCATCTACCATCACGAACTCATCCGTCTTCCCTTCCTTGACTTTATCAACAAACTTTGCAAAGTAAGGATCATCGACAAATAATTCTGGTAACATATCAAACCCTATCACTTCAACCTTCAATGTAGTTAACAAGTGATTTCTTCTACTCAACGCATCCGCCACACGGTTCGTAACTCCAGACTTGCGTTTAACAACAAAAGTAAACTGTTGCAGATATGCGATCCATGATGCATGTCTCGCTGAAATCTTGTCTTGCCCTTGTAAATGTTTCAATGCCTCATGATCAGTGTAAAGAACAAACTCTTTCTGAAATAGATAATGTCTCCAGTGTTTAATATCTTGCACAACATCATAAAATTCCACATCATATGTACTGTATCTCATCTTCGCTCCTGACAACTTCTCACTGAAGTAAGCAATTGGACGCCCCTTCTGACTCAACACTCCTCCAATCCCAACCTTTGACGCATCAGTGTTTAGCTCAAACAACAACTGAAAATATGGTAATACTAGAATTGGTGCAGTCGTCAGCAACTCCTTGATCTTCCCAAAAGCATCCCCTGCTTCTTCTGACCATGAAAACTGTTTGCCCTTCATACAATCTGTAACAGGCGCCATCACACTACTAAAGTGTGGAATGAACCTTCGATAGAATGAAGCCAACCCGTGAAAACTACGCACTTCCGTTATCGTCTTGGGCTGCGGCCAATCTCTGATAGCTTCGATTTTACTTTGGTCAACCTGTATCCCTTCCTCCGATACAACATACCCCAAAAATAAAACACTCCTTGCCATAAAAACACATCTCTTCGTAGCAGCATAGAATTGTTCTTCCCGAAGAATAATTAACACTTCCTTCAAATGTTGAACATGCTCTTCGGTACTAGCACTGTAGATCAGAATATCGTCAAAGTTGTGACGCCCCACCTCAATACCCACGCTAGCCAAGGACACTACGATGTAGTGCTGTCAACTAGCACGGAGAATAAGGCTATTGAGGAGCGACCATCCATGTAATTGATTATCACACGGTGGCTATAAAATAATCTTTGGAAACAAACATAGAAATAAACATAACACAAAGCAGACACAGACATCCATATCACAAAGGCGGAAGAAGATATGAATATATAACTAACACATGAAAGTGTACATCAGAGTAGTGGTCAAAAAGTTCCACAATAATACAAAAGAATAGCGACATGTGCTATACAAAAAGAATACAACTATGAGTCCATATCTCAAGTGTATACAACAAAAACTGCTAAACTAAATAGTCAGCCAAAAGTCAGAGTAGCAAATCCCGGAAGGAAGTCAAGCAGAAGCACCTGTAACATCTCGGTCTGACCCGAGTATTATTTAAGAAAATAATAAACGGATCAGTCTAACTATAAATATCAGATGACATGATATAGAATAAAAGATATGGCATAAACATAGAATATCCATACAGACATACTACTATAAGTATGAAAATGATGATCAACAGGAGATCAACCGATGAGAAATGATCAATATCACGAGAATCTTCTCAAAGATCCAAAGAGGGCATCATACCCTAAACTTGTACTCATAACAAGTCAATGACATAAAAATCCAGAAATCAAACAAGAAATCCAGAAATCATAAAAAGAGAAAGAGGCCTATCACATGATGGTCCAAAGACCATGGGGCGCTACCCCATATGTGTGAGTCGGAATCACACTGATTGAGGCCTAGGCTAACCAAAAAGCAAAAAGGTATGTGTGAATGGAATCACACAAGTGGTGTCTAGCCTAACCTCGCAAACAAAAAAAAGATATGTGTGAGTCGGAATCACACTACTGCGGTCTAGACTAACCTTGCGGACAAAGAGATATGTGTGAGTCGGAATCACACTACTGCGGTCTAGTCTAACCTTGCAAACAAAGAGACATCGCACAATTTCTAGTCTAAATCATAAAATGATCATCATGATCAGCGAGAAGTGTCAATCACACCAAGCTAGTAAATATATGAGTTTAGCTTCATGTCCCATAACCACTTGCTTAACTTAAATATTTACGAACAAGCTGTAAATCTTCACTAGGAAATTGTCACGAAAAGGGTTCAATCGAACAAGTCCAAGAGCTAACCGACGAAGTGAACGCAAGCGTTTCATACCACTCGTTTTACTAAGTCGTTTAAGTCGATTTCTCATTCGAGTGAAGTAAAGGCTTATATATATTAGTAGATTGGAAATCGGGTTGAGAAAACGAACTTTTGATATTAAAAATAGTATTGAAATCGATTTGATGTAAGAGTTTTGATATTTACTACTAGTATTAAAACCTTCATATCTTTAAAGTGACAAGTCATAAAACGATTGTTGGAACAATCTATCACAAAAATTCACATTCGGAGACGTGAACAAAATCCAAGGAAATCAGCTCAAAATGCATCAAAGTGGAAGTTCTGATGAATGCTTTTCAGATAAGATTGCCTACGCAGAGTAATACGGTACGACCTAGTGAAGGCAAGCGGTCCAGCGACCTAAGGAAAAGTAGGTCATACGACCTAAGGAAATCGCGAACTAAAAAGACCAAGTGTAAGGTCGGCGACGACCTACGACTTACAGAGTTCTGCGACCTAAGTGGGATGCGACTTAGTGGGGCATAGGTCGGAGACGACCTACGACTTAAGGTCAAGCGACCTAAGGTAAATGGCCCAACGACCTAACTCGAACGACCTAGAGGGTCGAACGACCTAACTGGAGGATAAGTCGGAGACGACCTACGAGATATACTGGCCGACCTAACTCGAGCGACTTAAAGACTTAGCAGGGTCGAGCGACTTACGAGCTACGACCTAAGGTGACGAGGGGCGTTAGGACGGAGACGACCTAACACTTGACTCGCGAACGACTTATGGAAAAGAAGCTTAGGTCGGAGACGACCTACGAGATAAGCCAGTGCGAGCGACCTAAAGTTTGCCTGGGGGATTATAGGTCGGCAATGACCTAAGACTTAAGTGCGAACGACCTATGACTTAAGAGCCATACGACCTATGACTTAAGAGCCATATGACCTATGACTTAAGAGCCATACGACCTAGGACTTAAGAGCAAATACGAGCTACGACTTAAGCTCAAATACGAGCTACGAGCTAAGGTCTATACGACCTAACGACTTATCCCAGTACGACCTAAGCCAGGACGAGGTAGCTGAAGGCAACGACCTAACTCTTAACTCGCGCACGACTTAGCACTTAACTCGCGAACGACTTAGCACACCCAGAACGACTTAAGGCCTGGAACGACTTATGCTCCGTGTGACTTTTCAACACGAACGACCTACGACTTAGGCTTAACTCGCGAACGACCTAGCGAAGGCAGAACGACCTAAGTGCAGTTTTTTCACCAAAAACACTAAAATTTTGGGTTTTTCACCAATCCAATCCAAACCAAATGCAAATGCTGATGCTAAAATGATAGGGAACCATTCCCAACAGTCCAAGATAGATATAGGCAAGATGTGAGATCAAAGATCTCACCTTTTCCACGAAATTGATGTTGGAGAGCTTAAGAGCAAAGCAAGAATCAACCCCTAGCTTGAATCTATGTTCTTCACCTTGAATTCAGAGTTTGATGTTGAATTTACTAAAGATCTCGAGCTTGGAATTTTAATTTCTCTTTCCCCCCACCATTTTTGAAGAAGCTTGAAGTGTTTGATGAAGTGATGAAGAGAAGAGGGGGTTGGGCTGAGTTAAGAAGGTGCAGTCCCAACCAAAGTCACAAGTGGGAAAAGTGACGAAAATTTCACTATCTCCAAACATATCGAAGTTTACACTCAAAATGATCGCAAACGTCATTTTGAACTCAATGGGGGTGGTCTCGAGTCCTAATTTGACCGTATGCAAAAAGTAGCTTTTCGGACTAACATCCGACTAACGATAAAATATTTAAATATAAAATCGATAGATATGCGGGTTGTTACAAAAGTAAACCACCACAAATTTCCCAATGTACGGCCTAAAAATCTGGTTCATCACCCTCATGAATGTACTTGGTGCATTCGATAGACCAAACGGCATTACCGGCCATTCATACAAGCCTTCCCTCGTCTTGAATGCTGTCTTCCATTCGTCCCCTGGTCTAATGCGAATCTGATGATAACCGCTCTTCAAGTAAATCTTAGAAAAGATTACAGACCCACTGATCTGATCCAATAAATCATCAAGCCTCGGCATCGGAAATCTGTATCTGACTGTGATCTTATTCAATGCTCTACTATCTGTGCACATCCTCCACGTTCCATCCTTTTTGGGTACCAATAAAGCTGGTACAGCACAAGGACTTAAACTCTCCTGCACACGCCCATGTTCAAGCAATTCCTCTACCTGCCTCCGCAACTCCTCATGTTCCTTCGGACTCATCCGATAATGTGGTCTGTGTGGCAAAACTGCTCCCAGAACAAGATCGATTTGATGTTGTATGTCTCTCAAAGGCGGTAACTCCTTTGGTAACTCATCTGGAAATACATCCTCAAATTCTTTCAAAACTAGTTTTGCTTCTTCTGGAATTTCAACTTCTTCACTGCTCTCTCGCCCAATTAACAAAAACACCTCAGGCTCCTCTTCAACTTCTTTAACAAACTCCTTCAAAGATAATAAAGTTTTCAGCTCTTCAATCTCTTCTGATTTACTTTCCCCCGGTTGTCTCTTCTTTGGAACTAAGATAATCTTCGTGCCTTCAAACATAAAGCTGTATCTATTGGTCCGACCATCATGTTGTACTGCTCGATCATACTGCCATGGTCTTCCCAACAGTAAATGACAAACATCCATCTCTACGACATCACACCAGATCTCGTCTTTGTATTTCTTCCCAATAGAGAATGGTACACGAACTCATCTATCCACTTTCACTTCTCCTCCTTTTCTCAACCATGCTAACTTGTATGGATTCGGATGTTTCGTTGTCTTCAACTTTAACTTTGTCACAGCCTCGGTTGAAACGATATTGTCACAGCTTCCTGCGTCAATCACAAATTTACACACCTTCCCTAGTATAGTGCATGTCGACTGAAAGATATTACTCCTCAACCAACTAGCTTCCTCCTGCTTCGGTGTCAAGCACGATCTTCTTAGCATTAGATTACAACCTTCATCTCCTGACGCAATATCCTGTTCATCCTCCTCAACTGGACTAGAATAATCTCCATCAACATCCTCATCTTCAACTTCCGCAATCATGGTTCTCTTCTTTGGCTTTGGACACTCATTGCTTTTATGACCCATCTCCTGGCAATTGTAACATTTGAAACCATTGTTAACCTTCGTCTTCTCAGCCTCCTTCACCACCGGTCTACTGATAGGTTTAGAAACATTAGAACTTCCACTAACGCCCTTCACTTGATTGTTAGAATTAGTAAACACACCACCTCCACGCCTTCCCTGTTTCTCCCAAGCCAACGCCTTTTGATGTGCTTTTGCCACAGATCTTGGATCGAACATATTAACCATGTCCTGAATCTGCATTCTCAATCCCCCGATGAATCTAGATGTCAGCCGCTCTTCCGTCTCCATAATATCATTCCTGGCAATAAGCTGGTAAAACTCATCTGCGTAATCATTAACTGATTTCGTGCCCTGCCTCAGATTCTGCAAACGTTGATACATTAGTGATTGGTAATTGTAAGGTAAGAACGTTGCTTTCATCAATTTCTTCATCTTCTCCCAAGATTCAACTTTTGATTTCCCCATTCGTTCACGTGTAAGCTTGGTTTGCTGCCACCATGCCAAAGCTCTACCCCTCAACCTTGTAGCAACTAACTTCACCCTTCGATGTTCTGGCACTTCCTTGAAGTCAAAAATCTCTTCGACATTAGCTATCCAATCTAGAAACTCCTCCGCTTGCATACCACCCTTGAATTCAGGAATTTCTGTCTTCATCCCCGACTCCCACTTGTGATCATACTCAGAGTAATTTCTTCCTTGTCCTCTTCCTTGAATACTACCACCATCATACTCCTCTTCAAAATCAGATGCATAATGATGTCGATTCTGACCACCAACATCTCTGCTTCCTTCACGTCTACCATCTTCCCTTCGATCTACATTCCTCCGAACACGATCTCGGTCATCAACATTTCTATAACTGTCTCGGCTCACACTTCTATGATCATTATCATTACTTCTCCCTTGATTAGAATGTGGTGACACTCTACTTCTCTCATGATTAGATTCTGGTGAAACCCTTCTTCGGTTTTGATTCATCTCCGTCATAAGCTTCTCTAATCTCCCAATGCCTTCATCCAACTTCTCATTGAATTTGTCGCTTATACGTTGCTCCATTTGCTCGGCATCCTCTCGCTTATACAAATCTTCAACATTTTGATGACGGTTAGCTCTTCTTGGCGGCATGATTGAATACTTCACAAACTCTTCAACACTTCAAAATTCAAACACAATTCGGACTTTGATCCAAAATGAAACGGATCGAAAACTTCCACTTTGTAGCAAATCGCGATGAACACGATGGACAAAGTTTCGGCCTCCAATTCAAATCCGATCAAACAACTTCGAACAATGATGAACACTTCTTATTCTCGGCCACGGCTCAACACTCCTAGCTCGGCGAATCACCTCAAACTTCAAACTTCTCGGCCAAACAACTTCAAACTTCAAAATGATTAGGCTCCAAGTCTCGATCTAACTATGATTGGTTAGAACAAGCTCTGATACCAAAACTGACGCAGCGGATTAATCAAAACAATCTTCAATCGATGAAAGTAGCAGTCGATGGATTAATGAATACTGAAATGCCCGAATTCGTTGATCCGAAGATACCGAACTTTAGCTATCCCGAACTCGTTGATCGCGCACGATACCGGATTCAAAGATCTGCGATTCTTCACGCGTTGATCAAGCGCACTTGATTCCGCGAATCGGCTTCAACAATCGAAGATTCGAGCGCACTCGAATGTCGAAGGTGGAGATAGGAGATACACTCGACTACCAATTGTAATTGAAAGCACACAGCTAACAAAAGAGAATTTTATTCAAAAATCAACAACCTTTACAAATGACTCACACGGCCTATTTATAGGCGTTTTACAATTCACACGAAAAACAACAAAAATTACATCTCCTAAGTCGGTTCCGAGTTATAGCTTCCGACCTACGACTTACTCAATACATGACTTACGACTTATTAATAACTCTGACTCAACATACATGTATATTACAAACAACTCACGACTTATAAAAGTACAAACTTATTACAACATTTAGGTCGTAGACGACTTACTACTCACGACATAAGACCCAAACGCCTTACGACTCAACAAACAACTGCAGAGATTGACTCGGCAGAAGAATCAATGGCAGTAAGCTTCAGTGACCTTAAAACATGCGGCATCCCAGATCACGACTTAAGTGAATCCACGGTAGAGATTAACTCGGCATAAGGATCCTCGGTTCTGGGCTTCAGCGACTTAAAACTTCGGGCGACTTAAATAAATCGTAACTCAGTGCCGACCTATCACTTTCCTTAAGTCGTATCCCAGCACTCTTCCTTATCTCGTTAGGTCGTACTCGATCTAATACTTCATCAGTTTGCTCAGCCTTCTTACTGCATAACTCGGTAGGTCGTTCTGGTGACTTAAGATATTCGATAACTCGCACATCTTCATGAGTTAGGTCGTCCATTCTGTTAAGTCGGTCACGACTTATGATAACTCGCACATCTTCATGAGTTAGGTCTTCCACTCTGTTAAGTCGGTCACGACGTATGCTTTCACCTCCGTTGAGTCGGTCACGACTCATGCCTTCGTCTCCCTTAAGTCGGTCACGACTTTGGTCCTTAGCTTTACTAAGTCGGTCCTTAGTATGAAAGTATCTTGTAAGACCCCGCCACACATAAATAGAGACGGGTTTTTACCTTATGATAACCAAAACATTTGAATATAAAATCCAGTGATATTAAAATAATGTTTAAGGATTCAAATAAATATCAAAATAGCTGAAATTATTACCATATTAAACAGCATACTAGGCTCTAAAATCAAAACCATAAAGGCACTTATTGGAGATTGGATTCCATACTATGTCAAGGTAAGGGTCTACCTATTAGGAAATTCAATCTACGGTTTCGATGATAACAACTATACAATGGAAATCAAATATACATATATATTTATATATACTAGTACTTGCTAGAATAATATCACAATAAGGACAAGAACGAGGATCAAAGGACACTACAAGAGACTACAAGTCGATAGGTATAAAAAAGCAAAAGAAAAAGTGCACAAAAACTGATATGCACAATATCAGATGTCTGGGTGCACAAGCCAGACGTTTGAATCGGTTCTCTGGAACAACAGTCAGGCAAAACCAGACGTTTGGTAATAGCACCCAGACGTCTGATCTTCTACTATATTCAAAAATATATATAGTATCAGACGTCTGAAACATATCCCAAACGTCTGATTTCAGACTCGAATTTCAGAATTGGACTTCAACTACCACATTCGAATGGACATCTCTGCTTCCGTTCGCCGCAACTCTTCATCATCAACAGAAGCAACTGAAGAACATTCGTTAATAGACGTAACTACTCAAGATACCTACCTATAACTATATATAGCATCAAGAATCAAGAGAAATTACTCACCTTACATACTTACGCTTTCTAATTCTATACTATATTCTTGATCTCTGCACTCTAGCAATCTTTACTTGTATTCACTCTTTCATATACTCAGTTCTTCGTAGACAATATTCTTTAGAGATATATATTGGAAGAAATTGTACAAATTAGTCAACATCCATGTTACATGAGAACACATATTTGACATGAACAACTCATTGTTACCAAGCCTATTCCTCCGGGCGAAGCGAGGGTTTTTGATAGTCGAATTCCGAAGGGGAGCTTCGGGACTAGACGTAGGACGGGAGGTCCAAACTAGTATAAAATCCTAGTGTGCTTATTCTATATTTACTTAGATTAATATTATTTTAGTTGCATCATATATTTTGTCACATATACTTGCATATACATTACACGATCCACCTCGTAGACTTTCATTTGGTATCAGAGCAAGGATTCGTAAACTGCTCTACCGTAGTTTTTTGCGGATAATCCCAATTTTGGTTTAATAGTACATCCCAATAGGGGACGGCCTCCTAACTCCTAAAAGGATCTGATCAAAGTACAGTAACACGTATTTGACTCACTTTAATATGGCAAGTATATTTCAAGAAGGACAATCCACAGCACGTCCCACAATGTTTAATGGTTCTAATTATGCATATTAGTCAACACGTATGAGAATTTTTATTGAAGCTAATGGATTAGAAATTTGGTCAGCCACTCAAAATAAATATGAAGCACCTGCTACTGCTATGAATACATGGAATGATACACAAAAAACTATAGCTTCTAATAATGCCAAAGCTATGAATGTTTTATTTTGTTCATTAGACAAGAATGAATTTTCACGTGTAATGTTATGTAACACTGCATATGATATTTGGCGTACGTTACAAGTTACACACGAAGGCACGAACAAAGTTAAACAAACTAAGATCTCAATTTTGCAAAATCAATTCTCTTCATTTAAAATGAAACAAAATGAATCTATAGTGGACATGTACTATAGATTTCAAACTATTCAACACGATCTAATGACACTAGGAGTTAAATTCAAAAATTTTGACTTAGTATCTAGAATACTCAATTCTTTAACTCCAGAGTGGGAAAGAAAAGTATTAGCTATCGAAGAAGCTAATGATCTCTCAACACTCTTAGTTGAAGAATTGATAGGAAATTTAATGTCCTATGAAGCTAATTTGCAGGCAAGAAAAGAACAAAATTCGGAGAAGAAAAACATAGCATTCCCAACAACAAATGAAGACTCCGACTTAGACGAAGAGGAAATTGTATTTATTACCAAAAAGTACAACAAATTCAAGAAGTTTAGGAAAATGACCAAATTTCAAAAAGGAGGAAAATCAAGCTCAACAAATCAAACGTCAATCAAATGCTATGAATGTGATCAATTTGGACATATAAAGAAAGATTGTCCCAAGCTCAACAATGATAAAAAGAAGAGCAAATTTGAAAAATTCAAAAAGAAGAAAGGTTTCAAAGTTACATGGGATGACTCAGATTCTTCATCATCATCAGATAGTGACAGCGATAGTGACGGAGAATAAGCTAATGTATGTTTTATGGCACAAACTGATGAGGTATGTCCTTAACTTAGCTATGATGAATTATTAGAGCTTAGCATGGAATTAGATGATAAATTTGGACAAATTAAAAAATTGAATAAAGAACACATAGCCAAAATAAATCGATTGGAACTTGAAATTGGAATGTTAAAAGATGAAAAAATTATTTTAGAGGAGGAACAAGAATTATCTCAAGAAAAAGTTAAAAGTAGTTTTGTTGAATATGAGACTATATCTATCGATTTTGAACTAGAAAAGGATATCTTGTTAAAAGAAAATGTCAACTTGAAAAGTAATATAGAAACATTGAAAATTGAAAATTTTGAATTAAAAGAAAAATTAGATAAAATTACAAATAATGTTTCAAAATTTAATAAAGGAAAACAAGATTTGGAAAATCTTATCAAAACTTCAAAACCTTCAGGAAATAGAAATGGAATAGGATTTAAAAATATTCCTAAACAAAAAGGGAATAATATTAAGAAATATAGTTTTATTTATCAAAAGACTAAAAGATCACCTAAGTCTAATACGAATACCAAAAATATAAAAATTTGGATTCCTAAGACAAATTATAAATTGATTAGACAAAAACATATTAATAATTTCCTAGATAACGTAGTCTATAATAAAAACTATATTCATAAAGGTACCAAACCTTCTTGGGTATGGCTACCTACTCCTCCTAACATCTAGGACCCTAACAAAGTATATGGGTACCAATTAAATCATTTTTATCTTACAGGTACCCAAAATAAGAAAATAAGGAGAAATGGATACTTGATAGTGGATGCTCCAACCATATGACCGGAAATGCAAAAATGTTATCAAATATAACATATATCGATGGTGGAACAGTAACTTTTGGAGATAACTCAAAAGGATATGTTGTTGGCATCGGAGAAGTCATCAACTCTGGTATTTCTAACTCTCCTATTATTACAAATGTTTTGTTAGTAGAAAATTTAAAACACAACCTACTTAGTATTAGTCATTTGTGCGATAAAGGTTTTCAAATCAATTTCGAAAAAGATAGATGTAATATTTTCGATAATAACAAACAACTTATCTTTGAGGGTTTTAGAAACAAAAATATTTATGTCTTAAATATGAATATAAATCGAAATTCAAACTTATGTTTAACCGCCAAACATGACGATCCATGGTTATGGCATAAATGATTCTGTCATATTAATTTTAAATATATTAATAAGTTAGCAAAATATGAGCTAGTTAGAGGTTTACCTAAAATAAATTATAAAGTAGAAAATTTATGTGACGCTTGTCAAATCGGTAAATTAAAGAAAAGATCTTTTAAATCTAAAAATAATATTTCTACAAAACAACCGTTAGAATTATTACATTTAGATTTATTTGGTCCAACTCAAGTTCGATCTATAAATCACAACAAATATATTTTCGTAATAGTTGATGATTTTTCAAAATATACATGGACCTTATTTTTAAAACATAAAAGTGACTTTTGGTATGTTTAAAATTTTTGCTAAAAAATTAAAACTCAAATGGATTTAAAAATTAATAATATTCGAAGTGATCACGGCGGAGAATTCGAAAATGATCTTTTTACTAATTTTTGTAATAAAAAGGGCATAAGTCATAATTTTTCTTTTCCTCGCACACCACGACAAAATGGTATAGTAGAAAAAATAAATCGTACGTTACAAGAATGTGCACGAACACTATTAAATCGTAGTGGTTTACCAAAACATTTTTGGACTGAAGCTATTGCTACGGCTGTTATGTTTTGAATCGAGTGACCATACGATCTATGACTAAACATACTTGCTTTGAAATGTTTTTTGGAAGAAAACCTAAAGTATCATACTTTAAAACTTTTGGATCAAAATGTTTTATATTAAATACAAAAGATAATTTAGGAAAATTCGACCCGAAGGCCGATGAAGGAATCTTTGTTAGATATTCAGATCGTAGCAAGACATATAGAATTTTTAATAAACGTACTAACATAATTGAAGAAAGTTTACATGTTTCATTTGGTGAAAATTTCCTTAACAATCATGCTAATGACGATGAAGAAATTATTCTTATAACAAATACAACAAATTCATATAATAATGAGACAAATGCACAAAATAATACTCTAGTGTTACCTCCTAGAATTCTAAAAGACCATCCAAAAGATAATATTATTGGAGATCTTGATTCCAAATTAACTAGAAATCAACTTAACCAAATAAGTCATATTGCATTTATGTCAAATTTTGAACCAAAGAATTATAAAGAAGCTTCAAACGATGATTTTTTGATAATAGCCATGCAAGAAGAATTAAATCAATTTGAACGTAATAATGTTTGGGAATTAGTACCAAGACCAGAAAATCAATCGGTTATTGGAACAAAATGGGTATTTAAAAACAAAGCAAATGAAAATAGAAATATAGTTAGGAATAAAGCACGTTTAGTCGCTCAGGGTTATAATCAAGAAGAAGGTATCGACTATGACGAAACTTTTGTTCCAGTAGCAAGACTCGAAGCCATACGTACATTACTTGCTTTCGCAAGTCATCACAATTTTAAATTATTTCAAATGGACGTCAAAAGTGCTTTTTAAATGGTTTTATTAAAGAAAACGTATATGTTGAACAACCCCCATTATTTGTTCACGAAAAATATCCCGATCATGTTTTTAAATTACACAAAGCTCTATATGTTTTAAAGCAAGCCCCCTGTGCGTGGTATGAATGTCTTAAGAATCATTTAATTGCTTCTGGGTTTAAAATAGGTAAAATAGATACAACTTTATTTATTAAACGAGAAAATAACGACATCTTAGTCATACAAATTTACGTAGACGATATTATTTTTGGTTCAACTAACGAAAATCTTTGTTCTCAATTTTCAAATATTATGAAAAGTGAATTTGAAATGTCTCACATGGGTGAATTAATTTTTTTTAGGATTACAAATAAAAGAACTTGAAAATGGTATTTTTATACATCAAGAAAAATATTGTAACGATTTATTACGCCGCTTTGGAATGGGCAAAACTTCAAGCAAACCAACACTAATGAGTACTAATGTTCACTTAGAAAAAGATGATAATGGAAAAGATTTTGATGAAAAATTATATCGTAGTATGATTGGCTCCTTACTATATTTGACGGCTAGTCGACCCGACATTATGATGAGCGTATGTCTTTGTGCCCGATTTCAAGCAAAACCAAAAGAGTCTCACCAAAGAGCTGTTAAACGTATCTTACAATATCTATCTAGTACTAGAGATTACGGTTTGTTTTACCCTAAAGGATCATCATTTGAACTTGTTTCATATAGCAAAGCGGATTTCGGCGGATGTAAAACAGATCGTAAGAGTACTAGCGGAACGTGTCATTTTATTGGACAATCGTTGGTTTCATGGTTTAGCAAAAAAAAACTGTGTCGCTTTATCCACTTGTGATGCAGAATACATTTCAGCGGCTTTAGCATGTGCACAAGTGATATACATGCAACAAACGCTTAAGGATTTCAGAAAAGTTATCGATAAATCACCAATATATTGTGATAATACAAGTGCAATAAATTTGTCGAAAAACCCTGTAAATCACTCATGTACTAAACACATAGATATACGACATCACTTTTTACGCGATAATGTAGAAAAAGGAATTATTACATTAGAATATGTAAATACTGAGAATCAAATAGCAGATATTTTCACAAAACCACTAAATGAACAAACGTTTGTTAAACTACGACATGATTTAGGAATATGTTCTCTTAATGATATTATCAGCTAATTCTAAGTTTCATTTATTTATTTTTGGTTAAAAAAGTTTTAATCCACAAACAAAATCTTGTAACAATTTTTTAGAATGTTTGTTTTAACTATTTATATCTTTTTACAACATGAATAAATAGCTCCTACTTTTACAAATAAAATACAGATTTTATATTGGTTCCTTTTAAAATAAACAAAGGCAAAACACAAACATGTCTTCCGACAACTCTCACCTCTCCTTTTCAACACCAACCTTGGATAGTTCAGCGGATACCCCTCATCAACTTCTTACTCCTACACCAGGTCAAGAACTGACCTATAAGTGGTCCTCCTACCACACGGCATTCACTCCCGACAAAAAATGATCCAAACGATCACTATTTGGATCTCCTAACACCAAGGAAAAAATCGATGATATACATCATTATCAAAAGCAACAAATGGAGTTACAACGAGAACTATACTTCGAACAAAAAGTCACTGCAAGACGACTAAGTTTTCTAGAGCAAGTAACGATCAAATTTTACAATTCACGAAAGAAGGATGTACATGAACCACTTCTGATTCCTTGCAATCCTATGGATCCTTCTACCTCTTATCGAACACCTTGGGATCTTCCACCTAGGCAATCCTTTGGTTCCCCAAGAACTAATGAAAGTGGAAATATTTGGTCTCTACTCAAGCCATGGAAGGATAGCAAATCTGAAGATCGCAATGCTCCATCTCTGTGACGCCCCACCTCTATGCTCACAATAACAAAGAGTATTAAAAGAAATACTGTCTATTATTACGAAGAATAAGGCTGGATAGGAGCAGCCATCTGTAGTTCGGCCTTACACTAGTATTGGTTACCTCGATAGGAGTGGTATATATTTTTATTTTTCATCTCTTATTTATTTACTCCCATCGACATACCCAATTCCAGTATAAAACGAAATGCGATGGTTCATAATAGTTTAGGACAATATATATAATAATAACACAGATAATAAAAATGCGGAACACAGATAATAAAAGTCTCATATATACATATAACTGATGTCAGTTACAATACATTTGACACAATACATATGATACAACTACAATGGTCGACTCTGGAAGTTATATATACAAGTACATTATCGAATAATATACATGAATACATATCATCCTATACTAGGACACGACTACTTCAAAAGGTATGAAGAGACTTCATAGCTCAAGCAGCAACCCAAAGCAGGATATCTACAACCTGAAATAACTCGGTCTGACCCGAGTATTAAATTCAAAAGAAAATAATACACGGGTCAGTCTAATTCAAACTCAGTTATTAATGCACAGAAGCAGTAATAATTAAATAAGCAATAGACGACAGTCATAGAAATCCCGTATATCCAACTCTTCGATAAGAGAATCGGATAACGGCAGATATAACACTAAATAGTGTTAGGCACAAATCATCAAATTCAAATCACCAACAGAGATAAATAAAAAGATTATCAATGAAGATAATTTAGAAAACAACAGAATTGCCCAACGGCAATTAAACACATATACAACAAAATCTAATTATTAAATAAATAATTAGAAACTCATAATCTAATTATCAATAGATAATTAGAAACCAACAAAATAATCCAGTCAAACCAAATCAAAATACGCTTTCAAATTATTGAATTGAACACACAAAACGATTCAAACAATTGAAATATCAATTAAACATCAGTTATGTGTGGCTGCAGTACACGCACGCGTGCACTGCCTCGCCACTACAGCATAGGAAATCATCACAACACCAATTGCTAATAGCAAATCGAAAATGCAAAGGTCAAGTCACGGCTAACGTGACTCAACACAACTGCCAACAATGAAAGGTGACATGCACTAGTAATGTACACATCAATGCTACCAGATAACAATGTAGCATGAAGGGAACACATAGGATAGTGAACAGAGTCGAGGCTACAACCCAGTTCAATATGCAATGTACCCAAAACAAGTGAAAACAACAGGTGACAAGACTCAAGTGTAATGCACAGTCCAACCAAAAGTCAACAAGCTCACAAACAACTCAAGACTGCCCCCTTCAAAGATATGGCAACACAGCACCAAAACACAAAGGCAGCAGATACATGGTACCAGTGCAGCCTCAAACCAAACAAGAGCAAAACTACAATTTCACTTGCAACTAAACTGCCTCGAAGTAAATGAAAACAATGCAAGGACCAGGCACCAACATCAAGTGGTAGTTTATCACAAACAAGACCAAGCGCAACAATGACCAAAATCAACTAAGGCAAAACTTCCTACAAAATGAAACTGCAGCCTTCACTTGAATACAAGGGTAAACTGCAAACAAGAAACTGCAGCCACCCCTTGAATACAAGGGAGCCAGTACAAGGTACAACAAATCAAACTACAAATGAAATCAGTGCATCAATGCAATGCAACCCAACAAGGGCAAAATTTCAACAAAAGCAATGCAGCCACCACAAGAATACAAGTCAAAAAATTCAATATGTACACCTAAAGCAAGGCTACTACAAAGAACAACATCAATCAAACTCAAGTGCAGTGCAAACAACAACATCAAGTGAGAATAGTGAATGTACAGTACATCACTAATGAAACAAGTTCATGAGAATAGTGAATGTACAATACATCACTAATGAAACAAGTTCAAATTGAATCATGAACAAGTGCAACTCAGTGCAAACCAAGACTCACAAGCTCAAATAAAACTGTAATTACAAGTGACTTCAACAAGTTGATATGCAAACAAAGTATGTAGTGACAACACAAGTGTAGTGACAACATATAATGGTGACCAGGCAGCAAGCCTAAATGCAACACTACTAACCGAGAAAATGAAAGTAACAATGTTTTCTTGAAT
Organism: Allium fistulosum; assembly: GCA_030737815.1. NCBI lineage: Eukaryota > Viridiplantae > Streptophyta > Magnoliopsida > Asparagales > Amaryllidaceae > Allium > Allium fistulosum. The sequence goes on along the minus strand of CM060907.1, from coordinate 509,877,612 downwards.
TAAGGGATGCTTGCCTATGTGACAATCCTTCAAAGCAAATAAAGGTGAACTGCCAACACTTATAGGAAATGCATAGTGATACCGGATAATACGAGTGCCGAACTCAACTGAAAAGTACAAGTTATACATGAAATCAACTAAATGCACTTGCAACTGAAACTGGACCAATTGCCAACATATGTGCAAAACCAAAATCAAGTGGCAGTTCTGATCAAAAACAAAGGAAGTGAAACCAGAGACAGAGGTACACATGTGCTCGAGACAACCGAGCTAAATATCAAAACAACATTGCACATACGCATGGAGCAATGCAAAAACAGTAGCAGTGCAACCTGAAGTGGTAACAGCAAGTGGTACAAGACCAAATTCAGACAACATGAGGAACCGTGAATTAACAAAGAACAATTTTAAATCAAGTCACTGGCCGCTCTCAACATACAAAGGAATAACACACAGCGATGCTAGTGCCGAAGTCACAGATACCCAATAACAAAGTCAAAGCCGTGGGTCATCAAAGAAGAGTTCAAACAAAAAAGGAAATTCACATAGCAGTTGTTTTTCGAAGTCGAGTAGTTTCAAATCAGAATTAAAATTGAAGTTGTCACGAAATCCAACAACGAAAGTCACAACAAAACGAACTCAAATTGAAGATGTGAGTGATAAATCACTCACCTTAGATTCGAAGAACCCAAATCCAATCGCAGCCGAAGTCTTCCTCTTTCCCCCTTCAGATCGCCATAGCACGAATTTGCAAAGAGGAACGAACGAATTTAACGAAGCCGCCATTTTTTTCTTTTCGTTCTGGTTAGGGTTTGCGAATCGAAGGGAATGGGGATGGAGGAACGGTCATCGGCCTTGATAAGTATCACAACACCAAAAATCAAACATGGGCCAAGGTAATTTCAAAGCCCACAACCCTCAACAAATATTTAAAAGAATTTAAACCCGAATAGAAATTCCAAACAGCAATTAACAACCAATTTAATCGTCATTTGACGATAATTAATTGTTACTAAACCCCGGGTTGTTACAGACTCCCCTCCTTATAAAAATTGCGTCCCCGCAATTTTCATAATTAAAGTCGTCAATAACAATTATTTTTCTAACATAAACTGGTTAAGCTAGAAAAATAAGGTCAAGAACACAAACACCAAAGAAATCTTTTATTTTCATAAAAGAAATTCACAAATCCTCAACAAAGATCTAATTATCAAATAGATAATCAAAAAACAATCAAAACTGAATAAATACAATTATCAGCAATATTTAATTATCAATTAGATAATTAGAACGTAGAAATCACAAAACAGCAATATCTAATTATCGATACGATAATTAGAAAACAGTGAAATCTAATTATCAACAAAGATAATTAGAAAACACAAATCACAAATCGCAAAACTGCAAATATCTAGTTATCCAACAATTAACTAGAAAACACAAACTTCATAATCAGCAAACTCTAACTATCAACAGAGATAGGTAGAAAATAGCAATTCAATAAAATCAACATAATCTAGAATCAATTAGAGACTAGAAAACCTCATAATCAGCAAAACTAGCAAATATCCAATTATCAAAAACGATAATCAGAAAACACAATTATCTAATTAACAAAAACGATAATCAGAAATCATCAGATAATCAGAAATCTCAAATCAACAAATATCTAATTATCAAAAATGATAATCAGAACTCAAATCAACAAATATCTAATTATTAAAAACGATAATCATAAATCACAAATCAACAAATATCCAATTATCAAAAACGATAATCAGAACTCTCAAATCAACAAATATCTAATTATCAAAAACGATAATCAGAAATCACAAATCAACAAATATCTAATTATCAAAAACGATAATCAGAAATCTCAAATCAACAAATATCTAATTATCAAAAACGATAATCAGAAATCTCAAATCAACAAATATCTAATTATCAAAAACGATAATTAGAACTCTCAAATCAACAAATATCTAATTATCAAAAACGATAATCAGAACTCTCAAATCAACAAATATCTAATTATCAAAAACGATAATCAGAACTCTCAAATCAATAAATATCTCTCAAATCAACAAATATCTAATTATCAAAAACGATAATCAGAAACAACAAATATCCGATTATCAAAAATGATAATCAAAAACAACAAATATCCAATTATTAAAAACGATAATCAGAACTCCCAAATCAACAAATATCTAATTATCGATACGATAATTAAATCTCATAACAGCAAATATCTAATTATCGATACGATAATTAAATCTCATAACAACAAATAACTAATTATCGATACGATAATTAAATATCATAACAACAAATATCTAATTACCTGCAGATAATTAGAAACAACAAATATCTAGAAATCAATTAAGATACTCTAGAAAATCAATATAAAAGGTTGGATCGATCCCATCAGATGGCGAGTTTTAGCTACGCCGCATGCACAGGTCGTTACATTCTCCCCCACTCAAAACTTTTCGTCCTCGAAAAGGAAGGAGGTAGGAGAATAGAAACAACCAGAAAGAAAATAGATTGGAATACAAGTAAAACAATTAATTCAAACCATATAAATTTCAATTTAAATTAATTAATATTCAACAATTTGGTTAAATCCTTTTAGTTCACTTAAGTTAAATTAATCTATCTATTTCTAAATTCATTATCTTATTATCTAGTCATCTTCAATTAACAATTTCTAAATCATCAATTTGTATAATCATTTATTGTACTAATATTTTATTCAACAAATTTAATTCTTTTATTCCAAATTATTATTAAATTTGTTCCACGTAATATATTTTATCACATATATTTAAATCATATAAATTATTTAAACCATATAAATTTCAATTTAAATTAATTTATATTCATTAATTGATTTTAAATTCAAGGCATTTCCATAAGTTGGTCTAATTTCAATTTATTAATTCCTTCAAAACTAAATTTATTTTTCAATTATCTTATTATTCTATTTATCTCTATTAACATTTTATAATTAAAATTTAAGTGTATAACATTTATTATAACCACTCAAATTTTATTTATGAAATCATTTTATATTGTATATTATCCAATTACATTTTAACTTCTGAATAATTTAGGTAAGTTATATTGAAATAAAATTTAGTACCATACAAATAAAATTTTCAAATTCAATTATCTCAAGTTTAAATATTTATCCAAAATTTAGTTTTATTTATAATTGAAAACACCTTTTAACATGGGTTTTTTTTAGAATTAAATTTCCGTTTAATTTCAAACCCTTTAGAAATAATTACGTATATACTATATATATTAAATCAAATTTAAAAAATAATATACCCATATATATATATAAATCAAGTCATACTTAAGAAATTCAATTTAAAATATTTTCCAAACAAAACCGTAGCAAAGCTACAGAAATCTCTCCACTTCGAAACTCGAAAATGAATGTCGATGACGCTGCAGTCATCACCGAAATTATTTTCCAGCGACAAAAGAGAAGAGTACTGATTTCAACATTTTACAATTCTTTGAAAACGGTTTCTATTCGAAAATACCTTTAATAATATACACTTTAAAACCAAAGTTGAAATCACCGGAAATCAAATTCTCAAATTCCTGATTTTTTTAAAATTCATTTCGATTCCAAATCAATTTATAAACCATGTTTATAAATTCATTTAAAACAATAAATGATAATCAAATATTATCATTCAACAACCAATTTAATTAACTATTTAATTCCAGAAAATCCTATACTTATATATATATATATATATAATATAATCATACGAATCTATTCAATTTACCAAATTTGAAATAATATTGTGTCAGTTTGCTCTATTCAAGTGTTTTGGAAATCCTATCGATAGCGTTGATCAGACGAATCGATCGAAAACCCAAATCAACATCAATAACTCAAACAACACAATATATAAAATATTTTAATATTGATAACAAATGCACTACCTCGCTTGACGATACAAGGAGGGATTTCAAAGCAAGGATAGAGATTCAAATTTGATGGACTCAAATCAAAGAAAATTTTGATTCGAAGCTAAGTTCGAAACAAAGATGAGATGATTAAATAATAAAATAGGAAGATGGATAAGTCTAGATAAATCGCGGGCAACCTTAATCGGGTCAACCGTGACTTAAAGAATAAGATCGATATGGATTTTCTAGGGTAAATCTACATTCGATCCTAAGAGATAGAATTCGGGATAACAAGAGATATATATATTGTAAACCGAGGATGTAGAAATCTTCGGTGAATCAATGCTTCTTGTAAAGGAGTTTCACCCCTTTACAATCATTCGAAGATTGGCGAGACCGCCTATTTGTTATAAAGATCATTCGAAGTGGAGTTATGGGATATTCCAGAATCACAAGAAGACTAATAGGGAGAGACAAGAATGGATTTTGAACCGCAGGGAACGTTCCAAAATTCAAAAGAAATCGAGTCAAAGAAAGAGATTCAAGCTCGAATGAAAGTGATTCTGTAAATAAATTTACCATATATGCTAAGTTTTGCCTAGAGCCAAAGCTCTGATACCACTTGTAACGACCCAGTATTTTGGACCATTCAAATCGACAATAAATCCACACATGTCGGACTTGAATGATTCAAAATACCGAATTGTTAATTTAAATTGGCAAAACTCAGCATATACAGTAAATAAAATAATCACAGATCACACACACAGAGTAATATGACAGTAATGCAGCGGAAACAAAAGAATAGTAGTTCATGAAGCTACTATATATATAATAGAGTTAAACAAGATACAACAGAGGTCTCGAATACATAGATATCTCAATACAATAGTCAAATACAAGATCTGAATACATCACTGGAATCAACTGAAAGCTGGATAGATAGCTGGATCTCCAAGCGAAGCTCCAACTCCAAAGGTGAGTCTCAAATACTGTATCACTCAGTCTGACCCGAGCATAAAGAAAAACACAAAACACTCGAGTCAGGATTAACATTCTTATATCAATAAATCTAACTCAAGTGAAATAACGACTGAAATACAAGTAACTCAAAGGATGTTTGGGATAACCATCCTCTAAGGATCCGTTAAACTATCTACTATGTAGTAGTGTACGCTAAGTAGATAATGTCTAATCAGTAAAGTACGATATCAAAATAGCGTTAAGTCATGGCCCATTCCACCCTTAACACATTTTTATCCCCAAAGCATATACAAGACCGTAGTTTCCCCAAAACCGGAAGTCACCAGAGGGCAATCCATATACTAAAGGTACAAACCAAAATCGTAGTGGTCACGAATAGGATAATCAGTATGACAAGGTACATGAGGCGATACCAACTAGGATACTAATAGTTGCGTGATCCGGACTGATGTTGAGCATAGCAGCTACTACCTCAACACCGCAAAACAACACTCCCATAATCGAGGGGTGCACCCAAATCGAATCACAAAAGTAATAGATATGGTAACGAAGAAGTGTGTCCGCTAGAGGTGGCGAACCTCAATGGCCCGGCGCGGCTCCTGTTTTAGTCATGTCAGGGGTCATACAAAATCGTTCTCTTTCTTCAGTCAACGCGTTCACCAAACCATCCACTTCATTCTGGATCAACACTCCGCGTATAATAGTTATTAAAGTGGTTTTCGGTATCGACAGAGAATATGTCCATATCTGATCCCGGTCTCTTTAATAACTACGTATTATTTCACCGCTGGTCATTTAATAAACTTTCACAATAGTTATATTTCAAAACCGATATATCATTGCCATTTAAAAACCATATCAATACGATATCACTCTTACTTCAAATAAATCCATTTCCAAAATCATAGTACTTTTCCAAAGTTATAACGCTTTTGAAATCATAGTCTTAAAAAAAATCAAAACACTTTGGAGATCACAGCTTTGAAATCATAACATTTTGGAAATCACAACACTTTGAAATTATAGCATTTTGGAAATCATAACACTTCTCTTTTAAACAGTTTAGATATTAAAATTAGTATATATAATAAAATAGTTTATAAATAAAGTAATTTATATTAAAATAGTTTATATAAAAATAATTTATAAAGTAAAATATCAATAGTTTAAATATAATTTAAAATTTCTTTATAAAATAAAATAGCTTCCTCAAAATTCACAAATCGATTCAAATTAACTCGAATTCCAAAATTTTTAATTTAATCAAATCTCAAATCATCAATTTCAATTCGATTCAGTTTCTAAATAACCATTTCAATCTATCGACTTCAAATACATGTTTAAACCATAAAATAAGCCATTTCAATTTCAATATATTTCAAAGCTTTAAATATTCAACATTTCAATAACATCTAATACACTTAAATCCACAAATTCAAATAACAAAATATCCCATTTAAATTTATACAATTTGAAATATTCATTAAAGTCACCTTTAATCAAATTCAAGTTAAAAACATATCTTTAGAATTTCAAATTTTATAAATTTCAAATCAAACTTTATTTAAGTATAATTATTAAATAAATATAATCTCAAATCAATTTCAAATCATTGTACACTCTGTATTTGAAAATATAGATATTAAATAAATACTTAAACATATTATTTATCAACTTTATTAAATCAACTTTAATAAATCTTTAAAAAAATCAATATTTATCAAAACCATATATTTCTTTTCAAAACCATAGAAATCATTTTCAAAATATTTATATATAGACCAACGGTGTCGGTATATAATTTTCTACCTTATGGTCAAGTGGTACGGATATTTATCATTTCAATCCGCAATTTAAATATATACGGGTATATATCTTTTCAACCCGCAATCCCAAATTCAAATAAATTTGAAAATCGCTTGGGTTTATCATTTCAACCCATAACGATTTTCTCTTATTCTACAGATCGTTCGGGTATGTATCATTTCAACCCATAGTGATTCTATACTAACAGGGAACTTGCAGAGTGATAACAAATATGATAATAAAATAACAACAGTAATAGGCATATATCAATATCATCAGTATAAATAACAGATAAGGGTGTCAGATGTCATAGGTGAACAGATACAGATGATGGCATATATATATATCAATATAAATAACAGATAATGGTGTCAGGTGTCATAGGTGAACAGATATAGATGATGACATAGATATAGCAATATAAATAACTAACAGCAGCATATTTCAATTGTCGTTTCAATTAAAATCAAATTTAATAAATATAAGAACGTTAATCGTGAGTGATTGCTCACCTTTCGAGGCTAGAGATGAACGAAAATAAGATGGGTTACGAATCCAAGCACGGATGCCAAAGCAGAGCTAGATTGGCACGAATTCGGTGATCAAAGCTGATAAATAGAAATTGACGAAATAATTAGAATCTGCTTGATATAGACCGAAATGAAATATTTTTTTAGTTTATATTTTCTTAAACCACTATTAAATCTAAACACTAATAAATAAAATCTCAGTCCATTTAAAACCCAAACTTATGTATACATTTCCCTATATAAATAAGTATATAACATAAACAAACTCATATACATAAAATAAAATAAGATATATATATATATATAATTTTCAAATCAATATTTTAACTTTAACACTCCTAAACTAAAGTATATATTTAGAAACCAAATGAATACAATAAAATCTTTATGTAAAACGTAACAAATATAAATCATAACGTAAATTTATACAAAACCCAAATAAGTTATAGGCAACATGACAAACATCTACACAACCCCGTACCTATATATACTAAACTGACATATAACTTACCCTATTATTATAAATTTAAATCATTGCCAAAATATATGTGCGGGTATATAAACCAAAGAAGCTGGCAAGCAATACTATATTATATACATATAAAAAGCTGTAAATATTATTTACTTAAAACAGTATTTTATATTTAAAACAATATACCAAGCACATGTATGCTTGTATATATATGTTATATGACACAGAACAATGTAAAAAGAAACTGTACTAACCTCGACGGCATATATATCACCAAACATACGTATATATTACAAACAAATAAATATCTCTTTATTGTTTGTTTTTTTTCTTTTTTTTTCAGTTGTGAGAATTGAAATTGCAAACCATACATACATACCCATATAAATCTACATATATACATATAACTATTGTTATATTTGAGAATATATATTAACTAAACTCATATAACGTAATATATATATAAACAGTAGGCAACGTGTTCAACCAAAATATAGATAACATACTATATATATAACTATTTTAAATGGCCAAAGTTGAATGCTACAGATAAAATGAGAACAGCAGTTGAACGCAAATTTAGTTTATACAAAACATGAGAACAGTAGTTAAATATAGATAAACAAATCAATAAGTAGTTTATAAAATACTTAACTCTATACCTCAAAACAAAAGACGCATGCAACTACAAAGGAAAATGGCCGGAGCTCACGAGTGAGAGGGAGAAGTTCTGATGGCAGGCTCCATTCGGTTGGGCTGAAGTCATGGACGTGGTGGTGTCGAGGAATGAGCAGGCGGAGGTGAACTGTGGTCGGAGGTGGGTCTCGGGTCCGACGCGCGGAGAAGGGGTGTTCTGATGGGTTGGGGAAGAGCGGGCGGAAGTCTGGGTGGGCTGCCTGATGGTGTACGGCGAGTTGAGGCATGGGTGGCTTCGGGTTTAGGCGTGGCGGATTGGAGAGAGGGGAGGTTATGGGCTGTAGCATGGTCGGAGGGGAGAGGTGGAAGGCCATGGCCGAGAGTGTTAGGGTGAGGTCAGAGGTCGGTCAGGCCGTTGTTTCCAGGTGGTGGTGGGGTTTTCAGAGTTGAGGCTGCCGAGTTGTGGGGAGAGTTTGGTTTGAGATTAGAATTCAAGAGGGCGAGCTGTTTCCATTTGCAAGCAAACGTGAAAACTTTGAGTAAGCAATAGGGAAAGAATGGCAGCCACAGAGAAAAGTGAAAAGTTGGAAATTGAAATAATATGTCTTCCTTTTGGAAGGAAACAAGGAGCCAAACGAAAATGAAATGACAGAAGGAAAATTTTGATCAAATGGAGAAGCCAAACTAATAATTAAATTGGAAAGGTTGGAAGAGATAAAGCCAAACATTGAATTGAATGAAAATTAAAAGCTGGTGACTATCTAAAATCAACCGACAGGCAGATCAAAGGGCAAAGGAAAACCAAAAATTAGAATTGGGTACCCGTACACGAATCGTTTATCCACTTTCCGACACGTATCGGACACCGGAACTCAGAGATGAATATACCGTATAGATCAGCACGACGAGAGGACCAAAATGATATATAAACATCAGTGGTATGATTGAATTACAAAAATTCGAATTTTCTAATAGCGGAAAATGCAAGAAAAATGCTGAAAAATAAGATCGACGGAGCCAAAGATATCCGAATTTGAAAAAATGACAAACTGACATCTTGCTCAGAAGATGGTTTAGAATTTTTCTATGTAAAAATATTTAGGTTTCGGAAACATTTTATTTTCATCGCTTTTTAACTGATTAAATTGAAGTAAATTTACGTGCGAAATAAATTTTCATATTTTCGGACGAAAATTTACCAGTTGCTATGTTTAATTAGACGCATTCCAAATATCAAATTTATATTTCAAAATTTTATCGTTTAAAATTTCCTAAAATTTCAATTAATAACGTTATTAAAACCGGTTAAATTTACGGGTCGTTACATTCTCCCCCACTCAAAACTTTTCGTCCCCGAAAAGGAAGGAGGAAGGAGAATAGAAACAACCAGAAAGAAAATAGATTGGAATACAAGTAAAACAATTAATTCAAACCATATAAATTTCAATTTAAATTAATTAATATTCAACAATTTGGTTAAATCCTTTTAGTTCACTTAAGTTAAATTAATCTATCTATTTCTAAATTCATTATCTTTTTATCTAGTCATCTTCAATTAACAATTTCTAAATCATCAATTTGTATAATCATTTATTATACTAATATTTTATTCAACAAATTTAATTCTTTTATTCCAAATTATTATTAAATTTGTTCCACGTAATATATTTTATCACATATATTTAAATCATATAAATTAATTTAAACCATATAAATTTCAATTTAAATTAATTTATATTCATTAATTGATTTTAAATTCAAGGCATTTCCATAAGTTGGTCTAATTTCAATTTATTAATTCCTTCAAAACTAAATTTATTTTTCAATTATCTTATTATTCTATTTATCTCTATTAACATTTTATAATTAAAATTTAAGTGTATAACATTTATTATAACCACTCAAATTTTATTTATGAAATCATTTTATATTGTATATTATCCAATTACATTTTAACTTCTGAATAATTTAGGTAAGTTATATTGAAATGAAATTTAGTACCATACAAATAAAATTTTCAAATTCAATTATCTCAAGTTTAAATATTTATCCAAAATTTAGTTTTATTTATAATTGAAAACATCTTTTAACATGGGTTTTTTTTTAGAATTAAATTTCCGTTTAATTTCAAACCCTTTAGAAATAATTACGTATATACTATATATATTAAATCAAATTTAAAAAATAATATACCCATATATATATAAATCAAGTCATACTTAAGAAATTCAATTTAAAATATTTTCCAAACAAAACCGTAGCAAAGCTACAGAAATCTCTCCACTTCGAAACTCGAAAATGAATGTCGATGACGCTGCAGTCATCACCGAAATTATTTTCCAGCGACAAAAGAGAAGAGTACTGATTTCAACATTTTACAATTCTTTGAAAACGGTTTCTATTCGAAAATACCTTTAATAATATACACTTTAAAACCAAAGTTGAAATCACCGGAAATCAAATTCTCAAATTCCTGATTTTTTTAAAATTCATTTCGATTCCAAATCAATTTATAAACCATGTTTATAAATTCATTTAAAACAATAAATGATAATCAAATATTATCATTCAACAACCAATTTAATTAACTATTTAATTCCAGAAAATCCTATACTTATATATATATATATATAATCATACGAATCTATTCAATTTACCAAATTTGAAATAATATTTTGTTAGTTTGCTCTATTCAAGTGTTTTGGAAATCCTATCGATAGCGTTGATCAGACGAATCGATCGAAAACCCAAATCAACATCAACAACTCAAACAACACAATATATAAAATATTTTAATATTAATAACAAATGCACTACCTCGCTTGACGATACAAGGAGGGATTTCAAAGCAAGGATAGAGATTCAATTTTGATGGACTCAAATCAAAGAAAAATTTGATTCGAAGCTAAGTTCGAAACAAAGATGAGATGATTCGAAGGTTTAGTATTGGTATTTGACCCGAAGGTCCTCAGAGTGGCCTGAAAGCCTAACAAATGACCCGAAGGTCCAGCAAAGTGGCCCGAAAGCCCATCAAATGACCCGAAGGTCCAGCAGATGACCCGAAGGTCCAACATAGTGGCTCGAAAGCACACAAAATCACCAGAATCATCAAACAACAGATGTTTCAATTAACGAGTCCGGAATTAACCGAAATAGCAAACGCGCATGTCCCATACCACGTGTTTTACTAAATCGTTTGATTCTCTTCATCGTTTCCTTGAAAGTGCAAATTGTGTATTTTGTAAAAATGACACTTTACATTCTCAAACGGACAAGTATGGAATTAAGCGAATCAGTAAAAGAAAGGGTTCATAGTCCTCGATTTTGCTGAATCGTTTAAATCGCTTCCTCATTCTTTTGAAAGCGCAAACTGTAAAATTTCGTAATTTAAATAAATAACATTTTACGTTCTCAAACGGACAAGTCCGGAATTAAGCGAAACAGTAAAAGTAAGGGTTCATAGGCCTCAATTTTGCTGAAGCGTTTAAATCGCTTCCTCATTCTTTTGAAAGCGTAAACTGTAAAATTTTTAAAACAATTTTCAAAACATGTGATTAAAACAACAATATCAGTAACAATTTCGAAAAGGAAATTGTACTTCTCAAAATACCGTAAAATGGATCACAAAATCAGCATTGCGGGATAACCGCTTGTAAATCCACTTTAAAATTTGACGGTTACTGAATTCAAAGCGACAGTAATTTTTAAACGTCAAAATCTCATCAAAATAATTCGCATCAAAATATAATACCAGTGAATTTTCATTCATAAAAAATGTCACAAAACACCGTGCTTCAAAAGTTTAGCACCAGTGTAAAAATCCCATTATAAAAATATCGGCAAAAAAATACGTTCGAACCAAACATCGGTTCAACGTAAATTTAATGTAGTAACGTGCAACTCAAATTTGCACGCACACTACAAGATAAACAAAGAAATCATTCAAATGTATCTTCAATGAAGATAATTCAAAACAGCAAAAATCTCAACAAAAATCACATAACTGCAATCGCTTCGAATCCTCAAATCGGATTCAAAATTTTCAAAGAAACAAAATAAACCCAGCTATGTAAGCAACAACGAAATTTATTTCAATTTCATATTTTGATTTTTAAATCAAAAAGGTTATCGGCTGTATTCAGCGAAGACAGTCTAACTGTTTCCGCTGCGCACTCTGATAAACAAAACACAAATTATTCAATCAACAAAACACAATTTCCCTTTTTATTTTTAAATAAAGATATTTAAAAAATTCATCATAATTTCAAAACTTTAGTTTTGACTCAAAGCACAAATAAAACATCGACAAATAGTTGTAACACATGTTCCATCTAAGTTATGTTTTATATTATGTCCATAAACCCCAAGCTCTGATACCAACTGTGACGCCCCACCTCTATGCTCACAAAATACAAAGAGTATTAAAAGAAATACTGTCTATTATTACGAAGAATAAGGCTGGATAGGAGCGGCCATCCGTAGTTGGGCCTTACACTAGTAATGGTTACCTCGATAGTAGTGGTATATATTTTTATTTTTCATCTCTTATTTATTTACTCCCATCGACATACCCAATTCCAGTATAAAACGAACTACGATGGTTCATAATAGTTTAGGACAATATATATAATAATAACACAGATAATAAAAATGCAGAACACAGATAATAAAAGTCTCATATATATATAACTGATGTCAGTTACAATACATTTGACACAATACATATGATACATCTACAACTGTCGACTCTGGAAGTTATATATACAAGTACATTATCGAATAATATACATGAATACATATCATCCTATACTAGGACATGACTACTTCAAAAGGTATGAAGAGACTTCATAGCTCAAGCAGCAACCCAAAGCAGGATATCTACAACCTGAAATAACTCGGTTTGACCCGAGTATTAAATTCAAAAGAAAATAATACACAGGTCAGTCTAATTCAAACTCAGTTATTAATGCACAGAAGCAGTAATAATTAAATAAGCAATAGACGACAGTCATAGAAATCCCGTATATCCAACTCTTCGATAAGAGAATCGGATAACGGCAGATATAACACTAAATAGTGTTAGGCACAAATCATCAAATTCAAATCACCAACAGAGATAAATAAAAAGATTATCAATGAAGATAATTTAGAAAACAACAGAATTGCCCAATGGCAATTAAACAACATATACAACAAAATCTAATTATTAAATAAATAATTAGAAACTCATAATCTAATTATCAATAGATAATTAGAAACCAACAAAATAATCCAGTCAAACCAAATCAAAATACGCATTCAAATTATTGAATTGAACACACAAAACGATTCAAACAATTGAAATATCAATTAAACATCAGTTCTGTATGGCTGCAGTACACGCACGCGTGCACTGCCTCGCCACTGCAGCATAGGAAATCATCACAACACCAATTGCTAACAGCAAATCGAAAATGCAAAGGTCAAGTCACAGCTAATGTGACTCAACACAACTGCCAACAATGAAAGGTGACATGCACTAGTAATGTACACATCAATGCTACCAGATAACAATGTAGCATGAAGGGAACACATAGGATAGTAAACAGAGTCGAGGCTACAACCCAGTTCAATATGCAATGTACCCAAAACAAGTGAAAACAACAGGTGACAAGACTCAAGTGTAATGCACAGTCCAACCAAAAGTCAACAAGCTCACAAACAACTCAAGACTGCCCACTTCAAAGATATGGCAACACAGCACCAAAACACAAAGGCAGCAGATACATGGTACCAGTGCAGCCTCAAACCAAACAAGAGAAAAACTGCAATTTCACTTGCAACTAAACTACCTCGAAGTAAATGAAAACAATGCAAGGACTAGGCACCAACATCAAGTGGTAGTTTATCATAAACAAGACCAAGTGCAACAATGATCAAAATCAACTAAGGCAAAACTTCCTACTAAATGAAACTGCAGCCTTCACTTGAATACAAGGGTAAACTGCAAACAAGAAACTGCAGCCACCCCTTGAATACAAGGGAGCCAGTACAAGGTACAACAAATCAAACTGCAAATGAAATCAGTGCATCAATGCAATGCAACCCAACAAGGGCAAAATTTCAACAAAAGCACTGTAACCACCACAAGAATACAAGTCAAAAACTTCAATATGTACACCTAAAGCAAGTCTACTACAAAGAACAACATCAATCAAACTCAAGTGCAGTGCAAACAACAACATCAAGTGAGAATAGTGAATGTACAGTACATCACTAATGAAACAAGTTCATGAGAATAGTGAATGTACAGTACATCACTAATGAAACAAGTTCAAATTGAATCATGAACAAGTGCAACTCAGTGCAAACCAAGACTCACAAGCTCAAATAAAACTGTAATTACAAGTGACTTCAACAAGTTGATATGCAAACAAAGTATGTAGTGACAACACAAGTGTAGTGACAACATACAATGGTGACCAGGCAGCAAGCCTAAATGCAACACTACTAACCGAGAAAATGAAAGTAACAATGTTTTCTTGAATTAAGCGATGCTTGCCTATGTGACAATCCTTCAAAGCAAATAAAGGTGAACTGCCAACACTTATAGGAAATGCATAGTGATACCGGATAATACGAGTGCCGAACTCAACTGGACAGTACAAGTTATACATGAAATCAACTAAATGCACTTGCAACTGAAACTCGACCAATTGCCAACATATGTGCAAAACCAAAATCAAGTGGCAGTTTTGATCAAAAACAAAGGCAGTGAAACCAGAGACAGAGGTACACATGTGCTCGAGACAACCGAGCTAAATATCAAAACAACATTGCACATACGCATGGAGCAATGCAAAAACAGTAGCAGTGCAACCTGAAGTCGTAACAGCAAGTGGTACAAGACCAAATTCAGACAACATGAGGAACCGTGAATTAACAAAGAACAATTTTAAATCAAGTCACTGGCCGCACTCAACATACGAAGGAATAACACACAGCGATGCTAGAGCCGAAGTCATAGATACCCAATAACAAAGTCAAAGTCGTGGGTCATCAAAGAAGAGTTCAAACAAAAAAGAAAATTCACAAAAAGGAAATTCACATAGCAGTTGTTTTTCGAAGTCGAGTAGTTTCAAATCAGAATTAAAACTGAAGTTGTCACGAAATCCAACAACGAAAGTCACAACAAAACGAACTTGAATTGAAGATGTGAGTGATAAATCACTCACCTTAGATTCGAAGAACCCAAATCCAATCGCAGCCGAAGTCTTCCTCTTCCCCCCCTTCAGATCGCCATAGCACGAATTTGCAAAGAGGAACGAACGAATTTAACGAAGCCGCCATTTTTTTCTTTTCTTTCTGGTTAGGGTTTGCGAATCGAAGGGAATAGGGATGAAGGAACTGTCATCGGCCTTGATAAGTATCACAACACCAAAAATCAAACACGGGCCAAGGTAATTTCAAAGCCCACAACCCTCAACAAATATTTAAAAGAATTTAAACCCGAATAAAAATTCCAAACAGCAATTAACAACCAATTTAATCGTCATTTGACGATAATTAATTGTTACTAAACCCCGGGTTGTTACAATCTCCATCTAAATAAATTTGCTTATTCCCATTATATTTTATATTTGTATTCTTTTTCCCAAATAAATAATATTATGTTTCACGAAAATCAATCTCTCGATAATTAAGCAACACCCTTCAAAATAAGGCTATTTTAAGACAAACTGGATATTTCAGACGTCTGAACAATGCCATCAGACGTCTGTCATCCTTGTATCACACAATTTTTCAACTCTGTGCATATATCAGACGTCTAAAATAACCAACCAGATGTTTGAAAATAATGTCTGCCTCATAAAAATACACAACAGTTTATTTCAAACGTCTGAACAAAGTTTATGCCTTCTCAAAATAACAACAAGGCAAATTTCAGACGTCTGATTCTACATCCAGACGTCTAACAAAACTCTCTGACTTCGAAATTGTACAACTCTATCTATTTCAGACCTCTACCACCAATAACCAGACATATGAAGCTATTTACTGTCTTCATACTAGGTTAAATCAGACGTCCGATTCACTTTCAAACGTCTGAAATTCAATCGACACTATTACGTAACCTTATAACGTCTATTTTTTCCACTTTTTTCACTTTCATTTCATTTCTACTGCAAATTCAATACCCTGATTCTCCAAGTCGCTTTCTCCTTCAAACACGCTCGATTCTCATGGCAACAAAAACGAGAAACCCTAAAATCTCTAAACGAAAGCAAGACCAAGCTACTTCATCCAACCCGCAAGTATGTTCTGATGATCAAATTGAGAGATGGATGATTCGCGTACCACATTCAATCAAAAGATATGAAGACATTCAAAAGAAGAAGCTACATACAGGTCCTTTCTACAATTTGCTCAAATTTCCTATGTACGATTTGGATGAGATATGTGAAAATGCAGGGCTACATCAGTTGATTTCCTTCAACTCAAATAATATCCAAATAGACCAACTTGCGATATTTCTTTTCTATGCTAATTTAGATAGCACTGCCGTTTGGAATACTGAAAATGATGATAATTGGCTATGGTCAAGTGTTTACGGCAACACTATTAGACTTACCCCGGGGATTATAGGCCGAACTCTAGGTTGTTCCGACTTTGGAGAAGATTTGTACAACATCCCAAATATGCGCCTCAAACTAAGAGATAATATCACTCATCAAATTTGGGAAGATGACATGCCTAGATTTGCTTCAAAATATCTACGACCAAAGGCAAGACTTCACACTAGAATGATTATCAACACAATCATTCCTCGCCTTG
Source organism: Allium fistulosum (assembly GCA_030737815.1). Lineage (NCBI taxonomy): Eukaryota > Viridiplantae > Streptophyta > Magnoliopsida > Asparagales > Amaryllidaceae > Allium > Allium fistulosum. Next base: position 509,860,434 of record CM060907.1, on the reverse strand, counting down.
GTAGCCATGAGCAAATCACAGAGTTAGAGCACAAGGCTCTATATGCTATCTTCAGTGGAACAAGGGTTAATTGGGAAAATTTTATTTTTGACGAGCTCAAACATTATTGGACTCGATCACACCCACTATCATCTACCCTACCTACATCATGCGACTTCTGCAAGCTCACAACATCCCTTCATATTTATCAACTTTTGAAGAAATTTCTCCCAAGTACGCGTCCACAAAGTTCTTCTCTCTTATGCACTTACCAGAAAATCCTCCGGATTTTATGTCATTTGAAGAATGGATGCAACGTTGTCAACAAGATAGCCAAGCTAACCCTCCACCCCAACAACAACTTGAACAATCACAAGAGGAAGAGCAACATCGCAAGCATACTCCTCCTCCTCCTGCACCTTTCGATTATTCGTGCCAAGATGACATTTTGGAGACCCGAACTGAGACGAATCCTAATGAGAGTATTCGCGACTTGACTCTCCAAAATCAATTCATTCTGTCAAGGAATCTAATTTTTTATGCTAAGCGTATCGATAGCTTTGAAACAACGTTTGCTTCATGCCTAGCCACAGTTGAAGCATCGCTTTCAACTACACTATCAGTTCTAAAAGAGGTTCTTCAATGAGTTCGTGGTCCTACACCACCTTCGGAAGATTGGCCAACTCCAACGCCTTCTCCTCTTCCTTCAAAACACTCTAAACTTTTTGAAGAGGAAAAAGAACCACTCCAACAAACTCCGACATCTCCAAAAAAACAAGCTAGCTCTTCCAAGAATGAAGATGAAGGAGATGATCAAGTTAAAGCTTCCCCAAAAGATCCTTAGTTTTTAGGGTTCCATCTTTTGTATTATAATAATAAAAAATCTATGCATGTAATCAATCAATTTGTTTAATGAAAAGTGCTTTTTGGTTTGTTATTTCTGTTTATATTGATATAACCTTCCTACAGTTGGTACATATTTCATATTACGAACATGTTCTCTAAGTTAAAAAGATATTAACACTTTTTGATAATGCCAAAGGGGGAGAAATAACGGAAAGACAATATTCAGGGGTAGATTTATAAAAATATATCTAAGTACATTATATAGTTGTCATCATCAAAAAAGGGGAGAATCTTAGGAAATTCAATCTACGGTTTCGATGATAACAACTATACAATGGAAATAGAATATACATATATATTTATAAATACAAGTACTTGCTAGAACAACATCACTATAAGGACAAGGATGAGGCTCAAAGGACACTACAAGAGACTACAAGTCGATAGGTACAAAGAAGCAAAAGAAAAAGTGCACAAAAACTGATATGCACAATATCAGACGTCTGGGTGCACAAGCCAGACGTCTGAATCAGTTCTCTGGAACAACAGTCAGGCAAAACCAGACGTCTGGTAATAGCACTTAGACGTCTGATCTTCTACTATATTCAAAAATATATATAGTATCAGACGTCTGAAACATATCCCAGACGTCTGATTTCAAACTCGAATTTCAGAAATGGACTTCAACTGCCACATTCGAATGGACATCTCCGCTTGCCTTCTTCGCAACTCTTCATCTTCAACAGAAGCAACTGAAGAACATTCGTTAATGGACGTAACTACTCAAGATACCTATCTACAACTATATATAGCATCAAGAATCAAGAGAAATTACTCACCTTACATACTTACGCTTTCTAATTCTATACTATATTCTTGATCTCTGCACTATAGCAATCTTTACTTGTATTCACTCTTTCATATACTCAGTTCTTCATAGACAATATTCTTTAGAGATATATATTGGAAGAAATTGTACAAATTAGTCAACATCCATGCTATATGAGAACACATATTTGACAAGAACAACTCACTGTAACCAAGCCTATTCCTTCGGGCGAAGCGAGGGTTTTTGATAGTCGAATTCCAAAAGGGAGCTTCGGGACTGGAAGTAGGATGGGAGGTCTGAACCAGTATAAAATCCTGGTGTGCTTATTCTATATTTACTTAGATTAATATTATTTAGTTGCATCATATATTTTGTCACATATACTTGCATATACATTACATGATCCACCTCGTAGACTTTCACTACCTTCCAATGGTGCCCTAGAAAATGCACCGGAGTCTGACAAGAACTTCTTGTACCCCTGCTACACAGAACCGGTTGCCACTTTAACATGGCAAACCGGATTACCTCATCCCTTTTTGACACTAAGGCCTTATATTACCATGATGCTTGCGTGCAAAACAACTTGAATATGGACAATCTAGAACTGGATGACAACTCCTAATGGTAGCTGACCACATAGCTCTGCTGCATAACCTGTTTTTGCCATTTTTTCCCAGATGTGAGGCTTTGAGGCTACGCTTTACCTTCTTTCATTCTAGCAAACCGTCTTTGAATGCTAACACTGCCCTTTAGGTAGAGATACAATGCCAGCATTCATCCATTCAAGTTCGTTCTGGGACTGAACGAAATGCTTGAGATCTCCGTCTTTAATTCCATCATCTTTAAGATGTCTTTACTTCGAAATGCTTGAGTTGGATCGAAGTGGTTTTTGAACAACATATTCGATCCCAATCTCTTCGAAACAACATTCGATAGTTTCCGGTAAACTTAAAACCGGTTCTTTAGGAAATAAATAGTCAAAGATAAAGGCGGAGATCGCCTCCTAATCGTTAGTGGATGGATTTCTTTATCATTTGTCCTAGGGGAACGAAACGAGATTCATACGCACAGTACAACATCATCGGAGATGACTGTGCCATATAACTCACATATTTCTCCCAAATATTTCCAAAGTTAAGTTTTGGGTCTATATTTGATAGTAGGTTGTTTAACTATCAACAACTCACATTTAAATCAGGGATTTAATTCCATAGGGAAAACCAACATTGGTCAAGCACATAAGCAACCACTAGCCTCCTTAATTATTCTTTTCATTAATTAAATCACTTTATAATACTTGCATAAAAATACTCTTAAATAGATATATTCACAAATCCCAATAGTTTCAATACTTAGAAAATATCCATATACTTATTTCAACGGTATAAGTATCCACAAACATTACACTTTACAACTTAGAAAATGCACTCATATACTTATCTCAATGGTATAAGTATATTTATAAATTCAAAAAGATTTCCTTTTATTTCAAGTCTAAAATCATTTATAAACTCCTTATAAATCTCTAAAACCATTTATATACCATTTTATAAATATTTGAAAATCATTTATAACATCTTTTATAAATTCCAATCACTTATAAATTCTTTTATACATTTCTAAAATCATTTATAAATCCATAAAACCATTTATAAAACTCATTTTATAAATCTATAAACCCAATTCTAAAAATTCTTTTATAAATATCTAACCATTTATAAACTCCTTCACATTGTAAATAATCTCCCTTTAAGTCTTCAAATGATTTTATAAAACTCCTCTTATAAAACCCAAGCCCATTTATAAACTCTATTTATAAGTCTCGAAAACATTTATAAATAAATAATAATCTTTTACTTCAAACACTATTATATATAATAATGGTTATTTATAATAAACCTTATAAATAAATAAATAATATTAACCTTTAAATATCTTAAAACAATAATTAGTAATTTAAAAGACATTATTAATAAAACAATAATAATTAATTTTCAACATTATTATAAATCATAATAATTAATTTCTAAAACAGTATTAATAAATCATAACTATTAATTTCAAGCCATATTTATTATTTAAGTAATTAATCTTCAAAGTATTAACATATTGATTAGTAACCTTAAAAACAATATGTATTATAAATAAATACCTTTAAAACAATATTAAATATAAATAAGTAATTTTAAAACAATATTAAATATAAATAAGTATTTTTTAAAACAATATTAAATATAAATAAATAATTTTAAAACATTTCTAATGACTTAGAAAGGCATATAATAAAGTTGCAGTAAAAATAGAAATTAAATCCTTAAACAAAATATTTTGGAAACCTAATTTCAGATTTAAAGTCATTTCCTGTCTCAAAATCAATTCCAACCCCAAATGGCAATTTATAGTATTTAAAAATACTAATTTAAGGCAAATAGCTACCAAACATTTAACTAAATATCGATATTGATTTTCTATCGCTATAGGGTTTTAAGTTTTGGATGTATAATAATGTCATAATCAATAGAGCCAACAATCAGGTTTAATATCCAATAATTCATATGACATGAATATTATTGAAATTAAAATCAATAATGGCGAGGAATCCCGTTGGATCCCTCCAACCTATCCCTCTGCATCACAAACATTATATAATCATAAAATATGGATCACATACTACTGGACAGGTATATATATAAAAGGGTCACCCGCTCTAGGGGCCGGAATAGAACCAAACCAACCGATAAAATAGTAAATCATCTAAACATCCAATCAACAATTTTTATCAACTATAAACATTACTGGTTAATCAAAAATGTGAGTTTAACTCACTAGAGTCCTAGTTGTCGTTGGGGCATTCTCGATTCCACCTAAATCGAACGACGTTCGATTTAGTACGAAATCCAACTAGCTCCAAATTCATCCAATCCAACTCTATGGTGTAGAATCGGCTGATACGAGTACAATGCAACTTATCTCGCTTAAATTCTACCTCGTGTGACAAAGTTAAGAGATTATAAACATTCAATTTTTATAATATAATTAATTACATCATTAAAAGTTTAATTACTTAACTTAATTAATCTCCCTCTCCAAATCCCTCTCATTCACGAATATAAACCCACCTAGGCACTTTTTTCAAATCGTGACTTCAACCATTCGCTGCTGCTCCAACGCTTCATTGTCGACCACCGTGCCATAACCTTGAGATCCCCTGACCAAGCTCTATCCATCGCCACTCGCCTCCACCGTCGAGAAAACCCCCTTGAACGAATTCTTCTCATCATCGCAATTCGACCAATCGCGGCCATGATAGCTCACCAAACTTTGGATGTGGGTAGCTCTTAACCCCCTATATACTTCTCCTTCAGGCTCCTCCACCTTTAGTGCCACCGATGCCGAGAAATCACGAGAAAACCACCGCGATGTTCATCCACAAACTAGCACCGCCTTGCCATATTGCAGCCCAATCCAACCATTGAATAAATCAACTTCGACGTTGGCAACATTTCTCTAGTTGGAGTCGTACCCTGAAACGATACGAAATGGCTCCGATCGATGCGAGCCATTGGATTGAGGTGATGTTTTAAATTCAAAATTTTCAATCCATCATTGATATGCATGCAACTATTTAAAGAGGAGGGGGTATGGCAGAGACACGGGAAGGTATGGGTTAATGCATGGTGGAATAGTGGAGAGATATGGGTTGGGTATGGGCTTAATGTATATTATTTTATTTAAAATATCAAGCTTTTAAACATCCGAAAATTTCAAACTCCTATCGAGACGTGCGGCCTAGTGTTGTATATGTAATAACCCTATTCCAAACTCAAAGAAACTAGTTTTGAGACCTAATTCAACCATATAAAAAAGATAGCTTTCAAACCCAATGATATTATATTAATTTCTAAAATTAATTTCTAAGCGTTTCGAACTCGCACGACCAAACGATTCGTTCAATCACCATGAAATTTATTAACATACAATAATTCACTATTACGGATCCAATGAAACTGGTTTCGTCCAATTCCGATATAGTGCCCATGAAGGCTATTTTTTCTACACGTTAATTAGAAGGATTATTTATTAAAATCAAATAAATCAATTTTATATCTAAATTAAAAGTTTAATATTATCATTCTTATTTAAAAAAAAATTAAATAAGCTTTGAAATCATTTTTATTCAAACTAAATCCAAGATTCAATTATAAATTTTCCAAAATTTACATATTCAAATAAATCCCAATATTTGAAATTTAAACTGTTTGACTTGTAAAACTAAGATTTCAATATTTCAAATTAATTAAATATTTCAAATCAAATGACTAAAATTTTGGGTCGTTACAGGTCCTCCCCAAGGATCTCAAACCGTATCAATATGTGATCCTTTTATATACTTCCAAAGTTAATTTAGTCAAATACGATAGTCGACTAATCAACTATCAAGTACAAAATAGAAACGATTGCATATGAAAACCAAGTTTCATATACTTATCACTTTTTCGACTTTTCCAACTTATACTGTGACGTCCCACCCTGAGACCCACATTAACAAAGAGTATTACTGGGTAATACTGTTTGCTAATGCAGAGAATAAGGCTGGTTAGGAGCGACCATCTATAGCTTTGTCTTAAACATCTATTAAATACGTTGATTTAATGCTCTAATTTTTTTTCTTTCTCAAGTGGATTGACATATTCAATAAATGATTAATAAAAAACTATAGTGGCAAACAGATCTATCAGAATAAAATACAACAACGAAATGTACAACACATCATAGAATAGAAAACAGACATATATATACATATACACTGATACATCCCCAGTACAATACAAAATGATACATTATAAGTGGTACTAGAACCACACTATATAAATGATTCAAAAATATAGATACATATCAGAGTCAATCAAAAAGACTACAAAACTACTCAAAAAGAGATAAGCAGACATCCAAGGTGGAAGTAATCAAAGCAAAATCCAAAGCAGGTATCTAACCTGAAATAACTCGGTCTGACTCGAGTAAATAAAAATACATAGGTCAGTCTAGCTAAAACATCAGATTAGTAACAGATATATGAAGTATAAGGTAAAGGAGTGATATCTCTTCTCGAATGAGAAGAAGAATGCAAGGAACATATCATTAGTTCAAGTGAGGTAGTATCACTAAGTACATATATCCTCGAAAGAGGTAAACTCAACAATAAAAGCAACTAAGCATAAAGCATGCCTCATATCATCGGCATAATGCCAAAAGCAACTACAATGGTTTCTCTAAACCATACTCCTAAATAGGAGAAATCTCAAAACTCAAAACTTGTCGTAAACGGCAATCACAAACATATTCTCAATATAAAGAGTCCCAAAACTCAAGATACGCCAAAAATGGCAAACACGTATATCTCCAGAAAAGAGATTAGAAATCTCAAAATAAACGCCACGTGTTGGAAAACCCAAATCTCAAAGTATAGAACTCGATAAGGAGTTCAATTTCCTAAAGATGTAATCGCCATATATAATATCTCGAACGGCTCAAATGGCTAATAATGTAAAAAGACGATACACTTGGAAAATCACAAATAAATCAATGAAATCATCTCAAAAGATAGCACGTGCTTATAAAATCAAAGAAAAATCATCAAAAAAACCAAAAGTGACATTCGAAAACATCTCAAAATCGATTCATCTTGAATCACAAATTCACCAAAATTCTAGCTCGCCTATTGATAGGCTTCATGGCCTTCAAACAGTTCAGAAATATCACAAAAACAAGATGCAGAAGTCGAAAAATAGATTAGAGAACAAGGCAGAACACAAAAATGCACAGGTCAAAAAAACAATACCCAGGTCTGAAAACCCTCTCGGATTCAACTTTCAGACATAATTCGAATGGCTTAATGAATTCGAAATGGTATGAAATTTGATACACACAAAGTAGAACAATTTATCTATGAAATGGAAAAAGATTCACCGAATTCCGACATGAAATGGTAAAGATATGAAATTTCAAGCATGGACTCAGGCCATGTTGAATTCTGCCCAGGTCTAAAAAACCCTCTTGGGTTCAACTTTCAGGCATGAAATAGGATACCGAACGATCTCAGATTAAACTGAAAATTCATATGCACATAGTAGAAAACTTTAACTTTCAAATAAAAATAGGATCAATGAATTTCGACAAGAAATGAAAAAGATACACTGTCTCAAACATGGACTCAGGCCATGTTTGCAGCAGCTCAGAAAACGGAAATGTGCCCATGCTTAAAAACCATCTCGGGTTCAACTTACAGGCATGAAACAGATGACCAAACGTTCTCATCCTGAACTGAAAATTGGTATGCACATAGTAGAAAACTTTAAATTTCAAAAAAAAAGAATCAATGAATTCCGACAGGAAATGAAAGAGATACACTATCTCAAACATGGACTCATGCCATGTTTGCAGCAGCTCAGAAAACGGAAATGTGTACAGGCCTAAAAACCATCTCGGGTTCAACTTACAGGCATGAAATAGAGGACCAAATGATCTCAGATTGAACTAAACATTGGTATGCATATAGTAGAAAACTTCAACTTTTAAATAAAAAAAGAATTAATAAATTTCGACATAGGAACAAGAAGATATGGTCATACAAAGAAGCAACTCAAAACTATTTTATTGTAAACTAAAAAGCAAGCAATTTCTTAGCATTTTTCAGCCTGCATCTCGTTGCTTTAGCTAGATGATGTGAGTTTAGCACTCACCTTTGTGAATTTGAAGACTTAATTGAGCAAACTAGAGAAATCTTGAAGGAAGTTGCAAGCTTGTGCCTTGAGAGAGCTTCAAGAGCCTATAAACAAAAACATTACAACAACACATAAGCAAGAAAAACTAATTATAGACAACCAATTCTTGCAAAAATCCAAATTTGACGAAATAGAATTAGTTTTGGAGCTAATTACCTGAGAGATATAGCTTTAATTCGATTAAAATCAGCAAATTTGGTGAAGAGATTCGAGATTTAGTGCTTGGGTTTTAAGAAATGAATGATTTTCTTTTGTTTCTATTTTTTTTTACTGTAAGTGGAACTGTACGTATGTTTTGAGGAAGAAGGACTTTCTCATTCTTTACAGGTTAGAAAAACAATTGGGCTATGACCCAATAACAAAGAAAAGAATTAATTAGCCTAAGGAAAATTAAATTACCACTTATACACAAATACACTTATGTAAAAATCATATTTTAACAAGTTTTCTTCACAATACATTTATACAAACATATTTTCATGTTTAATAAACATTTTTACAACAATTAAAAAGATAATTTTGTTATAAAAATATTTTTATTATTAAAAACTCGTATTTTTAAATAAATACACAATTTACACAAATATATACACAAAACTCTATTTTTAACTTCAAAAATTACACAAACATTATTTTCTTGTGTAATAAAATATAACAAACCATTTTAACATCATTTTTATATCCAAAGCTTATTTTTAAACAAAATTTCATCTTTTCATTTATAATACACAACATTTTAAACAAATACTTCATTTAAAAATCTATTAAAGAAGCATTTGGCAATAATTACAAGAATTATTGCATTTTCTCAAATAAAAATCGTATTTCACTCATATTAATACAAACAACCAAAATAAAGTTTTTAAGACTTTATTTTCACATTTTACATTTATAATCCATTGTTTATTTAAAATAAACAATTTAAATCTCCAATTTATTTTTATTTCTCAATATTAAATTATAACCATCATTATAATTTAATATTTACAGGTAATCGCCAAAACCATGGTTGTTACATATACTATCCTTAAATTATGAGTAATGTCAGTAGATTAGAGCAGTATTTGCTTCTAAACCATACTCAAACATCATCCTTAATTATCACAAATAGAATAAATCTATTTTATCGGCATTTAGTCCTAAGTATGCGATTAAATACTTTCCGTAAACAAGTAAACACATAAAGCATGATTAAGTCTCATAAGCGACTTCTAATCCCCTTTCAATTAATTATTTTATTAATTAAAACTCATTTTTAAATACTTGTATATATATTTAAAATACCTTTACAAAAGATAGATACATGTATACTACTATTTAACTATTCAATACTACTCTTTCATTATTCATTTCTACTTTTTTACTATTCATTTCTACTCTTTCACTATTCATTTCTACTCTTTTCAATACATAGAAATGTATCCATAAAAAATATTACTTAAGAATAACTAATGTATAATTTACTAAAAACCTTTTATTTTAAATGCCATAGAGGAAACCTTTTCCTTAAAAAAATCATATTTACTTATTAAAAGTATATTTAAACTTTAATCTTTTTTATACTAATCCATGTTATTAGACTTTCCTAAAAAGATTCTACAACTATAAAAATATTTAAACAATTTAAATCATGAAAAAATAGCTAAAATGTCATATTAAAACAAAATAATGCAACAAGCCCAGAACTGCTGCAATGGACCAAAGACAGCATTTATAAGTGATGTAGAAAGTCCTAAATGGAGAACAACATAGAAAAAGAAAAATGAAACCACTTAAACAAATGATTTAAGATCCAATTTTTTATGGTAAGTTGTATACTTAAAGTAAATAAAAAAATGAAAAGAAATCCATAAAGGTATCTTTCAAAATTAAAAATTCCTAAAAACAAGGTATATTCAAAGTGCTCATATAGCTACTTTTCGCTATAAATTTTGCCACTTCGTTCAACCAGTTTCATAATAATATAAACCTTGATATTTTTATATTAACAAGTAAACATATTTTACTTATTAAAACTACAAAGAAATCCCTAAGGATTTCTTCCAAATTTAACTTTAAAAATCGTCGAACATAAGGCATTTTCAAAGTGCATAAATAGCGACTAATTCTCTTCTAACTTTCATAACTTAGTTTCTCAAGTTCCATAAATTTCCAAACTAATTCCTTGCTGCCCTATACACTATAATATGTGTAGAGTACAAGCAAAATAAATCATGCCACAAAATACTAACATATCACCAATTTAAACAAGCTTAAAACAAAGGGATTTGAAAATGCTTTCATAACGACTATCGCTATATGGACTATTCCAATTTCAACACAATATCCAAATAACCATATAAATACAATGTCAAGGCTATGCCACATGTTATAGAAAGTAGTAGAAGTGATATTATATAATATAGAGTTGTCATTTTCTTTCAAAAGCAAGGAGGTCCAAAGTTATAACTTTAATTAGTTCATTAACTTTATATTTCAAACACAACAAATATAGCACAATATATACTATCAAATAGTGAGTAAACTCACCCGTAATCAAGCTAATAACCAATACAAGCCATTAGAAAACTAGAACCACTTCCTACTAAACCTTCCAAGACTTCAACTTTAGCCTATAAAACCACAAGTCCATGCTTCATACACTCTTCCTTGCTTACGACCATGTAGAAGTGTCCCACCTTTTTCCATTTCTCCTCAACTTTGCTTTTATTTTCTATGTTTCCATAGTGCCTAGGCCTTTTCCAATGTTAGGTGGAGAATGGAGTCGTTTTGATATAAGTTTATGAAGAGAGAAGAGGCTTGAGTACTTTAGTTTTTTTTCCATAAAACTAAGGCAAACAAATTATGAAACAAAGGAGATATGTTATGTGGATTAACAAGTGTAAATGACCTCTAATACCCCTAGGACGGCCGACCAAAACATCCCCCATGCTCCCCCCCAACACGTGCACAACTCTACACCTCATTTTAAAACAAAATATTTCTCCTTCCTTAGTAAATTCCCAAACTACCCCTCCTTCATAAATATCTTCTAAAACCTTCTAAACGCTTTAATTAACCAAATTATCTTTAGTTTCTAATTAATGACACATTAATATTCTAAGAAAGCACAACAAGTTTGAACAACTTCTATCGAGTAAAAAGCCATATATCGATAAAACGATTTTCGGTCTCATTATTGATATTTCTTCGAACTATTTATTTTTGTAACTATTTTTCAAAAACAAGTTTACCTTGTTATTACTTAAAAGGGGGTTAACAAAGTTATTAAATCAATTTAATCATATTAGATCCAAGATTCAAATATTTAAATAACTCAGATATTAAGGTATGAAGTGTTCAAAATTCTAGGTCATTATATTTCTGATAACGAGCAATAACCAGTGGCCTAATATTGGTTCCACCATACACTCATATTTTATTATGTTTTATCCAATAACAGAGCAAGTATGCTACCCTCTCTCCCTTGAGTGAGTGATTGTAGCAGCCGTGCTTAAAAAATGAGTAATGCTAACTTATGCTCATTACATGTGTTAATAATGATTGATTGGTTGAAAAAATAGAATGTTAAATGAAAAAAATTTACCCACATTAAATCCATATGAATTACACTGGTCGGATGGAGTTTAGAAGGCATGTCTATAATTAAACAATCTTCACAAATGCTTAATGTACTAATGATAACATTTTCTTTATAAAATTAGCCCAAGGGTATTCTTATTAACGAATTCGACCCAATGTCTAAGAGCATAGGCCAGAAAATCATCTTTGGGATATTAGACTAATCTTTTAAATGATTTTGATCGACGTTGGTGAAGATTAGAACATCATTGGTAAAAAAATGAGAAGATAAAGGAGGTATTTTCTAGGCTAAGTAAAGTGAGTAATCATTATGTAGTTTGTTAGCTCTCAGATGTCTCCAAATGGGGTCACTACCTGAATTTTGTCAGTCATTCTCTTTGATATTATTCTATTGGATAGGTTATAAATGCCTTTTATAAGTTATAAAATATTATTGAATCTTCACTTTTTGGATCATAATAATAGATAAAAATAATCCTAAGATCAAATCTTCTACAAATATGGATAGAAAGACCATAGTTAAGATAGGACTAATTATACCATATTATTAGTAAAATATCTGTTCAGTTGTCCATCTCAACGACATTGTCATTTCCCAAGATGAAAACTGCATTTTTGATTTTATTTGTTGATTAGATTTGTAACACCATGGTTTTTTTATAAAATGAATAATTAATTAAAAGTGCATTTTTACAAAAAGATGAAAAATGTAATTTTTATAAATAAAGTAATTTGTGAAATCTGACATTATCATTAGCTCAATTATATTTTTCTAGCCCAAATTCATATATAGCACATTAAAAGCGGACACGGGATGAAGGAGATACAGCTTGTTTACCGTAGCATACAATTCGAAGCAAAACGGGTCAAGGCCCAGGTGGGGCTGAGAGGGAATTTTAGGATTTATCCATATATAAGAGAAGTTCATAACATTAGTTCACCTCATTCTCCATTTCTCTTCATCAAGTAGTTGTCGCTTCACTTAAAATCCATTTTTCTTCTCTGTTTTCTTAAATTCTAAAAACAAAAACCCATCAAACAAAATATTAAAATTTATTTCTCTAAACAAAATAAAAAAAATTGAATTGAAGGAGGAAAATTTTAAATCCAAACATTAGCAAGCTAAATAGAGGAGGAAAGGTGCCCCAATCCAATCGAATAAAAAAAGAGGTTTGTGAATTTCTTCAAAGCCGAAAATTAAGATGAGTTGGTTTATCTATGAAATGAATAGTATGTAGATAAGCATATAAATTTCACTTATATATCTATTTAGATTTGGGAAATGAATTTAAAATTTATTTGATGATCAAGTTAATATTTTTCATGAATTGGAAAACCTAAACTTTGATTTTGATAATAAAATTGATGGAAATTTGTAGGGAGGGTTAACTAGGATTAAACTGACATATGTATAAATTTATCCTAGGCTTTGTTGAATGAGTTTGGAAATAAATTTATTACACCCATAGATGAATATAATTTAATTTATGAATATATCCATCATAGTAATTTATATGGTTTAATTGAAGTGATTATATTAGGTACAAATTCATAACATTTGGGATAAATCATATGATGTTAGTAAGTATTGATAAGTAATATAATGAATTCTATATCGTATTAGAAATCCGAAAATACGATGGAATAAAAAACAATTAAAAATGGACAAACAAGTTAAAAATGTTGAAAAACCAGATCTCAATCGAACGGTCGACTGACCGTATTTGAATGGTTGGTTTGATAAAACGTAAGAAAACACGAGTCGAATCCGAAGAAAAAATAGTTAATTTTATGGCCAATTGTCGACGGACCATAAGTCATCAGTCGACTAAACCCTTGAAGTGTCGACTGAATGGACTTAAACAATCAGCTGATGGCCTATTAAATAAAAAAAAATGGTTACAGGCGAACAATCGACTGACTAAAAAACATCGGTCATATGAACACTCCAGGAGTCAACTGATTGTGTTTGTCCAATTGTCTATTGCGTTTTTAATATATGTGTGTGTGTGTATGTATGTGTGTGTGCAACCATTCGACTGACCATGTTTATTAAGTTAAGGTTGAACATAGACCTAGTGCAGGCTGAGTAGGATAGCTTTGGGGATTTGTTTCCCACTTGACTTTTTGAAGTTCGCGTGGCTTCATGAAGCTGTAAAATGCAATGCTCAATGCAGCATGCAATTGTATCACAATAAGATGATCTTATTGTTAGTGTTAGTGCCTCGGTCGCATGCTTTGATTTGCGAACTGTGGGGTAGAGGAGATGGAGACGTCCGTGCTAAGGTTTTACGATCGATCAAGGGATGTACCAATATGGGAATCGAATTATTTATCAACCCTTTTAGCTACAGTTGAATATATAGAGAATAGGACACGTTTACCATCGAGGTTGTTTATTCGAAGCTTTGGGATACAGTTTACCATCGAAGCCGTATACTTGGGGTGTGCCCGGCCATTATGATCGTATACTCTATGTGTGTGCGACTTAAGCATTTACCGTTGGGAATATTTACCAAATGTGTAGTTAGGTAAATTTCTATAGAACCATATACTCAATGTATTCCTATATTTACCCACTTTCTAGGTGTCCAATCTTTAGGTGGAAATCGTTGTGGATTATTCCCAGATTTAAGGCAATTAAAAATTGTTACCTATATTATGTCAATTGACTAATTCTTTATATGTAGTATACACAAAAAAATAAACGTGCTTAGGTTGTGTAAATTATAAATGATAATTTAATTACCTATCAATACCATACCCTAGTGGTATTTCTCATCACTCACAAGACTTTGTCTGATCAACTCTATTTTTCCCTCTTTATACCTATTACAGGTTGATAAGGTAGTATGTGGCATTGTAACACCCCATAAAATAAACAGTAAATAGAGTAAAAGGAATTAATAAATAATTAAATTAGGCTCAAAAATGGAATATGAGAAAATGCCAGAATTTTGTCACAAAACTTGCACCATTGTGTTCGTGATGATTTTCTGAGAAAATTTTATATATAAAGTTTTACGATCGGAGTTCAAACGAAGAAGTTATTAGCATTTAGTTTTTTGATAAAAAATAATTATAAAGGAAATAATAAAATAAATAATAATAAATGCGGTACTAATAGTGGTCGATAGCATCATATGGCCAATCGACAACCTATTGGGAGCGATCGACCGGTCCAAGTTGTGGCGGCTAGGGTTGAACTTCGACTTAATGATCCAGATTTAATAAATAGTAATCTAACTGATGAGTTGATTCGAGCACCAATAAATACAGTCCCAGCCCCTCACTTTTCTTTTCATATTTTTTGAACAAAGAGCGGGGCTCTACCATTTTTCCTTCTCCACTACTTCTAGAAATTATAAAACTACTATATTATATATATATTTATATATATATATATATACATGCACATGTACATACACACACACACATACATACATACATAGATACACACACACACACATATTTGAGAAGGATAGAAAATAAAAGAGAGAATGAGTGAATCAATTATGCGAAAAAGGTAAACTCTATAATTATATATCAAAATTTCCACTTTACTCAAATCTTCTCTTAGATCTGTAATTTAAGTGGTATGTATATACCTTTTCATACATTATTTTGGGTTGGAAAGGAAAAAGAGTCAATTAATGGAATGAATTCGGAATGGAGAATTTAAAGGCTAGAAAGGTGAGTGGTAATTATACGATTTATTAATAACATTGAAATTTATATCATTGAATTTTATTTGATTATTATGCATATGCAAGATCCGTTGAATTGTAGGTTTAAAATGAATATGTTTTATTGAAATCCCCCTTACATATTTTGTAAGTTCTGTAATTATGGTTGAATAACATACACACCCTAGTTTGGAAATTCTGAGAAATTAGTCCCTAAAAATGGTAAAGTATGATGTTGATAAGATTGTGAAGTTTATTCCAGATTTATGTTAATTAGGTTGTAAACTGTTTAGCATTCATTGGGAATCCCTAGTTTGACTTGGAATGTAAATTTCTATGTTTTATTTTATTGGGAGTGTTGAATGTACAATTTAGTTGTATTTATTTTCATGTAAATTTCCATAGACCGTCTAACTTCACAGCTTTGTATAAAAAGTGCATCATTTGGACTAATAAGAAATATGCCCAAATGAAAGAGATGTGTAAAGTACAGATGTCTTCCATAATTTGCACCACCTATTTCTATGAAAATAAAAGGAGATAATTTCTTGTAATTTCAAACAAAGCAAAAGTCCCACTTTTAGGCAGTCTATGGAAAACTACAACGATAATAATTTCATTTTTTAGGAAGGATAGCTCCAATATATTAAAATGTGGAAACAAACATTCTTTGTAGAATTTACACATAAGTGTACACTCTGAGATTCCTAAACCTAGAAATTAAAGAGTTAAATATAAATATATATATATATACATATATATTATTATCCATAAAATATTCTCAAGAGTAAAAGTATAAAAGAAGGAGCATTAGCAATAGTAAGGTTCTGAAAGTGTTCGAATGGTCTCCTCAAACATCAAACAGGGCTTTCGACAAGGTTGGAAAGAAGCCATCTAAGCATCGAGAAAACAACTGCATCATGATTAAGAAATCGTATCGACCTTGTTGGAACCAAGATGGATAAAAAAGAAGGAAGAACAGAAGGATGACAGCACCAACAGAGCCTACAAAGGAGTAAAACATGGGTAATTCAGCAGTGTGGAGGATAAGCAAGGAGCTTCCAAAGGGGTCGAAAAGCACCTTTCGAAGGCAACGAATAGCATGCACTCTACATGTGTGCCAAACCATTCAAAACGATTGGTTTAGTCTTTATTTTCCTGCACCAGAGGAATGTTCAGCCAAATCAACCCTTTCGAAAGTATATCTTAGCCTTTCAAATTGGTTAAAGCCATCTTCACCTATGAAAGAATAGATTACATGAATTCTACATCAAACACAAGGAGATAGGGTTCCGCTTCATACATATAAAATACTTTCGAATGATGTCTCCTACAGTTGATATCTCAACGGTGATTCAACTCATTCGAAGCCTACAAAGTACATGTTTCGACAGTGTTGAAGGCTAGCACATGTGCTAATTTACATAGCACATTAACAGCTAAGTGGAAAGCGCATCTATACACCTTTCGACGATGTCAAAAATGATCAAGCAATATGCCTTTCGATGAAGTCGAAAGCTCTCAAGCAATACCTTTCGACGAAGTTAGAAGCATTCAAGCAATATAACTTTCGACGAAGTCGGAAGCAATAAAGCAAGAAAGAAGGAAGCCTAATCTTCAGTAGCAGTGGAAGTTTGGCTATGCAATCCTATCGACTAGATCGAAAGGTATGATTTGAAAGAGTAAAGGTGGAATGATGAATAAGAGAGGCTGGGAGAAAGACCTTCCGTCTGCATTAAAATGACGCGCACAAAAGGAAGTAAGTGGTGCTTCCAACCACGTCAAAAGGAAAGGGGATGAAAGATGCCAACAAAAGCAGAGCTTCCAACCACGTCGAAAGCAAAGGAGTCGAAAGGTGTCAACCCGCACCTATAAATAAGACCCTAGGGGTTTGGTTTAAGGGATCCTATTTCTTTTACTTTCGACTTGTATTTTCTAAAAGCTTGTAAACCCTAATTCCCAAATCAAATTAGGGATTTCATCAATTGTATAACTAAGTTCAATAAAAAGTGAGATGATGATTACTTGACTATATGGCAGTATTGAGTTCCTTGTTTTACATAGATATGTTAATCAGCTATCAAACTAGTCGAAAGGATCCCCTTTTACTGGGTTGAAACCCCTAGTTCACAAACTTATAAAGAGTTTTAGCTCAAATCTGAAGATAACAAGTGCTAATTCCTTCGACCAAGTCGAATCCCATCCACCTCAACTATTTCCAGAACAATTAAGTTCCTTACTTAAACCATCTTGGCAGTGTTGAAAGAAGGTTCCGACGGAGTCACAAACAAATCAGTTCGAAAGGATTTTATAAAGGTAAAATTAGCCTTTTGACTGTGACGAAAGGTGCTAAAGAGGTGTTTTCTACCGTCTTTCCCAACTTAAAGAGTGTAAGCTTCCTTCACTGATTCGGAAGTTGGTTTCAAAGGATTCATTATTATTTCAAGCTTCCTTTTGAGGTGTTGACAAGTTTTCTTGTCAACATTTTTGATGCTAGAAGGAGGGCTTGAACCTCTGCTCCCCAATCACTTTCATCACAACACAAGATTAGTTTCATAGAGTTCTTCATTCAAGAGAGGAAAATGGTAAGACCAAGGAATAATAATGCCAATCCAAATGAAGAAGTTGCGTCACAACCAACTTTGGAAGATAACATAGCCCCAAACTTAGAAAATATGGAAATTGGGCAACCATCAACCTTAATGAGATTGGAAAACAATGAGATCAAAGTCCAGAATATACAACAACAAATGATAGTAATGCAAGGATTTCTTGGAAGGGCTCCATCTCAAGAACCATTAAGAATTATGGAAGGAGAAGATAAAGCACAATCACCAAATGAGGCAAAAAATGAAGAATTAAACCAAGAAAGTCATGCTAAAAGGTCCCCCGAGCAATCAAATAGTCCAATCCAAAGAAACAGTAAAGGTTTCCACAAAAACGAAGCCGACTAAGAAAACATCCTACACCAAATTATAATGGATATACTTAAGGAAAAAAAATTCCTGACCTGGAGAAATATGTTATCCTGCAAAAGACTCCCTTTTCAGAAGAAATAATGGCTGTTAGCACTCCTCCTCATATTCAAATTCCCCAACTAAAGTATGATGGAACCAACGACCCAGAGGATCACTTAGTAGCCTTTGGAATACGAATGGACCTCTATAACACTTCTGGAGCAATTCGCTGCAAATTTTTCCCGGTAACTTTTCAAGGAGCTGCTATCAAATGGTATGAGAATTACCAAGTAAAAACCATCCATTCTTGGGAACAATTTTCCAATGAATTCATAGCGGAATTTCACTTATATTAAGATCTAGTAATAGATTCTTACATGTTAGCTAACATCAAACAAAGGTTGGAAGTATCGCTCGGTGAATAAATTAAAGGATTCGATATGGAAGCGTTGAAGGTCAAAAATGCGACCGATCAAGAAAAACTGATGGCAGTTCATTCAGGGCTAACCAGGCAAACTCCATATTGGACGAAGCTTCATATCCATGGGTGTAAATATCTACGACACTTCTATTTCCAAGCTAAGAAGTTTTTCCAAACGGAAGAAATACATCATGCTATGAAGGAATCTCATTAAAAATAGAAGAAGGAAAGGTTTGGCTTCGACTATCCCAGTAAAAAGTATAGACAGGAGGAAAACAAAAAAAGACAATCAAATGGTGACATATAAATCCATACCAATGGAGTTAAACAAACCCCTCTCCTATATCCTTTCCATGATAAGGGATAATGAGAATTTCTCCATTTCCTATAAGACAAGAACTCCAGCTGAACCAAAAGAAGGAAGGAATTACTATGCTTATCATCAAGTGAAGGGACATGAAACTAACAACTACAGCGTTTTGGCAAAGATAGTTCGGAACTTAATCAAATCTGGATTCCTAAAAGAATTTGTCAAAAAGGATTAGAAGATTTTCTACTTCGAAAAGGGGGCAACTCAATCACTTAAAGCCTTAACAAGGAATCGGTTTTACAACTTTATCCTCAGACTCTGATCATGCTATGAGGCCATACAACATCAGTCTACTATTAAATTTCTTTACTTATAACTTCTTTAATTTGAATTGTACTTTGAATTGATCAGATATTAATACAAAATTCAAGTGTCATTATAGGTAAAAACAGAAACAGTCCACAACATCCAACATACCTTTGGAACACAACAAATTTTTAGCTTCCTGCTAAAGACAGCTCAAATGCCTAATACAAAAATAACTATCAACACTTCAATCAACGCAATAAAGGCTTGCTCTCATGGAACCTCGAACCGCTATTAATCCTTCACCAATCTTTGAAGAAAACTTGCAAATAGACTACTCCGTTACTAAGCAGCGCCTACCTTTGTATGGTTATATATCTAAATGCATACCAACTCTTTATTTTGAAAATTATTTTGAAAGAAATTTCCCTAATGTATCTTCATAGAAAGACTATTTTCAATTACCCCGCAACCTGGGGAAGACAAATGTCTATCAATTTCAAAAATTGATTCGTACAATATTATAATGATATTATATAGCATTAGTAAATGCACACAAAGGATTTCTAAATAAGCAATCTCAATATTTCAAAGTTTTCAAAAAAACTATTGGCAAGGAGAAGCCTATTTATACATTTTCAGGAAAAGTTTTAAAGTTATCAAAAGTTCATCAACAAAAACTCAAATTAGAGAATCCTATTCTCGATTAAAAGACTATTGGTTCATGAATCATGACCTCCCAGTCTCCTATTTGAGATCCGTGTCTCTACTATGAGAATAATTTAAAAACCTTTGCAAAAGTCAGCATTACGAAAAGATTCTTTTATGACCAAACTCTTTCTTAGAAAAAAATCCTTCGATATACTAGAAGGGATCATTTACAAATATTCTTTTATATTCAAAATGATGTTCATAATCATTTTAATTGGCCAAAAATGATTTCAAATACAAGTTTTAGCCTACGGCCAATTCGTAGCACCTCTTAAAACGAGGGGAGTCCAATACCCACCGTTTTATCATATGGCCAATCCGTAGCACCTCCTAAGATGGAGGGACAAAAGCCTATGGCCGATCAATAAAACCTCCTAAGACGGAGGGACAAAATCCTACGACCAATCCATAGCACATCCTAGAGGGAGGGTCAAAACCCCTAACTTCCAAATCACCTCTTAGGGGAAGGGTCAGGTCAAGCACCCACCAAAGAACCCCTAATGTCCAATTCACCTCTTTGGGGAAGGGTCAGGTCAAACACTCACCAACAACCTATAGAAGAAGGTCAACCTAATATACCCTGCATCCCTAGAGTCAAGGGAAGCCCAAAAGAGGCACTAGACAGATAATGAAGGACAAAGATGTCTACAACTTAAAACAAAAGTCAAAACCCAAAAGAACAAAGGGTTAAAGAAAGAAATCTATCCACTGTCTGAGACAAAGATGAAACCCAGGGGAGGGGTACAAACAAAGGAAAAAGGATGATGATGTCCAACACCATAATCAGAAATAGACATGGAATCTAAGATCATAATCAAATAGAACAAAATATGAGATAGCAAATTTTAATACGTCCAAAACCTGAAGATTGATTCTCACATCAAGGAATTAAGAAACTTACAGTTAGAAAGGAGACACAAGACAAGAAAATGGATAAAGAAATTTGTAACATGATATCAAAAGCAAACATCTATACAAAACCTAAAGGAATGGAATAGATAACAAATTTTAGGCTACAAAGATAAAAGTGACTTTATTTGAAGAATAGATTAATAAACCAATTCCAAATCTTTAGAAATAAGGTGACCCTTTAGGATAGAAGAGTCTATATTATATACATACATACATACATATATATCAATATTTATTTGGACTATTGCACTGTCGAACGGCCAAGCAGTAAGACGGAACTTGCACTGCTGAATGACCAACTAGTCAAACAGAGCTTGCACTACTGAATGGCCAATCAACTGAACTGAACTACCAGCTGAACAGTTGGGCGGCTGAAAAGCTGAACGGAACTACCTACTGAACGGTTGACTGGTCCTACGGAACTACTACTCCGAATGGCTGACTGGTACTATGGAACTACTATTCTTAATGATTGCATGGCTTTACGGAACTACGCGGCTCTAATATTACAATATACTACTAACTTATAGGCACTTTAGGAACAACACGTTTATTAGCAGAATACTTTCCTATGAATAATTAGGATCCTTATCGCTATTCAGGGCATAGGTTTTGAACATATTTCTAGCATAGTATTCCAAGAATAACCTTAGAATTAAGGTCAGATAAGCTTAGAGATCTTTTGGCTTAAAACCTATTAAGTCTATTATCACTAGACAGTTCTTTGATTTTGTGCTTATATTTAATGAAATTTTGAGTAGTCAATTCGTCAGAAGAGATCCCGACAAGATTTTGGATGAATTCTTGATTTCAAGAACTTTGAGTTTCCTTGTTTCTATTCATGAAGATTTCATATTGGGCTTTGTGAATTCTTGATTTCCATATCGACTTTTTTGATGATTTGTGGATTTCATATTCTCATTTTCCTTATTTAATTTTCATAATAACTTCATATTGAATTTTAGATTTCATAAATTTTTAAATTTCCTCATTGGTCTTTTATGATGATTTGTGGATTTCATATACTGGGTTTCCCCATTAGATTTCTGTAATGGATTCTTATTGATCTCTTGGTTTTATGAATTCTTGATTTCTCTATTGGGTTTTCATGATGATTGGAGGATTTCCTCTTTCTGGTTTCCATATTGAAATTTTGATAATTTCTTATTGGACTTCTAATTTTGTGAATTCTAGATTTCCTTACT
The DNA here is from genome assembly GCA_030737815.1 of Allium fistulosum. Lineage (NCBI taxonomy): Eukaryota > Viridiplantae > Streptophyta > Magnoliopsida > Asparagales > Amaryllidaceae > Allium > Allium fistulosum. Next base: position 509,837,905 of record CM060907.1, on the reverse strand, counting down.
GATTTCTATGATGATTTGTGAATTCCATATTTTTGATTTCCTTATTGAATTTTTGATGATCTCTTATTTCGTGAATTCTACATTCCCTTGACGATTTTTGATTTGTGGATTTCATGTTCTTGGATTTCTTATTGAATTTTCATGATGATTTCCTACTAAATTTCTAATTTCGTGGATTCTAAATTTCCTAATTGATTTTATGGTAACTTGTGGATTTCATACACCTGATTTCCTTATGAAATTTTCATAATGATTTCACATGGAACTTCTGGATTATTCCCTTGTTGAGTTTTTAGGGAGATTTATGAAGTCCTTATTTGAATTTCAAAATTTCAATTTTAGACAGGATTCACTCGATATCAAATAGGCTACCATTAAAGGATAGAGTAAAAAGGGATAAAAATGAATTAAAGTGAAGGTACTAGGTAAGGCCACCAAAGGTAAGAAATTAATTCCTAATGACTGAAGGAAAAGTTCATCTAAGAAAGGAGATTCGAAGCATATGGTAGCTTCCTTGAAAGATTCATTTATTTAAACCGATGTATGCTAATCAGGTGATATTGTTCCACACATCTAATTTTAATAATGAAATAGGGCTCGGACACGTATTTATCAGAATAATTTACTCAAAAATATTGTGCAAATAGAATCTTGAACTTTAACTTCGGGGTTAAATGTTACACATTAAGGTCTTATAACAAGATTATAATCCTAATGGAAGACATTTTCTGTTTTGCAGAAAAAATAAAGAAAGGAATTCTTGGAATTTTGTCCTAAAGAACAAAAGCTTCTTTCATACTGGGGGGGAGGGGAGAGGGGCTAAATGTTATCCATAAAATATTCTTAAGAGTAAAAGTATGAAAGAAGGAGCATTAGCATTAGTGAAGTTCCGAAAGTATTCAAATGGTCTCCTCAAACATCAAACAGGGCTTTCGACAAGGTTGGAAAGAAGCCACCTATGCATCGAGAAAAAAACTACATAATGATCAAGAAATCATATCGACCTTGTCAGAACCAAGATGGAGAAAAAAGAAGGAAGAACAGTAGATGACAGCACCAATAGAGCCTACGAAGGAGTAAAAGAGGGCTAATCCAACAATGTGGAGGATAAGCAAGGAGCTTTCAAAGGGGTTAAAAGGCACCTTTCGAAGGCAACGAATAGCATACACTCAACATGTGCGCCAAACCATTCGAAACGATTGGTTTCATCTTTATTTACCTCCACCAGAAGAATGTTCAGCCAAATCAACACTTTCGAAATCATATCTTAGCCTTTCGAATTGGTTAAAGCCATCATCACCTATGAAAGAAATGATTACAAGAATTCTGCATCAAACACAAGGAGATAGGGTTCTGCTCCAGACAAATAGAATACTTCCGAATGATGTCTCCTACAACTAATATTTCAATGGTCTTTCAACTCATTCGAAGCCTACAAACAACATGTTTCGACAGTGTCGAAGGCTAGCACCCATGCTAATTTACATAGCACATTAATAACTAAGTGGAAAACGCATCTATACACCTTTCGATGGTGTTGAAAGTGATCAAGTATTATGCCTTTTGATGAAGTCGAAAGCTCTCAAGCAATACCTTTCGACGAAGTTAGAAGCATTCAAGCAATATACCTTTCGACGAAGTTGGAAGAAATAAAGCAAGAAAGAAGGAAGCCCAATCTTCAGTGGTAGCAGAAGTTTGGCTGTGCAGTTCTTCCGACTAGATCGAAAGGTATGATTTGAAAGAGTAAAGGCGGAAGGATGAATAAGAGAGCTGGGAGAAAGACCTTTCATCTGCATTAAAAAGACGCGCACAAAAGGAATGAAGCAGAGCTTCCAACCACGTCGAAAGAAAAGGGGTTGAAAGATGCAAACACAAGTAGAGCTTCCAACCACGTCGAAAGCAAAGGAGTCGAAATGTGTCAACCCGCACCTATAAATAAGACCCTAGGGGTCTAATTTAAGGGATTCGATTTCTTTCACTTCCGACTTGTATTTTCTAAAAGCTTCTAAATCCTAATTCCCAAATCAAATTGGGGATTTCATCAATTAGTATAACTAAGTTCAATAAAAAGTGTGATGATGATAAACTTGACTATATGGCAGTATTGAGTTCCTTGTTTTACACAATTATAACAAACAGCTGTCAAACTAGTTGAATGGATTCCCTTTGACTGGGTTGAAACCCCTAGTTCACATATTTCCAAAGAGTTTTAGCTCAAATCTACAAGATAACAAGTGCTAACCCCTTCGACCAAGTCAAAACCCATCCAGCTCAACTATTTCCACAACCATTAAATTCCCTACTTAAACATCTTGGCAGTGTTGAAAGGTGGTTCCTATGGAGTCACAAACAAACCAGTTCGAAAGGATTTTCTAAAGGTAAAATTGGCTTTTCGACTGTGACGAAAGGTGCTAAAGAGATGTTTTCTACCGTCTTTCACAACTTGAAGGGTGTAAGCTTCCTTCATCGATTCGAAAGCAGGTTTCGAAGGATTCGTTATTACTTCAAGCTTCCTTTTTAGGTGTTGACAAGTTTTCTTATCAACATTTTTGATGCTAAGAGGAGGGCTCGAACCTCCGCTCCCCTCACTTTCATCACAAGATTAGTTGCATAGAGTTCTTCATTCAAGAGAGGAAAATGGTAAGAGCAAGGAATAATAATGCCAATCCAAATGAAGAAGTTGCGTCACAATCAACTTTGGAAGATAACATAGTCCCAAACTTTAACTTAGAAAATATGGAAATTGGGAAACCATCAACCTTAATGAGATTGGAAAACAATGAGATCAAAGTCTAGAATCTACAACAACAAATGATAGTAATGCAAGGATTTCTTGGAAGGGATCCATCTCAAGAACCATTAAGAATTATGGAAGGATAATATGAAGAACAATCACCAAATAAGGCAAAAAATGAAGAATTAAACCAAGAAAGTCAAGCTAAAAGGTCCCCTGAGCAATCAAATAGTTCAATCCAAAGAAACAGTAAAGGTTTCCACGAAAAAAAAGCCGGCCAAGAAAACATCCTACACCAAATGATAATGAATATACTTAAGGAAAAGAAATTCCTGGCCTAGAGAAATATGTTATCTTGCAGACGACTCCTTTTTCAGAAGAAATAATGGTTGTTAGCACTCCTCCTCATATTCAAATTCCCCAACCAAAGTATGATGGAACCATCGACCCAGAGGATCACTTAGTAGCTTTTGGAATACGAATGGACCTCTATAACGCTTTCATAGCAATTCGCTACAAATTTTTCCCGGTAACTTTTCAAGGAGAAGATATCAAATGGTACGAGAATTACCAATAAAAACCATCCATTCTTGGGAAACATTTTCCTATGAATTCGTAGTGAAATTTCACTTATATAAAGATCCAGTAATAGATTCTTACATGTTAGCTAAAATCAAACAAAGGTCAAAAGAATCGCTAGATGAATACGTTAGAGGATTCAATATGGAAGCGTTGAAGACCAAAAATGCGACCGATCAAGAAAAACTGATCGTAGTTCGTTAAGGGCTAACCAGGCAAACTCCATTTTGGATGGAGCTTCATATCCATGGGTGTAAAGATCTACAACACCTTTATTTCCAAGCTAAGAAGATTGTACAAATGGAGGAAATACTTCATGCTATGAAGGAATTTCATTAAAAACAGAAGAAGGAAAGGTTTTGTTTCGACTATCCCAGTAAAAAGTTTAGATGGGAGGAAAACAGAAAAGATGGTCAAATAGGGACATCTAAATCCAGACCAATGGAGTTAGACAAACCCCTCTCCTATATCTTTTCCATGATACGGGATAATAAGAATTTCTCCATTTCCTATAAGACAAGAACTCCAGCTGGACCCAGAGAAGGAAGGAATTACCGTGCTTATCATTAAGTGAAGGGACATGAAACTGACAACTACAGCGTTTTGGCAAAGATAGTTTGGAACCTAATCAAATTTGGATTCCTAAAAGAATTTGTCAAAAAGGATTAGTAGATTTTCTACTTCGAGAATGGGGCAACTCAATCACTTAAAGCCCTAATAAGGAATCAGTCTTACAACTTCATCCTCCGACTCTGATCAGGCTATGAGACCATACAACAACAGTCTACTATTAAAATTCTTTACTTATAACTTCTTTAATTTGAATTGTACTTTGAATATATCAGATATTAATACAAAATCCAAGTGTCATTACAGGTAAAAACAGATCCAGTCCACAGCATCCAGCATACATTTGAAACGCAACAAATTTTTAGCTACCTGATAAAGACAACTCAAATGCCTCACACAAAAATAACTATCAATGCTTCAATCAACGCAATACAAAGGCTTGCTCTTATGAAACCTCGGACTGCTATTAATCCTTCAACAATCTTTAAAGAAAACTTGCAAATAGACTACTCCGTTACTAAGCAGCGCCTACCTTTGTATAGTTATATATTTAAATGTATACCAACTGTATATTTTGAAATAAATTTCCCTAATGTATCTTCACAGAAAGACTATTGTCAAATATCCCGCAACCCGGGGAAGACAAATGTCTATCAATTTCAAAAATTGATTCGTACAATCATCTAAAGATATTATATAGCATCAGTAAATGCACACAAAGGATTTCTAAAAAAGCAATCTCAGTATTTCAAAGTTTTCTAAAAAACTATTGGCAAGGAGAAGCCTATTCATACTTTTTTAGGAAATGCAAAAGTCAGCATTACGAAAAGTTTCTTTTACGACCAAACTCTTTCTCAAAAAAATAATCCTTCGATATACTAGAAGGGATCATTTAAAAAAATTCTTTGATATTCAAAAGGATGTTAATCATTTTAATTAGCCAAAAATGATTTTCAAATACAAGTTTTAGCCTACGACCAATTCGTAGCATCTCCTAAAAGAAGGGGGGGTCCATTACCCACCGTTTTAGCTTACGGCCAATCCGTAGCACCTCCTAAGACGGAGGGACAAAAGCCTATGGCCAATCTATAGCAATTTCTATGATGGAGGGACAAAATCCTACGGCCAATCCGTAACACCTCCTTAAGGGAGGTTCAAAACCCCTAACGTCCAAATCACCTCTTAGGGGAAGGGTCAGGTCAAGCACCCACCAAAGAACCCCTAACATCCAATTCACCCTTAGGGGAAGGGTCAAGTCAAACACTCACCAACAACCCATAAAAGAAGGTCAACCTAACATACACTACATCCCTAGAATTAAGGGAAGCCCAAAAGAGGAACTAAATAGATGAAGAAGGACAAAGATGTCTACAACTTAAAAAAAAGTCAAGACCCAAAAGAACAAAGGGTTAAAGAAAGAAATCTGTCCACCATCTGAGGCAAAGATGAAACCCATGGGAGAGGTACAAACAAAGGCAAAACGATGACGATGTCCAATGCCATAATCGGAAACAGACAAGGAATCCAAGATCATAATTAAAAAAAACATAATATGAGATAACAAATTTCAATACGTCCAAAACCTAAAGAGTGATTCTCACATTAAGGAATTAAGAAACTTACATTTTGAAAGGAGACATAAGACAAGAAAATGGATAAAGAAATATGTAACATGATATCAAAAGCAAAGATCTATACAAAAGCTAAAGTAATGGAATAGATAACAAATTTTAGGCTACAAAGATAAAAGTGACTTTATCTAAAGAATAGATTAATAAACCAATTCCAAATCCTTAGAAATAAGGTGACCATTTAGGACAGAAGAGTCTATATTATACACACACACATATATATATATATATATTAATATTTTATTTGGACCATTGCACTGTTGAATGGCTAAGCAGTAGGACGGAACTCCCTCTACTGAACGACCAACTGGTCAAACAGAGCTTGCACTGCTGAACGACCAGTCAACTGAACGGAACTACCCACTGAACAGTTGGATGGCTGAAAAGCTGAACAGCTGAACGGAACTACCTACCGAACGGTTGACTGGTCCTACGGAACTACTACTCTGGATGGCTGACTGGTACTACAGAACTACTATTCTTAATGATTGCATTGCTTTACGGAACTACGCGGCTCCAATGTAACAATATACTACTAACTTTTAGGCACTTTAGGAACAACACGTTTATTAGCAGGATACTTTCCTCTGAATAATTAGGATCCTTATCGCAATTTAGGGCATAGGTTTTAAACATATTTCTAGCATAGTATTCCAAGAATAACCTTAGAATTAAGGTCAGATAAGCTTAGAGATCTTTTGGCTTAATATCTGTTAAGTCTATTATTACTAGATAGTTCTCTGATTTCGTGCTTATATTTAATGAAATTTTGAGTAGTCAATTCGTCAGATGAGTCCCGACAAGATTTTGGATGAATTCCTGATTTCGTGAGCTTTGAGTTTCCTTGCTTCTATTCATAAAGATTCCATATTGGGCTTTGTGAATTCTGGATTTCCATATCGACTTTTATGATGATTTATGGATTTCATATTCTCATTTTCCTTATTTAATTTTCATAATGACTTCTTATTGAATTTTAGATTTCGTAAATTTTTAAATTTCCTCATTGGTCTTTTATGATGATTTGTGGATTTCATATACTGGGTTTCCCCATTGGATTTCCATAATGGCTTCTTATTGATCTCCTGGTTTTATGAATTCTTGATTTCTCTATTGGGTTTTCATAGTGATTGGAGGATTTCCTATTTCTAGTTTTCGTATTGAATTTTTGATAATTTCTTGTTGGACTTCTAGTTTTGTGAATTCTAGGTTTCCTTATTGATTTCTATGATGATTTGTGAATTCCATATTTTTGATTTCCTGATTGAATTTTTGTTGATCTCTTATTTCATGAATTCTACATTCCCTTGACGATTTTCATGATGATTTGTGGATTTCACATTCTTGGATTTCTTATTGAATTTTCATGATGATTTCCTTCTAAATTTCTAATTTCATGGATTCTAAATTTCCTAATTGATTTTCGTAATGGTTTCACATGGAACTTCTGGCTTATTCTTATTGAGTTTTTAGTGTGATTTATGAACTCCTTATTTGAAATTCAAATTTTCAAATTTTAAATAGGATTCTCTCGATATCAAATGGGCTACCATTAAGGGATAGAATAAAAAAGGATAAAAACGAATTAAAGTGAAGGTACAAGGTGAGGCCACCAATTGTAAGAAATTAATTCCTAACGACCGAAGCAAAACTTCATCTAATAAAGCACATTTGAAGCATATGGTAGCTTCCTTGAAAGATTCATTTATTTAAACCGATGTCTGTTAACCAGGTGATATTGTTCCACACATCTAATTTTAATAATAAAAAAGGGTTCGGACACGTATTTATCAGACTAATTTACTCAAAAATATTGTGCAAATAGAATCTTAAACTTTAATTTCGGGGTTAAAAGTTACCCATTAAGGTCTTATAACAAGATTATAATCCTAATGGAAGACATTTTCTGTTTTGTAAAAAAATAAAGAAAGGAATTCTTGTAATGTTGTCCTAAAGAACAAAAGCTTCTTTCGTACTAGGGGGGCTAAATGTTATCCATAAAATATTCTTAAGAGTAAAAGTATGAAAGAAGGAGCATTAGCATTAGTGAAGTTTCAAAAGTATTCGAATGGTCTCCACAAGCATCAAACATGGCTTTCGACAAGGTTGGAAAGAAGCCACCTAAGCATTGAGAAAATAGCTGCATCATGATCAAGAAATCATATCGAACTTGTCGGAACCAAGATGGATAAAAAAGAAGGAATAACAAAAGATGACATCACCAACAAAGCCTACGAAGGAGTTAATTCAACTGTGTGGAGGATAAGCAAGGAGTTTTCGAAGGGGTCGAAAGGCACCTTTCGAAGGCAACGAATAATATACTCTACATGTGCGCCAAACCATTCTAAACGATTGGTTTCATCTTTATTTACCTCCACCAGAAGAATGTTCAGCCAAATCAACACTTTCGAAAGCATATCTTAGCCTTTCAAATTGGTTAAACCCATCATCGCCTATGAAAGAAAAGATTATAGGAATTCTACATTAAACACAAGGAGATAGGGTTCTGCTCCAGAAAGATAGAATACTTCCGAATGATGTCTCCTACAACTGATATTTCAACGGTGTTTCAACTCATTCGAAGCTTACAAAGCACATGTTTCGACAGCGTCGAAGGCTAGCACCCGTGCTAACTTACATAGCACATTAACAGCTAAGTGGAAAGCACATCTATACACCTTTCGATGCAGTCAAAAGTGATCAAGTAATATGCCTTTTAATGAAGTCGAAAGCTCTCAAGCAATACCTTTCAACGAAGTTAGAATCATTCAAGCAATATACCTTTCGACGAAGTCGGAAGCAATAAAGCAAGAAAGAAGAAAGCCCAATCTTTAGCGGTAGCAGAAGTTTGGCTATGCAATCCTTTCGACTAGATCGAAAGGTATGATTCGAAAGAGTAAATGCGGAAGGATGAATAAGAGAGGCTGGGAGAAAGTCCTTTCATTTGCATTAAAAAGACGCGCACAAAAGGAAGGAAGCTGAGTTTCCAACCACGTCGAAAGATGCAACCACAAGTAGAGCTTCCGACCACATCGAAAGCAAAGGAGTGGAAAGGTGGCAACCCGCATCTATAAATAAGACCCTAGGGATCTGGTCTAAGGGATCTGATTTCTTTCACTTCCGACTTGTATTTTCTAAAAGCTTGTAAACTCTAATTCCCAAATCAAATTGGGGATTTCATCAATTTGTATAACTAAGTTCAATAAAGAGTGAGATGATGATAAACTTGACTATATGGTAATATTGAGTTCCTTGTTTTACGCAGATATGTCAATCAGCTGTCAAACTAGTCGAAAGGATCCCCATTGACTGGGTCGAAACCACTAGTTCACACATTTCCAAAGAGTTTTAGCTCAAATCTACAAGATAACAAGTGCTAACCCCTTCGACCAAGTCGAAACCCATCCAGCTCAACTATTTCCAGAACTATTAAGTTCCTTACTTAAACCATCTTGGTAGTGTTGAAAGGAGGTTCCGACGGAGTCACAAACAAACCAGTTCGAATGGATTTTCTGAAGGTAAAATTGGCCTTTCGACTGTGACAGAAGGTGCTGAAGAGGTGTTTTCTACCGTCTTTCCTAACTTGAAGAGTGTAAGCTTCCTTCATCGATTCGGAAGCAGGTTTCGAAGGATTCATGATTATTTCAATCTTCCTTTTGAGGTGTTACCAAGTTTTCTTGTCAACATATATATAGACACACACACACACACATATATATATATATAACCACATCTACTAATTAAATATATATAAGTATACATACACATATAAGGTAAACGATAAAGCGTATAAATAAATATCCATCGGTACTCGTATTAGTTACAAGTAGGAAGTTAAATATTAATAACTTAATAAATAAAAGGGTTAAAATGTTGAAATGGAAAACGAGGTAATAATTCCAACATTTATGAATAATGTTTGCAATATTACTGGGCAATAAATGCATAGTTAAGAGGGAGTTATAGAAATCAATTGGTGACATAATTGTGTTTAATGGGATCAATTATAGGATTAAACACAACATTATGGAGAAAACTAAATAGGCATAATAAGTTAGATTTGAAACGAATAAATAAATGTTATTATTGTTTCTCCAATTTGAATAATGATGATTATTTATAAAGGACAATTAAATTGGAAGCGAAGATATAAATGGCATTTAAGAAATAAAGAATAATTGAATAAGTTCATAGCAAGTATATAAATAAATAAATAAATAAATAAATACTAATAAATGAACTTAAGTGGTGTTATAATTTCCACAGTAGAAATTATATGGGCTCAATAATACATTATGATGGGCATGAGTTAGTGGGTCTAGCCCAATATATAGATTAATTATAAATGACTTGGTTTATTATGGGTTGGGATGCGAGGTCAGTAGAGTTACACAATAGAACCTGCCCTTTACTTGGAGGATATCAGTAGTTGTGTATATTTGCTACTAATGTGGGACATCTTCAACAATAGGACCCGTGAAGGGAGGGAGGGGGAATATACATGCATGTATAGTCTTTGAGATGAGTTAGTAATAGGACTAATTAAACTATAAAGTCGTATATAGGAGTCAGCAACCTTCATAGTTAGGACCGATTGACTATCGATTATGTTATGGAGGGCCCTCTTCGGGGTTGAGGTATTAAATGGCCAGTGGGTCTACCTCCTCTCTATTTAAGTAGTATTAAGTGGTCAATCGATTATGTATGTATGTATGTATATGGATATATATAGTTATACCTTGGAGGAATGTTGGATATATCGTATGTGCAAATGGAATTAAATGGATAATCCCATGAATAGTAGACATAACTCTTAAATAGAAATCAGTCGGCATAAATGTAACAATCCAAATTCCAGTTGGTCCGGATTTTTCGCAAAAATGCTAAAACGCAAGCCCACTGAAACCCGAGTTGGGAATCTGGTATCCTGCAAATAGGTAAAGACAAATATATCAGAGCTCAATTAAATATCTCACAGTGGAATTGACTAAAATATAATTGTAAGTAAATACTCACCGATATAATAACACTTTCTAAACAAGTGTCTTAAAGCTGGAAAGTCTCTGCCATCTACCTAACTTGTAGGATGTTATGAGGAGGGGGTCAGAACTAAAGTTCTGGTGAATGGATAAATTATATACTTTTAAACTTAATTCTACAAATACCATTTTATTTCCATTTACTGTTATATTAGGTTCACTTAGTTTATCATACTCTTGCATCTGTGCGTGAATCGTACCCATCTACTCCTTAGTAGATTAAAACCTAATAACTGATATATAAATATATATATATGTAGCTATATGCCCGATGACTATATTGGTCCTATGTACTACCCATGGTACCTTCCGTATCCTCCTCGAAAAGGGCTCCATCGTCTTGCTTCGAGAGCGTTCCATAACTACATCTGTAAAGGACTGCTTTGTAAGGCCTACAATACAGATGCTCCATCGTCTTGCTCCGTAGCTATATCTATAAATGACTGTTTCGTAAGGCCTACAATACAGATACTCTATCTTCTTGCTTCGCGAGCGTTCCGTAGCTACATCTGTAAAGGACTACTTCGTAAGACCTATAATACAGATGCTCCACTACTTACTATGAAAACGTAAACCGCGTCCGCACTAGTCTATGCCAGTGCTCGGACATTCACAATGTACCACCCAGTGCGTACATTGAGGACTACGTAATCATTCTATCTACTATCTGAATCCCGTCAACAAGGTCTACCTTGTATGGAATTCAGTCGGGGATTTTCTATATCTATAAAGATGTAACGACCTGAAATTTTCAACCATTCGCATCCATACATGTCGGATTTGAATTGCTTAAAATATCAGATTGTTAATTTAAATTTGGCAAAACTCAGCATATACAGTAAATAAAATAATCACAGATCACAGACACATAGTAATATAACAATAATGCAGCGGAAACAAAAGAATAGTAGTTCATGAAGCTACTATATATATATATAACAGAGTTAAACAAGATACAACAGAAGTCACGAATACATAGATGTCTCGATACAATAATCAAATATAAGATCTGAATACATCATTGGAATCAACTGAACAACTGAAAGCAGGATAGATAGCTGGATCTCCAAGCGAAGCTCCAACTCCAAAGGTGAGTCTCGAACACTGGTACACTCAGTCTGACCCGAGCGTAAAGCAAAACACAAAACACTCGAGTCAGGATTAACATTCTTATATCAATAAATCCAACTCAAGTGAAATATCAACTAAAATACAAGTAACTCAAAGGACGTTTGGGATAACCATTCTCTAAGGATCCGTTAAACTATCTACTATGTAGTAATATACGCTATTATAATAATGTCTAATATAAAATAAACTTACTTTTAAATAGCGTTAAGGCTTTACATTTTCCACCTTAACACATAATAGTCCCAGTAGTTTATCCAGTACCAGCATACCCCCAGATCAGGAGCTACCCTCAATACTCCACAGGCTACGGCACAAATCCAAACTCATAGTAAAGCTCAATATGGTAGGTGACACGGCACAACTAGGCAATGCCAGGGTAGATATAACAATGACGCATCTGGGTTGGTGGAAACGCATAGCAGCCACTACCACCCACCTCGGAACACACACCCAAAATCAAAAATCGAAGGGTGGCCACCAAATCAATCACAAAGTAATAGAATGGTATCGAAGAAATGCGTCCGATCAGAGGTGCTACCTCATTGGCCCATCAATCGCTCCTGTTTTAGCCACCTTATGCCAACTCACGGGAGTCGGGTCCACGTATATACCTCAATAGGAATCGTCGCCACCATCCTACTTCATTCTGGAATCTCCACCGCATACACAGTTGTTAAAGTGGTTTTCGGTATCGACAGAGAGTATGCCCATATCCGATCCCGGTCTCTTTAACAACCAAACGTTATTATAACGTCGCGGTCATTTCAAAATAGTTTATACTTCAAAACCAAAATATCATTTTCATTTCAAAACCCAAATCAATACGATATCATTTCCATTTCAAATATATCCATTTCCAAACATCATATCACTTTCCAAAGTTATAACGCTTTCGAAATCGTAGTCTTTTAAAATCAAAACACTTTGGAAATCACAGCTTTGAAATCACAGCAGTTTGGAAATCATAACACTTTGAAATTATAGCACTTTGGAAATCATAACACTTTTGAAATTATAGCATTTTGGAAATCATAACACTTTCCTCTTAAACAGTTTAGATATTAAAATTAGTATGTATAATAAAATAGTTTATAAAATAAAATAATTTATTTTAAAATAGTTATAAGTTAAGACAATATATATTAAAATAATTAAAATAGTTTATATTAAAATAGTTTATAAAATAATATAAAAATAGTTTTAAATATAATTTAAAATACTTTAAAATACTTTATATAATAAAATAGTCTCCTCAAATTTCACAAATCGATTCAACTCAACTCGAATTTCAAAATTCAAATTTAATCAAATCTCAAATCACCAATTTCAACTCGATTCTGTTTCTCAATAAATTATTTCAAATTATCGATTTTCAAATACATATTTGAACCCTAAAATAATCCGTTCAAATTTCAATATATATCAAAGTCTAAATATTCAACATTTCAAAACTAAATTCGATAATTATATATATATATATATATATATATCAAATTCACTTTACTATTATTAGTTTTGGAATATTCACTTAATCATTTCAACAATATCCAAATACAGCTTCAATTTACAAATTTAAACCATTTAAATTTTATATAAATTTGAAATATTCATTTAAGTCACTTTTAATCAAATTCAAGTTATAAAATCATAGCTTTAAAATTTTAAATTTAATAAATTTCAAATCAAACTTATTTAAGTAAAATTCTTAAATAAATATAATTTCAAATCATTATAAACTCTATATTTGAAAATATATATATTAAATAAATACTTAAACATATTATTTATCAACTTTATTAAATCAACTTTAATAAATCTTTAAAATCAATATTTATTAAACCATATATTTCTTTTCAAACCATAGAAATCATTTTCAAAGTATTTATATATAGACCAACGGTGTCTGTATATAATTTTCTATCCTATGGTCAAGTGATACTGATATTTATCATTTCAATCCGTAATTTAAATATATACGGGTATATATCTTTTCCACCCGCAATCCCAAATTCAATTCAAATGAAAATCGCTTGGGTTTATCATTTCAACCCATAAGATTTTTTCCTATTCTACAGATCGTTCGGGTATGTATCATTTCAACCCATAGTGAATTCTATACTAACAGGGAACTTGCAGAGCGATAACAGATATGATAATAATATAACAATCGGTAACATGCATATATCATCAGTGATAAATAACAGATAATGGTGTCAGATGTCACGGGTAAACAGATACAAAAATGGCATATATAAAGCAATGTAAATAACTAACAGCAGCATATTTCAATTGTTGTTTCAATTGAAATCAAATTTAATAAATATAAGAACGTTAATCGTGAGTGATTTCTCACCTTTCGAGGCTAGAGAACAAAAGAAGATAGACAACATAACATGCTACGATTTGAATTGCGAAATTGACCAAATCCAAATGACGATTTCCAAAGCAAGGCAGGATTGGCACGACTTTTGACAGACAAAGCTGATAAACTGGGAATCGATGAGACAATTAGAACAACTTGATAGAAACAGCAAATATATATAACTTATATATATATATACATACATGTGCAAATTCAAAATTATAGGAATAGCCTAAGCAACATATGTAACTAATATGTATAACAACTTTCAAAATATATCCTTATACAGAACAGAATATATTTACTTATAAACCATTATATAAAAGTAATCAAAATAGAACTATAATATATAATATTTGCATTCATATACAAACAGTAACATATTATATATAATAAACCCATACCATAAACCAACAAAATAAAACTTATATACAATGAACCATATATAAACAACAACTTATATAAATATATACTTAATATTTGTACATAGCTATACAATTTGAATATATTATATGTAAACAAAATAGCTTACGTACATTATTAGTAAACATAATATATAAGGAAATCAAAACAACCGTGTATTTGTATACACAATATACTTTACAGTAACTATAAAATCACATATATATATCTAAAGCAGTTATAATAAAACCCATACAAAATCTGGATCTGCATATATGGATTTAAAAAGTCAAAGTGTATACATATACACTATATCTTAAAACTTATTATATTTATACAAACCAAAAAGGAACAATAGACCAAAACTAAGGATAATATATTTACTTAACAGATTGTAAAGAGTGTTGATATGTGTAGATAAATATGTATCAATTTATATACATATATTCAATATAATATATGTAATATTTGAAAACCGACCCAACATATGTGCAGACAAATACTAATCCATATGCAAAGATATATATATATATAAATATATATATATATAACTTTGATTTTACATATACTTACAGTATAAAATGAAATATATATATATACTGTATAACCTTTAAAACAAACATACTAGTATATATGTATATACAATTTAAACAACATGTTATATAAATACAACAACATATATGCACAAAACGAACATAATATCTCATATTAATATAAATTAAACTAACAGAATATATAAACTAAATATATATAAGATTTACATAATATGAAATAAAGTAGGAAAGAAGTAACTAGGCATGTAAACCTGCAGTTGCTCACAGCGGAGGTCTACAGGCGGTCGAAGGTTGGAGGCCGACTAGGTTGCTCACCTGCACGCGAGAGGAGCAGCCGCCATTGGGTGGCTTGGCTCATGCTAGTGCAGGAAGGCAGAAGAGGAAGTAGGCCTTGGGTTGCGGAAAAATGAGCACGATGGAGATGAGGAGTTTTGTGGTTGCTGCACGTGACCATGGTGGAGATGCTTACGTGCGAGAGCAGAGGCAAGGGGAGGGAAGAGCTTGGAGGGGAGATCCGATGCACAGACAATGGCCATGGGTTCTAAATATATATATAAAGATCTGAAGGGAGGAAAGAAGGTCAGGCAAAAGGGAACGTGCTCTTTGATATATTAATATATATATTTCAAATGAAACCGATAGAAAGTGAAGAGGCACATTGAACAATAAAGATTAGAAAATAAATTGAACGTTGAGAAAAGCGATTGTCAACCCTTAAATTCCGAAAAAAAATAAAAGCAACGACTAATTAATTTACACGGTACATAATTCAAAGGTTCAACCGTACCGATACGGTGAATCGTTTCACAGATTTCACCGCGTACCAGAACTCCGAAACACAGAAATGAATATACCGCGGAGATTAGCACGACGAGACGATCAAAATGGTATACAGTTACCAGTGGTACGATCATCCGATCAAAAGTCGATAATCGGTACCGATATACGTTGCTATTCTATACGGAAAAATCCAAACAGAGCTAGAAACGTCCGAATTTCGTGAAATGGATTTTGCAGTCTGATCCAGAGTGTTCTAAATAAATTTTCTCATGTTGACATATTTAGGTTTCGGAACACTTTTAAATTCAACTGTTATTAACCGATTCAAATTGAAATAAAATTACACAAGAAAATAAACTTCAATATTATTTGATGAAAATTTACGAGTTGCTATGTTTAAATAGACGTATTCCAAAGATTAATTTTTATTTCCAAATTTTATTATTTAAAATTTTACCAAATTTCAATCAAATACGTTATAAAATAAATAAAATATGTGGGTCGTTACAAAAGAACTGCATCGTTAGGCCTACAATACAGATATTCTAGTTGGTCTGTCTCTTTTTCATCGTGGTTATGGCCCCACCTATCCACCCCTCAACTAACCGAAAGACTTCTAAAGAGTTAAGTGGTCATGCCCTACTGCAAACAATCTAACATCTAAATGGTGGTTCCACTCATCCAATGTCTCGATAGTGAAAGAATCAATTGCCTGTTGGTTTAACTCTAGTCTTTCCCGAAATCACTCTTAGTCTTGATGTTGGCCGATATCTGCATGCGACTATCCTTAAACTTACTTGCAAGTACTGGACATACGAATACCCTACTTCAAACACCAAGCCCTTTTGATTGCCTACAAAGGTCTGATTCGTCAGGCCTACAATGCAAATGCAGTCAAGGCATACTCTCTTGATGGAACACCTACAGACCTGCCTCCGGGGGTGCAGCTTCGTTAGGCCTACCCAGAGGGCCATCCTAGAGTATCCTCACATCCCATTGAAGTCTCGTACTTCCTTGAAGCCCAAAAATACTAAGTTGGACGTGCTTCTCCATTTCTGAAATCCGTGATGAATTGCTTCCTTAAACGCTTCATCCTTTGGGCAGCTCCAAATGCATCTCAATTCTTTTATTAGACCCTAAGTCTAATCTTTTAATTTGCATTTAGTTTACTTTCTTATTCTGTTGGCTACTTATTTACCCTAATTAGCATATTCTTGCCCTCGTCACACCTTTATCTATTGTTAGATTTCCATTTATTTAATAGGGAATGCTGGTGGTATGAGCCACATTCACTATCTTGCTTATTTAACTTAATATAAATCTTAAGTTCATTAAAATAAGCCTCTTTTATCATTCCTACTTTATTTGCTTATTGACTTAATATAAATTATTTAAATAAGCTTCTACCATTATTATTGCTCGTTAATTTATTCAAAGTCTCAAAATAAGCTTTTCCGTTCTTATTACTTAATTATAACCTATGTTATAATTCTACATGTAATTGACATTTTCTCTTCTTTTATAGTCCGTACATAATTCCAGCATTACTTTTCGGTTCTAATCTGCCTTCTTTTATTATGATATAGAATGTTCTTTTATTCTCTTATATTATATAATTCACTTATCATAATAACTATCTTCTTAAATAGTCTGCGCAGTGAATGCAGACCTAGGTTCATTATTGTTTACAACTTCAAGTTCTTATCTAATAATTTACTTGATTCATGTCATACTTTGCTTTATTATCTTCGATTCTAGGAAGCAATTCTATTTTATTTGGTTGGTTATGAAAACTATACTTAAAAATCCATTTTCATCTTTTAATATTAAATAATACTACAAACAATAATCTGTAACTGTTAGATATTTCTTTTACTATTTTGGAATAGTGTAAAATACAGTGGTTTCTCTATTTTACACTAATTCTCTTTTTCTTTCTTTTATTCTAGCAATTACTTTCATTGTTGTCTTTTAAATATTAAATTATAGAAATGTATCCTATTTTCTAAACCAACCAATTAACCTTTTAGTTACTCCCAAATCAAGTAATTAGATTAATTAACTTTTCTCATTTTAACGTAATTTATTACAGTAATTCCATTCCTCAAACTTTTATTACTTTTATCTTATTTCCTTCATTTTTGTATTATTATTTATTTAATCCATATTCATGTTTAATCTATTCTAATCCATATGTGAAGAAGGAGGAGAAAATAGAAGAAGAATGACGCTTGCATAGAAATCCAAAACATAGAAACAGATGTAAATAAATACTAATATTGTAAATTCCTTATAGCTCAGCATAACTTAATTAATAGGATTAATTATTGAATAAAATTATCTAAACGGGAATTTAATGATAATATATCTTAAACTTAAAAGATATATAAATAAATCCACTCACATATCATCCTTAGCTTCAATCTCTATCCCTTTTAATTTGCTTCGCTTTTCTCCGCTTTGTAATTCGCTGTAAATTCTCTGATTTGTTTGTGCAATTCTTTGATTTGCTTGTATGTATATCCTTGCTTAATTTTATTTTTTGTTTGGGGAAAGATTTGATTGATAGAGGAGAAAGAAAGAGGGAGAAGAGAAGAGGAGTTTGCTGTTAATGACAGCAGCTAATTCAGAGAAAATAGTGTGGGCTAGGGTTAAGTTATGTTCAATTCATAAGTGTAGTGAACAACTATGAACCATCTGATTAACCCTAAAAACAATCATCACCATCATTTATTGATTTGTTTACATTAGCTTATAACGTAAAATTCTCTAATGTTATTCATTTATTCCTTTGTTATACGACCCTATTAATTCACGTTTCCTTCTAAATAAGATTCTCCCATTAATTATACAATTAATTAGATCATACATACATACATACATATATATGTATATGTATATGTATATCTAATATTAATTGATTCTTATACGTTATAATTTTTTACCTATTTGAACACGTCAATTAATACCTCTATTAATTGATTGTGTATAAAAGTTATACTTTTTAATTTATTCTTATTAACTTACCTTCATCATAAACTTAATTACTCCGTTTGATTTCTGTACGCATTCCAATTCTTTTTTTTTCTTTTTAACTTGGAAACAATTAATCTTATAACTGGCGTTTTCTTCTAGCTAATTAATTTACATTATTAGCTATTGTAACAAGGGCATATTCTTTGATTAATTGACACCCTTTTTAAAACGCTCAACTGATTGCCAATTAATTAACTGACATGTTTTCCCATTTTAATCGTTATCCAAATTAATTCATATGCGTCACTCAATCACACATTTATTAGTTGTATATATTTAAACCGCCAATTCATTACCCAATTAATTGACATATAAGTTTCCCTCTTTTATTAATTGACGCTTACTTAATGTCTTTAATTAATTTCTTAATTGATTGATTGCATCAATTATAAATTAATATATGTATGTTATCATTTAATTTATTCCCCACATAAATTTACCTTTATTAGAAGATCCATTAATTAATTAATGTTATAAGAGTGATATATTCTCTGACTAATTGATGCCTTTATGTCTCTTATTAATTTCCCTTTTAATTGATTGATGCGTCAATTAATCACAAACTCATTGCTTGCATAAGTTATGTAACCTCTTATTCTTAAATGCATGTATTTGACATTTATATTCTATTTAGCAATTATGTAAATTCAATTGATTTTATTTAATTATATAAAAATGCGGGGTGTTACAATAAATCAGTGTTATTGATAAAATATGGAGTTAGTCACTATTACCAGAACGTTGTTCTGACCCCTTCCTCCGTACAACCAACGGGATAGATTTAGAGGGACAAGCTACTTGTGAAAGATGGGAACGGTAGATGGAGAGGTCTTCTCATTCATTCTTGGCATTCACAATCCAACTAGATATCCAAGGAATAATATTGGTTCCAAGGTTGTGGCCTTAGTTTATATTTTATTATATTTTACTATTCCATTGTGAGTTCGATATATCCAAGGAATAATGGACTTGGGTTTCGATTTAGTCAAAATTTCAGGCTCATTAAGGTACGGGTTGTTACATTTGGTATCAGAGCTTAAGTTAGTCGATCATAGGAATTAAGATACGTTGAGTGAACATATTTTTATTTTTACCTACAGTTATATATATATATATGTGTGAGTGTGTGTGTATTATACCAAACTCTATGAATTCCAACTATAGAAGTAGTTGTGGCCATATTTTGAAAATATGGATAGGATGACTATGAGTTGGAACGATAAATAGAGTTAAATTGATACACTTACCCTCATTACTCCATAAGGTGTTGGCCGTACGGTAAGGCATTGACCAAGAAGAGCATGAGCGCTACATATATAAGGATCCATGAAGCTAGATGGTACTGGACTCCTTTTTTGGGCCTAGGCTACCCTATGAAGGCAGATTTCACTGGATTGTTTATTGAAGATGTACATTTTATCTAGATAGATGAAAAGTAAGAACGTATATGTTGTAAATATCCAAAGGTAAAGTATGAATAAGAGTTGAGCAAGTTCCCGCAAGAAGGTGTGCATTAACCACCACAAGATGATAATCGGATTTCAATATGTATTCTTAAAAGGAAGAGGTAAGAGTAAAGGGATAAGAAGAAAGTCTAAAAGAAAGGAAGATTAAAAATCTATTTCTTACTCCGGCCCCATGTGAAAGAATTAATAAAAGATTTTATATTTTATAGAAATATTTGAAGTAGTTTTAAAAGAGTATATTTAAAATTAGAAAGACCCTATAAGTGGAAAGTTGTTGTTTTGAAAAAGCTAGAAAAATTTGAAAATTTTAAATTAAGGAGCTATTTAGATATTCCTAGTAAAGTTTAAACTTGTTGGGTCACATATTTTCAATTTAAAGGTATTTGGTAAAGAGATTTTTCATTTTTGAAGTAAATGGAAAAGAGAGCATATGTTTAGCTCGATGATTTTTTCTATTTTTAAGTTTTTAATTTTTTTAATGGGTAGATAAATGGAAATAGTATTTGATTTGAATAGGGTTATAGAGAATGGAAGGTTAAGAATGATTGACAATGAAGATTGGAAAAATATTTCCGTATAAGGAAAATACATAGAAAAATACTTGAAACATTTTTATGATATAGAGAGATGGTTGATGGATAAAGCAGTAGGTGAATGCACTGCAAAAATAGAATGAGAAAGGATAACTATAAAATGAAATCTATAACAGACAGGTAGATGAGGGAGGAAAAGACCCCAACGACCTAGATGGTAGGCCAAAGCACCGTCATGGTTAGATAGAGATTTTATTAGAATAGTTATGGATTGAAGAAGACGGAGTCAAAACAAAAATAAAATTATAAATAAATTTTAACTCAGCCCGTATAGGTCTAGCTTCAACCTGGGCCCGAAACGAAAATAAGCCGACAGCTAAGATTAATGGTCTACCCGAAACGATCGATCGACAAATCTTAGGTGGTCGACTGGTCCTTTGATTTTCTATGCAACTCGAACCTCGAACATGACATATAGCCGCATCCAGGCTCCAACCCTACATTCTTTCGTCTTCCTTTCCTCCTCCTCTCGATCCATCGCTTCTCCCTTTTTTCAAACAACCACCACCACACTGCCTCCACGAGAGACTCCAACCCTCTCCCCCCACTCTACTCCCATACACACTAGTCTAAGTGTGTCCCACCAGACCCAGTCCAAACCCCAAGCCTCTCCCCCTCCGTCCAAATTATGGCACCCCTACACTAGGCTAGCGGATCCTCACACCATCCAATGCTTAGCCCTCTAGAGACCGCCTGACTTCAAGTTGATGATGAAAAGATTTCAAGCAACCAGGCCGCGGTAAATTTTGTGTTTTTACAAGGGAGACCGGCGAAGTCTGAAGACTTCTCCATGTATGGATTGGGAGAGCTATTTAATGCCTCAGGATTGGCTTCGATACTAAGCCATGAAACTTTTGAGCGGGAACATTACCCGAGATGGATGCGATTGTTTGATGCCAACCTGGAGTACTAGTTCGATGAGGATATCATTTTATTTACGTCGAAGGTAATGGGGACAAAGGTCACCTTGATGGATGAGGATAGTAGGAGCATTTTGGGCATCCCAACGGTTAGAGCAGATTTGGACGAGATTGAGACTACCGACCTAGTGATTTGCAATAGTTTTCTATAAGGCAGTAGGTGTCTACAGAGCAGACAACATGAGAGACCAAGTCTTCCTCGTTATTTGCATTATCCACTACAACATCATCCCCAAGACATGGAGCTTCAACTGGATATATCCTTTGGTGCAAAAGGCTACCTAAGCCATTATAGGTGGTATTGCAGTAAACTGGGCCAAGGCTATTATGAGCTAGCATATAGGCGTTGGAATTCAGACTCCTAGGAGCTACACCCTGTATTCTCATCTCTTCACTCGTGTTTTAGATAGTTCGACGTGAACTATACAAGAGAGCAGGTGCAGAAGAAGGCCCTTGCCTTGTTGGATAGGTACTCCATTAGGAGAATGGGGATTAGAGAGGCACCAGTTGAGGTAGGAGCACAGGCGATTATAGGGAAAGTGCACGAGGCTGCATGGCAATGTCGGGTGGCTGTAGAGTTTTAGAGCCCTGAGCTTAAGGAGATACATATCGCAAAGCTCCAAATCAAGGAGCTATGAGAGATTCGAGCCGAGCAACAAAGCCAGAGTCATCGGCGCGGGTGTATTATTGCCATGCTGCACCCATTTAGGGGTCACGGCAATGGCTCGAGCTCCCGTATGGGATCAAGACCATCCTACCCTCGTAGGGAGTAGTTAGGATTAATAGTAGTAGCAGTTGTTATCTTTCTTCCAACATTTGTTGTTTTAGATTAGTTGGGTTGTAAACGTTAGCTGTCTCTTTTGTAAAAGGAGAAAAAATTGCGTATGATAAATTATGAGATGTGTTCGTATATATTTACTATGCTGATTTTCTGGATGTGTTTGACCACTATAATATGTTGGAGAAAAACATTATAACATGGAAATCTCATATAGACACTTAAGTAACAACAAGTGCAAAGTAAGACTGGAAGTTTAGAAAATTAATTTTAGCAAGCGTAAGATATGGAAGGATTGTTGCGGAAGCACGGGTCACTATCCCTATGATGCTCCACCTTAAGGCCCACATTAATAAAGAGTATTACTAGGTAATACCTTCTGCTAATGCGGAGAATAGGGCTGGTTTGGAGCGATCATCTATAGCTTTGTCTTAAACATCTATTAAATACGTCGATTAATGCTCATATTTTCTTTTTATCTCAAGTGGATCAACATATTCAATAAATGCTTGATGCAAAACTACAGGTGGCTAACGGATCTATCAGAACAAAATACAACAACTAAATTTTCAACACATCACAGAACAACAAACAACAGATATATATATATATACATACATACATACATATACATCGATGCATCACATTACAATACAGAATGATACATCATAGTGGTTCGAAGACCACACTATATACAATGAGTCAAAATATACATATAAGAGTCAAACCAAAAGGACTACAACAACAAAAAGGTGATAAGATGAAATCCAAGTGGAAGCATCAAAGCGAAGCTAAGTCCAAAAGCAAGTATCTAGCCTGTTATAACTCAGTCTGACCCGAGTATAAAATACACGGATCAGTCTAGCTAAAACATCTAATTAGTAAGATTAGATGAAGTATAAGGGTAAGGGTAAGGTATCTTCTCGAATGAGAAGAAATAACTCTAAGTACATGTCATTACATCAAGTGAAGTATTTCACTAAGCATATATATAGCCTCGAAAGAGATAAACTCAACAAATAAAAGAAACTAAGCATAAGCATGCTTTATATCATCGGCATATTCCCAAAATCCACTAAAATGGTTTCTATGAACCATATCTCCGAAATAGGAGAATCCCAAATCACAAACTCAAAACTCGCCATAAATGGAAATCAAAAAAATATTCTCTAAATAGAGAAGTCTCAAAACACAAAATACGCCAAAAATGGCAATCTCATATATCTCCAAATAGGAGAGTATAAATCTCAAATAAACGCCAAGTATTGGCAAAACCAAATCTCAAATATAGAACTCGATAAGAAGTTCAATTTCCAAAGATGTAATCATCATATATAATATCTCGAACGGCTCAAATGGCTAATAATGTAAAAAGGCGATACACTTGGAAAATCACAAATAAATCATCTCAAAGACATAGCACGTGCTTATGGCCGAAGCCTGCCAAGTACTGTTCTCTCAATATAAGGCGCCATGTCTCGAAGACAAACGTCCTGAAGGACAAATACGTCGCAATAAAAAACATCCCAAGGACAAATACATCGTAATGACAAACATCCCAAAGGACAAATGACTCGAAGGTCCAGTACTGGAAAATACGTCTCGAAGAAAAATGTGTCACAAACTCTCAGATAGTAACCCAAAAAGTGTTAACGTGCATCCTATACCACACGTTCGCACAAAATGGTTTACTAACCGCTAGTAAATGCCACACTAGAAAGCAGTAAAATGTTTGCCTCATCTCATCGGCAAACATGACCCGAAGATCAAAACGATCAAACAGACAAGTCAGGAAATTAACCGATAAGATAACCGCATGTGTCCCATACCACATGTTTTATCAAATCGTTTAATTCTCCTTCTCATTCGCTCGAATAGTGCAAAAACGTGTATTCTATATAAAAAATAATTTATTTGAGAAAACAAGCTTTTAAAAATAATTTTCGAAATCATTATGGAAAACAAATCTTTGAAATTTTCTTATTATAGAGAATATATAATTTTAAGAGCTTTAAAATAATTATTAATATCGTAAAATATTTATTTCGAAAGCTATCTAAAAAAAATCTTCCGAAAACGGTTTAGAAAGCCCGTGCAAAGAAAAAAATTCAATGAAATTATTCACAAAATCGTCAAACGAAAATCTCCTAAAAACTCACCAATCCGAAATACGAATAAGTGGTAATATTGGCTCTTCCATCTTAGGATCAAGCTGATCAAAAACAACATCGAAAGAAATCCATGTAAAATAATTTAGAAAATTTCAGTTGGAGAAATACATACTCCGATTCAAAGTTCCAAGCAAATTTTCAACTAGTTACAAAAGTCTAAAAGCCTTGTAATTTTGCTGGCATAGCGTTCAACAACTCTACTTTGAATAAAAAAAAGAACGGATACAATCGGACAAGAAAGGGAGAGATATAATATCACAAAGTTAGACTCACAGCCAGATTTTACTGTAAGGGTTGGTGCAAAACATGCTCTGATTCAAAGTTCCAAGCAAGTTTTCGTCTAGTTACAAAGGTCTAAAAGTATTGAAATTTTACAGACATAGAGTTCAAAAACTCTAATTTAAATAAAAAAAGAATGGATACAATCGGACAAGAAACGGGAGAGATATAATGTCACAAAGTTGAACTGAGAGCCAGATTTTACCGTAGACAGCTGGAGCAGAACATGCTCTGATTCAAAATTTGACAGCATGTTTCTATAGGCTATAGAGGTCGGAATGATCTGAAATTTTACATGTATAAAATTGGAAAACTGTGCTTTAAATTGGAAAAAGAATCAAGTAATTTTGACTAGGTGTGATAAAGTTATGATGTCTCAAAGTTGTACCCAGGCAATGATTTCACTACGAAAATCTAGGCAAAAACATGCTCCGAATCAAAGTTCGGCAGAATATTTCTATAAGTTACATAGGCCAAAATGACCTGAAATTTAACAAGATTAATATTCAACAACTATATTTAAACTGGAAAAAGAATCACACAATTTGGACAAGGTATGAGAAAGTTATGATGTCTCAAAGTTGTACCCAAGCAATGGTTACACTGTTGAAATCTGGGTAAAAACATGCTCCGAATCAAAGTTCGGCAGCAGATTTCTATAAGCTATATAGGTCGGAATGACCTAAAATTTGGCATGCATAAACTACAACATACAGGCTATAATCTGGAAATATTCTGGCAGCATTTAAGCAAGAGAACAAGAAGATATGAATACTCAAAGAAGCAACTCGGATCAAATATGGACTGTAAACTAAAAATCAACAAAATCATTCACAGTAAGCTTGTTTTTGCACAGATTTCAGCTTATAAGGCATTTATTCAGCTAGAGAATGTGAGTTAGTAACTCACCTTTGAAAATAGAAGAGAAAACTCGAGCATAGTTGAAGAAAGTTGAAGGCTTTGAGTTAGAACAAGCTTCATGAACCCTTGTAATAGAAAGAGACACGCAACCAAGAAAAACCAATTACGGACAATCAACTTTTGCAAAATCAAAATTTGATGAAGTAGAAATGGACTTTGTTGTGATTACCTGAATATAGCGCCTTAGTTTGGTTAATTTCAACAAATAATTGAAGAATTTGGTGGATTTGAGCCTAGGTTTGAAAGAGGAAAAATGTTTTACTATTTTCTCTTTTCTTTCGTTTTCTGGAAATGTGAATGTACTGTACGTATATTATTTTGAGAAGAAAGACTTTCTTCTTCAGGCTAGTTTAGGTAAAGGGGCTTAGACCCAATAACAAAAAGAATTTGTTAATTCTAATTATCACAAACACATGTACACTTGTATAAACGAACCAAAACAACATATATTAACAAGATTTCAACACAATAAAATTATACAATCATATTTCCATGTTTAATAAAATATTTTACAACAAATAAAAGATAATTTTATCTATAAAAATTATTTTTCATTATTAAAACTCTTATTTTAACTAAATACACAATTTACACTATAATTTACCCAAAATACTATTTTTAACACCAAAAATTACGCAAAAATTAATTTTTTGCATAATTAAATTCAAATAACTTTTTAACATCATTTTTACCTTCAAATATTATTTTTAACAAAATTCCATCTTTTTATTTATAATATACACATATTAAATTTTAATACTTCACTAAAATTTACAAAAATCAATATTTGGCAATAATTTGCAAAATTGTTGCATTTTATCAAATTAAAATCCTATAATGCTCATTTTCTTCCAAAATAACAAAATAAAGTTTTTAAAACTTTATTTTCAATATATTACATTTATTTCAACAAATTATTATAGAATTAATTCTTTTTATCTTTTATTTAATTTAATAAATCACCAAATTAACATATTTTCATTTTTCACCATTTATTACCAACATTTTCATATTAACTCCATTTTACTCTTTCCAAATTCATTGTTTAAATAAACAATTTTAAATCTCCAATTTATTTTTATTTTTCCATTATTAAATTGTAACCACTGTTATAATTAAATTTTCAAGTAATCACCAAAACTAGGGTTGTTACAGACTCCCCTCCTTATAAAAATTACGTCCTTGCAATTTCTAGAGAAGAGCTGTATTCAACATGATTCATTTCATCAAGCAAAGGAAGGTAGATATGCTAGAGTTTAAATTTCTCACCCTCGACACAAGAAAATAGAAAACTCGGAAAAGATAGCTCAATAAATTCTATGGTTTCCCAAGTGTAGTTATTGGGATTAGCGAGCCATTGAATTTTTATGAGCAGAATATTCTTATTTCGAAGGCATTACACCTTCGAAGTAAGAACATGAATTGGAGGCTACATAATAGATAATCGGGTGAGATCGATTCCTTAGAAGCTTCATGAATAGAGCCGGGATTTAGTTACAGCTTTATCCCGGACTCCAACCCACAAGATGATAATCGATACGACTTTCCGTATAACACTACGAAGGGAGTCATACCGATATTAGATTGACAACAATTACGGAAAGAAAACCCAATAAGTAGGTGGTTTCTCCAAATACCACCTAACTCATACGATTGCATAAATGCAAGTTGTAAAATAATTGCACAAAGACAAGTTAACACAAGGAATGGATTTTTATACTCTCTTTTACTAATCAAATATTTTTAGAGTTTTTAAACTCATTATCTTCAAAATTAAATTCTCAATTTTCAACACTTGAAAATTTCCCAAAGCTTCTTACTTAGCTTTTAATTTAAATTTATTACCCTTTATTTAGAGTAAATAAAAATTTTGAGTTGTCTATTCTCTAATTCTTCCATAAACAAACTTTAATTTCTAACACATAAAACTTTCAAATTCGTTTCTCAAATTTTCCAAGTGTTAGAAATTTCTGGAAAAATCGACGGAGTCTCCTTTACACGAAGGGCCATTTGCAATATTACAAAAATGATTTATATAATATACATCGACCATTAGGTCGGAACACAACATATATCAACAATTTAATACTTGAAAACTTAATCTGAATCCATACTTTTCTTTTTAGCATTTTAAAGCGAGTTTGCTCAATTATAAACATAATCTTTTTGCTCAAAATGTAGTCCAACTATCCTCTTTCACCTGTACTTAACTCAATTATATGATATTAGTTCATATTCATAAATAAGAAGCATTACATTTAACTATTAAGGAAAATAGATCAACTTATTCATTTCAGACCTGTTGCAAAGAAGACAAGTTTTGACACATTAAAAAACAAAATCTGAACAAACTTAAAAAATAAAAGTTGTTCCACTAAGTCTAAGCTTTCCAGCAGTATAAAGATCATCAAAATCGGATTTATGGTTTGAAAGTTATGCTAAATTTTTTTTTACTTTCAGCTTAAATCTTGAAATTTTCATAATAAGACAGAAATGTCTATCCACTTTCAAACCCATTTTAGACACAGTAAAAAGCAAAATCTTTTAAAGTAGTAAAAAGAAAAATTTATAGCTTACTAAAAGCACTTTCATTTGAAAAAATATTGAGCTCATTTGGAGTTATGAATCTTAAATTAACGTTGTTTTAGTACAGCACTTTTTCAAATAAAATTTCAGCTTTTAACTCAACTGTTAAAATTTGAATTTTCAAACCTTTCCAAATTCAAACTACATTTTCAAAACATGCTCTTTATGTTAAATCATTTATTCAAGATCCTCCTTTCGAAAAGCTAAGTCATTCAAATTTTATAATTAACTTCAAGTAATTATCTTTTTAAAAGAAAATATTCATTACTTTGAAATATTCTTATTAACTCGCTAAATTAACTTTTCAAATAATTAACTTGAAAGGCTCATTTTGAAAGAGAAAACTAATATTTTCCATTAATAATAGAGAATCTTTCACTCAAAATAAATTTTGGATTTAAATATTAATTTTAAAATTGTTCTCACAATTTTAAAGGATTGTATCTCATGACTATTTATTTATTATACCTCACCTTCTTTACTTTAGCCTTTTATAATAAATAAACCATTTAAATTCATATTTTCTCTTGTATCAATTAAATTTTCATATATTTGTCAATATAAAATTAATTAAAGTTGATGATTAACTCAACCTTGTTTTCAAAAGAATTCTACAATTTGATTTCAACAAGTTTTAATGCCATCAAAGTTTAAAACAAACTTGTTCACAAATTCATGCTAAAAATCTAAAATTAGCATTTCATTAATTCCCCTTAAGATATAGTTTTAAATCTTATCCTCTATTATCATTTAAACAACCGAATACCAAAACTAATTTTTTAAAGTCATCATTTATAGCTTTGTACAAAAATTTTAATTGATATCTCAATTTTCTCTAACCAATGTATTATTTTATTTTGAATACATCATTTTATTAATCAAAGCATTACATGATTTCCAACTAAGACATCTCCTTGATTAGGATTAATTTACGTTATTTACTCAAATTATCATATGATATCTCTATTTAAATTACAATATGATGTACTTATACAACCAATTAAAACATAATCATATTCAATTTCACAAATTTCCTATAATATAATGGCATTGCCTCGCCATTGGTTTATAGTGAAAAACCCCATCTATTGGCTGCAGAGTTGACCAACGATCAAAACTGCCTCGCCACTTATATCCCACACTCACTAAGGTTCAATGGCTGCATTTTCCATTTAAAAAGATTAATGTTCAAATTCATTTTAATTTAGTTTCAAACTTTTACTTACTACAACTCACTTTTATCATGTCTAACTGTCTCATCATAGCATTTAGGAAATTCCTGTCGATAACGTTGATCAAGCGCATCGACCAGAATTCTTAAAGCACTCGATGGATAATCTAACACAAAATAATTTTCTAAATGATAAACATGCCTCTTATTAAATTTTTACAAAATACTCTTAGCTTGTCCCAATAAAAGAATCCAATTGTTCTTATAAGTTTATCTTCAATGAGAAAGAATTACAATTTAAATTTTATTGCTTTACTCATTTCCTTAGTGAACATCCTCGTGGGAGAACAACTAACAAGCTAAGAACCATAAATGAGATCAATACAGAACTCCATTGCCCGTTTGGATGGCAAACCCGAAACGGACTCATCAACAGAATCACAAACAACAGGAATTCGAGATACTTCATCATTATCTCGAGACTCTAGAGCGATTAAAGATACTTTGAAATAACCATCTACATTTCGAAGAACAAGTGACAATAGATAAGCTGAATTAGGATACCTAAGATATATGATCCTTTCAAAACATAGGATTCGGGCTTGATAACATGCAAGCCAATCCATCCCCAAATTCACATCAAACTCAAGATAGCAAATAACGTGCAAATTCGCACGAAAAGAAAACTACAAGGAACACTCTCAATATTCCCACACAACATTCCACGTATTGCGAATCCCCTTAATAGGATTCGCAATCCTCAAAGAAGTAACAATA
Source organism: Allium fistulosum (assembly GCA_030737815.1). NCBI lineage: Eukaryota > Viridiplantae > Streptophyta > Magnoliopsida > Asparagales > Amaryllidaceae > Allium > Allium fistulosum. The sequence goes on along the minus strand of CM060907.1, from coordinate 509,807,425 downwards.
CAAGAAACATCCAATGATATAACTTCAACAAACTCCTTCAATACGAATGAGGGTAAAGCATCTGTATTGAAGAAAACTCGAATCGAGCGATCACGACGAGGATTACACATAGGGTAAGTTATTATTAATTCAATTATGGAATACTACGAAATAAAATGTATTCCTAGACATATTCCCAACTTATATCTACCCCAAAGGACTTGAAAAGGTTAAGGACAAAGTGATTAGGGAAAATGTAACACTTATATTGTACTTTGATGTACCGTAATATATGTTATGTTCTATGTTTATCATATTTTGTTTTGAACTCAGCTCTGATACTAAGCTATGACGCCTCACCCCGAGGCCCACATTAAGAAAGAGTATTACTAGGTAATACCGTCTGCTAATGTAGAGAATAGGGCTGGCTAGGAGCGACCATCTATAGCTTTGTCTTAAACATCTATTAAATACGTCGATTAATGCTTAAATTTTCTTTCTATCCCAAGTGGATCGACATATTCAATAAATGTTTAATACAAAACTACTGGTGGCTAACGGATCTATCAGAATAAAATACAACAACTAAATGTTCAACACATTACAGAACAGCAAATAACATATATATATATATATACATATACATATACATCGATACATCACAGTACAATACAGAATGATACATCATAGTGGTTCAAAGACCACACTATATACAATGAGTCAAAATAAACATACCAGAGTCAAACCAAAAAGACTACAACAACAAAAAGGTGATAAGCAGATATCCAGGCGGAAGCATCAAAGGGAAAGCTAAGTTAAAAAGCAAGTATCTAGCCTGAAACAACTCGGTCAAACCCGAGTATAAAATACATGAGTCGGTCTAGCTAAAACATCTAATTAGTAAGATTAGATGAAGTATAAGGGTAAGGGTAAGGTATCTTCTCGAATGAGAAGAAATAACTCTAAGTACATGTCATTACTTCAAGTGAAGTAGTTCGCTAAGCATATATATAGCTTCGAAAAAGATTAACTCAATAATAAAAGCAACTAAGCATAAGCATGCCTCATATCATTGGCATAATCCCAAAAGCCACAAAAATGGTTTCTATGAACCATTTCTCCAAAGTAGGAGAATCCCAAATCTCAAACTCAAAACTCACCATAAATTGCAATCACAAAAATATTCTCTAAATAGAGAAATCTCAAAACACAAAACACACCAAAAATGGCAATCTCATATATCTCCAAATAGGAGAGTATAAATCTCAAATAAACGCCAAGTGTTGGCAAACCCAAATCTCAAATATAGAACTCGATAAGGAGTTCAATTTCCAAAGATGTAATCGCTATATTTAATATCTCGAATGGCTCAAATGGCCAATAATGTAAAAAGGCAATACACTTGGAAAATAACAAAGAAATCAATGAAATCATCTTAAAGATATAGCACGTGCTTACGGCCGAAGCCTGCCAAGTACCGTTCTCTCAATATAAGGTGCCACGTCTCGAAGACAAACATCCCGAAGGACAAATACGTCGCAATGACAAACATCCCGAAGGACAAATGACCCGAAGGTCCAGTACTGGCAAATACGTCTTGAAGACAAATGCGTCACAAACTCTCAAATAGGAACCCAAAAAGTATTAACGTGCGTCTCATACCACATTCGCACTAAACAGTTTACTAACCGCTAGTAAATGCCACACTAGAAAGTAGTAAAATGTTTGCCTCATCTCATTGGCAAACACGACCCGAAGGTCAATACAATCAAATGGAAAAGTCAGGAAATTAACCGATAAGATAAACGCATGTGTCCCATACCACATGTTTTACCAAACCGTTTGATTCTCCTTCTCATTCGCTCGAATAGTGCAAAAACATGTATTTTATATACAAAATAATTTATTTGAGAAAACAAGCTTTTAAAGACAATTTTCGAAAACGTTTTGGAAAACGAATCTATGAAATTCTCTTATTATAGAGAATATATAATTTTAATAGCTTTAAAATAATTATTAATATTGTAAAATATTTATTTTGAAAGCTATATAAAAAATCTTTCGAAAATGGTTTAGAAAGCCCATGCAAAGAAAAAAAAATCAACAAAAATTTAATTAAATTATTCATAAAATCGTCATACGAAAATCTCCTAAAAACTCACCAATCCGAAATATGGATAAATGGTAATATTGGCTCTTCCATCTTAGGATCAAGTCGATTAAAAACAACATCGAAAGTAATCCATGTAAAACGATTTAAAAAATTTTAGCTGGAGCAAAACATGCTCCGATTCAAAGTTCCCGGCAAATTTTCAACAAGTTACAGAGGTTTAAAAGCCTTGTAATTTTACTGGCATAGAGTTCAACAACTCTATTTTGAATAAAAAAAGAACGAATACAATCGGACAAGAAACAGGAGAGATATACTGTCGCAAAGTTAGACTCACAGCCAGATTGTGAAGGGCTGGAGCAAAACATGCTTTGATTCAAAGTTCCAAGCAAGTTTTCATCTAGTTACAAAGGTCTAAAAGCCTTAAAATTTTATAGACAAAGAGATCAACAACTCTAATTTAAATTAAAATAATAATGGATACAATTGGACAAGAGAAGGGAGAGATATAATGTCACAAAGTTGAACTGACAGCCAGATTTTACCCTAAACGGCTGGAGCAAAACACGCTCTGATTCAAAATTTGACAACATGTTTCTATAGGCTATAGAGGTCGGAAGGATCTGAAATTTAACATGTATAACATTGAATAACTGTAATCTAAACTGGAAAAAGAATCATGCAATTTGGACAAGATATGAGAAAGTCATGATGTCTCAAAGTTGTACCCAGGCAATGATTTCACTGCGAAAATCTGGGCAAAAACATGCTCTGAATCAAAGTTCGGTAGCATATTTCTATAAGTTACATAGGCCGAAATGACCTGAATTTGACTTAAAATTCAATAACTATACTTTAAACTGGAAAAAGAATCTCACAATTTGGACAAGGTGTGAGAAAGTTATGATGTTCCAAAGTTGTACCCAGGCAATGGTTTCACTGCGAAAATCTAGACAAAAACATGCTCCGAATCAAAGTTCGGCAATAGATTTCTATAAGCTATAGAGGTCGGAATGACCTAAAATTTGGCACGCATAAACTACAACATACAGGCTACAATACAGAAAAATTTCGGCAGCATTTCAGCAAGGGAACAAGAAGATATGAATACTCAAAGAAGCAACTCAGATCAAATATGGACTGTAAACTAAAAAAAAACGTTTACAGTAAGCTTATTTTTGCACAGATTTCAGCTTGTAAGGCATTGATTCAGCTAGAGAATGTGAGTTAGTAATTCACCTTTGCAAATAGAAGAGCAAACTCGAGCAAAGTTGAAGAAAGTTGAAGGCTTTGAGTTAGAACAAGCTTCAGGAACCCTTATAATAATAGAACAGAGACATGCAACCAAGAAAAATGAATTATAGACAATCAACTTTTGCAAAATCAAAATTTGATGAAGTAGAAATGGACTTTTGTAGTGATTACCTGAATATAGTGCCTTAGTTTGATTAATTTTAGCAAATAATTGAAGGATTTGGTGGATTTGAGCCTAGGTTTGAAAGAGGAAAAATGTTTTCATGTTCTCTTTTCTTTTGTTTTCTGGGAATGGGAATGTACAGTACCGTACATTATTTTGAAAAGAAAGACTTTCTTCTTCAGGCTAGTTTAGGTAAATGGACTTAGACCCAATAACAAAAAGAATTTGTTAATTCTAATTATCACTTAAACACATGTACACTTGTATAAACGAACCAAAACAACATATATTAACAAGATTTCAACACAATAAAATTATAAAATCATATTTTCATGTTTAATAAAATATTTTACAACAAATAAAAGATAATTTTATCTATAAATTTTTTTTTTCATTATTAAAACTCTTATTTTAACTAAATACGCAACTTACACTATAATTTACACAAAATACTATTTTTAACACCAAAAATTACACAAAAATTAATTTCTTGCATAATTAAATTCAGATAACCATATTAATATCATTTTTACCTTCAAATATTATTTTTAAACAAAATTCCATCTTTTTATTTATAATATACACATATTAATTTTAATACTTCACTAAAATTTACAAAAATCAATATTTGGCAATAATTTGCAAAATTATTGCATTTTATCAAATTAAAATCCTATAATGCTCATTTTCTTTCAAAATAACACAATAAATTTTTTAAAACTTTATTTTCAATATTTTACATTTATTTCAATAAATTATTATAGAATTAATTCTTTTTATCTTTTATTTAATTCAATAAATCACCAAATTAACATGTTTCCATTTTTCACCATTTATTACCAAAATTATCGTATTAGCTCCATTTTATTCTTTCCAAATTCATTATTTAAATAAACAATTTTAAATCTCCAATTTATTTTTATTTCTCCATTATTAAATTGTAACCACTGTTATAATTAAATTTCCAAGTAATCACCAAAACCAAGGTTGTTATAATCCCTATGTCGTAAAAGCTAAAATTTATAAATATGCTTGTGTGTTATTTGTTGTTTTGGAACAAATGAATAAGGTTTCAAAATCTAAGTTTAACTATATAATGCTAGGGCCAATCATATGCATTAACTTAATGACTGAATCCCGATTATGTTAAGATGTGACTCAATTTATTTTTAAGATATTAAGGCAAATGCTTTTGGAAAATTGTGTTCAAATGCTTTTGGAAAATTGTGTTCAAATGCTTTTGAAAAATTATGTTCAAATTCTTTTGAAAATTTTAATTTTCGAATTATTACTAATCTAAAAGAAAAGGATTTTTAACACAAATCGAGAAAATTTATGAATTTCAAATGCCACATACTTAGCGTAGGGAGGGTCGATGTGTTAGTTAATATGAATTTTATTGTTCAGGAAGGATGACCAGGGCCGGTCCTAGGAGTTTTGTTACCAAAAGCCAATTACAAAAACAAGGCCCATATACAAGAACTAATGCTACCATCGTTAATTAAATCATCAAATTAATTTATGTTGTTTATAAATAATGAGAAGAGGGTCAAAAAGAAATAATTTTATTCATAACAATAATTTAAGTTATACAGCAAAATTAATTGATTGCTTGTGAACATTTTTCTAGTCTTTGACTTGCAAAATTACTAGTAAATTGGCCACATCATGCAGTTGTAATAGTGGCAGCTGAAAGCATATACATATAGGCAGCATCTATGAAATATAAAATGATTGAAGAATGAGCCCCTCGATAGTTGGTCCTTTATATTGTTGCATCATGTGGATGTCATAGAGGTGAGGCAATCTTTGAACATGGTAAAGAGCTATTAATATATTTTAGTATATATTTGGCAAGTCACACAAAAGGCTAATCAATTATAATGTAAGTAAAATATATTAAAATCTGAGACAGGGAAGTTTATGTAAATTAAGACTCGCATATATTTCATTCATCAACTGACTTCCATTATAATCTTTCCATTTAAACATTTGAGTTTAATTTGATCACCACTGACTTCCAGTACTTCTCCATAAATCTAAGCCACTATCAAGATCTTCAACCCAAACATGACTGCCTAATTTGATTCTTGCACCCTTTTAAAATATGCCAATTACCAATTGCCAAACTAAAATTATGTACCTTTTGGTCCTTCTCAACAAGCCATCAACAAGTCTAAACTAACTCAATAAATTACTGTCTTACTAAATTAGTAAATTACAATACAATAACTAAACTAAACCAATAATTAAAAATTTAATACATACGAAAATGAAAATCCAAATTAAGTAGTATTAATAACTTCACCTGAATTTTAGAATTTGTGTGCCGTTTGTCAGCTTGTGTTATGCCTAAGCTGCCACGGAGATGGAGCCTGCTCATTGTACCTAGCTGCCGAGATGGAGCCTGCTTCGTGGAGGAGCTGGAGAGACTCTCTCGCTTCCTAGATGGAGTACAATCGCAGTTGTCGTGGGTCGCCGGTTCATCACGTTCGTGAATCACGATTCGTGATTTAGGTTTTTTCGATCATGTAACGCGTGAATTTGGTGCCCTACGTATTTTGTGGCCCTAAGCGGATGCTTCTACTGCTTTGGTAAAGGGTCGGGCCTGAGGATGACAATATATAAAACATAGATAATTACAAGGAAAAAAGTTGTTTTAGGTTTGAAACTTCTGTTTCCATACCTTGTTGATAGTAAACAAAACTTGTTTTTTAAATAATTTTGTTTTAAAATGTAAAAATGAACCTCATTATGCAAATTGTACTTGGAAAAGTTTGAAAATATTTGGGGGCAAAAGAGAAGGTTCCGAGGTACAACGGAATTAGTTTCCAAAAGAAGAGTGGAAATATAAAATTCTCCATCTAAATTCCTTTTCCAGCATAAGAGTAGAGATTTAGGAAAACTGGATTTTTGAAATTATGGGTGTTAGAAATTGTATGTTACGTACTAGATGGTAGGGATTGGATGTCAAAATTGGTTGAATTATGCTCCCATTTGTAGGAGTGTGGAATTTGTTATGTGAAAACAAAGATTTTTGATTTTTGAAAACTTGCATACATATAGAACTGGAAGTATAAGTATGTTGTTTGCATCGTATTTTCAAAATTGTTTTAAAAGAATGCATTTATATAGGAGGCATTGATTTAGTATTATTTAGCATACATATCATTTGTTGTGATACACCATGCACTTGTATAAGATTGGTTGTAAAATTAGCTATACAATTAATGGTTGGATAGCTTAGAATGGTTGCATGCTATGTTACATGATTCAATCCTTGAGGAATTTTGGAGATGAAATTCTTTAAAAAGGGTAATGTAACACCCGTAAAATAATAGCAAATAGATTAAAAGGAATTAATCAATAGTTAAATAAAGTTCTAAAATGGAATTTCAGCAAACATCAAAATTTGACCATGAAACTTGCACCATTGTGTTCGTAGCAATTTTCTGAGCAACTTTCATATTTAAAGTTTTGCGATCCGAGTTCAAACAAAGAAGCTATTAATGTTTTAAGTTTTCAGATCAAAAATAATTAAAAATAAATAAGAAAATAAATAATAATAAATATGGACCACTACCAGTCGATAGCCTCGTAGGGCTGGTCGATCGCCTATGGGGAGCAGTTAACTGATTCAAGTTATGGCGGCTAGGGTTGAACCTCGGTCTAAAAGTCTGGATTTAATAAATATTAATTTAACGGATATAGTTGATTCAAGTGCCTATAAATACAGGTATAGCTCCTCAATTTCTTCTCATATTTTTTGACAGAGTAGTGGAGCTCTACCATTTTCCCTTCTCCACTATTTCCATCAATTATAAAACTACTATATATATCGGAGAAAGGTAGAAAATAAAAAAGAAGAAGAGAAGGACTGAACCAATTCTATGAAAAATATAAACTCTATAATTATAGATCTAAATTTCCACTTAACTCAAATCTTCTCTCAGATCTATAATTCTAATGTGTATGTATGTATCTTCTTATACATATTTTTTGTTGGAAAAGAAAAAAGTTGTCAACTGAAGGAATGAATTCGAATTTGGATATTTGAAAAGTGATAAAGGTAAGTCAAAATTATATGATTTATATACAACATTGAAATTTATATCGCTGAATTTTATTTGATTATTATGCCTATGGAAAATCCATTGAATTGTAGGTTTAAAACGAATATATTTAATTGAAATCTCGCCTACATATTCTGTAAGTTATGTAATTACAATGGAATAGAATATACACTCTAATTTGGAAATTTTGGGAAATTAGTCCCTAAAAATCATAAAGTATGATGTTAATAAGATTGTGAAGTTTATTCTTGATTTATGTTAATTGAATTGTAAATTTTGTGGCATTCATTAGGAATGCCTAGTTTGACTTGGAATGTAAATTTCTATATTTTAATTTATTAGGTGCATTGAATGTACAATTTAGTTGTATTTATTTCCATGTAAATTTCCAACTGTCTAACTTCACAACTATATGTATAAGTGCGTAATTTGAAATAATAAGGAATATGCCAAAATGAAAAGGATGTGTAAAGTACGGATGTCCTTCTCCATAATTCGCACTGTCTATTTTAATAAAAAAATGAAAGGAGATGATTCCTTGTAATTTCAAATGGAGTAAAAAAAGTCCCACTTTTAGGTAGTTTATGGAAAATTACAATGGTAATAATTTATTTTTTGGTTAAAGATAGCTCCAATATATTAAAATGTGGAAACAAAAATTCTTTGTAGAATTTACAAATAAGTGTATACTCAGAGATTCCTAAATGTAGAAATTAAAGATTCAAAATAAGATATATATATATATATATGTACATACATGTAACCACGTATACTAATTAAAAATACATACACACATAAGGTAAATGATATAGCATAATAGATAAATATACATCGGTACTTGTATTAGTTACAATTAGGACGTTAAATATTAATAACCTAATAAATAAAAAGGTTAGAAGGTTGCAATGGAAAATGAGGTAATAACTCCAACATTTATGAATAATGATTGGAATATTAATTGGCAATAAATTATTATTTAATAGGGGGTTGATGAAATCAAGGGTGATACAAATTGTTTAATGGGATTAATTATAGGATTAAACCTGACATTTATGGAGAAAACTGAATAGGTCTAATAAGTTAGATTTGAAACGAATAAATAATGTCATTAGTGATTGTCAAATTTGAATAATGATAGCCATTTCTAAAGGAAAATTATATTGGAAATGAAGAAATAAACTATATTTAGGAAATAATGAATATGCGCACAGGATAAGAATAAGTTCATGGCAAGTAAATAAAAAAATACTAGTAATGAATTAAAAATTCTCATTTAGGAACTATCGGCCTTCAAATTAGGGCCGGTTAACTATTGAGTATGTTACGGAGGGCCCTCTTCGGGGTTGAGGTATTAAACAGTCATTGGATCTGCCTCCTCCCTATTTAATAAGTATTAAGTGGCCGAGGTTTCCTTTTGGTTACAATGCTTATATTTATACACACATGCGTATATATAGTTGTATCTCGGAAGAAGGTTGGATGTATCGTACGTGCAAATGAAATTAAATGGAAAATCACATAAATGGTAGACATAACACTTAAATAGAAATCAATCGGCATAAACTAGTGTGATGGGTAAAGTATGTAATTTACCAGTCACTATAATACTATTTTGCCCCCTCCTCATTACAACATGCAAAATAGATTTAGAGGGACAAGTTGCTGGTGCAAGACAAGAATGATAGATGGAAAAGTTTTCTCATTCATCCTCGATACTGACAAGGCAACTAGATATCCAAGGAGTAATATTGATTCTAAGGTAGTAGCCTTAGTTGGTATATATGTTTATTATATTTTACTATTATGTTGCGAGTTTGCTCTTTGGTATACTTATGCTTATTACTAGTTACCAACGCCAACGATCCATAGCCCAATAGACTTGGATTTGGGTTTAGTCGAAATTTCATGCCCATTGGTGTGGGTTGTTACAGGTATGATGTGGATAAGATGTATGGAGGAGGTGACCGTGCGCTTTGGAATTATATGTACTTATTATCACTCCCTATGTATCTTATTGTACTTATTAATTAGACATATACTATATTTCTATTTATAAACTTTATTGAGTTTCTTCTTGCATGGATCAGTGTTGTTTTCAGACAATAATGATTTGATTTACTTTAGTATTTATATTTTACTCCTTCTATTGTAAGTTCTAAAAGTATAGAATGTTTAGTGTCATATTTATCTATGTACCTTATAAGCCATTAAAAACCTAATGATACGTATAATTTGGCATGATACGACTTCAAACATCGCTTTGGCCTTTGAATCAGTGTGTCTAGAGGTGCGGGTTGTTACATTTAGTATCAAAGCCTAGATTTAGGATTCCTTAGGTATTAGGCGCATATAGAAGGAGCGTACTTGTATATTTTGAAAGGTATTATGTATATATATAAGTATAACAAGAATACACCCATATATATCCTGTAACGCTTACTATTATCTAATGAAGTTGCTAATAATTTATGTTTATAGATAAGTTAAAATGAGCAATCAAATTGCAAATGGTTATGATGAAGAAGCTGAGGTTCCGAGCATGAACGTTCGAGTATGGTTCCGTCGATATTTCAAGGCAAGAGGCTAGATCAAAATTAACCCCAACGAGGGATCCACAAGCAAGCACATAGTGCAGTCCTTGCTCCTCTGTCTACTTTGGATTTCCCCCGTTGTTTTGGAATTCCAAAGATTGAATGGAAAGAATTATTTTGGGGTTGAATCATTTGTTAAGATCAGGCATGGCTGAATTATTGTGATCAGATATTTGCTACGATAGATGTAAAGAATGCAAATAAGAGGCACCTGGCTTTATAGCACGTACATGGGAAGGCCTTGAACATGTGGGATATTTTCATTGCTGAGATAGAAGAAACTGGGATTACTCGGACTAATTTTAATAGGTCCTTAGAAGTTAAGTTCATATCGAAGGTTGAATAGGAAGTGGAGTTAGAGAAGTTCATTTACTTAGAGCAAGAAGATCGTTTTGTTAAGTAGTATGTTAATGAATTCAACTAGCTAGTAAAGTATGGCCTAGGCCACATTAATACACCAGTGAAGAAGGCGAATTTTTTTGCTAGGGGTTGAACCCATCTAATTAGGGATTTTACTTTATTCCATGTGCCCACTAAAGCTACTTTTGAGAGCTTGGTTAAGATGATGTTGTTGAATTCAATTGCTAAAGAAGAACCTAAGCTAGTAGAAGGTATGCTAGTTTATAAGAATAAACACAAGGGTGATTTAGGAGCTCAAGGCAGAATAAAGAAACCAAGATCTAAGTGTAATAAGTGCAATGTCAAGGGACATATGACAAAGGATTGCAAAAATAGTGTTGTAAAGATAAAAACACCGGTTTGGACACATGAAGAGGAAGTGTCTAACCTTGCCTAAGACTTCACTCAGGGTGTTCTAGCTTATGCACTTGATGTTGTTCCTTGCTCAAGCATAGCACCAACTGTGGATAAAGGAAAGAAAGTCATCATGGAAAGTGTGTTAACTCTTTCTAGTTTATTGGTTTATCGGTTTGCACTTTATTTGATACCGGGGGATTTCGGTCATTTTTTTCGAGTAAGCTAGAAAATGAATTACACTAAGAGACAAGTATTGTCATGGTACCTATTATAGTATCGAATTCCGTTAGGCGATCGATCTATCTATACAAGATTTGTATAGATTTAAAGTTATATATTTTGGATGTAAAATTTGATTGTGATTCTTTTATATTGGGATTTCTGGGTTTGGTTTAATTATGGGGATTGGGTGGATGATTAAGTATGGAGTGGTGTTCGATTGTGATAGGAAGGTGGTTTGTTTGGGTACATATAGTAGGCACAGCCTTGTTGTTTACTACAATCTCAAAAGTTCTATTATGTTGAATTACCTATATTCCCTAGACCTATCACATGACGAGTTAACGACTGTTCCTATACTTCATTACTTCCTAGATATCTTCACCAAAGTTTCTAGTCTTCTTCCTTGTAGGGAGATCGAATTTTGAATTTACTTGAAAAAAGATGTTGAACCAATTGTCTTACCACTTAGGCATATGGCTCCAAGAGAAAGATGCAAGCTTAGTAAACAGGTTAACAAATTGTTGGAGAATGGTTTTATTCAGAGCAGTATTTTGAAATGGAGAACACTTATTTTCTTTGCTACTAAAGCAGATGACTCTTTTAGGATTTGTGTCGATTATCGTGAACTGAATAAGGTGACGAAAAGAATCATTGTCCATTGCCACGTATGTATGATCTGTTTTATCAGTTGACTATAGCAATGATATTTTCTTAGATTGACTTGGCTACCATTCTCCGCATAAGTCCTAGTTCCATTAAAAACCTTTCCACCTAGGTTGATAAAGTTCTTGCTCTGCTTGATGAAATCACTAGTAAGTGGTTGGCGAAGGGGAACTTCCACGGTTGTAGCAGCAGCGGGGACAATTGGAGTCTCGTTAACCAGACTCAAAGCTTCCACCATGCGGCTGAAGTAGATCAGGATGTTCACATTGGGAATGTTCAATGGGTCAGTCCGGGCTTTAAATCTAACTATAGCCTCTGCTCCAGTCGCTTCTGTGGATTTACTCATCCTCAGGTAATTAAAAAATGGGCTACACTAGTACTTTTCCATAAAATCGTAATATATACTGGAACAGTAAATGGGGTGTATATGTATGTATTTCTCTTTTCTATAAACTACAAATAAAACTATGCTCTCTCATACGTGCCTATGCCTATTGTTTTACTCTGACACCAAATGTGACAACCCGCTATTTTCATACCTTCAATTTTTGAAATAAAATAATAACATTGATTAGAGAAGTCGAAAAACAACGGATCGTTTGGTTTTTGATACAAGAAAACAAAACAGAAACTATCTACCTTGCCTTTCAAACTCACAGTGGAAAGAACACAAAATATAATAATCAAATAATACTATGTCATTTCTAAGTCAATCCAAACTTAGTTTTCACACATTACTGATTTGTACAATACAAACCCAAACCAACTTAATACATTAAGTATCTCATCACACACACAAACTTATGCACATAACCCGCCTTCCTCGCCTGAATCTCTTACATCATCGTAGTCCCACCTATCTCCATCTACCTACCAACTACCATAAAAAAGGAAACATAGTGGAGAAGGCAGGGGAAAGAGGGAGGTGGTCAGGCACTAAGTCCGCTGAGTGAGTATAATTGAATTCTACATTTACTGTACTTGTTTCATAATATAACATGATCAAAAATGATAAGCTACTTTGTCATTATACATTTTAGTTCAAATCCAACTCATATCAAATCTGATATACAATTCATATTCACAAAGTTTCATATAGTCATGTTATTATATTCATTCTAAAGTGAGGTGACTAATTCACACTCATCTATATGGTAAGTTTTACAGTCGTATCACGGATAAACCAGACAAACCATGAAACTCACTATACCCAACAACAGTTATGTTGCAGCTGTAACGACCCCAAATTTCATAAGTATTTAAATTTATAATTAATTGAGTTTTTGAATTTAAAATTGTTAATTTATTTTATTCTGAATAAAAATAGTAAAACAAATGGTTTAAAGTGAAATTAATCGATTTATTGCGAGTATCCCCGATATCCAAGTATATTCTGTATAAACCATTTGAGATTAAAATATTGTAAATAGTGTATATGTGAGTATATGTGTGTATATTGAATGTATATATATATATATATATATATATTTAGGTATATACGAGCAAATTTAATATATATATATTTGAATTGATGGTTAAAGATGGTTTGAGTTTATAAAATAAATATAAGACAATAAATATTAAGTAAATAATGATAATTAATATTTGAACTAGGAATTGAAATTAATATAAGGTAAGTTTTAATAAAAATAGAAATAGAATATTTGTTAAAATCTAACAACAATTTAGAATATAAATTTATTTACATTTCAAAGTAGTAAGAAAACTAGAGAAAACAAATAAACAAGAAATAAAATCAAGTGTGAAAGCAAACCAGGTTTGTGTAAAATAGAAATAAATCAAAGTATAAATGAATGAAGACAGCAAATATCTCTTGTACATATAAGAAAGATAAAACCAATATAACATGTACAGCCGAAATAAAGATGAAATATGAACAAAACAAAATTTAAATATAGGTATGCATAAGTTAGTAATAGGGAACATAAGTACTTGATCATTAAATGCAAGCATAACATAGAGTACCTTTCAGCCTCCTTAACAAAAAAATCTCTGATCAACCTTTGTACTAATACAACTATCAGGGCCGCATTTGTTTTATTTTTATCAAGTTCCCTTTCTTTTCGTTCATTCAAACATTTGTAAAGGAAAACATCAAGCTTTGTTATCTTCTTTTCCAAAAACCTGGAATCAAGTTCCAGTTTTATTTTAAAGCTTCCAGTTCAAAGTTTCAAGTTTTAAGCTTTTAAAAGCTTTCAGTTTTTAAGTCAATGCAAGATTTTTGTTCTCTGGAAAACAAGAACAACAAAGATGAAAGTATTCAAGTTTTCAAATTTCCAGTTTGCAAGCCTTTCCAGTTTTCAAAAGAAGCAAGCCCTCTGTTTTTTTAAGTCAGGTGAGTAAACTTAATTTTTAAGAGTTTTTGGAGTAAATTAAATAGCTCAGTCTTCATTTATAAACTGTTGGTATATGCTTCAGTTGCCTATGTTTTGAGATGCTCTATGATTCTGAATGTGGTACAGGCTTCATAATTTGATCAAACTCAAGTTATTCTTACTTAAATCATTTCTAAGCTTTGATTTTCAACAAAACAGGATGCTAAACATAAACTAGGATTTTAAAAAAAAAAAAGTTGATTTCAATCATATTCATCAAGCACTTCACTGTAATATTGAGGTACAGGTAAACCAAGTGAAAATTGGTAATATTCGATTGTTGCAAAATATTGATTCAAGATCATATATTCAATCGATACTGCAAAATATGATTTTTAGAACAGAAATCCAAATCTATAGATTAATATTCAAAGGGCAGTTTGGAATTAAACTAAATTTTCATTTCATCCTATTTCAAGTGATCGATTCAATTGTAATTAATGAAACTTGGATTGAAGCAAGCTTATCCATCCACGATCACGAGAAAAATGTAAATTATTTTTTTTACTGAGTGAAATTCGAATACGAGATCATTTTAGGGTTTTATATCACGTTTTTGAACGTGTCAGTAAAGTGATGAGTTCGTCATCTATATGCGATCGAGCTTCATGCGATTCAGGAGGGAGGAAGCTTGTCGTGTTGTCAAGGCGTGGACGAAATCCTGATGTCTCTGGTGCCTTGTGTGGCGAGGACGAGGTGACCTTGTCGTTTTGGTTTGAGTTCTGTTTTTGGGTTGATCTGTCAAATTTCGATTTCGAATGTTTGGAGGCGATTCGAGTTGGGTTTTCGAGTTTGTGGGTGGATTGTGACTTGCCGATGAGGTTGGTAATCGCCGGAGGTGGGTCGTGTCGGCGTGCACGTGTACGGCAGGAAGGCGTGTCAGCAACGTTGATGTCTTGGGTCGCGTTTTTGTCTTGAGTCGTTACTCGAGAATTCGAGTCGATGCTTCGGGTTGTATTCGAGTTCCAGTGCGTAGCCTGATGCTTTGTTTATACCTAGTTTACAATTTTAACTTACTGTAGAAAAAAAGAGAGAAGGGGGAAGAAGAAGATGGCGTACAGGAGGACCCGGGTAATTCAAACGTGGGACTCGAAGTAAACCAGAATTTTGCTCGGGGAAAATAAGGGTTGTCTCGGGTCATACATTTCCAAGTGTTAACAGTAACCAGATTTTAAACTCGAGTACATACTCGAGTAAATTCTATTATGGCTCGGGTATTTCCATGCTTTTCTCGAAGCAAAAGTGAAGGAACCCGGGTTGCATTGTTTCCAGTGGTAAACAGTATCAGCTTAAACAGTTTTAAATTATTATGTTTAAGAATGTAATCAATGTTAAAACTGAGTTTAATTAAATGTTTTGAAATCCAGATTTTTGAAATAAAGGAAAGTTTGGAATTTTAATAATTTAAATTTTTTTAATTAAAATTGAGAATTAATTAGTGATGTGATTAATTTAAAAGATTTGTTACTTAGATTAAGTACTCAATGGGTAGTTAAAGTAGGATCATTAACTAGTGGTTAAGAGATGATTAATTATTTAGGAAATTTATTAAATAAAAGGTTAGTTAATGAATATAAAGAAATGTTTAAGAATAATTACAAATTTGCTTAATTAATTATTAATGGTTAATAAATGGGTCATTAAGGATTAATTAATTAAGGAATTATAAATTAATGAAGGTGATTAAGGAAAGATAATAAATTAAGGGCTAATTAATCAATGTGATTAATTAAGGATAATTAATTTAAGAATAATTTATTAATTATTAATGGTTAGTTAATAAATGATTTAAAGGATAATTATTATATTGGTTTGTAATTAATTAACGATTAATTAACCCGGATTAGAAATTCATAAGTAATTAATCTAATTTGAATAAATCAGATAATTAACTGACCTTACTTATGAATATTTGGATTTGATTGGATGATTGAATTGTTTGATATTTCCTGATCTGTAATGCTTTGTGATATATTCTGATTTATGTGTAATCTTTACTGCAGTTTATTTATCTGAAATTTATATATATCTGTGATCTGTGAGTAAAAGATAAGCGATATAGTTTATATCGTTTATCAACTATATCTTGTATTCTGATATATGATGATTGTATGATGTTGCACTACTGTGTAAAACCCCTGGACTACACCTTTACACACACAAATATGGATTTCACGTGGAAATCGGTTAAGTCACAGATAATTTAAATTCAATGTTTTTGAAATTGAAATTTTAATTTCAATTGATTTTGAAATTAGAAATTTGGGTTTAAAGTAAAAAGCTTTCGGAATAGAATTTCAAAGATAAAAGTTATTTTGATAACTTAATCGAGTCTTGAAAATTTTAAATAATTAGATTTAAATTTGAAGTCAAGTTTGGAATTGAATTCTATGATTTGAAACTAGAGATTGAAAAATGTTATAAATGTGTTTATATAAAATTGAACCATTTAAAAGTATAATTTTGAGAATTTGGATTTAACCCAAGGATTTCCACTCGTATGAATGAATCGGATTTTCTGAAATGAAACTGTTGTTTAAAAAGAATAAAAGCTTTCAGATAAGCAATGAAATTCCAGTTTAATTAAAGGAATTTCAATATTGAATTGAAAAATGGTTTTCCAAGTTATGAATGAATTGTTTTGAAAAGCTATGAATTGAATCTGTTTATTTTTAACAGATTTAAAATGGTGATTGGTTTAAATCATTTGAAATGGGATTGTTTTGAAAGCTATAAGTTAAATCTTTGATTTAAAGGTTTAACGAGTTAATCAAATTGAAATGGAAATTAATTTGGAAAATCTGTGAATGAATCTTTTGTTTAAAAGATTAAAGTGTGGAAACTGTTTAAACCGTAAAGGTTGAATTTTTTTTTTAAATGGTAATTTGTTAAACCATTTGAAAAGGAAGTTTGGGTAATAAGTTGTGACTTAATTGAAATCCCATATCCATATGTTTTTTTAAATATTACGCTCACTATTCGGTTTAGCCGGGAGAGGACCTTTGGGTCGTATAACCCATTCCGAATATGTGATACGTCGTATATGGATAGCATTTGAAGACCGGTGTTGAAGACCGGATATTTTTGAAAACGAAAGGATTACCGTCGAGTTACTCTGCATCGGCTGATCCTCGATATAGAGGTTTTATCATCCTTAGTGATGGGAAGTCCGGACGTGATTGGAAATTATCCGGAATTGCAAGGGCTTCGTGAGAAGTGCCTTCGGTTCTGTTCGATCCTGGAACAGACTTGTATGGATACATGTCTGACATTACACTTTGAGATATAAAGCCGATTTCTTTCAAATACATTTCTGTTGGTGGCGGAGAATTTATTCTCTTAGCTTAACACCCTTCTCTGAGACGTACGAGCTCAGAGGTTATGTAGTTGAAAGTTATCAGCGATATACTCCCAATTTGGTAATGTGGCATGCTAAGTGTTGCTGTGTGATGATCAGTGTTTGATCATTTGTGATATGATCATTTGTTTGATCATTTATCTTTGTGATCATAGGTTGATCATCTGTTGACCCGAAGCATGGCTTTGTGACAAAGCGTAGCTTTGTGGACGAGACTTCGTCAGGACCTCACAACCCGGAAATGGTCGAAACAGGATCGTTGCGGCAAGGTTATGAGGGTCGCGCCCTTTAGGGTATGTCATTTCCTTCTGGAAAGGGGTGGTATCATGGTATGGAGCCCGGATACTTACTCATGTGGATACACTTTCTTTATGATGTGTGATGTTGGATACCGAGCTCGGATAAAGGTCCCAAAGGACCGGGAGGTGGCATATTCGTGAGTTACCTGTTACAGGGGTAACCCGGCCTTGTTTTGCAGAGAGCAGTTTGTCTCTCGGGACGTCCCGCCAGAGGCGTTCCCATGCGGCGGAAGGAAGTTCCTTAGCATGACCATTTGTTGGAAATCCAAAGAAACAATACGAGCCTTGTACGGTTTTAGTTGTATTACCTGCTATGGAATGTGGCGGTAACCTGCTATTGAACATAGTGGCTATAGTAGGCATACGATACTGGTCGTATGTTGGCTAAGATTAATATTATACTTTCGAAATGTTTTTCTGTACTATGCACTAATAATAATATCCAATTGATTTTGCGTAGTAAGCATCTTTGACTATCATAAGAAGAAATCTCCTCCAATTCTGCGTTTGCATTGTGTGTGTGGCGGGAGGTCTTATGGTAGTTTCATTTTCTAAAAAGCATTGCGGATTTCAATGTTTAAGATTATTTTGTGTTTGTTTAAAGATAAACTGTTTTTGTTGCTCACACCAGTCCCATGACTGATCCGGAGTTTATTGTTCCTTTCCTAAACTCTGGGTGCTCATAATTTTCCACACGAGCAGTCTAGAGTTGGGTTTCTTTTCAGATATTCAGGTTTAGTAGATTATTTGGAGCTAGTTCATTCATCGGAGTTGCTTATCTTGGAGTTGTGGATTCATTCTTGTCTGAAGATCATTTTGGAGTTATCATTTCTATTGATATTGTTCCGCTGCTGTTGTTATCTTTTCTTTTCCGCTGCTATTTGTTGTATCATATCTCTGATGTATATTGATATCATTGTTGTGTATCATACTGGATATTGTATTCATTGGATTGTATATGATATCATCTATTTTTATTCCGCTGTGTTGTTATACTTAATGTTGTTATAGCTCCGGCGAATCGGATTTGAACGGTCGAATCTGCGGCATTCTAGTACAATGTGAAGTACGGATGTTGATTTTCGAGCGGGCAAAACCCGATACGTCACATGTGGTATCAGAGCTAAGGTTGAACTTTAGCTCAGGAGTATTAACACGTTAAGTAACTCATTAGAGATGGGATGAAGTATACTCTAGAATGAGTAATTCTCAGATATCCATCCGAATGCCTCAGTAAATTCTCTTACTGTCCATTGATAGTGAGTATGAGTGCAAGAAGAGGATGAGATAGGGGACAGGGAAATACGACTAGAAATGGTCAATACTCTGTAACAACAAGGAAGCAATCTTTTCTCTATCAATCTCTTTTGTTCAGCATCTCTTCTCTATTCTTCGATAATTTCTGGTAGATCCAGAAATAAATTCGACATATTAATATGGGACATAAACTCCGAAATGGCCAAAATTGTTTGTTGGATGAATTGGTTGCTTTGGTTGCTATAGTTGATAGGTATACTTTAGTTTTGAACTAAAAGTTTTGAAATTGTATCGATATATCTATCTATTCTTTGGGACCCAATATATTCTACAAATGGTTAGTTATCCATTTGAACTAACCGATGTCACTGCATATTTCGTAGATCTGGATAACCCGACTACCCGAGTATCTTGTGAAGTGTTAAATAGATTCGTTCTTGTATCTGTTATTGATGTTCTGATTTGGTGAGCCAAATGCAGAATAAATGTTCAGTTGATTTGATGAAACATTCTTCATCTGTCTTTGTTTTCGTGCCTGTGAATTTCGAGGACGAAATTCTTTTAAGGGGGGAAGTCTGTAACGACCCCAAATTTCATAAGTATTTAAATTTATAATTAATTGAGTTTTTGAATTTAAAATTGTTAATTTATTTTATTCTGAATAAAAATAGTAAAACAAATGGTTTAAAGTGAAATTAATCGATTTATTGCGAGTATCCCCGATATCCAAGTATATTCTGTATAAACCATTTGAGATTAAAATATTGTAAATAGTGTATATGTGAGTATATGTGTGTATATTGAATGTATATATATATATTTAGGTATATACGAGCAAATTTAATATATATATTTGAATTGATGGTTAAAGATGGTTTGAGTTTATAAAATAAATATAAGACAATAAATATTAAGTAAATAATGATAATTAATATTTGAACTAGGAATTGAAATTAATATAAGGTAAGTTTTAATAAAAATAGAAATAGAATATTTGTTAAAATCTAACAACAATTTAGAATATAAATTTATTTACATTTCAAAGTAGTAAGAAAACTAGAGAAAACAAATAAACAAGAAATAAAATCAAGTGTGAAAGCAAACCAGGTTTGTGTAAAATAGAAATAAATCAAAGTATAAATGAATGAAGACAGCAAATATCACTTGTACATATAAGCAAGATAAAACCAATATAACATGTACAGCCGAAATAAATATGAAATATGAACAAAACAAAATTTAAATATAGGTATGCATAAGTTAGTAGTAGGGAACATAAGTACTTGATCATTAAATGCAAGCATAACATAGAGTACCTTTCAGCCTCCTTAACAAAAAAATCTCTGATCAACCTTTGTACTAATACAACTATCAGGGCCGCATTTGTTTTATTTTTATCAAGTTCCCTTTCTTTTCGTTCATTCAAACATTTGTAAAGGAAAACATCAAGCTTTGTTATCTTCTTTTCCAAAAACCTGGAATCAAGTTCCAGTTTTATTTTAAAGCTTCCAGTTCAAAGTTTCAAGTTTTAAGCTTTTAAAAGCTTTCAGTTTTTAAGTCAATGCAAGATTTTTGTTCTCTGGAAAACAAGAACAACAAAGATGAAAGTATTCAAGTTTTCAAATTTCCAGTTTGCAAGCCTTTCCAGTTTTCAAAAGAAGCAAGCCCTCTGTTTTTTTAAGTCAGGTGAGTAAACTTAATTTTTAAGAGTTTTTGGAGTAAATTAAATAGCTCAGTCTTCATTTATAAACTGTTGGTATATGCTTCAGTTGCCTATGTTTTGAGATGCTCTATGATTCTGAATGTGGTACAGGCTTCATAATTTGATCAAACTCAAGTTATTCTTACTTAAATCATTTCTAAGCTTTGATTTTCAACAAAACAGGATGCTAAACATAAACTAGGATTTTAAAAAAAAAAGTTGATTTCAATCATATTCATCAAGCACTTCACTGTAATATTGAGGTACAGGTAAACCAAGTGAAAATTGGTAATATTCGATTGTTGCAAAATATTGATTTTTAGAACAGAAATCCAAATCTATAGATTAATATTCAAAGGGCAGTTTGGAATTAAACTAAATTTGCATTTCATCCTATTTCAAGTGATCGATTCAATTGTAATTAATGAAACTTGGATTGAAGCAAGCTTATCCATCCACGATCACGAGAAAAATGTAAATTTTTTTTTTTACTGAGTGAAATTCGAATACGAGATCATTTTAGGGTTTTATATCACGTTTTTGAACGTGTCAGTAAAGTGATGAGTTCGTCATCTATATGCGATCGAGCTTCATGCGATTCAGGAGGGAGGAAGCTTGTCGTGTTGTCAAGGCGTGGACGAAATCCTGATGTCTCTGGTGCCTTGTGTGGCGAGGACGAGGTGACCTTGTCGTTTTGGTTTGAGTTCTGTTTTTGGGTTGATCTGTCAAATTTCGATTTCGAATGTTTGGAGGCGATTCGAGTTGGGTTTTCGAGTTTGTGGGTGGATTGTGACTTGCCGATGAGGTTGGTAATCGCCGGAGGTGGGTCGTGTCGGCGTGCACGTGTACGGCAGGAAGGCGTGTCAGCAACGTTGATGTCTTGGGTCGCGTTTTTGTCTTGAGTCGTTACTCGAGAATTCGAGTCGATGCTTCGGGTTGTATTCGAGTTCCAGTGCGTAGCCTGATGCTTTGTTTATACCTAGTTTACAATTTTAACTTACTGTAGAAAAAAAGAGAGAAGGGGGAAGAAGAAGATGGCATACAGGAGGACCCGGGTAATTCAAACGTGGGACTCGAAGTAAACCAGAATTTTGCTCGGGGAAAATAAGGGTTGTCTCGGGTCATACATTTCCAAGTGTTAACAGTAACCAGATTTTAAACTCGAGTACATACTCGAGTAAATTCTATTATGGCTCGGGTATTTCCATGCTTTTCTCGAAGCAAAAGTGAAGGAACCCGGGTTGCATTGTTTCCAGTGGTAAACAGTATCAGCTTAAACAGTTTTAAATTATTATGTTTAAGAATGTAATCAATGTTAAAACTGAGTTTAATTAAATGTTTTGAAATCCAGATTTTTGAAATAAAGGAAAGTTTGGAATTTTAATAATTTAAATTTTTTTAATTAAAATTGAGAATTAATTAGTGATGTGATTAATTTAAAAGATTTGTTACTTAGATTAAGTACTCAATGGGTAGTTAAAGTAGGATCATTAACTAGTGGTTAAGAGATGATTAATTATTTAGGAAATTTATTAAATAAAAGGTTAGTTAATGAATATAAAGAAATGTTTAAGAATAATTACAAATTTGCTTAATTAATTATTAATGGTTAATAAATGGGTCATTAAGGATTAATTAATTAAGGAATTATAAATTAATGAAGGTGATTAAGGAAAGATAATAAATTAAGGGCTAATTAATCAATGTGATTAATTAAGGATAATTAATTTAAGAATAATTTATTAATTATTAATGGTTAGTTAATAAATGATTTAAAGGATAATTATTATATTGGTTTGTAATTAATTAACGATTAATTAACCCGGATTAGAAATTCATAAGTAATTAATCTAATTTGAATAAATCAGATAATTAACTGACCTTACTTATGAATATTTGGATTTGATTGGATGATTGAATTGTTTGATATTTCCTGATCTGTAATGCTTTGTGATATATTCTGATTTATGTGTAATCTTTACTGCAGTTTATTTATCTGAAATTTATATATATCTGTGATCTGTGAGTAAAAGATAAGCGATATAGTTTATATCGTTTATCAACTATATCTTGTATTCTGATATATGATGATTGTATGATGTTGCACTACTATGTAAAACCCCTGGACTACACCTTTACACACACAAATATGGATTTCACGTGGAAATCGGTTAAGTCACAGATAATTTAAATTCAATGTTTTTGAAATTGAAATTTTAATTTCAATTGATTTTGAAATTAGAAATTTGGGTTTAAAGTAAAAAGCTTTCGGAATAGAATTTCAAAGATAAAAGTTATTTTGATAACTTAATCGAGTCTTGAAAATTTTAAATAATTAGATTTAAATTTGAAGTCAAGTTTGGAATTGAATTCTATGATTTGAAACTAGAGATTGAAAAATGTTATAAATGTGTTTATATAAAATTGAACCATTTAAAAGTATAATTTTGAGAATTTGGATTTAACCCAAGGATTTCCACTCGTATGAATGAATCGGATTTTCTGAAATGAAACTGTTGTTTAAAAAGAATAAAAGCTTTCAGATAAGCAATGAAATTCCAGTTTAATTAAAGGAATTTCAATATTGAATTGAAAAATGGTTTTCCAAGTTATGAATGAATTGTTTTGAAAAGCTATGAATTGAATCTGTTTATTTTTAACAGATTTAAAATGGTGATTGGTTTAAATCATTTGAAATGGGATTGTTTTGAAAGCTATAAGTTAAATCTTTGATTTAAAGGTTTAACGAGTTAATCAAATTGAAATGGAAATTAATTTGGAAAATCTGTGAATGAATCTTTTGTTTAAAAGATTAAAGTGTGGAAACTGTTTAAACCGTAAAGGTTGAATTTTTTTTTTAAATGGTAATTTGTTAAACCATTTGAAAAGGAAGTTTGGGTAATAAGTTGTGACTTAATTGAAATCCCATATCCATATGTTTTTTTAAATATTACGCTCACTATTCGGTTTAGCCGGGAGAGGACCTTTGGGTCGTATAACCCATTCCGAATATGTGATACGTCGTATATGGATAGCATTTGAAGACCGGTGTTGAAGACCGGATATTTTTGAAAACGAAAGGATTACCGTCGAGTTACTCTGCATCGGCTGATCCTCGATATAGAGGTTTTATCATCCTTAGTGATGGGAAGTCCGGACGTGATTGGAAATTATCCGGAATTGCAAGGGCTTCGTGAGAAGTGCCTTCGGTTCTGTTCGATCCCGGAACAGACTTGTATGGATACATGTCTGACATTACACTTTGAGATATAAAGCCGATTTCTTTCAAATACATTTCTGTTGGTGGCGGAGAATTTATTCTCTTAGCTTAACACCCTTCTCTGAGACGTACGAGCTCAGAGGTTATGTAGTTGAAAGTTATCAGCGATATACTCCCAATTTGGTAATGTGGCATGCTAAGTGTTGCTGTGTGATGATCAGTGTTTGATCATTTGTGATATGATCATTTGTTTGATCATTTATCTTTGTGATCATAGGTTGATCATCTGTTGACCCGAAGCATGGCTTTGTGACAAAGCGTAGCTTTGTGGACGAGACTTCGTCAGGACCTCACAACCCGGAAATGGTCGAAACAGGATCGTTGCGGCAAGGTTATGAGGGTCGCGCCCTTTAGGGTATGTCATTTCCTTCTGGAAAGGGGTGGTATCATGGTATGGAGCCCAGATACTTACTCATGTGGATACACTTTCTTTATGATGTGTGATGTTGGATACCGAGCTCGGATAAAGGTCCCAAAGGACCGGGAGGTGGCATATTCGTGAGTTACCTGTTACAGGGGTAACCCGGCCTTGTTTTGCAGAGAGCAGTTTGTCTCTCGGGACGTCCCGCCAGAGGCGTTCCCATGCGGCGGAAGGAAGTTCCTTAGCCTGACCATTTGTTGGAAATCCAAAGAAACAATACGAGCCTTGTACGGTTTTAGTTGTATTACCTGCTATGGAATGTGGCGGTAACCTGCTATTGAACATAGTAGCTATAGTAGGCATACGATACTGGTCGTATGTTGGCTAAGATTAATATTATACTTTCGAAATGTTTTTCTGCACTATGCACTAATAATAATATCCAATTGATTTTGCGTAGTAAGCATCTTTGACTATCATAAGAAGAAATCTCCTCCAATTCTGCGTTTGCATTGTGTGTGTGGCGGGAGGTCTTATGGTAGTTTCATTTTCTAAAAAGCATTACGGATTTCAATGTTTAAGATTCTTTTGTGTTTATTTAAAGATAAACTATTTTTGTTGCTCACACCAGTCACATGACTGATCCGGAGTTTATTGTTCCTTTCCTAAACTCTGGGTGCTCATAATTTTCCACACGAGCAGTCTAGAGTTGGGTTTCTTTTCAGATATTCAGGTTTAGTAGATTATCTGGAGCTAGTTCATTCATCGGAGTTGCTTATCTTGGAGTTGTGGATTCATTCTTGTCTGAAGATCATTTTGGAGTTATCATTTCTATTGATATTGTTCCGCTGCTGTTGTTATCTTTTCTTTTCCGCTGCTATTTGTTGTATCATATCTCTGATGTATATTGATATCATTGTTGTGTATCATACTGGATATTGTATTCATTGGATTGTATATGATATCATCTATTTTTATTCCGCTGTGTTGTTATACTTAATGTTGTTATAGCTCCGGCGAATCGGATTTGAACGGTCGAATCTGCGGCATTCTAGTACAATGTGAAGTACGGATGTTGATTTTCGAGCGGGCAAAACCTGATACGTCACAGCAGCCAACCTGCAACATCCAGAGTTATGACTCCCTTTTATTCTGGCTCTACTACAAATCAATAACTAAACTAAATTGTATAACTTATAACATCACCCCACTAAGGCATGCGATATCCATATGTTAACACACATTGCTACTTAGGCTAGGATACATCATCTACCCCATCAATCGAGCCAAACACACTCAGGAAATCCTACATAAGCCTTTATATATATATATATATATATTACGACCTATAATTGGTCCAAGTTCATATTGCCAAAACCTTTCGGTGACTGGTGCATCAATCCACCGACGTACATGACCGAGGTAGTTTTCTGGTTTTGTATATTTTCATATTTAACTCTTGTTCTTGTGATTTCTTAGCTTTTCATTCCATACTTATACAACATACATTTCTAACATATCATAATATTTTTTACATAGTGTTTTATCATAATTTGCTATTTTTGAATTCTAGTTTCCTTAACTTTTATATACTAAAACACACTATATAAATTTATATATATAGTTTAAATTTGAAATAAAAATATATTTCTTACTGGAATATATTTATCAAACCACCAGAAATTAAATCTTGATTTTTTAACTATATTATATTATATATATATAATCATAAATACATATTTTCACCATTTAATGCATTCCACTAAATAATCATGTTTATATAAAATATACCTCTATAAATCTAAAATAAATTTTCTAAATTTATATAACATATACTTTAGCTTTAGAAATCATTTTCATGCCATTATGATATGATTATATAAATCAATTCATTAATATACTTTTGGGCTGCTTTTCACATAATATGAAACTGATATATTTATAAATTCATATAAATTGAATTAAACTACATAAAAAATACCTTTTAGCCATGAAATCATCATATCTAATCTCTACTTTCATATCGATTTGACATATTTAAGTGTCCGAAATCATTAAATTCATAATTTTGGATAGTTTGTTCATGTACATGAAACATGGTTATATTAATTTATATAAATCATATGAAAATACGAAAAAATTATATTTAGGTCTATCAATATAATGTTTTATCTTAGAAATTTATTTATATAAATTTTCCATTATTTTACTATGAATTTCCCAAATATATGTCACAGCGTAGTTTTGCATATAGACTTTATGCATATATTATATCATTCATTAATCAGGTTAGGAAAGGTTTCTAGAAATCCTAAAGTCAAATTTTGAATTTTTTTATTTATTTACCAATTTTAATCATATTAAACTATGAAATCAACAGAGTAAATATGGAATTTGGGTAAACCCACTCACCCTAGTTGATTCCTCTCAATTCCAAACCCACAACATTCCTTTTCTTCGCTGTCCAGAGATAGGACTCCCTTCAGTTCTCTATTCTAATAATGCTAGTGACTCCTACATGCTAGTCCTTGCTTCTCTCTTCAATTCGGGGTTTCAAGTTCTTATTTGATTTTATATTTTTAGGATTAGGGTTGATCACAACGTTTGGGGAAGAAGAAAGAAACGGGAAATTA
Source organism: Allium fistulosum (assembly GCA_030737815.1). NCBI lineage: Eukaryota > Viridiplantae > Streptophyta > Magnoliopsida > Asparagales > Amaryllidaceae > Allium > Allium fistulosum. Next base: position 509,780,328 of record CM060907.1, on the reverse strand, counting down.
TTTTTTGAATGGGAAAGTAGTATATGCATTTCTATTTTAAGTCAAAGTAGTTAGACAACCACCCGTCGACTTAAATTTAAATTTAAATTCAAATCGCGTAGCATCCGTTCTATTTGACGACATTTCCGACCGTATCTCCTTTATACGAGCTCCAAACGACATAAATAAATATACTATGCGACTCAAAAAAACAAGATGGTCGCAACGGCTCTTGTTTCGTTGCTATATTCCAATGTTTTTAAAAAATGATATTTTTTCCTTTTTTTCAGAAAAATGACAAAATTACCCTTATAATTGTGAGGAATGCGGAATATGGATCTTAAGGCTAGAATGAACACTAGAGGGGGGGTGAATAGTGTTTATAAGAAATTACTAAATCTTTTCAAGTTATTGTTGATTTGTACACAAATGTATGCAATATTCAGACACAGATATAATCACAGAATCAAACACAGATGCAGAAATAAAGTAAATGCAGTAAAGGAAAGAACACACCGGATTTTATACTGGTTCGGAGTTACCCTACATCCAGTCCCGCACAACTAAGTATGGATTTCCTTTCAAAAGCAATTCAACAATTACAACCCTCGGTTTCAAGGCTATGAGGTACACCCTCCAGAATCACAATCCTCTGGGTAGAGATACTTGATTTCCAAGCGACAAGTTCACCCAATTGATTTCCAAGGCTACAATCACACCTTTTCTCGCTTGATTGATTTCCAAGGCTACAATCACACCTTTTCTCGCTAGATAGATTACAAAGAAACCTATAACTTTGAATAGCACTGAGATCTTGTTGAGATAGTGATAGAGAATCAAACCAGAGATTATCTAGTTAGATTCAATGTTGATTTCGGCAGAGTAATGATAGGATTTTGAATAAGGAAATGTGGAAGAAGAAGAGAAGTGAAAAAACAGAAAATCTATATTCAAATTCGTTGAAACTAACCCCTATTTATATAAGAACAACAACCATGTCCATTCGTGAAAGGTTATGGCGAATAGACATTTCTTTTGAAATTCAAATTTTTGAATCTAACTGTCACTATGTCGACATGGGGTACTAGGGCATGTCGACATCCCAAAGCATTTTTTGATGATTTTGATTTTCTTTGAAAATAACCTTTGTCTTATATTAAAAACTATTTAAACTTTATAAATATACTTGACTATAGATAAAATACATTGATCAATATAGAGAATAATATATATATAATTTTACTATAATTTTATATTTAAATCTAAGTATAAATATATTATAATTAAAAGATAGTTTAAAAACAATCGAAGTTTAAAATAAGAGTTTATTTAAAAACAAAAACAAAGAATATTTTAAGGCTAAAACAACTTTTTGAAAATCATTTGAAAAGATAATTTTTAAGGCTAAAACATTTTGAAAAGCAATTTTGAAAATCATTCTGAAGTAGTTTTGAAAATCATTTTGAAGTAGTTTTGCAAGCTTCTTCCTGCAGAATATCTCATCATATCAGGACTCGAGAACTTGTACAAAACCAGGATGTTTGTGGGTTTGTAAGCCACTTGTCGTAGGTTTGTAAGCTACTTTTCGTGGGTTTGTAAGCCACTAAAAAAGGTAGAAATGGGTTCCATCCCAAAAGAAAAATGGAGTGAAGATTTCAGTGCTATTGTGAAGTTTTAACAAAATTCTAGACTCGATATTTATCTTGAAATCTTGAACTCTTGATAATCTTGATACTCATGAGTCTTCAATCTTGATATCTTGAATCTCTATACTATATAATCTTCATTCTTTGTACCTGCATGGTTAAATCCTACAAATACATATATATCTAAACTATAATGTTAGTATTTATATTTTATAATCTTATTCTAAGGTTGTTGTCATCAAAACCATCATCTCAAGGACTAACAATAATAACTTTTTTAAAATTTCCATGTATTACAGTCCCAAGTCATTAAAAAAATTTCATCCTCGAAATTCACAGTGAATAGAATATTGTAATATTAGCTCCTAATTTTCATTTTAACCTATGTTACTTATGTCATTCATGCATGTGCACACTCAAACAACAATCAACAGTTTATAGCATATATGAATCAAAATATTCAAACATGTGTGAATATGATATACATATATCAAAATGCAATAATACAATTCTAAATTTGGCCACCTTTATGAGTGTAGTTTATTTGACATATTAGGCATGATGCACGACACCGTAATAAGCATATAAGTTCTATATAAATGCGGAAATGATAAGTAACAATATATAGTAATATATTCTAACCTATTTTACCTAAGGTAAGCTAATAAATCAATACCAAATTATCAACTATGAATCCAAATTTGTCCAAAATCAAATACACGTAAGGAACATATCGATAAAGAGATGCGGATGGGAAACTCGCTTCTTCTCCTGTGGTTGTCACGTACTCTCTACCGGATCATTTTCGCATTGGACCCTAACTTACTTCACAACCTTGTTCCGCTGTCATTTCACCCCATGCCCAACAATCCATGTAGGATACGGGACGAACTCGCCTCTGGTTCCAGCTCCACTTCCTCTAATTGACTAGGTTCGATCATAGTAGATGGGTCATGCACACATTTTTACAATTGTGAAACATGAAACACATCATGAACACCACCCATCTTTTCAGGTAGTCGTACTCTATAGGCCATACTTCCAATCTGCTATATCATAAGGAAAGGTCTAACAAACCGGGGTGCCAGTTTTTCCAAATTGCCAAACCTAACCATTTTCTTCAACCGTGACACCTTGATAAATACTAAATCACCTATAGGAAATTCCAAGTCTACCCTTCTCTTGTTCGCATAAGGTATCTACTTATCCTGTGCTACCTTCACCCGTTTCCATATCAACTGCACCTTTTCTGAAGTGTCTCTAATCATCTTCAGTTTACGAATGACCTTGTCCGTAGACTTCCACCAATGCGACAACGATTTACAAGGTCGGCCATACAATGCTTGAAACAGTGTCATCCCAATACTTTCTTTTTAACTATTGTTATAAGCAAATTCCACCAAAGGTAAATGATCTTCCCATGCTCCTCCAAAATTCATAATGCACACCCTTAATAAATCCTCTAACACTCGTTTTACCCTCTCTGTCTGTTCATCTGTTTGTGGGTGATATGTTGTACTCAAATTGAACTTCATTCCCATAACACTTTGTAGACTCCTCCAGAACTCACTCGTAAAAGTTGGGTCTTGGTTACTTACTATACTAACTGGTACTCCATGTAGTCATACTATCTCCATGATATACAAAGTTGCCTAAGTAATTGCAATTCTTGTAATCTTTATCGGAACGAATGTACGCTCTTCGTAAGGCGATCCACTATTACCTAAATACCTTCATTATCCCTCCTACTCTTTGGTAATCCATCAATGAAATCCATAGAGATGTTCTCCTACTTCTACTGAGGTACTTCCAAAGGTAATAGAAATCCTCTTGGTTTCTTCTACTCCACCTTAACCTTGTGACATGTCATACATTTAGCTATGAATTCCACTACATGTCTCTTTATACCTAGCCAGTAGAAAACCCTTTTCATGTATGAATAAATTTTATCTCTCCCGGGATAAATGGTCATTCTCTAGTGGTGATATGCATCCAATACCTCATATATCAGCTTCTTTACTTATGGTATGCACAACCTACCATCTCGCCTTAAGTAACCTTTCTTATCCTTAGAATAGCAGTCCAAATGACTTGATATTGCGCCTCTCTCCAACTTATTCATAATCTCCACCAAAGCAACATCTTGCCTTTGATCCATGTTGGTCCGACTTCCAAAGACGCCACTAATCCTGGTGCATACTCCAATGGAGGTCAGAAATCAAACTCAGACATGAACTCCAACTGCCTTATCTCCAACATCATCGAGTTTAACACTGCATGCTTTCTACTTAAAGCATTCACCACAACATTTCCCTTTCTTGGTACATAAGCGATCCCGAAATCATATGGTGCCAGGAATTCCATCCACCTTTGTTGTCTCAGATTCAAGTCTTTATGCAAGAACAAATACTTCAAAGACTTATGGTCCATAAATAATTCAAATCTTTCTCCAAGTAGATAATGTGTTCAAGACTTCAAGGCAAACACGATAGTAGCCCACTCAAGATTGTGGGTCGGGTAATTCCTTTCGTGAGTCCTAAGATGTCTGCTAGCATAGGCTTGCATCAAAACAGCTCCTAACCCGGTACTGCAAGTGTCTGTATATATGGTAAAAGTTTTGGAACCATCAGGTAAAGTGAGAAATGGTGCAGATATTAGCAACTCCTTCAATTTGACAAATTCTTGTTCATAAACATCACTCCATGTAAAAACCAAATTCTTCTTGGTAAGGCATGCAAGTGGTGCTGCGATCTTTACAAAGTCCTTGATGAACTTCCGACGGAATCCAGTCAAACCAAGAAAACTTCTAACATCGATCAAGTACCTAGGTGTCTTTCAATCTCTCACGGCTTCTACTTTTCCTGGATCTATAGCTAAACCAACATTTGATACCATATGCCTAAGGAATCAGACTTCCTACTTCCAGAAGTTACACTTAGAAATTTTTTCTTTCGGCCGATTCCTTCTTAGAACATCAAAATTCCCTCAAGTGTTTCTCATGCTCCTCTTTTCTTTTCTAGGATATCAAAATGTCATCCACGAAGACCACCATAAACTTATTCATCCGCTCTTGAAATACTCTACTCATCAAATCAACAAAATACGCAAAAGCATTAGTCAAGCTAAATGGTATGGCTCACCACTCAAACAAATCATCCGCTGTTCGAAATGCAGTCTTCGGAATACTTTCCTCTACTACCTTCAGCTGGGGGAATCCCATTACCAAATCCAGTTGTGAGAAAATTCTCGTCCCAATCAATTGATCAAACAGGTCGTCAATACGCGGCAAAGGAAATCAAATTTTCTCTGTTAGTTTATTCAACTTTTGATAATCGACCATGGCCTTAGGGAACCATCTTCCTTCATGGAAAACACTAAAGGTGCTCCCCACTTCGAAATACTTCTCATAATAAAGCCTTTCTACAATAGCTCAGAAACCTATTTATCCAATTCCCTTCTTCCTTTCGAAACCATATGCCTAAGCGACATCATGGGAGGTTCGGGGTCTTTCTCAAGATCTATCTTGAATTCAATCTCGTGTCGGGGTAAAAGACTAGACACTTCTTCAAATATATCAGAAATTCTTCCACAACAAGGATAAATGAAAGGTCATCTTGTGATGGGCTAAGCGAACACAAATAGCTCGACATCACAGACTTATTAGACATATAACACACAATCAAGTCACGTCCTCCGTCATTCCTCAATCGAACCATCCTCCTATTACAATCCAACACTACCCCATATCATGTCATCCAGTCCATCCCTAAAATCAATCCATACCCCCACAAATCCTATTACGTACACGTCGCAACGAAACACTACATCACTAAGTACCAATTTTAATTCATGGAAAATCTTAATAAGAATAGTTGATCCTCTAACAGGATTTGATACCAAAATAGCAATGGGAAGGCTCAAACTTTCTACTAATGCACTTGATATAAATGAATGTGATGCGCTAGTATCGAACAATGTATGAATAGGAGAATCAAGTAACATTAATAAACCTTCCATTATGACCTGATTGCCCTTCTCCACAACAGTGGGTGGAATAATTTTGGCAATAGGAATAAATTCCATGCGTATGCCTTAGCCACTATCCATCTTTTTTCAATGCTGGGTAATTAGGATTGATATAAAAATTGTATTCATAACACTTAACTCCACAGACATTCGTCTTGCAGTGCTTTGTGATATGTCCAACCTTATGACAATTAGAACATTTTGCTCCCTTCTTATTCTATCCTCCTTATTGGTTATTTCTTTTACGTTTCCCAAATTAGTATGCTTCGTCTCCTTCTTACATTGCTCCTTAGCTACCTCTTTCCTCGTAACATTCACTAAAGTTGCATGTACCAAACTTTCGTAGATGGCTCCATGAAGTACTTCACCTAATGCCATCTCCCTCGGTAGTGCATTCAATCCATCAACAAACCTCATTGCCTTTTTGAGTGGGATATTAACTAGCTCATATCCAAACCTTGACAGTTCGTTAAACTTATTTACATATTGATGTGCACGTAAAGGTGCATATTTTTACTTTCATATTTAATCTAATTTAATTAAATAAATGAGCATATAGGGTTTTTTAAAATGTTTAAACTAAAATTCAAATTATTTTCAAATCATCATTTATTTATCTTCATATACGGGTCATTTTGGTGCATATATTAATTTTAGAAAATTTACTTGGACATTTTCATATTGTGTTGTAGAATTTGAATTCAAATCAAAGAGGTCTACATGAAAATATTCATGCATAAGGGAAGACAAGCAAACAAAGATGGAAATAAATCATTTCATGACAACATGGAGGACTCCATCTACCCACTTACAATGATCCCCTATTAAGAGCTAATGCACATGTTAATAGAAATTAAAGCTACATGCACATTTAAGTGGAGGATTAATTAATGCTAATGATAACTTAGTGGCCACACTTCTTAGAGGGTATTTTGGGTAGTCTACTAAAATATGCATTAGGGTTTTAGGCTTCTATAAATACCTCATATGTTCATGTAATTAAGCTTTTAGCCTTCTCTTTAGTTAGATTAGTTTTAGGCTCTAAAATAAACAAAAATCTCTCTTTTCTTTTTCATGGCTACTTAGACATTTTCTTCTTATGTAATTTTCTTATATGCAATTTTAATTCATGCTCTTTTCTATTTACATGCTTTCTTTATTTTATGTTAGTAGCTTAGATTTTATTTTATACAAGTAGATTAGCTCTCATTTTATTTTAATTAGCTCTCTTTTTCCTCTTGCTTTTGCTTTATGTTGAAGTCTACATTTGTTGACATGATAAAAAATACGAGAAGCTAAACCCCTTCAATTTAGGGGTAATGAAGCTCTCTTAATCATGTAGACTCAACATTTTGATAACTTGTGATCTCCTTTTGTGCTTAATGACAATATTTGATGTGGTTTAATTTTATTGTTTTAGCTTCAATTTGATAGTCTATTTAGTTGACACCAAATATATGCTTAAACAAACAAAAACACAAATTACCTCTTCATATACATATGATTATGGTAACGAAGTGAATTTTAAAATCAAAATTTGATGGTTTATATTACTAATCAATAGTGAATAGATCATGCTTAGAATAGATTTTATTTTCAAGTTCATTAACATTTTCATGAGAGTTAACAAGTGGTTTAGTGGGTGTGTTAAAGTTTGATGGTTTATGTTGGACTAATTAATAGCACAAATATTCCATACTTATGATAAACATATCAACTAAATTCACTAATGACCAAAAGAGATATCATAATTTCATTTTGTTGGCTTATGTGATCATGAGAAGGAAATTACCTCTAAATTGTCTTCTACTCTCATATTTTTATCCACTTTTAGTTTTTGTCAATTTTTAGAAATTTGTAGCTAATCACAACTTCAAATATTGGTTTAATTTGATTGAGTATAAATTTTACAATCATTTTCAATTCCTTGTGGATCAACCCGTACTCACCATGTACTAAAATTGTATGCCATATGCTTGTCGTTATTTTTTATTAAAATCTTATTGGCTATTTTCTAATTCGATGGAAAGTTAGCCGGTTAAACAAGTTTTTGGTGTCGTTGCCAGGGAACTTGATTTGATTTTATTTCTATTTTTCAAATTGTTGTTGTTTGATTTTACTGTAAAAAAATAAAAAATAAAAATAAATTGTGTGTTTGTGTGCTTTTTGTTTTCATTTGATTTGGTGCTTGTTCTTGTTCTTGTTGCATTTGCATTCCTATTAAATACACACACACACTTTAATTTGAAAAAGAAAAAAAATATTTCATTTCAAATTTTTTTGCATTACAATTTCAAGTTTTCAGAGCAATTTTACATTTCAAATTGTCACTACATCTGCCTACTTCTACTTTACTGTTCCAACTATGCACAGTGCACATCACAACCCTGCCACTGTTTCATCTACTCCTTGCACATAACCACTCTTCCTCTAATCTCCCCTGCCTGTCACTACAGTCATCCTTCTTCACAAACTACATATACTCACTGCTTTCAACTGTCAACAACATATTCACCTGTACCATATTCACCTGCACCATATTCTTACTTTACTTGCACCATATAGCCATCCTCATTCATCCCCCCACCAACATACAATCCCTTGCCTCTGCTATTCCTCCCAACTGCTAGGGCTGCCAACTGCATACTCCTTTATCAACACAGATAACCACATTTCCACTAACTACTGTGTACAATTTCACCATATCAACCTACTTCTAACTGCCTGCTACAATACTCTGCCACAACCCACCCTATACTTCCCTGTCATACTTCATTACCACTGCATATTGCTCACTGACCATCAATTTTCATACTTCATCACCTGCAACTGCCTTACTGCCTCAATCACAACATACTCTACCACTTTCACAGCAACAGAAGCCACAACTCCATCACCATCCACTTGACTGCTACCAACTGTGCTCAACAGTTCACTCGCTGCAATAACATCAATAGTTCCCTCATTTCTGCCACCACTACAAACCAAAACCATATCACTTCTGCAAACTTGCTTCAACCACGTTCAAAAACTTCCTCCACCCTACTACTTCATTTGCATACAACCTTCACTAGACTACTGTTCGCATCCTCCTTCCATATCCTCACAATACTGCCTCTAGCCACCTTCCTCACTCATACAAACCACTGTACTTCATTCATCCACAAGCAACAGTACTTCTGCCTCATATCCGATCACAGCTGCCTTTTACATTCAACTTAACTGACCATCTCTTCACTTCAACCTCTCCAACCCTTTCAACTCCAAACTGCTGTTGTCGCATTCATCTGTACGGTGTCATCTACTTACTGCACATAAACAATCTCCAGTATGCACATCACATAACCAGTGCATCATAACATCTCTGCCTCATTCAAATTGTGCTCCTCAACAAAACATTTACCACAGTGCAATACAAACTAACCACAGTGCAATACCACAGTGCGATACTTCATACAATACTTTCATACCAATACAACATACAAACTCCACAACCATTTCAACTCACCACTGCAAATCAGTCTCCACTGCCACTTCATCATAATCATCCCCTGCCTACATCCCACACTTCCATCAACACAATAATATTGTCAATTTCTATCAACACTATTTATATTCTCCTCTGCCCCTCCTCTAACACTTCAACAGTGCATTGCCAAATCATTCCATCTCCATTTACACTCGGCCTATCACACCAAACTTCAACATTTCATACACCTTGCACACATTTGCCACAACCATAAATGTGCCACAACCATATCTACCTGATACTTCATCCCTTCAACTTCATCAACGCCCTGCACGCATTTGCCATAACCATATCTACCTAATACTTCATCCCCTACATCACCTTGACCAGCAGCACCTCACCACTTACACCTCTGCATCAACCAAGTTCACACTACTTACATTCACAAACCTCTGCTTGCACTTCAACATCTCTCCTTTAACATCAAAACTACCAACCAGTCATATTCCACTGCTACTTGCCTTTGCCACCCTCTGTTAACAACATTGCCCACTAATTCAAACTGCTCATCCACCATCAACATTCCCCTGACCATAATACACAACAACTTTTATCCTCATCCTCTACTCAAACCACCACTTCATCAACTCTACAAACTACAACCAACAGCCAGACACACTCCCCTCCCCTACACCACACCAACGAACCACAAAGCGCCACCAGAACCCTCGACCCCATCCACTTCACTGCCAACCTGAAAGTCACAACCCTTCCAAAGCAACCATCTTCATATACATCAACATCATTACACTGCCATCTACCATCATTAACAAATTCCAACCATTAAATCATCTACTGTTGCCTTCACTTCAAAGCAACCCTACTACACTGCCTTCACCAGTCGCAAATTCCCAATTGCGAATTCCCAATATCCACCTACTACACCGCGACCCTCAAATCACCTTCATCACGAGACAAATCTCCCATTAGCTCGACCTCCCAGTGCAAAAAATTCGCCACCGCTAATTTTTATTTATTTTGCAGTCGTATTTTTCGTTTTCTCTGATAACTGAAAGAAAAAAAAGAGAGAGAAAATGAGCTGCTTTTGGGAAATGCAAATAAGCAATTTAGGGGTTTTAAGTTTGGGTTACAAATTTGTTTTGGGTTTGAGTGTTTAGGTTAACAATTTGTTTTAACTTCTTGGGTTTTGTTGTGTGTGTTTTGTTTTGAGTGTTAATAAAAAAATTCAAAAAAAAAGTTTAATTTTTCTTTTGTTTTCATTCGATCGTTATAAAAGTAGTATCCAACTCTCTTTTTCAAGATGCAAGAGCAGAAGGAGAAGGCCTGCTTGCTAAAAAAATAAAAGAAATCGCTTTGCTTGCTTATATATAAAAAATTGCTGCTTTTAAGATGAATTGCTAATAAATGCTACACGCTCTGGTATCGAGCCCTTTTATTCCTTGTTTTTATTTGTTTTGCATTGTTGGTTACTTGCATTTTATAAAAAAAATCGAAAAGAAAAACAAAAACAAAAATTTCATTCGTAGTTGCATTGTTAATACACGTTTAATTTTTGTTTTGCATTCATCCATTTTATTTTCTTTTCCAAGGCCAACACCACAATCCACATAAGGTGGGGGATTTGATCACCCTTTTCTTGGCCCACAAATAGCATTTCATCTTAGAACTTGGCTAATAATAACAGTTAGACATCAAACTTAAGGGAGCTGCAAGCTCACTTAGGGCTTAATTGTATATTGACAAGTTGTCTTCTTTGAACGAGTTATCTTCTTGGTGTCTAGGCTACAACAGAGTAATAATTAGTTATAAATATTACGTTGATTCGTAAAAATTATATTGATTGTTTCTCTGAAGGTATTTAAACCTTCGGTTGCATTGTTATGGTGATTCGTGGTGCACCGATAAATCCTGTCTGTTACCTGCTAAGAACTATCTTATTGATTTAAGATAAAGTGTGATTATACAATTTTGGGTTAGGAGCTACTAAGGAAAGCAAAATTGTAATTAAGTCCTTTACGTTCATTTAGTTGCATTAGTTCATGCATATTTAAAAAAAATTCAAAAGCCAAACCTTAAAAAAAATTTATAAATATTTCATAACTTAGTTTTTAAATCTTTTGAAATTTTTCAATCAAAATCAAAAATCCAAAAAAAAAATTGAGTTAGTTTTTTTTAGAAAACAATAATCCAAAAAAAATATTTAATCTTTTCAAAAAAAACATATATATATATATATATATATAAAAAAAAAAATTGAAAATCAGAAAAACAAAGCAAAAATCAAATTTCCCTTTTGAAAAATAAATTCCTTTTGGGTAAATAGTTTTCCTTTATAAAAAATCCAAAAAAGAAAAAAAAAAACTTTTGAAAATGTTTGAATTTCCCTACTCACATGAGTTTTACGATAATTATGAAAATCAATATAATCCATATAATTTCACTCCAAATTCTTATGGATGATTTAACAACAACTATTGTACAAACCATTCGAATTTGAACAACAAAATTCTCAAAATAGTGAGCAACCCTCAACTCTTGAATAATGTATTGAAACGATTTCATCTTTGCTTGAACTCTCTACACAAAATGATCAACGGATAAATGAGTTGTGTAATTCATATTTGTGCAATAACTCAAGTTAAGGATTTTAAAATAATAAAAATTTGAATTCACTTCAAAATTCAAATGATTTCGATTATAACCCATGCCAATTCAATTTCGAACTCCAAAATGAAATTCGAAATCAAAACGGAAACAATTGTTTAAATGATTTTGGCAATGAGAGTTGTTTCAATGATGGTGGAAAATTTTGTTCTCAACAATTTCAAATTGAAACCCTCAAATTACTAATTATAAATTTTATTTTGTTGAGAAAATGGATGAAATTCACTGTAACAAGCCACAATTTTACAATTATGTATTTAAATGTTTTATTTAAATATAACGTCGTCAGTTGGATTAAATTCCAAAGTGTGACTTTTTGTAAATAGTCGAATCTGGACTTGAGACCACTTCCATTGAGTTTAAAACAACATTTACAACTTGTTTAAGTTTAAATATTGATATGTTTGGAGTTGAATAGGATTTTGGTATTTTCATTTGGGCTTTGGGTTGGGGTTCTAGCCCATTGACCCAATAAGAGACCCAAACTCTTCTACCTAATAACTCCTACTCCACTCCTCTTCATTCATTCATTCCATTTTCTAAATTCTTAACACTCAAGCCCTAGGAAAAATGGTGGGAAGAGGAAACTAAAATTCCTTAGCCCTAGCTTCTCTTAGGAATTCAAGTTCTAGTTCTAAATCAAAGAGAAGCTTAGGTAAGCATCCTCTTCATCCTCTCCATCTCTATCCCTCTCCAATTTTCATAATTTCCTATAACCTAACTTAAGAAATATCTGCATATGATCATAGATTGGAGCTTCTAGAGTTGTGATTGAAGTGGAGTTGATCTTTCCTTGTTTTAGAGCTTCTCAATTGTTGTTTTTGAGTATAAAGGTGAGTTCTTGAACTCACATCTATGTCTATAGCTTTCATTGTTGTTAGGAATGAATTCCTAACAACTATTTCATGTTCAATTGCTTTTGATTTGAATTGGTTTGGTGAATTTTCCAATTTTGGTTTTGAAGTCAAAATTTATGAAAATCCTATCTTGGATGTTTGGACATGTTATTTGGGGTGTATCGAAGAGCCTATAGGGCTGGGTTGTCACTTGGCATAAATCCCTAGCCTCTATCGCTCGTCCGATCGCCTTCGAATTGATTTGGCCATCATTGGCCTAGGCAAATTCTGCCCAGGCCCCGGAAACCAGACGTAAATACTAAAACTCTTTCACAAAAACGATTTCAATACTATTTTTAGTACAAAGATCGTTTTTTAAACCGTTTTCCAATCTATTAGTATATACAAACCTTTACCTCATTCGTATGAGAAATCCAGTTAAACGACTTAGCAAAACAAGTGGTATGAAATGCTTGCGTTTACTTCGTCGGTTAATTCTTGGACTTGTTCGATTGAAATCTCGTGACAATTTTCGAGTGGAAGTCTACAATTTGTTCGTAAATATTTAAGTTAAGCCAGTGGTTATGAGACGTGAAGCCTAACTCATTTATTTACTAGCTTAGTGTAATTTACACTTATTGATTAACGATGATCATTTTGTGATTTAGACTAGCGAGGTGCGATGTCTCTTTGTCCGCGAGGTAGACTAAACCTTGTTTCGGTGAAGCTTCAGCTCAATTTGGTGGGGTAGCGACCCATGGTCTTTTGACCGTTTCAGTGGAGCTTTGGCTCAGTTTGGTGGGTTAGCGACCATGGAATAGCGTTCCGTTTGTGATACACGTGTTGGTGAGTTTTCATGCTCCCGTTTGTGATAGGCCTCCCCCATTGTGTTTTCTGTATTTCTAATTATTGATCTCTAGAATTTGTGTTTCACCAATTTTTGTGATTTGCATTGATATGTTTTGTCAATATTTGAGATTTGGTGAATAAGCTAAAGAATATGATAATTCTTTTTGGTGTTTCGAGAAAATTTGAGATATTGTATGATTTTCATTTGTTATCAAATATATACTTGTCACAACATGGTATTATTATTATCATATGTTTGTGTCATATCTCTTATCCTATCTCATCTTACATGATATTTATAGCTAGAATGATCTGTTTATTATTTTTCTTCTTAAATAATACTCGGGTTAGACCGAGGTGTTTCAGGTGCTTCCACTTGACTTCTTAGCAGGGACTAGCTTCTGACTTTTGGCTAACTACTTTAGCTTAGTAGTTTTGTTTTTATACATTTGAGATATAGACTACTTGATGTATACATATTCTTTTGTCTGGCACTTGTACCTATTCTTTTGTGATGTAGTGGATCTTGTATGACCACTACTTTGATGTTCACTTCTATGTGTTATATTCATATCTGTTTCCGCCTTAGTGATATGAATATCTGTGACTGATTTATGTTATGCTTATTTTATATTTGTTTTCGAAGGCCTCATAGCCATTGTGTAGTAGCTTTGAGTTTGTATTGGATATGTCAGATTTCCTCTTGAAATGAAATGCATGTCATACTATCTGACATATCGGTACTCGCACAAAGCAATTACATAGATGGTCGCTCCTCAACAGCCTTATTCTTCATGCTAGTCGATGGCATTACCCCGTAGTGTCCTTAGCTAGTGTGAGTATAGAGGTGGGGCGTCACATTCATAGAGATTGCACGAATTTATTGTTTGAAACATCTATGAAACAATGTGAGAAACAAAATCAAATCCCAACGTTTGACGAGTCAAATAATAATCCAACTTTTACCAAAATTGATGATTTTTAGATAACAACATTTGAAATTGAAAATGACAATCTTAATGAAATTGTTGTTGTAAGTGAGTTGGATTTCAATTTTTTTGAGAGTGTGGAACCAAATTTAAAATTCGATATTCCTTTTTCCGATTTTGAAAAATTGAAAACAACAACTTTGGATTTTGAACATGATACATGTAATGAAGTTATTGATAATCCAACAAAGAAAGACGAATTTAGTGAACAAAATTTCTTTGGACTTTTCGAAGGTGAGTTGTTAAATTCTAAAGGGGAAGATTTCAATCACCATTTTGATTTTGAAATCAATAATTCTGAAGAACTTTTCAATGATAAACTTGAACTTCAACAGATTGTTCTATCTAGCCCAAAAATCATCGAAAATAAAACAACTCATAGAATTTTTTATAAAACGACATTCGTATTTCTAAATCAACATTCAACTTTGAAATCTTTTATGGTTTGGTTTTCTTTGCTTAAACTGTGTCTCTCATACTTGACGAGACAAATGAATTGGTCTTTGGAAGACCGTTTCATTTAGTTTTTGACGATACACTTTCTGATGTCGTGCAAATAATAACCGTTTCATTTTCATGTAAATATAGGCATATTTTTATTTTTTTACGTTTCTCCTTTCATTTGGGTTGACTGTGAGGACACAGTCAAAATCAAGTGTGGGGAGGAGTCTCATCTTCATTTTTTTGATTTTTCATGGTTTATTTTTGCATTTTCATTCCAAAACTCAAAAAAATAAAAAATAAACAAGAGAAAAAACAAAAAATAAAATTCCAAAATAAATTTCTTTTTAGCATAATGATTTACTTTTAAAGAAATACTATAGGAAAAGTATAGGATTTTGGTTGTTAGATTGAACTTTTTTAAAATTTATTTGTCTCCACAAAAATAAAAATAAAGTTTGATTATAAGTAACGATGGTTTAACTAGTATATAGGAAGGTTCATGTGTGACAATTATGAAGTATATCCTAATTGAAATCTTTGTTTAATAAGTGGTTGATTTAAAGAAAAAAGGATATAACATTTTTTGTCTTCTAAGTTAAATGGTGCTTAGATGATTTTGCAAAACTCTCTCTTTAAAAATACAAAAAGAATATATAATATAAAAATATTTGTATATATGTATGTATTTTATAAACACCTAGAGTCATGTGTTCACACGCAAGTGTGTACATCACCATGCCCTGTACCCTTCTCACGTAAGCCCGAAAAGCGGTGCATGATCGATATATCTGGCCTCAGTTTATATGAGTTAGGTGTATGTATATAAAAATTCCTTTTGATAATGCCTACAGTCGACAGGTGTACACACTTGTGTGTTCACTCGCCACGTTCTATATTCCCCTCACATAAGCCCAAAAGGCAGTGCATGGGTGATATATCCGGCCTCAGTTTTTTGAGTTAGGCATATGTAAATATTGTTCATATCAATAAAATTTTCAAATAAAGAGAGAGTAAGCAGTTGAAGTCCAAGCACAGTTTTCACTTATTTGATTTGACTTGTTATTCAAAAGAAATGAAAATACCACTTTAAAAAACTTTGATAATCAACTAAGGATCCATTTCATAGTTACACTATGTTGTCAACAGAAACAACTAGCCAAACTAGAGTTTAATTGTGATGGTAACTTAATTTTTATTTGAAATTTTGACAAATAAAAGGACTTAAATTTCATGGTAATGACCAGGACTTATATTTAACTTATTCGTGTCAATTTAAAAGTAAATTCTCCATTTGTAAATATTTTCAAAAACTTGCATTCATCCTTTTGTAAATAAATCTTGCATTTTGAAATTTTCATTTCGCATTTGGATTTTGTGGGTAGTATCCGCTGAAAACCCTCACGAGACAACACTCGTCCTACTAGGGACACCTAGAGGTTTAACGACTTGTTGCATACGCTCAATGCAATCGTGCTTCCTACGAAAACGGATTTTTCTTAGTTTTAGTTTATTCGAGGACGAATAAAAAGAAAAGTGTGGAGGTATTTGATGTGCACATAAATGTGCATATTTTTACTTCCATATTTAATCTAATTTAATTAAATAAATGAGCATATATGGTGTTTTAATATGTTTACACCAACATTCAAATTATTTTCAAATCATCATTCATTCATCTTCATATAGGGGCAAAATGGTCATTTTTGTGCATATGTTATTTTAGAAAATTTACTTGGACATTTTCATATTGTGTTGTAGGAATTTGAATTCAAACGGAAGAGGTCTACATGAAAATATGCATGCACAAGGAAAAACAAGCAAATAAAGATGGAAATAAATCATTTCATGACAACATAGAGGACCCCACCTATCCACTTACCATGATCTCCTATTAAGAGCTAACGCACATGTTAATGGAAATTAAAGCTACATGCACAATTAAGTGGAGGATTAATTCATGCTAATGATTACTTGGTGCCTACACTTCCTAGAGGGGTATTTTGGGTAGTCCCTTAATGTAACGACCCTGGATTTTCGACCCAATTTAAAAATTTTAAATCCATTATTTTTAATATAAAATGTGAAACTTACCTACGATTTCAATTAACGACCAAACTTTGTTTATAAATTGCGCCTAGATGGTTATAGATATGGGAAAAGTTTCATCGGAAAATACCGCAGTAAATTTCGTTCACGTTTTATTGCACATCAGTTCATCTAAACGTGAAAAAAAAATTATCTTCCGAACCTGAATATTTTTACATAGAAAAATTCTAAACCATCTTCTCATCAAGACGTCATTTTTCGTTTTTCAAAATTCGGACATCTTCAGCTCCGTCGATCTTATTCTTCTGCGTTTTTGCTGCATTTTCCGTAATGGAAAAATTCGAATTTTTATAATTTAATCGTATCCCTGATATCTATATACCGTTGGGTTCGCCTCGTCGCGCTGATCAAAACGGTATATTTATTTGTGTCATTCGGAGTTCGGAGTGGGAAGTTACAAATTGGTTAACGATTTAAAACCTGTCCGTTACACTGTTAAACCCAGTGTCTATTAGGCTTTACTAGGTGGAATACGAGGCATTTTCTGGTCAGTAACTCCTCTAGGAAACCCAACAGGCTTTGGGAGTACCGAGGCAAACATTAGAGGCTTTTCAATTTCTGTATGGTTTCATATAAACTAAGCTTGATACCACTAATCCTTTTGTTTGCATTCAAACTTCTCTGGTGCGTATGCCTCTGCCTTCTCTCCTCTTTTATATTTTCTTTTGCTTTAACTCTCCTCTCCAGAAAAATATTTCCACTCCACCTCCGCCTGCCAGTCCACCCGCCCACCTGCAACCTATTTGCACTCCACCTGCTACCGCCTCCGCCTGCCAGTCCCACCAGCCCACGCCCTGCCACCCGTTCGCCTCCCACCAGCCACACCTTGACCTGCTACCACCCGTTCGCCACCAACAGCCCACACCCTGCCACCCGTTCGCCTCCCACCAGCCACGCCTTGACCTGCTGCCACCCATTCGCCACCAACAGCCCACACCCTCCCACCCGTTCGCCTCCCACCAGCCACGCCTTGACCTGCTGCCACCCGTTCGCCACCAATAGCCCACGCCCTGACCCGTTCGCCACCACCAGCCCACGCCCTGACCTGCTACTGCCCGAACAGCCACGACCAGCTACCCACGCACCTATCGCCCGCCAACCCTTTCACCTCCCAGTCGCTCGCCCGGCCACCCTCCTCCAGTACGCACCCAGTTCGCCTCCGACCCACTTCCACCTCCCAATCGCCCGTCCCTGATCCAGTCAGCCTCCGCCTTTTCACAGCCCACATCCCACGACCAGCTCCCGTTGCCACCATCCACCACCATACCCAGTCCGTCCGTTCCACCAGCCACCACCCGAGTCCAGCCAGCACCACTGCTCACGTCCGCCTCGCCTTGGCCGCAACTGTATTTCGTTGCATTGTCGTTTATATATAAATCTATATATGAAACCGTATATTTCATAGCAGTGTAACTTTTAGAATTCTAGTTGCTCACATCCAGTGTTTACTGTGTTTTGTTCCAACCGCTGCTTCGGAAAATTAGGCTTCCATTCAGCTTGTCGGATCTATCTAGTTCCTTTGATTGGTATGATTATATATGAAATCTATATATATTGTATTGAACAAATTGTTAATTAAATTATTTATTTGATTGCAGTTTGTGTTCGTTTTGTGTCGTGCTTGTTAGTGTCTATCTTATCCATCGTCTTCATGCTTCGTCGTCCAATCTCCTACCACGCAAGGTGAATACTTCATTCACGACTCAATTTATTATGCTATGATAATCAAGTGATGGATGTTGTTAATATTAATTTGGATGTTAGAATGGTTGATGTTAAAATTGTTCACATAAACTGTTAATTGTTATACAAGTTAAAAATTTAATATTGTTAGAATTTAAAATTGCTGAATTGACGCCATGTATTTTTAAAAAGATTTAACGTGTTAAATTGTGATTGATGTTAGTTTATGAAAAATTTTGTGACGCTAAATGTGTTATGTGATGATTGAATTTGGTCGTTAATATAAGTGATGATTAATATGAAATTGAATTTGATATAAGATAGTTAACAATTTAAAATAGATTATATATATGTTGAACTTGACCCCTTTAATGTTAAATAAATCGACACGTAGAAGTAGCGTTAACTACACTTTGAACCATTGAATGTATGATTGATGTAGTAAATTGATAATAGACACCAAGTGTAAAACCACAATGTAATAAATCTTTAATCTGCATGAAATGATAGTGTGGATTCTAGGAATAATTATATTAATTTGCATAAATAACAAATGTAAATTAATACGATTATTTCGGGATTATTAAATAAATTGTTGAATTGTTATGTATGGTTGCTATTGATTGTTTATTTACTTTGACACCATCCCAGTTATCACACTGCAAGTTCCCTTTGCTATGCTTGTTTATTAAATGATATTGGGTTGAAATGATAAATACCCAATTGAACAACTTTGGCTTAGGATAGATAATTAAAAATAAGAAACCCGATTGGTCAACAAAAAGAAAAAAAAAATCATCTTGAAATTGAAATCTATTTGAAATTAAGGAATGAACTTAACAATTTGTTTAGAAATTAAGTAACGAACTTAATGAATTTAATTGTAATAAATTAATGGATTTAAGTGAAATAAATAAATGGATTTAATTGTAATAAATTAATGAATTTAATTGTAATAAATTAATGGATTTAAGTGAAATAAGTTAATTGATTTAATTGAAATAAATTAATGGATTTAAGTGAAATAAGTTAATTGATTTAATTGAAATAAATTAATGGATTTAATTGAAACGGGTTAATAAATCTATTTAATTGAATAAAACGAATTGACACATTTAATTGAAATGAGATTTAGAAACAAGCAAGTTTTAGAATTTAATAATTTAAAATTTATTAGATTTGAGATTTAGATTTAAACTCGGTTTAATCTAATAGATTTGGAACTTGTTATAAAATTTAATTTGAGATTAAGTAACAAATTGACTTAACAGGAATACAAACCAACTAAAGTTTTAAGGATTTGATTTAGCTATTGAAATTGATTTAATCGAATTTGTGATATCCCGGAATTTTGGGCAATATCAATTTAATAATCTATGTTAAAATTAAATAAATTTGAGAATATTGTTAATAATAAATATGAATTGATTTAATAATCTTCTTTTAATAAACATTTAAATTGTGAATTTATCTTTTAAAAGCTAATAAATTGTTTTCTATTTATAATGTGTATAATTTTGTATATATTGTAAATAGATAGGCTTTGTTTTAAATTTAATTAATAAGGCATATTTTATAATTATAATATTTTTGGGTAATTTGGAAATTTTGATATATAACTTTTCAAAGCTATTTTATAAATAACTATATGATTATAAACATAAGAAACTATGATTTGGAATTTAAAGATAGAGTGTTTTAATATTTTAAAATAAAATCTATTTTTATTTACTTTATTGATATTTATATATATATATATATATATATATATATATATATGTTATGATGTAATCTAGATAATAATATTTAAACTAGATCATATTTATCAACACTAAAAATAAGCATAAAATAAAATATGAATATGAGTAAATGCTTGATACTCAAACTTTAAAAAGAAATAAACAATAAATAAATACATATGTAGAGGAATACAAGAAAATAAGTATGTAAGTTAAAACTAAATATTTAAGTTAGAAAATAGAAATAAATATGCAAGCTAACATAATAACAACAACCATAACAACCTTTAAACTAAAAACTTAAGTAAATTCTAGAGTTGTATAATCTTTAGGAACATATATTTGCAGGCAAGAAAATCATACTAGTTCAAGGATATGAGGTAAGGCAAGTAAAATATTATACACTATAGCAATTTATATGTTGCAGGCAGAATAATCATTTCAGTATATACGAATATGACTGGGGTAAGTATGCTAAGCATTAAGTTAAACAAATATAAACATATGCAAGATTTGTACATACAAGAATAAAGAATGGTTTGTGTAAACTTGATAAGGAACAAGGCATTAAATGCCATCACCACTAGTACACAAGATATCTCATTTCAGCCTCTTTATAAAAGAAAATCTCTGATCATTTGTACTAGCTAGGATTACTTTTATGTACAAATACAATTATCAAAGCTCTGCATACTCGTTCTATTTAGCAAGCTTCTTCTCATTTTTGTTCATTTAAACAAATGCAAACCTAAAATCAACTAAGAAAGCAAAGCACTTCAGTTTCAAATTCAAAATTAAGGCATCTCAACTACAACATGATTTCCAGCAATTCATGTTCAAGTTTCAAAGCTAGTTCAAAGTTTTCAAGGATCAAAACAACAAAAATATGCAAGTTTTCAAAATCCAGTTTTCAAGCCTTCCTGTTTCAAAAAAATCAAGCTTTCTGTTTTAAAAACTGGTGAGTAAACTTTTAAATTAAAAACTTAAGTAACCTGTGAATTACTGTGTTAATGATTTGTTTTACATGTATGTGTATGTGAAAGTCTTTGTGAATTTATGATGTGTGCATATCTGTTGATTTAAACATCTCTGATCTTAGTTCAAGTCTCTGCCTTTAAACTGTAAACATGAGACCCTTTTAGTTTTGATGCATATGACTTATGGTTTAAGTAAACTTGTAATGTATGTTTGAAAATGTGTTGGTATGATGGTTTTTAAGACTCTGGAAACATGTGAGAATGTCTAGATATTTACAGTGATCATCTCTGTTTTTAAACTTCAGAGATTTAAACTTAGATTTAACTTCAAATTTCTTCACACTCTAATTTCCTTTAGACTTAAGTATTTAAACAAACTTTGTTGTTTTAAACTAAACTAAGCTTTAAAAATATTTGTAAGAATAATAGATAGAAATATTATCTGGGGAAAACGAAAACACAGAGGAGTTTGAGAATATATTAAAAATCAAACCTTGAAATTTGTTGATATAATTATATATCTTAAATCGTTTCCGAAAGATAGGATTTTTAAAATCAAATTTACAATTTTTAATGAAATATTGAATGTGTTACTTGGTGATGTCTGGAATTTGAGTTTTTGGGTTTCTCTGGTGATCTGGTTGATCTGGGGAGTCGTAGTTCTTTCTGGAGATGGAAGGATGATCAGGGACTTCGGCAAAAGTGTCTGATGATGGTACATTTCAGTGGGGAGGTGGTGGTTGTTATTTGAAGTCTAGAACCCTAGTTAATCTAGGCTAGGTAGAGTCGATCACCATGGCTCACATAGTTGATCGAGTTCAACGGGGTTTTGGGAAATGGAAGTAGACGTGTAGAGGAAGTCAATGCCGGAGTTTCAGAACCTACGGTGGTCGAAGTTGGGAAGACGAGGTGATTTCAGTTTTTGGGTTGGTGATGTCCAGTTAGTTCTAGGCATTGGAAGTGGGCGCTCGATTTTGATTTCTGGCTGTTGGACGCGATTTGATGATCGGGGTGGGTTGCAGAGTCGATCTCTGATGTGTTGCGATCATCATTGATGATCAATGGTGGCCGGAGCCACCGTGCATATGCACGGTGCATTTGTTTTCCGGTGAAATTTTGGGTTGTAGCAGCTGATGGTTACTCGAGTTTTCTCGAGTCAATTGAGGGAGTTGCCAGAAGTTTTTCTGTGTTCGTCTCGAAGTCTTTTAGGGTAGACTCGGGTTAGATTGTTGTTGCCAATTTTAAAGCCTGTCAGGTTTTAAGTTTTAAAATTTAAGAGCAGGGTTTTAAACAAAGTTTAAAACCAAAATTTAAGATATGGATTCAAATTTACTTTTGTCTCCTAGTTTTAAATAAATATAAGTTTTTTTAAAATAAAATGTTAACAACTTTAAAATGTTTAAAGTATATTTTATATTGTGTTTTAAATTTTTCTAAGTTAAATTTGTATTTATTTTGAATCTAAATTTGAAATGGAATGTAAAAGTAGATTCAAAAGTAAAATGTTTCAAATTCATTTGTAAATGAGAATTTGATCATTTATAAGAAAAATGTTTATCCTTAAATAAATGAAGATTTAAGGATTTGTAATTGTTAAGTTAATTAAAATGAATAATTAACTAATTTAAATAAATTAATGGTTTGGATTAATTAATTTAGTAATTAAAGTTTAAATTAGTTAATTAAGGTTTAAGATAATTAATTTAGGATAAATAAATGGGTAATTAAGGATCATTAATTAAATAAGATTAAGAAAATTTTCAAATCGCCGAAAAGTATTTTATCTTTTTCTTTGAAAGATGATTTACAGAAAATTGTTTCTATATCTAGCTCAAAAAGTCTCTATTCAGACTTGTTTCAACTTTCCCTTTCTGTTTGTGTTTGGCATATTTGGAAAGAAAGGAATGACAGAATTTTTCAGAATCGTTTTATGGATAGGTTGCAGATCTGTTCCAATATTTTCCAGACTATGAATATTAGAATGGCTAAATCTAAACATTTCAAGAACATCACTGACTTGAATGAAACAATAGCATTGAAATGGGGATATACCTCCCAACGCTGAATTGGGGCATCTACTGTCCTCCGCCTTCCTCCTGTTTCAATGATCCTTGGCTCCAGGTTTTGTGAACCTGTATTATTTACATTGTTTCTCTCCTCCTCTCACTTAATTACATTATTATTTACAAGTTACAATAAATATTGAATTAGCTTTTAAGGATGCAGATTTGCAGGTTGATCCGAGCGTTGTAGTCTCGTCCTGGATACTCAAGTATATTCTGCTTGAGTTCTCGTGATTCTCAGTCTTGATTCTTTGAGTTTTCTGAAAGAAATTTCAGAATTTAATTTACACAAAGTTAAAAGAAGCATCTTTTGGTTATTAATGACTTATCTTGTTAATGTCTTCTCTGTTCTTCTCGAGGGAGTGTTGGTTGCATCTTAGATCTGGAAGTTGTAGTCGTATTCCCAAGCAATTGCAGGCTGTTTCCGAGTTCTCGTCTTTTTGACCTGTTCACGAAAGAAGTTAGTTCGAACACAAAGTTAAAAGAAGCATCTTTTTGATTATTAGTGACTTATCTTGTTATTTTCTTCTCGGTTCTTCTCGAGGGAGTGTTGTTTGCATCTTAGATTTGGAAGTTGAAGACGAATTCCCAAGCTTTTGCAGGCTTTCGACCTGTTCACGTAAGAAGATTAGTTCGAAGATTTGAGTTTTTTTCATAGATAGTTTTGTCAGATCTAATACCTGTCTTCATTCTGGTTGGATCGAAGATTTTGTTGGCTGATGGCCTTCAAGTTGTTGCTGTTGTTCATCTCCTTGGTCTTTAAGGAAGAAGCTACGACCTGGAGGTAGATGAGGTTGCTTCGTTATGTTCTCGCTCGCCACCATTGTTTCTTTTTTATTTTCTTCGAGATGAGATAGGAATTAAATGAAGTAGTAGAAGTGTCGGTTTGCCTTATTTGCTATGAGATCTGTCTCGAAACTTCTGGTATTTGGTTATTGTTTAGTGGGCTTTGGGCTGGTATTTTGTTTAGCTCGGGCCTGTCTTGGTAGTTTGAGTGTAGTCTTTGCTTTGTTTTGGTCTTGTAAGTCTTTTGAATATACTTTGCTTACAGTAATAGAAAGTTTGAACCCAAATTCAAAAAAAGATTTGGATTTTATTAATGATTAGTAATTAATTAATCAAGTAGTTAAGGATTAACTAAGTTATATTCAATACTTAATTAATTAAATAATTAAGGATTAATTAATGAGCTATTAAAGATAAAATTTAATTGTAATTAATAATAAATCTTAATTTAATTACTTTAGAAAAGTAATTAAAGAAGTGTTAATAGTTAATGAAGGTCATTAACTAGGATGATTAAATAATGAATTAATATGATTAATTTTGATAATTAATTAGATTTATTAATTTAAGATAATCAATTGTGAATTATTTAAGTATAATTACTTACGAAAGTAATTAAGAAATTAATTTCTCATTGTAATTAATTAAGTTTAATATGAATTGTTTAAGTTAATTAATTAAGTTTAATTAATTTAAATAACCATTTGATGATGTGATAAGTATAATTACTTAAGGAAGTATTAATTGAGGATGATTTAATTATGAAAGTAATTTGAGTATAATTACCATGTATAATTTATCAAGGGATAAATTAGAGATAATTAATTATGGAGTAATTAAATTATTTAATGAAGTAATTAAGGGTAGTTAATTACTGAAGATAATTAATAAAGGGTGATTAACAATTTGGTTTAATTGAAGATAAATTACTAAATGTAATAGATGTAATTAGAGATCGTTAATTATTATAATCAATGATGTAATTTAGGATTGATTTATTTGGAAATAATTAATAAATGAAGGGATTCATTAATGTAATTAATTAAAGAAGTAATGTAATTAAATTTAGTAATTTAAAGGTTACTTTCTATATTTGGTATAAGATAATTAATTTGTGAAAATAATTAAAGGATAATTACTTAAATGTAATTAAAGATAATTAATCAAGGATGATTAATTAAGATGAAAATTAAAGAATGATTAATTAATTTACTTGTAATTAATTAATGGTTATGTAAACAAGATTTATAATGATGAAGTAATTAATTTAATTTACTTTAAATTAATTAGAGATAAGGTAATTAGTTTAATTCATTTTAAATTAATTATAAATGGTGTGATTATTAATCCTTGTTTGTATATGATGGATGATATTGATTTCCTTGAATGGTTTGAAATCTCAGATATGAGATAAGTAATGTTGTATGATATGGTTGCTTTGGTTGAAGTATATGGATAATGTAGATTACCTATTTGTGATGATATTGTGAATTATCTATCTGTGATATTGTGAATTATCTATCTCTGTGTATATAGATAATAAAATTAAATTGTTTTAACTTTAAAACAACTTGGACCTAAAAGATGGCGATTTGGATTTCGATGAGACCGGGATCGGGTTTCCAAATTTGGATATCCGAAAACCACATCGATCCAAATTAACGATAGGTCATGAATCTCAAGTGAAGATGAAGATTCAGAGTGCAAGGGTTATTGTCGTTAACTCTGAGGATAATTCCAAAATGAGTGTAACGAGATAATGCCTTCGGTTTCGTTCGAACCCGGAACGAACTTGTATGGATTGAATGCTTTCAGAACATCGTCAGGTGGACGATGAGCATTCTAAGTGATGTGTTCTGATGAGGTAATCGTAGCCTCAAGCCTCATCAACCGAGAATGGCTAAAACAGGGGAGGTGCAGCAAGGCTTCGTGGGTAGCACCCACTTGAGAGCGAGATATACCCCTGTCTAGATGTCCCTTATTATTTCGGCTTAGTGTGCGGTTGGTCATGACAACCGTGGGGTTGTTTCGTTTGGGACTGTCCAATAAGGGATGGTTCCGGCCTTGTGTTGTAGGGGATTGGGAGTAATCCTCGGTACGCTGATCTAGGCCAGGTACTGTGATGGGCGGTACCCTAGTAGCCCTGCCATTGTATGGAATCCAAAATCCAATAAGCGCCATCGGATTTGATTGTAGACCTAGTATGCTGGAATTTAATCATGTAACAATTTCAGCTATTTCTTATTTACTTGAAAACCCTAGACCTATTATAATATCACTGAATTTCCTATCAAATGTTTGGTTAGCGTAAGGTAAAAACTTTTCCATGTTTATATGTAGGGAGTCTTACGTGATACCTTTTGTTTTCAAAGGATTTTCAAAGTTAAGCAGCTTTAACCGTTTACTCATACCAGACCCATGTCTGACCCGGAGTTTATTTCGGTTTTTCTTAAACTCTCAGGTACTCAAATTTTTACGAGTAGCCAAGGGAATCAGGTTAGCTTTGACAAATTCTGGAGGAGCAATGGAGCAGGAGGCTTCAGCGTATAGATATATATTGGTTCCGCTGTGTTAGTGTTTATGTGTATTTTCCGCTGTGTTGTATCTCCGTGATGTTTTGACTTGTATGAAAGACATGTGTTTATAACTGTCTAATTTGTTATGTATAAGCTGTGTATCTCTGATGTATATGATACTATGTAATAGTTATGTGATGTATTATATTTTGTTCCGTTTCCGCTGTGAGATTCTGATGTTGTTTAGTTCTTTCTTCTCTATCTTTTCTCTTTTCTATCCCTTTCTTTCTTATTGATGATGCGACTTTCTAGTGATAGAATGTCGGGTCGTTACAGAATTTATGATTAAATTTAATGTAACGATGAATGTAAATATGAATCGAAATGAATATAATTTGATTTAACGATTTGAACCAAATTGACCAGTAAATTGAACCCATGAATTGAATTTAATAAGTGGAATTTGGATCTTGTTAAATTGAACTTGAATACTTAAGTATTGTTAACTCAAGGGTTTGAACTAAAAATTTCGTTTGGAAATATGATTTTTAAATATTTGAAATAAATTGAATTGTGAAATGTCAAATTTTGAAAGTCAAATTTGCAAGTTGACTTTTGGACTTTGATTTATTTAGACTTTAATATTAAATGACCATCGGGTAATTAATGCGTAGTTATTAAAGAGACCGGGATCGGATATGGACATACTCTCTGTCGATACCGAAAACCACTTTAATAACTAATATATACGCGGAGTGTTGATCCAGAACGAAGTGGATGGTTTCGGTGAACGCGTTGACT
The DNA here is from genome assembly GCA_030737815.1 of Allium fistulosum. Classification (NCBI taxonomy): domain Eukaryota; kingdom Viridiplantae; phylum Streptophyta; class Magnoliopsida; order Asparagales; family Amaryllidaceae; genus Allium; species Allium fistulosum. The sequence goes on along the minus strand of CM060907.1, from coordinate 509,752,734 downwards.
GAAGAAAGAGAACGATTTTGGATGACCCTTGACATGACTAAAACAGGAGCCGCGCCGGGCCATTGAGGATCGCCATCTCTAGCGGACACACTTCTTCGATACCTTATCTATTACTTATGTGATTCGATTTGGGTGCACCCCTTGATTTGGGAGTGTTGTTCCGCGGTGTTGGGATAGTAGCTGCTATGCCCAACATCAGTCCGGATCAGGCAACTACTAGTATCCTAGTTGGTATCGCCTCATGTACCTTGTCATACTGATTATCCTATTCACGACCACTACGATTTTCTTTGTGTTATACCTATGGGGTACCCTCTGATAACCACCAGTTTACGGTGGGGTTTACGATGCTGTATAGACTATGGCATTATAAAATGTGTTAAAGGGGATTATGGTAACGCCTTAACACTATTTTGATATCATACTTTACTGATTAAACATTATCTATTTAGCGTATTCTATTGTATATATAGATAGTTTACCGGATCCTTAAAGATGTTTATTACATTCATCTTTGAGTTATGGACTTTATTATTTGCACTTGATTATCCTGTATAAGATTTTGAGTCCTGACTCGAGTATTTCTTTTGTATATGCTCGGGTCAGTCTGAAGCTATCCAGTTGCTGATCAAGGTTGGTTGAAGATGCTGAAGACTTAGCATTTATCTTTATCAGTTTATTTCCTTTCCAGTATTTGTTGTGCTAGTGTATTGAACATCTTGTATTTCATCTCAGTCACTTTATGTTGAGACATTGTTGTATTTCCTGTAGTAGCTTCATGAACTACTATTGTGATGATGTATTTTTCCGCTGCACTATTCTGTGACTGTTCTGTGTCTGTGATGTTGTATTGATTCTCATTTACATTTATGTATTTATAATCCCATAATGATTCGTGTTTTTAATTATTTAAGTTGACATGTGTGGATTATTGTCAATTTAAATGGTCCAAATATACGGGTTGTTACACTTAAAGTATGCATTAGGGTTTTAGGCTTGTATAAATACCCTATATGTTCATGTAATTAATCTCTTAGCCTCCTCTTTAGTTAGATTAGTTTTATGTTCAAAAATAGACAAAAAAACTCTCTTTTCTTTTTCATGGCTACTTAGCCATTTTCTTCTTATGTAATTTTCTTATATGCAATTTTAATTCATGCTCTTTTCTATTCACATTCTTTTCTTTTATGTTAGTAGCTTAGATTTTATTTTATGCAAGTAGATTAGCTCTTATTTTATTTTAATTAGCTCCCTTTTTCCGTTTGCTTTTGCTTTACGTTGAAGTCTACATTTGTTGACATGATAATAAATATGAGAAGCTAAACCCCGTCAATTTAGGGGTAACGAAGCTCTCTTAATCATGTAATTCAACATTTTGATAACTTGTGATCTCTTTTTGTGCTTAATGACAGTATTTATTGTGGTTCAATTTTGTTGTTTTAGCTTGAATTTGAAAGCCTATGTTGTTGACACCAAATAGGCTATGTTTAAAGAAACATAAACACAAATTACCTCTTCGTCTACATATGATTATGGTAATGAAGTAAATATTAAAATAAAAATTTGATGATCTATATTACTAATCAATAGTGAATAGGTCATGCTTAGAATAGATTTTATTTTCAAGTTCATTAACATTTTCATGAGAGTTAACAAGTGGTTTAGCGTGTGTGTTAAAGTTTGATGGTATATGTTGGGCTAATTAATAGCATAAATATTCCATACTTATGATAAACACATCAACTAAATTCACTAATGACCAAAAGAGAGATCATAATTTCATTTTGTTGATTTATGTGACCATGAGAAGGAAATTACCTCTAAATTTCCTTATACTCTCATATTTTTTATCCACTTTTAGTTTTTGTTAAATTTTAGAATTTTTTAGCTAATCACAACTTCAAATATTGGTTTAATTTGACTGAGTAGAAATTTTAAAATCATTTCAATTCCCTGTGGATCGATCCATACTCGCCACGTACTAAAATTGTACGCCGTGCATTTGGCGTTATTTATGATTAAAATTTTATTGGCTATTTTCTATTTCGATGGAAAGTTAGCCGGTTAAACACATACCCAGAAACCGTCATTTCACCCTGCTTTAGGTTGATAAACTTCTCCAACATACATCCTTTCTCCACCTCAAAAACAAACTTCACCTCAAACTTCCTTTTGAATAGATCCCAAGTGGTATCCCTCGTATTCACCTCATCTATAATGATCTGCAACCACATACTAGCTTCTTGCTTCAGATTCCATGCGGCTAAACTCCTCTTCTCGGCATTAATTAATCTCAATAATGTAAAAATCTCCTTACATGTTCCTAGCATGCCTTAGTATTCGCATAAGGCCCGGTTCCATTAAAATCCTTCCCACCGAGGTTGATAAAGTCCTTACACTACTTAATGAAATCGCAGTAGGTGGTTTATGAGGGGAACTTCCGCGGTATAGTAGTAAAAGGGACAATTAGAGTCTCATTAACCTGACTCAAAGACTTGCACCATGCGATGGAACTATATCGAGGTATTCACGCCGTGAATGTTCAACGGGTCAGGTCTGGCTTCAATTCCATCTGTAGCCTCTATTCCAGTCGCTTCTGTGGATTTACTCATCCTTAGGTAACTGAAAAATGGGCTACATTAGTACTTTCCCATAAAATCATATAATAGACCGAAATGATAAAATGGGTGTATACGTATGTATATTTATTATCTATAAAATACAATTACAAATATGCTCTCTCATACGTGCCTTGTCCTATTGTTTTGCTCTGACCTCAAATGCAACAACTAACTATCTTCAGACCTCCGGTTTCCGACAAAAAACAATAACTTTGACCAAAGAAGTTGAAAAACAACAGATCGTTTGGTTTTTGATATGAGAAAACAAAACAGAAACTATCTATTTTTTCTTTCAGAACTCACAGGGGAAGGAACACAAAATATAATAATTAAATAACATTATGTCATTTCCAAACCAATCCGTACTTAGTTTTCACACATTACTAATATATACAATACAAACCAAAATCCATATAATACATCAAGTATCTTACTTATATATACACATCATCACATACTTAAACTAATATACATAACCCGCCTTCGTCACCTGAACCTCCAATGCCATCCTGGTTCCATTTATCTCTATCAACATATCAAATATCATAAATAAGGGAAACATGGTGGAGAGATAGGGTCCGACACAAAGTTTCATGAGTGAGTATAAAAAAATTAAACATTTACTATACTTGTTCCATAATATAACATGATTAAAAACGATAAACTACCATACCATTATACTTTTCAGTTCATATTCAACTCGTATCAGATTCGGTATACAATTCATAGTCACAAAGTTTCATACAGTCATGTTACTATATTCTGAAGTGAGGTGACCAAATTCACACTCATTCATACGGTAAATTGTATAGTCGTATCATGGATAAATTTAACAAATCGTGAACCCCGCTATACCGAATAAAAATTGTGTTGCAGCTAACCTGCAACATCCACAGTCATGATTCCATCCTATTTCGGCTCTATTCCAAATCAATAACTAAACTAAATTGTGTAGCTTATAAACATCCCACTAAGGCAGCGATATCCGGGTATAAACACACATTGCCACTTAGGCTAGGATTCATCATCTACCTCATCACTCAAGCCGAACATACTCAGGATATCTGAAATCAGCTTATAATATATATATATATATATATATGTATGTATGTGTGTGTGTGTGTATGTACATATTACGGCCTAAAATAGGTCCAGGTTCATATTGCCAAAAACATCCAGTGGCCAATGCACCGGTCCACTGGTTTACATGTCTAAGGCAGTTTTTCAGTTTTTTATATTTTCATTTTTAACTCCCGTTCTTGTGATTTCCTAGCTTTTCATTCCATACTTATACAGGATACATTTTTAACATATCATAATATTATTCACACTAATTTTTATCATCATTTGCTATTTTTAAATTATAGTTTCTTTAACTTTCATATATTAAAATACACTCTATAAATTCATATATATAGTTTAAAATAGAAATAAAAATATATTTCTCACTGGAATATATTTATCAAATCTCATATAATATATGAGTGTGTGTGTGTGATTCATATATACATATTTTCACCATTTAGTACATTTTCACTAAATAAGTCATTCTATATAAAATACACCTCTATAAATTTGAAATAAATTTTCTAAATTTATATAACATATACTTTAACTTTATAAATCATTTTCATGCCATTTTGATATGATTATATACATCAAATCATTAATACACAATTTCTAGGCTACTTTTCAAATAACATGAAACAAAAAATATAAATTCATATAAATTGAAGTAAATTACATAAAATACTTTATAGACCTAAATCATCATATATGTAATTTTAGAAAATATTTCCATATCAATTTGACATACTTAAACGTCCCAAATCATAAAAATTTACAATTTTGGATGGTTTGTTCACATACAAGAAATATCACTATATTAATTCATATAAATCATATAAAAATACACAAAAATTATTTTTAGACCCGTCAATATCATATTTCATCTTAGAAATTTATATATATAAATTTCGGATCATTTTACTATGAATTTCTTAATTATATGTCTCAAATTCGTGTAGTTTGCATATAAACTTTATACATATATTATACATTTCACTAACTCATTTAATTACCCAAAAATTATTCATTATAAGCAAGGTTTCCAAAATTAGGAGTTAAATTTCAAATTTTATTATTTAATTACCAATTTTAATCTTATTAAACTATGAAATCAAGAGAGTAAACATGGAGTATTACAATATCTAATCGGCACTGATCCATCAAAAGACCATTTTTTTCTAAACTATGAAGAAACGTGAAATAAATCATTTTGTAGCAAATCATGAGTTTATAATTATGAACATGGATTAGTATCTATCCACTGATGTACTGATAATCAAGCATTGAGATTTGGTCCAGATTTGACCCGATCTCTTTCCTGATATATCGGATCTGCTTTGTTGATAATTTCAAACAACACGTGAAGGCCTGAAATAGCTCAAGTCGGCTATAAACAGACCATAATTTTCAACAAAAAATGGATTTTTGCATACTTTTGCTAGGCCATCGATAATCTTGTGTTCTTTTTCACTTTCCTCCACCTATCTATCAAAAGTTTTATTTAATATTTTCTATCTTCTAGGGGTGTTAGCCCAAAATAAAGGCTAATACATACTTACAAACTTCTTCTTGAATATTTTTACATTTTTTTAAAAAAATCTATAAAAATAATTGCAAGGACTGTTGGAACCATCAACCATTGATGTAACGAATGCGATTTTTCGACGCTCGAAAATCGACATTAATACGTCCACTGTATCAACTGTCGAGCAGTCGAATGCCGGAAAACCGAATTGTTATGGTTAAAAAGAAGAGGTAGAAGAAGACAGAAGAAAAAGAAAGAAGAAACACAGAAACAGAAACAATATCAGAATCTCACATTCGCAGCGGAACAACATATAATAGATAAGTGAATAATCTTTAAATCAAATAGCTATATCATTTTATACATTACATCATCATCAGAGTTTACAACAACAATACAACACTAGACAATTATATAAACATGTCCTCATACAGAATACACAGCGGAATAAATAACATCATATACAAGTAATACGTCTCGCCATCCAGCTCGCCACAGAGCCCCAAAGCATCTCCTGAATCCAGAATGACCTGATAACCTGACTCTAGACTGCCCGTGTGGAAATTGGTGAGCACCTAGAGTTTAGGAAGGAAACAATAAACTCCAGGTCAGTCATGGTGACTGGTGTGAGAACTTAAAACAGTTATTTATCTTTAAAACAACAACAACAAAGGAAGTGGAAATATTCGCAATGCTTTTGGAAAATGAAACTACCATAAGACCTCCTGCCACACACACAATGCAAACGCAGAATTGGAGGAGATTTCTTCTTATGATAGTCAAACATGCTTACTACGCAAAATCATTGGATTTATTATTATTAGTGCATAGTGGAAAAACATTTCGAAAGTATAATATTAATCTTAGCCAACATAGCCATTCCGAACTATGCCTACTATAGCTACCATCTAAATAGTGGGGCGCCACCATAAGTAAATGGCAGGTTCTACAACTAAAACCGTACAAGGTTCGTATTGGGAATTGGATTTCCAACAAATGGTCAGGCTAAGGAACTTCCTATGCCACGTAGGAACGGGATGCTCCGAGAGACAACCTGCTCTCCGCCAACACAAGGCCGGGTTACCCCTGTAACTAGGTAACTCACGAATATGCCATCCCCCGGTCCTTTGGGACCTTTATCCGAGCGCTCGGTAACCAACATCACACATTATAAATAAAGTGTGTCCACATGAGTAAGTATCTGGGCTCCATACCATGATACTACCCTTTTCCAGAAGGAAAAGACATACCCTAATGGGCGCGACCCTCATAACCTTGCCGCATCATTCCTGTTTTGACCATTTTTGGGTTGTGAGGCTCTGACGAAGTCTCGTCCACAAAGCTACGCTTTTTCACAAAGCCACGCTTTGATCACAAATGATCAATAAATGATCATCACACAGCAACACTCAGCATGCCACATTACCAAATTGGTAATATATCGCTGATAAATTTCAACTACATAACCTCTGAGCTCGTACGTCTCAGAGAAGGGTGTTAAGCTAAGAGAATAAATTCTCCGCCACCAACAGAAATGTATTTGAAAGAAATCAGCTTTATATCTCAAAATGTAATGTCAGACATGTAACCATACAAGTTTGTTCCGGGTTCGAACAGAACCGAAGGCACTTCAAAAGAAGCCCTTGCAATCCGGGTATTCACAATCCCGATAAAACTTCCCATCACAAAGGAAATCTCTATACCGTAGCTAATGGTGCAGAGACAATCGATAGGTCATCCTATCGTTTTCACAAATACCCGGTCTTCACCACCGGTCTTCAATACGATCCATATCGTCGTATCACTAATTCGGAATGGGTTATATGACACAAAGGTCTTTTCCCGGCTAACCCGAATAGTGAGCGAAATATCTAAAACATATGGATAAATGTAACGACCCGTATTTTTACGGATCGACATGTTCGTCAAAATCTGGAATTTTAGCACTTTCATGTCATTTCAGATTTTTAGGCAGATTTGTCTAAGTCCTAGGTCGTACGCGACCTAAATGTTGCTGGCGACTTAGAGAAGATCTGAGACCTAAGGGGATAGGTAAGTTAAAGGATAGGTCTGGGTCGAGTTGCCGACTTAAGGGAGTGACCGACCTAAGTGATGAGTCGTGACCGACTTAAGAGGCTTAGGCGACCTAAGGAAGAGTAGTAGGCGACCTAAGTATTCTGGGGTAGAGTTGGGTCGGCAACGACCTAAGGGAATGTTGTGAGCGACCTAAGAGTTTCGGTGAGCTAAGTGTTAGGTCGGCAGGGTGAGTTAGCGACCTAATGGTTACCGAGTTAGCGACTTAGTATCTTGGAGCGACCTATAGGTTAGCGACCTAAGAAGGGTAGCGTGTTAGCGACCTAAGGGTTAGGCGACTTAAGGAGTTAGAACATAACCCAGTTAGGTCGCGTGAGTAGTTTGTTGTATGAGTTGTTAGGTCGTAGGAAATAGTTTAAGTATTAGGTCGCGTGTATTCTAAGTCGTAGGTCGCGTGAGTGTTAGGTCGCTGGGCTTTGGCTTAGTAATTAGGTCGAAGTCCAGTTGTTTGCGACTTAGGTTAGGTCGCGTGTTGTTTTAGGTCGACATGTGTTAGGTCGCTGGGTTTCCTAAGTGTTGGGTCGCTGAGGAGTTAAGTCGTGCATCTGTTAGGTCGGAGAGGCTTAGGTCGGAAGGGTTAGGTCGGAGAGGCTTAGGTCGTAAGTCGGCAGCGACTTAAGGAGATAGCCAGATTTCGACTTAAGGGCGGTTTTCAGCTATAAATAGGAGGGGTTGTTCTCACTTTTTGGGATCCGGATTTTGAAGCGACGAAGTGCTGCCATTTTGAGAGCTCGACTTCTACACTTCTTCACTTCTTTTCTCCACTCTAATCTAGTGCTTCCATCCATCCGAATCGAAGATCAAGATTGAAGATTCAAGAGCTTAGATTGAAGATCTTCATCTTTTCAAGAGAGATTTCTTCATTTGAAGCGGATTTGTGATAGATCAAGCTTCATCCTTTGCTGTCCAGATCTGAAGCGTGTTGATTTGGGTTTGTTTAGGTGATTTGGTGAGTGGTGATTATCTCTCACACGGATCCAAAGGAGTATATCGGATTGTTGGCTCGATTTGGTGTTAAAATAGAGATTTCCATGCATTTTCTTCATCCTATGTGTAGATCCATATAGATCCATTGTTCATGATGATGTTACATCCATTTTATCATATGTTAACCTATGCAAGTTCATTCATCAAGTTTGTAGAGATATAATCCATGTTTTCATGCTTATTGGACTTTCAACTCTTTAATTACGAAAATGCCATTATTGTTATAATTGTCTACTTAGATCATTTTTAAATGCTTGATTGCTTGGATTGATGTTTGATTTGATTGATTGTTATGAACTAGATGATTGATGATTAGATTTAGATCGAAGGTGATTCAAAAGCTAAGGGAAAGGCTCTTGAATTGGAAAAGCTGCTCGTGGCATATGTAGCGGGATGATGAAGCTCTTATGCATAGATTTGATGATGTAAGGATGAGATGAGGCTTCGTGAGGATGTAATGAAGCGAGGCAATCATGTGATGAAGACTTGGTCTAGTCCAGACGGGATCATTCCAAGCATGTTGATAACTCGGTGATATGATTCGAGTTGAGGATAATGAATGGATATGAGAATAGTCGTCGAGGAGGATGACTAGGGGGCTTGGATAGCATCGTTGTTGAAGGTTCTAGCATGCTCTAAGCAAGAGTACGTTTGGGCAGATTCGATAGTCCCAACGGCCAACTGTTGATGGTCGAGTACTCTGGGCAGATTCGATAGTCCTAGGCACGGGCTGCGACGACGTGCGGGAGTTATGTCTAGAACCGGGGTTTTCATTAGCCCTTGACGGACGGCTGAAAGAATGTGCCGGTCATTCAATTAACGGTGATATCGAAGCAATGTTAACAGTGATAGCCAGAGTCATGGATGTTTGGTTGTATCGTCATTCGGACTCAAGAGCGGTATTTTCTGGGTGCTTATCTGATTTAGGCCTTGGTACTTGGAAAACATCGCCCTTGATTCGAGTGATAGTAGCTTTACTTTAAATTGTATGCTCTGCTATGTTTGCTTCTGCTTAGTGTGTGTCTGGGGCTATCACTGTAGAATGAGGTCGGAGTGGGAGGGTTGTATTCCTTTTCCTTTATGCTCTTTTGGTATGTTGTTAGTTAATTTACTGCTCACTAAGACTGTTGTCTGACTCAAGGCTTTATGTTTTAATTCTTATTGCCTTGGGCTGTTCGTCCATTTTGGGACGGGCAGACTAGGTAACAGGTGACAGGTGCTGTTCTCTTCTCACGATGCTGATATCGAAGACGAGCTAGAGGGTTGCATATTATCTTCTTATTATATGTACTGGATGTTCCGCTGTTTTGTATTCTCTGAGGGATATGTAGTGAGGCTTGATGTATTGACTATGTGAATGCTTGTATTCAACTATTATGGAGTTTTATATGATGTCATTTTGTTCTGTAAAGCTTCACTATACATATGTTCTATTGTATTTTGTCCATGCGCTGTGAGTAATACGATAGATTCTGTTGTTTTAATCTTACCTTGACAATCGTCCATGGTCGCCTGGCACACTTTACAGCGCTCTATCTCTAGATTCGGTGCAGGGGTCATGGGCGGTCGTCACATTTGGTATCAGAGCATTGGTTAATCGATTTTACCCAACGCTCGCTGAAGTAACTACGTATGAGAGACGTAATTGTATTTTGATGGATGAATACTATATATAATATAGTAGCTTAGTAGAGTTGAGTCCTTTATGCAGTTGTTTCTCTAGATGTTCTAATCATTCCTTTTTATAGATATTGAGAATGAGTCGAAGAGGGAGACCAGCTGCTAGGGAAGGCCGTGCCACTGAAGAGACTGCTGATTATGCAGCCATGTTCGAAGCTATGATGACTTCGATCATGAGAAGGATACCAGTTCCGGGGGCAGCAGTTGATGTTGGAGTTCAAGTCCAAACTCCGAAACCAGTGGATTTTGCTAAGCTGTGCAAGGATTATACTGCTCTTGGAGGGAAGGTTTTCTTGGGAACAGAATCTACCATTGAGGTCCAAAGGTGGATAGATGCTTGTAGAAGGATCTTTGGTGATTTGGGAATTGATGATGCAACTAAGAGGAAGTTGGCATCGAGGCAGCTTCAAGGGAGAGCTTCTGATTGGTGGAACTCTATTACCATCAATACTGCGGAGGAAGAGATTACTTGGGAGCAATTCCAAGTCAGATTTGAAGCTAAGTTCATTTCTACAGCTCAGAAGTCTGTTCTGTTCAAGAAGTTTGTAGAGCTCAAGCAAGGTGGAAGATCAGTTCTTGAGTATGTTTCTGAGTTTGAAGCTTTGTCCAAGTATGCCCGGTCATATATTGAATCTGCTTATCAGAAGAATGAGAAGTTTGTGACCGGCTTGGATAGTTATCTTGGGAGGCAGTTGGTGGATCATTTGGACGATTCATTTGAGAAGCTTGTGGAGAAAGCTCTCAGGCATGAGAGTCTGTTTCCTAAGGATGGATCTGTTGTTGCTGTGACCAAGGAAGAGTCTAAACCCCAGCAGGGTGGAAACAAGAAGAGGAAGCAGCAGCAGCAGAAGGGTAAGGATGGTCAGAAGAGGCCGAAAGGCGAGGTGACTTGCTACAATTGTCAGCAGAAGGGCCATTTCTCGAAGGATTGTAAGAATCCTAAGGTGCCGATGAAGTGTCACAACTGTGACAAACCGGGGCATTTCAGGAAGAATTGTCCAGAACCACGGAAGGACAGGCAGATTGTGCAAGCCTATGCTTTAGGAGCTGTTCCGTCGTCTTCAAAAGCTCCTACTGCTGAAGAGAAGGGAAAGAGTGTGGTTGTTCAAGGTACTCTTTTCCTATGTGGTGTTCCAGTTAGAGTTCTTTTTGATACTGGAGCGTCGCATTCATTTGTTTGTAATGATCTAGTAGGCCGGTTAGGTTTGGAACCGGATATTGTTGATAGGCCATTGGTTGTGACTAATCCAGTTGGGGGTTCGTCTTGTTTGTGTATGTTATGCCGTGGTCTAGTTGTGTCGAGTCATGGTTGCTCTTTTGTTTGTGATTGCTTTGTTCTGAACTTTGCGGGGTTCGGAATTATCTTGGGTATGGACTGGCTTAGGAAGTATGCGGCTAAGGTTGACTGTGAGAGGCTGGAGGTGACAGTCGAGAATGTGGAAGGGCGAAAGATTGTGATACGATGTAAGCATGAGGAAGGCGTCTTCATGAGCTTCATGTATTCGCTAGTTGTTCCACGGGATGGACTGTCTTTAGTGCCTATCGCAAATGGATTCGAGGATGTCTTTGACGAAGTCAAAGGGTTGCCGCCGCATAGAGAGATCGAGTTTCGTATAGATCTAGTTGAAGGAGCCAGACCTGTTGTGATGCCTCTTAGGCGGATGGCGCCTAGGGAACAGCAAGAGTTGAGGGTGCAAGTTGATGACCTTTTACAGAAAGGATTCATTCGGCGTAGTGTGTCCGAGTGGGGTGCACCAGTTGTGTTTGCAACCAAGGCAGATGGGTCGTTGAGATTGTGCGTCGATTATCGTGAGCTGAATAAGGTGACTAAGAAAAACAAGTATCCATTGCCGAGAATAGATGACTTGTTTGATCAGCTTCACGAAGCTAAGGTGTTTTCTCAGATGGATTTGGCAACGGGATTTCACCAGCTGAGAGTGGCTAAGGATAGTGTGCCGAAGACTGCTTTTAGGACACCATCCGGTTTCTTTGAGTGGCTGGTAATGCCGTTTGGATTGACTAATGCGCCAGCATATTTTGTGGATCTTATGAATAGAGTGTTCAGAGATCAGTTGAACAAGTTCGTACTTGTGTTCGTGGATGATATTCTGATTTATTCCAGAACGGAAGAAGAGCACAAGACGCACTTGCGTATTGTTTTGGAGATCTTACGGAAACATCAGCTGAAGGCTAAGTTTTCGAAGTGTCACTTCTGGAAGAGTGAAGTGAGGTTCTTAGGCCATGTGATTTCTGGAAATGGAATAGCGGTTGATCCCGCTAAGGTGGCAGCAATCCAGGATTGGGTTAGACCTAAGAATGCATCTGATGTGAGAAGTTTTCTTGGATTAGCAGGATATTATCGACGGTTTATCAAAGACTTCTCCAAGATAGCTGCACCGTTAACAGGATTGACGAAGAAGAACCAAGTGTTCAGTTGGGATGCTAAGTGTGAGCAAGCTTTCGGAATCCTGAAAGAGCGATTGACGAGTGCTCCTGTTTTGACTATTCCAAGTGGGAATGATGAGATGGTGGTTTACACCGACGCATGTGGTACTGGACTTGGAGCAGTGCTGATGCAGAAGGGTAAAGTTGTTGCATATGCCAGTCGACAACTGAAGCCGCATGAAAGGAATTACCCGACTCATGATTTGGAATTAGCGGCGATTGTATTTGCTCTGAAGATGTGGAGGCATTATCTGTTGGGAGTTCGATTCGAGTTGTTTACGGATCATAAGTCGTTAAAGTATCTTTTCTCCCAAAAGGATTTGAATCTTCGGCAGCAACGTTGGCTAGAGTTTTTGGCATCATATGATTTTAGTATAGCTTATACTCCGGGAAAAGGTAACGCAGTGGCAGATGCGTTAAGTCGGAGGCATGCAGGATTAGGAGCCATGTTTTCAGAATGGAAGAGTCTCGAGTATTTAGCTGGATTTGACTTCAGGCCTAGATGTGAATTGGAACCTGAGATGTTGGCGAACTTATCGATAAGACCCACTCTTGTGGAAAGGATTGGCGAGGGCCAAAAGCGAGATGATAAGCTTGTCAAGATTATCCGTGAACTGGAATCTGGATTGGATCCAGAAAAGGATAAAGGATTCGAGGTCGATCGAGAGGGTTGGCTTCGGAAGCAAGGACGACTAGTTGTTCCCGATATAGATGAATTGAGGAGTGAAGTTCTGAAGGAAAGTCATCACTCGAAGCTGACAATTCATCCAGGTGGAAATAAGATGTATCGGGATATGAAGAGAACCTACTACTGGGAAGGTATGAAGAAGGATGTTGGAAATTTTATTTCCAAATGTATGAATTGCCAGTTGGTAAAAGCCGAACAGAAGAAGCCAAGCGGATTGCTTCAGCCATTAGAAGTTCCTACATGGAAGTGGGAACAAGTGTCGATGGATTTTATTGATGGATTACCTAGAACAAGAACGGGAAATGAAGGGATTTGGGTCATTGTGGATCGTTTGACCAAGAGTGCAAGATTCATTCCTGTTCGATCGACTAGGACTGCATCAAAGTTGGCTGAGTTGTATGTTAAGTGGATAGTTCGATTCCATGGTATTCCGAAGAGTATAGTGAGCGATCGAGACCCATTGTTCACTAGTGGATTTTGGAAGAGCTTCCAGGAAGTCTTGGGAACCGAGTTGTGTTTGAGTACAGCTTATCATCCCCAAACAGATGGTCAGACTGAGAGAGTCAACCGAGTTTTGGAAGATCTCCTCAGAGCATGTGTTTTGGACTTCGGAGGATCATGGGAAGATCACCTTCATTTGGTGGAGTTTGCATACAACAACAGTTACCAGTCAAGTATTGGTATGGCACCGTATGAGGTATTGTATGGAAGACCGTGTAACTCTCCGACATGTTGGTTGGAAACTGGAGAAAAGCTGATGCTTGGGCCAGAGATGATTCGACAGACTTCGGATTGCATAGAGATCATTCGGCAACGGATGAAGGCAGCCCAAGACCGTCAAAAGAGTTATGCTGATAAGCGTCGAAAGGATTTGGAATTCAACGTAGGAGATATGGTTTTTGTGAAGATTTCTCCACTAAAGAATGTTATTCGATTCGGGAAGAAAGGAAAATTGACTCCGAGATTTGTTGGACCATTCCCGATCATCGAGCGAATTGGAAAGCTCGCCTATAGGTTGGAGTTGCCTGAGAAGATGTCGGGTGTGCACAATGTTTTTCACGTATCGTATCTACGGAAGTATGTGCATGACTCGAATGCAGTGGTTTCTGCTGATAGCTGTGAAGACTTCGAAGTTGACCCAGTCGATAGAAGACCTCGTAAGCCGCTTCGTGTTGTTGAAACCGACACGAAACAGCTTAGGAGAAAGGTAGTTAAGTTGCTCAAGATACAATGGAGTGATGATGATAACGACTGTACGTGGGAGGTGGAAGAGAGGATGAAGGCAGCTCATCCTGAACTCTTCAAGGTATGGCCCAAAGGTGTCGTCTCATCTCGCGATATTGTAACTTGTTCTAAGTCTTAGAATTCTGTACGCTAAGCTAGAATTGGATGCATGGTTTGTTGATTGCTATGGATGGTAGGCGTACAGAATAGTTTTTGATTGCTTGGAATTTCGGGGGCGAAATTTCTAAGGGGGAGAGAATGTAACGACCCGTATTTTTACGGATCGACATGTTCGTCAAAATCTGGAATTTTAGCACTTTCATGTCATTTCAGATTTTTAGGCAGATTTGTCTAAGTCCTAGGTCGTACGCGACCTAAATGTTGCTGGCGACTTAGAGAAGATCTGAGACCTAAGGGGATAGGTAAGTTAAAGGATAGGTCTGGGTCGAGTTGCCGACTTAAGGGAGTGACCGACCTAAGTGATGAGTCGTGACCGACTTAAGAGGCTTAGGCGACCTAAGGAAGAGTAGTAGGCGACCTAAGTATTCTGGGGTAGAGTTGGGTCGGCAACGACCTAAGGGAATGTTGTGAGCGATCTAAGAGTTTCGGTGAGCTAAGTGTTAGGTCGGCAGGGTGAGTTAGCGACCTAATGGTTACCGAGTTAGCGACTTAGTATCTTGGAGCGACCTATAGGTTAGCGACCTAAGAAGGGTAGCGTGTTAGCGACCTAAGGGTTAGGCGACTTAAGGAGTTAGAACATAACCCAGTTAGGTCGCGTGAGTAGTTTGTTGTATGAGTTGTTAGGTCGTAGGAAATAGTTTAAGTATTAGGTCGCGTGTATTCTAAGTCGTAGGTCGCGTGAGTGTTAGGTCGCTGGGCTTTGGCTTAGTAATTAGGTCGAAGTCCAGTTGTTTGCGACTTAGGTTAGATCGCGTGTTGTTTTAGGTCGACATGTGTTAGGTCGCTGGGTTTCCTAAGTGTTGGGTCGCTGAGGAGTTAAGTCGTGCATCTGTTAGGTCGGAGAGGCTTAGGTCGGAAGGGTTAGGTCGGAGAGGCTTAGGTCGTAAGTCGGCAGCGACTTAAGGAGATAGCCAGATTTCGACTTAAGGGCAGTTTTCAGCTATAAATAGGAGGGGTTGTTCTCACTTTTTGGGATCCGGATTTTGAAGCGACGAAGTGCTGCCATTTTGAGAGCTCGACTTCTACACTTCTTCACTTCTTTTCTCCACTCTAATCTAGTGCTTCCATCCATCCGAATCGAAGATCAAGATTGAAGATTCAAGAGCTTAGATTGAAGATCTTCATCTTTTCAAGAGAGATTTCTTCATTTGAAGCGGATTTGTGATAGATCAAGCTTCATCCTTTGCTGTCCAGATCTGAAGCGTGTTGATTTGGGTTTGTTTAGGTGATTTGGTGAGTGGTGATTATCTCTCACACGGATCCAAAGGAGTATATCGGATTGTTGGCTCGATTTGGTGTTAAAATAGAGATTTCCATGCATTTTCTTCATCCTATGTGTAGATCCATATAGATCCATTGTTCATGATGATGTTACATCCATTTTATCATATGTTAACCTATGCAAGTTCATTCATCAAGTTTGTAGAGATATAATCCATGTTTTCATGCTTATTGGACTTTCAACTCTTTAATTACGAAAATGCCATTATTGTTATAATTGTCTACTTAGATCATTTTTAAATGCTTGATTGCTTGGATTGATGTTTGATTTGATTGATTGTTATGAACTAGATGATTGATGATTAGATTTAGATCGAAGGTGATTCAAAAGCTAAGGGAAAGGCTCTTGAATTGGAAAAGCTGCTCGTGGCATATGTAGCGGGATGATGAAGCTCTTATGCATAGATTTGATGATGTAAGGATGAGATGAGGCTTCGTGAGGATGTAATGAAGCGAGGCAATCATGTGATGAAGACTTGGTCTAGTCCAGACGGGATCATTCCAAGCATGTTGATAACTCGGTGATATGATTCGAGTTGAGGATAATGAATGGATATGAGAATAGTCGTCGAGGAGGATGACTAGGGGGCTTGGATAGCATCGTTGTTGAAGGTTCTAGCATGCTCTAAGCAAGAGTACGTTTGGGCAGATTCGATAGTCCCAACGGCCAACTGTTGATGGTCGAGTACTCTGGGCAGATTCGATAGTCCTAGGCACGGGCTGCGACGACGTGCGGGAGTTATGTCTAGAACCGAGGTTTTCATTAGCCCTTGACGGACGGCTGAAAGAATGTGCCGGTCATTCAATTAACGGTGATATCGAAGCAATGTTAACAGTGATAGCCAGAGTCATGGATGTTTGGTTGTATCGTCATTCGGACTCAAGAGCGGTATTTTCTGGGTGCTTATCTGATTTAGGCCTTGGTACTTGGAAAACATCGCCCTTGATTCGAGTGATAGTAGCTTTACTTTAAATTGTATGCTCTGCTATGTTTGCTTCTGCTTAGTGTGTGTCTGGGGCTATCACTATAGAATGAGGTCGGAGTGGGAGGGTTGTATTCCTTTTCCTTTATGCTCTTTTGGTATGTTGTTAGTTAATTTACTGCTCACTAAGACTGTTGTCTGACTCAAGGCTTTATGTTTTAATTCTTATTGCCTTGGGCTGTTCGTCCATTTTGGGACGGGCAGACTAGGTAACAGGTGACAGGTGTTGTTCTCTTCTCACGATGCTGATATCGAAGACGAGCTAGAGGGTTGCATATTATCTTCTTATTATATGTACTGGATGTTCCGCTGTTTTGTATTCTCTGAGGGATATGTAGTGAGGCTTGATGTATTGACTATGTGAATGCTTGTATTCAACTATTATGGAGTTTTATATGATGTCATTTTGTTCTGTAAAGCTTCACTATACATATGTTCTATTGTATTTTGTCCATGCGCTGTGAGTAATACGATAGATTCTGTTGTTTTAATCTTACCTTGACAATCGTCCATGGTCGCCTGGCACACTTTACAGCGCTCTATCTCTAGATTCGGTGCAGGGGTCATGGGCGGTCGTCACATAGGGATTTCAATTAAGTCACAACTTATTACCCAAATCCTTTCCTTTAAATGGTTTAAACAAATTACCATTTTAAATCTTTAAACAAAAAGATTTACTTCACAAAGTTTACCCAGTTTCACAACAAAAATTCATTCACAGATTTCCAAATCAATTTCCATTTCAATTGGATTAACCCATTAAATCTTTAAATCAAGATTTAACTTATAGCTTTCAAAACTATTCACAATTCAAGTCTTTTATAATATAAAAGATACACCATTTGAAATACTCTTTTATTTCAAAATAAAGTTTAATTATCGTCACAAAGGTTAATTCATAGTTTTCCAAACTATTTACAATTTCATTTCAACTTGAAATGTTTCGATACAAATTGGAAATCTTTCCTTTTTTTTCTGAAAGCTATTATTATTTGAAAACAGATAGTTTTCATTTTGGGAAAAACTGGTTACATTTACACAGGTTAAAGCTATTCAAGTATAAAACTGGAATTTAAATTTAAATTTCCAAAACCATATTTTTAAATGGTTAAAAAAAACCCATATAAACACCTTTTATACTTATAAAATCTTTTTAAACCAAAATTCCAAATTTATTGAAATCAATTTCAAAATATTGAATTCAAACTTAAATCAAATGATTTAAATTCCAATTCTATTAAGTTATTTAAAATAACTTTTATTTTTGAAACTCATTTTCAAAAACTTTCAATTCCAATTTCAAAACCATTTTGGATTCAAAAACTCAATTTTCCAAAAATTGATAAAAATCTGTGACTTAACCGATTTCCACGTGAAATCCACATTTTGTGTGTGTATTGTGTAGTCCACGTTTTAACACAATAGTGCAACAACATTCAACCATCACAGATCAAAGGTAACAATATAATTGATAAGCGGTATAAACTATAACGCTTATCTTTCATTCACAGATCACAGATATATAAATATCACAGATAAATAGATCACACATCACACACAAATCAGAATATATCACAAAGCATCGCATATCAAAGATGTCAAACAATTCAACATCCAATATAATCCAAACATCCATAGATAGGATTAATTCAATTATCTGATTAATTCAAATCAGATAAATTTTAATAAAATCAATTTTGCTAGTTATAGTAAAATTAATTTCAAACTGATTTTCAAATTTATTTCAAGACACCAAATCAATTTCCAACATTTTCAAATTTATTTCCTTTTAAAAATAAATTCCTTTAGCTCTTCAAATCTATTAAAAATCCCAAATTTAGATAAATTCTTCAGTTTATAGGTAATATTTCCGAAATCCATTTATTAAGCTTTTTTTCCAAATTTGAAATTTAATTCAATACAGTTCAAAAATAAGACTTTATCTTTTAAACTCCTTTTAAATTTATCCAATTATCAAAAAATGAATTTTTCGATCAATTTTCAACTTATATTTTCAAAAATCCAATTTTACTTATTTCTGGTATCCATCGATACCAAAAATATATTTGGCTAAATTATAGCCGTCAACAATTTCAATCACAATATAATCACATGGTGATTATAAATAAATCAACACACAACATTGAAATAAATTCAAATGTTTGAGGAATCCAGTTGGATCCCTCCAACCCGTTTCCCTACATCCACGGATGTTAGCACAATACCAATTTCACTTCAAAATGAAATATCGCGGTATATGGGATTTATAAATATTATCCGCTAGGCGCAATAGGGTCTCATCCACTATATAATGCGGGAAATCAACTCCAAATACATATATAATACCAATTCCACTTCACAGTAGAATTATCGCGGTATATGTTTTTAATAAATAACCTCCGCTTAATATACGGCGTATAGGGTCTATTTAACACAATATATAACAATTTATCATCCAATCCACACAATCAACAATTTTAAATCTAACTATTTAAAATTTAAATCGAAAACAAATATTTGATTGAGTGAGGAGTTCTCACATTGCTTTCAGTAACGGTTGCAGCATTTTATTTCGAATAAAATTAAACACACGTTTAATTTTACCCAAAATTTTCACTGACTCCAATTGACTCCAAACCAGCTCCATTGCGTAGAGCTCGTCGAAACGATTCCAACGCAAAAAGTTTCGTCGAATTCCGACCTCGTATGACAAAGATACGATATTTTAAAGTTTATACAAATTACAATATAATTTATTTTCAATTTCCATTTTAAATTTTTAAACCTTTGCTCCATCAGAGCCGTTCAATTCTTCCACTACAGATCTGGCCGTTCAAACATCTCCTTCCCCATCAGGTTATACGCGATCAAATAAACCCAACGCCGCCATCACAAATCGAAAAACGCGACCAACATCATCCATCTTCACGTCGATCAAGTGCTGGCATATCGAAGCCCGCGCCTGCCTCCACCACCGAGCCAAATGCGGTCGAGCTCGGCTGAGCCTTTGCCTCAAAAAATGTGCGTGTACGTGCGTCGTTCAATGTCGATTTGCCGCTGATTCGTGATGTTATATTCGATCGTGGCCGTTGGATTTGTAGAACTCAATGCCCTCTACAAATCTCTAGTTGAAGTCTCGGCCTAAAAACTGATGGAAGGAGAGAAAATCGAGGAAGAAGTTTGGTGTTTTTTGGCCATTGATAGAATAACTGGCGGCCAGACCTAGAAGGAAGAGGGTTTTGCAAATGACAATGATGAAGGTCCTTTTATAGAAATTTCACAAAACACTATTCATCCAAAATTTTCCGAACTCCAAATCGAGCGTGCCGGCTGGCGTTTCTAAGGTTTACCCCGCGTTCCAAACACAATGGAACGTGTTTCGGGAGCCAATTTGATCGTATGTGAGAGTTACGGAATTAAACGATCAAAATTAAATTAAACCGATTAAAACGATTTTGATGCGTTTTGGCTTGCCCCGGACAAACCGTACATCCAATTGACACGAAATTTGAAACCTTACAATAATTTCACATTATAGATCCGAAGAAACTAGTTTCGTCGAAATCCGAGACTGTTTGAAAAATGACTATTTTTAGCCGTCAATTAAATATTAAAATATTCAATTTTTCACAATTTAACTTTAAATTCAATTTTAAAAGTTCACAAACATCATTATAACTCCAATATGATTTAATATAACTTTTTAAATCATTTTTAATCACATTTAATTCAGATTTCAATTATTTATCCAATTTCAAGTATTAAATTAATAATTTAATCGCCCAATTAAATCACTATATCGAAATTAAATTAATCCGACTTCCAAATCTTACTTATTAATATTTAAAATAAATTAAATATCTGAATTTCAAATGACAGAAATTCTAGGTCGTTACAATTGATCACCATCGTTCAATCACAATTTGAATTTCAAACTAAGTTATGAATTATTAGGTTAGGTAGGGTATCACAATTCCCTTACCATAGTTTCAGTACATGTTTATGTACAATTTTCCTTTATTTCTCCAGAACCAATGAGATTTTTTTTCGGTTTGGACCACTTTTGAAAACATATCTTGGTTTTAGGCATATTTGCAAACTAATTACGAATATATGCCACTTTTGGCCAGCTCGGTGCCAAGCTAGCCAAAGCGTTCATGTGGTATATCAAATGCCACCTATGTTTTTATATTAAAACGAAGTTGGCGCTTTTCAAAAAGGCGCCAACTATGTTTAAATATAAAACATAATGGGGCCTTTTGAGATGGCGCCAGTGGATGATTTTTGAGAAGTCGCCTTCTGTTTCATGCCTGTTGTTTCATGCTTGATGTAAAAAATAGCACCCATCCCTCATCTCTCCTCATTTCTACTTTACCAAACTCCAAAACAAAAAACCCAAAACCCTCACCACTCTTCTCTTCCAAAATTCCATTTATTTTCTCATCTAAATTGTGTAATTTTAGTAGATTTACTTTATATTCCAAGGTAATTTTCAATAATTAAAGTTGATTTTCATTTTTATTATGTTTGTTGCTAAAATTTATTATTATTTCCTTAGCTGCTATGGACAATTGGAAATTGATGATGAGACTTTGGTGAAATATATGGCAATTTGAAGTTTTATTGTAATGCCAATGTGGATGATGTTGAATTCGTACACGAAACCAAATTATCATAATATTTCCAAAATTATGTTGTTGTACCTGAAACTCAAATGAATGTTGAGGCAATTGAGCATAGGTCTAGTAAAGAAGTTTGCATTGATTCAGAATCAGTTCTTCGTTTACCGGCCATAGAATGTGGTAGTGAATAAGGACACGTCAATGAAGAAGGTCCCTATGTCGATAGGTTGACGAAGTGCAAGAAAGAATTAGTTATTGGAGTGCACCCTTCTCTGAAATAGTGTCACTATAGAGTTACGTGTGATATGACCGTGTGCAGAAATAAAAAGATGTCGTTCCACAAATGTCCACGTTATGCATGGCATAGAGAAATGCCTAAAGTGTATGACTATTTCAATTTATTTCAGTGGATAGATTCTCCATTGTGTCACAGGTGGGTTGAATTTGCTCTTGAGATGCATGATGAAGTTTTACGGTTGAAAAAATATATCCTTCGATTATTGAAAGACAATTCTTACTTACAGTCAAAAGTCCCTAAAGAAGCACGGTTTGATCATGCTACTAGGTATCCGGATGAGTAATTTATATTTCTTTTGTCTTTGAAATATATTGTCTATTTAGTGATACCATTGTATGTTGTTTGTTATTGCAGTAAGAACTAGATTAGGATGTATTCGATTGTTGATTGTTGACTCTATTGTTCGTGTAGTGTCGAATTTGTTTTGTAAATCGTCGATCTTATTTGAATATGAAAACATCTATTTGGTTTGAATGTTATATGTGTATTGTATGATATCATGTTTCATGAAAAAGTGATTGTGTATGGTATGGTATCGTGTTGCAACTTATTTGAATGATTTATGTTTTGGTTTATTTTCGATTGTACATGGTGTGCTGTGTGTTTCAATGTTGTTGTTTGTTAACAAACAAGCGCTATCTCGAAAGTTGCCTAATGATGCTTTCTAAAAATCGCCCGTTGCTGCTTTCTAAAAATCGCCTGTTGGCGCTATTTCAAAAAGTGTCATGTCGATTTGCTGCTATAAAACAAGGTAACAGCCTCTCTTCTCCATTTAGTTTACCCATCACCAAATTAAAAAAATGAAAATTTACCTCTAATTTTTTCCAACTTCAAAATATTCATTCAAATTTTGTTTATTTCTTCGTCAATTTGAAGCATGGTTTGCTCATCATAATATGAACCTCCTACTAGTTTCATTTCTAATCTCAATCTCCAATTTTATTACAATTTAGGGTTTTGTATAATTTGATAAATTTATTGTTTTGAACTTGTATTACTAGTTGTATGAAAATAGAATTGACAAATTTGTTGTTTTTACCTGGTTTAAGTAGATGTTGGATGATGTAATTTATATTTGAAATAGATTTTAGGTTTAGCAAATAGTTGAATTTTGTGTAGATTACTCTGAGATGTTATCGAGACCAATAGACGGTAGCGTATTGTACTTACAAGAATTTCATCGAATGAGCAACCCCAAGTGGATGGTGGTTATACACTTTCATATCAAATAGAAATATACATCTATGTTGGTCATACATAGTGCTTGTATTTTGTTGTTATTTCGACAGCGCACTACTCTAGATGGAACCATTAATCACTCGCCATCACTGAAGAAAGTCACTTCGTCATCCCGCCATGTTAGAGCTTATAGATCGAGCCGGCTTTTCACTAATCATGAAGTTGGGGGACACCAAATTTGATCATTATCTTGTCACCACTTTGGTAGATAGATGGAGGCCAAAGGCATCTTTATTTTACCTTAGGGTTGAGGAGATGACAACTAGGTTGGCTGATGTTGTTGTTTTGCTCTGTCTACTCATAGGTGGTGCTCCATTGAGCAACCCATAGCCTAAAGATTACATGGAGTTGTTCGAGTTTCCCTTAGGGCTATCTCCTTCTAATGAACATAGGTAGGGTAATGAGATGATCGTTACTACTTGGTTTAGGCAGCAACTTGCCGATGGCATTCCACTAGATGCCTCCGATATTCAGATTGCGCAGTGCGCTCGAGCCATTATCTTGCATATCATCTCTTCATGTTTAGTTTGTGATCATTCAAAGACTCGTGTATGGCTTAGATGGCTTCCATTTCTCGAGTACTTCGATGTATGTCGAAAGTATTCGTGGGGTAGTGCAGTTCTAGCTTACGCATACATGGAGCTGTCGAGGCTTGCTTTACTAGAGAACCAGTCTATTGGCGGTTATTTGACTTTAGTACGGGTATTTTCATTATTACTTTTCATATGTATTTCTTTTGTACTTTAATATACATTGCAATCTTATGTGTATACACGTTCATAATTATGATGTTGGACGTACCTTTCGGTTGGCAGAATAACGATGAAGAGGATGGATGTGGATGTATATATACTATATGGTTCTAGGTATATTTATAGCATCAATTGGTTACATACACATGGTTTGATCCTGTAATTC
Source organism: Allium fistulosum (assembly GCA_030737815.1). NCBI lineage: Eukaryota > Viridiplantae > Streptophyta > Magnoliopsida > Asparagales > Amaryllidaceae > Allium > Allium fistulosum. Next base: position 509,728,881 of record CM060907.1, on the reverse strand, counting down.
ATAGTAACTCCCTCTTTTAGATGGATTGGACCCAAGAGTACTGCGAAGTCTCCATGGCGGAATTTTATTTTCTACCCAAACGAGATGGATGTATTGGACTGTGATTCCCTGACATGGACACTGTACACACCACAGTTGCTTGCAGAGCTTCCTAACTTATGCATCATTTCCAGCCATTTATGGACTGCATGGGTTCCACTCATATATATAAGTGATGTAGCCTATCATATTCCTGATAGAGCGATGCCACAATTTGATATGCGACAACATTTGCCAGAAACACTCCTTTTTTCAAGATTGATGTGGAAGCTGGGGAGTATGATGTGGCGATTGAGACCTGGAATCATTTCCGCATGCACAGGCAAGAAGAGAGGGACATGACTTTATCTGTCGAAGCGTATAACATTTGGTATTGGAATATCATGTGCCGCTACATTCGACGTGGAAAAGAAGTTCATGTTGTAACGGACCCATACACGCCTAGAGCTCCCCATGAGAGGAATGTGGTATGTACACACATTGATTAACTAAGCAAAATAAATTGATATATGTACAAATTACTTTTTCTTTGCAAGCAAAGAGCATTTACCATGCACTGGAGTTGGTTGATGAGATTTTTGAAGAAGTTCTGAAGCGTTCAAAGGGTAAATGCTTTAGTGTGAAGCAGATTTTGCAATCAATTTTGGGGGAAGAACAAACTATCACGACCCATACCACCCTCTTTTGATGTTCCGCCTCCTCCTATGCTCATATAAGCATCTCCAGTAGACTATGAGCCTCCTCCTACCACTATCAAATACCATAGATGTCGGAGACCAAAAAGTAGTTCATCTTCGCAACCTTCGTTGTAGGAATATAGGCCCGGTCCTTCGCAACCTCCTAGACAATGCCACCGATGGAACAAGAAGGAGATAACTATGAGAAGGATTCACCGGATGATGTTCCATTATAGCGAGGAGGACAAAATGAAAGACTCCATGTGAAGTTCGCAACCTAAGAGATTAAGCAGTAGTTTATTAATGCTCATATGGAAGCGTTAGGGTGTATTCTATAGTATTTTGGGGTATGTTGAATTTAATGTTAGTATTATGGATTAATGAATTTAATGAATTATGGTATTTTAAGGTATGCCGAATTTAATGAAAATGTAATGTGTTGATGTTGTGGTATGTAAATATGTTGATGTTGATGTTGTGGTATGTAACTGATTTATGGTATTTTGGGCATGCTTTGGTTGTTCCTGATTTCTGTTTGAAACCTGTTTTACTGGGACGGTATTTCAAATATCGCCAGTAGGCGATATTTAAAAATGCATGTACTGGAGTTATTTCAAAAATGCCCTAGTAAAAACAGGTTTCACACAGAAACCTGGAACAACCAAAGCATACCCCAGGATCTAATAATAATATAGAAAAACCATATCTGCTGCGTATCAAATAGACCATCAAAAAATCTAAAACAATTCGAATAACAAGCAGTACTACAAACGTGCACTCCATATCAAATAGAAAAACATATTCTCAAACAAATACATTTAACACCAACTCAAACAAAGTCATTTATTATCATCTCATACTTCTAGAACTAATATAAATGCTAAGTTGCAGAAGTACAACGATTCTTCCTACGGCCATGCATTCCACATCTGCTGCACCTATTTCCCTTTGAAGCTTTCATCTCGTCCATGGTGCCTTTAATTTTTGTAAACCTAGGCTTTTTTAGTGCTCTGCGGGCTGTTGGAGGTAGAGAACCAATTGACCTTTGTGTGGAATCCAATAACGTTTATCATGAACAGGATGAAATTCTGGTGAGTAACTGCCAAGTAGTTCTGAACTGAGTACCAAGGTGATGTGAAGTTATGATGAGATCTATTTGCACTATTTATAACTGTCGAACAAGAAGCCATAACATGCGCACAAGGCAATTGTGGAAGTAACAGAATGTTGCATGTACAAGAACAAATGTTACCATCAATTGTTACATTAAATTCCACCAAAGTAGTAAATTACTTGCCATTCAACTTGACTGAATCGGACAAGCCTTGAACTTCTTGCTTCAATTGCTCTCTCGGCTATCTTTGCTTCCCATTTTGGAGTTATACGAGTTGTCGAAGTTTTAGTAAACTCTCTTCTTTGATAAAAATAATCCACCAATCAAAAGAAGGCATGGGCAACCAAAGCTTTAACAAGTAATGATCGTGCACATCTAAGCACACAGTTAAAAATTTCTGACGCATTAGTAGTAATAGCATGAAATCGACCACTATCATCCTTACACAATGCCCAATTTTCCTCTTTCCCACCCAAACTTCTCTCTATCCAGTTGTGTCCTCAAACATTGCTAGTTTTAATTTCCTCTCGAATTTTTATATACTCAACTTCCTCCGAAGCACAGGCTGCAGCATAAAATAAACTCGCAATTGTTTGTCTCTAAAGCCTACCGCTTAAAAATTTGTTTTCAAATGTCTAGCATAGAATCTATGATTATAAGCTAATCTTTGGTTGCTCTCCAACGCTATTAGTATTCCTTTCATTCTATCGGAAATGAAAGTGATACGTCGATCATTAGTACTATGTATGAACCTTCTCATTCAAGCAAAAAACCAACCCCGACCGTCACATGATTCTGACTCAATAATTGCATATTCCAAAGGATAAAGCTGTTCATTCGCATCTAATGTAGTTGCAACAAGTAAGGTACCTTTGTATTATTCATGAAAATGTTGCCATTAACGCAAAGCCAGAGCCGATAATGTACAAACCCGTCAACAGAAGACCCAAAGCCCAAAAAGCTCGATCAAAATCTCCATACTCATCGGTTGTTACGTGTCCAACACTACCTGGATTCATTCGAGCAATTTCAGCAAAATATTGTCATAGGTTGGTATATGGTTCTTCCCAATCACCATATATCCATTCAATTGCCTTGCTAAATGCTCTCCATGCCTTCATGTAACCAATTTTAATAAACTATTATTCTTCCAGTAACAACTGCACCGTTACAGTTGTTATATTCAAATCCGCTTCCACTCGGATTGATATTCTTTAGAAACTATAGCATGTATTCTCCATAAACTACTTGAATCGACATTGCAAATGGCGGTGTATTTTATTTTGTCTGACTTAATTCGCTTGAAAGAAACTGCGGTTAGAATAGATTATTCACTTAATTGTTGTAGAAATTTTACTTTGCTCTCAAATACCATGCCAACTTTGAAACCATTTTAAACACTAGAGGATGAGAATAATTCATCGTTGAAATGCAAATTTGCAACGACGGATCTAGCTATCATTTGTGCATTACACAAATCATAATCCAGAGATATCTCCATGTCCAGTTCATCACTATTTCCACGAGCATCGTCTTCAAATCCAAAATCATAGTTTAGTGGTTCATTATTTAATTGCATCTTAACGATCCACGTCTTATTATTCTCAGGTCTAGTTACAATAGTCATGCTATCAAGAGCAGAATTGTTGTGTACATCCACATCAACATCTATATCCATATCGCCATCGGATACATTTGGAACCCTTAAGTCAGCCATTGGTTTATTGTTCGATTGTGTATCAATATCATGTATCGGAAAGCTGCAATATGAATATATGACATTTTTAATACAATTACAAAATGCAACACAATTTATTAGCATTACACAACAAACTGAATTTTTGGCTCATACGGTATAATTTTGAGGGTTTAGTCTACATTGGACAAGACCTATGACTACTCGACAGTCCAGCACTATTTTACTTCGCAAGTTGCTGTGGAATAAATAAACATGAAAATTAAAATTGTATCAACTCTAATACAATGAGTATAATATGATATAAGAATATTAACAAATATGTGTTACCTTTGACTCATACATGCAAAACTACCATGTATTAGATATGGATAGCTAAATTGTACACTTTGTTGATAATTCATGAAAGAAGGATATCCGAAAAACATTTGTTGTTGTTCATAGTTCGCTACATTCATATGTGGATTACTATAACTAGGAGACACAATTCCTTGAGCAGAGTTTATGGTCTCCACTATTCTAGAATAATTTTCAATACCATATTTAACTACATGTTGTTCTACTGTCAACCTTCTAGCTTTCTCAACAAATAACTCTATGGATTTAGATACGGCAAAAAACATTAATTCAACGTCGTCATTACTTTAAATTCGGAATTGGTAGGCCTATTGCAAACTAGATCAATATCAAACTCCTCCGATTTTACCTTCATTGCTTTGTAAATCATTCTTTTAATTGTTCTAAGTTAGAGCCTTTACGAACTTTTGTTGATTTGTAAGAACCACCTACATACTTTCCACACATTTGATCATCAACAACCAATTCACCATCAAAATAGCAAAAAGTTAGAAGAAAAATTAGGAATTATTCTACAATAATAATGGATACAACATTACAACATTTTCATTACAAATCTACCAAAAAATTAGGGTTTACAAATTCAAATCATGATTAATTCGAAGTAAGGAGACGTTATTCTTGAACTAGATCTATTCAAACATAAGTTTTGATTGTTTTTTTATGTAAATGGTAAGAAATTTCAGCAAAAGATAAGAGGGAGAGTATTAGGTTTTTATGATAGAAGTTTGGTAAAGTTAGAGCGAGGAGAGAGAGGGGAGGGCTGATGTTTCTAGAGGGCCGGGAAAATAGCCGATATTTCAAAAATTACCCAAATGCGCTATTTCAAAATGTGCCATCTTTCACCGCATATTAAAACATAGTTGGCGCATTTTCAAAAAGCCCAAACTACATTTTAATAAAAAAACACAGACGACATTTGAAATGTCACATGTACACTTTGACCAGCTTGGTGCCGAACTATCTAAAAGTGACTTATATTCGTAATTAGTTTGCAAACAGGCCTAATAATATGATATGTTTTCAAAAGTGGTCCAAACTGAAAAAAATCCAATAATAAATGACCACTTAACATCATTGCAATGAAGATAAGAATTCGATGTAAAGATATAACACGTAGAGAGAGAATAAAAAATAGTTTGCTTCCTAAACATTGAACTTAACATTATTGCAAATTGGTAAATTAAACTTGATAGCCTTCCAACAGAGGTTAATTTTAAATTAGTTGAAGCAAGTCTAAGTGTTATGCCAAAAATTCAAATCGGTAAAGGAGAGTAAAGTCTGTTCCATCAATACCTCTATTCTCACGTTTGTATGTCCATGTCCTCATGAGATCTACCATATTCATTTTAAGTGCGAACCACACAAATTACTATTTTTATATATAAATAATGAATGGAGAAGACCTTGTTGGAGACAACCGAAAATAGAAATTGAAAACAGAGAAACTGATTTGTTCTTGAACAGATTCAATTCCTCTATCATCTTATTACAGTCTCATGTGTCATAAAAAACCATAACCATTTATCACAATAAAATAATGAATATGTATGATCTACCATATCATATGAATGGTTGATGATAAAAAATAAATTACTAAGATGTGTCTCACACATGAAATGAGACATAATCACACAAATTATTATTTTTATATATAAATAACGAACGGAGAAGACCTTGTTGGAGACAACCGAAAATAGAAATTGAGGATAGAGAAACTGATTTGTTCTTGAACGGATTCAATTCCTCTATTATCTTATTACATGTCTCATGTGTCATAAGAAATCATAACCATTTATCACGACAAAATAATGAATCTGTGTGACCAAACATATCATAGGAATAGCTGATGATAAAAAATAAATTACTAAGATGTGTCTGACACATGAAATGAGACATAATCACACAAATTATTATTTTTATATACAAATAACGAACGGAGAAGACCTTGTTGGAGACAACCGAAAATAGAAATCGAGGACAGAGAAACTGCTTTGTTCTTGAACGGATTCAATTCCTCTACCGCCTTATTATCTGTCTCATGTGTCATAAGAAACCATAACCATTCATCATAACAAAATAATGAACCAGTGGGACCTATCATATCATATAAATGGTTGATGACAAAAAATAAATTACTAAGATGTGTGGATATAAAACATGTAAAATGAGACATAAGATTTGAGCAATGTCAATTTAATAAAAATTAATTTGGTTAACAAGCACCCTGATGAGAAATACGACCAAGACATAAGGCTAATATTTGCTATCAAGCTCGACTTTTAAAACAAAGAAAAAAAAGGTTGAAATGAACTCATAAATTGAGGTACAATTTTTACGTGGTAAATAAATAACCTTCGAGTACATGTAGAAATATAGCAAGAGTCCTAACACAATATATATAAAAGACGCTGTCATGAGTGACGTGCTACAAATGATAATGCAAAATCTTAGATGTAAGAGTCGAGAAATCTTACTAGTACTCACGCAATTATATGTGAAGCGTTGAAGAACGGTTGAATTCCCCTTTAGAGGAGTGCCCATCAATTTAAGAGCTTGACGCGAAGACTAGAATCTTTTCAAGCCTTCAACTGTGTGTCGCTACGTCAATGGAATTTAATTGTGTGTGACTCAGACTAGTTCTTTTCATAACATCTAAATTTCTGTACTGTTGGGGTATTAATATTTTAAAGGTTGCCGTGTTTTAGTAAAGTCGGTATACCAGTATAATTGGTATGCTAACGGCGAAATTATCAGTTTCTACGGTTAAATATTGGTAACTTATTGTCAAAGCCAACGAAAACGTAATGGCAAATTCTATTTCAACCTAAGTATTTACTTAGCAGCCCTCCGAAAATTAAAAAAGTCTGTAAACCCAAAAAATAACTTAGTAGCCCCCTACCATTTCCAGAACTATCCTTTCCATCACGCAAAACATGAAAATTTGGATTTTTTTTTCTTCATTTAGAAACTTGGTAGTGAAAAATTGAATTTTTTCTTAGTAAAGTCTGTAAACCCGAAAAATAACTTAGTAGTGAAAAATTGAGTTTTTTTCTTCACTGATTTAGATACTCAATTTATATTTTCTTCAGAACTACAACTAAAAAAGTCTGTAAACCCAAAAAATAACCTAGTAGTAAAAATTGAATTTTTTCTTTACTGATTTAGAGACTAGGGTTCTGAAGAAGCGGTGGTTTAAACCGTAAGAAACTGACATAAGAAGTTAATGGAATTGAGAAGAAAGAAAGTACGCAGTTTTCTAAGGGTATTTTAGTATTTGAAATTTTATTTATTTTAGAGGGAGATACTAAGTAATTATCTGTGTTGAAATAGAATTTGCCAAACGTAATTTAACCCTCCAAGGTTATGCAGTGGTTAAAACATGCGGCGCTCACCTTAAATGTCGAGGGTTCAATCCCCATCAACTATATACGCTTGTGATTTACCTGAAGTATGTGTTGTTAATTTGGTGCATACTTCCTTAGAGTTTACAAGCAAAACTCTAGGTCTTCAAATATATAAAAAAAAAAAAGATAACGTAATTTAACAGTCTACTTGTAGTACATGGATGTTATGTAAATGTTTTAGTACAAACATTTAGAAAGAAGAAAATCATCAAATTCAGTTCAAAAATTCTGATAAAATTATGCTGAATACATTTCTTTTACTTCGTATTGATGTTTTTTATTAACGACACAATAAAATGTACGATGAACCATCATTACAACGTAAAATAAATTAATTTTTATTATTTTTACACAAACAAACAGTGATTCATCATTAGCATTTTAACGTTACTAGTTAATCGGTATACCGAGACCTCGGTATAACAGCAAATTGGTAGCGGTAGCGGTAAGTAATTTTGGTCTATCAGTGAAAAAACTAAAAATTATATGTTTACGGTATTTGCAAATGGGTACGGTAACCATTATAAGTTAATAACTGGCTTAAACATAAGAGCATTATGTAATGTGGAAGTTTAGGAAGGATCCTACCTCAAGATCGTTGTTTAAGGAAGTTTTATTTTCCATGCCAACGAAGTTCCAAGCAGCCTTGATTTTGAAAACAACCTCCAGCGAACTAATGGCTAATAACAAGCAATAAAATCAGCAGAAGTGAATTTTTTGTCCTTTTGCATACTTTTCCATGTTTCACTATCATATACCCCAACCTTTTAAAATCGCAATTCATGGCAGTTTCGTATGTTTCTATTTATAATAGAGAGCTGGTCACTCTCAACATAGAGACTGTGCTTCATAATTGGTCCGTTCTTTGCGAAGTGAGCGAAGAATCTGAACGGAGAATGTTGGATGAAAAAAAGAATGTGTTTCTGTGCTACGAACGGAAAACCTGAGCGGATTATTAGAAAAATGTTTATATTTAAAATAAAATTAATCTATATTTAATTAATTATTTGTTTTTTAATGATTAAAATGTATGTATCAATAATTTAAAAAAATTAATTAATTAATTAATTAATTAAATTGTTAAATTTTAAATCGTCGGATTCAGTTCAAACCAACTCCATAATATAGAGCACTTTTATACGATGATAATGCACGTCTCATACGGATCTCATTTGTAAAATTATTGATTTTAGAAATTTATAAAAATTTTGATTTAAATTACTTAACATTATTAATTAACTAAATAGCTTTATTCACATCTCCGATCAGTGTGAACACACTTATATTGCCCTGTTCCCTACAACGCATAAAACGTGCGCCCTTCTCCGTTTGTGCATCCGACGAGGAAGCGAACGATAACGAATGAAACGAGCCTAACATTTAACAAGTGTGCTCCACCATATACCTATATTTTATTATGTTCTGTCTAGTAACAGAGTAACAAACTGTAACACTCCGTAAATTTTACGTTAGTTAATTAATAATTAGTTAGGCTTCAAAAATGTAATTTGTGTAAATAATGGAATTTGGCAACGAAACATACACCATGGCATTCATGGTGAATTTTTGAGCAACTTTCATATTTGAAGTTTCGCGATCGGAGTTCAAACGAAGAAACTACAAACGATAAACGATTTCGGAACGAAAATAATTAATAAAACAAAACAAACGTTTATAATTAATCATCGGGGCCCACAGATTGAACCTCTATTGGACAGGTTGACATGGAGCAGTCGACCACTATAGAGGAGCGGTCGTCCGGTCCAAGAGGCGACGGCTAGGGTTTCCATTGATCTAACGGTCCAGATTTAATATATTTTAATCTAACGACTGCTGTTAATTCGTGTGCCTATAAATTCAAGCCTAAGTCTCTCTTCACTTCTCATATCTTCTAAAGAAAACAACGAAGCTTTGCCATTTCAATATAGTTAATTTATATTTCCTTTCAACCCCAAATTTCTTCTCAGAGCTGAAATTCTAGTATATACCCTTTTTATACATATTTTTTGGATTAAAAAGAAGATAGAGTTGAATCAAAGGATTTAATTCAGATCTGGAGATTTGGAACGTTTTTAAAAGACGAGTGGAAAATTTATAAATTATTTACGATATTGAGATCTATCCCGTGGGTATTTATTTGGTTTTTATGTCTAAATCAATAAATATGTGAATTAAATCAAAAGTATAAAACTATTGTCTACATATTCTCATTTGATAATTTTGAGAATCTGATCGGAAATGTTGTTTACACCCAAATTTGAAAATCAATCTCAAAAGCTATAATAGTTAAAAGTTGATAGGTTGTATAATATTCCAAATTTACAATTGGGTTGTAAAAATATTAGTATAGCTTTGATTCTTACCCTAATCTTGTTGGAATGTAAATTTACAAACGAGGTGGATCTTTTATTTTTGAAAAGTTAACCCTTTTGAATTATGCTAATTTATGGAAATTATGACAGAGAATCTTTTTAGAGATATGGTTCCAACAATTAAATTGGTAAGCGATATTCTAGTTAGAAGTTTATAACAAGAACTGTAGTTAAGCGAAATAGATATCTATACGCATTTAACTGCGCCGATCCATTAAAATAAAACTTAACCAATACGATGATTTACGTGCGATATTCGCTTAAACAATAAATTAACTGTAGGAATAAATTGGTAATAAATAAAGGAATTAGAAAAGAAAGTTGGAAAAAGTTGTAACTCTAATTAATAGGTTATAAATGTGAAATGAATTTGGGAATTTCAAAAAATTAATAGGGTAAGCGAATCGATGAGACTGATAAATAAAGTTGTTAGGCTAATAACTATGGAATAGTTAGAGGAAAATTACTAAATGGAATTAGTAAATAAATAAATGTCTTAGAAAATGTCTGTTGGAATAATAATGAAAATCATTTATTTTGGATACATTGAAATTTATGGAAAAACTGAATAAAATGGAATAGTTAATAATGGAACGTTTAAGGTAGATATTATAGCCTTAAATAAAGTAGAGGAGATTAGTATGTTAAGTCCAATATTCAACTTAGAATAATAAAAGCTTAGAATGAGGCTTAGAATTATTAATTGGACTTAGTGGGTTGGAATGGGAGGTCGGTAGAGTTACACAACAGAAATCTGCCCTTCATCTTGATGCTACTAGAATTTGTGTACACTTCCCACTGATGTGAGACATCTCCAATCATAGGACCCATGAAAATAGAATATGCGACCATAGGACCTACTTCTGGGTTGAAGGTATTAAATGGTTGTTTGAGGACCCGCCTTCTCCCTAATAAATAAATAAATGGTCCGAGTTAGCGGTTAGGAGCGGTAGTGGATATCCCGGGGAGAGTCCGCTTCCAGTCTGAGGTATTAAGTGACTCTTAAAGAGTCTGCCTCTCTTTTATAAAGAAGTATTAAGTGGTCTGGTGAGATTCCAAGTGAAGTCAGCTAGATAGTACAAGTGAGGAGTCCGCCTTGGAGTTAGGTATTAACTGATGGGGACCTGCCTAAAATATAGGTATTAATTGGTTAGAAGTCTGCCAGTTCTTATTAATAAGGTATTAAGTAGCTTGGGTATTGTCTCTCACATGGCTAAGACAATAATGACGGTATATACGTTTGTAGTATGTCTGTTATGTATTATAGAGACATAAATAGCGGTCAAAGGTCTCTGCAGCTATGACCAATACACCAACGACGACAATGGTAGGAGCCCACTTCATATTTGAAAGTATTAAACGGTTGATAGACATACATCGGTATTTTGTACTTTGGAGAAGGTTAGATGGACGAATCATATTATGTAGAAACATCGTGCGTGCAATATTAGGTTAAACGGATTAATCGTAAAAAATATACATAACAATTAAATGGAAACCTATATGTATAAATTTATGTTATGGACAAATTATAGATTTTCCACTCAGTAGAACATTGTTCTGATCCCCTCCTCATTACAACCTACATGATAGATTTAGAGGAACTTGTTGTTGGAGCAAGACGTGATCGGTTGATGGAGAATCCCTCATGCTCGGTGCTGACCAATTGAATTGATGTCCAAGTGATGCTACTGATTCCAAGGTAATAGTCTTAGTAGGTATTTTTATCCTATTATATTTTCCATTCTGCTATGAGTTTAAATTTATCAATCTCTGATATGCTCATGCTTATTGTAGGTACCAAACAAACGATCTGTACTCCAATGGACTTAGGTTTTGATTTTGTCAAAATTTGAGCCCATTAAGTTGTGGGTTGTTATACAAACTATATTTATAAAATGAGTAATGTTAAATTGTGCTCATTGCATATGTTAATAATGATTGATTGGAAGAAATAACAAAATGTTAAAAGAAAATAGAATACCCTCATTAAATTCCTATGAATTAAACTGGTTGGACGGAATTCAAGAGGCATACGAGCAATTAAATAGTCTTAACATGTGTTTAATGTGCCCATGTTAATATTTTCCTTATAAAATTAGCCCAACGAAATTTGTATTAGTGTACTCGACCCAAAGTCAAATAGCATATACCAGAAAATCGTCTTTGGAATTTCAGACTAATGTTTTAAAAGATTTTGATCAACATTGGTGAAGATTAGAATATCATCGGTAAAGAAACAAGAAGATACAGGGGGTATTTTCTAGGCTATGTAAGTTAAGCAATCATTTTGTAGTTTATTAGCACTCGGATGTCTCCAACTGGGGCCACTGCCAGAAGTTTATATGTTATTATCTTTGAGATTATTCATTTGAATAGGTTAGAAATGGCTGTTATAAGTTATAATATACCGAGGGATATTTTCTTTTTGGATAAGGGTAATAGGTAAAAATAATCCTAAGATAAAATCTCCTACAAATGTGGATAGAAAGACTTTAGTTAAGTTAGGACCAATTATATCGTAGTAGCATTGGTAAATATCCATTGAAGGTGTTCATCCTAATGACATTGTCATTTCCGAAGATGTAAACCGCATTTTTGATTTTATTTGTTGACTAGACTTGTAACACCCTGGATTTTCATTAATGAACAATTAATTAAAAATGGTATTTTGTAATTTTACATAAAACTGAAAAATTGAAATTTTAGAAATAAAGGAACTTGAGAAATCTGGCTGTTCCATTGTCAGAATTATAATTTCTAACTCGAATTCATATGTAAAAGGTAAAAACGGACATCATATGTAACGAATCGAACTTTTCGACCCTCGAAAATCGACACTAATATGTCCATGGTATCACATGTCAAGCAATCGAATGCTGGAAGACCCGATTGTTAGGGAAAATAAAAAAGGAAGAAGATATGAAGAAGACTAAACAACATAGAATCTCACAGCAGAACGAGTAATCTATAATATACCATAAATCTTTACACAAAAAAAACAAAATTGTAATATATGTTTATACAAACATCAACAGAGTATACTAACCTATTTCGGCTTGGACAATTATAATATCCTGTCCTCACAATTGCTGATAAACACAACAATGAATACAACGGAAAATAACCATTTATGTGAATACGTCTCTGGGCCTCCAACTCGTCTCTTGAAGCTCCAAGCATCCTAACCAATCTGCAATATACTCGGTCTGACCCGAGCATTATAATAAAATAACACCCGAGTCGGTCTGGAAAACCAGCGTGAGAAAACACACCCAACTGGATTTAAAGTTATATAAAACCTTTGAAATCAAAGTTCTCTTGTAAGGCCACGTCACCATAAACACGGACGGGTTTTTACCTTACGACAACCAAAACCGTTTCTATAGAAAATCCATTTATATTATAATAATGTCTAAAGGTGAAAATAGTAATAATCAAATAGTTGTGATGCTCGTGAGTGTAATCACAACAATACTAGGTATATAATCGAAAATCAATAAGGCGCTTTCGCTGATTGTGTAGGATTTCCATGGAGGTGCCCTCAGTACTTCGAGGAACAGTCCTCCTGCACAAGGATAAGAGATATCCTTCCGAAGCAGCATGCATCCCTAGTGATGTACTATAGAAAAAATATAGCTGGTCTCGCTAAGACTGAGTGCATCACCCCATGCATGCATAACAACTATAAGTGACATTTAGGAGGAGCCGACTACACCATATGGGTTTGCCAACCCTACTGACCATGCCCCTTATCTATGGTTTTAGTCATTCCCGCTGATGAGGCTACGTCCAACATTCCAGCTTACGCACCACTACCAAATAGATCATGGAATCCCACATGGATTTTAATACCCCAACGGGTCTCGGAATCACACATAGATTTCCATATCTCAATTAGATCCTGGAATCACACCCGGATTCCCATACCCTAACAGGTCTCCGAATCACACATGGATCCCAACATTCCAATATATCCCGAATCTCCTCCATAGAACTGTATATGGTTTTCGGAGTGGTTACGAGTTCGAGTCATCTCTTACAAGTACACTCCTCCGCTTCCTGGGTGCTCCACAAAACCAAACACCGATTTCCGAAATGCTCAATATTGGTTCTTTACGAAATAATCAGACAATACATAAGAGCGGGGATCACCCCTAACCATTTAATTGGATGGATCTCCTTATCAATTGTCCTAGAAGAACGAAACGAGTTTATACGTAAAGTATAACACCACCTATGGTAACTGTACCATATAATTCCCGTGTTTCCCCTAGATATTTCCAGACTTAAAATCCTTCGGTGTTAAATAGAGAATATTTCCATACCACCAAAATTAAGAAGGATTACATATTTAGGCCAAGATTTGATAGTCGGTTATATAACTTTCAAATAAACAAACATTCAAACAAAGATTATATTTCATAGGGAAAACCAACATTGGTTAAGCGAATAAACGACCACTAGCCTCGTTTTATAAACCTTTTACAAATAAAAACCACTTGTAAATTTCTTGTATAAGAATATGTTTATAAGATATATCCACTGATTCCTATATTTTCAATATTTAGAAAATACCTATATACTTATCTCAACAGTATAAGTATATTTACAAAACTGAGAAAGATTCTCTTTTCATTTGACTCCAAATCATTTATAAATTTCCTTACAATTCTCCAAACCATTTATAAATCATTTTATAAACCTCCCAAAAACCATTTATAATTCCTTTATAAAAATTCAATCCCTTATAAGCTCCTTATGCGTTTCAAAACTCACTTATAAACCCTTTATGAATCCATAAACCATTTATAAAACTTCTTTTATAAATCTATAAACATGTTTCTAAAATTCGTTTATAAATATCTAACTATTTATAAACTCTTCCTCCTTGCGAATAACCTTTCCTTAAGTCTTCAATGCATTTTATAAATTTCTTTATAAAATGCAAGTCTTTCAACTCTATTTATAGTTTCGAAAACATTTGTAAATAATTAAAATCATTTACTTCAAAACATTATTATATAATAGTAATTATTAACAATGAACATTATAAATAAATGGAAATCATTAATTTTAATTATCTTAAAATAATAATTAATCAGTCCAAAATATTGTTTAAGAAATAATAATAATAATCAATCTTTACCATTTTATAAATAAAAATAATTTATTTTAAAACCTTATTAATAATCCTTATTATTAATTTTAAAGCCATAATTATTCTTAAATAATTAATTTTTCAATTTATTAACCTTTTTATAAATTCATAAAACATATTAACTAAACAAATAACTTTTAAACAATATTAAATAATTAAATAACCTTAAAATAATATTAATATGTATATATTACTTTAAAATAATTTTAATATAATTAAATAAATTTAAAATAATATTATTATAATTAAATAACCTTAAATTAATAGTTATAATTTAATAACTTAAAAAACAATATTAATATATTTAATTAACTTAAAACAATATTAATATATTTAATTAACTTAAATAATCCTTAAACAACATGTTTTCGAAACCCAATTCCGGATTTAAAAAACCGTTTCTTGTCCCAAAACCCAATTTCGACTTAAACGACAATTTATAGTATTTTTTAAAATACTAATTTGAGGCCAATAGCCACACAACACTTAACCAATATCGATATTGATTTTCTTATCACTACTGGGTTTTATTTTCAAACATATGACGACATTATAATCACAATGTCCACAATCATATTAATTATTCAATAAACCATATAAAAGAAATATATAAGAAGCTTTGGATCCCTCCAACCCTTTGGATCCCTCCAACCTGTTTCTCTCTGCATCACAAATGTTATATAATTATAAAATATAAATCAACCGCTTCGTAGCGGGATTCGTATACAAAGGGTCATCTATCCTTACACGGGAACATAATAGGGTCTCATCCGCTCAAATGGGTGGGAATATATCCAAACTAACTAATAAATATAATAATTCATCCAAATAATCATTCAACAATTTTAATCAACTATATATTATATCAGTTAACCAAAAATCGAACGACGTCCGATTTTAGCCCAATTTTTGACTGTCTCCAAATTCGTCCAAACCAGTTCCATTACGAAGCTTATGTCACCATGAGCGCGGAGCAAAAATCCACGCCTAGATTGGACCTCGTACGGATAAGTTATTACATTAAGACGATTCCAAAATTAATAATATAATTTAAATCCTTAATTACAATTATACCCTTAACTCCTCTTCCCTCACTTCCAATCCAAACTCAAAGGACATACTCCATTTCCAGGTTATTAACTAGAAATCAATGTGCACAAACATGCACATAGCCGTGCACATGAACGAGCTCGCCATCGCCTCAATAGCCACCGCGCCACCCCTCACCAATGCCCGACCACTTATAGCCTATGCCGCAACTTCAACAAATTCGACTCGTCCTAGTTTAAACCTTGCAGCCTCCTTCTTCCGCATCGCGTCGCCACCAGAGATAGCCGGAGCACCTTGCGTCATCACCAAAGACGTCCCAGCCTTCGACCATCCCATCGACACCAGTGCCAACCCCCATCGCCTCGTCGACGACCCAAATCGAACCCACTTACTGGTTGCAAACGCGGCCAGAATTCATCCACCACGACACAAATTACGACAATCCCACCGACCAACATGCTCATCTCGATGCCGCCTACAACTTCCTAGTTGAACTCTTCGACCATCAATGCCTCTAGTGGTCTAAGAGGATACGTGCCATTGGAATTGGGGGCATTGAATTGGAAGAGAACGAACTTTATCTTCAGTAGAACACGAGTATAAATAGGGAGAAGGGAATGATGGCTGCACAATGGGGGAGTGTGGCATGTGTACGGTGGTGTGGTGATGGGAGATAACATGGAGAAGGTGTAGGCTTGGGTACGGTCTGGATTTGGAGGAGATGGAACATAACAGAGGAGGTGGGCTGATGGAGATAAGTCTTGATGTATGGTCAACATCAAGTTATATATATTATTATTTAAATTCAAAATATCTAGCTATATAATTTCGGATCCCAAACGAGACGTGCCGCCTGGCGCTCTTTAAGTTATACCTCTATTCTGAACGCAATGGAACTAGTTCCGAGGCCTAATTCGATCTTATGCAGAAGATAGCTTTTTGAACCCAATTATTATATTAAATTTTAAATATTAATTTGTACGCGTTTCGATTTCGCACGACCAAACGGTACATCTGATCGATACTAAATTTGACGGCGTATTATAATTCATTATTATGGACCCAATGACACCGATTTCGTCAAAATTCGAGACTGTGCCCCGAAAGACAATTTTTATATGTTAATTAAAACAAGTTAATTTCAAAATTAGATAAATCACTTTTAAATCAGATTTAAAAGTTTTATTATCTTTATTCTTATTAGTGGAATTTAAATAAACTTTGAAATTATTTTTATCTAACTTAAAACTCAAGATTCCATTATTTAACCAATTTCAATTATTAAATTTAATAATTAAATTATCCAATAAATCACTATTTTTGAAATTCTAGTTATTTAATCTATAAAATTAACTTTTCAATATTTAAAATTAATTAAATATTCTAATTTTAAATAACTAAACTTCTGGGTCGTCACATCAGATGGAGGGGATACAGATTGTTTTGCATAGCATGCATTTCAGAGCAAAATGTGTCAAGGCCCAAGTGGGATTGAAGGGGCATTTGGGGATTTATGCTTATATAAGAGAAGTTTCTAACCTTAGTTCACCTCATTCGCCATTTCCCTTCATCCTGTAGTTGCTTCATCTAAACTTTATTCTTCTTCTCATTTTTCTTTAATTCTAAACTATAAACTTATCAAAAAAAATATTAAATTAAATTTCTCTAAACAAAATAAGAAAATCAAATAGATGGAAGAGAGAGTCAAATCCAAACATTAGATTGCTAAATAGAGGATGAGAGGTGACAAAATCCAATCGAAGAAGGAGATTTGGAGATTTCTCCGAAGATAACGAATTAAGATGAGTAGGTTATCTACCATAATGTGTATTTAAAAAAAAATTATACTGGTTCATATTCTATTTTTTATCCTTTTATATATATTTTCCATACTTCCAAGCTTTTTTAGAATATTTTTACATTTACGAAAAAGACTATAAGAATATAAGTTCATCGTTAAAGGGCACCATTTTCATATGAGAAGAAGTAAATTTTAGGAGGATTCCACTTATGAAAAAATTGTTATTAGTACTCTCCAAATAAAATGGTTTACAATTTTACTCCTCACATAAATCAAAATTTGGCAACCGCCCATCGAAAATTGAGAAGAAAAAAACCGATGGTGATTGAACAAAAATCGGTTTCGATGGATTATTGTCGGAAAAAGATGAAAAAGCGATGATTAATCATCGAAAAACCGAGGGTGGTTATACACAAATATGCACATAAGAGTATATTTGATATACTCTAATTTACACACACATTAAATCAAAGTAAAACTTTATTTATAATATTAAATAAAATATTTGTACACCCTAACAATTTTTATATTAGGTTTACCATTGAGTTTATATTAAGCTACTAATACTGATTTAAAATATTTTATCTATGAATTGAATATGATGTAGATAAGCATGCTAATTTCATTTATGTATCTATTTAGGTTTGAAAATGATTTAAAATAAATATCCTGTGCAAATCAGAAAAATAAGACACTTGCATTGACTCTGGTTTCGTCGCTAAATTCCAATGTTTGTAAAAATTACATTTTTAGCCTTTTTAAGAAAAATGACAAAAATACCCTTATAATAAATTTTAAAAAATTATTCGGGGTATTACAATATCTGATCAGTACCGATCTATCAAATTACCATTTTGGTCCTGAAACTTTGAAACAATGTAGCATAAGTCATTTTGCAGCAAATCGCGAGTTTCTCGATCAAAAACATGGATCAACATTGACCCATTGATGTACCGATTCATCATGATCGAGATTTGACTTGATCTCTTTCCTGATATATCAAATATGGTTGGTTGACAATTTCAAACAACATCTGAAGGCCTGAAACAGCTTAAGTCAGCTATAAACGGACCTTCATTTTCAACAACAAAACGTACTATCGTACTACTTCACTTCAAGATTGAATTTCAAATTATCATTCCAAATATAGTAGTTCTAGCCCAGACAAATCAATAAAAACATCCAATTGTACGTAGGCCATCGATAATCTTATGTTCCCTCTCACTTTTCTCCACCTATCTATCAAAAGTTTTATTTAACATTTTCTATTTTCTAGGGGTGTTAGTCAAAAACAAAGGCCAACATACTTACAAACTTCTTCTTGAATATTTTTACATTTCTGGTAAAAAATCATTAAAATGCAATTGTGAGGGCTAATGGAACCATCAAACATTAATCATCATGGTTCAATCACGGTTTGAATTTCAAAACTATGTTATGAATTATTAGGGTCATAATTTTGGTACATGTTTATGTACAACTTTCCTTTATTTCTCCAGAATCAATGAAATAATAAAGAGTAATGCTATAGTAATCGAAAGCGGAAGATGCGAATTTGTGGATCTGGAAATTAAAGGTGGAAAATAGGGGGCCTGAGCTAAAAGAAGGATTTGGATTGTTTTTGCACAAAATGACAAACAAATTACCGGGTAAAGTAGCATTTTCGAATAATAAATGACCATTTAACATCATTGCAATAAAAGTAAGAATTCGATGTAAAAATATAACATGTAGAGAGAGAATCAAAAATAGTTCGCTTTCTAAACATTGAACTTAACATCATTGCAAATTGATAAATAAACATGATAACCTTCCAACAACGGTTAATTTTAAATTAGTACCAGCAAGTCAAGTGTTATCAAGGGCGGATCCAGCCCTGGGCTCAACTGGGCTGTAGCCCAGGTCATTTTGAAAAAAAAATTCCCTTTCCAAAATCCTAGCCCAAGATTTCATGTTCTGTGTATTTCACCTGTTTGTACTTCATGCAGTCTTCATTCTCCCTTTTGTAGGCTGAAACAAAGGTATTTTTATTAAACTAGTTTGATTACGAATTAATTCTACTTGATCACTCAGTCCGTACTCGGAAGTCCACTGCTTAACATAGTTTGATTTCTTTTTAGTAGTTATTGATATTGTCCGTATAATTATTTTGATAAATGATCATTTTTACGAATGAATTAGGGTTAATTGACCAATCTTTAGATTAAATTTGAAGCGATTCTTAGATGCATGATAAATTCTAATTGAATTTAGAATTTAGGGTTAGGGAAAATTGAGAAATCAATCTTTAGGATATCCGATAGTACCTGGGTTTAATTATTTCAATAGTTTTACTGGAATAAAATTTCAGTACCGAAAAGTTCAAAAGTAGATTAAGCGGTACAGTTATGACCTTCGATGATGTTTCCCATGCATAAATGCATATGTTAGGTAAAGTGTAATTCATGTCTGTTTATCTAACATTCTAAACAAGCCTACTTTGATATATGTTTTTTTTTTGGAAAAAGTTATGCAGATTTTTATGAGGTGCAACAATAATATTCAACCTAATTTAAGCATACATAATTGATAATGTAACTGTAATTCGGTGATATTGTTAAGCAAAAAAGATCATCTTTAGAATTAGCCCACCCCTATGTAAATTCCTGGATCCGCCCTTGAGTGTTATGCCAAAAATTCAAATAGTTAAAGGAGAGTAAAGTCTCTACCATCATCAGTACCTCCGTTCCTATATTTGTATATCCTTTATCCCATGAGATCTACCTTATTCTTTTTGAGTGCTGGTCTCACAAATAATTATTTTTTATAAATAATGAATGAAAGATATCTTGTTGGAGACAGCGGAGCACGATAGTTGATTTTTTTCTTAAACTGGTTCAATTCCTCTGTCCTTTTATCATCTGTCTCATATGTCATAAGAAATTGTAACCATTTATCATAACAAAATAATGAATGCAAATTCTATTTTAACACAGATAATTACTTAGTAGCCCCCTCTTTCCTAAAATAAATAAATTTTAAAGACTAAAATACCCTTAGAAAACTGCGTACTTTCTTTCTTCTCAATTTCATTATCTTCTTTCGTTAGTTTTTTACTGTCTAAACCACCGTTTCTTCAAAACCCTAGTTTCTAAACCAGTGAAGAAAAAGTTCAATTTTTCACTACTAAATCATTTTTTGGGTTTACAGACTTTTTTAATTGTAGTTCTGAATAAAATATGAATTAGGTTTCTAAATTAGTGAAGAAAAAATTCGATTTTTCACTACTAAGTTATTTTTTAGGTTTA
The DNA here is from genome assembly GCA_030737815.1 of Allium fistulosum. NCBI lineage: Eukaryota > Viridiplantae > Streptophyta > Magnoliopsida > Asparagales > Amaryllidaceae > Allium > Allium fistulosum. The sequence goes on along the minus strand of CM060907.1, from coordinate 509,707,920 downwards.
TAGACTTTACTAAGAAAAAATTCAATTTTTCACTACTAAGTTTCTAAATTAGTGAAGAAAAAATTCAATTTTTCACTATAAGTTATTTTTTGAGTTTATAGACTTTACTAAGAGAAAATTCAAATTTTCACCACTAAGTTTATAAATCAGTGAAGAAAAAATTCGAACCCTAGTTTCTTAATCAGTGAAGAAAAAAATTCAATTTTTCAAGTTTTGCGTGATGAGAAGGGTAGTTCTGTAAATGGTAGAGGACTACTAAATTATTTTTTGGATTTACAGACTTTTTATATTTTTGAATGGCAACTAAGCAAATACTCGATTTGAAATAGAATTTGCCAACAATAAATTAGTGGGACCTACCGTATCATATGACGGTTGATGATAAGAAAATAAAAGACTAAGATGTGTGTGGCAAATGTAATATGTGAAATGGGAGATAAGATTTGAGCAATGTCAATTTAATAAAAATTAATTTGGTTAACAAGCACCCTGATGAGAAATATGACCAAGACATAAGGCTAATATTTGCTATCAAGCTCGACTTTTAAAACAGAGAAAAAAAATGTTGAAATGAACTCATAAATTGAGCTACAATTTTTATGTGGTAAATAAATAACTTTCGAGTACATGTAGAAATATAGCAAGAGTCCTAACACAATATATATAAAAGACGCTGTCATGAGTGACGTGCTACAAATGATAATGCAAAATCTTAGATGTAAGTGTCGAGAAATCCTACTACTCACGCAATTATATGAAAAGCGTTGAAGAATGGTTGAATTCCCCTTTAGAGAAGTACCACCAATTTAAGAGCTTGACGCGAAGACTAGAATCTTTTCAAGCCTTACAAAATCTTTCCAACTGTGTGTCGCTACGTCAATGGAATTGATTGTGTGTGTCTCAGACTCGTTCCTTTCATAACATCTAAATTTCTATACTGCTGGGATATTAATATTTTAAAGGTTGCCGTGTTTTAGTAAAGTCGGTATACCGGTATAATTGATATGGTAACGGTGAATTTACCAATTTCAACGGTTAAATGTTGGTAACTTATTGTAAAAACCAACGATAATGTAATTTAACAGTCCACTTGTAACACATGGATGTTATGTAATATGTTTTATTACAAACATTTAGAAAGAAGAAAATCATCAAATTCAGTTCAGAAATTCAGATAAAATGACGCTAAATACATTTCTTTTGTTTCTTATTAGTGTTTTTTTTATTAACAAGACAATAAAATGTATGATGAAGCATCGTTAAAACGTAAAATAAGTTAATTTTTTTATTTTTATACACAAACGGTGATTCATCATTAGCATTTTAACGTTACTAGTTAATCATGACAGGGTCGTCGCGTGTTATAAGGAGGAACGACGGTTTGAAATTGAAAAAGTTGCAAATCGCTAAATAAATTGAAGAAGTGATGTATAAATATGAATTGGTATGCACGTAACATTGGGGATTTCTTTTATTATTTTACAATAAAGTGTGTCCCAGCTCATATGCGTGTGTCACATGCTGAAGATGGGTAGCTTGATCCGACCGTCGTTACATAACAAATCGGCATACCGAACTTCGATATAACAGCAAATTGGTAACGGTAACGTCAGTAAAAAAACTAAAAATGATATGTTTACGGTATTTGAGAAAGTGTAACGGTAACCGTTACCATGATAGCCTTGAAGAGCATTATGTAATGTTTCCAAATGTTGATGGAAGTTTAGGAAGGATCCTACCTCAAGATCGTTGTTTAAGGAAGTTTTATTTTCCATGCCAACGAAGTTCCAAGCAGCCTTGATTTTGAAAACAACCTCCAGCGAACTAATGGCTAATAACAAGCAATAAAATAAGCAAAAGTGAATTTTTTGTCCTTTTGCATACTTTTCCATGTTTCACTTGCATATACCCCAACCTTTTGAAATCGCAATTCATGGCAGTTTCGTATGTTTCTATTTATAATAATAGAGAGCTGGTCACTCTCAACATAGAGACTGTGCTTCATAATTGGGCATGTATTGGTTGATCTTTTTTTCTTTACCTAAGGTCCGATCTTTTGCGAAGTTTCTGTGCTACGAGCGGAAAACCTGAGCGGATTATTTAAAATAAAATTAATCTATATTTAATTAATTATTTGTTTTTTAATGATTAAAATGTATGTATCAATAATCTACAAAAATTAATTAATTAATTAATTAAATTGTTAAATTTTAAATTGTCGGATTTAGTTCAAACCAACTCCATAATAAGAAACACTTTTATACGATGATAATGCACGTCTCATACGGATCTCGTTTGCAAAATTATTAATATTAGAAATTTATAAAAATTTAGATTTAAATTACTTAACATTATGAATTAATTAAACAGCTTCATTCACATCTCCGATCAGTGTGAACACGCTTACATTGCCCGGTTCCCTACAACGCATAAAACGTGCATCCTTCTCCGTTTGTGCATCCGACGAGGAAGCGAACCTTAACGGATGAAACGAGCCTAACATTTAACAAGTGTGTTCCACCATATACCTATATTTTATTATGTTGTCTAATAACAGAGTAACAAACTATAACACTCCGTAATTTTACGTTACTTAATTAATAATTAGTTAGGCTTCAAAAATGTTATTTGCGTAGATGGTGGAATTTGGCAACGAAACATACACCATTGCATTCATGGTGAATTTCTAAGCAACTTTCATATTTGAAGTTTCGCGATCGGAGTTCAAACGAATAAACTACGGACGATAAACTATTTCGGAACGAAAATAATTAATAAAACAAAACTAACGTTTATAATTAATCACCGGGACCCACAGATCGATCCTCTTTATTGGACAGGATGAAAGGAGCAGTCGACCCCTATAGAGGAGCGGTTGCCCGGTCCAAGGGGCGACGACAAGAGTTTGCCTTGGCCTAACGGTCCGGATTTAATATATTTTAATCAAACGACTACAGTTAATTCGTGTGTCTATAAATTCAGGCCTAAGTCTCTCTTCACTTCTCATATTTTTTGAAGAAAATGGCGAAGCTTTGCCATTTCAATATAGTAAATTTATATTTCCTTTCAACCCCAAATTACTTCTCAGAGCTAAAATTCAAGTATATGTATATACTCTTTTTATACATATTTTTTGAATTAAAAAGAAGACAGAGTTGAATCAAAGGATTTAATTCAGATCTGGAGATTTGGAACGCTTTTAAAAGATGAGTGGAAAATTTGTAAATTGTTTACGATATTGAGATCTATCCCATGGGTATTTATTTGATTTTTATGCCTAAATCAATAAATATATGTGAATTAAATCAAACGTATAAAACTGTTGTCTACGTATTCTCATTTGATGATTTTGAGAATTTGATCGGAAATGTTGTTTACACCCAAATTTGAAAATCAATCCCAAAAGCTATAATAGTTAAAGGTTGATAGGTTGTATAATATTCCAGATTTACAATTGGGTTGTAAAAATATTAGTATAGTTTTGATTCTTACCCTAATCTTGTTGGAATGTAAATTTACAAACGAGGTGGATCTTTTATTTTTGAAAAGTTAACCCTTTGTGAATTATGCTAATTTATGAAAATTATGACGGAGAATCTTTTAAGAGATATGTTCCAGCAATTAAATTGGTAAGCGATATTCTAGTTAGAAGTTTATAACAAGAACTGTAGTTAAGCGAAATAGATATCTATACGCATTTAACTGCGTCGATCCATTAAAATAAAACTTAACTAATACGATGATTTACGTGCAATATTCGCTTAAACAATAAATTAACTGTAGGAATAAATTGGTAATAAATAAAGGAATTAGAAAAGAAAGTTGGAAAAAGTTGTAACTCTAATTAATAGGTTATAAATGTGAAATAAATTTGGGAATTTCAAAAAATTAATAGCGTAAGCGAATCAATGAAACTGATAAATAAAGTTGTTAGGCTGATAACTATGGAATAGTTAGAGGAAAATTACTAAATGGAATTAGTAAATAAATAAATGTCTTATAAAATGTCTGTTGGAATAATAATGAAAATCTTTAATTTTGGATACATTGACATTTATGGAAAAACTAAATAAAATGGAATAGTTAATAATCGAACGTTTAAGGTAGATATTATAGCGTTAAATAAAGTAGAGGAGATTAGTATGTTAAGTCCAATATTCAATTTAGAATAATAAAAGCTTAGAATGAGGCTTAGAATGATTAATTGGACTTAGTGGGTTGGAATGAAAGGTAAATAGAGTTACACAACAGAAATCTGCCCTTCATCTTGATGCTACCAGAATTTGTGTACACTTCCTACTGATGTGAGACATCTCCAACCATAGGACCCATGAAAAAATAATATGCGACCATAGGACCTACTTCTGGGTTGAAGGTATTAAATGGTTGTTTGAGGACCCGCCTTCTCCCTAATAAATAAATAAATGGACCGAGTTAGCGGTTAGGAGCGGTAGTGGATATCCCGGGGAGAATCCGCTTCCAGTTTGAGGTATTAAGTGACTGTTAAAGAGTCTACCTCTCTTTTATAAAGAAGAATTAAGTGGTCTGGTGAGATTCCAAGCGAAGTCAGCTTGATAGTACAAGTGAAGAGTCCGCCTTGGAGTTAGGTATTAACTGATGAGGACCTGCCTAAAATACAGGTATTAACTGGTTAGAAGTCTACCGGTCCTTATTAATAAGGTATTAAGTAGCTTGGGTATTGTCTCTCACATGGCCAAGGCATTAATGATGATATATACGTTAGTAGTATGTCTGTTATGTATTATAAAGGCATAAATAGCGGTCAAAGGTCTCTGCAACTAGGACCAATATACCAATGACGGCAATGGTAGGAGCCTACTTCATATTTGAAAGTATTAAACGGTTGATAGACATACATCGGTATTTTGTAACTTGGAGAAGGTTAGATGGACGAATCGTATTATGTAGAAACATCGTGCATGCAATCTTAGGTTAAATGGATTAATAGTAAATAATATACATAACAATTAAATGGAAACCTATATGTATAAATTTATGTTATAGACAAAGTATAGATTTTCCACTCAGTAGAACATTGTTCTGGTCCCCTCCTCATTACAACCTACATGATAGATGTAGAGGAACTTGTTGTTGGAGCAAGACGTGATCGGTTGATGGAGAATCCCTCATGCTCGGTGCTGACCAGGTGAATTGATGTCCAAGGGATGCTACTGATTCCAAGGTAATAGCCTTAGTAAGTATTTTTATCCTATTATATTTTCCATTCTACTATGAGTTTAAATTTATCAATCTCTGATATGCTCATGCTTATTGCAGGTACCAAACAAACGATCTGTACTCCAATGGACTTGGGTTTCGATTTTGTCAAAATTTAGGCTCATTAAGTTGTGGGTTGTTATTCAAACTATATTTATATAATGAGTAATGTTAAATTGTGCTTATTGCATATGTTAATAATGATTGATTGGAAGAAATAACAAAATGTTAAAAGAAAATAGAATACCCTCATTAAATTCCCATGAATTAAACTGGTTGGACGGAATTCAAGAGGCATACGAGCAATTAAATAGTCTTAACACGTGTTTAATGTGCCCATGTTAATAATTTCCTTATAAAATTAGCCCAAGGAAATTTGTATTAGTGTACTCGACCCAAAGTCAAATAGCATATGCCAGAAAATTGACTTTGGAATTTCAGGCTAATGTTTTAAAAGATTTTGATCAACATTGGTGAAGATTAGAATATCATCGGTAAAGAAACAAGAAAATACAAGGGGTATTTTCTAGGCTATGTAAACTGAGCAATCATTTTGTAGTTTATTAGCTCTCGGATGTCTCCAATTGGGGCCAGTGCCAGAAGTTTATAAGTTATTATCTTTGAGATTATTCATTTGAATAGGTTAGAAATGCTTGTTATAAGTTATAATATATCGTGGGATATTTTCTTTTTGGATAAGGGTAATAGGTAAAAATAATCCTAAGATCAAATCTCCTACAAATGTGGATAGAAAGACTTTAGTTAAGTTAGGACCAATTATATCGTAGTAGCATTGGTAAATATCCATTGAAGGTGTTCATCCTAATGACATTGTCATTTCCGAAGATGTAAACCGCATTTTTGATTTTATTTGTTGACTAAACTTGTAACACCCTGAATTTTCATAAGTGAACAATTAATCAAAAATGGTATTTTGTAATTTTACATAAAACTGAAAAATTGAATTTTTAGAAATGAAGGAACTTGAGAAATCAGGTTGTTCCATTGTCAGAATTATAATTTTCTAACTCGAATTCATATGTAAAAGGTAAAAACGGACATCAGATGTAATGAACCGAGCTTTTCGACCCTCGAAAATCGACACTAATATGTCCATGGTACCGCATGTCGAGCAATCGAATGCCGGAAGAGCCGATTGTTAGGGAAAAGAAAGAAGGAAGAAGATATGAAGAAGACTAAAAAACATAGAATCTCACAGCAGAACGAGTAATCTATAATACACCATAAATCTTTACACAAAAAATCTCAATTCATGGTAGTTTCGTATGTTTCTATTTATAATAGAGAGCTGGTCACTCTCAATATAGAGACTGTGCTTGATAATTGGGCATGGATTGGTTGATTTCTTTTTTTCAAACCTAAAAGTCTGTTCTTTGCGAAGCGAGCGGAAAATCTAAACAAAACATCTGAACGGAGAATGTTGGATAAAAAAAATTGTGTTTTTGTGCTGCGAGTGGAAATCAGAACGGAGTATTTGAAATGTATATATTTAAAATAAAATTGATTTATATTTACTTAACTATTTGTTTTTTAATGATTAATATGTATGTATCAATAATTTACAAAAATTAATTAATTAGTTAAATTATAAAATTTTAAATTATTCAGATTCAGTTTAAACCAACTCCATAATGTAGAGCATTTTGATATGATGGTAAAGCAAAAATCTGCTTCTCATACAAACATCATTTGCACAATCATTTATTTTAGAAATTTATAAAAAATTAGATTTAAATCACTTAACATTATTAATTAATTAAATAGCCTCATTCACAACTATGTTCAACGTGAACGCACAAACATTGCCTCATTCCCTTCAACGGATGAAATGAGTTAGCGCCAAAATTGGTCACTCACACCCAAATCTAGATGAAAGCACCAAATCACAGTCACGGGTCAAAGATAGAGTGTATGTAGAGAGTATAAATATGAAGAGTAGTAACAATTAAAAAGAAAGCAGTAATAACAAAGGATTTATAGTGGTTCGGCTGACTCCGGCCTACGTCCACTCGATAAATTTTCTTTTTATTGATATGAGAATCAATTACAGTTACAATCCGGAGTTTTTAAAACAATAATAGCAAAGCAGCCTTGATGAAGGACAAAAAGAGAAACAGAATGAAAAATCCCCCTTTCTGAAGCCCTGCCTGCTGTATTTATAGGCAAAACCTGAGTTATTGGGCTTCCTGAGTGGTACAGGCCCATCAAAGCCATAGCCGATCCAAAACCCATCACTACAATTGATCCCCTACTGGATTTTTGCCGATCCGAAGTAAACATAGCATTGACCCGAAGCACGATCGTCCATGACTCGAAGTAAATGAAGCTGGGACTCGAAGCAGCAAACACGCCAATCCCCTTTCCTTTGATATACCGATCCAGAGCCCATAAATGGCCGACCTCATGTTCACCGATCCAAAACCAATCCACCAACCTAAGCATGGTCGAGTATTGACCCGAGTATAATCCTATGCCGACCCCGATCCACTCAACCATGCTGATCCACTTTATCATGACTGAACCACCTTCCTACCGACCCAGTGTCTCTGCCCGACCGACCCAAAGCATGCCGAACCACTACCTTATGTCGATCCACTCGTGAACTCCTACCGACCCGAAGTAGTTGGTTCCAAAACTCGAAGCGAGATTGTACCAACCCTATGCCTTCATAACACCGACCCACTTCAACATGCCGATCCACTCCAACATGACGATCCACACCAATGCCAACCCACTCAAATGATGATCCACTCCAACGCCAACCCACTCTAATGTCGATCCACTCGAATGCAGATCCACTCCAACGCCGACCCACTCGAATGTCGATCCACACCAATGCCTACCCACTCCAATGCCGATCCACTCCAATTCCAATCCAATGAACTTCTACCGACCCCAAGCGACTCGAGGCACAACTCACTGGGACCCGAAGCAAACGCCATGAAAACTTGAAGCAGACCTAAGTGTGACTCGAAGTAAACTCCGGTTGACTCACGACAACTCGACTTTTGCCAAAACTCGTATTTCGAGTATTCCGTGACTTTTGTCCATCGAATATGCCGAATCTTGACTTCGTAATCATGATTATCATCTGTGATTGATCGTCTATCCATCCAGTTGAATCGAACCCATCGTATTCCAGTCTCGACAAACGAGCAGTCGATTTTAGTTAAATCCGCCTGTCTACGGCCTTGCCAAAAGGAGGGTTAACATTTTCCCCCCAAAACATTCCTTGCTATTGGAAGGTGTGTTTTGAACAGCCTCAAATCTGATACCCGAAGTCCATGTTACATTCATTATCAAGCAATTCCACCCAAATCCGATAGTCTACTCCGCAACTGTTCCAAGTTGTTATCCAATTCCGAATCCATCCATATCCACTAATCAATAACCGAATCCATGACCTCTCCGGGTCGATATCCAAATCCGGGACCGCTCTGGGTCCATACCCAAATCCTTAGATGTTCATAGCCAATATCCAAGTTCGTAACCTCTCCGAGTTCTTGCCAAGCGCAGTCCACACTCGACGACATGTGTTAAGTAATGCTATGGTGTTCTTGGTTAGGTGTCCATAAACACTGAGTAACGCCGTAGATTAAGTCCTAAGTCGAATTCTGGTCGCTCCGGACCCTTACCGAGCATAGTCCATACTCGACGACATGTGATAGTAACCGATAGATAATATGGAGCCTAAGTCCTAAGCCGAATCATGGTCTCTCAGGACCCTTGCCGAGCATAGTCCATGCTCAACGACCTTTTAGCCAAAACCAAAGGAAAATCCAATCAAAATCCAATCCAAAATCCAAATCAAACCAGAATATCAGAAATCCATATCAAAAAAGACAAACGTCCAAACCAGAATCCAAACCAGAAAACTAGCAAAACCGAGAGTTCAAACCAAACTCCAAAACCAAAGCAGAAAAAGTAAGTGTCCAAGCCAAAAAGAAAAAACAGATTTCACAAACTAGAGCGTCACGGTCTATCATCATCTCAGAGCATGCCTAGGGGTTGTCTCTATCCCCGTACATGAGTAAGCGACTTAGCTGTCTGCCTTGAATTTGTTGCTTATGTTAGTCAATGAGTTGATGGTTTTGATGACAACAGCCTTAGAATAAGATTATAAAATATAAATACTAACATTATAGTTTAGATATATATGTATATGCAGGATTTAACCATGTAGGTACAAAGAATGAAGACTGTACGGTATAGAGATTCAAGATATCAAGATTGAAGACTCATGAGTATCAAGAATATCAAGATTATCAAGAGTTCAAGATTTCAAGATAAGTATTGAGTCTAGAATTATGTTAAAACTTCATAATAGCACTGAAATCTTCACTCCATTTTTCTTTTGGGATGGAACCCATTTCTACCTTTTTAGTGGCTTACAAACCCACGACAAGTAGCTTACAAACCTACGACAAGTGGATTACAAACCCACGAACATCCTGGTTTTGTACAAGTTCTCGAGTCCTGATGTGATGAGATATTCTGCAGGAAGAAGCTTGCAAAACTACTTCAAAATGATTTTCAAAACTACTTCAGAATGATTTTCAAAACTGCTTTTCAAAATGTTTTAGCCTTAAAAATTGTCTTTTCAAATGATTTTCAAAAAGATGTTTTAGCCTTAAAATATTCTTTGTTTTTTGTTTTTAATAAACTCTTATTTTAAACTTCATTTGTTTTAAACTATCTTTTAATTATAATATATTTATACTTAGATTTAAATATAAAATTATAGTAAAATTTTATATATATTATTCTCTATATTTATCTATGTATTTTATCTATAGTCAAGTATATTTATAAAGTTTAATATAAGATAAAGGTTATTTTCAAAGAAAATCAAATCTTCAAAAAATGCTTTGGGATGTCGACATGCCCTAGTACCCCATGTCGACATAGTGACAGTTAGATTCAAAAATTTGAATTTCAAAACAAGTGTCTATTCGCCATAACTTTTCACAAATGGACATGGCTGTTGTTCTTCTATAAATAGGGGTTAGTTTCAACGAATTTGAATATATATTTTCTGGTTTTTCACTTCTCTTCTTCTTCCACATTTCTTTATACATATTCTTACCATTTCTCTACCGAAATCAACATTGAATCTAACTAGATAATCTCTGGTTTGATTCTCTATCACTATCTCAATAAGATCCCAGTGCTATTCAGAGTTATAGGCTTCTTTGTAATCTATCTAGCGAGAAAAGGTGTGATTATAGCCTTGGAAATCAATCAAGCGAGAAAAGGTGTGATTGTAGCCTTGGAAATCAATTGGGTGAACTTGTTGCTCCGGAAATCAAGTATCTCTACCCAGAGGATTGTGATTCTAGAGGGTGTACCTTGTAGCCTTGAAACCGAGGGTTATAATTGTTGAATTGCTTTTGAAAGGAAATCTGTACTTAGTTGTGCGGGACTGGATGTAGGGTAACTCCGAACCAGTATAAAATCCGGTGTGTTCTTTCCTTTACTGCATTTGCATTATTTCTGCATCTGTGTTTGATTCTGTGATTATATTTGTGTCTGAATATTACATACATTTGTGTACAAATCAACAATAACTCAAAAAGATTTAGTAATTTCTTATAAACACTATTCACCCCCCCTCTAGTGTTCATTCTAGCCTTAAGATCCATATTCCGCATTCCTCACATTTGGTATCAGAGCAAGGTTTTCAAAAGTTTCATAATCTGATTTTTGAAAAAGTTTTTTTAAATGGCTATGTTTAAGAAATTTGTTAATGCATGTTTAGAAATATTCAGATCATTATTGTCTCTTGAGTCTGCATATAATCAATATTCAAATACAAGTTGCCTACTAAGATTGTTTGATGTGGAGGAATCATGCTTTATGAGAGTTGAGGAATCAATCCTGAACAAACAAATTGTGCAGATCAAAAAGAACAAATGGATACTCGATAGTGGATGTTCTAGACACATGACTGAGAATCCAGATATGCTGAATGATATAATATACAAAGACGGAGGACTGGTTAACTTTGGAGACAATTCAAAATGTTATGTGATCGGCATCGGCAAAGTCGGTAACTCTGAAACTCCTATTATTACTAATGTTTTGCTAGTTAAGAATCTGAAACACAATCTGCTAAGTATAAGTCAACTACGCGATAAAGGATATAAAATTAAATTTGAAAAAGATAAGTGTCACATTGAAGATAATAATTCAACCATAATATTTGAGAGAATTAGGAAAAAGAATATTTATATTCTTAGTATGAAAATTTCAAATGATAACTTGTGTCTTTTGGCAAATGCAAGTGATCCTTGGATTTGGCATAAGAGATTTGGGCATTTGAATTTCAAACTCTTATCTAGAATATCAAAACATGATCTAGTAAGAGGCCTCCCTAAAATGAATTTTAAAGTAGATAGTCTATGTGATGCATGTCAACTAGGAAAACTTATAAAAAGCTCCTTTAAATTAAAAAATATAATTTCTACTTCAAAACCTCTTGAATTACTTCATATTGATCTATTTGGTCCATCTCAAATTCTATCAATAAATAATAGTAAATATGTTTTTGTAATTGTAGATGATTATTCTAGATTTACATGGACAATATTTTTAAAACATAAAAGCGATACTTTTGAATATTTTAAGAATTTTTCAGAAAGGGTTCAAAATCAACTTTCTAAAAAAAATTATAACCATCCGTAGTGATCACGGTGGTGAATTTGAAAATGAAAAGTTTGAAGAATTCTGCAATAAAAAGGGAATAATTCACAATTTTTCATTTCCAAGAACTCCACAACAAAACGGAGTAGTAGAACATAAAAATAGGACGATTCAAGAGTGTGCGAGAACTATGCTTTCTGATAGTAGTTTACCAAAGTACTTTTGGGCAGAAGCAGTTGCTACCGCCTATTATATTTTAAATAGAATTTTAATTAGACCTTTAACTGATAAGACATCTTATGAACTTATTTACTCAAAGAAACCTAAGGTATCTTATTTTAGAATTTTTGGAAGTAAATGTTTTATTTTAAATACAAAAGATAACTTAGATAAATTTGATCCTAAATCCGACAAAGGTATCTTTATCGGATACTCTAATAGAAGTAAAACATACAGAATATTTAATTTAAGAACTAATACCATCGAAGAAATAATACATGTTTCATTTGATGAAAATTTCAAAATTTTGAAGAAATAAATGATGAAGAGGATTTAATCACTCAAAGCCAAGAGTCAACTAAAACTAATAATGAATTAAATCATTCTAATAAAAGGATTAAACTTTTAAAAGATCACCCTATAGAAAATATACTTGGAAATATGCAATCTGTTGTTAAAACTAGAAACCAACTAAGTCAAATGAGTAAGGTAGCTTTTATATCAACTATTGAACCCAAAAATCTAGAAGAAGCATCAACTGATGATTCATGGATTTTGGCTATGCAAGAAGAATTAAATCAATTCACTAGAAATGATGTTTGGGAACTTGTTCCTAGACCTGAAAATAAAACAATAATTGGAACTAAATGGGTTTATAAAAATAAAATGAATGAACAAGGAGAGGTTGTTAGAAATAAAGCCCGGTTAGTCGCTCAAGGTTATTGTCAAGAAGAAGGAATAGATTTTGATGAAACCTTTGCCCCCGTAGCAAGATTAGAAGCCATTAGGATTCTACTTGCTTTCGCAAATCATAATAATTTCAAATTATTTCAAATGGATGTTAAAAGTGCATTTTTAAATGGTTTTGTAAAATAAGAAGTATTTGTTAAACAACCACCACTTTTTGAAAATGATAAATTTCCAAATCATGTTTAGAAACTTAAGAAAGCTCTATATGGTCTAAAGCAAGCTCCTAGAGCCTGGTATGATAGACTAAGATCTTACTTGTTACAATCAAATTTTGAAATAGGTAAAGTAGATAATAGTCTTTTTATTAAAAGAAATAAAAATGATATTCAACTAGTACAAGTCTACGTAGATGATATCATTTTTGGATCAACTAATTTTGAAATGAATAAAGAATTTTCTGAAATAATGACAAAAGAGTTTGAGATGAGTCATATGGGTGAAATAAAATTCTTTTTAGGATTACTAATAAAACAATTAGATAATGATATCTTTATTAGTCAAGAAAAATATGCTAAAGACCTAGTTAGTAAATTTGGTTTGACTACTGCGAGTGGAAAACCCACTCCCATGGCAACCAATGAGTACCTTAGTAAAGAAGATCTCTCGAAAGATGTAGATCAAAAATTATATAGAGGAATGATTGGATCACTACTCTATATCACTGCGAGTAGACCTGATATCATGCATAGTGTCTGTCTCTGTGCAAGTTATCAATCCCAACCTAAAGAAACTCACTTAAAAGATGTAAAACATATTATAAGATATGTTATACACACCTTTGATTATGGATTATTTTATCCTAAAAATGATTCGTTTGACTTAATATCTTACTGTGATGCTGATTATGCTGGTTGTAAATCAGACCGAAAAAGTACAAGTGGAACTTGTCACTTTTTAGGGCATTCTCTGATTTCCTGGTTTATTAAAAAGCAAAACACAATTTCTCTATCAACAACTGAAGCAGAGTATATTTCTGCTGCTTTGGCTTGTTCTCAAGTAATATATATGCAACAAACTTTAAAAGATTTGGGTTTAAATATCTCAAAATCACCTATTTATTGTGATAATACTAGTGCAATAAATTTATCCAAAAATACTACTCAACATGCTCGAACTAAACATATTGATATCAGACACCATTTTCTCAGAGAAAATATATGTAGAGAAGTAATTACTCTCGACTATATCAATTCTGAAAATCAAATTGCTGATATCTTAACAAAACCCTTAAATGAATCTACATTTACTAAATTAAGAAGAGAATTAGGTATTTGTTCATTAACTAAAATATAAATAACAAAGTATAATTAAAAATTAAATCAAATAGTAAAAATATTGAGAACCATGTCGACATCCCCCATATACCCATGTCAACATATAACGTTTTTTCTAATTTTAAAAAATTTTCCCACCAAAATTCAAATAATTAGTAATATATTCTTCTTATTTTCGAAATTTTCTTCATTCTCTCTGTTCTCATTTTGTTCTATCTTCTGAAATCAATTTATCAATGGTCTCCTCTTCCAAATCAAACATAAAATCAACCTTTTCGTTCCCTTCTCCTACCTCTGGTCCGTTCCAACATACTACGCTCGCCCGAGTGACAAAAATGGAGGATTCTCCGAAGGATGCAATTCAGCTAATGATTGAAATTCAAATAGTGCAACTCCGAATGGCAAAAGAACAGGAAAGGCAAGGGAAAATCCTTAGAAATTTGCAAAAATTTCTAATGGACAATCATGCTAATCCAATCTTGATTGACGAGGACTCTTCGGGAGATCATGAACAAGAGGAAAGTGAAGAAGAAGAAGAAGAACCAATGGAAGAAGAGCATGCAGAAGACAACGACAAAGTCATTTGCATTGGCGAAGTATGTTTTGACAAGGATGGAAACTTGGTTGAACAATGTGTAAATTTCTGTTTCCATTATCCAAATTGTTCGATCCATAGATCTCCAATTGTCAAAGATACTCAGTAGTTTCTTCTTTTTCATTTTTCATCGTTATGTGTATATTTGTCACGTTGTACGAAAATGTAAATATAAACATATATATATATATATATTGTGTGTTCTTATATATGATTCCTATATATGTTATATATAAGTATTATATAGGTACTTGGTTAGGAATGTTAGTAGTTTAGGACTAAGTTTTAGGTTTACAAGTAAGTATTGATTATGTATGATAACACTATCATTATAATCATATAGGATATATTAGACTAAGAGTTATATAGTTTGGAGTTAGTTTGTTTTTGTTGATGACAAAGGGGGAGAAATATAAAATAGAAGAGTTAGGCATAGATTAAGGGGGAGTTATCAGTTTTAGGGGGAGTTATTAGGATAGAAGTAATATTTTATAAACAAAGGTTGTCATCATCAAAAAGGGAGAGATTGTTAGTCCATGAGCTGATGGTTTTGATGACAACAACCTTAGAATAAGATTATAAAATATAAATACTAACATTATAGTTTAGATATATATGTATATGCAGGATTTAACCATGCAGGTACAAAGAATGAAGACTGTACAGTATAGAGATTCAAGATATCAAGATTGAAGACTCATGAGTATCAAGAATATCAAGATTATCAAGAGTTCAAGATTTCAAGATAAGTATTGAGTCTAGAATTATGTTAAAACTTCATAATAGCACTGAAATCTTCACTCCATTTTTCTTTTGGGATGGAACTCATTTCTACCTTTTTAGTGGCTTACAAACCCACGACAAGTAGCTTACAAACCTACGATAAGAGGCTTACAAACCCACGAACATCCTGGTTTTGTACAAGTTCTCGAGTCCTGATGTGATGAGATATTCTGCAGGAAGAAGCTTGCAAAACTACTTCAAAATGATTTTCAAAACTACTTCAGAATGATTTTCAAAATGTTTTAGCCTTAAAAATTATCTTTTCAAATGATTTTCAAAATAATGTTTTAGCCTTAAAATATTCTTTGTTTTTGTTTTTAATAAACTCTTGTTTTAAACTTCGTTTGTTTTAAACTATCTTTTAATTATAATATATTTATACTTAGATTTAAATATAAAATTATAGTAAAATTATATATATTATTCTCTATATTTATCTATGTATTTTATCTATAGTCAAATATATTTATAAAGTTTAATATAAGATAAAGGTTTTTTTCAAAGAAAATCAAATCTTCAAAAAATGCTTTGGGTTGTCGACATGCCCCAGTACCCCATGTCGACATACTGACAGTTAGATTCAAAAATTTGAATTTCAAAAGAAGTGTCTATTCGCCATAACTTTTCACGAATGGACATGGATGTTGTTCTTCTATAAATAGGGGTTAGTTTCAATGAATTTGAATATAGATTTTCTGGTTTTTCACTTCTCTTCTTCTTCCACATTTCTTTAAACATATTCTTACCATTACTCTGCCGAAATCAACATTGAATCTAACTAGATAATCTCTGGTTTGATTCTCTATCACTATCTCAACAAGATCCCAGTGCTGTTCAGAGTTATAGGCTTCTTTGTAATCTATCTAGCGAGAAAAGGTGTGATTGTAGCCTTGGAAATCAATCAAGCGAGAAAAGGTGTGATTGTAGCCTTGAAAATCAATTGGGTGAACTTGTTGCCCCGGAAATCAAGTATCTCTACCCAGAGGATTGTGATTCTGGAGGGTGTACCTCGTTGCCTTGAAACCGAGGGTTGTAATTGTTGAATTGCTTTTGAAAGGAAATCTGTGCTTAGTTGTGCGGGACTGGATGTAGGGTAACTCCAAAACAATATAAAATCTGGTGTGTTCTTTCCTTTACTGCATTTACTTTATTTCTGCATCTGTGTTTGATTCTGTGATTATATCTGTGTTTGAATATTACATACATTTGTGTACAAATCAACAATAACTCAAAAAGATTTAGTAATTTCTTATAAACACTATTCACCCCCCTCTAGTGTTCATTCTAGCCTTAAGATCCATATTCCGCATTCCTCACAGCTTATTCCAAACCATCACGATTAGTTGATAACCAACCGACCACCATTCCTGGGCCTCGCGCCATCGCCGTTCAAAGTAGGCGGTTGTTGCTCCTGTTCCACCGCCGCATTCCGAGTTTCGACATATTTCCGCAACTAACCATTCCTTACATGTTCCTCGATTATATCCTTTAGATGCCTGCAACTGTTAGTATCATGCCCGTCCAGGTCATGAAAGAGACAGTGCCTTCCCGATGCCCTTTCGCGTTCTGAGGGTTCCCTCCTTATCGGCCTTCAATAAGGAAGGAAATCCTAAGTGTCCAAGTATATCCGTTCCAATGTCTCATTCAGTCCTGTGTAAGTGGAGAATTTTGGTTCTCCCCGGCGCTTCCTCTTCCCTTTATCCTTATCTATACCTGAGCTTTAACCGGACGGTTCTCCATCCTTAACCATGTTTACTTCCTTTGACCTCATATCCGAACATGCATCCTCTTGTCGAAGAAACCTCTCGGCTTCGTGAAAGAATTCCCCGAGATCCATTGGTGGATCCCGTATCAACGACACTTTGAAATCCGAATTATCCCTGACTCCTGATACCGCCGCCATTAGAATCATTGATGGATCCGACCGATCCACCGAAGCAACCGCTGCATTAAACCGAGTTAAGAAAGTCCTGAGCAATTCATCTGCCCTCTGCTTAACTGATGTCAGTGTCATCACATTCTTCGGCCTTTTTATGTGAACTCGAAACGGTTTCAAGAACCTATCCACCAGTTCTGTCCATGTTCTAATAGATCCATCCTCCAACTGCCTGAACCACATAACAGCTATATCGGTCAAGTATAGGGGGAAACACCGGGCTATAACCTCCTCTGACTCCCCCAGCACTTCCATATGCCTTGTGTACCTCATCAAGTGGTCAGTGGGATCCGTCTTACCATTGTATACTTCCAGAGTGGGCAGCTTGAAATCAGATGAATTCCTAGCCATCCTGATGTTATGGGTAAGCAGACTTTTGTTTACTCCCTCCAAATCCTTGTTCGTCAGACCTCCACGAATAGTTCGCTTGATAATCTCAGCTAATCCAGTGTTATCTACCAAAGGTTGCCCCCATCTCCATTTCCTAACTGCCCTCCAAGTCCTCGAGGGAATTCTGGCACATACTCCTTGTCACGTACTCCTATATTCCTGTTGGCGCCGGGCTACGCAGCGTCATCTGGTATCCCTTCATGGATTGGTCCAGCATTACCCGGTGGTATGCCCCCGAGTCTAGGCCCATCCAGATTGACAGTTGTTTGCTGATTGGGGGCTGCCCCCTGCTAAACCACTCCATCTGCTTACTTGTTGAGTCCTTCTGATCTAACTCCATGGATCCGAGCTCCTACATCTCTTACTGTTCATGCCTATCCAAATTGCCTAAGAAGGGTCTGCATCATTTCCTCTTGCCTTTTCATCATCTGCTCCTGCATGGAATCCATCATGACCTGTATCTCGTCCCTAGTGACATAGATCGAGGCTTGATTAGCTTCAAAGAAAGCCTCCTGACTTCCCTCTTGCTGACTCATTTTCGTCCTTTGTCTCCTGGTTGATTGACTTGTCATAGTCTCCAGAATCCAAGTTCCTAGGCCTTTAAATCCAAAATCCAAGCTTCTGAATCCCCGAGTGCTAGCTTTCTCATTGAAAGCACCAAAATGTTAGCGCCAAAATTGGTCAATAACACCCAAATCTAGATGAAAGCACCAAATCATAGACAGGTCAAAGATAGAGTGTATGTAGAGAGTATAAATATGAAGAGCAGTAAAAATTAAAAAGAAAACAGTAATAACAAAGGATTTATAGTGGTTCGGCTGACTCCGGCCTATGTCCACTCCAGAAATTTCTTTTTTATTGATATGAGAATCAATTACAGTTACAATCCAAAGTTTTTAAAACAATAATGGCAGAGCAGCCTTGATGAAGGAGAAGAAGGGAAACAGAATGAAAAATCCCCCTTTCTAAAGCCCTGCCTACTGTATTTATAGGCAAAACCTGAGTTATTGGGCTTCCTGGGTGGTCCAGGCCCATCAGCCATAGGCGATCCAAAACCCATCACTACAACTGATCCCCTGCTGGAGTTTTGCTGACCCGAAGTAAACATAGCATTGACCCGAAGCACGAATGTCCATGACTCGAAGTAAATTAAGCTGGGACCCAAAGCAACAAACACGTCGATCCCCTTTCCTTTGATATACGACGAAGTAAATTAAGCTGGGACTCGAAGCAGCAAACACACCGATCCCCTTTCCTTTGATATACCGACCCAGAGTCCATAAATGGCCGACCTCATGTTCACCGATCCAAAACCAATCCACCGACCCGAGCATGTTCGAGTATTGACCCGAGCATAATCCTATGCCGACCCCGATCCACTCGACCATGCCGATCCACTTCATCATGACTGAACCACCTTCTTACCGACCCAGTGTCTCTGCCCGACCAACCCAAAGCATGTCGAACCACTACCTTATGCCGATCCACTCGTGAACTCCTACCGACCCGAAGTAGTTGGTTCCAAAACTCGAAGCGAGATTGTACCGACCCTATGCCTTCATAACACCGATCCACTTCAACATGCCGATCCAATCCAACATGTTGATCCACACCACCATGCTGATCCACACCAATGTTGACCAACTCAAATGCCGATCCACTCCAACGCCGACCCACTCGAATGTCGATCCACACCAATGCCGACCCACTCCAATGTTGATCCACTCCAATGCCAATCCAATGAACTTCTACCGACCCCAAGCGACTCGAGGCACAACTCACTGGGACCCGAAGCAAACGCCATGAAAACTCGAAGCATACCTATGTGTGACTCGAAGTAAACTCCGGTTGACTCACGACAACTCGACTTTTGCCGAAACTCGTATTTCGAGTATTCCACCACTTTTGTCCATCGAATATGCCGAATCTTGACTTCATAATCATGATTATAATCCATGATTGATCGTTTATCCATCTAGTTGACTCGAACCCATCGTATTCCAGTCTCGACAAACGAGCAGTCGACTTTAGTTAAATCCTCCTGTCTACGGCCTTACCAAAAGGCGGGTTAACAAAATGCTAGCCCATCTTCATTCGTGCGTCATACGCGTCCGACACAGAAGCGAAATTTAATGGATGGAAAATGTAAACGAACGGTACATAACATTTAACAAGTGGGTTTCACCATATACCCATATTTTATTATGTTCCGTCCAATAACAGAGCAACAAACTGTGTTTATAAAATGAGTAATGTTAACTTGTGCTCATTTCACATGTTAATAATGATTGAGTGGATGAAAAATAAAAGTGTTAAATGAAAAATGAACACCCTCGTTAAATCCCTATGAATTAAACTGGTTGGATGGAATTCAATAGGCATACTGGTAATTAAACAATCTTAACACATGTTTAATGTGTTCGTGCTAACATTTTCCTTATAAAATTAGCCCAAAGAAATTTGTATTTAGTGGATTCGACCCAAAGTCAAATAGCATATGCTAGAAAATCATCTTTGGAATTTCAGACTAATGTTTTAAAAGATTTTGATCGACATTGGTGAAGATTATAATATCATTGGTAAAGAAACAAGAATATATAAGGCATATTTTCTAGGCTACGTAAAGCGAGTAATCATTTTGTAGTTTATTAGCTCTTAGATGTCTCCAACTGGGGCCACTGCCAGAAGTTTGACAACTGTTACTTTTGAGATTATTCATTTGGATAGGTTACAAATGCTTGTTATAAGTTATAACATATTGTGGGATATTCTCTTTATGGATAAGATAATAGATAAAAATAATCCTAAGATCAAATCTCCTACAAATATGGATAGAAAAACCCTAGTTAAGTAAGGACTAGTTATATCATAGGAGTATTGGTAAATAACCATCGAAGGTGTCCATCCCAATGACATTGCCATATCCCAAGATGTAAACTGCATTTTTGATTTTATTTACTGACTAGACTTGTAACTCCCCGGATTTTTACAAAATGAATAATTAATTAAAAAGGTATTTTTGTAATTTTACATAAAACTGAAAAGCTGAATTTTTACAACTGAAGGGATTTGATAAATCTGATTTTTTCCTTCATTCTCCATTTTCCTTCATCCTATATAAGAGAAGTTCCTAACCTTAGTTCACCTCATTCTCCATTTTCCTTCATCCCATAGTCGCTACTTCACCTAAACTCCATTCTTCTTCTCATTTTTTTTTCAATTCTAAAAACATAAACCTATCAAACAAAATATTAAATCAAATTTCTCTAGACAAAATAAGAAAATCAAATTACCATTTTGCTCCTGAAAATTTGAAACAATGTAGAATAAGTCATTTTGTAACAAATCACGAGTTTCTGGATTAAAAACATGGATCAGTATCGATCCATTGATGTACCGATTCATCATGCATTGAGATTTGGTCCAGATTTGATGTGATCTCTCTCCTGATATGTCGAGTATGGTTGGTTGACAATTTCATACAACATCTTAAGGCCTGAAACGGCCCATGTCGGCTATAAATAGACCATCATTTTCAACAAAAAAGTACTTCTATGTACTTTTACTAGAGGAAACGTTGTAACTTTTGTACTTCAAAATTGAATTTCAAATTATCATTCTAAATATAATAGTTCTAGCCCAGACAAATCAATAAAAACATTCAATTGTACGTAGGCCATCGATAATCTTGTGTTCCCTCTCACTTTTCTCCACCCGTCTATTGAAAGTTTTATTTAACAATTTCTATCTTCTAGGGGTGTTAGCCAAAAATAAAGGTCAACACATACTTCCAAACTACTTCTTGAATATTTTAACATTTCTGGTAAAAAATCAGTAAAATGCAATTGTAAGGACTAATGAAACCATCAACCATCAACCATCATGGTTCAATCACGGTTTGAATTTCAAAACCATGTTATGAATTATTAGGGTCATAATTTCGGTAGATGTTTATGTACAACTTTCCATTATTTCTCCAGCATCAATGAAATAATAAAGAGTAATGCTACGGTAACCGAAAGCAGAAGATGCGAATTTGTGGATCTGGAAATTAAAGGTGGAAAATAAGGATTTGGATTGTTTTCGCACAAAATGACAAACAAATTACTGGGTAAAGTACCATTTTCGAATAATAATTGACCATTTAACATCAATGCAATGAGGGTAAGAAATTGATTTAAAAATATAACATGTGGAGAGAGAATGAAAAATAGTTCGCTTTCTAAACATGGAACTTAACACCATTGCAATTGATAAATTAAATATGATAACCTTCCAACAACGGTTAATTTGAAATTAGTACCAGCAAGTCAAGTGTTATGCCAAAAATTCAATTAGGTAAAGGAGAGTAAAATATCTACCATCAACACCTCCGTTCCTATATTTGTATACCCTCTATCCCATAAGATCTACCTTATTGTTTCCGAGTACTAGTCTTACAAATAATTATTTTTTATAAATAATGAATGAAAAATATCTTATTGGAGAAAGCAGAGCACAATAATTGATTTCTTCCTAAACAAGTTCAATTCGTTTGTCTTTTTATCATTTGTCACATTTGTCATAAGAAATCGTAACTGTTTATCATAACAAAATAATGAATTAGTGGGACCTACTGTATCATTTGATGGTTGATGATAAAAAATAAATGACTAAGATTTGAGCAATGTCAATTTAATAAAAATTAATTTGGTTAACGAGTACCATGATGACAAATATGACCAAGACATAAGGCTAATATTTGTTGGAAGTTTTTTCATAAAATTGTTTAAATTGATTGCCACTACGAAGAGGAGATCCGAGGGGGTGGCACCCCCTCTAGGTGGGGGTGCGGGGGCAATGCCCCCTTTGACGGCGATCGAGGTCAGGTTGCGAGGGTCCATGGGCAGCGCCCCGTCCGAAAACGGTACATTTCATTTACTGTTTGAATTTGAATTCAAACAGCAAATAGGTATGACTGTTGGGAAGATATCTATTCATTTCGGACAGTCACCACCAACAGACGCCTTCCCCCTATAAATACTTGGCAGCCTTCGTTTTCGAAAAAATAATAATAAAAACCATTCTGTTTTCTGAATCAATAACTCTACTAGCATTATCTGATCAAATTCGAGTGTTCAACTGATTTGTGCAAGTAATAACAACTTGCGCAAAACACACTCCACTGTATCCTAAAAGAACGTTTTTTGAAAGCCTCTGTGATCTGAGAAAGGCAAAAACATTCTTGAAAGAAAGCGATTCAATCGTGCCCTAGAGTGATATATCTATATAATACTACAACAGTTTCAAGAATGTTTTCCACTCAAGATTTATCGCTCACCAGAATAGCGGCTCAGTCACTTTACGTAATGAACCAAGATCTCACTTGCCTTGAACGTTTTGATGGAAATAACTTTACTCGCTGGCAAGAAACAGTCTCGCTCTTTCTTACTACCATTGGTTTGAATCATATCATCAGTGATGACTTAGAAACAATTCCTAAAGATAGTGCTACTGATACAGATGTTCGAAAGAAAGAGTTAAAGGAACTAAGACAGAAGTAGAAGAATGAAGACTTTCTTTATAGAGGACACATTCTCAATGCGCTCTCAGACTTTGTATACAGTGCATATAGGACTATCGATGGTGTGAAAGCTTTATGGATGGCTCTGGATGTCAAATACCCCATCGAAGAGGCAAGTAATCAGAAGTTCTTAATAAGTAATTAAATTGATTAAAAGATGAATGATAATAAATCGGTTGTATACCAAGCCCATGAGTTGAATCTCATTGCTAGCAAAATCAAAGATGCTAAAATAGATCTTCCTAAACCATTTCAAGTCGGTGTTGTAATTGCAAAGTTGCCTAACTCTTGGAATGGGTACAAGAAGAAATTAATGCATGATGAGAAGACTCACACCCTGGAATCCTTCGTACGTCACTTGCGTGTTGAGGAAGAATCTTGTAAGCGTGAAAAGAAAGACGACCATGAGACATAAAAAGAAAATTTAATTCAAGGAGTATCCTCCAAGAATAAAAAGACCAGGAAGAAAAGAAAATTTACTTCCAAACCAGAGAAGTCTAAGAAACTGAAAGGTGATTGCTTTTACTGTAAAGACTTGGTCATTATGCTCGAGAATGTAGAGATTGTTAAATAGACGAAAAAGGAAAGAAAAATAACGCTAATGTTGTTACTGAATCTGAAAATCAACCGATGATTGCCGTTGTGGAGGAAGCCAACTCCGTTGGAGTTGAAGAGGGATGGTGGTTAGATACAGGTGCTACCATTCATATTTGTAATGATAAATCACAATTTCAGACTTACAAAGAATGTACCACTTTAAAATAAGTGAAAATGGGTAATGATGTTTGCGCTAAGGTTGCCGGAATCAGAAACATTAACATGAAGTTTACTTCAGAAAAGTCCCGACTCTAGCAGACGTCTTTCATGTTCCAAAAATGACAAAGAACCTTATTTCTGGAGATCGTCTCAACAAAGGGAGGTTTAAACTAGTTATTGAGTCAGATAGTGTTATTATGTCCGAAAATAATGTATTCATTGGTAAGGGATATTCATGTAATGACATATTCAAAATGAATTTAATAAAATCTGTTTATGCTTATATTGTTGAAACTTTACCTTTATGGCATGATAGATTAGGGCATATTAATTATAATTTTATCCGAAACATACGAAATCTAGGACTTATACCAAAATGTGATATTGAAAATATAAAGAAGTGTGAAATATGTGTTCAAGGGAAATTATCATGTAAATCACACAAATCTGTCACTCGAACAACATCTGAATTGCTTAGACTTGTACATTCTGATGTTGCAGATTTACATAGTAAAGTTTCACGAGGTGGAAACAAATACTTTGTAACATTTATTGATGATTACTCAAAATATGCTTATGTATACTTATTGAAAATTAAGGACGAAGTTCTTAGTAAATTTCTTATATATAAAGCAAAAGTTGAGAATCGATTAAACCATAAAATTAAAGTATTACGATCAGATAGAGGTGGCGAATATAAAGCAACGAAATTATCAGAATTCGGTGAATCAAATGGAATAGTCTATAAATTTACACCCCCATACTCACCAGAATAAAATGGTGTTGCAGAAAGAAAAAATAGAACTTTAATGAACATGGTTAACTGTATGTTGTTAAGTTCTGGTTTGTCCGATTGTTGGTGGGGTGAAGCACTATTAAGTGCATGTTATATCCTGAACAGGGTTCCTGTTAAAAGGATTAACAAAACACCGTATGAATTATGGTTTAATCGAAAGCCTAACCTTTCTCGTTTAAAGGTTTGGGGTTGTCTAACTTATGTAAGAAAATAAAACCTAGAAATGACTAAGTTAGGTAGTAAATCACATAAGTGTGTATTCGTAGGATACGCCAAGAATAGTACTGCATATAAATTCTTAAGATTAGACACAAATGAAATCATTGAATTGATAGATGCTGATTTTTTTGGATATATGTTTAAATCTTCCTCAGAAGATAATAAATTTTTTTATGATGCTTCAAAAAGGGTTCATGAAGAATCAAAAGAGCCAACTTTGATCATAGAATCCCGAAAAAGTAAAAGACAAATAATGGAGAAAAACTTTGGTCTTGGTTTTCTAACATACTTGGTAGAAGGTGATGTAAATGCAATAATAAACCAGACTAAGTTAATTCTTAGTGATGAGGGTGATCCATTAACGTATAAAGAAGCAGTAACTTGTCGTGATGCAATCTTTTAGAAAGATGCAATTAATGATAAGATGAACTCTATCATGTCAAATCAGACTTGGATGTTAGTAGATTTACCCCCAAGATAAAAAACAATAGGTAGTAAATGGATCTTTAAAAGGCAATTAAATGACGATGGCTCTGTTAATAAATACAAAGCAAGATTGGTTGCTAAAGGTTATAAGCAACGTCATGGCATCGATTATTTTGATACATATGCTATAGTTGATAGAATATCTTCTATATGTTTATTGATATCATTTGCTTCTATTCACAATTTAGTTATCCATCAAATGGATGTAAAAACTGCATTTCTAAATGGTGATTTAGAAGAGGAAGTGTATATGAAACAGCCTAAAGGATTTGTTTTGCTTGGACAAGAGAAGAAAGTTTGTAAACTTATCAAATCACTTTATGGGTTAAAACAAGCTCCAGTGCAATGACATGAGAAATTTGACAAAGTCATGTTATCAAACGGGTACAAGGTAAATGAAGCAGATAAATGTATATACTCTACGTACAATAATGAAAAGTGTGTTCTTGTTTGTTTATATGTTGACGATATGCTAGTATTTGGTTCACACATTGAATGTGTGGAAGAAACTAAGAA
Source organism: Allium fistulosum (assembly GCA_030737815.1). Classification (NCBI taxonomy): domain Eukaryota; kingdom Viridiplantae; phylum Streptophyta; class Magnoliopsida; order Asparagales; family Amaryllidaceae; genus Allium; species Allium fistulosum. The sequence goes on along the minus strand of CM060907.1, from coordinate 509,681,736 downwards.
ATTTCTTGAATCCAATTTTGATATGAAGGATTTAGGAGAAGCAAATTTAATTCTTGGGATCAAAATCGTGAGAAAAGAGATAACGATCTTATTAACACAATCTCATTATATCGAAAACATCCTTAAAAGATATAACCACTTAGATCGTTCAATTGCAAGAACTCCTGTGGACCCTAATGTCAAAATAATAAAAAATACTGGTAGATATTGTGACCAGTTAAAATACGCCAGTGTGATTGGCAGTCTTATGTATGTGATGCATTGCACAAGACCGGACATAGCATATGCCATAGGAATGCTATGTCGATTTACAAGTAATCTAGGAAGAGAACATTGGAATCCAATTTCAAGGGTTCTTAGATACTTGAAGTGGGCCATGCATTATGGTTTACATTTCCAAGGAGATCCAGCGGTACTTGAAGGATATAGTGATGCAAGTTGGAATAACATAGAATTCAACTCTAAATCCACATGTGAATGGATTTTCACAATGAGCGGTGCTGCCATATCGTGGAATTCAAAGAAACAAACATGCATATCTGATTCAACTATGTTGGTAGAATTTATAGCACTTGCAGATGCATGTAAAGAGGCTGAATGGTTAAGAGATCTATTAATAGATATACCAATTTGGATGAAACCCGCTCCCGCAATAATGGTTCATTGTGATAGCCAAGCTACCTTATATAAAGTAGCACAAAAGACTTACAATGGTAAGCAAAGACGTCTCAGCCTTAGACATCGATTCCTTAAAGGATTGCTAAATAGGGGAGTAAATACAGTTGTTGTAGAATTAAAGAACAACTTAGCAGATCCTTTGACAAAAGGATTGACTAGAGAGATGATTGTGAAAACATCTGTAGGAATGAGATAAAGGTCTACGTGAGATTATTTTTCAACAGGAACCTACTTAGGTTTTGAAAATAAAAACAAGGTTCAAAGGGTACAAACAAGTTGAAAAAGTAATTAAGTAGGTATACTAGAGTATAATATAAAATATCATTTTAAATAAATCTTTAGTATACATTTCTGCAAGGTATAGGATGAAGTAAATTCTTAATGAGTTTCAATGGATAGAGTGACTCGCAGAATCACTAGAAAAAGTATAACTCATCTATATGAGTGAGAGAGTGAGGTCGCTTTCTATGAGATAAGACCGTCTCTAGAGCACTCATGAAATTAGGATATTATGCATGGCCATTTATGCGTGCAAAGAATAACACTCTTTTAATGAAATTCTTATGTGTGGTAACTCTGGTTAGTCGCTTACACCTAGACACCATGGCACCTAGACAAAACTTTAAGTCATTTACACTAAGTGAAAGTTCAAAGCCGCAAGCTACTTTCATCTATGTGTTAATTTCAACGATGTTGCACAAACAATATTCAAATTATATTTACTTTAACTACGACGGCTTAATACTGAAAATGTGCATATGCAATCATTTCAGTGATGCGGCCATTTTAGTTTACTCAAAATAAAATTTTGAAATTCAAATTTTTTTGAAAAAACGGTGGGGAATGTTGGAAGTTTTTTCAGAAAATTGTTTGAATTGATTGCCACTACGAAGGGGGGCAACCCCCTAGGTGGGGTGCGGGGGCAACGCCCCCGTTGACGGCGGTCGAGGTCAGATCGCGGGGGTGCGGGCAGCGCCGGCCCGTCCGAAAACGGTACATTTCGCAAACATGTATGACTGTTGGGAAGATATCTGTTCATTTCAAACAGTCACCACCAACAGACGCTTTCCCCCTATAAATACTTGGCAGCCTTCGTTTTCGTAAAAATAATAATAAAAACTTTTCTGTTTTCTGAATCAATAACTCTATTAGCATCATCTGATCAAATTCGAGCGTTCTTCTAATTTGTGCAAGTAATCACAAATTGCATAAAACACACTCCACTATATTTTAAAAAAAATGTTTTCCAAAAGCCTATGTGATCCGAGAAAGACGAAAACATCCTTGAACAAAAGCGATTCAATCATGCCCTGGAGTGATATATCTATATAATACTACAACAATATTTGCTATCAAGCTCGAGTTTTAAAACAAAGAAAAAAAAGGTTGAAATGAAGTCATAAATTGATCTGCAATTTTTATGAGGTAAATGTATAACTTTTGAGTACATATAGAAATATAGCAAGAGTCATAACACAATATAAAAGACGCTATCATGAGTGACGTGCTACACAGGGATAATCCAAAACGTAGATATAAGAGTCAAGAAATGTTACTGCTCAAGCAATTATATGAGGGAGCGTTGAAAGCGTTGAAGAATGTTTGGATTCTCTTGGAGAATTACCACCAATTTAAGAGCTTGACGCAAAGACTAGTCTTTTCAAGCCTTCAAAATATTCCAACTAATGTCACTCAGACTTGTTCTTTTCACAACATCTAAATTTCTATACTGTTGGGATATTAATTTAGTAAAGATTATCGTTGTATATCAGTATAATCAGTATGTTAACGATAAATTTATCAATTTTTACGGTGAAACGTTGGTAATTTTTTTCAAAATCAATGGTAACAGTAGTTTAACAGTTCAATTATAGCATGATATTTTAGATTACAGACATTTAAAAGTAAGAAAACGATCAAATTTTATTTAGGCATTCAGTTCAAATGACGTTAAATACATTTTTCTTATTTCTTATCGATGTATTTTACTAAGTATATAATAAAATGTATGGTAAAACATTATTACAGTGTAAAAATAAATCAAAAATTTTATTTTTCTATCCAAATTGTAATTACCATTACCGATGTAACGATTATCGGTTAATCGGTATACCGACTTTCAATATAATAACAAATTAACAACATTAACGGTAAACAATTTTGATTTATCAGTAAAAATGAATGCTAACCGTATTTGCAAAATAGTGACGGTGGGGACCATTATATAATGTTTCCAAATTTTGATGGAACCTTAGGAAGGGTCCTGCCTCAAGATCACGTTAAAAGGAAGTTGTGCTTTTCTATGCCAACTAATTTCCAAGAATCCTTGAATTTGAAGACACCACTTAGCCAACTAATGGCCTAATAACGAGCAATAATAAACCAAAAGTGATTTTTGTCCTTTTTCATACTTTTCCATGTTTCACTAGCATATGACTAAACCTTTTAAAATCTCAATACATGGTAGTTTCCTATGTTTCTATTGTTTAAGAGAGCCGTGCTTGATGATTGATTGAAATCTTTTTTTATTATGTTTTTTTACAATAACAAAGCAAGTATGCTGCACATTTAAATAATGATTGAGTAGACAAAACAAAATGTTAAATGAAAAATAGTACCTCCATTTAATCCCTATGAATTAAATTAGTTGGATGGAATTTAGGAAGCATGTGGGTAATTAAACAAGCTTCACATATGTTTAATGCGCTCATGTTAACATTTTCTTTATAGAATTAGCCCAAGGGATTTCTTATTAATGAATTCGACCCAAAGTCTAAGAGCATAGGCCAGAAAATCATCTTTGGGATTTCAGACTAATTTTTAAACGATTTTGATTGACATCGGTGAAGATTAAAATGTCATCGGCAAAGAATGAGGAGATACAACAATATTTTCCAAGCTACGTAAAGTGAGTAATCATTCTGTAGTTTGTTAGTTCTCGGATGTTGGGATGTCGCCAACTGAGGTCATTGCCAGAAGTTTGTTAGTCATTATAGATTATTCTATTGGATAGGTTACAAATACTTGTCATAACATATTGTGGGATCTTCTCTTTTCGGGTCGGGATAATAGATAAAAATAAATGGAAACTAGGATCCGTCCCTTATTTTCAAACTTAACACTTGAAAAGTCCTCAAAACAAGTTTCACGAAACACTCATATCAAAGTTTTCATCAAAATATGCATTTTAAACTGCATATATTTGCAGCTAGAATTACAAATATTTACAGCTTAAAATGCAAATATTTACAGTTTTAATCGTATATTTTTGTAAACGAAAATTTATAACGTCCAGTACAGATATTTAAAGTGTAAAATGCATATTCTTACACCGTGGACTGCAAATTTTTTATTTTATAAAATATGCATTTAAAACTGTAAATATTTGCAGTGTATAATGTAAATATTTACAGTTTTGACTGTAAATATGTGCAATTTAAACTGCATATTTTCACTGGAAAATTTGACAGAGGTATTTCATGAAGCTTTTTTTAAAAGGTGGTGGAAGTGAACTTTAATTTTTTTTGAGATGTTTGAAAAAATGTCCCCAAAAATATCCTTAGATCAAATCTCCTACAATTATGGACAGGAAGACTCTAGTTAAGCTTTTATTGATTATTATATCATAGTAGTATTCATAAAATATTCATTGAAGTTATCCATTTTGAAAACTGCATTTTTGATTTTATATATTGACTAGATTTGTAACACCCTGAATTTTTATAAAATAAATAATTAATTAAAAGGTTATTTTGGTAATTTTACATAATGCTGAAAAACCGAATTTTTACATACCGTGTATGCGACTTATGCATATACCATTGGGAATTTTTACACAATGTGTAGTTAGGCGATTTCCTATCGGGATTGTACACTCGATGTATTTCAATGTTTACCCAGTCTTTGGATTCCAACCTTCGGGTGGAAATCTCTGTGGAATATTGTCGGATTTTCAACGTATTGAAGGTTGTTAACCTATATTTAGTCAATTGACTGATTCTTTATACGTAGTACACACATACAAATAATGTAAGGATAAGCCTTTTCGACCCACAAATGTCGACATTGATACTTCCACGATATGCACGTGCCAAACATCTAAGTGTCGGAAAGACAGATTGTTAAGGTAATAAATAGAAAATGAAACAGAACAAGAAAAAAGAAATACAATATCAGAATCTCACAGCGAAACGATAACATATAATATCAAAATACAGTACAAACTATCACTCTAAGATACATAACATTTCAGAATTACAATTCTAAATACTATGATCAGTCTAGACAATTATAAAAGCATGTCCTCATAAATGATAGTATGTACAATATAGTAATGCAGCAGAAATAAGAATACTACGGTAGGTGAAACATCCAGCTCATCTCCGCGAGCTTCAGAACATCCAACTAAAACCTGCCTTTCTCAGACTACTCAAAAGAGCACATGAGGAATTTTGAAAAATAAAAACCCCGCGTCAGACATAAGTCTGGTATGAAAAACTCAAGAAATATGCGATCAACATATAATAGTACTTTTGATACCGTTCAGAAATGGTTATTCCATCAACAGAACCACCATCTAATATGTACATAAGGTATATAATAGATAATGTCTAGGGTGAAGAATATAAATATATAACATAACCGAGATGGTTACATTAATTACATTCAACAGCAAATTAGAGGGTACAATAAAAAACGATAAGGTACGTTCGCATAATGGATTTTCCATAGAGATCTCTCCGGTGAAGCCGGATCCGAGCTCCATGCATAAGAATCAAAAGTTACCTTCCGAGCATTGTATATCTCTAGATAAAATATATCATAAGGAAAACACAAATGGTCTATGCCCGAACACGTAGAACTAAGTACCATCAACTCCCGCGCACAACATCGATAAGCATATTCTAGATATGGAGTTGATATACCCTATCGCGGGTTAGATAAACCCCAAGTTGTGTAACCTACTCTGTCTTTAGCCATTTTCGATGTCGAGGTTACGTTCGGCATCTCTCAAATGAGTCTTCATCACTCGAATAGAACACGAATCCCCAAATGGATTCCCATATCTTGAACAGATCTCGAAACCACACATGGATTCCAACATCTCGAACAGATCCACTTCCATGAGATATAACACATATCTCAGTCTTCAAGTGGTTTTCAATAAGTAAAACACTTACTAATCTCGGTCTCTTCAAGACTAAATCGACGAATTTGGTTATATTCAACAATAATGAGAACGATCGCATATGGAAACTAAATCTAGTATACTTATCACGTTTCCATCCTTTTCGTCTCACACCATCTCTCGGTCAAGAGTGAAGCCGTTAGGTTAGAGCACTATTGCTTTTATCCCTTCTCGAACATCAGTCTTAACTCTTATAAATAGACAAGCCTACTTCATCGACTTCTAGTGCTAAGTATACAACTAAATACTTTTCGTAAATGAATAAACATACAAAGCATGATCAAGTCACACAAAGTACGATTAAGCCACATAAGTGACTTCTAATCCTTTCTATTTATTTAATTAATACTTTTATTAATTAAAACCTCTTTTGTTAGTAAAACTTCTTTTATATAATGAAACTTCATTTATCAATTTCTATTATTCATTTATACTCTTTTCAATAATTCAAAAGGTATTCATATACTTATCCCAAATGGTACAAGTATATTCACAACTTATTAACAAAATTTCTTACTTTAAACCTTTGCTTTTTCTATCTTTTCCCAAAAGAATCCATCTTATAATTTTCTTTAAAATATCCATTTTTAAAGATCTAAGTACTTTCACAAATCCATTTAAAAAGGTTTAAGACTAGTGTTACTTAAACATTATCACTACAAATCAAAAACCATTTCACTTTTGCTTATCTTTAAAACATTCATTCAAAAGATGAATGTTATCAACACATTATCACAAAAAACCCAAAACCATTCCATACTTATATTATCTTTAAAAATGTTCTTTTAAAGATCTAAGTTAATATTTGGCTAAGTTCGATAGTCGACTAATCGACTATCCAGTTAAAAACGATCACTTATAGAAATCACAGTTCGCATACGTAACTCGTTTCCGATATTTCAACTTGTACTATCCCTCATTCAAGAGTGAAGCCAGGTAAGTTAGAGCACTGGTTACATATCAAACTCTTGCATAGACAGTTCATTCTTGAATTTCACAAATAGATAAGTCTATCTCGTCGGCTTTTAATGTTAAGTATAGTATTAATGACTTTCATAAACGAGTAAGAAATAAAAAAGATTAACATATTTCTAGCATTCCCAACTTAGCTTTCCTCAGTTTAAAGGGAAGCCGATAGATTAGAGCACTATTGCTTATATCCCCAATTGAACATCAATCTTAACACTCGCAAATAGAAAAGCCTACTTCGTTGGTTCTAGTGTTAAGCATAGTATCGAGTCGTGCAAAGGAGATGTTGGCGAAATTTTCCGTAAATTTAAGAGTTAGAAAACTTATGAGAATTTTGGAAATTTTTGGTAACTAAAATTTAATTTTTGAGTTATAACTTGGAATGAATGAATAGAAGGGAATTAGTTGGTATAAATAAGTGAATCTAAAAGACTTGAAATTTTGGAATCTATTCCAGCTAATTGGTTTTGAAAAAAAATTAATAAGTTTAGTAACTCATTTTAATTATTAGTTTTAAATTTAAGGGTCTGGAAACGTTTTCTTCCTTAGGAATTTCGAGGACAAAATTCATTAAAGGGGTGGAGAATGTAACAACCCAAAATTCTAGCCATTTGATTTTAAATGTTTAATTAATTTTAAATATGTGGATTTAAAAATTTAATAACTTATAATTCAAATATAAGGAATGATTAAATATTTAAATTATGAAATTTAATGTTAATTGAATGGATTTAATAATATTATTAAGCTCATTTTAATTAATAAATAATATTGGTGAATTCAATTTGTAAATTTATTTAAAAATATAAATAGATCGGATAAATATCGATATTAAATATAAAATGATATTTAAGTCTGTGAAACAGTCATTCCAGGGCACTGTCTCGGATTTCGAAAAAATCAATTTTATTAAATTCGTAATAATGAATTATAATATACCATCGAATTTCTTAGCGATCAAACGCATCGTTTGGTCGTGCGAGTTCGAAACGCGTAGAAATTAATTTCGGAAATTTATAATATAACTGGGTTTGAAAAGCTATTCTGTATATGATTGAATTAAGGCTCGGGTCTAGTTCCAGTGCATTCGGAATAGGTGTATAACATATAGAACGCTAAGCGCCACGCCTCATTTGGAGTTCGAGATTTTTGGGTATGTTTTATTGAATATTTTTAATTTTTAAACATACATATATATATATATATATGTATGTAATATTCACCGTGCCTTGGCCATGCCCTAACACCCCAACCATACTCACCCATGCCCATACTAGTCACCATATCCCTTCACCCTATTTAAACACTTGCCTATTACCAAGAAAATGGTCTTCCTCTTTAAAATCAAGCTTCAAAAACCAAAATTTAAATATTTACTCAATGAAAAATCATGAAACAAAGACCGTTGAGTTTGTTTGATCTTAGCTTCGATGTTATAGCCTCGAATTGGAGAACGATAATGTTTTGGGAAGCTTGACCTAAGGGCAGCGAGCTAGGGTTGGAGATCTGGGGGTGTATGGTTCCTGATTCGACATTTGAAGCTTGGATTTGGCTTCGACATGCCGAAGAGCAGCTCATAGTCAAATTTGGTGGAGTGTGGCGCTTGAATTGGAATCGAATCATCAGGGTAGCCGCGTGTAGAAGGGAGCAGGTCACGATTAGGGGGGTGACTTTTTGGCGTGATTTTCGATACGGACTTGTCGAGTTTGTAGAGAGTAGAGTGTTGGCAAAGACGGATTTGGATTTCGTCATGTTTTGCTACATGTTGTGGGAATGCCGTGCACGATTGGTTTGGGTTTCACTGTGTCCGTTGTGCATGTTTTGAGTAGAGGGAAGATGATGATGAAAGTGGGGTGAGGGGTATAGTTGTAATTAGTTAATATAATTGTTATTTATTAATTTAAATTAATCAATAACTTATAAAATATGTATCTCACTCATACGAGGTCGGATTTGAATGTCGTTTTTTTGCTTTGGACTCATGTCGTTGAGATGTACGCTATGGAGTTGGATTGAACGAGATTGGAGCTTGTTGGAATTTAGGCTAAAATCAAACGGTCGTCCAAAATCGGGACGTTTCGGCGAAATCAAAAATCAATGTGAGTTTAACTCACATTAAATTTTATTATATCATGTCCATGATGTTATAAACGTTTATTGATTGCTTGGATGATAGTTAAATTATTTGATTGTTTGGTTGAATTTTCGTTTGGAAAATGGATGCATATTAATTTGGTCGCTATGTACCCCTATGATTATATATATATTATCCAAAAACTTATTTTGCAGGAAAAAATATCTAGAGAGACCCTGAGAGGTTTCTCGCCAATAATTATTTATTTACATCCTTATGCTATTATATTGATAGTTAATTAAAATAAATCATGATATTCCATTTAACTGGTTAAGTGTCGTTATAGTGATTTCGCCATATTGTCATTTATAAATTTTCATCCCCAACCCTGTCATATGAACTTGAGCTTGTGTTTCCGCTAAACAGAATGTTAAAATTCATTAATCATTTTGGTTAATGATAACTTAAAATAATTAATCATTTTAACGATTTGAGATTTATTAACCAATTTAAAAAATGATGTTTAAAATTGGTTTATCTTTGATTTAAATGAGATAAGATTTAATTAATCATTTTGACTAATGATTACTTGAGTTTAATTAATTCTTTTAAAAATGATATTTGAATTTAGTTAATCATTTTATTAATGATTTTTTTAAATTTAACTAATTATTTTAACGAATGATATTTGGAATTTAGTTAAATCATTTTAATTAATGATGTTTTATAGTTAAATAAATCATTTTAACAGATGTTGTTTTAATTAATCATTTAACTAATGAGGTTTGAATTTAATTTTTACAATTAATTTATGATTATTTGAGCTTAATTAATTGTTTTAGTTAATGGTATTTAAAATTTACTTATAATTTTAATTAATGAAGTTTGAGGTGAATTATTCTATTTAACTAACGATTATTTGAATTGAATAATTCTTTTTAATTAATGATATTTAAACTTAATTTACTGATGATATAAAAGTGTTTGGAAATAAGCAACTATGTTATTTAATTCAATTGATATTTCTTTTCAAAAGAGATTTAAAATGTGATTAATTATCCTTCAGGATAATTAATATTGTTTTAAATTTATAAAGGTATTTAAATTGCTTTATTAACTTTTGAGATAATAAATATTGTTTCAAATTTATAAATAGTGGTTTATAAATGAGAAAATCCTTTAAAATGGATTATTTACAAATAAAGCTAAGTGTGAATTGTTTTTGGGTTTATAGTAAACAATGTTTTAACGACATTTGTTTTTTACCCCAGTTTTAATACACTTAGTATTATAAGTTTTGTCTTATAAAAGAATGTTTTAAAAGGGTTTTTCTAAAAAGGTTTCACCAATACTAAAATAAGAAAATCAAGCACAAGTTCAGTTATTAAAATGTTTCACCAATACTGAAAAAAGGTCGTCAAGGCGATGCCTAGAGGTAACACTACCTCGACTTGCCTGGCTTCATCTTCAACCGGGAGATTACACTTGTTTGGAATCAATGAGTAGTGGTATATATATGATATTTAATTTCCATATACGATCATTTTAATTATCCCCAATAGTTGATTTATTAATTATCGGACTCAACTTTTTTCATGGTGTATCGTTACCTTAAAAACAATTTGTTGCTCTTTTGAGATTTGTTATCCTTTATCGAAAATGACTAAAACCAAAGCGCGGAAAAGGGGGGTGTACCCTCCAAGTCATTCTTGTGCTTCGTCATTCTAAGACGATTTATCACTCGTTTTGAGCATTAGTATCCAACACCGGAAAAACTAAAACCAAAGCCGGAGTGGGAGCCAAGCCATATGGGTCGCGCCCATCAGGGTATGTTCACATCATCTAGAGAGGTGTCGGCATGCATACATTGATGTGAAATATTCGGATGGTCGTGTGAAGCTGGGTCCAGCTTGGAAGTTTCCGAGAGTGACGTGTGTGCTCTCAAGTTTATTTATCTAGAGGTATACTTTTGTAGAAGGGGTAGAGCACCCTCCTAGTTATGTTGGATAAATTCATTTTCCTTATTTGATTTGAACCTTTGAATCGGTTTTTCTGTAATTGCAATGGGAAGAGTCAACCACTCTTCACGATGTTTAATTATAGTTTTAGTCCATTCTCTCACGTTTGGACAGTTATCTTGTTTTTTTCCATTCTATCCAGTTTAGACAGTTATCTTGTTTTATCCATTCTGTCTAGTTTTGATTTTGCTCAGATTATTTTCATTCTTCCAAGTCTGATTTTAATATTATATATGCCCATTCTTATTTGGATTTGTTTCCTGATGTTTATTTCTGCTCTTGCCTGTATGGATGTTATTCTCGCGAGTTTAAACCCACTCCGCATTAGCGGCCTGGTCTCATAGAACTTTTATATGTTCCCCTTTATTTGAGTTATCTCATGCTGATATTTTCAAACTGATCCGGGTGTTATTTTATTATAATGCTCGGGTAAGACCGAGTATTTTCCCAGGTTGGATTTGGTGATATGGAGATCTTAGAGGGGAGCTGGAGATTCACTTATCATAGTATTTTATTTTCCACTGTATTATATGGTATATAAATCAGCATTTGTAAGGTCAGGATTTTATAATTGTCCAACTGATAAAGTTTATTTTTAACTCTACTATAATTGTATTTTGGAGTGATAGTTTCTGTTGTCCTTGTTATATTATATGTTGTCGATTCCGCTGTGAGATTCGGTTTTCCTCTATTCTCTATTCTTTTCTTTTTATTTACCCCAATAATCTTCCCTTTTATCGATTGGATGCGCGACATTTGAACATGGTGATAGTGTTCGGTGTCTACTTTCGATAGTCAAAATGGCGGGTCATTACATGATGTCATTGTCTCACTTGATGGAATAATGTATCGCATTAGTAAGCCTCTAATTGTGTATACAAATGTCATTGATGGTTGGATAAATATTGACTACTAATAATCTTTGCAATATTCAATTGATTTACTTAAAATGGTAAAATAATTTGAAAAATAGTATATCCCAGCATATAAGAACTAATATCTACATATTTTTATAATTAAGTATATCAAACCATTTATTTACCCAGTTTGTTTGGTCTTTTAAACATTATAACTCAGATGGAACTTATCTTCTTTTCATATCTTGATGTTTGAACTCAAGTCCAATGACCATTTTAACTTATAATCCTCAAACGCATAATGTGGTAAGGGTAATTCATATAAACAAACAAACAAGAATACCTTTATCATTTGTCTATTACATAGATAATTATAGCCGTAAGTGTATTACTCCAATCACATCATTTAATGTATTTTCCAACTAACATTACCTTGTTAAAATCAACAAATTTTCATAATGAAAATCAATTTTTCATATTATTATGCAAAATATTGCATAAACTTAAATAATATATACCTATATGGCAGTGTTACCATATACTGTATGAGAATTAAAACTTTTGTCGATACTTGCCATATAACATCTCCGTTACAATTGTATTTCGAAAAATTGCATTTAAGAAAAATGTATTTTTTCGAATAACAGTCAACTACCCAATATAGAAGAGGAAAAACTAATATACTGTACGCTGCATAGTTATTCATCTTTCTACTTAAAGATAATAAACATTCCTAAATATAATTATCGAAAGAACAATCATAATAATCACTAAGCAAAAACTCGATTCGAATTTATCCTTATAATTTTCTTAACTACCCCTATGTAAGGAATCATCAAACCCCATCCTTTTCCAACTCATAAATTTCCTTTCCTAACTCGCAAAATTTAATATATTCATTGACCTCGGTGAACGTAATCCAATTTTTTAGTCACATTACGATCTGCAATTTTATATTTTATTAGTATGGAAATAAAGTGGAATAAGAATAGACTTGGCCAGACAAATTTATATCTACGAATTATTAAAAATAAATTAAAACTAACACGTTGAGCATAAAAAAATAATATGTATATATTTAAATAATTTATATTTATCGATCCTCCTACTATTAAGATTTCAAACTACTAAAAACAAAAATACTAACAATTTTTCCTTTAATCAAACATCAATAAACATCAATTCAAAATATTGAATAGAATAAATCACTTTTAAATTAAACATATTACAAAATGCCAAGTAGACATGTTCCATGGTCATAATAACTAGGTGTTAATAATATTACCATCAATATTGTAATACATTTATAAATAGTTGCTACCATGAAATAATAATGAAAAAAAAGGGTTCAAAGTTAGACGATCAAGAACAAATAAAATCGTACTTACCAATAAAATCAATTTTTCCAATAGCCTATATATATATATATATATGCAAATAGCTACCACCATGAAATAATAAGGATAAATATCTAAAATTAATATGAAACAATCAAAGGCAAGTAAATCAAACTTACCAATAAAATATAGTTTTCCCAAGAGCCAATACGTTTGTTTATAGATGCTACCAAGAAATAATCACAAGAACAAATTGAAATCAAAATTTGATAATGAAGAAAAATAAAATAATTATACCAATAGAATCCAGTTTTTCCAATAGTCAATACATTTGTAATAGGTGCTGCCATAATATAAGAATATTAAAAATGAATTCAAAATTTGAAAATAAAAAATACTTAAATTATATAAAGGTATATATATATATAAATATACATATACGTATACATATACATACATACATATATACATATACATATACATACATACATATATACATACATACATATATACATACATACATACACATATATATATATATATTAGAATTATGCATCATAATTGTTCCTTAGTGAGAAGAATAGAGTAATAATAATATTACCATCAATATTGCAATTCATTGGAGCTGCTTTCATGAAATAATAATAGAGAAAAACATGAATTGACAATAAAAAACAAACAAGATAAAACACACCAAAAATATTTGGTTTTCTAATAGTTAAGCCATATGCAAATGGCCGAAGCCGTGAAATAATACAGAGAACAAAGTTGAAATCTAAATTAGACAATTGAAGACAAAAAAAAATCAGACTTATCAAAAAAAATCTAATTTATCAAATAACAACAATGTTCGTTTATAAATGCTACAGTAATAAGAAAGGAAAAGAATTGAATCAAAATTGGACGGTAAAAGACAAATAAAATGAGACTTAAGATGAATAAAATCAAACTTACTAACAAAATCTAATTTTATAAATATCCAATACATATGCATGTAGTTGCTACCATAAAAAAGGGAAAAAAAGTGAAATTAAAATTTGTCAATCAAAAGAATAATAGTCAAACTTACTTATAAGTTATGTTTGTACTAATTACCAAGAGAGAAAAATAAGGGTGTATTCTTGTGTGACACGAAAGAGGCACATGAAAGAGGCATGAGAAAGAGGCACGAAAGGAGAACGGTTCACATAAAGTGAATGCGTTCTTGCGTTACCAAAGGATAATTATGAAAGGACCATTTAAATTGTTTTGTTATAAATAATTATTTTTGTTATTATTTTATTTTGTTTTAAGCTTTTTTAATTAATATGGTTAAATGCATTTATATTGTTTATAAATTGTGAAATGCTAAAATAATACAATAAAAAAAGACAATTTTTATTACATACTAGTAGTTAGAGTACAAATAAAAATCTACATATCTCTTCTAAATCTCGCTACTAGATAGTTAACAAGTCATCCAAGCTTATCGAACTTGTTCATCAACAGAAGGACAGTTGTGTAGTATGATTCACTGTTGGTCAGAATATGTGATTTTCCATTTGGAAAATGAGCCAATCTCCTCTCTCACATCCATTATTCTACCAATGTTCTTGTTTTCTCATCCTCACGGAACGAAACTCCACTCGGCTAACGTCCATGAGACGAAGTAGCATCTGAATGATGTGGATGTACAAAAGCTCGAGGAGTACGAGTGCTGATCTCTACAGCATCTCCTATGAGAAAGTCGACGTACATCTTGGTATCGAATAAAACATTGTCAGGTGGAGCCTCCGAAATTCGAACTTACAGGCTGGAGTTCCGATGTTGTCTTCAAATATCACATTCAACTGCCTGTATTTCGATGGTGAGCCCACTTTGAATTTTCTATACCTAGTAGCTATCATGTCCCAGCACTCGTCGGATTCCAGGATCCGCTTTCAATCTGCAGCGGCTCGCTCTATGGGTTCCATTCACGCTTGAGGTTGTCAAACTTGTTATTTATCTAACTATCATTGTAATCGACGCTCATCGTGCGTTAAAGACTTCAGTGATATCGGAGTACCAATGGCCAATCCGATTTTTTCGAGTTGTGATGTGTTTGTAGCAAATGTCGATAAATGCCAAAATCCATTCTTCGGCCTAGTCTACATTGTTATCAGCAAAACTAGAAGATTCATAGGTCGATATTTTATAAAAAAAAGTTGAGAAAATTAAGGAGGTAGATATTAATACTACAAATACAAATATGAAAAAAAATACATCAAAAAATTGATGTAGAATCAGCAAAAGATGGATTAATTTTCAGATTGGGTATGGTAGAATGAAAATATGACAGAATGGAAATATGGATGAGGAGGAATTTATAGGGGAGATGAGCCAACCGTTGGGAAAAGGCGACGACGTCAGATGCGTCTGACTCCAACCGTTCAGTTTTCCAATTGTTGAGTCAAACGGTTAATTTTATGTGTCCCACGTTATATGTGTCAGATGCGTCCGACATATCTGAGTTCACACGAATGTCAACGTGCTAAAATTTGACTGCTAACGCACTCTAACTCTTTTTAAAGAATTTAAAGGATAATGATCTCTACATGAGATGACAATTGATTTAACAAATATAGTAGATCTAGAATCCCATAGAAGTTTAATGTTTTTTTCTTTAGTAGAGATGAAACGGGATTTCAAAATTTATGATTTCAAAAATAGGAAAACATTTAAGCGTAGAGAAAAAAATTCTATAGAAAACTTAAAAAATAGAATAGATGTAAATGCATAATAGGAAGTTACGAGAATATAAAGTGTGTGTGTGTGTGCGCGCACACACACACAGATATATATATATATATATACACACACACACAGTGATTTCAAAAATCATAAAATCGTACAATCCAACTCGTGATTCATATCGAATCGCAGCCCCATCGATCCAATTTTCAATTTGAATCGCATTTCTCAGAAATCGTACGATCTATTTGTAGATCGAAAATATTTCTGCCCTAAATTAGATCGCGATTTCAGTGTAAAAAGTCGAATCGAATATTTTCTTAAAAATCGAAACGTCGGTTCTTCGAAATTGGAAAAAAATCAGTATGCTTTTGAAGTAGAAGCATCACACAGGTTGGAAATTGAAGAAGAATCTGCAGAAAATCCATTTCGAGCATTATAAAAATGAAGATCAAAAACTAGTATTCAACACAAAAAAATTCAAGGCAGGAAAAACAGAAAAGATAAAGCATCAGAATCAAACATGGTGGAAGCATTAGAACTCGGTGGAAGCATCGGAGAGAGGTAATTAAATTTTGGTATTCTTTTTTTACTCTCTTCTAATTTCTGCATCATTTTCGAATTTTTTTCTATCTTTTTGCAATTTCTGGGCATAAGAAGAAGGTAATGTGTGAACTGCTGCTACAGTAACTTAGTACTATAGCACTGCTATCTTCCTATATTCAACTTTATAGCTTTTGACTTCTATTTTTAGCGTTGTTTTTTATTTTATTATGGTTGTACTCTAGACACAGAGCCATATTTGAGCAAAAACTGCAGCACAACAACAGTACTAGACTAGTGACCATATTGTGTTAGTACTAGACTAGTGACTATACTAGACTTAGCCCAACAGCAGCAGCAACACAGCAGCTTTTGACTTCTATTTGCAGTTAATAAATGGCAAGTAAGCTATGCAAAATCATGTAATACACCTAACTCACAACAACATTGATATGTCTCATCTTTGTTTAAAGAAAGTGGATACTAATCATATCACATGTTTACTGTTCAACCTGAAATGTAGGACCAAATTTACTAGGATATAAAGCTCATAACTTACTACAGTGTGTAATTTCATAATTTAAGCAACTTTACCATATTGTTTAATGTGTATATATGTGTCATGCAAGTGGGATTGTGGGAATGTCATGCAAGTGGGGATGTGGGTTAATGTATTGCAGCAACTTGCCATATTGTTTAATGTGTTGCTGTCAGCAAGTAATATATATTAGTTTGAATTGTTTAATGTGTAGCAGTAGCTGACAGCAAGTAACATATATTACTATGAGTTTGAATTATTTAATGTGTTGTTGCCAGCAATTTATATTAGTTTGAATTGTTGATGTACTGATGGTGTACATGTACAGTATGTTTCCATACCTATTATTTTGTACTTTATTTGAAATGGAAAATTTATCGATATATTTATATGTTTGCTGCTTTTTTTCTTATTGTTTGTAGATGCCTAGAGAAGTAGATATTACATGGGATCATTGTAAACCAGTTAATGAAGGAAACAAAAGAGTTAATAGATGCAATTATTGTTCAAAGGAGATAAGCGGAGGTGTTTTTAGAGTTAAACATCACTTAGCTCAAACATCCGATAATGTGAAAGCATGTACTAATGTGTCGGAGGAAGTAGCCACAATTTTTAAAAATTTGTTGAAAAAGAGTAGATTAAATATTGAAGATGAGGCGGATGAACATGATGGAGATGAAAATAAAGCTTGCGATCATAATGAATTGAAGAAAAAAGGAAGAGCATTGCCTAACATTAGTTTAAGAAAAAAAAACACTAAACGCTGTGTGGAAGAAGGAAGATAGAGAGGATGTTTGTTTGAAAATTTGTCGCCTGATTTATGCAAATGCATTACCTTTATCCATAGTGAAGAGTCCATACTTTAGTAGCATGACGGATAGCATTGCATCTTATGGAAGAGGTTTAAAACTTCCTAGCTATCATGAGATTCGGAATACATACTTGATGAAAGAAGTGGAAAATGTGAAAGTGAAGTTGGAGAAATACAAACTAGAATGGAAAACAACGGGTAATGTTTGTGTTTTAAAAATATATCAAAAAATATCTTTCTTTTTCATTATATGTGTGTAATCTTATATTACTATATTTTTTTGCTGTAGGATGCACAATTATGTCGGATGGATGGACCGATAGAAAGCATAGAAGCATCACTAATTTTTTAGTGAATAGTCCTAAAGGAACCGTATTTTTGAAGTCTATTGACACTTCATCCATTGTTAAAAATGCTGAAAACATTTTTGGCATGCTCAAATCCGTGGTTGAAGAAGTTGGAGAAGAAAATGTGGTTCAAGTTGTCACAGATAGTGCGGTCGCCTATGTAAAAGCAGGAGAAATGTTGATGGGGGAAAAAAGGCAGTTATTTTGGTCTCCATGTGCCGCTCATTGCCTAGATTTGATATTAATGGATATCGGTGAGTTGCCCACTCATCTTGAAATTGTGAATTATGCAAAAAAGTAACACAGTTTATTTATAAGCATAGCAGGCTTTTAAATCTTATGAGAAAGTACACAAAAAGGAGAGACTTAACAAGGCCAGCAGTCACTAGATTTGCAACACAATATTTAACTTTGAAAAGTGTGTTGGAAAACAGTAGGGGATTGCGGAAAATGTTTACTTCTAGCGAATGGGAGGATTGTCAATTTGCTAGAAAGATGGAGGGAATTGAGGTTCAAGATATTATTTTAGCTAAAAAGGAATTTTGGGATGGCATAAAATATTGTTTGAAAAGTACTATTCCATTAGTTAAGGTACTTCGATTAGTGGATGGAGATGCAAAACCCGCAATGGGCTATATTTATGAAGCTATGGACCAAGCCAAAGAAAAAGTTGCACAAAATTTTGATAATGTTGAGTCTAGATATAAAGATTTATGAGATATCATAGACAAAAGATGGAATGCGCAACTTCATAGGCCCTTGCATGCGGCCGGAATGTTTTTGAATCCAAAGTATCGATATGATGATTGATATTCCATGGATATGGAGGTGAAAAAAGGATTATATGACACAATCGAAAGAATGGTTCAAAGCAAAAAAGAAAGAGCTATCATTGACCGACAACTTGATATTTATTCCTTAGGAGAAGGCGAGTTTGGAAGGGCAATGGCCGTTGCTAGTCGCACAACCAAACAACCTGGTAAGATTTATTGTGACGACCCAGATTTTTAACGATTTTTAATTGGTAATTAACCGAATTAGATCACTGAAATATTAGTTTTGATTAGTCGAGCAAATACAATTCTGACAATTAAAGATATCTGGAATATATATATATCTCGATTTAAAAGCTATTTGAT
The DNA here is from genome assembly GCA_030737815.1 of Allium fistulosum. Taxonomy (NCBI): domain Eukaryota; kingdom Viridiplantae; phylum Streptophyta; class Magnoliopsida; order Asparagales; family Amaryllidaceae; genus Allium; species Allium fistulosum. The sequence goes on along the minus strand of CM060907.1, from coordinate 509,662,528 downwards.
ATTGGGTTATAAATTTCTGGATATGATGAATATTGTAGTCTTATGTATAAATATATAAACTCCACCATTTAAAAACTAAGATAAACACCCAAATATATATATACAAACATATATAAGCCTTATGATGTTGGAAATATATACATATACAAGTATATGAATGTATATATATGCCTATGTGAAATAAAATATAAGAAAGTTTGTATGAATGTGAATATATATATATATATATATAATAAAGCAATGTATATCAAAAATATGTTTAAGTATAAATAGGTATATGATATGTAAGTAGATAAGTATGTAAACATATAGGTAAATGTAACTATGTATAAGTATGTATATATGATAACAAATACAAATGCATTTGGTAAAAACAAATATACATATGAAATGTATGTATATATAAATATATATGTTGGAACCTAGTGAGACAAGCATTTAATGCACGTTCATCTCAAGCATACAATGCATCATTTCAAGCATACAAAAAAATGTCAATAGAAAAACATAAAATCAGGTTAAAGCAAAATCAAATCACTTTGTAAATCAAAACCCTTTATTTCATATAAAAAAAATGTAAACGCCTGAAACAAAAAATCACAGCCTGGCTTCTCCAGCACACTTCACTTCTATGCATATATAATACCACTGCCTTGTCTTCTATTTCACTCACTGGAACTAAGTATAACAAAAAGAATAAAACAACACTGCCAAAAAAAGAAGAGAACATAACTAAAACAAGATCAAAGACCGAAAAGGGATTATAAAGCAGGATAAACATAACAGCAGTCATCATCTTGATAAAAAGGTGAGTAAACATATATTTTAAAAAAACTTAAGTAGATCTAAATCTGTGTATGTGATTTTCGATTTATATTTATGTGTTGAATGTGTATATATAAGTATGAATCTCTGGATATATGTTTGTATTTGTTCTGTGCATGTTGTTGTGCACTATTTTTCTCTGTTCCAAAAGAATAGAGTTTAAAAACAATTCAAAAATTCAGAACTTCTCATCTAATCACTATTAGGCTTGGAGTTTCAAACAAAATAGGTTTGTGAAAACATAAATTAGGTTTTAAAAACATGTTTAAGTATATCTAGTTTGAAAACCTTCTGAAATTGAGTGTATACAGTAAGATCTGTAAAAATGACAAAAATTAAACAATTCAATTTGTAGATTCAAGCATGCAACTTGAAACATCTCTGTAAAAAGTGATTTTTAAAACAAAAATCATGAATTTTAGTTTGGTATTGGGGTCGCATTTTGGGAATGACCAGATTTTGGTTTTTAAGCAAGTTCTGGTGACTGGGATGATTCTGGAGGTCGAGGCTTTTGCTGGAGCGAGTTTGGTGATCATCGAAGTTGGGAAAAATGGTGGGAGTGGTGTTTGATGGTCGAGGCGTCGGCCGTAGTGGGAACTAGGGTTTAAGGGGTTTCGAAATGGAGGTCTGATTTTGGGGTGGTTTGCCATCATCGAGGCATCGAGCTAGGAAAAACTTGAAGGGGACGTACTGGAATCGGGGACGCAGGCGTTGGCGAAACTACGGTGGTTTCGATCGTCGGAATTGCTTTGGCGAGGCAGTTTCAGATGAGGTTTAGTTTCCAGTTTTCAACTGGAAAGCTTGATTTCATTTTGAGCTTCGCGACATCAGTTTGAGGGTCGGAAACGTTCAGGTGATTGATCGTCGATGTGTGCGATGTGTCGCCGGAGGTAGCGGCGCCGTAGTTGGGCTGTGCACGTGCACAACAATGGTTGTGTGTCAAGGTAGTTTGGGTACGTGTGACTCGAAGGGGTACTCGAGTGGGATGGCGATGGACTCGGGTTGGAACCCGAGTTCGTGAGTGTGACCTTACATGGTTTGTTTTAAACATAAAAAAAATAAAAAATAAAAGAGAAAGGGAAGATGAAGAAGGAACCCGAGTGGACACTCGAGTTAGTAACGGGTTGAACCCGAAGTAGAGCTTGTAATGTTTTAAAATGTTTTGTAAAGCTAATTTTAAAATTTAAATTTAAAACTGATTTGAACTATTATGTTTAAACTATTTTGATTAAAAAGTTTTATGCTTTGGTTAACTTAAAATTTGAGAAATGTTAAGTATTTTTAAAACTTAATTTTTAAAGGTAATTAAATATAAATTAAAAGATGAAATGTTTTTAAAACATGTATTAATTTTAGGTAATTAATGGTAATTGTTTTATCTTGATAGTTAGTTAAGTTTTTATGATTAAAGATTACTTAAAATGAATAGGGTAATTAAGTTAAATTAATTAATAATTTAGGGTTAATTAATTTATAAAGGTTTAAGGATTAATTAATGGTTAATTAAGAATTAGTTAGGGTTAAGTATAATTACTTAAGGTAATTAATGAAGTGTAACTACTTAATGAAGTAATTAATGGACAGTTACTGGTTGTAATTAATCAATGGGTAATTCCTTGATGGAAAGTATTTAAAGAATAATTACTTAGTGAGACTAATTAAGTGTTAATTATTCAGTGTAATTAATTAAAGGATTTATTAATTAATTAAGAGGTTAATTAATTAATGTAAGTAATTAAGAATAATTAATTACTGAATGTGATAAATCAAGGTTGATTAATGAATGTGGTAATTAATTAAAGGCTAATTACTAAATGTAATTAGAGAGGATAATTAGGGGATGAATAATTAATGGTTTGTAATTAATTATCGTTAAATAAGCAAGATTAAAAGTGATTAAAGTAATTAATTTGATTTAATTAGGAATGGGTGACTAACTAATCTTGCTTATAAATGACCAGTTGATATTTCTGATATGAAATGTTTGTGATATGATATGTTTGTCCTGAACAGTGATTATGTGGTTATCTGTCGATGATGAATTGCTGTGTAAAAAGTGACATCTTGTGATTAAAGGTTGAATTGTGTTTCACTTGAAGAGTGTGGATCAAGAGGGTATTGAATTCGAAGAGACCAGGGTCGGGTATCAACGAATACCCGAAACCACTTCGATTTTTATAAATTTGAGTTTAGAAGCAAACAGGCTGGAATGAAATAAGTTAAGTATCATGGATATTTAAACTGGATAACAGTTCTTGGATATTGTTTGAGATAAATGGTTGAGTTAAATAAGGTTAGAACTCGTAGAAAGTACGAGCTACCCTAGTTATTCACTTTTGTTACATAGCTTGGTATTTCATATTATATGGGTTTACTCACGTTGGTTTCCAACCTGACCCGGGTGTTACTTTGATGTAATGCTCGGGTCAGACCGAGTATTACAGATTTTCAGGTAAGGACGTTATGGAGCTTAGGAGACGAGCTGGATGGCAGGAACGTATGGAGCGTTTCCGTTGTGATATTATTTCTATTTAGCTGAGACATGCGATTTGTATATGTCCAGTGTTGTTTATGAGTATAACTCTGATGTAAAAATATAATTGACAGATACAGGTATTCTTTTGTAAACTGTTATTATTTGATATTATATTTTGATCTGCTGCGATTTGTGAGAATCAGTGATGTGTTTATGTTTCTTCTTCTTCTATCTCTTTCTTCTTTTCCTAACTATCTGGAATTTTTGCGATCGAAAATTTCGGGTCGTTACACTTGGTATCAGAGCAAAGGTTAAGCGAGAACCTTGGCTCTGATGAGGATAGGGTCAGCGGTACCCTAGGATGAGTTGAGTATATATATATATGAGAGCGTACTTGTTATTTTCTTATATAAAGATTTTAAAAATGGTTTTAATGAAAGATTTTTATAAAAGCTTATATTATATATATAGCAATAATTGGTTATAAAATAAGAAATGGAATATATATACACACACACACATATCCAAATAAGGATTGGATAAAGTGAACTATATAAATAAGATGAATTAGAATTGGGTTCAAACCAGAAATAGAATGGTTATTGAGTTTAAATAGGATGATTGTTTTCCAGTAAGCAAATAAATGTTTTAAGGAAGTAATCATTAGATGTGAATAACTTGTAAATTAGAAAGGATGTAAATCGAAAAGTTTTGAAATTGTTTCAAATGATAATAGAAATAATAAAGAGTATTATTCAGAATATTTTGAATGTGATCTTAATCTAAAATAAGAGTTGTTTGAAAGCATTAAAGAAAACTTTTTTGGACTAAAACCAAAGGTGATTTAAAATTTAAGGATAACTTAGTGTGTAATGGAAATAATATGTATATATGAGGAATATTCATAATATCAAAGATGGTTTGAAATAAACTCTAAATATTGAGTTTTAAATTTGGAATGAGATGTGATACCCAAGGTGATAAGTTTTTGAACTTATAAGATTATTAATGTGAAGTTTAAAATTTGAAATGGGAATTCAAATTGGGTAAGGTTGGCTGGATTAAGTAAATTGAATTTAACTTTGGGAAAGTTAAATAAGTTAACAAGCAACCTGAATTGGAAATTTCAAAATAAAATTGGGATTTAACTGGAAGGTTAAATGGTTGATTTGAATTGGGAGTTTGTGTGTTCTCAAAATGGGTATGAGATTTGGAAATTGAAAATGGATGGATGTTTTGGAATAAATTGGATGATGTCATCCTATTGTTATTTATAATCTTTAAATTGTGAATTGGATTTGTTTAAATGAATGAGGAATGAAGTGTGGTAATATATCCATTATTGAGGTAAAAGGGAAATTAAACTTTAATTTGAAATTAAGGATATGGAATTACTTTGAACTGAAAATTTGAATAATTGAATTTGTAAATTAATTTTTTTTTAAGAACTGGTTTCAAAATTGGAAGATAAATTTGGGTAATAAATTGAATTTTTAAGATAAGATTGTTTTGAACTCTTATTTGAACTTTGAAATAAGTTAAGTAAAAGATAATTTAAAATGGAATTTTGAGAATTGGAATCAGAATTAAATTGTTTAAAGATTTGGATTATTGATTTAAAAATAAAGGTTAATTTGATTAAATCAACATTTGAAAATTTAACTCGAATTTATATAATTCGAGATGGTTTAAAGTTGAGATTCAGATTTCATTAGTTCAAATTGAATTTAGTTTGAATTAACTAGAATTGAAGATGGATAAGTATAAAATTCAAGTGGAAAATTTGAATTGGATTAATTTGAAATAAAATTGAAGATTGAATGAGTTCAAATTCAAATGGGAATTGGGATTAATTCATATAGAAATTGAAATGATTTGAAATTGAAGTGGATTCAATTTGATATTAGTCTAAATTAATTTGAATAATTTGAAATTGTAATTGAAGTGAATATGTTTAAAATCAAATGGAATTTGATCTGAATTTGGAAAGAAATTGAGGTTAATTCAACTTGAATTGGGGATAAATCAAGTTCAAGGGAAATTGAAGTTATTCAAATTAGAAGTGAGTCAATTTAAATGGAAGTGGAAATTTAAATTGAATTGATGGGGAATTGAACAGTTTGACTCTGGACTATTTTCAAAATAAATTATTTTAATATAAATCTATTTTTCCAAACTATTTACTATACAACTTTTCTTTTTAAACCTAAAACTATCTTAAACTTGTTTTACAATTACTTTTGGAACTATTTAACAATTTTACAACTGATTTATAAACTAATTACTGTTTTTCAATTGTTTTATAAATAATTACTATTTTTCAACTATTTACAATTACTTAACCATTTTACAGCTTTTTACAGTTAATAATTATTTTTCAACTACTTATTTATTTTAAAAAATTTCAAGCTATTTCCTAAATTTAAGCTGATTAGAGTACAAACTGTTTATGATTAAATACCCAATTAAGATAAGAATTAAAATGGTAATCCAAGAGAGGATTGAAGCAAAGGTGAATAAGTGGATAAAGATTAAAAAGGAATGTGAATAGAAAAGGAGAAATTGATTTAGCTAATAATCAATGAAGATAAATACGTAGGATGTACGTATATTATTCTATTCGCATAGTGATTTGATCCAGACTCGAGCACAGAATTTCGAGATAGTATAATCGAGCCGAGTTGGGATTTTTCATTCGATTTTCGACGGCGAACCTGGATTGGATTTTTGATTGGTTCTGGAAATTCTCTATCATAGTTGTGACCTATGCAAGGAGAATAACGGTTTCTAATCAAGAAACTAGACCTGAGTCCGCACTAGAAAATCGGGTGGACGATACTAGTTCGGAAGTGGAATTGTATGATCGAGTGAGCGATCAAATTAGTATGGCGTACGGATGATATGTGTACATCGTACGGGTTTGTATGAGATTGATATTGAAATTGGAGATAAGAACTGTAATATGGTTTTTGAAATGGAAAGTATATGTAATGAAATAAAGTGGGAATTGAATATTCCTATGATTAAAATTTACTTTATGGAAGTAAGCAATATGGTAAATGACTTTACAAAAGAGTAATCAAAATTTGAATATTTGATTTGGGATAAACAAAGTTATATATCTTTGTTATATATGGTAAACTCCCCTTGTTGAATCTATTGACAGAAGAAAAGGGTTTTGAAAGTATTTGAAGTATAAAAGTGAATTTATACAAGTATGAAGTGATTCAAAAATTTCCCAAGGTTATTATATATATATATATATGTATGTATATATAAAGGATTTTGTGAAAATGATTTTGAGGAAAAGTTTTTGGAACCTTTGAATTTGGAAAGGCTTTTATTTTTGAGGAAAATCAAATTTGGAATTTGGAAAGCCTAGTTTGTGAATTATGGATTTTGGGATAATCGATTTTGAGAAAGGAGATTTATATGAAATTCATACTCGGTGTATGATTTGAAAAATACTATATGTGTATAGTATAAAGTGTTTTGAAGTGGCTTTGGGGAAAAAGGCGCTCCCTTGAATGAACTTCTCAGGAGTGCCACAAGATGGTACTGCCTTGAGCCCTAAGGGGGGGTTCTAAAGTTGATCCTGTGAGGAGTCCGGACAAACTAGTTCCTGAGGATTATTGGGTAGTGAAAGTCGAGGGCGCTGATGCCTACAGGGGCATTTGGGTTATGTTGTGACGACAGTGTAACTCGATGTCGTTGTGATCTACTATATGGACCATAGCGGAAATCGTGTGGAGGATGAGTGCCAACAGTCTACACTTGATTTTGCCGGGACGACAACGTAACATCGGTAGACTGCGATCTATGGTCGAGTGGAGGAGTTTCATTCTTTTGGCAGCGAAATTCGAGGGCGCTGATGCTTACGGTTATATGGGTTTTTGCTGTGATAGCAACGTAAAGCCTGAGTATAACTACGATCTGTAGCGGGTTCCATGGTGTAATCGAGGGGCGCAGAGGCCTATAGTTATCTATGGATTTTGCCGGGACGGCAACGTAACCATCTGGTTAACTACGACCGTGGATGGGGGTGATGATTTCCAGAGCATTCTCACCAAAGATATTTCCTCTATTTTCAAAAACTGTTTTCTATATTTTCAATAAAATTATTTTCCAAGTATTTTCAGAGGGTGTTGAAAACGGGTTTACTAAGTATTTATAGATTTTTAGTCCTACGCCTGATCAACGTATGACCGAATTTCTGTGAGAAAAAGGATGGACTTGTTGAGACATCGAGTTATAAAAAGTATTTTTATATAAAAGCTATTTTGGTAATATTATATAGATTTTAAAGTGCTTTAAAATTTTAAAATAAAAGAGTAAAAAGAGTTAAAAATGTTTAAATAATAATTTAACTAAAATACACAGTAAATTAAAATTCTCGCTTCGTTCCTTTTCGATGACGAAAAGTTCTAAAGGGGGGAGGAATGTGACGACCCGGATTTTTAACGATTGTTAATTGGTAATTAACCGAATTAGATCATTGAAATATTAGTTTTGATTAGTCGAGCAAATACAATTCTGACAATTAAAGATATCTGGAATATATATATATATATCGATTTAAAAGCTATATTGGATATTGGGTTATAAATTTATGGATATGATGAATATTGTAGTCTTATGTATAAATATATAAACTCCACCATTTAAAAACTAAGATAAACACCCAAATATATATATACAAACATATATAAGCTTTATGATGTTGGAAATATATACATATACAAGTATATGAATGTATATATATGCCTATGTGAAATAAAATATAAGAAAGTTTGTATGAATGTGAAAAAATATATATAGAAATATAATAAAGCAATGTATATCAAAAATATGTTTAAGTATAAATAGGTATATGATATGTAAGTAGATAAGTATGTAAACTTATAGGTAAATGTAACTATGTATAAGTATGTATATATGATAAAAAATACAAATGCATTTGGTAAAAACAAATATACATATGAAATGTATGTATATATAAATATATATGTAGGAACCTAGTGGGACAAGCATTTAATGCACGTTCATCTCAAGCATACAATGCATCATTTCAGGCATACAAAACAATGTCAGCAACAAAACATAAAATCAGGTCAAAGCAAAATCAAATCACTTTGTAAATCAAAACCCTTTTTTTTCATATAAAAAAAATGTAAACGCCTGAAACAAAAATCACAGCCTGGCTTCTCCAGCACACTTCACTTCTATGCATATATAATACCACTGCCTTGTCTTCTATTTCACTCACTGGAACTAAGTATAACAAAAAGAATAAAACAACACTGCCAAAAAAAGAGAATAGAACTAAAACAAGATCAAAGACCGAAAAGGGATTATAAAGCAGGATAAACATAACAGCAGTCATCATCTTGATAAAAAGGTGAGTAAACATATATTTTAAAAAAACTTAAGTAGATCTAAATCTGTGTATGTGATTTTCGATTTAGATTTATGTGTTGAATGTGTATATATAAGTATGAATCTCTGGATATATGTTTGTATTTGTTCTGTGCATGTTGTTGTGCACTATTTTTCTCTGTTCCAAAAGAACAGAGTTTAAAAACAATTCAAAAATTCAGAACTTCTCATCTAATCACTATTAGGCTTGGAGTTTCAAACAAAATAGGTTTGTGAAAACATAAATTAGGTTTTAAAAACATGTTTAAGTATATCTAGTTTGAAAACCTTCTGAAATTGAGTGTATACAGTAAGATCTGTAAAAATGACAAAAATTAAACAATTTAATTTGTAGATTCAAGCATGCAACTTGAATCATCTCTAGAAAAGGTGATTTTTAAAACAAAAATCACGAATTTTAGTTTGGTATTGGGGTCGCATTTTGGGAATGACCAGATTTTGGTTTTCGAGCAAGTTCTGGTGACTAAGATGATTCTGGAGATCGGGGCTTTGGCTGGAGCGAGTTTGGTGATCATCGAAGTTGGGAAAAATGATGGGAGTGGTGTTCGATGGTCGAGGCGTCGGCCGTAGTGGGAACTAGGAATTAAGGGGTTTCGAAATGGAGGTCTGATTTTGGGGTGGTTCGCCATCATCGAGGCATCGAGCTAGGCAAAACTTGAAGGGGACGTACTGGAATCGTGGATGCAGGCGTTGGCGAAACTACGGTGGTTTCGGTGGTCGGAATTGCTTTGGCGAGGCGGTTTCAGATGAGGTTTAGTTTTGAATTTTCAACTGGAAAGCTTGATTTTGTTTTGAGCTTCGCGACATCAGTTTGAGGGTCGGAAACGTTCAGGTGATTGATTGTCGATGTGTGCGAGGTGTCGCCGGAGGTAGCTTCGCCGTAGTTGGGCTGTGCACGTGCACAGAAATGGTTGTGTGTCAGGGTAGTTTGGGTATGTGTGACTCAAAGGGGTACTTGAGTGGGAAGGCGATGGACTCGGGTTGGAACCCGAGTTCGTGAGTGTGACCTTACATGGTTTGTTTTAAACATAAAAAAAATAAAAAAAGAGAAGGGAAGATGAAGAAGGAACCCGAGTAGACACTCGAGATAGTAACGGGTTGAACCCGAAGTAGAGCTTGTAATGTTTTAAAATGTTTGTTAAAGCTAATTTTAAAATTTAAATTTAAAACTAATTTGAACTATTATGTTTATACTATTTTGATTAAAAAGTTTTATGCTTTAGTTAACTTAAAATTTGAGAAATGTTAAGTATTTTTAAAACTTAATTTTTAAAGGTAATTAAATATAAATTAAAAGATGAAATGTTTTTAAAACATGTATTAATTTTAGGTAATTAATGGTAATTGTTTTATCTTGATAGTTAGTTAAGTTTTTATGATTAAAGATTACTTAAAATTAATAGGGTAATTAAGTTAAATTAATTAATAATTTAGGGTTAATTAATTTATAAAGGTTTAAGGATTAATTAATGGTTAATTAAGAATTAGTTAGGGTTAAGTATATTTACTTAAGGTAATTAATGAAGTGTAACTACTTAATGAAGTAATTAATGGACAATTACAGGCTGTAATTAATCAATGGGTAATTCCTTGATGGAATGTAATTAAAGAATAATTACTTAGTGGGACTAATTAAGTGTTAATTATTCAGTGTAATTAATTAAAGGACTTATTAATTAATTAAGAGGTTAATTAATTAATGTAAGTAATTAAGAATAATTAATTACTGAATGTGATAGTGTCCGGGCAGGTTCGAATCCCAGCGCCAAACCATCAGTGGGAGTTTCAACGTTAAGCATCCGTGTGCGACGACTAAATAAAAGCGGGGTAGACACACGGCGTGAGGTTTACTTAAGTGAGTATCAATGAATACCATGATCTTAAGGTTCCCCATGATCTCAAAAAAAAAAAAAATTACTGAATGTGATAAATCAAGGTTGATTAATGAATGTGGTAATTAATTAAAGGCTAATTACTAAACGTAATTAGAGAGGATAATTAGGGGATGAATAATTAATGGTTTGTAATTAATTATCGTTAAATAAGCAAGATTAAAAGTGATTAAAGTAATTAATTTGATTTAATTAGGAATGGGTGACTAACTAATCTTGCTTATAAATGACCAGTTGATATTTCTGATATGAAATGTTTGTGATATGATATGTTTGTCCTGAACAGTGATTATGTGGTTATCTGTCGATGATGAATTGCTGTGTAAAAAGTGACATCTTGTGATTAAAGGTTGAATTGTGTTTCACTTGAAGAGTGTGGATTAAGAGGGTATTGAATTCGAAGAGACCGGGGTCGGGTATCAGCGAATACCCGAAACCACTTCGATTTTTATAAATTTGAGTTTAGAAGCAAACAGGCTGGAATGAAATAAGTTAAGTATCATGGATATTTAAACTGGATAACAATTCTTGGATATTGTTTGAGATAAATGGTTGAGTTAAATAAGGTTAGAACTCGTAGAAAGTACGAGCTACCCTGGTTATTCACTTTTGTTACATAGCTTGGTATTTCATATTATATGGGTTTACTCACGCTGGTTTCCAGCCTGACCCGAGTGTTACTTTGATGTAATGCTCGGGTCAGACCGAGTATTACAGATTTTCAGGTAAGGACGTTATGGAGCTTAGGAGACGAGCTGGATGGCAGGAACGTATGGAGTGTTTCCACTGTGATATTATTTCTGTTTATCTGAGACATGCGATTTGTATATGTCGAGTGTTGTGTATGAGTATAACTCTGATGTAAAAATATAATTGACAGATACATGTATTCTTTTGTAAACTGTTATTATTTGATATTATATTTTGATCTGCTGCGATTTGTGAGAATCAGTGATGTGTTTCTATTTCTTCTTCTTCTATCTCTTTCTTCTTTTTCTAACTATCTGGAATTTTCGCGATCGAAAATTTCGGGTCGTTACACTTGGTATCAGAGCAAAGGTTAAGCGAGAACCTTAGTTCTGATGAGGATAGGGTCAGCGGTACCCTAGGATGAGTTGAGTGTATATATATATATATATATATATATATATATATGAGAGTTTTGAGTTTGACATGTAGTTCTACCGGTTGTGAACGTAATTGGAGTACATTTGATAAGGTATAAATATAAATGATGTAATATAATATAGTTTTTGGCCATCTTAACATTCTAATATTGAAGTACAACTACAGGTTCATACTAAAAGACGCAACCATTTAGAGCAAAAAAGACTCAATGCTTTGGTTTTTGTAAAGTACAATCTTCAACTTGAGCTTAGACATGAAAAAAGAAAGGCAAAAGATGGACTTGATCATATATGCCTTTCAGATTTAGATAGTGACGATGAATGGATATGCGAACAAGAAGATCCGACCCTACCCATTGATACTAGTTGGATGGATGTGCATGAGTGTTTTAAAACTCTAAAAGGAGAGGCAAGTCGAAAAATTCCGAAGAAAAGGAAACGCGGTAATTTTAAATTAAAGATACCTAAACTATATAACTTCGTAATTAAATTTACAATTTTGTTTTAAGAAATATTTTGTTGTATCTGTTATTGATTAGGTCCAAGAAACACTCAATATAAAGGTAGTAATGTGAAAGAAAAAGGAAAAGCGATATTAGTCGAAGAAGATGATGGAGAAGAATCGGACTATGCTTACTCAACTAATGATGAACTTGATGAAATGGATGTTGGAAATGAAGAAGGAAATAATAGTGAAGGAAGAGCTAGAAATGAGGATGATTAGGAGTTTGTGGTTTATTTTGTTGTTTTGACTTGCTTTATATCAATCTTTTGTAGTATGCATTTCATTTTGTGCTATGTATTCAATATGAATCTATTTTCGCTACTAATGCAACTAATTAACATGATATATGATTATTAATCTTCGCAAAAGAAACCAAAACTACTAGTTACATAACACAACACACAAAAGAATAGATAATAATTACTAACAATTATTTATTACATCATTAAGTACACAATACAAAAAATGTACTTATGCATGCACATAATCTTGTGACATCATTAGTGACGTAGAAGTAGAAAAAAACATAACGGTAGCATATTTTCATTGAAAAAAAATCAACATGTATTATATGCATGTAATATATATGTATATATATAGTAAAAATCTACGATTTATAATTTGAATCCCGTTTCGATTCAAAATTTATAATTTACTATTTACGATTTGAATCTCATTTGGATCTACGATCCACGATTCGAATTCCGTTTCGATCCAAGTTTTGAACTTTGCGATTTACGATTTGAATCTCATATTGAAATCATTGTATATATAGCTTAATAGAAGGACATTAATATGAAATAAATCTCAGGACTAACTGAAAACTGTTTACTCAAATGAATGAGAAATGAGTATATGAATTGATATCAAATGAGAAATAATAATACAAAAGTCAATGATAAATTGACTGAAGCATAAAAGAAAATCAACTGCTCATGTTATTTCAATGACAGCTCAATATCATACTAGTTACAAGAGGATGCCACATTAACATGGTGTCCACCCTACAAATTTATTCAAATAATCGACCATTTATTCAGTTCTTATTATAAATAATAGATGCAACTAAAATAATCTATTTGATCCCAACATAAAGCGGGAAATATATACTCAAAGCCAATCTTCCCAATCCGTTTCTTGAAGCAACTTAATATCCTCATTCAATTCTTCCAACGATGCATCAAGAGAACTATTATCATCATTTCGATCTTCTGAACCTAAACGACTCTGTTCAGGCACCGTCGCAGCGTCCATTAATGGCCGTCGATCAAATGCTCTCATGCATCCCGAGTTCTTGTACACTCTACACAAGCTAAATTCACTCCTTAGCTGCTATAAAAAATAAAAATAAAGAATCCATTATCATATATATATCTTATCTTTAATTAACGGTTAAAACGCACTAGCAAGTACCTTAGGAGAATCACCACTAACAACAGTTTCATCCAGAGCTCTGTACTCGTTCATTTTCCATTTGGTTTTGCTGCCTCTAGGAGCCTTCCCCTCATAAAAAACCATGCTTTTCTTCACGCCTATAAGCTTATTCGCACCCGAATACACCGAACCAGGTGATCCGGTCGCTTTCCAGTACCCGGATGGCGTGGTCCGTGCAGGCCTGCCCCCGTGCGCTTCCCTTTCTTGCCGAGGGCAGAAGAAAAACCACTGCTCCGACTCTTGCACAGAAGCAAAGGGAAGAAGCTGCCATGGATCGAGGTAGTACAAGTTCACAGTAGGAATGACTTGCTCTATCTCTTCTTCTCTTGCATTAGCGAGCTTGTTACGAAGGTAGAAGGAGATGAGCTCTTCCTCGGTTGGAAAGAATCGGTAGCCCGGAGGGATTTGCTGTTCACTGTTATTCATTTTTATGTATTGAGCATGGTGAAGGAAGGTGAGTTTGTATTTATATATACGAGGAAGGGTGAAGGAAGTTGAAGAGGTAAATGCTGACAAATTCAAAGGGGTGTGGGAAGGACTTGTGGAAATAATGCTGCACTTTATACTCGTGGAATGTGTAAGGTTGCAAAGGGGAAATTTGCTACTCACGTCACGATCGTTTCAGGTCACTGTAGGGTTACAGCGAGAGAGGGATTGGTGAGTCATAAACATACGGGTCTGGGATTACCCGTGTTACTGTAGGAATCTTCAACTGCTCCCACCAATCATGTTATCTTATTGTTAATTAAAAACGTCTTCAAAATCGTTACAAATTTGCTACGTTCTTACTTGGAGCATGGTGGAGTTGATTGAAGCTGCCCTCTTACACACCAGTGAATTCAAGAGTTTTATTCTGGTCAACTACAACTATATACATGAAGGTGTCTGAAGTATGTGACGGGACTACAATATATTTCTTTGGAATTTACAACCAATGTCCATAAAATTAGATGTAATTGTTGCCTTAGCCCAAAATTGCAATAAGCAAGTAAAAAATATAAAATTTTGTCCATACTAGGAGTTGATCCCTAGTTACAAAGATGGCAAAGGCATAAAATACCATTAAACTAAAATACTCTCCAACTTCAAAGGAGATTGCATTAATTTTGACAAATTAATACCATATATATATTATGTGAAGATGTGCACATTAATAGACTTGTTGTGGAGTTAACAAATCATCAGCAACTCATTATAACACTTGAAGGTGAGTAACAGAGTAAAAATATACAAATACATGTTGTTTGTCTTGTGTCAGAGTCTTAGAGTTAAAAGTTATTAAAATCACATAAATGATCTACAAGTCACTCCAAACTTTGCTATAATCTTCGAAACATTGTTTTGTATTTACAGATTTTTTTCAGAATCTTCGATGCTAGCGTAACAGGCAAAGGGCAGAAAGTATACAAAATATTGTGTACTGCATAACCGAGCACTAGTTATGTCATAACCGTTCGACTGGTTATGTCATAACTGGCCAACGGTTATCACATAACCAGTGAATCGATCATGTACATGGGAACATATTTTTGTTGATTATTTTGTATTTGACCGTTGTTCTTCATCCCTCTTCGTCGTCTCCTTTCGGTTCATCGATGCAACTTTTCGTTACTCCGTTTTCTAAAGAATCACATCCCCAAATCACATCCATACACCCCAATAAATATCTACAGATCAAGCTGGGAAAATTTACTTTAACTTTTTGAACTTGCTTTTGGTTTCCAATTCTCTGACTACATCTACATTTTTACTCTCGTTCGTTCAAGAGCGTTCCATTCTCAATCACTTCAAAACAATACTAAACCTTGCATATTCATCTCCAAAGATTTTTGAGTGGTTATAGGACATTTTAAAGGCACCAGTGACTTATCACTGTATTTAGAGACACAACTATTATCAAATTTAGATTATTGTTTCTATGTTGAAGTCCTGTGTTGCATCCCAGTTGTGTTGGTGAAGTCATGTTCGAGAAATTCAAACAATGTTGTAATATATGTTCCTTCCAGGCTGTGCAGTTAAAGCGCTCAGTGGATTCAATACGGCGGAGCTGCGTAAAGTCATAACGAGAATATAACGGGGATATAGTGGATGATCCTAAAATAGCATATAAGACTTACTTGATGTTTTACCAAATATATAAATGGTAATTAAATGCATAATTAACATTCGATTTAATTATATTTAATACATATTTATTTTAAAAAAACGTGTGTAAATATATT
This sequence comes from Allium fistulosum, assembly GCA_030737815.1. Classification (NCBI taxonomy): domain Eukaryota; kingdom Viridiplantae; phylum Streptophyta; class Magnoliopsida; order Asparagales; family Amaryllidaceae; genus Allium; species Allium fistulosum. The sequence goes on along the minus strand of CM060907.1, from coordinate 509,646,611 downwards.
GTAAATAAACATAAACTCATGTTTAACATAACTAAATTTAATAGAATATTAGAGTACTTTTGTTTATGAAAATATGTTAAAAAATCGATTAAAAAAATAATTTCATACTTTTTATAATGTATTAACGTCATGTTTCAATTCATTTTGTTTAAAGCAGATATAGCGAGAATAGCGGGATACAGCGGGAATAACTGGATTTAGCAAAAATAGCGTGGCTTAAAGTGGAAAGGTTATTTTTTTGGCTATTTGGAGAAATCATAGCGGTAGAAATTCGCTATGGAATAAAACGGGGTTATAGCGAGGCATTAACTGCACAGTTTCTTGGTCAAGAAAGGGCAAGTTAGTGAAATTCCAAAGAAAGTTCTAAGATTAGACGTAGGACGGAAGTCCAAACTAATATAAAAATTGCCATTGTGATTTCTCTTATTTGCTATTAACTTCGATACATAGATTTTGCCTAGCTACCTTATTACTTAGCATATCTAGATAATTTGTTTGGTTGGCCATATAATTCGATCAAACTGCGCACTTTCACTAGGTATCAAAGCTATGCACAAGCCCTTTGACTTTCAAATCAATCCAATTAGAGTAGAAAATAGATATAGAAAAGAAAGAATAATTTTAAACTAAAGAAATTAATTATAATGCTTATGTGGAGATGCATATTTTGAAGAGAATAAAGATTTTTCTATTTTGTAGTTGGACACAATAATTTCTTTGTTGTCGTATACATGGTAACATGACATTAAAGTAATTGAATATTATAAATATAACCTTCATTTTTATTAGGTACATTGTGGGAAAATGTGGAGATTTGGGGGTTTTCTTTTCTTCAAACTCTGTTCTTCTTCTCCAAACACAAGAAGTCGTTACCATTGATATGAAGACTCTATTCTTTATTAAGATATTGACTCTATTTTGTATTTGGCTTATCTTTTTGGTAGATTGATTACATGTAAACAATTATTTTTTCAAATGACAAGTTTTTTGCTAATGAATCCAAGAGTTGGTAAACATGGATTGTAACACCGGGAAACTCCAATGCTAATGAGACTACCTTATTGGATATAGTCTGGAGTAGTTTCTTGAATGAGGAACTTAGAAAAGGGATAATTTAGAAATTAGTTCAAGATGAAGTTATGGCAGCAAAAGACTCAAAGCAGGATACAAGAAGGAAGAAAAGAGATTGCTGATAGGAAATCATGTTGAAAGATGTCGTTTGTTTTTAATGTAAGAAGAAAGGTTTTATATGCAGCAAATGTCAAACTTATAAGAAAGAAAAGAAGAAGGTTGTACACTAAGACAACGATAACGATATAACGGTCGGTATAGCTGAAGGTAGCGACAGTGGTACTTTTTTATGTCCGCATTAAATATATTAAGCCTTGGAAGTTGGAGCTGAGTGTCTGTTTTGACATATGCACTATGAGAAAATTCACAACATGATTAGGATCGCCAATGGAGTGATAGCGGGTTGTGGTATTCGGTCGGTTCGATTTCCTATGCTTGATGGTGTTGTTAAAGAGGGCATGTGTAATAACCTGCATTTTTTGAGTAAAATATGCAAAGAAAATATAATTAGCATATCTAATGGACCTTATTTTGAGCTAAAAATCTATAAAAATGAAAATTTTAATATTTTCGAATTTTAGTCACAATTGTGCAAGTCTTGATATTGCAGCACTATTTGAACCATACTTTTGATACAAGCTGAATTAGGAGTCCATTTTCATTTAAGATGAAAAACTAAGTCGATTTCCTTTTTCCAAAGTTGTCATAACAACGTTTTGGTAGACGTTTGAAAGTTAAGACTGTTTTAAGATCCCAACCTATAGGAGTTAGCATTTAGTGGGAAATTTACCTAAGCCAAATACCCCTTTCGGGATTGGCCACTTTAATCAGGTTTGCTAGCCACCTAAAATTATTCCTAACATTTCCAAAACATCCCCAATCCTTGCTTGTATTAAAACATTCAAAAAACAAATAAAAACATAAACTCTTTATGATAAATTGGTAGATTCAAGGCTAGATTAAAAAAAGGGACCTAAAGTAATTGTCAAATCAATTAACCTGGGGTGGTTTTTGATCACTAAGTAGAACCAGTTTTGGGGATTTTAAGGGATTTTAGAGGTTTAATTAATTGATTTAGTGAGTGGTTTATAACCACTTATTAGAATATGTGTACTTTATGTTTGAAATTGTTTTGGATCCACTTTGAAACCAAAACCTACCTTTTTCCTCCATTGTTTTGATTAAAAAAAATTATTTGAAATCTATTTTAATGGTTTGATATAGATTAATATGTTTTAGGTCCATATATGCTTGTACATATAGTTTAATTGTTTTTTGAATTGTTTGAGTGGCTTAGTATGCTCAATTTTGTGTTATTTATATGTTTGTATTATATTTACATGCTTAAATGATCGTTTGGGCATGGGAACACATATTTGAGTGTCAAAGAAACTTTACTTGGCATATGGATGCTTGATTTAGAGTGGGAAATGCTGGAAAATTGCAAGTGAGCGCGTGCAAAGCAGAGAAGGTCGAAAAAGTGGAGTTTGAAGAAATTCGAGAAAGCTGAAGTAGTCCCTGAGGCAAGCTAAGAGTAGTGTAGACTTAGAGCATGATCTTGGTTATGCTTCAAAACAACTGACTTAAAGCATGCTTCGGATTAAAGGCATGCTAGATGTAACGACCCGATATTTTGGACCATTCGCATCCATTATAAGTGTATAGGTAGACACTCATGCCGGAGTTGAATTGCTCGAAATACCGCGTTGTTAATTTAAATTTGGCAAAATTGAACATATATAGTAAATAAATAATCACAGATCACAGACACAGAGTAATAAATGCAGCGGAAGTAAAAGAGATAGTAGTTCATGAAGCTACTATATGAATATATAAGATACATCAGAGTTTACAACAGAAGAGTAATACGATACATCAGAGTTAAACCAGATACAACGGAAGAATAACACGATACATCAGATACAAATCAGAATACATCCCTGGAATCATCGAATACTGGAAGCAAAATAGATAGCTGGATCTTCAAGCAAAGCTCCAACTCCAAAGGTGAGTCTCGAAAGCTGAACCACTCAGTCTGACCCGAGCGTAAAGCAAAAACACAAGACACTCGAGTCAGGATTAACATTCTTATATCAATAAATCCAACTCAAGTGAAATAGCAATTGAAATACAGGTAACTCAAAGGATGTTTGGAATAACCATCCTTTAAGGATCCGTTAAACTATCTACTATGTAGTAGTGTACGATAAGTAGATAATGTCTATCAGTAATATAAAGATATCAAAATTGTGTTAAGTCATGGCCCATTCCACCCTTAACACATTTTTATTCCCAAAAGCATATACAAGACCGTAGTTTCCCCAAAACCGGAAGTCACCAGAGGGCAATCCATATACTAAAGGTACAAAACAAATTCGTAGTGGTCGCGAATAAGGAATACAAGTATGACAAGGCACATGAGGCAATACCCAAGGTAGTGATACTACCGCTTGCCTGATCCGGACTGGTGAGAATGCAACGCCGCAGCGCCCGCAACACCGTGAAACAACACTCCCAAAATCAAGGGTGCACCAATCGACAACAAGTAATGAGTAGTTCGAAGAAGTGTGTTCACTTGAGGTAGCTGACCTCCATTGGCCCGGCACGGCTCCTGTTTTAGTCATTTCCAATTTCACACAAGTGTCAAGGCTATCCATTATCGTTCTCTTTCTTCAGTCATCACGTACATCATTCCAACCACTTCATTCTGGATCATCACTCCGCGTATAGTTATTAAAGTGGTTTTCGGTTTAGATAGAGAGTATATCCATAACCGATTCCGGTCTCTTTAATAACCTTCGAAATTATTACACCGATTGGTCGTTCATATATTTCAAAACCAAATCAAATTCAATTTCAAATAGAATTCATAAATCAACATTTCATTTCTCTTTCTAAATCAATTTCCACAATTTACGTTTCAAAACTTCCAAATCATAATTTCAAAATCTTATAATTCAATTCCAATTTCTATTTAAAACAATTCAAATATTGATTCAAGTTCGAATATAAGTTTCATTCCGAAATCATTTAAATTAATTTAATTTAACATTCAAATCAATTTAACTTCATTTTCGATTTCATTCAATATTCATTAAGTAAATTTGCCATTCAAAACCATTTCTATTAAATTTCCAATTCATTAAATCCATTATTTAAATTCAACTTCCTTACATCAAAACTTACAAATTGAATTAAATTAAATTCATCAAATCAAATCTTTTAATTTTCAAGTCTTACATTAATTTCAAGAAATCACATTTTATTTCTTGTTAAAGAAATTCAATTTCACTTATTTACTTACTTAAATAAATTTCCAAAACTTAATTAATAAAGAAACTCAATTTCAATTATTTACGAAGTAAAATTCACTTATTCAAAAGTTCAATTTTCTTATTAAAGAATCCAATTCAATTTAATCATTAAATAATTCAATCTTATTTAATTATTAAATAATTCAAAACTTAATTATTAAATAATTTCAAAGTTTAATAATTTCAAACTTAATTATAATTTAAAACTTAATTATTAAATCATTTCAAACTTAATTCAATCATTTCTCAAATTAAACAACGTTCTTTCATCAATTACATTTGTTAATATTTTATTTCAGATTATTAAATATTCACATTTAAATTTCATTAAAATTCAAATTTCAACTTCATTTCAAAACCATATTATTTATTCAAATAAAATCTTCGTTTATTTTTAAATCAAATTATTGACCAATCGGGTTTTATTTAATTCTCTATATCCAAGGTCAAAGTTCAATTTGGGTATTTATCATTTCAACCCGATTCCAATTCAATTCAAAATCAAAGCATAGCAAAGGGAACTTGCAGTGTGATAACTGGGATGGTGTCAAAGTAAATAAACAAGCAATAACAACAATCAATATCAATCCAATAATCAATTCAAATAATCCCGAAATAACTGTATTAATTCGCATTGTTATTTGTACGAATTAATATAATTATTTCTAGAATCTACACTATCATTTCATGTAGATTAAAGATTATTACATTACGGTTTTTTCACTTGTCATCTATTACAATTTTAACACTACAACAATTAATCCAATATATGTTCAATGGTACAAAGTGTAATTATCACTATTTTACATGTCAATTTATTTAACAAATAAAAGGGGTCATATTCAACTAATCAAATTCAACATATGTGTCGATTCAAATTTTTATTTATCCTACGTCAATTTCAATTTCAAATTATTTATCACTTACATCATTAACAATTTAACGTCCAATATAAACATCAAACAATCAATCATTTAACAACCAAACTGGATTATCATTGCATATATAACAGATAATGGTGTCAGATGTCACAGGTGAACTGATACAGGTAATAACAGTGTAAATATCAAACAACAGCATATTTCAATTGTCGTTTCAATTGAAATCAAATTTAATAAATAAAAGAACGTTAATCGTGAGTGATTTCTCACCTTTCGAGGCTAGAGAAATTTGACAACAAAATGAGCTACGAATTCCAAGCAACGCTAGATGGATACGATTCGATGAAGAAACAAGCACGACGGACAAAGCTGAAAGATAAGGGATTGACGAAATCAAATTAGAACCGATCGATGATGACAAGTGGTATAAGTAAACTTATGTGTATAACTATATATAACTATTTTCATGGATAAAACATATTCTAAAATACATCACTTTTTAAATTGAGTATAAGTATACCTTTCAAAATCATTGTTTATATCAAAACACATAAATAAATCAAATATAATTATAAAGTCAATACCTTATTGAAATCAATATATATATACTTGTTTAAAAATGGCAAGTACTTAAATTTTTATATATTGTTTATTGCAATTATCAACATCTCAAATATATAGACAGTGTATATACAACCGTAACTGGGATATAATATAAAATATAAAAATATAATGTAGTATACACTTAATTCTGTCAAAGAGGAGACTCGGCTGCTTCCAATATACATGTGCGAAAGTTAATTTTAAAAATAAAAATATACATACCTATGGACTATAGATTATTTATATATTTTTAAACCGACCTAACATATATAATTAAACACACATACAAAAATTAAACAACACGCATGTATATAACATTCAGTGAGTATAAACTTACACACCTACAATATTTAATTTATATAAAACACTTGAAATACTAAGTTCAAATCAAACAGGCTGTCACGAAAAAGATTTTTTTAAAGAAAACAAACATAGAAAATTATACATGGGAAATCAGTTTAAAACCCACCACTTATGACATAAATTATATATTATAAGCATGTATAAAATATTATATACAGACCGAAAAGTTTCTACTTTAAAGTAACTGTTATTAAATTATAAATATATGTAAACTATTATATATATAAACAAATATCAGCATAATATGTTACTATAACAACAATGTATATATACATAACAAAACACGTAGCACATATAAAAAAAATTCTAAATTCTAAATACATGCGAATATAACTAAATATATTATCAATTTCTATATATATACACACACCACATCATATATACATTAACCGTATAATATATATAAACTATTATAACATATATATACAGATTCTACCATAGATATAAACACTTACAAGCAAGGGGAGGAAGCACTTCGGCCGAACTGAAAGGTGGTGGCGCAAGGGTGGGTTGCGCAAGGGCTCGGCGATGGGATGGAGGGGAGATAAGGATCGGCAGCCAGGAGGCTTTGGTTTTGGCGAAGGAGAGGGAAAGAGGAGGAAGAGGATGAGCAAGAGAGGCAGAGGGGTTCGGTTGCCAGGTTGGTAGCGGAGGTGGGGCCTGGGCGTTGGCGTGGCGGAGGTGGTGAGACTCGGTTGTTTTGCGTGGGTGGGCTATATGAGGGTGGAGGCGGAAAAGGCATATGGCCTGGGAGGTGAAGGCCGAAGTCAGGTGAGGCTCGCGTGACTTCATGTAGGATGCGGCGAGCAGATGGTCTGGCGGATGGGACGGCGGCGGCGTGGACTGAGCGGTGACTGGAAGGTAGGGGAAACTGTCGTGGGGAGTCGTACGTGAGAAGGTGGTGAACTGAGGGGAAAAAGGACGAGACAGAGGTATGATAAGTGGATATGAAGAGAATGAACGAAAAGGTGAATATTGGTTTCTCTGTTTCGTTTTTTTAGCAAATGAACAGAAAACTTTATTATATTGAACACCATAAGTCACCGTTGGAAAGCAAAGGTCACAAAGTAATTTCTAGGAATTTTGAAAGCCAAATGAATTGAAGCAGTATTTCTTCAAAAGCAAAGTAGTAACGAACGAAAAGAAACAATATAATTTTGAAACCTGGAGAATGTAGAAGGTCAGTGTTGAATTTAGTGCATAATAAATCAAATGGCTTCTTGAATTCACCAATTGAAAAAAATGAATGGTCACGGGAATCCAGAAGCCAGATTGCAGAACCGATATAGAAACTGTTCCATAGATTTCGCTGTTTTCCCAGACTTCAAAACAAACAAATGGATATACAGTGGAGATCAGCATGATGAGACAATCAAAACGGTATACAAATATCAGTGATAGGATCATCCGATCAAAAGTCGATATCGGTACCGGCAATGCTGCAAAGCTGTCGAAAATAAGATAAACGGAGCAATAGATGTCCAAATTTTGAAAAACGGAAAATGACGTCCTGCTCAGAAGGTGGTTTAGAATTTTTCTATGTAAAAATATTTAGGTTTCGGAAACATTTTATTTTCATCGCTTTTTAACTGATTAAATTGAAGTAAATTTACGCGCGAAATAAACTTTCATATTTTCGGACGAAAATTTACCAGTTGCTATGTTTAACTAAACGCATACCAAATATCAAATCTATATTTCAAAATTTTATCGTTTAAAATTTCGCAAAATTTCAATTAATAATTGTTATTAAAATAGTTAAAATTTACGGGTCGTTACACTAGACATAGGGCATACCCTAGGTCACCAATAGAAGTGTTTCTTTAGCAAAATTTTGCAAAGGAAATGATATGGCAAGACCACCAAACCATTTGTTTCGATTGCCCACCAAACCAATTTCACGAGTCAATCACCAACCGATCCATGAAAACATTCTTGTGACGATCCGACTTCGGTTTCGAGGTAACTGATAACACAGGGTACCGTGATCCCCTGCCAACACAGAACCGGCCTACCACTTGACTAGTGGTAGCGAGTATGATCACCCCTCCGTTAATGGGTCCCCAAGCATACAAATGACAGATAATATTGACTTTAGATAGGGATGATCATACCCTACTTGAAAGCGACCCAATTATCCCTCCTGCGTCTTTCATGTTTTAGTCATTCTCGATTTATGAGGCTTGAGGCTATGTTTTACCTTTTATATAGCACTTCCCTCTTGGAATGCTAACACTACCCTCCAGGAAATAATACAATGCGATCATTCACCCATACAAATTCGTTCTAGGACTGAATGAAATGCTTGAGAGCTCCATCTTCAATTCCATTATCTTTAAGATGGCTTCACTTTGAAATGCTTGAGTTGGATTGAAGTGGTTTTCGGATAACATATCTGATCCTGGACTCTTAGAAACAACATTTGATGGTTCTCGGTAAACTCAACCTCGGTTCTTTAGGAAATAAACAGTCAAAGATAAGAGCAGAGATCACATCCTAACCGTTAGTGGATGAATTTCCTTATTGTATGTCCTAGGAGAACGAAACGAAATTTATACGCATAATACAGCATCATCGGAGATGACTGTGCCATATAACTCACATGTTTCTCCTAGATATTTCCAAAGTTACATTTAAGGTTTATATTTGATAGTCGATTATTTGACTATCAACAAACAAACATTAAAATAGAGATTACATTTCCCATAGAAATCACTAAGCCTCTGAAAATTAATCTGTCATTTATTAACACTTTATAAAACGTAATCCAAAGGTCATTTCAAAACACTATTCCCAAACTCCTTACATCCCTTTTATACTTATAAACATCAACACTTATCTTATTAGTATGAGTATATTTACAAAAATTTACAAAGTATTCTTGTTTCCAAATTCCATATTAAATGCCCAAATGGATTCTATATAAACATTTACTTTCCATAAAACTAACCTACTATCCTGTATCAAATTTCCCTTTAAAAAGCTCGCTTCATAATTCAAATAACATATAAATTCCTAAAATAATTTATACTTCACTATTATAAACTTCAGGTTAATTTATGAAAACCCTTTATAAAATAATTATATATCTTGAACAATCACTTATACTTCTCCTCATTTCAAGATCTCTTTAAGAATTTATAAAAACTCATTTTATAAAATTACCTTGTTTTGAACAAACTTCCAAAATAACTTTAACTAATAAAGTTCTTTCGATAACAATCGATTATTTTAAAACACCTTTAATCAACCAAGTTACTATTTACGTTCTTTTTTAAGTTCTTTAAACCTCATTCAAAATAATAACTTTAGAATACCAATAATAATATATTAGACTAACTTTAAATATTATTATTACACTAATATTTTAACTCAAAACAATATTAAAAAATAAATAATTTGTTTCAAATATTATTAATATAATCATTTATTAGCCTTAAAATAATGTAATCGTAATAATTTATTAATCTTTGGATGATATTAACATGATAATTAATTAACCCTTTAAATATAATTAATTAGCCAAAATCAATATAATTAAATAATTTTTAATAATTAAAATAAAATTAAAACATTTTTAAACAACTTAAATACTCTTAAAATAACTTTAATTAATAATAAAATATAATTTAAAACATTTTTAATAAATAATAAAATAACTTTTAAACAATAGTTAAATATTATTTAAATAGCTTTAAGAATCATATAAATAAAATGATTAACTTTACATCATTATTCAAAAAAATATTTATTTATCTCTAAAACATTACTAATAAATAATAATTACCTTTAAAACCTTATTAACAAATAATAATTAGCTTTAAACTAACATTGATTCCATAATAAAAATTTCTAGTTTAGAAAGAGGCCTAGTGACCACTATGGTACTTAAACAAGTTGCCAATCCATTCAATTCAACTTTCTCAGGTATAACACTTTGTATTTACACAGGCAGACGTATGTGTAAATTAAATCCATATTTAACAAATCAATTGTTAACATAACAATTATCCAACATTAATGAACTAGAAGGCACAATGGTGTCTATACTAATGTAATAGCGGAACGGGATTTATTTCTGCTAAATAAATGTCCAAATTTAAACTATCTAGTTAATAATAGCAGAACGGTGATTTATTCTACAAAACGGATGCCCAATTAATTTAATTAGCGGAACGGTGTTTTATCCCTCTAAACAAATGTCCAATTATCATACTCAATCCTATTTAACTCAACAGTATATTATTTGACCAAATAAACATCAATAATTAAAGTATATAAATTTAAACGACATTTTAAATTATAATAACATAATTTAAATCCACTCTATTTTCATATGTCATAAATCTATACTTGTCCGAAGCTTGCAATGCATTACATTATAATGTTGTACTCGTCCATACGAGTACAACGCAAAAATCCGCTTGTCGATCGGAATTGAGACGAGCAAGATATCATGATTTTAAGTTTAACACTTTTATTAATCTTTAAATTAATTAAACATGAGACGATTTCTCACCTTCATAACCAAATGGGCCGAGCCTAAACATGCAACCCGAAACCCGCTCTCTCCTTCTCCCATCCTCTCTTTCTTCCATTCCAGTAAACAATTGAACCCATACCATGCACATGCGACCGCGACCACTAGCCTGCCATTTGAAGCCACCATCACATCGCTCTCCTCCCCCTCTCTCCACTACACCCCATCGCCGTAGCTCCTGCCTTCTGGCACAAATCACGACCGAAACCCATCGCATCCAATTGCCTAAAGTTGCAACAAAAATTATCGTCGATTCTTGCCAAAAAATTTGGGTAAGAACACTTCTCCCCCGTGAACACAATGCCAAGCTCGGATTATTCGATCGACGCCCCTAGCTCCGATGATCGTCAACCCAAGTCGATGAACATCATCAATCATCGACATGAAATGCCGTCGAAACTTCATCAAAAATCCTATGACACCATACGATATCAATGAAATAGACGACACATTCTAATTCGGAGCGAATCACGAGAAACCAATTTTTGAACATAGATGAACACTTTCCCCTCATTCAAATTTTCGACTATATCTCGATCGATTCTTGATGAAATCAAGTGCCGTCAATTTCTATAAATACACAATGAGATAATAAATAACTTTCATTCAGCTCACTTTGGCTAATTGGATGGATTGAGAGTAAGTGATTTTTGAAGTTTGCATAGGCAGATTTTTCATTTACTGGAAAATAGTAGGTGGAGAAGGGCCAACCCAAAACTTTGATCAGAGTACACATATTTATATACTCAGCTAATCCAAAAATCAAGAAACCAATTCCTTAAACCTAGGCAAGAATTATGGCAAGGATCAAAAGAAGAGGTGGATAGGTATGGAGTAGGGGTTGGCTAAAACATGGCTAGAGGATTCTAGGTATAGTGCATGTATGGTGGTGAGAAAAAGGTGATGTGTATATTAGATTTGGTTTTGATTTGAATTTTGAATAAACTCTGGTTTCCCATCACATAATATCGCATTCGCATACGAGGCACGAATCGACCAAAAACAAAATACGATCGCGTACAACACTGTAACGTGATCTCAAAAGAACAATAAAACACACCTGATACTGAATTCTGATGGATTTTGAAAATACTATCGTTCTACGTAAAATACGTCAACCGGAAATTTTAAATATTTTTTGAAACAAAAATTATAGAAAAATTCTAAATATTCAAATAGTAATTCGTTATTTGAAATCATATTATTTTATTCCCAAATTGATTGATTTATTTATTTTACAAATCGAATATTTAAAATCAATTAAATATTCTAAAAATCAAACGATAAACTTCCAGGTAGTTACACTCTCCCGTCCTTAAAAAGAATTTCATCCTCTAAATTTCACCCCAAGGATACCCAAGACTATTCTTAAGTATGTATGATGTTCATAGATCATTTATATACAAAATCTGATTCATTCCCTACTCGAATACATAATTTTACCTCCGAACTAGTATTGCTCACCCGATTCCCTAGTGCGGACCCTGATCAGGCTCCTTGATTAGGAACCTCCATTCTCCTTACATAGTCATGTACTATTATAGACAACATTGGTCCCATACCAAAAACCCTCATCAAGTGCTCGCCGTCAAAAATCGAGTATAGATCCTTATTCGGAATGGTGTGAAACGCCTCAAAACCATGTACTTGAACCTCAGATCAAAACTATATAACAAGGGAAATGATCTATGTCCAACTTACGCACTTCTTTAATTGGTTCCTAGTAATACCAATTTTATTCCCACTGAAATTATTTATGCAAACATCTCATGTCCTAACTTAGGTTCAGCTCGTATAGTACTTTGCTACAACCTGAGAGTATATACCCCTATTCGATTTAACTTTTCCATTTTGCATTTTTTTCCTAAGAAAACTCAAGATCCAAATACCCGGGTTTTATTTCAAAAACATTTTGAAATGAAATATATATATTTTAACTATAGCAAGTATATATATTTATATAGCCGAGTAACTCCAAACTGACACAAATGAACTGGGTACTACCAAGCAGTATTATATATTCCCTTACAAAAAAGGGTAGTACTCAAGAGAAGCGTTTACCATCTGAACACATCTCGTTCTCAGTTTAAGTTATTTCTGAGCCACTCGAACTAGTTAATTTTAAAAAAGCCTTTCATCCTTTTTTCAAAATCCATTTTTTAAACAATATTCTACATATTTCCAATAATAATCTTAATGAAATGTCTAATTCTGATTTGTCTTGGATTCGTCCAGATTCGAACATGTCCCAATTATACAATGGCAAAGGGAATAATTTACTAACTACACTATACCGTTCTCCTAGGAAAACATCTGATCGTCACTTAGAAGATTATTCGGATCATCACAAAACAAATCGAGACTCGTTTTCCCAAACCAATCCAAAGAAAATGCTTCTTACTTATAATTTTCACTCCTAAAATTTTTATACCTGGACCAAAATATTTTCAAATAATATTATTAGTATTTGAAAATCAAAATTATTTCTTTTGAAAAGTACCGGGATTTTAGTCCTCAATTTTTCAACTTAAATTCTTTTTAATTAAAAAACACATTCTTATAAATTCATTTTATAAGATCAACCTTTATAAGACCATTTTTCAAGTATTTATCTCTAAAAATATTCTAACTTCCTTTTAATAAACCCATTATTATTAAAACCCATTTTTTAAAATCAACTTTTATCCAGTATCATTTCTAAAACATTTATTTTAAAATATTCTGATTTTCTATAAACGTCTTTTATTAAATCAAATTTTTAACATATTTTAACACTGAACGCCTTATAGTCAAATTGTCAATGCTTAGGAAATGGGTGAGCATGACCGATCAAATCCTAGATGATAATGATAGAATATTATCATTTCTAACAACAAAGCACAGCCAAGAATAACTAAATAAAATTTTTGAAATTTTTTATTTTTATATATAAAAATATATTCCTAGGTAAAATTATTTCATTTACCAATTTTAAAACAATATTGTGTCGATTGTACTTGTTCAAGTGTTTAGGAAATACCTATCGATAACGTTGGACAGACGCATCGACTAGAATTCTTAAGCCACTCAACACATCAAACAATACAATATAAAACATTTTTTATACACTAACAAATATGCGCTCATATATATAATACACTCAAACTCATATAAGGTATTCCATTACCTTATCTCTTAATGAGTTACCCTACCAAAGCCAAGGTTCTCGCTTAACCTTACACCCTGATACCATGATGTAACGACCCACTTTTCCATACAGTTTAAGCAAACAATAAACCACACATGACCCACTAAAATTGAACGAAAAGGCGGATAGTTAAGGGAAAGAAAGAAGAAAGAAGACAAGAAGAAACTAAATAACACGAAATCTCATAGCGAGATGAATAATCTATAATATACAACAAATCTTTGCATAAAAACAAACTACAACATATGTATATACAAACATCAATTAGAGTATACCAACTTATTTTAGCCCAGACAGTTATAACAACATGTCCTCACAATTGCTGATAAATACAATATTGAATGCAACGGAAAAATAACCATATATGCGAATACGTCTCTAGGCCTCCAGTCCATCTCCTAAAGCTCCAAAGCATCCAAACTAAGTCTGTAATATGCTCGGTCTGATCCGAGCATTTAGGAAAAACAATGCTCGGAAAAGTCTGGTAAAACTAGCGTGACAAACTCAAATCACAAGGAATTTTATTTATTATAACTTGTAAAATCTTTTAAAAGTCAAAGATATCTCGTAAGAACACGTCGCACATAAACACGGACGGGTTTTTACCTTACGATAACCAAAACCTTTTCTATAGAAAATCCATTGATATTATAATAATGTCTAGGGATCAAGTAAAATATGAATATAGCTGAAATGCTTGCATCTCACGTTTTAGCATAGTTAGGCACAACTAAATCCGTACAGCACTTGTTTGGAGAATGGATTCCATACAATGACTAGGGTACTGGGGTATCGCCCGTCACGGTTCATTTTTAGATAAAATAACACCGAGAACCTCGCTAGGATCCCCTGCTAACACAAAACCGGCATACCATTTGACTAGTAGTACCGAATATTATCACCCCTCCATTAATGGGTCCTAAAGCATAAAAATGAGAGATAATATCGACTCTAGATAGGGATGATCATACCCTACTTAGGAGTGACCCACTTAGCCCTGTTCCATCTCCTATGTTTTAGTCATTCGCAGTTGATGAGGCTTGAGGCTTCGTTTTACCCTTTATATAGCACTTCCCTCTTGGAATGCTAACACTGCCCTCCAGGCAACAATACAATGCCATCATTCAACCATACAAGTTCGTTCTTGGACTGAACGAAACGCTTGAGAGCTACATCTTCAATTCTATCATCTTCAAGATGGCTTAACTTTGAAACTCTTAAGTTGGATCGAAGTGGTTTTCGGATAACATTTCTGATTTGTCTCTTCCAAAAAATATTTGATAGTTCCCGGTAAATTCAGCCCCGGTTCTTTAGGAAATAAATAGTCAAAGATAAGAGTGGAGATCACCTCCTAATCGTTAGAGGATGGATTTCCTTATCGTTTTTCCTAGGACAACGAAACAAGATTTATACGCACAGTACAACATCATCGGAGATGACTGTGCCATATAACTCACATGTTTCTCCAGATATTTCCAAAGTTACATTTTGGCTCTATATTTAATAGTCAGTTATTTAACTATCAACAAACAAATATTTAAATAGAGATTACATTTCCCATGGAAATCACTAAGCCTCTAAAAATTAATCTTTCATTTATTAACACTTTATAAAACCTGATCCAAAGGTCATTTAAAAACACTATTCCCAAACTCCTTACATCCCTTTTATACATATAAACATCAACACTTATCTTATTGGTATAAGTATATTTACAAAAATTTACAGAAGTATTCTTCTTTCCAAATTCCATATTAAATGCCCAGATAGATTCCATATAATACATTACTTCCCATAAAACCAACCCACTATCCTTTATCAAATTTCCCTTTAAAAAGCTCACTTCATAATTCAAATAACATATAAACTCCTAAAATAACTTATAATTCGCTTTTACAAACTCTACGTTAATTTATGAAAACCCTTTATAAAATAATCATATATCTTGAAGAATCATTTATACTTTTCCTCATTTCAGTATCTCTTTAAGAATTTATAAAATCTCATTTTATAAACTTTCCTTATTTTGAACAAACTTCCAAAATAACTTTAACCAATAAAGTTCTTTCGATAACAATCGATTATTTTAAAACATCGTTGCTCCTCGTTTAATTTCTTCAAACCTCATTCAAAATAGTAACTTTAGAATACCAATAATGATATATTAAAATAACTTTATGTATTATTATTACACTAATACTTTAACTCAAAACAATATTAAATAAATAAATATATTTTTTCAAATGTTATTAATATAACAATTTATTAGCCTTAAAAAAATGTAATCGTAATAATTTATTAACCTTTGGATATATTAACATGATAATTAATTAACCCTTTAAATATAATTAATTAACTAAAATCTATATAACTAAATATAATTTTTAATAATTAAAATAAATTAAAACATTTTTAAACAACTTAAATACTCTTAAAATAACTTTAATTAGTAAAAAATATAATTTATGTGTGGTCTCCTCTATTTTAGAGGATCACACATTTCTCTCAAAAAAAATATAATTTAAAATATTTTTAATAAATAATAAAATAAATTTTAAATAATAGTTAAAAATTATTTAAATAGCTTTAAGAATCATATAAATAAAATGATTAACATTACATCATTATTCAAAACAATATATATTTATCTCTAAAACATTACTAATAAATAATAATTACCTTTAAAACCTTATCAATAAATAATAATTAGCTTTAAATAACATTGATTCCATAATAAACTTTTCTAATTTAGAAAGAGACCTAGCGACCACTATGATACTTAAACAAGTTACCAATCCATTCAATTCAACTTTCCAAGATATAACACTTTGTATTTACATAGGCAGACGTATGTGTAAATTAAATGCATATTTAACAAATCAATTATTAACATAATAATTATCCAACATTAATCAACTAGAAGGCACTATGGTGTCTATACTAATGTAATAGCAGAACGGGATTTATTTCTGCTAAATAAATGTCCAAATTTAAACTATCCAGTTAATAATAGCAAAACGGTGATTTATTCTACAAAACGGATGCCCAATTAATTTAATTAGCGGAACGGTGTTTTATCCCTCTAAACAAATGTCCAATACCATACTCAATCCTATTTAACTCAACAGTATATTATTTGACCAAATAAACATCAATAATTAAGGTATATAAATTTAAACGACGTTATAAATTAAAATAACATAATTTAAATCCACTCCATTTTCATATGTCATAAATTTATACTTATCTAAAACTACCAACACGTTACACTATAATGTTGTACTTGTCCATACAAGTACAACGCAAAAATCAGCTTGTCGATCGAAATTGAAACGAGCAAGACATCATGATTTTAAGTTTAACACTTTTATTAATCTTTAAATTAATTAAACATGAGAGGATTACTCACCTTCATAACCAAATAGGCTGAGCCCACAAATGCAACCCGAAACCCACTCTCTCCTTCTCTCTTCCTACCATTCTTCCATTTCCAATAAACAATTGAACCCATATATCGTCGTGCACGTACGTGCGACCGAGACCACTAACCCGCCATCTGAAGCCACCATCACATCGCTCTCCTCCCCCTCTCTCCACTGCACCCCATTGCCAGAGCTTTTGCCCTTTGGCACAAATCGCGACCGAATCCTATCACGTCTAGGTGCCTTAACTCGTGATAAAAAAATTCGCTGATTCTTGCCAAAAAATTTGGGTAAGAACACTTCTCCTCCGTGAACACAACACCAAGCTCGGATTCTTCAATCGGCGCCCCAAGCTCCGATGATCGTCAAATCTGGTCAACTAACATCGTCAATCATCGACATGAAATGCTGCCAAAACTTCACCAAAAATCCTATGGCACCATACGATCTACACAACACAGACGACACCTTCGAATTCGGAGCGAATCGCGAGAAATCAATTTTTGAACATAGATGAACACTTCCCCTCTTTCGTATTTTTGAAAATAACTCGATCGATTCTCGATGAAATCAAGTGTTGTCAATTTATAAAAATAACTGATGAGATAACAAATAACTTTCATTCAAGTCGCTTTGGCTAATTGTGGATGGATTGAGAGTAAGTGATTTTTTAAGTTTGCATGGATAGATTTTTCATTTACTGGAAAATAGTAAGTGGAAAAGGACCAAACCAAAACTTTGATCAAAGTACACATATTTATATACTTAGCTATTCCAAGAATCAAGAGACCAAGTCCTTAAACCTTAGAAAGAATAATGGCAAGGTTCAAGGGAATAGGTGGACAGGTATGGAGTAGGGGTTTGCTAAAACATGGCTAGAGGATTCTAGGTATATTGCATTTATGGTGGTGAGAAAAAGGTGTTGTGTATATTAGATTTGGTTTTGATTTGAATTTTGAATAGATTCTGGTTCCCCATCACACAATATCGCATACGAGGCACGAATTGACCGGAAGCAAAATACGATAGCGTATAATATTGTAACACGATCTCTAAAGAACAATAAAACACATCGGATTCTGAATATTGTTGGATTTTGAAAATACTGATGTTCGACATAAAATACATCAACCGAAAATTTTAAATAATTTACGAAATAAAAATTAGAGAAAAATTCTATATATTCAAATAAAAATTCATTATTTGAAATCAGATTATTTTATTCCCAAATTGATTTATTTATTTATTTATTTTCCAAATCGAATATTTAGAATCAATTAAATATTCTAAAAACTAAACGATAAATTTTGGGTCGTTACAAAATGGGGGTGAAGATCTAGAAGGGTTTGCTATCAAGATAAGTGTGCTAGAGAGCCTTGGTAACTATAGCCATAAGTGTTACACCGAGACTTTTATCAGAGGTGAGGACGTTCATCATGAGAGCATCGGTGATGGGTTCACACCTACCATGAGAGCATTAATCATGGGCTCATTGACAGGGTTGATATCTATACAGAACCTATCACCGAAAATGAGCTCTTGGAGACAATAGTAGATGTTAATGACTTTGTAACAGGGTCATAGGAGGATGTTACCAAATAGCATGAGTCTCATTGGTGTTATGAGTATGAGTGGTATTTTGGATGCTATGGATGTCTTGTTTTATGTTTAGTATTATTTTGAGTCTTATACATTAACACCATATATCTTATTGATGTAGAGTAGTAACCTTTTCGTCTTGTTGGTTGATTAGAATTATTGAGTTTGTATGCAAATACTTGTGCATGCAGGAGATTGGTGTGAGCAGTATAGTAGGCCTACCTCATGACTATTCTTATAAAGATAGGTACTGGTTCTTAAACTCATACATTATACACACACAGATATATATATATATATATATATATATATGTGTGTGTGTGTGTGTGTGTGTGTGTGTTATTTTGGGTAAATGACCTATTCAATCATTATATGACCTAAAGTTATTTATGTTGTCCCTTTATTGTACTCCCAAGTACTCTCATGAGTTTGTAGAGGAAAAGGTTGATGTGACTAAGTTTTTTGCCCTGCTATGTAACAGAGCCTATAATTACATTAGAGCCTATATTGATTTTACATAAATAAATGAATAAAATATGGGGCATTCTCTAGAAAATTAAAATTAAATAAGTGTTTAGGAGAGGGTGTTTAACAAAAGAGAAGGTTACCATAATTAAGGAACGTTCTTACGAACTCCCTACTCCTTCTCCTTACCTGACTCGTTGAATTGGTTTGTTTCTATGGTGTGCCCTTAGTAGAAGGCAAAAAACCCTTAGGTTAATTCAAATATGCATATTTAAATGTTAAAAATTTAAATTTAAAATTGGTTTGAATTTAAATCAGAATTTAATAAAGTTATAAACTATAAATTTAAAATTGTTTTTAACTTATGTATAAAACTAAAGGTTATAATCACACTAATTACAGGTTTATTTAATAAATATACATATATAGATGTACATATATAAATTAATAAATTATATACATTATATTAAAATTAAAATTATATATATACTAATCAAATGTATATAAAGAGTTTATGTGAAATAAAATCCACGTTGACTAAAGGATTACATGTAAGATGTAGAGACATGATGTCATAAGATAGTATACTCGTTTCCCTTATAATGCCGATAACACAAAAATTATTATTTTAAAATTATGAATTTAAAATAATGTTGCTTACTATCATTTTCAATGAAAATAGAATACTATACATACTTATGGTTGTTGAGCACTCTCAATCCATAAAATATTTATAGTGATATTTACATTATCCCTAGATTGGTAATGATATTTTGTAACTTTGTTGAGCACCCACAAGGGTTAAAAAATTATGCTTAGGCAACCAGGAAGTTATAGGTCAGACGTATCTAATGTACTTTATAATTTTTTGAGCACCCTCAAGTTCATAAATAGGATTTAGAGCATATAAATATACGGTTAGAATTATATTTAAGATATAATTAGTAACGTGTTACTTAATATTTTATAGGAACTACAATTTTTTTAGCATCCTTAAGGTTTTTGTAACAAGATAAATGGATCCTAACACCCAATAGAGGAATATAAGAAATTCCTACCTTTCTTTAGGGTTTTTAAGGGAGTTAAAATCTAATAGAGCCCAGATAAATTTAATAAACTAATCTAATTAGTTTAAGAACATATGCAACATTATCTAATTTACTCTTAATAATTTGCTTAGATAAAATGGCAATATTAAAGCTATTATTAGAGGAAAACATATTGAATGGTGTGAAATATAAATATTGATTAAGAAATGTAAAAATTGACCTCACATACAACTCTAGCATGTGATTGCCAATGAACTTGTGGCTAAACTTGATGATAATTGGATTGATAGAGTTAAAGGTGTTCCTTAGGGGAATTATGTAAAGATTGACTTGATAATTGGATTGGTAGAGTTAAAGGTGTTCCCTAGGGGCAATTATGTAAGTAGTTATATAGATTTAACGTTGTAAACATTCTTGTTCAAAATAAAGTATGCTTTTTATATCTGTTGTTGTATAGAGATATAAATATTGAATTAATTATATTAATCATATATAAATAGAATATCTTTAGTAGAGTTGTTTTACGATTGTAGCTATGAATGTGTTCATCACTAAGAGTATTGAATCGATATAAACACTAACCATTTAAATGTTTCTAGTCAAGATGTATTGAGAAAAGGATATTGATCCATCTATTTAGACTACCAAACGTAATACTTCCCATATGATGGACGGTGAATAACGTACACTAATGATACAAAGTTAAATTTATATAATCACTTATTTTATATGTATTGCTATATAGAGATATAAATAATGAATTGATTATATTAATCATATATAAGTAGAAAATCCTTAGGAGAGGTTTTTTATCGATTGCAGCTATGAATGTGTTCATCGCTATGAGTATCGAATTAATATAAACACTAACCCCTTAAATATTTCTAATTAATATGTATTGAGAAAAGGATATTGATACATCTATTTAGACTAGTGTACGTAATGCTCCCCATATGATGGACAAAAAATTACTATGATTGTTAGGGCACACAAGAGGTTACGTACTTGTAGTTATTAGGAACTATCACAGAATGACATGATAAGAGTCTTCCTTAGGTTAATACAACTAAGTCAAAATAAAAGATTTCATGCTAATGACATTTATTAGTCTTTAGAATTGAGGGTACTATCAATCTTAAGTAGCTAGACAATACTTTGATTATGGTTAAACACTTGGCGTGGAAACCTTGTTACAACCATATTTGGGTATATGTTGAACAACATAAAGTGAAACACTACCTAAGAGAAGATTTGTGTCCTTCGTTGTTGAAGGTTAGTATAATCGCTATTAGTAGTCAACTTAAAGTCAAAATCTCCGACCGAAGTAAATCAGTTTATTGATAAATGTTATCGGATTGAACCAAAGACTTTAAAATGGTCTATGTAATTAGACACAGAAATTAGTAGAGTTTTTGACTTAATCCAAACTCTAGATATCTAAGTTATAAAATGATGAAAAAAAGAATTTGTATATAAAATGTCATTATTACATGAGCCTATCACAAATTAGAGGTTGGATTTTGCTATATGATCTATAATACCACGTATATCGAACGATTTCCTGATCAATTTTCATATGTAAAGTTTTACAATCGAAGTTCAAATGAAAAAGTTATTAACGTTTGAAGAATTTGGATAGGAAACAATATACATGTAATTAAGGGAAATAAATGTAATTAATTAAAATTGGTAGTTACTTAATGTCTAAGCAGAATTAAAGTTAATCAAATGAGAGAAAAATCATATCAAATAATGTTTAAAAGGAAAGAAATAGTCATTGAACAAACAAAGCAACCGGTTGACCCCTTATTAGGATCGATGGTAGTATAGCAGTCGATCAATGGTAGGCTGGCAATTGTGAATTAAACCTAGGTTGAACAGCCCGGATTTAATATAATCTAGCCTAACAGGTTGGCGTTGATTTTAGCCCCTGTAAATACAAGCTTAGTCCCTTACTTTTCTTCTCGTATTTTCTGAAGCAACAGCGAAGCTCTACCATTTTCTTTTCTCCACAAATTCTAAAATCTTTATAAACTATAATCTATATATATATATAATTGGAGAATAGCGGAAAATAATAGAGAAGAAGAGTAGGGTGAAAGTAGTCTCTAAAATTATGAGGTAATTCATTAATGAGAATGTATAGTAATTTCGGTTTGTTAGTTAAATGTTATATGTTAGTAAACATGAATTAAAAATTATTAAATTGGATTGAGATTTGAGTAGTATTTTAGCTCATTGGAATGAAGTAGGTTGCAATGTAAATTTCTGTAAATTATCAATTTTGTAACATATATAAAAGTGCATTGTTTGAAATAACAAGAAATATGCCTAAAAGAAAGAGATGTACAAAATAGGGATGGTAACCGTATTTGTACTGTCTATTTCAATAATAACAGAAAAAATAATTCCTTGTAATTCCAACATAACAAAAGTCCTCTTTTAGATAATTTGTGTACAATTACAAAGTTAACGTTTCCTTTTAGGAGTATGTAATTCCAACGCATTAAAACGTAGAAATCCCTAAATATAAACCAAAGTGAAGATAATAATAATAAATTAAATTGTCAATCTAACATACGCTATTTAATAAGTTTATAGTAAAAAAGAAAAATGGTTAATGGTTAAAGAGGAACGGTAAACTATAACTAATAGTATTAAGTGGAAGTCAAGCAATAAAAGGTACTTAATCTACTAAATTAGCACAGTTGTAAATGATATTAAATAGCATCAATGTAACAAGAAGTAAGTTCATGTAAAAGTAATTGAATACCAATAGTTGAACATAAAAGGTGTAATAATTAAATAAATTAATATAACCTTAGGTATTCATTTATGACGGGTGTGAATTATTGGATCTAACCAATAACTTAAATTAGTTAAGAATTACGCAGTCATTAGTAAGGGTTGAAACGCGAGGTTAGTAATGTTGTACAACAGAAGTCTGTCCTCTGCAAAGGGCTACCAGCAGTTGTGTATACATTGTACTGATGTAAGACATCTCTAACTATAGAATCTGTGGAAATATACTTTCGCATATAAATATTGCGTTGTTCCTCTGAAGGCTACGAGAAGACCAGGTAGAAGTGAGTGGATGTTAAGAGACCCTGTAAGCTATGGACGGACTAGGGCGTGAGTCCAACTAGGTAGGACAATAAGCCTTATTGTAGGCTACGGGCGGTTAAGAGAAGTGAGTCCAATACACGATCTTGTGACGGCATAGGCGACTAGTTCGCAAACTGCACTCACAGGAGGTTCTTCGATATATTTTTAACATCGATGATGATGCCTGGAGAAGTGTGTGGCCTGGCACTAACGGGAATTCCTCAGTATGCACAGCACTGACGTGATACTATGTTATTGATGAATCGCAGTGCAATGCGATAAGAGGCATTATGTCACGATTTAGAGGTAAACACGGATGCGGTAGACCTAAAGTCGTTCTCGACGCGAGTCGGCATTGCGAGCTCCCTCTAAATGCGTAAGTAAGATACAGAAGTCCGAAAAGCGGAGTCCTCAAGTCCAAGGAGTTGAGTCCTCAATACATAGCGGTTAGATGAGTATTCAAGATGAGGTAGAATATGGATAAATAGTTGTAATGCTATTATTAGGCACTAATAGGAAGATCCTTGGTGTATGTGGACAGTTCGGTCTAGACACAGATGAGGGATACTTGATGCTGTGCATAGTTACTAATACTAGCGAGGAATGTATCCTGGTCCATGGGAGACCGTGGTAAATACACACACATATGTATATGTACGTAGTTATTGTATACCTCGAGTAGGTGGGGCGTATCGTACGCGTACATGAAGTTAAGATAGCTAAGTTAAAATAGTAGATATAACATGTAATGGAAGACAATCGGTATAGACTAGTGCTATGTATAAAATATGTCATTTACCAGTCACCAAAACATTTTTTTGATCCGCTCTCCTCCTTACAACCCACATGATAGATTTAGAGACATGGGTACTGGTACAAGATGGGAACGGTGGAAGGACAAATTTCCATATGCATGCTCAACACTGAAAAGGGCGCCAGATACCGAAGATATTAGCCTTGGTCAGTAATTATATGTTTATTATACCTTACTATTCCTCTGTGAATTTTTATCGATAATGCTATGATATTCTTTTGTTTATTTACAGGATTCCAACACCAACGATCCGCACCCTAGTGACTTGGGTTTTCGATTTAGCGAAAATTTGGACCCATTAAGGTATGGGTGGTTACATTTGGTATCAAAGTCTAGCTTAGGCGATCATAGGAATTAAGATATACTTAGTGATCGTATTTGTATTTCTACTATAATTACACACACACACACAGATATATATATATATATGTATGTATGTATATGTATGTATGTAATGCGCCAAACTCTACAAATTTCGACTATATAAGTAGTTGCGACCATATTCTGAAAAAATGGACAGTGCGACTATGAGTTGGAATAATAGGTGAAGTTGAAGATATACACCTATCCCGATCATCCCATAGAAAATAGGTTATATTAGAAGGAGTTGACTTAAGAATTGCACGAATGCAGTATATGGATGGTCCTTGAAGCTGGATGATACTTGACTCCATTGTTGGGCCTGGACTGCCTAATTGTTATGGACCCCCATAGTATTGTCGATTGATGATGTACCTTAGGTCTAGATAAATAGGAAGTTAAAAATCTATATGTTGTAGGTATCCAAGAAAGAATTGAGATGGTTCCTAAAGAAAGGTGTGTAGTAATCACTCTAAGATGATTGCCTGATTTTTAATAAATTCTAAAGGAAGATAAGTCAGAAAGTAAGTACAAAAGTAGAAAGTCCAAAAGAAAGGACAGACAAAACCCACTTTGAGTCCGACCCCATATGAAATAATATAATAAAAAGGTTAGGAAAAAAAATATTTGAAATGGTTTTCAAAGAATTTATTTAAAAGTAGAAAACTCTATTTTTGAGAATAAGTAGATATTAAAAGTTGTTTAGAAAAAAAAGAGGGGGATTTTAATAAAAATATTTCCTTTAAAATAAATAAAAAATAGAGCATATGTGTAGCTCGGTGATTTTCATGGTTTCGTAAATTCAAAGTTTTAAAATTCTTTTAAAGGAATGGGAAAAAGAAAGTGGTACAAGTTTTAAATGGAGTAAGAAGAACATGAAAGAAGACAGGAATTCTTTTAAAGAAGTTTTTCATGATTTTCATGCACCGCTATGGACAGATAGGAATTTTTAAAAACGGTCAGGACAGAGATGAAGAAGACAGAAGCGGAATGAAACAACATTAGTTATAATAGATATTTATTATTCGACGTTGCCAGAAAAGGGTCCAAGTTCAACCTGGCCCAAATAGGCCAGGAGTGGTCGACCACTTTGGATCAACCGTCGACTGATAGCGGTCGATCGCCCTAAGATAAGCAATCGACCTGTTACAGGTTTCATGTGTGACTCGAACCTTGAATGCAACATAAAGTTGCATCCAGATCTAGCCACAACTTTATTTCTCTCATTCCCTCTTCCTCTTCACATGCAACTCATCCCTTCTAAAATATCGGTCGACCTGTCTCTAGTACCCCCCACGACGATCACGACGATGTCAGAAGACCCCAGCACTCACAGGGCTAGCGACGCTCCATCCAATTTACCCCCAGACTTAAAAACCCCACCAAACCAAATCATGGCCCCTTTACAAAGCAACATCTCCTCTTGCCACCTATATCTGGCCCTGTAGGAAATTGCGTAGCTATAGTACAACGAAGAAAAGATAAAAAGGGTATGAAGCGGCGACAAATTTTACGTTTCTACAAGGGCAACAGGTAAAATTTGGGAACTTTGCCGCTTATGATTTGGAGGGTTTGTTTGAGGCTACAGGACTACTGTCGATCCTTAGCCATAATATGTTTGAGCGGGAATGCTAACCACGTTGCATGCTTCTATTCGACGCTAACTTGGAGTATTCAGTCCACGAGGACGGCAACAACTTCACATCTGAAGTCAAAGGAGTATAGATTTAGATGACTGACAAGCAATTTGGAGGTATCTGCACATCTCCTTAGCAAAACAGGATTTGGAGGATATCGAGACCTCCGATGCAGTTGTTTTACAGCAGATCTTCCATAGGGGAGTAGGCATCTAGCGGACAAATAACATGTGGGACCAAGCCTGTTTGGTCGCCTGCATCATTCAGTATAACATCACCCCCAAGACAGGGAGTTTCGACCAAATCTACCCTCTTGTGTAGAAGGACACATATACCATCATAGGTGGTATTCGGGTGAATTGGGAAAAGGCCATAATGTGCCATTATGTAGGCCTAGGAGTGGGGATACGGAGGAACTATATTCTATACTGCCATCTTTTCACTCCCGTCTTCCGACGGTACAGAGTTAGCTTCCGAGGAGAGCTGGTGCAGATAAAGGCACTTTCACCATTAGATAAGTCCTCTCTTAGGAGGATGGGGATTAGAGAGGCGCTTGCGGAGTTTGGAGCACGGGAGGTAATAGGGTAGTCGCAGATGTAGTGGGCCCTATGGCTAAATCAGGAGGCTGTAGGGCCACAGCCATAGATCCCTGAGTATGCAGCAATCCGAGATTCCTAGATCTGGATCATGGTCGAGCTGTAGGAGATACGAGCGGAGTAGAAGTTCCAACGTCGTGAGTTTGGATGCATATCTTCCATGCTCCGATCATTCAGGGATTGCGGCAATGGTTCGGGCTCTCGCGGAGGAGCAGGGCCATCCCCAGCCCATAGGTAGTAGTAGGTTTAGTAATAGCAGCCGTTTCTTCCAGCATTTTTTTCTTTTAGGTTTGGGTTGTAAGCATTTGTGACGCCCCACCTCTATACCCACGCTAGCCAAGAACACTACGGTGTAGTGCTGTCAACTAGCACGGAGAATAAGGCTGTTGAGGAGCGACCATCCGTGTAATTGCTTTGTGCGAGCACCGATATGTCAGATAGAATAACATGCATTTTTATTACAGGAGGTAATCCGACATACCGATACAAACTCAAAGCTACTACACAGTGGCTATAATAGTTTAGGACAATAGATATAAAAATAACACAGATAACATAAATGCGGAATACAGATGGAACGAAAAGTCTCATATATACAATAACTGATATCAGTTACAATACATTTGACACAATACAAATGATACAACTACAACTGTCGACTTAAGAAGTTATATATACACGTACATTATCGACTAATATACATGAATACATTATCATCTTAAAACAGACACACTGACTACTACAAAAGTACGAAGACCACTTCAAATGATATAAAAAGTCTTCATAGCTCTAGCAGCAACCCAAAGCTAAAAATCTACAACCTGTAAATACTCGGTCTGACCCGAGTATTAAATTCAAAAGAAAATAATACACGGGTCAGTCTAATTCAAACTCAGTTATTAATGCACAAAAGCAATAATAATCAAATATCAAATAGACGAAAGTCACAGAAATCTCGTATATCCAACTCTCGATACGAGAATTGGATAACGGCAAATATAACACTACGCAGTGTAAATCAACAAATCAGAAATCTCAAAATGATCAAACACATCAAATTTCTGTGTATATCAGTATTCATATCAGGGACAGGTATGTACGAGTGGCTGTAGTACACACGTATGCACGTGTGTGCCTCGCCAACTCGAGTGCACAAGGTCAAATCAATATCAGATTCAACACAAGTGCAAATAGCCTCAAACAAAAACTCAATGATCACTGCACAATGAACTGTGCATGTACACAGTGAAATTCAAAGTCAAAGCATCACAAAAACAATGTGCAAGCAAAGATCAAAATGAAAACTGCAAAGTGAAGACTCAACAATACCACAGACCAGAATGGCTACTGGAATGAATGCATATTGAATAAGTGAAACAATGACAGTTCAAGTAAAACTGGAAGCATATAGGCAACATGAACAAATGAAGTCAAGGCCAAAGTTTGTCAGAATTTATATACAGCAGCTACAACAGTGAATCAGGCATGAACCAGTGAGGTGCCACGACAACAAATGCAACAGGTCAGGGAAGTGACAGTGATAAAACAATGGCAAGAAATGTATACAGTGCAGGTAAACAAGTCAGCATCATGCAAAGTACAAGAGCTACAAGGTGTATCAATTTCGAAGTTCAATGATACACACAGTGAATAGCATGATATTGTTGAATACAAGAAAAGAGTGTGTGTGTCGAATGACTTCAAGCAATACATATAACCACATCAAACTGCAGCATCAAAGTTTCAAGTGCACAAGAAAAGTACAGAATGACTACTGGAATGAATAGTGAGTACATCATGAAGCAGAACCAAGTGATAAAGAAGTGACCAAGTCTCTACATGAATGAGATATCAAAAAATTCAAGCTACAATACACATGAACTACCGGTGAACATGTCAATCTTTGAATGGTCATATAATTATATACATACATGAATGTATGTATACAATGCAAAAGTAAACATGATAGCAAGTACACACAGGAAAGCAGTGAAATGGGAAAAGGTATCAAGTCTGGAAAACAAGAATGCCCAGACTCAACAAAGATGTACATAGTGGCATATAAACAACACTGCAATACTACCAAAGTTCAAGTAACTAATGTCAACATTTCGAAGTCAACATCAATGCCGTGGGGATGAACGAGACTCAAGTAAAATACTACAAGGAACCATACAGCAAGCATATAATACATAACACAAATGGTCAAACTACATGCAGTAGCAACAAGGTAATGAAGCCAATGTCAGATGATCAGAGAAGATTACAGAAGTCGAAGAATAAAAATGCAGACGTAAGTCAATAAATCAATGCTACAGAGATGAACAAATGGAAGTGTCGAAATCGTATTTTTGAAAAGGTCAAAGATTTGAAAATCAGGAAAGTTTCAAGAACGTGAATATCACGTAAACCAATTATTTTCCAAAGTAACTGGTCGAGTTTAATTTACAAAGGAACAAATCTAAGCAACAGCCAAAATTACAAAGATGAAAAATCAATCCCGTGGCAAGCTTCGAGTTCGAACTAGTACAGATCGAAGCCAGATATGAATGAACAAATCAAAGTCAACAACATCCATACGAAATCGAACAAGTCCAGAAACCCAAACAAGCAAAGAAACGAACTATATCTCAGTTCAAAATCGCATAAAAATTTCAGGGAAACCAACAACATTCGATGGAGGGAATTGAATTAGAAGTGAGTGCTGAACACTCACCTTTGTCGAAGCGAAGACGAGCACGGCGAAGGCACGTCGATCTACAGAGCAGCGAACCTTCGATCGAGCTACAATGTCGGCAGAAGCCCTAGCTTGAACGAACGAACAAAGCAATTTTGTGGCCGCCATTTCTATTCGTTAATACGCTTAGGGTTGGCATGAAAAGGAAATGAAGGGGATCGGGTTTGCCCCTGATATCATCTTGGCAAAGCCAAGAAACATGGGCCAAGATTCAAATTGTAAAGCCCGGTCAACATTTTTATAAAAGAATTTCAAATTGATTTTAAATTTCAATAGCAATAACAATCGTTTGATGACAATAATCAATTGATGCAAAATACTGGGTTGTTACAGACTCCCCTTCTTAAAGAAATTGCGTCCTCGCAATCATAAGGAATAAATGGACAAAAGGTAACAACCAAAAGAGCATGGCAATGTCGAATGCAAAAGCAAAGCAAAGGTCAACAGGGAAGTATTGGAATTATGGAAGTATCAGATATAAAATCAAAAGGTTCGACTGCTTCAAATCAAAAGAATCAACCTCGTGGGGATCAAGGAATCAAAATCAGACGACTCTATAAACAACCTCAAACATCATCATCGACTGATAAAAACAAGATCAATCGAGTTCTAGCAATTGAAAGAAAAGGAATCAGAGCAGAAATCACGTACTGCACGAATTGAATGTGAGTAAATCAAATTACTCACCTGAATCGTCAGAGAAAAAGACGAAGCTCAAATCTCAAAATCGCAAATATTGAATCATCAAAAACGATAATCGAATTTTCAAATCGCAAATAGGTTGAACTATCAAAAATGATAATCAAATTTCACAAATATCTGATTATCAAAAACGATAATCAGAAACACAAACATTCGATTAATCAAATCGAAAAATATTTAATTATCTCAAACGATAATCAAATTTCACAAATATCTGATTATCAAAAACGATAATCAGAAGACAAATCAAATGTCTAATTATCTCAAACTATAATCAGAAAACAAATCAAATGTCTAATTATCTCAAACGATAATCAGAAAACAAATCAAATATCTAATTATCTCAAACGATAATCAGAAAACAAATCAAATATCTAATTATCTCAAACGATAATCAAAAAACAAATCAAATGTCTAATTATCTCAAACGATAATCAGAAAACAAATCAAATATCTAATTATCTCAAACGATAATCAGAAAACAAATCAAATATCTAATTATCTCAAACGATAATCAGAAAACAAATCAAATATCTAATTATCTCAAACGATAATCAGAAACACAAATATTTAATTATCACAAATGATAATCAAATCTCACAAATATCTGATTATCAAAAACGATAATCAGAAATCAGAAATATCCGATTATCAAAAACGATAATCAGAAACACAAACATCTGATTATCAAAAACGATAATCAGAAGTCATACATATTCAATTAACGAGTCCGGAATTAACCGAAGTAGTAAAAGTATGGTTCCATACTCCGTACTTTTGCTAAATCGTTTAAATCTCTTTATCGTTTCCTTGAAAGTGCAGGATTGTGTGTTTTTTAAAAATAACATTTCACATTCTCAAACGGACAAGTCCGGAATTAAGTGAACCAGTAAAAGAAAGGGGTCATAGTCCTCGATTTTGCTGAAACGTTTAAATCGCTTCCTCATTCTATTGAAAATGCAAACTTTAATAATTTTGAAAACAATTTTAATTTATATTTTGAAACAACTTTTAAAAATAACAAATTTTGAAAATACGTGATTAAATTAGCAATATCAGTATTGAGGGAGAACCGCTTGTAAATCCATTTCAAAATTGACGGTTACTGAAGTTAACACGTCAAAATCTCATCAAAATAACTGGCATCGAAATATAATACCAAATGAATTTTCATTCATCAAAAATGTCACAAGAATCTTCTCAAAGATAGAAAGGGATATCATAGCCTAAACTTGTATTCATAACAAGTCAATATCACATGAATTCACCAATGTACAAAAACGGATATCATATCACTGAAAATCATAAAAATTGGTGAAGCACAAAATTCCAGAAATCATCACAAGAAATCCAGAAAACACAAATTCTAGAAATTGACATACGAAAACCAGAAATCACAAAGAGGGGGGAGGCCTATCACAAGACGGACCGAAGACCATGGGGAGCTACCCCATATGTGTGAGTCGGAATCACACAGATTGAGGTCTAGGCTAACCAAAAAGCAAAAAGGTATGTGTGAGTGGAATCACACAAGTGGTGTCTAGCCTAACCTCGCAAACAAAAAGATATGTGTGAGTGGAATCACACAAATTAAGGTCTAGACTAACCAAAAAGCAAAAAGGTATGTGTGAATGGAATCACACAAGTGGTGTCTAGTCTAACCTTGCAAACAAAAAGATACGTGTGAGTGGAATCACACAAATTAAGGTCTAGACTAACCAAAAAGCAAAAAGGTATGTGTGAATGGAATCACACAAGTGGTGTCTAGTCTAACCTTGCAAACAAAAAGGCATGTGTGAGTGGAATCACACAAATAGGGGTCTAGACTAACCAAAAAGCAAAAAGGTATGTGTGAATGGAATCACACAAGTGGTGTCTAGTCTAACCTTGCAAACAAAAAGATATGTGTGAGTGGAATCACACAAATTAAGGTCTAGACTAACCAAAAAGCAAAAAGGTATGTGTGAATGGAATCACACAAGTGGTGTCTAGTCTAACCTTGCAAACAAAAAGATATGTGTGAGTGGAATCACACAAATTAAGGTCTAGACTAACCAAAAAGCAAAAAGGTATGTGTGAATGGAATCACACAAGTGGTGTCTAGTCTAACCTTGCAAACAAAAAGATATGTGTGAGTGGAATCACACAAATTAAGGTCTAGACTAACCAAAAAGCAAAAAGGTATGTGTGAATGGAATCACACAAGTGGTGTCTAGTCTAACCTTGCAAACAAAAAGGCATGTGTGAGTGGAATCACACAAATAGGGGTCTAGACTAACC
The DNA here is from genome assembly GCA_030737815.1 of Allium fistulosum. NCBI lineage: Eukaryota > Viridiplantae > Streptophyta > Magnoliopsida > Asparagales > Amaryllidaceae > Allium > Allium fistulosum. The sequence continues at coordinate 509,613,886 of CM060907.1, read as the reverse complement.
AAAAAGCAAAAAGGTATGTGTGAATGGAATCACACAAGTGGTGTCTAGCCTAACCTTGCAAACAAAAAGATATGTGTGAGTGGAATCACACAAATTAAGGTCTAGACTAACCAAAAAGCAAAAAGGTATGTGTGAATGGAATCACACAAGTGGTGTCTAGTCTAACCTTGCAAACAAAAAGATATGTGTGAGTGGAATCACACAAATTAAGGTCTAGACTAACCAAAAAGCAAAAAGGTATGTGTGAATGGAATCACACAAGTGGTGTCTAGTCTAACCTTGCAAACAAAAAGACATCGCACAATTGCTAGTCTAAATCATAAAATGATCGTCATGATCAACGAGAAGTGTCAATCACACCAAGCTAGTAAATATATGAGTTTAGCTTCATGTCCCATAACCACTTGCTTAACTTAAATATTTACGAACAAGCTGTAAATCTTCACTAGAAAATTGTCACAAAAGGATTCAATCGAACAAGTCCAAGAGCTAACCGACAAAGTGAACGCAAGCGTTTCATACCACTTGTTTTACTGAGCCGTTTAATTCAATTTCTCATACAAGTGAAATAAAGGCTTGTATATACTAATAGATTGGAAAACGGTTTAAGAAAAAGATCTTTGTAGTAAAATAGTTTTGAAATCGTTTAGAGAAAAGGATTTTAATATTTACTACTAGTATAGAAAACCTTTATATTTTTAAAGTGACAAATCACAAAAATGATTGTAAAAACAATCAATCACAAGAATTCACATACAAAGATGTGAATAGAATCCAAAGAAATCGATTCCAAATTCATCAAAGTAAGAATACCCAAAAATTCCTGAAATAGAAGTTATCAAAGTCGACAAAGGTGATAACAACTAATTAGAAAAGAAGAATCGATTATCAACTGGAAAAACAAAGCAAAACGAGCAGAAATGCATAAATGACTTCAACAAAAGTAAAAATCAAGTCAATGTCGAAGTCAACAATTAATGGTCACTGTCAAGTACAAAATGAATCAATATCATCAAAGAATCCAACTTGAATTCGCAAAGCAAACGGAGGCAGAAGCCAAAATACTTTCACGAAATCAAAATCAAATGCACATGAATAAGCGTTAGGAATTCATACCTAACAGTCAAAAATAATCATATGTAAAGATGAGAGATAAAACATCGACGAATAGTTGTAACACATGCTCCATCTAAGTTATGTTTTATAATTGTCCTAAACCCCAGGCTCTGATACCAAGCTGTGACGCCCCACCTCTATACCCACGCTAGCCAAGAACACTACGGTGTAGTGCTGTCAACTAGCACGGAGAATAAGGCTGTTGAGGAGCGACCATCCGTGTAATTGCTTTGTGCGAGCACCGATATGTCAGATAGAATAACATGCATTTTTATTACAGGAGGAAATCCGACATACCGATACAAACTCAAAGCTACTACACAGTGGCTATAATAGTTTAGGACAATAGATATAAAAATAACACAGATAACATAAATGCGGAATACAGATGGAACGAAAAGTCTCATATATGCAATAACTGATATCAGTTACAATACATTTGACACAATACAAATGATACAACTACAACTGTCGACTTAAGAAGTTATATATACACGTACATTATCGACTAATATACATGAATACATTATCATCTTAAAACAGACACACTGACTACTACAAAAGTACGAAGACCACTTCAAATGATATAAAAAGTCTTCATAGCTCTAGCAGCAACCCAAAGCTAAAAATCTACAACCTGTAAATACTCGGTCTGACCCGAGTATTAAATTCAAAAGAAAATAATACACGGGTCAGTCTAATTCAAACTCAGTTATTAATGCACAGAAGCAATAATAATCAAATATCAAATAGACGAAAGTCACAGAAATCTCGTATATCCAACTCTCGATACGAGAATTGGATAACGGCAAATATAACACTACGCAGTGTAAATCAACAAATCAGAAATCTCAAAATGATCAAACACATCAAATTTCTGTGTATATCAGTATTCATATAAGGGACAGGTATGTACGAGTGGCTGCAGTACACACGTATGCACGTGTGCACTGCCTCGCCAACTCGAGTGCACAAGGTCAAATCAATATCAGATTCAACACAAGTGCAAATAGCCTCAAACAAAAACTCAATGATCACTGCACAATGAACTGTGCATGTACACAGTGAAATTCAAAGTCAAAGCATCACAAAAACAGTGTGCAAGCAAAGATCAAAATGAAAACTGCAAAGTGAAGACTCAACAATACCACAGACCAGAATGGCTACTGGAATGAATGCATATTGAATAAGTGAAACAATGACAGTTCAAGTAAAACTGGAAGCATACAGGCAACATGAACAAATGAAGTCAAGGCCAAAGTTTGTCAGAATTTATATACAGCAGCTACAACAGTGAATCAGGCATGAACCAGTGAGGTGCCACGACAACAAATGCAACAGGTCAGGGAAGTGACAGTGATAAAACAATGGCAAGAAATGTATACAGTGCAGGTAAACAAGTCAGCATCATGCAAAGTACAAGAGCTACAAGGTGTATCAATTTCGAAGTTCAATGATACACACAGTGAATAGCATGATATTGTTGAATACAAGAAAAGAGTATGTGTGTCGAATGACTTCAAGCAATACATATAACCACATCAAACTGCAGCATCAAAGTTTCAAGTGCACAAGAAAAGTACAGAATGACTACTGGAATGAATAGTGAGTACATCATGAAGCAGAACCAAGTGATAAAGAAGTGACCAAGTCTCTACATGAATGAGATATCAAAAAAATCAAGCTACAATACACATGAACTACCAGTGAACATGTCAATCTTTGAATGGTCATACAATTATATACATACATGAATGTATGTATACAATGCAAAAGTAAACATGATAGAAAGTACACACAGGAAAGTAGTGAAATGGGCAAAAGTATCAAGTCTGGAAAACAAGAATGCCCAGACTCAACAAAGATGTACACAGTGGCATATAAACAACACTGCAATACTACCAAAGTTCAAGTAACTAATGTCAACATTTCGAAGTCAACATCAATGCTGTGGGGATGAACGAGACTCAAGTAAAATACTACAAGGAACCATACAGCAAGCATATAATACATAACACAAATGGTCAAACTACATGCAGTAGCAACAAGGTAATGAAGCCAATGTCAGATGATCAGAGAAGATTACAGAAGTCGAAGAATAAAAATGCAGACGTAAGTCAATAAATCAATGCTACAGAGATGAACAAATGGAAGTGTCGAAATCGTATTTTTGAAAAGGTCAAAGATTTGAAAATCAGGAAAGTTTCAAGAACGTGAATATCACGTAAACCAATTATTTTCCAAAGTAACTGGTCGAGTTTAATTTACAAAGGAACAAATCTAAGCAACAGCCGAAATTACAAAGATGAAAAATCAATCCCGTGGCAAGCTTCGAGTTCGAACTAGTACAGATCGAAGCCAGATATGAATGAACAAATCAAAGTCAACAACATCCATACGAAATCGAACAAGTCCAGAAACCCAAACAAGCAAAGAAACGAACTATATCTCAGTTCAAAATCGCATAAAAATTTCAGGGAAACCAACAACATTCGATGGAGGGAATTGAATTAGAAGTGAGTGCTGAACACTCACCTTTGTCGAAGCGAAGACGAGCATGGCGAAGGCACGTCGATCTACAGAGCAGCGAACCTTCGATCGAGCTACAATGTCGGTAGAAGCCCTAGCTTGAACGAACGAACAAAGCAATTTTGTGGCCGCCATTTCTATTCGTTAATACGCTTAGGGTTGGCATGAAAAGGAAATGAAGGGGATCGGGTTTGCCCCTGATATCATCTTGGCAAAGCCAAGAAACATGGGCCAAGATTCAAATTGTAAAGCCCGGTCAACATTTTTATAAAAGAATTTCAAATTGATTTTAAATTTCAATAGCAATAACAATCGTTTGATGACAATAATCAACTGATGCAAAATACTGGGTTGTTACAGCATTTGTTATTTATATTTGTGTAAAATGCATACGATGTTAATAAGAAATGTTCCTTTTTATTTGTTTTTGGATTGACCGCTATATTTATTGGGAAATAGTACAAATAGGAAAATCTCATAAAGGACACACAGCTAATGCAAAAGCGGAAAGAAAATAAAAGAGAGTAGAAGTTTATAAAATAACTTAGAAAAATTATTTAATTAGCTACTAAAAGAAAATTAAATTTGTCCTAAAAAGTGTTAAAAATTTTGGAAGATAAATTGTAGCAAGCGAAGGATAGAGAAAGGTTGTTACGAAACCAGGGATCACTATTCCTATGCCTTAAAAGATGAAATTTATAAATGAACTTGTGTGCTGATTCTTATTCTAAAATAAAAGAAAACGTTATAGAAATTTGAAAATTTACCATGTTTTAGAAAAGATACAATCATGGATATTAACCCATTGACTAAATTCTAACTACGTAGGATATGGCTTAATTTGTTTTGAAAAGGTAAAAACAAATATTTTGAAAACTTTTGTTGAAAAATCTTTGATTTTAAAAATAAAATACTTCCATGAAAAGTTCTGAAAAATGAGTTCTTATGTTGAAATTTAAATTTAACTAAAAGATATTTTGAACGAAAAAGAGAAATATTTCTACATCTAAAATTTGTATGTTTAACTACAACTATGTAATTGACGTTGAAAATAATAATACATCTATAATTAATGACAGCTACTTAAGGCATTGGAGACTAGTCTATATAAGTGAGAAACGATTAAACAAGTTGAAAAATGAAGGGTTTCTCTCATTCTTTTATTCAGAACCATTTGATATTGTAAATCATGTCTTAAAGGAAAAATGGATAAGTACCTATTTAGTGGGAGCAATGAAAGTGTTACCGACTCTAAGGACAAGTGCATACAGAAATATGTGGCCCTTTGTATATAGCAAACAAAAATGGATCCTTATCGTCCTTTACATTAAGTGAGGATCAATTTGATAATGTATCTAGTGATCGAAAGTCTAAGATAAGTTTATTAAATATAAGAATGAAGTGGAAAACCAAACATGCACAAAAACTAGTATACTTCTATCTGATTAAGGCGGTGAATGATATAGTTAAGAGTGTGCCTTAGGGGCTATTATGTAATATTTTACATAACTTTACTCTTATAAAAGAATCTTGTATGAAATAAAGTATGCTTTCGGTTTTATCTTCTTTTATACATTTTTTATATAGAGATATAAGTAATGATATTATCATATTAAACATATATAGGTAGAAAATCTTTGGAAGAATTTTTATTGAGTACGGTTATGAATATGTTCATAACCATAAGTATTGAATTGATATTTGAATACATATTCTTTAAAAGTTCATAGTCAAGATGTATCGAGGAAACGATATTGATACATAATGTATGTAACACTCCCCATACGATGGACGATGTTTTAGTCATGACCATCGAGGGCACCAACAGTTACCTACTTGTGGTTATTTGGAACAACCATAGAATAGCTTGATGAGAGTCTTCTATAGGTTAATACAACTAAGTCAAAATAGAAGATCTTACGGTAATGACATTAAATAGTCTTTCGACTTGAGGATATTGTCGATCTTAAGTAGCTAGCTTTTACTTTGATCATGGTCTAGCACATGGCATAGCGACCATATTATAGCCATACTTGGGTACATGTTAAACTGCTTAAAGTGAAACACTAATCAAGAGAGGATTCGTCTCCTGCATTGTAGAAGGTTGTATAACCATAATTGATAGTCGACTTAAAGTCAAATCTCTAGAGTAAATCGGTTAATCGATAAATGTTATCGAATTGAACCATAGAATTTAACATAGTCTACATAATTAACAATGAATTTTAATAAGGTTTTTGACCTTAGACCAAACTCTAGATATCTTAGTTATACAGTGACGACGAAAAGAAAATATAAAAATATGCACAAAATATTATTGTTAGGTGCATCTTAGTAAAGATCAAAAATTGGATTTTTCCTAAATGATCCATAAGCAATTGAACTTGTGCTTGACATTATACTTCAGCAAAGTACGTATAGGCTACAACATCTAAATATTTCAATATTGACTAAAGAACAAGTTCACACCAGAGAGCCAACACAACCGTGTTGTTGACTAATTTCCAAGTTTGACTAATTTAAAATTAATTCGTAAATGTTATAACAAACTAATAAAATAATGAAAATAATGTAAATGTTGTATTAAATTTTTATGGCATTTTAATTAATTATTTAAAGCCTAAAAGTCAATTAAAGCATTTTGTAAAGTTATATATTCATTTAATTGAAAAAGGGGCTTAAATAAGTTAATCAAACAATTGATTTAATTGTTAAATAAATTAAGCCTGAAGTCAGGAAGCCCAAATGAAAGGTGGGGTGGCCATAGCATTGGAGAAGGGGATTGGAGACTTTGTCTTTAGATCTAGAAAGAACGATGCTATATATTTGTGATCTATATGGCTAAAAGTAGCAAACACTTCATTGTTTTTTTGTACAATGAAACAAAACTCAGGCCTCCACTATTAGAAAATGAGTGATCCCCTAATGATGGAGTTTCAACCTATAGTCGAGGATAGTGGCACCTATGAGTTCAAAGAGGAAATAGCAAGTAAGCAAGGTGTCGACAATCGGCAGGATCTAAAAGGTATATTCTTCATTTAAAATAATTTATGTATGCATACATACATACATACATATATATGTGTGTGTATGAAATTACCCATTTTATATTCTTATATATATATATATATATTTGAAATTATATATATATATATATTAAACAACTAAATAATATGTATATATATATAATAAATATACATATTGTTTTTAACTCGGGTTTAGTTAAAAAATTTATATGCTCCCAGCCTAGATTAAAATAATACATATATATATATATATAGTTAAAATAAAATTTTACTTTAAGATCGAAATAAAATTTGGTTCTCGAATTATAAAAAAAATTGGTTTTTGTTTTCTTGTATTAAGAAAATAAACATTTCTTTAGATTTAAATTATATATATACACGTATTAAATATACATACATACATATATATATATTTGGATTATTATTATTTATTTATGTATTTATATATTTGGTTTAAAAAAATTCATTGTTGGCTTTGTTTGATAATAAAATTTATATTTTAATAAGTCAAATATATTAAATATCAATTAATTAAATATATTTAAATTTGAATTTAAAATAAAATATTGTATAACAAATACATATATGTATATAAACATAAATATGTTTCCAAATTTATAAAATAAACAAAAAATTCACCAACCCGGACTTATATATATTTAATAAATATAAATTTATATATTAAATTCATCCATGCCCAAATTAATATATATATATATATATATAATTACATACACATTCATATAATACAAATTAATATGATATATATCCATTTTAAATTATTATAACCTTGACACTATATTTACTATCCATAAATCACAATGGTTAATTATTCACATATGACATTAAGCCCTATTTACTACACATTGATCCCAATGGTTTATTATACACTTATGACATATGTTTATCATGTGTACCCTAGGTTTGATCACCATATTTAATGTCGCTATAATGTTTACAATGTGAATGTGAACATATTATAAAATTAAAAATATAATATTAAAATAAATTAACTAAAATAAAAGATAACATATATTATTATTAAATTATAGAACATAAACCCAAAAGTTTTAGTACATAAATTAATTAAATTAAAATCAAAACCCCAAACTCTTTTACTGGTCGATACTTAATATGATTTGGTATAAAATATTTTTTATGTAAACAGAAAATACGATCTTGTGTAAAGTAATAAAAGAATTTTTTTGAAATTTCCCCAATTTACCCTACCACCAATGCAGTTGATACAATAATGGTATCAGAGCTCACATCATTCACGTGAATAATTAGCTTATACATTGGGCAATCACTTGGAAAAACCAATTAGATGGGTGTCTAAGAAAAGAGTGTTTAACTAAGAAAAAGGTTACTCTAATCAAGGAATGTTCTTATAAATAGAATACCTCCCGATCTCTTAGCCCTTACCGGGTTCACCAAAGTAGTTTTTTCAATGGTATGCCCTTATGGTAGGCTCAAAAGTGTTTTGACCTTAACTAGGAATATTTAAGGATACCTGTTTTTTTGGTTTGATTCAATATTCATAGCCATGAACTCATTTATAACTACAATAAATTAAATAATTTTCCTAGGGATTTCTAGCTGTATGTTTTCAGTATGCTCATAAATTTACCTATAAACACATACCGTAGTAGCATACAATAGATATAATACAAAATTCATACTTTTATTTTGAATAAGATTCAATATAAGAGTTAAGTGTATACATATATATAGTCAAACTACATGATTTCCCTTAAGCCATACCCCTTAACTCTATCAATCTCCCGCTTGTACTTAGGCCTAATTATCGTTCCTTATAGTCATACTTTCGATCAGTGTTCCTAGACAAGACTAAGAAATGGCCTTTAGTGAGTGGATCTGAGAAAGGGATATTAATGTACCATTGAGACTAGTGTACGTCTATGTTATAATAAGCACTAAGCGAGGCAAGACGATAGAAGTCATGCTTTGCTTAATGTCGCTTAAGCGCTGCTTAAGCATCGCTTAATATTTTAGCATACTTTATCCGTACCTATATAAATATATTATAAAGATATTATATTAAGTGTATATATGTGTACAAATGTACAATATGTGTATGCACAAGTTCATCACTAAGAACTAAAGTTTAACTTTGAAGTTAACTTATAAATTTATAGGTTTCAAAAGTTGGATTTGACTTTCTCTATTTATTAAAAGTTAGCATACTCGAGTTTAGAACAAACTGTGCATTGTTGCTAAATTAAATAATCATATCATAATGCAAATCATCCATCGATCCATATTATAGAAAATGAGAAAATTTTGTTACGAATGTGGTTTTTTGCTGTAGACCTAATTCTTTTATTTTAAAAATAGCAATTTTTTTTCTAAGTATTACTTAAGCATTGCTTAAATTTAAGAAAAGTACATATAAGCACCAATTAAGTGCGCTTAAGCGCTCATCGCTTACTCGTTTTGCTTTTTCAAACAATTAAGCATTGTGCATGCATTTTACACTTAAGCACGCTTTTCATAGCATAGGTGTATGTAATGCTCTTCATAGGATGGATGGTGAATTACCCATGACGATTTTGGAGCGCCAATGGGTTCGGTATGTGTAATTTCTTGGGACAGTTATAGAATAGCTCAATGAGAGTAATCTATAGTTTATTATTATATAAGTCAAATAGAGGATCTCACATGACGATGTGTAGTAGTTTTCCGACCTGAGGGTACCATGGATATTTTACATGAATGCCTTACTTTGATTATGGAAGTTTCACTCGTTATTGGTTCGAGTTAAGATCATTTTTTGGTATGTGTTGAAATGTAAGAAGTTAACCACTTCTCAGGAGAGATTTTGTTTCCTTCGAAATAGAAGGTTGGTACTACCATAATTGGGAATCAACTCAAAGTCAAAGTCTCTGACCAAAGCGATATTGGTTAATCGGTAAATGTGAACAGATTGAACCAAGTGACTTTTAGAGTTTGGACTTCACATTTAACTATAGACATTGTTAGAGTATTGACATGATATAAGCTCTAGATGTCTCACTGGCATAGTGGTGATGAAAAGAAAATGCATACAATACTATTGCTTAAGGATGGTATTTTAAATAGATTAAAAATAAGTATTATGCCTAAAAAATCTTAAGCATCTAAATCATGCCCGATACTATACTTCAGCAACGTTTGTACAAGATATAATACATAAACTATTTAAATATTAATTAAGGACGGAGTTCACACGTGAGTGCCTCACAACATAATTTTAGATGCATTCTGAAATAACTTAGCTATGATTTATAAATGTTATAAATTGTATAAATGGAATAATATTAATATTATATATATAATATTTATTCAATTAAATATATAATAGTTATATTTTTACTTAATTAATTGAGTCCTTAAAATAAATTAAACAAATAACTTATTTATATAATTATGTTAGATACGTATTTGTATCTATGTAAAAAAATTAGTTTACGTATTATTTAATTAATATTAATTATTTTTGGCCATAAATTAATAATATATATTATATATATTTTATAGGATATTGATTTAATATATATATCAAATGGTAAAGGTGTGATCCACTTTTAAGGAGATAGTTGGGGATATTTGTATCCCTTTCTCCTATAAAAAGAGAATCACCCTTTCATTATTCTATAAGAAAAATTAATAGAAAACTTAATTGATAAGCAAGCTCTGAGGGAAATTCAATCTCAATATGGTTACGACAAGGAAGCATCGATATTCAAGATGATAACTATCGGCATCATCATCAAGGTAATAATTCTTATTTTTATTTTATTTATATATTTATAGTGTTGGTAGCAAAAAATTTAGTTTTTTCATTTAAAATTATTTTATTATATATATGCGTACATTAAATAATATATATGTATATATATATTATTTAGTGTTTGCATATATAATAAAATAATTTTAACGATACTTTTTTCTCTTTCATGGCATCCTCCTCATACCTCTGGCCTTCCCATGCTTCCCATCACCTCTAATCTTTGGCCTTCCTGTTGCTGTTATGTCCGCCGATCTTGTTTCCTTTGTCCTTCCTCCCATTTCTTCTTCTTTTCCTCCCTTCTCTTCCCCTTCGGTTCCTCCTTCTTCCTCCTCATATCCTCTAGTTTATGTTCCATTACTTCCTCTTCCTTTTTCTCCCAAGCCTTCTTCTTCTGCTTATGCCCCCTTGCTTCCCTTTGGTCCTCTCTCTTTTCAAGTCCAAACCTCGTAGTGCTGGGTCTTACTCCCCTATTCCGGTAGCTCTAAACTTCATTGGTAAAGCTTTGGTTCCTCCATCTAAGGTCATTGAAGCTGGTAAAGTGGTCTGGAATGATTACATCGTTGGTTTTTTCCTTGATCGACCACTTTCCTTCACAACAGTTATTGAACACTTGAAGAGAGTATGGAAGTTGAAAGGACCAGTCAAGGTTAAATTTTGTGGCACCATATTAATGTTTCTTCTTTCTAGTGATGAGGATAGGACAAAGATTTTACGTGAAAATCCTATTATTATGCGTAATAAAAAATTCTATTATACAAGAATGGTCTCCAGGACTAAGCAATGTTTATGGCAAGGTGAAAGCAGTGCTTGTTTGGATACAACTTTCCAATGTTCCTATATATGCTTGGACTCATCTTGGTATCAACTGGTTGGCCTCGAGAATATGTAAACTACTTTTCCTTGATGAAGCCACAGAACGCCTTGACAGAATAAACTATGCTAAATGTATGGTGGAAGTTCACCCTAACTAGGATTTAATTGATTCCTTTCCTGTCAGATTATTAGATGGTACTGAACAACTTATTCATGTTTCTTATCTTCGGAAACCTGACATTTTCCTCAATTGTAAAGTGTTTGGACATAAGACTTGTGACTGTGATATTGCTGATAAAACACAGCAAAACTCCTTAAGTGTGAAGGACATAGCTTCTGTAACAACCCGCATATTTTACAATTATTTATTTAAATATGGTATCGTTAGTCGGATTTTAGTCTGAAAAGATACTATTTGCAAACTGTCGAATTGGGACTCAAGACCACTTCCATTGAGTCCAAAATGGCGTTTGCGACTCTTTTAAGTATAAACATCGATATATTTGGAGTAAGTCGAATTTTGCCATTTTCTATTAGGCTTTGGGTTTGGGTTTCACCCCAACTAACTGTATAACCTAGTTCAGCCCTCCCCTCTCCTCTTCACTTCATTTCTATTTCTCTCAAACACTTAAGTAAAACTGAAAATGGGGAGAGGAATGGGAAATTAAAACTCCAAGCCCTAGTTTTCAATTGCAAATCCATATTCTTGCTCCAAATCTAAAGAGAAGCTAAGGTATGCATCTCCATCTTCTTCTCCAACTCATTCTCTCTTTAGTTTCAGAAATTTCCTAAACCTAACTTTGGAAATGTTCTTCTTTTGAGCTTAGATTCAAGCTCTTAGAGTTGAGATTGAAGAGTGGTTGATTCTCCTTTGTTTTCAAGCTTCTTCTTCCTTGTTTTTGGGTTCAAAGGTGAGATTTTTATCTCACATCTTAGTCTATGATTATCTTTGAGTGTTAGGCATGAATTCCTAACTCTTATTCATGTGCATTTGCTTTGATTCAGACTGTTTTGTGAATATTTCAATTTTTGGTGTTTTGAAGTTAAATCCTTAGAAATCATTGCTATGGTGTTTGATCATGTTTTTTTGTGTGCATCGAAGAGCCTATAGGGCTGGGTTGTCGATTGGCAGAAATACTTAGCGCCCGTTGCTCGCCCGATTGCAATTTGGAAGAGTTTGATCTTCATACAGATAGGCTGGGAAGTGCTGGAAACAGGGTCCGGTCGACCGAAACTCTGGCTCGGTCGACCGACCTGCTACCAAAACCCTTCCTAGGCTCTAGTCCGGTCGACCGACCTACTAGTCCGGTCGACTGACTGACCAGCATCCCGCGGACTTTTCCAGGTCTGAGTTCGGTCGACCGAACTCAGTGAGTCAGTCGACCGACCTGCTCATATTTTGCCTATTATGTCTATTTTTGCCTGTTTTGCTTGATTTCCAAATTTTATCGATTCGTGTTGATTCCCATTTGTTGTTATCATCCATTATTGACGTTGATGACTTCTTTTTCAAAAATTTTGAGAACATCTATTTTGATGGATTTGGTATCGATTTCTTTGGATTTGATTCACGTCTTCGTATGTGAATTTTTATCATTTATTGTTTCTACAATCGTTTTTGTGATTTGTCACTTTAAAAATATAAAGGTTTTTTATACTAGTAGTAAATATTCAAACTCTTTTACTGAAATGATTTCAACTCAATTTTTAATACAAAGTTCGTTTATAAAACCGTTTTCTAATCTATTAGTATATACAAACCTTTACCTCATTCGTATGAGAAAATCAAATTAAATGGCTTTGCAAAACAAGTGGTATGAAACGCTTGCGTTTACTTCGCCGGTTAATTTATGGACTTGTTCGATTGAAAATCTCTTGTGACAAATTTTCGAGTGAAAATCTACAATCCGTTCGTAAATATTTAAGTTAAGCTAGTGGTTATGGGACATGAAGCTAAACTCATATATTTACTAGCTTAGTGTAATTGACACTTCTTGATGATCGATGATGATCATTTTTGTGAATTAGACTAGCGATGTGCGATGTCTCTTTGTCCGCGTGGGGGACTGTACCTCATCTTGTGGAGCTTCGGCTCAAATTTGTGGGGTAGCGACCCATGGTCTTCGGACCGTTTTAGTGGAGCTTCGGCTCAAAATTAATGGTTAGAAACCATGGAATAGCGTTCCGTTTTTTGATACACGTGTTGAGAGTTTTCATGCTCTCGTTTTGTGATAGGCCTTCCCCCCTTCTTTTTATTGTGATTTCTGGATTTCTTGTTGATGATTTCTAGAACTTGTGTTTCACCAATTTTCGTGATTTACATTGATAAGCTCTATCAATATTTGTGTATTGGTGAATTTGTGTGTCGTTAACTTTTGTGATTGGCATTGATATTATAGTCAATATTTTTGTGTTTGGTGAATAAACTAAAGAATATGACGTTCTTTTCTGTGTTTGAGATTATTGAGGTATTGTATGATTTTGGTGTTTTACATGCATACCAGTTATGGTAGGGTATTAATGTTACCATACGTCTTTTGGCATATCTCATGTTCTATCTCATTTTAATATGATATTTATAGTTAGACTGATCCGTTTATTATTTTCTTATTAAATAATACTCGGGTCAGACCAAGATGCTACAGGTGCTTCAGCTTGACCTCTCATCTGGGAGTATTATCTGACTTTTGGCTAACTACACTACATTTGTAGTTTTTGTTGTTATACATTCGAGATATAGACTCTATGATGTATACTTATTCTTTTGTCTAGCACTTGTATCTATTCTTTTGTAATATTGTGGATCTTATTTGACCACTACCCTGATGTACACTTTCATTGTTATATTCATATCTATTTCCGCCTTTGTGATATGAATTGTCTGTGACTGATTTGTGTTATGTTTATTTCTATATTTGTTTCCGAAGATATATATAGCCACTGTGTGGTAGCTTTGAGTTTGTATCGGTATGTCGGATTTCCTTTTGAGATGAGATGTAAGATATATTTTCTGACATATCGATGCTCGCACAAAGCAATTACACGGATGGTCGCTCCTCAACGGCCTTATTCTCCGGGCTAGTCGATGGCATTACCCCGTAGTGTCCTTGGCTAGCGTGGGTATAGAGGTGGGGCGTCACAGCTTGGTATCAGAGCCAAACTTTGGAACTATATAGAATAATCTAACAAGGATCGTTGTCCTAAGTCCTTCTTAGGAGTCGTGCCTTAGGATTTTATTCGAGTCAATTGGACCCGTTTTATCCTATTTTCTTTTATGATTCCTTGTTTTATCAATCAAGTTTGCTTGATATTTGTTTTGAGAGTAACCTTTTTTCTTTTTCTTTCTTTCTTTCTTAAAGAAGGGAAATGGTTAGACCAGGCCGACCCAGCGCCGGTCAATCCAGTGCTACTCCCCAGGATGGAGTTTTTATGTCTGCCCAGCAGCTTCTTGATCTTGTAAAGAATGCTCAAGCAGCCGGTTCTATCGCGGAGCCTACTCACCCTAAGTCTGGATTTGCACGCTTGTGCAACGATTATACCAACTTGGATGGAAAGCCATTCAAAGGTTCTGAAACTATTATTGAAGTCCAGGCTTGGCTAAGATCATGCGACCGCATCTTTTCTCGCATGAATCTTATTGATCTTCACCGAGTTCAGGTGGCCTCTAGTATGCTCCAAGAAAGAGCATTAGACTGGTATGAGCTTCTGATTTGTGTAATTAATGAAACGGATCTTACTAGGGAGCAATTCCGGGAACGGTTCGAATTAAAGTTTGTGCCAGAAGCTGAGAAGGTGACTTTGGCCCGTCGTTTCATAGACCTTGTTCAAGGTGAATCCTCCGTGACAGATTACGTCACTTCTTTCGAGTCACTTTCTAAATATGGGGTTGAGTACATAAACATCCCATTGAAGAAGAACCAAAGATTTGTCTATGGCTTGAACAAAAATCTCAAGAAGCCATTACTTCTAAAATTAGAAGTCTCTTTTGATCAACTCATTGACATCGCTCTTCGACTTGAAGAGGCAGATAGAGTAAGTGATGTTGAGGTTGGGAGTGCTAAACCAAACTTCACCAACAAGAAAAGGCCTAATAAGTTCAAAGGTCCTTATCCCAACAATAAGAAAGGGAAACGAGCATCTCCGGCAACTAAGACTTCTACCTCTAGTGGTGGACAATGCTACAACTGTAGTTCGAAGGACCATTATGCGAATCAGTGTTCAAAGCCCCGTGCTTGTCGCTATTGCAAAAGCCCGGACCATTATATATCTGTGTGTCCCAAACTTCAAGACAAGAAGGAGGGAAAGCTTAATGTAGCGCAAGCCTCTGGTAATACTTCTCGTGGTCAAGGTATTTCTCATTCTATCCTTGATGGCATTATTGTGTTTCGTGATCATCCTATTCGAGTTCTTTTTTATACCGGTGCGTCCCACTCTTTTATTTCAAAATAACTTGTTGATACTTTTTCTTTGGATGTTATGTGTTTGATGACTTCTTTGAGAATTGTGAATCCGGTTGGTGGATGCGTAACACTCAGTCTACTTTGTAAAGATGTCGAGATTGTTTTATGTGATTTTTCTTTCCTAGCCGATTTGCATGTCATGCGTTACTTAGGCTTTGGGATGATTTTGGGAATGGATTGGCTTAACCGTTATGAAGTTCATATCCTATGTCTTGAGCGGACTATTTATCTTTGACATCCTCAACCTGTTAAACAGGTTTCTATTGTTCTTAAAGATTCGGATTCTACTTTGGCAGCATCCTTATATTCTCTAAACCCACGTGATGACGATAATGATGATGAGGAAGATGTCATTTCTCTTATTCACGTTGTTCGTGAATTTTTCGACATATTTGAGCCCGTTCTAGGATTGCCACCTAAGCGTGCAATTGAGTTCAGAATTAATCTTATCCCTAGAGCTCAACCTATTACTCGTCCTCCTTATCGCATGTCCAATAAGGAGAATGAGGAGATGCGCAAACAATTATCCGAATTGGAGACGAAGCAATTTATTCGCTCTAGTTCCTCGCCTTGGGGAGCTTTGGCTATTTTTGTGAAGAAATCTGATGGTACACTTAGGCTTTGCATTGACTACCGCAAGCTTAATGATCTCACTATCAAGAATAAATATCCATTGCCTCGGATTGATGATCTATTTGATCAACTTAGTGGTGCTAGAGTCTTTTCACAATTGGACTTAGCAACTGGTTTTCATCAGCTTCGTATTGCAGAGGATAGCATTCCTTTGACATCGTTCCGTACACGTTATGGATCTTATGAATGGCTTGTTATGCCATTTGGTTTGACGAACGCTCCAGCTTATTTCGTCGACCTTATGAATCGAGTTTTCAAAGACTTCCTCGATCGATTTGTTCTCATCTTTATAGATGACATTCTTATTTATTCTAAAACCAAGGAGGAGCATGAAAATCATCTTCGGATTGTATTGGAAACTCTTAGGAGCAACCAATTGAAAGCGAAATTTTCTAAATGCCACTTTTGGCAATCTCGTGTGAAATTTTTGGGACATATCATTTCTGAATCTGGAATTTCCGTGGATCCTTCAAAGATTGAAGCGATTCAAAATTGGAAGAGACCGGAGAGTGTGACGGAAATTCGTAGCTTCCTTGGATTGGTGGGCTATTACCGTCGGTTCATAAAAGACTTTTCTAAGATTTCCGTACCTCTTACTAGTTTGACAAAGAAGGGAATTAAATACATATGGTTCGACAAATATGAAGCTTCTTTTCAGAAATTAAAGGAACTCCTTTCCGATGCTACTATTCTTGTGATTCCCAAAGGAAACCAAGATTTTGTTGTGTATACCGATGCTAGTCGCGTTGGTTTGGGTGCCGTTCTTATGCAAAGAGAACGTGTTATTGCTTATGCTTCTAGGCAATTGAAGCCAGCCGAGACAAGATATGCCACTCATGATTTAGAACTCGCGGCTATTGTTTTTGCTCTTCGAATTTGGCGACATTATCTTTTGGGAGAAAAATTTATTCTTTACACCGATCATAAATCATTGAAGTATTTATTTTCCCAAAAGGAACTTAATTTGCATCAACAACGTTGGCTCGAGTTCCTTGCATCATATGATCTTGATATTCTTTATACTCCCGGAAAGGGAAATCGTGTTGCTGACGCCCTTAGCCGAAAGCAACAGGCGGTTGTTTCTATGATGATATCCGAATGGAACGATCTCAAGACTTTGTCTACTTGTGAGATTCGAGATCGTGTATCCGATTTATGTTCATCTCTTGTTTTATGTAGCCTTGAGGCTCATCCATCTCTTTTGGACCGCATTCTTGAAGCTCAAAAGCTAGATCCCGAATTGGTTCTTCTTGGCCAAAATTTTAGGGATAAAATTGATATTGAAGGTATGAAAGACTTTGGTATTGATTCTCGTGGCAGTATTCGAAAATTTGGTAGACTTGTCGTGCCAAATATTAGTGATCTTCGCAAAGACATATTAGAAGATTCCCATCGTTCTAAATTCACCATTCATCCCGGTAGTAGTAAAATGTACGCGGATATGAGGCGACTTTATTATTGGGAGGGAATGAAATTTGATATCGCTAACTTCGTTAAGCGTTGCATGACTTGCCAACTCATTAAGGCCGAGCATCAAAGGCCCGGTGGGTTATTGCAACCTTTAGACATCCCAACGTGGAAGTGGGATCATATTTCCATGGATTTTATTGACGGCCTTCCCCGATCTCGTTTGGGTCATGATAGCTTATGGGTGATTGTTGATAGACTTACTAAATCCGCCCATTTTATTCCCGTTCGGTCTAATCGGACCGTTCCTCTTTTGGCCAAACTCTTAATTAAAGAAATTGTTAAATTGCATGGAGTCCCTACTTCTATTGTTAGTGATCGTGATCCATTGTTTACTAGTGGATTTTGGAAGAGTCTTCAAAAAGCTTTGGGAACGAAGCTTAATTTTAGCACCGCTTATCATCCGCAGTCTGATGGACAAACTGAGCGCGTGAATCAAACTATTGAAGATCTTCTTCGTGCTTGTGTTCTTGACTTTGGTGGAAGTTGGGAAGATCATATTTCTCTTGTTGAATTTTCCTATAATAATAGCTTCCAATCTAGTATTGGTATGGCACCTTTCGAGGCACTATACGAAAGGCCATGTCGATCTCGTTCGTGTTGGCTTGAAGCTGGTGAGAAGCTGGTTTTAGGTCCAGATTTTATTCGTGATGCCACAGAAAAGATCGACCTTATTCGTCATAAGATGAAAGAAGCTCAAAGTCGACAAAATCCTATGCCGATAACCGAAGAAGAAAATTAGAATTTTCTGTGGGAGATTTTGTGTTTATTCGTGTTTCACCTATGAAGGGTGTTGTGCGTTTCAGTCGATCAAGAAAATTAGCACCTCGATATATTGGCCCATTTCCCATCACCGAACGCATTAGTTCCGTGGCGTATCGCCTTTTATTACCAGCTCAGTTTTCTGCTATTCATGACGTGTTTCACGTCTCTCAACTACGGAAATGCCTTCGAGATTCCGACACTATTCTTGAGCCCGTTGTCGTTGAAGAAATTGAAGTTTCGCCTAATTTAACATATGAGCAACATCCTATTTGTGTTATTGCTTCGGAGGTTAAACGCCTTCGAAATAAAGATGTCCCACTTGTGAAAGTTCAATGGTCCTCAAATCCTAAGGATTGCTCTTGGGAATCTAGAGAATTCATCGAGCGAACACATCCGGACTTACTCTCTTGAGCTCTTTGAGGTGAACTTCTTATTTCAAATTTCTTCTTTTTGTGTTGACATGCTTTTATGGTTGTTACTTTTTGTTCATATATTTCTTATGATTGCGAGGACGCAATTTCTTTAAGGAGGGGATTCTGTAACAACCCGCATATTTTACAATTATTTATTTAAATATGGTATCGTTAGTCGGATTTTAGTCTGAAAAGCTACTATTTGCAAACTGTCGAATTGGGACTCGAGACCACTTCCATTGAGTCCAAAATGGCGTTTGCGACTCTTTTAAGTATAAACATCGATATATTTGAAGTAAGTTGAATTTTGCCATTTTCTATTGGGCTTTGGGTTTGGGTTTAACCCCAACTAACTGTATAACCTAGTTCAGCCCTCCCCTCTCCTCTTCACTTCATTTCTATTTCTCTCAAACACTTAAGTAAAACTGAAAATGGGGAGAGGAATGGGAAATTAAAACTCCAAGCCCTAGTTTTCAATTGCAAATCCATATTCTTGCTCCAAATCTAAAGAGAAGCTAAGGTATGCATCTCCATCTTCTTCTCCAACTCATTCTCTCTTTAATTTCAGAAATTTCCTAAACCTAACTTTGGAAATGTTCTTCTTTTGAGCTTAGATTCAAGCTCTTAGAGTTGAGATTGAAGAGTGGTTGATTCTCCTTTGTTTTCAAGCTTCTTCTTCCTTGTTTTTGGGTTCAAAGGTGAGATTTTTATCTCACATCTTAGTCTATGATTATCTTTGAGTGTTAGGCATGAATTCCTAACTCTTATTCATGTGCATTTGCTTTGATTCAAACTGTTTTGTGAATATTTCAATTTTTGGTGTTTTGAAGTTAAATCCTTAGAAATCATTGCTATGGTGTTTGATCATGTTTTTTTGTGTGCATCGAAGAGCCTATAGGGCTGGGTTGTCGATTGGCAGAAATCCTTAGCGCCCGTTGCTCGCCCGATTGCAATTTGGAAGAGTTTGATCTTCATACAGATAGGCTGGGAAGTGCTGGAAACAGGGTCCGGTCGACCGAAACTCTAGTCCGGTCGACCGACCTGCTACCAAAACCCTTCCTAGGCTCTGGTCCGGTCGACCGACCTACTGGTCCGGTCGACTGACTGACCAGCATCCTGCGGACTTTTCCAGGTCTGAGTTCGGTCGACCGAACTCAGTGAGTCAGTCGACCGACCTGCTCATATTTTGCCTATTATGTCTATTTTTGCCTGTTTTGCTTGATTTCCAAATTTTATCGATTCGTGTTGATTCCCATTTGTTGTTATCATCCATTATTGACGTTGATGACTTCTTTTTCGGGATTTTTGAGAACATCTATTTTGATGGATTTGGTATTGATTTCTTTGGATTTGATTCACGTCTTCGTATGTGAATTTTTATCATTTATTGTTTCTACAATCGTTTTTGTGATTTGTCACTTTAAAAATATAAAGGTTTTTTATACTAGTAGTAAATATTCAAACTCTTTTACTGAAATGATTTCAACTCAATTTTTAATACAAAGTTCGTTTATAAAACCGTTTTCTAATCTATTAGTATATACAAACCTTTACCTCATTCGTATGAGAAAATCTAATTAAACGGCTTAGCAAAACAAGTGGTATGAAACGCTTGCGTTTACTTCGCCGGTTAATTTATGGACTTGTTCGATTGAAAATCTCTTGTGACAAATTTTCGAGTGAAAATCTACAATCCGTTCGTAAATATTTAAGTTAAGCTAGTGGTTATGGGACATGAAGCTAAACTCATATATTTACTAGCTTAGTGTAATTGACACTTCTTGATGATCGATGATGATCATTTTTGTGAATTAGACTAGCGATGTGCGATGTCTCTTTGTCCGCGTGGGGGACTGTACCTCGTCTTGTGGAGCTTCGGCTCAAATTTGTGGGGTAGCGACCCATGGTCTTCGGACCGTTTTAGTGAAGCTTCGGCTCAAAATTAATGGTTAGCAACCATGGAATAGCGTTCTGTTTTGTGATAAACGTGTTGAGAGTTTTCATGCTCTCGTTTTGTGATAGGCCTTCCCCCCTTCTTTTTATTGTGATTTCTGGATTTCTTGTTGATGATTTCTAGAACTTGTGTTTCACCAATTTTCGTGATTTACATTGATAAGCTCTATCAATATTTGTGTATTGGTGAATTTGTGTGTCGTTAACTTTTGTGATTGGCATTGATATTATAGTCAATATTTTTGTGTTTGGTGAATAAACTAAAGAATATGACGTTCTTTTCTGTGTTTGAGATTATTGAGGTATTGTATGATTTTGGTGTTTTACATGCATACCAGTTATGGTAGGGTATTAATGTTACCATACGTCTTTTGGCATATCTCATGTTCTATCTCATTTTAATATGATATTTATAGTTAGACTGATCCGTTTATTATTTTCTTATTAAATAATACTCGGGTCAGACCAAGATGCTACAGGTGCTTCAGCTTGACCTCTCATCTGGGAGTATTATCTGACTTTTGGCTAACTACACTACATTTGTAGTTTTTGTTGTTATACATTCGAGATATAGACTCCATGATGTATACTTATTCTTTTGTCTAGCACTTGTATCTATTCTTTTGTAATATTCATGTGTTATATTCATATCTATTTCCGCCTTTGTGATATGAATTGTTTGTGACTGATTTGTGTTATGTTTATTTCTATATTTGTTTCCGAAGATATATATAGCCACTGTGTGGTAGCTTTGAGTTTGTATCGGTATGTCGGATGTAAGATATATTTTCTGACATATCGGTGCTCGCACAAAGCAATTACACGGATGGTCGCTCCTCAACGGCCTTATTCTCCGGGCTAGTCGACGGCATTACCCCGTAGTGTCCTTGGCTAGCGTGGGTATAGAGGTGGGGCGTCACAGCTTCTGTTGATAATGCTTCTGGTAAGGCTGGGGTGAATGAAAAAAGAGGTATCAAAAAGCACCAATGGAATAAAGTTATGAGAAGAAAACCTATAGTAAGAAAGACGGGTGTTGATAAAGGGAGGATATATAATAGTGAAGTGGGAATAACTGGTTAGAATATTGATTCTTTGCCAAATAACAAAGATACCACTGCCAATAAATCTGTGATATTGATTTGAATGGTGATAACAACAAAGTGAAAGATGGTATGATTAGAGTGGATGACTCTGAGGCAGTTGCTTTGCAACCTGGGGATCAACTTCGGGAAAATGTGTTGCCTGCTTCTGTGGAAGTTAATAATGATAATCTGATATCTAACAGTTCAGTGGAAATAAATGATTGCTTTGGGAAAAAATGCTTGCAGCTTGGGGATCAACTTCGGGACCATGTCATATCTCCTACAGAAATACTACAAAATGACATTTTGTGTAATAATATGTTTAGTACACTGTCTAAAATTGAAATTGATGAGAATCTAGTAAATTCCATGCCTGATGGACAGTAGCAAATTGCAAAAGTCCCTACTGTTCAAATCACCTCTCCTGTAACTACAGTTCCTCCTGTGCATGCTCTGTGCATGTCTGTACATGCACACCTCAATTCTGAGTCTTCTCTTCCTCACAAATCTGTTCAATAAGCTCCTCCACCTCCACCTATTCCTATTCCACCAAATCAAACTGTTGAGCAATCTTCCTCTCCTACTGATCTTCTTACCATGTCCCATGCTTATGCCCACATTCCATCTCCTCCTGGTTATCCAAACCACTTACCCTTTTCTGAACTTGCAAAAAGCCTTCCCTCTGACATTACCAATTCAATCCCTTCTTCATCAAAATTTGGCAAAAATAAAAATCAAAGGAAAATGACTCTCAAAGATCTAAATATTCCTAACATCCATCTAGCTACTTCCATCCTACCTGAAACTGGTCCTTCCATGGCACTGTCTACCAGAAGCAAGCAAGGAAGTAAACACCACCAATCTGAATTACCTCAATGATACATCATATAGGAGTATGGAATATTAGGGGTGCTCATCAGGACATGAAACTTGTGCAAATTCAGAATTTCATCAACTCCCATAATCTGCAACTTGTTGCTATCCTTAAATCCAAACTTAACCTCCAACTTACTTTGAGAGCTGCTAACTTCATCAAACCCACATGGCTACTACATCATAATCTATCTGAATCTCTGTATGGTAGAATATTTATTCTCTCTAACCCTGATGCTTTCTCCCATTCTCTCCAATAGACAATTCATTCACTGTCATCTTCTCCATAAACCATCCTCTACTTCTTTCTATTTGACCATCATATATGCTGATAATCATCCGTCATCTAGGCAAATTCTCCTTAACTACCTTTAGCATTTTTCCCAGGATACT
This sequence comes from Allium fistulosum, assembly GCA_030737815.1. Classification (NCBI taxonomy): domain Eukaryota; kingdom Viridiplantae; phylum Streptophyta; class Magnoliopsida; order Asparagales; family Amaryllidaceae; genus Allium; species Allium fistulosum. The sequence continues at coordinate 509,590,570 of CM060907.1, read as the reverse complement.
CACCCCTGGATAGTTGCTAGTGACTTCAACTGTTAACTTTCCCCTACTGATAGAATAGGTGGTAATCCAATTTCAATGAGGGAGTTAACACCTTTAAATGAAGCAATTAACCACTCACAGTTGTTACCTATCTCCTACTCCGGTGCTAGATTTTCATGGAATAATAAGAGTAGATCTAGAAGAAGGGTTTTTAGCAAGATTGATCACTCATTTTGTAACCTCCCAACCTTTTCCACTTGGCCTTCCATCTCCTGTTTTCTCCCTCCCCCTTTATTATCTGATCACTCTCCTTAACTAATCTCCTTAAATCAAGATGCCACGAAAAGAAAAACTTCTTTTAAATTTTTTAATGCATGGTTACTTCATCCAGAATTTTTCCTTATTGTTAAACAAGCATGGCTGTCTAATCACTTTGGTTCTCCTATGTTTATTTTGCAGCAAAAATTGAAGTCTCTTAAAAAAATCCTTATTGCTTGGGCTGCTCTGAAGTTTGGCAAAGGAAATTTGCTTTCAACTCAGCTTGAAGCCAAACTTGCTCAAGCCCAAATCAATTCATTAAATAACCCTCATGACCTTCAGTTTTCTAATGAAGGGAATCAGATCCTGATCCAATATCAAAAAGCTCTTCACCTGGAGGAAGATATGAATAAAGAAAAGCTGAGACAAAACTTGAGTAGAGATGGTGATAGAAACACTAAATTCTTCCATGATAGACTGAAAATCAAACAAGCTAGGAGTTATATTTATTCCATATCTGACCATCAGGGTAACCTTGTCTCTTCCCCTCATCTTATAGATAAGGCTTTCATTGACTACTTCTCTAGCATACTTGGTAATGATAATAACTTTGTACCTGATCTGAGTATCATTGATGACCTTCAGCTTCCTAGTCTCAACCAAGACCATTTAAACCTCCTTTCCTATCCAATAACTGACTTTGAAATTAAGGAATGTATTTTTGGTATGAACAAAAATTCTTGTGGTGATCCTGATGGATATAATGCTCTTTTTTACGCTTCTTGTTGGGAGATAATTGCCCATGTGGTTTGCAAGGCTGTGAAAAAAAAATTCTCCAAAAATAAAATGATCTCTGGCATCAATGCAACTAACCTTGCTCTCATTCCTAAGACTGAACACCCCTCTTTAGCCACTGAATTTAGGAATATTGCCTGTTGCAATATTCCCTATCAATGTATAGCTAAAATCATTACTGCTAGATTAAAGAATGTCCTTCCATCCCTCATTTCCAATAATCAAGCTGCTTTCCTCTCTAGTCGTAGTATTCTTGACAATGTTTTACTGACCAATGAACTTCTTAAATATTATAATAGGAAATATATAAATCTCCCCGTGCTATGCTTCAGCTTGACATCAGGAAAGCCTATAACACATTGCAATGGACAACAATCACCAGGGCTTTAGTTAAAATGGGATTTCCTAATCACTTTGCTGCTTGGATATACACATGCCTATCCATAGTTCATTACTCTCTGTGTTTCAATGGCTCCTCTACAGGATACTTCAGCAACAAGCAAGGCATCAGGCAGGGTGATCCAATGTCACCCTGCCTATTCATTCTTGTCATGGAAGTCATTACTGCCATGGTTAATAAAAAAGTAGCAAGTAGACACATATGTATACATCCCAAGTGTAAAGATCCACTGGTCACATGTCTTATGTTTGTTGATGGTCTCATTATTTTCACCAAGCCAACTATTGATTCCATCTCTTCCATCATGGATGTCATAAACATTTTTCATTCCTTCTCTAGCCTATCCACCAATCTCAGCAAGTCTAGCATATTTATATCTGGAGTCCCTCTTGAAACTGCTTCTAATCTAAGGATTTTATTTGGACTATCTCACTCACCTGATTCATCTACCTACCTTGGTATTCCTCTTGCCACATCAACCATTACAACTTCTCAATGCCTTGGCTTATATACTAGAATAACCAGGTCTATGATTTGCTGGTCTAACCGTATGTTGTCTCAAGCTGGTAGACTTACTCTCATCAGGTCTGTTCTGCAAGCATATACTTCATACTGGTGCAGAACATTCATTTTACCAAAGAAACTTGTCCTGATGTTAAGAAAAGCTATATGCAATTTCCTCTGGCATGGTTGTACATTTACTAACAAACTTAAGCCCATAAGCTTTCATAAAATTGAAATGCATTAGAAATGTGGTGGCTTGGGAATCTTAAACCTTCACTCTTGGAGTAAGGCTACCTTTAGCTCTCACTTCCAAAATTTGATCAGGAGGAAGAGTAATATATGGGTTTCCTGGACCATCAAGCACAATCTTAAAAACAATCATTTCTGGATGATGGACATACCTCAACATTACAGTTGGATTTGGAGGACAATCCTTAAGCTCAGAAGTGATTTCCTGCCACATCTTATTATCATGGCCTCCTTCATGGGCTAGTTAACTTCTGAAATGACCCATGGTCCAGGTAGGGTTTGATCCTCGCTAAGATCATGCCATATAATTACAGAGTTCAAACTGGGATTCCTGCTGATGCTTATGCCAGTGATTACATAATAATGGCTGCTTAACCCTCCCTTACTCCAGTAACCCTCCTATCAGAAACATCTGGCATGATATCGAGCAACAACACTACCCTTATGTTCATGTTGACAAGGTGTTGTGGTCGCTGGATTTCAAGCCTCACCCTGTTTCTACTATGTACATATGCTTGATGAGGCAGAATCACTCGTACCAGTTTGCTTGGTACCACAGAGTTTGGAATAATATTGTTAGGGAAAAGGATAATCTTCTTCTCTGGAAGGTGATGAGGAATGCTCTCCTCACTCGTGCTAAACTAGCTCATATTGGGATGCAAATTGATACCCTGTGTATCTTCTGCCTTGAGGAATCAAAATCTAATACCCATCTGTGTTTCAACTGTAATTTTATTTTTTCTTTATGGCAGAATCTTATGTTATTGATGGGTAGAACTAATGCTTCCAGAATCAGTTCCATTGAATGGAGCCATATCTATAAAGCTACTATGTGGAGAAATGATGATAGCATGCTTATGTTGTTGATACTTAAAACATTCATCTTCGTTACATGGAAGCACAAAAATTTAAAGATCTTTACGGGGCAAGATTTTTCCTATATTGGCATTTGTAATGATCTAAAACATGAAATTGCCTCGGGTATCAGAAATAGCTCCTTTCAGTTTGGAGATGCCATCAAGTCCGCATGGAATTAGCTTCATGTAGTTTTGTTTAATTTTCCTTTGCTATCTTTTTTTTTCTCTTTTTCCTCCTCTCTTGCTTTTGTTCCGTAGCGTGTTACGGTTCATATTCACCTTTATTGTTTTTGCAATAAACTGGTAGGAGACCAGTTCACCTCGCTTAGCTATGCTAAAAAAATTAAATATACGTATGTATGTATGTATTATGTTACAGAAATATACTCTAATAAAATTTTCATGTAAATATACTTTTAAAGTAGTAAATTTTCAAAAAAAATTAATTTTTATTTATATTTGAAACAAAAATTAGTAAAAATATTAGATTTATAAATTTATATAATTATGTATTTATATATGTATATACAAATTTTTTGACGTTTTACGCATTTTAAATTAATTAAAATAAAGGAAACTTTAGTTATGTTTCATATTTTAATATATATGTATATATAGACACACACACATATATTATAATTTCAAATTATATTGTATTGTTAATCACTTTTATTTCTGAAGCCGAAAAATAAATTATATCTTTATTTTCGAAAATTAATAAATATTTATTATACATACATACATATGTATGTATGTATGTATGTATGTATGTATGTATGTATGTATGTACGTATGTAGTTAATATCTGATAATATTGCTGATATATCATCGATATATTTCATATCGCTCCTAAGTCGATATCTTTTCAAAATATCACTTAAAACATCATTACCGAGATATCGTTCAATATTTGTCGATATATCGCTCTGATATTTAGTGCAAAATTCATGATATATTTTAAGAATATCATTCATTATTATATGTGTTGGAAAAATATATATACAAATAAAACATTCTCGATACATATTTTTTTGTATACGGTGAATGACAATATGTAGACCATATTAGAAATCCCAATGCACTAATTTTTCAGTTTTAATCATACATTTTCTGTCTTCTTCATTAGTCTTTTAATATTGAAAACTCTACTTATTCCATTTTTTTATATGTTTTATTTTCTGTGAAGACTTTACCATTAAAAATTAGATCATCGAAGAGTTACTTCTCTTTTTAGTTATTTTTTTCTCTATTTCTAATTGGTAAGTTAGCTTATGAAAATTCAATTTATTATTTATTATCATGTACCAAGAAATAAAAGTTAAAGAGCATTAATGTTATACATTTGACATATCGATAAGAAACGAGCTAAAGTAGTAATTGGTATCAAATCAACATTGCTTATTCGATAAATAAAGTGACAATAAAAGGAAGAAAATATGGAAAAATTGGGAAAGTGGTATAGATGATTACATGAGTGAAGAAACAACAAATATAGTATAAAAATGGAAAAAATAATAAAGATGCACATTATACACTTGGTTTTTATGAGCCTATATTATGATTTGTATTTAATAGAATATTCCAAAAAATAGATTGTAATATGTAAACTATACGCAATTAATCTTTGAAAGTAATTTGGCATTATTGATCCAAATATTTGGAAACTTAACATCAACATAACATTAAAATATAGTACAATATTGTTTGTAACATGATATATGCATGTCCGATATTTTACCAATATTATCCGATATTTTCATGATATTTTAAAATATCTCATATCGGTACTTGACTAATACGTTCCTGATACCGATATTAATTTTATATATATATAGCGTGTGTGTATTGTAAAACTTTAAATACTTATTTATATTTGCATTATGTGTGTGTGTGTGTGTAAATTAAGATAATAATTTTGTATACATAGTTAAGTATTAATATTTCCAAATTATTTAAGTTTATAATTACATAAATGTTGTTATATAATATATGTCCCTTTATATATGTAAATATATAAACACCTATATATTTATATTAATCACATATGCAAGTACACTCTTGCACTTTCGCACATTAATGTTAGATGTTAATAAAATTATTGTTATATATATCATTTATTCATTGAACATATGATGTTCATGATAATATTTGAAATAAATTGTTGATTTAGTAAATTAAATTTTTTTAATTTGTTTAAATTCAAATTTAAAATTCAAATACAAAATTCAAAATTTAAATTATGAAACAAACATGTTAGTTCATTATGCTTGAATTAAATAAGGGAAAAAATTGAAATTCGTCTCTTCTACGCTTCCACTCATCGCGCCTAATCCAACATGATTCAATGCGCGCGACTCTCATCCCATGGTTTCCTAAAAATCAAATGCAAATTACCACTCATTTGGGCAGGATCATTCAGTTTTAGGCAGAATTATAACTGGCATTAGATGCAGATTACCATGTTTTAGACACCTGGATGATCAATCTTGTTCTTCATAACTCACTTAGACCAACAAGACCACTCACTCCTTATATTTAAACACCGAACACCTCTCATCTATGCTGAGGAGACCACCCAAGCATTGTTGTTGCATGGTCTCACCATCACCTATGCTCAATGCCGAATGTCAGACTTCCTATTTCTCGTACATTGGTTCAGACAAAGGAGACCATAGATTTCTTGCATCTGAATACATTTCCTACTCGACATCACACTATAGAAATTCCTAGGAATCTATAAAATTCTTCATCTAACGGTTCTTCTTTGTGCACTTCTTTATAAAATCTATCCTCATATGGTCCATGCCTAACCCTTGAAGTTATCCCAAGCATACCCTCAAATTATAGAAACTCATCAATATATAAACTCCAATGGATGAATTCCAGTTTATATCATGCAATCCTGCTAAATAGCTCGTAGTTCGCCTAGGAAATTTTATACGATTATCTAAAAGAGAAATGTGGTACCTAGTGCTTTAACTAGACTAAAAAGTTCGATAGAATATGATCGAGTTAAATAGAGCGAATAACATCGATCGATCTTGAAATGAGAGAATGAAGACCGAAGATGCCGACCAGCCTAAAGAAGGAGCTGGTATAACAAAGAAGTCCTGTTATGTTAAACACATCGAAATTGAAGTAGTTTCACCTGCTTGGAACCAACTTCTTTCTGACCCTATGAAAAGAAATGGATTTAATGATCCATTTGTATAAGGAGTTTTCATTGAGTTTGGTCCAAAAATTAGCTAGAAGAGAGAAATAAGGGCTCTTGACCTAATTAAAGAAACTAAATGATGCTCCAAAAACATAGGACTGACATGAAATCTGCCTTTCTGGTAAGAACTTTGAATCATACTCTTAAAGGTCATCCTTTTTATGATAAGTGATTTGCTTGCCGCCAAAATGACCTGGCCAAAGAGGGAAATCTTAATTCAGTGGACCTTTCAATACAATCAAATAGATTGCTACAAGAGCGTCATATTCTAGGATTCCAAACTATGGGATTGAATAAATCATCCTTTGTCTGTTATGGGTGGGCCCCTTCCCTTGTTCAGACTTCGATTCGTATATTTCATAGAAAAATTTCTGATCAACAATAGAAAAGAATCCATTTTGCGTCATATCTAAAGGATTCCTTAGTCCGGACCGAAGAAGTAATGTCACTCGATTCTTACCTTTCCCCAAGCTTTAGCATGCAACCCAGTGTGTAGCACTAGGACTCCACCTTGAGTAAAAAGAATTGATACATATATTAGCGCTCACATGATTACTAACGTTATAGACAACTCTCATATTACATTCTCGCAATGGAACCCTAACTATGATAGAGAATTGCCAATTGAATCCAAAGTGGTGTTATAATACAAGTAGCAGCTCGCCCTTGCCTAGAGCTCACTTTCACCAAGGACTCCTCTCTTGAGAATGTTAATCCACTGCCAATTTTTTCTTCGACATCATTTCCATTAGAGAATAATATTGATGACTATTCAAGGAATATGAAAGATTATATAATAAAATCAGATAAATCTGCAAGACTCCATTGCGTAATCTACTAGGACACGAGATTATGGATGATTGCTTGAATCTTTATATGGGAAAAGACAATAAATGTTTGTATGTAAATTTTGTATAAATGTTCGATGTATGCTCGAGTTTGAGGTCCAAAAACTTTAGTCCGTGTCAAATGAGTTCTATGTAGCATATGAATTATGACGCGAAAAATATACAATCTATTCATTTGAACTGTTTGATGATTCCTTTATTATTCATACGTTGCCTGTCTCGTTTATAGAGTATTCAAATTCAAATTTTTGTTTTGTCTTCTTACATCCAAGTTTCTTATAAGACATAAATTAAACACACCTGCATCTATTATGATCAAATCGACCTCCAACTCTAGCGAATGTTTAACAAAATCGTTCAACACCTTGAAATTTTGAAGTTTTCTAGCACTTGCATGTAAATAATTATGCTATGTGATGATGTCTTGAAATAATAATGTTAGGCTGTTATATTTTAGAAAAAAAATGTCAAGTCGTGATACTTTGTATTTGTATATCAAAAGTTTCTATATACACACATATACACATTAGCGTTTTGTCACTTGCGTATAAAAGTATCTTTGAATAAAATATATGGCCTACAATTGTTGAATTTTAATTTTGTGTATATTTTTGACAAACATAAATGGAAAATATAAATGAAAACATATAAATATTTTTGTTATGAGTGAGATTTGAACTTCTAACCTTAATTATATATCAAAATTTTCAATTAAAAACAAACATTAACCTTTACCATTACTAGGATTCGTACTCGTGACTTCATTCGCATATAAAGGACGTTTTAGAAAGTTCATAGTTGGACAAAAAAAATTGAACCTATTCCAGTTTTATATTTACCTACAACATGCATATACGTACGTACATACATATTTATGTATGTGTGTGTGTGCATGTATATGTATATGCATGTGTGTGGAACTTTAAATACGTTTAGTATTGAGGACTTCTATTTCGGGTCCCTATTAAGATTTTAATAGATTATATGTACTTACTACATTTTGAAAAGTAATAAAAATAAAAAGTATAAACAGGATTGTTCATTTGATTAGTGGAATAAATTTATTAATGGACTTCTAAGAAATGCAAATCAGGTCCTTGTCACAAGATTTATTTCCACTTTAGCATCATTACTACAAAATATGGCGCTTGATTTTTCCACCCAACCAAGCACATCTTTCTTGGACGTAGACATTTGACATGTCCCATACAGTTAAAACTCAAACAAACAAAAATAGAAATGCAAAACACATTAGAACTTGCCATTACAAGATATACAACCACATAGTACACTAAAGCTTTTTTACAAAATGCACACAAGCACAGGCACAAAACACCTACATAATACAATAAACCCTTACTACATGCTTATGACAACACATTGCATTTACTGGAATCAAACTCAAGGAATTCCAATAATTGGAAGGAAAGGAACATAATAGCTAGAAGGAGCCAAGCCCCATTCTTTTGGCAATGGCAAGTCAACCGTCTTCGATGACCCAAACGTAGTTTGTTTCTTCTTTTTACCATCTTCTTCCTGCTTGGAAACCTCTGAAAAAGGACATGAAGACATAAAACTCAAAGGTGTAGTTAAAGACAAGGTGCCCTTATCATGAACTACTTTGCTTGTCATCGATCTTTTGTATGCGCAAATTTGATTTCGTCCTCCGAGAAGTTTAGCAAAGCAGTTATTTGAAGATTTAGATGCTATTTCTGCTTCAAAATAACCGGTTTTATTGGTTAACGTGGTCAGCTGCTGCCTTCCTCGACCGCATATAACTGCAACCGTTACTCCTGTAAAATGTACACGAAGAGTAACTGATTGTATAGTGATACTGTACATAACTAGGTTCAGGAACACAATAACACAGTTCAGTTGTTCAGCACCACTATCCCAGTGGTTACAGATTTGAAACTTGTGTAGCATGATTTGAAAGCGTATATTTTGACATGTAGTATGTTATATACTACCTAACCATTCATCAAGAACAAATGAAAAAAGGGATGAAAGAAATTCATCAAGAAGCTAACCAGAGAGGTCATGCTGTAAAACACAGTCAAGGCAAGAGACTGATCCATTCAGAAAATCACATGCAGACTTGCTAACATTTCCAAGAACAAATGCAAGAATGAAGAACCTGAGTGCTGCAAAGTTGAAAGCCATGGTAGACTACAATGTCACAAATTTTACTTGCTATTGCAGTAAGAGAAATGTTGCATTTTATAGACCATTAATTGTGAGCATTAACTGCATGAAAGTAACTTTTTTCTAACTCCCTCTGTACATGTACTGAGCATTCACTCTACAAATAAATTATTGAACAGCTGTGGGAGAAAAAAAGGGAGCAATGGGTCAAGACTCAAGAGATGATATTTACTATATCTCAGTTGCATACAAAAATAATGTAGAATTACAGACATCGTCAAAATATCTAGACTTGGTGACTTCATGAAATATAAACTACAGGACTTCAACAGTTTAAATATATCCAAACTTGATTTGATGTCATGTCCTATAATTATGAAAATAATAAAAGAGATGTATCGCCAGCAGTTGTGAATCATCACAAAAATATAATGTTATGGGGAACCATGCAGACCCACCTGTACTAAACTTTGATTTTAAGAATTTCCAAAATTATGTTGAATGAATAGGTACTAAGCTTAAAAATAATCAATACATTAACAGAAGAATTTTATCGTTGAACTGGAAGCATATAGATGTCATATTGAACAAATGATGTTGTTTCAATTATACGACTGCAAAACATCTACTACATTGTACCGAGACTGCACCCACAAACAATGCAGATGATATACTCGATTTAATCATGCCAAACATAAATGTCATTGTGTGACATGGAGCTATAGTTTACTAAGATGTTACAAACAGTCTAATACAAACCAATCATATAAATGGTGCTTGACATAGAACCACAATAAAGTTTATCGCTGTGTTTGATGCTGAAACAAATAACGTTTTCAGACATCAGAAAAAACTCAACAAATTCAACTTTGCTATTGTAAAGTATTTAAGAAGATGGGGAAGAAATTACCAAATAGAGGACAAACTTCACAGCTAAATACAACATTAACAACAAATGAATAGGATGGGAAAAACAAAATACAGAATCAAATGGCAAAGATATTACATCAAGTTAAAAAATTGGATATCCAACAATTGTTAGATCAACAATGACAACTTGCAAGTTAAACGGTAAAGTTTAGGCATGGCAAGGTACAAGGAAAAAAAAATTATATCGCAATGAATGACTGGTCACAATCTACGTCGGCCACAATGGTATTAATGCATTGAATGAAACAGATACAATAATACCTTACGGGTTATCTGGAAAGAATTCTGTGCACGAAACATGATCCATCAAACAAAAAGTATGACACCATTAAGTGCATTAGAGAAATAAAAGATGGAATTCAATGCATAAGGCTCTCTGATCTGCAAGATTTGGGAAGGTTCGCCATGGAAAATAACCCCTAAAAATAGCTTCTAAGAGGTCATGCTCAAACTTGAAGCCATGACCAAAACATATTAGACCACCTTATCGTGATGTTAAGCACGTCTATCCTGAAGACTATAAACTGTGTACTATTTCCTAGAAAACCAATTTTTCTTAGTAAAAACCACATTTTGATGTTTGTTACTTCGGAACTTGACAAACGTCGAAAACAAGTTCCATATTTGATGGAAACAAGTTATTTAACTATTTCCAGACTCTTTACTATTACTGAAAATTGACATATTCAATAATATAAAGAATAAGCATACTAGGTTTAAGTCAAATAGTTAGCATTGCCTTACAAATTCATTAATCATGCATAACAAATGATGCATATATGTTGTCAAGGTTTCGTAAATAAACCAATCATAAAAATGGTGCTTAACATAAAAAATTATAGTGTTGTTATCACTGTGTTAAATGTAGCAGCAGATAATTTTTTTAAACTTCAGGGAACAAAGGTACAATTTCAACCTTGCTATCATGAATTATTGAGGAAATAGGGGGGAAAATACCTGAGGCTGAAATGGAAGGCCAAGTTTACAGCTACCTACAACATTTATTAACAACAAATGAATGTGATAGTAAGAAGAAAATGCAGAATCACATGTCAAAGTTATTAGAACACAGATAAAAAATGATTATGTAATATATGCTGAAAAAATAACGACAAGAATTTGTTGCTCAAATTGTAAAGCAAAAACATGAGAAGGTGCAAGGAAACATAAATGCGCAAGATATTACAAGGACTGACTAGTCACAGTCTATCCATCAGTATATAATGCTAAGCATTAACGCATTCAATGAAACAGATTCAGTAATACATTTATGGCCCATTAATGCTCATATTGTACTAGATTGAAATGATGTTCATAATTTCAATGTTCATGGTTTCATGACAAGGTTGAAACAACTGAAAGAGTTCGAGTTTACGAATTATGCCTCCACATTACCAGTAGGGAGTTATCGGCAAGAATTCCTTTTGATGTTTGAGGTGTCTGCAAGTGAGGTTGTGCTCAAACTCGAAGCCATGACAAAAATATATACCAAAACATACTAGAGCGCCTTACTGTGATGCCAAGTGCCAACCTCTCCTCTAACATGAGGTCTGCTCATAAACTATTTGCTCACCTTTTTCAATTATTTTCAAACACTGTTCAACTATTCTCACACTTTTTCAACGCTTACTAGTAATGGAAAATTATCGTCTTCTGTATCAAAATGGGCAAAATAGTTTCACAAATAGAATTATCAGAGTAGGTTTCAGTTAAATAGTTAGCATCTTGTTGTCAAAAAATTTAAAATCTTACGATTTTAATCTCATTTCAGATGGAATCTCTTCCTTTATGGTTCGATTTATATTTCAATTTGAACTCGGTTAAAACGCGGTAGATAAAATTCATTCAATACATATTAGTATATTCAATATACTTATTTGGGTCCACGATTTCAATTCTAAGTTTTCTGAACAAAATAAAAATGGAACAAAAGAAAAAAAATTGAGTTTTAGGTTTAGATGTAGAAGTTCAAACATCAAAACTAATTGCAAAGTGTATACAAACCTTAAAATATGGATCTTTTAAGTCAAACCTTTGCGATTTAAATCATGTTTCGATTTAAACCTTTAAACTTCACGGTTTACGATTTGAATCTCATTTTGATAACCTTGGTTAGCATTGCCTTGAAAACCCATTAGTCATGCATACTAAATAATGTACACTGTAAAGTTGTGAGATTTGAAATGGAAGTCAAAACGAAGGGGTGAATGTTTTGAAAAACACGAATTATTCACGTAAATCCTAGAATATGCAAAGAAGCTATAGGCAACAGATCACTTGGAAGCTCTAACGATAAACTTATCGGCAGTAGATCCGTTACAAGCATTGACAAAGTATGATTTGAATCATCAATAACAAAATGTTAATGCTAGATAAACATCAAGATTACGGATCTGTGGGCCGACAATTTCAATACCTGAGATATGAACTGTGTGCAAATGAACTACTGGAGCATCTGAAAGTTGTATCCCATCGTCCAATCCAAAATAAAATCAATAAAGTCAACCAGCATAACCTAATAGAATGAAATAAGTACAAGATGTGTAAAGTTCATACCATACACGCATATCCAACTTTCAGTTTAGCAGCAGTAGTGTACATTCTGAGTTGAAATTCCCCTATCCTGATGCCAAGGGATGGCTGGCAAAGAGCAAGGTTAGCACTATATATGTGAGAAAGTGAAAAGTAAAAGGAAGATCGAGATTTTCCATCCCCAGAAAATACTTGCCTTTACTTCTGCTCCAAAACAAATACAAACGATGTTCAAGAGGTCTTCTTACTGTGAATGTGATTGCCCAAAAATTATTTTCAAACAAAATACGGCATGGCGTGGGACAAATTTGATCCATGCCAAAGTAATAAAATAGCACATAGAAATTTAACATATAAAATAGCACATATATTTCTGTGTGTGTGCGCGCGTATGTATGAGAGAGATACATTTTAGTACCTTCTAGGCAGTACAATCACACAAACAAAAGATAGCCAATAGCTCTGCAACGTGCTTGCTACTCAAAGCAGCAAACATCGTAAAATTATTAATATATATGTATATGCTCTCGTGCAAACACATACATATGCATATGCCTGTGTAATGGAAAGGTCTGTCTACAGACAAATAGATAAAACAATGCATCTCAACCATTAGGTATCCCCGTGATTTCAACCTCATATTATATGTAAACATAACAAGATCCAATATATAAATATAAACACGCGCGCACAGAGAGACACACACATAAAGATACATATAAATTCATTCACAAAATTTCATTAACTATGCAATCATATATATGGTTTGGTTGTGATTTTTTCTAAAATCAAAACCAAGAAAGCTACCAGACTGTTGATTTCCACAAGTAATGTCAACGAACTTGTTCTGAAGCAACAAAATCAAAAGTAAAACCAGCATAAAACAGGTTCATTCGTTTTCATGTTAATTCCAGGTAATAATATAGTCTGACAGCAAGGATAAGTTTGCACAACACATGTCTACATTTATCTAGGACATAGTCTGATCTCACACAACAAAGAAAAGTCTACACAACAGATGTCTACATTTGGACATCCAAGTTCCACATAAGCTGAGTCTTACACAAAAAATGAGATGAGTAAGGTTAAAGCAACTTCCGTACATTACTTCATGCATTGATTAATGTATGAAATAAGCATGACAAATGCCGAACAAAAAAAGATGCTTGCATGCTCACATGCCCTTGTGATGAGAAATGAGAATCATACTCCCGAAGACGCAAGATGCTCAGTTATCGAACACAATCCCTCTATGTTGGTAATTAGGTTTTATGTGTCCACACACACACACACACCCACCCACACACACACCCCACCCCCACCTCCCCCCCCCCACACACACATAACAGTAACTAACACAAGCACATAATAAGATTTCTGCCATCAGAGTATGATCTATTCAATGTTTAATAATATTCAGATATATTGAGTGTGTCTGTGTGTGTTGAGCCGAGAAAAATCTGTGCATGCCTGTAATAGCTCAATCCTACAAATATAAGTTATGCCTGAGCAAAATTCTGATAAATCTATATCAAATATGCTATTTATTAGTGATAGTAATCAATATTTAGCATTTTAAATTCTCCTAAGTATGCAGTAATAACTAATAACAATGTCTTCCATGTATTTAAAAAAAATGGAAACACGTGTCACCGTGATGATAAAATGTCTATATGAGATTTACTCCAAATTCAAATGAATTGAATCATGTTAGCATAGCATTCGAATAAATTTAGCTTATCAACCAGAAGTTGGTCAATATGGATGACAAATTGGTTCAGAAACAAAATCTTCACACATTCATTCTCTTTACAACAACTACAGCATCAAAATAATGCAATGCCAAAACCATAAATATAAATGATCTCCAATATGCCTCCTTAAAATCTCGTCGGCAATTTCTATTCATCATAAGTTTACAGTTACAATTACACTGATATCCTACATTACATATGTAAAATAAAGCAGATACATTATTCTCATACATAAACAGCAAACCAGAAAGCAAAATCAATTCAAGTCCCAGTTTAATCAAGAAAACCTGTTTTGTGCCAAACAGCATTACGCACCCGCCGCAAATCTCTCCCTTTCAGCGTCCTCCCCACCCCTTCCAGAACAGAAAATGTTGTCACCGGCTCCCCCTTCCCCTGGGCTCTATCCACAATTTCATGTGGTGGAAGCATCATCTCATCGTTCTCATCTTCATCATCCTCGAAATAATTTGTATTTTGCATCCTCAACCTTGCAGGCACCACAGGCACGTTCACAGGCGCAGACTGGTACTGATGCTGCCCCAACCTCTCCGGTTTCGGCTTCGGCACCACAGGAATCATTCTAGCCGACGATGCAGACGGCGACGTGGAGGCAGACGACGACGCAGATGAGATCGATGGTTTGCGCTGCAGAAATTTGGGGTTTTTGGGCTTGGATTCTTCGGGCAAGGCTGCCAGAATCCCGAAATTACGCTCGGCGTGGAAAGGAGAAAGGGGCGATTTTCTGGGACTGTGCGATTTGCGTATAGCAAAGTTAGGGTTTGCGGAAACTGTATCGGTATCGGTGGCAAAGATGTCCTGTTCATCGAGCTCGAAGGGCGAAGATGACGGGGAGGGAGGGGAAGAAGAGTAGAGGCCGAGAAATCGGTCGGAACCTGGCGATTTTTGCGGACGTAGCGAATCCATGACGACCCGATAAGAATTTATCGGAATTGTCGCTGTTAAATTATTTTTTAGGATAAAGCAGAGAGTGAGTGAGAGTGAAATTTTAATTGAACAGATGTTGACGTCGCATCATGAAATTTTAAAGCATGTCGGTTGTTTGAATGACAGTGGGCCCATGTTCAATGAACAACCGCAAAACCGATTTAGTGTGGCTTTTTTTAACCGAAAGGGTCAAATTAAATGGGCAAACGAAAGAGACTGAAAAATGAGTAAGTTCACGAAAGGAGAATACGTTTATTTTACGAAAGGGACAACACGAAAGTGGCAAAGTTATTATTTTATTGTTTGTTTATGTTATTATTTTACTTACGTTAATTATTTTTAAATACAGAATAAAATGCAGAAATAAAAATTCATAGTTCAGAATTCACAATACAAATGCAGAAATAAAAGTACCGAATAAAAATGCAGAAAATAAAATACAGATAAAACAAACTACATTGTCCTTCTCAACTTGGCAACAAGATAAATAACAGCCCTCCTAAGCTGCTTGGGTTGTCCAACAGGGCATACAAAAGATTGAAACATCTGTTATCATACTCAGCCAAACAAATCGCGATCTCACGTTCTTCATAATCGTCATCCTCCTGCTTCGCTTCCATACACCTAGCAAGAGTCGGATCATCCGAAGAACTACCAACAGACCTAGAAGGACCACCAGTGGGCCGTTGCTGTCTAGGCGCTCTACAACTGGAGATCTCCACAGCATCACCCCTAAGATAGTCGCCATAAAGCTGTGCGTCGAACTGTAGCTGAACAGGTGGATCTGGTGGAATTATGAACTGACATTTGTCAGTTTGGATGCAACCATCAAAAATCACGTCCAACTGCCTAAAACGAGCAGGCGAGGCATGTTTGTATTTGCGGTAGCTTGCTGCAACTGTATCCCACCACTCATCGGATCCACCGACCGTGTCCTGTTCTTCGTTCCAATAGCCACCTGGAATCTGTAGCAGCTTGTTCCGTGGGCTCCACTCACGTTTTAGATTATCGAACTTGTTTTTCATTTGCCTAGCATTGTAATCCAGACCAGTTCTTACGTTGAACAGGACTGTGATATCTTCATACCACTGTGCAACACGGTGGACACGCGTATCAATGTTTTTGAAACAAACATCGATGAACGCGTTTGTCCTGTCGGCATTCCAATCGACGATGGTTCTGGTAGAAGAAGAAGCAGAGTGGCTAGACTGTAACGACCCGTAAAATTTAATGGTTTTAAAAGTATATTTAATTGGAAATTTGTGAAATTTTAAACAATAAAATTTGAAATTAAAATTTTATTATTTGGAATACGTCTATTTTAATATAGCAATTGGAAAATTTTCATCTGATAATATTGAAGTTTATTTTCCTGTGAAATTTTATTTCAAATCAAACCGGTTAATAACAGTGAATTTAAAAGTTTTCCGAAACCAAAATATGTCAACAGGAGAAAATTTATTCAGATCATTCTGAATCAGACTGCGAAATTCGTTTTTCCAAATTTGGACTTCTACTGCTCCGTTTATCTTAATTCTGGCCAAATAGCAACATTTCGGTACCGATTATCGACTTTTGATCGGATGATCCTATCACTGATATCTGTGTACCGTTTTGATCGTCTTACCGTGCTGATCTCCGCAGTATATTCATTTGTGTGCTTCCAAGTTCGGTATGCGATGAAACCGTCAAAATAGCTAGCCGTATCGATTTCGTATTTTGGCTTTTGGTATTACCTTTGTCCCCTTAATTTTCCACCGTGATAATGTATACCCTTTGAATTTAAGATGCACGTTTTTTTCTAAAATAGACGTTCAGAAACTTTTGGGTTCTCGTCTCACGGTCATTGATATGCACGTTCATTTTTGTGCTGTTCATATTTTATGCGTTCAATACTTCCTGACTTCTCATTTTCTTTCTCATCACTCACCTTCTTCCCTCCTACCTGCCATATTATCCACGGCCATACAGTCAACAGCCCTTCCCTTCCATCGCACCCAACCCTCATGGCTCCCCTGTTCTTCGCCTACGACAAACCCATGGCCAAAGCCACCACCCGACATCCTCCCTACCAGACCGAAGCTGCCTCCTCCTTCAACCCCGACCTACCCAGCGTCTATCCGCCTGCACCTTCCACCAAACGCCTCAAATCCTTCCACCCATACGCAACAGCTCATCTACCCTCTCACCTTGTTCCCTTAGCCACGTACCTCTACAGCACCCCACGTGTACACCCCATCCCATGCAAAAAGGCAACAACCGATAGCAGCCTATCCGAGACCGTTTGCCACCACCGAAGAAATCACCTGTAGAAGCAAGCACCATTCCCTGCCGCGCATAGCTCATCATCACGCCTACTTCACTCCTTGTTTTCGTACAGGTGCATATATATTATTTATAAAAGGTAGATTTGATTTGGTTATATTTTATACGCTATGTGTTTAGTTTATATATTAGTATATATATAGTTTTATAGGCACTGTCTTAGTCTGATAATCAATATAATGGCTGTGTCACCTGTTATCACAGTATACACTTTTTAAAATATATGGGTCTTATTATCTATATTATATATATATAGCTTATATTGTAGTTGATTATATGAGTTTATTTAATACATATGTTCTAGCCGTGTTTTCATAAATGAAGTTGTTATAGCATATATTGTTTTAGACTGTTTATATGTACGTATTTAAAGATATTCTCTTTAGCAGTATTTTACATGTAAAGGTATATTTATACACATCATTTTATATACATATGTACAATCAAGAATTGAAGTTGCTTTGACGGGTAAACTAATGTATACCAATATATATATTCCACTTTGAATTGTATTTGATAAACTTTCTATTTCTTGTCTTATATAAAAACTTTTAAATGCTGTTTGGTAAACTGTTAAGATATAATAAGTACGTGAATTATATATATGTGTATAGTAGTATATATATGTTACTGCATATATTTTATTTTATAACTACAGTATAAAAATTATTTATGTAGGGTGGGTTTATAATATAAGTTATGTAAGTTGTACGAGTTGTTTATAGAATGGGGTATCAGAGAATTTGTTTACCTGTAATTGTTTAAATATTATATGTCTGCACATTTTATACATATTAAGTTTGTTCACCTATATTTTGGCTTGCATGTGTATATTAGTGTCTGCATATATATTCTGGTCTGCACCTATATGTTATCCCGTGGCTTCATAATTTTCTCTATACGTTAACACTTTGTAATAGTTTAAAATTATATATGTATATATATATACGGTTCAATGACTTGCCCAACATAATATTTATGTAAAGATTTTTTTGAGATTGAATAAAATATATAAAGAATTTTCCATAATTAAAAATGTGTTCAAAACGAATATTTATTTGAATAAAAATTTACTATATTCATCTCATTGTTCAAGCCTACCCTGATTTTTTCTCATCGATTCCTGATTCAGCTTTATTCGTCGAATTCGTGCCGATCTAGCTTCGCTTTGGAAGTTGTGCTTGCACTTCGTAACTCAATTTCATTGTCCATCCTCTTTAGCCTCGAAAGGTGAGCAATCACTCACGATTAACGTTCTTTTATTATTTAAATTTGATTTCAATTGAAATAGCAATTGAAATATGCTGCTGTAGTTATTTACATTGTTATATATGCTATTATCTATAACTGTTCACCTGTGACATCTGACACCAGTATCTAGTATTATATGCCTGTTATTACTATTATTTGTATCTGTTCACCTGTGACATCTGACACCAGTATCTAGTATTATATGCCTGTTATTACTATTATTTGTATCTGTTCACTTATGACATCTGACATCCGTATCTGTTATTTATACTGATGATATATGCCTGTTGTTATATTTTTTTTAGTATCTGTTATCACTCTGCAAGTTCCCTGTTAGTATAGAATTCACTATGGGTTGAAATGATACATACCCGAACGGACTTTAGAATAGGAGAATTTCGTTATGGGTTGAAATGATAAACCCAAGCGATTTTCATTTGAATTGAAATTGGGATTACGGGTCGAAATGATATCCACCCGTATATATTTAAATTTCGGATTGAAATGATAAATATCCGTATCACTTAACCATATGATAGATATATATATACAAACACCGTTGGTCGATATATATAAATATTTTGAAAATAAATTCTATGGATTTGGGAAGAAATATATGGTTTTAAATAAAAGTTGATTATTAAATTATTATATACAAATGGTAATGATATATATATAGATTTAATTATAATATTAAATTTAATTAAGATTGATTGAATACATATAATATGGTTAAGTACTTATATCTATATTTCAAAATAGATTTTGGTAAAAATTTGAATAAGTTAAGGTTAGGAAGATAATTTGAATTTAGTTGAAACCGATTCAATAAAGAAATTTTTTTTAACCGATTAGAAACTTATTGAAATTGAGATGTAAGATATGATTTATAACTTGGGTTTGATTTATAAGTAATTTAATGAATATTTCTTGTTTAAATAAAGCTTAAGGAAATATTTAGTAAAATGTGATTCAAGGCTAGTAAATGATATTGAATCTATTAAGTGAGTATTCCCTGATTAAATAATAATGAAGTTAAATCAAGAGCTATATGAAACTGTTAAATCTAACTTTGAAAATGTTGAATATTAAAGCTTTGAATATATTGAAAAATAAATGGTATATTTACAACTGAATTAAATTGATGAATTGAACTTTGAATAAATTTGAATTTGGAATTTGAAGTTGATTTGAATCGATTGCGAGACTTGAGGAAATTATAAATACTTTACTTTTAAATGATTTAATATATATATATACTATTTTGGAAAATAGATATATTTGAAATGAAATGATATTTGGGTTTTGACGTATAAATTAAATTGAAATGACCACGGTGTTATAGTATATATTTCTACATTGTAGATAGTTCCACGGATCCTTAGAGGATGGTTATCCCAAACATCCTTTAAGTTACTTGTATTTCAGTTGATATTTCACTTGAGTTGGATTTATTTATATAAGAATGTTAATCCTGACTCGAGTGTTTTGTGTTTTGCTTTACGCTCGGGTCAGACCAAGTGATACAGCATTTGAGACTCATCCTTGGAGTTTGGAGCTTCCTTTGGAGATCCAACTATCGCCTCAGCTTTCAGCTCTTCTAGTTGATTTGTCTAGAGAAGTCATCTGTTGTACTGGAGACTTCACTACATTTGAGATATTCTGTTGTATTTTATTTCTAACTCTGATGTTTATATAGTAGCTTCATGAACTACTATTTTATCTATTCCGCTGCGTATTATTGTATTACTCTGTGTCTGTGATTCTATGATTGATTTATTTACCGTATATTCTGAGTTTTGCCAAATTTAAATTAACAATCTGATATTTTGAATTATTCAAGTCAGACATGTGTGGATTTATTGTCGATTTGAATGGTCCAAAATAGCGGGTCGTTACATAGACATTCTGAAAAAAGTAATTCAAAAAACAATTTAAAAAAATCTGAAAAAATATATATATGGTAGATAATAATACGAAAAACGCAAATATAAAAAAAATTACCTGAAAAAATCGACGACGAACCTTGTAGAAATCGTTGAATTTTCGGATTTTTTGTTTTTTTATTGGTGATTTGGTTGAGAAATGGGATGGTATATATGGTGAGTGAAGGGGTATATGGCGGTTGGGAACGAACCGTTCACGTCCGACGCGTCCGACGCGAACGGTTCGTTTGAACTGTACAGTAGCATGGGGTCCACGCTTGACGCATCCGACGCGTCGAACGCAGACGCCAACGTTGACTGCCCATTTTGCAAAGAGAACGGTACATTAGATTTAGAATTATTTAATTGGAAAATGTAATTAAAAAAAATCCGTTCTTCGTAATTTTCCTTGAAGTGTAAAACAATGTTGATACAAAGCTTATTTTCATTATCATAAATGAAAATTAAAAATATTAAAGAAAATACAGTGAATAACAACTAAAAATGTTGTGTATGTGTGTGTGTCCACGAGCCCATTTATGTATGTATATGTGGATAAATTTACTTCTAAAATACAGGTACGAAATTTATGCGTAAACACTTACAACCACATGATTTACCAATCCTCCCTGATGTCCGCCCTATGTTCATATATATCCATCAATTTCTAAGCTCAAGTTTTCCGGTCAGCATAATACACACACATACATATATATGGAAAATCATTTTGGATACAAGTAGAAGAACCAGGTGGTGACACGATAGATATCATTAAGGTGTAAACGGGTCGAACCAAATCGGACACAGGCGTGATCAAGTTCTGTCTTATAAAAGATTCAAACGGACGCTGACCAAACAAGGTTTAAGTTCGGATATTGTTCGTACGAGCCGGACAATGGACAGACAATGTTCGGACAATAGAAAACATCAAACAATTTCGGACGGACATTTTTTCGTACATTTTTCTTAATTTGTATCCTAAATGATAATCAGATTGACATGGACCGGATGCTTTACAAACTCAGACCGAGGAGGACGTTGAACACTCGTACAAATTTACACCTTTAGATGTCAATCATTATATTTCCCTTTGAATTCAATCTCATTAGATCCAATGACCATTGTTACACGCCAAAAATTTCCAAAGTTATGTAGGAAAAGCTATTGAGTACCGGAACATGAAGAGCAACCGCATACTAAAAATGTCAACGAAGTTGTTGAGTATTAAGATGGAGACGGCTATCAAGATGCAACGCGCATCAAGCTATCGAGTGTTATGAAAGCAATTAAGCCATCGAATGTTATAAGAAGCTATTGCGAGCTATAATAGAAAGCTATCAAGCCCTAAGGCCCAAAGCTATCGCATAACATTATGGGATGCTATTGCATGCTAAGAAGCTAAGCTATAATGTGCTATAATAAAAAACTATCAAGTCATAAGGAGCAAAGCTATCACATAAATTATGGGAAGCTTTCACATGCTAAGGAGTAAGCTATCGTGTGCGATGATGGGAAGCTATTGAGTGCCAAGTCACAAAGAGCTATCGCATGTTAAAGAGCAACGTTATCATGTTCTATGATGGGAAATTATCAAGTGCTAAATCACAAAAGACTATCGCATGTTAAAGAGCAAATTTATTTTGTATGCTATGATTGTTGGAAGTGGGCCTGTCTGAAGTGAGCTAAATGGGTGAATTTTCAAAAAAAAATACTTATTTTGATCTTAGTTAGGCTTATGAAACCTAAATGGATTTTAGATCTAATCTAAAATTTTGAATAAAATCTTTGCTTTATTTCTTTTGTTTAAAATTTGTTTAAGTTTAATTTTAGATTGTATATATGTTGTAATGAGGACATCAAATGCATCCACGCGTGAAAGTACAAGTACAACATATAGGATGTGTACATAGTTAGTGTGAACATTGTTTAAGTGCTGAAATTTACACCATAATGGACACATTTCCCCTTTATATGTATATACAAGTGGAGAATAGTAAAGGATGATTGAGAAGAAGAATAAGGTCAAATCAACTCGTCAAAACTAGGGTAAATCATAAATCCGGATCTATGATCTAAATTAAATCCAAATCTCTTTTCTAATCTAGTTTCTGAAAATATATGTATGCTTGCGGTATATGTATTCAAATAGGGAGAACATGTGAGTCAAATTGGAATAACATAGATTAGATCGGAAGATATGAAAAACTAAAAAGGTGAGTGATAAATTATATATTTTTGTATAATATTGGATTTATATTGTTGTAAATCTATTCCTATATGCCTAAAATGTAAATTGGAATCATAGGCCAAAATTGTATATGCGTAATGAATTTATAAACCCTATATACATATTCTGTGATGGATAACTTGAATTATATATTGCATGTATGTGAATTTGGAAAGCATTGGGTAATAGTAGTCCTTGAATTTGATAAATTATGTGTAGTTCTAGATTTGTAGATTTAAATGACTTATGCAAGTAAAATGTAAATTAGAGTTGTCAAAATAAAATCGTAGGGATTTAAGTAGTATCTTAATTCATTGGAATGTAGATGGTTGCAATGTAAATTTTTATAGATTGTCAAGTTTCATAAATAAAAGTACATCGTTTGAAATAACAAAGAATATACCCAAAAAAGTATAAAATAAGAATATTTATTGTATTTCGTGCTGTCTATTTCAATAACTATGAAAAAGATAGTTTCTTGCAATTCCAAACATTACACAAATTCTCCTTTTGGATAAGACAGAAATTTATGGTATTAACTTATGGAAGAGATGTAATTTAATGCATTAAAATGCAGAAATCCCTAAGAATTAATTAAAGAACTGTAAATGTGATAATAATAATGGTATAAGAGAAGAATTAATTGTTAACCATAAAATCTACTTGATAGCAGAAATATGAAAGAAAGTTAATAAGGTTGAGGTTTCGATGAAGAGACAGGCCAAGTCATCATGAAGGCCATAAAAAGAATGTTTCGGAGGCATTGAGCAAGTATCGAAGGAGTCGAAGGCACACCTACTCATACAGTGCAAAGGCCTTCGACCCAGATGGAAACAGATGGGCCCTTTCGCCACTACCAACCTTTCGACACAGATGAACAAGCAATGTTGACTTCGGAACTGCTTTCGAAGGCAATTGATAGTTCTCTCCCAACTACATGTTAAACCTTCCAAAATCAAAGGCTTCGCTCCCATAGTAACCTTTTCGAAAGCATAGCAAGCCTTTCGAACCAGTCAAAGATCCATCCAGGACACCTTTCGATAATGTCGAAAGGCGTTATGAAGAAAGCAATACTCAGGAAACAGCAAAGGAAAAAAGAATAATAAAAGACCTTTCGATAACGTCGAAAGGAGGCATAGCTTTCGATCAGGTCGAAAGATTAAGAGAGAATGAAGGAACTACAAGAGTATGACAAGGAGAACATGGACACCTTTCGACAATGTCGAAAGGAAGCATAGCCTTCGACAACATCGAAAGGGAGCATAGCAATCGATTAGGTGAAAGGTTCAAAACAACGTGTAATGAGGGAACCTTTCGACCCGGTCGAAGGCAAGGAAGCGAAAGGATAAACCAAGAAGCATAAGAGAACACCTTCCGACGACGTCGAAAGGTTCATGACCTTTTGATCAAGTCGAAAGGTTTGAGGCGGCATATAAAAGGGGACCTTTCGACCCAGTCGAAAGCCAAGGCGCGGAAGGGGGCCGACCTGCATCTATAAGTAAGACCCAAGGGGTCTAGTTTTGGGGGATCGAATTCTGGAATACTATATTCATTTTCTTTACTCTACTTTCGTAGTGTTAATTGTACTTAGAAGAAACCCTAAATAGAATTGGGGATAAAGCTCAATTTCTTATAACTCATTTCAGATGATAAATAAAAATGGAGATGGCTTGTTCATAAAGGATATTGGCGACGAGGAAGATCATTAAGATCATTAGCTAGACTAATGATCAATTGCACATGATTCTAACCTATTCTCAAAATCTCTTTTGATCTATGCTATACGTAAGATCGACTTAGGCATTTACAGTCGAAACACATCATCCTCGAACCTACACTTAATACTGAAAATAAATGTGATGACGGGGTGTCGATTATGTAGAATGCATGAGTTATGCGAGTGCCTAAATTGATCTTATATAAGGAAAATAAAGTGGATTGTAGACTATTAAACTAGGACTGCTTCGAAAGGAAGAACTCCTTTCGACCAAGTCGAAAGGAGTATTTTCGAAAGGAATCCTGGTTTATATCGCCTAACAACCATTCATGATGGAATTCATTCAAGGGGAATCTACTCTTTTAGGCATCAGCACCCCTTTTGAAGGGATTCCATGGAAATAATATTAACACTAAAAGGGTTGAAAGTAATTAAGATATACAGATAGAGTTAGCATCCCCTTTCGACAAAGTTGAAAGGTATTAAATGTTAGCTTTCAACGTGATCGAAAGAGGTGGAAAACCTTGATGATTAACTGTTTTCAACTCCCTGGGGAGATGAGATACGATAAAGTAATGATTTCGAGAGCTATATGTTATGAATAACTTCTAGAAACTTTTCGACTATGCCAACCTTGTCGAAAGGTTGGAATAGCCTCGTTATCCCTTTCGACCAAGTCGAAAGGTCTGGCAATCTACTATTCCTCTCGACCAGGTCAATTTTGTCGAAAGCTAGAGCTATCACCTGATATCCTTTCGACTAAGTCACTCTGTTCTAAAGATACAATTTCGAAGAAGAGAATCCTTTCAATAACATGGTCATGTTCAAGTAGAATTATTTTATGAAAAGCAATGGGGATGTTGACAAGATTTCTCGCTAATATTTTTAGCGCTAGAAGGAGGGCCCGAACCTCCGACTTTGTCACTATATACAGACTAATTGTAGTGCATTTCTCTTGCGTAGGAAAAATGAGGTCAAAGCGTTTGAGTGGAATTGTGGAGGAAGCAATACACAGTACCACCTTGGAAGAAAATACATCTCCATCATTTAACCTGGATGGGGTTATTCCAGGGCAGACTTCATCGCCGACACGACAAGATGAAAACACAGCAAAAATTAAGCTTTTGGAACAACAACTACAAGAAATGCAGGAGTTGTTGAAGATGACCTTATCTCAAAAGTCTTCAAAGACTCTGAAATAGACTCAAGGAGAAGAGGTGGTCTCTTCTAGGAGGAATCTAAAGACTAATTCCAAAGAATACAAAGACAGAGTGGACTTGACCTCCTCGAAAAAGAAAGAACTTCCCCAAACAAGAGCCAATCATCATGGAAGAGTTGTCGAAAAATCCTTGGAATAGTCTGGCAGTTCAACGTCTAAAGAGTACCACCCAAGTCAGAAGAATTACGACAATGTCGAAGCTTTTCTGAAAGATGCTACTGAGAAGGCTATCAAAGATGCTATGAATTCCAAGGTAAAAAGAACTATGGACGAAAATGTCAATGGCAATGAGAGGATGCCATCTTTCACCAATGAGATCATGGCCACAACAATACCTCCGTATGTCAAAATCTCGTCTATGAAATATCACGGGAATACGGACCCCGATGATCATCTTATGGCGTTTGACAACCAGATGGATTTGTATAACGCTTCTAGGGTAGTCAGATGTCGAGCGTTCCCTGTTACTCTCCAAGGAGCGGCAGCCAAATGGTATAGGCAATACAGAGAAAAAACCATCTACTCCTGGAAACAATTTTCTCACGAGTTCTCAGCCCAATTCTGCATCTGTATGGATCCTATTATTGACTATACAGTCTTGACACATATAAAGCAAAGGCATGGAGAATCTTTGGGGGACTACTTGAGAAGGTTCAACTCTAAAGCTTTAAAGGCCAAGGATATGAATGATCGTGATAAGCTCATAGCTGTCCATTCTGGCTTGATCGAGAATACCTCTTTCTGGAAGCAGCTCTTTGTGAATGGCTGCAATGATCTACAGGACTTCCACTTTCAAGTAGATAAGTTCATCCGTATGGATGAGCTTTATTATGCCAATAAGAAAATAGTTCCCAGGAAGGATGAGGGAAGGTTTGGCCAGGACCGTGGCCACAAAAGGATCAGATGGGAAGAACCAGCTGCTAACGCAGTTGCTTTAAACAAGCCACTATCTTACATATATGCTATAGCTAAGGAAAGAGTCAACTTTCCAACCTTCTTCAAAGCCAAGAATAATTCGGAGTAGAAAAAAGGAGGGAATTACTGTGCTTACCACAAAGCTAATGGCCATAAAACTGATGAGTGCACAGTTCTAGTCGGAATAATCCAAAAGCTGATCCGGGAAGGCCATCTAAAGGAATTTGTTCAAGACCAGCATAAAGCCCAGTGAACTAGAAAATGTTCCATAGAAGCGCCTAGGCAATGCTATTAATGTGCTAGAAGATGAGGATCCTCTGAGCTTAAGCCCACCAATCAACAGGATTGATGTGATCCATGGCGGGCTACATCTAGTAGCGAGTGGTAAAGGGGCCCGAAGCAGATATATCAAAGAGGCTAAAGAAGGAATCTATTCTGTTCAAGAAGAGCCTCCAACGAAAAACCCATGCCTTAGTATCCAAATGCCTAATCTCGTGGTCACCCCGTGAGAACTACGTAAAGGAGTCCATCATCCTCATAATGACCCCCTCATGATTACGGCCCAAATTTGGCTATCCATTGTCTCAAAGATTCTGGTCGATACAGACATCATGGTCAATGTCATCTTCAAACATGCCTTCAGTCAGATGAATATCCCAGAGCACAAATTAGAGCCGAGCACAGATTTGATATCTGGGTTCAACAATAAAGGGCCAACTCCAATGGGGCAGATAAAGCTACTTGTACAAATGAGAGTGCCGCCAACTTGCTGAACATTTAAAACTATTTTTGTGATAATTGATCAACCTCTCTACTACAACGCCTTCCTTGGCAGACCAACCCTAGATGAGATCGATGCTTTTGTCTCCCCAAAGTACCTCATGGTAAAATTCCTAACAAAGCGAGGCTGGGGGACTGTACGGGGGAAAAAATTTAGCTCCTGGGAAATGTACTTTGCTACACTTGACCAATACAAAAGGGAGTATTCTACTTACTTTGATTCTTCTACTGTTTTACAGCCTTTGGATGATGGATTTTCACATTCAATATTCGAAGCAAAGATTAACATTAAAAAGTCTAACAAACGTATGTATTAAAGGCACATTCCTGTAGGAAGCAAGAGAAAGAGAATTAACGCTAACTCAACAGAGGAGGGTCCTATAGTCACAGAGTTCGATTGCCGAGGTGAAACGAAGAGGATAAAACTCATAGAGGGCCTTGAGGAAACCCATACAGATTCAAAGGATGCATCTAAAGTGGTCAAAGTGGGAAAAGATCTTAATAACAAGTTAAAGGAAGACTTGATTCGGTTCCTCAAAGTCAACAAGGATGTGTTTGCTTGGTCACATTCCGATATGGTGGGAATTGATTCGACTGTCATGTGCCATGCCGTTAATATCAACCCAGGAACAACCCCCATCAGGCAGAAAAGGAGGCAATTGGATAAAGTTCGAATAGATTCTCTAAAGGAAGAAGTTGATAGGCCCCTTGAAAATGGATTAATCCGGGAGATATATTATCCTAAATGGTTGGCCAACACAGTTCTGATGAAGAAGTCAAATGGAAAATGGAGAACGTGCATCGACTACACAGATCTAAATAAAGCATGCCCAAAGGATTGTTTCCCGCTACCACGAATAGATCAGTTAGTGGATGCAAAGAGTGGATACAAGTTGTTATCCCTTATGGATGCTTATTCAAGGTACAATCAGATACCGATGTTCAAGACAGATGAGGATCATACCAGTTTCATAACAGAATGGAGAATTTATTGTTATAGGGCCATGCCATTTGGGCTAAAGAATGCTGGGGCCACTTATGAGAGATTGGTTAATCGAATGTTCATGGAACCAGATTAGCAGAAACATGGAAGTTTATGTTGATGATATACTAGTAAAGTCTAGCGAGCCCGAGAACCATCTTAAGGACCTAGAGGAAATGTTCAAGATATTACGGAGGTATCAAATGAAGTTGAATCCACAAAAGTGCTCTTTTGGGGTCCGCTTTGGAATATTCTTAGGCTACCTAGTAAGTGTTCAAGGAATTGAGGCAAGTCCCGACCAAATTCAAGTTATAAAAGACATAGTCGAACCTAAAACTAGTAAAGAAGTGATGAGCTTAAATGGAAGACTAGCTGCCCTAAGCAGGTTTATTTCAAAAGCTACTGATAAGCGTATTCCTTTCTTCGATGTGATTTAGAAAAAGAAGAACTTCAAATGGGGCGAGGATTGCAAAAGAGCTTTCTTGGAATTAAAAAGCCATTTGGAGAAACCACCGATACTCTCAAGTCTCGAAAGCAGGGAAATATTGTATCTATACATGGCAGTATCAGAAAATGCAGTCAGCTCGGTACTCATTAGAGAAGAAAATGGAACGCAACTTCTGGTATACTACATAAGCAGGCGACTAAAGGATGCTGAGCTATGATACCCAATTATAGAAAAATTAGTTTATTGCTTGGTTCTCACAACTCGAAAGCTTAAAGCATACTTTCAGCCACATTTAGTCAGGGTATTAACCAACTTTTCTCTTAAGCAAGCCCGAGACTTCTGGAAGATTGGTGAAATGGGGGATTGAGCTTAGTCAATACGATATAGAATTTCAACCACGGGCCGCAATCAAAGGGCATGCACTGGCAGACTTTGTTAATGAGTGCACCCGCTTTATAGAGGAACAATTGGAAAAGGAGAAGGATCAGAAGCCCATGTGGCAATTATTCGTGGATGGAGCGTCAAATGAACAAGGTGCCGGCGCAGGATATATAATCATAACCCCAGATGGATATCGTTTGCATTATGCCATGAAACTGGGATTTCCTGCAACCAACAATGTGGTAGAATATGAATCAATGGTAGTATGACTTATCTTGGCATTAGAACTGAAAATCCCACGAATACAGATTTTTAGCAACTCTCAACTGATGGTAAATCAAGTAAAACAGATATACCAAACAAAAGACCCCAAGCTATCTTTATATGTGAAGAAGATATTACGAATGCTTGCTTTGTTTGAGGATTTTTCGATAAATTAAGTTCCAAGAACAGAGAATGCACAAGCGGATTCTTTAGCAAAGTTGGCTAGCTCAAGGGGAGCCCCAGAGGCATGAATTGTCCCCGTTGGATATCAGGAAAATCCAAGTATTGAAAAGGAAACATCTGAGCAAGAGAAAGAGTTGCTAGTTATGACGAGATCTCAGACCAAGTCTCAAAGGGGAGAGGGAAAAAAAGTGGTCAAGAGTTAATAGAATAAAGGATGAGCCAACCAAAGCCAAATAATACATATGATGATACATGGATGTCACCCATTGTTGAATATTTAGTTAAAGGGATACTACCATCCGATAAAGGAGAAGCAAGAAAAATCAAGAGACAAGCTCTGACCTTCGTTATGATGGATAAAATCCTCTATAAAAAAGGATATGCTATTCCCTATCTAAGCCATAGACTATGTGAAAAGATGCGAGAAATTCTAGAAATATTCAAAAATACCCAGGTTGCCCCCGAGTCAATTAACTCCAATCACAAGTCCATGGCCCTTCATGTATGGGGAATAGATTTGATCGGCCCATTACCAATCTCAAAGGGAGGAGCAAAATATGCCGTAGTAGCCATTAACTATTTTACCAAATGGGTTGAAGTTGAACCACTTCTGAAAATCACTTCTGGAAAAGTATTAATATTTGTTATCAAGAACATAATAACCAGGTTTGGAATTCCCCAGAAGATGATTTCTGACAAAGGAACGCAATTCGAAAGCGAAGAATTCTCCTGATTCTGCCACAAAAATGGGATTATTAAAAGTTTTTCGTCTGTCGCACATCCAAAAGCTAATGGAGCAGCTGAGGCTGCAAACAAAACAATAAAAAAATTCTAAAAAAGTGACTAAATAAGGCAAAAGGAAATTGGGTATAAGAGCTGCCATTAGTGCTATGGGCCTACCAGACATCTGCTAAGACAGCAACGGGACATACCCCATATTATTTGACATACGGGTGTGAGGCAATACTACCGGTCAAGATTGAAATACTCACACCGGAGGATTGCCTACGCATTTGATGAGAATCAAGAATTGAAAAGAGAATCGCTGGACTTGATACATGGGCTAAGAGATGAAACAACGGTAAGAACCACCGAATATCAGAGAAGGATCTCGAAATATTACAACTCAAGAGTAAGAGCTCGATCATTTCAAGAGGGGGATTTGGTACTCCGCAGAGTAATGGCCAATACTAAGATCCTATAGATGGGCGCCTAGGACCAAACTGGGAAGGGCCATTAATCATATGTAAAGTAATCCCCCCGGGAGCCTACAAATTGTGTCGACCAGATGGCAATATGGTGCCTAGAACATGGAATGCTCAACATTTAAAGCCATATTTTCCAAAGATGAATTAATAAACTTTTTTTTGTAAAGAGGAAATCTACATAGTTGGGAGAAAATTACTCCTTATATGTGGATACTACCTAAGATGGTTAGCCTACCTAAGATGGTTAGCCTACCTAAGATGGTAGGAAAGCCTCTGTCTGCGCCGAGATGGCCAGGGCCGAGCGCCTCCTGGAGGGAGGACGGAGTAATCCTTTATGCATGCCATGAGATGGCCAGGTTAAAGCATCGAACAAGCCCTTGTCTGCGCCGCAAAAGGGCCAGGGCAGGGCGCCTCCTGGAGGGAGGTCGGGTAAGTCCTTGGTTCCAGCCTCTAAGATGAGCTAACCAAGAGCACCGAACAACAATGGACTAAGATGTCCAGGCCAAATAAGAGGCTCATTCAACAACAGACTAAGATGTCCAAGCCCAAGAAGAGGCTTATTCAACAATAGAGTAAGATGTCCAAGCCCAAGAGAGGCTCATCAAATAATGGACTAAGACGTCCGAGGCCCAAAGGAAGTTCATCAAGTAAAAGACTGAAATGTCCAAGCCTATGAAACGACATATCCGATTATGGATTAAGACATCCAAGCCCAAGAGGCAGCTAATCAGATTATATATTCATACCTGAAGGGTTCATATATGTCAAAGAGGACATAAGCAAAGGAGTGAAGCAGAACTCCGCTTATTATTACCTGAATCCGGGTTTCAGAGCATACATTTCAGGATTTCATTTACTAATACCCGAATCTGGGTTTCAGGTCTTTATCAATCATCATCTTTATTATACCCGAATCTGGGATGGGAACATTATTGATCAATGCAATTGTTATACTCGAACTTGGGTTTTGATATTATCATTTGATTTTCCATAATGCCCTAATCTGGATTTGAGGCTTCTATTCTAAAAATAATTTTCATGAACCTCTGGTTGTCCAATATATGACCTAATCTAGGCAAAGGATTTCTATCTTAGCAACAACTACTATGGAAGTCTGCTTACACGATATATGCCCTAATTTAGGCTGAAGATTCTTCTACAAATATAATTGTCTGACGTGTGCTCTGATCTAGGCTCAAAACTTGATAC
Organism: Allium fistulosum; assembly: GCA_030737815.1. Taxonomy (NCBI): domain Eukaryota; kingdom Viridiplantae; phylum Streptophyta; class Magnoliopsida; order Asparagales; family Amaryllidaceae; genus Allium; species Allium fistulosum. The sequence goes on along the minus strand of CM060907.1, from coordinate 509,558,126 downwards.
GAAAACAATACTTACTAATTCATGTTCAATTTACTATAAAAACCCGAATCTGGGTTTAGAAGTGCCATACAGGGAACTATTTTTAGATATTGATATCCGAATTCTGAATGTCACGTTATCAACTTCCAAACTTCACAAGTTAATACCATAATCTAGGTGAGTTTCATGGTTGATATGATTTACTTGAGACTATTACAGACAACCAAAAATTTCAAACTGGCCTTCTTAATGCCAAAGTTGAAAGTTGGTTTTTATTAATTCCAAATGGCGCTTACCAAGCAAATGAGGGTATTAATATGCTGATCTACCACTAAACAATCATGTAAGTGTGATAGCAGCAACAACGAATATCATTAACTTTGAATTTTGCAGGAAAAGTAAAGTTACGAAGAGTAAGAAAACTATGAAATCTTTGTCCTAAAAAACAAAAGCTTCTTTCATACAAGGGGGGCAAAATGTTAACCATAAAATCTACTTAATAGCAGAAATATGAAAAAAAGTTAATAAGGTTGAGGTTTCGATGAAGAGACAGGCCAAGTCATCATAAAGGACATAAAAAGGATGTTTTGAAGGCATTAAGAAAGTATTGAAGGAGTTGAAGGCACCAACAACTCATACATTGCAAAGCTCTTCAACCCAGATGGAAACAGATAGGCCCTTCCGCCACTACCAACCTTTCGACACAGATGAACAAGCAATATTGACTTCGAAACCCCTTCCGAAGGCAATCGATAGTTCTCTCCCAACTACACGTTAAACCATCCAAAATCAAAGGCTTCGCCCCAATAGTAACCTTTTCAAAAGCATAACAAGCCTTTTGAACCGGTCAAAGATCCATTCAGGACACCTTTCGACAATGTCGAAAGGCGTTACGAAGAAAGAAATACTCAAGAAACAGCAAAGGCAAAAGAATAATACAGGACCTTTCGACAACGTCGAAAGGAGGCATAGCTTTCGATCAGGTCGTAAGGTTAAGAGAGAATGAAGGAACTGCAAGAGTATGACAAGAAGAAAAGGGACACCTTTCGACAACTTCGAAAGGAAGCATAGCCTTCGACAACATCGAAAGGGAGCATGGCACTTGATTATATTCCGCTGTGTATTGTAGATTGTATATTCAGCATTTGAGGACAAGTTATTATAACTGTCCAGTTTTCTATGTTGATGGTTGTACTCTGATAATTTGTATGTATATTAACTGATACAGCTTTTGTATAAAAATCTGTTATTATATATTATATTTTGTTCCCCTACGATTGTGAGATTATGTGTTGTGTTTTTCTATCTTCTTCTTCTATCTCCTTTGCTTCTTAAACCCTAATAATCTGGTATTTCCAGCACTCGATTGCTCGACATTCTATACAGTGAACGTATTAGTGTCGATTTTCGAGGGTCGAAAATCACCCGGTCGTGACACGTTGTATCAGAGTAGAAGGTTTAGCGAGAACCTTGACTCTGGTGGGGATTACTCATTAGAGATAGGGTCAGTAGTACCCTAGAATGAGTTGAGTGTATTATATATGAGAGCGTACTTGTTATTTCATATATAGTAATTTTAAAGGATAAACGATTTTAAAGTAATTTTTAATATAAGATTATATTTTGATATAAAAAGAAATAATTTGTCTGAAATTTTTATAGTATGTTGAGGAGATTGGTTGTTGTTATTATAATCAAAATAAGGTTATAAAATTTAAGTGGTTATATATATATATATATATATATAACACCAAATAGTGGGTTAAGTTGAAAATAGATTCAAACCAAAATTTAAATTATGGAAAAAAATTCATAAGTGTTTTGAAATGAAATAATTGTACCCTGATTATATTTAAGAAATAATTTTTCAAAAAATTATTATGGAATGTGTTTGGTTTCTAGGTGTGATAATATTGATTATTATCATAAATCGATTGTTGTACCCTAATAAAAGATGTTTATTACAAAATAAACAATGATAAAACATTGTGAAATGTTTTAAGGAAGTGAAATTATATAAGCATAATTTATGAATGTGACTTATAAATTAAAATAGATTTAAATTGAGAAGTTTTGAATCTAAGTACCGAAAATTTTGAAATGTGTTTCAAAGTGTTGAGGAAATAATAAGTAATATTATTTAGAATATTTTTGATATGGAAAAATTCGTTTTGAAAACTAGGGTTGTTTTGAAAATTCCGAACAATTTGTTTTGGATAAAAACCAGGGTTGGTTTAAATTTAGAAGTGTGATTAGGTATACAAATGGGATATATATGTGTGTGTATATATGATTTCAAGGTGATTTGAAATAAATACTGGGTGTTTGAATTCTGGGATTCCCATTAAAATGAGAAGTAGAACAAAAGGGAAAGTAAGTTTTTGGACTTATAAGGGGGAATTGATGTTGATAAGAAAAGAAGTGTGTAGAATTGAAATTTTGGAATGTAGAATTTAAAATTGAGTAAGCCTAAATGGATTTAACGAATTGGAAATTATCTCAGAATAAGTTAAATAAATTTTGAACTTATAACCTGAAATTGTAAATTTCAAGATGAAATTAAAATTTAACCTATGCAAGTTAAATAAATTAAATTGTAAAAGGAAAGGTATAGACTTGATAAAAAGGGTGAAAAAGAAGTTAAGTACGAATGATTTCAAAAAGATTTTTTAAATAAAACGGGTTTCGAATTTTGGAAATTTATGGTGAACTAAATTATCAAACTAGTGGATTGAATTTTATAAAATTTAACCTTGGATATTGAAATTTAACTTATGCTAAGTGAATAAGGAAGTCGAAGGGAATAGAATTTATTTGTAAGAAATAAAAATGATCGGGAACAAATAAAGAAGATACCCAGAGATTAGGATAATAACTGAAAATTCAACTAATCGTGGTTTTAATTATAGGTTAGGAAGTCCTATTAGAATCTAGTCCAAGTTGTAAAAGATGGCAAAAGGAGAAGAATGGAAGACAAGGCATAGAGAGCGGAGAGCAGCTTCACGTAAGGCACGGGAAGAAGCGAGAATGGAACTAAAGAGATAGATTAGTGAAAGAGCTGGACCAGGTCCTTATGATAATATCATATGTTATAGATGTCACAATAAAGGACATTACGCCGCTAAGTGTAGTAAACCAAGAAAGGAAAAGAATGAGGAAGTCAAATGTTTTCGCTCTGAGATTTCATGCTTTAAGTGTCGTGAGAAAGGACATTTTCTAAACCATTGCTCTAAGGTGAGGAAGATGAAAACATAAACCCATAGTACCAGTCTACGGGTCAACCATTTGCTACCATTGTAAAATTATGGGACACATCGCTAGAAATTGTCACAAGAGATGGAATAAAGAGCAAGTTGTGGAACGCCCCGCAGAAGGCGTGAAAATCATCAAAGATGGAAGTGTAGAGTTCTTTTGTGGAAAATGCAAGAAGTGGGGACACCCTGTTATGGATTGCACGGACGATTTTGACAGAATGTTAGGAAATACTTAAGGAAGTTTTTACGAAGGATGCGGAGTGGTGAGAAATGGCGGGTAGGGTTCGTTGTAATATAAGTAAGGCTCTATTCTTTCCTAAACCCCTAGGTAGTTGTTAAGGCGTCAAGATTTATGACCTTTTGTAAGACTTTTTATATGGATGAATGGATGTAATTTTTAACTTACTAGTTGTCGTAGTCTATCAATGTTGTAAAATATTTTGAAGGAATATGATCTTACATAAAATCACTTTTTATATTGATTTGAAAATAAATCTACAATTTCTAAAACACAAATGCGAAAATGTATTTGAATGAAGATTGAATAGTTGCTATAACTGAAATTTACTTTATAAGAAGTAAGAAATGTTACCAATAGCTTTGTAGAGTAATCGAACTTGGAAATTTGATTTGGCATAAATGAGATTGTATATGTTAGTTATATATTCAAACTCCCCTTGTTAAATTTATAACCAGAAGGAAATGATCCTTGAAAGGTATTTGAAAATACTAAATGGAGTTTATTTAAATATGAAGCGAAGCCAAAAACTATTGATCCAAAAATTATTCGAGTTGAAAAGAATGATCTTATATGTATATGAGAATGAAATTAAAATAGTTTTGGAACCTATTGATTTTTAAAGACTTTTGGTTTTGGCAAATAGTCATTTGGGAAATTGGGTAAACCGAATTTAAAAACTATCGATTTAGAAGATATCAATTTTATATAGATAAAATCTATATGTAATACATATGAAGTGTATGATTTGAAAGATATTGTATATATATAGTATGATATGTTTTGAAACTAAAAGTATGGAAAGGCACCCCACGAAAGTTGAAATTTGGAGTAGGAGATCCACTGGGTGGGTCTACCTTGGAATCCACAGGGTGGGTTCAATGAGAAATGGGGATCCTAGAGGACGTCCGGACAAAAACCCACGAGTTCCTTGTGATCATTTGTTTGCATAGCGTAAATCGAGGGGTATTATACCTACAGTTACGTATGGTTTTGCTGTGATAGCAACGTAACCTTTGTGTAACTGTGATCTATCGTGGTTCCATAGCGTAATTCGGGAGGCAGAGATTGCCTACAGTCTACATTTTATTTTGCTGGGATAGCGACGTAACATCGGTAGATTGCGATATATGTGGTTTGGTTCCATAGCGTAATTCGGGGGGGGGGGGGGGCAGAGATTGCCTACAGTCTACGTTTGGTTTCACTGGTAGAGTGACGCAACCTTTGTGTAGCCGCGATCTATGTGGTTTTGTTTTATTTGATAGCGTAATTCGGGGGCCAAAGATTGCCTATAGACTACTTACGGTTTCGCTGGGATAGCAACGCAACCTTTGAGTAGTTGCGGTCTATCGTGTTCCCATGGCGTAAGTCGAGGGGTGTTGATGCCTACAGTTTACTTATGATTTCACCGGGCTGGCGACACAATCATCGTGTTAACTGCGATCCATGGTGGTAAAGAAGGAAAAGGGGGTGATACTTTCCATATCGTTTTTGAAAAAGGTTTTCAAGTATTTTCACTGGGTGTTGAAACGGGTCCACTAAGTACTTAGAGATTTTCAGTCTTACGCCTGATCAACGTATGACTAAATTTCTGTAAGAACAAGGATGGACTTGTTCAGACATCGAGTTATGAAAAATGTTTTAATATAAAACTAACTTGTCTATGTACTTTAAAGTGTATGTATCCTAAAATGTATAATGAAGGAGTAAGAGTTTAAAATGTTTGAAGAATGATTGATTTAGTAATATATATCAAAATTCTAGTTCTTGCTTCGTTCCTTTTCGAGGACGAAAAGTTCTAAGGGGGGAGAATTGTAACAACCCGGATTTTTTTCCATTTGATATTGTGATAATTAACTAATTTTAATTATTGGAATATAAATTTTTATAAGTCGAATATACAAATTCTCTGATATTGGAAATATCTGAATCTATAAGCCTTGGAAACTATATTTAATTTCAAAATGAAAATTTTTGGACATGATAAATTTTATAGAAATATGTATATAAACTCCACCATTAAAATTTAAGATAGAATATCCATATATGCGTATATATAAATATATACAAGCTTTATGATGTTCACTACAACAAAACAACCATATTACAACCTTTCATTTACAACCAGCAAAATTTGACAGTTGTAATAGGTAGTTTTTAACAACTATTTTATTTCAGCAGTTGTAATAGCTATTTTTTAACAACTGTTCTATTTCAGCAGTTGTAATAAAGACACTTTTAACAACTAGATTTTTATAGCAGTTGTAATATTTATTTATAACAATTGTTGTCAACAGTTGTAACAAATATTATATTTCATTACATAGGGGACTTTCAATCTCCCTCCTTTCATTTCTTCGGCCGCCTAAACATTCAATCTCCCTCCCTCCTTTCATTTCTTCGGGCGCCTAAACATTCAATCCCCTCCCTCCTTTCATTTCTTCGGCCGCCTAAACATGAAAATAAAAACCTAAATCGCTCCTTCCCTTTTTCTCAAAACCTAAACGCCAAGAAATTAACCTAAACCAGCAAAAAAATTCGATTTCCCTCCTTGTAATAATTTAGTCACAGATCAAAAAACCCTAAATCATCGTCGTCGTTGATTGCAGGCCTCAACTATCGCTCCTATCTAGATTGCTCGCGCTCACCGCTTGTACTCGCTCGTGCTACCACTCAAAAGGTTTGATATTTTTCATTCTTTTTTAATCTGTTGATTTAATTTCATTTTTTTGGATTATTTCTATTGATTTCATTTGGTTGCTGGAGACTTTGTTAGTATTTTTATTTCTCTTTGCAGTTGTATTAGTAGGAGAATCAATCGATTTGTTTGGAGAATTCGTTGGTCTATAACTATTGAATGTTTTACATGTGGTTTCTGTAAAATTAAGTATCAAAAGTTTTGAAATAAACTTTTATAAGCAACTTGTAAGGCTGTAAATTTGATTCGGTTATTGTCTTTCTTTTCTTTTTCTTTTTTTTTACACAAGGAGACAAGCATTTAAGGTTTACGTTAGGAAGATGTGTTGTGTTTCTCTCCTTTCTATATCATATAGATATAGATGCTTGTTTTATGTTAGGAAGATGTGTTTTCTACTGATACAAAAATCTAAGTATTTAGCTTCACGTTTATGAAATATCTGTGCAAATCGACATAGAAAATACTAACTATAAATTGATCTTTTTTTAGTTTTTGCACAGCCGTATTAGCTTGTATTTTTCTATGTCAGAATATCAGAGAAATGAAAATTGAACATCTGTATATTTAAACCCTGGTATATATTGTCATATTTTAACAGTATAGACCAAGTTGCAGAGGACACATGATTAGTTTTGTAGTTGTGATAAATCAACTTACTGTATAGATAAAGTTTCAAAGAAATCTTTTTAACACTATAAAAGTTGATCAAAGAGTACAAAATACGAGAATAACAGGCAAATCCAGCATCAAAGTGCAAATTTATAGCAAGTCATTACATTAACTGAAGCTCCAAGTTGACACAATTTAAATATCAATATGCAAATTATTATATTCAACATTGCACTATAGTTACATGGCTACATTGCTTGCACCATGCAAAAAGCTAAGCATGATGCAGTAAGGCTTCTCTATTGACAGTAGAAAAAGTGTCATATCCATTTATGAAAATTGTACTTTGTTGTTCATGAGCTTCAATTGCGACCATTCTGACCTGAAAATTGCATGATATGAAAAGAAAAATGCATACAAGAATTACTTAAGTTGCAAAATTATATATTGTACTTAAAATAATGTAGCGAGATGGACATGCTATGGTATCAAAATCAACCTAATGATACCATAATATGCTCAGGTAATCAAATCCTTAATGGCATACGCACCATTTAAAATGCTCTCATACAAAATGGAAGCTTAATGATATAATCAAATAGGGGAAGGCACAAATATGTATAACAACAATTTAAGAAAGGATTCCATATTCAAATAGTTTTATCTTTGTATAGTCACATGGTTTTTAGAGAAAATCAAGCACACAAAAAACTACCTTTTTGGCTTAAATATATTTTCTATTCCTTTTCTATTATAATTTGGCTTAAGGTGGTGAATGGCTTAAGACAGAGAATGGTAGAATAAGTAGCAGTTTTAATATAAACCTACCAATATGTAAACTATTGAGTGCATACACAATTGTGTCATGGTAAACTTAAGACAGTGCTTTAGTCATCCCATATATGAATCAAAATTAATGGATTTAGTTTCCTAACTTGATTTAACAGCCCCAGGTTTAATATAATTTTTGTTTTTGTTTCTCTATCATAGGCTCAGTGAATCGTTGAAGCTGTTCTGAACTTTGTAAGCAAGGAGATACTAAAGGGTTTTTGGTTGGAGGTGCTTCTTTGAAGGTATATACATATGTACCCTATAAATTCTCTTCTTTTAGAGTATGATGGGCAGTAATATATACAATATTTTATGCAGATTAGGACTTAGTATATATTTTTGCATATATGAAATGCAAAGCAGTATATGTTCAGGATATATATGTGTCCAGTTAGCACCTGATTATTATCAAGATCATGAATTGAAAGGTAGAGAGGATTCAAAAGTGGTTTCATTTAAATTGTCAGTGCTTTCTTGTTTAGAATGGATAGTTCTTAAAGATCATATTCAGACTTTAAAAGCAAACTCTTACATGAAACTGTTCAAATTAATATACACGATTAATGTCTGCTTTGCACTTTACAAATCATTCTCTACAATTGATTATGTTGCTGCACAATGCCTTATGTAGGTTTATATATTTGTTCTGGACAAACACTAAACCAGAGTCAATGATTAGTAACACCATCACTTAGTCAACCATGCCTAAGGGATCCTAAGTATATTTTTGAATATATTAACATGTTGAATTTTCTATATTGATTCAAATCTAGGATTTGTATTTTAGATAAAGCCTTCTATGTTTATCTATTAATCCTTTAGAATTCCGATTTTTACCACATTTGATATTTTGTTTTTCCAAAAGATTACATCTCAACATATATTTTTTATTGTTCAGTTATGATAGTAACACTATATAAATGTGTTTGAAATTATAGCTCTCCGTCAATATGAAATCTTGTAGAAATCATTTACAGTTTATCATCATCCACTTTTCTTTTCAACATGTTTAGTATGCCTCACATGACACCACTTTTATTGTAATTATTATTTGAAAAAAGGGATAGGCAATCTTTCAACTTTAATTATAAACTCTTTTGTTCATCTATAAGGGAATGAGGTCATCAAAAATAAATATCATATGCCCAAATATTATTCTGAACCACACTGACTACATTATTTATCTAATTAACCTAAAGCTTTTGATGGGATATTGTGCATACTTTTTCAGAGATGACAAGCATAGCTTAGTTCTCTTGTTTTTATAAATAAAATAAAAACAAAATTTTGCTTTGGAACACTTTACATTATCTCCTCAAGTTGGACGAGCTAAATTTGACAATCTTTTATACGTGTACCATTTAGTTACCACTAAAATTATGATGATATATCGTATTCTACTAGTTAACTTATACTTCCTAAGTAATTTACTCAATTCAAGAAGTCCTATACAGAAAATGGTAGATGCACCGTTACATGGAAATTTTTAAAAAGGTTGGCATCATTTTTAATCCTACATCAGCGTGTGTTTCATTTCTTTTCATAAATTTTCATACATTTTCACGCATATGACTATGACATGTATACATTTATTAGTAAACATCATCCAAATTCCATTTAAAATGTGCTAGCTCATGTTCTATATTTGTGATATCCCGGGATTTCGAGGAATTTAAAATGTGATAATCTCTTAATTTAAATTGATAAAATTGTTATTTTCAAATATAAATAACCAAATAATAATGATATGATGTATTAATTATGATATAGATTGAATTATAATAAGAATAATTATTTTAATTGTATTATTTTATAAATTTGATTTTAAATAGATTTATCATTTCAAAATTAATAAGTAATGTTTAAATTATATATATATATATATATGTCTTGAGTTGTTTTTAAATGAAATAATTAAGTTCAAACTTAATAATGGGTTTATATAAAAATATAAATGTTAAGTTGATTTTAAATTGGATTTTAAAAGTCAAATTTGAATTTGAATCTGGATTTAAATTTGAATCTTTAAAGATAAATATTTTAATATATTTGATTATAAAATATATGAACAAGGCTTTTATTTAAAATAAGATTTGTTTTACAATATTTTCTTTAAAAGGAATTTTATTCATATAAATTTAGAAAGTGTTTATTTAATAGTAAATAAATACAAAAGATATGTTTACACTTAAAAATGAATTAAAAATATTGTATATAATTTTATTAGGATATAAATGAGTTTTATTGTATTTCTTTTAAAGGTTTTATTTATTTATAATATAGAAAAGCATTTATTTAAAAAGATATGTATTTATCTATTTAAGAAATTTATATAAAAACTTTTAAAACTCTTTTTAAAAATAAATTAGGACAAGTGTTAAGTTCTAAGCATCTTAAGTAACATGTGTTAACATAATAAGAATGGTAGAGACAAGTGTCATAGTCTATTTCTATTTTCTTTAATTTTAAAAACAAATCTAAATGAATTTATATAAGCCTATATCTTCCCTCTCTTCCATTTTCTTATTTAATTCTCACATCTTCAAAGACAAAAACTAAAACCAGAAATCAATTGTCTCAAATCTGAAATCATCTCCACAAACCAAACTGAAATCTTCTCAAACAAAAAAATATACAGCCTGAAACCATTTATTCTTCTTCAAACCAGAACCTTCCTCTAATCAAAATTATGCCTGTAAAACCAAAAAGTAAGGATCAAGTCCTGTAAACAAAATCTGTAGATCAATTGACTCAAACCTGGAATCATTTTCAAGGGCTTAATTCTCAAGTTCAAAAGACCTGTAACCATTTGCTTGTTTCAAAATCAAGTCTGTCACCATTCCAAGGATGCATGCAAATAAATCAAGCAAGTTTCAGTTTCAAAACAAGTTTTCAGTTTTAAAGAAATCAAAAAGCAAAGTTTTCAAAGCTTACAACCAGAGGCCATGATTTTCAAGTTTTTTAAAAGCAAGCAGTTCAATTTCAAAGTTTCCAGTTTTCAAAAGACCACAACATTCCAGTTTTCTTTCAAAACTTCTCTGCCTCTGTAAAAGGTGAGTAAACATCTTTTTCAAAAGTTAAAATGAATTTAAATTGCTTTCGAATGATTTCTGAATGAAGTATATTTGCATGTTCATTTATATGTGTGTATACTGTATGTATGTGAGGATTGAAGTATGTATGTCTGGGTTCATTGTTAATTGCTCTGTTATCTTCTATTTGAGTAATCTCTTCTTTTATAAGACCTTGAACTATATATCTTGATTCCAGTAGTATGATCTGAGATGTACTGAAATGATTTAGTAAAATTTTGGTTTGCATGTTTATAAGTATGTAGATATAAAGATGTACATGACTGTTTATATAGATATCCCTGTTTTATCTAAATACAGGCTTCATATTTTATTAGAAAAATCCATATCTTGGCATCCATTTGATTTCAGTCTAGGTTGTGTTAATAAAAAAGGTTTCTAACTATATACTTTAGAATTTAAAAATAGATTCAAGAATATATGATAAGTATTTAACTCGAAATTTAAAGTTTACAGTGGAAAATCAAAGAATGGGTAAAATTCGAACTTGTTAATTTAAAACTTTGATTTTAAAATCTGATTAGTACTTGCAAGTAATGAATTTAGAAAAGGAAATTATGATTTTTAAGTTAATGGATGGCGAGTTATCTCCAGTTGATTAGTTTTGGTATTTTCTTCAAATTCCGATGAATGGCGATGATTTAAGGATCGTGATTGATGTCGGAGGTAGGTTGAGGGATGAAGATCATGGGAAAAATGACCAGAAATTTCCTGGTTCATCGTGGAGGTTGGACGATGTCAGAATACGGTTTTATGTCAGTTTCAGTCGGAGTCGAAAAGTGGGATTACTACTTCTTCTCTAGTGCATCGAGTTGATCAGGATGAAGGCGAACTGGAGCTGGAGATCAAGGCGAAGGTGTGGACGAAGTTTCGTGGTTGCTGGTGATCGGCGTCGCCTGGACGAGGCGAGTTAGGTCGGAGATCTCTGTCTTAGTCTGTACTGGTAGGCTCGTTTTTCGATTTCGAGTATATCTTTGAAATTGTGATGTTTGGATCAATGATGCTAACGATCGTGGGTGTGTGGGAGATACTGGCGATGGTCGGAGGTGGAGCGTTTGGCTGTGCACGTGCACATGCACGTTTTGGTGATAGGCGATGTTTTGATGCCTGGAAGGTTGGGGTTGTGGGTAACTCGAAGTAGGTATCGAGGAAGAAGCTTTTTGGCTCGGGTATATGGTAGGGATGTACGCGAGTGGTTGAGTAATTGTTAAGTTTTTAACAGTTTCAAATTTTTAACAACAGTTTAAAATTTACTCGAGAGGAACTCGGGAAAGAAGAGCTTTGGCTCGGGTTTTCTTCGTGTCGTTTGTGAGCTGAGTAAAAACAGATTAGCAGTTTAAATTTTCTTTAAATTCAAAACAGTTTTAAAATCTAAAATTTAATCTCTGTTTTAAATAAAGATGTAGATGTATTGGCTTAGATTCAAATACACATGGGTTAAACCAAAGTAAATGTTTTAAACCAATTTTTAAAATTTAATTGAAAGTAAGTTTTAAACTTTAATCAAGTTAAATCATTTCTTGAAATTCATTTCTTTGTAATGAATATTTTGAATAAAAGATGTTGTATGATTTGTAAACTTAGATGTTTTAATTTGAATCCTTAAAGTTATTTTCTAACTTAAATTTGAAATGTAATTAGGTAATAAAAGAAAAAAAAATGTTTATCTCAAACTTAATTTAAGTTTGATAATAAAGGAAATAAATAAAGAATGATTTGTTAATTAAATTAGTAAAGGGTTAAGGATGAGTAAATTAACAATAAGTTTTCAAGAGTTTTATTCACTTGTAATTAAGGATTGTTAATAAATAATTAAGGATAAGTAATTAATTATTTATTTTAAAACTTAATTAATGACATTTAATTAAGTAAGTCAATTACTAAGATCAAATATTTTTAATGATAATGTTTTTTATCTTAAGATTAATTAAGATTTTTAAAGAGTTGAAATTAATTAAGTTAATTAAGAAATTTAAGTTAATGAATTTATTTAATTAATTTTTGATAAGGATTAATTAAATGATTAAGGGTTAATTAAATAAGTAATTAAGAAGTGCTTAATAAGTTTTATTAAGTAATAATTAAGTTTTCTTAATTAATAATTAAGAAATTTTTAATTTATAATTAAAGTTAATTAAGGATTAATTAACTGTTATTAAGGATTAATTAATTATCATTTAAGGATTGATTAATTGGTAATTATGGATTAAATTAATTTGTAATTAAGGTTGTTAATTAATAATTAAGTTTATTAATTAATAATTAAGAGGTAATTAATTAGTTAATTAAGTTTAATTAATTAATTATAAAAGTAATTAAGGATTGATTACTTTGTATTAAAAGATATTGATTAATAATTAAGGTTTATTAATTAATAGTTAAAGGATAATTAATCAAGGATTAATTAATTTGTTTAAAGGGTAATTAAGGATGAGTTACTCAGTTATAATTTAGGAAGGAATGTGATTTATTTAAGTTAATTAATTTGTTAATTAATTAAGGATAGTCACTTGGTAATTGATTAAGTGTAGTTACTTAATAAGATTGGTTAAGTATAATTACTTAGTGTAAGTAATTAATAAATGAATTACTATATGTAATTGGTGAATTTAATCAAAAAGGATTTATAAAAGAAATTAAAGTAATTAAGAATAGTTAATTACTATTAATGATTATTTAAGGATTGATTAATGGAAGTAATTAATTAAGGATCATTAATTATTATAATTAAGGAGAGTAATTAAAGGTTAATTACTATAAATGATTAAGGATAATTAATTTGTGAAATTAATTAAGGATAATTACTTTATGTAATAAATAATTAATCAAGAGTGATTAATATTTAATGATTAATTAATTAAATGGATTGTAATTAATTAATGTTGATTAAGCAAGAATAAGAATTAATTCTTAAGTAATTAATTTAATTTAAGATGATTAAATTGATTATAATATGGATTAATAAATGGTTGCTTATAGATGATTGTTTGAGTAGAATGTCTGATTTGGTTGATATCTATTGGATGATATACTATGATATATCTGTGATAAATGTGTGATAGTTATCTATGTTAATGCTATGTGAATTCAAGTATTAAATTGAATTGAATTGTTTAAACCTTTAAACAACTTGGCCTTAAAAGATACGTTTTGGATTTCGATGAGACCGGGATCGGGTTTCCGTATACCGGATTTCCAGGTCTGGAGACCCGAATACCACATCGATCCAAATTAACGATAGGTCGTGAATCTCAAGTGAAGATGAAGATTCAGAGTGCAAGGGTTATTGTCGTTAACTCTGAGGGTGATTCCAAAACGAGTGTAACGAGATAATGCCTTCGGTTTCGTTCGAACCCGGAACGAACTTGTATGGATTGAATGCTTTCAAAACATCGTCAGGTGGACGATGAGCATTCTAAGTGATGTGTTCTGATTAAAGGTAATCGTGACCTCAAGCCTCATCAACCGGGAATGGCTAAAACAGGGGAGGTGCAGCAAGGCTTCGTGGGTAGCGCCCACTGAGAGTAAGGTCATCCCTGTCTAGATGTCCCTTTCTATTTTCGACTTAGTGGTGCGGTTGATGTACACAACCGTGGGGTGATTTTATTCGGAATTATCCAGTAAGGGATGGTTCCGGCTTTGTGTTGCAGGGGAGCGGGCGTACTCCTCGGTACGGTGATCTAGGCCACGTACTGTGACGGGCGGTACCCCGGTAGCCCTGCCATTGTATGGAATCCAAACTCCAATAAGTGCCGTACGTGTTAGTTGTACCCAACTATGTTGGAACGTGAGATGTAAGCATTCCAGCTATTTCTGTATCTTACTTGAAAATCCTAGACCCTATTATAATATAACTGGATTTCCTATCAAATGTTTTGGTTATCGTAAGGTAAAAACTTTTCCGTGTTTATGTGCGGGAAGTCTTACGTGATACCTTTGTTTTCAAAGGTTTTGAAGTTAAGCAATTTAAACCGTTTACTCACACCAGACCCATGTCTGACCCAAGTGTTTATTTCTGTTTTATATAAACTCTTGGGTACTCAAATTTTTACGAGTAGCCAAGGGAGTCAGGTTTGCTTTGACGAGTTATCTGGAGGAGCAATGGAGCAGGAGGCTTCAGCGCTGTAGAGATATAGTAGTTCCGCTGTGTTGATCTCTGAGTCATTGTTATCTGTGTTGTATCTTATATTGTAGAAACTAGACAGGTGTTTATAACTGTCTAGTATGTGTTGTATATGTTGTGTAACTCTGATAGTTGTTGTATATGATACTATGTAATAGTTTATGTTATTAATATAATTTATTCGTTCCGCTGTTTAGATTCTGTTGTTGTTTCTTTCTTTCTTCTCTTCTTTTCTCTTTCTATCCCTTTCTTTCTTATCAGCGATGCGTCATTCTGTGGAGAGAAGGGCGGGTCGTCACATTTGGTATCAGAGCAATTGGTTGAGTGAATACCTAGGCTCTGGAGTGGTGTCTATCTTGAGAGAGCGTATTTGTAATTTTTACTATATATATATATATCTATTCTACCTATTTGTTGGATTATCTGTTCGGGTTTTCCAAATAAGTTATAAAGGTAGATAAGGTAGTGGTGTGTAACACGACTACCAATGGTTGGAATTTGAATATTTGAGGTTGGAAGTATTTGTCGAGACTCTAGACCTAATACCATCTCGAGTGAACTTTGATATGGTATAAGAATTTCATTGATCTCTGAAGGAAACCTGTTAAGGTTCAGAGTTTATCATTGAAGTATAAGTTTGATCATGCTCGTGTGAGCGGATTTTTGAGGAGTTTGGATCTGTCCGAAGAGCTGAAGCAAGTGATGGTATCTTGATACCTCAGGAAATTGTAGCTGTGTGATGAGACGCAGTGACTATGAATGTTCCCAAAGAAGTTTTCTTTTGGAGCAAGTTTAAGGAAGTGTGTCTGCTTCGATGTTGTGGCTGAGTTTAGCAGGATGTTTGTGTTTGGTCTGAGGTCCAGGTTCTCTAGAAGCTTTGGATAAGGAGTCTTTGTCATCCGTGTTAGCGGTGCAGCTCGAGTGTTCTGTGTTCCTGCTGGAAGATCTTTTGGCTTAGCAGTTTCGTAGAGTGGAGTTCAGAAGCTGCGGAGTAAATTCATTTTTCAAATGGATTGGTCAAGCACTAGACTGTTCTGATGGATTAAGAAAGAACAGTAATCTTTGGATATTGGACTGGATAGGATCGCAAAAGTGACTTGCGATAGTTTGAGTATTCACTTGGGAAATCTTTGCTTGGGTTTGAGGCATCTCTAGAAGATGTAGGAGTTATAGAGTTGTCAGAAATTTTCTGGAGTGTTGATCTAGTTTGTGTTCGAGTTCATAGACGACATCTAGATCAGAGTTGAGCAGCGAAAGCTTGGTAGTAGTTGTTCTAGAGTGGAAGCAACCAGAAGTTGCAGTGTTTGGATTAGAGGGTTCCTACAGGAAGCTTTTCAAGATCTGAAGGACAGATTGGTGAGAGCATCTGTTTTGTCTTTTT
This sequence comes from Allium fistulosum, assembly GCA_030737815.1. Taxonomy (NCBI): domain Eukaryota; kingdom Viridiplantae; phylum Streptophyta; class Magnoliopsida; order Asparagales; family Amaryllidaceae; genus Allium; species Allium fistulosum. The sequence continues at coordinate 509,541,921 of CM060907.1, read as the reverse complement.
CGGATAGGAGAAGTGTTTGGAATCTACCGATGATTGTGGAGTAGAGTTTGTGTTCTGGATTTCTGTAGATCTTAAGAGGATCCGTTTGTTGGATTGTTTGTGGTCCGGTTTGTTTCGAGAAGCATCAGCAAAGGTTGAGCTGATCAGGAAGGATGAAGGCAGCCCAGAATCGTCAGAAGAGTTCTGTGAATTAGAGATGGAGAATTTGGAATTCGAAGTTGGAGACTTCGTTGTTATTTCCCCAGTAAAAGGGAGCAAGTAAGATTGGGTAAGACTAGGAAGATAGCTCCGAGTATATTAGATCTTTCTGAGTTTTTGTGAGGATATGTGTTTTGGCTTCGGTATTGAATTACTAGTTTGGATTTAGTAGAGCGAGTAACCCAGTATCTGTATCGGGGAAACTCGGGATAATTTTAGGTAGTTTATCCGGATCTATGTTCGGATAACTAGAATTGTTGTTTGTATGAATTGTTGCTTGGATAAAATTGTTTGTTTGGATGAATGGTTGTTTGATTGATAGTGTATGGTTGATGTGTATGTTTGGATTTTTGAAAATAAAATTAAAAACCTTTGGATTATCTTTTGTTTTAAATTTCGAGGACGAAATTCTTTTAAGGGGGAAGGAATGTGATATCCCGGGATTTCGAGGAATTTAAAATGTGATAATCTCTTAATTTAAATTGATAAAATTGTTATTTTCAAATATAAATAACCAAATAATAATGATATGATGTATTAATTATGATATAGATTGAATTATAATAAGAATAATTATTTTAATTGTATTATTTTATAAATTTGATTTTAAATAGATTTATCATTTCAAAATTAATAAGTAATGTTTAAATTATATATATATATATATATGTCTTGAGTTGTTTTTAAATGAAATAATTAAGTTCAAACTTAATAATGGGTTTATATAAAAATATAAATGTTAAGTTGATTTTAAATTGGATTTTAAAAGTCAAATTTGAATTTGAATCTGGATTTAAATTTGAATCTTTAAAGATAAATATTTTAATATATTTGATTATAAAATATATGAACAAGGCTTTTATTTAAAATAAGATTTGTTTTACAATATTTTCTTTAAAAGGAATTTTATTCATATAAATTTAGAAAGTGTTTATTTAATAGTAAATAAATACAAAAGATATGTTTACACTTAAAAATGAATTAAAAATATTGTATATAATTTTATTAGGATATAAATGAGTTTTATTGTATTTCTTTTAAAGGTTTTATTTATTTATAATATAGAAAAGCATTTATTTAAAAAGATATGTATTTATCTATTTAAGAAATTTATATAAAAACTTTTAAAACTCTTTTTAAAAATAAATTAGGACAAGTGTTAAGTTCTAAGCATCTTAAGTAACATGTGTTAACATAATAAGAATGGTAGAGACAAGTGTCATAGTCTATTTCTATTTTCTTTAATTTTAAAAACAAATCTAAATGAATTTATATAAGCCTATATCTTCCCTCTCTTCCATTTTCTTATTTAATTCTCACATCTTCAAAGACAAAAACTAAAACCAGAAATCAATTGTCTCAAATCTGAAATCATCTCCACAAACCAAACTGAAATCTTCTCAAACAAAAAAATATACAGCCTGAAACCATTTATTCTTCTTCAAACCAGAACCTTCCTCTAATCAAAATTATGCCTGTAAAACCAAAAAGTAAGGATCAAGTCCTGTAAACAAAATCTGTAGATCAATTGACTCAAACCTGGAATCATTTTCAAGGGCTTAATTCTCAAGTTCAAAAGACCTGTAACCATTTGCTTGTTTCAAAATCAAGTCTGTCACCATTCCAAGGATGCATGCAAATAAATCAAGCAAGTTTCAGTTTCAAAACAAGTTTTCAGTTTTAAAGAAATCAAAAAGCAAAGTTTTCAAAGCTTACAACCAGAGGCCATGATTTTCAAGTTTTTTAAAAGCAAGCAGTTCAATTTCAAAGTTTCCAGTTTTCAAAAGACCACAACATTCCAGTTTTCTTTCAAAACTTCTCTGCCTCTGTAAAAGGTGAGTAAACATCTTTTTCAAAAGTTAAAATGAATTTAAATTGCTTTCGAATGATTTCTGAATGAAGTATATTTGCATGTTCATTTATATGTGTGTATACTGTATGTATGTGAGGATTGAAGTATGTATGTCTGGGTTCATTGTTAATTGCTCTGTTATCTTCTATTTGAGTAATCTCTTCTTTTATAAGACCTTGAACTATATATCTTGATTCCAGTAGTATGATCTGAGATGTACTGAAATGATTTAGTAAAATTTTGGTTTGCATGTTTATAAGTATGTAGATATAAAGATGTACATGACTGTTTATATAGATATCCCTGTTTTATCTAAATACAGGCTTCATATTTTATTAGAAAAATCCATATCTTGGCATCCATTTGATTTCAGTCTAGGTTGTGTTAATAAAAAAGGTTTCTAACTATATACTTTAGAATTTAAAAATAGATTCAAGAATATATGATAAGTATTTAACTCGAAATTTAAAGTTTACAGTGGAAAATCAAAGAATGGGTAAAATTCGAACTTGTTAATTTAAAACTTTGATTTTAAAATCTGATTAGTACTTGCAAGTAATGAATTTAGAAAAGGAAATTATGATTTTTAAGTTAATGGATGGCGAGTTATCTCCAGTTGATTAGTTTTGGTATTTTCTTCAAATTCCGATGAATGGCGATGATTTAAGGATCGTGATTGATGTCGGAGGTAGGTTGAGGGATGAAGATCATGGGAAAAATGACCAGAAATTTCCTGGTTCATCGTGGAGGTTGGACGATGTCAGAATAGGGTTTTATGTCAGTTTCAGTCGGAGTCGAAAAGTGGGATTACTACTTCTTCTCTAGTGCATCGAGTTGATCAGGATGAAGGCGAACTGGAGCTGGAGATCAAGGCGAAGGTGTGGACGAAGTTTCGTGGTTGCTGGTGATCGGCGTCGCCTGGACGAGGCGAGTTAGGTCGGAGATCTCTGTCTTAGTCTGTACTGGTAGGCTCGTTTTTCGATTTCGAGTATATCTTTGAAATTGTGATGTTTGGATCAATGATGCTAACGATCGTGGGTGTGTGGGAGATACTGGCGATGGTCGGAGGTGGAGCGTTTGGCTGTGCACGTGCACATGCACGTTTTGGTGATAGGCGATGTTTTGATGCCTGGAAGGTTGGGGTTGTGGGTAACTCGAAGTAGGTATCGAGGAAGAAGCTTTTTGGCTCGGGTATATGGTAGGGATGTACGCGAGTGGTTGAGTAATTGTTAAGTTTTTAACAGTTTCAAATTTTTAACAACAGTTTAAAATTTACTCGAGAGGAACTCGGGAAAGAAGAGCTTTGGCTCGGGTTTTCTTCGTGTCGTTTGTGAGCTGAGTAAAAACAGATTAGCAGTTTAAATTTTCTTTAAATTCAAAACAGTTTTAAAATCTAAAATTTAATCTCTGTTTTAAATAAAGATGTAGATGTATTGGCTTAGATTCAAATACACATGGGTTAAACCAAAGTAAATGTTTTAAACCAATTTTTAAAATTTAATTGAAAGTAAGTTTTAAACTTTAATCAAGTTAAATCATTTCTTGAAATTCATTTCTTTGTAATGAATATTTTGAATAAAAGATGTTGTATGATTTGTAAACTTAGATGTTTTAATTTGAATCCTTAAAGTTATTTTCTAACTTAAATTTGAAATGTAATTAGGTAATAAAAGAAAAAAAAAATGTTTATCTCAAACTTAATTTAAGTTTGATAATAAAGGAAATAAATAAAGAATGATTTGTTAATTAAATTAGTAAAGGGTTAAGGATGAGTAAATTAACAATAAGTTTTCAAGAGTTTTATTCACTTGTAATTAAGGATTGTTAATAAATAATTAAGGATAAGTAATTAATTATTTATTTTAAAACTTAATTAATGACATTTAATTAAGTAAGTCAATTACTAAGATCAAATATTTTTAATGATAATGTTTTTTATCTTAAGATTAATTAAGATTTTTAAAGAGTTGAAATTAATTAAGTTAATTAAGAAATTTAAGTTAATGAATTTATTTAATTAATTTTTGATAAGGATTAATTAAATGATTAAGGGTTAATTAAATAAGTAATTAAGAAGTGCTTAATAAGTTTTATTAAGTAATAATTAAGTTTTCTTAATTAATAATTAAGAAATTTTTAATTTATAATTAAAGTTAATTAAGGATTAATTAACTGTTATTAAGGATTAATTAATTATCATTTAAGGATTGATTAATTGGTAATTATGGATTAAATTAATTTGTAATTAAGGTTGTTAATTAATAATTAAGTTTATTAATTAATAATTAAGAGGTAATTAATTAGTTAATTAAGTTTAATTAATTAATTATAAAAGTAATTAAGGATTGATTACTTTGTATTAAAAGATATTGATTAATAATTAAGGTTTATTAATTAATAGTTAAAGGATAATTAATCAAGGATTAATTAATTTGTTTAAAGGGTAATTAAGGATGAGTTACTCAGTTATAATTTAGGAAGGAATGTGATTTATTTAAGTTAATTAATTTGTTAATTAATTAAGGATAGTCACTTGGTAATTGATTAAGTGTAGTTACTTAATAAGATTGGTTAAGTATAATTACTTAGTGTAAGTAATTAATAAATGAATTACTATATGTAATTGGTGAATTTAATCAAAAAGGATTTATAAAAGAAATTAAAGTAATTAAGAATAGTTAATTACTGTTAATGATTATTTAAGGATTGATTAATGGAAGTAATTAATTAAGGATCATTAATTATTATAATTAAGGAGAGTAATTAAAGGTTAATTACTATAAATGATTAAGGATAATTAATTTGTGAAATTAATTAAGGATAATTACTTTATGTAATAATTAATTAATCAAGAGTGATTAATATTTAATGATTAATTAATTAAATGGATTGTAATTAATTAATGTTGATTAAGCAAGAATAGGAATTAATTCTTAAGTAATTAATTTAATTTAAGATGATTAAATTGATTATAATATGGATTAATAAATGGTTGCTTATAGATGATTGTTTGAGTAGAATGTCTGATTTGGTTGATATCTATTGGATGATATACTATGATATATCTGTGATAAATGTGTGATAGTTATCTATGTTAATGCTATGTGAATTCAAGTATTAAATTGAATTGAATTGTTTAAACCTTTAAACAACTTGGCCTTAAAAGATACGTTTTGGATTTCGATGAGACCGGGATCGGGTTTCCGTATACCGGATTTCCAGGTCTGGAGACCCGAATACCACATCGATCCAAATTAACGATAGGTCGTGAATCTCAAGTGAAGATGAAGATTCAGAGTGCAAGGGTTATTGTCGTTAACTCTGAGGGTGATTCCAAAACGAGTGTAACGAGATAATGCCTTCGGTTTCGTTCGAACCCGGAACGAACTTGTATGGATTGAATGCTTTCAAAACATCGTCAGGTGGACGATGAGCATTCTAAGTGATGTGTTCTGATTAAAGGTAATCGTGACCTCAAGCCTCATCAACCGGGAATGGCTAAAACAGGGGAGGTGCAGCAAGGCTTCGTGGGTAGCGCCCACTGAGAGTAAGGTCATCCCTGTCTAGATGTCCCTTTCTATTTTCGACTTAGTGGTGCGGTTGATGTACACAACCATGGGGTGATTTTATTCGGAATTATCCAGTAAGGGATGGTTCCGGCTTTGTGTTGCAGGGGAGCGGGCGTACTCCTCGGTACGGTGATCTAGGCCACGTACTGTGACGGGCGGTACCCCGGTAGCCCTGCCATTGTATGGAATCCAAACTCCAATAAGTGCCGTACGTGTTAGTTGTACCCAACTATGTTGGAACGTGAGATGTAAGCATTCCAGCTATTTCTGTATCTTACTTGAAAATCCTAGACCCTATTATAATATAACTGGATTTCCTATCAAATGTTTTGGTTATCGTAAGGTAAAAACTTTTCCGTGTTTATGTGCGGGAAGTCTTACGTGATACCTTTGTTTTCAAAGGTTTTGAAGTTAAGCAATTTAAACCGTTTACTCACACCAGACCCATGTCTGACCCAAGTGTTTATTTCTGTTTTATATAAACTCTTGGGTACTCAAATTTTTACGAGTAGCCAAGGGAGTCAGGTTTGCTTTGACGAGTTATCTGGAGGAGCAATGGAGCAGGAGGCTTCAGCGCTGTAGAGATATAGTAGTTCCGCTGTGTTGATCTCTGAGTCATTGTTATCTGTGTTGTATCTTATATTGTAGAAACTAGACAGGTGTTTATAACTGTCTAGTATGTGTTGTATATGTTGTGTAACTCTGATAGTTGTTGTATATGATACTATGTAATAGTTTATGTTATTAATATAATTTATTCGTTCCGCTGTTTAGATTCTGTTGTTGTTTCTTTCTTTCTTCTCTTCTTTTCTCTTTCTATCCCTTTCTTTCTTATCAGCGATGCGTCATTCTGTGGAGAGAAGGGCGGGTCGTCACAATATTAAACAAAATATTTCACTTTCTCAAGCTTCACATGTTTGTTAGTTTTATTTACCTATCAATATTAACCCTCCTTTTCATGACATTTGATTAGCAATAAGCATATATAAAACTGAACAAGGTATTGTTTTTACAGATTTACTATCTACTTTTCAAAAGGATAAATGAATACATTGTGTTATAAACTTTTACATCTTTAACAAGGCATCATTGCTTCTTCAATGAGTCCTTGTATCAATTTCTATTTAAATTTTAATAAATTTAATAAGTAGTTAGGTCTTGTATCATATTTGACACACTGATACTTTCTTTTTTAACCATTAGTGGTATAATTATTAAAATGAGATTACTCAGCTTAACATCCATGAAAGAAACATGCCATGTCCATCGAATTGATTGTTAACAACGTGGAAAATTAACTAAATATACTTTATATATATATACCAAAGAAATGAACTGGATTAAAGATATATTGTAGGTTACTGGTGTATAAAGTGTTTATGTCAATTATTTTATTGCTGGCTAAGTAGATGTGTATTTCTTCTCAACTTTTAACTAGCCATGACAAAGTGATAACTCTGGTTTAGTGGATGTGAACTGTAATGCAGCCATCCAAAAGATTTCACTATCCAGTACATATTTACAAAAGTTTAAGTTCCAAAATTATCAATGGTATTCAATCTTATATTTGCATTATGTAATTATAAGTCCACTCTCAATTCAACCGAGCAACAAACTTAAAATACTGCAATTAAGCCAAAGGTCATTCAGATTGTAAATCAAAATGCTCAGTACTGGATCACCAAAACTGAGTGTGACAGTAAAAAAAACACTTTTCTTTTTGAGACATGAATAAATGTTACCAAGACCTACTTGCAAAAGAGTAATTGAAAATTTAGAATTTTCAAAACAAAGCTTATTAGGTGTTGTATTACATCTTCTTGAATTTTGGAGGTTTCTCCTGTTATTTTCATATTATTCCAGAAGATAACTGTCCACATATGACAATAGCATTTTCTTCACTGCGTGTATGTAAGTTTCAACCTACAAATACTTTGTTTTTGCTAGTATTATCAAAATTACATATGTTTGGTTTCTTTATTTACCGCTCCACTTACAGCTGCATGAATTATACTTTTAACAGTCATAGCATTTACTTTTACAATAATAACGTCAGAGTTAGAAATAATAATGGCATTTACTATATAAACTTCAGAGTTAGAAATAAAGTACAACAATAACATTTTGTGGTCGATGTTTTAACGTTTACTTCATGTCAGATTATGTATTTAGTAAACAATAACATTGTAATTACTGTAATCTTTTATGGTAATAGTGTGGTGTTTGTTTGTGTCTTTCCATTAGGTTCACGCATTAGAGGCATTTTATCAAAATGGACAAAACATGGGTCAACCTGCCAAGGTTTCATTATTTTGATTATTACTTTCATAGTTATGAGCATTTTAGAATGAGTATTAAAAGTATATATAAGTTATATATGTGTGTGTATGTTTATGAAAAATATTGTATATGTAGATAAATATATATACATGAATGTATAAACTTCATAATGGCAAAATTTCAAATTATGACTATATATATATATATGTGGGTAAATGTTTATAAAAATAGTGCACATGGAAATATAAATATCTATATATAGGTAAACATATGTATATATAAATGTATATGATGACAAAGGATATATAAGTATAGATATATATGTTAATATAAAAATAGAGTATATGTAAATCTATATATATATATATGTATGTATATACAAAACTTATGATATAAAATAATAAATACTTGTAAGTAGCTATATATGTGTGTGTTTTAAATATAGTGTTTATGTACAAACTTTAGCATGTTAAAAATTATGTTAGTAGGCAAAACATGTTCATATGGTCAAAGAGTGTAGGAAATCTATATATACGTATATTTATATAATGTGTGTGTGTGTATACACACAAGGGAACACCATGATGAATACATATTTAGTCAAGCATAAAATAAAACAAATCACTCAAATATTCAAACCAACTAGGAAAATCAAATCAACACAAATAATCAAATCAAATCAACTTATTTTCAAATCGAAAAAAGGAAAAAAAAGAGTACTGTACATGAGAATAGGCTTCAGCCTTCTTGTGTCTAACCCTTCTCTCTATATATACACTATCTTAGTTTATTCACGTATACCATTCAAGAGGAGAAAAAAAGAAGTCTGCCATTTTCTTTAAAACCTTAAAGAAGACTAAGCACTAAAAGGCTTCAGGAAGGAAGAACAAACATAACAACAGGGTTTCATTTTTTTCAAAAGAACTGTGAGTAAAACACTTCAATTTTTTTTTACTGTTTCTTACATATGACTGTTGTTTTGGATGAGCAATGATATATGCAAATATATGTGTGTTGTTTTTTTGAATATGAACATGTATATATGAATCAACCTGGTTGGTTTATCTGTAGTGCAAGAACTACAGTACTTCTTTTCTGTCTTTGTTATTTTTGGATAAAACAGTGAAATCTTCCTCTTCAAAAATAAGTAGTCCATCATTCTTTTTGTTTTAGGAAATGATTCCAAAATGAAAGTTGTTAGTTTTTGAGTATACGGCATTTTATAATTGGTTTCTTTTAATTTCGTCAAGCATAGGATGAGAAAACCTATTTAAACAGTAGATGGGTCAGTTTTTGTGGAAAAAAAATGTTATAATACCGAAAACGGATCATATGGTCGTGTTCGTCATTGAAAAATATGATTTTTGAGAGTCGTTTGGGAATTTTTAATGACATATAGAAGTAGAAAGTGGAAGTTGATCAGTTTGGGGCTTTGATCAATTTCCAGCGACATGTTCGATTTCGTGGCCCGAGTTTTGGTCTAGAGGATGGTTAGGGGATGGGGGACTCACGAAAAATGGCGCGACATTTTTTTAGGGCTTGTGGAGGCGGGTTGAAGCGGCTTTAGGGTTTAAGGGGGTTTGTTCTTTGGGCTCGGTGTCTTGGGAATGGTGATGTGGAGGAGATGAAGTAGGGGTGCGGTCTGGGGGAAAAGTAGGAGGAGGTCGTGGCAGTGATGTTGGTGAACTTTGGTGGTGAATGGTGGTGTACGGTGGCGTGGCAAGGGGGTTGGGTGGTGTCGTGTTTGTTCCAGTTTTTGAATCAATGGTTCGATTTTTCGAACCATGGGTATCATTTCCCTTACGTGTGTAGTCATGACGAGAGGGTCGTGGGTGATGTAGGGAGATGGTCGGTGGTGAAGGAAGGATGATTGGTGACTTGTACACGTGCACGGTGATATGCATGTTTGGGTCAGGGAAAAGAATAGAAAGAATAAAAGAGGAGCAGGTGGAAGAAAAAGGAAAAGAGGGAAGAAAGATTTTGGGTTTGGGTTTGTCTTCCTGGGCCGATGTTGGGCTGGGCAATTGTTTTGAAAAATAAAAGTAAAGTGATTTAATAAATGTTTATATGTTGATAATCTTTTAACTTTAAAAACATTATTCTCATTCATCTAAAATCAAATCGACGTGAGAATTTTTGCATTGTGATCTTATCACTTAGTAGTATAATCTGAAATTAATTTTTTAAATTTTCTGTAATTAAAAATTTAATTATTTATAATAATTGAAGTGAAATAAATAATTAAATCCTTATTTGATCAAATCTTATGTTGATTAATAAATTAGTTATTAAATGAATTGTTTAACTTTAATTAACTAATAATAAATCATTTTTATAATTTCTCTAACTTATAAGTAATTTGGATTAATAATATAAATGAATTCAGTTAATTTAAACTAATTAAACCTTGATTTGTGAATTGTTTTAACATTAATTATTAATCGTTAAATTAGTTAACGATCTATGCTTTGGTTTTACTGCTCTTGGATATTTATCTCAATCGTTCTTTGTATGTACCATTAAGTAGCCAAATGAATTAAATGGTTAGAATAATACGTTGACACGTTTATTTGAAGGAACGTATGTAATAATTTCCCATATGTGATATTGACACTCTGAATATGAAGTGTTTGTTTTAAAACAACTTGGCCTTTACGTAAATATTGACATTTGGGTTATATAACATGAATTTCCATATGTAAATATTAACACCCTGATTGTGAGATTGTTATTTAAACGACTTGGACTTTTAAAACTTATCATTTAGATTCGAAGAGACCGAGATCGGATATCAGCGTTATCCGAAACCACTTCGACTCGAATAACCCCTACGAACCTTTACAGTTTTGATTATAGAGTCTAATATGTTGGAAATTAATTTAACCAACTCGGCTGTTTAAAATAAGCATTTATACTTACACTATTATAATATCACTGGATTTTCTATAAAAGTGTTTTGGTTATCGTAAGATAAAAACCTGTCGTGTTTATGTGTGACGCGGTCTTACGAGATATCTTTGTTTTTCGAAGGATTTGATAACTTTGGTAATTCAAATTAAGTGTGTTTACTCATGCTAGTTTCCATCCTGACTCGGATGTTACTTTATTATAATGTTCGGGTCAGACCGAGTATTACAGATTTAGGTTAGGATGCTTTAGAGCTCAGGAGACGAGTTGGATGGCAGAGACGTATTACGCGTACTTGATTGTATTCCGCTATGTATTATAGGCTGTATATTCAACATTTGAGGACATGTTATTATAACTGTCCAGTTTTCTGTGTTGATGGTTGTACTCTGATAATTTGTATGTATATTAACTGATACAACTTTTGTATAAAAATCTGTTATTATATATTATATTTTGTTCCGCTGCGATTGTTAGATTTTGTGTTGTGTTTTCCTATTTTCCTCTTCTATCTCTTTTTCTTCTTAAACCCTAACAATCTGGTATTTCCGGCACTCGATTGCTTGGCATTCTATACAGTGAACGTATTAGTGTCGATTTTTAAGATTCGAAAATCGCCTGGTCATTACAGCACTGCAATAGTTTAATAAAGAAGAAAGTCAGTTGTGAGGAAAGTTATATACATAGAAGCAATTGAGCAGTTTAGGTAAAAGAAAGTTGAATAATAGTAACATTAGGAAATATAAACAATATTAGGAATATAAAATAATGTCAGTAATTTAGTAATAACGTTGGGAGATTGTATTAAAAATAATACTAGTAATCTAATTAGAAGCAACATAGGAAATTAAAGGCAAAACAATGGAAAATGGATATTTTCCTTTGTCTGTGCACATTGATTGCACACATCTTTACCAAAAGCCCCTCACATAAGATATTAGAAGCTCCGCCAAGTATTCAAAGTGGAGATAGAATGAGTAATAGGAAAATAATATGATGGAAGCGTCCTTGTCTACTCCAGTAGTGTTAAAATTATAAAAGATGTTTTGAAAACATTATAAAGTGTATTTTTAAAGAAATGGTTTGGTATATGAATTGAGTTTTTAAAAGCAAAACTTTTTAAATGATTTGAGATAAAAATCCCAATTTTAAGAGGTAAATGTCTTTGTTGTTGAAAAAGGACTTTAAAAGAAAAGTTTACATTGAAGAAAACGGAAAGCAACTTTCTAAACTTAAACTGTAGTTTTAAAAGTTAAGACATCAATTTATTTTTGAATATAATAAAAAATTTCTAAGTTTGTACTTTTAAAGATAAAAAGTTTTAGGATTAAGTACTTTAAAATTTTGAAGTTTTAATTTATGAAAAATAGGGCAAAAACCAAACCAAAATTTTAATGTGGAGTAGATAGGGATGACTGCCTAAGTAAAACGGGATAAATGATAAGGCTATAATTAAAATAGCGATAACTGCTCAAAGAGCAGTAACAAGAAATCCCCATAGAATGTAAGGAATATTGATAAGAACATAGAAATGTTTTATTAGACATGTGTGCTAGTCATAAGAAGAACCCACAAAGGAATGATCAGTGGAATCAAAGTACGCCTCTACGAGCTTTAAAGTATGCTTGCAAGAAAGGTCAATGATAATGAAAGTAAATACCAAAAATTTGAGAATACTATCAAGAGACCTGGATTAAGTGAAGATAGTAATAGAGGGTAATAATATGGCAAACACACATAAAGGGCGTTGATAGACTCTAGGTTATGGAAGGCAATATAATTGGTGAAGTTATTTCGCTAGGTCAATTTTCTAACGAGTTGTTCTAATGTGCATAATTTATATTTCTGTAACGACCGTGTCTTTATTACCGTCGTAGTAAATGTTTTTAAAATCGATAACGACCGTAATTTTTGGATTACTGTCGGAGTAAATATTTTAAATAGAAAATTTTTAAATTAGAATTTCGGGAAAAAAAATATATAATAAAACGTTGCCAAGTCAGTTGAACCGTGTTATACTTTTATTTACCTTCGCGTACATAAGAGAAATAGGGTCAGTTAGAAAACAATGGTCGAACATTCTTTCTTTGCTGTCATTTTTAAGCAAAGTTATAAATAGAAGTGAACCAAGTGTGAAAACACATTTTTGCCTTGCAATCACTTTGGTTCACAGCTGCACACATCATTTTCTGCACGTCCTTTTTTTTCTTTCTTTTCTTAACTTAAGCACGTTGCATTAAATGCAAAGTGTACAAAGTATTAGCTAGCACCTCAATTCTCAGGACCTATACCCATTTTGTAGAAAAGAGGACACTGCTCTGTAAAGTGATATCATTTTTCGTTTTGTTTTCAAAAAATTTCTGAAGTTCAGAAGAAAGGAAAGCATTAATGGCAGATCCAACTGGGTAGCTAGCTAACTTTGAAGCAAAAAAAAATTGGTGAGTGTAAAAACCTCACACATCTAATTTATTGGTTTTATCGACTGCGTGCTTTTCACTTTTGCATGTAAACAAGTGAAGCACGAGATCATTTTGGGCAAGTATATTTCAAAACTTTAGATTACACGCGTGTTGGAGTGCATTGCCCAGGTTTTTATGTTCATGCGTACGTGATTTAAAATTCCAGGTCCATTATTTTCGTGTATTACCTAGTCTGAGTCATCCATTTTTATCAAGTTCAAACTGGCATGCAAAAGAAAATAGTGTCCAAATCTTATTTCATTTGTATGCATTTTGTAGTGCACGTGTTTTCAATCTGGGTGTATGTTGTATGACAGGGTATGTGTACAAGAATAGTATGCACGGCTAGGCTCAAATCATTAAAGTTATTCATGCGTGCATGGGTATTGTTCAACTTGCATGCGTTTTATTTTTACTTCATATCTGCTTGCAAAAGTATGAGTCCAGACCTCCCCTTTTATCAATTTACACCTGTAATGCATGTTAAGAAACTCGAAAATTTGTGTGCATTTGCAATCTTGTATTGAGTTCATATTTGCCTAAACGTTTGTACAGATCTTTTTGTATTTTTTTTATACAAACAATGTCAGGCGTGTGCAACAATATATGGTCTAGGCTATAGGGTTCCTTCCAATTCTAGTACACACGTGAGTCTAGGAGGATAAATTGAATTTGTTTGCATTGAAAATTTGCATTGACACGTGTCCACTTTCTAGTGTTTGCTAATTTACATTTAGCCTTTACAGAGAATTGCATGCGTGAAACTTTATAGCCAGGTGTTTTATTTTTCTTTCAGACTTCATTGTGTGCATGAAAAATTATGTCCAGACATTTCAAAATCCATGTGTGCAAGAGTAAAAATAGTATTGCAAAGAAAATAGTGTCCAAGTCTTTATGTTTTGTCCAGGCGTGCATTCAATTACATGCGTGCAAAATGTACTGGATGTGCTTCATATTATTATTTTTTTGATGTTCATTTGCGTTCATATGTCCAAGTTACTTTAATTGTTTGCCTATTTTATTTGTGCAACTAGGCAGTGCAATATAGTTTTTTTTGTCGAAAATATAGTGGTGTAGTCCACTATTTAATTTGCGTTGAACCGGGGTTACATTTTAAAACGTACTCTGTTGCCGTTATTTTTATAACGGAATTTGTACGCCGGTAAAATATTTTTGAAGCGTGTTGTTTTGGTGACATTTTTGACGAATAAAAATTACTGTTGTTTTGACTTCAGTAACCGTTAATTTAAAGTGACTTTTCAAGCGGTTATCCCGCAACGCTGTTTTGGTATCCGTTTTTACGGTGTTTTGTGAAGCGCAATTTCCTCGTCGAAATTGCTACAGATGTTGCTGTTTTAATCACGTATTTTAAAATTATTTTAAAATAAAAGTGTTTCCAAAAATTTTACAGTTTGCGCTTTCAAAAGAATGAGGAAGCGATTTAAACGCTTCAGCAAAATTGAGGACTATGAACCCTCACTTTTACTGATTCGCTTAATTCCGGACTTGTCCGTTTGAGAACGTAAAATGTTATTTTATAAAATACATAATTTTGCACTTTCAAGGAAACGATGAAGAGATTTAAACGATTTAGCAAAAGTGCGGAGTATGGAACCACACTTTTACTATTTCGGTTAATTCCGGACTCGTTAATTGAAACATCTGCTGTTTGATGATTTTGATGATTTTATTTGGCTTTCGAGCCACTCTACTGGACCTTCGGGTCATCTGTTGGACCTTCGGGTCATTTGTTGGGCTTTCGGGCCACTCTGCGGACCTTCGGGTCAAATACCAGTACTAGACCTTCGGGTCACTCTGCGGACCTTCGGGTCAATCTGATGGGCGCCAAAAATTATGTTGAGTACTTGGTAGGCTTCGGCCACTCTGAGATGCACGTGCGGCGTAGCTAAAACTCGCCATCTGCTGGGATCGATCCATCTTTTATGCTGATTTTCTAGTTATCTTGTTTTGATTTCTAGATTTTGTGACTGACGATTTTCTAGTTATCTATTTTGATTTCTGGATTTTGGGAATTGCTGCTTTGAATTCAATTATGAATTTGGAAGTTGAGTTTGAGTATAATCTCATCTGAGATTATAAATTTGCGTATTGCTGTTTTAAATTCAATTGTGAATTCGAAAACTGATTTTGATGGAGTTTAAATTGAGATTTCTTCATTTAAACTATGCTGATTATTTATGCTGTATAGTCTCATTCGAGACTATAATTATTTGTTTAAGTGTTGTTTATCATTCACTTATTTCTGAGAATAAATTAAACTGATCCGTTTATTATTTTCTTTTAAATAATACTCGGGTCAGACCGAGTCATTTCAGGGTAGTCTCTATCTCTGATTCAGTTGCAGCTTCAGCTTTTGGGATATCACTTCATCTTTTGCCTAGCCTTCGAGGAGTTCTTTTGGTTTATTAGTCCTCATCTTATGTATGTATTGATGGATATGTATATGTATCGGTTCATGTGAACTATCGATTGTTGTAGCATGTATTCCAGACTAGTCTTCCGCTATATATCTGATATTTCTGTTCTGATGTGATTATACTATCTGAGTTATTGTTATTATGAGTTGTTCTGGATTTTTCTTAAGCCACCGTAGTTTCATTTTAGATTTGGATTGAATATATATCTTTGGGAGTAATTTATACAACTCCTATCGATGTAATCAATACTCGTCTAAGGCATAACTTATGGATGGTCGCTTCTAACAAGCCTTATTCTTCACAATAGCAGACGTTATTCCTTATAATAACCTTTGTTATTGTGAGCATAGAGGTGGGGCGTCACAATTTCTTACCCACTATAGTGTAGGGATACATTGTTTATCCAATAATTGAATGTGATAATGGAAGTACTGGATGGACCTTAATTATTAGAAGCCAAAAAGAAGTTAAGATATGTGAGTTACAGTGGAAGGTCATGTTAGAAAGGTCCATTTAATTTTAGTAGGGTGATGGGGCCACAACAACATAAACTTTAGTTGATATTGAAGGGCAGCTTCTAGTAATTGCATCCTTTTGGTTTGGATTGTAAGCATTAGTTATTTCTGTTGTATAAAACGCATACGATATCATGAGAAATGTTCCTTTTAAAAATTAGTTTTCTGGATGGAGCTCTGTATTAATTGGAAAACCATATAAGGAAATCCAATGTAGTTACTTAAGTAATGCAAAATAAATAAATAAAAGGTTGGAAGTTTATAGAATAAATTAGGGAATTTATTAAATTAGATACTAAAAGAAAAGTCAAGTCAAGTCCTAAAATGTAATAAAGGTTTAAATGATAAATTTTGGTGAGCGAAGTACAGAGAAAGGTTGTTGCAAAACCAGGGGTCACTATCCTTATGCCTTAAAAGCTGATATTTATAAATGAACATGTGTGCTAGTTGTTATTTTAAAATAAAAGAATTTTTTTTTTGAAATCGAAAATTTATCGTTAATAGGATAGAGTCCATTATAAATGTTAAATTATTGACTAAATCCTGACAGCGTAGGATGTGGCATAATTTGTTTTGGATTAAAAAATACGTTTGAAAATTTTTGTTTAAAATTCTTTGATTTTAAAAATAAAATACTTCTATGAAAGGTTTCGAAATAAATAAATTTTAAATTTTTTCCAAATATTTCAAAATCTAATTTAAAAGGACTTTGAACAGAAAGAGGAAAATTTCTGATTTTTGAAATGCCACAGCTTAGCATAGAGAAAAGTTCGACCGGTTAACAAGTAGGAATTTTACAGTGCAGTAAAAGTGACAATAAAATAAAAGGTTTTTAGTGACGAGGGAAAATGTAACGACCCACCTTTTTGGACAGTTTAAATCGATAATCAAACACACATGTCAACTCAAACCATTCAAAAGGGAGGACTGTTAATGGGGTAAATAAGAAAAGAAGAGAAAAGGAACAAGAAACAACCACAGAATCTCGCAGCGGAAAGATAAAATATAATAATCAAATAAGCAGTTCATGAAGCTGTTTAATATACTTTTGATTATCATTTATACAACATTTATCAAAGTTATACATATACAACAGAACAAATAAAATAATGCAGCAAACAGCATGATGCATGGATAATAATAGTAATAGTATACCAAATCTTCGTCTTCGTCCTCCAGAATAGATCTTCAATAAGTTGAAAAACTCAGGACTGACCCGAGCGTAATGAAAGGACAAAACACTCGAGTCAGGACTAAAATATCCTTATGTAAGTTAAATCAAACGTAAATAAATATGGGTGTAACGGCATTAGAGATGTTTAAGGGGTTTGACATCTCCTATCCAGTGTCGACGTGCGTGCAATAACTCAAGAGATGTTACGGGATTTTCCATCTCTTAAGGATCCGTTAAACTATCTACTATGTAGTACAATACGCTATTATAATATGTCTATAGTAAAGTAAACTATTAAAATAGCGTTAAGGCGTTACCCATATCTCCCTTAACACATTTTTTTATATATTCCCATAGTCTATACAGTACCGTAATTCCTCCGTAAACTGGAGGGCTATCAGAGGGCACTCCATAGGTATGGTATAAAATAAACTCGTAGAAGGCGCTCTAGGGCATGTGAACACGGCACACGAGGAAATGCCAGGGTAGATATACCATTTGCGGATCCGGACTGGTGGTGACGCATAGCAGCTACTACCGCCCACCTCGGAACACACTCCCAACAATCGAGGGTGGCCACCAAAACAATCACAAAAGAAATAGAATGGTATCGAAGAAATGTGCCCGATAAGAGGAATGACCTCACTTGGCCCGGCGTGGCACCTGATTTTTGTCATATCTAAGCTGACTCACGGGAGTCAGGTTCACGTCATACCATATAGAATCATCGCCAAACCATCCTACTTCATTTCTGGAATCTCCACCACGTACACAATTGTTAAAGTGGTTTTCGGTATCGACAGAGAGTATGCCCATATCCGATCCCGGTCTCTTTAACAACCGAACGCTTATTACACACCGGATAGTTCTTTTACATTTTCAAAATCAATTCATAATTGATATCAAAATATCATATTCGCTTCAAAAAATCAAATCCATTTCAAATCATCGTATTTACTCAAAATATACGATTCCAGTTCAAAAAATCATTTCGCCCCAATATCTCATTTTCGATTTCAAAAAGCGTTTCGAATTTCAATTTAGGTTGTAACTTCATTTAGCCCAATTCGTATTTAAATCCAAGATTTAAATATAAACATTTCCTCTTATTGACCAGTTGGAAATTTTGGAAAATAGTTTGAATAGTTTAAAAAATAAAGTCAACCATTTTAAATTCTAACTTACAAATCTGAATCAAATTCAAATTTCCATTCAGTCGATTTAAATCTCAATTTCAATTCAAATCAATTTCGATTTCAAATTAATTCAATTCCAACCCAAATCCAATTGCCTCAAATTTCGATTTCAATTTAAAATGATTTCGAGCTCGATTTTCAAAATATCAATTCAAACATTTGAAACAAATTATTCCTTAATATTCAGTTTAAAAATCCAAATCTTCAATATAATTCAATGCCAAGCTCAATTCCAAAATGTTGTCTCTATCTCACTTTTACTTAATAATATTCAAAGTCCGAATAAAAGTTAAATCCTATAAAATCAAATCAATTTGCGAAATTCAATCATATCACCATTTTAATTTCAAAGTCTCAACTTCAATTATTTAACAATTTTTTTAACCAAAATTTATTTCAACATCTCAACCTCAAATTTGCAATAAAGTCAATTTCTATAAATTTGATTTTTTTATTCCTTTAAATCTAACCATTTAAAGTAATTCCAAATCAAAGATTTTAAAAATTATTTAATTTAACCAATCCGGTGCCCATATATAATTTTCTATCTTATAACCAAGTGATCAGTTATTTCAATTAAATGTCAGGGATGAATATATATCATTTAAATTAAATTACAGTGTCATATGTATGGATAACATTATATATAAACAAATAAACATCCAAACATTCAAATATTAACCAATAGCATCCATCAAAATAAATCATCCAACAGGCAATACAATTCACGGAATTTCATAGTTATCAATATTAGAAAATTTAATTGCAATTAAATCCTAATTTCAAATTTGACAGTAAATTCTCATTTTCAATATTAATTCGATGACAATCTAGATGACGATTTAAATTTATCAAACAACGGCCCATAAAAATCATATCACTTCATAATATCAAATTTAACCAGCATCAAGATATTCTAGTACGTTGTGAGCGTTATAAAACACTCACCTTGAGTTTACGATTTTTAAATTAAATCGAACGGCATTCGATTTAACCTAAAATTTTAACGAGCTCCAAACACTCCTAGATCTGCACTGCAGTGTAGATCTTGTCTCTGCGATTCCGGCGTCGCCAGTTTCGTCCGATTCTGATAACGTATGAAGGAGTTATACAATTTCAAAGTTTGTATACAAATTTATAATTAAATTACAAATTCTCCTTTAATTACTCTGGAAAGATCGTGGCCGTTGATCAAAGCCCCAGAAAATCAGAGCCGCACTTCCAGTTTCTTCTCCATCACGTACACAGGAGAAGCCCCGCACGCAAGAAACCCAACTTCGACTCCTAGGGTTGATCGCCGTTTCCCTCATACACATCTATAGCTCGATCAACCACCGCCTATCGAAGGCTCTAGCTCCGCCGCACTCGCGCCCAAAGCCATGCAAATCTTGGCTCTCCAATCATCATGAAATACGCACTCGAACCGGTGAAGAACGCGACTGGATCTCGGCCATCCCATGGCTTCGCGTCTCGATTCAACCGTAGATCTCATAGATCTCATTGAGATCTACAATTTTCTAGTTGAAAGTGTTTCGTAATCGCTTACGGATTGGGAGAAGATTGAGGAGGAAGAATCGAGCACTCTAGGCCATTGATAGATAAGAACGGCGGCCACGAATGATAACTAGGGTTTCTGAGCAAAAATGTATATATACGCGTATAGAGTATAATTTTAATATTATTTTCAATTTTAACTGCTTTTTCAAACGAACTCCAAACGAAACGTGCCGACAGGCATTCGTAATGTTTTACCCACATTCCGAACACAATGGGACGTGTTTCGGAGGCTAATTTGATCGTATGCGGAATATAGCTTTTTGAATCGAATTAAAATATTTAATTTTCGATATTTAGTTCAACGCGTTTCTAACCCGTACGACCAAACGATAACTCCAAACGCTACAAAATTTGAAATCCGATAATAATACATTATTACAGATCCAATGGAACTGGTTTCGTCGAATTCCGAGACTGTGCCCCGGAAGGCTATTTTTACTCGTCGATTATAATATAAAATTTTCAATTTTCAAATTTTCACTTTTAAATCCAAATTTAAATGTTAACAGTCTTCATTGTTATTTAAATAAAATTTACATCAGGTTCCAGTTTTTGTTTTCCATTACATTATATTCAGAATTCAATTATTCAAATATTTGCAATATTAAATTTAAACAATTTGGATTGTTCAAAATTCACTATCTTTGAAATATTTGAAAATGAACTTATAAGATTAAATCTTTAAAACGAATTCAAATTATAGAAAAATTATTTCCATTATACAGTTATTCAATTCCCGTTATTCAATTTTATTCAATTATTCAATTAATTTCAAATATTAAATTTAAACAGTTTAATTGTTCAATATTCGACAAATTCCAATATTAGATTTTAATTTAATTTTAGTTATCACTCAATTACTTTATTCACATCTAGAGCATCCAACATTTATTATTTGACTTCAGTTATTGATTATAAACCTAGTTACTATATAAAATTTCATTTCAATTGCAATTGGTTTCCAAATTCAATTCGACCGACTGAATAAACAAGTAACTTATAATAATTATCACCATTTACTTTTAATCACACTTATAAGTTTATTATTTACAAACAAGTGTCACAATTACCTATACAATACCAATTTGATTCCATTACCATTTCCATATATTATTTCATTAGATAACCCAATATTTACATTTGTTTTTCTTATATTACCCTTATAACCAAGTTATAACATTTGAATCATTTCAATTGATTGGAATTTCATTCAATACATTAGTAATTAACTTAGATAAATATTGTTGTAATTCATTCTAGTTATTATTATCATAAATAAATTACAAAATTTTAATTCTTCCAACATTAAACCATGAAATCTTATTAAATTAACTATTTTTAATTATCGAAAATTTACGGGTCGTTACACTCTCCCCCACTCAAAACTTTTCGTCCTCGAAAAGGAAAAAGAAGGGAAAAGGAACTAAGTAAAGAATTCAACATTTGATATATTTTATCCAAAATTATCAATTTATAAACAATGAAATTTCATTTATAAAGTCGTTACTACACTTCCACTACGCTACTCCGATAAGATTACGAAATTTTCAAGTTGGTTATCCAAAAGAGTTATAAAATTTTAAAACTTGAAAATTTTCTAACACCGGATTTTCGAAAAATTTCGGCAGAGTCTCCTTTGCGCGGCTCGATCGGTACAGCTACAAAACGCCTCTACGGGCCCCAAACCAACAAAAGAAAACCAAAAGCCAAGTGGCTCAATCAAAAATCACCAAATCCAATGACAAATAAACATGTACCTTTTTGTCGGGCAATCCAAATTTTCTTGATTTTTAAATACCTGCATCTTATTTATCAATGATATCCAATCATATAATTTAAAATCATTTTATAATTTGCATTTTCAATTTTCAATATTAGCTTTTCTTAAACCTGTACGAAGTACATATATATCATCCGTACGCAATATCAAATCTGATTACTCATTCAATCACAAAATTTCACTTCCAAACTAGTATCGTTCACACGACTCTCTAGTGCGGACTCAGATTTAGTTCCTTGATCGGAAACTGTTATTCTCCTTGCATAGCCATATACTATGATAGAGAATTCCAGAATCAAATCAAAAATCCATATCCAGGGTTCGTCGTCGAGAATCGAGTGAAAAATCCTAACTTGGATCGATATAAATTATCTCGAAATTCTGTGCTCGAATCCGGATCAAATTATTATGCGAATAAAATAATATACGTACAACTTACGTATTACCTTTCAATAGATTTCTATACAATTTCATCTATATTAAATTTCTTTTGCTTACCTTCATTTCATTAATTGTTCACAATCTATTATTCAACTCCCTTATTTGCTTAGTGTATCCATTTCTTTACATAGCATATTCTTTTATACTATCATTTCTTATACATCACTCATAGAATTTTCTTACTCAAGTTCATTTTAAACTTCTATACAATTTAATTAAATTCAATTTCATTTTCCAAATGATTCTTAGCTATACCAAATTCCTTTGTTTACATTTACTTCATTTCATAATTTCAGTTAATAACAAATTTATTTGTGGAACATTTTATTAATCATCACTTTAGTTTATAATCATTCTATAAAAGTCATATATAAGAAGTTAGACTTTATCTAAGTTTATAATTATCTCAAAAGTCATAAATTTCAATTTCACAATTTCTTTGCAAATTTATATTTAATTCTATAACAAATTCACAAAGATATGGCTGGATTCATTTTCATTCTTTCTTAAGTTCTACTTACTTATTCCATTTAGCCATTCATCATTTCATATTATATTTAAGTATATATAACATTTTTGTCACAACCAAATTTCCATTTATATACATTTTAGTTACTTTTAAGTTTTGCTTACTTGTATATTTCAATTACTTTTAGGTTTTGTTTACTTGTATATTTCAATTACTTTTAGGTTTTGTTTACTTGTATAATCCCATTACATATCCAAAACATCATTTTAACTTTTAGCATTAGGTAAGTCATATTATATGTTATTAGAATGCAATTTGGTATTATACAAATTTATAGAATTCATTTTACTTGATTAGAATGTTCACAATTTAACTTGTTTAAATTTTCTTTACTTTTCAATTTTAAGAGTTACACTTCAACTCTAAAGTTTTCTCAAGACATTTAGCTTAGAGTTTCTTAATCCTCCTATTTTATAAGTTTTGGTTATTCATATTTCATTCAAATAATTTTAAAAAAATATTAACTAATAGAACTTAGAAAATTTAAATGCCCGATTCATTTCAAATCATTTGAAATAAATATATACATTTATATCTTATATATATATATATATCAAATCATACCTTTGGAATTTAAACCAAAATGCATTTTTTTCAAATCAGAGCCGCACTTCCAGTTTCTTCTCCATCACGTACACAGGAGAAGCCCCGCGCGCAAGAAACCCAACTTCGACTCCTAGGGTTGATCGTTGTTTCCCTCATATACATCTATAGCTCGATCAACCACCGCCTATCGAAGGCTCTAGCTTCGCCGCACTCGCGCCCAAAGCCATGCAAAGCTCGGCTCTCCAATCATCATGAAATACGCACTCGAACCGATGAAGAACGCGACTGGATCTCGGCCATCCCATGGCTACGCGTCTCGATTCAACCGTAGATCTCATAGATCTCATTGAGATCTACAATTTTCTAGTTGAAAGTGTTTCGTAATCGCTTATGGATTGGGAGAAGATTGAGGAGCAAGAATCGAGCACTCTAGGCCATTGATAGATAAGAACGGCGGCCATGAATGATAACTAGGGTTTCTGAGCAAAAATGTATATATACGCGTATAGAGTATAATTTTAATATTATTTTCAATTTTAACTGCTTTTTCAAACGAACTCCAAACGAAACGTGCCGATAGGCGTTAGTAATGTTTTACCCACATTCCGAAAACAATGGGACGTGTTTCGGAGGCTAATTTGATCGTATGCGGAAGATAGCTTTTTGAATCGAATTAAAATATTTAATTTTCGATATTTAGTTCAACGCGTTTCTAACCCGTACGACCAAACGATAACTCCAAACGGTACAAAATTTGAAATCCGATAATAATACATTATTACGGATCCAATGGAACTAGTTTCGTCGAATTCCGAGACTGTGCCCCGGAAGGCTATTTTTACTCGTCGATTATAATATAAAATTTTCAATTTTCAAATTTTCACTTTTAAATCCAAATTTAAGTGTTAACAGTCTTCATTGTTATTTAAATAAAATTTACATCAGGTTCTAGTTTTTGTTTTCCATTACATTATATTCAGAATTCAATTATTCAAATATTTGCAATATTAAATTTAAACAATTTGGATTGTTCAAAATTCACTATCATTGAAATATTTGAAAATGAACTTATAAGATTAAATCTTTAAAACGAATTCAAATTATAGAACAATTATTTCCATTATACAGTTATTCAATTCCCGTTATTCAATTTTATTCAATTATTCAATTAATTTCAAATATTGAATTTAAACAGTTTAATTGTTCAATATTCGACAAATTCCAATGTTAGATTTTAATTTAATTTTAGTTATCACTCAATTACTTTATTCACATCTAGAGCATCCAACATTTATTATTTGACTTCAGTTATTGATTATAAACCTAGTTACTATATAAAATTTCATTTCAATTGCAATTGGTTTCCAAATTCAATTCGACCGACTGAATAAACAAGTAACTTATAATAATTATCACCATTTACTTTTAATCACACTTATAAGTTTATTATTTACAAACAAGTGTCACAATTACCTATACAATACCAATTTGATTCCATTACCATTACCATATATTATTTCATTAGTTAACCCAATATTTACATTTGTTTTTCTTATATTACCCTTATAACCAAGTTATAACATTTGAATCATTTCAATTGATTGGAATTTCATTCAATACATTAGTAATTAACTTAGATAAATATTGTTGAAATTCATTCTAGTTATTATTATCATAAATAAATTACAAAATTTTAATTCTTCCAACATTAAACCATGAAATCTTATTAAATTAACTATTTTTAATTATCGAAAATTTACGGGTCGTTACAGAAAAGCTATTTTAATTATGGGATTCCTTTTCCATGCATTATAGGTAGTTAAACAAAACTTGTTTTAAAATAACTCTATTTTAAAACAATATTGAACTTTAAAAATAAATATCCTTATGTGGACTGTACTTGAAAAAGAATTGGGGGTAAAAAGAGAAGGTTCCAAGGTATATAAGAGAATGTTGGAAATATAGAATTTTTCATCTCACACTTTACTAATATAAGAGTATAGGATTAGAAAACTAGATTTTTCCAAATTTAGATATTAAAAATGGTGTGCTAGGACTTTGGATGGTAGGGATTGGATGCAAAATTGGTTGAACTATACTTCTATTCGTAAAAGTGTGGAAAAATTTGGATGCAAAAACAAAGATTTTGATTTTCAAAATTTGCATACATTAAAATTGCCAGTGTATATAGGTTTTTTGTATCATATTTTCAAAAATTGTTTTAAATGAATGCATTCATATTGAAGACGCCGATTTAGAATCATTCAACGTACATGTCATATATGCCGTGATACATCATGCACTTATACACTATCTGCTGCAAAATTGATAGTACACCAATTGATTGGATAGCTTAGATTGGTTATGCGCTATGTTACATGAGTCAATCCTTGAGGAATTTCGAAAACAAAATTCTTTTTAGGGGGGAGAATGTAACACTCCATAATTTTAACGATAATTGATTTAAAAGAGATTAATTAATAAACAGTAATGTTGGAAAATTGAATTTTTATGATTGTTGTAATTTTTCTACAAAATTACACCTTTGGGTTCGTGGCGATTTTTTGATCAATTTTCATGCATAAAGTTTTCCCATCGAAGTTCAAACGGAAAAGTTATTGGCATTTGAAGTTTTCAGATTGAAAACAATTCGAAACCAATCAAGGAAGTAGATGCTAATAATTTACATTAAAATGTGCATTAAGTTTAAATGTTAGCGTAAATGTACATGTAAATAAATAGAGTCCAATAAAATTAAATCGAACTAAGAAAGAGGAGAAGGAAAGTGTCACGTACCGAAATTTTCGACTTTCGAAAATTCGACATCGATACTCACTTTATCGACTGTCGAGCAATCGAGTGCCGGAAACTCCAATAGTGAGGGTTTTAAGAAAAAGAAAAAGTAGAAGAAGAAGAAAAGAAGAAGAAAGCAGAAGAAGAAAGAAAAAAGAAGAACAACAGAACAACAACAGAAACAGAAAACAATATCAGAATCTCACATATCGCAGCGGAACAATATATAATAGATAAATAAATAATCTTTAAACAAAGAACTATATCATTTTATACATACATCAATCAGAGTCAATATACAACTCAATACAATACATCACATCAATGGACAGTTATATAACTTGTCCTCATACAGAATACACAGCGGAATAAATACTATCAAATACAAATACTACGTCTCGTCATCCAGCTTATCTCCAAGCTCCAGAATATCCAGAATATCCTGATAATATAACTCTAGGCTGCCCGTGTGGAAATTGGTGGGCACCCAGAGTTTAGAAGGGAACAATAAACTCTGAGTCAGTCATGGTGACTGGTGTGAGATCGTAAAACAGTTATTCTTTAAAATAAACAACAGGATAATTTTAAAGTCAATTCGAAATGCTTTTGGAAAATGAAACTACCATAAGACCTCCCACCACACACACAATGCAAACGCAGACTTGGAGGAGATTTCTTCTTATGATAGTCAAAGATGCTTACTACGCAAAATCAAATTCTTTTTGATATTATTATTAGTGCATAGTGGAAAACATTTCGAAAGTATAATATAAATCTTAGCCAGCATAGGTACCATTATATTATGCCTGCTATAGCTGCCTCCTGAGGAGACAGGTTATACAATTGAAATCGTAAAGGCTCGTATTGTTTCTTTGGATTTCCAACAAATGGTCAGGCTAAGGAACTTCCTTTTCCACGATGGGTACGTCCCTGGAATAGACGACCCGAGAACCTAACCGGATCTCTGCCAACACAAGGCCGGGTTACCTCTGCAAAAATAGGTAACTACTGACACGCGTATGCCATCCCCCGATCGTCACCGATCTTCCCGAGGATCCCCGATTTCCAACAAACCACAAAGTAATAAATTTGCAGCAACCACAGAGGTTAAGTATCTGGGCTCCATACCATGATACCACCTTTATCCAGAAGGAATGACATACACTAAGGGGCGCTACTCCCTAGAACCTTGCCGCATCCTTCCTGTTTCGACCATTTCCGGGGTGTGAGGCTCGACGAAGTCTCGTCCACAAAGCTACGCTTTCTACAAAGCCCTGCTTCGGGTCAAACAAAATGATCAACCTATGATCACAAAGATATAAGATCAAACAAATGATCATATCGCAAATGATCAAACACTGATCATCACAGAAACACTCAGTATGCCACGTTACCAAATTGGGATATATCGCTGATAAATTTCAACTACATAACCTGTAACGACCCAGAATTTTGAACAAATTAAATTGAGAATATTTAATTAATTTTAAATATTTGAACGATGATTTAATTTGAATCCCCGATATAACTTTGAATTTGGTGATTAAATTATAAAATTTAATCTATTGTAAGTTGAATAAAATTTAAATCTTCAATTTTAAGCTGAAGAAAAAAATATTTCAGAAGCTTTTAAAATTCGTATTGATAATACTGAAGATAACAGAAGCTTTAGAATTAAGTTTGAAAATGATTTATTCAGTTTTGAAATTTATCGTTCGTATCGAAATTTAAAAATAGTCAATTTTCAAACAGTCTCAGAATTCGACGAAACCAGTTCCATTGGGTCCGTAATATCGAATTATTACCGGATTGCAAATTTCGTGGCATTTGGAGTTGTTATGTGCGAATACGACACGTAAACACGTGAAATTTAATTGAGTTCAATTTAAAAGATTTAAATTTAATTATAAAACTTGGTCACCGTCAGCTACTTTTCTTCCCGATAAAAACGCCTACAAGCACGAACGAAAACACGCAACCCATCCCTCTCCTTGCTTTCAGCCTTAATTCTCGCAACCCATTACGCTCCTCATTTTTATAATACTCTGTCTCCTCTTATTCTTTTCAAAAGACAAATGAAAGAAGAAAAATGCCATCTCCAGTTAAATTAAAAATCATGGCCGAAGTTTCCCCTCTTTTATTTCGATTCAAACTACCCTCTCCACTATTTCAACTCGCGAGGCGATCTACGGTTGGGTTCGAAATCATGGTCGCGAAAGTCGAGCGTTGATTGGGGCGACTCGGGTTATGGCCACCGCGTGTGGTGAAGCTGGAAGGGGAATCTCAGTTCGTCGTAGAGACAGTTCAACGAGCGGCGACTGCGAGGCCAAGTCGCGATGGAAACAGCGGCGAGCGATGCCGCGATTTGACTGGGCTGTGATGGGAGACTGGCGCACGAAAGAGGAAAGTCGCGATGATTTCAGTAGGGTGGCGCGTGAGCTCTAGGACGTGTTTTGGGTCACGGTCTGACGTTGGGATTCGCAAGGTAGAGGGGCATCGTCGCGAGGTGAACTGGAAGTTGGGATGGTCGAGCACACGACAAGAAGGAGTTTGCCGACGTTGCAGCTTGGTCGACGAGTTGCGTACAGGAAAGATCGTGGTCGAGATTGGGGTATATTACAGTAAGGTATCGAATTTTTTCTTGATTTAAATTGATACGAATATATTATAGAAAATATTACAGTAAGGTAATTTTTATGATTTCAAAAATAATTTTAAGCAGTTTGAAAGAAAAAAATGATGAAAATAAATATACATATTTTAAATTTGCTTGATCTTAAAATCTATTGATTAAATTTAAATAGTTAACTAATTTAATTCATTTGGTTACTAAAAATAATTTAAAGGTAATTGTTTGAAATTAAATTGATTAGATAAAGAAAAATTTTACTAAATGAAATTTAATTATTCGATTGATTCGAATATTAATAAATTGTATAAATTATTTATACAAGGTTAAAGTCGAGAAAACAAATCTGGAATGGAGAAATGGGATGGCAAAATAAAAAGCTAAGGTGAGATCTTCTCACTCAAAATTTAAAGTGGAATTTTTGCAGTTATTTATTGACTGATTGATTGCTATTTGAATGTGCTATTAGATATGATAGGATATATCTATATATATAGCAGTATATACATATTGGCATATGTATATATTGGATTGATTGATTTCCCGCCTCGTATAGCGGATGAGACCCTATTGCGCCGTTAGTAAGCGGATTTTTATAAAAACCCATATACCACGATATTCCACCTCGAAGTGGAATTGGTATTGTGTTAACGTCTTTGGATGCAGGGAAACAGGTTGGAGGGATCCAACTGGATTCCTCACCAGTAGTTATTTATTTACAGGATTGATGTATATTCTGTTATCATATGTTGATATATGATGTTGATGTTGTGATTGACTAATTGATGCGTTGCATCATTGGATTCAATTTTTGAAGTTTTAAAATAACAATTTTAACTTTAAAAGAGATTTTTAAAGTGATTATTTGTAAATATACGTTATTAAATTTTTGAATTAATTTACAAACGTTAAAATTATTAAAGTTATAAAGGTTAAGATTTTGGTGAAATATAACCGAGAGGTGATTTTTGAAATAAACAGTTAAGTAATTTATAAAATAGTTTAAAATTTGAAATTTTGAATTATTAAAAACGAGGTATATAACAGATGTATAAAATTGATATTTATCAATTAAAATTATTGGAATTTTAAAACGAGTTTTTTTTAAGTGTTAAATTGTGAAGATATGAAACTTATAGAATTATAACTTGGGAAGATAGAAAATTTATAGGATTATAAATTGTGAAGTTTGAAGTTTATAGAATTGTGAAGTTTGAAGTTTATAGATTTATAAAGTATGAAGTTATAAAATGAATGAAATTGTAGAATAAAGGCTGATAAGAAATTTACTTGTAAATTGGATTTTTGCCTTTAAGTGGGATATTTATCGAAATTGTTAATAAAGAAGATTTATAAACTGAAGTTGTTATAAAACAGAAATGGAATTTATAAGCGTTGTTTTATAAATTCAAAATCAATTGAATTTGATGAATTAAATACTGAAATGTGATAAGTGAATTATATTCACGATTTTGGACAGTGAATATATTGTTAAGAAAAATGGATTTATTTTTGAAGAAGTGACATTGAAAATGAAGTTAAACATTTAAAAGATGTTTTAAATTATATTGACTATCGAAATCATGGATTTCAACATTTATTGTTGAAATAGACGTTTTCGAAAAATAAGGAAATGGTGGACTATAACACTGTTGTTATAGTAAATGATTTCCGAAAGGAAATGTTTTTATATAGTATTGGGATTTACATATCTATCTTAATTTCGAATCCCTATACTAGTGATTTTGGAGTCGTCGTAACAATGTTTTACGTAACATTCATTTTGACTCAAATAAATGTTGTTATAGTAAATGATTTCCTTAAAAGAATGAAATATATACTTAATTTTGATTTAAGTATATCGAATATTTTCAAATGTTGAAAATAAATAGATTTGTGAATTACTTATTTTAAATAAGTATGGAATTGCTTTTTCCAAAAATGAAATGAAATGTTTTTTTTGAGAAATTATCTTTGAAAAGATAAATTGAAATTGAATATTGAAAACGATTTGAAAATCGTATATCAGTAGATATTTTGAAATATAAATTCAATATGGAATTTATAAAAGAAAACAAAGTTGTTTAAAAATAAATATTGATTTATTTTTGAAATGTGGAAATTGATTTGAAATTGTTTTCAAACGGTTAAGTGTGGAAATTCTATATCTAGTAGAGATATTTTTGAAGATAAATAATTTGGGAAAATTATTTGGAATCTGATGATGTTGCGCATTTTTATTGATAGTTAAATAACCGACTATCAATAATTACCTTTAAATAGGTATTTGTTGTGAATTGGATGAATTTGAATGCCACACTTATTTTAAAATAAGCGCTCACTATTCGGGTTAGCCGGGAAAGGACCATGGGGTCGTATAACCCATTCCGGATATGTGATACGTCGTTATGAATCGCATTTGAAGACCGGTGTTGAAGACCGGATATTTTTGAAAACGGAAGGATTACCGTCGAGTTACTCTACATCGGCTGATCTCCGATTTAGAGGTTTTATCACCCTTAGTGACGGGAAGTCCTGACGTGATTGAAAATTATCCGGAATTGCAAGGGCTTCGTGAGAAGTGCCTTCGGTTCTGTTCGATCCCTGAACAGACTTATATGGATTGTATGTCTGACGTTACAATTTGAGATATAAAGCTGATTTCTTTCAAATACATTTCTGTTGGTGGTGGAGAATTTATTCTCTTAGCTTAACACCCTTCTCTGAGACGTACGAGCTCAGAGGTTATGTAGTTGAAATTTATCAGCGATATATCCCAATTTGGTAACGTGGCATACTGAGTGTTGCTGTGAAATGATCAGTGTTTGATCATTTGTGATATGATCATTTGTTTGATCTTATATCTTTGTGATCATAGGTTGATCATTTTGTTTGACCCGAAGCAGGGCTTTTTGTAGAAAGCGTAGCTTTGTGGATGAGACTTCGTCGAGCCTCACACCCCGGAAATGGTCGAAACAGGAAGGATGCGGCAAGGTTCTAGGGAGTAGCGCCCCTTAGTGTATGTCATTCCTTCTGGATAAAGGTGGTATCATGGTATGGAGCCCAGATACTTAACCTCTGTGGTTGCTGCAAAATTTATTTCTTTGTGGTTGTTGGAAATCGGGGATCCTCGGGAAGATCGGTGACGATCGGGGGATGGCATACGCGTGTCAGTAGTTACCTATTTTTGCAGAGGTAACCCGGCCTTGTGTTGGCAGAGATCCGGTTAGGTTCTCGGGTCGTCTATTCCAGGGACGTACCCATCGTGGATAGGAAGTTCCTTAGCCTGACCATTTGTTGGAAATCCAAAGAAACAATACGAGCCTTTACGATTTCAATTGTATAACCTGTCTCCTCAGGAGGCAGCTATAGCAGGCATAATATAATGGTACCTATGCTGGCTAAGATTTATATTCTACTTTCGAAATGTTTTCCACTATGCACTAATAATAATATCAAAAAGAATTTGATTTTTGCGTAGTAAGCATCTTTGACTAACATAAGAAGAAATCTCCTCCAAGTCTGCGTTTGCATTGTGTGTGTGGTGGGAGGTCTTATGGTAGTTTCATTTTCCAAAAGCATTGCGAATTGACATTAAAGTTTTCCTGTTGTTTATTTTAAAGATAAACTGTTTTACGATCTCACACCAGTCACCATGACTGACTCGGAGTTTATTGTTTCCCTTCTAAACTCTGGGTGCCCACCAATTTCCGCACGGGCAGCGTAGAGTTATATTATCAGGATATTCTGGATATTCTGGAGCTTTGGAGATAAGCTGGAGGACGAGACGTAGTATTTGTATCTGATATTATTTATTCCGCTGTGTATCCTGTATGAGGACAAGTTATATAACTGTCCATTGTTGTATATTGACTCTGATGATTGATGTATGTATAAAATGATATAGTTCTTTGTTTTTAAAAAAACTAGTAATTATCTATTGTATATTGTTCCGCTGCGATGTGTAAGATTTTGATATTGTTTTCTGTTCTGATGTGTTTTCTGTTGTTCTTCTTCTCTTTTTCTTCTATCTTCTTCTTCTTCTACTTTTTCTTTTTCTTAAAACCCTCACTATTGGAGTTTCCGGCACTCGATTTCTCGGCAGTCGATAAAGTGAGTATCGATGTCGAATTTTCGAAAGTCGAAAATTTCGGTATGTGACAGCGTGGTATCAGAGCATATGGTTAAGCGACAACCCTGCTCTGTTGGGTGTTACTCATTAGAGATAGAGTCAGTAGTACTCTAGAATGAGTTTGAGTGTAATAATAGATATGAGCGCGTATTTGTTAGTGAATATGAAATTGTTTTGTATTGTGTTGACTTATCGGTTGATTGTTTATGGATTCTGGTCGGTGCAGTCTAGCTAACTGTAATCGATAGGGGTTTCTAAACTCTTAACAAGATAAACTGACACAGTATTGTTTTAAAATAGGGTAAATGGAATAATTTTACCCAAACCTATTTTTGTATAGAAAGGAAATGGTTTTCTATGAATTATCATAGTATATGGTTGCATGGTTGTTAGGAAAGTAATAATATTGAAATGTTATCATTATTATATGAAATTGAATAAGAAATTGAGATCGAAACTCCAAAGTTAAGAAATAAAATTCACATACAAATGAAATTTGAGAATATAAATTATAAATGTGATTTGAAATTTG
Source organism: Allium fistulosum (assembly GCA_030737815.1). Taxonomy (NCBI): domain Eukaryota; kingdom Viridiplantae; phylum Streptophyta; class Magnoliopsida; order Asparagales; family Amaryllidaceae; genus Allium; species Allium fistulosum. The sequence continues at coordinate 509,508,394 of CM060907.1, read as the reverse complement.
AAACGGAATTCCAGAGAAGTTTTTGGAAATATTTTGAAAAGAATTTGAAAATTTTGGAGATTTGGAAAGTTTAAAAATCTTTTTGATTTGAAAATGGAATTCAAAGGTTTGAAAAATGTTTTGAAGAAATGAAAAGCTCTAAACTCTTTTCGGTCGCTGGAAAATAATTCCGATGATGATCGCGACATCACCGGTGTTCATTTTCGGGTTTCCAGAAGAGAAATTGCTGCCAAATTGTTTTAAATAGAAGTTATTTGAAAATTTTGGGTTTTGTTTTGGAAATTCAAGGGATAATTTGAATTGTTTTCAAAAATGGTTTTGAAAAGGTTGAAAAGACTCTGGAATTGAGTATTGAATTATGAAAATAAAATTGAGAATGAATGAATCAATTTGCAATTGCAAGTACATGAATGTAAATTGAATTCGAATTGAAATCCAGTTTAATACAAGTGGTTATAAACCAAAATAGTGAATTGATAATAAATTTTGGGAGCGAACAGAAATGAAGATAAAACTGGAATTGAAACTGAATGTTGAAGACAAATTTGAATAAGTGAATTGGAATCTGTGATGAATTAGTAATTGGAACTAATTTAAAATAATCAGTTGTGAATGAAAGAAAATTGATAAAATTCAATATTCAGAAGTTAAATAGAATCCAAATAAGGTTGGAATTGTGAATTAAATTCAAATGAAATTTGAAATGTGAAATTGAATGAAAATGAATATGAAACTTCAATAGGGAAGTAAAGATGATATAAGAGGTATCGAAATTTGTAATCGAATTTGCAAAATGATTTGAATGTTGTAACTAGATATTATGGCTAGTAGGATATACAGGTGTAAATGAATTGGGATTTTGATTTCAAAGATAAAGTGAATTGCTCGAAAAAGGTAAGTATTTGAATTATAATATGAGCTTTTGATGATTTCTTGTCTAGCCGCTTGGCTTTTTCTTTTTCTTTTTGAAATCTGAGAGTCCGTAGGGACGTTTTGTAGTAGTACCGATCTAGCCGCGCAAAGGAGACGCTGGCGAAATTTTTTGAAAATTTCGGGTGTTAGAAAATTTTTGAGAAAATTTGGAAGTTTAAATTTGAATTTAAACTTAAAATTGAATTGTTAAGAAAACAATGTTGTTTTGAACTATAATTGAAGTTGGAAATTTAGTTGAATAATAACGAATCTTTAGTAGAAAGATTTGTTTTGACAAATTGATAAAACTATTGAATTGTGAAAAATAGTAGACGAGTTAAGAACCATTTTTCCTAACTTGTAATTTCGAGGACGAAATTCTTTTAAGGAGGTAAGTCTGTAACGACCCAGAATTTTGAACAAATTAAATTGAGAATATTTAATTAATTTTAAATATTTGAACGATGATTTAATTTGAATCCCCGATATAACTTTGAATTTGGTGATTAAATTATAAAATTTAATCTATTGTAAGTTGAATAAAATTTAAATCTTCAATTTTAAGCTGAAGAAAAAAATATTTCAGAAGCTTTTAAAATTCGTATTGATAATACTGAAGATAACAGAAGCTTCAGAATTAAGTTTGAAAATGATTTATTCAGTTTTGAAATTTATCGTTCGTATCGATATTTAAAAATAGTCAATTTTCAAACAGTCTCAGAATTCGACGAAACCAGTTCCATTGGGTCCGTAATATCGAATTATTACCGGAATGCAAATTTCGTGGCATTTGGAGTTGTTATGTGCGAATACGACACGTAAACACGTGAAATTTAATTGAGTTCAATTTAAAAGATTTAAATTTAATTATAAAACTTGGTCACCGTCAGCTACTTTTCTTCCCGATAAAAACGCCTACAAGCACGAACGAAAACACGCAACCCATCCCTCTCCTTGCTTTCAGCCTTAATTCTCGCAACCCATTACGCTCCTCATTTTTATAATACTCTGTCTCCTCTTATTCTTTTCAAAAGACAAATGAAAGAAGAAAAATGCCATCTCCAGTTAAATTACAAATCATGGCCGAAGTTTCCCCTCTTTTATTTCGATTCAAACTACCCTCTCCACTATTTCAACTCGCGAGGCGATCTACGGTTGGGTTCGAAATCATGGTCGCGAAAGTCGAGCGTTGATTGGGGCGACTCGGGTTATGGCCACCGCGTGTGGTGAAGCTGGAAGGGGAATCTCAGTTCGTCGTAGAGACAGTTCAACGAGCGGCGACTGCGAGGCCAAGTCGCGATGGAAACAGCGGCGAGCGATGCCGCGATTCGACTGGGCTGCGATGGGAGACTGGCGCACGAAAGAGGAAAGTTGCGATGATTTCAGTAGGGTGGCGCGTGAGCTCTAGGACGTGTTTTGGGTCACGGTCTGACGTTGGGATTCGCAAGGTAGAGGGGCATCGTCGCGAGGTGAACTGGAAGTTGGGATGGTCGAGCACACGACAAGAAGGAGTTTGCCGACGTTGCAGCTTGGTCGACGAGTTGCGTACAGGAAAGATCGTGGTCGAGATTGGGGTATATTACAGTAAGGTATCGAATTTTTTCTTGATTTAAATTGATACGAATATATTACAGAAAATATTACAGTAAGGTAATTTTTATGATTTCAAAAATAATTTTAAGCAGTTTGAAAGAAAAAAATGATGAAAATAAATATACATATTTTAAATTTGCTTGATCTTAAAATCTATTGATTAAATTTAAATAGTTAACTAATTTAATTCATTTGGTTACTAAAAATAATTTAAAGGTAATTGTTTGAAATTAAATTGATTAGATAAAGAAAAATTTTACTAAATGAAATTTAATTATTCGATTGATTCGAATATTAATAAATTGTATAAATTATTTATACAAGGTTAAAGTCGAGAAAACAAATCTGGAATGGAGAAATGGGATGGCAAAATAAAAAGCTAAGGTGAGATCTTCTCACTCAAAATTTAAAGTGGAATTTTTGCAGTTATTTATTGACTGATTGATTGCTATTTGAATGTGCTATTAGATATGATAGGATATATCTATATATATAGCAGTATATACATATTGGCATATGTATATATTGGATTGATTGATTTTCCGCCTCGTATAGCGGATGAGACCCTATTGCGCCGTTAGTAAGCGGATTTTTATAAAAACCCATATACCGCGATATTCCACCTCGAAGTGGAATTGGTATTGTGCTAACGTCTTTGGATGCAGGGAAACAGGTTGGAGGGATCCAACTGGATTCCTCACCAGTAGTTATTTATTTACAGGATTGATGTATATTCTGTTATCATATGTTGATATATGATGTTGATGTTGTGATTGACTAATTGATGCGTTGCATCATTGGATTCAATTTTTGAAGTTTTAAAATAACAATTTTAACTTTAAAAGAGATTTTTAAAGTGATTATTTGTAAATATACGTTATTAAATTTTTGAATTAATTTACAAACGTTAAAATTATTAAAGTTATAAAGGTTAAGATTTTGGTGAAATATAACCGAGAGGTGATTTTTGAAATAAACAGTTAAGTAATTTATAAAATAGTTTAAAATTTGAATTTTTGAATTATTAAAAACGAGGTATATAACAGATGTATAAAATTGATATTTATCAATTAAAATTATTGGAATTTTAAAACGAGTTTTTTTTAAGTGTTAAATTGTGAAGATATGAAACTTATAGAATTATAACTTGGGAAGATAGAAAATTTATAGGATTATAAATTGTGAAGTTTGAAGTTTATAGAATTGTGAAGTTTGAAGTTTATAGATTTATAAAGTATGAAGTTATAAAATGAATGAAATTGTAGAATAAAGGCTGATAAGAAATTTACTTGTAAATTGGATTTTTGCCTTTAAGTGGGATATTTATCGAAATTGTTAATAAAGAAGATTTATAAACTGAAGTTGTTATAAAACAGAAATGGAATTTATAAGCGTTGTTTTATAAATTCAAAATCAATTGAATTTGATGAATTAAATACTGAAATGTGATAAGTGAATTATATTCACGATTTTGGACAGTGAATATATTGTTAAGAAAAATGGATTTATTTTTGAAGAAGTGACATTGAAAATGAAGTTAAACATTTAAAAGATGTTTTAAAATATATTGACTATCGAAATCATGGATTTCAACATTTATTGTTGAAATAGACGTTTTCGAAAAATAAGGAAATGGTGGACTATAACACTGTTGTTATAGTAAATGATTTCCGAAAGGAAATGTTTTTATATAGTATTGGGATTTACATATCTATCTTAATTTCGAATCCCTATACTAGTGATTTTGGAGTCGTCGTAACAATGTTTTACGTAACATTCGTTTTGACTTAAATAAATGTTGTTATAGTAAATGATTTCCTTAAAAGAATGAAATATATACTTAATTTTGATTTAAGTATATCGAATATTTTCAAATGTTGAAAATAAATAGATTTGTGAATTACTTATTTTAAATAAGTATGGAATTGCTTTTTCCAAAAATGAAATGAAATGTTTTTTTTTGAGAAATTATCTTTGAAAAGATAAATTGAAATTGAATATTGAAAACGATTTGAAAATCGTATATCAGTAGATATTTTGAAATATAAATTCAATATGGAATTTATAAAAGAAAACGAAGTTGTTTAAAAATAAATATTGATTTATTTTTGAAATGTGGAAATTGATTTGAAATTGTTTTCAAACGGTTAAGTGTGGAAATTCTATATCTAGTAGAGATATTTTTGAAGATAAATAATTTGGGAAAATTATTTGGAATCTGATGATGTTGCGCATTTTTATTGATAGTTAAATAACCGACTATCAATAATTACCTTTAAATAGGTATTTGTTGTGAATTGGATGAATTTGAATGCCACACTTATTTTAAAATAAGCGCTCACTATTCGGGTTAGCCGGGAAAGGACCATGGGGTCGTATAACCCATTCCGGATATGTGATACGTCGTTATGAATCGCATTTGAAGACCGGTGTTGAAGACCGGATATTTTTGAAAACGGAAGGATTACCGTCGAGTTACTCTACATCGGCTGATCTCCGATTTAGAGGTTTTATCACCCTTAGTGACGGGAAGTCCTGACGTGATTGAAAATTATCCGAAATTGCAAGGGCTTCGTGAGAAGTGCCTTCGGTTCTGTTCGATCCCGGAACAGACTTATATGGATTGTATGTCTGACGTTACAATTTGAGATATAAAGCTGATTTCTTTCAAATACATTTCTGTTGGTGGCGGAGAATTTATTCTCTTAGCTTAACACCCTTCTCTGAGACGTACGAGCTCAGAGGTTATGTAGTTGAAATTTATCAGCGATATATCCCAATTTGGTAACGTGGCATACTGAGTGTTGCTGTGAAATGATCAGTGTTTGATCATTTGTGATATGATCATTTGTTTGATCTTATATCTTTGTGATCATAGGTTGATCATTTTGTTTGACCCGAAGCAGGGCTTTTTGTAGAAAGCGTAGCTTTATGGACGAGACTTCGTCGAGCCTCACACTCCGGAAATGGTCGAAACAGGAAGGATGCGGCAAGGTTCTAGGGAGTAGCGCCCCTTAGTGTATGTCATTCCTTCTGGATAAAGGTGGTATCATGGTATGGAGCCTAGATACTTAACCTCTGTGGTTGCTGCAAAATTTATTTCTTTATGGTTGTTGGAATCGGGGATCCTCGGGAAGATCGGTGACGATCGGGGGATGGCATACGCGTGTCAGTAGTTACCTATTTTTGCAGAGGTAACCCGGCCTTGTGTTGGCAGAGATCCGGTTAGGTTCTCGGGTCGTCTATTCCAGGGACGTACCCATCGTGGATAGGAAGTTCCTTAGCCTGACCATTTGTTGGAAATCCAAAGAAACAATACGAGCCTTTACGATTTCAATTGTATAACCTGTCTCCTCAGGAGGCAGCTATAGCAGGCATAATATAATGGTACCTATGCTGGCTAAGATTTATATTCTACTTTCGAAATGTTTTCCACTATGCACTAATAATAATATCAAAAAGAATTTGATTTTTGCGTAGTAAGCATCTTTGACTAACATAAGAAGAAATCTCCTCCAAGTCTGCGTTTGCATTGTGTGTGTGGTGGGAGGTCTTATGGTAGTTTCATTTTCCAAAAGCATTGCGAATTGACATTAAAGTTTTCCTGTTGTTTATTTTAAAGATAAACTGTTTTACGATCTCACACCAGTCACCATGACTGACTCGGAGTTTATTGTTTCCCTTCTAAACTCTGGGTGCCCACCAATTTCCGCACGGGCAGCGTAGAGTTATATTATCAGGATATTCTGGATATTCTGGAGCTTTGGAGATAAGCTGGAGGACGAGACGTAGTATTTGTATCTGATATTATTTATTCCGCTGTGTATCCTGTATGAGGACAAGTTATATAACTGTCCATTGTTGTATATTGACTCTGATGATTGATGTATGTATAAAATGATATAGTTCTTTGTTTTAAAAAAACTAGTAATTATCTATTGTATATTGTTCCGCTGCGATGTGTAAGATTTTGATATTGTTTTCTGTTCTGATGTGTTTTCTGTTATTCTTCTTCTCTTTTTCTTCTATCTTCTTCTTCTTCTACTTTTTCTTTTTCTTAAAACCCTCACTATTGGAGTTTCCGGCACTCGATTTCTCGGCAGTCGATAAAGTGAGTATCGATGTCGAATTTTCGAAAGTCGAAAATTTCGGTTTGTGACATAACCTCTGAGCTCGTACGTCTCAGAGAAGGGTGTTAAGCTAAAAGAATAAATTCTCCGCCACCAACAGAAATGTATTTGAAAGAAATCAGCTTTATATCTCAAAGTGTAACGTCAGACACACAATCCATACAAGTCTGTTCCGGGATCGAACAGAACCGAAGGCACTTCTCACGAAGCCCTTGCATATCCGGATAATTTTCAATCACGTCAGGACTTCCCGTCACTAAGGGTGATAAAACCTCTAAATCGGAGATCAGCCGATGTAGAGTAACTCGACGGTAATCCTTCCGTTTTCAAAAATATCCGGTCTTCAACACCGGTCTTCAAATGCAATTCATAACGACGTATCACATATTCGGAATGGGTTATACGACCCCATGGTCCTTTCCCGGCTAACCCGAATAGTGAGCGCTTATTCAAAAATAAGTGTGGCATTCAAATTCATCCAATTCACAACAAATACCTATCTAAAGGTAATTATTGATAGTCGGTTATTTAGCTGTCAATAAAGATGCACAACATCATCAGATTCCAAATAATTTTCCAAATTATTTTATCTTCCAAAATATCTTTTACTAGATATAAAATTTCCACACTTCTAAAATAAATCGATATTTATTTTTAAACAGTCTCCCTTTTATAAATTCCATAGTGAATTTATATTTTTCAAATATCTACAGATATACGATTTTCAAATCGATTTCAATATTCAATTTCAATTTATCTTTACAGAGATAAATTCTCAAAACGTTCATTTCATTTTGGAAAAGAAATTTCATACTTATTTAAAAATAAGTATTTCACAAATCATTTATTTTCAACACTTGGAAAACCTTCGATATACTTAAATCAAATTAAGTATATATTTCATTCTTTAAGGAAAACTATTTTCTATAACAACATCAATTTGAGTCAAAACGAATGTTACGTAAAACATCGTTACGACGACTCAAAATCACTAGTATAGGGATTCGAAATTTAGATAGATATATAAATCCCAATACTAGACAAAAACATTTCCTTTCGGAAATCATTTACTATAACAACAGTGTTATAGTCCATCATTTCCTTATTTCTCGAAAACGTCTATTTCAACAATGAATGTTGAAATCTATGATTTCGATATTTAATCATTTTAAAACATCGTTAAAACAATTAACTTCATCTTAAATATCACTTTCCCAAAACCATATCCATTTTACTTAAAAATATATTCACTGTCCAAAATTGTGAATATACTTCACTAACCACATTTCAATCTTTTCTACACATTTATTTTCAAGAATTTATCCACTATCCAAAATCGTGTATAAAATTTCCTTAATAACCTACTATATTCGATTCATCAATTTTGATTGATTTTCGAATTTATGAACACCGTTTATAAATTCTATTTTCTATTTTCTAACAACTTTGATTTATAAATCTCCTTTATAAATCAATTCGATAAATATTCCATTTAAAGGCAAAAACCCAATTTATAAGTAAATTTCTTATAATCTTTTATTCTACAATTCCATTCATTTTATAACTTCATACTTTATAAATCTATAAACTTCAAATTTTATAAATCTATAAACTTCAAATCTTCACAATTTATAATTCTATAAATTTCCCATCTTTACAACTTATAATTCTATAAGTTTCATATCTTTACAAATTTAACACTTATAAAAAAAAACTCGTTTAAAATTCCAATAATTTTAATTGATAATAATTCAAAAATTCAAATTTAAACTATCTTATAAATTACTTAACTATTTACTTCAAAAATCATCTTTTGGTTATATTTCACAAACATTATAATCTCCATAACTTTAAATTTATAACATTTATTTATTTAAAGTAAACCAATTCAAAGATTCAAATAAAACGTATACTTTCAAATAATCACTTTTAAAATCTCTTTTTAAAGTTAAAATCGTTATTTTTAAACTTCAAAATTTGAATCCGATGATGCAACGCATAAATTAGTCAATCACAACAGTCAATATCATATCTCAACATATGATAACAGAATACATCACAATATCTGTAAATAAATAACTACTGGTGAGGAATCCAGTTGGATTCCTCCAACCTGTTTCCCTGCATCCAAAGACGTTAGCACAATACCATTCCACTTCGAGGTGGAATATCGCGGTATATGGGTTTTATAAAAATCCGCTTACTAACGGCGCAATAGGGTCTCATCCGCTATACGAGGCGGGAAATCAATCAATCCAATATATACATATGCCAATATGTATATATTGCTATATATATAGATATATCCTATTATATCTAATAGCACATTCAATAGCAATCAAAACAAATCAATCAATAACTGCAATAATTCCACTTTAAATTTTGAGTGAGAAGATCTCACCTTAGTTTTAAATTTTGCCATCCAATTTCCATCTTGACTCTTTTTCTTGATTTATACCTTATATAACAATTGTACAATTTTAATTAATATCTGAACTGAATCGAATAATAAATTTCATTTAATGATTTAAATAAATTTATAATTAAATCAACTATCGATTTAGTTCTAAACAAATGACTTATACTTTCATCCAATGCTTTTAATTCCCAACAAATTCCCTTTGAAAATCTTTATAAATAATTTCCATTTTAACAATTTAAATCAACTATTGATTTATTTTAACTACTTCTGCCTATTAACCAAAAATTATTACAGTAACTTTTTTTTCTTTTTCTAACTTTCTTTTTAGCAAATATCAATAACTTTTTCTTTAATGTATTTACAGACATATATATTTTTAATTACCTGCAATTCATACCTTCACTGTCGAACATTCCCAGATCGAAATCGATCGACCACCACGAACAGTCTCCCAACCACCATCGCCGGAGACGAACATCGCAACCCACATCAACTACCACGAAGCCATGCGACCCCCAATATTCACGCGAGCCTCGTCTCCATCAACAGTAGATCGCCCACACTTCGTCGACGCAGCCCACCTCGCGAAGCACTGCAGAACTCGCCTTCTAACTGCGTCGCCAACCCCCTTGAACGGAACCCTAATCGAACTCGAATCTATCGACCCGCCGCCACCAACTCCCCCCTCCACTCGTGAAGTCCTAGGCTACTCTGGCGATCACTGGCCACCTCGCCTCTCGCGTGCGCTAGCTCGAAACTCTAATCGCGATGCCGCGATGCCCTAAATCGCCATTGCCTTCGACGAACCTTCAGCTTGCATGAAAACTGGCCACGCGATTTGATGAAGACAAAGGGGAAACTCGCGGCTTTCACTCGATCTGCTCTCGATTAGAGTGGCCCTCGATCGAACCAAAATTTATACGTTATTGCCTGAAGTTCGATTCAATTTCATATTATTGAAGGGAGACACCCCATTTTTTTTTCTGTGAATGGAAGGCTTCCGCCATTTTTTTTTCTTTGATTTCGAACGAGAATGAAGTGAGGAGGTGAAATTTAAAACAGAGAAAACGTGATAGGTTGCACGATCATTTCGTGGTCTTCAGCGTGAACAACGGGGCGTGTCTTTAGGGAAGAACGTGCTGTCTTTGACCAAAAATTTAAATTTAAATTTAAATTTGAAATTGATTAAATTCCAATGCATTTAACTATCGTGTGCTCTCATAACAGCTCCGATAAATACGAAATTTGAAATCCGATAATAATACAATATTACGGACCCAATGGAACTGGTTTCGTCGAATTCCGAGACTGTGCCCCGGACGACTATTTTTAAATTCGATTCGAACGATTTAATTTCAAAACTGATCAAATTGTTTTCAAACTCAATTCTGAAGCTTCTGTTATCTTCAATAATATCAACACGAATTTTAAAAGCTTCCGAAATATTTTTCTTCGGCTTAAAATTAAAGATTCAAATTTTTTATCTAGTTCAATAGATTAAATTTTATAATTTAATCGCCAATTTTAAAGTTATATCGGGGATTCAAATTAAATCGTCGTTCAAATATTTAAAATTAATTAAATATTCTCAATTTAATTTGTTCAAAATTCTGGGTCGTTACAAACTTCCCTCCTTAAAAGAATTTCGTCCTCGAAATTACAAGTTAGGAAAAATGGTCCTTAACTCGTCTACTATCTTTCACATTCAATAGTTTTATCAATTTATCAAAACAAATCTTCCTACTAAAGATTCGTTATTACTTCAACTAACTTTCTAACTTCAATTATAAGTTCAAAACAACATTGTTTTCTTAACAATTCAATTTTTTTTTAAAGTTTAAATTCAAATTTTAAACTTTCAAAATTTTTCAAAATTTTTCTAACGCCCTAAATTTCCGAAAAATTTCGCCAGCGTCTCCTTTGCGCGGCTAACACGGCACGACTACAAAACGTCCCTACGGACTCTCAGATTTCAAAAAGAAAAAGAAAAAGCCAAGCGGCTAGACCAGAAATCATCAAAAACTCATATTATAATTCAAATACTTACCTTTTGTCGAGCAATTCAAATTATCTTTGAAATCAAATCCAATTCCTTAATAACACCTGTATATCCTACTAGCCATTATATCTAGTTACACATTCAAACCATTTTGCAAATTCTATTACAAATTTTCCAATATAAACTGTTTATATCATCTTTACTTCACTGTTGAAGTTATATATATTCATATCCATTCAATTTTACATTCCTATTCTCATTTGAATTCAATTCACAATTTCCATTAAATTTGGATTTTTATTCAACTTCTGAATATTGAATTTATCAATTATCTTTAGTTCACAACTGCACTATTTTAAATTAGTTCCAATTACAAATTCATTACAAATTTTAATTCCCTTATTCAAATTCGGTTTCAACATTCAGTTTCAATTTTATTCACTTACAATTGTAAATTCCGTTCATTTGAAATTTATTTCTACTTACTTGAATTTATTTGCAATTTCGAACCATTCTTTCATTTAGTTCACAATTCAAGTCTCAATTTATCTAATTCAACTTCATAATATTTCATAGATATTTTCATATGGTATTCCAGAACCTTACCAACATTTCAAAATCATTTGAAAACAATTCAAATTATCCTTTGAATTTCCAAAACAAAACCCAAATTTTCCGTTTAAAACAATATAGCAGCAATTCCTCCTTTGGAAACCCAAAAATGAACATCGATGATGCTGCAGTCATTACCGAAGTTATTTTCCAGCGACCGAAAAGAGTTTAGAGCTTTCATCTTTCCAAAATATTTTTCAAAACCTTTGAAATTCATTTTCAAATCCAAAAGATTTAAACTTTCCAAATCTCCAAAATTTTCAAACTCCTTTCAAAACATTTCCAAAAACTTCTCTGGAATTCCGTTTCAAATCATAAATCACATTTATAACTTATATTCTCAAATTCTACTTGTATATGGATTCATTTCTTAATTCTTTATTTTTTTGATTTCAATTTCATATATAATTTTTCACATATATATATCAATGATGATAATTAACATCATCACTCCCTAACAACCATGCATCCATATCATAATAATTTACAGAAAATCATTTCTTTTATATACAAAAATAGTTTTGGGTAAAATTATTTCATTCACCCTATTTAAAACAATACTGTGCCGAATTGTTCTATTCGAGTGTTTAGAAACCCCTTCGATACAGTTTTGCAAGACTGTGCCGACGAAGGTTCATATACCACTCAACAAACCAATCATCACAATACGAAACAATTTTATATTAACTAACAAGTACGCGCTCATATCTATTATTACACTCAAACTCATTCTAGAGTACTGCTCACTCTATCTCTAATGAGTAACACCCAACAGAGCAGGGTTGTCGCTTAACCATATGCTCTGATACCATGCTGTCATGTACCGAAATTTTCGACTTTCGAAAATTCAACATCGATACTCACTTTATCGACTGTCGAGCAATCGAGTGCCGGAAACTCCAATAGTGAGGGTTTTAAGAAAAAGAAAAAGTAGAAGAAGAAGAAAAGAAGAAGAAAGCAGAAGAAGAAAGAAAAAAGAAGAACAACAGAACAACAACAGAAACAGAAAACAATATCAGAATCTCACATATCGCAGCGGAACAATATATAATAGATAAATGAATAATCTTTAAACAAAGAACTATATCATTTTATACATACATCAATCAGAGTCAATATACAACTCAATACAATACATCACATCAATGCACAATTATATAACTTGTCCTCATACAGAATACACAGCGGAATAAATACTATCAAATACAAATACTACGTCTCGTCATCCAGCTTATCTCCAAGCTCCAGAATATCCAGAATATCCTGATAATATAACTCTAGGCTGCCCGTGTGGAAATTGGTGGGCACCCAGAGTTTAGAAGGGAACAATAAACTCCGAGTCAGTCATGGTGACTGGTGTGAGATCGTAAAACAGTTATTCTTTAAAATAAACAACAGGATAATTTTAAAGTCAATTCGAAATGCTTTTGGAAAATGAAACTACCATAAGACCTCCCACCACACACACAATGCAAACGCAGACTTGGAGGAGATTTCTTCTTATGATAGTCAAAGATGCTTACTACGCAAAATCAAATTCTTTTTGATATTATTATTAGTGCATAGTGGAAAACATTTCGAAAGTATAATATAAATCTTAGCCAGCATAGGTACCATTATATTATGCCTGCTATAGCTGCCTCCTGAGGAGACAGGTTATACAATTGAAATCGTAAAGGCTCGTATTGTTTCTTTGGATTTCCAACAAATGGTCAGGCTAAGGAACTTCCTTTTCCACGATGGGTACGTCCCTGGAATAGACGACCCGAGAACCTAACCGGATCTCTGCCAACACAAGGCCGGGTTACCTCTGCAAAAATAGGTAACTACTGACACGCGTATGCCATCCCCCGATCGTCACCGATCTTCCCGAGGATCCCCGATTTCCAACAAACCACAAAGTAATAAATTTGCAGCAACCACAGAGGTTAAGTATATGGGCTCCATACCATGATACCACCTTTATCCAGAAGGAATGACATACACTAAGGGGCGCTACTCCCTAGAACCTTGCCGCATCCTTCCTGTTTCGACCATTTCCGGGGTGTGAGGCTCGACGAAGTCTCGTCCACAAACCTACGCTTTCTACAAAGCCCTGCTTCGGGTCAAACAAAATGATCAACCTATGATCACAAAGATATAAGATCAAACAAATGATCATATCGCAAATGATCAAACACTGATCATTTCACAGCAACACTCAGTATGCCACGTTACCAAATTGGGATATATCGCTGATAAATTTCAACTACATAACCTCTGAGTTCGTACGTCTCAGAGAAGGGTGTTAAGCTAAAAGAATAAATTCTCCGCCACCAACAGAAATGTATTTGAAAGAAATCAGCTTTATATCTCAAAGTGTAACGTCAGACACACAATCCATACAAGTCTGTTCCGGGATCGAACAGAACCGAAGGCACTTCTCACGAAGCCCTTGCATATCCGGATAATTTTCAATCACGTCAGGACTTCCCGTCACTAAGGGTGATAAAACCTCTAAATCGGAGATCAGCCGATGTAGAGTAACTCGACGGTAATCCTTCCGTTTTCAAAAATATCCGGTCTTCAACACCGGTCTTCAAATGCAATTCATAACGACGTATCACATATTCGGAATGGGTTATACGACCCCATGGTCCTTTCCCGGCTAACCCGAATAGTGAGCGCTTATTCAAAAATAAGTGTGGCATTCAAATTCATCCAATTCACAACAAATACCTATCTAAAGGTAATTATTGATAGTCGGTTATTTAACTATCAATAAAGATGCACAACATCATCAGATTCCAAATAATTTTCCAAATTATTTTATCTTCCAAAATATCTTTTACTAGATATAAAATTTCCACACTTCTAAAATAAATCAATATTTATTTTTAAACAGTCTCCCTTTTATAAATTCCATAGTGAATTTATATTTTTCAAATATCTACAGATATACGATTTTCAAATCGATTTCAATATTCAATTTCAATTTATCTTTACAGAGATAAATTCTCAAAACGTTCATTTCATTTTGGAAAAGAAATTTCATACTTATTTAAAAATAAGTATTTCACAAATCATTTATTTTCAACACTTGGAAAACCTTCGATATACTTAAATCAAATTAAGTATATATTTCATTCTTTAAGGAAAACTATTTTCTATAACAACATCAATTTGAGTCAAAACGAATGTTACGTAAAACATCGTTACGACGACTCAAAATCACTAGTATAGGGATTCGAAATTTAGATAGATATATAAATCCCAATACTAGACAAAAACATTTCCTTTCGGAAATCATTTACTATAACAACAGTGTTATAGTCCATCATTTCCTTATTTCTCGAAAACGTCTATTTCAACAATGAATGTTGAAATCTATGATTTCGATATTTAATCATTTTAAAACATCGTTAAAACAATTAACTTCATCTTAAATATCACTTTCCCAAAACCATATCCATTTTACTTAAAAATATATTCACTGTCCAAAATTGTGAATATACTTCACTAACCACATTTCAATCTTTTCTACACATTTATTTTCAAGAATTTATCCACTATCCAAAATCGTGTATAAAATTTCCTTAATAACCTACTATATTCGATTCATCAATTTTGATTGATTTTTGAATTTATGAACACCGTTTATAAATTCTATTTTCTATTTTCTAACAACTTTGATTTATAAATCTCCTTTATAAATCAATTCGATAAATATTCCATTTAAAGGCAAAAACCCAATTTATAAGTAAATTTCTTATAATCTTTTATTCTACAATTCCATTCATTTTATAACTTCATACTTTATAAATCTATAAACTTCAAATTTTATAAATCTATAAACTTCAAATCTTCACAATTTATAATTCTATAAATTTCCTATCTTTACAACTTATAATTCTATAAGTTTCATATCTTTACAAATTTAACACTTATAAAAAAAAACTCGTTTAAAATTCCAATAATTTTAATTGATAATAATTCAAAAATTCAAATTTAAACTATCTTATAAATTACTTAACTATTTACTTCAAAAATCATCTTTTGGTTATATTTCACAAACATTATAATCTCCATAACTTTAAATTTATAACATTTATTTATTTAAAGTAAACCAATTCAAAGATTCAAATAAAACGTATACTTTCAAATAATCACTTTTAAAATCTCTTTTTAAAGTTAAAATCGTTATTTTTAAACTTCAAAATTTGAATCCGATGATGCAACGCATAAATTAGTCAATCACAACAGTCAATATCATATCTCAACATATGATAACAGAATACATCACAATATCTGTAAATAAATAACTACTGGTGAGGAATCCAGTTGGATTCCTCCAACCTGTTTCCCTGCATCCAAAGACGTTAGCACAATACCATTCCACTTCGAGGTGGAATATCGCGGTATATGGGTTTTATAAAAATCCGCTTACTAACGGCGCAATAGGGTCTCATCCGCTATACGAGGCGGGAAATCAATCAATCCAATATATACATATGCCAATATGTATATATTGCTATATATATAGATATATCCTATTATATCTAATAACACATTCAATAGCAATCAAAACAAATCAATCAATAACTGCAATAATTCCACTTTAAATTTTGAGTGAGAAGATCTCACCTTAGTTTTAAATTTTGCCATCCAATTTCCATCTTGACTCTTTTTCTTGATTTATACCTTATATAACAATTGTACAATTTTAATTAATATCTGAACTGAATCGAATAATAAATTTCATTTAATGATTTAAATAAATTTATAATTAAATCAACTATCGATTTAGTTCTAAACAAATGATTTATACTTTCATCCAATGCTTTTAATTCCCAACAAATTCCCTTTGAAAATCTTTATAAATAATTTCCATTTTAACAATTTAAATCAACTATTGATTTATTTTAACTACTTCTGCCTATTAACCAAAAATTATTACAGTAACTTTTTTTTCTTTTTCTAACTTTCTTTTTAGCAAATATCAATAACTTTTTCTTTAATGTATTTACAGACATATATATTTTTAATTAACTGCAATTCATACCTTCACTGTCGAACATTCCCAGATCGAAATCGATCGACCACCACGAACAGTCTCCCAACCACCATCGCCGGAGACGAACATCGCAACCCACATCAACTACCACGAAGCCACGCGACCCCCAATATTCACGCGAGCCTCGTCTCCATCAACAGCAGATCGCCCACACTTCGTCGACGCAGCCCACCTCGCGAAGCACTGCAGAACTCGCCTTCTAACTGCGTCGCCAACCCCCTTGAACGGAACCCTAATCGAACTCGAATCTATCGACCCGCCGCCACCAACTCCCCCCTCCACTCGTGAAGTCCTAGGCTACTCTGGCGATCACTGGCCACCTCGCCTCTCGCGTGCGCTAGCTCGAAACTCTAATCGCGATGCCGCGATGCCCTAAATCGCCATTGCCTTCGACGAACCTTCAGCTTGCATGAAAACTGGCCACGCGATTTGATGAAGACAAAGGGGAAACTCGCGGCTTTCACTCGATCTGCTCTCGATTAGAGTGGCCCTCGATCGAACCAAAATTTATACGTTATTGCCTGAAGTTCGATTCAATTTCATATTATTGAAGGGAGACACCCCATTTTTTTTCTGTGAATGGAAGGCTTCCGCCATTTTTTTTCTTTGATTTCGAACGAGAATGAAGTGAGGAGGTGAAATTTAAAACAGAGAAAACGTGATAGGTTGCACGATCATTTCGTGGTCTTCAGCGTGAACAACGGGGCATGTCTTTAGGGAAGAACGTGCTGTCTTTGACCAAAAATTTAAATTTAAATTTAAATTTGAAATTGATTAAATTCCAATGCATTTAACTATCGTGTGCTCTCATAACAGCTCCGATAAATACAAAATTTGAAATCCGATAATAATACAATATTACGGACCCAATGGAACTGGTTTCGTCGAATTCCGAGACTGTGCCCCGGACGGCTATTTTTAAATTCGATTCGAACGATTTAATTTCAAAACTGATCAAATTGTTTTCAAACTCAATTCTGAAGCTTCTGTTATCTTCAGTAATATCAACACGAATTTTAAAAGCTTCCGAAATATTTTTCTTCGGCTTAAAATTGAAGATTCAAATTTTTTATCTAGTTCAATAGATTAAATTTTATAATTTAATCGCCAATTTCAAAGTTATATCGGTGATTCAAATTAAATCGTCGTTCAAATATTTAAAATTAATTAAATATTCTCAATTTAATTTGTTCAAAATTCTGGGTCGTTACAGAAAGAAATAAATTGAACGCAAAATGAAATAAATAAAAATTAATTAACATTAAAACAAACGTTAATAAATAAGGATATTAACATTAAAGAAAAAATAGGGAAATAAATATTGTTAATTAACATTTAATTAACATTAAACCAATTCTTAACCGTTAAGCAACGTTAAAGTTAGTTTAAACAGAAAGAAGTTGTCTCAAACGAACAAATTAGGAATGAAATCAAACAGGCGTAATTAATTAATGAAATTAATACTAACCGGTCGACCCCCATATTGACCGATCAACCGTTAGTGGTCGACCGGTTGTGGGGTAGCGGTCGATCGATGCGTATTTTCTGTTGTGAATTATGACATGGCTAAATGGCCCAAATTTAAAATAAATTAATTCAACGACGAACATTGATTCGAACCCCTATAAATACGGGCATACTCCTCACTTTCTTCTCATATTTTCTAGAGTGACGACGAAGCTCTGTCATTTTCTCTTCTCCCCAAAATTATGAATTATGATAAATAGTTATAGTTTATATATGTATATACAAGTGGAGAATAGTATATGATGATTGAGAAGAAGAATAGGTTCGAATCAAATCATCAAAGCCAATGTAAATTATAAATCTGGATCTAAAATCTAACTTAAATCCAAATCTCTTTTCCAATCTTGATTTCTGATAAATATATGTACACTTGCTGTAAATGTATTCAAATAGGAAGAAGAAATGAGTCAAATTGGAATAACAGGGATTAGATATAAAGATTTGGAAAGGTGAGTGAGAAATTATATATTTTTATATAATATTGGATTTATATCATTGTAAATCTATTCATGTGTGCCTAAAATGTAAGTTGGAGTTGTATGCCAAAATTAGTAGACGTGTAATGAATTTATAAACCTTGTTTACATATTTTGTGATTGATAACTTGAGTTATATATTGCATGTATGTGAATCTGGAAAGCATTGGATAGCAGTAGTCCCTGAATTTGATACATTATACGTAGTTCAAGATTTGTAGATTTAAATGACTTATGCAAGTAAAATGTAAATTAGAGTTAACAAAATAAAATTGTAGGAATTTAAGTAGTATCTTAATTCATTGAAATGTAGGTGGTTGCAATGTAAATTTCTATAGCTTGTCAAGTTTCATAAATAAAAGTGTATCATTTGAAATAACAATGAATACACCTAAAAGAAAGTGATGCATAAAATATGGATATTTATCATATTTTATACTGTCTATTTCAATAACTATGAAAAAGTTAGTTCCTTATAATTCCAAACATACGCAAATTCTTCTTTTGGATAAGACATGGAAACTTACAGTGTTAACTTTTCCTTATGGGAGAGATGTAATTCCAATGCATTAAAATGTAGAAACCCATAAGGATTAATAAAAAAATTGTAAATGTGATAATGATAATGGTATAACAAAAGAATTAAAATATATGAATACAAGCAAGATAGAAATCAAATAATAACGATGAAAAGGTAAGCAAATAATAATTTAAAAATAAAAAGAGTATGGAAAGTTCATTAAACAAGGGAGTTGCTGTAAATGTTAAGAAGGAATAGAAGGAAAAGTTCAATTAAAAGAAATGGAAGAAAATAAGAAAAGATATTTAGATCTTTTAAAAGGAAGCGATAAATGACCTTAAATTGGATATGAAGTAAACGCATTAAAGGTAAAGAAATGTTATTAACGGTTGAACATTAGAGGTGTAATAATCAAACAAATATATATATATATATATATATATATATATATATAGACACACACGTGGTCTCAAGTATGTGTTTATGACGGACGTGAATCATTAAAGTTTGTAAATAACACTACAAGATAACTTACTTTTAACTGCACATATTGTCATCCTTTGGCCCTCAAATGTAGTAAAACTTATTTCACAAAGAGTCTAATTCGTGTACCAACGCTGAGAATGTTCTTAGGTCTCTAGGTTTAATATTTGCCGCTTCTCTCCTTCCACTTTGCAAAAAAAATTCATTTTCCCTCTTCTATCTATACCGTCGCTCCCTTAATCAGTTCTCCTTTATTTTCAATTTCCTTCTAATTTCGCTCGTCGATTTTCCTTTGGTGGATTTGATCGTCGCTGCCCTAATTCCTTATTCATGCTTTAGGTATCGCTAATTCCTTGTTTTTAGGTCTATTTGATTCATCGATTTTTAGGTTTATGTGATTGGTTAATTTTGATTTCATATTTCAAGCATGTCGCTTTATGGACCGCCTTTAGTCAAACTTTGTTCGATCATTAATTGTCGAGATAACTTTCTAGAAATTTGATGGAGTTGAACTGCTGACAAAGTTCAACTGCTTCAGGTAGCTTTAGTAGATGAAACAAAATACTTTTATTTGATTTATTACTAGGTTGTATTTGCTTTTAATAAAAGATGTTTGATTACTCATCTAATTACCGGTTTAGAAGCTTATTTATTTTTGATTGTAGTAAGGCTCCTATTAAGAGGAAAGTGTTCAACACTTTTTGTTATGATTATCTTAAGTTCTTTAAACTGAACGATGATTTCTTCCATGTATCACTATTAACATCTAGGAAATTATAATAAATTTTGAATTTGAAAATCACCTTTTGATATTTCAGGTTTAAGAAAATTCAAAATTCTATAATTAAAACTTTTGACAATTATAATGCTTATTTCTGTATTTTTTAATTCAAGCATAAAGTTGATTTTATAAACCAAGAATATTTATATTTTTCAAACTGAAAGTTTCAGAATATCGAGTATTCTATAGATAAATTTTGTTTAGAAAATCATTATTTTTAGAAATTGAAATTTTGAAGATAGGAAGCTTTATTGGTTCAGCTATGCCTTATATAATACAATCAGCATCATTTATTTTGCATTTGTATCCTTTTTGTGTGATATCAACACTAATTAAAAGAAGCATCAACTTTATCGGTTCAGTCATCCTTTTAGATTCTAAAGTTTAATTCTTTTATATCGTTCATATTTTTATAATAGATTGGACTATCAATCCACCACTTTCTCCTTGAGCTGAGTTGGAACTTGAGTTCGTGCACTTAGGTGTAATAGGAGATAGACTACAGCATTAAAATGAAGCAAAGCAATGCAAAAATGTGTTCATAGGCGAATGGCAATGTATTGAGCTGAGCTGAAACATGAAGTTAAGAACTGAGCTGTAAAATAGGTAAGAACCTTTGCTTAACATTTTCCACCTACTTCGGGTCAATTTCAAATGCATGGGTTTCTTTCTCTTCAACTGCAACAGCAACTATATCTACACTATTTAATAATTCATCATGACCTCCTTCGATTTCTCTAGCTGTTTTGTTGATTGTAAATGCATCACCACTTTGAGGATCCTCAGAAAAAAAATCCATGCATGAGATATCACTTCATCTCGAAGTAAGTCCTTAAGCACCTCTGGGTAATGAGACTCCACAAAGCATATGTTTTCTTTAAAACAAGCTTCACTTTCTCATATTTAGCAGTATAAGCATGGATAAAGTCATTCATTCTTTTGGCAACATGGTTTATATGTAATGCAACTTTTCAGTGTGCCAGGAGTATTGCATTTGACTATGAGTTTTGTTTACTAATTTATTTATTTACTTTCCCGCCACTATAAAAAAACAATGTTTGATGATATTTAGCTAGTATGCGTTATAGGTGGTTAAGAACATGAGAGAAATAATGATGGTGCTGACTATTCTTCTATTATTCAGACAATTATTATGTAAACATATATTCACTAATCCTTTTATTTTATTTTTTGGTTTTAAAGCTGATAATGGTCACTTTTATTTAATTTCATTTCAGGTTGGCAAAGAACATGGATGCTTAATGTATCAAAATCAATTGGAGTTATCATGGTGAACAAAGCATTAATGGATACACACCATTTTATAATTGGTAAGTCTTGTTTTTAGACTTTAATGGTTTCTTGTGCACGATTATACCTTTTGCTATGGAATGTTTGCTATTTATTTGATTACACACTTGTTTTGTCCAACTATAGCCTTGTATTTTAGGAACTTTATATTCATTTCAATGTCAAGTGTGCTTAGTACTTATGTTTGGCGTAGTGTTAACACTAATCGTTTATTTTATTGCACTGCAATTTGTTAGCTTAGAGTATGTTGTGATGCAACATGCACTACAATAACTTTTTTTATAATGGAATAATGAACAACTTTCATTGTCTAAGTTGCTTGCCACTGATTGAACTTTTATTTAAACAAATGTACACTGAAACTGGTACATTTTATCCCACACCTCTTATGCTAGATGTTTTACCTCATAATTCAATGTTGTGCTAAAACCATATTAATAGGCACAACAGAAGCTTAGCTGCATAACACGCGAAATGTTCTTCAATTCTTCGAGTGATGCACAAAAATGGTAATAAATTAAATGGAAGCATCACAAACTCTGATATTTGTATTTGGCTCATATTCGTGACCACTCACCAATTCACTTCTACATAACTATTGGCTCTTAGGATTATCATTTATAGATTGAAACGTTAAGCTGTATTATTATGCGTTACTGAGTGTTATATTAAGATTTGAAGTTGGTAGGAATCATATAATTAAGTAGCAAAATATTTATAAACCGTAAATTGAAATAAAATTGAAATTTTTGAGCAAGTAGCTCGCATGGTATCATAAATGAATATTATATATTAATTCAAGTGACTCAATAAGTATAGTGAGTATATGCACAAAACTTTAGCTATATATGAATTAGTAACAATATGTGGCTGAAAATGCATGCGATAAGAATAAATGCGTACATTTTTATAAATGCGCAACAATATGAATTAGTTTAAATAAGAAAAATGCATATATGGGCATAGGAAAAAAGGTGACAAGGATAAGGAAGGATAAATGCATACGGTTGGATGAGGAATCAATGTTGTATTTATTGTACATTAACTAAGGTATTAATATTTTATGTTTCCCATCTGTAGTTAGCCACTTTTATTTTCATTCAATGAATTAAATTTGGTTGATTTAAACTATATTCCTTTTAACGTTACGGTCTGTAACATTCAATATTCATTTATACGAGCTTTTTAAAATTGATTAATAATGTATCAGCTCGGAGTTAATAAGTGCGCTGTTTTTAATTTATATTAGTTCTTCTTCATATAATCTCTTGACAGACTGGAAACCTGTTAAATAAACAATGATCCTATTTAAGTCATATATTCATATATTCCCTTATTTATGTGCTTTAAACATCGGTTCTGTCTACCTAATTTTAAAAAATAATATGGATAGTTATTTTATATGATAAAGACTAATTAGCGCTGCTTGTATATTTCTTCCATCACTGTTTCATTTTTTGAGATTTCTGTTTCAAAATACATCGACAAAAAAAGTAAAATAATGTTTAATCTTCTTTCTTCTATTCATGATTACAATATGTGTACAAATGAAAGAGATGTTTAATGGTAGGGATGATAAATAGGCTGCCTCTGCCTAATACGGAGAATAACTCGTGGCCGTTCTTCATTCCTTAGTCTTGTATTTATTGGTGTTTCTCATGTTCTTTTGGGTGCAGCCTGTTGTTTTTCAAATGGCCACCAAACAGAGTATACATGCATGCATACATCCAGTATGCTATGACAGGCACAAAAATTACTTAGTAACTCGTCTGAAACACCCAGAGCCATGATTTATTTCTGTCTTCAAAGAATGAGATGGGTTTAAACTTCAGCATATTTAAACAGTATTAAAAAGAAAAAGGAAAAATGTTTAGTCAAAAGACATGAACCCAGATTCAAATTTGTAACTATCTAGTTTGGGATATGAAGCTTGGATTGCTTACCACGTGTTGGTTTTAACTGCAAGTGAGGTAAATGTGATGCGACATAGCTTCTGAATTTATGCAATCGTGAAGTGATATAATTGCCTGATTATTATATTAGAAGCATTGCTTTTATGTAATTAACCGCTTTGATACTTTTCAAAATAACTAATTAATTGGTCTGCTTATAGAGTTTGTCACTGCTTTATGCATATTGCTGCATTTGATTGACATCTCACCCTAGTGTTGTGTGTCTATATGTTTGTATGCATCTACCGTTGTCGTTAAAATTCAAAAAGTTTAAAGAACTTCAAAATAGTAGTGTACTCAATAAAAACGAATATGTGCATGTATATTATGTCAATTCAAAATAACTAATGTTCATCATTGTCAATTTAAGTAATTTGCACCTAACTTTTTAGAAAGGTTCCTAGTTAATTTTCAACAGGTGCTATAACTTGTCCCACACATTATACAATGCAATTATTATATAGTGCAAATGCATGTTTTGGCATGTTGGTTGTAGACCTCTTATTATTGAGTGCATATAAAATTAAGATAAGTGAACACCTCTAATTCATGCGTATGTTTATAACATTTATTACTTTACTCTCTTTAATGTTTTTTTTTATGTTTGTAACATCTCACTTTCTTTATTAGTGTAGTTATAGCGAGGTCTAGGGTGGCCATTGATCATGTATGCATTGGAGATAGGAGCGCCACCTCCACTTGCAATCAAAGACTGTTCCATCTTGTACACATTGTTGTTCCAGTATTCCTCTGTAAGTTATATTAAATATAAACCAGGTTATACATGTTTTATATACAGTACCAATACTATTAAGTTATAATTTCTCATGATTTGTTTTAATTACCTAATTTGAGAACACATTCTTCATATGGTGCTATACACATGATTTTGTATATAGTACTAAGGATGATTTCATAAGGTGCTAAGATTAATCTATTGGAAAATAAGTAACAGGACTCTATTAAATTTGTGACAAAACTAAGACGTGTATAAAACGAGAATAAAATTTGGAATTATATGTATATATTTAGTCAACTATTAAATCATATTTTTTCTTTTAAAACAACCCATGCACATTATATAATTTATAAGAACAATGAAGATTAAAATTTGTATATATTTAAGTATACGATGCACTAATTTTATTAATAATTCACCACTATTTCCCTTAATACTCATAGTAGTTCATCTGACATAGCAGCCTAATCAGACAATGAAATAATATGCTACCACTTTGTGTTTTTGCTGAAACAAAAATCTGACAGCGTCGTCCCAATATATATAATCAGTTAATTCAAAAATATTTTGTTAAGCATTTGCATGATTGTACCTCCACTATATTGTCTATTGCTGCTTGTTGATTAGCATGCTGGTTAAACACAAGCTGGCATATGTCAGGATTTTATTTCTAGGACTATCTTTTTTCTTCTGATCGATCATATGCTTTATGTCTTATTCAAAACGTGTCACTTCAAGAAGATCGCCATATACAAGTTATTTTTTATCACTCTCACCATCTCCAAAATTAGTTATGGGAAGATCTTTTAATGCTAAATATATCAAAACTAATTTTGGAAAGATCATTGTTTTCAAGATGAATTAAATACCATTTCTGTGATTTGTTTTGGCATATATATAAATATCAGGTTATTAAAACCTGGCATTTTAATGAAACCTGGCATGTCAAAATATACCAATCCTGATATTTTTTTTATTGCTAATTGTTGAAGAGCATTTATTCTTGCCAAATAAAACACATACAAACAAAATTTGCAAGCTACTTTGTTAGCTATATGAAAGACAATTATTAAAAAGATATACTGTTAAGGAAACAAGATAGCTGATTATAGAAATATAATGGTGAGAAAACTTGAATTTTATTTTGAAAGCATGTCATTTTTTTAACACTGAATGAATTAAATAATCATGTCATCGGGTTACTCTACATCTTAACAAATGAATCAAAAAATACCTATCCTAGCATATTTTGTAAACCTCTCTCGTTATTTTGAAAATTAGCTATAGGAAGATCTTTAATGCTAAATATACTATAGTTAATTCTGGAAAGATCATTTTAGGACATTTTCAAAATGAAATATATATAAAATCTTTGATATGTTTTACAAGGCTAACATATAAATATCATGTTAATAAAAATTGATATGTTAATGAAACCTGACATGTCAAAAAATGCCTATCCTGTCATATTTTTGATTGCTAATTAAATAATTATTGAAGGTCATTTATTCTTACCAAATAAAACATATAATGACAAACTTTGCAAGCTACTTTGTTAGCTAAATGAAAGCCAAATATAAAAAATATAATATAATGTTAAGGAAAAAAGATAACTAATTATAAAAATATAATGGTGGGAAAAATTGAATTTTATTTTGAAAGCATGTGATTTTGTTTTTTTAATAATGAATACATTAAATAATTATAGGAATAAATGGACAGAGCTTACAAATATATGTCATGCTAAGTAATTGGACAGAGTTTTGATAAGAAATTATCCTATAAATATAGCTACTATGTACATAATTTAAGTGCTAAGTATAGGGTAAAATTATCAAAGATTACTAAGGCTTTATGCAGATATTCATGGCAGTTATGGTGAATCTGAAGTGTGATTGAAAAGTAGTGAATCACATAGACAACCGGAACTGAATCTTGATTGCAAAATTGGAACTGAAACAGCTGGTGCGCGACAATTATGAAGTGTGTGGGGGCTATCTCTAAAGTGCATAAACTGAGGCATGTACTAAAGTGCCAATTTCCAGACTGAGCATGTTTGACATTAATGAGGTGCGGAAAATTAGAGGCTCTAGTTTTGAAGCCAAACTAATCAAGACAAACTCAGCATCATTGACGAAGAGAATGTTGCATTTACTGAAGCAAAAACTTATCTAATTCTGAGGCATAATGGGTGATCAAATCTGAAGCATGAGTGAGCAGTTGTGAACCATAAATTAAAACTTCTCAAAAAAGTTACAACATTAATAAATTGAGGCATATTAGGTGACTAAATAAAAGCATGCGTGGCTAGCAACACAAGAATTCCTGGATGAAAGAGGATACTGCAAAGGCCTAAATGGGACAATCAAAAGGTGGCAGATCCTGACAGTGATGCGTACAACAAAACATATGTTGCAGATTGAGTTTAACATTGACATGGAAGCAGGATTTGGTGAAGGCCTTATCTTGTATACGAAAGGGAAGATCCATTCATTATTTCAATATTTAGTATTGTTTTATGAGGATTAAACTCTTTGCCTTTGTTGATATCATCCTTAGATAGGGATAACTTATCTTTCTTGTTTCTCCTATTTTTATTTTTAGGTTTGAATGTTAGGCTTGAAGTGGGAGAATGACTAGGGGTGGTTAGAGCAGATGGTGGCAGTTCAAGGTGGGATGGTGGTGTTGAATTAATGTAAGTAGATGGAGTTGTCTTAGACTGGAAAGTTCTTTCTTGGTTGTCTGAAATCAGTTTGGAATTGGTTATCTTAAGCTGGAATTGGCACTAAACTGTCACCTAGGTATATTTTTTAATGCACTTTATCAAAGGTGTTGTTTCCAACATAGATTTCACTCATAGGAGATATGAGCTTTTTTCCATTAGCTTTTGCTCAAGACCTATTTTATATAGTATCATTTAATTCATGTTCATTATGGGTTAACATAGAGAAATGTAAATAGTAGATATAAAGTAATTATGATGCTCACATAACTAGATAAGTATATACAAAGTCAAACAGACTCATCAATATAAAATTAATTTATATCTCCCATACAAGAAAAAGATCGAATAACTACTACATGAGTCTGGGTACATAAGCAATAATAAATAAATAATGACTTTTCTCTCTTATCTCTTCATTTAAACTTGCCAAAGCCTACTTGCTGAAATCTTTCTGCCATATACAATAATAAATAAATTAAAACAAATAAATTAGCAAAAATGACAAATATCTGAACTAACAGAACAAAACATTTACATGTAAAGTAAAATACAAACAAGCTTACTAAAGTAAGTGTAGGATAATGACCTGTGTGTGAAAATAGTTAACTTGTTATTCATTTTGTCCGCCAAGTGTGTGATCTCATGCATGCTTTCATCTTCGGGAAGAAGGCACTAGTATGTGAAACAAACATACATCTACGTCTCCGGGAAGAAGCCAAAGGATATCTTGAAGAATACAAATTGTTGGTCAGTATGTTAAAATACTTTCTTCTATCCATAATATTTTTAGTTTAGGTTGAATTCATGAAGGTGCAATTATGATAATGCACATCGAGTAATAACCATTTGTTGTTACACGTTGGTGAAACAATGTATACTTTCTTAGTATTTTGTGAAAATTTAGAAGTCAAATTTGCCTTGAGATAATGGTTGTTAAATTTTGTCTTAATTTAATTGTGTAAATTGTGAAATTCTCACAAATTTTCAAGTAAAAGATACTTGATCATAAGTGGATGACATGTACAATGGCCATATCAAGGTAAACACCACATGTAAACTTGGATATATAGATTAGTGACTTGTTAAGGTCTTTTTTATATGTTATTTTCCTGATGTATAATTTTATTCAGTTTTCTATAAATATTATATTTTTATCGATAAAAATATTTTCTTGATTTTTCTAGTTCTTTGCTTTTCCACAAACTTTCCTTTCTTTGCAGGTATTTCATAACTCAACTCTAATATTGCTTTAAATCAATCTGATATTGAAATAGCATTTTTTGCTTTCTTTATAAGTGAAGATTATAATTTGTTCAAAATCATATATAGTCTTTTACGTTAACTGAATAAAACAATCAAACAAGTAAAACAAATAACTATTTTACATTGATTCGTAAGTATTGGTACCGTTTTGCTAAAGTATAGGTATTTACACTTCTATATAAATTATTCTCTATATACCATGTAGAATTGCAAATCTTTATGCTATATTATACATGCACTAGATACTTGGATCCTGATAATATCTATTTCACTGCTATAAATAATATATATATAGACTGAAGGTGATGTAGAGTTCAAAGTGATGCTTCTTATTCCACCAAAGGCTCCACATGATTTAAATGGGAGTTGCTACAATATCAAGTCCATGTTGACCTATTGACTATAGGAGTCTTTGAACTGAAAGTGACGTCGTCTAGAAAAGCTTCTTAGTTTTGAACTGTAAGTGTACATTGATATTTCCCTATTGACCTTAGGAGTCTTTAAACTGGAAAGTCAACTTTGTAATTTCCTAGTTTTCTGCTAGAACAATCATTCTGATACTGTTTTTTGCGGTAATAAATCTGAAGGTAAATTGACCTACCTTGATCAACACATATAGAGAAGGAAATCTGGGAAAAAAGACGTCTTTTACATAATCAGAACTAACAAAGATCAGTTAGAGAAATCTTTGTTCCTTGAGAAGCTTACAAGATGAACTATGAGGTATATTGTATATGATAAAAAATTCTAAAACATATCAAAGAAAGGTCTCAACCTTGGTAAAGGTTGTGAGAATTCATTCACACTTAGTTTTTAGCTTCTTATGTATGTAACCATCTTATTCAGAAGTTGATGCTTTTAGGTAACGGGGAATAGAAAGTAGACAATATGGATATATTGTTTCATTGGTAAATGACAAGTGAACAAAATAATGTGAAGTGAAGCAATCTGGTATGATTATGATATTGACACCACTTTACTAGACTGGTTCATATTTATATACAGATTTTGAAATTATATCTAAGCTTTCTTTTATTTATTGACTTTGACTTGGAAGATATTCAAGTTTCTACCTTCACATCAAATGGAATAGTCCGAATATGGTAGATTTGATTTGAGTTTTAACATTTAAGAACGTACTAGATGAGAATAAGTTGTATTTTTCTTGAAGCTCTTTTCATTAACAACCATATGTACGGTGCAAACTTATATACCAAATTATCGTTTTGTTGAAATATAAAATGTATTATTTCATGTAAAACTAGTGTGCCATAATTCTCAAGTAGTTGCAAATTAAATGTGTTATTTTAAATTTGTATTTGAACGTCGGTCTTTTAATTTCTTCAATACAGGTAATCAAAGACTCTGGTACAAAAATATACAAGAGACGTATTCTTCAGGTTTTTGAAGATCATTTTGGCATAACAAGCAATTGAAACTTTTTGATAGTGTGTTTTATCGACGGTATTTGATGCAAACTTGCTTTACGGATATCGTGTCCTTGTCTATGGACATCGTGTGAAGTAGTTTATAGAAGTTATTATTGTTTTAAGGGTATTATATAAATTTGGTTTATGGATGTTATCTTTGTCTATGAATATTTTGATAGACTCGGTTTATGGAAATGATTAATAGTATTGTGTTTATATGATAGTTTCTAGTTTGAATATGTTATGTATACTAATCGGTTGAAATATATTCAAATGCAGTTCAGTCCATGCTGTAAAATCCAAGATAACAAAAGACAGCGTTTAATCCATGTTGTAAAGCATAACTACATATATTTTTGACAAAATATTGTAAACGCTGTGATAAGTTATAACAGCATTTATCAATTGTTGTAAAAATGTATATCATAAAAGTTAACAGCGTTTATTAATTGCTGACAAAAATGTAAAACAAAACTGGAAACATTATTTATAGCAAATTTTTTACGTGGTAAAAAGTTTAAAACAACAATCTAACAAACGCTGTAGAAAACTATTAACAGCTCGACAAAAACGCTGTCAAATAGGATTTTTAACAGAGTTTTTTGTCTGCTGTTAGAAATTATGTATCTATGATAGCATATCGTTTTACAGCGATTATAATAACGCTATCATATCCTATTACAGCATTTTTTAAATGATGTGAAAAGGTAATTTTGGTGTAGTATAACTTTTAGGCAAATAAGAATGACGTAGTCATTAGAATTGTTTGGCATACGAGGTTTGTAGCGTTGCACAACAGAAGTCTGCCCACCACATAGGGCTACCAATGGTTGTATATACATTATATTAATGTGGCACATATCCAATTGTAGGACCCATGGAATTTATACGCTTGCATATAGGTGATGGAAGTCTGCTTCAACTTTTTAGTAGGGGTATTGCCTTGATTGCAATAGGCAATCTAAATGGAACCGTGAGTAAGGATCTATGCTATTTTAGTATGTTGGTACCGTATTAGGAAGTAGGAGTTGTACATAGGTCGAGAACGTCATCGGTCTTGAGTGCTGAGCGGAAACATGAGGGTTACACCTAAATGGGTTACGCCTCCTACTAGTGTAGATCACGTTTAGGTCATGCACCGCCATAGTTGTTTTTCTAGTTTGTTTATTAGGAGGCAAGGCTAAGTAACCCTTAAAAGAGGTCTTTCAAACTATTGGGGTAGTCTGAGGAGCCGAGTCCTCAGTAGTCCATAGTGCTAATCCATAATAGTCCGAGAAGCCGAGTCCTCAATAGTCTATGGAGCTGAGTCTATAATATGAAGCAGTTGGGTAAGTCCCCAAAACGAGATAGAATATGGCTTAACTATTGTGACGCCATTATTAGGCACTATGGGAGTTCTTTGGTTTGCACGACGACGGGAACATGATACTGCATTGATGATGGATCTTGTCGAGGTGATGGGTTAGGTATACTAGCGGGGGATAGTATCTTGGTCCAAAAGGGGACTATGATACTTATATATATGTACTTATGTAGTTATGGTCTAATTCGGGTAGATGAGGCTTATCAAATGTTTACGTAGTCAAGACGACCAAGTAAAATAAAAAGACATAACATCTGATGGAAGATAATCGACATAACTAATGTTATATATAAAGTGTATAATTTAACTGTCACCAGAACGTTGTTCTAACTTCCTCCTCATTACAACCCATATGATAGATTTAGTGGAACATATACTAGTACAAGGCGGGAACAGTAGAAGGACAGATTTCAATATGCATGCTCGGCACTGACAAGGACATAAGATATTGGAAATGTCAATCTTGGTCAGTAACTATATGATTTATTATACTTTATTATTTCGCTGTGAGTTATATCGATAATACTCTGATATGCATTTATTTATTTATTTTCATGATGCCAAACTAACGATCCATACTTTGGTGGACTTGGATTTTCAATTTAGCGAAGATTTAAGTCCAATGAGATGCGGGTTGTTATAATATATGTTACATTTTTTAATTAATTTATTTAATCTATTAATGTAACGACCCACTATTTTGGACCGTTCAAATCGACAATAAATCCACACATGTCGGACTTGAATAATTCAAAACAATAGATTGTAAATAAAATTTGGCAAAACTCAGAATATACAGTAAATAAATCACAGTTCACAGACACATAGTAATATAACAATGCAGCAGAAGCAAAGAAATAGTAGTTCATGAAGCTACTAAACATGTATACATCAGAGTTAACAAGATACACCAGAAATCACGAATACAAAGATGTCTCAATACAATAGTCAAATACAAGATCTGAATACATCACTGGAATCAATTGATAACTGAGAGCGAAGTAGATAGCTGGATTTCCAAGAAAAGCTCCAACTCCAAAGGTGAGTCTCAAATGCTGTATCACTCAGTCTGACCCGAGTGTAAAGAAAACCACAAAACACTCGAGTCAGGACATACATACTTATATAATGTAAACCAACTCAAGTGAACTGTACTAAAGATGCACAAGTAACTTAAAGAATGCTTGGGATCGCCCATTCTTTAAGGATCCGTTAAACTATCTACTATATAGTAATATCCGCTATTATAATAATGTCTATAATAAAATAAACTTACTTTTAAATAGCGTTAAGGGGTTACCCATATAGCCCTTAACACATAATAGTCCCAGTAGTCTATCCAGTATCATCATACCCCCAGATCGGGAGCTACCCTCAATACTCCACAGGCTACGGCACAAATCCAAACTCGTAGTAAAGCTCGATATGGTAGGTGACACGGCACAACTAGGCAATGCCAGGGTAGATATACCAATTGCGTATCCGGGCTAGTGGAAACGCATAGTAGCCACTACCGCCCACCTCGGAACACACTTCCAAATCAAAATCGAAGGGTGGCCACCAAAAATCACAAAGTAATAGAATAGTATCGAAGAAGTGCGTCCGATCAAAGGTGCTACCTCATTTGCCCATCGATCGCTTCTGTTTTAGCCACCTTATGCCAACTCACGGGAGTCGGGTCCACGTATATACCTCAATAGGAATCGTCGCCACCATTCTACTTTATTCTGGAATCTCCACCGCGTACACGGTTGTCAAAGTGGTTTTCGATATCGACAGAGAGTATGCCCATATCCGATCCTGGTCTCTTTGCCAACCAATCGTTATTATAACCCATGTATATTTATTCAAAAATCATTTATACTTTAAAAATCCAAAATATCATATCCATTTCAAAACTAAATACTATATTATTTCATTTCATAGCCAAATCAATATCATTTCCATTTCAAAAACCAAAGCCATAATATCATTTAAATTCAAAAGCCAAATCAATATATCATTTAAATAAAACCCAAATTTCCAAATCACTGAATACTTCCTTAAATTTATTAAACTTGAAATATTCCTTTAAATCATCTTAAACCAAACCACTTTATAAAGTCACATTCTTAAATCTTAAATTTCAATAAGTTCACGTTAATATATTTAAAGACAATTCTTAAATAAACACAATTTCACACAATTTCATTTTCAAAACCATAGTACCTTTCAAAGTTATAACAACTCTGAAACCCAACACTTTGAAACCATAATATTTTGAAATCATAACAATTTAGAAATGTTATTCTTTGAAAATCATAATACTTAGAAAATCATAACACCTTTAAAATAATATTCATTTAAACCATTGAAATTCATTGTCAAATAATATTCATTTCAAAGTTGTAGCATTTCTAAGTTCATTCATTAAATTATAAAATTTTCAAAACATTGTCAAATTCAGAAACAACAGCACTTATAAAGTGCTACAGTAGGTATTAGAATTTCAAAATAGTTCAGTTTAAGAAACAGCAGCACTAACAAAGTGCTGCAGTAGCTCTCTGGTTATTCCAAATTATAGTTTAGTTTTAGCAATAACAGCACCTACAAAGTGCTGCAGTAGCTCTTTGTTATTTCAGAACTTAGTCTATTTCCAGAAATGACAGCACTTAACAAATGCTGCTTAATACCACAACATTTCTGAAGTGCTACCAATATTAATTCCAGCTTTATTATAAAATTTTCAGAAACAATAAAACTTAAAATTTGGTCATTTTTAACTTATAAAAATCATATTTTTCACTTCAAAAATATTCATTCGGAAATCTTAACTTATGATTCAATAAGATAAACACTAGATAAGTAAATATCCAATTTAAACAATAATTCATTCATTAAGTCAAAAGTAAATTATTCTCTCAACTTTTACTTTAACAATTAACTTAATACTATATTTTAAAATACCCTTTATCCAAGTAAAATTTTAATTTCCCTTTATTTACTTAACTTAAAAGTTTTCATTTAAAACCAAATTTCCAAATTTCAAATTAAGTCATAATTAAAGTTACATTCTTCCATTTTAAAAATCATAACTATTTATTTTACAAAACATAACATTCACAAAAGGATATTTTATCATAGTTAATATAACAATCAAATCCTTTTCTTTTAGATCGATTCATTTAGACATCCATTAACTATAATTTTCTAGTTAAATACATTTTACTACAAAATATCCAATTAAAACTGTATTCCATTTATCAGTTCAAAATACAATATTTCTTACACAAATATGTCCGTTCATAAAGTAAAATTCATTACCATTACTAGGTTAGATTTAAAATTCCATATTAAGTCCAATTATATTTTTAAGTTATTTATCATTAATAAATGTCTTTAAATTCAATTTAAAACCAACACATCTTTAAAATTTCCATTAATGCCACTTATTGACTTATAAAGTCTTAACTTAAAAAAACCAACATCTTCTTATATTTAAGTCATTTAAATCAAATCTTTTAGCTCAAATTTCATATATTTAAAACATTCAAAATACTCAATAATTTTTAGGAAGGGGCATTTCACTAGAAGGGCAAACTTTGCAGTCCAATTAGTTTCTAGGACACACATTCAAAGAAATTACTTTCAAGGCCAAAGTCAGCAGAATAATTACTTTCAAGGACAAAGTCAGCAATCCAATTACTTTCAAGGACATAATTTCATAGATTTTTAGGCCCTAGAAACTAATTATTTTACGTTTTGTCCTTGAAAGTAATTATTTCAGTTATGTGTCCTAGAAACTAATTCCACTTGCTAAAGAGGCCCTTGTGGCTAATTTCCACTATTAGGAAAGTATTATTTAAAAATATAACCATGAGCCTGTATAATATTTTCTAACCTAGGTCAAGTGATATGGATATGTATCATTTCAATTCGTAATTTAAAATGAAAAATCCGGGTTCTATCATTTCAAACCCGCAATCCCAAGTCAAATAAAATAAAATAAAAATACAATAAAAATCACTTGAGCCTATCATTTCAGCCCATAATGATTTTTCTTTATTCGAATATCCGTTCGGGTATGTATCATTTCAACCCATAGTGATAGGGAACTTATAGTGTGAGATACATAAAATAAAATGAACAATATAACATATAATAACATATCAGGTAATGTAATAGGCATATAAACAGCATTTAACATCATATAATATATCACAGGCATGTATGAATAACATATCAATTTATACATATTCACTTGTCATCATTTCACAACAATATAAGTACATATGTCTAGAGTGATAAAACTCACCTTCTATAGCTAGAGGAGATAGACAATGAAATCGAGTTACGAATCCAAGCACGAATTTCCAAATTGAAGTTAGATTGGCACGAATCGACGCTCAAAGCTGATAAATAGGAATGGACGAAATCAAATCAGAATCGGGCCGATGATGATAAATGGTATAATTGGACTGATAAAGATACAACATATAAAATTATACACACACACACACACACACACACACAAAGTCATCTTTTAAATTCCAAACACATATTAAATTATATATATATATATATATAATACATAACTTTATATATAAACCCACTTGATATGTAAACACATATATATGCAAACTGTATATGAATTACACATTGAATATATACATGCAAATACATCTCAACATAAAATATATGTAACTGTATTTATACGTTCTGCAGATATACATATGCGATTAACCAAACTTACATGCAAGCTATTTTGCATACCTATAATAAAACGTATGCAGCTGTTATACTAAATTCCTTTTATAATATATAATAAGATGCAGATCTAACTTAAATATATATATAACAACTGACTCACATTATACAAAAAAAATATGTATAATAATATATGACTAGTGAATGTATCTACAATTATATATAGGTATGTTTTTTTATCTCAATCACTTAAACTTTCGACGAATAGAATTTATAAGTTATATCTATATGATTTGCATATTATAAACAACAACACTAACTTGTATATTTAAAGTACTATAATATTTCAACCCAGACCTGATATTATTCGCATATTTAAACAGTAGGTTATACACAAAAGAAAATAAAGCGATTTGTATGTAAATATATTTTAACATGCAACTTATACACGCATAGCAGTAAAACAACACTTATAGTAAAACACAATATATATATAGCTTATCACTATATATACTGTTATATGTAATAGGTTTATACGCTGATAATAATAGCAGAATAAAATATAAGAACAACAGAGATTGCCTGAGAGGAAAGGAAGGGCTCGGCAGATCTGGTTTCACGCGGCGAGGCGGAGGGCTCGAGCAAGGCTCGGGAAATTTGCGGGATCAGAGAGTTGTGAAGATCGGCCATGGATGCTGACTTGCGTGGGAAAGAAGAGGGGAAAAAAAGGAGGCGTATAAAAAAAAAATAAGAAATAGAAAAAATTTAATACCCCAAAGTGAAACGTAAGAACCGGAGCTGAAAGGAAATAAAAGAAAACGAATGTAAAATGGGTGCATAGCAAACGATTGGGCACGAATAAAATTTTTAGAATTATAGATGGTAAATGGCTATTGATCATTGGTTTCTGGAGTGGACACAAATCAACACAGAATTCAAAAAGGTTTGAAAATGTTTATTGACACAGTTACCGTTTTTTGCGGATTCCGCTGTGGATCGGGCTTCAAAACATAGAAGTAAATATACTGTAGAGATCAGCATGACGAGATGATCAAAACGGTATACAGATGTCAGTGGTACGATTATCCTATCAAAAGTCGATAATTGGTACTGAAAAAAGTTGCTAATTTGTCGGAAATAAGATGAATGGAGCAATAGAAGCCCAAATTTGGAGAAACGAAATATGATGTCTCACTTAGAAGATGATTTACAACTTTATTATGTAGAAATATTCAAGTTTGGAAAACATTTTATTATCATCAATATTTAACTGATTTGAATTTAAATAAAATTACACAATAAAATAAACTTCCAAATTATCTGATGAAAATTTACCAGTTGCTATGTTAAAACAGACGCATTTCAAATATCAAATTTAAATTTCAAAATTTTATTGTTTAAAATTTCACAAATTTCAATTAAATATATTAAATAAACAAATAAAAATTATTTAAAATTTACGGGTGGTTACAATTAATCCAATTAATAATTAACTAATTATCAAAATTAATTTATAAATTTTCAAAACAATTTTGAAAAATCATATAGTTGCATTTGTAATAATTTCTTGTTTTAAATTTAACTACTAAATTTAAAATTTTACTTTAATTTTAAAATAGATTTTGAAAATTAGCTCAGAGCTCTACTTCAAATTAAACCTTTTCTAATAGGGATAATCTTTGGGCTTACTTCATCTTTCGGGCCAGACCAGTAGGCAAGTATTGCAGGGTACTTGATTACCCAAACCCTGCCTAGACACACCATACTAAATGAGTAAGCTTAATTGTTGGAATCAGACTAGTCAAAAGTGGGTTAAATGGGTGAATATAAAAAAAATTCATTTTTATTCTAGTTAAGCCTATGAAGCCTAGATAGATTTTAGATCTAATCTAAAATTTTGAATAAAATCATTATTTTATTTCTTTTGTTTAAAACTTGTTTAAGTTTAATTTTAGGTTGTATGTATGTTTTAATGAGTGCATCAAATGCACCCATATGTGAAAGTGCGTGTGCAACATATAATATGTGTACATAATTAATGCGAATGTTGTTTATATATTGGCATTAACACCAAAACGGACACATTCCCCCTTATATATGCCTTTGTCGTTCAAAATAATTATTTTCCTCAAAATAAGATTATAAGATTTATTTAGTGTGTGTGTGTGTGTACACACACACAAAAATATGTATAATTGTTTATATTAGGATAGACTTTATTTGTATGACATGTATTAAAATTACAGTATACAATTTAAAGTTGGTTTTAATTAACAGATTGTTTAAAAACAAGATTACAATATTTTATATAAAAGTCTATTTTGTAAAACTTGAATAAAGAATAAACATACACACATGTTTATATACATATATGTATATAAAATAATTAAATCAATGTATTAAAACAAAACATGTAACAAATATATATGACTAGTTTGTAATTTAAAAGAGAAACCTTCAAATAACAAAATTAATCCATTTTAGATTCAATTGTTAACCTAAGAAAGAAATAAAAGTTTTAAAGTTTTCTTTTTGAAAACATATGAATTTTATATTGACTCGGTTTTTTATGTAAACAATGACCAAAATTGTTTCAAACCAACTTATAGTATATGCATTCAATTCTCAACTTTAAAATATGAAACTTAGTCTATTAAAAAAAATTTAAATAAAAAATATATTTGAACAATAATTTCTAAAACAAAAATAAATTAGACAACTTAGGCATAAATGAATTCATGATAATGAGACAGTGATCAAAATTAAATACACAATATGAAAAAATAAACAAAAGTAGTAATGAATCTAATTTTTTTAACATATATGACATATGAACAATAGATAAGAAGGACAAGGAGATATTAAAACAAAATAACAAAAATGAGAACATAACTGATTAAAGGGAAGAAATTAGAGATCTAAGTCATATTCCAAAATTCATATAGGTGAAACAAACATACTGCATGTGTATCAAATACATATGTTCATGTTTGTGATAATTCACGAGTAAATTCAACGAAGTACGTGGAACCATTTTGGTATCATTAGACTTGTAATTGCATACATCTATATGTATCAATCTGAGGATTTCATCAACTCTTATGTTACTTTCACTGAATGGGTGCTCTGCCCTTAATTGTTTGAGGTATAATTAACTAGTATCATATGATTCATGATCATATATTTAAAGAATTATTTCTTAAAATTATGGATTTAGTCTATAATTTCAAAATAACTGCTAATAATTTCAGGTACTTCTGTATTTCCCAATGCACCACTTTTGTTATGAAAACAAATACTACTCATGTAACGACACAAAATTTTAATTATTTGACTTTGGAATATTTAATTAATTTTAAATATTGAAAAGTTAATCTTATAGATTAAATAATTTGAGTTTCAAATATAGCGATTTATTGGATAATTTAATTGTTGAATTTAATAATTGAAATCATTTAAATAATTGAAATCTTGGATTTTTATTTGGATAAAAATGATTTAAAGGCTTATTAAATTTCTATTTATAAGAATAAAGGTAATAAAACTTTTAAACTGAATTTAAAAGTTATTTACTCGATTTTAAAAATAACTCATTTTAATTAACATATAAAATAGCCTCTTGGGGCGTTGTCTCGTATTTTGACGACACAAGTGTCATTGGGTCCTTAATAATGAATTATAATACGTCGTCAAATTTCATAGCGATCAGAAGTATCATTTGGTCGTGCGAGATCGAAACGCGTTGAAATTAATATCGAAAATTTAATATAATAATTGGATTCAAAAAAGCTATCTTCTACATATAATCGAATTAGGTCTCGAAACTAGTTCATTGTGTTCGGAATAGGGGTATAACATATAAAACGCCAGGAAGCACGCCTCGATTGCAGTCTGTAATTATATAGCTAGATATTTTGAATTCTATATACATTTTTTTTTCGATTTAACTTTTCACTGCCTTAACCTTTCATATCAGCCCACTTTTACTTGTACGAGCCCACACCCTTCTTCCTGTTATCTCCCATCACCCTCCTCTATTTAAACACTACCAGGAAAAGAGAAAAATATATATCTCTCAAAAATACTCATTTAAAAATCGTCAAACCAATTTTAACATTCATGTTTCAATAGATCATTCCACTGGTACGCTTGGTTGAAGGTGCGGCAGACTTTGGATGATTGTCAGTGGGCAGTCGCATGAAGATTGAGAACTAGGGTTTGCTTTAGGGGTTGCTGGAGGTCGGGTTTGGGAAAACGGTGGTCGCAGTTGAGTTTGTCGACACTTGGGTCACCTGTGGCCGAGGTTAGGTGGGTCATGATAAAGCATGGGGTATCGCGACATTTTGGGTTCGCGTTTGATCTGGGTTGGTCGAGTGTCGAATTGGTGGGATGGTCGCGTAAAGGATGCAACGAGGAGTTCGCCAGCGATGACGGCGTGTTGAACGGGGCCCTGGAGGTCTTGATTCCTTGTGCGTTCATAGGGCTGTGCATGGCCTCGTTTGTGGGACACTATGCGTGGATTTTTTTAGGGAAGAAGCTCAGTTGGGGGTAAAAGTGTAATTCTATTTAAAAGTGGTTGTTTTAAATTAAAAATAAATCGGTAACTTATAAATTGCATCTCTCTCTCATACGAGGTCCAATCAAGATGAAACTTTTTGCATTGCACTCATGACGATGAAGGTTTCGCAATGAAACTAGTTTGGTTGGATTTGGAGATTGTCGAAATTTGGGCTAAAATCAGACATGTCAAGTTTTAGTTCCAAACCGGAACGCTTCGGCGATCGCAGAAATTTCAGTGAGTTAATCTCGCCTTTTTGGATCACTAGTATGATTTGTAGTTGATAAAAATTGTTGAATGATTGTTTGGGTGAATCATTATATTTATTAGTTGGATATATTCCCGCCTGTTGTAGCGGATGAGACCCTATTACGTTCTCGTGTAAGAGCGGATGACCCTTTGTAAACGAATCCCGCCTCGAAGCGATTAATTTATATTCTATGATTATCCAACGTTTGTGATGTAGGGAAATAGGTTGGAGGAATCCAACGTGATTCCTCGCTATTATTGAATTATATTGTTTCAATGATATTTCCTTTATATGGATTATAGGATAATAATATGATTGTGGACACTGTGGTTATAACATTGTTATATGTTGCAAGCTAGAACCCAATAGTAATAGAAAATCAATATCGATATTGGTTAAGTGTTGGGTGGTTATTGACCTTAAATTAGTATTATTTTAAATATACTATAAATTTCCGATTTAGTCGGAATTGGTTTTTGAGACTAGAATGGATTTTTAAATCCGAAATTGGGTTTCAGAAATATTATGTTTAAAGGTTATCTAATTAAATATATTAATATTGTTTTTAAGTTAATTAATTATATTAATATTCTTTTTTAAGTTATATAATATATTAATATTATTTTAAAGTTATTTAATTATTTAGTATTGTTTAAAAGTTATTCGTTTATAGTTAATATGTTTAAAGAATTTATTAAAAGGTTAATAAATTGAAAGATTTACCATTTAAGAATAATTATGGTTTGAAATTAGTAATAAGGATTATTAATGATGTTTTAAAATAAATTATTATTATTTATAAAATGGTAAGATTAATTATTATTATTATTTCTTAAACAATATTTTGGAATGATTAATTATTATTTTAGGATATTTAAAGTTAATGATTTCCATTTATTTATAATGTTCGTTGTTAATAATTATTATCATATAGTGATGTTTTGAGGTAAATGATTAAAATTATTTATAAATGTTTCCGAGACCCGGAAATGGAGTCGAAAGACTTAAATTTTATAAAGGAGCTATAAAATGGTTCGAAGAAT
The DNA here is from genome assembly GCA_030737815.1 of Allium fistulosum. Taxonomy (NCBI): domain Eukaryota; kingdom Viridiplantae; phylum Streptophyta; class Magnoliopsida; order Asparagales; family Amaryllidaceae; genus Allium; species Allium fistulosum. The sequence continues at coordinate 509,466,566 of CM060907.1, read as the reverse complement.
TAAGGAAGGGTTATTTGCAAGGTGAAAGAGTTTATAAATGGTTAGATATTTATAAACAAAATTTTAGAAGCAGGGTTATAGATTTATAAAAGAAGTTTATAAATGTATATGGGTTCATTAAGAGTTATAAATGATTTTGAAATGTACAAGAAATTTATAAGTGACTGAATTCTTGGTAAATAAATTATTAATGTTTTTTTCGAAGATTTACAAAATGGGTTATAAACGATCTTGGAGAATTGTAAGGGGAATTATAAAAAATTTGAGAATCGGATAAAAGGAAAACCTTTCTAAATTTTGTGGATATACTTATACCGTTGGAAAGAGTATATGGTTATTTCTAAGTATGGAAATATAGGAATTTGCGAGTATATCCTTTAAAGGTGTTTATATACAAGTAATTTACAAAGTAATTATATGTATAAAGACTTATTAAAGGGGGCTAGTGATTGCTTATATACTGAGCCAATGTTGATTTTCCAAATGAAATAAAATCCTGATTGAATGTTTGTTATTCGATAGTTAAATAACCAACTTTCGAAAATAGACCCAACGTAACTTTGGAAATATATAGGAGAAACACGTGATTTATATGGCATAGTCATCTCCGATGATGCTGTACTGTGCGTATAAATATCGTTTCATTCTTCTAGGACGATGATAAGGAAATTCATCTACTAACGGTTTGGAGATGATCTCCGTTCTTATCTTTGTCTATTTATTTCATAAAGAACCGGGGTTGAGTTTACCGAAAATTATTGAACGTTGTTTCGAGGAGACCGGGATAAGATATGTTATCCGAAATCCACTTTGATCCAACGAATGCATTTCGAAGTGAAGACATTGTGAAGAGCATGGAATCGAAGATGGAGATGTGAAGTGCAAGGGCTAATCGCTACTAATCCTGAGGGTGATTCCAAAATGGATGTAGTAGGAATAGAGCCTTCGGTTTCATTCAGACCCAGAACGGACTTGTATGGATGAATGCTATCAGCACATTATCACTAGAGGGCAATGAGTATTCTAAGTGTAAATTCCTTGAAAGGTAATCGTAGCCTCAAGCCTCATCAACCGGGAATGACTAAAGCATGGGAGATGTAGCAATGCTAAGTGGATCGCTCCCATTAGGGTGTGTCATCACCTTTCTAGATACATCTACATATTTATGGATTGGTTGTGCATGAGATCTCAAATAAAAAGGGTTGCAATGCAACTGGGGTGATGACATATTCGGTATTATCCAGTCAGGGGTAGGCCGGTCTTGTGTTGGCAGGGGATCCAGGCGGGGTCCTCGGTACATTTTCTAGATGTGTACTGTGATAGGTGGTACCCCGGTGCCTTGTCATAGTATGGAATCCATTCTCGAATAAGCGCCATACGGTTTTGATTGTGCCCAACTATGTTGAAATGTGAGATGCAAAGCATTTAAGCTATTTTCATATTTTACTTTGACCTCTAGACATTATTATAATATCACTGGATTTTCTATAAAAGTGTTTTGGTTATCGTGAGGTAAAAACCCGTTCATGTTTATATGTGGCGTGGTCTTACGAGATACTTTTGATTTCAAAGATTTTTGTAACGACCCGTAAATTTCAACTGTTTTAATAACGTAATTAGTTAAAATTTTGTGAAATTTTAAACGATAAAATTTTGAAATATAAATTTGATATTTGGAATGCGTTTAGTTAAACATAGCAACTGGTAAATTTTCATCCGAAAATATGAAGTTTATTTTCGTGCGTAAATTTATTCAATTTAATCAGTTGGGAATTGATGAAAATAAAATATTTCCGAAACCTAAATATTTTTACATATAAAAATTCTAAAGCATCTTCTGAGCAAGTTTTCAGTTTGTCGTTTTTCCAAATTCGGACATCTTTGGCTCCGTCGATCTTATTTTTCAGCGTTTTTCTTGCATTTTCCGCTATTAGAAAATTCGAATTTTTATAATTAAATCGTACTGCTAATATATGTGTACCATTCTATTCGTCTCGCTGTACTGATCATCACAGTCTATTTATTTCTGTACTCGACATCGGTTACGCAGTGAAAATTGACGTAACAGTTATCAGAGCGGTAACATATTTTCGTTCTTTCTTTTTCCTTGTCCTTTCAAATTTCAAATGAGTGAAACTTCTCAGTGATTGCTGCATTTATTTGAAAAGCAATGATGGACCCTTCTTTTCATAAGATTTCCGTATATATATTTTGCGTATGCCTTTTGTTTTGGTGTCTTCTCATATTTCCAGTCGAGTGAACTTTGCAATATTTAATTTCAAATCAACAGCTGCCCACTTTATTTATTCTATTCTACATATTAAAGTTCTGGGACTTTCCTGTCTGTCGCCTTGTTTTACATCTTCATCTTCCTGAAGCCGGTCTTTCCTTTCCACTTCCCTATTTTGCCCAACACAAAAGAAGATACAAATCATATATTCGTATTCGCCTGCAACCATCCATCCTCCTCACCTCAAATGAAACCCATTTCCTCATGCAACCACATTACCACCCGCTCCTCTCGCCTGCTCGCGTGAAACCACTCCACCGGCCTTCCTTCCCACCTTCACCAAGCAACGCCGGCACACCGAACCCCACATGCAACTCCTCCCTTAGCCCACGGCAAGCCACCTCGCCACATCGGCCACCGCCTGCCGCTCACTCTTCTCGGCTTCACCTTGCAGTGCCTCACCGTGAGCTGCTATTCCCTCCGACCTGCCTCCTTTCCTCTCCAACAATCGACGAGCAGCCCGAGCTTGCTTCAAGGCCATCTGTCACCTTAACGAACAGAAATCACCACTTCGCTGGCGTGAATGTCGCCACTTCCTCCACGTGCTGGCCAACGTCCGCCCGAGCCTACCACGGCCCACACCTCCACATGTGAGCACCGAGACCCACCTCCCCTAGCTACGGCGCAGCCTACCCCATCCGCTCCACAGCAGGCCGAGCCAGCTCCGCCCTCTCGCGCCAACGAACCACCCCTCACGGCCTGTCCTCCATTCGAAACCGCACCGCCACGCCACCAATCTCCACACACATATCAGCAGTACCCGCCACCAACCCATCGCCGAGCCTTGTCAAGGCCTCTGCCTTCATCTCGCAGCCTGTTGTATGAGTCATTCGTAGGTAAGTTAGTATGTATATATATATGTTTTAAAATATAATTTAAAAGTATACATATGCATATATGATATATATATATATAATTATATACTTAAGTTATATGCTATATATATTATTTGTTGTGACATGTATGTTTTACAGTTTATATATATACTTACAGTGAAAATTATATTTTTGTAGGCTGTTAAGAGATTTTTCAGCATCCTTGACCTGGAATCATAAAAACTTGTTAGTCTGAAGTCTCAGGAACAAAGAAGAAGAATTTTTAGATAGTATACTTACTCAAGTGTTTCTGGAGGGATGGTAGTTCGAGTCTCAACTGTTGTCTTTTGGAGAGTTCGCTGTGGTTTCGTCGTCTCGGAAGTAAAGGAGGAGATAAGGTCTTTAATGGCAGCAGCCATTATTGTTTCTCGCGAAGCTCTTTTTTGGAAAGTATAGAGTTATGAAGAGAAGGAAGTGTCGTATTGCCTTTTTCTCTCTCGATGTGTCTGGATTATTCTGGAGGCTTCCAGTCTTTGGGCCTGCTATTGGGTGTTGGGTTGGTTTTGCTTTTGGGCCCAACGTGTATATTTATGTATTGAGTACTTTGTACTGTCTTTTGTTTTGTATTTGGGCCGGTTTTTGGCTTATGTACTTTTGTCTTGTTGGACTTGGTTTTATACTCAATAGAAAAGTTTGAACCCCTTTTAAAAAAAAATTATATTTTTGTTAAGGTGTTATACTATATGAGTTGTCAGATATATAAACTATAGAATGGTTACTTTGTAAAGTAGGTGGTATTATTATAGTATATTATATATTATGTAATCTATGTCAATTGAGCTGTATAAGTTTATGAGATTTGCAGTTACATATATGTATCTATATATATACAAGTTTAGTTTTCATATTATATAAATTGTATATGCACAGTTTTAAAATATATGAGTGTTAGTATATATATACACTTTTAAAAAAATATAGGTATGTTGACTTTTACAGTTTGGATAGATTTATATATAAGTGATGTTTAGATACATAGGATGTATGTACCGGTTGTATAAATCTGATATAAGAATTTCAATCTAAATGTTTTGCAGAATGATTTCTTTTGCGTTATGTAAGATCTAGTTGTTTTATTTATATATGAATTTATATATGACCCGGTGTTTCCTCATCTTTGCGGGTGTTAGTTATATGTTGAAGTATATATGCTAGTTTGATAAAGTGATGTCAGTAGTAATATATCTATTTATTTAAATTTTGTTTTCTGTATATGGACCGATATATGTAAATTTGGTTTAATATATTACAAAGTTCTAATGTTTACCAAATAGTGTGTTCAATTTTATATAAATATTGCTTTACAAATATTGTTAAGTATTGTTTGGAAATATAAAATATATTGACTTTTAAATATATGTGTTTAAGAATAATGATTTTTAATTATATATATATATTATTATTTGTTATAAATTCTGATTTAACAAAATCATAATAATATATTTTATGTTTGTGTCAGGCTGATCTGATTTATTCCCATCAACTCCTATTATTAGTTGTCCGTCAAATTCGTGCCAATCTAGCTCTGCTTTGGGATTCGTGCTTGGATTCATAACTCAGCTTGTTCTCGTTCTTCTCTAACCTCGAAAGGTGAGCAATCACTCACGATTAACGTTCTTATATTTATTAAATTTGATTTCAATTGAAACGACAATTGAAATATGCTGCTGTTAGTTATTTATATTGCTATATATATGCCATCATCTGTATCTGTTCACCTGTGACATCTGACACCTTATCTGTTATTTATACTGATGATATATGCCTGTTACCGTTGTTGTATTATTATCATATCTGTTATCACTTTGCAAGTTCCCTGTTAGTATAGAATTCACTATGGGTTGAAATGATACATACCCGAACGATTTGTAGAATAGGAGAAAATCGTTATGGGTTGAAATGATAAACCCAAGCGATTTTCAATTTATTTGAATTTGGGATTGCGGGTTGAAAGATATATACCCGTATATATTTAAATTGCGGATTGAAATGATAAATATCCGTACCACTTGACCATAAGGTAGAAAATTATATACCGACACCGTTGGTCTATATATAAATATTTTGAAAATGATTTCTATGGTTTTGAAAAGAAATATATGGTTTTGATAAATATTGATTTTTTTTAAAGATTTATTAAAGTTGATTTAATAAAGTTGATAAATAATATGTTTAAGTATTTATTTAATATCTATATTTTCAAATATAGAGTTTACAATGATTTGAAATTGATTTGAAATTATATTTATTTAAGAATTATACTTAAATAAAGTTTGATTTGAAATTTATAAAATTTGAAATTCTAAAGATATGTTTTTAACTTGAATTTGATTAAAAGTGACTTTAATGAATATTTCAAATTATATAAATTTAAATGGGATATTTTGTTTATTTAAAATTTGTGAATTGAAGTTGTATTAGATGTTATTGAAATGTTGAATATTTAAAGCTTTGTAATATGTTGAAATAGGAATGGCTTATTTATGGTTTAAATATGAATTTGAAATCGATAGATTGAAATGGTTATTTAGAAACTGAATCGAATTGAAATTGATGATTTGAGATTTGATTAAATTAAAATTTTGGAATTCGAGTTAATTTGAATCGATTTGTGAAATTTGAGGAAACTATTTTATTTTATAAAGTAATTTTAAATTATATTTAAACTATTGATATTTTACTTCATAAATTATTTAATATAAACTATTTTAATATAAATCATTTTAATATAAATTATTTTATTTATAAACTATTTTATTTTATATACTAATTTTAATATCTAAACCGTTTAAAGGAAAAGTGTTATGATTTCCAAATGCTATAATTTCAAAGTGTTATGATTTCCAAAATGCTATAATTTCAAAGTGTTATGATTTCCAAAATGCTATGATTTCAAAGCTGTGATTTCCAAAGTGTTTCGATTTTTAAAAGATTATGATTTCGAAAGCGTTATAACTTTGGAAAAGTACTATGATTTTGGAGGTGAATATTTTGAAATGAAAATGATATCGTATTGATTTGGTTTTGAAATGGCAATGATATGTCGGGTTTGAAATATAACTATTTTGAAAGTTTATTAAATGACCATCGGTGTAATAATACGTAGTTATTAAAGAGACCGGGATCGGATATGGACATACTCTCTGTCGATACCGAAAACCACTTTGTCATACTGATTATTCTATTCGCGACCACTACAATTTTGGTATGTACCTTTAGTATATGGATTGCCCTCTGGTGACTTCCGGTTTCGGGGAAACTACGGTCTTGTATATGCTCTTGGGTATAAAAATGTGTTAAGGGTGGAATGGGCCATGACTTAACGCTATTTTGATATCGTACTTTACTGATTAGACATTATCTACTTAGCGTATTCTACTGTATATATAGATAGTTTAATGGATCCTTAAAGGATGGTTATCCCAAACATCCTTTGAGTCACTTGTATTTCAGTCGTTATTTCACTTGAGTTGGATTTATTGATATAAGAATGTTAATCCTGACTCGAGTGTTTTGTGTTTTCTTTACGCTCGGGTCAGACTGAGTGTACCAGTATTCGAGGCTCACCTTTGGAGTTGGAGCTTCGGTTGGAGATCCAGCTATCTATCCAGCTTTCAGATATTCAGTTGATTCCAGTGATGTATTCTGATATTGTATTTGACTATTGTATTCGAGATTTCTGTTGTATCTTGTTTAACTCTGTTATATATGTAGTAGCTTCATGAACTACTATTCTTTTGTTTCCGCTGCATTATTGTTATATTACTCTGTGTCTGTGATCTGTGATTATTTTATTTACTGTATATGTTGAGTTTTGCCAATTTAAATTAACAATCTATTGTTTTGAATTATTCAAGTCCGACATGTGTGGATTTATTGTCGATTTGAATGGTCCAAAATAGTGGGTCGTTACAGTTGGTATCAGAGCTTTGGTAGCTCTAGGCAAAACTTAACATATAGGGTAAATGTATTTACAGAATCACTCTCATTCGAGTTTCAATCTCTTCCTTTTGACTCGATTCCTTTGAATTTTGGAACGTTTCCTACGGTTCCAAAAATTCATTCGTGTCCCTTACTATTCGTCTTCTTTCAATTCTGGAGCACCCCATAACTCCATTTTGAATGATATCTATAATAGATCGGCGGTCTTGCCAATCTTCGAATGATTTGTAAAGGGGTGAAACTCCTTTACAATAGGCATTGATTTACCGGAGATTTCTGTATCCTCGGTTTACGATGCTATCTATCTCCTGCTATACCTGAATTTTATTTCTTGAGATCGAATGTCGATTTACCTCGGAATTCTACAACGATCTTATTCTTAAAGTCACGGTCGACCCGGTTAAGGTTGCCCGCGATTTATATAAACTTATCAATCTTCCTACTTTGCTATTAATCATCATATCTTGTTTCGAACTTATCTTCGAACCAAATTTCTCTTTGATTTAAGTCCATCAAATTTGAAACCCTATCCTTATTTTGAAAATTCATTCCTGTATCGTCGAGCAAAGAAATGTATGTGTAAACTAATATATATAAACGCTTTAAATATATGCTGTGTTGTTTGATTTGTTGAGGTTGATTTGGGTTTCCGATCAATTCGTCTGATCAATGCTATCGATAGGATTTCCAAAACACTTGAGCAGAGCAAGCTGACACAATGTTGTTTTCAAATTTGGAAAATAAAATAAAGTTTGTATGATTTTACTATATAGATAAGTATGAAATTTTCTTTAACCAAATTGTAATAAATTAATTGTTGGAGTAATAACATTTGATTATCATTTATTGTTTTGTAAACAATTGACTATTGCAATATAAATAATTGAAGTTATAAACTTGGCTATAATGCAAATTTGAAACCTGAGATGTATTTAGATCAAGAATTTGAGAATTTAAATTTTTGGGTGATTTCAATTTGGTTTTTAAGTTTTTAAGTGTATAGTATTTAAAATATTTCAAATAGAAATCGTTTTCAAAGAATTTAAAATGTTGAAATCAGTGCTCTTCTCTTTGTCGCAGGGAAATAATTTCGGTGATGGCGGCCGCATCATCGACATTCATTTTCGAGTTTCGAAGTGGAGAAACCATTCTGTAGCTTTGCTACGGTTTTGTTTTGAGAAAAAAAAATATTTTGATTTGAATTTCTTCAGTATCTTTTGATTTACATATATATAGGTATCTTATTTTAAAATTTAATTTGATTTGATATAAATATATTATATATATCTCTAAATTGTTTAAAGTTAATCGGAAATCTAATTCTTAAATTTTGTTAAAGAATGATTTTAATTATAAATATAACCAAAATTTGGAATAAATATTTAAACTTGAATTGGGAAAATTTTATTTGTATATTGTTCAACTGCATTCTAATACAACTTACCTAAATCATACAGAAGTTGAATATGTAATCGGATAATATATAAGATAAATTGAATTTATAAATAAAATTTGAGTGTTTATAAATAATGTTATACACTAAATTTTGATTATAAAGATGTTAATAGAGTTAGATAGGATAATAAGTAAACTCAGTTAATAATGAAATAAATTTGTTTTGAAAGAATTAATAAATTTATTTTGAAAGATTTAATAAATTGAAATTTGATCAACATATGAAAATACCTTGAATTTAAAAGAAATTAATAGATGTAAATTAATTTAAATCGAAACTTTTATGTTTTAAATTAATTTATATGGGTTAAATATATGTGATTAGATATATTAAGTAGAATAAATTTAATAGTAATTTGGAATAAAGAAGAATTTAAAATTGTTGAAGAAAATATGATTATAATAAAAGACTATTCAAATTTATGGTTTTAGAAATTGTAATTTGAAGAAAATGGGATAATAAGATAATGAATTTAGAAATAGTTGAGACTGATTTTTGTGAAATCAAATGGATTAAATCAATTATTGAATATCAATTAATTTAAATTTGAATTTATATGGTTTAAATTAATTGTTATTTTGTATTTCAAATCTGTTTTTCTTTTTGGTTGTTTCTATTCTCCTACCTCGTTCCTTTTCGGGGACGAAAAGTTTTGAGTGGGGGAGAGTGTAACGACCCGTAAATTTCAACTGTTTTAATAACGTAATTAGTTGAAATTTTGTGAAATTTTAAACGATAAAATTTTGAAATATAAATTTGATATTTGGAATGTGTTTAGTTAAACATAGCAACTGGTAAATTTTCATCCGAAAATATGAAGTTTATTTTCGTGCGTAAATTTATTCAATTTAATCAGTTGGGAATTGATGAAAATAAAATGTTTCCGAAACCTAAATATTTTTACATAGAAAATTTCTAAAGCATCTTCTGAGCAATTTTTCAGTTTGTCGTTTTTCCAAATTCATACATCTTTGGCTCCGTCGATCTTATTTTTCAGCGTTTTTCTTGCATTTTCCGCTATTAGAAAATTCGAATTTTTATAATTAAATCGTACTGCTAATATATGTGTACCATTCTATTCGTCTCGCTGTACTGATCACCACAGTCTATTTATTTCTGTACTCGACATCGGTTACGCAGCGAAAATTGACGTAACAGTTATCAGAGCGGTAACATATTTTCGTTCTTTCTTTTTCCTTGTCCTTTCAAATTTCAAACGAGTGAAACTTCTCAGTGATTGCTGCATTTATTTGAAAAGCAATGATGGACCCTTATTTTCATAAGATTTCCGTATATATATTTTGCGTGTGCCTTTTGTTTTGGTGTCTTCTCATATTTCCAGTCGAGTGAACTTTGCAATATTTAATTTCAAAACAACAGCTGCCCACTTTATTTATTCTGTTCTACATATTAAAGTTTTGGGACTTTCCTATCTGTCGCCTTGTTTTACATCTTCATCTTCCTGAAGCCGGTCTTTCCTTTCCACTTCACTATTTTGCCCAACACAAAAGAAGATACAAATCATATATTCGTATTCGCCTGCAACCATCCATCCTCCTCACCTCAAATGAAACCCATTTCCTCACGCAACCACATTACCACCCGCTCCTCTTGCCTGCTCGCGTGAAACCACTCCACCGGCCTTCCTTCCCACCTTCACCAAGCAACGCCGGCACACCGAACCCCACATGCAACTCCTCCCTTAGCCCACGGCAAGCCACCTCGCCACATCGGCCACCGCCTGCCGCTCACTCTTCTCGGCTTCACCTTGCAGTGCCTCACCGTGAGCTGCTATTCCCTCCGACCTGCCTCCTTTCCTCTCCAACAATCGACGAGCAGCCCGAGCTTGCTTCAAGGCCATCCGTCACCTTAACGAACAGAAATCACCACTTCGCTGGCGTGAATGTCGCCACTTCCTCCACGTGCTGGCCAACGTCCGCCCGAGCCTACCACGGCCCACACCTCCACATGTGAGCACCGAGACCCACCTCCCCTAGCTACGACGCAGCCTACCCCATCCGCTCCACAGCAGGCCGAGCCAGCTCCGCCCTCTCGCGCCAACGAACCACCCCTCACGGCCTGTCCTCCATTCGAAACCGCACCGCCACGCCACCAATCTCCACACACATGTCAGCAGTACCCGCCACTAACCCATCGCCGAGCCTTGTCAAGGCCTCTGCCTTCATCTCGCAGCCTGTTGTATGAGTCATTCGTAGGTAAGTTAGTGTGTATATATATATGTTTTAAAATATAATTTAAAAGTATACCTATGCATATATGATATATATATAATTATATACTTAAGTTATATGGTATATATATTATTTGTTGTGACATGTATGCTTTACAGTTTATATATATATATACTTACAGTGAAAATTATATTGTTTTGTTAAAGTGTTATACTATATGAGTTGTCAGATATATAAACTATAGAATGGTTACTTTGTAAAGTAGGTGGTATTATTATAGTATATTATATATTATGTAATCTATGTCAATTGAGCTGTATAAGTTTATGAGATTTGCAGTTACATATATGTAGCTATATATATACAAGTTTAGTTTTCATATTATATAAATTGTATATGCACAGTTTTAAAATATATGAGTGTTAGTATATATATACACTTTTAAAAAAATATAGGTATGTTGACTTTTACAGTTTAGATAGATTTATATATATAAGTGATGTTTAGATACATAGGATGTATGTACTGGTTGTATAAATCTGATATAAGAATTTCAATCTAAATGTTTTGCAGAATGATTTCTTTTGCGTTATGTAAGATCTGGTTGTTTTATTTATATATGAATTTATATATGACCTGGTGTTTCCTCATCTTTGCAGGTGTCAGTTATATGTTGAAATATATATGCTAGTTTGATAAAGTGATGGCAGTAGTAATATATCTGTTTATTTAAATTTTGTTTTCTGTATATGGACTGATATATGTAAATTTGGTTTAATATATTACAAAGTTCTAATGTTTACCAAATAGTGTGTTCAATTTTATATAAATATTTCTTTACAAATATTGTTAAGTATTGTTTGGAAATATAAAATATATTGACTTTTAAATATATGTGTTTAAGAATAATGATTTTTAATTATATATATATATTATTATTTGTTTTAAATTCTGATTTAACAAAATCATAATAATATATTTTCTGTTTGTGTCAGGCTGATCTGATTTATTCCCATCAACTCCTATTATTAGTTGTCCGTCAAATTCGTGCCAATCTAGCTCTACTTTGGGATTCGTGCTTGGATTCATAACTTAGCTTGTTCTTGTTCTTCTCTAACCTCGAAAGGTGAGCAATCACTCACGATTAACGTTCTTATATTTATTAAATTTGATTTCAATTGAAACGACAATTGAAATATGCTGCTGTTAGTTATTTATATTGCTATATATATGCCATCATCTGTATCTGTTCACCTGTGACATCTGACACCTTATCTGTTATTTATACTGATGATATATGCCTGTTACCGTTGTTGTATTATTATCATATCTGTTATCACTTTGCAAGTTCCCTGTTAGTATAGAATTCACTATGGGTTGAAATGATACATACCCGAACGATCTGTAGAATAGGAGAAAATCGTTATGGGTTGAAATGATAAACCCAAGCGATTTTCAATTTATTTGAATTTGGGATTGCGGGTTGAAAGATATATACCCGTATATATTTAAATTACGGATTGAAATGATAAATATCCGTACCACTTGACTGTAACGACCCAGAATTTTGAACGAATTAAATTGGGAACATTTAATTTATTTTAAATATTTGAACGATAATTTAATTTGAATCCCCGATATATATATATATATATATATATATATATATATTTGACGATTAAAGTATAAAATTTAATATATTGAGAGTTGAATAAAAATTTATATCTTCAATTTTAAGTTGAAGAAAATTATTTCGAAAGCTTTTAAAATTCGTATTGATAATACCGAAGCTAATCGAACTGTCAGGATTGAATTTGAAATGGTTCTGTGCAGTATTGAATTTAATCGTTCGAACCGATATTTAAAAATAGCCATTTTTCAAACAGCCTCGGAATTCGACGAAACTAGTTCCATTGGGTCCGGAATATTGAATTATTGCCAGATTTCAAATTTTGTATTGATCAGAGTTATTACGTGAGCACACGACACAAAAACGCGTTGAAATGAAATAAAATTCAATTTGAAATTTAAATAAAAAAATTTAGTCAACACACACACACGTATCCCCTTATTTCACGCCTAAATTTTCGCCTACAATCATGATACAAAAATCGTGCACCCCATCACGAAATCATCTTCTTTCGTTTCAATACTCCCCTCTTCCTCATTCCTCAGTAAAAAAATCCCAAACGAAATCGAAGATAATGGCCGTTCCCCCCTCTCTCTGAAATCAAATCGAAAAAAAAGGGGATCGAACTCAGTTTCGAATTCACGAGCTCGCATCTGGGCAGTGGGACTGGCGAGGCTTCAATTCGTGGTCGCAAGCGAGGCCAGGCTAGAGGACAGGGGCGATGGTTCGGGGCGATAGGTGGCTCGCGAACGCGAGTTGAGTCGCGCGGCGAAGTCAGATGTCGATTGGGGAGATGCTCGCAATCGATCGAAGCAGGTAGATGGGGGCGCGTACGTTGGGATGGTGGCAGCACGTTCGTGAAGACTCGCGACTTGATCACGGCGACTCAGGCGAGGAGTTGTTGGCAGCGGCGTTGTCGATGGGGTCGCATGGAGCTCGGTCGTGTGTTCGAGCTGGTGGCTTTCGCGAGAGATGTCAAAGTCGAGTTCGAGTCTGGGTTTCGATCTGGATTCAATTTTGGCAGTTTGGTATTCGATTTAATTCCTATCTTCTTTCTTTTTGATTTAAACTCGATTCCATACGTATATATAAAAAAAATGATGAAAGTAAAAATTTACAGTAAGGTATAAATTGCAGTTATTTAGAGTTTAAATAAAATGTGTTTTAAACAGTTGAAGATTTAAAGTGAATAAAAATATTTATGCAGTTTAAAGAAAGTAATAGTTTATATATATATGAAGTTTAAAAATAAATATACATATGTTAAAAAGGAAGTATTTACAGTAAAGTAAATTTCTGTTTTGATAACTACAGAAAGGAAATATTTATAAGGAAGTTAGTTTAAATCAAATGTTAGTAAATTAAAATTAAAATCATTGTATAATTGAAAGTTAGAAATTGATTTGTTCGATTTAAATTCGAATATTAATAAATTGTATTAAATTTTTTTTTTTACAAGGTATAAATCAAGAAATCGAGTCAAGATGGAAATGGGATGGCAAAATAAATGCTAAGGTGAGATTTTCTCACTCGAAGGAAAAATTTAATATTGCAGTTATTTATTGACTGATTGATTGCTATTGAATGTGCTATTAGATATGATAGGATATATCTATATATATAGCAGTATATACATATTGGCATATGTATATATTGGATTGATGATTTCCCGCCTCGTATAGCGGATGAGACCCTATTGCGCCGTTAGTAAGCGGATTTTTATAAAACCCATATACCGCGATAATTCCGTACTGGAGCGGAATTGGTATTGTGCTAACGTCTGTGGATGCAGGAAAACAGGTTGGAGGGATCCAACTGGATTCCTCACCAGTAGCTATTTATTTACAGATATTGTGATGTATTCTGTTATCATATGTTGAGATATGATATTGACTGTTGTGATTGACTAATTGATGCGTTGCATCATCGGATTCAAATTTTGAAGTTTAAAAATAACGATTTTAACTTTAAAAAGAGATTTTAAAAAAGTGATTATTTGAAAGTATACGTTTTATTTGAATCTTTGAATTGGTTTACTTTAAATAAATAAATGTTATAAATTTAAAGTTATGGAGATTATAATGTTTGTGGAATATAACCAAAAGATGATTTTTGAAGTGAATAGTTAAGTAATTTATAAGATAGTTTAAATTTGAATTTTTGAATTATTAAAAATGATGTATATAAAAGATGTATAAAATTGATATTTATCAATTAAAAATTATTGGAATTTTAAACGAGTTTTTATAAGTGTTAAATTTGTAAAGATATGAAACTTATAGAATTATAAGTTGTAAAGATAGGAAATTTATAGAATTATAAATTGTGAAGATTTGAAGTTTATAAAATTTGAAGTTCATAGATTTATAAAGTATGAAGTTATAAAATGAATGGAATTGTAGAATAAAAGATTATAAGAAATTTACTTATAAATTGGGTTTTTGCCTTTAAAAGGAATATTTATCGAATTGATTTATAAAGGAGATTTATAAATCAAAGTGTTAGAAAATAGAAATAGAATTTATAAACGGTGTTTTATAAATTCGAAAATCAATCAAATTTGATGAATCGAATATAGAAGGTTATTAAGAAAATTTTATCCACGATTTTGGATAGTGGATAAATCCTTGAAAATAAATGTGTAGAGAAGAGTGAATTTGGATAACGAAGTATATTCACGATTTTGGACAGTGAATATATTATTAAATAGAATGGATATGTTTTGGAAAAGCGATATTATAAAAATGAAGTTAATTGTTTTAAAAGATGTTTTAAAACGTGTTAAATATCGAAATCATAGATTTCAACATTTATTGTTGAAATAGACGTTTTCGAGAAATATAAGGAAATGATGGACTATAACACTGTTGTTATAGTAAATGATTTTCGAAAAGAAAATGTTTTATGTAGTATTGGGATTTTTATATATCTACGTTAAAATTTCGAATCCCTATACTAGTGATTTTGAGTCATCGTAACGATGTTTTACGTAACATTCGTTTTGACTCAAATAAATGTTGTTATAGTAAATGATTTCCTTAAAGGATGAATTTATACTTAAATTTGATTTAAGTATATTGAATAATTTCAAATGTTGAAAATAAATGATTTGTGAATTACTTATTATAAAATAAGTATGGGAATGTTTTCCAAAATGAAATGAAACGTTTTGAGGTTTTATCTTCTTAAAGATAAAATGAAGTTGAATATTGAAAACGATTTGAAAATCGTATATCTGTAGATATTTTGAAATTATAAATTCAATATGGAATTTATAAAAGAAAGGGAAACGGTTTAGAAAAATAAACGTTGATTTATTTTTGAAGTGTGGAAATTTTATATCTAGTAAAAGATATTTTGGAAGATAAAAAAATTTGGAAATTATTTGGAATCTGATGATGTTGCGCATCTTTATTGATAGTTAAATAACCGACTATCAATAATTACCTTTAGATAGGTATTTGTTGTGAATTGGATGAATTTGAATGCCACACTTATTTTTGAATAAGCGCTCACTATTCGGGTTAGCCGGGAAAGGACCATGGGGTCGTATAACCCATTCCGAATATGTGATACGTCGTTATGAATTGCATTCGAAGACCGATGTTGAAGACCGGATATTTTTGAAAACAGAAGGATTACCGTCGAGTTACTCTACATCGACTGATCTTCGATTTAGAGGTTTTATCACCCTTAGTGACGGGAAGTCCTGACGTGATTGAAAATTATCCGGAAATGCAAGGGCTTCGTGAGAAGTGCCTTCGGTTCTGTTCGATCCCGGAACAGACTTGTATGGATTGTGTGTCTGACGTTACAATTTGAGATATAAAGCTGATTTCTTTCAAATACATTTCTGTTGGTGGCGGAGAATTTATTCTCTTAGCTTAACACCCTTCTCTGAGACGTACGAGCTCAGAGGTTATGTAGTTGAAATTCATCAGCGATATATCCCAATTTGGTAACGTGGCATACTGAGTGTTGCTGTGAAATGATCAGTGTTTGATCATTTGTGATATGATCATTTGTTTGATCTTATATCTTTGTGATCATAGGTTGATCATTTTGTTTGACCCGAAGCAGGGCTTTTTGAGAAAGCGTAGCTTTGTGGACGAGACTTCGTCGAGCCTCACACCCCGGAAATGGTCGAAACAGGAAGGATGCAGCAAGGTTCTAGGGAGTAGCGCCCCTTAGTGTATGTCATTCCTTCTGGATAAAGGTGGTATCATGGTATGGAGCCCAGATACTTAACCTCTGTGGTTACTGCATTACTATTATCTATGTGGTTTGTTGCGAATCGGGGATCCTCGGGAAGATCGGTGACGATCGGGGGATGGCATACGTGTGTCAGTAGTTACCTATTTTTGCAGAGGTAACCCGGCCTTGTGTTGGCAGAGATCCGGTTAGGTTCTCGGGTCGTCTATTCCAGGGACGTACCCATCGTGGATAGGAAGTTCCTTAGCCTGACCATTTGTTGGAAATCCAAAGAAACAATACGATCTTGTACGGTTTTAGTTGTAGAACCTATCATTCACTTATGGTGGTCACCACTGTTTGGATGGTAGCTATAGTTGGCATAAGTGCGGAATGCCTATGCTGGCTAAGATTAATATTATACTTTCGAAATGTTTTCTACACTATGCACTAATAATAATATCAAAAAGAATTTGATTTTTTCGTAGTAAGCATCTTTGACTATCATAAGAAGAAATCTCCTCCAATTCTGCGTTTGCATTGTGTGTGTGGTGGGAGGTCTTATGGTAGTTTCATTTTCCCAAAAGCATTTCGAATTGACTTTAAAAATTTACTGTTGTTGTTTTAAAGAATAACTGTTTTACGATCTCACACCAGTCACCATGACTGACTCGGAGTTTATTGTTCCCTTCTAAACTCTGGGTGCCCACCAATTTCCACACGGGCAGCCTAGAGTTATATTATCAGGATATTCTGGATATTCTGGAGCTTTGGAGATAAGCTGGAGGACGAGACGTAGTATTTGTATCTGATAGTATTTATTCCGCTGTGTATTCTGTATGAGGACAAGTTTATATAACTGTCCATTGTTGTTTATTGACTCTGATGATATGATGTGATGTAATGTAATAACAGATATAATTCTCTTGTTTTTAAATGATATTCATTTCTCTATTATATATTGTTCCGCTGCGATGTGTAAGATTCTGATATTGTTTTCTGTATCTGATGTTGTGTTGTTGTTCTTCTTTCTTTTCTTCTATCTTCTTCTTCTACCTTTTTCTTCTTTCTTAAAACCATAACTTTTCGGGTTTCCGGCATTCGATGGCTCAGCAGTCGATAAAGTGAGTATCGATGTTGAATTTTCGAAAGTCGAAAATTTTCGGGATGTTACATTGACCATAAGGTAGAAAATTATATACCGACACCGTTGGTCTATATATAAATATTTTGAAAATGATTTCTATGGTTTTGAAAAGAAATATATGGTTTTGATAAATATTGATTTTTTTTAAAGATTTATTCAAGTTGATTTAATAAAGTTGATAAATAATATGTTTAAGTATTTATTTAATATCTATATTTTCAAATATAGAGTTTACAATGATTTGAAATTGATTTGAAATTATATTTATTTAAGAATTATACTTAAATAAAGTTTGATTTGAAATTTATAAAATTTGAAATTCTAAAGATATGTTTTTAACTTGAATTTGATTAAAAGTGACTTTAATGAATATTTCAAATTATATAAATTTAAATGGGATATTTTGTTTATTTAAAATTTGTGAATTGAAGTTGTATTAGATTTTATTGAAATGTTGAATATTTAAAGCTTTGTAATATGTTGAAATTGGAATGGCTTATTTATGGTTTAAATATGAATTTGAAATTGATAGATTGAAATGGTTATTTAGAAACTGAATCGAATTGAAATTGATGATTTGAGATTTGATTAAATTAAAATTTTGGAATTCGAGTTAATTTGAATCAATTTGTGAAATTTGAGGAAACTATTTTATTTTATAAAGTAATTTTAAATTATATTTAAACTATTGATATTTTACTTCATAAATTATTTAATATAAACTATTTTAATATAAATCATTTTAATATAAATTATTTTATTTATAAACTATTTTATTTTATATACTAATTTTAATATCTAAACTGTTTAAAGGAAAAGTGTTATGATTTCCAAAATGCTATAATTTCAAAGTGTTATGATTTCCAAAATGCTATAATTTCAAAGTGTTATGATTTCCAAAATGCTATGATTTCAAAGCTGTGATTTCCAAAGTGTTTCGATTTTTAAAAGATTATGATTTCGAAAGCGTTATAACTTTGGAAAAGTACTATGATTTTGGAGGTGAATATTTTGAAATGAAAATGATATCGTATTGATTTGGTTTTGAAATGGCAATGATATGTCGGGTTTGAAATATAACTATTTTGAAAGTTTATTAAATGACCATCGGCGTAATAATACGTAGTTATTAAAGAGACCGGGATCGGATATGGACATACTCTCTGTCGATACCGAAAACCACTTTAATAACTAATATACGCGGAGTGTTGATCCAGAACGAAGTGGATGGTTTTGATGAACATGTTGACTGAAGAAAGAGAACGATTTTGGATGACCCCTGACATGACTAAAACAGGAGCCGCGCCGGGCCATTGAGGTTCGCCACCTCTAGCGGACACACTTCTTCGTTACCATATCTATTACTTTGTGATTCGAATTGGGTGCACCCCTCGATTATGGGAGTGTTGTTTCGCGGTGTTGGGGTAGTAGCTGCTATGCCCAACATCAGTCCGGATCACGCAACTACTAGTATCCTAGTTGGTATTGCCTCATGTACCTTGTCATACTGATTATTCTATTCGCGACCACTACAATTTTGGTATGTACCTTTAGTATATGGATTGCCCTCTGGTGACTTCCGGTTTCGGGGAAACTACGGTCTTGTATATGCTCTTGGGTATAAAAATGTGTTAAGGGTGGAATAGGCCATGACTTAACGCTATTTTGATATCGTACTTTACTGATTAGACATTATCTACTTAGCGTATTCTACTGTATATATAGATAGTTTAATGGATCCTTAAAGGATGGTTATCCCAAACATCCTTTGAGTCACTTGTATTTCAGTCGTTATTTCACTTGAGTTGGATTTATTGATATAAGAATGTTAATCCTGACTCGAGTGTTTTGTGTTTTCTTTACGCTCGGGTCAGACTGAGTGTACCAGTATTCGAGGCTCACCTTTGGAGTTGGAGCTTCGCTTGGAGATCCAGCTATCTATCCAGCTTTCAGATATTCAGTTGATTCCAGTGATGTATTCTGATATTGTATTTGACTATTGTATTCGAGATTTCTGTTGTATCTTGTTTAACTCTGTTATATATGTAGTAGCTTCATGAACTACTATTCTTTTGTTTCCGCTACATTATTGTTATATTACTCTGTGTCTGTGATCTGTGATTATTTTATTTACTGTATATGTTGAGTTTTGCCAATTTAAATTAACAATCTATTGTTTTGAATTATTCAAGTCCGACATGTGTGGATTTATTGTCGATTTGAATGGTCCAAAATAGTGGGTCGTTACAATTTTCTTATAACTTTAAATCTAGTTGGGTATGTTTTCTCACGCTAGTTTTCTAGACCCACTCGGGTGTTATTTTATTATAATCTCGGGTCAGATCGAGCATATTACAGATTACATTGGATGCTTGGAGCTTCAAGAGATGAGTTGGAGGCCCCGAGACATATTTACGTAGATGGCTATTTTCCGCTGTATTCATTTTTGTGTTGTCGGCAATTGTGAGGCTAAGCTATTATAATTGTCCAGCTGAAATAGGATAGTATACTTTGATTGATGTTTGTATATACACATATTACAGTTTTGCTTTTGTGTAAAGATTTGCGGTATATTATAGTTTATTCGTTCCGCTGTGAGATTCTGTGTTGTTTAGTTTTCTTTTTATCTTCTTCCTTCTTTCTTTTTCCCCTAACAATCGGGTTTCCGGCATTCGATTTCTCGGCATGAAATACAGTGGACGTATTAGTGTCGATTCTCGAGGGTTGAAAATCTGGTTCGTTACATTTGGTATCAGAGCTGAAGGTTAAGCGAGAACCTTGGCTTTGGTAGGGTACTCGTTAGAGATAGGGTTAGTAGCACCCTAGAATGAGTTTGAGTGTGTGTGTGTGTGAGTGTAGATATATATGAGTGTGTATTTGTTAGTAATATAAAAATTGTTTTATACTGTGTTGGTTGATCTATTGAGTGGCTTATGGACTCTAGTCAATACGAGTAATTAAAGTCATTGATAGGGATCTCTAAACACTTGAACAGAGAAGTTCAACATGCTATTGTTTGAAATTGGGTAAATGAAATAATTTTACCCTGATTATATTTATATATATAAAGGAATAATTTTTAGAAATTATTATGACATGTATGGTGTGCTTGGTTGTTAGGAAATGATAATGTTAAACTATTATCATTTGTCGTTTGCCGTTTGTAATCGAATAAAAGTTTATATTATAATGAAGGCAAGATTAACAAGTAAGAAATGATTTACTATAAATATTATATAAATATATGATTTATAAATGTGATTTACAAATTAAAATGAAATTTCAGAAATATATTACATAAATATGGTTTATAAAAAAATGATTTATAAAGGATTTAAAACTGGAAATTTGGGAATTTAAATCCCATTGGTTTTTTAAAAATGTTTTTCAAAGTTCTGGAAAATAATAATAATATTATTTGGAAAATATTTTTGAATGAAAATATGTTTAAAAGGATTTAAAGAAGGTAAAAAGCACTGAACTCACTTCATTCGCTGGAAAATAATTTCGGTGATGACTGCAGCATCATCGACGTTAATTTTCGGGTTTCCAAGAGAGGAATTGCTACCATTGGAGTGTTGTTTTGATAAAACTAGTTTTGACTTTGAAATCCAAAAGAATAATTTGATACACCAAGGGAATTATGTATATATTATTTAAAATGGTTGAAATGATTAATAATATGGTGTTTAAACTCTGGAAATTTTCAATTAGTTATTTTATGACAATATGAGAAAATAAGTTTGATAACTTATAAAATTTGAAAATTTGTAAGTTAAAGCAATGTTTTAAATTGTTAAATGTGAATGCAAGAAAAGTAAAATTTGAAATTTGATCTATGGAATTAAATTAAATTTAAGTTAAGTTAAGTAAAGTGAATTTTGAAAATTTAGCCTAAGTTGGGCTAAATGAAATAATTTTTGAAAATAAATTTGTTGAGATTTGAAATGAATTAATGAAATGAGCTAATTAAATTAATTAGTGAATTGGATTTGGTTTGGAATGTTGATTAATAAAATCAAATGTTGAAATTGGAGAATGAAATTGAATTTGGTTAGAATGGATAAGGACTTAAGTTGTGAAGTGGTAATAAACATAAGAGCTTTTGTATAAAATATTTATAATAAAAAATCTGATGGAATAATTCTTAAGATATAGTTAGTATTGGAAGGAATATACTAAATAAATAAGGGAATGTGAGTAATGCAATGTGAATAATTGAATGAAAATAAAATGAATGTGAATAAGAGAATTTGGGATAACTATGAAATCAATGGAAATAAATACGTAAGTTGTACGTATATTATTTTATTCGCATAACGACTTGATCCAGATTCGAGCACGGGATTTTGAGATAATTTATATCATTCCGAGTTGAAAATTTTCACTCGATTCTCCTCGGCGAACACTGGATATGGATTTTTGGTAAATTCTGGGATTCTCTATCATAGTATATATATGGCTATGCAAGGAGAATAACGGTTTCTGATCAAGGAACCAGATCAGAGTCCACACTAAAGGGTCATGTGAATGATACTAGTTCGGAAGTGAAATTGTGTGATCGAGCGAGCGATCAGATTGATACCGTGTGTGGATGATATATGTACATCGTATGGTTTTAGTGAAGCAAATGTTGAAAATTGAAGTTGCAGAATAATATGATTTTGAATTATATGTTTGGATATCACTGGTACACAGGTGCAGGTATATAAAAGCTAGAGCTAATTTGATGCCTTTGATTTCATAAGATAATTTGGTTGCCCGACTAAAAGGTACATGTTTAAATTGTTGTTTGAATTTGATGGTTTTATGATTGAGCCACTTGGCTTTTGTTTTCTTTTGCTGATCTGGACCCGTAGTGGCGACTTATGGATTTTTTGATCTAGCCGTGCAAAGGAGACGCTGGCGAAATTTTTGGAAAATTTAATGAGTTAGAAATTTTGAAGAAATTTTTTGATAACTAAAATTACATTTTGAGTTATAACTTAAAATGATTGAATGGATAATATTATTTGCAATATATGAATGAATCTGGGAACTTAGTAAAAGTAATAACAAGGTTTCAACAAATTGGTTTTGGAGAGTTAAAGGCTTAACTGGATTTGGGAAGTTATTTCAACTAATTAGTTTTAAAAGGTAATGGGTTTGGGCGTTTTTCCTACACTTGGCAATTTCGAGGACGAAATTCTTTTAAGCGGGGAAGAATGTAACGACCCAGAATTTTAGTTATTTGACTTTGGAACATTTAATTAATTTTAAATATTGAAAATTTAATTTTATAGATTAAATAATTTGAATTTCAAATATAGTGATTTATTTTATAATTTAATTGTTGAATTTAATAATTGAAATTGTTTAAATAATTGAAATCTTGGATTTTTATTTGGATAAAAATGATTTAAAGGCTTATTAAATTTCTGTTTATAAGAATGAAGGTAATAAAACTTTTAAACTGAATTTAAAAGTTATTTACTCGATTTTGAAAATAACTCGTTTTAATTAACATATAAAAATAGCCTCCCGGGGCACTGTCTCGGATTTCGACGAAACCGGTGTCATTGGGTCCGTAATAATGAATTATAATACGCCGTCAAATTTCATAGCGATAAGGCGTATCGTTTGGTCGTGCGAGATCGAAACGGGTTGAAATTAATATTAAAAATTTAATATAATAATTGGGTTTAAAAAAGCTATCTTCTACATACGATTGGATTAGGTCTCGGAACTAGTTCCATTGTGTTCGGAATAGGGGTATAACATATAGAATGCCAGACGGCACGTCTCGTTTGGAGTCCGTAATTATATAGCTAGATATTTTGAATTTTAAATAATTTTTTTTCGATTTAACATTTCACTGCCTTAACCTTTCATATCAGCTCACTTTTCCCTGTACGAGCCCACACCCTTCTTCCTATTATCTCCCATCACCACTCCTATAGTTAAACACTACTAGGAAAAGAGAAAAATATATATCTCACAAAAATACACATTTAAAAATCATCAAACCAATTTTAAAATTTCATGTTTCGAATAGATCTTTCCTCTGCACTTGGTTGAAGGTGCGGCAGACTTTGGATGATCGCCAGTGGGCAGTCACGTGAAGATTGAGAACTAGGGTTTGCTTTTGGGGTTGCTGGAGGCCGAGTTTGGGAAAACGGTGGGCGTAGTTGAGTCCGTCGACGCTTAGGTCAGCTGTGGCCAAGGTTAGATGGGTCGCGATTAAGCATGAGGTATCGTGACATTTTGGGTTCATGTACAGGGGTGGTTGGGTCGCGTTCGATCTGGGTTGGTCGAGTGTCGAATTGGTGGGATGACCGCGTAGAGGATGTAACGAGCAGTTCGCTGGTGATAACGGCATGTCGAACGGGGGCCTAGAGGTCGTGATTCCTTGTACATGCACAGGGTTGTGCACGGCCTCGTTCGTGTGACACTGTGCATGGGTTTTTTGGGGAAGAAGCTCAGTTGGGGGTAAAAGTGTAATTTTATTTAAAAGTAGTTGTTTTAAATTAAAAATAAATCGGTAACTTATAAATTGCATTTCTCTCTCATATGAGGTCCGATCGAGATGAAACTTTTTACGTTGTGCTTGTGACGATAAATGCTTCGCGATGGAACTGGTTTGGTTAGATTTGGAGACTGTCAAAATTTGGGCTAAAATCGGACGTCGTCCGGTTTTAGTTCCAAACCGAAACGCTTCGGCGACAGTAGAAATTTCAATGAGTTAATCTCACCTTTTTGGAGCACCGGTATGATTTATAATTGATAAAAATTGTTAAATGATTGTTTGGATGAATTATTATATTTATTAGTTGGATATATTTCTACCTATTGGAGCGGATGAGACCCTATTACGTTCTCCTATAAGGGCGGATGACCCTTTGTATACGAATCCCACCTCGAAGCGGTTAATTTATATTTTATGATCATCAAACATTTATGATGCAGGGAAATAGGTTGGAGGGATCCAACGGGATTCCTCGCTATTATTGAATTATATTGTTTCAGTGATATTTCCTTTATATGGATTATGGGATAATAATATGATTGTGGACACTATGGTTATAACATTGTTATATGTTGGAAACTAGAACCCAGTAGTAATAGAAAATCAATATCAA
Organism: Allium fistulosum; assembly: GCA_030737815.1. Taxonomy (NCBI): domain Eukaryota; kingdom Viridiplantae; phylum Streptophyta; class Magnoliopsida; order Asparagales; family Amaryllidaceae; genus Allium; species Allium fistulosum. Next base: position 509,441,725 of record CM060907.1, on the reverse strand, counting down.
TATTGGTTAAGTGTCGGGTGGTTATTGACCTTAAATTAGTATTTTTTTTCTAAAATATAGCATAAATTGATGATTTAGTCGGAATTGGTTTTTGAGAGAAGAAACGATTTTAAATCTGAAATTGGGTTTCGGAAATATTTTGTTTAAATGTTATCCAATTAAATATATTAATATTGTTTTTAAGTTACTTAATTATATTAATATTCTTTTTAAAGTTATATGATCATATTAATATTATTTTAAAGTTATTTAATTATTTTAATATTGTTTAAAAGTTATTTGTTTATAGTTAATATGTTTAAAGAATTTATGAAAAGGTTAATAAATTGAAAGATTTACTATTTAAGAATAATTATGGTTTGAAATTAATAATAAGGATTATTGATGAGGTTTTAAAATAAATTATTATTATTTATAAAATGGTAAGATTAATTATTATTATTATTTCTTAAACAATATTTTGGAATGATTAATTATTATTTAGGATATTTAAAGTTAACGATTTCCATTTATTTATAATGTTCACTGTTAATAATTATATCATATAGTGATGTTTTGAGGTAAATGATTAAAATTATTTATAAATGTTTCCGAGACCCGGAAATGGAGTCGAAAGACTTATATTTTATAAAGGAGTTATAAAATGGTACGAAGAATTAAGGAAGGGTTATTTGCAAGGTGAAAGAGTTTATAAATGGTTAGATATTTATAAACAAAATTTTAGAAGCGGGGTTATAGATTTATAAAAGAAGTTTATAAATGGTATATGGGTTCATTAAGAGTTATAAATGATTTTGAAATGTACAAGAAATTTATAAGTGACTGAATTCTTGGTAAAAAAATTATTAATGTTTTTTTTCGGAGATTTATAAAATGGGTTATAAACTATCTTGGAGAATTGTAAGGGGAATTATAAACGATTTGAGAATCGAATAAAATGAAAACCTTTCTAAATTTTGTGGATATACATATACAGTTGGGAAGAGTATATGGCTATTTCTAAGTATGGAAATATAATAATTTGCGATTATATCCTTTAAAGGTGTTTATATACAAGTAATTTACAAAGTAATTGTATGTATAAAGACTTATTAAAGGAAGCTAGTGATTGCTTATATGCTGAGCCAATGTTGATTTTCTAAATGAAATAAAATCCTAACTGAATGTTTGTTATTTGATAGTTAAATAACCGACTATCGAAAATAGATCCAACGTAACTTTGGAAACATCTAGGAGAAACACGTGAGTTATATGGCACAATCATCTAAGATGATGTTGTACTGTGCGTATAAATCTCGTTTCATTCTTTTAGGACGATGATAAGGAAATCCATCCACTAACGGTTAGGAGGTGATCTCCGACCTTATCTTTGTCTGTTTATTTCCTTGAGAACCGGGGTTGATTTTACCGGATATTATCGAACGTTGTTTCGAGGAGTTCGATCCAACGAATGCATTTCGAAGTGAAGACATTGTGAAGAGCATGGAATCAAAGATGGAGATGTGAAGTGCAAGGGCTAATCGCTACTAATCCTGAGGGTGATTCATAGATTGATATAGTAGGAATAGTGCCTTCGGTTTCGTTCAGACCCAGAACGGACTTGTATGGATGAATGCTATCAGCACGTTGTCATTGGAGAGCAATGAGCATTCTAAGTGTAAATTTCATGAAAGGTAATCGTAGCCTCAAGCCTCATCAACCGGGAATGACTAAAACAGGGGAGATGCGGCAAGGCTAAGTGGTTCGCTTCCATAGGCTGTGTCATCACCTTTCTAGATACATCTACATATTTATGGATTGGTTGTGCATGAGATCTCAATAAAAAGGGTTGCAAAGCAACCGGGGTGATAACATATTCGGTACTATCCAGATAGAGGTAGGCTAGTTTTGTGTTGGCAGGGGATCCAGGCGAGGTCCTCGGTACATTTTCTAGACATGTAGCATGATAGGTGGTACCCCGGTTCCTTGTCATGGTATGGAATCCATTCTCCAATAAGCGTCGTACGGTTTTGATTGTGTCCAACTATGTTGAAATGTGAGATGTAAGCATTTCAGCTATTTTCATATTTTATTTTGACCTCTAGACATTATTATAATATCACTATATTTTCTATAAAAGTGTTTTGGTTATAGTAAGGTAAACCCCATCCGTGTTTATATGCGGCGTGGTCTTACGAGATACTTTTGATTCAAAAGATTTTCTTATAACTTTAAATCTTGCCGAGTGTGTTTTCTCATGCTGGTTTTCCAGACCAACTCGGGTGTTATTTTATTATAATGCTCGGGTCAGACTGAGCATGTTACAGATTAGATTGGATGCTTGGAGCTTCTAGAGACGAGTTGGAGGCCCCGAGACATATTTACGTAGATGGCTATTTTCCATTGTATTCATTTTTGTGTTACCAGTAAATGTGAGGACAAGCTGTTATAACTATCTAGGCTGAAATAGGTTAGTATACTCTAATTGATGTATGCACATATTACAGTTTTGCTTTTGTTTCGTTCCGGTGTGAGATTCTGTGTTGTTTAGTTTACTTCTTATCTTCTTCTTTCTTTTTCCCCCAACAATCGAGTTTTCCAGTATTTGATTTATCACCATGAAATGCAGTGGACGTATTAGTGTCGATTCTTGAGGGTTGAAAATCTCGTTCGTTACAGCTCATATAGTTTTGTTTTATGATGAATATTTACTATGTTTATTTCCAGTCAACACTGAAAAATGGTTATTATTTCATAACTAATATTTGGTATGTTTTACAAAAATAATTTTCATAACTTGATGCGACTAGCAAGTGTTATATGTCATGCTTCTACTATTTCCACCATTACTATAATTGCATACAAAATATGAAGTTCCATTTAACCACTTAATATAGGCTATTTATTTGATCTGTTGTAACCAGTTTACAATCAAGAGTGCTTAGATCAAATATCTTAAACTCAAAAAATAAATCTCATGGAAAACCATTTTGGAATAGAAATCATATTTCTCATTTCAAAATTAAGCATCTATTATTATTTTACAATTCTCGTTTTCGTTGTTTCTTTTTTAAGTAAAAGTAAATATTCACTCACTTCATCCCAACCGTGCTCAGGTTATGTCTATTCTCATACATTTGCTTTTCTTTCAAAACGGTCGAACCATTCAAATAAAATCCTTACTACAATATTATGATGAATTATTTACATAGTGTATTTGGTTATCCTTAACTTTTAAGGATATCAAATAAGTTGCATTTTACATAAACTGGTCAAACAGACATTTCAGTGGTCAAATTCTTATACATATATGTAGCTTTTGGTCTAGTGTTATATTTAACACAACAAAATCGTGACTGTAATCAATCATATTGAATACACGATCTTACATTATGGTTTACTTTCTTATTTCGAATAAACTACTTTCATCGAGCTTTTGTATATTACGAGTGGTTACCGTCTACTATATAACATTTATATGTGATTGTAACTGGACTAAATATTCATATCCTTATACTGCTTTTAGAGTTCGAAACTCAATGAAGACAATACATAGTCTTGGGCAAGTAAACATGTAAGTGACCAAGTTACGAACATATTTAGTAGTTGTATAATTAGGCACTTACAAGGGTCAATATGCAAAAATTTGGTAAGTATATCTTATATTTCTATTTGTGAGTATCAATTATGATCATTTGTATATTTCAATTGATAAACATTTTATCTATAATAATTAATGCACAAATTTTTCAATGTAGGTTAGTTTAATTTATACATAACAGATGATCTTACAATATTGGAAAGGTTAAACATTACCATTTCATTTTTCTATTCAGGCTCCCACTAGACTTTTATATTTCTCAAAACCCTAAGATGCAAACGTAGAAGTCTTTTGACTTCTCTAGAGGGTGTTAGGACTCGTATGCTTTGGGATTTTAACCTTGAGGAAAGCTCAATAAATCCTAGAACCATATACAATGGATAACTCCTTATCGATTGTATCATATAAAACACCAAATCTTATGGTCCATATCCTAATCTCATCTTTACCTTGATGAAATCTTAACAAACAAAGAGAGATTATTCAATCATATCTACCATTTCGCGACGGCCTAAGTATAATGCACATACCTTGAGGAAAGCTTAATAAATATGAGCATGTATCTTACATCATCTATTCTAATATCAGTAGTACTACACATAACATCCTTAGCTTGAGGAAAGCTCAAAAACTAAGGAGTATCCAAGTAATCTATCAATACATAAATGGTAGAGGACAATAATTATATTAAATATTCATAATCTTTAATATATTTAATTGAACGATATCAATTTATGGGATAATGTATTTCTTATGAAATACCTTCGTGATTCAAGTGTCAGGTACGTTTGAAATCATTGTATATGTACTATACATATGTATTTATTCCTTAAGTCTAATTGGGTTTCTTAAAATTCCACCTTTTATTATACATTCAGATTATATAAGATTAATTATTGTATAACATTTTATAATTTAGTTAACTTATATAATAATCTTATGTACAATCTTATATTAATTTTATTAATTAAATTTTAAATAATTAATTAATATTTTAATTAAATTTTGTTTTATTCGTTTTAAACATTTTATATTGAATATGTGCACTGTAACATTTATAGTTATACACATATATCTTATATATATGTATTATATTATTTAATAACTAATATTTAAGAAATTTATCTAATTAAAACAATTTTAATTAATTTCATATATATTTATATACAGCCTTAACATTTAAGATAATGTTACATATATCAATATAAACGTTATTTAATTTAATTAATTAACTTTTAATTAATTATTCATTTAATTAATCTAATTAATTATTAGACACTTTCAAAAATAATTATTTTATTTTCCAAACAATTTTGAAAATTATTTTTGAACATTTATAAAATCATTACTTATTTTAAATTTAATTTTTAAATTTAAATTATTGTTTTTGTTTAGTTTAAATTAATGTTTTAAATTATAAATTTTATTTTATCAAAACAGATTCTAAAAATTAGCCTATGGCCTAAATCAATTTAGCCATTTATATTAGGGATAACCTATGGGCTTACCTCATCTTTTAGGCTAGGCCAATAGGCTTGTAGGGTAGAGTACTTGATTGCCTTAACCAAACTTTAGACACTACCTTTATAAACACCCTACTATATGGGTCGGCTTTAATAAGTTTGTCTTGATACTGCTAATTTAGACCGCATAGGCTAATCTAACTCTGATATTATTATTGGAACTGGACCAGCATGCAGTGGGTTAAATGGACGAATATTATAATTTTTATTCCATTTTGGATCTTAGTGGGCTTATGAAGTCTAAATTTATTTGGTTTGATCTAAAAATTTAAATAAGATCGTTACTTTATTTGTTAATAGAAAGATTTAATTTGATGTAATATACAAGATATACTGTGCTCATGTGTATCATATACACATGTACGTGTATGCACGTGCTACATATATAGTGTGCAAGGTTTAACATACACATGTCTAAGTGTTGAGATTTGCACCGCAACGGACATGTTAGCCCTTTCATATACATATATGTTATTAGTTTATATATATAATTATATAATTAAATGATATAAATTATTTTTGTATAAAATTAAACATATATATATATGTGTGTGTACATACATACATAATATAATGTAAAAGTAATCTTATTTTAATACAGAAACAAACACACACACACACACGCACACATATTTCATAAAATAATATTTACAAATATAAATAAAACCAATTTCAATTTCAAATTTTAAAACTAGATCTAAATCTGAAATTATCCTTTAAACTTAAATTCAAATTAATAATTCGCTAATAAATTATATATTATTAAATATATTTATATGTGTATGTTAAAATTAAAAAATTAACTTAAATATAATATATATATATTAAAGGTATTATATAAAAAGTATTTGTAATATAAAATAACGCCATATAATAAAGTGTATATATACATATAATATTACATTTATATATGTATATAAATCAAATTTAAACGTACATCGATATCGCATATCGATATGTGTATATACAATTTTATATATGCAATATTTTAGATATTGATCAACATAAATCAAATAAAATTTTATAACTAATATTTTATAAATATCAATTAATTAAATTAAATTATAATAATTATAATTGATTAATCATTTTCTTAATAGATCGACAGTTCATAAGGGTTTGCATCAATGGGGACTAGGGTTCTTTTTCCTGTCGCCATCTACTCCTTCCTTTTCCTTCATCCCGTATCTTCTATTTCCCTCCTCTTTCTATGCTCTTTTCCTCCTAAAACCCAAGCTTTTTTTGTCGCTGCAACCTATCCTCAATGGCCACCTTCTGCTTGTTGCAAACAAGATTTCCATTCAAATCTACCTTTTCCTACTATCTATCTTCCCGATCTAGCGTCTAGTGCCTCTTTTCCACCTTGTACTTATTCCGATAATTCTGAAATCACTCGGTTGGTCTTGGGCTTTGCCTTTGAAGTAGTGAAATGTGCTTCATCGTCCTGTCTGTTAGCCCTATCGTAGTGGTACTTTTTTAATCATGTTTCTTTTTTATTATTGGGTGTCATGGAATTTGTATTGGCCTTGTCACCTTTTTGGTCCTTGTGCCTTGGATTTTGGTAGCTAGACTATTACTGTGCCTATATGTCTTCTCTATATCACTAATGATGGCCTTGGCGATTGCTTGCAACTAGGGTTTAGTCATTATTTGATGTATGTTGGGCTTCAATTTGGCATTATGGCTAGGTGCTCCAATTATTCTTCTCCTTTGGTATTGTTTGGCTTAAAGTTTTGGTTGGTCATTGCTATTTTTATATCTTGGTATCTCTTGTGCATGTTTTGCTTGTTTGAAACTTTTGGAGCTTTCGGTCCTCTTTGTCTTACTGATGTATATGCTTTGCCTGCAAAATAGTGTGTGAAGCTTTTGCATCAAGTTGGTTGGAGATCTGGATTGTCTTGGGATATGTTTTTAGCTTGTTGATGTTGCTTGTTGATAATGCTAAAAATGCTGCTTTGAAAATTTTCTTACCTATTTGCAAGGTCTCTCATTGGCAATATGTAGCATTGGCCTTTTTGTGTCAATGAGTTACTTCAGTAATTTATGCATCTTGTTGATGTATGTGACTACCATGTGCAGATTAAAATTGTAAGTTTGCACCCTGAGTGGTGTATGTGTAATGTTTAGCTACTGAGGCCTTTTTTTGCCTCTCACCTATATTATGTTAGTTCAGTGGTCTGGATACTACGAAATCAACATAGCTATTTTTGTGCATGTGCAGAACATCTATCTTATATTATTAATAAAAGTGGCATGACCCACTATAAAGCCGGCTAGCCTTGTTAAAAAAATTATAATTGATTAAATCTTGTGTTAATCCGAGTATCAAACATTTCAATTATATAACTCTTAGGTGTAAATTTAATCAGCGATTAATATCTATCAATTTGAATATTAACGTTCACACGCTACCTTAGCTAATGGTGTGACATTATAGCCAAATTTATTGCTTACATAGCTGTGATAAATCAAATTTTACTTATTTTAAAAGTTATCCATTAGCGATAAATATTTACACAGATTCTTTTCGTCAAAACTATATCATATTAGGACTTATGGAATTCGGTAATGGTCAAATTCCAATATCGTCCAAGCTTAACTTTATAGTTCAAACACAAAGTCCTTGGTCCAATAATAACATTTATTATTAATTAAACTGCTCTAGCCATAGACTTTGACTTTAAGTTGACTTCAGTTAACAGTGATACTAAACCCATATAACCAAGGAGACAAATTCTCTCTTAAATAGGGTTTCACTTCCAATGCTTCCACTCGGTCCAACTATAATCGCTCGATGGATGCTATTGCATGATTTAATTATAACAAAAGTGGAGTTTCCATATTGAATCATGTAATATTATCACATCGATATTTTCTGTTTGACCTAAGTTATATTAACCAACAGAAAACTATCAAGTGAATAAATCCATGGTTATCCAATAACAATTAGTACATAACCCTTTGGTGCCGTTAGAAGCCATGAGTTATAGATCGCCCAACATTCAGAGTGCATTACGTACTCTGGTCTCAATGGATGCATTGATATCCAGTCTCGAAACATCTTAAGTAGGAATGTTTAAAATAGGGCATTTATTATATTATGATAAATCGTTCATGATTACAACATCTAGTAATTACACCATTTATGGATTTTCAATTTAATATACTTAATTGAATAATTACTTATTTATAACATATTATAACAAGTATATAATAGAAAGAAAACACCTTTTATTTTGAACAAGGTTGGTTATCCAGTTAGATATATGTAACAAATTACATAATTGCCCCTAGGGCATATCCCTAACTCTATCAAGGAGCTTATGAGCCTACACCAATTTCCATCCAATTGATATTTTCACATTTTAAATCCAATTTAAATGTCTACTGATATCGTATATCAAAACACACACACACATATAACTTTTATATGCATACTATATTAAATACCGATCCAAATAAATCAAATAAAATTTTATAATTAACCTTTTATAAATATTAATTTATTTAGTTAATTTATAACAATTATAATTTAATTAAGTCATATAATATCATAGGCATGAATTCAGTCAGTAATTAATATCGAACAATTTGAATATTACCGTTCACACATCAACTTAGCTAGTGGAGTGATAGTCTAGCCGAATTTATCGCTTATACAATTTTGGTAAAACCTCATTTTACTATTTTAAGCAATCCCCAATAGTGATGATTATTTACACCAATTATCTTTATCAAGATTATATCACGTTAGGACCTATGGAATTTGGTGTTGGTCAAAATTCCTATATCATCCACATTCAACTTGTTTAATCCAAACACAAAGTCCTCAGTTCAATAATAACAGTTTGTATTAACCGAACTGCTCTGGCCCATGACTTTGACTTTGAGTTAATTACAGTTAATCGAGATACTAATCTCATATAATTAAGGAGACGAATTCCCTATTAAATAATGTGACACTTCCAATTCTTCAACTCAGACCTAAGTATGGTTGTTCGATGAACGTCGTGCAATGATTTAACTATAATTAAAGTTGATTGTCCATATTGATCTTCAATAGTATTCTCAAGTCAAGAGAAATGTTTAATATCGTCGCTTTAATATTTTTAGTTTGACCTCGGTTATATTAACTAACAGAAACTATCGAATGAGTCATTTCATAGTTATCTAATAACTATTAACACGTAACCCCTTAGTGCCCCCAATAGTAATGAGTAATATGCTACCGAATATTTGGAAAGCATTAGGTACTCTAGCTTCAACAGATTTGTCGATATCCGGTCTTGATACATCTTGACTAGGAATATTTAAAATGATATGTGTATTTACAATATGATAAATTTCTCATGATTACAACATTATATTAACTATCATAAAAAAATCTTTTATGATTTTTCTATGACATACACATAAATTAAATAAATAATTAATAAAACACATTATAACAAGTACATATAGAAAGAAAAACACCTTTTATTTTAAATAAGAATTTATTACAAAGTCAATAATTAACAATTAATTACATACTTGCCCTCAGGGCATACCTCTAACCTTATCATTAAGGAGACAAAGACTCAATGATAATGCAAGGAGGATACAAGAGATTCAAGAAATAAGAACTGGAAGAGCACAAGACATATAGTTAGTCGAAGTTGTATGTAAAGAGTAATAGAAATATTTGTTAAATATCCCGCATCACATCTTAGAAATATCTTTTTAAAAGATCTTTATTTTCTTCTTCAAAACCATTTTATGGAGTTGCAACAACAATATTATAAAGTTTAAAATAATTTTTATATAGTGATTTTCAAAATCAACTAGCATATATCGATATACCTTGAAATATATTTTGATATAGTAGCCGGCTTAAATGGTTTTTTTTAAATCGGCACAAATATGTCAACGTTCTTTCTGAATATATGTTGACATACTAGCCGTCGATGTAACCATTGAATTTCAATGAGTAGACATATTCATTCACCCCTTTACCAAAAGTGACTTCTCTTCGTCTTCTATGCATAGGCTCTGGAGAACAAATTTTTAAAACAATTCTTATTCTTTCCTCTCACATCTTCTTCTCTACTACTCTATGATCAAGTTATTTTACTACTGTATGCATATAATTTGCAATTAATATTCTTTCAATATTAATCTTTACGAATTCACAAACTATAAAAGATCAAGGAGTTCTTAATTGTATTTTCTATCAATCTCTCTCCGATCACATTCCACTCTTCTCGAATTTCAATTACAAACTTCTACTGAAGGTTTATAGGGTCATTGTACTAAAGACTATAGGATTTTTATATACGAAAGATATAATTTCTTGTAGAATTATTCTCTTGTATTTAATTGTGAAGATGTACTCTGCTACTCATAAAAAATCAAGATTATATAGTTTTGTTGACAACCCGTGGAAAGTCAAGAGGCTAGGTATGTCCTACCATCAGTGGAAAGTCGGGATAGGTGTATTTGCCACCTAATTTAAAACAAAGTTGTATAGGTGTACTTTCCACATATGGAATTTCAAGGTTTTGTTATATTATAAATTATGCACGTGGTATAGGACTTGATGTAGGATTAGGAATTTGAACCAGTATAAAAATTCCCAGTGTCACTCTTTTTTCTTAACTGCTTTTTATTCCACATTTTTATTATTTTCCTATGATTGTGATTTTGAATTCATAAGTTTGAAAAATACAAGTTAAAGCACTAAGAAGTTTAAATACACTATCCACCTCCTCTATAGTGTTATAATAGCCTTAATATCCATTCAATACAAGTATTAGGTTATCTTATATAACTAACATTTGGTATCATAGCTCACGATTTTCAAAGTCTCATCATCGAATTTTTGAAAAATTCAAATATCTAATAACACTAATAACACAAATAACACTCTCTTTAACACATTTGTAGAAGTTCAATCCACTGTTAGACCATTACTTTTCAATTGTAGTAATTATGCATATCAGCCATGTCGAATGAACATTTATTTACAATCTAATGGTTTAGATATATAGGACATCGCACAAATTAAGTACACCGAGCCCCAAACTAATTATGAAAAATGAACTAATGAGAAAAAGGCAAAAGCACTAAATACTTAATTGGTCATGAATATTTTATTTTACACCCTAAATAAAAATGAGTTCAATGGACTGTCCGTTTGTAAAAGTGCATATGAATTTTGCAGGACATTACAAGTCACACACAAAGGCATTAGTAAGGTAAAACAAACCAAGATTTCTCTTTTAACTATTTTGTTCCAACTTTTCAAGATAAAACAAAATAACTCAATTTTTTATATGTATTCTAGCTTTCAGGACATATTACATGCACTAATATAAGTAGGAAAGAATTTTACAGAAGATGTAACGACCCTGAATTTTGAACAATTTAAATTGAAAATATTTAATTAATTTTAAATATTTGAATGATAATTTGACTTGAATTTCAAATTATCAGAAGTAAATTGGCGATTAAAATTTTAGAATTTAATCTATTGAAGATTGAATAATAATTTGAATCGGGATTTATAAATAATGTAAAGGAAATTTGCTTTGAAATTTTAAAGTATAAAATCTTTGGATTCTAAAATCAAATTTATCTTGTTCAATTAAGTTTAAGACTCTACATTTTTGACATTTGATATGATATGCAAATGAAAGTAATATAGACAATGATGTTTGAAAAGAAAGAAAGAAATAAATTTTATCAATACAAAATAACAATAATAATATGCTTTATTTTTTTCACCAGCACCCTTAAATCACGCCATAACTCACGCCCAAAAATCACGCCTAAAATCATGCCTAACATCACGAGATCAATCGTGCAAGGTATGGCCGAAGACGAATTATTATATATCTCGTTCCCCTTCCTCCATCATTTCAAAGCAGAAAGAAAAAAAAAGAACGAAAAAATGGCGACGTTCTTCTGAGGAATTGAATTAGGGTTTCGCTCGAAATCTCTGGAGTGCTCAGCTTCGAATTCGCCTTGCGCTCATTCGCGACTGCTTCGATTTGCGAAGGTGAGTAATTTGATTTACTCACATCTGATTCTCATCTCGAATTGAATTAGGGTTTAAATTTTGTGGTTTCGTTCGTATAAAATTTTGGAATTTGTCAATTGTTTTGCTCTGCCGTTCGAAGTTGCTGGATATAAAACTCTGGTGACTTCATTTGGCAATTGGAATTGATAAAAGTGATTTTGTTTGATTCTCACGGCATTTAAAACTTTCCTATTTTTAAATCTTTGACCTTTGACAGTTTCAAAATAAAGATGTGAACTTTATATTTTCTTTTTTCTCTGTTTCGTGAATTTTGAAACTTGCTTCTTTGCCACTCGATATTGTATAGATGATTTCGATTTTTCCTTGGCTGATTCAAATGCATATACTCGATAATGCTTGGTTTTAAAATACTTCGATGTTGATAATTCTTTTAAGATGACCACGGCTTGACTGTTTGGTTTTAAAACACTTCGACTTTATGTTCTCTGGGATTTGTTCATATGATTTGGTCGAGTGTCTGGTTTGATTTCATTTCTTGAGCTCCATTTCACTTTGTAGTTACTGATTATTCTCATATGCTTGTACTGTCTGATTGCATACCTTAACCACTGCTTGGATTTTGAGTAAATGCTTCATGATTTTGGTATTGTTGTATGCACTTCTTCAAATATTCATTACTGGGTTGCCATAATCCACTGTACTTAGTTGCATTGTTGTTGGTCTTGTAGTTGCTTGTGTGTCTGCACTCACTACTGTCTTGCAATTTGCATTCCATTCTGTTGCACTGAGCTTTGTGTAGTTACTACTGTGGTCTTCATGTATGTTTGTCTGCTGCCACTGTATATATATGTTTTTGATTGCACTCTTATGTGTTCATTTGTTCATGTTGATATTGTGCATTGAGTTCCAGTGCATTTTGGTGGCTCTGGCTTATTTATCTGGGCCTTGTTGATTTGGATGTGTTCTTTTGTAGTCATGCACTTGAGTCTTTCTTCAGGTCTGCATAATGTTCAGTGCATCATCACTTGAGCTTTGATTTTCTAATGCTTTCACTCACTTGATGTTGTCTGCATTTCATATGCTTGAGTTGTAGCTAGATTCATCTGGTTCGGGGTTGAACTGTATACATGAGTTCATGTTAGCTATAGCCTTCATGTCTTTGACATTGCTGAGTCTTTGCCTTTGATGGCTGATCATTTGTATACATACATTCTTGTATGTATATATGTGTATGGCCACTGCATTCTGAAAATCCTGTATTTGGGTTTGACATGTGCATTTCATTTTGTCTCTGGTCTTATTTATATTGAACTCGTATTCGGCCTTGGATTGAGATTGCTGTATATTTGTTGTCTCACTTTGTCGATGATACACTAATGTTGAGACAGTGAAATTGAAATTTGAGTCTTTATTTGATAAGTGTTGCGCATTGGATTTTACGATGTTGAATTTGTTTGACTATCAACCTGGTTCGTTTTTCTTACTGTTTCATTTGTGCTTCCCTTGATGTTGTACTTGCTTAAAACCAGTTTGTAGTTTGCACCTATGTCGAATTGGCTATGGCCATTGCAGTGTTGAGTTTGAATTGTATTGTCTAATTTATCTCATTGTTGCATACATGTTGACTTTATTTATTTGCTACTGAGGGTTATTCATGCATCTAGAGGTGCATTTGTACATGAAATACTTGTCGACTTTGCATGCTGCCGGTTGACATGTATGGACTGTCTAGTCTTTGTTGTTAAGTTCACTGTCTATTTGTGATACCATTGCCTTTGTGCACTTGGTCAATCGAGTTGAGTTGCTTTGCAGTTGTGTTGAGGCAGTTCGCATATGAATAAGCTGTCTTGACCACTGGGTTACATTTGGATTTGTCTTTCAAATTCACTTGAGTTGAATCCGGTACTTTGGGTTTGACCTTGTGCTCGTCTGTGGATTTTTGACGATCTTTTGTGTGTTTAATGCTGTACTGGCGAGGCAGTGCACGCGTGCATGTACTGCAGCTAATCAATAATTGATGTTTTAAAGTGACTTTTCAATTGTTTTAAATTTATTTAGTCGATTTGATGATTTTGTTGTTTTCTAAATCATCTTCATTGATAATTTGTTTATTTATCTCAGTTGATAATTTGAAATTTCTGATTCGTTGTTTAACACTGTTAAGTGTTATATTTACCATTATCCGATCTCTTTGTTAAAAGGGTCGGATAGACGGAGAATTTTTGTGACTGTCATCTATTTGATTATTACTGCCTTTATGCACTAATAACTGAGTTTGAATTAGACTGACTTGTGTATTATTTTCTTTTGAATGTAATACTCGGGTCAGACCGAGTATTTTACAGCTTGAAGATTTTTCGGGCAGCGAAGTTAGAGAGAGAGGGTAAAACGCTCACTTTAGTTTCAGGGATTTTGTACTTAAAGAATATTCCGCTGTATAAATGTAATACATTGTATAAACTCTGATATTGTAAAAAGGAAAGAAATAAAATTCATTTGTTTGTGAAATATGATTATTCTGTGTTTCTGTGGCTGATTCTGTTTAAACTCTATAAACTAAATAACAATCCGTCATTTTGAACGTTTCGAGTTGGTTTAACTACCGACTAGGGACGGTCAGAAGGGCGGGATGTTACAGAAGAGGACAAGTTCGTAAGACCTTAAACTCACTTTCTAGTGAATGAGGTCAAAACACATTAGTGATCGAATATGCTAATGTTATTAGTGTAATGAATGTAAAAGAGTTAATTGGTAATTCAATGTCATATGAAGTACTTCTACGGGGAATGAAAGAAGATCCAGCAAATGAAATAAATCTATAGCATTTAATGCTGCAATAAAGAATCAAGGACCAAACAAAGACGATGATAATGAAATCGCACCCATGGTAAAAATTTAGAAAATTCTTAATGTACTGGAAAAGAACAAATTCCGAAGGATGGATAATAATAAAAACAAATCGAAATAGGAGCGCTATCAAGTGTTTGAATGCGACAACTTCGACATGGAAAGTGAGACTGCCTGAATCTAAGGAAGTCAAGGAGCTCACCTAATACTGATTCAAACAAGAAAAAGAAATAAGCATTCACATCAACATGAGAATATTATGACACAACATCAAGAAAAGCTGATTAAGAAACTAAGAAAAACGGGGTATGTTTTATGGTTAATAATTAACATATACCTAATATTAAGAATGATAAATGGAAATGGGATAGCAGATGCTCAAGATATATAACTAGAAATCTAGAACCATTATAGGATATCATTTATAAAGATAGCTAAATAGTAAACTTTAGAGATAACTCGAAGAGATACGTCATTGGCATCGACAACGTCTATAACTCTGAAAACTCTTATTATTTCAGATTTTTACTAGTTCATAATTTAAACCATAATCTACTAAGTACAAGTCAATTATGTGATAAAGGATTTAGAATAAATTTTGGAAAAGACACATGTTACATTATAATCAAGATTCTAAAACTATATTTGAAGGAATTAGGGAAGGAAATCTATATATTAAGCATGAAAGTTTTAAATGATAACATATGCCTTATAGCTAAATCAAATGACCCCTGAATTTGGCCTAAACTATTTGGCCACTCAAATTTCAAACATCTTTCAAAAAAATTTAAATATGAACTTGTGAGAGTCTTTCCAATGATAAACTTCAAAGTGCATAATGTTTGTGATGCTTATCAAATGGGTAAACTTCATAAGAAATCATTAAAGTGTAAGGATACGATATCAGCCTCACACCCTTTAGAACTTCTTCATTTTGATCTCTCTAGATCATCTTATGTACAATCATAAACCATAATAATATGTTTTGATAATTGTAGATGACTTTTCAAGATATACATGGACAATTTTATTAAAATATAAAAATAAAGCTTTTGAAATATTTAAAACTTTTTCCAAAAGAATTCAAAACACAAATCCCATAAAACTAAAACGATAAGGAGTGATCATGGAGGAGAGTGCAAAAATGAAAGCTTTGAATTTTTTTATAAATCAAGTGATGGTTTAAAGGTTTTGAAATATGGCTTTAAACATAAGTATTCTTTTCCAAATCTTTTAAATATGTTTTCAAATAAATACGGCTTTAAACTTAAGATTTGAAATATGGCTTTAAACTTAGGTATTCTTTTCCAAATCTTTTATAAATATTTTCAAATAAATAATTAAGTATCTTAAAGATGGTTTAAAGTTTTTATAATCTACTTTAAAAAGTTTAAATAAATGATTTAAAGAAAAGCTGCTAAAATCAAGTGATTTAATTTTGGCTTTATAAGCCAATGAGCAGACTGGATTTTTCTATTCGTGAGATCCGGATGTGAGGTGCTTAAACTAAGGAGATGTTTAGGAGCTACCAGTGTACTGGCTCACCTGGCCTTTTTCCTGGGCGAGGAATAGATAAGGTCGAAATGTCGAAAATGAGACAAGTATAAAATATTTAATTTTCCAAATTTAAACAACTTGGATTGTATAGAAATAGTCTTCTTACACTTGGTATTAAATTCTAAAGAGGGAACCCATACTATCCATGTGAATTTATAAGATGATTTCACCGTTATTTGACGGATAGTAAAGGTTGAATACGGAAACTGATGTTGAGTAGAATTAGTATAATTTTTATCGACCCTTTTTTACTCAATAAGTTTTTGCAATATAATTTACAAGAAATGATTTTAATCTGGTATTTCAAAGTTAAAGAGAGGTTTGATGATTCCGTATATACCAGAAAGAAATGTTTAAAGATATATATCTCTAGAAGATATTTTTTGATAAAGACAAAGTAATTAATCAAATGATAAACACCAATTTACCTAACATCTTTTTATCGATGATTGGTTCGAAGGAACGTGGTCGAATTTGGGTGATTCTTATCTGAAAACCACTTTAAACCAATTTACATATTCGAAGTGAAGACTTGGAATGATAATAAACAGAATGAAGTGCTGCTTATCGCTGGCCCTTAGGGGAAATTTCCCGTATCATATATTTATGGCAGTAGTATCTTCATTTGATCTTTGATGTAAGGGCTGCTCGCTACTAATCCTAGGAATGATTTTGATAGGATGTGGTAGGACATTACCTTTGGTTTGCCCTATTCTTGGACAACTTGTATGGACGAATGTTCGACATTGCATCATACACGTACAATGATTTTTATGAACGAACATCTGTTTGGTGGTATAGGAAGTAACTCTCCTATACTTAACACCCTTCTCTGAGAAGCACGAGCTCGGAGGTTGTACATTTGCAGAAATCAATGGTGTGTGATGGAATTAGCAATGTGGCATTCAAAGTGATTGTAGTATGTGAAAGTAATCGTTACCTCGGGCCTCATCACTCGAAAAAGGCTTAAACAGAGCATGCCATAAGGCTATGTGATTCGCAACCATTAAGGTATGGTCATCACCTTTCTAGATTACTCTCTATATGTCGAATATGTTGTGTATGCTATGGGATCCCGGATAGGTCGGTTATGACCGGGATGATGTCATATTCGGTTCTATCCCCCACTAAGGGGTCTGCGGGTAGGCTGGTCTTGCTAGGTGCAGAGGTTTCAAAGTTGTTGATCCTCGGTACATCCCTCTAGAGATAAACTGTACAGAAAGTAGTTCCTTACCTGCCATTGTATGGAAATCCATTCTCTAATAAGTGCCCTCGGACTTGATTGTAGAACCTAGTATGCTGGAATTTAACAGTGTAACAATTTCAGCTAAGATTACGTATATTTACTTGAAAAGTGTTTTCAAAAGAATGTCATTAAAAATAATATTACCATATTTTGCACAGTAAAATTTTTGGTTATCATAATGTAGAAACTCATTAAGTGTTTAGTGGCGTGGTCTTATGAGATACCCTTTGTTTTCAAAGATCTGTATTTTCAGTTTCTTGTACCAGTCTGATGACTTACCCAGAGTTTATTTTCCTTTTCCCTTAAACTTAGGGTACCTATTTTCTGGGCAGCCAAGTAGCTAGGTGACATGGAACATTTTAGGAGAAGCTTGGAACATTTTGGATGGAGCATGAAGCTCGAGGGTTCTATGTAGATAGTTATCTATTAATTTTGTTGTATTTCTGTTATGTATCTACCAGCACTTGTGAGGATAGGCGGTTATAACTATCCTAACTGGATTAGTACTTACTAGTACTCTTATTGAGCAATTTGGAGTAATTAAATGTACTACTCATATGTATAATTAAATGTTGAATATGATTTGAGATTTTATTTTGATTGTCCTCTACCTTTATTTTCTTTTACCCCATGATAATCTACCTTTTCGACACTTGGATTTACGGCATGTGAATACGAGGATGTATTAGTGTCAATTTCTAAGGGTCGAGGAGGTAGGTTGTCACAAAGTTGGTACAAAGTTTAATATTTAAGTTGTTTAAATATTGTTAAGTACTAGTTCACAATGGGGAATCGATACAACGATGCTCTTAGCAATTTTCCAAATTCAACTTGTTTAATTAATTTATAAATGGTATAAATAAATAAAATTTAGTATAAATGTTGTAGTAATTTTTTTGTATTTTGGTTATTTATTAGGTCCCTAAATTTAGTAAAATAATATATATTTGTTATATATTAATTTCATAAAATATAAAGGCTAAAATAAATATTTAATTAATTAATATATGATGTTAATTAGATCCAACATCATGTAGACTCCAAGCATGAGCGGGGGTAACATGCCAAAATATATGGATAGATACCAAAATCAGATCTGAGGTTAAAAGAGGAGAAAAAGGTGGAGATATTTGTGATATCTAATGGTTATAAATAGCCTCATATTCTCTCATTTAAAACATCAAAAATCCCTAGCCCCGATTAAACATTATGGAGCCACAAACCTGGGATTTGCACAATAAGCTGAAAGGAAGAATGAACTACCGTCCGAGGAGGATAACTTACAACATAATATGCTAGCAATCAGTAGATCTATATATCTATATATGTATGATCCCGAGCAAGCAAAAAAAAAGATTCAAAATTAAATTAAATTTAAAATTATATTTAAATTCAAAATACATATAAATATATAATATCAATATGTAAAAAAATCTTCTTAGCCAAAACATATAGTAGAATATATTTTATTTCATTATACAAGAATGTATTTAATTTTAGATTATATATATATCAGGTTTTACTAAAAAATTCATTTAGCTTTGTTTTAAAACCAAAAAGATGTTTTTATAGTACATAAATAAATAATAAATTATTAGATCAATTTTAAATCATGTGTGTGTGTATCTATTCTAACAACTTACAAAAAATCAACCAAAAATAAAAATTAAAGGAATATATATATATATATATATATATTAATATCGTTTAAGAAATTATATTTTCTTGGGAAAATTTTATGTAGAAAGTTGTAATAACAGAAGAACTTATTTTTTATTAGCCGAAATAAAAGAATATTTTATTTTTTTATATTATGGCAAAAAACAAATTATGTATATATACATGGGCCTCTGTGTGAATGAACATGACAAATATATCTAGAAGATATTATGTTAAATATTGATATTATATGCTTATTTTATAGAGTAAGATCATAAATCATGATGGTCATATATACCCTATATTGTTAATCACATGAATCTCCTACTAATTTATTTATATCATATTGTGATGTTTGTATTGTAAATGTGAATCTCAAATAAATAAACTAATATTAATTAATTATAAATTAAAGTGAAATTAATTTTAAATAAAATCTAAGTGATAATATTTTTTATGAACAAAATATTAAAACAAAATTAAATTCAAGTATTAAACCACCTTTCATCAAATATGCACTAAATATGGTTTAGTGCAAATGAATTATTCATGTAAACATAAAATAATGATCAAGCGCAAAATTAATAAAAGGATTTTTCTGAAAATTCCATTTTTGTCTAATAGTCAATGCACAGGATCAAATAACGATATCAAAGCTCGCATTGTATTAACATGAATAATTAGATAACAAGTATTGTATGCACTTAAATTTTTTATTTAAATGGGTTTCAAAGGAAAAGGTGTTTAATTAAATAGAGTGTAGCGGCTTGGAAATTCGAACGCTTCGTCTTCGAATATCGATACATTTAAAAAAAATAAGTGTTACTGATATGATTTATTACCTTTTTTAACATCATTTAATTAATAAATAATGATAAAAAACTTGTTTTTAAAAAGCATTTACAAAAATATATTTTTCGAAGAAAAATCGATAATGTGATCGGAAACCGATTTATCGAGTTTTTCGATCGATATAAGTTGTTCAAACTATCATGCACTTAACTAATGATCAAATGAACACATTACCAACTAATTAACACACTCTCCTCTTCACAAAGCATGGAATGATCTAGAAGCTTCCTTAAGGATAAGGGATATTATCGTGAGAAGGGTAAAATGGTAAAAAGGATAAAGGAGAAGTGACATAAAGTTGTCATGATAAAAAGCAATTAATGTCATTAGGATTTTTCATCTTTTTCCTTCATCATTCCTAAGTCCATATAAGATGGGGTGCACTCTTAGGAGTTATATCAAAAATATTTCTAAGCTTTGAGCTAAAATTTCAATGTCGTCGTATTCTTCTTCTTCTTAAATTCCTAAAGCAAATCATCTTCAAATCACTTCAAAGTTTGCTACAAGGCTTAGTACAATATTAGAAACCCTTCCACCTAGACAAAAATTGAAGAAGCAAAGCCATTCTCTGCATCAAGCATAGGCCGTGAGCACCTTAGGTGTATTGGAGGCAAGACAAAGCAAAAGAGGAAAAAAAGAAGAAAGGAAAGTAGGGTGCTAGCTTGGGTTGGACTTTGGTTAGCTTGGATCGTGGTTATTGTTGGCTAAAGATGAGTTAACACCTCACTTTGAATGGAAAATATCACATATATATTGATGTTTGATTATATTAAATGTTGTTTGAATTGTTAAGTGACATATGTTATATCATTGGTTTGAATTCTTGTTTCGAAAACAAATGACACATAAGATCCATGTAAATGGACTTGAACAAACTTTGATTGGACTTATATGATATATGACTAGACCTTGAACAAATAATATAGGTTATAGATGGACTTTGGTTTAGTTTGGACTCGGATTTGAATGCGCCCTCATAGCGATAGTCGCTATAGAAGCAGTTCAGAATTGCCTTGTTTTTTGCAATTATTATAGAACTTTGTAGAGAGATCCATAGAGGTTTCTCGCAATATTTACAATGTTTTATATGTATGTTTGTTGCTATAAAAATCTTGAATAGTAAAAAGTTAAGTAACATCTTGAAAACGGTCAAAACATCACTAGTGCAAAACTGCCCCATTTAACCTTGATTTTTGGACTTCAAATGTTTTAAAAAGGACTTTAAGTTTGAAATATTTGCTTCATTCTTTTTAAAAGTGTTGCCTAACTCATATTAGAGAATTTTAAAAAGTAGTTCGAGATTTATATGAATTTTTAAGAACTAGTTGTGAATTTTCAAATGAGAGATATTTTGTTAAAAACATGTCGTTTTCAAGTTTCTAATGATTTTTCAAACTTGTTATTTTCAAGTGATATTTTAAAGGAGTGTTTTAAAATATATTACAAGTATTATGAAGTATAAATATCTTATATAAATATCTTGGAATTATCTTATATAAATATCTTTGAAAATATCTTATATGAATATCTTGGAAACATCTTATATAAATATCTTGGAAAATATATGTATCTTGGAAAATAACTTATATAAATATCTTGGAAAATATCTTATATAAATATCTTGTTTTGGATTATAAAAAAAAGGTTTAGAAAGGGGTTAGTAATTTCTTAATGACCTAATGGCTAGATTATTTCATTACTTATTTGAAAGGTCATTAACTATGCTTAACACTAATTAATCGATAAAGTAGTCTTATATATTTATGTGAGTTAAGATTGATGTCGAATAGGGATGGAGCAATAGAGCTCTAACCTACCGGGCTTCCCTCTTAATCTAGGAATAGGTAAGTAGAAAATGTCGAAAACGTGTTAATTGTGTTGATTTCTTATCGTTTATGGAAATCATTAATACTATTCTTAACACTAAAAGCGAACGAGGTAGACTTATCTATCTATGAGATTCAATAATGAAGTGTCTGGGCAAGGCTTGGAGCAACCAGTGCCCAAACTTACATGGCTTCACTCTTGGGCGAAAATGAGTTAAGAGTACAAATCGTGATTTGTATAAGCAATTATTTTGACTAGATAATCGATTAGTTGATTATCTAACTTGACCTAATATTGATATAGAAAGTTATCGAAAGGCTTCACAATTTTATACCAATAAAAACCCCTGGGGAGTAGTATTGGTACAAAACGTCTCTAGCTTTTGCTTACTTCTGAAAGAAGCAGAATTGAGTTTACCGAAAATTCATCGATTGGTTTTGAAGAGTCCGGGATCGGTAAGTGTTCTACTTACCGAACACCGCTTCAGAATAGTATATAGGTTCTATGTTTTGGAAGCGGTTAAAGGAAGGAATTTATGTGGAGATTCAAGATTTGTTTAAGATGCTCAAACACATGTAAATGTTTATGATCTATTCAAGATGTGAGAATCCATGTGCGATTCCAAGATCAATTAAGATATGGGGATCCATGTGTGGTTTTGACATCTATTCGAGATGAGAGGATCCATCTAGGATTTGTGTTCTGTTCGAGTGATGAAGGCTTGTATGAAAGATGTTGAACGTAACCTCGACATCAAAAATGGGTAAAGACAGATTAGGATGCACAAGCTGGGGTTAGCGACCCATGTCAGGGTGTTACCAACTCCATATTTAGAGATTCTTATCAATATGTTGTGCACGGGAGTTGATGATATTTGGTTCATGTTGTTCATGTTTATGTTCAGACGCATGGCCGCTTGTGTTTATCTTATGCTATATTTTATCTTGAGATACACAACTCTTGGAAGGTATTTTCTGATCCTTATGCATGGAGTTTGGACTCGGCTTCCCTAAGGAGATCTCCATGGAAAATCCATTATGCGAACGTGCCTTATCGAATTTGATTGTACCCTAAATATGTTGTAGTGTAACCAATGTAAGCACCATGGCTATTTGACATAATTTACGTGCTACACCCTACATTATCTATTATATCACTATATTAAACTTAACGAATGGTTGGTTTCTGTAACGACCCACCTTTTCGAACCCCAAAAGTTGACACTAATACATCAACGGTATTCACGTGCCAAACAACTAAGTACTGGAAAGACAGATTGTTAGGGAAAAGAAAGGAGATAGAATAAACTAAACAATCACAGATCTCACAATGCAACGGAATAACATATATTAATCAACATAATACTTTACAAAGTCATTTCAAATATGATACATCAGAGTCATACTAATACAAATTCTACCCTAGGATAATTATAACAGCCCGTCCCTGCCTAATTGATACAAGATACATATAATATAGCGGAAACAAGATAATAACTAGCTATCGATGAAGCCTCCAACTTCAAGCTCCTCCAAAATCCATCCGCGGGAAAACCTAAACTACTTGGTTGCCCATAAAAGTTTGGTCGCCCAAGTGTTTTAGGAAAAGAAAATAAAACTTCGGGTCAAACATGGGTTTGGTGGGAGTAAACTCAAATAACTGAATTTTTATGTTTAAAACCTTGTTAAAATCAAAGGTATCTCGTAAGACCACGCCGCACATAAACACGGACGGATTTTTATCTTACGATAATCAAATCACTTTTTATAGAAAATCCAGTGATATTATAATTATGTCTAAGCATTCAAAATAAATATGTGAAAATAGTCGAAATTGTTACCATTATTAAATTCCAGCATACTAGGCTCTACAATGAAAGCCGTAAAGGTACATATTGGAGATTGGATTCTATACTATGACAAGACATCGGGGTACCACCTATCATGGTACACGTCTAGAAAATGTATCGAGGACTCGCCAGGATCCCCTGCCAACACAAGATCGGCCTAACCCTTACTGGATAGTACCGAAAATGTCATCATCTCGATTGCTTTGCAACCTTTTTTATTGAGATCTCATGCACAACCAATCCATAAATATGTAGATGTGTCTAGAAAGGTGATGACATACCCTAATGGGAGCGACCCACTTAGCCTTACTGCATCTCCCTTGATTTTAGTCATTCCCGGTTGATGAGGCTTGAGGCTATGCCTACCTTTTGAATAGCAATCCCACTTGGAATGCTAACACTGCCTTCCGTTCAAGTTGTCCAGGATAAGGACAAACCGAAGGCACTACTTCTACTACATCCATTTTGGAATCATCCTCGGGACTAGTAGCAAGCAGTCCTTGCACTTCAGTGCTCCATCTTCGATTCCATATTTTTCAAGATGCCTTCAGTTTGAAACGCTTGAGTTGGATCGAAGTGGTTTTCGAATAACATATCCGATCCAGGTCTCTTTGAAACAACTTTCAATAGTTCCTAGTAAATTCAACCCCAGTTTTTTATTAAATAAACAGACAAAGATAAGAGCAAAGTTCGCCTCCTAACTGTTTGTGGACGGATTTCCTTATCTTTTATCCTAAAAGAACGACACGAGATTTATAGGCATAGTACAGCACCATTAGGGATGACTGTGCCATATAATTCACGTGTTTTACCTAGATATTTCTAAAGTTACGTTTAGGTCTAGTTTTGTTAGTCGGTTATTTAACTATCAAATTAACAATCATTCAACATTGATTTTATTCCATATGGGATCTACTAAGCCTTTATTAATTAATCTTTAATTAAATAAAATCACTTTATAAACATTCAATCAAAAGATCTTTTCAAAATACTATTCCCAAACCCCTTACATCCCTTTTATACTTGGAAAACATTTATTCTTATCTTAGGAGTATATGTATATTATCAAAACATTTGGAAAATTCCTCCTTTTAAATTCCTTTTTGAAAACATTACTTACTATAAACCAATCCACTTATCCTTTATAAAAAGTTCCTTTTTAAAAGCTCACTTCACATTTAAATACTTTTGTAAATTTCCAAAATCAATTTATAAAACAATTTTATAAGTCTACAAGTCAATTTACAAAACTTCTTTACAAACCTCTAAATCATCTATAAAACATTTCCTATTTAAAACTCCTTTGATAAATCTCTTTAAGAAAAATCCTTTACAAAATATCTTTTGCAACTCATCCTTTTAAAAATCACTTTAAATAAACCTTTTTAGTTAGCAAAACCCATTTTTATAAACAAGATATTATTTGTAAATACTTCTATAAAATAATAATATAATTTGAAAAATCATTTATAAACCTTAAACCCCAAAATTGATTAAAGATTGAAGTTAATTCAAAACCATACTTTATAATTTCAAAAGAGCTTAGCAATCCCAATGGTAGTAATTTAAGTTACCATTTAACATCAATTTTACTTCCAAGTCACTTAACCATTTACTTACGTAAGTAAACATATATGTAAATGCAATTCATATCCAAATCAGGGAATAACATGTCAATACAACTCAACTAGCATTTACATGTCCAAATAACATAATACCAGGATGGTGATTTGTCCTGCCAAATAGGTGTCCAACAATCAAACAATTAACTTATAGCAGAACAAAGATTTATTCTACTGATACATATGTCCATATAATCAACAACCAATCTATAGTAAAACGGAGATTTATTCTACTAACACATATCCATATAATCAAACCATTTACATAACTCATTCACAATTGTTTGTCTACTTAATGGTATCGACACTTCAATCCCTTGTTGTTCAAAGTCATCTTTGAAAAAGAAGTACTTTTAAAACAATTTGGTTCTCGAAACAAAGGATTTAAAACTTAAAACTCCCTTTTAACATGATTAATTATAAGTTAAACTCTTTATTTAATCATAATTAATCTTTATTAAATTTTAACTTAATTTAATTATAAATTAATAAATAACTAAACCTTTAATAAATAACTTATGTATAAATTAAACCCTTAATTAATCCTTTATTAATTATTAAATAAAAATTTAAAACCGTTATTAATAATTAACTATTAATTAATCTTAATTAATTAATTAAATAATCTTTTAATTAAAACTTAAATAATAAATTAAACCTTTAATAAATAATTATTCTAAAATTAAACGTTAATTAATTTATTATTAAAAATAATTAACAATTGATTTATTAAATAAATAAATAATTGACCTTATATTTGATTAATAATTAAAATAAATCATGAACTTAACTCATAATTAATTAAAAATTAATCTTACTTTTAAAAGAGAATTAATTAGTACTAATATTTAATTAATTAAAATTAACAAACCTTGTTTAGTACTTAGTTGATTATTAATTATCAAAACTAATTAATTAATAATCAATTATTAAATTCTTAATTAACTTTCCTTAATCATTATTATTAAGTTTTTAAAACATTTCAAAACACTTTAAGATATAAACATTAAATTTTCAAAAATTGTACTTTTTATCGAACTGCATCCATAACGACTATCGCTATGGATACCACAACTTCCAAACTTGACTAACATCTCAAATAGTCTTTTAAACACTTACTTTTTAACTTAACTTACTTTATGAACTTAATATGAAGTTTTGGAACCAAAAAAAAGTTAGAAACTTTAGAAAACTTTTTGCTTAAAGCCAAGTAAGTAATAGAATTTAAAAACTCTAATAATTGCTATGTCGAATACAAAACACCTTTCAAGTGCTAACTTGGTCACTAACTTTTCCATTTACTAATTTTTCTTACTAACTTTCCATATCACTTCCAATCACAAGATAAAATTCACAACTTTATAATAAAAAAACACCACTTTAACATTCGATTCACAATTCTACGCTAAACCACAAACTAGCAACATATGTACACCCAGACCATATGATAATTCAACCATTCAGACAATATATTCTACAACCAAATAGGCAACATAACAAAGGTTGAATCTTTCAAAAAAAATTTATAAGTTTACGCACCAAAATTTTGCAAAACTCTTTTGAAAACTTGAAATACTTAGAACTTGCAAAGCTTGGAAAACCACAAAAAGCAACTCGAAAATGGGTAATTTTCCCCTCGACTTATCGCCATGTTCCTCTCGTAATTTTGGAAAGTGGTCAAAATAAAAGTTGTTGGAAAATCTTTTCTCTATCATTTAAAAAAAAAGAATCACTCAATCTGGATTTTTTTAGGAATATATTGTCAAAAGAAGAAAAGGTACTTTCAAACTTGAAAATATGGGTCTGAAAGAAATGAGATTTGGATAGAGCTAAGCTCAAATTTTGAAGAAGTCATACAAATAAAAGTTGTAGCCACTGAAATTTTATACGATTTAAAAAAATCTCCATTTGGTTTGGGGATGAGGAAAATATGATAGGAGGAAGAGGAGGAAAATCTAAAGAAGTGGAAGACTTTTTATTAGCAATAGAAAAGGTAAACAACTAAACAACCCTTGTACTTCTACCCTCTAAATTGTTTTGTCACCTCAACACCCTCCACCACATATGCCATTTCAGCCTCCACCTTGTCCCCCCTTATTATGTCAAAGAAAACACGTTTAAGCATGTTTGTACTCGAGCTGCCAAAGTGTCAAATCATGTCTCTTAAGGCATCTTTTAGTACATACATGTATATACTTAAGTATATATACCTATGTATATACCAATATATACTGACTAATTAACATTCTTAACCATTTAAATGTTGTTTTAAATATAAACAAGGCTCACAACATTTTAAATAATTTTAACGATGAAACGTCGAAAATTCGGACAACAGTTTCCGGTCACATTTTTTGTTTTTTCGTCGAACTAAATATTTTTGTAAACAAAATTCTAAAATAATTTCACCATCATTAATTATTATTTAAAAAAAAAATTCATTATAAAACCTATTATTTGAATATTTAAAATTAATTAAATATTCGCGAATGAAAGTAGCAAAATTCTGGGTCGTTGCAGCTTCTTTGAAGGGAAAACCATTACGGTTATCTGTACGGTTCCAATAATTACTATTATGGTTACATATGTTCTTGTATTTCTCATGCTGATTTACCAGACTGATCCGAGTATTATTTTCTTAATACTCAGGTCAGCCCCGTGTATGTTTCTAGATTTAAGCTTTGGCTACTTTGGAGCTTCTATAGAAGAGTTGGAGTTCTACCTATCGTAGTATCTGTGCAGTTAAAGCGCTCAGCAGATTCAAAGCGGTGGAGGTGCAAAAAGTCATAGCGGGGATACAGCGAGGATATAGCGGGATATAGCGGATGGCTTTAAAATAGCATATAAAACTCGTACTTAATGTTTTTACGAATATATAAATGGTAATTAAATGAAAAATTATCATTCAATTGAATTGTAACTAATACATAAATAATTTTTAAATAAAAACATGTGCGAATATACTTTAAATAAACGTAAAACTGTTATATAACATAATTGAATTTAGTAGAATATTAGAGTATTTTCATTTCTGAAAATATATTAAAAATTAAATCAAATAAATTAGTTTCATAATTTTTATAATGTATAAATTGAAGTTTTCAATTCATTTTATTAAAGAAGATATAGCGGGAATGGCGAAATATAGCGGAAATAACGGGATATAGCGGAAATAGCGGGGATTAAAGCGAAAAGGCTATATTGTGGGGCTATATGGAAAAATCGTAGCGGCAGAAACCCACTACGAGATATAGCGGGGTTATAGCGGGGTAATAGCGGGGCATTAACTGCACAGTGTAGTATTTATTTCTGCTGCATTAATTTGTGTGTATCATCGGCATTTATGAGGACATATTATTATAAATTTTCGGGCCGATTGCTGTAACTCCGAAAACTTTGTAACTTGGAATGACAGTTTATACTGTCTTTTGATATTATATATGATCGTACCGCTGTGAGATTCTGATTTTGTGTTCTCTTTCTTTTTCTATTTATTTTTTCTTTTACTTTACCCTAACAATTCATCTTTCTGGCACTTGGGTGCTTGACACACAAATATCGTGGATGTATTAGTGTCGACATTTGATTGTTGAAAAGTCAGGTAATTACATTTGGTATCAGAGCTCAAGGTTGCGTGAACACTAAAGATAGGGTAAGCGGCACCCTTTCAAATAAGTAATTGAACAATTTTACCATTTGGCCATTAAGCAATTGCTAGCCCCTTTCTAAACCTTTTGTTTTATAATCTAAAAAAACATATTTTTATAAGATATTTTCCAAGATATTTATATAAGATATTTTCCAAGATATTTATATATGATATTTCAAAGATATTTATATAAGATATTTTCCATGGTATTTATATAAGATATTTCAAAGATATTTATATAAGATATTTATACTTCACAATTCTTATAATATATTTTAAAACACTCCTTTAAAATATCACTTGAAAATAACAAGTTTGAAAAATCATTAGAAACTTGAAAACGACTTGTGTAACGACCCGTAAATTTTAACTGTTTTAATAACGTAATTAGTTGAAATTTTGTGAAATTTTAAACGATAAAATTTTGAAATAAAAATTTGATATTTGGAATGCGTCTAATTAATCATAGCAACTGGTAAATTTCCATCCAAAAATTTGAAAGTTATTTTCGTGTGTAATTTTATTTCAATTTAATCAGTTAGGAATTGATGAAAATAAAATGTTTTCGAAACCTAAATATTTTTGCATATAAAAATTCTAAATCATCTTCTGAGCAAGACGTCATTTTTCGTTTTTCCAAATTTGGACTTCTTTAGCTCCGTCGATCTTATTTTTCTGCGTTTTTACTGCATTTTCCGCTAGTAGAAAAATTCGAATTTTTATAATTCAATCATATCACTGATATCTGTATACCATTTTGATCGTCTCGTCGTACTGATCGCAGCGGTATATTCGTTCCTGTTTTTCGAACCCCGGTATGCGACGGAAACAATAAACTATTCGTTGTAACGGTCCTATAAATTGTGACTTTATTTCTTCCTTTGTTTTTTTATTTGAAACGTGCTGTCCAATCCAACTTATTGCTTTAATAATTTACCTGAATCAATGCTTCTGACCATTACAATTTCTTTTAATTATTTATATTCGTTCAAAATTTCATTTGACTTTTTCCGGTACATTTGCGGTCACATTTATTTTGGCTGTTCATTTTCTTGGCTCTCTGTTATAATTGCTTTGGCCTCGATTCCATTTGGAAAAATATTGTAACGTTGGACTTATTGTTATTTATTTTGTAAACTAGCACGTTTCCATCTGTTCTACTTAAGTTCAAAAATTTAACACTCTGAACCTCACCATTCAATGACTTTTGTCATTCCCTAGGTCTTTAGTGTTCCCTGCACTTAAATATATTTGATCAACACGTCTGTTCCCATTTTCTTCTGCACTCTTTATGAAGATATTAAAAATATAATGCTCCAACCTCTATGGCTGCCTGATCTTCATTTCCAAATCATATCCAGTCCTCTTCATTTCTTCCCTCTCGGCCATGCTTCAAAACAAAAAAAAACAAAAAAAGCAAATTGTGATACATGCAGCAACCGAGATCGGCTCCTGAGCCATGAAAACACACTCACGTTCCGCCCTCCCTTCCCAACACCTCTTCCCTGACAGAGTGCATCGCCTCCGTCCACCTCAGCTGAGATCATCTCTCCACCCTCATCCGATGGCCGCAGCCGCCACATGAACCACAAGTGTCGCTCTCTCTCCTCCGTCTAGCACACCCAAAGCCTCATCGCACAAACACAGCCTGACCGAACCCTCCACGCCTCTCCCTTTTTCTGACGTCTTGCTTCCCTCCGCCCCGCTCTTTCTTCTCCTTCGGCCGACCTGGCTACCGCCCATCTCCAAAGCTTCCACCCGAAGCTTTTGGCCATCTTTCATTTTGTAAGTTAGAACTGTTATATATATTGATGCTTACAATATATATTGTCTTAGGAAAGAAGGATGATATGTGTTTTACTGCTATGATTTTACTTACAGCAATTGATTTACATTGAGTATTGTTACAGTATTATATGTTATATTGTAAAGTGGTTTATATACAGTATCATATATATTTATATTTTGTTAGTTATATTATATATAAGGGTCAGTTGAAGTTGCATTTTGCAGAAAGTATTGTTTTATAGCTATGTGCGTATAAGTATATGTTGATATAAATATTTTATGTCAAGCTGTGTAGTTATATCTATACTAGTGTGAACCCGTGCTCCGCACACGGGTGTGGTGAAAATATTGTAGTTACACAACAAATGGTAGAATAGGAAAATCAATGACATAAAGAATATAAAGTAAATAAGGTAAGGGAACAAAGGGTATAGAAAGTAAGGCATCATTAAACTACAATTTTACAATATTGAAAAAAACATAGTGAAATGTACATGAAAACAATAACCAAAGGTACACAAAGTAAGTCTACTTTCAAATGTAAATTTAAAAACTGGATTAAGTTAACATTTTAGATTTAGCACATTATTAAATTCTGACAAAGATCTAGGACATGGCAGCAGCATTATAACTTAATCAGTACATCTTTAATTATCAATATTAGTTTGAGAAAAAAAGTAAAAGAAACAGATGTTGGCACATAGAGGTCGATTAATCCTTTTTAAAAGTAATAAAAGTAGATCTCTGTTAAATTATTTGTAACTATTCTTAATCACTTGGTCATTGGCTATCAACCGTTTAATCGTTGTCTCCTTGTTATTTATTTGGTCTTAAAATGTTGAATATAGCTTAGCACAGTAGTGAATCGTGCTAGATATAGTAATATTTACCAAAAGTATTTTGAACTTTTGAATTGCTTATGTTATAAAATACACAGAGAAGCCAGTGCAGAAATATATCATAAACAATAGTTCTCTAAGAATATAACCATATTTATACATTATTATTTACTTGGGAAAGAAAACACTACATTTCCACTTAAGAACTACATGGATATTGTGCGTAGTTACAACCGAATGTTAATTTCACACACATTATGTCCTAGATATATGAATGCATGTCTCAAAAACCAACACTGAATAAAGACTACAAAAAATGTCCACACGATAAACACCGGATATTATAAAAGTTAATCATCCACTTACATCCAAATTCACGTGCATATTTTGAAATAAAACAAACTACATTACTGTAAAGACAGATGAAATAAAAAATAACAACATTCTTTCAAATATATCTACACTTGTCAACCACACACACACACACACACATATATATATATATATATATATATCTACACTTGTCAACCACACACACACACACATATATATATATATATATATATATCACCTGGTATGACTAAAATTCAAACCGGTTATCTATATTCGTATATAAATTGCCAAATTAATAATCCCGTGCATGTCCTTAGAAAGTATCTCCAAGTGTAGCTGAAAAAGAGGGAGTATAAAGAAACTAAAATCATAAAATACTGCAAATTTAAGCAATGAAAAATGCGTACACTAATTTAAGCAAATTTTGATTTTTACCCAAATAAGCTTATGTAAATCTTAAAATTTGACCTAAAGAAGAAAACATAATGGATTGACAAAAATCAGTTATATGATGCCACTATTTAATTGCACCCAAATAAGTTGTCGATCCCTGACTTTCTAAACATACTTTTCAGAGAATTGAACATATGTACTGATGCAGAAAAATATTTCCACATCGATAACACAACAGATTTCTATGCTATTCATTGAAATGACAAAAATGTCTATAAATATCA
Source organism: Allium fistulosum (assembly GCA_030737815.1). NCBI lineage: Eukaryota > Viridiplantae > Streptophyta > Magnoliopsida > Asparagales > Amaryllidaceae > Allium > Allium fistulosum. The sequence continues at coordinate 509,408,859 of CM060907.1, read as the reverse complement.
CACATTTTGCTCTATATGTTATCTACATAGACCGGTTTACTTATACTATGAACTCCTTGTAGTCAAGATTTGGATTACCCATTTTTCTTACAAAATATATTATGATTTACAATGCTCTAACCCTGACATACATCGAATAAAGTCAATAAATTGATGCTATGAGTTATATTAGCAAAAGGAGAAGTAAAAGAATTTTACCGCAGTATCATCATATGTTTGATCTCATCACGGCCACCAAATGAAATCACGTCCCCACCATTTGAACCTTTCCAATCCCCATTTCTTAGGCGATGGTCTTCCCAAGTATGTTTCCCATTCCAAAATAAATATTAAATTTGACACCCAGTAGTGACTTTATGTAGGGCCTACATTTGTGGTGCATCTGCATCTTTATTATTAGCTAAATAGCTAGCCATGATCGCTCTGGAATTATGTATTCATGCAAAAAATATCTTGGAACCTAGTACAACAAAAGCAGTACGTATATCGAGGAACTTAAGCAAATACTTTTCCAGTCTGCATAGAAGTTAATGAGGTCAGAAGGTAGGAAAGATTAAACCCTCATTATCCAAAGCACGAACACCTGCATTTGTACAAAAGGGAAACTTGATATAAATATTAACTTACAACCGTATGTGACAAATACTAACCAATTAATGTCGCTTACATGGACCATGAAGTAGTGTAAGGAAACACCATAGCAAAACACATGTATAGCAGCTACTTCAGTCGTTATAAGAATTTTACTTTATGCCTAATTATTCTTTGGCCATGGGCCAAAACTCAAAATAACTTCATATCTCAAGAGAATATGCATAAGTGGGTTCACTTGTAGGTGAGCGATAGCAACTTCAAAACAAATCTAAATCTGAATAATACAACCTTTCTACCATTAAATTTATCTTCCAACACCATCATTTTATACCTAGGATCACTAACTACATTATAAAAATACAGTAAAATTCAATCTAGCCAGGTTTACAGTCAATGATTTAAATAATATAAAGCAAGTATTAAAAACGCATGGATGAAATAATTTTATACTGTTAAGTTAGTATGCTTTTAGTCAATGGACAACACAATAAAACTCCCATGTTCACGCACACACATATATAACCTCATTTACAATATATTTTAATATGAAATATTATTTACAATGAATGATGTGATATCTTTATAATTCGATAATTATGTACATACTTAAAAAGTTTAAATGAATTTGTATGCAAAATCAAAGTGTTGGTCATGTTAGCGTTACGCTTACCAAAAATTTGCACAGTTATGATTACCCTAAATTTGTGTGTAGCATTCAGGTGAAAGTTTAAAAAAGTTATTGCATATCCAAATATAGCAAGTGTTATAGTTGTTTGATGAAAAGTAGATAATGGCTGTAAGAAACACGATTAAAAAAATATTAGAAAAATAGTTCACATAGTATGACAGTTATTTACTTATACACACACACACATATATATATTTGTGTGTGTATGGTATTATATATATGGATAAACATGCAATCACTTGGTCATAAACCCTGCATGGTGTCATTACAGAAGATGCCAATCTGGGAGAAGAGGCCTATGAGTACACTGGGTTATATGCACACATGACATAGTGTAGCAGCATGGAGCAATTGAGACGGGACATAAGCGATTGCAGGTATGGTTGCTAGAAGGGGAAAAGGAGACTTATGTGAATTGCACCATTAATTGCTGGGCCACTGAAGACTATGCATGTGTTAACTGTGGACAGATAAGGATTGACAGTAAATGGACCTGACGTGAATTAGGATTGCTAGCATAGGCTGGCGTTAATTGAAGTGTAAGAAGCTATAGCTTTAAATGAGAATTGAAATATGAAGTTGCAATAACCAATTATGGTTTGATTGTGGCAGATATATGGTCGCTATCCTGAGAAATGAAATAAGGATTGTAATATCAAGTTACAAAGTGCAGCAGCATGGACTGACGTGAATTGCTACCATGGTCTGACATGAATGAATTGATAGTTGTTGAAGCAATTGAAGGAGCGCTAACTGGTATTGCTGAGTTTCCAGCATGGACGTGCTAGAATTGAAATGAGATTTGAAGCGTGAGTTGCATACTACTATATCGATGTTGTTGAAGCTTGTAGCACGACTGTTGTAGACATATGGTAATGCTGAAGTGAGGAGGACTGGCAATGAGCATGCATGAATAAGGTTAACACACAGTAGTGATAGTAGACCAAAACTCCGAAGTAAATGATTTGGTGCTGCAGATGTGCGAGCATGCACCCAAAAACAGGTTGATAGCATGTAACACTTGCACATATATTTCCTATAAAATTGGCCTTAAAATCATCGAATGAACATATTTTTAGTCAGGGAGATACTACATTTAAGATTTTATAAAATTCAGTGTGTGACATACCTTCACAATAAATTAACCAAATTCTGAACAAACCAGTTATCCATTGATTGCAATTCCAATAAAGTAGGTAGTTAGAGGTGGAAAAAATAGAACTTACCAATTGAAAATAAATCAGTTACTATGAATTCTAGACATGTTGCCTCCTTAGCTCCTCAACTGCCTTCTTGAAAAATTGATCCCAGTTGCTCCCTTCTCCCATGTCACTATAGTCATATGGCATCGTCGTCTTCAAACTGGGTCTCACTACTATCTTACTCTCCATGATCCTGAAATTCTTCTCCAAACCTATAATTTTGTAGTCTCTCCTAACCAAAAAACAAAGGAAGGCTGAATTCTCCCAACAGGTTAAATGGCTTTTCCATCAATCACAAATTGACAAAACAACTTATATTTGGCACATAATATAGACTGAAATGTATTATCAGATGAGAGATTTGGAGAAATAAACATTGCAAGTTCATAGTTTAAGATTTATCCACTGCACGAATAATTAGCAATCCATCATTCCAATGACCTATAGTAGGAAATATTCTATTTTTGCAAATAAATACCGCAATAGTGGAATGAATGTTGGAAGAAGGAACTAACCTTTATAAATAGCACGTGCCACTCCAATCACATCTCCTCTAGAGAAAAATCCAATTCCATTTCCCTAATAATGGGAAAAATTAAATCATAGTTTGCATAAAAAATGTTATATCAATATGATATCAAGGGAATAATGAAACACTGAACATGCTAAAAAGAAGATAAGGTGGAGTAAACACTATAAATCCATGACCACTACTAGAACCGGATGGTATAGCCACCGAGGGTTGCAATGGCTAGCGACGGCTAAAAAAAGCGGCCGTCGCTAGCCGTCGCTAGCCGTTGCACGATCTGCTGATAGAAACAGAAACCCGCGAAGCCTTCTCCCTCATTTTTTTCCCACCAATTTCTAATCCCTAAACCCCCAATTCTTCCCCGTCGCAATTCCGGCCGTTTCTACCCGTTTCTACCCGTTGCAATCACCTAGGTATGTTAATCTCCGCTCCTTTTGCATTTAATTAGGGTTTAAATTGGGTTTAATTGATATTTAGTCAAAAAACCCTAATTATGAAAAGTGTTTGTTTGTTGATTATGTGATATTGGTTAACGAAAACTAGTAGATTCGAGTGTTATTGCGACAAGTTATAGTTGATTATGTGTGTGAATGGTGATTATTGAATATTGGTTGATGATAATTGGTGTTAATGGTGATTGAAATGGTTGATTATGTATTTGAAATGGTGATTATATTGAATATTTGGTGATTGAATAGTTGGTGATTGTTTGAAATTGGATAATTAGTGGTTATTTGATGATATTAATGGTTGTTCAATAATATTAGTGGTGAATAATACGAGTGGATAAAATTGTTGTATAAGTGGATAAAATTGTTGTTTATGGTGCAAGCCAATTTAGGAAGAGGTGTAGTGCATAGACATTACTCCGGTGCTACCATGGCGCCGATGTAATGAAAAAAAATTTGTAAACAGTTTGAAAAAAAAGTAGTTGTAGTGCATTTATTATAGTTAAATGAAAGTTGAAAAATGTTTTATAATTTAAAATTTAGCTCAGAAATATTAAAATAGTTGAATGAATAATAAAATATTTTGCTGTTGTTCAAATTATAAATTATATATAAAATGTGGTTTATTTATTTAGTTGGTTAAAAAACAGTTGTAGTGCATAGTGTTAGAAGACCGGAAGAAGGAACTTTGATACATCCATGTGATGGAGAAGCGTGGAAACATTTTGATAAGACTTATCCTGCGTTTGCTGCAGAGAGCCGTAATGTCAGACTCGGTTTATGTACAGATGGATTTTCACCATTCTCTCAGTTTGGTGTTGTTGACGAAGGATTACGACATCTTGCTATAGGACCAAAAAGAAATGTCATGACTTATCCAATATTTTTCGTCAATGGATTTAAGTTCAACACTAAAGATTACGGGGCTGAAAAATTAACATATAACAGCGGTGTATTTGTCAGAGGCAATGATGATGCAGATGAGCATATAAAAGATTTTTACGGGGTCTTAACACAGGTTTTAGAGTTGACATATTATATGCAACCTGCAGAGAAAGTTTATTTATTCAAATGCAATTGGTTTAGTAATGTTCCTGGTTCTGGAATTAACGTGCACAAAGATTATAAACTTATTGAAATAAAGCATACCTCGCGTTACCATAAGTATGATCCTTTCGTATTAGCTAAACAAGCATTCCAAGTATATTTTGCTCCGTACCCGTCATTAAAAAAAGATAAAGCAGATTGGTGGGTTGTTATTAAAACAAAGGCAAGATTTACATTTGATGGAAATAATATTCCAAACGAAGCAGCGTATCAAGCGGATCTTGAACCAAATACTGAAATAATAATAACCGATGACGTTGATGTAGGATCGTTAAATGATGAATCAAATGTTTTAGTAGATGCATTTGAAAGTACCGAAGAAAACGATATAGAATACGAGACCGAGTCTGAATCAGAAAACGATGAAGACTGATTATGTTGTATAGTATATTATCTTGAGTATGTTATGTATCGTTCTATGCTTTGTAATAATAAACAAGATTATAGTATGTATTATTCTGTGCTATGCATTATTATGAGCTATGTAATAATAATGATGATTAAGTTTTGCATTATTCTGAGGTACATAATTATATTATTGATAATGATGAATATGTTCTGCATTATTCTGAGCCGTGTAGTAATAATAATGATTATGTTCTGCATTATTCTCAGGTATGTAATAGCAGTATTTTTATTGCTGATATGAAATATGTGTTTTAATTAATTTGTTTTGTTTTCGTTATATATGATATGATTATGTTTTGTGGCAGATATGTCTCATAGAAGACGTGGCAGTGCATCTCCTGCGCAGACTCCTTCTCCTGCCGCAGGTCCTAGCGGCACGGCTCCTGATGTCCGCCGTGTAGCGGAGATCGTGCCGAAAAGTGCAGGGTAAGTATCGAATTTATTTCAGTTATATTATTTAAAATATATTAAATATCCACATCAACATTTATACAGGGGATTTGAAGTAGAGCCGTCAGATTTTATTTTGCAAGTCTCGAAACAGGCGTATAAGAGTAGGCTGCACGCCTGCTGGCCTCACTGGGATGACATTCCGGCCCATGTAAAGAATGCAATATTGGCTGATTTGATGGTAATGTACTGTATAGAATTAAATTGACGATTAATATGTTGTATGTAATTCAAATTAATTTAATTATGCAGGCTGCCGTTCGCGTTGAGGAGCAGGATATGGATGTTTTTTTGAATCACTGGAACAAAAAAATGCGGAAAAACTATAGGGAGACGATTTCTAGGGCGAAGAATGCAGGGAAGAAGCCCAATTGGATGGGTAATGAAGTGTGGGCACAATTTGTCACCCATTGGGACATGGAAGCGGTGAAAGTAAGTCATTAATTTATATTTTGTATGTTCGTTGCATTATTTAGTTGATTAATCGTGTATCTCAATTAACAGGCATTATCAGTGCGAAACAGCGCTAATAGAAATAAGAACCCCGCTGTGCACCGTGGTGGCTCGAAGTCGTTTCAGGAATGGCGGAGAGAATTGGTAAATTTCTAAGTTGTTTTTATAAAAATATGTAATATTATTTAAACAATTAGTTACATTTTGTATTCATGTATAATTTCAGACGACTAAGCTTCACCGGGAGCCGACGCTTGCTGAGGTGTTTAGGGTGACACATGCAGTTGAAACAACCGACGAAGATGGGAATATCAAATATGATTACTGTGATGATAAAGCTGAATCTGTTATGGTAAATATGATTATTCTTTTAATTTTGCAATGATATTGTTGCACATATTCTTTTAATTTACAGTTTAAATATAAATTATACTTGATGTAATTGCAGGAGAGATTTGATGCCGAGTGTGCAAAGGTATCACAGAGACTTGGACGGGATGATTTGACGGTTCAGGAGTCAAATAATATATGGGATAAGATTGTAGATCCAGGGACGCGAAACAGGCGTTACAGTTATGGCAATCAGGAGGTATATAGTTTTAACTACTTTAATTTAAATTAATAATTGCTATAGTTTAGATGAAAGTTAAGCAGTTGTTATAAAAATTTCTGGTTATTGTCAAATTTAACACATAGCTAAGTTTTTCTAAAAATAACAAGTAAATTAACTAAGATTATAAAATATTAAATTTTGTATAATAATAACGTTAAATTTTATAAAAATTAACAAATTTAGCTTAGAAATAACTAAGTATATAAAAATATAACTATATCTTCTTCAGTAATAATAATTAACAATGATTTGTACTAATAATAAGTTAAATAAAATTTACAAATATTTAAAAAGTGTAGAAAAATTACTGATTACTGTCAAATTAACTAAGATTAACTACGTACTGTAAAAATTGAACACATAGCTAAGTTTTTCTAAAAATAACAAGTAAATTAACTAAGATTATAAAATATTAAATTTTGTATAATAATAACGTTAAATTTTATAAAAATTAACAAATTTAGCTTAGAAATAACTAAGTATATAAAAATATAACTATATCTTCTTCAATAATAATAATTAACAATGATTTGTAATAATAATAAGTTGAATAAAATTTAGAAATATTAAAAAAGTGTAGAAAAATTACTGGTTACTGTAAACTGAATTATGATTATAAAAATTAACTAAGTTTTGTAAAAATAATAAATAACTAAATTTGTGTAGTATTATTTTTTTTCGATTATATTGACCGTAGATGAAACTTAAAATATGTACTTAGATCGTGATTGTTTTGTTTACAGGCTATAGACTTCCAAAGGGCGTATGAGAGATCTGTGGGGTCCACTGAGATTTTGGAGATGCGGAAGCAGCTGGCTGACCTCAATGAATGGCGAAGCAGCATTTCGCAGCATTTCCCAGCAAATGTTGCGCAGCATGGGACTATGCCCGGGACGAACGATGATGATGAAGACGATGATTCGTAGGTTTGTTTTTTTTGTTTGTGTTGATGGATACTTTTCGTGGATATGACTTATGTATGTATTTGGTACTTTTTCGATGCTTGACGACTTATTCTGTGATGGTTGATGACTGGAGATGGATGATATTTGTTTTGTTGTATGATGGATTTTGGTTGGTAGAATGTTATGGTTATTTAAGTATATAGCTGTGTTATTATTGATATATGTGTTATATTGGATTATTGGTGATATATTTGATTATGGGAAGGATGATTGAAGTGTATATGATGTGGTAAAAGTGATGGATATTGATTAGTATTGGAGTTGGTGCTGGAAGGGACAAGGATGGTTTGCTGGTCAAAAAAAACAACCCAGATTAGCGACGGCTTGCAACGGCAAAGTGGTCCAGGCTTGCAACGGCTAGCGACGGCAAATTGGTCCGGGCTTGCAACGGCTTGCAACGAATAGTGATGCATAACTGTGTAACCACCAACCTGCCACGTAGACAATTTGCCGTTGCTAACCGTTACTAAATTGGTGACGGAGCCATCGCTAATGCCGTCGCTATACTGCCTTGTGACGACTATTAGTGCAACGGGATTTAGCGACGGCTAGCGACGGTTTGCAACGGCCGCCAACGCATAATAGCCGTCGCTATACGAAGAGTGTTTTGTAGTGGACAAATTGAACCTTACATGCAACAAACTTAATTATCTTAAAATACAATCCGCTTTTCATTCATAAAAGAGACAGTTGTAGTACATTTAGATTTCATTCAAGAAAATAACGATTTCTAGAATTTAGAAAAAAATGTAAAAACTCCATACATAGCGCACGATACACATTATACATTTTTATGGTCTTTTTATCCCAACATTTCCTTTCAAATAACATAACAAATCATAAAATTAGATAATCTAAAATATGTATATTACATGATTAATTTTTTTCAAAAAGTAGTTGGGGAATGAGTGATGTAGTAACTTTAAATTATAACACAGTATTGCCCTTCTAGTCACATGGGTAGAGCTAAAAATCATGCCAACTTTGATTGAAGTGACCACCAAATGCTTCCATGGACTCTTGATAGTCTTCTGTGTTTGTGCAGTAGCACAATCATTTACTGCCGATGTTGACTCATTCCTACTCCTTGCTGTCGTTAAAGAGATTTCATTATAATAATAATAGAATCTATACCCGAACACTACCCCCAACTTGTATTATGTTTCAGTATAAAACTTTTATTTATGCAAGGAGCTCTGTATATCATGTGTGTGTGCAAGATAAGATGGTATAACAGTCACTTTTACTAAAATATAAAAATGAGAACTTTTAAGGAACTAATAATACTACAAAGTTTTAGATGTCCCTTATGGGATGGAAGTATTTCTCTTGATCTTTTTATCTGGATGTCTTGAGATTGTTTCTCCTTGATATGAATTATCCATGTTTAAAAAAACTATAAAGAAAATAAAATAAAAACGGTGTTCATTCATTGTAAAATAAGCCGTTGTTAATCTAAAATGGAAATCACATATTATATGTATCATTTTAAATATACATGCTTTAATTAAGGTAAATTTGGCTACTTGTTATGCTAATTCATATACATATATAAAAACATTAAACTATGAGCATCTTACCTATGCATAAATCTTTTAGAACCAGACATTGTATAGTCATGTGTGTAGTAAAAGCTGTAAAAGAGAAGTATAGCTGCAATAAAACAAAAAAATGCGCATCAAAATCACCAATGTTGTTGAAGGAAAATATACTTTTAGTAAATAGAAAAGATTTCTAAACTCAGCCTGACACAGCGATTTGATATTGTGATGGCATTTTTTGTCGTTTCATATTAAGTTTTATGGGTAAACGAATTGGCATAAGCAATATATTAAAAGCAAATCTTCACAGACTTAACAAATTGTTAAACTACAGGAAACTGGTATCTTATGAATGATGAAACAAAACATTGATTACATCATGCATGCTTTGCCTTATCTTAGATATATGCATTTCATTCAAATTCGAATCAAAACACAACTAATAAGAGAAAAGTCAAACAATTAAAACAGTCCAAACTAAATCTAAGTTTTCGGCACTGTCATTAAGTTGCCTTCTAGGAAAAAAACTGATTATAAATTGCTCGCTTCAAATACAAATCCAGTTGTGATATGAAAGTAAATCGGGAACATGTAAATGTAATTAACATTAGACCAGAGTGGGTCAGGAAAAAGGGAAGAAAACTCCACCACAACATATATGCAAGTCTATATTTTGAAGATAAAAAAATAAATGATCAAATCTAGCAAACTTAAATGAGCAGAGCCAACAAATAAGATTCAAATAATAGACCTAGCCCCCAAAGAATAACTATATTCTAAAAATGGACCGGGTGAAAAAATTGGCATTGAAGCTTATTGGAAAATTAAATGTGCAGAAACAAATACTACATTCATGTCTAAGCTGGTGATGGATAAGAAAACCTCTCACAACATTCAGGTTTTCGCTCGGCGATGGATCTGTTTATGTATTAATTTTAATCACCAAATTATAGTTTCGAACTTTAACTTGAAACATTAGAATATAGTAGAACCCACGCATGTAGAAAAAACAAACATAACATGGAGTGGTAACAATGTATTCATCTCAAAAAATATAAAACAAAATTCTCTGTAAGTTTCATATAACCGAACTTAGTCAAAATTTACAATTACAAAAACTGTATATTGTCTATTGCAGTTGGAACTCAAAGTGAATCATTTTATATGTAGCATGAGAGATTTTTTAACCTTTTTACAGGTCCATAAAATTGCTGTAATTTGCATTCATACTTCCATTTTAATGCCACTAATAATTCTGTATCTCCAAAACCAAAGTAGATCTTTCTTAATTAAACCCCAAAAAGGAGGGGATCTATCTGATTTATTCGGACAAAAATTGAATACAAATAGCATAGTTGAAGCAACAACTTACAAAACGAACTAATAATAAAAAAGAAGCAAATAAAACCACGCAAGCACAAACAGGAAAGCAATGGCAAAATAATGGGTTCACCAATATAAATCAGGGTTTTTTTACCTCCAATAGGATATATAATTAGGCAAATAGCATGTACAACACCTCTACACCTTTAAACGCAAATCAACAAAGTGTGGCTGAGCTCTAGTATAGTGGAAGCAGACGAAAATCAATGCCGAGCAAGAAACGGCGAAAGCGGAAACCGATGGAGAGGCGTTGAGGTTAGGGTTTGTATAATAATTGACGATGGAGGAGAGAAACCGATGGTAAAGGAACGGTTAAGGTAGAAATTGAAGGGAATTTATCGATTCCCACAGAGGAAAAGAAGGAAGAGGAGATAAGCAGAAGGGGGAACTGATCGATTTCGGGTGGGTGAAAATTATGAAAAAAAGATTAGTGATGGGGAGAACGGAATTTTCCAAAAAATGGAGAAGATAAAATTACCGAGACAGTGCATAGAGAAACAAATTAGGAGACGATTCAGTTGCCAAATTTCAAGGAGGACTGTGTGAGCTTGAAATTGAACTCACTAATAATAATATAGTATAGATTAGTATAATTTGTATCAAGTTAGTCTGGGTGTGTTAGTATCTTTGAAATATAAGTATCGTGCATTTTAACAAGAGTATTTATATGGTTGATTTCCAAAGTTTTAATACACGAGTTTTAATAAGAGTATATATTTTGCATTTTTTAATATATGAGTTTTAGTTAAACTTATGTTTTGGAATTCATATGTATTTAGTTTAACATATGTTGAATTTACAATGTTGTTACATATATAGTTATATATAGTTATTTTTAAATACGTGCTTGCTTTAAAACATTGATTTTGAAAAGTAATAATATAATATAATATACTCTTCGTTAATATTATATCAAGCAGATTCTGATTTATTTGTTCAATTCCTTATCAATCAGCTTTTTGGTCAAAATCCGCGTTCAGCTTACTTCGCTTTGAGATTCGTTATTGGATCAATCGATAGTCCAAATCGTGATTTAATCATAGCTTGTCATGTTATCTATTTCTCTCTAGCCTCGAAAGGTGAGCAATCACTCACGATTAATGTTCTTATATTTATTAAATTTGATTTCAATTGAAACGACAATTGAAATATGCTGCTGCTAGTTATTTACATTGCTATACATATGCCATCATCTGTATCTATTCACCTGTGACATCTGACACCATTATCTATTATTTACACTGTTATATATATGCTATTACCTATATCTGTTCACATGTGACACCTGACACCATTATCTGTTATTTATATTGATGATATATGCCTGTTGTATTATTATTATTATCATATCTGTTATCACTCTACAAGTTCCCTGTTAGTATAGAATTCACTATGGGTTGAAATGATACATACCCGAACGGACTTTAGAATAGGAGAAAATCGTTATGGGTTGAAATGATAAACCCAATCGATTTTCATTTGAATTGAATTTGGGGTTATGGGTTGAAAAGATATATACCCGTATATATATTTAAATTACGGATTGAAATGATAAATATCCGTATCACTTGACCATAGGGTAGAAAATTATATACAGACACCGTTGGTCTATATATAAATTTGAAAAATGATTTCTACGGTTTTGAAGGAAATATATGGTTGTAATAAATATTGATTTTAAAGATCTAATAAAGTTGATTTAATAAAGTCAATTTAATCAATATAAAATAATGTTTAAGTATTTATGTAAATTTATATTTTCAAATATAGAGTTTATAATGATTCAGGTTGGAAAGATAAATTGAAATTGATTTGAAATTATATTTATTTAAGAATTTTACTTAAATAAGGTTGATTTGAAATTTATTAAATTTGAAAATTGAAAGATATGTTTTATAACTTGAATTTGATTAAAAGTGACTTAAATGAATATTTCAAACCGATAAAAATTTAAATGGGATATTTTGTTTATTTAAAATTTTAAATTGAAGTTGTATTTAGATGTATTGAAATGATTAAAGAAATATCTCAGAAACAAAATGTAATGAAATTAAATTGAGATATAAATGGAATTATCAAATTTAGTTTTGAAATGTGAATATTTAAAGCTTTGAAATATATTGAAATTGAAATGGCTTATTTTATGGTTGAAATATGTATTTGAAATCGATAGATTGAAATGGTTATTTAGAAACTGAATCGAATTGAAATTGATGATTTGAGATTTGATTAAATTAAAATTTTGGAATTCGAGTTAATTTGAATCGGTTTGTGAAATTTGAGGAAACTATTTTATTTTATAAAGTAATTTTAAATTATATTTAAACTATTGAGATTTTACTTTATATATTATTTTAATATAAACTATTTTAATATGAATCATTTTTAATATAAATTATTTTATTTATAAACTATTTTATTATATATACTAATTTTAATATCTAAACTGTTTAAAAGAAAAGTGTTATGATTTCCAAAATGTTATAATTTCAAAGTGTTATGATTTCCAAAATGCTATGATTTCAAAGCTGTGATTTCCGAAGTGTTTGATTTTTAAAAGACTATGATTTCGAAAGCGTTATAACTTTGGAAAAGTACTATGATTTTGGAAATGGATTTATTTGAAGTGAAAGTGATATCGTATTGATATGGTTTTGAAATGGCAATGATATGTCGGTTTTGAAATATAACTATTTTGAAATTTTATTAAATGACCATCGGTGTAATAATACGTAGTTATTAAAGAGACCGGGATCGGATATGGACATACTCTCCATCGATACCGAAACCACTTTAATAACTAATATACGCGGAGTGTTGATCCAGAATGAAGTGGATGGTTTTGATGAACGCGTTGACTGAAGAAAGAGAACGATTTTGGATGACCCCTGATATGACTAAAATAGGAGCCACGCCGGGCCATTGAGGTTCGCCACCTCTAGCGGACACCTGTGCAGTTAAAGCGCTCGGCGGATTCAAAGCGGTGGAGGTGCAAAAAGTCATAGCGGGGATACAGCGAGGATATAGCGGTATATATCGGATGGCTCTAAAATAGCATATAAAACTCATACTTAATGTTTTTTCATATATATAAATGGTAATTAAATGAAAAAATATCATTCAATTGAATTATAATTAATACATAAATAATTTTAAATAAAAACATGTGCGAATATACTTTAAATAAACATAAAACTGTTATATAACATAATTGAATTTAGTAGAATATTAGAGTATTTCCATTTCTAAAAATATATTAAAAATTAAATCAAATAAACTAGTTTCATAATTTTTATAATGTATAAATGCAATTTTTCAATTCATTTTATTAAAGAAGATATAGCGGAAATAGCGAAATATAGCGGGAATAACGGGATATAGCGGAAATAGCAGGGCTTAAAGCGGAAAGGCTATATTTTGGGGCTATATGGAAAAATCGTAGCGGTAGAAATCCGCTATGAGATATAGCGGGGTTATAGCGGGGTAATAGCGGGGCATTAACTGCACAGGCGGACACACTTCTTCGATACCATATCTATTACTTTTGTGATTCGATTTAGGTGCACCCCTTGATTTGGGAGTGTTGTTTCGCGGTGTTGGGGTAGTAGCTGCTATGCCCAACATCAGTCCGGATCAGGCAACTACTAGTGTCCTAGTTGGTATCGCCTCATGTACCTTGTCATATTGTTTATCCTATCGCGACCACTACGATTTGTTTTGTGTTATACCTATGGGGTACCCTCTGATAACCACTAGTTTACGGTGGGGTTTACGGTGCTGTATAGACTATGGCATTATAAAATGTGTTAAGGGGGATTATGGTAACGCCTTAATGCTATTTTGATATCGTACTTTACTGATTAGACATTATCTACTTAGTGTACACTACTACATAGTAGATAGTTTAACGGATCCTTAGAGGATGGTTATCCCAAACATCCTTTGAGTTACTTGTATTTCAGTCGTTATTTCACTTGAGTTGGATTTATTGATATAAGAATGTTAATCCTGACTCGAGTGTTTTGTGTTTTCTTTACGCTCGGGTCAGACTGAGTGTACCAGTGTTCGAGACTCACCTTTGGAGTTGGAGCTTCGCTTGGAGATCCAGCTATCTATCGATTCTACTATCAGTTATCCAGTTGATTCAAGTGATGTATTCAGATCTTGTATTTGACTATTGTATTGAGATATCTATTGTATTCGAGACTTCTGTTGTATCTTGTTTAACTCTGTTATATATATAGTAGCTTCATGAACTACTATTCTTTTATTTCCGCTGCATTATTGTTATATTACTCTGTGTCTATGATCGGTGATTATTTTATTTACTGTATATGCTGAGTTTTTCCAATTTAAATTAACAATCTATTGTTTTGAATTATTCAAGTCTGACATGTGTGGATTTATTGTCGACTTGAATGGTCCAAAATACTGGGTCGTTACAACTTGTTTTTTTAAAAAAATATCTCCTTTGAAATTTCACAACTAATTCTTAAAAATTCATATAAATCTCAAACTACTTTTTAAAATACTCTTGTATGAGTTAGGAAATACTTTTAGAAAGAATGAAACAAATTGCTCAAACTTAAAGTCATTTTTGAAACATTTGAATTCAAAAAATCAAGGTTAAATGAGACAGTTTTGCACTAGTGATGTTTTGGCCGTTTTCAAGATATTACTTAACCTTTTACTATTCAAGCTTTTTATAGCAATAAAAATACATAAAAAACATTTTAAATATGGCAAGAAAACCCTATGGGTCTCTCTACAAAGTTCCTTAACAATTACCAGAAACAAGGCAATTCCGAACTGCTTCTATAGCAACTATCGTTATAAGCACACTTTAAATTCAAGTCCAAACTAAACCAAAGTCCATCTATAACCTACGTGCTTTGTTCAAGGTCTAATCACATGTCATATAAGTCCATTCAAGTCCATTCCAAGTTTGTTCAAATCCATGTACATGGATCTTATGTGTCACTTGTTTTCAAAACAAGAATCCAAAATCAATGTTTTAATATATGTCACTTAACAATTCAAAAAACAGTTAATATAATAAAACATCAATATATATGTGATATTTTCCATTAAAAGTGAGGTTTTAACTTAACTTTAATCCAACAATTACCTAGATCCAAGCTAACCAAATTCCAACCCAAGCTAGCACTCTCCTTTCCTTTCTTCCTCTTTTGCCTTGCCTCCAATACACCTAAGGTGCTCACGGCCTATGCTTGCATGCAGAGAATGGCTTTGCTTCTTCAATTTTTGGCTAGGTGGAAGGGTTTCTAATATTGTACTAAGCATTGTAGCAAATTTTGAAGTGATTTGAAGATGATTTGCAAATTATTTACTTTAGGAATTTAAGAAGAAGAAGAATATGACGACATTGAAATTTTAGCTCAAAGCAAAGGAATATTTTTGATATAACTCCTAAGAGTGCACCCCACCTTATATAGGCTTAGGAGTGATGATGGGAAAAGATGAAAAAACCCTCAAAACCCTAATGACATTAATTTCTTTTTATCACGACAACTTTATGTCACTTCTCCTTTATCCATTTTTCCATTTTACCCTTCTCACGCTTATCCTTAAGGAAGCTTCTAGATTATTCCATGCTTTGTGAAGAGGAGAGTGTGTTAATTAGTTGATAATGTATTCATTTGATCAGTAGTTAAGTGCATGATAGTTTAAACAACTTACATCGATCGAAAAACTATTACCGATAAATCGATTTCCAGTCACATTATCGATTTTTCTTTGAAAAATATATTTTTGTAAACACTCTTCAGAAACAAGTTTCTTATCATTATTTATTCGTTAAATGATGTTAAACAAGGTTATAAAATCATATTTATAACACTTAATTATATTTTAAAAGGTATTGATATTCGAAGACGAAGTGTTCGAATTTACGGTTCGCTACATTCTCCCCCACTTAGAACATTTCGTCCTCGAAATTCAAATAAGCACAATAATCAAAGAAGATAGAAGAACAAGATATATATATATATATAGCACTTTTGAAACTATATACAAACTAAGCTGCAAACCAAAGTGCATACTAAGTGACTCCAACTCAAGCGGTGAGTACACTACAAAAGATATACGACATTGAGACAAGAAAGAAACCCTTGCTTATAAGCAATACTGGATGGATCTCCTTCAAACTGTCTTCCTTCTTTCTTGTACCACCCCAAACATCCTTGCTCCATGGCACTACTAACCTTAACAAAAGAATAAGGACACAACACTTAAATAGCATTCACAATTACTAGCAACCAGTGCCCATGGTTCGCTTAGGTTCAAACTCTCCCATCGTCCAAGGACGATAAATAACCCACTAAACATACCTTATGCTCAACAGCCTTAGGTCTTGCTTAGATAATTATTCATGCTTCTTTATAACAAATCAAAGAGGCATTCCCCAAACTCTTCATAAGCCAACACAACTTATCATATAAATGTACTAAGCCCGTACGATGCACATGTACCATCCGTACGCAGTATCTGATCTGATCACTTGCTTGATACATAGATTTCTCCTCCTAACTAGTATAGATCACTTAACCTCTTTAGTGTGGACTCTGATTAGGTTCCTTAATTAGAATCTTCGTTCTCCTTACATATCATTTGCTATAATAGAAAACATTGGGATCTTATCAAAAACCCGTATTAAGTGTTCGCCGTCAAAAATCGAGTGAAAAATTCTTGTTCGGACCAGTGTAAAAAACCTCAAAATCATGTATTCGAATACCAGATCAAGGATAATTATGCAAATAAAGTGATCTACATAAGACTTACGTACTTATCCTATTAGTTTCTTATCTACACCAATATCTTTTATCACTTTCGTTTGTCCAAATAGTATATCTCTCTAATACTAAAATCATTTATGAATCATTTCATAAAAACATAATTTTAAGTTTATAATCATTTTATAACTTAAGTTCATACTCGTATAACACTCCATTACATCCTAAGAGTATGTACCAACATCAATGTTTTACAAGTATGATTAACAAATTTAAAACTGGCTTTAACTTGCTATCTTCTCAATTCAATGTTATATAAACTTAACTTTATATTTTCAAATACTTAATTACAAGTTCTATAACAATCCGGAAGTTCCCGACTATCCAAAATCGTCGAAATATTCCATTTTATTTCAACAAATGAAAACTATCAACCAACGTATCATACATGATGTACAAACCAAACTGTCCTAATGCTTAGGTTACATGTGTCCGTTAAATAAATTAACAAGAAATTTTTAGAACTAAACATCGATTTCATTTCAAATCATTTTGAAATAATATATACATGTAGCTTTTGTATATAAAATCTTACTTGGGATTAATTCAAAATTTGTTTTTTCCAAGACAATTCTGTAGCAACCCACACTTCAAAACCTAAAAATGAATACCGATGATGTTGTAGCCATCACCGAAATTATTTTCAAGCGACTAAAGTGGGTTCAGTACATCCAAACCATACTCTTGGTACTTTAACCAAAATTATTTCAAACTAGTATTAGATACTTCGTATGTTGCTACTAAGTATCCTGACCTTAATCTCTTAGACCAACTTCTCAAATATTTACTTTCAAATACTATTATTATTATTTACGTCAAAATCTTGAAAAACATTTTCAAAGAAACCAGGATTTAAGTCCTTAAATTCTCTGTTTAAATCCTTTTTGTTTATAAGCCATATTTTATAAACCACACTTATATAGAATTACTTTCTTATATAAATCTTCTCACAAATATTTACTTTCAAAATAATTTTTTTAATAGTAAACATCTTTCACTAAATTCTAACTCCTAATTTAACACTATTATCGAATGCCTTTTGGTAAAACCGTTAAACTTAATTCACAAGGTGTTCGTTTCAATTTAACCACAATTGTTGTTTACCTACCCTTGATGTAGAAAGGTAGAGCATCTCATAAACTGGTTGAGCACAAATCAATCACAAATAATACTTATTGTTCCTAACATGCTGAGAATGACTAAACAATCAAGGTTACGGAATATTTAACTATGAGAAGCATTAATACCAAACCAAACATGAATAGGTAAACTATAAACAACGAGTATACCCTCAAGAATCTGCTTCCCCTTCTCAACTGCAGAAGTGGAAGGTGCTGCAGTAAGTGGGAACACCCCAGGTTGTTGTCTTATCTGAAGCATCGGATTGTCCCCGACCCAATGACCTGGCTGGTGATAGTTGTAACAAGTCCTTGGTACAAACTGCGCCTTTACCGTCTATGGCTCAACCTTTGGAACCTTAGCAATTGGTTCTTTAGACACTTGCCCTCTTTTTCCTTCCTTACACTCTCTAGCAAAATGACCCCCCTTCCCACACTTGTAGCATTTGAAACCTAAAGTACCCTCCGACGGCTGAAACTTGTGCTTGTTCCTTCTGGTTAGTGCAGATACAGATGATTCTGAAGCTAAACCCTCAAACCAGAAAGCCGCACTTATAATATGCTTGAATGCTACTTGGATATGATCCGTTATGTCCTTATATACCATGTCGCACAAACTAATCCAAGCTTGGGCCTCGATGGTTTCGGTACTATTGAACCACTTTTTGCCCAATATCTCAAACTCATGCTATATCGAAGCGAAGTCTTTCCTTGATCAATTCTGCACTACTTCTTCCACTATACTTCCCCTAGTATTAAAAGCCCTAGTATCCGTAGCTCTTACTACCTAATCAAAGCAAAACTCCTTTCAGGATACAAAAGAATAGAGCTCTTGGATATGATTTTCACCTAACCCTCTGCCTTTCCTTTGGATGTAGTCCCAACATATGGTCTTAAAATTGAGTTGATTACTTGGACCTCTTTTACCTATCTGGTCTGGTTAGTAGCTAAGAAGAGTAGGATTCTAGCATCCCTCGGTCCTAGAGTCTACTTTTCCCAGATATCCTTAAGGTAAAGAGTTCTATTAGTCAGCCCAGTAATATCGGATAATTTGTTTAACAAACATGTTTACTTAATTTAAAACTTATCTTCCATAAACCACTTCATATATTACAAGCTAAACACCTATCGCTATCATTCATAACCAATAATATGAGTTTATATAATACAAATACAATACTTAACTACAATGCCTATCTACAAGATATGACACTAAAGCTAAAGAAAACACCCCTAGCAACTACACCCTGACACTCTTATAGAGGGCTTTCTCCCTCAGAGTCCTCTGCATGCGGTCCTTCTAAATCCATGATCTCTTTGTCATTATCCGATTACCAACCTGGATGGTCCATCCCTATAGATCCTACTTCATCATTGAACACCCAACCATTCATGTGTTCAATCCCCTCGAGCTCTATCTCATCATATCGTCATTAATGGACTAGAAGTTCCTCCATTAATGGTTCTTCCATTTCCCAAATAACATATCGTAATTCCCGAATATAAGTTCCTCCTCTTAATCCTCCTCCTCCTGGACTAGAAGTTCCTCCTTTGGATCTTCGACTATCACTTCCTCCTCTGGACCTTCAACTATCAGTTCCTCCTCCGGATCCTTAAATACAAGCTCCTCATCTAAATCGTTAGATACAAGTCCCTTCATCTCTCATCTAGCCGTGGCATGTCTAAACCTTGCTGCCAACTAGCTCTATCTCTACACCTGATACCATATCCCAAAACAACAAGTATTCTTAGCAATATTGTAACAACCCTGATTTGGAGATTACCTATCAATATTAAATTATAATAATAATTATAATTTAATATTGTGATTTAAATTAAAATTGGAGAATTAAATTGTTTATTTGGAATAAACTTTGAAATTGGAATTAAATTGAGAAAGTAAAGTTCTAACATTATTTTATTTTGTTGGAGTGATAATAAATGGAATATGGGCTTTAAATAAAGAAAATGTCTTTATTTTAGAGAATATGCAATAAGTATATTAATTATTGCCCATTTACTTCTTTTAGTAATTTTTAAGAGAAGTATTTTACTTTTTTAGGTGGTTTATTGAAATAAAAAGGTAGAAATTGGTTTAAAAATATGTTTTGGCCATAAATTATGTTTGAAAATGGTTTGAAATATTTTTCTAAGTGATAAAATAAATTTTGTGAAATTTTAGAAGTTAAAAACAAGGTTTTATTCATTTATTTGGTGGAAATAGTGTATTTTTGTAAATTAAGGGTTTTAATAATAAAAATGTTTTAAAAATATAAATTTATCTTCTTATATGATGTAAAATGTTTTATTTCATATGTATACAAGTTTACATATTTTGTTTGATTAAAACTTGAAAGAGAAATGTAATTTATTTGGTAATATTATGTAACTTGTGCGTAATTGTATATGTACATGAATTAATTCCTTAGGCCATTTGATTTTTCTTTTATTTTTGAGTCCATTAGGCCCATTAGTACGCTTAACCTGATTTTGAGAAAGAGGAAAACATTGCCAGTACGTTCATTTACTTCTCCTTCTTCCTCTTGTAACGACCCGTATTTTTACGGATCGAAACATCGTAAAACAGTTATCATTTGGTCGCATTGTTGATAAGTCATCCATAGTCTAAGTCCTAGGTCGTAGAGTAATTAGGTCGGAGTAGACGACCTAAGAAAGTGGAGCGACCTAAGGAAGTTGGCGACCTAAGGATTTTGGGGATAGGTCGTATAGGAGATAAGTCGTGTGGTGGCTTAGGTCGTGGGGTAGGTTAGGTCGAGTGAGCGACCTAGGAGATTGGAGCAACCTAAGAGTTAGCAACCTAAGGTTTGAGCGACTTAAGGAAAGGCAGCGACCTATGGCAGTTAGCGACCTATAGGATTTGGTGACCTAGTGGTTAGCGACCTAGTGGATAGTGGTATAGGGGTTAGCGAGTTAGCGTAGTTAGGTCGTAAGCGACCTAAGATAGTTAGGTCGTGAGCTTCTATGTTTAGTTAGGTCGTGTGTGTGTTATGTCGCGTAAGAGCTAAGCTGCATCTGGGTTAGGTCGTAGGTCGCGTGGATGCGCTTATGTGTTAAGTCGCTAGGTCGTGAGGATGGGTAGGTCGCGTGGAAGCGCATGTGTGTTAGGTCGCGACTTAGTTAGGTTGCGTAAGGGAGAATCTGTAAGTCGCGCGCATGTGTTAGGTCGTTAGGTCGTAGAAGCGCGCATCTGTTAGGTCGTAGGTTGGAGTTTTCGCTAGGTCGCGTAGAGGCTGGAATTGTTAGGTCGTGGGTTTTTAGGTCATGAACGACCTAAGAGCGAACGACCTAAGGTGAAATCAGCCTATAAATAGGAGGGTTCTTCTTCATTTTTGGGATCCGGATTTTGAAGCGACGAAGTGCTGCCATTTTGAGAGCTCGAGTTCTACACTTCTTCACTTCTTTTCTCCACTTTAATCTTGTGATTCCTTCCATCCAAATCGAAGATCCAAGAGCTTAGATTGAAGATCTACATCCATCGAAGAGAGATTTCATCATTTGAAGCGGATTTGTGATAGATTGAGTTAGATCCTTCGCTGTCCAGATCTGAAGTGGGTTGTTTTTGAGGTGTTTAGGTGATTTGGTGAGTGGTGATTATCTCGCACGCGGATCCAAAGGAGTATATCGGATCGTTGGCTTGATTTTGTGTAAAGTAGTGATTTTCATGCATTTTTGTAGACTTAAGTATAGATCCATTATTCATGATGGTTTGACATCCATTTTACTACATGATTAACCTATGCAAGTTCATTCATCAAGTTATAGAGATATTACTCATGTTTTCATGCTTGTTAGACTTTAGACTCTTTATTTACAAAATTGCCATTATTGTTATAATTGTTCATTAGATCATATTTGAATGCTTGATTACTTGGATTAATGTTTGACTTGATTGATTGCTATGAATTAGATGATTGATGATTTGATTTAGACAAGATGGTCGAAGATGATTCAAAAGCTAAGGGAAAGGCTCTTGAATTGGAAAAGCTGCCCGTGGCATATGTAGCGGATGATGAAGCTCATATGGATAGATTTGATGATGATGTTGAGATGAGGCTTTGCTATGATGAGATGAGGCGAAGCATAGTATGAGATAGTCTTGGTCTAATCCAGACGGGATCATTCCAAGCATGTTGACAACTCGGTGAAATGGTTCGAGTTTGAGGATAATGGTTTGCTCGAGAGGCGCTTGAGCTAGTATGGAAATAGTCGTCGAGGAGGATGACTAGAAGGCTGAGATCTCATCGTTGTTGAAGGTTCTAGCATGCTCAAAGCAAGAGTACGTTGGGCAGATTCGATAGTCCCTGAAGGCTACTGATTGGTAGTCGAGTACTCTGGGTAGATTCGATAGTCCTAGGCATGTGCTGCGACGACGTGTGAAGTTATGTCTAGAACCGGGGTTTCCATTAGCCCTTGACGGACGGATGAAAGAATGAGCCGGTCATTCAATTAACGATGATATCAAAGCAATGATAACAGTGATAGCCAGAGTCATGGATGTTTGGTTGTATCGTCATTCGGTCTCAAGAGCGGTATTTTCTGGGTGCTTATCTGATCTTTGTTTAGGCCTTGGGGGTTTGTACTTGGAAAGCATTGCCCTTGACTCGAGTGATAACTGCTTTACTTTAAATTGTATGCTTTGCTATGTTTGCTTCTGCTTAGTGTGTGTCTAGGGACTATCACTGTAGAAAGAGGTGGAGTGGGAGGGTTGGATTCCTATTCCTTTTTCCTTTATGCTCTTTTGGTATGTTGTTAGTTAATTTACCGTTCACTAAGACTATTGTCTGACTCAAGGCTTTATGTTTTAACTCTTATTGCCTTGGGATGTTCGTCCATTTTGGGACGGGCAGACTAGGTAGCAGGTGACAGTTGCTGTTCTTGCTTTCCACGATGCTGATGACGAAGACGAGCTGGAGGATTGCATATTGTTTTCTTACTATATGTACTGGATGTTCCGCTGTTTGTATATTCTCTGAGTGATATGTAGTGAGGCTTGATGTATTGACTATTCAGATGTTTGTATTCAACTATTATGAAGTTTTATCGATGAGATTTTATTCTGTGAAGCTTCACTATATATATATTCTATTGTATTTTGTCCATGCGCTGTGAGTAATACGATAGATTCTGTTGTTTTAATTTACCCTGACAATCGTCCATGGCTGCCTGACACACTTTACAGTGCACTATCTCTAGGTTCAGTGCAGGGGTCGTGGGCGGTCGTCACATTTGGTATCAGAGCATTGGTTAATCGATTCTACCCAACGCTCGCTGACGTAACTACGTATGAGAGACGTAATTGTATTTTGATGGATGATTACTATATATAATATCGTAGCTTAGAAAAGTTTGAGTCCTTTATGCAGTTGTTTCTCAAGGTGTGCTAATCATTCCTTTTTATAGATATTAAGGATGAGTCGAAGAGGGAGACCAGCTGCTAAGGAAGGCCGTGCTGCTGAGGGGACTGCTGATTATGAAGCTATGTTCGAAGCTATGATGACTTCGATCATGAGAAGGATACCAGTTACGAGGACAACAGTTGATGTTGGAGTTCAAGTCCAAACTCCGAAACCAGTGGATTTTGCTAAGTTGTGTAAAGACTATACTGCTCTTGGAGGGAAGGTTTTCTAAGGAACTAAGTCAACCATTGAAGTCCAGAGGTGGATAGATGCTTGTAGAAGGATCTTTACTGATTTGGGAATTGAGGATGCGACTAAGAGGAAGTTAGCATCAAGACAGCTTCAAGGGAGAGCTTCTGATTGGTGGAACTCTATCACCATTGATACTCCGGAGGAAGAAATTACTTGGGACCAATTCCAAACCAGATTTGAAGCTAAGTTCATTTCTACAGCTCAGAAGTCTGTTCTGTTCAAGAAGTTTGTGGAGCTCAAGCAAGGAGGAAGACCAGTTCTTGAGTATGTTTCTGAGTTTGAAGCTTTGTCCAAGTATGCTCGGTCGTATATTGAATCTTCGTACCAGAAGAACGAGAAGTTTATGACAGGCTTGGACAGTTATCTTGGGAGGCAGTTGGTGGATCATTTGGACGATCCATTTGAGAAGCTTGGGAGAAAGCTCTCAAGCACGAGAATCTGTTTCCTAAGGAAGGATCTGTTGTTGCTGTAACCAAGGAAGAGTTTAAACCACAGCAGGGTGGAAACAAGAAGAGGAAGCAGCAACAGCAAAGGGGTAAGGATGGCCAGAAGAAGCCGAAGGGCAAAGTGACCTGCTACAATTGTCAGCAGAAGGGTCATTTCTCCAGGGATTGCAAGAATCCGAAGGTGTCGGTTAAGTGCCACAACTGTGACAAGCCGGGGCATATCAGGAAGAATTGTCCAGAACCGCGGAAGGACAAGCAGATTGTGCAAGCTTATGCTTTGGGGGCTATTCCATCATCTTCGAAAGCTCCTACCGCTGAAGAGAAAGGAAAGAGTGTAGTGGTTCAAGGTACTCTTTTTGTATGTGGTGTTCCAGTTAGAGTGCTATTTGATACTGGGGCGTCGCATTCGTTTGTTTGTAATGAGCTTGTAGGCCGGTTAGGTTTAGAACCGGATATCGTTGATAGGCCATTGGTAGTGACTAATCCAGTTGGGGGTTCGTCTTGTTTGTGTATGCTATGCCGTGGTCTAATTGTATCGAGTCATGATTGCTCTTTTGTTTGTGATTGCTTTGTTCTGAACTTTGCGGGGTTCGGAATTATTTTGGGTATGGACTGGCTTAGGAAGTATGCAGCAAAGGTTGATTGTGAAAGGTTGGAGGTGACAGTCGAGAATGTGGAGGGGCGAAAGATTGTGATACGATGTAAGCATGAAGAAGGCGTCTTCATGAGCTTCATGTATTCGCTGGTTGTTCCACGGGATGGACTGTCATCAGTGCCAATCGCTAATTGATTTGAGGATGTCTTTGACGAGGTCAAAGGGTTACCGCCGCATAGAGAGATCGAGTTTCGTATAGATCTAGTTGAAGGAGCCAGACCTGTTGTGATGCCTCTTAGGCGGATGGCGCCTAGGGAACAGCAGGAGTTGAAGGTGCAGGTTGATGATCTTTTGTAGAAAGGATTCATTCGGCGTAGTGTGTCCGAATGGGGTGCACCAGTTGTGTTCGCAACCAAAGCAGATGGATCGTTGAGGTTGTGTGTGGATTATCGTGAGTTGAATAAGGTGACTAAGAAGAACAAGTATCCATTGCCGAGAATCGATGACTTGTTTGATCAGCTTCACGAAGCTAAGGTGTTTTCTCAGATGGATTTGGCAACGGGATTTCACCAGTTAAGAGTGGCTAAGGATAGTGTGCCGAAGACTGCTTTCAGGACACCATCCAGTTTCTTTGAGTGCCTGGTAATGCCGTTTGGATTAAATAATGCGCCAGCATATTTTGTGGATCTTATTAATAGAGTGTTCAAAGATCAGTTGAGCAAGTTCGTACTAGTGTTCGTGGATGATATTCTGATTTATTCCAGAACTGAAGAAGAGCACGAGACGCACTTGCGTAATTTTTTGGAAATCTTGCGGAAACATCAGCTGAAGGCTAAGTTTTCGAAGTGTCACTTCTGGAAGAGTGAAGTGAGGTTCTTAGGCCATGTTATCTCTGGAAATGGAATAGCGATTGATCCCGCTAAGGTGGCAGCAATCCAGGATTGGGTTAGACCTAAGAATGCATCTGATGTGAGAAGTTTTCTTGGATTAGCAGGATACTATCGTCGATTTATCAAAGACTTCTCCAGGGTGGCTGCACCATTGACAGGATTGACGAAAAAGAACCAAGTATTTAGATGGGATGCTAAGTGTGAGCAAGCTTTCGGAATCCTGAAAGAGCGATTGACGAGTGCTCCTGTTTTGACTATTCCAAGTGGGAATGATGAGATGGTGGTTTACACCGACGCATGTGGTACAGGACTTGGACAGTGCTGATGCAGAGGGATAAAGTTGTTGCGTATGCAAGTCGACAACTGAAGGCGCATGAAAGGAATTATCCGACTCATGATTTGGAGTTGGCGGCGATTGTTTTTGCTTTGAAGATGTGGAGACATTATCTATTGGGAGTTCGATTTGAGTTGTTTACAGATCATAAGTCGTTGAAGTATCTTTTCTCCCAAAAGGATTTGAATCTTCGGCAGCAACGATGGCTAGAGTTTTTAGCATCATATGATTTTGGTATAGCCTATACTCCGGGAAAAGGTAACGCGGTGGCAGATGCGTTAAGTCGAAGACATGCAGGATTGGGAGCCATGTTTTCAGAATGGAAGAATCTCGAGTATTTAGCTGGATTTGACTTCAGGCCCAGATGTGAATTGGAACCTGAGATGTTGGCAAACTTATCTATAAGACCGACTCTTGTGGAAAGAATTGGCGAGAGCCAAAAGCGAGACGATAAGCTTGTCAAGATTATCCGTGATTTGGAATCTGGATTGGACCCAGAAAAGGATAAAGGATTCGAGGTCGATCGAGAAGGTTGGCTTCGGAAGCAAGGACGACTAGTTGTTCCCGATATAGATGAATTGAGAAGTGAAGTTCTGAAGGAAAGTCATCACTCGAAGCTGACAATTCATCCAGGTGGAAATAAGATGTATCGGGATATGAAGAGAACCTATTACTGGGAAGGTATGAAGAAGGATGTCGGAAATTTTATTTCCAAATGCATGAACTGCCAGTTGGTAAAAGCCGAACAGAAGAAGCCAAGTGGATTGCTTCAGCCATTAGAAGTTCCTACATGGAAGTGGGAGCAAATATCGATGGATTTTATTGATGGGCTACCTAGAACAAGAACGGGAAATGAAGGGATTTGGGTCATCGTAGATCGTCTGACTAAGAGTGCAAGATTCATTCCTGTTCGATCGACTAGGACTGCATCAAAGTTGGCTGAGTTGTATGTTAAGTGGATAGTTCGATTCCATGGTATTCCAAAGAGTATAGTTAGCGATCAAGATCCATTGTTCACTAGTGGATTTTGGAAGAGCTTTCAGGAAGTTTTGGGAACCGAGTTGTGTTTGAGTACAGCTTATCACCCTCAAACAGATGGTCAGACCGAGAGAGTCAACCGAGTTTTGGAAAATCTCCTCAAAGCTTGTGTTTTGGATTTCGGAGGATCATGGGAAGATCACCTTCATTTGGTGGAATTTTCGTATAATAACAGTTACCAGTCAAGCATTGGTATGGCACCGTATGAGGCGTTGTATGGGAGACCGTGTAACTCTCCGACATGTTGGTTAGAGACCGGAGAAAAACTGATACTTGGGCCAGAGATGATTCGACAGACTTCGGATTGCATAGAGATCATTCGGCAAGGAATGAAGGCAGCCCAAGACCGACAGAAAAGTTATGCCGATAAGCGTCGTAAGGATTTGGAATTCGACGTAGGTGATATGGTTTTTGTGAAGATTTCTCCATTGAAGAATGTTATTCGATTCGGGAAGAAAGGAAAATTGACTCCGAGATTTGTTGGACCATTCCCGATCATCGAGCGAATTGGAAAGCTCGCCTACAGATTGGAGTTACCAGAGAAGATGTCGGGTGTGCACAATGTTTTTCATGTATCGTATCTACGGAAGTATGTGCACGACTCGAATACAGTGGTTTCTGCTGATAGCTGTGAAGATTTCGAAGTTGATCCAGTCGATAAGAGACCTCGTAAGCAGCTTCGTGTTGTGGAAACCGATACGAAACAGCTTAGGAGGAAGGTAGTTAAGTTGCTCAAGATACAATGGAGTGATGATGATAACGACTGTACATGGGAGGTGGAAGAGAGGATGAAGGCAGCTCATCCTAAACTCTTCAAGGTATGGCCCTAAGGTGTCGTGTCATCTAACGACATTGTAACTTGTTCTAGTTTTAGAATTCTGCATGCTAAGCTAGAATTGGATGCATGGTTTGTTGATTGCTATGGATGGTAGGCATGCAAAATAGTCTTTGATTGCTCTGTTTGTTTGAAATTTCGGGGGCGAAATTCCTAAGGGGGAGAGAATGTAACGACCCGTATTTTTACGGATCGAAACATCGTAAAACAGTTATCATTTGGTCGCATTGTTGATAAGTCATCCATAGTCTAAGTCCTAGGTCGTAGAGTAGTTAGGTCGGAGTAGACAACCTAAGAAAGTGGAGCGACCTAAGGAAGTTGGCGACCTAAGGATTTTGGGGATAGGTCGTATAGGAGATAAGTCGTGTGGTGGCTTAGGTCGTGGGGTAGGTTAGGTCGAGTGAGCGACCTAGGAGATTGGAGCGACCTAAGAGTTAGCAACCTAAGGTTTGAGCGACTTAAGGAAAGGCAGCGACCTATGGCAGTTAGCAACCTATAGGATTTGGCGACCTAGTGGTTAGCGACCTAGTGGATAGCGGTTTAAGGGTTAGCGAGTTAGCGTAGTTAGGTCGTAAGCGACCTAAGATAGTTAGGTCGTGAGCTTCTGTGTTCAGTTAGGTCGTGTGTGTGTTAGGTCGTGTAAGAGCTAAGCTGCATCTGGGTTAGGTCATAGGTCGTGTGGATGCGCTTATGTGTTAAGTCGCTAGGTCGTGAGGATGGGTAGGTCGCGTGGAAGCGCATGTGTGTTAGGTCGCGACTTAGTTAGGTCGCGTAAGGGCGAATCTGTAAGTCGCGCGCATGTGTTAGGTCGTTAGGTCGTAGAAGCGAGCATCTGTTAGGTCGTAGGTTGGAGTTTTCGCTAGGTCGCGTAGAGGCTGGAATTGTTAGGTCGTGGGTTTTTAGGTCGTGAACGACCTAAGAGCGAATGACCTAAGGTGAAATCAGCCTATAAATAGGAGGGTTCTTCTTCATTTTTGGGATCCGGATTTTGAAGCGACGAAGTGCTGCCATTTTGAGAGCTCGAGTTCTACACTTCTTCACTTCTTTTCTCCACTTTAATCTTGTGATTCCTTCCATCCAAATCGAAGATCAAATCGAAGATCCAAGAGCTTAGATTGAAGATCTACATCCATCGAAGAGAGATTTCATCGTTTGAAGCGGATTTGTGATAGATCGAGTTAGATCCTTCGCTGTCCAGATCTGAAGTGGGTTGTTTTTGAGGTGTTTAGGTGATTTGGTGAGTGGTGATTATCTCTCACGCGGATCCAAAGGAGTATATCGGATCGTTGGCTTGATTTTGTGTAAAGTAGTGATTTTCATGCATTTTTGTAAACTTAAGTATAGATCCATTGTTCATGATGGTTTGACATCCATTTTACTACATGATTAACCTATGCAAGTTCATTCATCAAGTTATAGAGATATTACTCATGTTTTCATGCTTGTTAGACTTTAGACTCTTTATTTACAAAATTGCCATTATTGTTATAATTGTTCATTAGATCATATTTGAATGCTTGATTACTTGGATTAATGTTTGACTTGATTGATTGCTATGAATTAGATGATTGATGATTTGATTTAGACAAGATGGTCGAAGATGATTCAAAAGCTAAGGGAAAGGCTCTTGAATTGGAAAAGCTGCCCGTGGCATATGTAGCGGATGATGAAGCTCATATGGATAGATTTGATGATGATGTTGAGATGAGGCTTTGCTATGATGAGATGAGGCGAAGCATAGTATGAGATAGTCTTGGTCTAATCCAGACGGGATCATTCCAAGCATGTTGACAACTCGGTGAAATGGTTCGAGTTTGAGGATAATGGTTTGCTCGAGAGGCGCTTGAGCTAGTATGGAAATAGTCGTCGAGGAGGATGACTAGAAGGCTGAGATCTCATCGTTGTTGAAGGTTCTAGCATGCTCAAAGCAAGAGTACGTTGGGCAGATTCGATAGTCCCTGAAGGCTACTGATTGGTAGTCGAGTACTCTGGGCAGATTCGATAGTCCTAGGCATGTGCTGCGACGACGTGTGGAGTTATGTCTAGAACCGGGGTTTTCATTAGCCCTTGACGAACGGATGAAAGAATGAGCCGGTCATTCAATTAACGATGATATCGAAGCAATGATAACAGTGATAGCCAGAGTCATGGATGTTTGGTTGTATCGTCATTCGATCTCAAGAGCGGTATTTTCTGGGTGCTTATCTGATCTTGGTTTAGGCCTTGGGGGTTTGTACTTGGAAAGCATCGCCCTTGACTCGAGTGATAACTGCTTTACTTTAAATTATATGTTTGCTATGTTTGCTTTTGCTTAGTGTGTGTCTGGGGGCTATCACTGTAGAAAGAGGTGGAGTGGGAGGGTTGGATTCCTATTCCTTTTTCCTTTATGCTCTTTTGGTATGTTGTTAGTTAATTTACCGTTCACTAAGATTGTTGTCTGACTCAAGGCATTATGTTTTAACTCTTATTGCCTTGTGCTGTTCGTCCATTTTTGGACGGGGAGACTAGGTAGCAGGTGACAGGTGTTGTTCTTGCTTTCCACGATGCTGATGACGAAGACGAGCTGGAGGATTGCATATTGTTTTCTTACTATATGTACTGGATGTTCCTCTGCTTGTATATTCTCTGAGTGATATGTAGTGAGGCTTGATGTATTGACTATTCAGATGTTTGTATTTAACTATTATGAAGTTTTATCGATGAGATTCTATTCTATGAAGCTTCACTATATATATATTCTATTGTATTTTGTCCATGCGCTGTGAGTAATACGATAGATTCTGTTGTTTTAATTTACCCTGACAATCGTCCATGGCTGCCTGGCACACTTTACAGCGCACTATCTCTAGGTTCAGTGCAGGGGTCGTGGGCGGTCATCACACCTCTTTTCTGAAATAAGAAAAATAGTAAACCCACTTCACAAATTTCCAATTTCAAGCTAATTTCTTCAAATAAGTTCAACAAACTGAAATCTTTTGCAATCTAGAGTGTTAATCTAAAGGTAATCAACTCCAAACTCAATAATTTCATCAAATTTCTGATTTGAGAAAGAGGTTTCTAATTTACTGTATATTTTTGCTTGCATGTATTGTATCTTCCTTCTACAAGTTCCTAGAGGTCAATTTCTCCACCAAAGCTTCAATCTTTTTTCTTAAATCCGGGTATTTGCACAGCTACAGCAAGGTAAGTTGAAATACTCACATAATCTAGCTGAGCCAAGCTCAAAAAATTGCAAAAGCAGTCAAAATTTAGCTTCTGTTGATAAATTTTGTAGTAGTTTATCTTTGTTTGAAATTTGTTTTATATTGCCTCTTTGAAAGCCTATAACTATTGATTCCGGCAACGAAATGCTACCGAATTTCTTGCATTTGGTAACTTTCATGTTGAACGTCATATCTGCAAATTTTGGTTGAAAAATATTGTCATTTGGATGTTCAAAACAGTGATAGAAAATCAACTCAAACAAAGATTTTTGCCTGTAGAAATTGTTTTGAGTTGCTGGAAATATGGTCTGAGTCCATGTTTGAGATAGCATAACTCTTTCATTTCTCACTGAAATTCATCGATTCTTTTTTTGTTTGAAAGATAAAGTTTTCTACTATATGTATACCTATTTTCAGCTTAATCTGAGGTCGTTTGGCCCTCTGTTTCATGCCTGAAAGTTGAACCCAAGATGGGTTTCAGGCCTGTACATTTTTGGTTTTCTGAACTGTTGCAAACATTGTCTGAGTCCATGTTTGAGACAGTGTAACTTTTTCATTTCCAGTGGAATTCATTGATTCTTTTTTTTTAAAGATGAAGTTTTCTAGTATGTTCATACCAATTGTCAGCTCAATATGAGGTTGTTTGGTCCTTTGTTTCAGGCCTGTAAGTTGAACCCAAGATGGTATTCAGGTCTGGGCAGTTTTTGAACTGTTGCAAACATGGCATGAGTTCATGTTTGAGACAGCGTAACTTTTTCATTTCCAGTCGGAATTCATCGATTCTTTTTTTGTTTGAAAGCTGAAGTTTTCTACTATGTGCACACCAATGTTTAGTTCAATCAGAGGTCGTTTGATTAATAAAATGATATATTTAAGGTGAAAGAATACTTTGGTTTGAAAAATTAAAATATTAATTGAATGTTTTAGTACAAATTATTAATGACGACTATAAAATTTGTTTTGACACTTATTTATTTGAGTAATAGTAGAGGATAGATATAAAACTCTATCTTAAGAGAAAATAAAGAAGTGTTAGTTTAGAACATTTAGTATAAATTTGTAAGCTAGTTTTTTTTAAACTTATATACTATTAAAACTTGTGGGTTTGAAATTGCAAAATTCTTTTGAAAAAAAGTTTGAATTAATTATCAACTTTAATTAGTTTTATGTTGATAATCAAATGGAAATTTAATTTTTGTGACAAGTGAAATGTGAATTTGGATTGTTTTGATAAATGAACAATTCATGTAGTATAATCATTTTAAATTGTGAGAATAATTTTAAACTTTATATATATATCCCAAAAATTTATTTTGGTGGATAATCAATAATCATCTCTTGATAATGGAAGAGGTTAGTTATCTTTTTCAAAATGAGTTTTCATAGTTAATTGTTTATAGCTAGATTTTGGAAAGTAATGAAAATATTTCCACTTAATGAATTGTTTTTTTGATTACATAAAGTTGATCATAATATTGTATGTCTTAGCTTTCCGGGGAAAAAAAATCATTTAATAAATAATTAAGCAAAAATCTTGTTTGAAAATGTAGTTTGAGATTAAAATGGTTTGGATGAATTTCAAATTTCAAATTGATTTAAAAGCTGAAATTTTGTTTGGAAAAGTGTCGTACTAAAATAGCGATAACTTGAGATTTATAACTCCAAACGAGTTCAACTTTTTGTAATTAAAGAGCTTTCAGTAAGCTATAAAGTTTCGTTTTACCACTTTAAAAGATTTTGCATTTTACTGAGTCTAAAATGGGTTTGAAAGTGGATAGACATTTCTATCCTCTTATGAAATTTTCTAAAATTTAAGTAGAAAGCAAATTTAGCATAACTTTCAAACCGTAAATCCGATTTTGATGATCTTTATATTGTTGGAAATCTTAGACTGAGTAGAACAACTTCCATTTTATAAAAAAATTCAGATTTGGTTGTTTGCTGGGTCAAAATATGTCATCTTTACAGCAGGTCTGAAATGAAATTGATCTATTTCCCCTTTATAATTAAATATAACACTTCTTATTTATGAACATGAACAATTATTATCTATTTGAGTTAAGTACAGGTGAAAGAGGATAGTTAGACTATATATTTTGACCAAAAAGAAAATATATAAGTTTGTGCAAACTCGCTTTAAAATGCTAAAAAGGAAGGTATGTTTTCAGATTAAATTTTTAAGTGTTAAATGATGATATATATTGTGTTTCCGACCTAATGGTCGATGTATATTATATAAATCATTTTTTTAATATTGTATACGACCCTCCGTACAAAGGTGGCTCCGTCGATTTTTCCAGAAATTTCTAACACTTAGAAAATTTGAGAAACGAATTGAAAATAATAATAATATATGTTGCAAACTAGAGAATACCTATGGAAGAATTAGAGAATATACAACTTAAACTTTATTTAATCTAATGAAGAGTAATGAATTCAAATTTAAAACCTAAGTAAGAAGTTTTGAAAAAATTTCAAGTGTTGAAAAATTGTGGTTATAATTATAAAAATATTGAATTTTGGAACTCTAAGAATTTTTGATTGAGAGTTTATACATACATTTTAGTTCATTGTGTCTATCTTACTCTCGTGTTATTTTCTAACGACGTGCATTTATGCGGTCGTTTGAGTATGGTGGCCTTTGAAGAAACCACCTTTTGGTTAACCTATCTTGCTACTTTTGTGTCTATCTTGTATCGGTGTGGTTCCTTCCGTAGTGTCATACGGAAAATCATATCAATAATCGTTTTGTTGGTTAGAGTTCGGGTTGGAGTTGTGCTAAATCCCAACCCAACTCGAGGAGCTTATGAGAAATCAATCTCATTTGATTGATCCTTTGTGTAGCAACTTGTTGTGTTCTCATTCGAAGGTGAGACGCCTTCGAAATCTTGTATGTTGCTCGGAAAATTCAATGGTTCGCTAATTCTAATATTAGCACTTTGGAAACCATCGAATTAATCGAGCAAGCCTTATCTTGGTTTTCTACCATTCTATTTTGAGAGTGAGAGAATTTTTTTAAACTCGAGCTTGTATATCTTCCTTTGCTTGATGAAATTATAATGATAATTGCGAGGACGCAATTTTGTTAGGGGGGTCTGTAACAACCTTGGTTTTGGAGATTACCTGTCAATATTAAATTATAATGATAATTATAATTTAATATTGTGACTTAAATTAAAATTGGAGAATTAAATTGTTTATTTGGAATAAACTATGAAATTGGAATTAAATTGAGAAAATAAAGTTCTAAACTTTATTTTATTTTATTGGAGTGATAATAAATGGAATATGGGCTTTAAATAAAGAAAATGTCTTTATTTTATAGAAAATGCAATAATTATATTAATTATTGCCCATTTACTTCTTTTAGTAATTTTTAAGAGAAGTATTTTATTTGTTTTAGGTGGTTTATTGAAATAAAAAGGTAGAAATTGGTTTAAAAATATTTTTTGGCCATAAATTATGTTTGGAAATGGTTTGAAATATTTTTCTAAGTGAGAAAATAAATTTTGTGGAACTTTAGAAGTTAAAACAAGGTTTTATTCATTTATTTGGTGGAAATAGTGTATTTTTGTAAATTAAGGGTTTTAATAATAAAAATGTTTTAAAAATACAAATTTATCTTTTTATATGATGTAAAATGTTTTATTTCATATGTATACAAGTTTATATATTTTGTTTGATTAAAACATGAAAGAGAAATATAATTTATTTGGTAATAGTATGTAACTTGTGCATAATTGTATATGTACATGAATTAATTCCCTAGGCCATTTGATTTTTCTTTTATTTTTGAGTCCATTAGGCCCATTAGTACACTTAACCTGATATTGAGAAAGAGGAAAACATTGCCAGTACGTTCATTTACTTCTCCTTCTTCCTCTTTTCTGAAATAAGAAAAACAGTAAACCCACTTCACAAATTTCCAATTTCAAGCTAATTTCTTCAAATAAATTCAACAAACTGAAATCTTTTGCAATCTAGAGTGTTAATCTAAAGGTAATCCAACTCCAAACTCAATAATTTCATCAAATTTCTAATTTGAGAAAGAGGTTTCTAATTTACTGTATATTTTTGCTTGCATGTATTGTATCTTCCTTCTACAGGTTTCTAGAGGCCAATTTTTCCACCAAAGCTTCAATCTTTTTGCTTAAATCCAGGTATTTGCACAACTACAGCAAGGTGAGTTGAAATACTCACATAATCTAGCTGAGACAAGCTCAAAAAATTGCAAAAGCAGTCAAAATTTAGCTTCTGTTGATAAATTTGTAGTAGTTTTTCTATTTGAAATTTGTTTCATATTGCCTCTTTGAAAGCCTATAACTATTGATTCCGGCAACGAAATGCTACTGGATTTTTTGCATTTGGTAGCTTTCATGGTTAACTTCATCTTTTCAAATTTTGGTTGAAAAATATTGTCATTTGGATGTTCAAAACAGTGGTAGAAAATCAACTCAAACACAGATTTTTGCCTATAGAAATTGTTTTTGAGTAGCTGCAAATATAGCCTGAGTCCATGTTTGAGATAGCATAACTCGTCCATTTCTTTCTGAAATTTATCATTCTTTTTTGTTTGAAAGATAAATCTTTCTACTATATGAATACCAATTTTCAGCTCAATCCGAGGTCGTTTGGCCCTCTGTTTCATGCCTGAAAGTTGAACCCAAGATGAGTTTCAAGGCTGTACATTTTTGGTTTTCTGAACTGTTACAAACATTGCCTGAGTCCATGTTTGAGACAGTGTAACTTTTTCATTTCCAATGGAATTCATTGACTCTTTTTTTGTTTTAAAGATGAAGTTTTCTAGTATGTTCATACCAATTGTCAGCTCAATATGAGGTCGTTTGGTCCTCTGTTTCAGGCCTGTAAGTTGAACCTAAGATGGTTTTCAGGCCTAGGCACATTTTTGTGTTTGAACGGTTGCAAAAATGGCGTGAGTTAATGTTTGAGATAGCGTAACTTTTTCATTTCCAGTCATAATTCATCGATTCTTTTTTTGTTTGAAAGCTGAAGTTTTCTACTATGTGCACACCAATTTTTAGTTCAATCAGAGATCGTTTGTCCACCTATTTCATGTCCGAAAGTTGAACCCAGAGAAGATTTCAGACTTGGGTATTATTTTGCCTATGCATTTTTATGTTCTTTATCCGTCCGACTTTTGACTTTTACTTCATGTTTTTGTGATATTTCTGAATTGTTTTGAGGACTATGATGCCTACCAATAGGCTAGCCCAGTTTTGATGAATTTGAATTGAAATTGAATGACGGTTTTGAGTGATTTCTTTGATTTCGAGCACAGATTTTTCCAAGCGATTTTGAAATAAATTTTAAAATAAATTGGCATTTAAAAATAATTATTATATAATATTTTTAATTAGTTTTGAGCCATATAGTCTATATATTCTCTATAATAAGGGAATTTTCAAAGTTTGATTCCAAATACGATTTCGGAAATTGGTTTTAAAAGCTTGTTTTCTCAAGTAAATTATTTTATATATAATACATGTTTTTGCACTATTCGAGCGAATGAGAAGGAGAATTAAACGGTTTGGTAAAACACGTGGTATGAGACACGTGCGTTTATCTTATCGGTTAATTCCCAACTTGCCTGTTTGATCGTTTTGACCTTCGGTTCGAGTTTACCGTTGAGATGAGGTAAACTTTTTACTGCTTTGAGTGTGAAATTTACTAGCAGTTAGTAAACCGTTTAGTGCGAACGTGCGGTATGGGACACACGTTAACACTGTTTGTGTTCCTATTCGAGAGTCTGTGACATATTTGTCTAAGAGACGTATTTGCCAGTACTGGACCTTCGGGTCATTTGTCCTTCGGGATGTTTGTCTAAGAGACGTTTGTCATTGTGACGTATTTGTCCTTCGGGATGTTGTCCTTCAGGATGTTTGTCTAAGAGACGTATTTATTTGTCCTTCGGGACTTTTGTCTAAGAGGCATGGCGCCTTATTTTAGGAGAACGGTACTTGGCGGGCTTCGGCCGTAAGCATGTGATATATCTTTGAGATGATTTCCTTATGATTTTCCGAGTGTATCGCTTTTTTACATTATTGGCCATTTGAGCCGTTCGAGATATTATATATGGCGATTAAATCTTTGGAAATTGAACTCCTTATCGAGTTCAATATTTGAGATTTGGGTTTGCCAACACTTGGCGTTTATTTGAGATTTATACTCTCCTATTTGGAGATATATGAGATTGCAATTTTGGCGTATTTTGTGTTTGAGACTTCTCTATTTAGAGAATATTTTGTGATTGCCATTTATGGCGAGTTTTGAGTTTGAGATTTGGGATTCTCTTATTTTGGAGATATGGTTCATAGAAACCATTTTAGTGGCTTTTGGGATTTCACCGATGATATGGGGCATTTATTATACTTAGTGTTATTTGGTGAGTTTACCTATTTCGAGGACATACACTTAGTGTAATTACCTTATTTGAAGTAATGGCATGCTCTTATTATTGTTTCTTCTCATTCGAGAGGATATCTTACCCTTTACCTTATGCATGTGTTATCACTTATTCTTATAAACTGATTTGTTTAACTAGACTGACCCGTGTATTTTATACTCGGGTCAGACCGAGGTGTTTCAGGTTAGATATCCTTATGGACTTAGCCTATTCTTTTTCCGCATAGACTTATCTGCTAGCCCTTTTTGTTGTAGTCTTTCTGTCGCTACTCTGATATGTATATTGTTTTGACTCATATGTATATTGTGGTCGTCATACCACATATGATGTATTATTTGTATTGTATTGGGATGTATCAATATATATGTATATATATATGTTTGTTGTTCTGTGATGTGTTATGCATTTGAGTTGTTGAATTTTGTTCTGATACATCCTATAGCCACCTATAGTTTTGTATTAAGCATTTGTTGGATATGTCGATCCATTTGAGATATCAGAGAAAAAATAATATAGAGCACTAATCGACATATTCAATAGATATTTAAGACAAGACTATAGATGGTCGCTCCTAACCAGCCATATTCTTCGCATTAGCATATAGTATTACCCAGTAATACTCTTTGATAATGTCGGTCTCGGGGTGGGGCGTCAGAAATATATACTAAGATTTTTTAGTAAACCTAGTGATAGAGTTATTTCAAGGAAGAGACACCAGGAGAGGATTGCGAAGAATGTAATGTTCCTAAGGACAACTAAAAAGGGTATAAGTTTATAGAGAACACAAATACACTCTCGTATGTATAATACACTCGACTCATTCTAGGGTGTCGCTTACCCTATCTCTAATGAGATATACCCAACCAAAGCCAAGGTGTTCGCTTAACCTTGAGCTCTGATACCAAATGTAACGACCCGACTTTTTGACTATCAATCGTCGACACTAATACATTCACGGTATTCGTGCGTCGAGCAACCAAGTGCTGGAAATACGAATTGTTAGGGTAAAATAAAAGAATAAAGAAATAGAACAAGAAAGAGAGAACACAAAATCAGAATCTCACAATGGAATGATCATATATAATATCAAAAGACTATAAACTGTCATTCAAAGGTACAAAGTTTTTAGAGTTACAACAATCAGCCTGGACAGTTATAATAATTTTTCCTCACAAATGTCGATGATACACACAAAGTAATGCAGCGGAAATAAATACTACGATAGGTAGAACTTCAACTCTTCTCCAAAATCTCCAAAGCATCCAAAGCTTAAATCTGGAAACATACAGGGGTTGATCCGAGTATTAAGAAAATAACATCCAGATCGGTCTGGTAAACCAACGTGAGAAACACAATAACATATGTTACCAGAACAGTAATTATGGGGGCCGTACGGATACCCAAAACGGTTTTCCTCTCAAAGAAACCAACCATTCATTAAGTTTAATATAGTGATATAACAGATAATGTCTAGGGTGTAGCACATAAATTATATCAAATAGTTGTGGTGCTTACATTAGTCACACCACAACATATTTAGGGTACAATCAAATTCGATAAGGTACGTTCGCATAATGGATTTTCCATGGAGATCTCTTCGGGGAAGCCGAATCCAAACTCCATGCACAATGATCAAAAACTATCTACCTAGCGTCATATACCTCTAGATAAAATATACCATAAGGTAAATACTACCGGTCCAGCATCCGAACATAAACATGAACAACATGAACCAAATATTATCAACTTTTACATTCAACATATCAATAAGTATCTCTAGATATGGAGTTGGTAGCACTTGAATAGGTCGATAACCCCAGCTTGTGCATCCTACTCTATCTTTAGCCATTTTCAATGTCGAGGATACATTCGGCGTCTTTCACACAAGCCTTCATCACTCGAATAGAACACGAATCCCAAAATGGATCCTCTCATCTCGAACAGATGTCGAAACCACATATGGATCCCCATGTCTCAACTGAACTCGAAATCACACATGGATTCCCACATTCAGAATAGATCACGAACATTTAAATGTGTTAGAGCATCTTAAATAAATCTCGAATCTCCACATAAATTCCTTACTTCAACCCTTCCAAAACATAGAACCCATACAATAGTTTTGAAGTGGTGTTCGGTAAATAGAACACTTACCGATCCCGGAATCTTTAAAACCGATCGATGAATTTTCGATAAACTCAATTCGGCTCTTTTAGAAGTAAGTGAAATCTAGAGACGTTTCGTACCAATACTCCTTCTCGGGGGTTCTTATCGGTATAAAATCGCAAAGCCTTTCGATAACTTCCTAAGTGAATATTAGGTCATGTTCAATAATTGACTGATCGATTATCTGGTCAAAACATTTGCTTATACAAATCATGATTCGTACGCTTAACTCAT
This sequence comes from Allium fistulosum, assembly GCA_030737815.1. Classification (NCBI taxonomy): domain Eukaryota; kingdom Viridiplantae; phylum Streptophyta; class Magnoliopsida; order Asparagales; family Amaryllidaceae; genus Allium; species Allium fistulosum. Next base: position 509,368,713 of record CM060907.1, on the reverse strand, counting down.
TTTCGACATTCCAGCTTAACTATTCCTCGCCCAAGAGTGAAATCAGGTAAGTTTGGGCACTAGTTGCTTCAAGCCTTGCCTAGACAATTTATTCTTGAATCTCATGAATAGATAAGTCTACCTCATTGAATTTTAGTGTTAAGTATGGTATTAACAATTTCCATAAATAATAAAAAAATCAACATGATCAACAGGTTTTCGTCATTTACACTTACCTATTCCTCAGTTAAGAAGTAAGCCCGATAGGTTAGAGCTCTATTGCTCTATCCCTACTCGACATAAATCTTAACTCCCACAAATAGATAAGATTATTTCGTCGGCTTATTAGTGTTAAGCATAGTTAATGACCTTTCAAATAAGTAATTAAACCATTTAACCATTTAGCCATTAAGCAATTACCAACCCCTTTCTAAACCTTTTATTTTATAATCTATAATAAGATATTTATATAAGATATTTTCCAAGATATTTATATAAGATATTTTCCAAGATAAAGATATTTTCCAAGATATTTATATAAGATATTTTCCAAGATATTTATATAAGATATTTTCCAAGATATTTATTTAAGATATTTCTAAGATATTTATATAAGACGTTCATACTTCATAGTACTTAAATATATTTTAAAACACTCCTTAAATACCACTTAAAAATAACAAGTTTGAAAAATCATTAGAAACTTGAAAACTACATATGTTTTTAATAAAATATCTCTCCTTTGAAAATTCACAATTAATTCTTAAAAATTCAAATAAATCTCAAATTACTTTTTAAAATATTCTAATATGAGTTAGGCAATGCTTATAAAAAGAATGAAACAAATCACTCAAACATAAAACCCTTTTTGAAACATTTGAAGTCCAAAAATCAAGGGTAAACGGGGCAGTTTTGCACTAGTGTAGTTTTGGCCATTTTCAAGATGTTACTTTAACTTATTACTATTCAAGCTTTTTATAGCAACAAACATACATATTAAACATTGTAAATATAGTGAGGAACCCCTATGGATCTCTCTACAAAGTTCCATATTGCCAAAAACAAGGCATTTTTGAACTATTTCTATAACGACTATCGCTATAAGTGCACTTTCAAATCCGAGTCCAAACTAAACCAAAGTCCATCTATAACCTATTTGCTTTATTCAAGGTCTAATCACATGTCATATAAGTCCATTCCAAGTTTGTTCAAGTCCATGTACATGGATCTTATGTGTCACTTGTTTTCAAAACAAGAATCCAAATCAATGTTCTAACATATGTCACTATACAATTCAAACAACATTTAGTATAATTTAACATCAATATATGTAACGACCCAGAATTTCTGTCATTTGAAATTCATATATTTAATTGATTTTAAATATTAACAAGTAAATTTGATAAGCTGAGTAACTTAAATTTTGAATATCTGGATTTAATTGGGTAATTAAATCGATAAGTTAATATTTGAAATTGTGGAAATAAATGGAAATTTGATTAATGTGATTAAAAATGATTTATAAAGTTATATTAAATCATATTGGAGTTAGTATGATGTTATAGAACTTTTAAAATTGAATTAAAAATTAAATTGTGAAAATTGAATATTTTAATATTTAATTGACGACTAAAAATAGCCATTTTTCAAACAGTCTCGGATTTCGACGAAACTAGTTTCATCAGATCCGTAATGTTATATTATTGTAAGATTTCAAATTTCGTATCAATCGGATTTACGGTTTGTCCGGGGCAAGCCAAAACGCATAGAAATCGTTTTAATCGGTTTAATTTTAATTTGATTGTTTATTTCCGTAACTCGCACATACGATCGAATTAGCTCCCGAAACACGTTCCATTGTGTTTGGAACGCAGGTAAAACCCTAGAAACGCCAGTCGGCACGCTTGATTTCGAGTTCGGAAAATTTAGGATGAATAGTGTTTTGAGAATTTTCTATAAAAGGACTCGAATTTTCCATATTTTCACTCAAAACCCTAAATTGTTTCAGCCGGCCCTAAGAAAAACAATGGCTAAAAAATCATCGCGTTCTTCTTCATTTTCCTCCTAATCCACAAATCGATTCGAGAAATTTTCTTCTGCAATATTGCAGAGCACGATGAGATCTAGTAGTTCAACGGTTGTGATCGATTTTAAGTAAGCGAATCGACGGCAATTTGAGCTTGAAGTGTCGACATTCAATCACGTCGTTCGAGACCAGATGTCCACCGAGCCTGGCTGTGCTCTGGCCAAGGGTAGAGGCGAGTGCGTGCGTTTGAGTGGTGGTTCTTGATCGTCTTCAAGGTCGACGAAGTGGTCGCGACATCTAGGGCTTGATGGCGGCAATGGGTTTGTAAACGTGCGTGCATTTTTTGTCTCGGGAAGAAATAGGGGACGTGCGGCCACGATCTAGTGAAGCCCAATCAACGGCTCAGATCACTTCTAGGGTTTGGAAATAAAAAGAAAATGTAAATTTATTTTATATAAATTCGTATAATGTTTAAAAGGTCATAACTTTTGCATACGTTGTCGAAATTCGATGAAACATGAAGCGTTTGAATCGCAGCGACGAAATATACGCTGCAGCGTAGACCTGGGCGCATTTGGGGCAAGCAAATTTTTTTGATTAAATCGAACTGTTCGATTTAATTTAAAATTTAATCACTCGACAACTCAAGGTGAGAACTCCTTACTCAATCAAATATTGTTTTCGATTTAAATTTTAAATAGTTGAATTTAAAATTGCTTGATTGTGTGAATTGGATGATAGATTGTTATCTATTGTGTTGAATAGACCCTATACGCCGTATATTAAGCGGAGGTTATTTATTAAAAACATATACCGCAATAATTTCACCGTGAAGTGGAATTGGTATTATATATGTATTTGGAGTTGATTTCCCGCATTATATAGCGGATGAGACCCTATTGCGCCGCATAATAGCGGATAGTATTTTATAAATCCCATATACCACGATATTCCACTTCGAAGTGGAATTGGTATTGTGCTAACATCTGTGGATGCAGGGAAACAGGTTGGAGGGATCCAACTGGATTCCTCAAATTATATGAATTTGTTTCATATGTTATATGAATTTGCTTCATATGCTGTGTGATTATTTATTTATAATCCGTGAATGATTATGTTTGTGATTGAATGTGTTGAAGGCTATAATCTAGCCAAATGTATTTTTGGTATCGTTGGATACCAGAAATAAATAAAATTGGATTTTTGAAATTAAAGTTGAAATTTTAAGTAAATTCTTTTGAAAGAATTGGGTGAATTTAAAAGAAGGAATTTTAAAAGCATAGAGTTGATTTTCGAAATCTTATCGAATTATTTCTAAAATATGGTAAAGATTTGTTTTAAATGGATTTTGAATAGTATTATTCGAAAGTTGGAAAATTTATTTAAAATGGAACTTTAAATGGTTTGGAAGAGATAAATGAATTTATTTTAAAAAGGTGATGAATTTCTTGAAATCCAATTAATAATTGATTTGGTATTTGAAAATAGGTCTTTGGGAAATCGATATGAAAATTTATTTGGTGTCGAATTAAAATGGATTTGGTGTTGAAATAAATTTGGAAATCGATTTGTAAAATGATTTGGGATTTGAAATAAATTTAGAAATCAATTTGTAATTGATTTGGTGTTTTGAAAGTGGATATTTGGAAAACGACTTGAAAATCGTATAAAAGTGAATATTTGGAAATGTAAATTCAGAATAGAATTTATAAAAGAAAAGGGAAATTTGTTTTAAAAATAAACATTGATTTATTTTTAAGTGTGGAAATAAATTTACAGATTTGGAACGTAAATTTGAAATAAATCGATAATGATTTATTTAATTGGTTTAAATGGACCATTTTGTGATGAAGTGTGAAAATGTGATTTGAAATTTGTTTTCAAAGTGATGAAGTGTGAAAATGTGATTTGAAATTTGTTTTCAAAGTGATGAAGTGTGAAAATGTGATTTGAAATTTGTTTTCAAAGTGATGAAGTGTATAAATGTGATTTGAAATTGGTTTTCAAATGTTAAAGTGTGGAAAAATATATATCTTGTGAAGATATTTTGAAAATAAATAATTTGGAAAAAATTATTTAAATTGGATGTTTGTTGTGAATGTTGTTTGATAGTTAAATAACCGACTATCAATATTTGCCTTTGAAATGGCACTTGATTTGTTTTTAAAACAAACGCTCACTATTCGGGTTAGCCGGGAAAAGACCTTTGTGTCATATAACCCATTCCGAATAGTGATACGTCATGAATGGATAACATTTGAAGACCGATGTGAAGACCGGTTATTTTCGAAAATGAAAGGACAACCTGTCGAATGTCTCTTCACCGAGTTGCTCCAGTATAGAGATTTATATCACTCTTCTTGTGATGGGAAGTCCGGACGTGATTAGTGAATACCCGGATTGCAAGGGCTTCTTTGGAAGTGCCTTCGGTTCCGTTCGATCCCGGAACGGACTTGTATGGATGTGTGTCTGATGTTACACTTTGAGATGTAAAGCTGGTTTCTATCAAATACATTTCTGTTGGTGGCGGAGAATTTATTCTCTTAGCTTAACACCCTTCTCTGAGACGTACGAGCCCAGAGGTTATGTAGTTGACGGTTACTAGTGATACATTCCCAATTTGGTAATGTGGGATACGAAGTGCTGTTGATCATTTGTAGATCAAAGCGTGGCTTTATGAAAAAGCATGGCTTTGTGAAAAAGCGTGGCTTTGTGAAAAAGCGTGGCTTTGTGAAAAAGCGTGGCTTTGTGAAAAAGCGTGGCTTTGTGAAAAAGCGTGGCTTTGTGAAAAAGCGTGGCTTTGTGAAAAAGCGTGGCTTTGTGAAAAAGCGTAGCTTTATGGACGAGACTTCGTCGAGCCTCACAACCCGGTAATGGTCGAAACAGGAATGTTGCGGCAAAGGTTTTTAGGGGTAGCGCCCCTAGGGTATGTCATTTCCTTCTGGATATAAAGGTGATATCATGGTATGGAGCCCAGATATTTTACCTATGTTGATGCTGCAAATTTATTATACTTTGTGGTTGTTGCTTTCTGGCTGAGGATACTCGGGTAAAGGTCGGTGACGACCAGGGGATGGCATAGCTCGTGTGTTAGCTACCTAGTTACAGCTTGGTTAAAGCGTGAGGTAGCGTCGGCCTTGTGTTTGCAGAGATCCGGTTAGGTTCTCGGGGCGTCTTTCCAGAGGCGTTTCCATTTCGATGTAAGGAAGTTCCTTTACCTGACCATTTGTTGGAAATCCAAAGAAACAATACGAAACTTGTACGGTTTTAGTTGTATTACCTGCTATGGAATGTGGCGGTAACTTGCTATTGAACATGGTAGCTATAGTAGGCATACAATAATGGTTGTATGCTGGCTAAGATTAATATTATATTTTCGAAATGGTTTTCGACACTATGCACTAATGATAATAATATCGAATGATTTGGCGTAGTAAGCATTTTTGACTATCATAAGAAGAAATCTCCTCCAATTCTGCGTTTGCATTGTGTGTGTGGCGGGAGGTCTTATGGTAGTTTCATTTTCCAAAAGCATTGTGAAATTGTTTATTTTCTTTGTGAAGATAAACTGTTTTGAGTTCTCACACCAGTCCCATGACTGACCTAGAGTTTATTGTTCCCTTCCTAAACTCTAGGTGCCCATCATTTTCCATACAGGCTGTGACGCCCCACCTCTATACCCACGCTAGCCAAGAACACTACGGTGTAGTGCTGTCAACTAGCACGGAGAATAAGGCTGTTGAGGAGCGACCATCTATGTAATTGCTTTGTGCGAGCACCGATATGTCAGATAATAAAACATTGCATTTCATCTTTAGAGGAAATCCGACATACCGATACAAACTCAAAGCTACTACACAGTGGCTATAATAGTTTAGGACAATAGATATAAAAATAACACAGATAACATAAATGCGGAATACAGATGGAACGAAAAGTCTCATATATATAATAACTGATATCAGTTACAATACATTTGACACAATACAAATGATACAACTACAACTGTCGACTCAAGAAGTATATATACAAGTACATTATCGACTAATATACATGAATACATTATCATCTTAAAACAGACACACTGACTACTACAACAAGACGAAGACCACTTCAAGTGATATAAAAAGTCTTCATAGCTCTAGCAGCAACCCAAAGCTAAAAATCTACAACCTGTAAATACTCGGTCTGACCCGAGTATTACATTCAAAAGAAAATAATACCCGGATCAGTCTAATTCAAACTCAGTTATTAATGCATGGAAGCAATAATAATCAAATAGATGACAGTCACAATAATTTCCGTCTATCCAATCCTTTTAACAAAGAAATCGGATAACTAAAAATATAACACTTAATAGTGTTAAGCAAAAATCAGCAGATTTAAATCATCAACAGAAATAAATAAAAAATTTATCAAATCGACTAAATCAATTCAAAACTGTCAATTCTGGGTGGCTGCAGTGCACGCACGCGTGCACTGCCTCGCCATCACCGAATATAAAGTCACCACCACAATGAAACTGCAGTGGCAAACAGATGTAAGGACAAAGGCAGGCTGCAACTAAACTGCAGAAAAGTCATCAGCAGTTCAAGCATATACAGCAATAGAGACGAATTCGAGTACATCATAAAGCAGAACCAAGTGCAGTTCAACTGAGATGGACAACTCGAGAATAAACATGTACAAACTGTTTTCAGTAAAGATCTAAAGTCAGGTGAGGAGGTCAAGATCAAACATGAACAAATGAACAGTCACAAATGACCAGAACAGTAATCAGATGAACAAATATCACAAATGCAGACAGGGCAGAGTCAAAGTGCACAAGTGAATCCAATGCCAACAAGAACAGATGAACATCAGTGCAGACAAGTAGGAATTCAAACATGAAATGGAGAACATCATTGCAAGTGCAACAGGTAGAAGGTGATGCAGTGAAGCATGTACAAGGGCAGTACATATATGAAATCCAAACATGTGCAGACTCAACTGGAACAACACACCTGCTATGAAGAACAAAGCTACAATGCCTCTGATCAAACTAACCAGCACATGTAACAGCACGCAAATGAGCAAGAGACTACTGCATCAATACAAAAGCTACAGTGCAGACATCAATCTACAATGGAAACAAATACATGTCCAGATGAACAAATGCAACCGTGTCTAACAAAAATATGGAAGTACCCATGCACGTGAACAAGTTGATATGCAGCAGAGAATACAAGCTACAAGATTCAAATACATCAGGTGAAGTACAAGTCTCGAACTCCAACCAGCAGGTCAGAGACCAGAATATAAGGTGGACAAGCATTGTCAAAACAGTGGACTATCTACAAGTCAATAAAGCAGTGCAATTCAACTGGGATGTACAACTCGTAAATCAACATGAACAAATGAACAAGTGATCTGTATACAGGACTAACAATTACAGTTCAAATGCATCAAGACTACAATGAAATGGCAATAACAGGTTACAAGAGGCTGGTATGAGTGACTCAAATGACCAAGCTATAATGTCAACAAAGTACACAGGGTAAGGCAACAGACTCAAGACCAAATCTACAAACAAATTCTAAGATCAAAGTCAGGTTCAAGTGACCACAAGATGAATCCAGACAGTGATAAAATAATATCATAGTCAAGTATGCTACAATAAGAGAGACTACAATAAAATTCACACATCAGTGAAATTTCGGCCTTGGCATGCACAGTTAACTTGAATGAAGACATGAGTGCTACTCTGTAATGCACACAATGTCAAGATAAAGGTCAAAGTCCAGGAATTCTTTCAAATAAACAAGACAGAGGCTCAATATCAAAATACAGGAAAAACTGAAAGTGTTGACTCGACGATGCATGCATACACACATACGATTGTATATATGCACCCATATGAAGTCACATCTAGATAGTCAAGCAGTTTAAAGCAAGTAAAAATATTATCACAAATTATCAATGCCAAAGTCAAAATGAAGTCAGAGAATAAAGGCAATAGAAAAATGATCGAAGCTGAAGCCGTGAAATCAAGGAGTTGAGCAAATTCAAGCAAAAATATGTGAAGAATTTGAACAAAGTATATACGACGAAGATCATCACGAAACGAGTCGATGCCGTGAATGTCGAGCAACCAAAATATATACGAGAAATGCCTAATATGTACGCGAATAGGAATTAGTCGCAATAATCTCAAGCATCAAAACAATATCAGATGGCCGATACTAGATCATTGACAAAATCAGACGAACGAAATTCAGGGATTTCGAATCCTATAAAAACCAAAATCAAATGGCCGAAGCTCTATATATTCGAATCGAACAAAGCAGAGTTTAAATTAGATGTGGTGAATAAATCACTCACCTATGCCATCGAAGCGCGAACGATCGACCGAGCGACCTCATTCGATCGATTATTTGAGGATGGCGCCTTCGATTTTTGAACGTGACCTAGCTTCAAAAGGGGGACGACGAGAACGAGCAGCCCTAAATCGCCGCAGCCCTAATTTGGAGATGACGAGACCGCCATTTGTTTCGCTCGTTTGTTTTGATTAGGGTTATCCAAAATGATAAGGGGGATTGGTTTTCACGAGTGAACGAATACAAGGAAAAAGGCATAGATAAACATCATAGCATAAGTATGGGCCACAATTTAAATTTTCACAGCCCACAATTTCTTCTAACCAAATTTTATTCCCTGAATTTCAATTCGATCAAAATGCCAATAGCTATTAGCAACCAGATTAGATCGTCAAGAGGCGATAATTAATTGGATACGAAATGCCGGGTTTTTACAGACTCCCCTCCTTAAAGAAATTGTGTCCTCGCAATCCTAAGGGATAAGTGGGAAAGAGGTAACAACCATAAGAACATAACAATGTCGAATGCATAAGCAAAGCAAAGGTCAACAGGGAAGTATAGGAATTATGGAAGTATCAGATATAGAATCAAAAGGTTCGACTGATTCAAATCAAAAGAATCAACAATCGTGGGGGTCAAGGAATCAAAATCAGACGACTATCAAAAGCAAGAATCAATCGAGTTCCAGCATTTAATAGAAAAGGAAAAACAGAGCAGGATTCACGTACTGCACGAATTGAATGTGAGTAAATCAAATTACTCACCTGAATTGCCAGAGAAAAAGACGAAGCTCGAATCTCAAAATCGCAAATATTCAATCATCAAAAATGATAATCGAATTTCACAAATATTTGATTATCAAAAATGATAATCAGAAACAAAAATATTTAATTATCACAAATGATAATCAAATCTCACAAATATCTGATTATCAAAAACGATAATCAGAAATCATAAATATTCGATTAATCAAATCGAAAAATATTTAATTATCTCAAACGATAACTAAATCGGAAAATATTTAATTATCACAAATGATAATCAAATTTCACAAATATCTGATTATCAAAAACGATAATCAGAAATCACAAATCAAATGTCTAATTATCTCAAACGATAATCAGAAAACAAATCAAATATCTAATTATCTCAAACGATAATCAGAAAACAAATCAAATATCTAATTATCTCAAACGATAATCAGGAACACAAATATTTAATTATCACAAATGATAATCAAATCTCACAAATATCTAATTATCAAAAACAATAATCAGATTTCATAAATATTCGATTAATCAAATCGAAAAATATTTAATTATCTCAAACGATAATTAAATCGGAAAATATTTAATTATCACAAATGATAATCAAATTTCACAAATATCTGATTATCAAAAACGATAATCAGAAGTCGTAAATATTCAATTAACGAGTCCGGAATTAACCGAAGTAGTAAAAGTATGGTTCCATACTCCTTACTTTTGCTAAATCGTTTAAATCTCTTTATCGTTTCCTTGAAAGTGCAGAATTGTGTGTTTTAAAAATAACATTTCACATTCTTAAACGGACAAGTCCGGAATTAAGCGAATCAGTAAAAGAAAGGGGCCATAGTCCTCGATTTTCTGAAACGTTTAAATCGCTTCCTCGTTCTTCTGAAAATGTAAACTGTAAAAATTTTGAAAACAATTTTAATTTATATTTTTGAAACAACTTTTTGAAAATAAAGAATTTTGAAAACACGTGATTAAATTAGCAATATCAGTAGCAACTTAGATAAGGAAATTGCACTTCTCAAAGTACAGTAAAACGGACAACAAATTCAGCATTGCGGGAGAACCGCTTGTAAATCCATTTTAAAATTGACGGTTACTGAAGTTAACACGTCAAAATTTCATCAAAATAACTGGCATCAAAGTATAATACTAATGAATTTTCATTGATAAAAAAAATGTCACAAGAATCTTCTCAAAGATAGAAAGGGATATCATACCCTAAACTTGTATTCATAACAAGTCAATAACACATGAATTCACCAATGCACAAAAATTGATAAACATATCAATAGAAATCACGAAAATTGGTGAAGCACAAAATTCCAGAAATCATCACAAGAAATCCAGAAATCACAAGAAGGGGAGGGGAAAGGCCTATCACAAAATGGGAGTATGGAAACTCCAAAACACCGGTATCACAAGACGAGACGCTATCTCATGGTGGCTAACCATTAAAGTTTCACACAGGAATGGTCCGAAGACCGTGGGTCGCTATCCCACACGTGTGAGTCGGAATCACACAGATTTGAGGTCTAGGCTAACCTCGCAGAGAAAGAGACATCGCACATTTGCTAGTCTAAATCATAAAAAGGAAAAGGGGAAGGCCTATCACAAAATGGGAGCATGAAAACTCCAAAACACCGGTATCACAAGACGAGACGCTATCTCATGGAAGCCATCCATTAAATTTTCACACAGGAATGGTCCAAAGACCGTGGGTCGCTATCCCACACGTGTGAGTCGGAATCACACAGATTGAGGTCTAGGCTAACCTCGCAGAGAAAAAGATATGTGTGAGTGGAATCACACAAATTAAGGTCTAGACTAACCAAAAAGCAAAAAGGTATGTGTGAATGGAATCACACAAGTGGTGTCTAGTCTAACCTCGCAAACAAAAAGATATGTGTGAGTGGAATCACACAAGTTAAGGTCTAGACTAACCAAAAAGCAAAAAGGTATGTGTGAATGGAATCACACAAGTGGTGTCTAGTCTAACCTCGCAAACAAAAAGATATGTGTGGGTGGAATCACACAAGTTTAAGGTCTAGACTAACCAAAAAGCAAAAAGGTATGTGTGAATGGAATCACACAAGTGGTGTCTAGTCTAACCTTGCAAACAAAAAGATATGTGTGAGTCGGAATCACACTACTGCGGTCTAGACTAACCTTGCGAACAAAGAGATATGTGTGAGTCGGAATCACACCACTGCGGTCTAGTCTAACCTTGCAAACAAAGGGACATCGCACAATTGCTAGTCTAAATCATAAAATGATCGTCATGATCAACGAGAAGTGTCAATTACACTAAGCTAGTAAATATAAAAGTTTAGCTTCATGTCCCATAACCACTTGCTTAACTTAAATATTTACGAACAAACTGTAAATCTACACTAGAAAATTGGCACAAAAGGTTCAATCGAACAAGTCTAGGAGTTAACCGACGAAATAAACACAAGCGTTTCATACCACTTGTTTTACTAGGCCGTTTAATTCAATTTCTCATACGAGTGAAATAAAGGCTTGTATATACTAATAGATTGGAAAACGGTTTAAGAAAAAGAGCTTTGTAGTAAAATAGTTTTGAAATCGTTTGGAAAAAAGGATTTTAATATTTACTACTAGTATAGAAAACCTTTATATTTTTAAAGTGACAAATCACAAAAATGATTGTAGAAACAATCAATCACAAGAATTCACATACGAAGATGTGAATTGAATCCAAAGAATTCGATTCCAAATTCATCAAAGTAGGAATACCAAAAATTCCAGAAATAGAAGTTATCAAAATCGACAAAGGTGATAACAACTAATTAGAAAAGAAGAATTGATTATCAACTGGAAAAACAAAGCAAAACGAGCAGAAATGCATAAATGACTTCAACAAAAGTAAGAATCAAGTCAATGTCGAAGCCAACAATTAATAGCCGCAGTCGAGTACAAAATGAATCAATCATCATTATCAAAGAAACCAACGGCAAACAAAATCAGAGTCTTGAAAATCAAGAAATTAGAAATTTCTCAAAAACAAAGTGACCGAAGTCGAAGGGAAATCCAGATGAGGAAAACACAAAATATCAAGTTCAAAATCGCTGAGATTCAAACTAGATGTGAATGAGAAATCAAAATCACTCAATTTGCAACTGGTCCAGCTATTTTTCATCACAGTGTAACAGGTACACAATGACACTCATAGCATAGAACAAAAGTGGAACAAAGTCCAAAAGTCAAAATGGCTTTAATTTGCCAAATTAAAACAAAATCAACATCGGCTAAATCAATTCAAAGCCGAAAACACAAGAATAAGCGTTAGGAATTCATACCTAACAGTCAAAAATAGTCATATGTAAAGATGAGAGATAAAACATCGACAAATAGTTGTAACACATGCTCCATCTAAGTTATGTTTTATAATTGTCCTAAACCACAGGCTCTGATACCAAGCTGTGACACCCCACCTCTATACCCACGCTAGCCAAGAACACTACGGTGTAGTGCTGTCAACTAGCACGGAGAATAAGGCTGTTGAGGAGCGACCATCTATGTAATTGCTTTGTGCGAGCACCGATATGTCAGATAATAAAACATTGCATTTCATCTTTAGAGGAAATCCGACATACCGATACAAACTCAAAGCTACTACACAGTGGCTATAATAGTTTAGGACAATAGATATAAAAATAACACAGATAACATAAATGCGGAATACAGATGGAACGAAAAGTCTCATATATATAATAACTGATATCAGTTACAATACATTTGACACAATACAAATGATACAACTACAACTGTCGACTCAAGAAGTTATATATACAAGTACATTATCGACTAATATACATGAATACATTATCATCTTAAAACAGACACACTGACTACTACAACAAGATGAAGACCACTTCAAGTGATATAAAAAGTCTTCATAGCTCTAGCAGCAACCCAAAGCTAAAAATCTACAACCTGTAAATACTCGGTCTGACCCGAGTATTACATTCAAAAGAAAATAATACCCGGATCAGTCTAATTCAAACTCAGTTATTAATGCATGGAAGCAATAATAATCAAATAGATGACAGTCACAATAATTTCCGTCTATCCAATCCTTTTAACAAAGAAATCGGATAACTAAAAATATAACACTTAATAGTGTTAAGCAAAAATCAGCAGATTTAAATCATCAACAGAGATAAATAAACAATTTATCAAATCGACTAAATCAATTCAAAACTGTCAATTCTGGGTGGCTGTAGTGCACGCACACGTGCACTGCCTCGCCATCACCGAATATAAAGTCACCACCACAATGAAACTGCAGTGGCAAACAGATGTAAGGACAAAGGCAGGCTGCAACTAAACTGTAGAAAAGTCATCAGCAGTTCAAGCATATACAGCAATAGAGACGAATTCGAGTACATCATAAAGCAGAACCAAGTGCAGTTCAACTGAGATGGACAACTCAAGAATAAACATGTACAAACTGTTTTCAGTAAAGATCTAAAGTCAGGTGAGGAGGTCAAGATCAAACATGAACAAATGAACAGTCACAAATGACCAGAACAGTAATCAGATGAACAAATATCACAAATGCAGACAGGGCAGAGTCAAAGTGCACAAGTGAATCCAATGCCAACAAGAACAGATGAACATCAGTGCAGACAAGTAGGAATTCAAACATGAAATGGAGAACATCATTGCAAGTGCAACAGGTAGAAGGTGATGCAGTGAAGCATGTATAAGGGCAGTACATATATGAAATCCAAACATGTGCAGACTCAACTGGAACAACACACCTGCTATGAAGAACAAAGCTACAATGCCTCTGATCAAACTAACCAGCACATGTAACAGCACGCAAATGAGCAAGAGACTACTGCATCAATACAAAAGCTACAGTGCAGACATCAATCTACAATGGAAACAAATACATGTCCAGATGAACAAATGCAACCGAGTCTAACAAAAATATGGAAGTACCCATGCACGTGAACAAGTTGATATGCAGCAGAGAATACAAGCTACAAGATTCAAATACATCAGGTGAAGTACAAGTCTCGAACTCCAACCAGCAGGTCAGAGACCAGAATATAAGGTGGACAAGCATTGTCAAAACAGTGGACTATCTACAAGTCAATAAAGCAGTGCAATTCAACTGGGATGTACAACTCGTAAATCAACATGAACAAATGAACAAGTGATCTGTATACAGGACTAACAATTACAGTTCAAATGCATCAAGACTACAATGAAATGGCAATAACAGGTTACAAGAGGCTGGTATGAGTGACTCAAATGACCAAGCTATAATGTCAACAAAGTACACAGGGTAAGGCAACAGACTCAAGACCAAATCTACAAACAAATTCTAAGATCAAAGTCAGGTTCAAGTGACCACAAGATGAATCCAGACAGTGATAAAATAATATCATAGTCAAGTATGCTACAATAAGAGAGACTACAATAAAATTCACACATCAGTGAAATTTCGGCCTTGGCATGCACAGTTAACTTGAATGAAGACATGAGTGCTACTCTGTAATGCACACAATGTCAAGATAAAGGTCAAAGTCCAGGAATTCTTTCAAATAAACAAGACAGAGGCTCAATATCAAAATACAGGAAAAACTGAAAGTGTTGACTCGACGATGCATGCATACACACATACGATTGTATATATGCACCCATATGAAGTCACATCTAGATAGTCAAGCAGTTTAAAGCAAGTAAAAATATTATCACAAATTATCAATGCCAAAGTCAAAATGAAGTCAGAGAATAAAGGCAACAGAAAAATGATCGAAGCTGAAGCCGTGAAATCAAGGAGTTGAGCAAATTCAAGCAAAAATATGTGAAGAATTTGAACAAAGTATATACGACGAAGATCATCACGAAACGAGTCGATGCCGTGAATGTCGAGCAACCAAAATATATACGAGAAATGCCTAATATGTACGCGAATAGGAATTAGTCGCAATAATCTCAAGCATCAAAACAATATTAGATGGCCGATACTAGATCATTGACAAAATCAGACGAACGAAATTCAGGGATTTCGAATCCTATAAAAACCAAAATCAAATGGCCGAAGCTCTATATATTCGAATCGAACAAAGCAGAGTTTAAATTAGATGTGGTGAATAAATCACTCACCTATGCCATTGAAGCGCGAACGATCGACCGAGCGACCTCATTCGATCGATTATTTGAGGATGGCGCCTTCGATTTTTGAACGTGACCTAGCTTCAAAAGCGGGACGACGAGAATGAGCAGCCCTAAATCGCCGCAGCCCTAATTTGGAGATGACGAGACCGCCATTTGTTTCGCTCGTTTGTTTTGATTAGGGTTATCCAAAATGATAAGGGGGATCGGTTTTCACGAGTGAACGAATACAAGGAAAAAGGCAAAGATAAACATCACAACATAAGTATGGGCCACAATTTAAATTTTCACAGCCCACAATTTCTTCTAACCAAATTTTATTCCCTGAATTTCAATTCGATCAAAATGCCAATAGCTATTAGCAACCAGATTAGATCGTCAAGAGGCGATAATTAAATGGATACGAAATGCCGGGTTGTTACACGGGAAGCCTAGAGTCAGGTTATCAGGTCATTCTGGATTCAGGAGATGCTATGGAGCTCAGTGGCGAGCTGGATGGCGAGGCGTATCACTTGTATATGATATTATTTATTCCACTGTGTATTCTGTATGAGGACAAGTTTGTATAACTGTCCATTGATGTATTGTTGTTGTAAACTCTGATGATGATGTAATGTATAAACTGATATCATTATTTGATTTAAAGATTATTCATTTATCTATTATATGTTGTTCCGCTGCGAATGTGAGATTCTGATATTGTTTCTGTTGCTTCTTCTTTCTTTTTCTTCTGTCTTCTTCTACCTCTTCTTTTTAAGCCTAATGATTGGGATTTCCGGCATTCGATTGCACGACATTTGATATAGTGGATATATTAATGTCGACTTTCGAGCGTCGAAAAGTCGAATCGTTACAAGTGGTATCAGAGCTGTTGGTTAAGCGGCAACCCTGGCTCTGTTGGGTGTTACTCATTAGAGATAGAGTCAGTAGTACTCTAAAATGAGTGTGAGTGTAATAATAGATACGAGCGCGTATTTGTTAGTGAATATGAAATTGTTTTGTATTGTGTTGACTTATCGGTTGATTGTTTATAGATTCTGGTCGGTGCAGTCTAGCTAACTGTAATCGATAGGGGTTTCTAAACTCTTAAACAAGATGAACCGATACAATATCATTTTAAATTGGTAAATGAAATAATTTTAGCTCGATTATATTTTGTATATAAAGGAAATAATCTTTGTAAATTATTATAGTATATATGACTGCTTGGTTGTTTGGAAGTGATAACATTAAATTATTATCATTAAAGTTGAAAGGGAAATTGAAATCGTAACTCCAAAGTTAAGAAATAAACTCACGTACAAATGGAATTTGAGAATATAAATTATAAATGTGATTTGTAATTTGAAATGAAATTTCAGAAAAATGTTTTGAAAAGAATTTGGAAATTTTGGAGATTTGGAAAAGTTTAAATTCCTTTTGAGTTTGGAAATGAATTTCAAAGGTTTTAGAAAAGTGTTTTGAAGGGATGAAAGCTCTAAACTCTTTTAGGTCGCTGGAAAATAATTCCGATGATGATCGCGACATCACCGGTGTTCATTTTCGGGTCTCCAGAAGAGGAATTGCTGCCAAATTGTTTTAAATAGAAGTTGCTGAAAACTGGGTTTGGTTTTGGAAATTCAAAAGATAATTTGAATTGATTTCAAAAATGGTTTTGAAATGATGGAAAAACTCTGGAATCTGATAAAAATAGTGATGGAATGAAATTTATTAAGGTGGAAAATAAATTTGTGAACAAGTAAATTAATTTACAATTGCAAGTAAATGAAATTGAAAACTGAATGTTGGAATTCATTTTAAATTTGTAAGTAAATGAAAAATTAGTCAAGTGGACTAAGTATTGAAAAAAAATTAGTAAGTGAAACTAATTGAGGAATGACAAATTTAATATGGTTTAAAATGAATTGAATTCAATAATTATATATGAAAGATAAATTGAATTATATGGAATTTGAAATCCAGTTTAAATATAAGTGTTAATTCATTAAAGCTAATAAATGGGAAATTGAATAATTGAATGGAAGCCAATTTAATATTAAATCAAATTGAAGGTAAACAAAGTGAATAAATTTGGTTATGTTGGTTATGATTTGATTGTTTGATGGTTGTTAGTTAATTGTATATAAATTCATTAAGTGTTAATGAAATTGAATTAGTGAAATGGAAAGCTATGTGATGGAATTTAAATTGAAGGTAAACCAACTTGAATTTAAATTAGTGAATGTAAACTAATTGAAAATGAAGAAATGAATGTTGTTGTATATGAATTGGTTGTAAACAATTACAAGTGATGTCGAAATCATATAAGTTGCTTATAAACTTTGTTTAGTATGCATTTCTTTTAATATGCATATGTTGTAGTTGTTTAAAAGAGAAAAATGTTAATAAATTTGTATATATGTGTTTAAATTGAGTAAGTACAGGTGCCGTGGCTACCGTTCGGTTGGTTGGGTTGCGCTAAAATGCTTAATTAATAACTGCTTTGCTTAAAAATGCTAAAAAGGTACGCCTACGCAATAAAAATAGGAAATATGAACTGTTTTTCCGCTTTTCCGACCGTGTGGGTCGATGTATATATATATTTATGTCTATTGTGATCCTACTACGATTGAACCGCGCAAAGGAGGCTATGGCGAATTTTTCTGAAAATTTAAGGCGTTAGAAAAATTTTGGAAAATTTTTGTTAATGAAAAGTCAATTTTCAAATTGTAATGAAAACGTAGGAATTGAACTAGAAAATGGAAACCATTGTTTTGGTTGAAGTTAAAGGTTTTGGAAAAGGTGAATATAAAATTTTCACGAAGTGGATTTTTGAAAAGTTAATGGATTTTGGCATTTTTCTTACTTGGCAATTTCGAGGACGAAATTCTTTTAAGGGGGGAAGATTGTAACGACCCAGAATTTCTGTCATTTGAAATTCGTATATTTAATTGATTTTAAATATTAACAAGTAAATTTGATAAGCTGAGTAACTAATTTTGAATATCTGGATTTAATTGGGTAATTAAATCGATAAGTTAATATTTGAAATTGTGGAAATAATTGAAAATTTGATTAATGTGATTAAAAATGATTTATAAAGTTATATTAAATCATATTGGAGTTAGTATGATGTTATAGAACTTTTAAAATTGAATTAAAAGTTAAATTGTGAAAATTGAATATTTTAATATTTAATTGACGACTGAAAATAGCCATTTTTCAAACAGTCTCAGATTTTGACGAAACTAGTTTCATCGAATCCGTAATGTTATATTATTGTAAGATTTCAAATTTTGTGTCAATCGGATTTACGGTTTGTCCGGGGCAAGCCAAAACGCATAGAAATCGTTTTAATCGGTTTAATTTTAATTTGATCGTTTATTTCCATAACTCGCACATACGATCGAATTAGCTCCCGAAACATGTTCCATTGTGTTCGAAACGTGGGTAAAACCCTAGAAACGCCAGCCGACACGCTTGATTTCGAGTTCGGAAAATTTAGAATGAATGGTGTTTTGAGAATTTTCTATAAAAGGACTCGAATTTTCCATATTTCCACTCAAAACCCTAAATTGTTTCGGCCGGCCCTAAGAAAAACAAAGGCTGAAAACTCATCGCGTTCTTCTTCATTTTCCTCCCAATCCACAAATCGATTCGAGAAATTTTCTTCTGCAATATTGCAGAGCACGATGAGATCTAGTAGTTCAACGGTTGTGATCGATTTTAAGTAAGCGAATCGACGGCAATTTGAGCTTGAAGTGCCGGCATTCAATCACGTCGTTCGAGACCAGATGTCCACCGAGCCTGGCTGTGCTCTGGCCGAGGGTAGAGGCGAGTGCATGCGTTTGAATGGTGGTTCTTGATCGTCTTCAAGGTCGACGAAGTGGTCGCGGCATCTAGGGCTTGATGGCGGCAATGGGTTTGTAAACGTGCGTGCGTTTTTTTGTCTGGGGAAGAAATAGGGGACGTGTGGCCACGATCTAGTGAAGCCCAATCAACGGCTCATATCACTTCTAGGGTTTGGAAATAAAAAGAAAATGTAAATTTATTTTATATAAATTCGTATAATGTTTAAAAGGTCATAACTTTTGCATACGTTGTCGAAATTCGACGAAACAGGAAGCGTTGGAATCACAGTGACGAAATATACGCTGCAGCGCAGATCTGGGCACGTTTGGGGCAAGCGAATTTTTTTGATTAAATCGAACAGTTCGATTTAATTTAAAATTTAATCACTCGACAACTCAAGGCGAGAACTCCTCACTCAATCGAATATTGTTTTCGATTTAAATTTTAAATAGTTGAATTTAAAATTTCTTGATTGTGTGAATTGGAAGATAGATTGTTATCTATTGTGTTGAATAGACCCTATACGCCGTATATTAAGCGGAGGTTATTTATTAAAAACATATACCGCAATAATTTCACCGTGAAGTGGAATTGGTATTATATATTTATTTGGAGTTGATTTCCCGCATTATATAGCGGATGAGACCCTATTGCGCCGCATAATAGCAGATAGTATTTTATAAATCCCATATACCGCGATATTCCACTTCGAAGTGGAATTGGTATTGTGCTAACATCTGTGGATGCAGGGAAACAGGTTGGAGGGATCCAATTGGATTCCTCAAATTATATGAATTTGTTTCATATGTTATATGAATTTGCTTCATATTCTATGTGATTATTTATTTATAATCTATGAATGATTATATTTGTGATTGAATGTGTTGAAGGTTATAATCTAGCCGAATGTATTTTTGGTATCGTTGGATACCAGAAATAAATAAAATTGTATTTATGAAATTAAAGTTGAAATTTTAAGTAAATTCTTTTGAAAGAATTAGGTGAATTTAAAAGAAGGAATTTTAAAAGCATAGAGTTGATTTTCGAAATCTTATCGAATTATTTCTAAAATATGGTAAAAGATTTGTTTTAAATGGATTTTGAATAGTATTATTCGAAAGTTGGAAAATTTATTTAAAATGGAATTTTAAATGGTTTGGAAGAGATAAATGAATTTATTTTAAAAAGGTGATGAATTTCTTGAAATCCAATTAATAATTGATTTGGTATTTGAAAATAGATCTTTGGGAAATCGATATGAAAATTTATTTGGTGTCGAATCAAAATGGATTTGGTGTTGAAATAAATTTGGAAATCGATTTGTAAAATGATTTGGGATTTGAAATAAATTTAGAAATCAATTTGTAATTGATTTGGTGTTTAAAAGTGGATATTTGGAAAACGACTTGAAAATCGTATAAAAGTGAATATTTGGAAATGTAAATTCAAAATAGAATTTATAAAAGAAAAGGGAAATTTATTTTAAAAATAAATATTGATTTATTTTTAGGTGTGGAAATAAATTTACAAATTTGGAACGTAAATTTGAAATAAATCGATAAGGATTTATTTAATTGGTTTAAATAGACCATTTTGTGATGAAGTGTGAAAATGTGATTTGAAATTTGTTTTCAAAGTGATGAAGTGTGAAAATGTGATTTGAAATTTGTTTTCAAAGTGATGAAGTGTGAAAATGTGATTTGAAATTGGTTTTCAAATATTAAAGTGTGGAAAAATATATATCTTGTGAAGATATTTTGAAAATAAATAATTTGGAAAAAATTATTTAAATTGGATGTTTGTTGTGAATGTTGTTTGATAGTTAAATAACCGACTATTAATATTTGCCTTTGAAATGGCACTTGATTTGTTTTTAAAACAAACGCTCACTATTCGGGTTAGCCGGGAAAAGACCTTTGTGTCATATAACCCATTCCGAATAGTGATACGTCGTGAATGGATAACATTTGAAGACCGGTGTGAAGACCGGGTATTTTCGAAAATGAAAGGACAACCTGTCGAATGTCTCTTCACCGAGTTGCTCCGGTATAGAGATTTATATCACTCTTCTTGTGATGGGAAGTCCGGACGTGATTAGTGAATACCCGGATTGCAAGGGCTTCTTTGGAAGTGCCTTCGGTTCCGTTCGATCCCGAAATGGACTTGTATGGATGTGTGTCTGACGTTACACTTTGAGATGTAAAGCTGGTTTCTATCAAATACATTTCTGTTAGTGGCGGAGAATTTATTCTCTTAGCTTAACACCCTTCTCTGAGACGTACGAGCTCAGAGGTTATGTAGTTGATGGTTACTAGTGATACATTCCCAATTTGGTAATGTGGCATATGAAGTGCTATTAATCATTTATTGATCAAAGCGTGGCTTTGTGAAAAAGCGTGGCTTTGTGAAAAAGCGTGGCTTTGTGAAAAAGCGTAGCTTTGTGGACGAGACTTCGTCGAGCCTCACAACCCGATAATGGTCGAAACAGGAATGTTGCAGCAAAGGTTTTTAGGGGTAGCGCCCCTAGGGTTCGTCATTTCCTTCTGGATAAAAAGGTGATATCATGGTATGGAGCCCAGATATTTTACCTATGTTGATGCTGCAAATTTATTATACTTTGTGGTTGTTGCTTTGTGGTTGAGGATCCTCGGGTAAAGGTCGATGACGACCGGGGGATAGCATAGCTCGTGTGTTAGCTACCTAGTTACAGCTTTGTTAAAGTGTGAGGTAGCATCGGCCTTGTGTTTGCAGAGATCCGATTAGGTTCTCGGGGCGTCTTTCCAGAGGCGTTTCCATTTCGGTGTAAGGAAGTTCCTTTGCCTGACCATTTGTTGGAAATCCAAAGAAACAATACGAACCTTGTACGGTTTTAGTTGTATTACCTGCTATGGAATGTGACGGTAACCTGCTATTGAACATGGTAGCTACAGTAGACATACAATAATGGTTGTATGCTGGCTAAGATTAATATTATATTTTCGAAATGGTTTTCGACACTATGCACTAATGATAATAATATCGAATGATTTTGCGTTGTAAGCATTTTTGACTATCATAAGAAGAAATCTCCTCCAATTCTGCGTTTGCATTGTGTGTGTGGCAGAAGGTCTTATGGTAGTTTCATTTTCCAAAAGCATTGCGAAATTGTTTTATTTTCTTTGTGAAGATAAACTGTATTAAGTTCTCACACCAGTCCCATGACTGACCTGGAGTTTATTGTTCCCTTCCTAAACTCTGGGTGCCCATCATTTTCCACACGGGCAGCCTACAGTCAGGTTATCAGGTCATTCTGGATTCAGGAGATGCTGTGGAGCTCAGTGGCGAGCTGGATGGCGAGGCGTATCACTTGTATATGATATTATTTATTCCGCTGTGTATTCTGTATGAGGACAAGTTTGTATAACTTTCCATTGATGTATTGTTGTTGTAAACTCTGATGATGATGTAATGTATAAACTGATATCATTCTTTAATTTAAAGATTATTCATTTATCTATTATATGTTGTTCCGCTGCGAATGTGAGATTCTGATATTGTTTCTGTTGCTTCTTCTTTCTTTTTCTTCTGTCTTCTTCTACCTCTTCTTTTTAACCTTAATGATTGGGTTTTCCGGCATTCGATTGCACGGCATTTGATACAGTGGACGTATTAATGTCGACTTTCGAGCATCGAAAACTCGAATCGTTACAATATATGTGATATATTTCATTCAAAGTGAGGTGCTAACTCACCTTTAATCCAAAAATAACCAAGGTCCAAGCTAGCTAGCACCCTCTTTTCCTTCCTTCCTT
The DNA here is from genome assembly GCA_030737815.1 of Allium fistulosum. Lineage (NCBI taxonomy): Eukaryota > Viridiplantae > Streptophyta > Magnoliopsida > Asparagales > Amaryllidaceae > Allium > Allium fistulosum. The sequence goes on along the minus strand of CM060907.1, from coordinate 509,345,801 downwards.
CCTTCCTCTTTTGCTTTGCCTTGCCTCCAATACACCTAAGGTGCTCATGGACTATGCTTGCATGGGGATAACGGCTTTACTTCTTCAAATTTTGGCTAGGTGGAAGGGTTTATATTGTACTAAGCCTTGTGGCAAAGTTTGAAGTGATTTGGAGATGGTTTGCAAATTATTTGGTTTAGGAATTTAAGAAGAAGAAGATGATGACATTGAAATTTTAGCTCAAAGCTTAGGCATATTTCCGATATATTTCCTAAGAGTGTACCCCTCCTTATATAGGCTTAGGATTGATGATGGAAAAGACCGAAAACCCCTCAAAACCCTAATGACATTAATTTCTTTTTATCATGACAACTTTATGTCACTTCTCTTTTATCCATTTTACCCCTCTCATGATAATATCCCTTAAGGAAGATTCTAGATCATTATATGCTTTATAAAGAGGAGAGTGTGTTAATTAGTTGCTAATGTGTTCATTTGATCATTAGTCAAGTGCATGATAGTTTGAACAACTTATATCGATTGAAAAGCTGTTTATCGATAAATCGATTTCCGGTTACATTATCGATTTTTCTTCGAAAAATATATTTTTGTAAACACTTTTCAAAAACAAATTTCTCCTCATTATTTATTAATTAAATGATGTTAAAAAAGGTTATAAAATCATATTTGTAACACTTAATTATATTTTAAAATGTATCGATATGCGAAGGCGAAGTGTTCGAATTTTCGGGTTGCTACAAAGAAGGTTACTAATTAAGGAATGTTCTTATGAATGAAAAACCTTCCATCTCTGAGTCTTTACATGGCTTATCGAAGAAGACTGTTTCAAAGGCATGCCTTTAGTGGAAGGCCCAAAATTGTTTTGTGCCGTAGGTCGATCCAAATATATGTATTTGAATATTACAAATTTAAATTAAAAATTGTTGAACTTAAATATTTATTGATCTCTTTGGATCTAGCATTCGATTTGAAAACGAAAGAGAAATTTGAAGATCTAAGTTCAAACCGCCATAGATATGGTTTCTTTAATTTTTATTTAGAAAACTGGGAAATAGAACTTTGGTGTATGGCGGTGGGAGAGAAGTGTATTGTGTCTCTTGCACTTGTTTGGGTCTTTAACAATGAACTCTTTTGTAGCCTTTAGTTTGTACAAAAGTGCCATTTTTTCGAAGAAAAGTTGTAAAGGTTATACAATACTAATTTAAATTTATTTCAAATTTTAAGTAAATATATAAGTAATATTTATATTAATTAACAACTTTAGTTAATAAAAGGTTACATATGAATAATTTTAACATTATAAATAATGGTATAATAAATTAAAAGTATATATTGTCACATATTTATAAGAAAAGGGAGGTTAAATGAATAAAAACTCATGTTAACTTTAAAGAGTATACATAATTTGTAAAAGCATATAATGTCATGAGATATTGTACTCATGTCCCTTAAAATGTCGATAATACTCAATTATTATGATTTTTAATTATGAATTTAAAATAATGTTTCTTTCCATTATTTACTATGTACTTGTAGTTACCATGCACCCTCAAGCCATAACATATTTATAATGTTGTTTATATTGTTTCTATATTGGTATGGATATTTTGTAACTTTGCCGAGCATCCTCAAGCATTACAAGATTACCCTTAGGCAATTGTAAAATAATGGGTCGAGTATCAAATGTACTTTATGATTTATTAAGCACCCTCAAGGTCATAAAGACGATTAGGAGAAAATAATTATATGTTAGGAATTATGTATGAGATATTACCAGTACATGGTTACTTATCATTTATGGAAACTACAGTTTATTAAGCACACTCAAGGTTGTAGCAACATGATAAATGGATATTAATACCCATTAGAGGAATTTAAGAAATTTCTTTATCTCTTTTATGGGTTTTGAAGAGATGCAGAATCTAGCGGGAGCCTTATTAGATAAATATAGTAAACCAATCTAATAAGTATAAGAACATATGCAGTGTTATCTAATTTAGTCTAAATGAACAACGTAATCAAATGGCAGCAATAAAGCTATTTCTAGATAAAAGAACACCAATTGGTGTGAACTATAAGGATTGCCTAAGAAATGTTAAGAATGCACTCATGTATGAAATCTTGGAACTGGCTCATTTGATAGTAGGTGGAATGTGTAAATTAAGAAAAACAAATTGAATCTTAATGGGTCTACAAAGTCTATTGATTAACATTAGATCCAGTCTACATATTAAATGAAATCATATTTTATTCTGAATATTTTATGTTTATTTAATTATTCTCACCAATTAAATATGTAGAGTATACTCTTGTTTGATGATAACAAACATATATTTTTATTTGATTTGTTTTATATATAGTGTGTTACAAGTAAAATATAAACAAAGAACAATTTCGTCTTTCAATCAAATTGTTATCTATTAAAATAAACGTATATAGAGTATATTTCAAATTATTGTCTATTAAAATAAAATTTGACTTGTTATACATAGAGTACATTTGTATCATAAAATTCAAATTTTAAAGTACGATTTATTTTAATATATTAAAATCAAACTATCAAAATAAATACTAAGAATTTGAATAATTAAATTTTGTTTATATATATATATAATTATATTCAACCTTATTAAATTTAATAATATATGTATATATATGTGAAAATAAACGTATATTAAATATTTTATATATTTTTGAAATTATTATTTATTTAAAATTATTTTTGGCCATCGTTTTTTTAAACTATGCCATGAGAGAAAAAATGATTTTTAACTAGTCAAAAAATAATATATATATATATATATATATAATAAATGTATCCAAAATACTGATATATATATATACATGTTATTTATGAAACGAATTGGATTAAAACAAATATATATATTTATATATAATTGATATAAACTTTGGTCAATTATAATGTTATATATATGCATATATAATTTAACTTTGTAAATTTGAAATTCTACTTTATAGATCTAGGTAAAACAATTTGAATTAAATTTAAATTATGACGTCCCACCCTTTCGACCCTTAGAAAGCGACACTAATACCTCCTCGGTATTCACGTGTCGTAAAACCATGTGCTGGTAGAATGGATAGTAAATGGTAAAAAGAAAATAAAGACAAAATAGAATCTTACACAAATAGAATAACGTATATTATTTCAATATATATGATCTTTACAGCGGAAATTTTAAATACAGTTATCAAAGTCTATCTTATAAATCAGCCTAGACAGTTATGAATATTTGTCCATATAAATGCTGAATACAATTAGTAAACTAATGCGGCAGAAATGAAAATGGAGAACTATCTACATGAGCATCTTCAGTTCCAAACTTCAAGCTCTATCGTAATGCTCCAAGTTAAATCTGACTACTTGGCTGCCCGAAAAAAGGGCACCCAGAGTTTAAGGGAAAAGAAAATAAACTCCGGGTCAGTCATGGGACTGGTGTGAGAAACTCAAAATACAAATATTTGAAAAGAAAGGGTATCTCATAAGACCACGCCGCACATAAACACGGAACGAGTTTTTACCTTATCATAACCAAAATCTTTACTATGCAAAACCTGGTAATATTATTTTTAATGACATTCTTTTAAAAACAACTTTCAGGCAAATATACATAATCTTAACCGAAATTGTTACATTATTAAATTCCATCATACTAGGTTCTACAACTAGGCTCACATTGGAGAATTGATTCCATACAACGATAAGGTAAAGGACTACCTTCTGACAGTACATCTCTAGAAAAATGCACTGAGGCATCGACAGATGGTCCTCTACCAACACAGAACCAACCTACCTTTACCATAGATATAACCGAATATGACATCACGAGAGGTCTCATAGCATACATAACATACCCGATACATAGAGGGCAATCTAGAAAGGTGATGACCATATCCTAATAGGTGCAACCCACATAGCCCTGCCGCATCTACCCTGTTTAAGCCATTTCCAGGTGATGAGGCTCGAGGTGACGATTACCTTTCACATAGCACATTCCACTTTGGATGCCACATTGCCAATTCCATCATACACTATCGATTTCCACAAATGCACAACATCTGAGCTCATGCGTCTCAGAGAAGGGTGTTAAGTATAAGAGAGTAACTTCCTACACCACCAAACAGATGTACATTTGTAAAAATCAATGTACGTGCATTTTAGAAATGCAATATCGGTCATTTGTCCATACAAGTTGTCCAAGAAGAGGACAAAGCGAAGGCACTCTCTTACTACATCCTATCGGGAGTCACCCTTAGGATTAGTAGCGAGTAGCCCTTGCATCAAAGTTCAAATGAAGATACTATTGTCACATATATATGATATGGGAAATTTCCCCCGAGGGTTAGTGACAAGCAACCCTACATTCCATCTTCTAATTCATTATCATTTCATGTCTTCACTTTGAACGTGTATATTGGTTAGAAGTGGTTTCCAGATAGGAATCACCCAAATCCGATCACAGTTCCTTCGGACCAATCATCGATAAAAGATGTTAAATTTAAAGGTGATTATCATTTCATTTATCTATATTTTTATCAAATAAAATATCTCCTTAGAGATGTAAATCTTTAAATCATATCATTTTCCAGTATATACGAAATCGTTAAACCTCTCTTTAACATTGGAAATATCAAATCATTTCTCATAAATCATGTTGGAAAACATTATTGAGTAAAAAGGGTCGATAGAAATTACACTAATTCTATTCAATATCAGTTTCCATATTCAACCTTTACTATCCGTCGAATAACGGTGAAATAACCTTTTAAATTCACACGGGTAGTACGGGTTCCCTCCTTGGAATTTAATACCAAGTACAAGAAGATTATTTCTATATAATCCAAGTTGATTAAATTAAATTTGAATCTTTATACTTTCCTCTTTCCCGACATTTCAACCTTATCTATTCCTTGCCCATGAAAGAGGCCAGGTGAGCCAGAGCATTGGTTGCTCTCGAACGTCTCCTTAGTTTAAGCACCTCACATCCGGATCTCATGAATAGAGAATCCAGTGTACTCATCGGCTTTTAAAGCTAAGATTAAATCACTTAATCATAACAAATTTTCTTTAAATCATTTATTTAATACTCTTTAAAATAAATTATAAAACCTCCAAATCATTTTAAAATACTTAATTATTTATTTGAAAATATTTATAAAAGATTTGGGAAAGAATACTTAAGTTTAAAGCCATATTTCAAAAGTTATTAAAAGTGATGCGAATAGTGCTGCGAATAGTGTTTTCAAAGCTATTTGATCAAAGCAACTGTTCTACCATTCAAAAATCCATTTTTAAACTCAAATCTCTTTTAAATCATTTTAAAATATTTATTGAATTTATTCCACATTTTTAAAGAATTAAAAATATCACTTTTAAAGAATTTATCGCTTTGGTTTCCGAACTGCCAAACCGCGACTATTTTGTAAACTAGTTTTGGTCATATTTCAAAATCTACTAAATGAAATCTTGATCTTTTTCTTTTGTTTGAAAACTATGATTATAAGAGTTCGAAAAATTCTTATTACAAAGAATTCTGACTCCGAATCCATCGTATAAATGGATTTAACTTTCTACGACGCGAAATCGCGAACTACCGTTATGCGACGTGTCTATTCTTGACTCAACTTTCATAACTTGTCCACACTTCACCAAATTGAATTTTAGTGTTTATAAAACATTTATAAACCATTTTAAACCATTTTAAAGAGGTTTAATAATCTCATATACACCATTTAATTTATTAAAGGAAAGTGATTTCCTTTGTTATTTTCGACGTGTATTAAACATAAATTGTTTACACATTCAAAGAAACATATCACATCCAAACATGGTTCACAATCATCATAATCAAGCATAGCCAAAAATAGATACCATCCAATACATCATAATATAAATAGAGTTTCTCACCTTCATTAGTTTTTAAGGTTACGAAAATTCGCTATAGCTTCGCCACGATCGAATCAAAGCCTATGGAATCAGGCCTTGGACCTTTGAATGGGGTTGGCCTAAGCTTACAAGGGGAGATGGGCTTGGCCTTGGTGGTAGGGGTGGCAGCCGTGTGTCTAGAGAGAGAGAGGAGAGGAGTGGTTTGAGCTTGTTTTGAAGTGGATTGCTAATGTGTATATACTTATATAAATTTATTTTCTTTTTACTATTTTTTCTTCATAATTTTTCTAAGTAGAGAAGCCATTGAAGAGGAGTATAAAGAGATGAAGAAGCTTTGGAATTTATGAACAAATGAAGTGATGATGGAGGGTGGTATTTATAGGCAAAATGTGAACTAAAAGATCATGATATTTATGTGCATATGCATCACCATTTCATCACCACCACACCCTCCTCCTCGATCACTATGCACGGCTGAACACCCCCCATGTGTGTAGCCATGTGTGTGAGTTGATGTGTGTAATAGTGAAGTGAAGTTTGCTTATTAAGTGTGAAAATATCTTAGATCTTTTGTAATATATATATATATAAGTGTATATGTATATTTGTATGTATATATGTGTTTATGTATATGTTAGAGTGTGTCGTGTATGTTATATATGTGCACAAGAGATATAAACAAGGCTGCAATAACTTTGAACAACTTCCGTTTGTTAAACCGTTGAAAATCGGGAAGTCGATTCTTGGTCACATTTTCACTTATAAATTAATTTACATATAAATGTAAACAAAATTTGAAAACTAATTTCTTATCATTTTAACTAATTAAAATGATCACGTTGGATTTGTAAAACCATATAAATAAATATTAAATAATTGTTTACAAAAAGTGCTGTTATATCGATAAAGCAATACGAATTTTCTTATATTTTTAAATCAAGTATATATCTTTATAAAACTATTATAAATGATTTATTATCACTTCATTACTAATTAAAATGAATTATTATCATTTAAAAATAATTATTTGAATAATTATGACAATTATTAAATATTAAATCTCAATTTAAATTCATAAATTAATTATTAAATATGATGCCATTATCGATTATGTCATAAATACATTTTATTTCCCAAAAATAATATAAATAATTTTATTTCATATTCTTATTTAAACGGATAAATAAGTATATATATATCTAGCTTCGTGTATGACTTTTGATAATTATAGAGTTGTTTATTGATAAAACGATTTTCGACTATTTTATCGATATTTTTCCAAAGTATATATTTTTGTAAATACTTATTTAAAATAAGATTACCATTATTATTTATTGTTCAAGACAACATAATTTATGTTAAAAAGCCTTATATTTTAATATTTAAAAATAAATATAATTTATCAAGTTGATAAATTTGCGGGTCATTACATAAACTATCGAATAATATCATTTGTATGAATGGATGTATACACTATTGAATAAAATCATTTATATATATGGGTGTGTCTATATATATGTGTGTGCGTGTGTGTATTGAAAAATTCAAATGCTAATGTCCACACATCACCATAGCTCGTGGTGTGACTGTTTGGTTGAATTCATTGCTTGTAGATCTTTTCGATAAAGACCTAATTTTACATTTTCTTAAGTGGTACCTTTTGGTGACAACAAGTTACATACCATTCTCTTCGTCAACACCATATCACCTTAGGATATATTAAGTTTGGTATTGGTCAAAACTCCAATAATATCTACATTCAACTAGATTACTCCATGAACAAAGTCCATTGTTCAATAATAACATTTATTATTAATCGTTATACCATGGCTAGAGATTTTGACATTGAATTGACTATGGTTCTATGCAACATCCATTTCGGAAAGCCAGCACAAAAATCTTTTAGCACGGTGGTTGGTGCAAAGTGCTGCTTATTGAGGCTGTATAGGTTTGAATCTCGCCGTCGTTGCATTTTGTATTAGAGTCTATACCCAGTCAGAATAGTGTGTTCACTGTGTTGTAATGATGAAGATGTTAGTCGGTGTGGTACTGATGTGGGTTACAATCACAATGCATAGGTGGTGTGTGATGATGAGCCAACTAAGACGTTGGGCTCTTTAAGTAGGGGTAGTCTCTATGGAATATTGCTCTAGCAGTCGTCACAACTAAGAGATAGCAGGGGTTCGAATCTCGCAATCGTCGCATTTTCTATTGAATATTGCTTTACCTCTAATGTTTCTACTCAGACCTAACAATAGTCGCTCGATGGTCACTATATCATGACTTAACTATAATCAAAGTGGATTATCCACATTGAAGTTTAGTGGTGTTCTCAAGTTGAAGGAACGGTGTAACATCGTAATATTGAGATTTCCATTTTGACTTAGTTGTTATCAACCAAAATGAAACTCTCGGATGATTCATTCCGTAGTTATCTAATAACTACGAGTACATAACTCATTGTTTCCTCCCAGCAGACATAAGTAATACAATACCCAATATTTAGGAAGTTGTACGTATTTTGCTTTCAAAGGATGTTTTAATATGTTTTATCGAGACATTTTGACTATAAGTATTACAAAATGTTATTTATATTATGATTAATTACGTACGATTGTAGCTATTTTCAATTATAACCACATAACATTTTATTTAAGGATTTTCTTATTCATATACTTTAAATTAATTAATTGTAAAATAATGTAACAAAATATATAAAAAAACAAACACCTTATTGCAAACAAAATTGATTACAGAGTCGGATAATTTACAATATATCACATAACTGGCGCTAGAGCATTCCCCTAACTCTTTCAATCTTCCATTTGCGCTTAGAGTCAATTATGGATTCGTAATCCCATTCCTTAAATCAGATTACTCAGAATTGGTCGAGCTAGTCCCTTCGTGTACGAGTCTGCTATATTTTCTTAATTATCTACTCTTGTAATTGTTGCTTCTCCATTGTTGATAAACTCCCATATTAGGTGGAACTTTTGAAGTATGTGCCTTGATTTCTTGTGAGCTTTAAATTCTTTCACGATCTGCATCATGACATTTTTATCATGCAATAACAGTATGGGATTCTCAATATTTGGAATCACCCTAGCTTGGTCATAAATATGTGCATCAAGGCTGCTTCTTTAGCTCCTTCGTTCAAGGCAATGTACTCAGCTTCCATCATTGAATCAACCATAAACTCTTGCTTGGAACTTTTACAACTAATCTCTCCACCATTTAATGTGAACACGTAACCCGACATAGATTTTCTATCATTGATATCACTTTGAAAGCTCAAGTCTGTATAACCCTTCATAAGGAGTTCTTCATTCACTACAAGAAAATGTCCTATTAATAGCAAGTGGGGATTGCACGAAAATTTGTCTTGCTATAGTTATGTATGTTAGGGACATTCTGGGTAGAACATAGCTTGTGTTCACACCATCTCTACCCTAAACGAAAATTTAGCGGTGAAATATTACGTTTCCCTCCACTCTTATTCCTAGGCCGCCAAACATTCCTTTTCCCTTGCCTTCCAGTTTCCAAAATGGCCTCTACGAATCTCCTCTCCACTCACACAAATCATCTTCAATCACGAATCACTCCTCAGTTTGAAAGCTCGATTCCGCCACCGCTCTATACTTCAAAGCTCTCTGTGACATTCGAAGTCGATTCCTCCCTGAAGCTAAAAACGTGAATCTCAATGAAGCTAAAGCGCGATTCCTCCCTGAAGCTAAAGCATGAAGAAGAAAGAGAACTTCAACTATCATGAACTTCGACCATTTTAGGTATATTTTTCAACTTCAACAGTTTTCTATTCATCCCTTATTATAAAATATTGTGCTCCAGTCATTACTTATTGTTTTATGTTATTGAAAAATGGTTTTTGGCTATTTTCTTGTTGATTTATCTACCTTCATACTCTGCTGGTCTTCATTAATTTTTATGCTTAATTTGGGATATTGTAGTAATTTATGTAGAAAAAGATGTATGATTTTGTTCTAAGTTCAAATTGTTTTTTTAATGTTCTTCGAGTTCCATTCAGTTGTGTGTCTGAGTTGGTAACCATGTGAGATCAATGTTAGCGATTATTTCCATAATAGTTGAATATGTTTCTAACAATGTAAATTCTCCACCCTGCCTTATTTTTTATATGATGTTGTTTATCAACTCATTTTCCATTTGTGTCGTATCTGGAGTCATATATTTCTATATTTTTATCCTCCTGGTCTATGTAGAATGTATAATATGTCAAGTTCATTATTATAAGTACCCACCTATGTCAGTCAGGCATAATTTTTAGTAAAAACTTATACCAGCATGTTTTGGGGGCATCAACTAGTTTGGATTTTCACATAGCGAAAGGTTTTACGTTTGGTTTGTTAAAGTGGTAGGGTCATGCATAAGTTGTTTCTGCTTCGCTTTGTGTGCTACAGAACTCTTGGTTTTTTTCCACTCAATGAGCTTAGCTAAGGGCTTTGAATTATGGTTAGAAGCGAAAGATATGTTCGACATGTGTGGGCCTATCAATTTGCAGTATTGAACATTAAAACCCCATTTATACTTTTAATTATTTAATTTTTTTAAATGTTTAATTTTGTTTCTAAAATTTCGGCTATGGCATGAGATATCATTAGTCTGTGTTCAACGCCAATCAATCTTTGTATGCAGCAGCGTTTACCCTTTTTTTGGTTGTTTACAATTAGTAGTCATGGAACTTTTTTTGTTTGTTTGCATGATTATAAGTCATAATACTGCAAGTTTCAAAGTGATGTATAGTTGGAAATCCATAGCTAGCGACTTGTATTTTTGGTTGTTATGATGTGCATTAGTTGTATTTTTCTTCACTACCGAATTTAGAGACAATAAAGGCATTTCAAATTTGCCCTTGTTAATACAAATAGGGGCAAAAAGTTCAACTAAACGGCCCTTACTAGAAGGAGAGGCAAATTAAGAGCTGCCTTTAATAATCAAGCCCCTAATGATATTTAAGGGCGGATTGGACCATTAAATTGCCCTTAATATACCCAATGCCACCTAAGCAAATATGACATGATAATTACATTGAGGGCAGTTTTTATTGTCCTTTTAGTTGTATATTGAGGCAAATCTATAATGCCCCTATTAGTATTAGTCTTATTAAATTAATTCAAGTAATTAATATAATTAGAATCGGTATCACTATATATTTACATATACCACCGATTTTTATAACATGAATATAACAGAAATTTCATTTTTTGTAAGCATGAAACATTCATGATACCAAAAGTTAAATTAAAAATAAATCACAACATCTATTAACATTTAAAATACAACTCCATAGAACCAAATTATCAACTAAACATCCAAAAACTAAACCAAACTAGAATTACATGTTAAATATCCAATTATACTGCACCATAGAATTTTCATAAGAAATCTCTATTGACCTAAGTAAATCAAAGTCTTCCAGGGCCACACATATCTCTTACATCAGATAGAAGCATGTGCAATGTGCATCACTTATTTGACTCAACACTTCGTTTCTTTGTGTTTGGTCCCAACTGTAAACAGAAACACAGAGAGAAATTGTTATTTATGACCATGAGTTATAAGCTATAATTTTGCCAAAATTTAGATAACTAGCTTAACTTAAATATATTGTATGAAGTTCAGCATAGTTTGACATGCTTAATCAATGTCTTCTTTTGCTTTCCAACCAGTACTTTTTTCAATTATTATTAAGCTTTTTTATGTTTTTTCAAAAGAGCCTATTGCTATCATTTTCCTATAACATATCCACGGATGTACAATGAAGTACATTCAAATTTTGTTTATTTTTGCATTTTTGAACATCAGCTTTTTCCACATTATTCATCTATTATAATTCTGACACAACAATCATCATTGGTAATCTTGACCCATATAGAAATTACACAAAATAGAGTACTAATTTTAGAATAATCTTAGCAATAATGATCATAAAATAGGGGGAAAAAACCACACTCAATACATAATTAAAATACTAAATGCATTATGAAACCATGTCCACTTTAAATATTGTAAAATAAGATTTTCATTTAGTATGTATATATCTATTTTATGTCATTTGAACAATTTCTTAGGGGTTAAATGGGTGCAAGCAAAGAACCACGGTAGAGCAATAAACAATGGATAAATTATTTTATCAAAATAGTAATATGTTCATCCTTGAATATAATTGCATGTTTTAAAGCAAAGATGTTGGTTAAAGAGTCTAGCGATATTAAGTACTTCTTCATATATATCTAGGAGTGTTACAGTCAATGGTGCAATTAGGGATGAGCATGATTTGGTTAAACCAATTAAACCAATTCATCACTAGTACAAAACTGGTCATTTGTGTCGGTTGTGTAACCCCTGTTGTGTCGGTTTTACAACCGACTCAAATGAAGACGACATAAAAGACATTTTTCTGTTGTGTCGGTTGTACAACCGACACAAATATCAATTATTTGTGTCGGTTGGCAATAGAGAACCGACACAAAACTATGAACAGTTGTGTCGGTCTTTCTAATAGGACCGACACAAATCAGCTTGTATAGTGAAGCAAACCGCTGTTTATTGTGTCGGTCCTTTAAGAAAAACAGACACAACTGTTGCTTGTTTTGTGTCGGTTCCTTATTGACGACCGACACAAATGATTGATATTTGTGTCGGTTATGTTTGTTTTTTCAACCGACACAATTGATATGTAGTTGTATCGGTTCCCTTTGAAGTAACAACCGACACAAGTTATATCTGAAGCAAAAAAAAAATATTATTACCGTTTAAGATTATAAAAACAGTATGAAATTGAATTTTAATTTTTTATAAACGAACGTTACTATGAACTGATTGAACAAAAAATATAATTATATTATCCATCAACATAATTCTTGTTTACAGAATTAAATAGAATATAATCTATCACAAACATAACGTACATAACAAAATACCAACGTACGTTACAAAAGATCAGCGTACACAACAAAAAACAACTACATCCAATTATACATGATATAACTAGCTAAATTCTCTCGAACCTCGTCTATCCCTTGTTGGTTATAAGAACTGTCTCGTTTAAAGTCCTGCAATTAAGAGAATTGTTATACAAAAGACAATAATGAAAAAACATAGACTTGGCATTTGCTTTTAAACATAGACTCCCCATATTTCTTTGTTTTTAAGTTTTTAAAAAAAATGAAAAAACAAACAAGTTTTTCTTCAAATACATGAACTGAATAGTAAATAAAGACTTGGCATTTGATTTCTTCTAACTAGCATTGCAGTAATGATCTGATCGAAATATACCTATAATGTAGCTAATGTATAATATGAAGGTATTTGCTTACCTGAAATCCAGCATTTCTTAATCCAAATGACAGCCCATCAGCCATTCCCATTAATTGTGAAAACTGTAAATTTTTATCTCCTTTGCTTATTCCCAGCTCTTCTGCTTTAGATGCAGCAGCTTTTCCTGTTGAGGCCAAATATAACTTGTTCTTATAATTAGCATTTGCTGTAATGTCATGCAAGTAGGTAATTTGTATAGTATAATCAGGTTATCAGGCTTGAGGTGTATATATTAGAGATATGTTCAAAATCATTTTATCATGTACATTACACGTGATACACACATGAACTTAGTCTAGAATGACAGCTGCAGCAAATGTCTGTTTTTATGATATTTAAAAAGTACAAATTAGGGGGGAACTTCAAATTAGTGAATGATTTACTTTGATTTCAAAATAAGAGGCAGGATTCTAGCCCTGATCATATGTTCATTGTTCTCCACTGAATGCACATCACAACACTGAACAGCATTTATGTCATCTGTTCAATACTTGCTAAAGTGCACATCATTGTTCTTAACCCTTTGAACCAGAGCAAGAGATTTAATTTGATATAAAATGATAATATTTTATTCTTTTTTGTTTATTTTTATTTTTTTGAAGGCAATTATATTAACATAAAGTATCGAATCAAAATTTTTATACCTGATTCAAGATTGTGTGTTGCAACAACCAACGAACCGGAACCCCTGGCAACTTTTTCGAGCATAAAAGATGCACATTCATCATAGCATGCGTGTGTATCTTGAATACTGTCATGAATAGGAGAAGCAACGCCTAAAGAGTTGGCCAATTGGGAAATCTTGGTCATTCCTAAAAGGGATGAAATAAATAGTTTTTTTTATTTAAATAATAATGATAAAATTGATCTTGAACTTTTAAGAAGACACAAAATACCAAAGTAGTTTTCCTACCAAGTACTAACTAATATTTTGAACTTTTATGATTATTTTCAAGTAATCTATTATCACCGAAGGTGAGAGTGTCGAAATTTACATAATTGTATTACTGATCAAACCATTTTGTCAAAACACTTGTACATGCTAATAATAACTTACACATAGGGTAATTTTTTGTAAACGACCTCCGCATTATTTAATCATCTAATGTTAGGAGAAGTGTAACGCAAACTTCACACAATTTTTCTGAAAAAAGTGTGCTACATACACCGTAATCTTATTTGGTTGAAAGTGATAACATGTGCAAGGAAATGTAGCATAAATAAGAAACTTTACCTTTCCACGAATCAGTAATCATATTTCAGATATCACTCTTTTTGAAGAACGGGGCAACTTGCTATCAGCAACTTTTAGAGATTGATCACAAAAAATGAGCAACACATTCAATTTCAGTGTCAACTCACTTTTGAATGCTTAAGCAATGCTAAACTTGACACTGACTTTTGAATACTTTAGCAATGCTAAACTCAAACTTGTTAAGTATGAGAAATACAGATTGGTTGAAAATAAATAGAATGCTTTGATTAATTAATGCATTTTGACTGTTATGCATGTCTTAACGAATCAAGTGGAGTGTAAGGCCACCATTCCTCTAAATTTTGTTATCATGGCAGGATACTAATAGAGTTGCAAACAAGCAGACCACTGATCCAATAAAACTTCAATTTAATTCAACATCTTCACTAAATATTTAATAATAGATGCAAGCAGGCTCCAAAATTAGGCTTTCAATTTTACATAAACTATTGCAATCTTATATATTTTGACATAAGGTAATTCAATTTCTTAATAATATATAACTGGCGGTTGTTAGATTATAGCTAAACAGTTGGTAATTAAATCCATGTCACTAAACTCCAAACAAGGTATAAGTATGCTATCCAGGGACTTAGATTCCAGCTCCGGTATTTTAGAAATACCAGAGTATGGGGGTATATTCACATTATAGCCTTGTAGATATCTCGTATGAATTTTTTTTACCAGAAACAAACAAATATTCCAAGTTAAACTCAAACTTGCATAATCGTTGACACTCTAAACGTATCCCTTCTATGAACAATACAAACTTTCCAACCATACTTTCTCAAGAAATTTGCCTCTTCCATGGTGGAATCACCTCCAATGACAACAATTTCCTTCCCTCTAAAAAGGGACGTATGCAACAGTCCAGTAGCCCAACGTGAAGTGCAGTTGCACTTTTAACATGAGGCAATGAGATATAGGATCACTTGTAACAAGAATGTGTTTCCTGGAGATTTGACCAGGCAACTAGTACTCGGCTTCCAGTGGAACACAGCATCATAAAATGTTCGGCATACAAGACTACTCGGCGTCAACTAGCACTCGACATCAACTAATGCTCGGCGTCAGCTAGCGCTCGGCATCAATAGAACTCGGCAACAGGAGTGTAGTAGAACTCGGCGACAGGTGCACTCGGCAACAGGAATGTTCGGCATAATGTAGAACTCGGCAGCGGGAGCACTCGGCATCCAACAGGAGTACTCGGCAACGGGAGTACTCGGCATCCAACAGGAGTACTCGGCATCCGGGAAACGAGAGCACTCGGCATCCAACAGGAGTACTCGGCAACGGAAGTACTCGGCATCCGGGAGACGTTCGGTGTACATAACCATTCAACATGACACTTTCGTGCGGTCAGGGAGCATTGTTCGGTCAAGAGCTTCAAACAGGGATACGTTCGGCTTCAACTGCAACCATCCTGCACTCCCCACACATCAGACGTACCATTCAGCTTAGAAAGGACCGTTCGACATGGGGAGGACCGTACGACATTATGACGTTCGGCATGCCTGGTTCAGCAAGCAGCAAACACTGTACTCGGGCTAGAGTGTTCGGCCACCAAGCCCACTTGGAAATCCAGCCCATATTTGCCTATAAATAGAGGGGCAGGGTCACAGTGAAGAGGGATCCTTTTTTGGAGAGAACACTGGGGAGACTCTGCCATTTTTGAGACTCATCTTCTCTACTTAACAACTTCATTCAAGCATTTGATTCACGAATTGTATTTGTAATCATCTATTAAGAAGATCAATAAAGTTTAACCTCAAAGTGGACGTAGGCAATTACGCTGAACCACTATAAATTTGGTGTTCTTACTTTCTACATTTAAAGTAGCATTCTCTTCTCTGTTTAATTTGCTTTCATCACTTATATCTCTACACAATTTTTCTCTAAGAGGTTAGTGACCAATTTTGGTGCTAACACTTTGGTGCTTTCACTGAGAATTGGATTCTCAGACCTCAAGGATCTGCTTTGAAGCTACTGGATTGAACAAATCCCCCAAAGAAGATCCGACTCATTGATAGGACATCCGTTGATTCTACTCAGAGTTCATACTAATAACTCTACAATGGCAGGACCACGTACCAGGTCAGCTTCTCATAATGCGGATGCCCGCGAGACTGCTAGCGTGCAACAAGCAGGACCTAGCAACCAACCAGCAATTCCGGGTGAAGGGATTGCCGCCCAGGACCAAACTCCAGTTGTCACCAGAATAGAGTTCAACGACTTGATGAGAGAGCTCAGGGAAAGCAGGAGACAACTAGGAGAGCAGATGCAAGCTAACGCCAACCTGATGGCACAGCTCACTCAACAACAGCAACAGAATGCTGGGGGCAATCCCGCTCCTTATTCCTCATCCGACAGCTCAACTTCTTCTGACGAACCTCCCAGGCGTAGACGCCGTAAGACTGAAGCTGCGCGGGCAGAAGCTGCTGTTCAAACAGCTGGAGATCGTGACCAAGCAAGAGCTGCAAACTTCAAGACCAGAGTGCAAATGGAGGATGGAGGCCCAGACCATCAAAACGCTAATGATGTCGAACCTCAAGACGCACGATTGGCAGATTGCCAGGAGAGGAGGCATCAGCACGGACAGTCGCGTGGAACAGACTCTAACCTCCCACCTTCCATACAGACACCAGATCTGACAGCCATGATCAAGCAATTGATGAAAGAGAATCAGGGCTTATCAAATGACGATTGGGGAGTATCAAGAAGTCATACTTCGTTCACAGATGTTGTGTTGCAGGCGGCATACCCTAGGAAGTTTAGTATGCCTACTATCCCTGCGTATGAGGGAAAGACTGACCCCAGACAGCATGTCATGAGGTACGAATGGATGATGGATTCAGCTAGAGCAAATGATGCCACCAAGTGTAGATGCTTTCTGATTACTCTATCTGGGATAGCTACTATGTGGTTCACCCGACTCCCTCCGCGGTCCGTATCAAATTTCGAGGAATTGGCAAAGAAGTTCATTGAGCAGTTCATGATACACACCACACGTCCAAAGGACGTAATGTCTCTGTCAAGTGTAATCCAAAATCCTGGGAAGTCATTGAAGGAATATTTACAAAGGTTCCATGTTGCGGCAACTGAAGTCAGTAATCCCAATGATCATGCAATTCTAATGGCGGTAATGAGAGGTGTGGATCCAGATTCTGAGTTTGGAGACTGGCTGGAAGGAAAACCTCCGACTACGCTAGAGCGTTTCTACTCAAAGGCACACCAGTTCATAAGAAGAGAGGAAGCTAGGTGGGTACGACGAGATAAGGCACCAGGACCTGTCCAAGAGTCTATGAAGGGCAACATTGCTGTGAAGCAGTCCGAAGACAGCTCGAGAAAGGTCCAAGTCAATGTCCAGAACAAGCCTGGGCAGCCTAAGGAGTTTGGAGGAAGAAATCAAGGGAAGAAGAGAGAAGCGGGGAAGTGGAAGTCGAGAATTCCAAGCTATAGCGAGTATACTCCGCTGAACGCGCCGCTTGAGAACATCTACCTATCCACCTGCAATACTTTTCAGTACAGAAAGCCACGTCCAAAAGAATCAACTGAGGAACAAAAGCGGACGGGGAAATATTGTCGCTTCCATGAGACTTATGGGCACAATACGGAAGAGTGCAGACACCTGCACGACGCTATCGAGAAGTTAATCAGGCAAAAGAAGTTGCAAGAATTTGTGAAGGATCCACAGGAAGGAGGACAGGGAACGTCCAACCCAGGCCGTGCACCAGCTCCGCGTCATCCCGAGGAACCTACCCGAACCGTAGGTAGACTAGTCATAAATACAATTATCGGCGGACCTCACCCCGTAGATAAGAATTGGCAGGAGATGGAGCGATATGCAAGTTCCTTGAAGCATGCAGATTTTGAGTGCTGTTCGAACGTGGAGGATGGGACCCCTGCTAAGCAGTAGCGCGTAATGACAGACGATATAGTGTTCAGAAACAGAGACGCTGATCAAGTAGAGGCTCCGACCATCGACCCGATGGTCATATCTGCGACGATCGGACCAGCATATGTAAAAAGAATTCTGATTGATTGCGGAAGTTCAGTCAACATCATCTTCAAGAAGGCTTATGACCAAATGAAACTAGAAACCAAGGACTTGAAACCGTCCAAGACTCGTATACACGGTTTTAACGGCGCAGCGACCGATGCCGTGGGTTATGTTGAGTTACCAGTTGAACTGGGACAAGGCGAGCGTCGGAGGGTGCGAATTCTACCCTTCGTAGTTCTGGATGTGGATTCTCCATATAACGTTTTCTTGGGCCGGCCGGCCCTGGCTGAGTTTAGGGCAGCGTTAGCCCCGTGGTGTTTAACTTTGAAGTTCCCAACTGACAAAGGAGTAGGTATTGTTCATGGCGAACAAGCAGCTGGTCGTTCCTATTATGTGGCTAAGCTCCGAGAGGCCCATCGGAGGGAGAAGGGAAAGGTTGCGGACAATCCCGTCCGCATCCTTAATGCGGATAATTGACAAGTAGTGCCCGAGCCCTGGCTCGGGCATAGTTCTCGGATCTTCAGAGATATAGATCCGAGAGACGACGATGAGAAACCCAGGGAAGAGAAGGCAGCGCCGGCTGAATTAACGATTGACATTTCAGTTAGCCGTGACGACCCTTCGCGAATACTGAAGATCGGATCACAGCTTGGCCCCGCGATGACTGAAGACCTTAGCGACATCCTCCGGGCGAATCTTGATGTTTTCGCCTGGATGCATTCTGATATGTGTGGGATTCTCCCGCCATCACGAGTCATATGTTGAACATAGACCCGAAATATGTCCCGGTTAAACAAAAAAGGAGAGGAATGGACCCAGAGAGGTCCGCTGCTCTCAGAGAGGAGGTAGACAAACTCAAAGCAAATGGGTTCGTCCACGACGCCCTCTACCCTGAATGGGTATCCAACCTCGTGCTGGTAAAAAAGGCGAATGGGAAATGGAGGACTTGCGTAGATTATTCCGACTTGAACAAAGCATGCCCAAAGGACAGTATCCCGTTGCCAAGGATCGATCAGTTGGTCGATTCCACCGCAGGACACGAGCTGTTATCATTCATGGATGCGTACTCAGGGTACAACCAAATCCCGATGCATATTCCAGACCAAGAACACACCAGCTTCGTTACAAATGTCGGACTATATTGCTATGTAGTGATGCCCTTTGGATTGAAGAACGCAGGAGCGACTTACCAGCGTTTAGTGAATCGAATGTTCAAAGACCAACTGGGTAGAACGATGGAAGTCTATGTGGATGACATGCTCGTGAAGTCACGACGGTCAAACGACCACATTCGAGACTTGGCTGAAATGTTCGACATACTCGGGTATTATAGGATGAAGATCAACCCTCTGAAGTGTACCTTCGGCGTTGCATCGGGGAAATTTTTGGGATTCATCGTCAATGCTAGAGGAATTGAAGCTAACCCAGAAAAGATCCAAGCTATTCGAGATGTGCAAGCGCCCAGGACTATAAAGCAAGTACAGAGCTTGAATGGAAAAGTAGCTGCGCTAAGTCGATTTATATCCAGGGCAACTGACAAGTGCGTCCCATTCTTTGATATAATAAAGAAAGGGAAGAGAAATTTCGAATGGACGTCTAGTTGTGAGGAAGCATTCCGGAATCTGGTGAGGCATCTGGAGAGTCCACCAATGCTGTCAAAACCAGTTGACCACGAGATGTTATACGTATACTTGGCTGTATACCCACATGCGATAAGTGCGGCATTAGTTCGTGAGGAGGATCGAGTCCAGAAGCCGGTGTATTATGTTAGCAAGCGTTTAATGGGGGCGGAGAGAAATTACCCTAAAATCAAGAAATTGGCTTATTGCTTGGTGATTGCATCACGTAAGCTGCGCCCATACTTTCAAGCACACTCAATCAGCGTTTATACCGATCAACCCCTGAGGTAGGTACTCCAACGGCCGGAAACTTCTGGAAGATTGCTAAAATGGAACATCGAATTGAGCCAATTCGATATCGCCTACTTACCACGAAGAGCCATCCAAGGGCAAGCATTAGCAGATTTCATCGCTGAGTTTACCATTCCCGTCGAACCGGATAATCACGACGTCATTCCCCCCGTTCGATGGAAATTATACACTGATGGTGCATCAAACGACCGTTGCTCCGACGCGGGCATAGTTCTTATAACTATGGAAAATCGATCAATCTGTTATGCCTTGAAGCTTGATTTCCCGGCCACAAATAACGAAGCAGAATATGAAGCACTGATCGCTGGCTTGAAGCTCATCGGGGAACTCGGGATCAAATCAGTTGAAATCTTTTGTGACTCATAGTTGGTGGTTTACCAAGTGCGGGGAGACTACCAAGCAAAGGGACGAAAGCTTGCTCCGTACCTTGGTCGGGTCCAAGAACTACTATCAAATCTTGAGCGTTATGACATTTCGCATGTCCCGCGCGAACTGAACAAAGAAGCCGACTTATTGGCTAAGTTTGCGAGTACCGGCGATGCACAGCAAATGGGATTGTATCCCGTTGAAGTCTTGCATGCCCCGAGCATAGACGAGATGAAAGTCGATTGCGTGTTGGAAACAAAAATCGAGAAAGAATCGTGGATAACCCCATTCAAACTATACCTGACGACCGGGACCTTACCAGACAAAAGAAACGAAAGACGGTAGGTCCTACGAAAGGCCGCGCGATACGTAATGCAGGATGGGTCAATGTATCGAAAAGGATTCTCAGTTCCATTATTACGATGCATCGCTCATGATGAGACAAAGCGGGTCTTAAGGGAGGTTCACGAAGGGGAATGTGGCGACCATACTGGGGGGCAAACGCTAGCAAAGAAAATCCTCCGCTATGGATATTACTGGCCAACCGTAAACCGGGACGCCGTAGACTATGCAAGAAAGTGTGACAAGTGTCAAAGATATGCGAAAATACCGAGGACTCCAGCAACGGAACTCACACAAATGGTTAGTCCCTGGCCATTTGCAATCTGGGGAATCGACATAATCGGCTCTTTGCCTATATCCAGAGGTGGCGCGAGATACGCGATAGTTGCAGTCGACTATTTCACAAAATGGGCGGAGGCAGAACCTTTGGCTACAATCACCTCTAAGAAGGTCATTAACTTCGTTGTACGAAACATTATATGCCGCTTTGGCCTTCCTCGCACCATCATTACGGACAACGGGACGCAATTTGAAAGTAGAGAGTTCAAAGAGTTCTGTTTAAAGTACGGCATCGAGAAAAAGTTCGCCGCCGTTGCACACCCAAAAGCTAACGGACAAGTCGAGGCCGTTAACAAAATAATCAAGTCCATACTGAAGAAGCGTCTGGAGAAGGTTGGAGGCAAGTGGGTAGATGAACTCCCGACAGCATTATGGGCATATAGAACTACCCACAAGTCCGCGACCGGCCACACTCCATTCGCCTTGGCATACGGCTCCGAAGCCGTTATACCCGTGGAACTTGAAGTTCCATCACACCGAGTGACATACTATGATCCCAAGACGAACCGGAATCTCTTGTTGGAATCACTGGACTGCATCGATGAAAAGCATGAAGAAGTCGAATTAAGGGCGGCAGCGCATAAGCACCGAGTCAAGCGCTACTACGATGGCAGAGTCCGCCCAAGGATCTTTGATGTGGGTGATCTCGTTCTGAAACGAGTTTTCCCGGTACCATCACGTATGAATCCCAGCTGGGAAGGTCCGTACGCCATTGAACGGAAGCTTGGAGAGGGAACATTCAAGCTAGCGACCGTTGATGGCACGACACTCCCCCGAGCATGGAACAGTGAACATCTGCGGCACTATTACATTTAGCATGTTTTCTTTCTTGTTTTAGGCACTTTATTTCCTGCATGTTTCCATTCAGTCATAACTTAGTTTCTTTTTAAAGATGTAATCGAGCAGTTTAGTTGATTTTCATTAATAAAGGCTTGATCCGTATTTTCCACAGATCACTAATGTTTCTATACCCCATGACCGGATGACGAATTACATTATCCTATACGGAGTACGGACTCATGTAAACGATTTCAAATCTCCGAATCCCCAGAGCGCGGATCGGAGTACTCCAAGTCCCCGGAGCGCGGACTAGAGTATAAACGATTTCAAATCTCCGAATCCCCAGAGCGCGGATCGGAGTACTCTAAGTCCCCGGAGCGCGGACTAGAGTGTAAACGATTTCGAATCTCCAAATCCCCATAGCGCGGATCGGAGTACTCCAAGTCCCCGGAGCGCGGACTAGAGTATAAATGATATCGAATCTTCGAATCCCCAGAGCGCGGGTCAGAGTACTCTAAGTCCCCGGAGCGCGGACTAGAGTATAAACGATCTCAAATCTTCGAATCCCCAGAGCGCGGATCGGAGTACTCTAAGTCCCCGGAGCGCGGACTAGAGTATAAACGATTGTAAATCCCCGGAGCGCGAACTAGAGTATAAACGATCTCGAATCTCCGAATCTCCGAATCCCCAGAGCGCGGATCGGAGTACTCCAAGTCCCCGGAGCGCGGACTAGAGTATAAACGATTTCAAATCTCTGAATCCCCAGAGCGCGGATCGGAGTACTCTAAGTCCCCGGAGCGCGGACTAGAGTATAAACAATTTCGAATCTCCGAATCCCCAGAGCGCGGATCGGAGTACTCCAAGTCCCCGGAGCGCGGACTAGAGTATAAACGATATCGAATCTCCGAATCCCTAGAGCGCGGGTCGGAGTACTCTAAGTCCCCGGAGCGCGGACTAGAGTATAAACGATCTCAAATCTCCGAATCCCCAGAGCGCGGATCGGAGTACTCTAAGTCCCCGGAGCGCGGACTAGAGTATAAACGATTGCAAATCTTCGAGTCCCCGGAGCGCGGATCGCAGTACCCTAAGTCCCTAGAATGCGGACTAGAGTATAAACGATGCGAACCTCCGAATCTCCTGAACGCGGATTAACTTACTCTGAATCCCCGGAGCGCAGATTTAGAAAAAAGTCCAAGTACTCGAGAGATGTAGAACAAGAAATATGCCATGTCCAGAGATGTTTAAACAACACGAAAATGGACTGGGAGATAATGCGACTACAGTTAATCATCAAACAAAAGAAAAGCAAGAGAATCATTCAAACAAAAAGAAACTAAACTTCATTCAAATAGTTCAAAATGGGGTTACATAGTTACTCCTACAAAACTCAGAGTTGAGAACTTATCTATACAAGCTACAGGACTTAAGCAAGAAGCTCGTTGAACGAATGTATTAATTATTTCTTCGGTTTCTTCTTCTTGTCTTCCTTTGTTTTTTCCGACGACTCCTCTCCTTCACGCTTTTTCTTGGATTTCTTGCTTGCTAAAGAAGCGGAGTCAGGAGTAGGAGACGGAACATCTAGTGGTTTGGACCTGCCCGGGAGAATGATTTTCAAAGGTCCGTTCCGCGGGTCGGTAAGTTCCAAGATTCTAGGTTCAACTTTGACCTCGGCCTTTTTCTTCTCCTCTGCGGCGAGGCGGTCCTTCATGCTCATCTGTGAAGTATGCTCAGAGGCGCCAGTGATTTCAATTTCATCACTACCTTCGGCAGGAGATGAAGTGTCAAGCTTATCATCATTTAGCGCCCCAATCACTTGAGCATCGGGACCAGGAATTACTCCCGCATGGACAGCGTCGCTAGTTTTCTCTGCCTCCTCCTTGGCATCATCGCTCCTTGGAGTCGGCTCGGCGTCAGAACAGCCTACATGAAAACATAAAGAATGAGCGTTAGAACGAATAACCACTGCTGAAAAATGACGGGATCTTTCAACTTCTAGAAAAGAAGAGTTTCCTACCAGGTTCTGGTTGGCTATCGGTTGCGCGTGGGGTTTCACCCTCCAGAATAGGAGATAACACATGAACACCAAGCCCGGGATCTTCAGGGTCGTAGCCGGCGTGCTGCTCGAACGGGTCAAGTGTCGGCAGACCGGCCGGTTGAGCAGCGGGAGGAGCAGCAGTGTGAGGAGCCATAGTCTCAGCCCCAGACGGGCCAGCTTCATCATTTTTCTCTTTTGGAAGGGGAGAGCCTTTGCTATAAAGCGTCAATGCTGCGGATAAATCCGCTGGCTCATTCCCCCTAAGGAACTCCTTCACCAAAGCATCCTCATCGACCTCTTCAGAGCCCGACTCAATTTTCCTGATCTTTATCAAAGTTTCCCAGGCCTCAGCTAGGGATTCGAGGTAGCCGTCGCCCAAGAATGTTAAGCCGCGATGCATAAGGACGCGGGCTCCATATTCAGCGATCAACGGGTCAAACATGCATTTGACTTCTTCCCTGCCGGCTTCTGCGGCCGCCTCGAGACGAGAGTCAATCTCCTCCGCAGCCTTTCTTTTGCCCTCCTCAAGGGCCTCATCCTCCATTTTCTCAACCCCAGCAAGTTCGTCATCGAGCTTCGTTTTCAGGAGACGGGTAGCAACGATTTCATCACAGTATCGTTGTGATTCTTCTTGAGTAGCTACCTTGTCCTCCTTCTCCTTGGAGAGTAATTCTTTCAGCTCTCTGACTTGCACGACGAGCGCGTCCCTCTCTTTTTGGACAGAGTCTTTTTCTAGGGCGAGGGCACCGCTGCGCTGGACTGCTTCATCAAGCTCCTTCTTGTGAGCCATCTCTAAGCGAGTAACTGCCTCAGCAGTATCTTTTGCACTTTGTTCAGCGGCTTCCAACTTCGACTTGTACGAAGCGAGCTCTACGTCTTGGTGCTCGATGATGTTTTTGTCGCAGCCAGCCTTCAGTTTCAGGCGATCAATCTCATGTTGACGCTCAACGGACACCTCCGAGATATTCTCCACCAAGTGCACAAACGCGTCATGTTGAACATAGACGTCGTTATTGCAGGCAATGGCACTCTGCTTCACGTGCCCAGGAATATGGTGAATAGCCGGGAGGAACTTCAAACCGTCAAAGCAAATTTTCGGAAACTTGGCCTTAAGATCGACCATCTTTTCCGCAACAGTTGGGTCCACCGCAGGAGTAGGAGGAGGAGGCTTTGGAAGTTCTGCTCTTTTTCGTTGCTCCCGAACTTGCCTTGTACTCGATGAACCAAAGTGTTGTTCTCGAGGAGCATCAGATTGGTAACCCTTTTATGAAGACTTCTCTTTATCTGGCTCAGTTGGAGGAAGAGGATCACGGGACTGTGAAGATTGAGAATATGCCTTCTTACGGTGAGACGAATCGCGGGGACGATTGTCTCTATCTTCGTAATCATCCCTGTCCCTACGTCTGCCTGAGCCTGAGTCCCGTCCGGAGTGATGAAATATGGAAGAGCCATGAAGGCGATCGAGTCCGTGAGAGCGTCCCATGTCACCTGCAAAGAATGGAGATAACAACGAGTTAGGAAAAATCCGGGAAATAAAAAAAATGAAGTGTATGATGGAATGCGTATGTACGTGCGTGTCCTAGTGTTCCCCCCGACGGACCCGTTCGTTTATCTTTACTAATCTGAGTGTTGTCTCCTTGGACCGGGAGTTGAACTCCCGCATTGCCTCTAGCGGGTGAAGAAAATTTGAGGGCTTCAGGATCATCAAACCCATAATTAAGTATATCATCGGGAATAGATAGGTTCGATAGACCCCTCAGGGAACTTTCCAAGTGCTACGAGGAAGCCTCTTTCTCAGGCGGGATAGGCATGACTTTTGAAGTGCCACCAACTTTCTCCTTCTGAACTTTATATTTTAACTTCTTCTTTCTCTTCGAAGGGGAGGATGACGTTTCAATGTCTTGGACTTCGACCGCCGGATTCCAAGCGGGACCCACTTTCTCGTCTTGAGTCTCAGGAGCTTCATCTTCTTTGCGCCCACCTTCCTCATGCATATCGGGAGTGCGACGCGACGACGATCCGGCCTGTTTTTTCTCTTTACCGGACGAAGGTTTGGGAATGATGACACCTTCTGGAAGGCTGATCCGACGACCAGGGGCTAGCAAGCCAAACCCCGATAGTGATTCATTTGAAATGATAGTCCGGATGTCTCGTTCCTCGGCAGGAAGAGCTCTAATGGCTTCAACAGCCTCAGAATATCCTCGGCCTTCCGGACGCGGGTTGATACCTGAAAAGATGAAACAAAGAGTTAGGAAAAGCATGACTCCGGTTAAATGCGAATAGTGACTCGGCAGAGAGACTTACTGCCTTCAACCCATCTCCTCGCAAAACCAGGAGGGCAGCGCATATAAAACCATTCCTGTTTGTACAGGGCGAATTTACTGCATGCCCCTGTCAAGATTTGGCATTTGTGGTACGGCTCGAGGAACATAAAGGAAGGACTGTCTTTTCGTCTCTTGATCATATAAATGTATCTGATATCGCCAGCGGTTGGAGGTCTAGAGAAGGCGGCCATGAAAAGTAAGTAGGTCCTGTATAGAAACGCATGGCCGTTCGGGTGCAGCTGCGACGGAGCTATGTCAATATACTGCAATACATCCTGGAGAAATAAATTGAACGGAGGCACGCTGCCCATCCAACACATGAACTTGTTACAAGCGGTATACCCGACTGGGGGCAGATGAGGACGATCGTGTCGCGAAGGGACCAACACGTCGGCGAAAGGGATCCCATGAATGGAGCATATCCGTCGGAGAGCGGCTTCGTTGATCTTCGAAGCTTGTGAATCGATCGGATTGTCTAGAAGAATTGCTGCCTCCAGAGCATCAGGTGCTAAGTTGTGAGCATGAGAAGTCGACGGATTAGAAGTATCAGCAGCTTCTGGCCTTGATGACGGCCCAGGCATGTCGGATATAGTGGCGGAGCTAGACTTTCTTGACATCCTCAATAAATAACGAATCCGGCTAAGTGCCCGAGAAAACTATACTCAAAAGACGTTGAACGTTAGAATTAACAACACGAACTTTCCCCCCACGTGATGTGTGAACTCGTGCAAGCAATCGTGTACAAGCAATAAAAAGATATAAAAATGAGCTGCGAATTGTCGTCTTCGAAGACCGTCATCGCTGACCGTCTCGAAAAGCCCACCAAGTGGTGATTACAGTTCCAGATATATAATTTATGAAGTGGTCGGCCTAAGTGTAGTTTGACATTTATACTGTTCGGCATTTAAATGGTGTTCGGCAATTGTATTGTACGGTCTAGGCTTCGTTCGGCATTGAGAATGTTCGTCCTAAGTATAGGTTGGCATGTATATTTGTTTGGCTAAGTCATTGTTCGGCTAAAAGCTTTGTTCGGTTGAAGTCATTATTCGACCTAAGGAGTGTTCGACAATTGTATTGTACGGTCTAGGCTTCGTTCGGCATTGAGAATGTTCGGCCTAAGTATAGGTCGGCATGTATGTTTCTTCGGCTAAGTCATTGTTCGGCTAAATGCTTTGTTCGGTTGAAGTCATTATTCGACCTAAGGATTGTTCGGCAATTGTATTGTTCAGTTTAGGGTTTGTTCGGCCACCAAGCCCACTTGAGAATGTCCGGCCTAAGTATAGGTCGGCATGTATGTTTGTTCGGCTAAAGTCAATGTTCGGCAAAAAGCTTTGTTCGGCTGAAGTCATTGTTCGGCTAAAGCGGTGTTCGGCTAAAGTCATTGTTCGACCTAAGGAGTGTTCGGCTAAAGTCAATGTTCGGCTAAAAGCTTCATTCGGCTAAGTTATAGTTTGGCATTTTAATGAGTGCTCGGCCTGGGTTTGATCGGCCAAGGTAGTGCTCGGCAGCCTTCCATTCCACCATCCGGCGCATGACGACATACGCCAGAGCAGCGCTACGCCAAACAACACCCTTACCTCCTCCAACACCTCCATTCTTTCTTCTTCCCTTCAGCTTCGGTTCGACGCGAAGGAACTAAGCACATACTCATCGTTCGGCAGTAGAGACGCAATAAAGACGACCTACTCGAAAACTTTCTACGCGACACACTCGGCCATCTCGTTTGAAACCTACTTGAATCGTACGAGGAAAAATACCTAAGTTTGCAGGTCGGAGATGGGGATGGTGTAGTTAAGTTTTAAATTCGGACGACTGAATAGAATTACAAGTCTTCGAAGAACGGCAGAAGTAAAAAAGTAAAAGAGAGAAGAAGGAAAAGACCTGGTTTTATAGGGAAGGGAAGTGGAAGTCGAAGGGGCTATACCCGGTGGAACCGGTCAAAGCCAGAGTGTTCGACATCAGAAGGCAGTGTCGTTCGGCATGAGGAGTGTTCGGTTTCGACTGCTTCGTTCGGCATCTGTACCACGCTTGTCATACACCTCCACCACTGATATTCTCAAGAAAGCGTCTCCAAAGAGAGTTGACCTAGATTCAAAGCGAAGTACGGGGGATATGCAATTCAAAGCGTACCACGATTCAGCCACGTAATACGCTTTGGGGGGCAAGTGTTTCCTGGAGATTTGACCAGGCAACTAGTACTCGGCTTCCAGTGGAACACAGCGTCATAAAATGTTCGGCATACAAGACTACTCGGCGTCAACTAGCACTCGACATCAACTAATGCTCGGCGTCAGCTAGCGCTCGGCATCAATAGAACTCGGCAACAGGAGTGTAGTAGAACTCGGCGACCGGTGCACTCGGCAACAGGAATGTTCGGCATAATGTAGAACTCGGCAGCGGGAGCACTCGGCATCCAACAGGAGTACTCGGCAACGGGAGTACTCGGCATCCAACAGGAGTACTCGGCATCCGGGAAACGAGAGCACTCGGCATCCAACAGGAGTACTCGGCAACGGAAGTACTCGGCATCCGGGAGACATTCGGTGTACATAACCATTCAACATGACACTATCGTGCGGTCAGGGAGCATTGTTCGGTCAAGAGCTTCAAACAGGGATACGTTCGGCTTCAACTGCAACCATCCTGCACTCCCCACACATTAGACGTACCATTCGGCTTAGAAAGGACCGTTCGGCATGGGGAGGACCGTACGACATTATGACGTTCGGCATGCCTGGTTCAGCAAGCAGCAAACACTGTACTCGGGCTAGAGTGTTCGGCCACCAAGCCCACTTGGAAGTCCAGCCCATATTTGCCTATAAATAGAGGGGCAGGGTCACAGTGAAGAGGGATCCTTTTTTGGAGAGAACACTGGGGAGACTCTGCCATTTTTGAGACTCATCTTCTCTACTTAACAACTTCATTCAAGCATTTGATTCACGAGTTGTATTTGTAATCATCTATTAAGAAGATCAATAAAGTTTAACCTCAAAGTGGACGTAGGCAATTACGCTGAACCACTATAAATTTGGTGTTCTTACTTTCTGCATTTAAAGTAGCATTCTCTTCTCTGTTTAATTTGCTTTCATCACTTATATCTCTACACAATTTTTCTCTAAGAGGTTAGTGACCAATTTTGGTGCTAACAGAATGCATGCACGTAGAAGGTGCAATCACAATAAGGAAAAACGATAGAGCTATAAGGCTCATCAACAAACAACTGCAAGTTCAATTATAGGTGTATGGCATTTGAAACAATAAATGGCCTTTACGATTTTGTATGCACAAAAATAGGGCCATAATATTTTTGCAGACTATAGTAGCAATGTAACAGCCGAGATAATATGACAGTATCAAGCATATGGGCTGCCACTTATAAAATGGTTCGACCAAAGCTCACATTTTCCGTTCGCAAATTCATGTATATATAAATATATATGTGAATTGCAATAAGAATACACAACAATGTACCAACACAATTTATCCAACAAGAGGGGCAGCAATCTCAAATTTTCAACTAGAGATGAAATATATATATATATATACACATACGAGTAAAAATACTTGTATATATATAATCACTCAATTTATATCGATAGCCACTAATTCCACAACAAAAATGGGCAGCAACGGTTCTAATTTTTCCAAAGTAATCGAGATGGATTTTTTTATATATATATACAAGTATAATACTTGTATATAATATTTACTTGACAATTTTAATGGAACAATACATGTGCATTTAACCCAAACAGCAGCAGGCCGAAAATTTTGAAGGCATTGAAAGATCAAAACCCAGCAAAATCAAACACAACAATTCAAATAAAAACAAAGCCAATTAAATCATCGCATTTATTTCGTTTTTTACACAAACGAAATAAATTGATGATTTCTTCCAAGAATTTTAATAGGTTGCATGAGTTTGAAAAACTCACATAATTACGACGAAGCACGAAGACGCGACGAAGACAACGAGAAGCAGCTAATCTTCAAGCAACAAAACTCCTAAAACACGAATAAAGCTCAAATTATTCGCACGCACAAAATATAGGACAGCAAAATAATTTAGGGCATACGAACAAACAATAAATTGGACAAAGTAGAAATAGGGATGTACCTTGCCAAATTTGAGAAGAGAAGCACGCACGAACGAAGGAGGACGACGAACGGCACGAAGACGAAGATGAACCCTAAATTTTGAATCGCCTGCTGCCGTGATTTTGAATGCGTGAGAAAATAAACAGAAAAGGGTTTTTGGGCTTTGAAAAAAATACGCGCGGCCGGATACGTGATGGCCTAAATTTTAGAGGAAAATTTAGGGTTCACGGGAAAAGATGGGGCGGTTGAAATGGATTTGGGGGGAAAAGTTGTGTGCCTATGGTGTCGGTTTTTGGACAACCGATGCTATTGTATTTAATTGTGTCGGTTGTTCAAACAACCGACACGAGTAAATCTATTGCTTCCCTTCAATTGTGTCGGTTTCTTAAGAACAACAGATGCAAATTACATTTTTAACATTTTCTTCTTACCCCATAAGTCAATAGTTTCGGTTGTTAATAAACAACTAAAACAAATTACACTATTTGTGTCGGTTTTATGGACAACCGACACAAATGAGGCGAAGCAACTGATCTGTTTTGTACTAGTGCATTTTGATCGATTTGGTTTGGTTTTGAAACTAGATTGGTTTATAATCGACCTGTAAAAAAATTAAGTTTGGTTATCGGTTTAACCAAATAATCGAACGTTTATTATATTTTCAAAATTATCGATGTTATAATAAAATTTTTAGTTTAGTTTAGTGATCCAAATAAATTTTATTTATCATATATGTGTCAAAATTACTTTTAAAAAACATAAGAATGATAAATAAGAATGCTTTAATCATATATTTATATTTTATTTCAAATTACAATAATATTCCAAAAATAAAGTGTAAAACGTTTTTAGTTTGGTTAAATCAAATAACTTACCAAACCAACTAATCTTAATTTGGTTGGTTTGGTTTGATTTTCATTTTTATTGGTTTTAGTTCGGTTTAACAATTTTCATTATCGAATAAACCAAATCAATCAAACGCTCATCCCTAGGTGAAATATTGTCTAAACAAAGACTATAATGCAATATTCTATAGAAAGAAAAAAACATAGTAAAGCAAAATTTGAGCACTGAATAGAATTTGTGGTTTCCTCCCTCTTTCTAACATTTTTGTCCTTTAAATAGGTCATGTCTCTTTGCTATTATTTTTATACTATTTCCAGATTTATACTTCTAAGGTGGTTCTTTCATGCTAAATCTTTTGGCTGACATGATACATTCCTAATTTTGCATATCTACTACAAACTTTGCATAACTAATATACTAACAATTATATACGTTTCAGCAATCTCTTATGCTAACAATTATGTATGTTTCAGCAATCTCTTATACTAACCAGTACTCTATTCTGTAAGCTTATACAGTACTATATGACAAATACTTTTTTATTGAAACATAAACTGCTACACACATTTTTGTGTGATGGATTATGTTTAGCTTGGGAAATAGTTAAGGTTTGTACCACTTTTTGAAATTCCTAGTGTTCATTTTTATGCATTTTCATTTTCCCTCGTAGATCCTATGGAATCGCTTTGAATGAACTTCCACGTTTTCTTAAAAGGATGAGACCTGAGTTGTGCAGGAATTGGTGGAGGAATGTCTTAAAACTTGCAATGACTATGCCACTGATGCTAGTGAAAGAATTAAGATGTATGGGATAAGCTAAGGCAAACAGAAGACTTTTGGGGTAACAATACATCTCATATGAAGAATATAACTTACCATGGCCTTGATTTTTCAGTAAAATGAGTCTGACAATCTTGTAGTATCTTCCTTAGAGAATCCAATACCAAACCCTCTCGAAGTTATCCGCACTTATGCACTATTGGTTAATGCAAGTTATCAGATTCATAACACATTTCTCAATTTATAAGCAAATAAGTTTGCTGCATAAAGTACAAACAATAATTTAAACATAAATAAGAAGAAAATGGAAACGAGACTTCAGATGCTATTAATTGATACCAAATTATGAAATTATATATTATTGATATCATTTTCAACTATTCAAGAGGCAAAGTTCAAGGAATGAATTAGTAATAGTCAACACCCACACATTCAGAATTAAAAAAAATAAGATTGTTGTCTTCACTGCAGATAAATCGGCGAAATAACATAACTTTCACATAATGAACATTCAATTTGTCATGGATTTCTTTGAATTTCTACTTCGGTCTTTGCAACTGCAAAGGCAAATAAATCAAAATTCCATTTATGCATCATAGCTTAAGTCATTGTTTATAACTATACTCATTTCAACTCTATTTCTGGATCCCTCTTGCGTTGTCACAAGAGAAGTTTGTGATATCAAAAATATTATCCAAGTCATCTCAAAATGCAAACTCCAAATCTCACCTCAAAAGTGTTGGTAACATAATAAGAAAACAGTTGAACTACAAAATTCAACGTTGTAGTTGAATAAATTTGAATAAGAAAAGATATGAATTGCATATTTAACAATAGGATTAAATTCTCCGAAAACAATATTGCTAGCTAGACACATTCAAAATAATGAAAAAAATCCAACATACCGAAGCTCAATCTAGAGTAGCTAAAACACTAAAGTAAAATCAAAATATGGGTACGAGGAAAGTTGTAGACCTTCATTTCTATCATCTTTGTCTTAATTTAGTGTTTGAAATCTGAATCCAAAACGACAGCATCTTCCCACCAATAAGCATTCAGCGACCATCGTCAATGGTAAACATAAGTAGAAGAGCAGCGTCATTCTAATCCACTTATTGGAATCTCCATGAACAAATTTTAAGTGTTTAATTTTATGAGTTAGGGTTTGATGATTAAGAATGAAAAGGGGAAACTACGTAATAGAGATCGTGATAAATGTTCAGATAGGTAAAACAGATATGTGTAAAGATCAGACAGAGTAAGGGCAGATAAATGGGCCTTCATTACTGGTATTAATGACCAATACTGTATTTGCCCCTGATTAAATATTTTTAGAGGCATTTAATTTATTTTGCCTCTAACGTAATGCCTCTAATTGTTACAAATTTGGTAGTGCTTGAGAGATTAATATCAAGTTATCATTAAGTTTTTATCAATTTATAAATTGGACAAATATGTGTTCACGTTGACAGGCATGGGAGATCCTTATATCTTCCACATATTGCATTTATTAACTTTCAGTAGTAAAAATGATAAACTCTTTTCTTCATATTTTACCACTTTAATTTGATAATATTTGATATGTTCACTGTTAAGCCTTTTCAACCCAGCCGCCCCAACAATTGTTTGTGATAAAAGAAGGAATTTGAGAATGATAAAAAGCTTAATACCATTGATCAATCTAAGTTAAACAATATTAATATCTCTATTATGTCTGCTTTAAAATACAGATAAAAAACATTGTACTAAACAAAAATCTATATTTAAGTTGTTAACTTTAAGTTCTGATTCGAGATATCCAATTAAATTGCTTGGACCATGAAATTAAAGACTATATATAACTGAAATGTTAGTCAGACATTCAACATGAACATGAAAGAAAATATTCAACTGTTAATTGATGTACACCATAAGCCAGTTGGAAATAATTTTCCCCCCATTTAAGGAACTTCAAATATGATTTTAATGCTTACTTTCATGTACTTTATTGCTTAGAAATTGTTGTACACACAATGTAGAGATGTAATCAAAACATAACAGTGATCTTTATTTAAATACGACTCAATGAAATATCAATTTGTGTTTGTTCTATGTCAAATGAATAAGATTATATTTGATCAAGTTTGACAATGCACAAGTATATTTTGCCCGTTGCATTTCTTTAGAGCATTACCGCTAGTAAATAATGTTTCCAACTGTTATACATTTTTGCAGCCATAAAGAGATTGATGTGAGCCTTCCTGATTGTTGTTATCAATGCAAAGCTCAATGGCCATAATCCTCCAAACAAAGAGGCAAGTCCTGTTTTTGTTTTGCATGTTATATGTTTACAGGACCTGAGCTTCAACAATGGTTCATGCTTTGGTTAAAGAACAATTGACATTGGCTGTAGTAATATTTATAGAAAAATTAAGGGCATCATAACTTTGAGCTAGCTTAGCTTTAGTTATATCATTATTGTATTCAGTTTCCCTTTTCCTTTATATTACCTTTTAAATTCCTTGCCGCATCACTGAAAAACAATATATATAATAATCTACTATTAATTTACTAATACAACACCTTTTTACCATAGTGCTGGATTATGGGCAACCGGGATTTACATTGACAGAGTGGTGATGTTTCCACAATATACTTTCATAGTAAGTGAATATGATATTATTCCTTTGATCTTTAGTTTACATAGCACAGGGGATACTTCTGATCAATTAGTCATGAAAATGAGAATGAAAAGTTGAATGATGTTATGTTATCAAAGACTAAAACAGAAGCAAGTAGAAGATGAAAGAACCTTGAAAGAATTAACAGCCAAAATCAATCGAGTTCATCTTATGCAACAGTTCATTTCGGATGGTGAGACTATAATTGTAAGTTTTTCTGATTAACACTAAATTGGTTTATCACTTTATATATTTCTAGTGAGCACCAATTGACATATGCCATCCAGTTCTAATTCAAATTGGGTGACTTAAACTTGATGTTGGTAAAAAAAACAAAAACAAATAAAGCATTGATATTTACCTTTATATTCCATAACCGATCCTCACATTTAGACCCTTTACCCTTTTTTTCCTTTTAGGCATGGTTGTTGAGTAGCACATTTCTTTTGTTCCGCTAAATCTGCCTTATTTTCGTGCAATTGTATGTATTACAATAGTTGGATTATACACCGATTAGTATTCAGTGATATCCAATTATTTCTCCCTAAAGATTTGGTTAATGTTTAAATTCTAAATGATGTTTAGGCATGGGTGTATATTTGAAACTACTGGTTAATGTTTAAATTCTAAATGATGTGTATGGTTAACAAATCCACAATGTTAGAACTCTTGTGCTATCCTTTAATCTATGCGTACTCTTGTCCCAATTGAGTCTTTAATTTATGTCTACTCTTGCGCCTATTAAGTCTCATTTCATATTAACTTTTTTAGTAATATGGCGACTCTGTTTTTAATATAATTGCCATACTTGATCATTGATATTTAATGGAGTACACTGGAACACAAAACGATGATAGGTTTAAAGAAGTTTGCATTTGCAAATGCCTGAACATATGGTTTAAAGAAGTCTGCATTTGCAAATGTTTTATGGTTCTAGCCAATTACAATTTAGTCTAACTGAATTTACACTGCATTTATAGTACAACAGAGTGTCAGAATCATAAAATGAAGTCTGGTCATATGGTTTAAAGAAGGGGATTTTGATATTTGTTTTCTGGTAGGTAGTAGGAAATTGTAATGGTTGAAATGTTTGTTTTCTGGTTCAATTTCAACCAAATAACAGTTAAAATATAAAATGGCTTGAAAGGATTTCACAAGTATCTTGGTCCAAAATAATTTGATTCAGGATTTTAGAGCTTACAGCTCTGTTCCATTAGGTTATATCAGTAAATCCGAAACCATCAAGAGCTTGCAGTTCATGGTATTTTTATAATATGCAGTTCCAGATCAGCGTTTGTATTTTTTCCTCTGTTTCCCATCTTTCTCCCTTCTTTCAATTTTTTTTCTCTTTTTTCCTTGAAATTTTTTCTACTCTTACTTTATTTTATGTTCAGCCTTTTACTGATAGCGTTTGTACATTGACTAACATATGTATGTTTGTGTTTCTTCTTCACAGGTGTTGTATGATGCTTTTGAGGTTGATACATGATGTCGCACTCTTTCTCCTTTAAATCGGTCATGCTTATCAACGGTCATTAAAATATTTTTAGTATGTATCGTTTTGGTATGCTACACTCAATTTGTGTACTTATGTTTAATTTTTATCACAAATATTTATGTTTAATTCTTCATGTATGAAATATTATGGATATATATATATATATATATATTATGATTTGGCTTATGACTCAATTTGTGTACTTATGTTAATGTGATGAATGTGGTTTTTTGAGTTATAATATATAAGTAGAATTGAAAATTGTAAGCTTTGAATGTTATGGCAGCAAAAAATGTGCAATAGAATTTTTTTATAGCGTTCTAACTATGCAATAAAAAGAAAAATTGTTCAGCTTTGTTATACTATAGCATCATGTTAGTGCTATAAAAAATATTTTGCAAAGAGTAAATAGTTTTCATAGTAATAAGACGGTGCTATAATAGATATTAATGAATTTTCTATAGCATTTCAATGTGTCATAAAAGGTTGACACGATGATTCCATAGCGCGTTCAAATGCTATAATAATATAACATGTCGACATATTTATAGCAACTAAAA
The DNA here is from genome assembly GCA_030737815.1 of Allium fistulosum. NCBI lineage: Eukaryota > Viridiplantae > Streptophyta > Magnoliopsida > Asparagales > Amaryllidaceae > Allium > Allium fistulosum. Next base: position 509,308,726 of record CM060907.1, on the reverse strand, counting down.
TGCGTCATAAAAAGTTCTATAGCACGTCTTATAATGCTATAGAAAAGCAGTTGCACCAATATGGCCTATTTTAGATGGCAAGAAAAATACGTTTTTCATTGTAAGTATGACACACTATAGTATCTACCAGACTTTTTACAACATGTTGATCTATGGCGATTATAGAATCGCTATAGAAAGTTTTTATAGCGGTTTTTACACGCTATAAAAAGTCCTTTTTGTTGTAGTGATTCCTATATATTACAAATAAATCTTTAGTATTTCATAAATGCTTAAGAATACATTTCACGGCCATCCAACTTCTTTCTCCGAGGTTGATTAGCATCAGCTTACGCATTCTAATGCATAAGCCACATCTGATCTCGTGCATAGCATATTGTACATAATGGATCTAAATGATGATGCATATGGTATCCTTTTCGTATGCTCTTTCTCCTCATCAGTATGAGGAGCATCCTTCTTAGAAAAGACAATTCCCGACTACGTAGAAACATTTCCACGATTGGAATTCTCTATACCAAACCTTTTTTGCATGTCATCTATGTATAAGGATTTGGATAATCCTAGTAACCACTTTTATCTATCTTTATAGATCCTAATACCAAGTATAGAGGCTGCGTCTCCTAAATCCTTTATGAAGAAGTTCTTAGATAACTATTTCACCGATTGCGACAACGGGACATCATTGCCAATCAAGGGAAAATCGTCACCATAAAGAACAATAAACACTATAACACTTCATTGTTCTTTTCGGTATATGCATGCTTCCTCCGTATTCTAATAAAAAACAAACTGTTTGATTATTTATCAAAAAACTTATTCCAACTCCACAAAGGTTGTTTAAGACCATATATTCTTAATAATTTACTAGCCTTTCCCTTGTTCCCAATACCTTTTAAACCCTCAGGCTGTAACATGTAAACAGTTTCTTCTAAATCACCAATTAAAAACATTGTTTTCACGTCCTTCTGCCATATTTCGTAGTAATAAAACACGATGATAGCAAGTAATATCTGAATAAACTTAAGCATAGGTACGGGTGAAACATTTCATTATAGTTGATACCCCGAACTTGATAGAATTTTTTTGCAACTAACCTAACTTTGTAGGTCTCTACCTTTCCATCCGTGTTTAATTTATTTTTAAAGATCCATTTTCATCTAATGAGTTTTATTCGATTGGTTACATCATCCAAAGTACATACTTTGTTTGTGTATAAGGAATCCATCTCAAATTTCATAACTTCAAGCCATAGTACATAATCTTTACTCTGTACTACTTATCGGAATGCAAGAGGAGTACCATCTTGAAGGATACAATCATCTTTGTAGTCCTCCATAAGAAAAACACAATATCTCTCTAGTATGCAATATTCCCTATTAGCCTTCTAATAGTGTTACTATATATTAGTGAATTTTATTCTTCTACAGGTTCAGTCTCCGCATTAACTTCTTAGATCTCATTCAAGTCTACAACTTTGCTATTAATTTTTTTGATAGAAATTCATTCCCTAAAAATCCAGCATGTCGAGAAACAATACTTTTTGTTTCTCATGCTATAGAAAATATATCCCATAAAATCTTTGTGGTATCTTATAAACTTACACAATAACACAATGCCGATCTTACCTCAAGTTTATTAAGGCTAACATTCTTAACGTAGGTTGGAAAACCCACATCTTCAAACACCTGAGGTGGGGTTTCTTCCTGTACCACGTCTCGTATGAAATCTTAGACATAGATTTTGTAGGCATTAACATATGCACCATGAATTCTAATGCATATCCCCAGTAGGAAAGAGGTGTCTCAACCATAGTCATTATAGATCGAACCATATCTAATAGGGTTTGATTCTTTCTCTTTGAAACACCATTATGTTGCAAATTATAAGGTTAAGTGACATGAGAGATAATCCCATTATCTTTTAAGTATTATCGGAGTTCTTGTCTAATATACTCACCTTCTCGATTAGATCTAAGTATTTTGATTTTATGCTTTATTAAATTTTCAACCGTACTCTTTAAATTTCTCACAAATATCGGATGTATTCTTCATAAGATACACATATCATAGTCTTGAGAAATCATGAGCAAAAGTTACAAAATAAGTGGAAATATCCATAGTCTCTATGTATGAGACCCAAGAGTTTATTAACTCTTTCGTTTCTTCCATTGAAGGAGTGTTTGGTCATTTTTCCTTTTAGACAACTCACAAATGTTAAATAATTCCTAATCAAACAATGTAAAAAAAACTTTCTGTTTGTGTAGTCTTTTGTCATTTATATGACTAAGCCTATAGTACCACAAGTAAACGAATTTTATGTTTTCATGTGTATTTGTTAGGACAATTGCCGACGTAACACATTCCAAGCGCGCTTTTGTTTTCGTGGCCGCCAAATTACCTAAATTATTTCCCCCTTCCCTCTTCCTCTAGTCTCTCCTCAATCCTCAAACACAAATTCTCCGTCAAATTATCACCAACCAAACCCGCTTCCTCGTCATCTGCTTCATCCTCTGCAGCAGCGACTGGCGACTACAGACTTTGAACAACGTCCGACGGTGGCGATCGACTGCGACGACGAGTTATCAGTCTTCGACGGCGAGTTATCAAACTACGGCGGCATGTTACCAGACGGTGGCGATCGACTGCGACGGAAACTCCAAAATAAGCGGCGAGTTATACATGGATTTTATGAAGGTTTGTTTTACTATTTAGAGTTTTCCGACCTTCCTCAAATGCTGACCCTGCTCATATTATTGTCTGGCTTGGCCCTTTGTTTTACTCTTTGTTTTTCCCCACGTTATCAGTAAAGCTACACTACAATTAAATGGTTTTTTTTATTAAGGTGGCTTCTTTACTGTCTATTTTCCCTACCTTGATGTCTTTGAACTGTATGATGTTGCTGATGGTAGACCATGTATTAGCAACATTACATACTGAATTAAGTCAGAAACAGGCATCAAATGCTATACTAAATGAAGATGAAGACCTTACGACTCCTTTCAATCTCAAAAAAGGGAAATCACAATCTTCGAACCGAAACAAATTGACAGCAAATCATCTTCTGCCAAATACGTATGATAGCAGACTTCTTTCTCTTAAATAAGTAACAAAGTTCAATTTTTAGTGGTAGAGTTGTGGTGAATTGATTGCCTGATAAATTAATACTTGGTGAAAATTGAAATTTTATCAGGTTTATAATAGAATTCAAGCTTTTCAAGGAATTGAACCTCTAACTGATTCTGAAAAGTATAAACTTCATTTACTTATAAAGGTGATTTTGGTAGGCCATGCTGTAAGCAGAAGTTTGATATAAGATACCTTAACTGATTATACGCTATTCTATTTTTCAGCTTGATAGTATCAAGTATGAGTCTTAATCTTGAAGAATACCTAAACACCACTGTATCCAAATGCAGGTTTTCCACTTATCCTCTTAGCTCATTAGAAATGTATCCACTAGAAGAAGTTTTTTTTGTTGAACCTGTAATTTCAGCTTGATAGTATGAGTCTTAATCAAATTTGTACATAGATGCTTCTTCAACTTGTGTATAAACTCTTTTAGATATTGGCCATTTCATTGCATCCCATTTTATTAAAGAACTAGGTTGGAACCCGGGCCTTCGCACACGGGTACATGGTGGACATGCACCGTTAGGTGGTTCACTTTTGTATGTAATTGTCTTGTGTTCATGAAATAGTTTGAAAATACGAATTTGTTGGGATTTTAGATGAAAATGGTGCAATTATGAGTATTGCAGTAATTTGGGTCAATTCTATCATTGTAACCTAAATAGTGTATAATTATTTTTTAGATTTACTGAGTGATCCACTTTTTCAATGCCAACATTGTAGAGCCTATGGAGGAGAAAAAGGGTATGGGGTAGAATAAAAGGAAGGAGAATGAGAGATTTATTATATATTTAGTTTGTAGTTAAATGCATATACACATGTATATTATAAATATTGTGGTTAAATCATAATTAAAATAATACCTATGGGAATGGAAGATAGATATATAGTGTTTACTGTATGTATGAGAATTTACATACAATAAGCTAATGAACCTAGTACATATTGTATATCATTATGGAAATAGGGTGTTCGAAAACAAACGCTTTTGGTTTTGTTTACAAATAATGGATGTATGAAGATCAAGAACCATTCCTTCTTCAGATAAACATTTAATATTTTATACATAGAGACAATAAGTTGGATACAATATTAGTGTTTTTTTTATATCTTTGCAACTCTTAGTTGTAAATTAAAAAATGTTATTTTATTAATTTAATTCAAATATATCATTAAAATTATAAGCTCGATCCATTTAACTTCCATAAATACACTTTCTGATATATATCTTTTCCAATAAATGATACTCCCTTAGCTATTAAAATTGATTACATATTTTGCAATATTAGGTTTGATTAACCAGATTCCTTATAAATAGAAAATTATTTCCTTTGGTCTAAAGTTAAGTATGAAACAAAGAAATGATCTTCCAGTTACTTTTAATTCGTATTTGTACTCATGATACAAACCTCACAAAAGGACCATATTTTCTTCGATATGGCAGTTAAAAAACAAACTAAACTAAATATAAAATTTGAAAAAAACAAACCATGGTGCGAAAATGAGCCTTTAACATATAGTTGAAGAAGTAGAAGCACAGTCCAACTACCGTGAACCTTTAACATCCGTGGAGGAATATTAAAGTTCTAAATGCACAACAATACATGTATTCACATGAAACCATTCAAACATACATAAATGTTGACAAATTTGAATCCATAATGGTCCATAATAAAGGTCTTCAAGTATAAGGTTAAGATTTTTGGGTATTATATATGGGCATAATAACAACATATTGTAATTACTAATTAGTTATAAAATATAAGAATTTTTTAAAATAATTTCATTGACTATACTCAATTTGATTACCCATAGTAGGGGTACATTTCGTGTCAAATTTTAAACAATGTGTCTGCCAGACTAAAGGTGAACATATACAATGTCTAAATGTATTATTAGTTACAATAGAAAATGATGGTCCTCTTATAATCTCGAATGCACAAATATATGTCAATGTCACAATGAATAAGTTTATCATTAATAGAGTAAACTGAACGGAAATGGCAATAATTGGTAATAGTCAGCAAAACTCATTACCGATGAAGTACAAATAAAAGGCAATTTCACTTTTTAACTGTCATACAGCTATATATTTTCTGTATTAAAGTTCTATAAGCACTGAAGACGGTAAAGAACATAAAAAGGGCACTTTACATAGTTAAATAATCAGAGTCGTAAAACTGTGTACTACATACAATATGTGCATTATTTTGTAAAAGCAAGAAGACAGTATAGGTAGGATATATACTTGTGTATTAGATCATGTACTTCTATTTGAGTCAACTTTGGCATAGGTTTTATTCTTCGGTATGGTATTTTGAAAAATCAAACAGAATGCTTAAATGGATGACATATTTCCTCTAAAATTGTCTTCAAGTTTCAAGTACGTTAGAAGATGAGTAAACATTTTCCTACCATCACTAATAATCTTTTGTCAAAAGCAGGAAAAACAGCCAATGAGTTAATAGTTGATAATGTGCAAGTTTTCAATATACTAAAGTACATTTCCAGAAATTGTGTATAATCAATAACTAAAAGTTAAAAGTTTTGCAGTATGCATTATTCCAATAATGGATAAATGGTTGTAATCCACTAAATGATCTCAAAACTTCACTACGTCATTTCCACAAACAGAAACAATACATATGAAGAAAGATAAGCAGGGAGAATAAATTCCAACCAACATAGGAATAAGTGTTGCCAAAGAATGGAAAGTACTACATGAAAATATTAAAAACTATCACTGATACATCCATTCATCATTAGAGATTAAAACTCTGGGCATTGACTAAAATCATACGTTGTACGTGCAATTGAAAAAAGAAAAAAGAAAACAACAGATAATCATAATTTCAGACTGTACATTAACGAAAGTACGGTAAAATCTGTGTTACACATACCTAATAGTCCTGAAAGTTAGAAAGTTCCGACCGGTAGATTCTTTGGAATGGCTGTCGATGACCAATGGTGGAGTGGTTTAAACAGGTATGAACTTGTTGTAAACTTTTGGTCAGGTTTAGTTAAAGCTGGATAAGATCTATGTACTGAACTATCATTGAATTTTGCAAAATTGTTTGCAAAATTCTTGAGTGGAAAGAGTGGAAGAGTACAAAAGAATGTCGGTTAACGTTGAGATGGAAAGCTAAATCAAATTAGAAAATATGAAGTCCGAAGAGGTGGTTTTTGGAAGGGACAACGGCAGTTACAGAATCAATGTCATGGAAGGATGGAAATCTGATTTTGTAAAAAGAAAATGGCAGAGGATTGTCAATTGGTTATTTCAAAATGGAAGGAAACTAAGATGCCAGATAAGCAATATTTTGTACCTGCTTTTATATTAAAGCAATAGATTATCAAAGACTTCACCTTCAATTAGTCCAGACATAACAAGGATCTTTCTTATGTAGGCTTGTTCATGTGATTCTTCTCCATATGGCTCATCCATGAAAAACATTTCTTTATTCTGCTTGACTTCAATTTCCCCTTGTTCAACATAGTCAGGTGCTAAAAATGATACAGTATATAAAAATACATTGTAGCATGTTGCTATAGAAATTGGAATGATGCATACATAAATTTTAGTATATTTTTTACCAGTCTGGATTGAAGGGGTTTCTACATGATTTTTGACATCAGAATGGAATTCAACATAATTTGCTTGAAGTGGAGAAACGGGACTTGGAACACCAGGTTTACAAAATTCATCAATAGAACTGGTAGAAACAGATGCAGGGCTTGGTGGTACCTCTGTAGAGTTATCTTGTAACAAAAAGGCAAAATTGGATACACATTTACTATTATTTCCCACTTTGATATGTGGTTAGCAAAAATGAATCTATGCTAGAAATAAATGCCAGTGTAGTTCATTTTAATTTTTTGTTTTGGATTTTATGAAGGTTTGTAAAAAATTATTTGAGAAAACTAAGTGCATTCCTAGTTCTAACGTGGAGCATAATAAATTTTGTGTATTTGTCCACTTCAGACGTGTTGATGAACAAGTGAGCATCGGATATCATGCATAACATTTTCAAGAAATTATACTTATGATTGTAGAAAATAATAATTGAATCTTTCTTTGATATAAATATAGTTATGGACTACACCGGCAGAGCAAGTGAGATCAGTGCTAAAAGAGTATCCGAAATTGAAGGTATCTGAAGGCAGAAAGGTAGTGTTTTTATTATCTGTACCAGTACATATGGCACGTCCGATTGGACGTGTAAAAGAAAAAATGCATTAGTTTTATTTTTAGTAAGGACGAAACCATTCTTCTGTTGTCTTATTTTTAATTAATGTATAACAAGGGTATTAACGTAATTTCCAAAGCTTCGAATGAAGGTATTTTCATTATATATAGATTTCTACTTAATTTGGTTGGCCAACATTTTTTATACATGTTGCTATCTTACAAGCATCTACCATCCAGAATGCGACTTGAGTTCTTAGAGTTGGTTTTTATACTTTTGTATTTTGCAGGTGCTGGAGATTTGACCAATGACCAAGTGGGACAAAGGCAGGGCTTTGGAGTTTTTCTTGGAGTCACTTGGTAAGCATAGGGTATTACATCAACATCATATTCATTCAATTTATTTTGTTTTAAACTTTTTCAAAATTAGCATTTGTAAACCAAACTTTAGTACTAATTAGCTCGGTTCGTCTAGGATATAACTAGTGCACAAAGTACTCCCTGTTTACATGGGTGATGATCGTACGAACGAAGATGCTTTCAAGGTGGTATATTTATAACAAGAACAACAACAACAATAAATTAATTATAAGTTTTATAAAAACTAAGTTTATAATAATAATAATAATAATAATACTAATAATAATAAATTATAAAATATTAACCAAGTGAAAAAAGTTTTATAAAAATTAACTCAATGTATATAATAATAATAAATTAACTGAGTTTATAAAAAATTAACTTCGTTTATTAAGTTATATAAAAATTAAATAAGCTTATAAAAATTAACTAAGTTGATAATAATTATATTAATTTAACTAATGTTTATGAAAACTAACTAAGTTTATAATAACAATAATACTAACAACAATAATAAATTATAAAATATTAAGCAAGTTAACTAAGTATTATAAAAAATTAACTAAAATTTATTTTTGAGAAAAATGTGTGATCCTCTAGAATGGAGGAGAGCACACATGTAAATATGTATATATCAAAGAGTACAAGGTGCTGCCAACATGCCTGACAAGTAGCTAATCAAAGTACAAATAATAAAGAAAATAACTCAGGTATCCCTAGAATGAGCTCCGGCAAGGCTACCGCCCGTTATTGAGGTGTTAGAAGTACCTAAAAAACCATGGAACATCTCAGAGCCAATGATACTAGAAGCCAGCTCCATCTGAGAAGTAAACGCCACGCTGCAGACTCGGAAGAACTGGAAATGCGAATGATCTGGAATGGAAAGCGCCACTCTATAGACTCGGTAGAACTGGAGGGAGCGCCTCGCTGAAAAGTGAATCCTCCAGAAAGTAGAACACCACAATGAAGATGTAGAAGAACTGAGAAGAAATACCCACTGCAAACAGCAATCCTGTGAACCTGCTAAAAGAATCCAACACCATTTCTGGCCCACACCTGTATCTGAAAAAGAACTAAAGAAAATTATAAGAACAACACATATATGTATATAAATGAAATATATATATATATATGTATGTATTAATGAAATAAAAGTAAAGATACAAAAGCTAAGCTAATATGACAGAATACAATAAAAATAAAAAAAGACAAAAGATCCATGATCAAAATAAGTTAGAGATCTGTAAAAAAAACAAACAAAAACTAAATCAAAAACTAAATCAAAAACTAAAGCAAATTAAAACTTATCCTTATGATCCTTTGATCAAAAGGATATCATGATAAATAGTGAAATCATCATTTAAGTTTGAAAAAATGTTAATACTATAATTATTAATGTTAAAAATATTGTTTTTATGTTTAAATAACTTAATATTATTACTAACCTTATTAAGATATTCTTTAAAATGATTATTTTTAGCTAATTTATATTTAGGATTTGAGATCCAATAAACAAAATGACGAAATTATAAAAATCAATTTATTAAAATGACTATTATTATTATTAAAAATTATCTGATTTCTCTCGAACCAAATATACAAACAAATTATAATGAATAAAGTGTCAAGTAAAAATCTATTTTCCATTTTAAACTTATATCTAAAATTATTCCAATAGTAATCACAATCAGAAATTTTAGTTGTAAGACTAAAGTTAAATTTTTTTAGAGTATTATCCAGAATATAGTAAGTACTTGTGCAATCATAGTATACATGTTTAATATCTTCAAAATGCAGATTACAAAAATAACATTTATTATCAATTTGCATATTTTTTCTTTTTAAATTTTTTATAGTATTTAGTTTTTCATGCATGATTAACCACATATGAATTTTAGATTTAGGAGGAGCATTTGAGTTAATAGCTACACCCGAGGAGTTAAGAAATCTATAAAATGAATTAGAAGTATATTTCTTACTCTTATCCCATTCCCAACTGCTATAATCATTCTCATTATCAATATTATATAGATTCAATCTAGTATAAAACAAAGAAAGTTGCCTAAGAGTAGTACCTACTAAAATTCTATTAAAACTAAAATTCTAAGGGGGTCATTTTCAGAAGAAAAAACATCTATATTAAAGCATTCTTAAAGTTACAAATTTCGTAAAGTTCTTTAAATTCTATCTTAAGAGGGATAACAGAAATCTAACGGTCATGCCAAAAAGAAGTACTATTTCCTGAATGAACTATTGCATTGGTACCTAGTTTAAAAATCTCATGACATTTTAAAATTGATTTTCAAAAATTAGACAATTTACATATAACTGTAGGAGTAATTTGATGTAAGTTATTACTACCATTATAGTAATATATATTTAGAAATGATTTCTTTCCAAATAGGGTTATCATTAATATCCTTAAATTTCCATAACCATTTACCTAATAAAGACAAATTCATGTTACGCAAGTTAATGACTCATAAACCACCTTCCTTTTTGGAGTTACAAACAGTTTCCCAATTTACTAAACATTTAATACCACTGTTAGAGTTTTTCCCACTCCATAAGAAGTCCCTTCTTATTTTATTAATTTTGTTAATCACCCATTCTGGAAAAAGATGCATATACATCCGATAGATCGAGAGAGCTGATAAAACAGAGTTTATAAGAACTAATCTACCCGCTCTCGATAAAAATCTTTCATTCCAATTAGATATCCTATTTTTAATTTTATCAATGATAATAAACCAATCATCGTGTTTAAGTTTAGTTGGTCTAATAAAAAAATCAAGATAATCAAGTGGAAAATTCATAGTTTTACAATTAAGCGTATAAGCTACTAAATTTTCAATCTTTTCAAAATCATTTAAAACTAAAACCGAACTTTTATAAAAATTTATTTTTAAACCTGATAGAAGTTCAAAACTGTATAAAATAAATTTAAGGGTAATAGCATGTTTAGGCAAATGAAAGGTAAATAGCAAGGTATCATCTGCAAATTGAAGGACAGATAGACCATTTCGCGAGATTTCACTATCAACACTCCTCAAAGATCCATTATCAACTGCTTTTTAAATCATCTTAGCGAAAACATCCGCGGCTAAGTTAAACAAAAGAGGCGATAAATGATCACCTTGCCTTAAATCTCGTTTAGATTGAATTTTATTACCTAAAATACTATTAACCATTATACTAGAGTTGCCAGTTTTAAGTAAAGTCATGATCCAGCTAATCCATCTACGAATGAAACCTTTAACATGTAACAAATCAACTAGAAAATCCCAATCCGCCGAATCAAAAGCTTTCGCAAAGTCCAGTTTTAAAATCGTACAAGTAATATTATTCTTACAACAGTGATTAATGTATTCTTGAACAACAATCACACCATCAATGATATTTCTTCCCTTAATGAAAGCAGTTTGTGGATAGTCAATTAGATCATTCATTCTTTTACTAAGTCTATTAGCTAAAACTTTTGAAATAATTTTAACAGAACAATCAATTAAGGAAATAGGTCTAAAATATTTTAAATTATCAGCACCGATTTTTTTGTGCAATAAAATAACATTTGCAAAATTAAATCTTCCTAATTGCATTTTTCCATTATCGAATTCGTTAAATATGCGAATTAAATCGAATTTTAAAACATCCAAAAATTTTTGTAAAAGAAAATAGGGAGCCCATCAGGACCCGGGGATTTATCACCCGACATGTCATTAATAGCTTTCAATATTTCCTTTTCAGAAAAAGGATTATCAAACTCAGCAAGATCAATTCTAGAATCAGAAGGATAAAGATCATTCCATCTAGCGTTAATTCTATGCTTATTTTTATTACCAAAAATATCTCTATAGTCGATAAAAGTCTTATTAAGATCTCTTTGATCTACCAACTCCTCGTTATTCACAAAAATAGAATTAATCGTATTACTACGTTTTCTACCATTAACCATATTATGAAATTTTTTGGTATTATTATTACCTTCATTAATCCATTGAATCTAGATCTCTGTTTTCACAAAACCTCCTCTTTTTCTAAAATTGAATTAAGCTCTTCTTTTAGATTAGCAAGAACGTTACACTCACCTAGATTTAGTAGTCTAGTTTCTTCTATCTTGTTTATTTTAAGCATTTCGGAAAGAATGTTTTCTTTTTTAATTTTAATACTACCAAAAACATTCTTACTCCAATTTTTAAGAAAGTTCCTAAGACCCCTAAGTTTTAGAACAATTTTTTTTGCAGAATTATCCCTATTTCTAATTTTATAAAAGCTCATAGAAATCCATTTATTTTTTAATTAAATTCGAAAAATTGGATTCTAATAACCACATTTTTTTGAATTTAAAAGATCTATTAAAAACTCTATGATGAGCGCACGTAAGAATGGTAGGCAATGATCAGAATAAGTGTAAGGCAAATCAGAAACTCTATAAATAGAAAATTTATCCTCAGTCTCATCATTAACGAAAAACCTATCAAGGAGAGCCATAGATGAGTGCTTCCTAGAATTACTCCAAGTAAATTCTCTATTAGAAAGATGAATTTCAATCAAATTAGAATTAATAATAAATTGGTCAAATTCCTCCATAGCAGAGAAATCACCTTCCCGTGGTGAACGCTTGTGACGCCCCACCTCTATACCCACGCTAGCCAAGGACACTACGGGGTAATGCCGTCAACTAGCACGGAGAATAAGGCTGTTGAGGAGCGACCATCTGTATAATTGCTTTGTGCGAGTACCGATATGCCAGATACAAATATAACTTTTCATCTCAAGAGGAAATCCGACATATGGATACAAACTCAAAGCTACCACACAGTGGCTATATGGACTTCGGAAACAAATATAGAAATAAACATAACACAAATCAGTCACAGACAATTCATATCACAAAGACGGAAATAGATATGAATATAACACATGAAAGTGTACATCAGAGTAGTGGTCAGATAAGATCCATAATAACACAAAAGAATAGACACAAGTGCAAGGCAAAAGTATATGTATACATCAAGGAGTCTAAATCTCAAATGTATACAACAAAAACTACTAAACTAGAGTAGTTAGCCAAAAATCAGAAGATGGCTCCAAATAGGAAGTCAAGCAGAAGCACCTGTATAATCTCAGTCTGACCCGAGTATTATTTAAGAAGAAAATAATAAACGGATCAGTCTAGCTATAATTATCAGATAAAATGAGATATAAGAAGAGATATAATAAAAACGTATGATAACCAAAAATGTCATACCTCGACAAGTATACATTAGAAAATCAACAAAGGAAAATCATACAAATATCTCACGAATCTCATAGCATAAAAAGAATGTCATATTCTTTATTTAATTCACCAAGCCACAATAAATGACATACATATCAATGCCAACTGAAAAAGGTGGTGAAACATAAATTCCAGAAATCACAAGAGAAATCCAGAAATCACAAGAAAAGAGGATGACCAATCCCATAAAACTGAACATCGACGCACATAGAAAGATACGCCCCATGTAAAGTCTAGCATCGATACACCTAGAAAGATGCACCCCATGCAAAGTCGAACATCGATGCACCTAGAAAGATATGCCCTATGCTCTAGCATCGACGCACCTAGAAAGATACGCCCCATGCATAAATAAACATCGACGCACCTAGAAAGATACACCCTATGTAATGTCTAACATCGATGCACCTAGAAAGATACACCCCATGCAAAGTCGAACATCGACGCATCTAGAAAGATACGACCCATGCATAGACGAACATTGACGCACCTAGAAAGGTACGCCCATGCCCCGACTTATTGAGCCGATTGCTCCACGAAGTAAACAAACATCGACGCACCTATATAGGTACGACCCATGCGTAAAGTAAACATCGACGCACCTAGATAGGTACGACCCATGCGAGAAGTGAGACAAAGCTCATTAAAACGAGGAACAGTCCTCCACGTGGACAAAGAGACATCACACATTGCTAGTCTAAACCATAAAATGATCATCATCGATCATCAAGAAGTGTCGATTACACTAAGCTAGTAAATATAAGAGTTTAGCTTCATGTCCCATAACCACTTGCTTAACTCAAATATTTACGAACAGATTTCTCCACTAGAAAATTGTCACAAGAGTGTCAATCGAACAAGTCCATAAATTAATCGACGAAGTAAACGCAAACGTTTCATACCACTTGTTTTGCTAAGCCGTTTAATTATATTTTCTCATACGAATGATGTAAAAGTTTGTATATACCAATAGATTAGAAAACGGTTTTATAAAAGAGCTTTGTATTGAAATTAGAGTTGAAATCGTCTTTGTGAAAGAGTTTGAATGTTTACTACTAGTATAGAAAACCTTTATATTTTTAAAGTGACAAATCACAAAAACGATTGTAGAAGCAATCAATCATAAAAATTCACATCCGAAGACGTGAATCAATTCCAACGAAATCGATACCAAATCCATCAAAAATGGATAACAACAAAAATCCCGAAAAAGAAGTTATCACGGCAGATAATAAAAGATAACAACAAATCGGATAACCTTGAATTGATAAAGGCTGGAAAATCAAAACAAAACAATTAGGTAGGTTGAGAGGAGCAGGTCGATCGACTGGACCAGGGGGTCGGTCGACCGATACAGACCCAGGAAAAATCCTCGGGATACTGGTCGGTCGACCGGACCAGTAGGTCGGTTGACCGAACCACAGCCTGGGATGTGCTCTGGTAGCAGGTCGGTCGACTGACCCACTGGGTTCGGTCGACCGGACCCTGTTTCCAGCACATCCTAACATACAAAATGAAGGCCAACCCCTTCCAAATTTCAATCGATCGAGCAATGAGCGCTAAAGGTTTATGCCAATCGACTTCCCGACCCAATAGGCTCTCCGATGCACCACAAAATCATGATCAAACATCAAAGTTATGAATTTTAAAGATTTGGCTTCAAAACACCGAAAATTGAATTATGCATCAAATCAATCCAAACCAAAATCAAATGCACATGAATAAGTGTTAGGAATTCATACCTAACAATCAAAGATAATCATAGGCTTAGATGTGAGATAAAAATCTCACATTTTCACAAAAAACAATGAAGAAGGAGCTTGAAAGCAAAAGGAGAATCAACCACTCTTCAACACAACACAAATGAGCTTGAATCTATGCTAAAAAAGAAGAACATTCCCAAAGTTAGGTTTAGGAATTTCTGAAATTGATAAAAGAATGAGTTGGAGAAGAAGAAGAGGAGGCTTACCCAAGTTTCTTCTATTAGTTTGGAGCTAGAACTTGATTTGTAAATGGAAACTAGGGTTTGGAGTTTTAATTTCCCATTCCACTCACCATTAATCTCTTTAGAACTGAAAAGTAGAGGGGGAGGGAGTGAATGAAGAGGGGGTTTCAGTTTTGAGTATTAAGTAAGACATAGGGCTGAACCCAAACCCAAACCCAAAGTGAAAATGGTCAAATTTTTTGCTAGCTCCAAACATATCAATGTTTATACTCAAAAAGGTCGCAAACGGTATTTTGAACTCAATGGAAGGGGTCTCGAGTCCTAATTCGACTGTTTGCAGAAAAGTAGCTTTTCGGACTAAAATCCGACGAACGATGAAATATTTAAATAAAATATTTAAATATAAAATCGATAATTATGCGGGTTGTTACAGACTCCCCTCCTTAAAGAAATTGCGTCCTCTCAATCTTAAGAAACAACTAAAAAGTAACAACCACAAAAGCATATCATCACAAAAGAAACTTTTGAAATAAGAAGTTCACCATAAAGAGCACGAAAGAGTTAGTCCGAACGTGTTTGCTCGATGAATTCTCTGGATTCCGAAGAGAAATCCTTAGGATTTAAGAACCATCGGACTTTCACAAAAAGAACATCTTTATTTCGAAGGCACTCAACCCCCGAAGAAATGATGCGAATATAATGTTGCTCAAAAGTCAAATCTGATGAAACTTCAATTTCTTCAACCACACCGGGCTCAAGAATAAAACCGGAATCCCTAAGGTATTTCCGTAGTAGAGAGATGTGGAAAACATCATAAATAGCAAAAGATTGAGCCGGTAATAAAGAGGCGATAAGCCGCGGAACAAATACGTTCGGTGATGGGAAATAGACCAAAATATCGTGGTGCTAACTTTACCGATCAACTGAAACGCACAACATCCATCATAGGTGAAACATGAATGAACACCAATAAGATCTGGACTTGAAACCAGCCTCTCACCGGCTTCAAGCCAACACAAAGAGATTCGGCATGGCCTTCCATAGAGTGGTTCGAAAGGTACCATACCAATACAAGATTGGAAACTATTATAAGAAGAAAACTCAACAAGAGAAATATGATCTTTCCAACTTTCACAAAAATCGAGAATACATGAACGAAAGAGATCTTCAAGAGTTGATTCACATGCTCGGTTTGTCCATTGGACAAAGATGATAAGCGATGCTAAAATTTTTAAGTTTTGTTCCTAAAGTTTTTTTTGAAGACCCTACCAAAATCCACTAGTAAAATAATGGATTACGATTGCTAACAATAGAAGTAAGAACTCCATGAAATTTAGCTTGACATAGAGTTTAGCTAAAAAAAAAGTATATTCCAAAAGAAGGATGAGCCTCCAGGCTACACAAAACAAGAGACGAACATAAATTGGATTCACGATCTCGAATCTCACAAGTGGATAAAGTCTCGAGATTATTCCATCCAGATATCATCATAGAAACAACTACTTGTTGCTTTCGGCTAAGGGCGTCGGCAACACGATCACCCTTTTTCCCGGAGTATAAAGAATATTAAGATCATAAGATGCAAGAAACTCGAGCCAATATTAAGTTCCTTATGAGAAAAATAAATATTCCAAAGATTTATGATCGAGGTGGAGAACAAATTTCTCCGCCAAACACAATGATGCCAAACTCTAAAAATGAAATCAATAGCCGCGAGCACTAGATCATGAGTGGCATACCTAGTCTCGATCGGCTTTAATGGTTTAGAAGCACAAGTGATAGCACGTTCTCTTTTGCAAGAGAACGGCATCCAAACCAATACGATTAGCATTGGTACAAAAGATAAAGTCTTGGTTCCCTTCGGGAATCGCAAGAATAAGTGTATCGAAAAGAAAGAATTTCTTTTAAATAATCTTCTTTCCCGAAAAGCTAAAACTTTCAAAATTACATTTATCTTTATGTAATAATCTTTTCAGAAAAACTTTTATTTTACAAGTCAATTTATTGTGTCTGATTGTCTCATCAAAGCGTTTAGGAGATTCCTATCGATAACGTTGATCAATCGCATCGACCATAATTCTTAAAGCACTCAATGGGCAATACAATCACAAAATCATCTTCTAGATAATAAACATGTTTCTTAAAAACTTTTAAGAATATTCTTTGTTCTTTTAAAGAACAAAAATCCAATTGTACTTATAAACAAATCTTATGAAAAAGATTTGCAAAATTTTAAATTGCTATTTTCATCCAATTGTACTTATAAACAAATCATAAGTTCTTTTGATATAAAAATAATGAGATGAAATCCATATAAAAAAGAACTCGAATAAGATAATCACAAAGTAAATGTCATCAAGGATAGAATGGATACCTTGACTAAGAGAAGAGTTGCTAGGGGCTTGCACAATATTTAGCTTTCTCATGTCCTTGTTCAAAAGTTTGGGACATGCAGATAAAAGATGACCCGGTTTCTTGCAATAGCGACAAGAATGGGGTTTCAGACACATATTCGCATAGTGTTCCTTAGAATTACAATTGTAGCATCCTCCATGATTAGGGATTGGAGTCTTTGCTACAAAAGTAGTTTGCTTCACTCTCTTATTGGGATTAAGGCTCTTGAACTTAATATGCCTCTTCTTGGAAGTCCCAATATCACAAACACTTCCTTTACCAACCTCTTCATGTCGAAGAGTGATATCCACCAGTTGATTGAAAGGAACTTCAAGTTTCAAAGGTAAAATCTTTTCGGGGTTCTTACCCAAAGCACAGATAAACCTTTGATTCTTTACAAGATCCAAAAGTTGTTGAGCTGACATAAATACGCCATCCAGGGAAGGACTACTGGATTGACCAGCGCTAGGACTGCCAGAACCAACCATTTCTTTTCTTTAAGAAAGAAAGAAAAGAGAAGAAAAGTTTATTCTTAGAACGAATATCAAACAATCATGATTGATAAAACAAGGAATCATAAAAGAAAATAGGATAGAACGGGTCCAATTGACTCGAATAAAATCCTAAGGCACGACTCCTAAGAAAGGCTTAGGACAACGATCATTGCTAGATTATTCTATATTGTTCTGAAGTTTGGCTCTGATACCAAGCCGTGACGCCCCACCTCTATACGCACGCTAGCCAAGGACACTACGGGGTAATGCCGTCAACTAGCATGGAGAATAAGGCTGTTGAGGAGCGACCATCTGTATAATTGCTTTGTGCGAGTACCGATATGCCAGATAAAAATATAACTTTTCATCTCAAGAGGAAATCCGACATATGGATACAAACTCAAAGCTACCACACAGTGGCTATATGGACTTTGGAAACAAATATAGAAATAAACATAACACAAATCAGTCACAGACAATTCATATCACAAAGGCGGAAATAGATATGAATATAACACATGAAAGTGTACATCAAAGTAGTGGTCAGATAAGATCCACAATAACACAAAAGAATAGACACAAGTGCAAGACAAAAGTATATGTATACATCAAGGAGTCTAAATCTCAAATGTATACAACAAAAACTACTAAACTAGAGTAGTTAGCCAAAAGTCAGAAGATGGCTCCAAATAGGAAGTCAAGCAGAAGCACCTGTATAATCTCAGTTTGACCTGAGTATTATTTAAGAAGAAAATAATAAACGGATCAGTCTAGCTATAATTATCAGATAAAATGAGATATAAGAAGAGATATAATAAAAACGTATGATAACCAAAAATGTCATACCTCGACAAGTATACATTAGAAAATCAACAAAGGAAAATCATACAAATATCTCACGAATCTCATAGCATAAAAAGAATGTCATATTCTTTATTTAATTCACCAAGCCACAATAAATGACATACATATCAATGCCAACTGAAAAAGGTGGTGAAACATAAATTCCAGAAATCACAAGAGAAATCCAGAAATTACAAGAAAAGAGGATGGCCAATCCCATAAAACTGAACATCGACGCACCTAGAAAGATACGCCCCATGTAAAGTCTAGCATCGATACACCTAGAAAGATGCACCCCATGCAAAGTCGAACATCGACGCACCTAGAAAGATACGCTCCATGCTCTAGCATCGACGCACCTAGAAAGATACGCCCTATGCATAAATAAACATCGACGCACCTAGAAAGATACGCCCCATGTAATGTCTAACATCGATGCACCTAGAAAGATACACCCCATGCAAAGTCGAACATCGACGCATCTAGAAAGATACGACCCATGCATAGACGAACATCGACGCACCTAGAAAGATACGCCCCATGCCCCGACTTATTGAGCCGATTGCTCCACGAAGTAAACAAACATCGACGCACCTATATAGGTACGACCCATGCGTAAAGTAAACATCGACACACCTAGATAGGTACGACCCATGCGAGAAGTGAGACGAAGCTCATTAAAACGAGGAACAGTCCTCCACGTGGACAAAGAGACATCGCACATTGCTAGTCTAAACCATAAAATGATCATCATCGATCATCAAGAAGTGTCGATTACACTAAGCTAGTAAATATAAGAGTTTAGCTTCATGTTCCATAACCACTTGCTTAACTCAAATATTTACGAACAGATTGTAGATTTCCACTAGAAAATTGTCACAAGAGTTTCAATCGAACAAGTCCATAAATTAACCGACGAAGTAAATGCAAACGTTTCATACCACTTGTTTTGCTAAGCCGTTTAATTATATTTTCTCATACGAATGAGGTAAAAATTTGTATATACTAATAGATTAGAAAACGGTTTTATAAAAGAGCTTTGTATTGAAATTAGAGTTGAAATCGTCTTTGTGAAAGAGTTTGAATGTTTACTACTAGTATAGAAAACCTTTATATTTTTAAAGTGACAAATCACAAAAACGATTGTAGAAGCAATCAATCATAAAAATTCACATCCGAAGACGTGAATCAATTCCAACGAAATCGATACCAAATCCATCAAAAATGGATAACAACAAAAATCCCGAAAAAGAAGTTATCACGGCAGATAATAAAAGATAACAACAAATCGGATAACCTTGAATTGATAAAGGCTGGAAAATCAAAACAAAACAATTAGGTAGGTTGAGAGGAGCAGGTCGATCGACTGGACCAGGGGGTCGGTCGACCGATACAGACCCAGGAAAAATCCTCGGGATACTGGTCGGTCGACCGGACCAGTAGGTCGGTTGACCGGACCAGAGCTTGGGATGTGCTCTGGTAGCAGGTCGGTCGACTGACCCACTGGGTTCGGTCGACCGAACCCTGTTTCCAACACATCCTAACATACAAAATGAAGGCCAACCCCTTCCAAATTTCAATCGGTCAAACAATGAGCGCTAAGGGTTTATGCCAATCGACTTCCCGTCCAATAGGCTCTCCGATGCACCACAAAATCATGATCAAACATCAAAGTTATGAATTTTAAAGATTTGGCTTCAAAACACCGAAAATTGAATTATGCACCAAATCAATCCAAACCAACATCAAATGCACATGAATAAGTGTTAGGAATTCATACCTAACAATCAAAGATAATCATAGGCTTAGATGTGAGATAAAAATCTCACCTTTTCACAAAAACAATGAAGAAGGAGCTTGAAAGCAAAAGGAGAATCAACCACTCTTCAACACAACCCAAATGAGCTTGAATATATGCTAAAAAAGGAGAACATTCCCAAAGTTAGGTTTAGGAATTTCTGAAATTGATAAAAGAATGAGTTGGAGAAGAAGAAGATGAGGCTTACCAAAGTTTCTTCTATTAGTTTGGAGCTAGAACTTGATTTGTAAATGGAAATTAGGGTTTGGAGTTTTAATTTCCCATTCCACTCATCATTAATCTCTTTAGAACTGAAAAGTAGAGGGGGAGGGAGTGAATGAAGAGGGGGTTTCAGTTTTGAGTATTAAGTAAGACATAGGGCTGAACCCAAATCCAAACCCAAAGTGAAAATGGTTAAATTTTTGGCTAGCTCCAAACATATCAATGTTTATACACAAAAAGGTCGCAAACGGCATTTTGAACTCAATGGAAGGGGTCTCGAGTCCTAATTCGACTGTTTGCAAAAAGTAGCTTTTCGGACTAACATTCGACGAACGATGAAATATTTAAATATAAAATCGATAAATATGCGGGTTGTTACAACGCTCTTCTAGAAAATGCGTAACATTGAAATTTCCCCCCAAAATCCAAGAACCAGGAGCTAAAGATTTAAATTCTATACATTCATTCCAAAGAATCCGACGATCAGTTTTTGAGTTAGGCCCATAAACATTAGAAATATTTAAAATAGAATTATCACAAAGATTAATGAGAATAATATGTAGTGAGTGTTGCTTAGAAATACATTGGAGCAATTTAAATGAATTATCCCGCCATCCAATAAGTAAACCCCCAGAAGCGTTAACAGAAGGTAAATAAACCCATTTTCTAAAACGATAACCACCTAATCTTTTATAAAAACGAATATCGGGACATTCGATTTTAGTTTTCTGTAAAAGAGCAATGTCAGTAGAATAGTCTTTAAAAAAAGCTCTTAATTTGTCACACTTATTTAAATCGTGCAAACCTTTAATATTTCAACAGATCTAATCCTATCAAATTCCCTACTTCTAATATACGCTAAATCTACCTCAACATCAGAAAACACAAAAGCGACATCTCTAGCTAACTGACAAAACTCAGAAGGATACAAACTACTTAGAGCATACGATGAATACGTACTACCCAAATTAGAAATATACCTGAGTTTGAATTCGTAGTACCATTCGTGGTACTCGAATCAGGTAACTCATCCATAGACTGAGATTGGCTACCACAGATCCTTGGCACTACGTCGTACTGATCCACTTACAGCCACAGACTTCCTACGCCTACCTCTTCTCGATGATGAAGAACTAGATGCAAATTTGCTGCCAATATCACTAGATTGTACATTCGCTATGAGACAAGAAAGCCGCAACAAAGAATTATCCATATCTCCGCTCACATTGCTAAGAACACTACTACTCACTTTTGCTGCACACTGTGTAAGACCAGATTGTGCACGTTGATATTTATGTGCATATTGCGATTCATCAGCAAACATCTCAGATAGACATATTCCTTCACCAAACAATTGCTCATCACCCTTCTCTGATCTTGACAAATCACCTCTAACCGGAGAAACTCCTTTAAACAACACACAGGAATTAGAGTCCATGCACGCACTGAAATGCTGCATCACTGTATCATCACTCTTACTACAGGAATTCGCATAAGTATCCACCATTTCATCAACCAACTCTGTATCATCACTCTGCACTGATATGTAGCAACTCCGAAGCATCCCTGTACCAACAGTATTTGTTTTTGAAATATTCACAGAGTTTATAACAATCTCTACATCCCTATGCAAGAATTAAAAGTATCACAGCTAAGAGAATCATTCTTGCCATTTTTATCAACATCATCCTTCATTGAATAGCTCGAATCAATCAAGATAACACTTTTCTCCATTTTAGATGGCGCCGTGTCAGCGGACATGCACACAATGATATATGATTCTATATCACTGGATTCACTTGAACCCATTAATTATATTGAACAAATCCCAGCATCCTTCCTTTGAAAAGCATATATCCACATTCAAATTTGATTTAATCAATACATTGTAATCATTTACTTTTAGAATAATCAATGTACCCTTCCTCAACTTATTCATGTTTCTAGTAGATGTTGAGATATCATTCACAGCCTGCCTACAAGATGATCCAAAATTGACTATCCTCTTTCCATTATCACAGCAATTCAACAACTTACTACAATTACCAGATGAACCACTTTCATAAATAGGGATTCTTGAATAAGATTTAACAGCCAAAATGTCGGAGGACGAAGAGTAATCAGAAACTCCGTTGGCATCCTGAATATACTTATCTGAAACACTAATATCTGAATCAACAACTTGATTAAAAACATCTTCTTCAACCATAGAACTTAAACATTCAAATCTGTTAGAAGTGACAAGATTAAAATTCTCCACATACTTTGAATTGACTTTATGCTTTTTATTACGAGTTTGAGCAACATTTATATTCACCACTCCTTCAACAGATTCCAAAACATCTACACATCCAATATCAAGCACTTTATCCTTAGTTTTTTAAAGTTGAGGAATCGAACTGAATTGAGAGACAACAGGATCCAAAAGCATTGAATCTACAGAAAATAATTCCTCTCTATAAACATCAACAGGGATACCCAAGAATTCATCAATGGAAGCATCTGAAACCACTTTAGTATTACTCAAGACAGACATCTTAACATTAATCTGTCATCACTGATCGAAGGAGAAGCGTAATCACCGAAGTATACTTTAGGATCACCAAACTTTTTAGAGTAATTCTTGCCAATATTAACAGAGTTAATAATGTCAAAATGTTAAACAGATCCTCCAAATAATCTATGCCTTCCTTTCTTTGCGTCCATAGATGATCTAACATGATTCTTTTTAACTTCATACATTTTAGAACAAATAGAAAACCATGGTTTGAATCAGAGCAATCACTGTTATCACCCAAGAATTCATCAATGGAAGCATTTCAAAACCACTTTAGTATTACTCAAGACAGGCGTCTCAACATTAATCCTGTCATCACTGATCGAAGGAGAAGCGAAATCACTGAAGTATACTTTAGGATCACCAAACTTTATAGAGTAATTCTTACCAATATTAACAGAGTTAATAATGTCAAAATGTTTAAACAAATCCTCCAAATAATCTATGCCTTCCTTTCTTTGCATCCAGAGATGATCTAACATGATTCTTTTTAACTTTATACATTTTAGAACAAATAGAAAACCATGATTTGAATCAGAGAAATCACCGTTATCACCCGAGATTTGCTTTAAGTTTGTCGAACAGTCGACCATCTTATGCCCAAATGAACCACAACCAAAACATCTAATTGGTTCTCTAAAGACATTCGCTAAATGTTGACAATAACCACAACAAAAACAAAATCTTCTCTTTTTCCTAGACTCGATCCATCTCGTAGAAATTGTTCGCTGTTTATAAATATGAGATGGAACAGGAATCGAGTTCTTAACCATATGAGCATACGAGCGAACAGAGATATGATTAAATTCTAGAAGGGAAGGAGAATTGGAAGGATTTTAGAGATGAGGAAACAAGGACGAAAAAGAAGAAGACAAACTTGAATTCACCATTTTTTTAACAGTCAGAGGTATTCCCAACTTTATAAAAATTAACCAAGTTTATGAAAATTAACTAAATTTATATAACAATACAGTAATAATAACTAATGTTTATGAAAATTAACTAATTTTATAATAATAATATTAATAACAACACCGGTCATAAATAATAATAATAATAATAATAAATTAACTATTAAGTTTTATAAAAACTAACTAAGTTTATTATTATTATAATAATAATAATAATAAATTATAAAATACTAACCAAGTTAAATAAGATATAAAAAATAACTAAATTTTACTGTGACGATCCATATTTCGGAAGGTTTAAATCGACAATAATCCACACATGTTCAACTTAAACAATCCAAAACGTTGATAATCAATGAGGTTAAATAAGAAAAATAAGAAAGAAGAAGAAAGCAAAACACAGAATCTCACAGCGGAAACGATAAAATATAATAGTCAAATAACAGTTCATGGAGCTGTTTATATCATACATTTGATTATAATCTATACAATATTTATCAGAGTTATATGTATACATCAGGGATAAATAATCAATACTGCAGAATAGCATGATGTGGGAGATAATAATAGTAATAATATACCAACTTCGTCTTCGTCCTTCAAAAACTGATCTTCAATGCACTGGAAAAACTCAGGATTAAGCCGAGCTTAATGAAAAGACAAAACACTCGAAGCAGGACTAAAACTCTTATGTAAGTCAAATCAATCACAGAATATGAGTGCAATAACTTGAGAGATGTTACAAGATTTTCCATCTCCTAAGGATCCGTTAAACTATTTATATATAATAGTATACGTTATAATAGATAATGTATCATTAAAATAAATATCAAAATAGCGTTAAGGCTTTACATTGATCCACCTTAACACATTTTATAGGTACAATACCAAAATCGTAATGGGCTTGTATAGGGATAAATATGACAAGGCACGTGAGACAATGTCCAAGTTAGGATTTTACCAGTTTACCCTTTCTGGCTGGTCGTAACCTATTCGTGGCCGACCGCGACTATCAATCCACACAGAAGGGTGCACTCATCGAGTCCAAATCACGACAGTAAAATACGAAAGATCAACGTCACTAGAGGTAGCTAACCTCATTGGCCAGACATAGGCTCATGTTTTAGTCATTCTAATTATGACACGAGTGTCAAGGTTATCCATCATCGTTCTCTTACTTTATTTCAGTAAACGTCGCCAATTCAACTACTACATTTTAGATGCCATCCACCGCGTATACAGTTGTTAAAGTGGTTTCAATATTCAATTAAAAATCCAAATCTTTAAATATAATTGAATTCCAACTCAATTTCGAAATATCGTTTTATATCACTTTTACGTAGCAATATTCAAAGTTCGAATAAAAGTCCAATCCTTTAAAACAAATCAATTTCTGAAATTCGCATCATACTTCGATTTTAACTTTAAAAAAAAATCTCAACTTCGATTATTTAAACAATTTCGTTTACCAAATTTAAATTTCAACATTTCGAGTTCCAATTTGAAAATAATTTGATTTCCATAAATTCGAGTTTTATTTCTTAAAACCAAATCATTTAAATAATTTTAAATCAAAATTTTAAAACCATTTAATTTAACCAATTCAGTGTCCGTATATAATTCTCTATCCTATGGCCAAGTGAATCAATTGTTTCAATTTAATTCCAGGGATGGATATATATCATTTTAATCCAAAATAAATGCCATAGGTATATATCATTTCAACCTATTTCTTAATTTATACGAAATAATTCAATTTACAATTTTTATATACTGTAAATAATATACATGATGATAGCAAGATATATTAACATAAATAAACATCCAAATATCAACCAATATCATCCATCTTAACCAATCATCCAAACAGTCAATAAAATTCACAACAAATTCATAATTATCAATATCGGGTATTTTACGGTCAATTAAATTCTAATCCAATTTAACTGTCAATTTAAATTCTATCAATTAATTCCGATGTCAATTTAAATGTCAATTAAACTTATCAAACAACAATCCATAAATTTCAATCACTTCACGATATAAATTTAACTACATAAAAATTATTTTAGTCAAGTGGAGCGTATAAAACACACCTTATTATTTGAAACTGAAAATAATTTCAGCTTCAAATAAATCTCACTACGGTTCCAAGCTGAAGCCTTCGTCAATACGAATCCAGCGTTACTCGTTTCGATCGAATCAGATATCATTTGAAAACGTTATTAGTAAATTAGTATATCAATAATTAAAATTAACAACTAATAATAAAATAAAATAAATAAAAATAACAAAAAGAAACTCACCCTCATCTCTCTCGTACACGCCACTACAAGCCTTTCCCCCTCCTAGTCATACGCGACTTCGCCAATCCCTTTCTATTTTTAACGCACGACCGAACAGCCACCCACCACCGAGTTCGCCGCCGTCCAATTCTCTTATGCCGCCGCCTTGACCACCTCGCGGTGACGCGCGCGACTCAGCAACAAAACCCTAATCACCAATCTGCATCGCCTAAACCCTAGGCCTCCACGCCGCCTACCACACTCGAGCGCACGCGAGCGCCATTGTCCCCTCGAGAGCTCGATTGATTTTTTTTCCGTCTTTTTTTTAAATAATAATACGCGATCTGCAGTTTGATTCAAAATAAAGGGAAGAGGGAGAAACGAGTACGGGGTTGACCCATTTAGGTGGCCTTGAAGATAGTCGAGGAAGGAAAAATAAAATAAAATAAATTTATGTATATTAAAATCTGAAAATGTCTCGCCCCATGAAATTTCAAACTCCAAACGAAGCGTGCCGCCTGACGTTCATATTGTTTTACTCTCATTCCGAACACAATGAAACTAGTCCCGAGGTCTAATTCGATTGTATGCGGAAGATAGCTTTTCGAATCGAATTATTTATTTAAATTTTACGCGTTTCATGCTCGCACGACCAAACGAAAAGTCCAATCGCTACGAAATTTGAAATCCTACAATAATTCACTATTACGGATCTGATGAAACTAGTTTTGTCGAAATTTGAGACAGAGGCCAAAATTGCTATTTTTACTCGTCAATTAATATATAAAATTTTCAAATTTTAATTACTCACATTTGAATCAAATTTTGAAAGTAAACGATCTTCATTCATATTTATATAAAATTTAAATCAACTTCCAGAATCATTTTCATTCATATTAAATTCAAAATTCCATTATTTAAATGGTTGCAACATAAATTTAAACAATTTGATTACCCGATACGTCAATACTAATAATTCATTAAATTTTAATTTTAACCATTTTTATTCAATAATATATCAAATCCTATAATTTAAAACAGTTAAAAATACTGGTCGTTACATTTACACAATAATAATAATAAATTAACTAAGATTATAAAAATTAACTTCATTTATTAAGGTATATAAAAATTTAATAAACTTATGACAATTAACTAATTTGATAATAATAATAATAATTTAACCAATGCATATGAAAATTAACTAGGTTTATTATTAACATGATGATGATGATGATGATAATAAAAAATTAACTATAAGTTTATAAAAATTAAGTTTACAACAACAACAACAATAATAAATTATAAAATATTAACCAAGTTAAATAAAATTTATAAAAAAAAACTAACTATATCTAATAATAATAATAAATTAACTAAGACTATAAAAATTAACTTTGTTTATCAAGTTATATAAAAATTAAATAAGCTTATAAAAATCAACTAAGTTGATAATAATAATAATTTAACTAATGTTTATGAAAATTAACTAAGTTTATAGTAACAACAATACTAACAACAACAATAATAATAAAGGAAAATTTGCTACTTTGGTCTACTTTTTGAAAAAAATAGCAGAAATAGGCCAGTTTGGAAAATAATTACAGAAATAGGCCACTTTTGGTTTTGACGTGGGCGAATTTTCAAATTAGTTGAATGTGAATTTAATAATATTAAGTCATAAAAATTACTTCATACACCCGCCTTAAATTTAAAAGAGGATTTAGAAGTAAACACATATAAATAAAATGAAATGTAACCTCAAACATAATTGTTGTTCATCATCTCAACAACTAGTTCATGGAAAAAAAGTAAGATGAACAACATAAGTAAAAATATTTCATCAATTCATAGTAGGTGTTGATGTATTAAGGTATCTAATTATATTTAGAATATGCATGTAAATTAACATATTTTTATTTTGTTAATATTTTAAGAAACGATAATGATAATTAAATATATTTGACTATATCATACTACTTTCTATTACAACTAGTTTCAATGTTCCTTTTCTTTTCTTATTGAAATAGCAACAAAAATAACAAGGACCATATATTTTCGATTGAAGTGGTGATAAATGTTCTTTGCTATGTTTTACGATAACATCAAATTTGAACTGGAAATTATTTCTTACTATGTTAGTCATAGTTAGGATTGCATAATTTCAAAAAATATTTATCATCACTTCAATCGAAAATATCCGATTCATGTTATTTTTGTTGCTATTTCAATAAGAAAGAAAAAAGAACATTGAAACTAGCTGTAATAGAAAGTAGTATGATATAGTCAAATATATTTAATTATCATTATCATTTCCTAAAATATTAACAGAGTAAAAATATGTTGATTTACATGCCTATTCTTAATATAATTAGATACTTTCACATCAACTCCTACTATGAATTGATGAAATATTTTTACTTATGTTGTTCATCTCGTTTTTTTCCATTAACTAATGGCTGAGAGGATGAGTATGTTTAAGGTTTACATTTTATTATATTTTTATGTATTTCTAAATTCTCTTTTAAATTTAAGATGGGTGTATGAAGTAATTTTTATGATTTAGTTTTATTAAATGTTTAAGTAGCGTTAGTGTGTATTTAAGTGGGTGTAAATAGTAACACCATTTATAAAGATTAACTAAATTTATATAATATTTAAGCTTCACAAATCCAGTTCTTGCCAGTTTCTGCTATTGTTTCCACTACTATACATCATTCAGGCTTCACAAATCCAGTCCCAACCAGCCTCTGCATATCTACAACCAGGGCCTGTTCGCATTTTCTACTACTGTTTCAACTCACCTTCTACTCCCACATTGCAAGGCCATTCATATTGCAGCTCAACCGTCAATCTCTATGTTAGTTTCAGTGTATTCGTTCAGCAATTCAGCCTTACTACTCTACGTCAATCGACACAACGTACTAGTTTAATCTTGATTTCCATTATGTATGGCTTTAGCTCCTCCATCATCGACAAAGTGCACTAGTTCTGTCAACAAAGCATTACTACTCTATATATACCACTTTAGCTCTTCCATCATCGCAAGCCTTATTTGTCAGAACCTGCGTTAGTCCGCTTTTAGTTCATTCCAACTGCCACTTTGATTCAATTTTTGGCCATAAACACATATTCCATCCATTATGCCTTGATTCATGGTTTCGTCTCAGACTCACTGTCATTGCTCAACTCACTTACGTTAGGTTGCTTCAACACATATAATCACATTTCATCCCTGCAGCAATTTTCAACGTTACATCACAAAGTTGCGAGATTCTACGTCATTTTTTTTCATAAATTCCAATGTAAATTTAGCCATCTTCCAAGTCGGTTAGCTCAATTTTTCATCAGCTTTGTGTGTATTCCGGTCTTTAGTCAGGTATATGTTCTCTCTTTTAGAAAATCTTAACTGCCTTTGCTTCACTGATTGCCTCAGCTTTATATGTATTATAGCCATCTCCATTGTTGCATTAGTAACATATAGATTATGCATGGATTGTAGTTGCATGCACTCAAGGATGACAAATAATTATAAGTTGTAACAATGAAAAAAAGCAGATATCAGATCTTTTATACACACACAAAAAATAAAGTAGAATATAAAGTATATTATTTCAAGTTTGTTTGAATTCAGAAGCAAATCAATAGAAAGTGCATATCAAATAGTTTAGGTAACTTTTTAGCCAATGGTTTTATATTTTTGATTTAAACCAATGAATTAAAAAATAATGGTTTCAATAGGATATCAAAATCGTTAAAGTATACTTAAACAAAACTAAGATAGAAATAAATAAATAAAGCACAATGATTTCATAACCTCTAGATATTGCTGTTAAATAAAGAACAATGAATTGGATTGAAATTGCAGGAAAACAAGATTGAAGTTGGGTTCTGCATATTTATGTTTAGATGACACTAGTAATTGGGTAATTGCATTATCTAGGATTAACATGGAATTGAAGTTTATATAATATTAAATTAGAAATCAAAACAAGGCTGAGAAATGAAATCGAAATAATCAATTATAGATCAAACATGTTTGTAGTTCCCTCATGATCTTGGTTTGATGAATGTTCTTATGATGCCAGGTAGCCACACAAAATGAGTAGCAGTACATGGGTTCCGAATACTTAATTGAAAACTAAAATTCTAGTTCCAAAGTCAGCACTAACTTAGTTCAAAGATTATTATACTTATCAGGTTAAAACAGAAATAATAAGGGTAGAGGTTTTGATAAAGCCTTCTTGACTGACAATTTACTAACCCTGATTATTGAACATCGAGGACAACAATGTAGCATAAAAGACAATACCATGTGTAGTAAAATAACAGCGTAGATTTGGCTATTTCTAATGTCTAATTCAGTGTAAATTTTATTGCAGCAGGTTAATTCCATGTCATAATAGTGCAATAGGGATTTTACAGCAAGATAAGTTTTTTACGTCAACACTGAGTATATTTAATGATTTAATATCAAATGGATTAATTATCACAATAGAATTTACATTTTTGTTTCAAAAATGCTATATCATTACACATACGGTGTTTCAAATCATTTCTAGTGAGATATTTAATTTCAATTGCAGGTGAGAGAATGGAAAATTTGGGATTTTATTCTTTTTAATGCAAACAACTAGCTACTTGTTTTGGATGTACGTATGTAATAGAATATTATGTAGTTAAAACTATAGGATCTTATGTGGATTTGTTTTTGTTTAACACAATGTTTTATATCTTTATGTTTACTATTTTATATGATTTTTCATTATCTAAATGGATTTATGTTTTAGAAATATTTTTAATACAACATTTTGGTACGTATTGACTATCGTGATTTATAAGGATGCAACATATTTTAAAAATGCAAAAAATAAACCATAGCACTTAAAAAACTCTATATAAGGTTTGCAAGAAAAGCTTTATCGAAAGCAAAAAAAAATTATAGCGCTTTTTATAACGTGTAGATATACAACGTTTATTAAAAGCTATAAAATATATACAATCGTGGAAAAAAGCGCTATAAAAGGTCATTTTTAGAGCTATTTTTTGTGTGCATAAATAAACTATTGTTTTTTTATAACATGTTGATATACAACGTTTACTGAACTGCTATGGTTATCATTTATACTGGTTTTAGGCCGCTATAAATGACTATTTTTGTTGCGGTGTATTTTTAACATCAATAGAAAAAGAATTATTGATAACACATATATTATTAAAGTTAAGTACATAAATGCCAATATCCATAACACCATTGTAGATATTATTTCCACCAAACATAATGTTCATAACATTATTGTCAAATGAAAAACATATCCAATCTAAGCCAATCCAGACACAGATATAGCACCGCAAGTTATATTTTGTACATAGCAGAAATTTTTCTAAATAATAATAAATTCATTGAGCAAACATAAATAATATTATCCAACTGCGGTTGCATCTACAATAGATCCATCTACAACTTGAAGACTGATTTCCCCTTTCGTCATGGGTCGTCTGCTCCTAAGTCCCTGTAACGAATTAAGATATATGTTCCAAATTTAGTGCTTAAAACCTAAGAATTTTTATTAATCGTAAAAAAAAATTGAATCATAAACATACCTTTAGGAGTTGAGGAAATTGTTTCCATCCTCTCTTTTACCATCTTCAGATAATCTGGACAATTCCGTTTCCAATACCCATTCTAACGATAATGATGACATTCACCCTTGTCATTAGAGGCACCACCTTTACCTTTCTTGCTTCAATGCTTTCTCTTCATTGAACTTTTCGAAGATGATGCCTTACCTTTTACAGTGAGCACTATATTTGGATCCTTGAATGAAGCTTCAGCTGATCTTAACATATTGAGTAGCTTAACAAGGCTTATATTCATCTAGTTCACAATGAAATTCAATATGAACGGCTCAAATTATGGACTAAGCAAGCCTAGGATCAAATCTACTTGCAGCTCCTCAGTAAGAGTACCATTAAGCACATGATGTCTAACAATAGGTCCCTTCATCATTATGACATAATCCTATAAACGGGTGCCTTTACTCATCTTTGTATCGATCAATTTCTTAGCAATCTTGCACCTTGCGGAACGAGATCGCTCCTTAAACAAAGCTTTGAGGTTACTGCAGATTTTGTGGACAATCGTGTGTTCGTGCTGTCTTTGAAATGGTTTGTCTAATATAAACAACACATAGACTTGGATATGTCACAATAAACTAACCATGTGTTATAAGCCTTTACTATTTTGGGATTCGCATATTCAACGGGTTAGTTTTTTAAGGTTCAGTGATGACAGACTGTAGTCATTCATAGGTAAGTGCTATTTTTATTGCTCTTAGACAATTAGTGTATAGGTTCGATGAGCTTAATGTTTTTAGAAAAAAAAATCCTAAGTTGGTTAGTTTGCTAAGAACTTAATTAAAGTAGGTCGGTATAGTTTTATTGCAAATGTTCTTATAATATTAGAAATGTTAAATGTATCCATTTCATTTTTCTAGTAAGGCTCCCACAAGATTTTAATATTCTTGAAAAACTAAGAGAAATATAGATTTCTTTCGATTTCTTTGGTGAGTGTTATGACTCGCTTGCCTTGGGATTTCGACCTTGAGTTTGCTCAACAAATTATAGGCCCGCAAGTGATGAATACCTCTTTATATACAACTCTTAACCGTGGTCTTTGCCATAATATCAACCTTGACCTTGAATTTTCTTAACAGATTCGGAGATATTATTTACTCTTACCTATCATTTCTCGATGGCCTAAGTATAATGCATGTATCTTGTGATGACCCGCCTTTTTCGAACAACTTAAGCAGACAATAAACCATCCTTATCCAACTTAAACCATTCAAATTAGACAGATTATCAATTTGGGGTTTTTAATATAAAATCAGATACAGAATCGCACACAGGATAATACAGAATCTCGCAGCAGAAATAAATAATATACATAGTAGTTCATGAAGCTACTAAACAAAATACATCAGAGTTTCAGACTTTAATTATACAATACTAGAGATACATAGAAGTTTATTGTTACATGCCAAAATAAAATAGATAACTAACACTGGATAGAGTGGAGTCTTCGACCAAGTCTTCGGCTCCCAAAATAAGCACTGCTCATATATTGCAATACTCAGGCTGACCCGAACATAAAGTAAAACAATATACTCGAGTCAGGACTAGAAGTTCTCATGTAAGTAGTCATACTCAAATGAGAATGTACA
This sequence comes from Allium fistulosum, assembly GCA_030737815.1. NCBI lineage: Eukaryota > Viridiplantae > Streptophyta > Magnoliopsida > Asparagales > Amaryllidaceae > Allium > Allium fistulosum. The sequence continues at coordinate 509,275,093 of CM060907.1, read as the reverse complement.
AGTAACTCAAGAGATGTTACGGGATTTTCCGTCTCTTAAGGATCCGTTAAACTATTTATATATACAATAGGATACGCTATATATGTAGTGTCTATCAATAAAGTAAATTTTCTTAGCGCTAAGGCTTTACATTAATCTCCCTTAACGTGTTTTTAAGCATTGTCGTACAATTTGTATTTGACACCACCAATAGCACGTCGGTAGTCAGGGATGCGCCGTGTTACGACAATACTAAACCAAAATCGTAGTGGTCTCGTATAAGGATAAAAGTATGACAAGGCACGTGAGGCAATGCCCAAGGTAGGAAACTACCAGTTCGGGTTGCAGGGCTGGTGGTAACGCATCATAGCTATGACCGCCCACCGCGTTCAACACTTCCATATTCGAAGGGCGATCACTAATAATAATCAAAATAGAATATTCAACGAAGAAGTGCGTCCGCTCGGGGTAGCTAGCCCACTTGACCCTGTGAAGCCGTTCTGTTTTTGTGACGACCGCCCATGACCCCTGCACCGAACCTAGAGAAAGTGCGCTGTAAAGTGTGCCAGGCGACCATGGACGATTGTCAGGGTAAATTAAAAACAGCAGAATCTATCGTATTACTCACAGCGCATGGACAAAATACAATAGAATATATATATATATAGTGAAGCTTCACAGAAATAGAATCTCATCAATAAAACTTCATAATAGTTGAATACAAACATCTGAATAGTCAATACATCAAGCCTCACTACGTATCACTCAGAGAATTATACAAAGCAGCGGAACATCCAGTACATATAGTAAGAAGATAATATGCAAGCCTCCAGCTCGTCTTCGACATCAGCATCGTGGGAAGCAAGAACAACACCTGTCACCTGCTACCTAGTCTGCCCGTCCCAAAATGGACGAACAGCCCAAGGCAATAAGAGTTAAAACATAAAGCCTTGAGTCAGACAACAGTCTTAGTGAGCGGTAAATTAACTAACAACATACCAAAAGAGCATAAAGGAAAGAGGAATAGGAATACAACCCTTCCACTCCACCTCTTTCTACAGTGATAGCCCCCAGACACACACTAAGCAGAAGCAAACATAGCAGAGCATACAATTTAAAGTAAAGCAATTATCACTCGAGTCAAGGGCGATGTTTTCCAAGTACAAACCCCCAAGGCCTAAACCAAGATCAGATAAGCACCCAGAAAATACCGCTCTTGAGACCGAATGACGATACAACCAAACATCCATGACTCTGGCTATCACTGTTATCACTGCTTCGATATCACCGTTAATTGAATGACCGGCACATTCTTTCAGCCGTCCGTCAAGGACTAATGGAAACCCCGGTTCTAGACATAACTCTGCACGTCGTCGTGACCCGTGCCTAGGACTATCGAATCTGCCCAGAGTACTTGACTACCAATCAGTAGCCTTCAGGGACTATCGAATCTGCCCAACGTACTCTTGCTTTGAGCATGCTAGAACCTTCAACAATGATGAGATCTCGGCCTTCTAGTCATCCTCCTCGACGACTATTTCCATACTAGCTCAAGCGTCTCTCGAGCAAACCATTATCCTCAAACTCGAACCATTTCACCGAGTTATCAACATGCTTGGAATGATCCCGTCTGGATTAGACCAAGGCTATCTCATATCATGCTTCGCCTCATCATCATCATAGCAAAGCTTCATCTCAACATCATCATCAAATCTATCCATATGAGCTTCATCATCCGCTACATATGCCACAAGCAGCTTTTCCAATTCAAGAGCCTTTCCTTTAGCTTTTGAATCACCTTCGGTCTAAATCAAATCATCAATCATCTAATTCATAGCAATCAATCAAGTCAAACATTAATCCAAGTAATCAAGCATTCAAATATGATCTAAATAGACAATTATAACAATAATGGCAATTTCGTAAATAAAGAGTCTAAAGTCTAACAAGCATGAAAACATGAGCAATATCTCTATAATCTTGATGAATGAACTTGCATAGGTTATCACTTAGTAAAATGGTTGTCGAATCATCATGAACAATGGATCTACATGGATCTATACTTAGGATTAAGAAAATGCATGGAAATCGCTACTTTAGCACAAAATCAAGCCAACGATCCGATATACTCCTTTGGATCCGTGTGAGAGATAATCACCACTCACCTAAACACCTCAAAAGCAACACACTTTAGATCTGGACAGCGAAGGATCTAACTCGATCTATCATAAATCCGCTTCAAACGATGGAATCTCTCTTCAAAGGATGAAGATCTTCAACTTTAGCTCTTGGATCTTCGATTTTGGATGGAAGGAAGTACTAAATCAATGTGGAGAAAAGAAGTGAAGAAGTGTAGAAGTCGAGCTCTCAAAATGGCAGCACTTCGTCGCTTCGAAATCCGGATCCAAAAAGTGAAAAAAACCCTCCTATTTATAGGCTGATTTCCCCTTAGGTCGTCCGTCCCCCTTAGGTCGCCCACGACCTAACTCTCGCGACTTACGACCTAGTGAGACAACCCATCCTACGACTTAACAGACATCATGCGCGCGCGACCTAACAGATAGCATATGCGCGCGACCTAACAGATAACATATGCGCGCGACCTAACAGATCAACCCCTATGCGACCTATCATAAGTCTTCTTCGACCTACCGACTTACCATAAGTCGCGACCTAAAATGCCACGACTTAATAACTCACGCGACCTAACCCAGATGCGCTTCTACGACCTAACGAATGCGCATCCACGACCTACGACCTAACTCTACACAGAAGCTCACGACCTAACTCTACACAGAAGCTCACGACCTAACTCTACACAGAAGCTTACGACCTAACTCTTAGCTAGGGTACGACTTAACATCTTAGGTCGTCTACGACCTAACTACGCCAACTCGCTAACTCTTAGGTCGCTAACCACTAGGTCGCTAACTCTCTTAGGTCGGCAACTTCTATAGGTCGCTCAAATTCCCCTAGGTCGCTTACTCGACCTAACCTACCCACGACCTAAGCCACCACACGACCTAACTACTATACGACCTATCCCCAAATCCTTAGGTCGCCAATTCCCTTAGGTCGCTCCACTCCTTAACTCGCCCACTTCCTTAGGTCGCTCCAAACTCTCATACGACCTAAGACTTAGACTATGGACGACTTATCAACAATGCGACCAATTGATAACTGTTTTACGATGTTTCGATCCGTAAAAATACGGGTCGTTACATTCTCTCCCCCTTAGGAATCTCGCCCCCGAAATTCCAAACAAACAGAGCAATCAAATACTATTCTGCATGCCTACCATCCATAGCAATCAACAAACCATGCATCCAATTCAAGCTTAGCATGCGGAATTCTAAAACTAGAACAAGTTACAATGTCATTAGATGACACGACACCTTAAGGCCATACCTTGAAGAGTTCAGGATGAGTTGCTTTCATCCTCTCTTCCACCTCCCATGTACAGTCGTTATCATCATCACTCCATTGTATCTTGAGCAACTTAACTACCTTCCTCCTAAGCTGTTTCGTGTCGGTTTCCACAACACGAAGCGGCTTACGAGGTTTCTTATCGACGGGATCAACTTCGAAATCTTCACAGCTATCAGCAAAAACCACTGTATTCGAGTCGTGCACATACTTCCGTAGATACGATACATGAAAAACATTGTGCACACTCGACATCTTCTCTGGTAACACCAATCTATAGGCGAGCTTTCCAATTCGCTCGATGATCGGGAATGGTCCAACAAATCTCGGAGTCAATTTTCCTTTCTTCCCGAATCGAATAACATTCTTCAGTGGAGAAATCTTCACAAAAACCATATCACCTACGTCGAATTCCAAATCCTTACGACGCTTATCGGCATAACTTTTCTGACGGTCTTGGGCTGCCTTCATTCGTTGCCGAATGATCTTTATACAATCTGAAGTCTGTCGAATTATCTCTGGCCCAAGTATTAGCTTTTCTTCTGTCTCTAACCAACATGTCGGAGAGTTACACGGTCTTCCATACAATGCTTCATACGGTGCCATACCAATGCTTGACTGGTAACTGTTGTTATACGAAAATTCCACCAAATGAAGGTGATCTTCCCATGATCCTCCGAAATCCAAGACACAAGCTCTAAGAAGATCTTCCAAAACTCGGTTTACTCTCTCGGTCTGACCATCTGTTTGAGGGTGATAAGCTGTACTCAAACACAACTCAGTTCCCAAAACTTCCTGAAAGCTCTTCCAAAATCCACTAGTGAACAATGAGTCTCGATCGCTTACTATACTCTTCGGAATACCATGGAATCGAACTATCCACTTAACATACAACTCTGCCAACTTTGATGCAGTCCTAGTCGATCGAACAGGAATGAATCTTGCACTCTTAGTCAAACGATCTACGATGACCCAAATTCCTTCATTTCCCGCTCTTGTTCTAGGTAACCCATCAATAAAATCCATCGATACTTGCTCCCACTTCCATGTAGGAACTTCTAACGGCTGAAGCAATCCACTTGGCTTCTTCTGTTCGGCTTTCACCAACTGGCAGTTCATACACTTGGAAATAAAATTTCCAACATCCTTCTTCATACCTTCCCAGTAATAGGTTCTCTTCATATCCCGATACATCTTATTTCCACCTGGATGAATTGTCAGCTTCGAGTGATGACTTTCCTTCAGAACTTCACTCCTCAATTCATCTATATCGGGAACGACTAGTCGTCCTTGTTTCCGAAGCCAACCCTCTCGATCAACCTCGAATCCTTTATCCTTTTCTGGTTCCAATCCAGATTCCAAATCACGGATAACCTTGACAATCTTATCATCTCGTTTTTGACTCTCGCCAATTCTTTCCACAAGAGTCGGTCTTATCGATAAGTTTGCCAACATCTCAGGTTCCAATTCACATCTTGGCCTGAAGTCAAATCCAGCTAAATACTCAAGATTCTTCCTTTCCGAAAACATGGCTCCCAATCCTACATGTCTTCGGCTTAACGCATCTGCCACTGCGTTACCCTTTCCTGGAGTATAAGCTATACCAAAATCATATGATGCTAAAAACTCTAGCCATCGCTGCTGCCGAAGATTCAAATCCTTTTGGGAGAAAAGATACTTCAACGACTTATGATCTGTAAACAACTCAAATCGAACTCCCAATAGATAATGTCTCCACATCTTCAGAGCAAATACAATCGCCGCTAACTCCAAATCATGAGTCGGATAATTCCTTTCATGCGGCTTCAGTTGTCGACTTGCATATGCAACAACTTTATCCCTCTGCATCAGCACTGCTCCAAGTCCAGTACCACATGCGTCGGTGTAAACCACCATCTCATCATTCCCACTTGGAATAGTCAAAATAGGAGCACTTGTCAGTCGCTCTTTCAGGGTTCTGAAAGCTTGCTCACACTTATCATCCCATCTGAACGCTTGGTTCTTTTTCGTCAATCCTTTTAATGGTGCAGCCACCTTGGAGAAGTCTTTGATAAATCGACGATAGTATCCTGTTAATCCAAGAAAACTTCTCACATCAGATGCATTCTTAGGTCTAACCCAATCCTGGATTGCTGCCACCTTAGCGGGATCAACCGCTATTCCATTTCCAGAGATAACATGGCCTAAGAACCTCACTTCACTCTTCCAGAAGTGACACTTTGAAAACTTAGCCTTCAGCTGATGTTTCCGCAAGATTTCCAAAACAATACGCAAGTGCGTCTTGTGCTCTTCTTCAGTTCTGGAATAAATCAAAATATCATCCACGAACACTAGCACGAACTTGTTCAACTGATCTCTGAACACTCTATTCATAAGATCCACAAAATATGCTGGCGCATTAGTCAGCCCAAACGGCATTACCAGCCACTCAAAGAAACCGGACGGTGTCCTAAAAGCAGTCTTCGGCACACTATCCTTAGCCACTCTCAACTGGTGAAATCCCGTTGCCAAATCCATCTCAGAAAACACCTTAGCTTCGTGAAGCTGATCAAACAAGTCATCTATTCTTGGCAATGGATACTTGTTCTTCTTAGTCACCTTATTCAGCTCACGATAATCCACGCACAACCTCAACGATCCATCCGCTTTGGTTGCGAATACAACTGGTGCACCCCATTCGGACACACTACGCCGAATGAATCCTTTCTGCAAAAGATCATCAACCTGCACCCTTAACTCCTGCTGTTCCCTAGGCGCCATCCGCCTAAGAGGCATCACAACAGGTCTGGCTCCTTCAACTAGATCTATACGAAACTCGATCTCTCTATGCGGCGGTAACCCTTTGACCTCGTCAAAGACATCCTCAAATCCATTCGTGATTGGCAACGATGACAGTCCATCCCGTGGAACAACCAGCGAATACATGAAGCTCATGAAGACGCCTTCTTCATGCTTACATCGTATCACAATCTTTCGCCCCTCCACATTCTCGACTGTCACCTCCAACCTTTCACAATCAACCTTTGTCGCATACTTCCTAAGCCAGTCCATACCCAAAATAATTCCGAACCCCGCAAAGTTCAGAACAAAACAATCACAAACAAAAGAGCAACCATGACTCGACACAATCAGACCACAACATAGCATACACAAACAAGACGAACCCCCAACTGGATTAGTCACAACCAATGGCCTATCAACAATATCCGGTTTTAAACCCAACCGGCCTACAAGTTCACTACATACAAAAGAATGCGACGCCCCAGTATCAAATAGCACTCTAACTGGAACACCACAAATGGAGAGAGTACCTTGAACCACTACACTCTTTCCTTTCTCTTCCACGGTAGGAGCTTTCGAAGATGATGGAACAGCCCCCAAAGCATAAGCTTGCACAATCTGCTTGTCCTTCCATGGTTCTGGACAATTCTTCCTAACATGCCCCGGCTTGTCACAGTTGTGACACTTCATCGGTACCTTCGGATTCTTACAATCCCTAGAGAAATGGCCCTTCTGCTGACAATTATAGCATGTCACTTCGCTCTTCGGCTTCTTCTGGCCATCCTTCCCCTTTTGCTGCTGCTGCTGCTTCCTCTTCTTGTTTCCACCCTGCTGGGGTTTAGACTCTTCCCTGGTCACAGCAACAACAGATCCTTCCTTAGGAAACAGATTCTCGTGCCTCAGAGCTTTCTCCACAAGCTTCTCAAATGGATCGTCCAAATGGTCCACCAACTGCCTCCCAAGATAACTGTCCAAGCCTGTCACAAACTTCTCGTTCTTCTAATATGAAGATTCTATATACGACCGGGCATACTTGGACAAAGCTTCAAACTCAGAAACATACTCAAGAACTGGTCTTCCTCCTTGCTTAAGCTCCACAAACTTTTTGAACAGAACAGATTTCTGAGCTGTAGAAATGAACTTAGCTTCAAATCTGACTTGGAATTGCACCCAAGTAATTTCTTCCTTCGGAGTATCAATGGTGATAGAGTTCCACTGGTCAGAAGCTCTTCCTTGAAGCTGTCTTGATGCTAACTTCCTCTTAGTCGCATCCTCAATTCCCAAATTACCAAAGATCCTTCTACAAGCATCTATCCACCTCTGGACTTCAATGGTTGATTCCATTCCCAAGAAAACCTTTCCTCCAAGAGCAGTGTAGTCCTTACACAGCTTAGCAAAATCCACCGGTTTTGGAGTTTAAACATTAACTCCAACATCCACCGATGGCCCCGGAACTGGCATCCTTCTCATGATCGAAGTCATCATTGCTTCGAACATAGCAGCATAATCAGCAGCCCCTTCAGTATCACGGCCTTCCCTAGCAGCTGGTCTCCCTCTTCGACTCATTCTCAATATCTATAAAAAGGAATGGTCAGAACATCTTGAGAAACAACTGCTTAAAGGACTCAAACTCTTCTAATCTACTATATTATATATAGTAATCATCCATCAAAATACAATTACGTCTCTCATACGTAGTTACGTCAGCGAGCGTTGGGTAAAATCGATTAACCAATTGCTCTGATACCAAATGTGACGACCGCCCATGACCCCTGCACCGAACCTAGAGAAAGTGCGCTGTAAAGTGTGCCAGGCGACCATGGACGATTGTCAGGGTAAATTAAAAACAGCAGAATCTATCGTATTACTCACAGCGCATGGACAAAATACAATAGAATATATATATATATAGTGAAGCTTCACAGAAATAGAATCTCATCAATAAAACTTCATAATAGTTGAATACAAACATCTGAATAGTCAATACATCAAGCCTCACTACATATCACTCAGAGAATTATACAAAGCAGCGGAACATCCAGTACATATAGTAAGAAGATAATATGCAAGCCTCCAGCCCGTCTTCGACATCAGCATCATGGGAAGCAAGAACAGCACCTGTCACCTGCTACCTAGTCTGCCCGTCCCAAAATGGACGAACAGCCCAAGGCAATAAGAGTTAAAACATAAAGCCTTGAGTCAGACAACAGTCTTAGTGAGCGGTAAATTAACTAACAACATACCAAAAGAGCATAAAAGAAAGAGGAATAGGAATACAACCCTTCCACTCCACCTCTTTCTACAGTGATAGCCCCCAGACACACACTAAGCAGAAGCAAACATAGCAGAGCATACAATTTAAAGTAAAGCAATTATCACTCGAGTCAAGGGCGATGTTTTCCAAGTACAAACCCCCAAGGCCTAAACCAAGATCAGATAAGCACCCAGAAAATACCGCTCTTGAGACCGAATGACGATACAACCAAACATCCATGACTCTGGCTATCACTGTTATCACTGCTTCGATATCACCGTTAATTGAATGACCGGCACATTCTTTCAGCCGTCCGTCAAGGACTAATGGAAACCCCGGTTCTAGACATAACTCTGCACGTCGTCGTGACCCGTGCCTAGGACTATCGAATCTGCCCAGAGTACTTGACTACCAATCAGTAGCCTTCAGGGACTATCGAATCTGCCCAACGTACTCTTGCTTTGAGCATGCTAGAACCTTCAACAATGATGAGATCTCAGCCTTCTAGTCATCCTCCTCGACGACTATTTCCATACTAGCTCAAGCGTCTCTCGAGCAAACCATTATCCTCAAACTCGAACCATTTCACCGAGTTATCAACATGCTTGGAATGATCCCGTCTGGATTAGACCAAGGCTATCTCATATCATGCTTCGCCTCATCATCATCATAGCAAAGCTTCATCTCAACATCATCATCAAATCTATCCATATGAGCTTCATCATCCGCTACATATGCCACAAGCAGCTTTTCCAATTCAAGAGCCTTTCCCTTAGCTTTTGAATCACCTTCGGTCTAAATCAAATCATCAATCATCTAATTCATAGCAATCAATCAAGTCAAACATTAATCCAAGTAATCAGGCATTCAAATATGATCTAAATAGACAATTATAACAATAATGACAATTTCGTAAATAAAGAGTCTAAAGTCTAACAAGCATGAAAACATGAGCAATATCTCTATAATCTTGATGAATGAACTTGCATAGGTTATCACTTAGTAAAATGGTTGTCGAATCATCATGAACAATGGATCTACATGGATCTATACTTAGGATTAAGAAAATGCATGGAAATCGCTACTTTAGCACAAAATCAAGCCAACGATCCGATATACTCCTTTGGATCCGTGTGAGAGATAATCACCACGCACCTAAACACCTCAAAAGCAACACACTTCAGATCTGGACAGCGAAGGATCTAACTCGATCTATCATAAATCCGCTTCAAACGATGGAATCTCTCTTCAAAGGATGAAGATCTTCAACTTTAGCTCTTGGATCTTCGATTTTGGATGGAAGGAAGTACTAAATCAATGTGGAGAAAAGAAGTGAAGAAGTGTAGAAGTCGAGCTCTCAAAATGGCAGCACTTCGTCGCTTCGAAATCCGGATCCAAAAAGTGAAGAAAAACCCTCCTATTTATAGGCTGATTTCCCCTTAGGTCGTCCGTCCCCCTTAGGTCGCCCACGACCTAACTCTCGCGACTTACAACCTAGTGAGACAACCCATCCTACGACTTAACAGACATCATACGCGCGCGACCTAACAGATAGCATATGCGCGCGACCTAACAGATAGCATATGCGCACGACCTAACAAATAGCATATGCGCGCGACCTAATAGATCAACCCCTATGCGACCTATCATAAGTCGTCTTCGACCTACCGACTTACCATAAGTCGCGACCTAAAATGCCACGACTTAATAACTCACGCGACCTAACCCAGATGCGCTTCTACGACCTAACGAATGCGCATCCACGACCTACGACCTAACTCTACACAGAAGCTCACGACCTAACTCTACACAGAAGCTCACGACCTAACTCTTAGCTAGGGTACGACTTAACATCTTAGGTCGTCTACGACCTAACTACGCCAACTCGCTAACTCTTAGGTTGCTAACCACTAGGTCGCTAACTCTCTTAGGTCGGCAACTTCTATAGGTCGCTCAAATTCCCCTAGGTCGCTTACTCGACCTAACCTACCCACGACCTAAGCCACCACACGACCTAACTACTATACGACCTATCCCCAAATCCTTAGGTCGCCAATTCCCTTAGGTCGCTCCACTCCTTAACTCGCCCACTTCCTTAGGTCGCTCCAAACTCTCATACGACCTAAGACTTAGACTATGGACGACTTATCAACAATGCGACCAAATGATAACTGATTTACGATGTTTCGATCCGTAAAAATACGGGTCGTTACAGTTTTAGTTATTTCAAATTGGCACAAGTGCCAGGCTAATCCATCATCGTTCTCTTTCTTCAAATCCAGCAACTATACGCCAAATCGAACCACTTCGTTCTGGATCATCACTCCACGTACACAGTTATTAAAGTGGTTCAGGTATCGGCAGAGAGTATGTCCATATTCGGTCCCGGTCTCTTCAATGACCAACGTCATTTTCACACCGATTGGATATTTTATTAAATCAAAATATTTGTTATTTTCAAACATCATATTCTCATTTGACTTCAACAAATTTAGATTTAAAGTCCAAAAATTCAATTAAATCAAATGATTCATTTTTACTAAATTATCCAAATTTAATAACTTTTCAAATTAACCGAGTTAATTAAGTCTTAAATACAAAAGCTTTATAATTAAATATTTAATTTAATTAAACTTCGGAAATTAACTTACTTAAACACTACTAATCAAACTTAAATTCAAACAATTTAATCATTATATTTTTAATTCAATTAAATCAATTAAAGATTTTTTTTTCTTTTTTCTACTTCAAATCTTTATTTTAAAATTCCATTATTATATTTTAATCCAATCAAATTAAAATTAAATTAAACCTTCATTTAAAATTTAGTTACATATATAATATTAACACTTCATTAAATTTCAAATAATCAACTTAACGAGTTTAAAATCGTTAATATTTAACATAACCATTATTAATTAAGTTCATAATTTAAAATAGTTCAATTAATCTTTCATTTTAAAATCTAAATTAACTTAATAGCTTTCAAAATTAAATATTAACTTCGACATAAAATTTAAATTATAACTTCACGTTTAATTTCCAAACCATTTCTTAATTTCAAAATTTAAATATTAAATATCCAACATAAATTTCAATTGACCAATCGGTGTTTATTATTTAATTTTCTATCCTAGGCCAAGTGATTTAATTTGGGTATTTATCATTTCAATCCATATTCTGGTTCAAATTTAAATGTCCAAATCAATGCATACAACAACAATATAAAAGTGACAGATATCAATAAATCAATCTTCGTCCAATATTCAAAATTTCCATAGTTAACGGGTTTTCATGCAATTGGGATTCCAATCAATAATTTCAACTATTTCAACCAAATAACATATCACAATGTCAACTATCAATGATTTCAATATCGATCATACTCATCAATCAATTATTTACAACATAGTAAGATATTTGCAATATGAAAATCTAATCGCGAGCTTAGAATCGCTCACCTTCGCGTATCTGACAAACTGATACGGACACGACGATACAGACACGCGCACGCACAAAAGCTGGAAGATGATGGCTACTACTCTTTTTTTTCTCTCGGCAATAGTTTGTTTTGATTTTTTTCTTTTCCTATACATGCACACACCTTTTTTTTCAACACACGCACGCAACACACATAGGTGGGAAGAGGCTTCGGGCGTAGAGGGCTTTGGCAGGCGGTAAGGCGGAGGGAGGCTGGGTCAGTGGGAAGTTGCTGGCGGCGGGGTAGTTCGCCTGGAGGGTGCAGGCTGGGCGGTCTCCCGCGGAGGGGCTGGCACGGTTCGTGGGGAGGCTGAGGAGGTGGTCTCGTGGTTGAGGGACAGGCGGAGGGAGGTGCAGGTGGTTGCGGCAATGGGGTGAAGTGGCTGGAGCGGGACTGGTGGCGGGACAGGGCTCGGGTGACAAGGAGGTTGTGCTGCACTCGGGGCTGCCGGGGAATGCGGTGCAACGTGGGTCGGGTGGTGGTGCTGGGGAGGGGGACGCGGGCGCGGGCTGTGTGGCGGTTGAGGGTGGCAGTGGCGTCGAGGGGTGCTGGCAAGTGAGGAGTTGGTGAGCGGAGAAAAATATAAGGAGGAAGGGGAAGAAAGTTACGAGATTATATATGTTTATATATATACTTGTAATCTTTGCTTCTATATTATTTTTCTCTAATAATTTTTCACAGAAGGGAATGGATAGGCACGAAGGCACGCATATATATATATATATATATATATATATATATATATATATATATATATATATAGGGCAGGGAGCATTAAATGCAGCATTTAATTATGTATGGCTGCACACGCAAGTAATATGGGCAGACAAGAAATAATCTCGGCTGAAAAGAAAAGAATGTGGGCTGAAAGAATGAAAGGAATGTTAGCAATTATGACTCCCGAGCACGGTCATGGACCAATATTTCAACCATGTAGCGTTTTGCCATGGAAGCCAAAACACAAAAACAAATATATACCACGGAGATCAGCGCGACGAGACGAATCCAACGATGTAATCAAACCTGTGCTACGACATCCGTAGCAAAATTTCATCTGTCGCCGCTGTTACCGCTTCGAAATTGGACGACAACGACAATTCTAGATAAACGGAGCTACAAAGGTCGGAATTGGACGGAACGAATTTTGACGTTTTAATCAGAAAATTTTTTAGATCATTTTTATGTAAAAATATTCATACTTCAAAATTCGATAATTTGCACGGAAAAATTGTGCTGATCGAGTTTCAGACGAATTTTGACACAAAACAAATTTTATTGGTTTTATTTAAATGGATGCATTTAAAATATCTAGTTTTCGTTGTCAAATTTATATTTTCAAAAATAATTTTATTTTAAAATCTTCATTAAATTCAAATTTAAATCGTCAAAAAATCTAGGTCGTTACATATCTTGAGTTTGCTCAATAAATACACTCATGTATCTTACTTTGTCTAGGATGTATATTAATAGTACTAAACATAACCGTCCTAGCTGGAATAATGTAATTCTTATGAAAATCCCCTATGGTTTAATTATCAAACACATTTGAATCATGATATACATACCATATGCATGTATTCACTGCAAAAATTCATTTGGGGTTCTTATACTTCCACTTATATTATATTTAGAAAAATATAATTATATAAGTTTAATTTATTTAGAACCATTATAATTTAATTAACATATATATGTATCTTATTAATTAAATCAAATTAAACCAATTTTTATTCTTAGTTTAATTAACTATTAACTAAATTTTAATTAAAATTTCAAATATTTTATTTTATTCATCCTAAACTATTAACGATGAATGGTAAACTATAATTTATATGGTTATATATATATATATCATTATACATACATACATACATACATATATATCTTAATTAATTAACCTTTAATTATTTAATTATTAATGAATTATTATTTTTAGTTAAACATTTTAATTAAATACTTTAATAAATTTTGAATTTTTTTGTTTAATTTACCTTAAACAATTTTAAGATAATATTTAAATACAATCTTACAGTTATATATAAATATATATCAACATACATATATTAAATAAATAACTTTTAATTAATTAATTATTTATTCATATTTAGTAAATATTAAAAAATTGGAAATTATTAAATTAATTTCACACACACTTTTGAAAAAAATTAAATTTATGTATAACATTTATAGAATCTCCTTTATATTTTAAGCTTCACATTTGAATTTATAATATATTTTAAATTTTCAATCTAAATTAAAAATTAGCCCAAGATTCAAATAACTCTAGGCCTTACATCTAGGATAACCTTTTAGACTTGCTTCACCCATTAGGCCTGGTTAGTAGCTAGGGATGGGAGAATATTTTTTATCTAACCCGAAGCCTAGACACTGCTATTTTGGACATCCATTAAATAAAAGAATATATTAGTTGGCCCTAAATGCTAGCTAATTAGACTATATAGACCATGTAGGCTCTAATACTTGTAACAACATGGTATTTTAATAAAATTAATTATTTAGTTTAAAAATGGCATTTTGGTAACTTTACATAAAAATCGAAAATAAGTTGTATACAAATGAAGAAATTTGGAAAATTTGAATTTTCCATTACGTCAAATAGATCTTTCTTATCCCAATTAATATGCAAGACGTCAGAAATGAACATTGGATGAAGGAGATGCAGACTATTTACCCTAATGCACATTTCGATGCAAAACCGGTTAAAAACTTGAATGGGATAAGGGGGATTTGGGGATTTGTGCTTATATAATGGAATATATGACCTAATACACCATATCCTCATTCTTCTTCATTTCTATAGCCATCACAAAGCCTTAAACCTAAAACTCCATTCTTTTTCTTCTTATTCTTTAAATATAAATTGATATTCTTTAGATAAAATACCAAATATGATAGGAAAGAATAGTAAATCTACTCCAATCCTTTGAAAATCAAATAGAGGAAGCGAGTCGCTATATTCAATTAAATCGAAAGAGGAATTAAGCAAGTTTTATTAAGTCTGACAAATCGAGGTGAGTGGGATTGTCCACAAAATGGTTATATTATTATATATGTGTTAAACTTTATTTATATATCTACTTAGGTTTTGGAATATGATTTAATAATTGATTTTATTTTTTATTTATGATTTATTTAAATTGGGTAATTTGGTAAACCCTACAACACCACTTTAATAATAGAAATTGATATTAATTGGGGGATGGGTAGATTGAATGACAAATTCATGTAGATATGATAAACAAAAATTAATTTACGATGAACAAAGGTTAATTTTATACATATATTGATAATATTTTGTATGGTCCATTTAAGAGGTTGCAAAAAATAGAATTATATCCGTTAATGAATAAACAATCATTTCACCATATTAAAAGATATTGGATATGAATAAATGATAAAAATGCAAGTATATCGAATTTTAGTTTATATCCGAAGTCTAAAAGAAGATCTAATGAAAAATTATTAAAATCGGATAAAAATAACAAGTAAAAATGCTAAAAGAACCCTATCTTAGGTAGATAGTTTACTGAACATGTTTGAATAGTCGACTGGTTTGCTTCGAGAAAACCTTAAGAAAACCTGAGTCTAATCCAAAGAAAACTAGTTTTTTTCGAGGGTTAAACAATCAACTGATTAAGGTTATCAATCGACTAAATGACGAAATAGTCAACAAAATAGAAATCATTAGTTGATTGAACGTTCGAGGAGTCAAATAATGGGTTCTGTCTGGTCGACTTCTGAGCTGTTGAAAAAAAATATCAACAAGGCAACGGTCGATTGATTGAGTTTAACTAGTAACCGACCGCCTATAAGATGTGCAGATTGAACCTGGACCTGTTCTAGGCCAAGTACGATAGATTTGGGATCCATTTCCTGCTTTGTTAACGTTCTATAGTTCACATAGCATTACGATGCTGTATAACATGGCACTCAACGTGGCATGTGACATTATTGCAATTAGATTGCTCTTATTGTTACCGTTAGCACCATGGTTGCACATTTCATTTTGTGAATCGTTTGGAAAATGGAGATATCCATATTAATGGGATTTATGTCATTCGACCAATGTACCTGTTGGGTAGTCGATTTGTTGTTTGATCCTTATATGCTATTAGTTGAATTATATAAAGCATAGGACATGGTTACTGTCAAGATTGTATACTCGATGTTTCGATAGGTTGTTTACCAACGAGATTGTATACTCATTGTGTGCCTTAGGTGGTATACCATTGGCACTGTATACTTGATGAACCATATAGCATAGCTGGTTTAACATCGAGACTATATACTCAATGTATTGTTAGGTATACCAAGTTTTTAGATATCTAACCTTTGGATAGAATTCATTTGGGCTATTAATGGATTTTTAGGCGTATTCTAGGTTATCATCCTATACTCTATAAGTTGGCTAACTCGTTAGACAAAGGTGTACATTTGTAGGTAAATGCCATTAGATGGCGTAGATTATAAATGATAATTAATTTTCCCAATAACACCATACCACTAGTGATATTTCTTACTCACCAAACTATGTCTGGCCCCCTCTATTTTTGCCTCTTTATACCTACATAGCGGTTAACATGATAATAGGGTGGTATGACCAGAGTAAGATACGTAAAGGAGGTGAGTATGCACTTTGGAGTCACTTTATTTATAATTATTCCATGTGAATCTTATTGTAGTAGTCAACCGAATACTTATTAATATTCCTAGTTGTCAGGAACTTTCCCTAGTTTGTTTCCTGTATTTGTCACTTTTGTTTAAGCAAAGATATTTTTTATTTCAGTTATTTATATTTTGTTCCTTCTATTTTAAAATATGAAAGTGTAGATTATTTTAAAAATTTATCTTTATCTCTATACCATATAAACTATCTCAACCTAATAATCTATTCTTCTTTGCACAACGCGAGTTTAAACGTCACTTTTAGGTGTTAAATTGGTATGTTCGAGAGTGCGGGTTGTTACAGTTGGAATCAGAGTTAAGGTTTAGAATTACTTAGAAATTAGGCGCATGTTGAGAGAGCATGATTGTATATTTTAAAAATTATATATAAGTTTAATGTCACAAGAAGCTATAAAACAATTAAAAATCCAGAAATACAAACTAATGCATCTAGGACTTATTGTCATAAGCATAAGAGGATTAGTTAGACAAAAAATTGGAACTAAATTATTATTAATACTTATAGACGACAGACACCAAGATATGGATAAAGCCATATTTGGAATGATGGAAGTAGATATGAACAATAACATAGGTATTGTTTATATAGCTCCAAATTTTACAATGACATTAAATGATTTTTACAAACACATAAAAATTATAATACAAACAAAAGGATTTGAAAACTTTATAGGAAAAAATATTCTTCTAGACATTACATTCTTAGGAAAGTGTGTGTCCAAATATACTCCCAAAATAAAAATAAAACTAGACAAAGTCATAGAAGCCTTAAATTCAACAGGCATAAGTTTCATAAAACCAATGGAAATAGATTCTTCTATTCTTGCTGGCCATGAATGGAACATAGAAAACCCGAATAATACAACAACAATATTAAAACCAAACAATGCTGTAACATACAATAACTTAAACAAATCTATGTCCATAAGGTTTAGAGATTATGGACCGTCAAACCAACAAGAAATAGAAACAGATGAAGAAGCTGAAGAATTAAACAAAAGAATTAATGGATAAAATTATATATCCAAAGGAACTTGGAATGGTTCTTGAACCATCTGAAATATATGAACTAGAACAAACTCTAAGATTAACAAACCAAATAAATGAAAATACTTTTGTTTACATTGATGATGAAAACAATGTAAGAACAAGGGAAGTATATAATCTAGAAGACTTCTTGGAAGATTCCCAAGAGGCAGAGAATGAGATACAACAACAAAGTATGTTAAATGATATAATATCAGAATTCACAGAACATATAGACTTAGCTGACCATGAGGAAAGTGGGAGCTCAGGGATTTCATATCCTAATAAAAACCAAGAGACAATGCCTTACACATTAGGACAACCCCCTAGACAACTAGTTGAACCATATACAAATGAAAATAAAAACCTAAGGACAATAGGTAAAAGATTACCTAATGAAACAACTTTTCTTAAAGACAATTCAGTAATACTAAATGTCACAGAATGCCATCCCCAGTTACTAGATACATATATAGAACAATGGACTGCTGCTATAGCAAGAAATTATGCGGTAAGGCATACAAACATAAATTCTGGTGAAGAAATGATCAGAATTGCTGAAAACTATTTAGGAGATATAGCTAAAACCATATGGGAAGCCTATAAACAAAGTTTCCCTGAAGAAATAAACAATTTAATAATACAAGAAAGTAATATTTACAACTTCGCTTACACCATGCACAGAATAATAACAGGAAGAGACGTAAACACATGAGTAACCATAAGGCAACAAGAAGCCATGAGAGATTTAGAACAAATCCAATTACTAGATTGGAAATACATAATAAAATTCTTAAAGGAATTTTTACATTATGCAACTATTTCAGGAAATTATTATAGTGCTGAAATAGGAAATAGACTATTTTCCAAACTACCAGGTGATTTAGGAAAAGAAATACATAAATCTTGGATAGACCATTACCAAAATAATACTGCAAATATCCCTAAAGGATATGATAACATTGGAATAAGGATAACACATATTATTTCTGAACTAAAAAAGAAATGTACCTATACACAAATCCAAAGAGAATTAAAACAAAAGAATTACGGATTTTGTGGACAAATATATACTCCACAACAACATGGATCAAGGAATTACGGCATAGATAGAAAACCTAAATTTAAAAAGAGATATACAAAAAAATATTATTTAAGAAAATCAAATGCAGAAACCCATATCTTAACAAAGAAAAACATGTTAGAAAATATAATCCAAGAAAAACATACGCAAATACAATCACATGTTTTGCTTGTAAAGAAAAAGGACATTTATCTTTCTCATGTCCAAAAAGACATAACTTATTTACTAGAGAATCTAACCTTATAGATTCAGTTAAAGAAGATTTGATAGAAATTGCGTCTGGTGTTTCAGAAATTTCTACAATATACTCTATAATATCCTTAGAAGGATTACAAGAACAAGAACAAATACAAAAATCAAATTATACCTTAATTGATGAATTAACAGATTTTCAAGAAAATATACCACATGAATACTTGCTAAACATTGTAAACAAAGAATTATGCGAACATAATTTCAAACATAAAATGGGATCAGATACCACGAAATGTGAGTTCTGTCCTTGGTACCCTGCTTTTAATAAAAGGTTTAAATGTATAGAATGCACAATGGAAATATGCCATATATGTGCAAAGAACAAATTCAATATAGATTTACCCAGAGAAAATAAGCCTGTTTACACAGATAAAAACAAGATAAATGAAGAAAGAATTAAAATATTTGAAGAACGAACAAATAATATTGAAATAGAAATAGAAGAAATAAAAGAAAAGATTATAACCTTAGATAAAAAGAAGAGGTTACTTATGATGAATCGACATCATATGAAAATAATAACAATTTAAATAACATTGACAAACCAATACAAATTACACTGATATGTAACTCAGGAAACTTAAAGGAATTATGTATCCCAACAAAGCTGAATATAAAAGGATTAGAAATTCAGATATTAGCATTTATCGATACTGGAGCTACTAGTTCAACTATTTGTTCTAGCCTCATTCCTTACAAATATGTAACAAAAGCAGACATGCCAAAACAAAGTATCCAATTTGATGGAACTACTAATATTATTACAAATATTATAAAAAATATAAACATAAGTTTTACCAATACGTGTGGAGAATGGTCTCCTTATTACAACATAAAACAACTATGAGTCTTAGAATTAAATCTTGAAGGGATAAAACTAATCCTTGGATTAGATTTCTTGTTAAATGACCACGGGAGTTTTGCATTTAATAAAGATTATATACAGATTTCAAAAAAGACTACACTAACCCCAATACTATCAGAATATGCGCTTGAGAAGCGTGGTGGGAATACAGAACATAAAAGAGAAAATGAAAACGACAAAGACAAATGTAATTGTCCCACACCAGGACAGTGCAAAAACAACAAAAATATACTAACAGAACAAGAAAATGAAGAAATTTTATATGAAACTTCTAAACAATATGAATATAAAAGAAAAGGATTTATTAAAGATGTCCAACTTATAAATCCCAGAGACATAAGTAGACTGTTATTAACTATAGATGACATAGACTCTCTAAACTAGAAAAAATAGAAATTATAGGAGAAAAACCGTTAAAATACTGGAACAGAGATTCTATACAATGCAAATTAGATATAATCAACCCAGATTTAACTATAAAAACAGGATCTCCAAAATATGATACTTGGATCATGGAAGAATTCAAGATGCATATAAAAATTCTGACAAACTTAAACATTATTAGGAAAACAGATTCAAGGCATAGGACAACAACCTTTATTGTCCAAAAGGAATCTGAAAGAAAACGGGGTCAATCTAGAATGGTTATGAACTACACTAGACTAAATGACAATACCCATGAAGATGGATATTGTATTCCTAATAAAGATGTATTAATAAACAAAATACAAGGAGCAAATTGGTTCTCCAAATTTGATTTAAAATCAGGATTTTGGCAAGTAAAAATGCATCCTGAATCTATTCCTTGGACTGCATTTACATGCAGTGAAGGACATTATGAATGGTTGGTAATGCCTTTCGGCCTAAAAAATGCACCACAAATATTCCAAAGAAAAATGGATAATGTTTTCCAAAATTGCAACAAGTACACTTGTGTATACATAGATGATATTCTCGTATTTTCTAAAACTAAGCAAGAGCACATATCACACTTATATACTGTGTTAAAACTTATAGAAACACACGGATTGATTATATCCAAAAAAAAGATAGAGTTAATAAAAAACAACATAGAATTTCTGGAAGCTAAAATAGGTAAGGGAGTCATAGAATTACAATCCCATATAACCAGAAAGATCCTAGAATTTCCTGATAAACTGGATAATCTAAAACAATTACAAGCCTTTTTAGGACTCGTGAATTATGCAAGGCCCTATATAAGAGATCTTTCAAAATATACTGGCCCTTTATATAACAAAGCAAGCCCAAAGGAAAATAGGGTATTCAATACAGAAGACATAAGGCAAGTCCAAAAAATAAAAGAGCTAGCCCAAAACCTGAAAAGTCTACCATTACAGACAGATTATATAATAATTGAAATAGATGGATCCTCTTTAGGATGGGGAGGAATTTTACCAAGTAAAAATAATAATTATGAAAACAAATCTATAGAAAAAATATGTAGATACACTTCAGGTGTATACAAAGAAAAAGGATATATGACGTCCTTGGATTACGAAATATTAGCTATAATTTATGTTCTAGAATCATTTAAATTATTTATAATAACCCAAAAGAAAATAACATTAAGAACAAACTGTGAATCCATAGTAAAATACACAGATAATAAAAAAGAAAAGGGAACTATAAACAATAGATGGCTGAAATTTAAACATGCTGTTTCAAATTGTGGAACCTATATTTGTTGGGAACATATAAAAGGGAAAACAATTTCCTACCAGACCAATTGTCCAGATTATTGAGATAATTAATTTTATTTGTCTTACTAACATCTAGTCTGCAGATATGGATACGGAAGATCTAAATCCAGCTAAACATTTGAAGACATACAAAACAAATCATTTTGTTACAAAGACGAAAGTCACAGAAGAACAACAACTTGTTCTAGACAACATATGGAACATGAAGACTCCCAAGAGTCTAACAAACAAAAACTAAGTGTGTTATACACCTTAGTTGCAATATTTACAAAAGCGAAAAAAACAAACTATCTCTACTATGGCCTTTTTAATGGCCCTGACGCTAGTATTTATACCACATGGGAACAAATGATCTCTAAGATCAAATTTCTAGAACAATATCCTAGATATGGGAAACCATTATACAAAGGCTTTAATTCTTTTGAAGCTGCTACAAACGAATTACAAAAAATATTTGGAAAGGAATATGTCATTTCTGAAGACATAACAAGTATCCAACAAATAACCCTAGGGAAACGGATTAAAACTGAGCCACCTGAGACATCTCCAGCCTCAAATTTCAGACCACAAACCCCATCTTTTTCTCATATTGTCAAAACCACTGAACCAAACAAATTTACCAACCTTGGAACCCCTAGACAAATTTTTTCAAACCCACCAAATCCAAATCCTAAAATAACATGTTCACCAAACTTTCCAGAACAATTAACCAGGGAGCTTTACTTCCTACAACACTCATCAGACCTTAACCCTGTAAACTTCAACAAAGCTTGCAAATTCTTCACGGATATCTCGAGAACAAAAGTTGAAGGGATACAAATCAACTGGGAAATCTTGAGGAATACCAACATTCCTTGTACAAAGCAGAATGAAGACTGCCTCAACAAATCTACAAATTGCCAATGCACAATAATATGTGCAGTTCCCCAAATAAACCTAAACTTGACCAAATACAGATACCTCATCCATGAAAATATCACATATGATCCAACTACCCTTATAAATTATGGATTAATCAAAAGAATTTACTTTGACGAATGGGTCCAAGAAGACTTGCCTGAACCCATAGGAAGTATAGCAGAACAATTGACAAACATACTAGCCACAGAAGTATACATGGATTTCAGATAAACTCCTCCTCATTTTGGGAAAAATATATTTGAACCAACAAAACATATAATCCAAATCAAAGCTAAATTCCTAGATCCAGATTATGAAGATTGGAATGACAATCTTAATACGGACAAAATAAACAATATCAAATTAAATGAACAAAGTTATGAGAGGTATAGAGCATACAAAATAGCCCAGGACCAAGATTGGGAAAACAATACTTTATTCTTATATTCAGAAACTCCAGTCCAAAAAATATTCATCACAAGATTTCTTGAAGACCATAGACTAAATTACAGAGGATTTGGTATATACCATCCAAAACCTTCAATGATTAAAAGCTACAAAAAAGAAAAATCCAGAAGATTGAATAAAGACACGGAAGATAAAGAAGACACAGGCTCCAATACAATGTCCACTGAAGATTGAAGATGTGACGTAAAGATAAAAACGTCATCTACTTTTTCATAATGGGATTCACACAGGCTCCAATACAATGTCCACTGAAGATTGAAGATGTGACGTAAAGATAAAAACGTCATCTACTTTTTCATAATGGGATTCCCATTATGAAAGAAAAATTCATAAAGCAGCCACAGATGTGATAAATTATTCCTACTTTTGACAAATGTAAACACTTTTGCTTTCTTTTTTCGAGTGGAAGGTATCTTTGCACCTTCATCTGTAAGTCATAATGGACAGCTGTATGTCCTTAGCTTGTATGGCTCAGCCTATATAATGAGTCTCCTAGTGTGTTTGTAAATCATCGAATTATCAAGTATTGTAATATATTGTGAAAATATAAGCTTTCCGTTTTTAATGGCTACCTGCTCCAACCTTTCTTCTTCTTCTTCAAAGTTTATGAGTAACTAAACATTAAGTCAGAGCTAAGGAAAGAAAGGATACAAAACAGCTTCAGCTATGTAAGTTTTCTTGTTTTACCACAGATATTTCGTTAATATTATGCTCACTATGTTTGAATGACAACGATCTTTTTAAAAAAACAATTGACACCAGTTGCTATAAGCTTAATAAGTAATTCCAACAGACGTAAATCCGTTAGTCGATAGAAGTACCATGTAAGGGAAAGAGTAGACGCTTAGGATGACAAGGTGAGGAAAAAATGAGTTAAGATATAGGTTTCTGGTAAAGGTTTTACAAAAATTCATGGTTGTTTTAAACAAACCTGAAAGTAATATTAATGATAAATCGGTAAGGCAACATAAGAAATACCTAATGCTCATAAGCAGAATTGTATCTTAGTATTTCCAAAAGTTTTGACTACTTTCTCAAAACAACCAATCTTTCATAAAAAGGAGAAACAATTAAAATGGAAAAATTACAGCAATATTTAGAAAATAAATTTATGATGAATATAATAAACATTATGAAAAACAATACAAACCTTACAGAAAACCAGAAACACCAAATAATAAGTATCTTCAAACAAAAATATTCACATGAATTGATCAGTATTTATGACTGTGAAACAAGTTTAACTGAAATATATAATAACTTTAATATCTGGAGAGAACTTGTAAACGTAGTACTAACACCTAGATTTGTTAAAGAATTTTATAGAGAATGGCAAAATTACTTAGAAACCAAAAATAAAGCAGATTACAACATAACAGAAAATAATAATTGGAAAAATTAACAATGAATGGATTTTCAAAAATTGAGAATATAGAATCTCTACAGAATTATTTAGAACAAAAATTTATGACTAAACTCATGATTGTTCTAAAACAAACAGAACTAAACGAAAACCAGCAATATAATATTGCAAAGATATTTAGACATAACTATACAGAAAAACTCATCAACCTTGATGATGAACCTAAGATAAACAAAAAGAAAGTAATAAAAAATCTAAGAAATACCTATTTTGTCTTTAATACTAAAAATCCAAAGATGAAGATTACTAACAGGATGTTAGATCTTTTTGTTAAAGAACATTATGAACAGATTAGACAAGAAATACTTAAAGAAAATAGGGAATGGTTAAATAAATCCCTAGACTTGACATGGACAAGTCACATAGATACAGATTATTGGTATGAAGATTATTCATATAACGAGCTTTATTAAAGAGGGAGACTACAAGGATTTGAACAAAAAATTAGAAGACTCTGAACTAAGGATGAAAATGTTCATAATTCCTAGTTCAAACATCCTACTTGCTGCACCCTTGGGTATTATACTTACAAGCTGCCAGCAAGGTAGTTAAAAAAATGAAGAAACACGAACAAGAATACTACATATTATTCGAAATAATAAGCTACACTGTAATATTTATAGCATGTTATGCTCTGGGATATTACTTACAAGTTTTTACCAAACATTTAGTTCAGATGTGGTTTACCACTATATAAGCTATATTAAAAAAAAAAGCTAAAACAAAACGCTGTCTTTTCTTTGATCTTTTCTGCACCCCCCTCTTAATTTGGTATTTCTTATGTTGCCTTACCGATTTATCATTAATATTACTTTCAGGTTTGTTTAAAACAACCATGAATTTTTTTTTAAAACCTTTACCAGAAACCTTTATCTTAAATCATTTTTTCCTCACCTTGTCATCCTAAGCGTCTACTCTTTCCCTTACACGGTACTTCTTTCGACTAACGGATTTACGTCTGTTGGAATTACTTATTAAGCTTATAGCAACTGGTGTCATTTGTTTTTTAAAAAGATCATTGTCATTCAAACATAGTGAGCATAATATTAACGAAAAATCTGTGGTAAAACAAGAAAACTTACATAGCTGAAGCTGTTTTGTATCCTTTCTTTCCTTAGCTCCGACTTAATGTTTAGTTACTCATAAACTTTGAAAAAGAAGAAGAAAGGTTGGAGCAGGTAGCCATTAAAAACGAAAAGCTTATATTTTCACAATATATTACAATACTTGATGATTCGATGATTTACAAACACACTAGGAGACTCATTATATAGGCTGAGCCATACAAGCTAAGGACATACAGCTGTCCATTATGACTTACAGATGAAGGTGCAAAGATACCTTCGACTCAAAAAAAAAGAAAGCAAAAGTGTTTACATTTGTCAAAAGTAGGAATAATATATCACATCTCTGGCTGCTTTATGAATTTTTCTTTCATAATGGGAATCCCATTATGAAAAAGTAGATGACGTTTTTATCTTTACGTCACATCTTCAATCTTCAGTGGACATTGTATTGGAGCCTGTGTGAATCCCATTATGAAAAAGTAGATGACGTTTTTATCTTAACGTCACATCTTCAATCTTCAGTGGACATTGTATTGGAGCCTGTGTCTTCTTAATCTTCCGTGTCTTTATTCAATCTTCTGGATTTTTCTTTTTTGTAGCTTTTAATCGTTGAAGGTTTTGGATGGTATATATCAAATACTCTGTAATTTAGTCTGTGGTCTTCAAGAAATCTTGTGATGAATATTTTTTGGACTGGAGTTTCTGCATATAAGAACAAAGTATTGTTTTCCCAATCTTGGTCTTGGGCTATTTTGTATGCTCTATACCTCTCATAACTTTGTTCATTTAATTTGATATTGTTTATTTTGTCCGTATTAAGATTGTCATTCCAATCTTCATAATCTGGATCTAGGAATTTAGCTTTGATTTGGATTATATGATTTTTTGGTTCAAATATATTTTTCCCAAAATGAGGAGGAGTTGATCTGAAATCCATGTATACTTCTATGGCTAGTATGTTTGTCAATTGTTCTGCTATACTTCCTATGGGTTCAGGCAAGTCTTCTTGGACCCATTCGTCAAAGTAAATTCTTTTGATTAATCCATAATTTATAAGGGTAGTTGGATCATATGTGATATTTTCATGGATGAGGTATTTGTATTTGGTCAAGTTTAGGTTTATTTGGGGAACTGCACATATTATTGTGCATTGGCAATTTGTTGATTTGTTGAGGCAGTCTTCATTCTGCTTTGTACAAGGAATGTTGGTATTCCTCAAGATTTCCCAGTTGATTTGTATCCCTTTAACTTTTGTTCTCGAGATATATGTGAAGAATTTGCAAGCTTTGTTGAAGTTTACAGGGTTAAGGTCTGATGAGTGTTGTAGGAAGTAAAACTCCCTGATTAATTGTTCTGGAAAGTTTGGTGAACATTTTATTTTAGGATTTGGATTTGGTGGGTTTGAAAAAATTTGTCTAGGGGTTCCAAGGTTGGTAAATTTGTTTGGTTCAGTGGTTTTGACAATATGAGAAAAAGATGGGGTTTGTGGTCTGAAATTTGAGGCTGGAGATGTCTCAGGTGGCTCAGTTTTAATCTGTTTCCCTAGGGTTATTTGTTGGATACTTGTTATTTCTTCAGAAATGACATAGTCCTTTCCAAATATTTTTTGTAATTCGTTTGTAGCAGCTTCAAAAGAATTAAAGCCTTTGTATAATGGTTTCCCATATCTAGGATATTGTTCTAGAAATTTGATCTTAGAGATCATTTGTTCCCATGTGGTATAAATACCAGCGTCAGAGCCATTAAAAAGGCCATAGTAGAGATAGTTTGTTTTTTTCTCTTTTGTAAATATTGCAACTAAGGTGTATAACACACTTAGTTTTTGTTTGTTAGACCCTTGGGGAGTCTTCATGTTCCATATGTTGTCTAGAACAAGTTGTTCTTCTGTGACTTTCGTCTTTGTAACAAAATGATTTGTTTTGTATGTCTTCAAATGTTTAGCTGGATTTAGATCTTCCATATCCATATCTGCAGACTAGATGTTAGTAAGACAAATAAAATTAATTATCTCAATAATCTGGACAATTGGTCTGGTAGGAAATTGTTTTTCCCTTTTATTTGTTCCTAACAAATATAGGTTCCACAATTTGAAACAACATGTTTAAATTTCAGCCATCTATTGTTTATAGTTCCCTTTTCTTTTTTATTATCTGTGTATTTTACTATGAATTCACAGTTTGTTCTTAATGTTATTTCCTTTTGGGATATTATAAATAATTTAAATGATTCTAGAACATAAATTATAGTTAATATTTCGTAATCCAAGGATGTCATATATCCTTTTTCTTTGTATACACCTGAAGTGTATCTACATATTTTTTCTGTAGATTTGTTTTCATATTTATTATTTTTACTTAGTAAAATTCCTCTCCATCCTAAAGAGGATTCATCTGTTTCAATTATTATATAATCTGTCTGTAATGGTAGACTTAAGGGTTTCAGGTTTTGGGCTAGCTCTTTTATTTTTTGGACTTGCCTTATGTCTTCTGTATTGAAATCCCTATTTCCCTTTGGGCTTGCTTTGTTATATAAAGGGCCAGTATATTTTGAAAGATCTCTTATATAGGGCCTTGCATAATTCACGAGTCCTAAAAAGGCTTGTAATTGTTTTAGATTATCCAGTTTATCAGGAAATTCTAGGATCTTTCTGGTTATATGGGATTGTAATTCTATGACTCCCTTACCTATTTTAGCTCCCAGAAATTCTATGTTGTTTTTTATTAACTCTATCTTTTTCTTGGATACAATCAATCCGTGTGTTTTTATAAGTTTTAACACAGTATATAAGTATGATATGTGCTCTTGCTTAGTTTTAGAAAATACGAGAATATCATCTATGTATACACAAGTGTACTTGTTGCAATTTTGGAAAACATTATCCATTTTTCTTTGGAATATTTGTGGTGCATTTTTTAGGCCGAAAGGCATTACCAACCATTCATAATGTCCTTCACTGCATGTAAATGCAGTCCAAGGAATAGATTCAGGATGCATTTTTACTTGCCAAAATCCTGATTTTAAATCAAATTTGGAGAACCAATTTGCTCCTTGTATTTTGTTTATTAATACATCTTTATTAGGAATACAATATCCATCTTCATGGGTATTGTCATTTAGTCTAGTGTAGTTCATAACCATTCTAGATTGACCCCGTTTTCTTTCAGATTCCTTTTGGACAATAAAGGTTGTTGTCCTATGCCTTGAATCTGTTTTCCTAATAATGTTTAAGTTTGTCAGAATTTTTATATGCATCTTGAATTCTTCCATGATCCAAGTATCATATTTTGGAGATCCTGTTTTTATAGTTAAATCTGGGTTGATTATATCTAATTTGCATTGTATAGAATCTCTGTTCCAGTATTTTAACGGTTTTTCTCCTATAATTTCTATTTTTTCTAGTTTAGAGAGTCTATGTCGTCTATAGTTAATAACAGTCTACTTATGTCTCTTGGATTTATAAGTTGGACATCTTTAATAAATCCTTTTCTTTTATATTCATACTGTTTAGAAGTTTCATATAAAATTTCTTCATTTTCTTGTTCTGTTAGTATATTTTCGTTGTTTTTGCACTGTCCTGGTGTGGGACAATTACATTTGTCTTTGTCGTTTTCATTCTCTTTTATGTTCTGTATTCCCACCACGCTTCTCAAGCGCATATTCTGATAGTATTGGGGTTAGTGTAGTCTTTTTTGAAATTTGTATATAATCTTTATTAAATGCAAAACTCCCGTTGTCATTTAACAAGAAATCTAATCCAAGGATTAGTTTTATCCCTTCAAGATTTAATTCTAAGACCCATAGTTGTTTTATGTTGTAATAAGGAGACCATTCTCCACACGTATTGGTAAAACTTATGTTTATATTTTTTATAATATTTGTAATAATATTAGTAGTTCCATCAAATTGGATACTTTGTTTTGGCCTGTCTTCTTTTGTTACATATTTGTAAGGAATGAGGCTAGAACAAATAGTTGAACTAGTAGCTCCAGTATCGATAAATGCTAATATCTGAATTTCTAATCCTTTTATATTCAGCTTTGTTGGGATACGTAATTCCTTTAAGTTTCCTGAGTTACATATCAGTGGAATTTATATTGGTTTGTCAATGTTATTTAAATTGTTATTATTTCCATATGATGTTGATTCATCATAAGTAACCTCTTTCTTTTTATCTAAGGTTATAATATTTTCTTTTATTTCTTTTATTTCTATTTCAATATTATTTGTTCGTTCTTCAAGTATTTTAATTCTTTCTTCATTTATCTTGTTTTTATCTGTGTAAACAGGCTTATTTTCTCTGGGTAAATCTATATTGAATTTGTTCTTTGCACATATATGGCATATTTCCATTGTGCATTCTATACATTTAAACCTTTTATCAAAAGCAGGGTACCAAGGACAGAACTCACATTTCGTGGTATCTGTTCCCATTTTATGTTTGAAATTATGTTCGCATAATTCTTTGTTTACAATGTTTAGCAAGTATTCATGTGGTATATTTTCTTGAAAATCTATTAATTCATCAATTCAGGTATAATTTGATGTTTGTATTTGTTCTTGTTCTTGTAATCCTTCTAAGGATATTATAGAGTATATTGTAGAAGTTTCTGAAACATCAGACGCAATTTCTATCAAATCTTCTTTAACTGAATCTATAAGGTTAGATTCTCTAGTAAATAAGTTATGTCTTTTTGGACATGAGGAAGATAAATGTTCTTTTTCATTACAAGCAAAACATGTGATTGTATTTGCGTATGTTTTTCTTGAATTATATTTTCTAACATGTTTTTCTTTGTTAAGATATGGTTTTTTTGCATTTGATTTTCTTAAATAATATTTTTTTGTATATCTCTTTTTAAATTTGGGTTTTCTATCTATGCTGTAATTCCTTGATCCATATTGTTGTGGAGTATATATTTGTCCACAAAATCCGTAATTCTTTTGTTTTAATTCTCTTTGGATTTGTGTATAGGTACATTTCTTTTTTAGTTCAGAAATAATATGTGTTATCCTTATTCCAATGTTATCATATCCTTTAGGGATATTTGCAGTATTATTTTGGTAATGTTCTATCCAAGATTTATGTATTTCTTTTCCTAAATCACCTGGTAGTTTGGAAAATTGTCTATTTCCTATTTCAGCATTATAATAATTTCCTGAAATAGTTGCATAATGTAAAAATTCCTTTAAAAATTTTATTATGTATTTTCAATCTAGTAATTGGATTTGTTCTAAATCTCTCATGGCTTCTTGTTGCCTTATGGTTACTCCTGTGTTTACGTCTCTTCCTGTTATTATTTTGTGCATGGTGTAAGCGAAGTTGTAAATATTACTTCCTTGTATTATTAAATTGTTTATTTCTTCAGGGAAACTTTGTTTATAGGCTTCCCATATGACTTTAGCTATATCTCCTAAATAGTTTTCAGCAATTCTGATCATTTCTTCACCAGAATTTATGTTTGTATGCCTTGCTGCATAATCTCTTGCTATAGCAGCAGTCCATTGTTCTAGATATGTATCTAGTAACTGGGGATGACATTCTGTGACATTTAGTATTACTGAGTTGTCTTTAAAAAAAGTTGTTTCATTAGGTAATCTTTTACCTATTGTCCTTAGGTTTTTATTTTCATTTGTATATGGTTCAACTAGTTGTCTAGGGGGTTGTCCTAATGTGTAAGGCATTGTCTCTTGGTTTTTTATTAGAATATGAAATCCCTGAGCTCCCACTTTCCTCATGGTCAGCTAAGTCTATGTGTTCTGTGAATTCTGATATTATATCATTTAACATACTTTGTTGTATCTCATTCTCTGCCTCTTGGGAATCTTCCAAGAAGTCTTCTAGATTATATACTTCCCTTGTTCTTACATTGTTTTCATCATCAATGTAAACAAAGTATTTTCATTTATTTGGTTTGTTAATCTTAGAGTTTTTTCTAGTTCATATATTTCAGATGGTTCAAGAACCATTCTAAGTTCCTTTGGATATATAATTTTATCCATTAATTCTTTTGTTTAATTCTTCAGCTTCTTCAACTGTTTCTATTTCTTGTTGGTTTGACGGTCCATAATCTCTAAACCTTATGGACATAGATTTGTTTAAGTTATTGTATGTTACAGCATTGTTTGGTTTTAATGTTGCTGTTGTATTATTCGGGTTTTCTATGTTCCATTCATGGCCAGTAAGAATAGAAGAATCTATTTCCATTGGTTTTATGAAACTTATGCTTGTTGAATTTAAGGCTTCTATGACTTTGTCTAGTTTTATTTTTATTTTGGGAGTATATTTGGACATACACTTTCCTAAGAATGTAATGTCTAGAAGAATATTTTTTCCTATGAAGTTTTCAAATCCTTTTGTTTGTATTATAATTTTTATGTGTTTGTAAAAATCATTTAATGTGATTGTAAAATTTGGAGCTATATAAACAATACCTATGTTATTGTTCATATCTACTTCCATCATTCCAAATATGGCTTTATCCATATCTTGGTGTCTATCGTCTATAAGTAGTAATAATAATTTAGTTCCAATTTTTTGTCTAACTAATCCTCTTATGCCTATGACTATAAGTCCTAGATGCATTAGTTTGTATTTCTGGATTTTTAACTGTTTTATAGCTTCTTGTGACACTAAACTTATTACCTGTTGGCTTCCATCTGGAATAGAAAGTATTTCTTTCCTATGGTGCCTATACAATCCTGTTACCGTTGTAAATAGTCCTGTTCTATATATTTCTCTAGGATTTAGAGAATCTAGTTGGTTATTTGAAAATATTTCTATATCCCTTTCTAAGTTTATTATTTCTTCTAACTGGTTTTGTGTATTATTAGATCTTCTTAATATATTATCAATCCATCCCATGTATGATAAGCTATTTGATTCTGTAGGTCTATCTGTTAGGGTTCTAGATGGACCTGTAAAAGACAATCTTCAATTGTTCATATTTGATCAAGTTTCTTATACATTAGAAAATTGATTTGTCTTTTTACTCGTTATATGTGTAGTAGGATCATTAGGTCCTAAATTCAATTTTTGTAAGCTTTCTGTGAGTTTGTTTATTTCGAATTCCTGTTCTTTACCATTTTTGTCTATATCAAACATTTGTTTCTGGATGCTATCTATCTTATTTTGTAATTGGGTTAGCATTGCCATTATCATATTATTCTGTAAGTCGAAAGAAGTACCGTGTAAGGGAAAGAGTAGACGCTTAGGATGACAAGGTGAGTAAAAGATGATTTAAGATATAGGTTTCTGGTAATGGTTTTAAAAAAATTCATGGTTGTTTTAAACAAACCTGAAAGTAATATTAATGATAAATCGGTAAGGCAACATAAGAAATACCCAATGCTCATAAGCAGAATTGTATCTTAGTATTTCCAAAAGCTTTGACTACTTTCTCAAAACAACCAATCTTTCATAAAAAGGAGAAACAATTAAAATGGAAAAATTACATCAATATTTAGAAAATAAATTTATGATGAATATAATAAACGTTATGAAGAACAATACAAACCTTACAGAAAACCAAAAACACCAAATAATAAGTATCTTCAAACAAAAATATTCACACGAATTGATCAGTATTTATGACTGTGAAACAAGTTTAACTGAAATATATAATAACTTTAATATCTGGAGAGTACCTGGAAACGTAGTACTAACACCCAGATTTGTTAAAGAATTTTATAGAGAATGGCAAAATTACTTAGAAACAAAAAATAAAGCAGATTACAACATAACAAAAAATAATAATTGGAAAAATTAACAATGAACAGATTTCCAAAAATTGAGAATATAGAATCTCTACAGAATTATTTAGAACAAAAATTTATGACTAAACTCATGATTGTTCTAAAACAAACAGAACTAAACGAAAACCAGCAATATAATATTGCAAAGATATTTAGACATAACTATACGGAAAAACTCATCAACCTTGATGATGAACCTAAGATAAACACAAAGAAAGTAATAAAAAATCTTAGAAATACCTATTTTGTCTTTAATACTAAAAATCCAAAGATGAAGATTACTAATAGGATGTTATATCTTTTTGTTAAAGAACATTATGAACAGATTAGACAAGAAATACTTAATGAAAATAGGGAATGGTTAAATAAATCCCTAGACTTGACATGGACAAGTCACATAGATACAGATTATTGGTATGAAGATTATTCATATAACGAGCTTTATTAAAGAGGGAGACTACAAGGATTTGAACAAAAAATTAGAAGATTCTGAACTAAGGATGAAAAGGTTCCTAATTCCTAGTTCAAACATCCTACTTGCTGCACCCTTGGGTATTATATTTACAAGCTGCCAGCAAGGTAGTTAAAAAAATGAAGAAACACGAACAAGAATACTACATATTATTCGAAATAATAAACTACACTGTAATATTTATAGCATGTTATGCTCTGGGATATTACTTACAAGTTTTTACCAAACATTTAGTTGAGATGTGGTTTACCACTATATAAGCTATATTAAAAAAAAAAGCTAAAACAAAACGCTGTCTTTTCTTTGGTCTTTTCTGCACCCCCCTCTTAATTTGGTATTTCTTATGTTGCCTTACCGATTTATCATTAATATTACTTTCAGGTTTGTTTAAAACAACCATGAATTTTTTTTTAAAACCTTTACCAGAAACCTATATCTTAAATCATTTTTTCCTCACCTTGTCATCCTAAGCGTCTACTCTTTCCCTTACACGGTACTTCTTTCGACTAACGGATTTACGTCTGTTGGAATTACTTATTAAGCTTATAGCAACTGGTGTCAATTGTTTTTTTAAAAAGATCATTGTCATTCAAACATAGTGAGCATAATATTAACGAAAAATCTGTGGTAAAACAAGAAAACTTACATAGCTGAAGCAGTTTTGTATCCTTTCTTTCCAAAAGCTTTGACTACTTTCTCAAAACAACCAATCTTTTATAAAAAGGAGAAACAATTAAAATGGAAAAATTACAGCAATATTTAGAAAATAAATTTATGTTGAATATAATAAATGTTATGAAGAATAATACAAACCTTACAGAAAACCAAAAACACCAAAAAATAAGTATCTTCAAACAAAAATATTCACACGAATTGATCAGTATTTATGACTGTGAAACAAGTTTAACTGAAATATATAATAACTTTAATATCTGGAGAGAACCTGGAAACGTAGTACTAACACCCAGATTTGTTAAAGAATTTTATAGAGAATGGCAAAATTACTTAGAAACCAAAAATAAAGCAGATTACAACATAACAGAAAATAATAATTGGAAAAATTAACAATGAACGGATTTCCAAAAATTGAGAATATAAAATCTCTACAGATTTATTTAGAACAAAAATTTATGACTAAACTCATGATTGTTCTAAAACAAACAGAACTAAACGAAAATCAGCAATATAATATTGCAAAGATATTTAGACATAACTATACAGAAAAATTCATCAACCTTGATGATGAACCTAAGATAAACAAAAAGAAAGTAATAAAAAATCTTAGAAATACCTATTTTGTCTTTAATACTAAAAATCCAAAGATGAAGATTACTAACATGATGTTAGATTTTTTGTTAAAGAACATTATGAACAAATTAGACAAGAAATACTTAAAGAAAACAGGGAATGGTTAAATAAATCCCTAGACTTGACATGGACAAGTCACATAGATACAGATTATTGGTATGAAGATTATTCATATAACGAGCTTTATTAAAGAGGGAGACTACAAGGATTTGAACAAAAAATTAGAAGACTCTGAACTAAGGATGAAAAGGTTCCTAATTGCTAGTTCAAA
This sequence comes from Allium fistulosum, assembly GCA_030737815.1. Lineage (NCBI taxonomy): Eukaryota > Viridiplantae > Streptophyta > Magnoliopsida > Asparagales > Amaryllidaceae > Allium > Allium fistulosum. The sequence continues at coordinate 509,239,853 of CM060907.1, read as the reverse complement.
CATCCTACTTGCTGCACCCTTGGGTATTATACTTACCTTGCTGGCAGCTTGTAAGTATAATACCCAAGGGTGCAGCAAGTAGGATACTAAATGTTTGGTAAAAACTTGTAAGTAATATCCCAGAGCAAAACATGCTATAAATATTACAGTGTAGTTTATTATTTCGAATAATATGTAGTATTCTTGTTCGTGTTTCTTCATTTTTTTAACTACCTTGCTGGCAGCTTGTAAGTATAATACCCAAGGGTGCAGCAAGTAGGATCTTTGAACTAGGAATTAGGAACCTTTTCATCCTTAGTTCAGAGTCTTCTAATTTTTTTTTCAAATTCTTGTAGTCTCCCTCTTTAATAAAGCTCGTTATATGAATAATCTTCATACCAATAATCTGTATCTATGTGACTTGTCCATGTCAAGTCTAGGGATTTATTTAATCATTCCCTGTTTTCTTTAAGTATTTCTTGTCTAATCTGTTCATAATGTTCTTTAACAAAAAGATCTAACATCCTATTAGTAATATTCATCTTTGGATTTTTAGTATTAAAGATAAAATATGTATTTCTAAGATTTTTTATTACTTTCTTTTTGTTTATCTTAGGTTCATCATCAAGGTTGATGAGTTTTTCTGTATAGTTATGTCTAAATATCTTTGCAATATTATATTGCTGGTTTTCGTTTAGTTCTGTTTGTTTTAGAACAATCATGAGTTTAGTCATAATATTTTGTTCTAAATAATTCTGTAGAGTTTCTATATTCTCAATTCTTGGAAATCCGTTCATTATTAATTTTTCCAATTATTATTTTCTGTTATGTTGTAATCTGCTTTATTTTTGGTTTTTAAGTAATTTTGCCATTCTCTATAAAATTCTTTAACAAATCTGGGTGTTAGTACTACGTTTCCAGGTTCTCTCCAGATATTAAAGTTATTATATATTTCAGTTAAACTTGTTTCAGAGTCATAAATACTGATCAATTCGTGCGAATATTTTTGTTTGAAGATACTTATTATTTTGTGTTTTTGGTTTTCTGTAAGGTTTGTATTGTTCTTCATAACGTTTATTATATTCATCATAAATTTATTTTCTAAATATTGCTGTAATTTTTCCATTTTAATTGTTTGTCCTTTTTATGAAAGATTGGTTGTTTTGAGAAAGTAGTCAAAGCTTTTGGAAATACTAAGATACAATTCTGCTTATGAGCATTAGGTATTTCTTATGTTGCCTTACCGATTTATCATTAATATTACTTTCAGGTTTGTTTAAAACAACCATGAATTTTTTTTTAAAACCTTTACCAGAAACCTATATCTTAAATCATTTTTTCCTCACCTTGTCATCCTAAGCGTCTACTCTTTCCCTTACACGGTACTTCTTTCGACTAACGGATTTACGTCTGTTGGAATTACTTATTAAGCTTATAGCAACTGGTGTCAATTGTTTTTTTAAAAATATCATTGTCATTCAAACATAGTGAGCATAATATTAACGGAAAATCTGTGGTAAAACAAGAAAACTTACATAGCTGAAGCAATTTTGTATCCTTTCTTTCCTTAGCTCTGACTTAATGTTTAGTTACTCATAAACTTTGAAGAAGAAGAAGAAAGGTTAGAGCAGGTAGCCATTAAAAACGGAAAGCTTATATTTTCACAATATATTACAATACTTGATATATATTCCATAGCTCAGGAATATGAGGCAGTTCCTGCTCCTCTGCCTACTTTGAATTTTACCAAATTGTGTTGGGATTTCCAATGTTTGGGTGGAAAGAATTACTTGGGGGCCATATTGTTTATTGTGATTAGTATATGGATGAGGAATTATGATAAAATATTTTCTATGATGGGCATACATGATGCGATGAAGATGTAGTTCGCTTCATGGCACTTATTAGAGGAGGAATTAAACTAGTGGGACATTGTCAATGTAGATATAGAGGAGACAGAGATTACTTCGACTGATTTTAGGAAACGTTTTGAAGTTAAGTTTACATCAGAGGCTAAATGAGAAGTTGAGCTAGAGAATTTCATTCATTTGGAGCAGGGAGATTGTAGTGTCAAGGAGTATGTCAATGAGTTAAACCAGTTAGTGAAGTATGACCTAGACCTCAATAATACACTAAGGAAGAAGGTGACAAAATTTGCTAAAGGGTTGAATAAATCTTTGAAGGATATTGCTTTGAGCCATGTACCCACTGGAGCTATTTTTGAGAGCTTGGTAAAGGTGGCAATGCCGAATTCGATTGCTATAGAAGAGCCTAAGAAGGTAGAAGGAAAGCTAGTTCAGTTGAATAAACACAATGGTGAAGTAGGAGCTTAATGCAAAATAAGTAAACTGGAATTTAAAGTGTAGAAGTTACGATATGAGGAGACGTATGGCAAGGGCTAGAGAGTGAGCATTGCAAAGATCAAATGCTTCAACTACAGATATATGAATGAAGAGGGAGTGTCCAACCTTTCGTAATACTCAAATAGTTCCAGCTTATGCACTTGATGGCTTTCCTAGCTCAAGCGCAACCCCAGCTATTGACAAGGGGAAAAAATCATCATGGAAGGCGTGTTAACTCTTTTTAATTTATCTATTCGCACTTTATTTGACATCAGAGCATCTCACTCATTTATTTCGAGTAAGCTAGTAGATGAATTGCATTTAGAGACTTGTATAGTCATAGACCCTATCATAGTATCGATTCCAGTTAGGGATCAATCCATTTATCCATGATTTGTAGGGGTTTGAAGTTATATGTTTTGGGTGTTGAATTTGATTGCGACAACTTTTGTATTGGGATTCTTAGGTTGTGTTTTGATTCTTGGGATGGACTTGGTATCTATATATGGAGCTATCATAGTAGCCTTGATGTCTACTCTGATTCAAAAAGTTTTATTATGCAGAGTTGTTTGCATTCCCTTGACCTGTCACACGATGGGTTAGCTACCGTTCCTATAGTTTGAGACTTCCCAAATGTTTTTTACCGAAGTTTGGTCTTCTTCCTTATGAGGAGATTAAATTTCAGATTTAGTTAGAAAAGGATGTCGGACCTATTGCCTTACCCCTTAGGCATATGGCTCTTAGAGAAAAATGCGAGCTTAGTAAACAAGTGAATGAATTATTAGAGAAGGGTTTTATACGGAGCAGTGTTTCAAAATGGGGAGCACCCGTTGACTTTGCTACTAAAGCAGATGGCTCTTTAAGGCTTTGCGTCTACTATAGTGAACCGAACAAGTTGACAAAAAGAATCATTATCCATGACCATATAGTGATGATTTGTTTGACAAACTAGTTGAAGCAAGTTTTCTCAATTTTATTTGGTTATCGGATTCCATCAGTTGTAAGTGGCCTAGGGAAGTATTCAAAAAAACTCTTTTTGTACACCTGAAAGACTTAGTTAGTCATGCCATTTGGGGTGGCCAGTGCACTAGCATATTCCATCGACCTTATGAGTCGAGTCTTCTAAGGATTGCTGAATAAGTTCGTGGTGGTATTTATAGATGATATGCTTATTTATTCGAAAAGCAAAGAACCGAACAAGTTGCATTTGATAGAAGTGCTCAATAAGGTGCATATACATAAGTTGAAAGCGAGATTATCCAAATGTCATTTTTTGCACAAAGAATTTTGCTTTCTCGATCATGTTTTTTAGGCATGGATTGTCAGTCAATCCAATAAAGTTACTGTAATTCAGGGTCGACATTTAATGAAAAATGCTATAGAGGTTAGAAGTTTACTTGATTTGGTCGGCTATTACATGAAGTTTATTAAAGACCAAGCGAAGGTGTATACACCATTGACATGGCTTATTAAGAAGAATTTAGTATTCTCATGGAACTCAGAGTGGAGCATGCTTTTATTAAGCTAAAATAGTTATTGACCAGTGCAACTATTTTAGTACTTCCTGATAGGTCGAAGTCGTTTATTACGCATACAAATGCTTGCATTACAGGGCTTTGCCCTGTTTTGATGTAGGAGGGTAGAGTTATTTGTTTGCTAATCAATAGTTGATAGTACATGAGAAAAATTATCGAACTCATGATCTTGACTTGGCGGCTATTGTTTTTGCTTTCAAATCTTGGAGGCATTACCTTTTAGGGGAATGATTTAGTAGTCTACAGATCATAAATCCTTAATGTATTTTTTCTCCCAATTTTTTTAATAAGGCAGCAGAGATGGATGGTGTTCTTGGCATCGTATGGTTTGATATCTCATATAATCTAGGAAAATGCAATGTTGTGGCGGACGCCTTGAGTATGAGACACACGATGCTAGGCTCTATGTTTTTGGAGTGGAAGCACTTGGAGTTTATTTCTATATCTGATTTTGACCTTTTATAGATCTAGCACCATGTTATTAGTAGCTTTAGACATTCAGCCTTTACTTATTTACCATATCGGTTTGAGTCAAAAGCATGACATAGAGTTGTTGGGTATTTTTGAGGAGCTGAATAGAAGTCAGCATTCGAGTCATTTTGACTATTTTTCCATTGATTCTAGGTGGTGGCTGGTAGAAATGGTATGTTGTATGTTCCTCTTATTACGGAGTTGATTGACTTGGTACTAGATGAGTCCCATTGTTCTAGGAGACTATTCATTTCGATGATGTCAAAATTCATCAAAATATAAATAGGGTATTTTACTAGACATGTATGGAGAGACATGTATCAAAGTTTATTTCAAAGTGTGTGGCATATCAAAGGGTAAAGGCAGAGTAGAAAAAACTCGATGGATTATGTTGTCCGGGTTTTTAACCCATCAGGATCCAATAGAAGCCAGAGCAGTTTTACGACATCCGAATGGCTCAGAAGTTGACCGAGAAAGAATAATCAATAGGTTAAAGAAAACCAAGCCATATTACCAAAGCAACGGCTGAGTTCGACTAAACCAAGAGACCAACATCCGTTTAACCCAATCAGCAGTCAAAGCACAACCAACTAGTAGATCATTATCGAAACGGAGCAACGTGCAATGAGACCACACTAACAACGTCAATACAAAGAAATGAAGACATTCCAAACCCGCAACTCCAAAAACAATCCAAGTGCTTAGATCGCTAGCGATCCATACCCTATGGATCGACAGCGATCCATGCAATGTAATGGCCTACGGATAGAAGCAAGGGATAAGGAGCCTAGAAGACAGAAACACAAAAATACTAAGTGTATAGATCACTAGCGATCCATACACGATGGATCGCCAGCGATCCATATGGAGGCATGATTGGTTGCGACCTAGCATATTGAAGCGATGGAGAGAGCAACTAAGTCATTAGCTCGCGAGTGAGCCAAATCTATGGATAGCTAGCGATCCATAGACCATGAATTGTTAGGGATCCATGGTTTTGGCTCGGATCGCAAGCTAAACTTCTCTGGGTCGTTCTGAACCCATCTGTGAGAAATTGACGAAGCGGCCTGGCCCAAAAGCTCTCTGATCTCTATAAATACCGTCTTGCCTGCAACATAAATAGGATCTTCTCCGGACTGGTGGTTGAAGCTCTGCTGAAAACTTTCTTCACTCTCTACCTCCCTCACAACAATCTCTAAAGGAATTCACTATGATTCTCCAGTGGATTCCAACTCTGGGAATTCAATCTAGCTAAGGATAATCAAAGGCTTTGTAATCAAACACTTATTGCAATAATCAGTCATAATAAAACTATGAAGTGGATGTAGGCTTCGTTAACAGCCAAACCACTATAAAAATTTCTTGTCTTCTTTCTTTTACTGTCTTTTTCTATACCTATTGTCTGTGTTATTGCTCTGTCAGAACATGGCTGGTGCTTCAAATTCATACCAGGGTGTCGATCCATTTTTTGGGTTAACATTTTAGTGCTTTCACTGAGAACCCCAACTCAGGATCCATATCTAGCTATCTACTTTGGATCCCATAAGTCCAGAAGTTAGATCCCCAATCTTTGCCTGAAGAATCTTCCACTTGAAATCAATGACTCCTGGAAGAAAAAGAACTACCTCTGGAAGATCCACAGGGGCAGTAATAGCCGGAGAAGATGTTAATGCCCAACAAACTGAAGTAAACGGTGCTAACTTGGGAAATCAGGCGCCGGCATCCTCCAGCCAATATGAAGTTGTCACCAGGGATGAGTTGAATAAGATGATTAACGAGATCAACCAGAAAATGGAAAATAGTCAAAAGGCTCTAATGGATAAACTTAGCGCTCTCTTAACCCTACAGTCAAACCCTGCTCAAAAGACTATGTCTGAACCTGCGACTGCTATAGAACAGGAGAATTCCTCCGTTTCGGGTCTATATCGAAGAAACGGAAAACATCCACAAAAAAAGGTGACAATAGGACATAATGTGGAAGAGAATGCGAATACTCCACCCACCGCAAGGCAATCAATTTTGAAATTGAACCAGAGGGCCAAGACCCCGCAAGAGGATATAACTATGGATCTCTCCGATTCAGAAGATGAAGAGCAAGTCAATCAAATGGAAGAAAACGTCAACGCGTTCGATGATGCTAGAAACGTCCAAACTGCCCCAGCCAGGCCAAATGCGAGCCAACGGGGTCCCACGGGAGTGACTCTCCTGAAGACAGGAGAGCCTAGGCTTCAGCCCACGCGCCAAGACCATTTACAAAGCCAAACGCTTGGCGTAGTGACTGATTGTCGTCCCCAGGACTAGCGGACATCAGAGGCATACATAGCAGACATGGTCAAACGATTGATGGACGAGAGTAAAAACCGAAGAGATGATGAATGGGGATCTGCTCCAAGTTAGACTCCCTTTACCGATGAAATCTTGAATGAAAGGTATCCAGACAAATTCATTATGCTAGCTATCCTCTCCTACGATGGGACGAAGGACCCAAAACCCCATCTATACAAGTATACCTAGTATAGTGACAGAGCCAATGCTCCAGAGGCTGTTCGCTGCCGATGTTTCCCTATTTTCCTAGAAGGAGTTGCGTCTATGTGGTTCACCTGACTTCCCCCGAGATCTATATCTACCTTTGACCAACTTGCAACGAAATTCCTTGACCAATTCAGAGTCCATACCGTGCAACCAAAGGATGTCATGTGCCTATCTGGATTGTTCTAGGGACGTAACGAGTCGCTGAAATCTTTCATGAACCGGTTCAATACCACGGTGACGGAAGTAAGCAACCTCAATGGGGACATGGTTTTTATGGCATTAGTCCGTGCCATTCACCCGGAGACTGAGTTCGGGAAATTGATTAAAATGAAGCAGCCTACCACTAGGAATGACTTCAATCCGTGATGCAACCTATCTAGAGTGGGTATCTAATCCGGTCTTAGTCAAAAAGTCCAACGGGAAGTGGTGAACCTGTATCGACTACTCATACCTAAACAAGGCTTGCCCAAAAGACAGCTTCCCTCTCCCTAGGATAGATCAACTTGTGGACGGAACAGCAGGACACGAGCTGATATCATTCATAGATGCATACCCAGGGTACAACCAAATCCTGATGCACGAACCCGATCAAGAAAATACCGGCTTCATCACCGACCTGGGCCTATACTGCTATAGAGTAATGCCATTTGGTTTGAAGAACGCAGGGGCAACTTATCAAAGGTCGGTAAACATCATATTCAAGCGGTAGATCGGGAAAACGATGGAGGTTTATGTAGACGATATGTTAGTCAAATCGCGGGCAGCTGTTAACCACATGGACAACCTCGTTGAAATGTTCGAAATACTCCGAAAGTATGGGATGAAACTCAATCCACTCAAATCTCACTTCGTAGTGGCCTCCGGGAAGTTCCTAGGATTCATCGTAAGTTCCAGGGGCATCGGAGCAAATCCTGAACAGATCACGACACTATGGAAAGTCCAAGCTCCGAAAAATAAGAAGGAACTGCAAAGTTTAAATGGAAAGGTTGCAGCGCTAAGTCGATTCATCTCGAAAGCTACCGACAAATGTATACCATTCTTCGATGCGCTGAAGGAAGGAAGGAAGAACTTCGAATGAAATGAAGCTTGTCAAACAGCCTTCGAAGAACTGCTGCGGCACATGGAGGCTCCGCCAATCCTATCAAAACCCGTGGATGGAGAAGACTTGTTCATTTACTTAGCAATCTCACCCCACGCATTGAGCACCGCTCTGGTGCGTGAAGAAGCAAAAATCCAGTGACCCGTGTATTACATCAACAAGCGGTTCATTGGAGCGGAGAAAAACTAGCCGAAACTGGGAAAGCTAGCGTATTGCCTCATGATCGCATCTTGGAAGCTACGACCGTACTTTCTGGCCCATCCAATTAAAGTGATGACTGATCAGCCCCTGAAGCAAGTGTTATACCGACCAGAAATTTTTGGATGACTACTCAAGTGGAATATAGAGTTGAGTCAATATGGTATCACATACCACCCAAGGAAAGACATTAATGGGCAAGCGTTAGTCGACATCATCGTCGAATTTACTATACGTGATGACGAGGAAGAATTTCAGTTAGAAATAGACATGCAACAGAAGCTCTTCGTCGACGGCGCATCTAACAACCTCTGTTCGGGAGCAGGAGTAGTGCTTGAAACCCTCGAAGGGCGAGCCATTGGCTATGCTTTGCGCTTGGAATTCCCCGCTACAAATAATGAAGCGGAATATGAAGCACTGATTGCTTGACTGAAAGTTGTGAAAGAACTCAAGATAAGATCTATTCACATATACAGCGACTCTCAGTTGGTCGTTTGTCAAATTAAAGGGGAGTACCAGGCACGTGGGGAGAATCTTGCCCCGTACTTGTCCAAAGTACAAGAACTGCTAAGCGACATCGAACACTACACCATTACTCACATTCCACGGGAGCAAAACACCAAGGCAGATGTTAGTCCTTGAGATGATGGTTTTGATGACAACAACCTTATGACTTGTTATAAAATATAAATACTAACGTTATGGTTTAGAAATATATGTATATGCAGAATATAAACATGCAGGTACCAAGAATGAAGACTATACAGTATAGAGATACAAGACCGATGAATTTAAAGATTGAAGATATCAAGATTGAAGACTCATGAGTACCAAGAAATCAAGTTATCAAGATTTCAAGATTTCAAACAGTACAAGATGATGTAGTCAGTCTAGAATTATGTTAAAACTTCTTGAAAGCACTTACATCTTTATTCGAAATTTATTCGTGGAATGGAATCCACTTCGAGCCTGTTAAAGGGATGGAACCCTAGTGGGATGGAACCCACGACAATATCTAGTGGAACATATAGTGGTCTTATTTTGATATCCACTAATTTTATAAAAATGTTTTTCAAAAATATATCTCTTGTTTTTTTAAAATGTTTTCAAAACTTTCTTTTCAAAAAGACATCTCTCTTGTTTGAAATATTTTAGCCTCAAAACTATTTTTATCACTTTTAATATTTTGATTTCAAAATTGTCCTTGTTTTTAAATCATCTCTTGTTTTAAATATTTAGCTTTAAAATATTTATATACTCAGATTTTAAATCACTTTATAGCTTAAGATTATATATTATTTTCTAAACTCTTTTATATGTTTAAACTATATTCAAATATATTTACAAAGTTTAGAAATTGTTTTGACAAATTATAGAAACCAATTTTAATAAGAAAATCAAAACATCAATTTTGCCTTGAGCATGTCGACATACCTCAACCCCCCATGTCGACATGGTGTCCGTTATTTTCAAATTTCAAAAGAAATGTCTATTCGTCGTATCCTTTCACGAATAGATATGGCTATTGCTCTACTATAAATACCAGTAAGTTCTAAACGAATTTTTACAAGATTTTCATTTATTTTCTCTCCTCTTCATCTTCCACATTTATTTTAAAGAATCCTAAACTATACTCTGCCAAAATACCAAGTGAATCAAATTTGATTATCTCTTGTTTGATTCTCTGCCGCTCTCTCCATAAGATCTCAGAGCTATTTAGAGTTATAGAATCTTTTGTAAATCAACCTGTTGAGTAAAAGGTGCGGTAGAGCCTTGAAATCAATTGGGTGTGATTGTAGCTTTGGAAATCAATTAGGTGATCTTGTAGCCTGGTTAAATCAAGAGTGTTGCCCTGGACTCGAATACAGGAGGGCGTACCTCATAGCCTTGAAACCGAGGGTGTAATCTGGGAGATTATTTTGAAAAGAAATCCGTACGATTGTACGGGACTGGATGTAGGGTAACTCCGAACTAGTATAAAATCCTGATGTGTTCTTTCTTTTACTTCTTTTATTTAGTATTTGCATTTGTGTCTGATTCTGTGATTATATATGTGTTTGTGAATTGCATTTGTTGGTGTTTAAATTGAACAAAATTCAAAAAGATTTAAAAAATACATAAAACACTATTCACCCCCGTTCTAGTGTTATTCTAGCCTTAAGATCCGTAATCCGCATTTCTCATAGCAGATTATTTGGCTAAACTGGCAAGTTCCGAGGAAGCTCAGTCATTAAGACTAGTCCTAGTTGAAACTCCAACCAACCCAAGCATAAGCGAAAGGGACATCGACTGGATCCTCGAAATCACCGTCGAAGCGGATACGTGGATGACACCGATAAGGGAGTATTTACTTACATGGACTCTTCCAACTGACCGGAATCAACGGAAAAAGCTTCTCCGAAAGGCACCGCGATTCATGATACAAGATGGAGTACTCTACCGACGGGGATTCTCGACTCCCCTCCTAAGGTGCGTGTCTGATGACGAAGCTCGACAAATTCTAAAAGAAGTGCACGAAGGCGAATGTGGAGACCACACTAGGGGGCAAACCCTTGCAAAGAAAGTCCTCCGGTACGGATACTTCTGGCCAACAATAAACCGCGACGCTGCAGATTACCCCAGACGATGTGATCGCTATCAAAGATTCAGCAAAATTAAACGGACTTCGTTAATAGAGTTAATGCAGATGGTCTGCCTGTGACCATTCGCAATATGGGGAATAGACTTGATTGACATCCTACCGATAACAAAATGAGGAGTCAAATATGCTATAGTTGCCAAAGATTATTTCACAAAATGGGCCAAAGCGGAACCGCTGGCCACCACAACCATAAAAAAGTCATTAACTTTGTTACTAAAAACATTATTTGCAGGTTTGGTGTGCCACAGAAAATTATCACTGATAATGGAACCCAATTCGAAAGCGCCAAGTTCAAAGATTTCTACAAACACTTCCGGATTGAGAAAAGCTTCTCAGCAGTAGCTCATCCGCAAGCAAACGGGTAAGTGGAAGCAATAAACAAGATCATCAAATCCACCATCAAAAAGCGACTAACTAAAACCAAGGGAAACTGGGTTGATGAACTTCCACTCGCACTATGGGCTTACCGAACCACCCATAAAGCAGCAACTGGCCACACTCCATTCGCCTTGCCGTACGGCTCAGAGACAATGATCCCTGTTGAATTGGAAGTCCCCTGACACCGAAGGCAAAATTTCAATCAAAAGCAAAACGAGCAACTACTACTCGAATCGCTAGATATGATCAATGAAAGAAGGGAAGAAGCCGAGTTCGGAACCGTCGCCCACCAAAAAAGGATCGCACGGTACTTCAACTCCAAAGTTCACAACCAAACTTTCGAAGTAGGAGATCTTGTGCTCAAGCGAATCTACCCCGTTCTAGGGGCCTTCGGACCGAACTGGGAAGGACCATACATCATCAAACAAAAGCTAAGAGACGGAACTTTCAAGCTAACCACCGTCGATGGAATTCAAATTCCCAGGGCCTGGAATAGCGAATCACTCCGCCGTTACTTCGTTTGAAAACTACTTTATGTACTCTCTATTTTTCAGCAAATAAGCCGTCCCGAAATGTCGGGGGCATTGTAAATAGGCAAAAAATCTGTCTTGCTTTCCTTAATAAAATTTGATTCGCTCTTTTGAACCGACAAAACTGTGTTCATAATAAATACCCCTTGGGTCGACGGAAGCAAATCGACTCAAACCGCTGGATCGGCGGAACCCGATCCTTGCCTTTTGAAAACCGGTGTTGCTCCGACAACATCGGGAAGGCCCAAAACGTACGCTCCTCCCGTTGCCTGAAGATAGGCAACGCCCAGGAGCACCAAAAGCCGCGCATCCCATAAGCAACACCAAAACATACGCTCCTCGCGTTGCCCGAAGATAGGCAATACCGAGGAGCACCAAAAGCACACATTCCATAAGCCGCGCCAAAACATACGCTCCTTGCATTGCCTGAAGATAGGCAACGCCGAGGAGCACCAAAAGCTGCGCATTTCATAAGCCGCACCAAAACCTATGCTCCTCTCGTTGCCCGAAGATAGGTAAAGCCGATGAGCACCAAAAGCCGCACCAAAACATACGCTTCTCGCGTTGCCCGAAGATAGGTAACACCGAGGAGCACTAAAAGCCGCGCATTCCATAAGCTGCGCGAAAACATACACTCCTCTCGTTGCCCGAAGATAGGTAACTCCGAGGAGCACCAAAAGCCGCGCCAAAACATACGCTCCTCGCGTTGCCCGAAGATAGGCAAAACTGAGGAGTACCAAAAATCGCGCATTTCATAAGTCGCACATTAACTTTTAAAAAACTCAAGTTCCCCACGTTGCCCAAAGATAGGCACCACCGAGGAACATCACCAAAAAATCGCGCTCCTAAAGAGTAAAATCCTCACGTTACTTGAAGATAGGCAACGTTGAGAAGCATCAGAACCGAATCAACGGGCCATATCGATCCCGAGCACCCACCGCGCATCTCATAACTAGTGCGTCAACCACTTCTATGATTGGGAATGATGGGCACAGCTCCAACAAAATCGGAGTGCTACGAACCAACAAGAAAGCTCCAACTAAAGGCACTTAATGATTAAAGCTGCCCTCAGTCAACCCATGCAATGTGCTCCTAAAAAACGCACATTTGTTGCATGCCTACCGAAATATCACAAGAAACTTGGATCACTTGCCAAAGTTGCAAAACTTCCGGAAAAAGGGAAATCAAGCTGCGACTTAGCCAAATTTCGAATTTAATACGAAAGTTATCTAATTATAAGTTACCGGTCATTTGAAGTAACAGCCCTTTGAACTAGGGAGCATACACCGGTAATCAAATAAAAACAACTGAAAACAATAAGTTCACAAGTTCTGTTACTCCATATAGAAAATTGTTGCTCCAAATAAAAATCTTGGCAGCAATTACAAAATTAGATAAGTGTAAACAAAATAAGCACAAGTACACAGAACACATACGAATAGACAAATAAGAGTATAGTCAAAATATCAATGTATTGCTTATAATTTTCTTTACGTAGGGTCAAAACGTGGGGGCCGTACCCACACAACATCGGCCAACAAAAAGAAAATACAAACTCCATAGCAAAAACATTAAGTGCAGACTCTGCACTTGTACAAAATGACTCAAAAAAACCAAAATCAAATCGGTCTTCACAAAAACTCCTCAACGCTTCCTTCCAACGCTCCCCTTTCCGCCCTTTGATGGCAACTTTCACTTCTTCTCAGGAGTGGTGTCACTGCCGGTAATATTGTAACGACCCGTAATTTTCGATAATTAAATTTGTTAATTTAATAAGATTTTGGTAATTTAATATGGAGGAAATAAAAATCAGCAATTTAATAATGAAATGAGCACTAAAATAAAGTGTAACAATGTTAATGTAAGTTGATTATTAACAATGTGTATGAAACTCCAATTAATTGTAATAATGTGAATGTTATACTTGGCTATAAATGGAAATGATGAAAACAAATGTAAATAGTTAATTAATAATGAAATAATGTATTGTAAATGATAATTGAATAAAGTAGCGTTATAATAAGTAATTGTAACATTTGTTTGTAAGTAATGAACTTGTAAATGTAATTAAATGCAAACAATGACAAATTTTAAGTTACCTGTTATTTAGTTAGTTGAATTGAATTTGAAAATTAATTGTAACACTACGCCATAGATTGCATACTGCAACACACAAGAAGTGATGCAGAAAGTGCCAAATAATGTTGCTGGAGGCCAAAAACGAGCTAAGGCAACACTTTCTCGGTGTTGCATTTTGCCGCGTTGCCGCAGACTCAAATGCAACATCTTTGTGACCCTAAGGCAACATCGGTTTTGTTGTTGCCACAGGTACTAAATTTACTAAAAAGCGGGTCCCACAATCTGGGCCCCAACATGTGGGGCCCACTAATTCTGTTAACCAACTTAACGGAACCGTTTTGTGGGGCCCACATTCATTAATCTATGGTAACACTTTTACCAATAAAATGGCAACACTTTTCCAGTTTATTACCACATTTAACATCACATACTGCAACATTATATCATATCTACGGCAACACTTTTTGCAATTTAAATTGGAAATGTACTGCAACATCATACTACTGCAACATTACACTGCATTTCATAGTAGCCAAAGAGCTATTCATTTCATAACAGCCAAACAACAAGTCGTTTCATAACAGCCAGCAACACAAGTTTTAGTCAAGTACAAAATAACAAACATAGCCAGTGCATTCATATTAACAGCCAGTACATACTAATTAAATTCTACATACTACACGTGAATTCATCTTTGCGAGCCTCCAAATTTCATGCTTCCAAGCCACCAGTACCATCAGTGCCTCTAGTGGCTCCAGTGCCAGTTTCATCACTGCAGACGGTCGCACAAAGACCCGCAACATCAATTTGCATGTCAGGGTTAGCTTCGCCTAATTTCTTAAGCACCCATGACAAGTTCGCCTAATTTTATTTAAAAGGTTAGACAGCAACTCACAGATGCAAAAATGGAGCAACAGCAGCTTACAAGTGCAAAAATAAAGAAACGGCAAGTATAAAATCACAACATATGTAGCAACAATTTCATGAATATACTCCTCCAATTTCAGTGTACTTTAGCTCTTCCTTGACATACTCCATCAGTACTGTGTAAGAAAACATATCCAGATCAACGCCCTTGACAAAACTCTCTTCTCCACCAACATATCCATTCTTCTCAAATTTTCCCTTGTGATGGAATATAAAATTTGCCTCCATCCTACACAAAATGAAGGAATTAACATTAGAATGACATAATTACAAATTAAAATAAACCAACTGCATTATAAAATAAAACAGTCACTTCACTATTGCTTTTTCAATCTTATCCTGCAAAATAAAGCAGTTTCAAAATGTGACATTAAATAAAATTAACAATTTTGAAACAAGTTTCTTAAACAAGAATTGTTTTGCAATATCTATTAACAAGTTTTAAAGTGAATCAAGAATTCATGCAAATTTCCCTGACTTAAATTCTATTGCTCTTCCTACAATTCTTAATGAGCACACTCCTATCTTGATCAGATTTAAGGAAAGCAATAGGCAGGACAAAAGTGCTCCTTTCAGATACATTAACAGTTGGCACATATTGGAGGGATCTCAACAATGCATCACTGAAGTATTCAAACCAGTGTTATTAATATTGGGGGATTGTTAGAAAAATGAATGAGAAAATGGTTGGGGAATGTTATTAATAGCTATTGAGTCGTAAATTAATGTGAAAATGCAAAAATAATAAACAGATACAATAAAAATTAATACATTAAAATTGAAATAAAAACATTTGCTGGATGATTAATGTGACATATCAGATTATATAGCCTGCTTGTTATTCTTTTAGTTACAAACTTCTATATCATAAACAGAACATATATCACTAATCATGTAGAGGATAGACTTACCCATGCTAACAGCTCCGGTACTTTTCTAAACGGATCGCCACCACGACCTCTGTCACCTCTACTTCCTTTTGAGGTTATGTTATCATCAACTTCATCATTTTCTTCATTGCATATTCATTGCCATAGCAACATTTCCAAATGTGTTTGTGGATTCGAGATCTAAATAATCAATGATTCAAAGAAACAAAAGTTATTAATAAGAAACAATAAGTGATTGATGTAATATGCTCAAATAGAAAGGAAAAAAATAAAATCAATTCACGGTCTAAGTTTAACTACTTAGGGAAATATTTGGACAGTAACTTGAAATCCAATTATACGAATTATTTAACAAACATGTAGTTTAGGAAAAGAATATGTTTATTTCAGTACAATATTAAAACCTTATCAATATCTTTTTCTTCTAACGTTTAATCTACTACAAAATTATACAGGAAAGAAAACTCACCAAATGTGTTATTACCTCGTTCATCATTATCCAAATCAATCCGCATCTTAGTCAGTTAAAAATAAGAGGCATCATTGAAGCTATCATATAATAAATACAAACTTAGTAAAATAGTCAAATGTATGATAAAAAAATTAAAGATATAAATAGCTTAATAGTTAACAAATACCATAGCAGTACAAACTATTAAAGAGCCAAGTGTATAGAAAAATAATTGGCGTATGGTATGCAGACATATTAACATCAATCTAAAGCCACCAGGCGATAATACACTTTCCTTCTATAAAACACAATTATATCAAACATCAAACACCTTAACTACATAAATGGAAAACATGCACATGACAAAGAAAGAATGGGTATGTAATTCAATATTCATCTATAGATAAAATAAACCATTAGTGCTTCACGACAAAATTTTCTTAAGACCACATAAGTTGAATAAATCCATATCAAGTTAATGCTACAAACCCAAAATAGAAGTAAGAAATTAAGAGAAGTTAATGAATATATGAACTATTATTGTCTGAAAAATTAACGAATTATTAAATCAATACACAATAAAGAATAGTAATATAGCTTTTCTCGTATGCTCATAGCTTGTTCTTGTTTTACATGAACTAGCATGCATATGATAATGTGATTTGGGTAGGAAAACTTACACGTTGATTGACTAAAACAGGGCTTTTAGTTTTTGGATATATCCCCAGGACTCTTATCTGCATCCAATGCATCCAATGCTCATACCTAGGCTAAGTCGGTCAATCGACAAGCTCGCCAACGCTGGTGAGAGGACGATTTAGCTTTCTAAGTGTAATTTGTCAGTAGCAATCCAACTGTAGGTGCATTTCATGTTCTTGAAACTGCACCAACATCTACCAGTATCACACAAACACCATATTCCGACGCGCATTTGCATAATATCGTGGATGAAACAAAAGAGCATCTACTTGATGGTGCTACTGAATATGATTTTGTATCAAATATTGGTAGCTTCTCCGGTGAATCCGAAGACCATCAAAAAGAGAAAATAATACTAGCAACACAAACAATGCATCTTCTCGTACAGATCCATTACCAATCTCCGATGCTGAAAAGCGTTAAAAAAACAAAAAACTTGAAAACAAAAGGAAACATCAAAGACAAAGGGAGCGCAGAGCTCAAGATCTTCATGAAAGGTGCTGTAGCTATCTAACATCTAGACAACTGGAATCACTTCCCCAGAAGTTAGTAAATATGGCTTTCATTTCTGAAGCAGCGACCATGGTCCATAAAGCGATGTAGATTATTCCAACTCAGCTAGTAAATATCACCTGGCTCAATATTTATAACATGTACTGTAAAATCATACATTTTATACTTCAATTTGATTGTCACGAGTGCTATCTGTGGTTGACAAACATTGATTTAGTGAGAAAAGGGTTTGATACATGTTTAAATGCAAAAATTCAATTGAGTTTCAAAATTTAATCAGACCGTTTAATATTGAAAGTGAAGAGTGCTTAAGTATGATTACTGTTCTCTTCAAGTGCATGCAATTTTAATCGATATATACGTGACGAGAATGGTGAAAGTGACGTTGAGGATGATGATGATGACCTCAAAGTGCATCCGACTGCAGTACCTGAATATAAATGTTTATGGAATAGCCGGTGCTTAAAACCTCACTTTTTAATAAGTGGTGTATTTGATCCTAGGGAAAAGTTACCTGTAAAGAGAACCTTGAAGGTTAAGATATACTTGGCAGATGGCTGGCGTATGGACTTCAATCCCACACGTTTTGATATATATTCTCCTCCAGACTTTTACACTAGGGTAGGAATAGCTGCCGCACCAAGAGATAGCATAATTAAGAAAACAAAGGCACCAAGAGATAGCTACAGTTGGATTGCCACAACCCAAAAGCAAGGATACGAACAACTGTCACTGCAGTGTTATGAGCAATATCAACTGACATTTCCACCATCTGCACATTCGACAACCAGTGCAACTACATATCACTGCAGTGCAATATTCATAACATACAATACAACAACTACAAGCAGCAACTTATATCATCAAACAATTGCTCATAACTGCATACATAACTCTGTCGCACATCTACTGTCTTCTCTCTACCGTCTCTTACAAAACCCACTGTTGAAATCATCTCCAGCAAAACCACTTCATTACAACTACTATACAAACCTCCTTAACCATCTGCCTATTGCCTATTCCTCAACAACGTCACAACATTGCCATCACCATCCCACATCACATAACCTCCACAACCTGAACTGCTCGAACCTAAACAAACAACACCCCACTGCAGTCCAAACATCATCCATCACTAGTTCACGACCCACCACCTCGCAGCCAAAATCGAGTGAACCCCAAATCACTGCTACTTCCCCAAATCCTCAAACACACTAATCCACCCTACCTTAACTAGAAAACATTGAATCGCCCATCCCAAAAAACACGAACTCGCCTCAACCACCTACGGCAATCGAAACTGCATCATCCCAAACCAGTCACCATCATCTCACCAACCACAATCGACATCAACAGCAATCGCGGCCTCTAATAAATCGATTTGCTATTGCACTGCTTCGTTTTGATTTCGATTTTGGGAAATTCGATTTTTGAGAAAGAAAGTAAAATTTGATTTTGATTTTGGGAAGCGAAAAACATTAGCATGTTTGTGGCTGCTTTCCCTCTTCAACACGATGATGAAATTTTCTAGCATCGACATCTACTCCATTTGCTCCATCGTAGAGTGTTTGAGAGGTTGAGCGGTGGAGTACGTATTTTGTTAAATGTTTGAGTGAAACCCTAACTTTTGCCACTTTCTTTTTGATTCCCGCGTTAAAAATTATTTCAACCCGCTTTTTATTTCAGCCCGCACTCATTTTTTATAATATTTTTATAAGTCTATAGCTACTGCAACATAGTGTTGATATCTATGCTAACATCCTGAAGCTAATGTTGTAATAGATAAAAATCAGCATAGCTATCGTTACATTGTAGCTAGCAACATCTTGTATTTTCGTTGCAATAGGCCATCTATGGCGTAGTGTAATTAAATGAAATTAAATATTACGTTATTTGAAATTAAGATAATTTTTTTTGGAGAATATTAACGTGCTAAGATATAAACCAATGTTAATTGTACCTATGAGATGATAATTTATTGAATAACAAGATTTAAAATCAATAAATGGATTTATTGGAATTTCCATTGATAATTAATGAATTTACTGAAATTGAAATTTAATATTGTAATTGGTGAATTAATTAACTTTGAATTGATATAGAAATTGGTTTTAAAGGATTTTAAATTTCTAAGTAACCCAAAGGGATAGAAATTGTAAATTATTAGATTTGAATTGAAAAAGTGATTTAATTAACTTATTATTAATTTATTTAATTAACTGAAATATAGCCATTTTGGTAGCTGTCTCGGATTTCGACGAAACCAGTTTCATCGGATCCGTAACAGTGAATTATTATAGGATTTCAAGTTTCGTAGCGATCGGACTTGTCGTTTGATCGTACGGGCTCGAAACGCCTAGAAATCAATTTAATTGAAATCAATTTGAATTAAGCTGATTTTAACATAACTTCTTCATACGATGGAATTAGGACTTGAAACCTGTTCCATTGAGTTTAAAATTATCGAAAACATCTATTTTGATATATGGGTTGACCCAATTTCGTTCCGGAGTCGACACGGGCTTTTCGGGCCGTGTATCGTTCAACATTCCAAACCAATCGAGCCCATTCCTTTCTATTTTGTTCTGCCTATAAATAGCCTGTTATAAACCCTAGCCACTTCTGATTTCAATTGTCTATATGTACATTTACTTCTCAACTCCTCATTCCAATGGCAAACAAACCCTCAATCCCAAAAGTTCGAATTCAATTTCAAATTCAATTCCAAAACCAAACTCCTTAAACTATATCATATTATATATCGATTCGAAGCTCTCGACGAGCGCAAGCAAAATCCGTAGTTTGTTTTTCGATCTGGGCTGCTGTGTGGCCGGAATTGGGTGGTTTATTCTCGGCCGTCCGTAGTGTCGCGATCAACTGTGTCCGATCGACGAATCGAAGGCACCGGGTCGTGGAGATCGTCGCACGCAGTGCATCGGTGGGGTTCGTTTGGCGAAGTGATGGTTGGATGTGGTGGAAAAATTTGATTAGGGCTTTGAAATTCGCCGGCGGCTGGGTGATTTTGGACTTGCGAAGGCCGTTCGCGGTGGTCGTGGGGGATCCAGGCGAGAGCGGCGGCGAGGTCTCGGGGTCACTGGCGATCATGGATCTGGCCGTCGATGGCCATGGGCAGCGCGATGGCAACGCGTGGATGGAGACGTTTATTTCGTGTCTGGTTACGCGATGAACAGTTCCAGGCTAGGGTTTCGAACAGTAAAGGTGAGATGACGTGGCGGTAAACTTTTGAATTTATTTATTTTGTTTTAATTTAATTTTATTTCCAAGTGTTCTGACTAGCATAACTTTTACATACGAGGTCCGTTTCACGCGCGGTTTTCTCCACTAGGATCGTATTGAAATTCCGGATATTTTGACGTCGGTTTGGACAAATTCTAAGACCGTTTGAATTTTGGGTTTAAATTGGATTTAAATTCAAAGATGAGTGTTTTAACCCACCAACAACTTCTAAAATTTCTTATGTTTGTTAAATTAAATTTTTGATGTGATTAGAAATTTATTTATGGCTGTTTGGTAAATTTTAATCATCCTCTCAGTTAATTTGAATTTATCTGAATTAAATCGTTATTTAATTTATTATTGAATATAAACTGCCAGTAAATACCTGTTATCGATTATCAGTTCTATATTGATATTTACCGACTGTTTTGGATGATGATTGTGATGGATGTTGATTGTTGATGTTGGTTGAATGGATGTTTTATTTTATATCGTTGCAAGTTTGTTTTGGATTTTTAGTATTAATTCGGGATTGCGGTTTGATATATAACCGTAAAATTTAAATTTTGGATTGAAATGATAAATATCCGTATCACTTGACCCTATGGTAGAGAATTATATATAAACACCGGATTGGTTAAATTAAATGATTTTAAAATCCTTAATTTTCGAATTTAACTAAATGATATTTTGAAATAAAAATTTGATTTATATAAATTGAAGTATTTTTAGGAAAATCAAGTTTTGCGATGAAATGTGAATTGGTTTAAAAAGAATTTCTTTAAGAAATTAAATTGGAAGTTTGAAGTTAAACGTTTAAGTATAAATGAAATTCTATCGAAATTGAGTTATTAAATTTGTTTGAAAATAACTTTGAAATATTTTGAAGTTGGAGTAATCCATATTGATATTTTGAACATGGATTTAAACGATATGAAATTCGATAGTTTATTGAAATTTTGTTTGTCGATTTGGAAATTTGAAATGGTCCAAATATGTTGAAATGAAATGAATAGTTTAAACTGATATAAATTCCAAACTCATATTTTAATATAAACCGTTTTAAAAATATATTTATAATTATTAGGGTTTTCAATTTTATTAAACTATTTAACTAATATTAACTATATAAATTATTTTGATATGTTTAAACCAATTTGATTTATTTTAAACAAATTAAACCATTTAATTTATTTTAAATCTAATTAATCTATTTTAAGCTATTTAATATATTTTAATTATATATAATCTAAATTAAATCTATGTAACTATCTTAAATCAATCTAAAAGTACTTTACCCATAATTAAACTATTTTGGAGTATTTTAACTATTTATAATTATTTAAACCATTTCTAAATTTCCAAACCAAGTAAAGTTAAAGTATTTAAATTCAATTCATTGTTTTAAAAAGAAAATAAGGTCAAATGATGTTATAACCAAAGTTGGAATTTAAATGTATAATGAATTGAATGATGATTTTGAAGTAAGAATTTAACTTGTTTGGAACTATGATTTTGAAAGAAATTATGATTTTGGAAATGATATGATTTAAAAGTGGTATAGTTTTGAGAATACGATATTTTGATATAAATTGTGAATTTGACTTTGAAAGGAAATATAATTATCGAACTATGATTTCAAATGTGATATGATTTCAGAGTGAATATGATTTCAGAGTGAATATGATTTCGAAAGTATTATGGTTTTGAGAATATGATATTTTGATATCAATTATGAAATGATTTTGTAAACGTAAAAGAACCATCCGATGTGTAATAAGCGATTGGTTGTTAAAGAGACCGGGATCGGATGTTTTCATACTCTCTGCCAATAGCGAAAACCACTTTGACAACTGTGTACGCGGTGGAGATTACAGAATGAAGTAGGATGGTGGCGACGATCCTAAAGGTATATTTACGTGGACCTAACTCCCGTGAGTTAGCATAAGGTGGCTAGAACAGGAGCGATTCCGGGCCAAGTGAGGTAGCCCCTCCGATCGGACACATTCCATCGATACTATATTCCGACTTTTGATTTATTTGGTGGCCACCCTTCGATTTTTTATTCGGGAGTGTGTTTCGAGGTGGGCGGTAGTAGCTGCTATGAGTTACCACTGGTCCGGAAGTGTAATTGGTATATCTACCCTGGCATTGCCTAGTTGTGCCATGCAACCTACCCTAGCGCGCCTTCTACGAGTTTGGTTTGTACCATACCTATGGAGTGCCCTCTGACGGCACCCAGTACGGGTGGGATTACGGTACTGTATAGACTATGAGAAATAAAAATGTGCTAAGGAGGAAAATGTAACGACTTAATGCTATTTTAATAGTTTATATTACTGTAGACATAATATAATAGCGTATTGTACTACATAGTAGATAGTTTAACGGATCCT
The DNA here is from genome assembly GCA_030737815.1 of Allium fistulosum. Lineage (NCBI taxonomy): Eukaryota > Viridiplantae > Streptophyta > Magnoliopsida > Asparagales > Amaryllidaceae > Allium > Allium fistulosum. The sequence goes on along the minus strand of CM060907.1, from coordinate 509,216,956 downwards.
TAGGAGATGTGAATCTCGAACATCTCTTAAGTTACTGCACTCACGTTAGACACTAGATAGGAGATGTCAAACCCCGTAAACATCTCCGACGTCGTTCCACTCATATTTATTTATCGTTGATTTGACTCACATGAGATCTTTTAGTTCTGACTCGAGTGTTTTGTCTTTTCAATTCGCTCGGGTCAGCCTGAGCATTTCAGGATTTGAAGACCTTATTTCTGGAGGACGAAGACGAAGATTTATACTACTATTATTTACTATATTTATTCCACTACATCATACTGTTCCACTGCATTATCATTTATTTATCTTTGATATGTGTAACTCTGATTTTGTATTGTATAAGTATAATTAAATGTTTTGTATACAGCTTCATGAACTGTTATTTGATTATTATATTTTTTCATTCCGCTGCGAGATTCTGTTTTGTTTTTTTTCTTTCTTTGCTTTTTCTTATTAACCCCCAATAACAATCCGCCCTTCTGTATGGTTTGAGTCGGCATGCGTGTCTACTTAAAGCGTACGAAAAGGCGGGATGTTACAAATATCAAAAACTCTTCAATGGCAATGTCCTCGTCTTCCTCCGCAGCCTTCTCAGAAGACTCTTCCTTTGCTTTGCGTTTCCGTGATTTGCGGGAGCTCTTCGAGGCTTTGATCACTTCGACCTTTTCCTTCTTAATAGCGACCAGATCGTGCCGAGTCTTGCGAGGCTGCTTTGTTTGAACCTCCTGCTCCTTAATTTCTGCCGCTATCACGTCGCCTTCTAAAGACACAGAAGGGTCATCCAGGCCATGAAGCACGGCTATCTTTTCGGACTCTGGCCCCGGTTGCGAGCCAGACACGGACGTAGAAACAGGAACAGGAACAAAGACGACCACGGAGGCTGTAGAAATAGCTACAGGTCCAGGAGTTGAGGAAGCCGGCACATCAACAGGAAAGGTGGACGGACCTATAAGATAAAAAACGAAAGCATTAAATTCTTCCTGCTCTCGCGGTGTAAGTTGGAAGCTCTCGAACTCGGAGGAAGCGAGAATATTACCTGCATCGGAGGAATGGTCGAGAATGTCGACTTCATATTCACCACCTCCGCCTTCTTTCGATGGTTAGACTACCTGCGGAAAAGTTTCAAGCTCTGAACTTTCTGGCAGGTCGTAGGGCTGTCCTGATGATTCGCCAACACCAGAAATAAAAGGCTTGGTGAGTGCTTCGGCGTCAGTTGTCACGACAGCATCGGTGGCTTCTTTCTCTCTCTCGGCTCGCAAAATTTCCCGGCTCTCAAGCAACGCTTTCTTTGACTCTTTATTAAGGTAAGCGTTCTCCAACTCCCGCTCGGTGTAGACATCGCCGCTATTAGAAAAGCGAGAGAAGACTTCTTCTCATACCAAAGCAAGAGTGCGCGGAAATATCGGGCCCAAGTAGCTGAGACTCCCTTGGTGCAACAGGGAGTTAATGTAGAAATTCAGGATGGCCGCGTCCATCTTTTCCGTCTTTCTTTCAAAAGCATTTTGGAGCTCCAGGTAATCCGCTTTGACGGCGAATTTCTCAACTTCAACGGCAGACTTATCGGCACTGAGCTGCGCGACCTGAACCTGTAGCCTGGCAGTTGTCTCGGCTTGGTCGGAAATAGTCTTGTTGTGCCCCTCAACGATGAGGTCGTGATCAGCAATGGTTTTCCTTTGAGCCTCAATCGTTGCGTTGCAAGCAGCCACTTCTTCTTCTAGTTTCGCCTCTTCGGCGTGAGCCTTTTTTATCTCGTCTCTATAGATGATCTCAATTCTAGCATGAGCCTCTGTTACTTTTTTTTTGCAAATCGGCACTCCTCTTGCCCTCTTGCAGTGTCGTTGCCTTCTCCTCCTCCAGCAATTTAATTTTGGCATCGCGTTCTGACAGCGCTCTTTCAAAATCATCTTTCTCCGACTAGAAAGAGAGGATTTCTTGGTAGTTATTGCGATTGGTGTCCGTCAGCTGCTTACACAATCTCTCCCATCCTTCGGCCTGATCCAAGTCGCTTTGAATAGCTTGAAGGTGAGGCATGTACGAATCTTTGTGAACTGGATGCAGATTGTGATCAAACTTAACTCCCTTCAAAAACCAACCGGGAAGCGCTGCCTCAAGCTTAGGGGGGCCCGATGGAAGAATATAGGTAGGTTTCCGGTGAGGATGCGAAGCACCGGGAGCAGTATTAATGGAAAATGGCATGATGTAAGTTGAAGACGGAGCAAGAGCATAAGTGATGGGGATTTCTTGACCCGTTGAGGAGCGCATCAGAGCAGAAACCTATTGTTTCGAAGAATGCGAATGGTGGTTGAACTTGGATCTCTTCAATGGCTCCTCCATTTCATCAAAAGATCTCCTTTTCTCATACCCTCCTTTGTATGACCGGCTCCGATCTCTTTCTTCTTGGCGATGGGCTTTGGCCTCTAGTTCCTTCCTCCTCCTGTACTCCTCCATTTCTCGGGGCTAATAATGGCCGGAAGGGCGCTTAAGACCAGCGCCGGGAGTTAGTGAGCTCTTCGAAGTCATCATAGAGGTCACGTCCTCTCGTCATACCTGGCACAAGGCATACATAAAAGATTTTAGAAATAGAAAATAGGCATGGAAAGAAAGTGGGAAAGTGAGTGCAATCCTAATGAGATGTGTAGTGTATTTCCGGGAAAGGCCTAAAGCGTCGTCACGAACCGGATTGGGCGGCCGTCGCGGGCAAGACCGAACTAACTTCGGGCGTGGTATTGCCCGAGGGGGGCCACCTTCTCGAATTTAAAGTCTTCCCCCATAATCGCATCAAAATCGACGTAGACATCGCTCAAAACTCCGAACTATGCGCCTACATCTTTATTCGGGGCATCTTGATGCTCTCTGTTCTCTGGGGCATTGTCTTTATCGCTCGCATTTGGAGGAGGAGAGCTCGGAAGGACGGGACTCGGGCCCGGAGTCTCATCGCACGATTCCGATTCCCCATCATCGGATTCTGCGTAGAAGTCGTCGCTGGAGGTGGACTCGTCACTACTACTCTCGAGTTCCCCCTCCTCCTTATCTAAGCCCACTGCGGTCTTGCCTTCCCTTTGTTGGAACTCTTCTTCTTCCTCTTTCGGGATTGGAGGCATTTCGACCGAGCCATTGACTCCAGCCGCAGTGATGTCTCTTCCTTCACGGGCCTCTTCAGCTGATTCTCCGAACGCGCCCTCTATCTCATGAGAAGCGCCTTCTTCTAAACTGCGAGAAGAAGTAGATCGTGTGCGAACCCTGGACCGAGCAGGGGAGGGGACTCCAACTTGAACATTGGATCTACCTGGATACAGTAACCCATATCAATGCAAGTTTTCATCGGTCAGCAACACTTTGACGGATTCTCCTCGACATCAATAGCCTTTAAAGTCCGAAAAATTTCATCAAGAGAGACATCCCTATTTGGCCTTGGAATAACTGCAAGAAGTATATGGCTCGTTAGAAACTCCATAGCAACGCGTCGAAACTCGATAAGTATGAAAAGGAACTTACCCACTGTCGTCCAGAGACGGTTAAACCCCTCGGGGCACCTAACATAGAAATTTTGCACCTTGAACTGAGACAATTTGTTCTGTAGACGCAAAACGATTTTCCGGTTTCTCTGGGCTTCAATTATGATCATGGATGGACATTCATCCCTCTTTTTGAATGATAGAAATCACCACAACTCGTCAAAATTTGGAGCGCGGTTGAACGCCCGCATGAAGAGAACATGCAAGCAAGTCAACCGTTGGGATGAATTTGAAACAGGGCAATGCCTAAGTTGGAAAGAGTCTCGCATAGAAAATTGTTGAAAGGAGGCACGACTCCATTTAGGCACATGTAACGATGGCAAGCAGCATATCCGGGGGGGCGGCATATGAGCAAACTCGTCCTTTTTCGGTAGACGTACGTCCACTTCTGGAATACCATGCTGCACACAGATATTGTGCAGAACTTTGGCGGAGACCACCGAGGAAGCTTTCTCCGACGGGTTGAGTAGGACTCTAAAGTTGGGAGGTGTTCGATCAACGACCGACCCAATCGGGATCAACTGACCGTATTCTGCTTACGAAATGGTAGGAGAAAGAGCGACAGACGACGATTCGACCGCTGGAAGTGCCGGACTTCCTCCACTCGATTGACGACGCGAAGATAGGTGCTTCATTCTAAAACAACGTAACTCACATTCAAATGGTCAGGTGATTTTATTCTAATTGAGTAGTTTCCCCCTACTACACTTGAATTACAAAGAGATATCAATTCGCGTCCGCGCGACGGACTTCAAGTGTATAACAGGACAAGTGAACCGTGCTGTCTATAGAGAGTGAGCTCGGTATTCGAAACACTACAAACGCTTTATCCCATGTTTTCCTGTACACTTACCCGTTGTCGATCAACGATCGATAATGGATCCGTTGTCCGAAGCGATGCGGAAAACTCTTTTCACCACAGGGATACCGAGCGTGCAACAAGCAAGTAAGATAAGTCCAAATCCTCCGGAAGAATCGGGATCGATTAGCGATGTATCGCGCTGTATCGGAACTTGGCACAAGTCAATTCTGGCCTAAAGGACGGAGATAGCAAAACGTGTCAAGCACTGGAACAAGGCCCGAATGTCGTTCCGGGAGAAACTCAGGACTCAATTTACCATCTTCCTCCATTAGACCGCAATCAACTCAAACTTTTCACGACCAACACCGTAAATGCAAATTTGCTATCAAATCGTTAAACGAACACCGTAATTAGCAAACCAATTAACAAACCCACCTTAGGCTGAACTCTAGAGCGCAGGAATGATCAAAGACTTAGAATCTGCGAATTATGAATGGACCAGTGGCATGCTAAAGGGATGGATCGTTGGCGACTCAAGGTGATGGCGTGCTATGATTTCAAATTAGGGTTTGGATCGAAGTCGGTGGCGATGCTCCAGAGACCGTGGCGCAAGAGAAGGTCACGGCGGAAGGACGGAATCGCCGAAGATCGATGGATCGAAGCACTAGGAAGCCATTGAATCACCTAGAATTGGGTCGCAGGAGGGCTGGTTCGCGTGAAGAAATACGGTGGCTCGGTTCGAATGAATGGCTAGCTTGGCTCGAGCACATATAGGCAGGAAGAAATAACGAGGCAAAAATTTCGCTAAGTCATTGGGTCGCCTACGATCCATCATGGATCGCTAGCGACCCATCTTTTCGAAGGCAAACTCTTTTTTCAAGTGGTCAGGTCTCTAGCGATCAATCATACATGGATCACTAGCGACCCATAAGATTGGTGGCAAATTTTTCTCAAACTCATGCTCCGACATCTACCCATCATTTCAAAGCACACCGAGAAGTCATGGAGAGGAATTTGATTCGTTACGACAAGCGATAGCAGTCAAGACCAATACTAAGTGATCAGCGGCGTAACCTGCTATGTATCTGCAAAACCCTAATATGGTTACTTTGAATTCAACAAACAGATATTAAAAGTAGTAACTTCCAGAGCACGCCTTGTTTCCAACGAAGACGTACTCTGGGGGAAAATGTTATCCGGGTTTTTAACCCATCAGGATCCAATAGAAGCCAGAGCAGTTTTACGGCATCAGAATGGCTTAAAAGTTGACCGAGAAAGAATAAGCAATAGGTTAAAGAAAGTTAAGCCATATTACCAAAGCAACGGTTGAGTTCGACTAAACCAAGAGACCAGCATTTGTTCAACCCACTCAGTAGTCAAAGCACAACCAGCTAGTAGATTGTCATCGAAATAGAGCAACGTGCAACAAGACCACACGAACAACGTCAATACAAAGCAATGAGAACATGCCAAACCTGCAACTCCAAAAACAAGCCAAGTGCTTGGATCGCTAGTAATCCTACCCTATGCATCGCCGGCGATCCATGCAATGTAATGGCCCACGGATAGAAGCAAGGGAAAAGGAGCCTAGAAGACAGAAATACAAAAATACTAAGTGGATGGATCGCCAGCGATCCATATGGAGGCATGATTGGTTGCGACCTAGCATATTGAAGCGATGGAGAGAGAAACCAAGTCATTAGTTCACGAGCGAGCCAAATCTATGGATAGCTAACCATCCATAGACCATGGATCACTAGCGATCCATGGTTTTCGCTCGGATCATGCGCTAAACTTCTCTGGGTCGTTCTGAACCCATCTGCGAGCAGTTGACGAAGCGGCTTGGCCCAGAAGCTCTTCGATCTCTACAAATACCGTTCTGCCCGCAACATAAACATGATCTTCACCGAACTGGTGGCTAAAGCTGTAACATCCCGTATCTGGAGGCCAAAAGCTAAGCGCTATGGATGCTGCAGTCATCTACAGTATTATCTTCTGGCGACGAAATACGTTAATGTTAATGGTATCCATTATATCAAAAGCACTTGAATATGAACAAATCACATATTTATAAAAACAATAATTTCAGTGATTACATTTCAAATAATATCATATCCAAGTTACAAAAATCCTCAAACGTAACCCCAGATAATGATCAAATATAATTTACAACAATACGTCAAGAGCGACATATGATGATGCCCCCTTGGATGATCAAAACAATATAGACATAACTGTCTTAATACACAGCGAAAACAAACTAAAGAACATAATTCTTAATTTAGCTATCCGTCAGCCACCTGCTCGTCTTCGGAAGCTTATTCGCCAAAATCTGCTAAAACCTGAAAACCTAAACCCTCAGCCTACTCAAATCAATTTTGAGCACCCAAGAGTTTAAGGGGAAACAAAAACTTCGAGTCAGACATAAAGCCCGGTATGAATAATTTCTGTTACATCTCTGTTTACTGATATATAGTGAGACCACGCCGCTTAGTGGAACGGGTTTCCCCTCACTAATATCTCTTTTCAAAACATATATTTTGCAAATTCTTTCCTGCAACCAAACTGGTTAATCAACTGATTATAATAATAATATAGCAATATCCAGTATGCTAAAACAGGAAATAAATAGACTAACTGTCTAAAATCTAAGCTATCTGCTCTTTACAGGACTAACTTTCCTAAACTTTGAGCTAACTGCTCTTTTTTGGACTAACTGTCCTAAAATCTGTTTATACCAAAATAGCAATATTCTTTATGCTAAGTAATGGACTATCTGACCATAAAACAGGTAAAAAGGGTAGACTAAATGTCCTTAAGAAGTAGCAAGGTCCGTTATGCTAACAAATGAACTAACTGTTCATATCTGGGCTAACTGCCCTTATCTGGACTAACTGCCCTCAAAATGAACTGACTGTCCGAATTTAAATGAGCTAACTGCTCGAATTATCTTTTGGGTTAACTACCCTTCAAATTTTCCTTGAAAACCTTTTCAAAATAATTTAGTTCGTCAAATCATATATATATATACAAGGAAAATATATTTTTAGCTTTACTTTAAGCTATTTTTGCCATGTTATATATACTTTACTCAAAATAATGTTGATGATGTTCAATAAGGATTATCTATCCTTTTAAAATAAGTTAAAATTCTTTATAACTTAAAACACTTAGGCTATCTGCCTTGTCATTCTATTCAACACCTTGGTTTAAAACCTTTAAACTACCTTTCTAAAACATTGAAGGTAACCCCTTCAAAATCATTAATAAAACCCTTCGAAAGCATTGAAGGTAACTTCTTCATATCCTTTAATAAAACCTTTCGAAATCATTGAAGGTAACTCCTTCAAAACCAATAAAAAACCTTCCTTTTATAAGCTTTAAACATATGACATCCGCCTTTAAAATCCTTTAAACCTTAACCTTCCAAAAACATTGAACAACCATACCTTTCGACCTTGTCGATAGGTCTCACCTTTCGACCTTGTCGGAAGGTTTCTTTTCGACCTAGTCGGTAGGTCTCACCTTTCGACTTTGTCAAAAACCCGGGGAATCACCCATATAAATCATTGATAAACCTTTCGAAAGCATTAAAACTTAAATCCTTTCGTAGACATTAGGTTCAATTTAAAACAAGTGTAAACCTTTCGAAACCATTGGACGTTGACTACTTCGAAACCTTTAAAAAGTTTCGATTTAAAACATTTGGATTATGCCTTCAAGTATAAGCAAAAAGATCAGAAAAACATTGGAGTCGAAAGCAACTGCTTCGAAACCTTTACAAAACCACTCGAAACCATTCGAAAACAATGAGGTGTCGGTATTGGAACCAACCCTTCGAAATCAATGGAGAGGCGGCAAATTTTAGAAAACAAAGGATTACCTTCGACTCCATCTGGGTCGAAAGGTTTGTAAGCGGCAACTATGTTTTTGACCTTGTCGAAAGCTATACCTTTCGACTTTGTCGAAAGGTTTCAATTAAAACTAGAAAGCAAACCAATCGAAACCCTTTTCTTTTAAACCATTTGACATTGTCGGAAGCTCTTTGTCGAAAGCTAGCAGGTGTATTTTCCTTTAAACCAAAACAATGTTTCATCTCCTTCGAAAGCTCTTACCTTTTGTCCCTAAACCTTTCGACTCCTTCCAATTCACTACGTACCAGTTGCCTAATACCATGTGCATTGGTTATTTGACATAGTCGAAAGGTTTGATACCTTTCGACTTTGTCGGAAGGTTTGGAATGGAGGCGGAACCTCTTGCCGAAAGAGTTGAAATAGTAGAAAAACTATTTATTTGTACTTTAAAATAGTTCTTTTGTACCCAACCTTCTTTATTTGTCAAAATTTGATTGGTTGCCAGAATTTTATATTCAAAAATGCTGCCGACTTTCCTTATTTGGAAATTTAAATAATTTTGTAAAAGTCCATTTCTCCTTTATAATTATATAAAACATTTAAGTCTCATACCTTAAATAATTTTTTATAACTATTAAATCACATTTGAAAAATCTGGAAAAATTCCAGTAAATCATTTATTATATGTTTTACGACATATAAAATTTTCGGACCCAATTAATAATTATTTTTCCCGTAAATAATTTTATAATCCAAAATACCATTTTCTTCCTTGGAAAATTCATAATAATTCCACAAAAATTCAGAAAAACCTGAAAATTAAAACCCCTCTAAAATAACTTTTTAGATCATCATAAAAACTCACAAGGCTAACGGATGTCATTTAATAGGGTTTTCATCTTAAAACATGTCATAAAATCTATATGGATATTAATAAATCATCAACTTGTATATATAATCATTTTATCATTCAAAACATGGCAAATTTTTGAAAAATTAGTCGGATTTAATCTTAAAACCGAATCCATAAAAATTTAGAGATGTAAACATTATTCACCTTTTCTTTAGAGATTAAGGAGCTTGAGATTTGAATGAGTCTGATTTGAATTTGCTTATCCTTTAGCTTTTCTTTAGTTTCCTTTTCTTCTTTCCTTGTTAATGGTGGCCGGCCTCAATTTTGAAAATTTTGAAATGAAATGAATGTGTGTATAACACACGGCCTAAGGAAGGTGATATAGGAACGACCTCTTTCCCATAACACCTCTCTAATTTATTTTAAACCCTTTTTAATTCATTAGTTTAAAAAGGAACGGTTACCTTATTAAATCAAATCTCAATCCCCTAATCAACACATTATTTTATTTAGTTTATCTAACTAAATCTACTAAATAATGTTATCAAAAATCTGGGGTGTTACAGACAATCCTCCTTAAAGAATTTCGTCCTTGAAATTACAATAAGGCACTCAAAACAAACAAGAAGGTAAAACATACCATCAAACAAGTCATGATAAGTATCTCTAATCCTGCTCTTAACCTCCCGAGTACAGTCTCTGTCATCGTCACTCCACTGGACTTTAACTCATCTGACCGTCTTGGTTCTAAGCCTCTTCTCATCTCTCGCAACAATGCGAAATAGCTTTCTCACTATGGTCAAGTCTGGTTCTACCGCTACATCATCTAGCACTGTCGGTGCAATAGCAGTCTCTAGGTCTGTAACACACTCTTTGAGATGAGAAATATGAAAAACATCGTGGACACCTGCCAAACTGCTCGGAAACTAAAGTCTTTATGCGAGTTTTCTGACCCTCTCAAGAATAGGAAAAGGTCCAACAAACCTAGGAGATAACTTCCCCGATTTCTTAAATCTAAGAACACCCTTCATCGGTGATATTTTGACGAAAACCTGGTCCCCAACTAAGAACTTCCAATCTTTCCGTCTCTTATCTGCATAACTTTTATGCTTAGACCGAGCCTTCTTCATTCTAGCCCGAATGACCTCAATCTTTTCTCCAGCCTCTCTAACCAGATCTGGACCAAGAATCAACCTATCCCCGGTTTCCAACCAACATACGGTAGATTTGCATGGCCTTCCATATAAAGCTTCAAACGGTGCCATCCCAATACTAGTCTGATAACTGTTGTTATACGAAAACTCTATTAGATGCAGATGGTCTTCCCGTGATCCCCCGAAATCAAGAACACAAGCTCTTAACAAGTCTTCCAAGATCTTGTTAACTATTTCTGTTTGCCCATCTGTCTGCGGATGGTAAGCGGTACTCATCTTAAGCTTGGTTCCCAAAACTTCCTTCAGGCTCTTCCAAAACTCGCTAGTGAACAAGGAATCTCTGTCACTTACTATACTGCTCGGAATCCCATGAAGTCTAACCACATTCTTCATGAACAATTTCGCTAAAACAAGTGCCGTCCTAGTTGACCTAACTGGAATGAAATGGGCACTCTTGGTCAATCTATCCACTATGATCCATATACTTTCATTTCCCCTGTTCGATCTTGGCAACTCGTTAATGAAGTCCATAGAAATAGAATCCCACTTCCATACTGGAATATCTAACGGCTAAAGCAAACCACTTGGTTTATGGTGTTCGGCCTTTTCTTGCTGGCAATTAAAGCACTGCCTTACATACAAACCAATATCCCTCTTCATTCCTTACCAGAAGAAACTCCTCTTCATATCCTGATACATCTTGGTACCTCCGGGATGTATAGCGAACTTCAAACGATGACATTCATCTAAGATTTCCTTCCTTATGTTTCCTACACTTGGAACACATAATCTTCCTTTCTTTCTCAACCACCCATTCTGGTCAAGATCGAAATCTTTCAAGTCATCGCTCTTGGTTCCTTCCTTTAGCTTCCTAATCCATTCAGCTAACGCTGGATCTTCCATCTGCTTAGAAACAATCCGCTGGATCAACACTGGTCGGACTTCTAAACAAGACAATACAACTATATGTCCACTAGACCCAGCCTCGGATCTACATTGCACTCTGCAATCTGCTAAGGCTTCCAAATCTTTCCACTCAGCCATCATTGCCAACACTACATTCTGATGCTTCATGCTAGGTACATCTGCAACTTTGTTGCTTTTCCCTAGTGTGTACTCAATCCCAAAATCATAAGCGGCTATGAACTCTAACCATCTCTGCTGTCTCATGTTTAGCTCCTTCTGAGAGAACAAATACTTCAATGACTTATGATCTGTATACAGCTCAAACCTTTCTCCCAAAAGGTAATATCTCCACACCTTCAATGCAAAAATCAATACAGCCAATTCTAAATCATGCGTTGGATATTTGACCTCATGCGGTCTAAGCTGTCTAGAAGCATAGGAAATCACTTTACCTTTCTGCAACAGCACATCTCCTAATCCTGTTCCACGCGCATCGGTATAAACTACCAAGTCCTGATTCCCCTCTGGAACGACCAACACAGGTGCATGAGTCAATAAGTGTTTCAATTTCTGGAATGCTTCCTCATACTTATCGATCCACACAAACTTTTCATCCTTCCTCGTCAACCTGGTCGGTGCCGCTATTCGCAAAAAATCCTGAATGAATCTACGATAATAACCAGCCAACCCAAGGAAACTCTTTATCTCGGTTACTGTCTTGGGTCTCTTCCAACTATTCACTGCCTCTATCTTAGTCGGATCCACTGACAACCCTTCCTCTAAGACTACATGACCAAGAAATTTACTTCTTTCTTCCAGAAGTGACACTTCGAAAACTTCGCTTTTAGCTGATGCTGCCTCAGCGTCTCAAGCACCACTCTAAGATGAACTTCATGCTCTCTTTCATCCTTAGAGTAAATCAAGATATCATCCATGAAAACCAGCACGAACCTATCCAAGTGCTCTTGGAAAATCCGGTTCATCAAATCCACAAAGAAAACTAGCGCATTCGTCAGTCCGAACGGCATACTAACCATTCGTACGATCCATATCTGGTCCTGAACGCCGTCAAAGGTATACTGTCCTCTTCTACCCTGAGCTGATGGAAACTTGTTGCCAAATCCAACTGGGAAATTACCTTTGCTCCACTCCACTGGTCGAACAAATCGTCAATCCTGGGCAATGGACACCGATTCTTTATCGTCCTCTCATTCAACTTACGATACATAGCCTCAACGATCCATCCAGCTTCTTAGCAAATACTGCTGCTGCACCCAACGGTGAACTACTCGGCCTGGTTAAAATCTTGCTCTCTAAATCCACCAACTGCACCTTCAACTCCCTCATCTCTGAAGGGGTCATCTTGCTTGGCGGCCTGCTCACTGGTTTGGCTCCCGGAACCAAGTCTATTCGAAACTCGATGGCTCGCTTCGGCAGCAATCCTATTACAGGCTCAAACACATCTGCGAATTTTATAACCACGAAAACTCGGCTCAACTCATCATGTGAATCTAAAACACCCAATAAAGCAAACACTGCACCGCTAGAACCTCCTACGGTAAAGACAATCCGGTTGCTACAATCAGGGTGTCTAAGAGATATCTTCCTATATTGGCAAAATATCCTAGCATCGTATTCACTTAACCAATCGATCTCAAGGATAATCCCGAACCCCACAAAATCAAACACATGCAAACTGCACACAAAAGTATGACCTAACAGGTCAAATTCAAATTGGTCACACCTCAACCCTAGAGTCGCATACCCTCCTATGGGATTCGAAACCCGTAAGGAAGTAAATAAATATGTGGGTTTAAGGTTAAGCATATCTATCAAACATCTAGATATAAAATAATGCGATGCACCAGTATCAAATAAAATGCTAACAGACATTCCATGAATTTGAAGTGTTCCTCCAAGAACTGCTTTTCCTTCTCCTTGGCTATAGGCTTAGAAGCAGCAGGCTCCAATGCATACACCTTGCCCTTACCATCCCTAATGGGCTCTTTGCATTGGTTCTTATAATGGCCTATCTGGTCACAGTTGAAGCACTTGACATTCTTCCCCTTAGCCACATCCTTTGCCTTCCCTTAGCAACACTCATGAGCAAAGTGCCTTTTCTTGTCGCATTTATAGCAGACAACATCAGACTTTTCTTTCTTGGCTGCTCCACCCTTCTGAGCACCTTTCTTGGGAAAGAACTTTCTCTTCTGGCCCTACCCAACCTGGACCCCTTTTGCCTTGCTCTTCTCCAGAGACTCAAGGACTTCTTCCTGCCTCAAAGCCATCTCTACAACAATATCAAAATGATCTCTAAGATGGGACAAAGTAACACTAGCCAACTCCGGCTTCAATCCTCTGATAAAATTCTTGTTAACGCTAAAATCGGATAACGCTAACACCCGTCGTATGTTGTGACAATGTGAAAGCACCACCCGTCTACATGGGAACTAAAAGTAAATAGAAAAAGGGAAAAAAAAAGTAAAAGAGACAGCAATTTTTATAGTGGTTCGGCCTAAAGTTAAGCCTACATCCACTTTACATCCTTCATTATGTTCTTTGATCACACTTTACAAGATTACAACACTTTTACAACACGATTTCTCGATTACATCACCTTCACAACACTTTTCAATGATTACAACACAATCGAAGCGAGAGATTTGAACTTTGGTGAAGAATTGCTCTTGGATCCATGTTGAATGAAGTAGAACTGTTGATGAGGAATCTTTTATGATTGAAGTGTTGGAGGAGTCCAAAAAAGGCAGAGTATCGGCGCTTCAGAGAATGATCCCAAAGTCCCCATCAAGTTGGAGTTATGGCCGTATTTATAGGGAGGTTCTAGGCAAAATTCTTCTCCAAGTCTTAGGTCGTAGGTCGCGAGCGACCTAAGATAGGTCGTGAAACCTGCCTGAATTGCACTGAGTTATCTGAACGAGTCGGTAGGTCGTGAGAGACCTAAGATAGGTCGTGAACGACCTAAGATAGGTCGTGAGGGACCTAAAATAGGCTGTGAATCTTTTCTCTGTTCTTAGCTCGCTAGGTCGGTAGCTTCTTAGGTCGGTTGCTTCTCAGGTCGGTTGCTTCTTAGGTCGGTAAGCTTTAGGTTGTTAACTCCTTAGCTCGTTCAGTCGTCCCTGTAGTTAGGTCGTGAAGTCCCTTAGGTCGTTAGGTCGTATCTGTACTTAGGTCGCTAAGCTTTTAGGCCGTGAGTGTTTTAGGTTGCGAAGTCTGTTAGTTCGCGAAGTCTTTTAGGTCGCGAAGTCTGTTAGGTCGCGAAGTCTTTTAGGTCGCGAAGTCTGTTAGGTCGCGAAGTCTGTTAGGTCCGTAGGGGATCTTTTTTGAACAAACAATCAGCAGGACTTGCTCTGTTGAGATGTTGAATTGATCATTCTTCGAGACGAATTGTCTTTGGCTTCTCGGTCGATTTTGTGGTATCACGGCCTTGCTAAAAGGCGGGATAACAATTCTCATTCCTCTTAAATACTGTATCCACTGAAGCATACTCATACCGGGCCAACTCTTCAAACTTCCTAGCATACTCAGCAACATACATCTCACCCTGCACCAGCTCAGCAAACTGCCTAATCAAAGCTAACTGTGCCATTAGAGACATAAAACTCTCCTGGAATCTCCTCTTGAAATCCTACTAGGTTACTGTCTCCTCATCAACTGTCGCTGTTACAATGTACCACCAGAACAATGCAGCTCCCTGAAGCTGTCTGGATGCCAACCTCCTCTTCTGCTCATCATTGAGCCCTAGATCTGCAAAAATCCTTTCGCAGTGCAACAACTAGTTCTCAACTTCAATGGCATCCTCCGTTCCCATAAACGGCTTCCCTCCTATCTTCACATAATCACTACTCATCCTAGCGAAATGATTAACTACCGGAACTTTTGGAACCCCTGCTCCTGCAACATTTCCTCCTAACACTCCGGTTGCAACTCCTGCCTGCATCATATTCCCGAATAACTGATACATGGCTTCCATTCCAACCTGCGGGATCTTTGCACTTACATTCTCCGCCTGACCTTGGTTTCTCCCAGCATTAGGTCCGGCATTCCTTTCGGTGCTTCCCCCTCCTTGGTTAACTCTACTTCTACCATCCATATCTGTATTCAAACCTCATGAGATACAGAAAGATAACCTAATCAAAGATAGATGAATAGAGACAAAGCGCATACTAATATATAATAAATACAAGTACGTTACTATAGCGTTAACCCAACCCCAAATCTTACTCTAATTTCTTTGCATTTTTGTTTTCAAAACAAATTTTTAGTTAAATTTTTCATAAACCTATGCTCTGATACCAAGTTGTAACATCCCGTTTCTGGAGGCCAAAAGCTAAGCGCTATTGATGCTGCAGTCATCCACAGTATTAACTTCTAGTGACGAAATACGGTAATGTTAATGGTATCCATAATATCAAAAGCACTTGAATATGAACAAATCACATATTTTTAAAAACAATAATTTCAGTGATTACATTTCAAATGATATCCTATCCAAGTTACAAAAATCCCCAAGCGTAACCCCACGCAATGATCAAATATAATTTACAACAATATGCTAAGAGCGACGTATGATGATGCCCCATTGGATGATCAAAGCAATATAGACATAACTGTCTTAATACACAGCGGAAACAAACTAAAGAACAGAATTCCTAATTTAGCTATCCGTCAACCACCTGCTCGTCTTCGGATGCTTATTCGCCAAAATCAATTTTGAGCATCCGAGAGTTTAACGGGAAAAAAACTTTGAGTCAGACATAAAGCCTGGTATGAATAATTTCGGTTACATCTCTGTTTACTGATATATATTGAGACCACGCCGCTTAGTGGAACGAGTTTCCCCTCACTAATATCTCTTTTCAAAACATATATTTTGCAATTCCTTTCCTGCAACCAAACTGGTTAATCAACTGATTATAATAATAATATAACAATATCCAGTATGCTAAAACAGGAAATAAATAGACTATCTGTCTAAAATCTGAGCTATCTGCTCTTTACCGGACTAACTTTCCTAAAATCTGAGCTAACTGCTCTTTTCTGGACTAACTGTTCTAAAATCTGTTTATACCAATATATCAATATTCTTTATGCTAAATAATGGACTATCTGTCCATAAAACAGGTAAAAAGGGTGGACTAACTGTCCTTAAGCAGTAGTAAGGTCGTTATGCTAATAAATGAACTAATTGTTCATATTTGGACTAACTGCCCTTATCTGGACTGTCCTTTGGGCTAACTGCCCTCAAAATGGACTGATTGTCCGAGTTTAAATGAGCTAACTGCTCGAATGTTCTTTTGGGTTAACTACCCTTCAAATTTTCCTTGAAAACCTTTTCAAAATGATTTAATCCGTTAAATCATATATATATACAAGGAAAATATATCTTTAGCTTTACTCTAAGCTATTTTTGCCATGTTATATATACTTTACTCAAAATAATGTTGATGATGTTCAATAAGGATTATCTATTCTTTTAAAACAAGTTAAAGTCCTTTATAACTTAAAACACTTAGGCTATCTGCCTAGTCATTCTATTCGAAACCTTGGTTTAAAACCTTTAAACTACCTTTTGAAAACATTGAAGGTAACCCCTTCAAAATCATTAATAAAACCCTTCGAAAGCATTGAAGGTAACTTCTTCATATCTTTTAATAAAACCTTTCCAAATCATTGAAGGTAACTCCTTCAAAACCAATAAAAAACCTTCCTTTTATAAGCTTTAAACATATGACATCTGCCTTTAAAATCCTTTAAACCTTAACCTTCCGAAAACATTGAACAACCATACCTTTCGACCTTGTCGATAGGTCTCAACTTTCGACCTTGTCGGAAGGTTTCTTTTCGACCTAGTCGGTAGGTCTCACCTTTCGACTTTGTCGAAAACCTGGGGAATCACCTATATAAATAATTGATTGGTTCTTTTGTACCCAACCTACCTTATTTGTCAAAATTTGATTGGTTGCCAGAATTTTATATTCAAAAATGCTGCCGACTTTCCTTATTTGGAAATTTAAATAATTTTGAAAAAGTCCATTTCTCCTTTATAATTATATAAAACATTTAAGTCTCATACCTTAAATAATTTTTTATAACTATTAAATCACAGTAGAAAAATCTGGAAAATTTCCAGAAAATCATTTATTATATGTTTTACAACCTATAAAATTTTCGGACCCAATTAATAATTATTTTTCCCGTAACTAATTTTATAATCCAAAATACCATTTTCTTCCTTGGAAAATTCATAATAATTCCACAAAAATTCAGAAAAACCTGAAAATTAAAACCCATCTCTAAAATAACTTTTTAGAACATCATAAAAACTCACAAGGCTATAGGATGTTATTTAATAGAGTTTTCATCTTAAAACATGTCATAAAATCTATATGAATATTAATAAACCATCAACATGTATATATAATCATTTTATCATTCAAAACATGGCAAATTTTTGAAAAATTAGTCGGATTTAATCTTAAAACCGAAACCATAAAAATTTAGAGATGTATACATTATTCACCTTTGCTTTAGAGATCAAGGAGCTAGAGATTTGAATGAGTCTGATTTGAATTTGCTTATCCTTTGGCTTTTTTTTGGTTTCCTCTTCTTCTTTCCTTGTTAATGGTGGCCGGCCTCAATTTTGAAAATTTTGAAATGAAATGAATGTGTGTATAACACATGGCCTAAGGAAGGTGATATAGGAATGGCCTCTTTCCCATAATACCTCTCCTCTAATTTATTTTAAACCCTTTTTAATTGATTAGTTTAAAAAGGCACGACTACCTTATTAAATCAAATCTCAATCCCCTAATCAACACATTATTTTATTTAGTTTATCTAACTAAATCTCCTAAATAATGTTATCAAAAATCTGGAGTGTTACAGAAGCTCTGCTGGAAACTTTCTTCACTCTCTACCTCCCTCACAATAATCTCCAAAGGAATTCACTGTGATTCTCCAGTGGATTCCAACTCTGGGGATTCAATCTAGCAAAGGATAATCAAATGCTTTGTAATCAAACACTTCTTGTAACAACAATCAGTCATAAAACTATAAAATGGGCGTAGGCTTCGTTAACAGCCGAACCACTATAAAAATTCCTTGTCTTCTTTCTTTTATTGTCTTTTTCTATATCTATTGTCTGTGTTATTGCTCTGTCAGAACAGGGCTGGTGCTTTCAAATTTAAACCAGGGTGTTGATCCTTTTTTAGGTTAAAAGATTATTACAACCTTTAGATATTTTGTAGAGGAAATGGGAAAGCACCTCTATGGATTTTGTTGATTGGCTACCTAGGTGTAGAAGGGGAAATGAGAGTGTCTGAGTTATCATTGATAGACTTACTAAATGCGCTTATTTTATTCAAGTTGTGAGTATGAGGACATACGCATCTTCAACGAACTTGTATGTGAGAGTGGAAGTAGATTTGATCGGCAAAAGAATGAAAGCTGCACAAGATAAGTAGAAACATATGCTAACAAGCGACGCACAGAGTTGGAGTTCATAGTATGTGAGATGGTTTTTGTGAATGTCTCGCCATAAAGACATGTTAGGTGGTTTGATAATTCAAGAAAGTTGGCATGGAGATTTGTAGGGCATTTTTCGATTTTAGGGAGTGTTGGGAAGTTAGCATATATGGTGAAGCTTTCTGAAAATTGTCAGGAGTCCATGATGTCTTCCATGTGTTACACTTGCAAAGTGTTTACACGATTAAGTATTATGGTCGAGCCGATCAGAAAGGAGGTCGAAGTAGGGAGAGAGTCACTTGCCTATCGTGCACCTACTCGCATTATTGAGCATGGGACGAAGAAACTCCAAAATAAACACTACACCAAAACAGGCAAATCCTAACATTTATAACTACTCACAAATTTCAGGCTCAAAATGGAAAATTAAAAGTAAACAAGCCAAAAATCATTCACAAGTTCTCCTACTTCTACTGATAATGATTAATGATAAAGGAAATCGTAATCATGAGGTCGTAATTATTGATGATATTATTAATAATTCAAAAGTGCAAGGTGAAGTCATCAAGTTCCCTCATCTATTTGCATTAAGACACAATGTTAATTTTTCGTGCCATTCACCATCCCGCTTGCTCCTCCACTATCCACTCTCTTACTCAATCTATGCTCATGTTCCCCCTAATCATAAAAACATACACTCATCTCCCAATCGAAACCCCCACGCAATCTTGAAACCATTCTCCTATGCAAAATTAATTCTACCATGCAAACTAATTCCAATTCTATCAAGTATTCAAAGGATCTTCTGTCGGGTTTCTTTCAGAATGTATGAAATAGTAGAAGAATTCTACATCAGTCTCCTCGTCCACGTTTACATACTTTCAATGATTTTTCAAAAGGTACGTTACAATCATATTATAAAGTATTTTTCTAGGCCATATTGTTTGTTTGTTTGCATTCTTTTGTCAGCTTCTTGAACAAGAAAAACGATAGTACAAACGCAAAATCTAGAATGTCGTAGTCCATACTGCCGGAAAATCAAATAGTTTAGTAAAGCGACTTGTTGATAACCCAAAAAAATATGAAGTTTATATTGAAACTGAATCATATGTAGTCTTCTCTCGGGTTTATATTGAGATGATAAGGCAAACTTCAATAATGAGCTAGAAAGTTATATTATTTTCTTAAATATGCATAGAAAATACCTTGTTACTCAATTCATGAATCCATAGACATCAAAAAGTTTCTATGTCAGAAAGTTAAAATACTTTCATTCTATGATAGCTTATTCAAATAGAGTACATGTAAACATTACAGTAAAAATATGCAGTGAAAGAAAAAGCGAACTAATGCAGGAAAGTCACCAGTCTTAGAGAAGACCCAAATTGCGGTCGTCGCCGTCTTCCCAAATCTCAAAAGAAATAGACACCAATCTGCCTTGTTTCTGCAAATTCCAAGTTTAAATTTACAGCGTTCACATCATCAATCCCAGCATAGGAGCAGACTGCTACTGTGATTTCATCATAAACAGCAGTGGTGTTCTGATTCTGATTATACTGCAACGCCTAAAGCATTGTCCCATCTTGCTCCGGTTCCCCTGCATCAGTTGATGCGCCAATACCATGGATTGATGTGTGTACTTCGGTTGCCTCTTGATGAGGGTAACTAGGGTTTAGGCTCAACTTCGATTCGAGCAGCAATTGTCGCATTCGAGGTTGGTGTCGCGAACGCTACGAGAAATGAGTCGCCGGAAGCCTCGCCATCGTTGATTCGTGGAGAAGAGCATTAGGTCGCCTCAAGCGACGTTGATTTGTAAAGAGTCGCTGAGAAGGAGAAACCTAAATTGGAAATAGAAAAAGCGCGGCCAAAAATGAGAATGGGAATGGATAAGTGTGGGAAATGAAACGTATGCTAAATTAAAAACAAGTGCACTTGGTCATGAATTATTTACAAATTTACCAATCATTGTAACACTTATTTGTGTTATATATCATAAGTAATGTGTTGTAAAGTTTATATAGAAAATTATTTATTTTTACCAACGCTTTTTCAGCTATTCTAACACTTATTAACTGTTAGTAGTTTGTAACATTTGTAAGTGTTAGAAATTTACAAATACAAAATGTTGCAAAATCATCAATTTGGTGTAGTGAAAGTAGTTGAACTAGTTAGAGCCCGATGGGAAAATGATCCGACTGAGAGTACTTGGGAGCTAGAGGAGAAAGTGAGAGCTTCCAATCCTTGACCCTTTTTTGGTATGTTTTCCCCATTTGTTTACTTAGCCAAATTAGGAAATTGGATGGTGTGGTATGCTTTTTTGTGCGACTTATGTTTTGCTATATGGCTTTATTTATTGTATATTATGTTGTATACATACAAAAATTATCGGTATATTTTAGGATGTTTTGCATCTATGTCTGTATTCCATGTCTTACATTCATATAGGAGTCGTATTAGTCACATTTTGCATTTATTACATGCCATTATTCAAGACACATGTTGATTTGATGGATGCATATTATTTATTTGCAGTTATTTTTCCATCACTATATATTGTTATTTATATCTAGGTCATAGTGGTATCCGCATAGGTATCGCCTCTTATGTTGCTAAAATGTTGGGAATCAAGTATATTTGGTATGAATTATTTGGATTACTTTGATTATGATATGGTTTGAGCATATGTATTGCACATGCATATGGTTGTTATTGTATGGTTGTGTCTTTGAGTTATATTTTTCCATCTCTTAGAATTTCGGGGATGAAATTCTTTTAAGGAGGGAGAATGTAATAGCACAAAATTTTAACAAAAATAATTAGTTTATTTAAAAAAGGCATTTTATTAGTTTTAAATAAAAATTGAAAACATAGTTTTTACAAACTAAGGAATCCAAATTAAGGAATCAAGGAATCTAACTTTTCCATTGCATCAAGTTGATTTTTCTAACCCAAATTTACATATAAAACATCTAAAATAGACATCAAATTAAGGAGCTATGGACTGTTTACCGTAACATGCATTTTGAGGCAATTCTCTAGATTGACCGAGGGGGGTTTCCAGAATTGTGCCTATATAATGGAAAATCATAACCATAATTCACCCCAACCTCATTCTTCTTCATTATGTCGCCATCGCAATCCTAGATTGAAAACACCATTTGTTTTTCTTCTTCTTCTTCTTCTTCAAATCTAAATCAAAATTCTTTAAATAAAATAAAAAATCAAATAGAAAATAAAATAAATCTAATACAAACCTTAGCAAATCAAATAGGGGAAAAGAGGTGCTAAATTCAATTAAATAGAAAGAGTAATCAAGCAAATTCTATCAAGTTTGATAAATGGATGTGAGAGGGATTATCTATAAAATGGTTATGTTGTTACATATGCATTAAATTTCATTTGTACATCTAATTAGGTTTTGGAATATTATTTGAAAACTAACTTGATATTTTTAATCGATGAATTATATAAATTGGGTAATTTATCTGGAAAACCTTTGAACACTACTTTGATATAACTTTAGAGGAGGGTGGATTAAATGACAAATAACTTACAACTATGTAGATCTGACGAAAATAAATTAATTTATGATGAGCAAAGGTTAATTTTATACATGTATTGCTCATAGAATAGTTTAATAATTTTATACTTTGATATAATTTTGATCCAAGTCGTAAGGCGCCAAAAACTCTAATCACCTCTGTTGCCTCAGGTTCAGACCCTTTTGAATAAAAAGATACTTCAGGGATTTATGATCCATGAAGAGCTTGAATTTTTCACATAATTAAAGAAAGAAATTTACTCCTAGAATCCCTAAAGATTAGAAAGAATCCAAGAGGAATAGAAGGATGCTTACCCAACTAGTAGTGTCTCCACATTTTCAATATAAAGACAACAGCCAACAACTCCAGGTCATGCGTAGCGTAGTTCTTCTCGTGAGGCTTCAACTGCCTGCTTGCATACGCAATCACTCTACCATGCTGCATCAAAATAGCACCTAGTCCCACCCCACAAGCATCTGTGTAAACCGTGAATCTATTATTACCGTCTGGAACGGCCAAAATTGGTGCACCGGTCAATCTCTTCTTTAATTCCAGAAATGCTTATTCACACTTTGGAGTCCATACAAACTTTTTCCCCTTCTTAGTCAGCTTAGTCAAATAGAAGGAAATTTTAGAATAATCTTGAATAAACCTTCTATAGTATCCAGCCAAACCTAAGAAACTATGAACCTTGGTAGGAGTCCGCGGGCCCTTTCATTCCTGAACAGCTTCCACTTTTACTGGATCAACTGAAATACCTTCTCCTATCACAATATGTCCTAAGAATCTTACTTTCGATTTCCAAAAATGGAACTTACAAAATTTCGCCTTTAGGACATGTCTCTTTAATGTTTCCAACACCACTTCCAAATGATGCTTATGCTCCTCCTCAGATTTGGAGTAGATAAGGATGCCATCAATGAAAACTAAGACAAACTTGGTGAGAACATCTCGGAAAATATGGTTCATGAGATCTACAAAATATGCAAGCGCAGTGGTTAGCCCGAAAGGCATAACCAACCACTCAAAGAAATAATCAAGGCCCATAAAAGCAGTTAAGGGTATACCGTCTTTAGCAATCCTCAATTGATGAAATCTAGTAGCTAGATCCATCTGAAAAAATACCGTAGCTCCATGAAGTTGGTCAAAAAGACCATCGATGTAGGGTAATGGATACTTGTTCCTAATTGTCAGCTTATTCAGCTCCCTAAATCCACGCACAACCTTAAAGATCCATTAGACTTAGCCGCAAACACCACAGCAGACCCCTAATTCGAATGACCGGGTCTAATCAATCCTCTCCTTAACAGGTCACTGGTTTGCTTTTCTAATTCATTCCACTCTTTCGGGGCCATCCTTCTCTTGGGTTGAACCACAGGCCTTGCACCAAGGACCAACTCAATGCGGAACTTTATCTCTCGGTGCGGGGGTAAGCTATTGACTTCTTCAAACACATCCGAAAAATCCTTAATAGATTCTACATAACTTAACTCATCCTAGGATGATTCTAGGGCATACAAGAAACTATACATATTAATACCAGGATTCTTGCATGATACTTTAGCAATTCTTCCCAACTTAGTTTCTAATGATACAGTCCTTTCAGCACAATCTAAGATAGCTCCATACTTTGATAACCAATCAATACCCAGAATAATATCAAATACTTTAAAGTCTAAGACATAAGTGTCGCAAGAAAAGTGATGAGAAAGGTAGGAAATTGGCACATTCTCATAAATCATATTCAAATGGGTTACACCACCTATGGGGTCAGACACACACATAGGGTTTTCTATGGTACTTGGAATAAGTTGAAAATTTTCTACTAATTCTAAAGAGATAAAACTATGAGAGACACATGTATCAAATAATGCTCGAACAAAAATACCATTAATCAATAAGGCACCTTCTAGGACGCCTTTCCCCTTCAGATTCGTTGAAGTAGATGATTTATTCTTAATGGCGTTCACCTTAGGCTGCTGCGCATTCTTTATGAGTGGGCAGTCTTTAATCATGTGGCCTGACTGGTGACAATTGAAACAAAGCGATTTCAGGACCATTAGAAAGATGGGTCCACTTTGCTACTTAGGAGCTTCATGGTTCGGATAGGACCTTGAAATATGACCTTTCTGCTTACAAAGGCAACAACTAATATTCTTGAATTTTTTCCCTTTATTCTCTCCTAGATTGAGCTTCCTTTTATTTGAATTTCTTCCACTCGCTTTCCCACCAGTTGGTGCTACACGAGCAGTCTTCCTCTTTTCCAAGGCCTCGTACCTCAGAGCCATATCAACTAAATCCACAAAAGTACCTTTAACGTGAGTAGTCATTTTCTCATGGTACTCTTCTCTCATACCCAAAATAAACATCTCATTTTTCTTTAATGGGTGTTGATCAATTCCGGTCCAAAATGAGATAGCTCGTTGAACTTCGTTTTATGTTCTGCCACACATAGATCTCCTTGCTTCAAGTTCGTGAAGTTCCGGTACATCCTGGTCCTTCCTGTTGTTGGCAAGAATTAGTCCTCAGAAAATTCTTTAAATTGGGCCCACGAAGATTCTTCTTCTAGAACATTTGCAGTAAGAAGTCCAACCAAGCTGCTGCTCCCTCTTGTAGTTGCCATGCTGCTAAGAATCTTTTCTATTCATCGGATAAACCAAGACCTTTAAAAATCTTTTCGCAAGATCGCAACTAGGCTCGCACTTCCATGATAGACTCATTTCCTTTAAATGGTTTCCCTCCCAGGTTGGTGTAATCCTTGCATAAGGTTGCGAAATTACCTCTTGGCTACTCTAGTGCTGCCTCTTTGGCAATCCGAACTCCTCCAGGATTTGGTGTTCGACCATTTGTAGTTGTAGTGCTAACCGCTCTCCTATCTCGTTTATCTCAGTTACTCATGTTATACTACCTGGACATAGTAAGATAACTCTTAGAATACTTGGATGAGATAAATGTTGAAAGAAGGGTACTAATCAAACATATCAAGCTGATATATCTATTAGATATATACAAATATATATATAGGTATACAAATAAAAATTACAAATACGCACTCTCGAAGTTGACCTCAACCCAAAGCCTAGGTGTTCGCTTAACTTAAACTCTGATACCAAAATTGTAACAACCGCCTTTCTTGCATTGAAAGACAAGCCATTAAGGGTAGAAGAAAAAGAAAGATAAGAAGAAACTACACAATCACAGAATCTCACCACAAGTCAAAACAACATATAATTGATAACATAGGATATTACATAGTCCTTTCCATAATAATAATACATCAGAGTCATTACATTACAACCTTAAATTGGATAGTTATAACTACCTACCTATAGAAAATACATGGATCATACATACATACATAGTGGAAATAGAAATAATTAGCTAATGGTGAAACCAGCTGCTCCAGCTCCTTCAAAATGCTTCTGTAAGAAACCTGGATCACTTGGCTACTCATAAAAATTTGAGTACCCAAGAGTTTTAGGAAAAGAAAATAGAACTCTATGTCAGACATGGGTCTGGTGTGATTAAACTCAAACAACTTAATTTTTACTTTTATAAAACTCTTTGAAAACCAAAGGTGTCTCATAAGACCATGCCGCACATATACAAGGACGGGTTTTTTTACCTTACGATAATCAAATCACTGTATATAGAAATCAGTGATATTATGATAATGTCTAGGGTTGTCAAGTAAATATTTAACATAGCCGAAATTGTTATTAAATTACATTATAATAGGTATACAACTAAAACCAAAGGCACTTATTGGGAAACGGATTCCATACAATGACTGGGCTACTGGAGTACCGTCTATCACAGTACACCTCTAGATTTGCGTACCGAGGTCGAACTTTCAACCGTGCCAACACAAGACTGGCCTACCCTTTACTGGATAGTACCAAATAAGATAACCCCTCAACTGGGATAAGCAACCATACCGAAGCATACATGAGTTGATGGTATTGACTCTAGATAGTGATGACCTTACCCTAATGGGGGCGGCCCACCTAGCCTTGCTGCATCTTCCCTGTTTTAGTCATTCTCGGTTGATGTGGCCTGAGGCTACTTTTAACATTATTGTAACGACCAAGAATTTCAGTCATTCGAATTTGGAATATTTAATTGATTTTAATTATTCAAAATTTAATTTTATAAGTGGAATAACTTATATTTCAAATATAGCAATTTATTTGATAATTAAATTGTTTAATTAAATATTTGAAATTAAATAATGGAACCTTGGATTTAAAATGAATGAAAATGATTTATAAAGTTGGATTAAATTCCATTTAAATTAGAATGAAGTTAGCGAACTTTTAATTTGATTTAAAAGTGAATAAATAAAAATTGGAATTTATTTGATTTAATTAATGTGTCAAAACATGTAAAAATAGTCATTTTTGACACTGTCTTGGATTTTGACGAAATCAGTTTCATTAGATCCGTAATAGTGAATTATAGTATGCTGTCAAATTTCGTGACGATTGGACTTATCGTTTGATCATGCGAGTTTGAAACGCGTAGAAATTAATTAAATAAATTTAATTAAAGTAATTTGATTTTGAAAAGCTATCTTCTGTATATGATGAATTGACTCCCGATATATATTCCATTATGTTCGGAATATGGTATAACATATAAAACGCCAGACGGCACGTTTCGTTTGGAGTTCGGAATTTCCACGGATGTATAGTGCCAAGCGAAACCTTCTATAAATAGCCCTCAACTCTTCTCATTTGCAAACCCTAATTCTTAGCCCCTATTTCTAAACCTTCATCCGATGGCCATTGTCGATCGGAGCCGCTAGAGATGAAATTAGCCGTTGACTTCAACTAGAGAAATGTAGAGCACGACCACAAGAACTTGTTCAACGGGTGGATCGTCGAACGGCGAGCCGAGGTGGCCGAAAAGGGGCCACGTTCACTCATGTGTATGGGTTCGATCGAGTGGTCTCTGGCACGATGCACGCGCAGGCGATGGTGGCGCGAGGTTTGGGCAAGGTCCGTGGCAAGGCGGCAGGTCGGAGGTGACGCTGACGTGGGGTTCAGCGGCGATGGCTGGTGATGTTCGAACCTAAGCTGGCAAAAAAAATAAAATTAAAACTCGTGCGTGCCTCGAAAGCGTACTGGAGGGAGGGAAGATTGAGTGGGTAATGTTTAAAAGTTAATTTAATTTTATTAAGTTAACTTTATTTTTAATTATCATTATGGTTAATAATGCGTAACTTTCACGTACGAGGTCCGTTTAAAGCGTGACAAGTTGCGTTGCGTTCGTATCAGCGAGCACTACGCTATGGAGTTGGATTGGATTAATTCAAAGCTAGTAGGAGTTTTGAGTTAAATTGAACGACAGTTCAATTTTAATTCAATCCGGAGCGCTTTGGCGACATCTGGATATTTTCTGAGTTTACTCACCTCTCTGGCCTGCTTATATTTTTATATAAGTGGGAATTTATATATATATATATATATTGTTTGAAGCTTGTTTGGATGATATATTATATATATTAGTTGGTTTGGATATATTCCTGCCTATTGGAGCGGATGAGACCCTATTCCGTTCCCGTGTAAGAGCTGATGACCCTCTGTATACGAATCCCGCCTCGAAGTGGTTGATTTTATTTTTATGATTTTATGCTGACTGTGATGCAGGGGGACAGGTTGGAGGGATCCAATAGGATTCCTCACCACTTTTGATTTTATGCTGTCTGTGGCGTGAGGTCTGGGCGAGGTCGGCGGTAGGTCGGAGGTGGCACTGCGTGGGGTTCGGCGGCGATGGCTGGTAATTTTCGAACGCGAGCAGGTGGAAAAAAAAAATTTAAAACTCGTGCGTGCCTATGAAGCGTACTGGAGGGAGGGAAGATTGAGTGGGTAATGTTTAAAATTTAATTTAATTTTATTAAGTTAATTATATTTTTAATTATCGTTATGTTTAATAATGCGTAACTTTCTCGTACGAGTTCGGTTTCAAGCACGACAAGTTGCGTTGCATTCGTATCAACGAGCACTACGCTATGGAGTTGGATTGGATGAATTCAAAGCAGTAGGAATTTTGGGTTAAATTGAACGACCGTTCAATTTTAATTCAATCCGGAGCGCTTTGGCGACTTCTAGCATTTTTGTGATTAACTCACCTCTCTGGCCTGCTTATATTTTTATATAAGTGGGAATAAATTTATATATATTGTTAGTTGGTTTGGATATATTCCCGCCCATTGGAGCGGATGAGACCCTATTGCGTTCCCATGTAAGAGCGGATGACCCTTTGTATACAAATCCCGCCTCGAAGCGATTGATTTTATTTTTCTGATTTTATGCTCTCTGTGATGCAGGGGGACAGGTTGGAGGGATCCAACAGGATTCCTCACACTGTTGATTTTATTATCATATATATGTTGATATATGATGTTTGGATGTCATGTTGATGTTTTGATGAGAATTGACTTATTTAGTGCTATGGTAGCACTGGGCCATATTTTTGGAAATTTTGAAATATTGAAATGATGATTTTGATTTGGAAAGGATTTGGAAATGGTTTTGGAAGTGTATATATGTTTTTTTGATTTTTAGATTAATAAAAGAAAGGAATTTGTCTTTAAATAAAAGTTATGATTTTTGATGTGATAAAAGTATAGTTTTGAGAAATACTTTGATTTGAGATTTTTGAATAAGTTTATGTAAAAGATTTACAAAGGTGATATTTTTATAAATAAGGAAGTTGTTTTGTAAATGGATTTATGAATGGATTTATATATAAATTTGGTTTATTAAGAAATGGATTTTGATAGTAAATTAGATTTTATAAAAGAATGGATTTATAAATAGAATGTTGTAAATAAAGGAATTTTATGAAATAGAGGTTTTATAAAACAGAAAGGAGGTTTATAAAATAGTTTTGTAAATATGAATTTTTATTTAAAGGAATGTTGGAAGTGATATTTTGATGAAGTTAGATGTTTTTAAAAGTAATTTATATTTTTAACGCAAAGGTTTGGGAAGTGATGATTTTCAAATAGAATTAAATGGTTTTGAAAATGTTTTAAAATGAGATATGCATCGGAAACATAGATTTCAATATTTATTGTTGTAATAGACGTTTTCGGGAAGTAAGGAAGGCATGTACTATAACACGATTGTTATAGTAAATGATTTCCAAAAGGAAATGTTTTATATAGTATATGGATTTATCTATTTATTAATTTATCGAATCCCTATACTAATGTTTTGGGTTGTCGTAATGATGTTTTATGCAACATTCGTTTTGACCCAATAAATTATGTTTTGACCTTCCATCATGAAATACACGAATCGGTTCTTATGGTCGTACTAAAGGCTTGGTGGTGTATGAGCATTGCTTCCTATATTTAACACCCGTTTGGAGGCGTACTAACTCTGGAGTTGTACGGTTATAAAAATCTATTTGGCGTCTCCAAATGGTAGTGTAATAGAATATGCTTATAGCGTTGATATAAGTATATGAAATATTTTCTATGTGTTGAAGATGAAATGATTTGTGAATATGCTTAAACTGTAGATATAAGCATATAGAAATGTTTTCCAATGTAGGTAAGATTGAAATGGTTTTGAGAATATATCTTTTTAAAGATAATTTGAAGTAAATATTGGAGATTTGATTTAATTAGTAAAAGATTAATTAAATGGGCCTAGTTATTGCTTATGGTGCTGGATATTGTTTGCTTGCTTTGATAGTTAAATAACCGACTATCAAATATTTGGTCTCTTTATCGTTGTTGGTTTGAAGATACCGGGGTCGGATTTATCCAAGAACCACTTCAGACCAACATATATGCGTTCGAATGTGCAGGTGTTGGAAGATATTGATATGTGGGATTTTCGTAATGAAGGACTGCTTGTTGATCATTGGGGATAAACTTCCAATATACATATAGTAGCAATTGTCTCTTCATTACGAAATATCCAATGCAAGGACTAATCGCTACTATCCTAGGGGTAATTCCCGATAGGATGTGGTAGGAGAGTGCCTTCGGTTTGTCCTGTTCTTTGACAACTTGTATGGATGGATGTCTCACAGTGCATTTTTGAGATTGCATCGTTGACTTTTATAAACGTACATCTGTTTAGTGGCGCAGAAGGCAACTTCTCTTAGCTTAACACCCTTCTCTGAGACGTACTAGCTCGGAGGTTGTATGTTTGTGAAAGGCAATAATGATCGAAGGAATGACAGTGTGACATTTAAAGAAAGATGATGTGATATGTGGAAGGTAACCGTGACCTTTGGCCTCACACCCGAAAATGACCGAAACAGGGTAGATGCGGCAAGGCTATGTGGTTCACAACCATTAGGGTATGATAATCCCCTTCTAGATATATTTCTTCCCGCTATGACATTAGAGATGTAAATTATTGTGGATGTATGCTATGAGGGCCCTGAGATAGGTCGGTAACTACCGGGGTGATGACATATTCGGTACAATCTAAGTAGAGGTAGGCCGGTTTTGTATTGGTAGAGGTGCAGATGTTCTGTTGACCTCGGTACATTCCTCTAGAGATGTACTGCCGGAAGGTAGTCCCTTCACCTGGTCATTTGTATTGAATCCATTCTCCACTACATGCCTGCCATTTTGTTTGTAGAACTCGCATTTGTGGCTAGTATTGCTGGAATTTAATCAATGTAACAAATTTAGTTATGATTATTATTATTTTTAAAATAGACACTAGTATAATATAACAGGATTTGATATGAAATGTTTTGGTTATCGTATGGTAAAAACCCGTCCTTGTTTAAGTATGGGCGTGGTCTTACGAGATACCTTTGTTTCGATAAAAGAACGCTTTTATAACTTTAAAATAAATTTGGTTGGGATCTGTTTTCTCACGCTGGTTTACCATACCGATCCGGGCGTTCTTCCCTTTCAATGCTCGGGTCAGACCAAGTATATCTAGAGATGTAGATTTGGATGCTTTGGAGCTTCAGCAGGCGAGCTGGAAGTCTTCTGGTCGTATTCCACGTATATGTTTATTTTTCCGTTGCTTTGTTGTTTAAATTATCAGCAATTGTAAGGACATGCTATTATAACTGTCCAAGCTGATGATTAGTGATTTTGATTGTTGTACTCTGATGGGTGTATGTATATTATATTATAGTTTCTGTTTTGTAAAGATCAGTGATATAATATTATATGCTTTTCCGCTGCGATTGTGAGATTCTGTAATTGTTTTAGTTTCTTCTATTTCTCTTGTTCTTTTTCTCCTTCTTTCCTTTTTCTTTCTTCTCTTCTCTTCTTCTCTCTTCTTTCTTTCTCATGATTATTCGTATTTCCCTTCAGTTTAGGACTGGACATGTGCGGTTATTGTTAGCTCTAGACGGGATAGATTTGCGGGTCGTCACATGTGGTATCAAAGCTTAGGATTTTGCTAACACATAGGCTTTGATGGGTACTCATTATAGATAGGGTCAGCAGCACCCTAGATTGAGTTTGAGTGTATATGTATGAGCACGCATTTTTTAGTGATTATAAAGATGTTTTATATCGTGTTACTTTATCTGGTTAAGTGGCTTATGAATTCTAGTCGATATGAGGGATGCCATGTTATCGATAAGGGTTTCTAAACGCTTGAACAAGGCAAACTGACACAGCATTGTTTTTAAAAGTGGGTAAATGAGATAATTTTACCTAAAGTATATTATATATATAAAGTAATAATTTTTCAGGAATTATTATAGTTAGATATGGATGTTTGGTTGATAGTGAATGGTAATACTTGATTATTATCATTTGTTGTTTGTGTAATAATAAAAGTTATTATGATTATAATATAAACAAAGATAAAGAAATAAGAAATGATTTTATATAACCAAAGTGAAATTATATATAAATATAAGTTTATAAATGTGATTTATAATTTATAAAAAATGATTTAAAAGGATAAAAAGCACTAAACTCACTTTAGTCGTTGGGAAATAATTAGGGTGATGACTGTAGCATCATTGGTATTCATTTTCGAGTCTCTAAGTGATGAATTGTTACCATCAATAATTTACTATTGAAGTTTTGTTTTGTTAAAACAAGTTTTGATTATAAACTTTCCAGTATGATTTGACGAATATATATAAAAAGAATAAGTTTTTGAACTTATAATTGAAAATAGTATAAATAAGAAATAAGTTTACACCTTATGAATTTGAACAGGATAAGTTAAACTAAATTTTAAAATGGTTAAACATTTTGGATAAGTAAAACAAAAGCAAATTTGAACTTGAGATATGAAATAATAAAAGAATTAACTTGAGTAAAGTTAAATAAATTGAGTTAAATAACATGAAGTAAATGAAGATGAACTTGAGTTATATAATGTAATTAAATTTGAGTTGTGAAATAAAATGAATATGTTTTAGAATGTTTTTGGTAAAATTGAATATGAACTTAAGTTTTAAAGTGAAATAAACGTAAGAAGTGGTATATAAGATGTTTATAAACTTAAGTAAATAATTTTATGGAATGGTTATTAAATATTGTTAATATTAAAAAGCTATATCAAGTAAATTGTATATGAAATGAAATGTGGTTAAACATAAATTGAATTTGAAGTGAAGATTAATAAGTGAATATTAATGTATTGAATGTAAGTGAAATTAATATGAATATAACTGAATTTGATTTAAAGTGAATATGAATTAAATGAATGTAAAGGGAATTGAATGCAAATAAAAGAATTGGGAAATATAAGAAAGGGATATAATAAGAAACCAATTGAAATAAATATGTAAGTTGTACGTATATTGTTTTATTCGCATAACTGTTTGATCCAGATTCGAATATACGATTTAGAGGTGTTTTACACCGGTGCGAGTTTGGATTTTTCACTCGATTTCTTGAAGGCGGACCCTGGATATGGATTTTTGATTTATTCTGATGTTCTCTATCATAGTATATGGCTATGCAAGGAGAATGATGATTTTCTAATCAAGGAACCAGATATGAGTCCGCACTAGAGTGGTCATGTGAATGATAATAGTTCGGAAGTGGAATTGTGTGATCGAGCGAGTGATCAGGTAAGGTTTTGCGTATAGATGATATACGTACATCGTACGGGGATTAATAAATTTGATGTTGACATTAGAAAATGTAAATTGATGTGAATATGAATTAATTGGATGAATATTAATTGGTTGATGGTTTTTCTTATTGCTTTGGTTGCATTCGCTATATTTGCATATTGTTGTTGTATTAGTATATGTTACATATTGATATTACTTTCTATATACCTTTTCTCATTGGTTGTTGAGTGTTTAGTAGGTGTAGATAGCATATGCTTCGCATTAGGTGCCCGCTTTTGCGCTATATTAGTTGTATTACTCGCTAATATAATAAAAGGTACACATCTCGGATTACATATCGTACTTTTATATTTTTTCCCTACGGGATGCATCATCCTCGAAGATGAGATGTATATTTGTGATTATATATATATATTGTGGATTTTACTACGATATAACCGTGCAAAGGAGACGTTGGCAAAATTTTTCGTCAATTTAAGGCGTTTGAAATTTTTTGAGAATTTTGGAATTTTTTTTATAACTAAAATTTGATTTTGAGTTATAAGTTGAAATGATATTATTTGATTTTTGGAAGAGTATTAGTTAATAAATATGAATGAAACGATATTAGTTTGTTTTGAAAAGTTAATTATGAATTTGAAGACTTAGAAAAGTTTTTATATAACATTAACTATTGATTTTTGAAAAGTTAAAAGGTTTAATTGAATTTGGTAATCTATTTCAACTAATTTTTTTTTACAGAGTTAATGGATTTTGTTGCATTTTTCTTACTTGGTAATTTCGGGAATGAAATTCTTTTAAGGAGGGGAGAATGTAACGACCCAGAATTTCAATCATCTGAATTTGGAATAGTTAATTAATTTTAAATATTCAAAAGTTAATTTTACAAGTGGAATGACTTATATTTAAACTATAGCGATTTATTTTATAATTAAATTGTTTAATTTAATATTTGAAATTGTTTAAATAATGGAATCTTGGATTTAAAATGAATGAAAATGATTTATAAAGTTGATTTAAATTCTATTTAAATTAGAATGAAGTTAGTGAACTTTTAATTTGATTTAAAAGTGAATAAATAGAAATTGGAATTTATTTGATTTATTTAACGTGTAAAAATAGTCATTTTTGACACTATCTCGAATTTCGACAAAACCAGTTTCATTGGATCCGTAATACTGAATTATTGCATGTTGTCGAATTTCGTGATGATTAGACCTATCGTTTGATCATGCGAGTTTGAAACGTATAGAAATTAATTAAAGAAATTTAATTAAAATAATTTGATTTTGAAAAGCTATATTCTGTATATGATGGAATTGGCTTCCGATATATATTCCATTATGTTCGGAATAGGGGTATAACATATAGAACGCCAGACGACATGCTTCGTTTTGAGTTCGGAATTTCCACGGATGAATAGTGCCAAGTGAAACCATCTATAAATAGCCCTCAATTCTTCTCATTTGCAAACCCTAATTCTCAGCCCCCATTTCTAAACCTTCATCCGATGGCCGTTGTCGATCGGGGTCGCTAGTGACGAAATTAGCCTTCGACTTCAAGTAGAGAAATGTAGAGCACGACCACATGAACTTATTCAACGAGTGGATCATCGAACGGGGAGCCGAGGTGGCCGAAAAAGGGCCGCGTTCACTATTGTGTTTGGGTTCGGTCGAGTGATCTCTGGCGCGACGCGCACACAGGTGATGGTGGCGCGAGGTCTGGGCGAGGTCGGCGGTAGGTCGGAGGTGGCACTGGCTTGGGGTTCGGCGGCGATGGCTGGTGATGTTCGAACGCGAGCAGGTGGAAAAAAAATTTAAAACTCATGCGTGCCTGTGAAGCGTACTGGAGGGAGGGATGATTGAGTGGGTAATGTTTAAAATTTTATTTAATTTTATTAAGTTAATTATATTTTTAATTATCGTTATGTTTAATAATGCGTAACTTTCTCGTACGAGTTCAGTTTCAAGCACGACAAGTTGCGTTACGTTCGTATCAGCGAGCACTACGCTATGGAGTTGGATTGGATAAATTCAGAACCAGTAGGAATTTTGGGTTAAATTGACTGACCGTTCAATTTTAATTCAATCCGGAGAGCTTTGGCGACTTCTAGCATTTTTGTGAGTTAACTCACCTCTCTGGCCTGCTTATATTTTTCTATAAGTGGGGATAAATTTATATATATTGTTTGATGCTTGTTTGGATGATTATTATATATATTAGTTGGTTTGGATATATTCCCGCCCATTGGAGCGGATGAGACCCTATTGCGTTCCCGTGTAAGAGCGGATGGCCCTTTGTATACAAATCCCGCCTCGAAGCGGTTGATTTTATTTTTCTGATTTTATGCTCTCTATGATGCATGGGACAGGTTGGATGGATCCAACAGGATTCCTCACCACTGTTGATTTTATTATCATATATATGTTGATATATGATGTTTGGATGTCATGTTGATGTTTTGATGAGAATTGACTTATTTAGTGCTATGGTAGCACTGGGCCTTATTTTTGGAAATTTTGAAATATTGAAATGATGATTTTGATTTGGAAAGGATTTGGAAATGGTTTTGGAAGTGTATATATGTTTTTATGATTTTTAAATTAATAAAAGAAAGGAATTTGTTTTTAAATAAAAGTTATGATTTTTGATGTGATAAAAGTATAGTTTTGAGAAATACTTTGATTTGAGATTTTTGAATAAGTTTATATAACAGATTTATAAAGATGATATTTTTATAAATAAGGAAGTTGTTTTGTAAATGGATTTATGAATGGATTTATAAATAAATTTGATTTATTAAGTAATGGATTTAGAAATGGTTTTTGATAGTAAATTAGTTTTTGTAAAAGAA
This sequence comes from Allium fistulosum, assembly GCA_030737815.1. Taxonomy (NCBI): domain Eukaryota; kingdom Viridiplantae; phylum Streptophyta; class Magnoliopsida; order Asparagales; family Amaryllidaceae; genus Allium; species Allium fistulosum. The sequence goes on along the minus strand of CM060907.1, from coordinate 509,180,948 downwards.
TGGATTTACAAATAGAATGTTGTAAATAAAGGAATTTTATAAAATAGTGGTTTTATAAAATAGAAAGAAGGTTTTTAAAATAGTTTTGTAAATATGAATTTTTATTTAAAGGAATGTTGGAAGTGATATTTTGATGAAGTTAGATGTTTTTAAAAGTAATTTATATTTTTAAATCAAAGGTTTGGGAAGTGATGATTTTTAAATAGAATTAAACAGTTTTGAAAATGTTTAAAATGAGATATGCATCGGAAACATAGATGTCAACATTTATTGTTGTAATAGACGTTTTAGAGAAAGTAAGGAAGGCATGGACTATAACACGATTGTTATAGTAAATGATTTCCGAAAGGAATTATTTTATATAGTATATGGAATTTATCTTTATATTAATTTATCGAATCCCTATACTAATGTTTTGGGTTGTCGTAACGATGTTTTACGCAACATTCATTTTGAACCAATAAATTTTGGTTTGACCTTCCATCGTGAAATACACGAATCGGTTCTTATGGTCGTACTAAAGGCTTGGTGGTGTAGGAGCATTGCTTCCTATACTTAACACCCATTCGGATGCGTACGAACTCTAGAGTTGTATGGTTATAAAAATCTATTTGGTGTGTCTCCAAATGGTAGTTTTATAGAATATGCTTATACCTTTGATATAAGTATATGAAATATTTTCTAAGTGTTGAAGGTGAAGTGATTTGTGAATATGCTTATACTGTAGATATAAGTATATGGAAATGTTTTCCAATATAGGTAATATTGAAATGGTTTTGAGAATATATCTTTTAAAGATAATTTGAAGTAAATATTTGGAGATTTGATTTAATTTATAAATGAATTTAAATGGGCCTAGTGATTGCTTATGGTGTTGGATATTGTTTGTTTGCTTGGATAGTTAAATAACCGACTATCAAATATTTGGCTTCTTTATCGTTGTTGGTTTGGAGAGATCGGGGTCGGATTTATCCGAGAACCACTTTGGACCAATGTATATGCGTTCGAATGTGCAGGTGTTGGAAGATATTGATATGTGGGATTTTCGTAATGAAGGACTGCTTGTTGATCGTTTGGGGATAATCTCCCAATATACATATAGTAGCAGTAGTCTCTTCATTATGAAATATCCAATGCAAGGACTAATCGCTACTAATCCTAGGGGTAATTTCCGACAGGTTGTGGTAGGAGAGTGCCTTCGGCTTGTCCTGTTCCTTGACAACTTGTATGGATGGATGTCTGACAGTGCATTCTTGAGATTGCATCGTTGATTTTTATAAACGTACACCTGTTTGGTGGCGGAGAAGACAACTTCTCTTAGCTTAACAACCTTCTCTGAGACGTACGAGCTCGTAGGTTGTATGTTTGTGAAAGCCAATAGTGATCGAAGGAATGACAGTTTGGCATTCAAAGAAAGATGATGTGCTATGTGGAAGGTAATCGTGGCCTTTGGACTCACACCCGGAAATGACTGAAACAGGGTAGATGCGGCAAGGCTATGTGGTTCGCAACCATTAGGATATGATCATCCCCTTCTAGATATATTTCTTCCCGCTATGACGTTTGGGATGTAAATTATTTTGGATGTATGCTATGAAGGCCCTCAGATAGGTCGGTAACTACCGGGGTGATGACATATTCGGTACTATCTAAGTAGAGGTAGGCCGGTTTTGTGTTGGTAGAGGTGCAAATGTTCTGTTGACCTTGGTACATTCCTCTAGAGATGTACCACCGGAATGTAGTCTCTTTACCTAGTCATTTGTATGGAATCCATTCTCCACTACATGCCTGCCATTTTGTTTATAGAACCCACGTTTGTGGCTAGTATTGCTGGAATTTAATCAATGTAACAATTTCGGTTATGATTCTTATTATTTGTAAAATAGACCTAGTATACTATAACAGAATTTGATATGAAATGTTTTGGTTATCGAAAGGTAAAAACCCGTCCGTGTTTATGTGTGGGCATGGTCTTACGAGATACCTTTGTTTCTATAAAAAACGTTTTTGTAACTTTAAAATAAATTTGGTTGAGGTGTGTTTTCTCTCGCTGGTTTACCGGACTGATCTGGGCGTTCTTCCCTTTCAATGCTCGGGTCAGACCGAGTATATCTACAGATGTAGATTTGGATGCTTTGGAGCTTCAGCAGGTGAGCTGGAAGTATTCTGGTCATATTCCACGTATATGTTTATTTTTCCGCTGCTTTGTTGTTTAAATTATCAACAATTGTAAGGATAGGTTATTATAACTGTCCAGGCTGATGATTAGTGATTTTGATTGTTGTACTCTGATGGATGTATGTATATTATATTACAGTTTCTATTTCTGTTTTGTAAAGATCACTTATGTATAAATGTGATTTATAATTTATAAAAAAGGATTTAAAAGGATAAAAAGCACTAAACTCACTTTAGTCGTTGTGAAATAATTAGGGTGATGACTACAACATCATCGGTATTCATTTTCGAGTCTCTAAGTGATGAATTGTTACCATTAATAATTTACTATTGAAGTTTTGTTTTGTTAAAACAAGTTTGGTTATAAAATTTCCAGTATGATTTGACGAATATATATAAAAAGAATAAGTTTTTGAACTTATAATTGAAAATAGTATAAATAAGAAATAAGTGTACACCTTATGAATTTACTATTGAAGTTTTGTTTTGTTAAATTGAGTTAAATAAAATGAAGTAAATGAAGATGAACTTGAGTTATAAAATGTAATTAAATTTGGGTTGTGAAATAAATTGAATATGTTTTAGAATGTTGTTGGTAAAACGGAATATGAACTTAAGTTTTAAAGTGAATTAAACATAAGAAGTGGTATATAAGATGTTTATAAACTTAAGTAAACAATTTTATGGAATGGTTATTAAATATTGTTAATATTAAAATGGTATACCAAGTAATTGTATATGAAATGAAATGTGGTTAAACATAAATTGAATTTGAAGTGAAGATTAATAAGTGAATATTAATGTATGGAATGTAAGTGAAACTAATATGAATAATTGAATTTGATTTTAAAGTGAACATGAATTAAATGAATGTAAAGGGAATTGAATGCAAATAAAAGAATTGGGAAATATAATAATGGGATATTAATAAGAAACCAATTGAAATAACTACGTAAGTTGTACGTATATTGTTTTATTCGCATAACTGTTTGATCCAGATTCGAATATATGATTTTGAGATGATGTACACCGGTCCGAGTTTTGATTTTTCACTTGATTTCTTGAAGGCGAACCCTGGATATGGATTTTTGATTTATTTTGATGTTCTCTATCATAGTATATGTCTATGCAAGGAGAATGGCGGTTTTCTAATCAAGGAACCGGATCTGAGTCCGTACTAGAGTGGTCGTGTGAACGATACTAGTTCGGTAGTGGAATTGTGTGATCGAGCGAGTGACTAGCTATTTCTATCAAGTATCTGTACGTCTATCCCTACTCGAGGGACTAGCTATTTTGAACCTCGGTATTTGGGCGATTGTGAAAGATGGAGAGGTTTGGGACAAATGATTCGTTTGCCCATGGTCTGGCTCTCAATCCTATTCCAAGATTGAGGAAGTTCGATGGATTTAGTTCCGACCTTTCGTGATTGTCCCTCCATGTCCTTAGTTGTGCATGCTTTGCTTGATTGTTGTCGTCATAGAAGTTATGTTCATATGCAATTCCTATCTTCGGGAATTGATAACCTATCTGCTTGGTTCCAAGCAACACTTCCTCGAGGCTGCCTATCTTTTGGCTGTATCTAAATTCTTTCCAAACCGAATTCAGGAAATTCAGTTATGCACCAGCTTTCATCCCTAGAAATTAGCACACAAGCAATTCAATCCTAGGATTTCCTTTCGACATTTATTTTTTCCTGTGTAGTGGATGATTCCTGTGATGAAAGGTCAAACCATTCGGCTGACCTATGAAAGGTTATGTCTTCCAGTTGTTGCCCATTTTCATGCAATGGTAGTTTTCTGAAGACAAGGGTAGAATATCAGTTGAGGACCAACTTATATCTTCGGAATCTAATACATTCATGGTTTACTACTGTGAGTGTTTCTCATCGAACCTGTAGATTAAAGTTTTCCTGGCATTGTCGTGGCAATACCGGTACATAGTGAATAGCGAATTTCCAGGCATTGCCGGGGCAATGTCGGTACTTAGGAAATGAAGGGTTTCCCGGCGTTATTGGGGGAATATCGATACTTATGAAATATAAAATTTCTCGACGTTGCCGGGGCAACACCGGTACTTAGGAAATGAGAAAAGACCTTAGCGTCACCGGGGTAACACCGACACTTAGGAGGTTGGGATCGATTTTCCCTACCGATCCGACAATGCTTTTAATCCAGGTGGGCACTAGTTTCGGTCTTTGAAAAATTGCACTTCGATGATTGGATTGTAGTAGTCTTTTCTTAATTCTGCATGTCTTCGGGCAATGTTAAAGTCATGTTGTTTAGGATTGAATCATTCATCCGATCTTGTATAGTTGAGTAGATCACTTTCAACCCAATGTGGCAGTTTTTCTAAATGTTGCTTAACTTCGGGATATGCCATGTTATGGAAGGATGGGAGTCCCAAGCATTTCTGTTGCCTAGCCTTGTTTATCACCGTCAAGTGTTACCCTTGGAAATGCAAGGTTGTTTCTTAACCAATTCTATGGTTATTCTTATTCACGAAAAATCAGATTTCCTCCGACCGGTTTTTGTTTTGATCTGACTTCTAAATGCGAAACCCTTCGTTTCTAGATGGAACCCTTCATTTCTTGGTTTCAAATTCCAGGTTCTTATAGAAAATTAAAAATAGTGGAGCGAGTCATCACATTGCCTCCTGTACAACCGCGCTCATTCCTATCCTGATCATGGACGGGTAGAGTTCGGCAGTGTTTGTCTTGAATCTATGACACTTAACCTTGCTTGTTTCAGACCATATGTGTTATGCTAGGCCGATAGCATTACTGCGGATATCAACCTTATTCGTTGGTTCCAATCTTCGGGAATCAATGGTTTAGCTACTCGATTTCAAGCATTCTCTCCTTGCCGTAGTCTGTCTTCAGATAACAACTGGTTTTCTGCAAATTAGGGTTTGAGACCTCAATCGAGCACTTGCTTCTGTCTTTGGAAACTTGTGCGTTAATGATTTGATTCTGGAAATGCCTTCTGTCGTTGTCTATTTTAGATGACAGTAAGTTCCTCCTTTTATTGTAAGTTGGAGCGATTTTCTATCCTGACCAAGTGTTAATGTGTTATGTGCCCTTCAGCCCACAGGGTTGCTTATTCTGAACAATTGATGTGAGACTTGATGTTCTGGGCGGCTGCCTAGATGCCCCCAGTCAAAGGTACGTTGCAGCTCCTATCTTTGGGAACTTGCGACTTGGATGTCTTGAATTTATACATTTTGTACATTAACTTTGGTCAAAGATAGGAATTTTTTGTCGACTTCTTGATTTGTGAACTTTGTGGCACTACCGGAGCAATGTCGGTTTTTCGGGTAGTACGAGTTGATCCCTGTTAATCTTACAATAGACAAGTTTCGAAGTGCGCGGCTTACGAAGTGCACAACTTTTGAGAGCGCGCAGCTTACAAAATGCGCGGCTTTAGAGAGTGCGCGGCTTACAAAATTCGCGGCTTATGGGATCGATACGAACCATCGATCCAGAATGGTTTGGATCTTCTTGATGTTGCCAATCTTCGGGTAACATGAGGAGTTCATGCTTCGAGAGTGTGGTTCCACGGTGCAAGAAGTGATGCACGGCGGAGTGCGCGGCATACGGGATGCGCATAATGGTTTGGACCTTCCTGGTGCTGGAGGAGAGATACCCATTCTTAGAAGGTAAGGATCGATTTTTTCCATCAATCCGGTGATTTGTCTTCGCTGGAACATTATTTTGTCAGTTTTAAGAGATAATTGGTTTTTGGATCGGGTAACCGTGGCTTGGACGATCCTCCCGTATTTTGGAAAGACGTGCATGACCAACATATTAGTTTTCCATGGTGGAGAGATCTACAGCCGACCACATGGAGATGTTTATGAAGAAAGAGCTTATGGGAGTTCGGGGCAAGACTCTCAGTTTTTGGTCCAAACTGCGTTGAGAGAATTGGTCTTCAACTAGCATACAGTCTAAGAGGAAAAGGAACTGGTCACCATGGGTGGTAAAGGAGGAGTTGGGAAGATGTAAGCAAGTATTATGCTTCTACTACGTTTGTTGCGCTAGCTAGGTCGTTAAGTCTGTAGTTGTTAGAATGCCAGACTTTTTGATAGAGCATAACATAACTGTGGTATGATTAGTCTCGGCCTTCCTTGTGGCTATTCAAGTGTGTGTCGTGCCCCCATGCCACAGGGCTGTTGGCGCACTTGAACTGTACCCAAGGTCTCTCCACAACTCGTCTTGTTGCCCCTAGTCCAGTAGGTGCGAATCTTCCGAGTTCTAAGTCTTGGTTTCAGAGTCAGCCTCTGATTAACCACAAGGTTGGTTCAGTTTTGGCTTAGTTCCTTTGAGCGACTTTGAAGCTTTGGAGTTCAGCACAGTTTGTTTCATCGGTCGTTGGAAGTGATTCCGTTAATTATGCGGAGTGACTGATATAATTGTCGATTTGTGGCCCCGGAGCATGACTTCGTTGACTTTAGGGGGCTCCAGATCAGATGATTGCTGATCTTCCAGTTCACCTTCACGGATATCAGTCGTACATAAATTTCGCTGATCTACCAGTTCGCCTTCATGACGCTTTAGTTCGTGAAAGACCTTCTCGTTCGCGAAGGGTTTTTTGGATCAGATGATTGTTAATCTACCAGTTTACCTTCGATTCGTGAAAGACCTTCATGTTCATGAAGGGTTTTTTGGATCAGATGACCGCTGATATACTGGTTTGCCTTCACGACGCTTTAGTTCGTGAAAGACCTTCATGTTCGTGAAGGATTTTTTGGATCAGATAACCGCTGGTCTACCGTATCACCTTCACGATGCTTTAGTTCGTAAAATACCTTCACGTTCGTGAAGGGATTTTTAGATCAGATGACCGCTGATCTACCGGTTTATATTCACGATGCTTTAGTTCGTGAAAGACCTTCATGTTCACGAAGGGTTTTTTAGATCAGATGACCACTGATCTACCGATTCGCCATCACGACACTTTAGTTTGTAAAAGACCTTTACATTCGTGAAGGTTTTTTTTGGATCAGATGACCACTGATCTACCAGTTCGCCTTCACGATGCATTAGTTTATGGAAGACCTTCACGATGCTTTAGTTCGTGAAGGATTTTTTTGGATCAAATGACCGCTGATCTATCGGTTCACCTTCACGACGCTTTAGTTTTTAAAAGACTTTCACGTTCGTGAAGGGTTTTTTAGACCAGATGACCGCTGATTTATCGATCCACCTTCACGACGCTTTAGTTCGTAAAAGACCTTCACGTTCGTGAAGGGTTTTTCGGATCAGATGACCGCTGATCTATCGGTTCGCCTTCACGACGCTTTAGTTCATGAAAGACCTTCACGACGCTTTAGTTCGTGAAGGAGATTTTGTGGTCGGATGTCCGGCAACCAGACGACCTTGGAATGATAATTTATCAATTTCGAGAGGAGTTTTAGGTCATGTGTCCGATGACCCGGCGGTCTTAAAGCAATGATTCATCGACTTCAAGAGGAATTTTTTAGATTTAGCCTGCGGGAACACAGTTTTATCAGTTTTTGGAGATTTAGGGGTTGGATCTGTTTGTTCGATGATCCTTTGGACAAGACTTCTCGATGCTACCAGAGCTATGACGGTTCTCAGAAGGAGGATCGACATGACTCGTCGAGGGCATAGAAGGATTCCTTTCGCCGTGCTGTCTGCAATGTCCCCAATGTCCCGGTACGGCTCATTTGGAAAAGGAAAGTAGACAAGGATGGATGAGAAGGTGTCGCTTTCGGTTGCTGCTCCATTCCTTAGTCGCTAGCTAGCTAAAGTGTTATTTGATAATCATCCTTTCGTCTAATTTTTTCAGTTAGCTGGGGCGTTTTTCTACTGGGTCTTAGTAGGCTTGCTAGGGCAGAAGGTCCTTGAGGTCCTGTAGCTCCTTCACCGTTTGGTATGTTCTTTGGCAAATTGCCTGGTTTGCCTTCTTCCAATTGCATTACTTCTAGTCTTTTGTTAACCCTTAATTCTCCACGACTTAAGAAGTACACGACTCAAGAGTTAACGAGTTAAGGGATTGCAAGACTTAACGAGTTAAGACTTAGATGACCTACGACTCAACAGGCTCCGACCTAAGGAATGGTCCGACTCAACGACCTACGAGTTAAGACTTAGATGACCTACGACTCAACAGGCTCCGACCTAAGGAATGCTCCGACTCAACGACCTACGAGTTAAAAAGTTTAACGACTTACGACTTAAGTGATCTCAACAGCCTACGACTTAAGAGGATCTACGACTTAACTATTCAGAGGATTTACGACTTAGTGACTTAACAAGCTATGACTTACGACCTAAAGTCATGCCGATCTAGTGGTTGCCGATCTAACTACTCAGGGACCTACGAGTTAACGACTTACGACCTATGGGCGGTAGCGATCTAACGACTTACTGGATCCTGTCCTTAAATACAGCAACCTGAGGAACTAAGGTGCGAACGACCTACGACCTATCTTAGGTCGTCCCCGACCTAAAGCTTCTACCCAAAGACCTAAGGCTTCTCATGCCATTTCCTTAGGTCGCTCACGACCTACCACTTTCCCTTAGCCCGTTCACGACCTATGCCTTAGCAAATATATGAAGCCATTATGTGCAGCTGTTAAAAGATAGCCCGAGCTTCTTAGGTCGGAGACGACTTACGACCTATCATAAGTCGTAAACGACCTAAGGACTTAGAAGCCGAGTTCAGGCCAGATTCTTCTCCTATAAATAGATTGCAATCTCCAACAAGTGGGGGACTTTTGGCCAGCCATTTCTTGGAGCGTCGTTACTCTGCCGAACTCTCAACCCAATCAACACACGAAGATCTTCAAATACTCGAGACACTACAACAAGCTTCGGGAGGAATTCCATACATCTGACACGGATTCATCGAGTTTCATCATCGAAGATTGAGCTAATAGTCAAGAGTGTTTTCGTGATCAAATTGTGTTGTGTTTAGAAGAACATTGTACCGAATTGTAATCAAATCAGCAATAAAAGACTATAAAGTGGATGTAGGCTCAGTTACGGGCCGAACCACTATAAATCTGTTGTTGTTTACCGTTTTACTATTATTTTCAGCTTGTATTCTGTTCCCGTACCAACGGGTGGTGCTTTTACGATTCTATTACACACACCAGGTGTTAGCGTTCACTTTTTTGCGTTAACATTTTGGTGCTTTCACTGAGAATCCAACTCAGCAAGATTGTCATCATTGCTCCAAAGAAATTGGTAGAGAAAATCTCTTTCAAAACCAGAAGCTTATCTGAAAACATGGCTTCTGGAAGAAGAGGTAGACCTGTCAGATCCAGAAATGCTCATGAAGGAACTTCCGCTTCCCCAACAGCAGACCAAGCAACTCCTACCGTTGGAGTTACCTGGGCTGAATTGGACGATGTAGTTTCTGGATTATACCAACAAATTGAGGCTCAAAATGCTTTAATGATGGACAGATTAACTGCTCTGCTCGGGGCAAATCGTCAACCAGAAAACCATCAAACAACCTCTCCAGAAATGCCACCTTTCCAAGCTGAGGGTTCTATGCCGCAGCCAACTTATCGTGAACATGTACCCGAGCAAGCTTCCGAGAGAAGGACTGATGCCTGTCCGGAAATGTCTCTGAACAATAAAGAGTACCTGTCCGAAATGGTTAGCCGCATCATGAAAGAGAGCATTCAAAGGGAAGAGAATGAGAACGACTGGGGATTTGCACCGAGTAGAACTCCGTTTACGGAAAAGATTCTGAAAGCGGAATTTCCAAGGAAATTTGCGCCTCCTACTATCCAAGCCTATAGGGGAACAAGTGACCCTAATCATTTCCTATACAAGTACGATTGGCATATGACCGGTGCAAGAGCGTCAAACGAGATTAAGTGTCGATACTTTCCAGTGTACTTGGAAGGTGTGGCCTTACTTTGGTTCACAAAGCTTCCAATTCGGTCAATAGATCAATTCTCCGACCTGACGCAAAAGTTTAAAGAACAGTTCAGATTGTATGCTTCAAAAGCCAAGGATATAATGTCATTGTCTAGTCTTGAACAAGCTCCCGGAGAATCAATCAAATCTTTCTTAAGCCGTTTCAATATAGCTGTAGCCGAAGTGGATAATGTAGAACCGCGTATGATCCTGACCTACTTGGTGCGAGCCATTAATAAATCGAGTGAATTTGGAAAATGGCTAAAAATGAAGGAACCAAATTCCCTTGAGAAGTTTTATAAAAAGGCCGATGAATTCATGCGCTTGGAAAACCTTTCCGCCTCAGCAAAAGTATTAGTTGCCAAGGACAACAATAATGATCTTGCTTCAAACAAAAGAAATTCTGAGAATCAGAAAAGGGAAAACGACGGAGGAAAGAATCAGGGAAATGAGAGGAAACTCCGCCGCTTCGATCTTTCAGATTTTACTCCTTTAACTGATACACCAAGAAATATCTTTTTTGCAACAAAGGACGTTGTCAGGTATCCTAAGCCACCTGAGATGAAGAGAGGTGCAGTGCGTAATGGAAAATTCTGCCAATTTCACAATCAACCTGGCCATGACACTGACCAATGTCGCCAATTAAAGAATGTGATTGAAGAATTGCTGGAGCAGGGTAAACTCCAACAATACGTTAAGAGAGGCGGAGTCGATCCAACCTCATCCACTCGGGATCAACAACGTCCTACCCATCAATCCGATTCTCACGACAACACTGTAGTGCAAGATTCAGAAAAGCTTGTCATTAATGTTGTCACAGGAGGTCCACACCCAGCAGGCAGAAGTTGGGACGACTGCTAATTGTCCACAAAACTGCAACTGGAACATCTTTCACTTTCTCTGGCATATAAATCCGAAGCTGCGAATCTAGTGCAAATGGAAAATCAGCCCGGAGATTCTGAAACAACAATCACTAGCGTCCATTTTTTACTTAACAGCATTGCTTAAATTTGTAAAAATGATAATGGATGTGTAACTTCTGCATTGTAAACCGTTGAGAAATCAGTGTGACTGAATAATGAAAAACTATGAATTCTGTGTTTTCTATTATAAAATGCCTGTTATATTTCGATATATAAATACTCTAAATTTATTGCTAAAATGTCGATCTAATATTGCAGGTCATTAAAGCGAAGCTCACCCATCGCAAAGCCAAGCGAGCCCTACAAATCATTTATTTAAGCAGCAAAAATTCCATATTCAATCCTATACAAGAAGAACTTCACATAAAAAGTTGGCAACTCCACTGGGGCAAGCCTTCGTTAACCGGTTGTGATTGTCAATATGAACAGACATCCAACTAGGTAACTCGCGTTTGTCCCGTGAAGTTGTTCAACAGTGAAGTCCACTTCTTCGGATAATGCCATTTACTTGCAAAAGGAAAGGGCGAGGTTAACACGACAACTCAAGTTTCGAAAAGTTCGAAAAAATAAGGAGCGAAGATAAAAGGTCTTACTCCCTACTCTCCAGTTGGTATAGAATCCCGGAGGACAACGAACAAAGAAAAACTGGCTCAAGAACCCGGAAGCGCTTACGGGAAGACCGATAATCAGTCTACGGTTCCTGGCACTCCTCACAAGTGTGATAGAGGGATGGTCTTTGTTCTTTGCAAATGTGCATAGGAAGCGAATTTCTTCAAAACTGGGAAAACGGTCCAGCACTCTCCTAAAAAGCACACACAATCCCAGCAGGATGGCGTAGCCATTAGGGTGTAGTTGAAAAGGAGAGATAGATAGTCGGAGGAGAAGTTCTCGAAGACAGTCGTTAAATGGGGGGATAGCTCCACTCAAACACATTTGGCGGTTAACTGCGACAAAGCCATGGGGCGGCCTATCAGCAGTATCATTTATTCCAGGGAGCAGAGCGTCGGCTTCGACAATGCCAAACTGGATACATAGTTGTCTGAAAACTTTGTGGCTTAGAGTGGTCGGAGTTCTTTCCGAAGGATCGATTAGTGGATTGGCAATCGGAAAAGTTTCTCCGGCAGGTTCTGTATCTTCTTGTTGCGACGCCATTCTACACAAGGAACTGGATATTCAAATATGAAGGTGCACGTTTCCTAAAAAGAGTGAAGTGTTGTGAAAAACTAATACAATAACAAGCAAATATAACAGAAACTAAATTAATTGATACTTATCGATTATAGAGTTTCAAGGCTTGTTATCTTAAGTCCAAGTGCAGCGTCGTGTTAATGCAAATAAATCAGCTTTAGTTGACCATTTCAATTTTGCTTTAATACTTCACTTAGATTTGTTAGTTCGCAGCATTTCATTCACAAAGTTCATTTAGGTTTGTTATTCTCTGTCGACTAATCTGTCATTCGATGTGGGCAATCAATGACAGTATATTCGTCCCATTTTTCTGCAAATGTTGCTTTTAAACAGGTTATTAGCGTTAAAGATAAGGCAATCTGAAAAAAAGTACAACAAAGTCCAAAACAATTCAAATTCAAAAATCAGTCAAATTCTGCCCAAATTTCAAGTCCTAGGTCGTTCACAACCTAACATAAGTCGGAGCATTTTTAAGTCGTGCTGTTCAAGTCTTAACATTCAAGGCAGTGAAAAATTTGCTCAAGTTCTAACTCATTCATGACTTAGCATGGATCGGAATTTCCTCAAGTTCTAGCCCGTTCACGGTCTAAAAGATATGCTATGAGTCAGGTTGAGTCGTAACTCTTAAATCATACTACACATTCAAGCCAAATCTGAACAAGTGCTAAGTCGCGAACGACTCAAATGGTTCCTGCGAGCTAGGGTCAACTATTCTCTAAGTCGTAAGTCGTGAGGAATAAAAAGAGGCTTCAAGTCGTAAGTCGTAAGTCGTAACATCAAAACTGCTGGATCACGCGAAATTACCAGTCCATCTAACTCCTGACTCGCTTAATCCTTAACTCGTTAACCATCTATCCATCCAATTCCTAACCCGTTTACCTCCTAACTCTTGAGCTTTGTCACTCCTAACCCGTTAACTATCCAACCCGTTAACCCATTAACCAGTTAGCCTCTCCATCAACCCTATTTCTAAACCACCGCAAATCACAAATCGTTGCAAGTCATACCAAGCCACCTTAAGTTCATGGATATCCTGTATAACAGTATTCGCAAGGCCCGAAGGGAAGAAATCATGGACAAAGGTCGACGGCAATGATCGGCGATTGGAAAAAGGGAAAAGATGCTTACGTGGTGTAATTGGGAATGGCTGGAAGTAAATCAAGTCGAAATCGCCTTTGGAAGCTTGAAATTGCGTTAATGGCAGATACGGCTTAAAGAACGAGTAATAGGAAGACGGAGATAAGAGGAACGACCTAAGCATTTTATACCCCAGGTCGAAGGAATTGGAATCGGCCCACACGAGTTAAGATGAGTCGAAACACACGACCTACGACTTAGGCGTGTATTTCGAGGGGCAAATGTTAACCCTTAATTCTCCACGACTTAAGAAGTACACGACTCAAGAGTTAACGAGTTAAGGGATTGCAAGACTTAACGAGTTAAGACTTAGATGACCTACGACTCAACAGGCTCCGACCTAAGGAATGGTCCGACTCAACGACCTACGAGTTAAGACTTAGATGACCTACGACTCAACAGGCTCCGACCTAAGGAATGGTCCGACTCAACGACCTACGAGTTAAAAAGTTTAACGACTTACGACTTAAGTGATCTCAACAGCCTACGACTTAAGAGGATCTACGACTTAACTATTCAGAGGATTTACGACTTAGTGACTTAACAAGCTATGACTTACGACCTAAAGTCGTGCCGATCTAGTGGTTGCCGATCTAACTACTCAGGGACCTACGAGTTAACGACTTACGACCTATGGGCGGTAGCGATCTAACGACTTACTGGATTCTGTCCTTAAATACAGCAACCTGAGGAACTAAGGTGCGAACGACCTACGACCTATCTTAGGTCGTCCCCGACCTAAAGCTTCTACCCAAAGACCTAAGGCTTCTCATGCCATTTCCTTAGGTCGCTCACGACCTACCACTTTCCCTTAGCCCGTTCACGACCTATGCCTTAGCAAATATATGAAGCCATTATGTGCAGCTGTTAAAAGATAGCCCGAGCTTCTTAGGTCGGAGACGACTTACGACCTATCATAAGTCGTAAACGACCTAAGGACTTAGAAGCCGAGTTCAGGCCAGATTCTTCTCCTATAAATAGATTGCAATCTCCAACAAGTGGGGGACTTTTGGCCAGCCATTTCTTGGAGCGTCGTTACTCTGCCGAACTCTCAACCCAATCAACACACGAAGATCTTCAAATACTCGAGACACTACAACAAGCTTCGGGAGGAATTCCATACATCTGACACGGATTCATCGAGTTTCATCATCGAAGATTGAGCTAATAGTCAAAAGTGTTTTCGTGATCAAATTGTGTTGTGTTTAGAAGAACATTGTACCGAATTGTAATCAAATCAGCAATAAAAGACTATAAAGTGGATGTAGGCTCAGTTACGGGCCGAACCACTATAAATCTGTTGTTGTTTACCGTTTTACTATTATTTTCAGCTTGTATTCTGTTCCCGTACCAACGGGTGGTGCTTTCACGATTCTATTACACACACCGGGTGTTAGCGTTCACTTTTTGGCGTTAACATCTTTATAACAGGTTTTCCTTCCAATAGAATTCTTCTAGGGTAGTAGGTTGTTTCATCCTTTAATGATTTATGAGGGCCTTGTAGTAGACTGCATCTGTCACCCTCGCTTCGTATATATGCTAGTCATACCTGTAAAAAAGCAATTTCGAATCAGTTGTATAGTTGTACAAAAGGTATAGTTGGCATGATAAACTTCTTTGGATATTTTGCATGTTGAATGGCTTCGGTGAATGGGTTTCGATTAGGGAAGATGCTCTAATCGTTGTTAGACCGGTCCATTTTTAAGTTATGGCTGTTTATAATGCTTGAGAATGATATATGCTTGATTGTCTATGCTTGAATGATTGGAAATGCCGATTAAATGACAAATCACTTATGATGGGGTTATCGATCACTTATGATCCCCTAAAATTTTCAAACTGGGTGAGATCGATCTGAGGTGACCAAGAAGGCCCCATAAAGTTGCATTCTAAATTTCAAGACATTTGGAGTTCACATGTTCGAGTTATGGGCAAAAGAAGATGGATCGGCATTGATGGATCGGTGGTATTTTACTTGGAGTCGACCTGAGAAAATTTGCCATTTGTGTGGAGTAAGCACATGGTTTGCTTGGAGTCACAGAATTTGAAGTTCTGGGTTGGTGACAAACGTTGCTTAAAGCCATTTGCATGTTTGCTTGGAGAAAATCTTGGTTTTACCCGAGTTTGATTTTTGGCCAGAATTTCCTAGGTTTACTTCGAGTCAAATGGATGATTGCCCGAGTTCGACATCGAGTCAGGACTTCCAGAATCTGCTTCGAGTCAAATAGGCGAGTACCCGAGTTCGGCTTCGAGTCAACCCTGAAGTGAGTTTTTCAACGACCATTTTGAAGATTTTTGATGATTTTCGACGACGACCATTCGTGATGGGAGCTGGTCAGTTGGGAGTGGTTACAATATACCATGGGAGCTTGGCCTTATAATTGATCTCGGTTTGTATCATATCTTCTTGGTTCTCCTGCCTCTAGGAGTACCGTTTGAGTAGTAGTTCCTCGTCTATTACTTGGCATTGTACCACGACATGGGTTTTTGATCTTCTTCTAGTGTTTTGCACGTTGGCATTTTCATCCAATTTGTCTTCTTAAAATTGTTTGTCATCTTCAGAGCCGGAGAGAGCCACGTTATATCCTCCCATGGGGGTTTCACCCCTAAGTTTGGGTTTGTAGCCGGTGCTTTTGCAGTAGATAGAGCGTTAACATTTTCTTCCGTCATGATTCTTGGAGCTCCGACCATTGCTTCCTTTTGCTTTTGCCTTCTATTTCTTCCGTTCAAGCCAGAAACAGAAGAATGCTCTTGCTCCATAGCAGCCCTAGCTTCAGGCACCATTCTGGGAGTAGTTAGTGATTGGAGCGCTAAGAGAGCATCCATCTTTTCCATAAGAGCCTTTTTATTGTTTACCATTTTTTGGTTAATTTCATCAACCATCTTGTTCAGTTCTCCCGTAGTCACAACTTTATGCTATATGAAGGATCCTGGAACCTGATCTCCAGAGTTAGCTCCTAACATCAGGTTGTTGGGGGTGGTTGACTTCAATTCGCTGAGGGTTTGTTTCTTCTCCAGTAACGGTAGCTCCTATGGATCTTCCAGAGATAGTTCTCTTTTTTCCTGGTGCCATTGATTCTCAACATCAAATCTTTTAAGCAGAGTTAAGGATCTAACTTCTGAACCTATCTGATCCGAAGTAGATAGCTAGATCTAAGCCTGAGTTGGATTCTCAGTGAAAGCGCCAAAATGTCAACCCAAAAAATGGATCAACACCCTAAATCGAAGTGAAAGCACCAACCCTATTCTTATAGAGCAATAATATAGAGAATAAACGTAAAAAGAGTAGAAATAATACAAAGAGAAGAAGATTTTTATAGTAGTCCGGCTGTTAATGAAGCCTACGTCCATTATATAACTTTCTATTAACTGACTGCTGTTACAAGTTGAGTCGGATTACAATATGATCGAGTCTTCTAAGTTAGACCAAGTCACAAGTATAAGAGTTCACTAGAGAATCATAGTGAACCCTTATATGACTATTGTGTGGGAAGAGAAGAGTGAAGAATAATCTCTGCAGAGTTCCAGCAGCCAATCCATAAGATCCAGTTTATGGTGCAGGTAGTATTGTATTTATAAGGTTGGAGAGCATTTAGGCTAGAAGTTTAAGTGAAAAAGAGTCCAATTGTTATGCCAAGTCATCACCAAAAATCTAAAATCGATATGAGTCATTTCTAGGGATCGCTAGCTATCCATAGGGGATGGATCGCTAGCTATCCATCAACTTAGCATATTTTTCTACCTGAAGCCTTTACTTAGTGCAATGAAGGAGCTCAGAAAGTTTGGGGGTGATCCGACCTATCTTGATGGATCACTAGCTATCCATAAGGGATGGAACCCTAGCTATCCATCAACTTAGCATATTTTTCTACCAGAAGCCTTTACTTAGTGCTACGAAGGAGCTCAGAAAGTTTGAGGGCGATTCGACCTATCTTGGTGGATCGCTAGCTATCTATAGGGGATGGATCGATAGCTATCCATCTAATTAGCATATTTTTGAGTGATCTTAGTTTACTTGTCTTCCTATCTTCTATTTAAGTGCCCTGTCCAAATATCAAGTCGTTTGGAGTTTGTTTGATCATCTGTCTTCATGGGTCATTTGGTCCAGAAGAATCATTCATAACTCGCTCAAAACTTATCGAAATCATACGACACTTTCAAGGTACACTCAAGAGGGTTTAATGGACCTACCATAAAAATTTCAAGTGGTGGGCCTCATTCTACATGGGTCGCTAGCGATCCATCTAGTTAGGTCGCTAGCGACCCATCTAGCCTTATCCAATCAAGCTCATTTTTGGTAAGTGCCTTCTTTTATGTCTTCTAGGTGTTCTTCCAAATTTTCAAGTCAATACCACTTTGGATGAGTTCTCTAGGTCCGTTTTAAGTTAGCTGCTTTGGTTAAAAAGCGGATAAATAGCTTGAATCAGATGAGTCTTTACTTCTTGAACTACGCTACTTGGAATGCTATGAAATTTGGTAATTATTCATAGAAGAGGTGGTAGATCATGATGCTAGATGCTTTGACAACTCGTAATGTTTTCATTTGGATCGCTAGCGATCCATCTACTTAGTGGATTTTTGGCTTGTTTCTCTTAAGTTCCATTGGCTTGTTCTTTTAGATGCCTTATTCATGTTTCAAGCCATTCTGGCTTAGTCTAGATGTTCTAACTCCTGTTGAATTCTGATGGGTTAAAATCCAGTTACAATAAGTACAAGTCGACTTAGTCTAGTGTTTTTGGGTTGTCGTGACAATATTTTACACAACGTTCATTTTGATCCAATAAATTCTGTTTTGACCTTCCATTGTGGAATACACGAATTGGATCTTATGATCTTACTAAAGGCTTGGTCGTACAGGGAGCATTGCTTCTTATACTTAACACCCATCCGGAAGTGTATGAACTCGGGAGTTGTACAATTATAGAAATCTATTTACCATGTCTCTAAAATGGTACTGTTATTAAATATACTTATACTGTTGATATAAGTATATAGAAATGTTGTCCAAATATCGAATAATTGAAATGGTTTTGAGAATATATCTTTTTAAAGATAATTTGAGATAAATATTTGAAAATTGTTTTAATTAATAAAAGATTAATTAAATGAGCCTGATGACTCCTTATGTGCTAGATTTTATTTGTTGTGTTGATAGTTAAATAGCCGACTATCAAATTTGGCCATTTTAGGTTCCTTGACTTGATGTGGGAACTGATTAGTCGTGCACTTAGCGCGTAGCTGACTTAGTAGGCTTAATTACCGTTTAGTGTTAAAAATGTTGATTCAAGTAGTCCAGACTGACTATGGTACTCCATTCTACCAGGCTTCTTTTCTTTGCCGAAGGATAGCAAGTTGAGAGTTGGAAACGTGATAAGTCTACGAGACTTGATTTCCGTATAAGGTTGAGGGCCTCTTATCGTTGTTGGTTCAGAGTGACCGGGATTGGATTTATCCGAAAACCATTTCAGACCAATGGATGTGTTCGAAAGTGTAGGTTTATGACGAAGATTTTGAAAGACTGAGATCTTCAGGATGCAGGGCTACTTGCCACTTGACCCACGATGCATATTATTTATATATGGTGGCAGTAGTGCTTTGTTATGATAATCTTCAATATGCAAGGACTTCTCGTTAATAATCCTAGGGATGACTCCTGATAGGATGTAGTATGTAACGCCCCACTCCGAGAGCCTCATTAACAAAGAGTATTATATGGATAATACCGTCTGCTAATGCGGACAATGGAGTATAATGGAAGCGAACATGTGTAATCTTACTTTAACTATCTACTGAACACGTCGAAAAGTGGAATCTTTTTTTTCATCTCACGTGGTTCGACATATTCAATAAATACTTAAAGCAAAACCACAATGGAAAAAAGATCTATCAGAACAAAGCATAATAGCAAAATGAACATCATCACAGAACAACATCAGATAATAAGCAAATAATCTCAGCACAATACAACATCAAGTACAAATCCAAATATAAAAGTGGGTACAAAGCCACTACTCACACATCTGTGAGTCAAAAGAATATACACAAGATAGTCATAATATCAGAGTATCATAAAGGATGGATAACAAGTAAATCTATCTATAGTATAGCGGATATATCCAAAGCGGAAGCACCAAAGCAAGCTAAGTCCAAAGCGACCTAACCTGAAACAACTCGGTCTGACCCGAGCATAAAATTCTCGGGTCAAGCTAGGTAAACAAATTAGTTAGATAAACTTAACAATAATCATGATAAGATAATGAGGCAACATATAACATAATAATCTCCAAAAGAGAAACATATATCATGGTAATAAAGACCAAAATCTCTCACATAGAGAAGAAACAAACATCTAAGTAGAGATGTATAACAAGCCTCATATCATCGGCATAACATAAACACAAGTGCCAGTGTAGGCATAAAACAAGTTGTTCCACAAGGTAGTCGCGCTTATATCGTGTGGTTGCATAAAACCATCATCGAATGGCGCTACACGAGGGAATATAAATCACACAGGAAAACATTAGCGCGCTAATACTGTACTCAATCACACAGGAAATATACCCCAGTGACACACCCATCACTTTAGCTAAGGGGCAACACCAAAAGGAGACAGTCCGAAGACACTATCCAGAAGGTGATGAGCCAGAAGGAGACAGTCCGAAGACACTATCCCAAATGCAAATAAACCCAAAGGAGACAGCCCGAAGACACTATCCCAGAGGTATCACTCAGGAAACACGCCGTAGTGGTCAAGGCTCGTAGGCCCAGTACTCGTTTACTACAAACGTTAGGAATGTGTCACGAACTCTTAGCAAGGAACCCATAAAGTAGTAACGTGGGTCCCATACCCCAACGTTCGCACTAAACGGTTTACTAACCAATCGTAAGCTTCCACACTCAAAGCAGTAAAAAGTTCACCTCATGTCATCGGTAAACTAGGCCAAAAGGCCAAAACGATCAATCGAATAGGTCGGGGATTAATCGGAAAGATAAACGCACGGATTCATGGTCCGTGTTTTAAATAACCATTTAGTCACCTTTCCACTTCACTCGAAGTGCAGAAGAGTGTATATTTTACTTAGAAAATAGTCGGATAAAGCAGATTTTTGATCGTTTGAAACCTCTTTAGAAATAGCCTTTGAAATCCTCCTATTATGGAGTAATTAATTTAATATTTAAAATAATACTAAATAATAGTTTCAAAAGCTAATTTGATGGAAAATCACTTTAAAATGATTTATAAAATTCGTGCACGAAACCTAGAGACAAATCTCAAAGAAATCGGAAAAACTCGGAAAAATAGTCGAAATTATACTAATTATAAATCGCTGAAAACAAGTCGAAGTCACTAGTTCGATGGCAGATTTGAACATGCAAACCGAGTCCAAATGGCTTGAAAATTGGCAGTCATGTAGACCAACATCCCTGCTCCAAACTTCAAAAAGAATCGGGCAATTCCGACTTGAAACGAAGAAACGGCGTCGTCTCAAAGTCGGACAAAAATCACAAAACTCTGCTGTATCAAAACAGTGCAAAGGTCCAACTTCGACGACATGGTCGAAGGGTCATATGAATCTAGATCTTGATGAAAATTTGCAGTAGCATAGTACAGTAATCCTACTTTGATATGCAATAAGAATCGTTCGGTTCAGACTTGAAACGAAGAAATGAAAACGTCTCAAAGTTGGTCCGACGATAACTGAAAATGTTCACTGTTGTAAAACAGTTTCTAGGTGCTACTTCGGCAATAAAACGAAGTATCTAACGCACCCAGATCTTAACCAAACTTTGCAGGGTTGAAGATCTCGACCTCATCTTTCCAACGAGACCGAAACCGGTGAAATCCAAAATCGGACATGCTCGCAGCGAGGTCGCGAAGCTGGACGTTGGAACTAAAATTAATCACTGTTTTTTTCAAAATAGTTTTTGGGTGCTACTTTGGCAATAAAAATGAGGTAACAAACGCACCCAGATCTTAACCAAATTTTGCCTGGTTGAAGATCTCGACCTCATCTTTCCTACGAGACCAAAATCGATGAAATCCGACATCGGACCTGCTCGCAGCGAGGTCGCGAAGTTGGATGTTTGAATTAAAATTAATCACTGTTTTTTTTCAAAAAAGTTTCTGGGTGTTACTTTGGCAATAAAAATGAAGGATCAAACACACCCAGATCTTAACCAAATTTTGAAGTGTTGAAGATCATGATTTCAGCTTTCCAATAAGTCCAAAATCAACTAATTCCGACCACAGACGAACTCGCAGTGGTGTCACGAAGTCGGACTATCAAATTGTAAAACATGGTGTTTTCAGTTGAAGATGAGCAGTATATTATAAGCAATATTTGATGATCAGAAACTTGCAAACCAACATTCCAACCAAGCAAGAGAATGATCAACCACAAAGACTAGCAATCCCCAAGCAAGAAGATGAAGACCAATGAGCTTGATTCAATGAAAATGCAAAAAAAAACAATGATTACTAATTTATTTCAAAAATCAAAGAATGAATTAGAGGTGGGTTTTGTGGTTGCTATTACCTCTTTTAATGGTTTGGATTAACTCTCTTTGATTTGGTGTAGATTGGAGTTTTGCTTAGAAGGCCATGACTAGGTTTAGGAGCATTCTAATTAGGGTTTAGTGGTTATGAAATGAAGTGTTGGCTGAAATGGTAGAGTAAAAGATAATTTATAGGCTAATGGTTAGGGTTATTGGGTCTAATACCCATTAGGACTTAGTATTATTCATGTGTATATAGATAGGCAATTTTCTCTAAGTACAATCTACATACAAATTACTAAATACATTTCAAACAATAGAAAATTATAAAAAGATGTTAACAATTATTTTTAGCCATTTGATAAAATCCTATATCAACAATATTTTACATTTTAACCCCTAATTTCCCCAAAACACCGTTTATAGTTAATATTAGCCAAAAATCACCATTGTGCAAATAAATTGCAAATTAAATTCCCAAATCAAATATTGCACTATTTTACACATATAAAATTTTGCAATATTATAAATTTCAAATTTCCCTAATTAATTTCCATAAAATGCTACATTTTACACTTAAGCCCAAAAGTATTAATTTATTCAAAATAACTAAATTTTGAACAAATTAGCCACATTAAAAATTCATTAATAGCTCCAATTAAATTAAAATCACAATTTTAATTTATTATTTGGTAATTGCAATCACGGGTTGTTACAGAATCCCCCCCTAAGAAAATTGCGTCCCCGCAATTCCTTAAATATGGAAGTTATCTATAACATCTAATCCTCAAAATAAATCAAACAAAGGTGAAGTAAAGATTCTCACCAGAAACAGACGAAGATAGAAAACCAGGATAAGTACGCTTGATAAATTCTTTGGTCTCCCAAGTGCAGTCCTTAGGATTAGACGATCATTGGATTTTAACAAGCGGGACCTCTTTGTTTCGAAGGCCTCTAACCTCCGAATCAAGCACACGAAGAGGTTGCTGGTCAATAGATAGATCAGGGGAAATCTCTAAATCCGGTTTAATAAGCGAATCAATAACAGAATCAGGATCGCGAACACACTTGCAAAGCTGAGAAACATGGAACACGTCATGCATTCCGGAAAAATGAGCAGGCGGAGCAACATGATACGCTACATGGCCAATGCGTTCAATAATAGGAAATGGTCCGACATAGCGAGGAGCCAATTTCTCAGTGGAGCTGAAATGCACAACCCCCTTCATAGGAGATACCCGAATAAATACATGATCCTCAATCGAGAATTCAAGGGGCTTCCTACGGTTGTCCGCGTAGGATTTCTGACGGCTTTGCGCCCCTTTCATTCTCTGACGAATAAGAATAATCTTCTTAGAAGATTCCCGAACTGAATCCGGACCAAGAATAAGCTTCTCGCCAGATTCTAACCAACAAGATGGAAAACGACATGGCCTTCCGTATAAGGCTTCGAAAGGAGCCATGCCAATACTCGACTGAAAACTGTTGTTGTAGGAGAACTCCACAAGTGGCAAGTGGTCCTCCCAACTACCTCCAAAATCAAGGATACAACAGCGAAGGAGATCTTCCAAAACACGATTCACTCTCTCAGTCTGACCATCAGTCAGAGGATGATAAGTAGTAGAAAAATTCAGCTTTGTGCCTAAAGCTGATTGAAGACACTTCCAAAAGTGACTAGTGAATAACGGGTCACGGTCACAAATAATGGAACTAGGGATACCATGAAGTCGAACGACTTCCTTCACATAAAGCATAGCCAAAAGAGGAGCAGTCCGAGTGGACTTAATCGAAATAAAGTGAGCGGACTTGGTCAATCGATCAACGATGACCCAAACAGAAGTATGGCCCGACCTCGATCGAGGTAGACCGTCAATAAAATCCATCGAAATCTGATCCTATTTCCACAGTGGAATCTCTAATGGCTGAAGAAGACCGGAAGGGCGCTGATGCTCGGCCTTGATAAGTTGACAAGTCATGCAATTGCTCACATAACTTGCAACATCACGCTTCAAGCCTTCCCAATAATATAAGCGACACATGTCGGCATAAATCTTGCTAGAACCAGGATGAATGGTATACTTAGTACGATGACAATCGTCAAGAATGTCACGCCTAAGTGCAGAATCAGAAGGCACAATAACACGGTTCTTCTTGCGAAGGCACTGATGAGAATCAATACTGTAATCCAATGACGTCTCATCACCGGATCCAGTCTCAACAAGGTGAATGAAAGGCAATAAATCTGGATCTTGCCGCTAAGCATGGGAAATGTGATCCAATAAGCTAGGTCGAGCTTCCAGAACGAATAATAATATCGGAGAATCAGGAGGCAGAGCTCGATCACGAATATCACAAATAGATAATGTCTCAAGAATATCCCATTCGGCTATCATCATAGAAACTACAGCCGAATGCTTGCGTCTAAGCGCATCTACTACACGATTACCCTTGCCAGGGGTATACTGAATGTCAAAGTCATATGAGGCAAGGAACTCAAGCCATCGCTGCTGCCTCATATTAAGATCCTTCTGAGTGAAGAGATATTTCAAGGACTTATGATCGGTATAAAGAATGAAACGTTCGCCCAATAAATAATGGCGCCATATCTTCAAGGCAAAGACAATGGCACCTAACTCAAGATCATGAGTAGGATAGCGAACCTCATTCGGACGTAGTTGCCTACAAGCATAAGCAACCACCCGATCCTTCTACATGAGAACGGCACCGAGACCGCTACCGCATGCATCAGTATAGACAACAAGATCGTGGTTTCCTTCGGGAACCACAAGAATAGGAGCATGAGTGAGAAGTTCTTTCAATCGCTGAAAAGAATCTTCACACTTGTCTGACCAGATATAACGGACGCCCTTACGAGTAAGGGTAGTCAATGGAAGCACAACACGGGAAAAGTCCTTTATGAAACGGTGGTAATAACCTGCCAGTCCTAGGAAGCTACGAATCTCATGCACATTCTCGGGTCGCTTCCAATTCTGAATGGCTTCGATCTTGGCGGGATCGACAGATATGCCTTCAGAAGATACAACATGACCCAAGAACCTAACCTCATTCTCCGAAAAGTGGCATTTGGAGAATTTGGCTCTAAGATGATGAAGACGAAGTGTATCCAAGAAAATCCTCAAATGATGGGTATGCTCTGTCTCGGATCTAGAATATATTAGAATGTCGTCAATGAATACAAGAACAAACTTATCGAGATATTCCCGGAATACTCGATTCATGAGATCGACAAAGAATGCAGGAGCGTTCGTCAAACCGAACGGCATGACTAACCACTCAAATGAACCATTTCGAGTGCGGAAAGCTGTAAGTGGCACACTATCATCCGCAACTCGGAGCTGACGAAATCCTGTGGCAAGGTCAAGCTGAGAAAAGACCTTCACACCACTTAACTGATCAAACATATCGTCAATCCGAGGCAATGGATAACGATTCTTGATAGTCACCTCATTAAGCTTGCGGTAATCAATGCAAAGCCTAAAAGAACCATCAGACTTCTTCACGAAGACCACCGCGGCACCTTACGGCGAAGAACTGGACTGAATAAAATGCTTTGCTTCGAGTTCTACTAATTGCTTCTTTAGTTCCTCATTCTCCTTTGTAGACATCCTCGTGGGAGGACGACTAACTTGATGAGAACCGGGAATGAGATCAATACGGAACTCAATAGCCCGCTTAGGCGGTAAACTCGAAACTGGCTCAAAAATATCGAGGTAATCCTGAACAATAGGAATACGAGATATATCACAATCGTCATCTCGTGAATCAAGAGCACATAGAGAGGCTTCGAAGATATCTACATCCCGAAGAACAAGAGCTAACTGAGCGGAAGAGTCAGGGTGACTAAGAAATAGTACCCGCTCAGAACAAATGATCTTGGCATCGTATCGAATTAGCCAATCCATCCCCAATATCATGTCGAAACCCAAATAAGCCATAACGTGCAGATTCACACAGAAAGAAAAGCCACAAAGATCAATATCAACATTCTCACAAAGCAAGCTAAGGGTCGTGGATCCGCCAATGGGATTCACAATCCTTAGAGAAGAAACCAAACAAGAAACATCCAAAGACATAATATCAACAAGTCCTTTGATACGAATGAGTTAGAAGCACCCATATCAAAGAGAACTCTAATAGACCGATCATGAAATAAAATAGAACCTTCGAGAACGGAAGGATGCATACCTCGAGGTTGAGATGAAGATGCAGGAGCCTTGGCAGCATTAAGCTTGCCAGATCTAGGAGGTGCAGTAGGACAAGCGGAAATAAGATGACCCTACTTCTTACAATAGCGGCAGATAAGAGGTTTGGCACACTCTTTAACCATATGGTCGGTAGATCCACAGTTGAAACACTTCCGAATGGAAGGTGTTCCACTAGGCTGAGACTGAGGCTGAGAACCAGAACCAGAACTGATGAACTTCTTCTTCTTCTTCTGGGAAGAGGAAGAATTAGGCTTGTGGAAAAACCTCTTCTTGTTGGGGTGCTTGGGAACCTCAACATCCTCATCACTATCCTTCTCCCTCTCGATTGCTTCAAGGTGAAGCGCCGAATCTACAAGCTCTTCGAATGAAAGCTTGAGTTGAAGCATAAGTTGCTTCTTGAGGTACTTCTTCAGACCCTCAACAAATTTGAGATTCTCCTTATGTGGTGTGCTAATGAACTCGAGGCCGTACTGGGACAGGGCCTCGAAAGAAGAAACATAATCTGAAACAGTGGATTTCCCTTGCTTAAGATCAATAAAGCGCCGGCGGCACGCGCGCGTGGTGGTGATGCATGATCTCCCTCCTCACAACGAAGCAAACATTTGGGTGCCCAAAGCGACCTAACCTGAAACAACTCGGTCTGACCCGAGCATAAAATACTCGGGTCTGGCTAGCTAAACAAATTAGTTAGATAAATTGAACAATAATCATGATAAGATAATGAGGCAACATATAACATAATAATCTCCAAAAGAGAAACATATATCATGGTAGTAAAGACCAAAATCTCTCACATAGAGAAGAAACAAACATCTAAGTAGAGATGTATAACAAGCCTCATATCATCGGCATAACATAAACACAAGTGCCAGTGTAGGCATAAAACAAGTTGTTCCACAAGGTAGCCGCGCTTATACCGTGTGGTTGCATAAAACCATCACCGAATGGCGCTACATGAGGGAATATAAATCACACAGGAAAACATTAGCGCGCTAGTACTGTACTCAATCACACAGGAAATATACCCCAGTGACACACCCATCACTTTAGCTAAGGGGCAACACTTAAAGGAGACAGTCCGAAGACACTATCCAGAAGGTGATGAGCCAGAAGGAGACAGTCCGAAGACACTATCCCAAAGGCAAATAAACCAAGGGAGACAGTCCGAAGACACTATCCCAGAGGTATCACTCAGGAAACACGCCGTAGTGGTAAAGGCTCGTAGGCCCAGTACTCGTTTACTACTAACGGTAGGAATGTGTCACGAACTCTTAGCAAGAAACTCGTAAAGTAGTAACGTGAGTCCCATACCCCAACGTTCACACTAAACGGTTTACTGACTAATCATAAACTTCCACACTCAAAGCAGTAAAAAGTTCACCTCGTGTCATCGGTAAACTAGGCCAAAAGGCCAAAACGATCAATCGAATAGGTCGGGGATTAATCGGAAAGATAAACACGCGGATTCATGGTCCGTGTTTTACCTAACCATTTAATCACCTTTCCACTTCGCTTGAAGTGCAGAAGAGTGTATATTTTACTTAGAAAATAGTCGGAGAAAGCAGATTTTTGATCGTTTGAAAACCTCTTTAGAAATAGCCTTTGAAATCCTCCTATTATGGAGTAATTAATTTAATATTTAAAATAATACTAAATAATAGTTTCAAAAGCTAATTTCATGGAAAATCACTTTTAAATGATTTATAAAATCCGTGCATGAAACCTAGAGACAAATCTCAAAGAAATCAGAAAAACTCGGAAAAATAGTCGAAATTATACTAATTATAAATCGCTGAAAACAAGTCGAAGTCACTAGTTCGATGGCAGATTTGAACCTGCAAACAGAGTCCAAATAGCATGAAAATTGGCAGGCATGTAGACCAACATCTCTGCTCCAAACTGCAAAAAGATTTGGATAATTCCAACTTGAAACTAAGAAACGGCGTCGTCTCAAAGTCGGACAAAAATCACAAAACTCTGCTGTGTCAAAACAGTGCAAAGGTCCAACTTCGACGACATTGTCGAAGGGTCATATGAACCCAGATCTTGATGAAAATTTGCACGAGCATAGTACAGTACTCCTACTTTGATATGCAATAAGAATCGTTCGGTTCCGACTTGAAACGAAGAAATGGCAACGTCTCAAAGTTGTTCCGACGATAACTGAAAATGTTCACTGTTGTAAAACAGTTTCTGGGTGCTACTTCGGCAATAAAACGAAGTATCCAACGCACCCAGATCTAAACCAAACTTTGCAAGGTTGAAGATCTCGACCTCATCTTTCCAACGAGACCAAAATCGATGAAATCCGAAATCGGACATGCTCGCAGCGAGGTCGCGAAGCTGGACGTTGGAACTAAAATTAATCACTGTTTTTTTTTAAAACAATTTCTGGGTGCTACTTTGGCAATAAAAATGAGTTATCAGACGCACCCAGATCTTAACCAAATTTTTCATGGTTGAAGATCTCGACCTCATCTTTCCAACGAGATTGTAATCGATGAAATCCGACATCGGAACTGCTCGCAGCGAGGTCGCGAAGTTGGATGTTTGAATTAAAATTAATCACTGTTTTTTCCAAAATAGTTTCTGGGTGCTACTTTGGCAATAAAAATGAAGTATCAAACGCACCCAAATCTTAACCAAAATTTGAAGGGTTGAAGATCATGATCTCAGCTTTCCAACGAGACCAAAATCAACTAATTCCGACCACGGACGAACTCGCAGTGGTGTCACGAAGTCGGACTATCAAATTGGAAAACATGGTGTTTTCAGTTGAAGTTGAGCAGTATATCATAAGCAGTATTTGATGATCAGAAACTTGCAAACCAACATTCCAACCATAGCAAATATCAAATGGGTTTCTAGCTAGCATTTATTACCTTTCACCAAGCAAGAGAATGATCAAACACAAAGATTAGCAATCCCCAAGCAAGAAGATGAAGATCAATGAGCTTGAGTCAATGAAAATGCACAAAAACAATGATTACTAATTTATTCAGAAATCAAAGAATGAATTAGAGGTGGGTTTTGTGGTTGCTATTACCTCTTTTAATGGTTTGGATTAACTCTCTTTGATTTGGTGTAGATTAGAGTTTTGCTTAGAAGGCCATGGCTAGGTTTAGGAGCTTTCTAATTAGGGTTTAGTGGTTATGAAATGAAGTGTTGGCTGAAATGGGAGAGTAAAAGATAATTTATAGGCTAATGGTTAGGGTTATTGGGTCTAATACCCATTAGGACTTAGTATTATTCATGTGTATATAGATATGCAATTTTCTCTAAGTACAATCTACATACAAATTACTAAATACATTTCAAACAATAGAAAATTATAAAAAGATGTTAACAATTATTTTTAGCCATTTCATAAAATCCTATATCAACAATATTTTACATTTTAACCCCTAATTTTCCGAAAACACCGTTTATATTTAATATTAGCCAAAAATCACCATTTTGCAAATAAATTGCAAATTAAATTCCCAAATCAAATATTGCACTATTTTACACATATAAAATTTTGCAATATTATAAATTTCAAATTTCCTTAATTAATTTCCATAAAATGCTACATTTTACACTTAAGCCCAAAAGTATTAATTTATTCAAAATAACTAAATTTTGAACAAATTAGCCACATTAAAAATTCATTAATAGTTCCAATTAAATTAAAATCACAATTTTAATTTATTATTTGGTAATTGCAATCACAGGTTGTTACAGCATCCCCCCCTTAAGAAAATTACGTCCCCGCAATTCCTTAAATATGGAAGTTATCTATAACATCTAATCCTCAAAATAAATCAAACAAAGGTGAAGTAAAGATACTCACCAGAAACAGATGAAGATAGAAAACCAGGATAAGTACGCTTGATAAATTCTTTGGTCTCCCAAGTGCAGTCCTTAGGATTAGACGACCATTGGATTTTAACAAGCGGGACCTCTTTGTTTCGAAGGCGTCTAACCTCCGAATCAAGCACACGAAGAGGCTGCTGGTCAGTAGATAGATCAGGGGAAATATCTAAATCTGGTATAATAAGCGGATCAATAACAGAATCAGGATCGTGAACACACTTGCAAAGCCG
This sequence comes from Allium fistulosum, assembly GCA_030737815.1. Lineage (NCBI taxonomy): Eukaryota > Viridiplantae > Streptophyta > Magnoliopsida > Asparagales > Amaryllidaceae > Allium > Allium fistulosum. The sequence continues at coordinate 509,150,821 of CM060907.1, read as the reverse complement.
AGAAACATGGAACACGTCATGCATTCCGGAAAAATGAGCAGGCGGAGCAACATGATAAGCTATAGGGCCAATGCGTTCCGTAATAGGAAATGGTCCGACATAGCGAGGAGCCAATTTCCCAGTGGAGCTGAAACGCACAACCCCCTTCATAGGAGATACCCGAATAAATACATGATCCCCAATCGAGAATTCAAGAGGCTTCCTACGGTTGTCCGCGTAGGATTTTTGACGGCTTTGCGCCCCTTTCATTCTCTGACGAATAAGAATAATCTTCTTAGAAGATTCCCGAACTGAATCCGGACCAAGAATAAGCTTCTCGCCAGATTCTAACCAACAAGATGGAGAACGACATAGCCTTCCGTATAAGGCTTCGAAAGGAGCCATGCCAATACTCGACTGAAAACTGTTGTTGTAGGAGAAATCCACAAGTGGCAAGTGGTCCTCCCAACTACCTCCAAAATCAAGAATACAACAGCGAAGGAGATCTTCCAAGACACGATTCACTCTCTCATTCTGACCATCAGTCTGAGGATGATAAGCAGTAGAAAAATTCAGCTTTGTGCCCAAAGCTGATTGAAGACACTTCCAAAAGTGACTAGTGAATAACAGGTCACGGTCACAAATAATGGAACTAGGGTTACCATGAAGTCGAACGACTTCCTTCACATAAAGCTTAGCCAAAAGAGGAGCAGTCCGAGTGGACTTAATTGGAATAAGTGAGCGGACTTGGTCAATCGATCAATGATGACCCAAACAGAAGTATGGCCCGACCTCGATCGAGGTAGACCGTCAATAAAATCCATCGAAATCTGATCCCATTTCCACAATGGAATCTCTAATGGCTGAAGAAGACCGGAAGGGCGCTGATGCTCGGCCTTGATAAGTTGACAAGTCATGCAATTACTCACATAACTTGCAACATCACACTTCAGGCCTTCCCAATAATATAAGCAACACATGTCGGCACATCTTGCTAGAACCATGATGAATGGTATACTTAGTACGATGACAATCGTCAAGAATGTCACGCCTAAGTGCAGAATCAGAAGGCACAATAACACGGTTCTTCTTGCGAAGGCACTGATGAGAATCAATACTGTAATCCAATGATGTCTCATCACCGGATCCGGTCTCAACAAGATGAATGAAAGGCAATAAATCTGGATCTTACCACTGAGCATGGGCAATGCGATCCAATAAGCTAGGTCGAACTTCCAGACCGAATAATAATATCGGAGAATCAGGAGGCGAAGCTCGATCATGAATATCACAAATAGATAATGTCTCAAGAATATCCCATTCGGCTATCATCATAGAAACTACAGCCGAATGCTTGCGACTAAGCGCATCTGCTACACAATTACTCTTGCCAGGGGTGTAACGACCACGACTTTCTCTCCACAGAAAGTCGGATCGCTAATAAAGAAAGAAAGGGGTAGAAAATAGAAAAGAAGAGAAGAAAGAAAGAAACAACAACAACGATCTCACAGCGGAACGAATAAATTATATTAATAACATAAACTATTACATAGTATACAACACTTATCAGAGTTTACACAACTATACAACACATACTAGACAGTTATAAAACATCTGTCTAGATATTACAACTCAAATACAATACAAGACTCTAACACAGATATCAACACAGCGGAATACTATATCTACGAACGCCGAAGCCTTCTGCTCCATTGCTCCTCCACAATTCGTCAAAGCTAAACCTGAATCCCTTGGCTACTCGTAAAAATTTGAGTACCCAAGAGTTTATAAAACAGAAATAAACACTTGGGTCAGACATGGGTCTGGTGTGAGTAAACGGTTTAAATTGCTTAACTTTGAAAACCTTTGAAAACAAAAGTATCACGTAAGACTCCCCACACATAAACATGGGAAAGTTTTTACCTTACGCTAACTAAAACATTTGATAGGAAATCCAGTTATATTATAATAGGGTCTAGGGTTTCCAAGTAAAATACAGAAATAGCTGAAATGCTTACATCTCACATTCCAACATAGTTGGGCACAACTAATACGTACGGCACTTATTGGAGTTTGGATTCCATACAATGGCAGGGCTACTGGGGTACCGCCCGTCACAGTACGTGGCCTAGATCACCGTACCGAGGAGTACGCCCGCTCCCCTGCAACACAAAGCCGGAACCATCCCTTACTGGATAATTCCGAACAAGATAATCCCGTAGTTGGCGCGACCAACTACACACTAAGCCGAATAAAAGAAAAGGGACCTCTAGACAGGGATCTATCTTGCTCTCAGTGGGTGCTACCCACGAAGCCTTGCTGCACCTCCCCTGTTTTAGCCATTCCCGGTTGATGAGGCTTGAGGCTACGATTACCTTTAATCAGAACATATCACTTAGAATGCTCATCGTCCGCCTGACGATGTGCTGAAAGCATTCAATCCATATAAGTTCGTTCCGGGTTCGAACGAAACCGAAGGCATTATCTCGTTACACTCGTTTTGGAATCACCCTCAGAGTTAACGACAATAACCCTTGCACTCTGAATCTTCATCTTCACTTGAGATTCACGACCTATCGTTAATTTGGATCGATGTGGTATTCGGGTCTCCAGACCTGGAATACCGGTATACGGAAACCCGATCCCGGTCTCATCGAAATCCAAAACGTATCTTTTAAGGCCAAGTTGTTTTAAAGGTAAAACAATTCAACTTATCTATATTCATACAGATAGATAATTCACAAGTCACAATTGATAATCACATTATCTAATAAACAAATGATCCATAACAAAATAGGTAATCCATATCAACATCACAATAGTTAATCTATATTACCATCATAATGCAACCAAGCATTTATACCACACAACATTACTTATCTCATTTCTGAGATTACATCCATTCAAGACAATCAATGTCATTCATTCTTATATAAGCAATGATTTACTTAATCATAAGATAATTAATTTAAAATTGATTTAAATTAACTATCTCTATCTTTAATTAATTTAAAGTGAATTAAATTAATTACTTCATCTCTTAATTAATTTAAAATAAATTAAATTAATTACTTCATTATAAACCTTACTTATATAATCATTAATCAATTATAAATTAATTAATTAATCTTCCTTTAAATTTCCACTTTAATTAATCACCCTGATTAATTATACTTTAATTACATTTAAGTAATTATCTTTAATTAATTTCACAAATTAATTATTCTTAACCAATACAGTAATTAACCTTTAATTACTTCATTAATTAATTAATTATAATCAATTACTTTAATCCTTAACTAATTACAATTAATCACTTATCATTTGATTAATTAATCTTAATTAATCAACTCTTAATTACATCATTAATTATAAACTAATGATCCTTAATTATATCTTTAATTATTCTATTAATTACATTAAGTAATTAACCTTAATTAAACCATAATTTATTAATCACCTTTGATTAATATAATCCAGTAATTAACTTCCCTTAATTACTTCCATTTATTAATTACTTTATAATTAATTACCTTAACAATTAATTAATAACTTTATTAATTAATCTTAATCCTTTAATTAACTTTATTAACTAAATTTTTTTAATTAATAACACTGGATGATTAACCCTTAATCACTTTCATTAATTACTTCATAAAATAATTATCTTCTAATTACTTTATTAAATAATTTCCCTTTTACTTAATTACATCAAGTAATCATTCCTTAATTACTTCATCAAGTAATTACACTTAATAAATTATAAGTGATTATCTTTAGTTAATCACTAATTAATTACTTAGTTAATCATTTAACTATTTATTCAAATTTAATTAATAATTTCTTAACTATTTATACTTAAAGACTTTATTTAAGAAAATCATTATCTTAATTAAATAAATTAAATTGACCAACAATTTAATTATCTTCACATATTAATTTTCTTTAATTAATCAAAACTCTTAATTACTTAAGATAACTCCTTTATTATAATTGATTTACTAAAATCCTTATTATTTAAACTTTATTTAAAATAAAACATTTTAGAATTCAATTATAATTAAAACAACATAAACTTCTACTTCAACTTTCAAAACCTTTAAACTACCAAAGTTATTAAATTAACTTTAATACAAAAACATTTTGAAAATCTACTTATCTACCCTTTTTAAACTTATCTATTTAAATATTTAAAAACTTGTTTAAAACAATTATTCTTTTGAAAACAATTTATTTTATAATTAAAAACTTGTTTAACTTTGCTTAAAAACTTAAACAAGTTTAAAATTTAAAACCTGAACAACTTAAAACCCGAGTAAAACCCATAGAAACTCGAAGTAACTCTCGAGACAACCCACAACACTCCTGCTTCGAGTCACGCGAACAAAATCCCGAGAAAGACCCTGATCTCAACCTTCTTCCCAAAACCACCAATCCACCCAGATGCACAAAAACGTGTACGTGTACGTGCACACCACGACTGGACGTCGATGAACTCCGTTCTGGCCTCCGGCAACTCGACTTCGACCATAACATCACGTACGACCCTTCCAATCTTCTCGATTCGAATGCAAATCGAAATGAGATAGTAAACCCATCACCTGGAACGAACATCACCAGAATATCCTCGTCACCGTCGATTCCAGCCTTGAGAAGCCTCGCCCTTCTTCCCATAGTTCCGTCTCGACTACCAGTACCCACGGCGAACTCGTGGTCGACTCCGATAATGTCACGACGTCGCGAAACTCACTTGAACATCCACGACAAACACAGAGCTTAAACCCTATCTCATCAAATTCCGACCACCACGACCATTTAAAAATCACCATACTAATTTTACCGAGTGCATTGACATCCCAACCACCTCCAGTCCAAACTCCGACTTCCCAGTCACCGCCGATCTTCGGCAATCAACAAAAATGTCAAAAGCGTTTCTCTCGAAAATTCTCACAAATTATCGAACTAAAAATCATGAAACTCATATTAAAAATCATGATTTTCAACCTCGAATACATTCATGTAATCCAAATTTGTAATTGAATTAGTTGATTTTTGACATATAAATGTATTCCACTGTTATTTAAAAAATTTTCAGACAAATAATTTATAAAAATTCCAGAACTTATTTTTATTAGTGATATTACATGATTTCTCACATTTTCCATTTACAAATCAAAAGCTATTAGAGATTAAGTGATGAGATATAGATTTTAAAAAGAAAATCAACTCTATAAACTTACAGAGCATATATATATACATATGCTAATTATTCACAGGCAATAAATACTTGTATACATGCATGCATCCATTTTAATTCCAACATTTCAGATAACAAAATATTTTCATTCACAATCATCTAAATGAAATCCAAATTTAAACTGTTTTTAAAAATTTTGTTTACTCACCAGATATGTAGAAACAGAGAACAGAGACAGAGAACAGTTTGTTTCCAGGCTTTCCAGATTTTTGAATTTGATTTTTGAACCTCCTTTGTTTTTTTGCTTTTTTTGAATTTTAAATCTTGCTGTTTGATTTCTGGTTATTTGCTTGATAGATTTCCTTATTCACGATCTTCAGGTTGCAATTGAAGATTTGAATCTGCTGTTGCCTTGATTTGCATTTGAATTCCAGATTTCACTTCTTCTTTTGCTTTGAATTTTAGTTTCCAGGTTTTATTTTTTTCTTTAGATTCGAATTTTTTTTTTAGCAGAGAAAAGAAATGAAGATAGTTTTAGAGCTGAAGAAATGAATATGCCAGATCTCTTTTCCATAATTTAAAATTTTAAACCTACATTATCAAAGAAAAACAAAAATGGAGCCACTTGTCCCCTTATGTTAATTATTTAGCTTACACCTATGCTCAAAAATTTACAAGTGTCTTAACATACATTTAAAAAGTTAACAAGTGTTTTCATCTTGTCTTTAATTAATTTATTTAAGTTATACATGTATATTTATGAAATATTTATGTGTATGTAATGTATTTATCTTTTTATAATTTAAGCTTTAGGTTTTAATAAATATACAAATGTGAAAAACTATTATTTGAATAAGTTATACTTTGATCAAATATTCATAACATATTTTTATATGCTTGAGAAATTTATTTTAACTATATTGAATTTAATACATAACTCCAAATCACAATATATATATACATACATATATATTATAATTTGAAAACATAGTTTTAAAAGACTCCCTATTTATAATATATATACCTATATATATATACATTATAAATATAAAACATTTATATATAAATTTTAGAAAGATAAATCTTCCCAATTTAAAATTGTTAGAAAAGATATTCCTAAATTAAAATGTTATTAACCTTTTAAAATGAATAAACTTGTCAATTTATAAAATAAATCAACAAATCAATTTAATTATAAATAAAGATTATTAAATTGATATTGCCAAATTCCCGGGATATCACATTCCTCCCCCCTTAAAATAATTTCGTCCCCGAAATTTAAAAGCAAAGATAATTTAATAACCCAGCAAATTTTTAATTTTAAACAGCAATCATACATATCAATCATATTCTAACAACCATAGCAAACAATTTAATCAAACAAATTTAACTATCCAGTCAAAATCTGGATAGAATTTACTCGAGTTTCCCCAAGTATATATATATACCGGGAGACTCGTTCTACAGGATCTAAACTAACTATCTACAATAATCTAGAAGTCCTTCCTTTCTAGATCACAAATCTGAACAAGATATCAGACTAACTCAAAACCATCCCAATTATCCTTCTGAACTACTGATTCCATCACTCGATGAATCATACACATATTCCTCAGAGATATGTGAAATAAAATGAATTCCAGTTATCCGAACTGGCAACTCAATCCTGGGGATCAAAATCTAATCTCCAAAGAACACAGAAAAATCTCATAATACTTCCGGAGCTTACTCTCCAGTCTTACCAAATCTTATATCTCCTTTGATCGGAGAAAAACTTAAACAATATCCAATTTCAACATCAATTTCCAAATTCCATCAATTCTTAACTGCATAACTCCTTTGACGATCCTGAGTCACTTCATTCTTCCTGATCAGCTTAACTCTTGCTGATGCTTCTTGAAACAGATTAGACCAACATCAAACCAATTTCCGGATCCTACTCAACAAAATGGTTTCTCAAAAATATGCCGAAATCCAAAACACAACTCTACTCTACAAACATTAGAGAACTTCGAACTACTTCTCCTGAATAGCCAAAACAGTTGCACTCTACAATCTTGCCTTCAAATTCTTAAAAATCCTTCATACTTAGAGATACACTTGAATTTCCTATAGAAATACTCCAATAAAATCACAACTCCCGGTTGCTCCCACTCTAGAATAGCTGCTATCTTGCTTCCGCTGCACAACTCTGATCTGGAATAGATGAGAATGCCATCGGAGAAACTCGAGCACAATCTTGATCATCCACAGTTCACCATACCATAAAATCTTAGTGAACCATTTCACTTGGTCAAAAACAACCCAGCAGAATCTCCTCCAAAAAACTAGGTGTGATCAATCCCTCTCCAAAGAATCCTGAGCTGCTTCACCAAATTCTTCTCTAGGAGACATCCTTCTACAAAGCTGAACCATTCGTAACTCCACTAACCAAGTCGATACGGAATCTCAATCTCCAATAACCCAAAAGAACACTCAAACAATCGCAAGTCTCTTTTGCGATCAACTCGGCCTAATTTCCAAAGAAACTGCTCTCGCTTTACCAATCAGAACAGCTTATATTTGACTAACCAATCCATCGAAGAAATAGATCCACTCTACTGCTTATGGACTCCACCTCTAGAAAATTGCTTAGCCAGAAACTTCCTGCTAACACACAGAACACTCTGAGCCGCACTGCTGCCACAAACCAAAGACTTCTTATCCGAAACTCCTCGAGAAACTCGGACCTCAAAGCAAATAGAAACACCCCACTGGACTCAGCCACAACACCGAAACAGACTCACTTCTTCAAACTTGTTCCTAGAAGAAACATCTTCAGAAACGTCCATAGCCACCGTGTCTCATCACACCGCTACTACTTTCTGAGGTTACCAAAATACCATCACTCGCTTCTGCTCATCTAATATCTAACTCTATTCATCCAACTTCAAAGATAAACTTCGAACCATAACTGGGTTCCTTCAGAGATCGGTGAAATCCTTCACCACAACAAAGCTCACTCGAGACAGTATTGGGTCTACAGTCTCGTCAGATATACTTCCAACCTCAACACTCAAATTCTAACTATTGGTAGTCGTGTTACTCACACTACCACCTTATCTACCTTTATAACTTATATTGGAAAACCCGAACAGGTAACCCAACAAATAGGTAGAAATATATATATATATTTAAAATGATACTTTTTATATAGAAATTATTTCTGGGTAAAATTATTTCATTTACCTCTTTAAAACAATATTGTGTCCGTTGTCTTGGTTCAAGTGTTTAGAGATCCCTATCAATAACGTTAGCTACTCGTATTGACCAGAATCCATATACCACTCAACCGATCAATTAACACAATATAAAACCATTTTATATAACTAACAAATACGCGCTCTCATATATATATATATATATACTCGGACTCAAATAGGTTGCTACAGATCCTATTTCTAATGAACAATCCTTCCGAACCTAGGTATTCACTCAACCTAGTGTTCTGATATTCACTTAACCAAAAGCTTAGGCATTCGCTCAACCTATGCTCTGATACCATATGTAACGACCCGGCTTTCTTTGCCCAGAAAGACGCATCGTTATGAAGAAAGAAAGGGGTAGAAAATAGAAAAGAAGAGAAGAAAGAAAGAAACAACAACAACGATCTCACAGCGGAACGAATAAATTATATTAATAACATAAACTATTACATAGTATACAACACTTATCAGAGTTTACACAACTATACAACACATACTAGACAGTTATAAAACATCTGTCTAGATATTACAACTCAAATACAATACAAGACTCTAACACAGATATCAACACAGCGGAATACTATATCTACGAACGCCGAAGCCTCCTGCTCCATTGCTCCTCCACAATTCGTCAAAGCTAAACCTGAATCCCTTGGCTACTCGTAAAAATTTGAGTACCCAAGAGTTTATAAAACAGAAATAAACACTTGGGTCAGACATGGGTCTGGTGTGAGTAAACGGTTTAAATTGCTTAACTTTGAAAACCTTTGAAAACAAAAGTATCACGTAAGACTCCCCACACATAAACATGGGAAAGTTTTTACCTTACGCTAACTAAAACATTTGATAGGAAATCCAGTTATATTATAATAGGGTCTAGGGTTTCCAAGTAAAATACAGAAATAGCTGAAATGCTTACATCTCACATTCCAACATAGTTGGGCACAACTAATACGTACGGCACTTATTGGAGTTTGGATTCCATACAATGGCAGGGCTACTGGGGTACCGCCCGTCACAGTACGTGGCCTAGATCACCGTACCGAGGAGTACGCCCGCTCCCTTGCAACACAAAGCCGGAACCATCCCTTACTGGATAATTCCGAACAAGATAATCCCGTAGTTGGCGCGACCAACTACACACTAAGCCGAATAAAAGAAAAGGGACCTCTAGACAGGGATCTATCTTGCTCTCAGTGGGTGCTACCCACGAAGCCTTGCTGCACCTCCCCTGTTTTAGCCATTCCCGGTTGATGAGGCTTGAGGCTACGATTACCTTTAATCAGAACATATCACTTAGAATGCTCATCGTCCGCCTGACGATGTGCTGAAAGCATTCAATCCATATAAGTTCGTTCCGGGTTCGAACGAAACCGAAGGCATTATCTCGTTACACTCGTTTTGGAATCACCCTCAGAGTTAACGACAATAACCCTTGCACTCTGAATCTTCATCTTCACTTGAGATTCACGACCTATCGTTAATTTGGATCGATGTGGTATTCGGGTCTCCAGACCTGGAATACCGGTATACGGAAACCCGATCCCGGTCTCATCGAAATCCAAAACGTATCTTTTAAGGCCAAGTTGTTTTAAAGGTAAAACAATTCAACTTATCTATATTCATACAGATAGATAATTCACAAGTCACAATTGATAATCACATTATCTAATAAACAAATGATCCATAACAAAATAGGTAATCCATATCAACATCACAATAGTTAATCTATATTACCATCATAATGCAACCAAGCATTTATACCACACAACATTACTTATCTCATTTCTGAGATTACATCCATTCAAGACAATCAATGTCATTCATTCTTATATAAGCAATGATTTACTTAATCATAAGATAATTAATTTAAAATTGATTTAAATTAACTATCTCTATCTTTAATTAATTTAAAGTGAATTAAATTAATTACTTCATCTCTTAATTAATTTAAAATAAATTAAATTAATTACTTCATTATAAACCTTACTTATATAATCATTAATCAATTATAAATTAATTAATTAATCTTCCTCTAAATTTCCACTTTAATTAATCACCCTGATTAATTATACTTTAATTACATTTAAGTAATTATCTTTAATTAATTTCACAAATTAATTATTCTTAACCAATACAGTAATTAACCTTTAATTACTTCATTAATTAATTAATTATAATCAATTACTTTAATCCTTAACTAATTACAATTAATCACTTATCATTTGATTAATTAATCTTAATTAATCAACTCTTAATTACATCATTAATTATAAACTAATGATCCTTAATTATATCTTTAATTATTCTATTAATTACATTAAGTAATTAACCTTAATTAAACCATAATTTATTAATCACCTTTGATTAATATAATCCAGTAATTAACTTCCCTTAATTACTTCCATTTATTAATTACTTTATAATTAATTACCTTAACAATTAATTAATAACTTTATTAATTAATCTTAATCCTTTAATTAACTTTATTAACTAAATTTTTTTAATTAATAACACTGGATGATTAACCCTTAATCACTTTCATTAATTACTTCATAAAATAATTATCTTCTAATTACTTTATTAAATAATTTCCCTTTTACTTAATTACATCAAGTAATCATTCCTTAATTACTTCATCAAGTAATTACACTTAATAAATTATAAGTGATTATCTTTAGTTAATCACTAATTAATTACTTAGTTAATCATTTAACTATTTATTCAAATTTAATTAATAATTTCTTAACTATTTATACTTAAAGACTTTATTTAAGAAAATCATTATCTTAATTAAATAAATTAAATTGACCAACAATTTAATTATCTTCACATATTAATTTTCTTTAATTAATCAAAACTCTTAATTACTTAAGATAACTCCTTTATTATAATTGATTTACTAAAATCCTTATTATTTAAACTTTATTTAAAATAAAACATTTTAGAATTCAATTATAATTAAAACAACATAAACTTCTACTTCAACTTTCAAAACCTTTAAACTTCCAAAGTTATTAAATTAACTTTAATACAAAAACATTTTGAAAATCTACTTATCTACCATTTTTAAACTTATCTATTTAAATATTTAAAAACTTGTTTAAAACAATTATTCTTTTGAAAACAATTTATTTTATAATTAAAAACTTGTTTAACTTTGCTTAAAAACTTAAACAAGTTTAAAATTTAAAACCTGAACAACTTAAAACCCGAGTAAAACCCATAGAAACTCGAAGTAACTCTCGAGACAACCCACAACACTCCTGCTTCGAGTCACGCGAACAAAATCCCGAGAAAGACCCTGATCTCAACCTTCTTCCCAAAACCACCAATCCACCCAGATGCACAAAAACGTGTACGTGTACGTGCACACCACGACTGGACGTCGATGAACTCCGTTCTGGCCTCCGGCAACTCGACTTCGACCATAACATCACGTACGACCCTTCCAATCTTCTCGATTCGAATGCAAATCGAAATGAGATAGTAAACCCATCACCTGGAACGAACATCACCAGAATATCCTCGTCACCGTCGATTCCAGCCTTGAGAAGCCTCGCCCTTCTTCCCATAGTTCCGTCTCGACTACCAGTACCCACGGCGAACTCGTGGTCGACTCCGATAATGTCACGACGTCGCGAAACTCACTTGAACATCCACGACAAACACAGAGCTTAAACCCTATCTCATCAAATTCCGACCACCACGACCATTTAAAAATCACCATACTAATTTTACCGAGTGCATTGACATCCCAACCACCTCCAGTCCAAACTCCGACTTCCCAGTCACCGCCGATCTTCGGCAATCAACAAAAATGTCAAAAGCGTTTCTCTCGAAAATTCTCACAAATTATCGAACTAAAAATCATGAAACTCATATTAAAAATCATGATTTTCAACCTCGAATACATTCATGTAATCCAAATTTGTAATTGAATTAGTTGATTTTTGACATATAAATGTATTCCACTGTTATTTAAAAAAATTTCAGACAAATAATTTATAAAAATTCCAGAACTTATTTTTATTAGTGATATTACATGATTTCTCACATTTTCCATTTACAAATCAAAAGCTATTAGAGATTAAGTGATGAGATATAGATTTTAAAAAGAAAATCAACTCTATAAACTTACAGAGCATATATATATACATATGCTAATTATTCACAGGCAATAAATACTTGTATACATGCATGCATCCATTTTAATTCCAACATTTCAGATAACAAAATATTTTCATTCACAATCATCTAAATGAAATCCAAATTTAAACTGTTTTTAAAAATTTTGTTTACTCACCAGATATGTAGAAACAGAGAACAGAGACAGAGAACAGTTTGTTTCCAGGCTTTCCAGATTTTTGAATTTGATTTTTGAACCTCCTTTGTTTTTTTGCTTTTTTTGAATTTTAAATCTTGCTGTTTGATTTCTGGTTATTTGCTTGATAGATTTCCTTATTCACGATCTTCAGGTTGCAATTGAAGATTTGAATCTGCTGTTGCCTTGATTTGCATTTGAATTCCAGATTTCACTTCTTCTTTTGCTTTGAATTTTAGTTTCCAGGTTTTATTTTTTTCTTTAGATTCGAATTTTTTTTTTTTAGCAGAGAAAAGAAATGAAGATAGTTTTAGAGCTGAAGAAATGAATATGCCAGATCTCTTTTCCATAATTTAAAATTTTAAACCTACATTATCAAAGAAAAACAAAAATGGAGCCACTTGTCCCCTTATGTTAATTATTTAGCTTACACCTATGCTCAAAAATTTACAAGTGTCTTAACATACATTTAAAAAGTTAACAAGTGTTTTCATCTTGTCTTTAATTAATTTATTTAAGTTATACATGTATATTTATGAAATATTTATGTGTATGTAATGTATTTATCTTTTTTTAATTTAAGCTTTAGGTTTTAATAAATATACAAATGTGAAAAACTATTATTTGAATAAGTTATACTTTGATCAAATATTCATAACATATTTTTATATGCTTGAGAAATTTATTTTAACTATATTGAATTTAATACATAACTCCAAATCACAATATATATATATACATATATATTATAATTTGAAAACATAGTTTTAAAAGACTCCCTATTTATAATATATATACCTATATATATATACATTATAAATATAAAACATTTATATATAAATTTTAGAAAGATAAATCTTCCCAATTTAAAATTGTTAGAAAAGATATTCCCAAATTAAAATGTTATTAACCTTTTAAAATGAATAAACTTGTCAATTTATAAAATAAATCAACAAATCAATTTAATTATAAATAAAGATTATTAAATTGATATTGCCAAATTCCCGGGATATCACAAGGGGTATACTGAATGTCAAGGTCATATGAGGCAAGGAACTCAAGCCATCGTTGCTGCCTCATATTAAGATCCTTCTAAGTGAAGAGATATTTCAAGGACTTATGATCGGTATAAAGAATGAAACGTTCGCCCAATAAATAATGGCGCCATATCTTCAAGGCAAAGACAATGGCAGCTAACTCAAGATCATGAGTAGGATAGCGAACCTCATTCGGACATAGTTGCCTAAAGGCATAAGCAACGACCTGATCCTTCTACATGAGAACGGCACCGAGACCGCTACCGCATGCATCAGTATAGACAACAAGATCGTGGTTTCCTTCGGGAACCACAAGAATAGGAGCATGAGTGAGAAGTTCTTTCAATCGCTGAAAAGAATCTTCACACTTGTCTGACCAGATATAACGGACGCCCTTACGAGTAAGGGTAGTCAATGGAAGCACAACACGGGAAAAGTCCTTTATGAAACAGTGGTAATAACCTACCAGTCCCAGGAAGCTACGAATCTCATGCACATTCTCGGGTCGCTTCCAATTCTGAATGGCTTCGATCTTGGCGGGATCGACAGATATACCTTCAGAAGATACAACATGACCCAAGAACCTAACCTCATTCTCCCAAAAGTGGCATTTGGAGAATTTGGCTCTAAGATGATGAAGACGAAGTGTATCCAAGACAATCCTCAAATGATGGGTATGCTGAGAAAAGACCTTCACACCACTTAACTGATCAAACATATCGTCAATCCGAGGCAATGGATAATGATTCTTGATAGTCACCTCATTAAGCTTGCGGTAATCAATGCAAAGCCTAAGAGAACCATCAGACTTCTTCACGAAGACCACCGTGGCACCCCACGACGAAGAACTAGACTGAATAAAATGCTTTGCTTTGAGTTCTACTAATTGCTTCTTCAGTTCCTCATTCTCCTTTGTAGACATCCTCGTAGGAGGATGACTAACTGGATGAGAACCGGGAATGAGATCAATACGGAACTCAATAGCCCGCTTAGGTGGTAAACTCGAAACTGGCTCAAAAATATCGGGGTAATCCTGAACAATAGGAATACGAGATATATCACAATCGTCATCTCGTGAATAAAGAGCACATAGAGAAGATTCAGAGATATCTACATCCCGAAGAACAAGAGCTAACTGAGCGGAAGAGTCAGGGTGACTAAGAAATAGTACCCGCTCAGAACAAATGATCTTGGCATCGTATCGATTGAGCCAATCCATCCCCAATATCATGTCGAAACCCAAATAAGCCATAACGTGCAGATTCACATGGAAAGAAAAGCCACAAAGATCAATATCAACATTCTCACAAAGCAAGCTAAGGGTCGTGGATCCGCCAATGGGATTCACAATCCTTAGAGAAGAAACCAAACAAGAAACATCCAAAGACATAATATCAACAAGTCCTTTGATACGAATGAGTGAGAAGCACCCGTATCAAAGAGAACTCTAATAGACTAATCATGAAATAAAATAGAACCTTCGAGAACGGAAGGATGCGTACCTCGAGGCTGAGATGAAGATGCAGGAGCCTTGGCAGCATTAAGCTTGCCAGATCTAGGAGGTGCAGTAGGACAAGCGGAAATAAGATGACCCTCCTTCTTACAATAGCGGCAGATAAGAGATTTGGCACACTCTTTAACCATATGGTCGGTAGATCCACAGTTGAAACACTTCCGAATGGAAGGTGTTCCACTAGGCTGAGACTGAGGCTGAGAACCAGAACCAGAACTGATGAACTTCTTCTTCTTCTTTTCGGAAGAGGAAGTATTAGGCTTGTGGAAAAACCTCTTCTTGTTGGGGTGCTTGGGAACCTCAACATCCTCATCACTATCCATCTCCCTCTCGACTACTTCAAGGTGAAGCGCCGAATCTACAAGCTCTTCGAATGAAAGCTTGAGTTGAAGCATCAGTTGCTTCTTGAGGTACTTCTTCAGACCCTCAACAAATTTGAGATTCTTCTTATGTGGTGTGCTAATGAACTCAAGGCCGTACTGGGACAGGGCCTCGAAAGAAGAAACATAATATGAAATAGTGGATTTCCCTTGCTTAAGATCAATAAAGCGGCGGCAGCACGCGCGCGTGGTGGTGATGTATGATCTCCCTCCTCACAACGAAGCAAACATTTGGGTGCCCAAAGTGACGTAACCTGAAACAACTTGGTCTGAACCGAGCATAAAATACTCAGGTCAGGCTAGCTAAACAAATCAATTAGATAAACTGAACAATAATCATGATAAGATAATGAGGCAACATATAACATAATAATCTCCAAAAGAGAAACATATATCATGGTAATAAAGACCAAAATCTCTCACATAGAGAAGAAACAAACATCTAAGTAGAGATGTATAACAAGCCTCATATCATCGGCATAACATAAACACAAGTGCCAGTGTAGGCATAAAACAAGTTGTTCCACAAGGTAGTCGCGCTTATATCGTGTGGTTGCATAAAACCATCACCGAATGGTGCTACATGAGGGAATATAAATCACAGAGGAAAACATTAGCGCGCTAGTACTGTACTCAATCACATAGGAAATATACCCCAGTGACACACCCATCACTTTAGCTAAGGAGCAACACCTAAAGGAGACAGTCCGAAGACACTATTCAGAAGGTGATAAGCCAGAAGGAGACAGTCCGAAGACACTATCCCAAAGGCAAATAAACCCAATGGAGACAGTCTGAAGACACTATCCCAGAGGTATCACTCAGGAAACACGCCGTAGTGGTAAAGGCTCGTAGGCCCAGTACTCGTTTACCACTAACGTTAGGAATGTGTCACGAACTCTTAGCAAGGAACCCGTAAAGTAGTAACGTGAGTCCCATACCCCAACGTTCGCACTAAATGTTTTACTAACCAATCGTAAGCTTTCACACTCAAAGCAGTAAAAAGTTCACCTCATGTCATCGGTAAACTAGGCCAAAAGGCCAAAACGATCAATCGAATAGGTCGGGGATTAATCGGAAAGATAAACGCGTGGATTCATGGTCCGTGTTTTTCCTAACCATTTAATCACCTTTCCACTTCGCTCAAAGTGCAGAAGAGTGTATATTTTACTTAGAAAATAGTCGGAGAAAGCAGATTTTTGATCGTTTGAAAACCTCTTTAGAAATAGCCTTTGAAATCCTCCTATTATGGAGTAATTAATTTAATATTTAAAATAATACTAAATAATAGTTTCAAAAGCTAATTTGATGGAAAATCACTTTAAAATGATTTATAAAATCTGTGCATGAAACCTAGAGACAAATCTCAAAGAAATTGGAAAAACTCAGAAAATAGTCGAAATTATACCAAGTATAAATCGCTGAAAACAAGTCGAAGTCACTAGTTCAATGGCAGATTTGAACCTGCAAACCGAGTCCAAATGGCATTAAAATTGGCAGGCATGTAGACCAATATCCCTGCTCCAAACTGCAAAAAGAATCGGGCAATTCCGACTTGAAACGAAGAAACGGCGTCGTCTCAAAGTCGGACAAAAATCACAAAACTTTGCTGTGTCAAAACAGTGCAAAGGTCCAATTCGACGACATGGTCGAAGGGTCATATGAACCCAGATCTTGATGAAAATTTTCAGGAACATAGTACAGTACTCCTACTTTGATATGCAATAAGAATCGTTTGGTCCCGACTTGAAACGAAGAAATGGCAACGTCTCAAAGTTGGTCTGACGATAACTGAAAATGATCGCTGTTGTAAAACAGTTTCTGGGTGCTACTTCGGCAATAAAACAAAGTATCTAACGCACCCATATCTAAATCAAACTTTGTAGGATTGAAGATATCGACCTCATTTTCCAAAGAGACCAAAATCGATGAAATCCGACATTGGACCTGCTCGCAGCGAGGTCGCGAAGTTGGACGTTTGAACTTAAATTAATCACTGTTTTTTTCAAAACAGTTTCTGGATGCTACTTTGGCAATAAAAATGAGGTAGCAAACGCACCCAGATCTTAACCAAATTTTGCAAGGTTGAAGATCTCGACCTCATCTTTCCAACGAGACTGAAATCGATGAAATCCGACATCGGACCTGCTCGCAGCGAGGTCGCAAAGTTGGACGTTTGAACTAAAATTAATCACTGTTTTTTTTTTCAAAACATTTTCTGGGTGCTACTTTGGCAATAAAAATGAAGTACCAAACGCACCCAGATCTCAACCAAAATTTGCAGGGTTGAATATCATGATCTCAGCTTTCCAACGAGACCAAAATCAACTAATTTCGACCACGGACGAACTCGCAGTGGTGTCACGAAGTCGGACTATCAAACTGGAAAACATGGTGTTTTCAGTTGAAGATGAGCAGTATATCATAAGCAGTATTTGATGATCAGAAACTTGCAAACCAACATTCCAACCATAGCAAATATCAAATGGGTTTCTAGCTAGCATTTATTACCTTTAACCAAGCAAGAGAATGATCAAACACAAAGATTAGCAATCACCAAGCAAGAAGATGAAGATCAATGAGCTTGAGTCAATGAAAATGCACAAAAACAATGATTACTAATTTATTTCAGAAATCAAAGAATGAATTAGAGGTAGGTTTTGTGATTGCTATTACCTCTTTTAATGGTTTGGATTAACTCTCTTTGATTTGGTGTAGATTGGAGTTTTTCTTAGGAGGCCATGACTAGGTTTAGGAGCTTTCTAATTAGGGTTTAGTGGTTATGAAATGAAGTGTTGGCTGAAATGAGAGAGTAAAAGATAATTTATAGGCTAATGGTTAGGGTTATTGGGTCTAATACCCATTAGGACTTAGTATTATTCATGTGTATATAGATAGGCAATTTTCTCTAAGTACAATCTACATACAAATTACTAAATACATTTCAAACCATAGAATATTATGAAAAGATGTTAACAATTATTTTTAGCCATTTCATAAAATCCTATATCAACAATATTTTACATTTTAACCCCTAATTTCCCCAAAACACCGTTTATAGTTAATATTAGCCAAAAATCACCATTTTGCAAATAAATTGCAAATTAAATTCCCAAATCAAATATTGCACTATTTTACACATATAAAATTTTGCAATATTATAAATTTCAAATTTCCTTATTTAATTTCCATAAAATGCTCCATTTTACACTTAAGTCCAAAAGTATTAATTTATTCAAAATAACTAAATTTTGAACAAATTAGCCACATTAAAAATTAATTAATAGCTCCAATTAAATTAAAATCACAATTTTAATTTATTATTTGGTAATTGCAATCACGGGTTGTTACATAGTAGGAGAGTACCTTCGGTTTGTCCTGTTCTTGGACAACTTGTATGGACGAATGTCTGATGTTGCATGTCTAGATCACATTGATTGATCTCTATAAACGTAACATCTATTTGGTGGTGGTGAAGGCAACTTTTCTTAGCTTAACACTCTTTCCTGAGATATACGAGCTATGTGGAAATGGCAATATGGCATTCAAAGTGGAATGTGCTATGTGAAAGGTAAATGTTACCTTAAGCCTCATACCCCGAAGATGATATGGATAATGATGTAGTCTAATATATATTTCTGGCTATCGGTTTATGTGCGGATCGAAATGGAAAGGCCTTTGTTGCTTTAGGCCTTGTTGCCTTATGGGACAGAAGATATCTGAACCCTTATATTGTGTGGTATAGTAGTGTGTGAGTCCTTGCACGAGAAGCCATCGGATATGTAGTAGTGTAGCATATGAATGGTACGGTGGTGTGTGAGTCCATGCACAAGAAGCCACCAGGTACCATGGTTGCTATACGTGGAAATCCACAAAGGAATGAAAAGGCTACTAGTTCCCTATCATGTTGGAAACCAAAATTATAATACGAGCTTTGCAGTTTTGATTATATTCCCAAAATAGCTATAATCTTTACACACATTTCAGCTACCCCCTGGGTATCATATACACCGTTTGACATTGTCCGGGTATTGATACCTACTTTGTATATGTTTATTTGAAAAGCGTTTTCAAAACAATTGTCATTAATAATAATATCAAATTGTTTAAGTATAAAGTATTTTGATTATCGTAAAGTAAAAGCTCGTCCGTGTTTATGTGCAGCGTGGTCTTACCGAGATACCTTTGTTTTGAAAAAGAAAAGTTTTTGGTAACTTCTATAAAATTTAGTTGAGATGTGTTTTCTCACGCTGG
Organism: Allium fistulosum; assembly: GCA_030737815.1. Lineage (NCBI taxonomy): Eukaryota > Viridiplantae > Streptophyta > Magnoliopsida > Asparagales > Amaryllidaceae > Allium > Allium fistulosum. Next base: position 509,130,892 of record CM060907.1, on the reverse strand, counting down.
TTTGCTAGACTGATCCAGGCGTTCTCCCTTCCAATACTCGGGTCAGACCGAGCATATTCATAAATTTAGATTTGGTGCTTTGGAGCTTCCAAAGATGAGTTGGAGGTCTTCAAGTCGTATTCACATATATATTTATTTTCCGCTGCATTAGTTATTTCAATTATCAGCGTTTGTGAGGACATGTTATTATAACTGTCCAGGCTGATGATGAGTTATTTGTTGTTATACTCTGATTGATGTATGATATTATAGTTTCTCTTTTGTAAAGATCATTGACATTATATTATATGTTGTTCCACTGCGATTGTGAGATTCTGTTTTGTTTTATTTTCATTTTCTCTTCTTCTTTCTTCTTTCTTCTTTCTTTCCCATAACTATCCGTCTTTCCTTTTTTGGGTTGGACATGTGTGGTTTATTATTGGCTTGAATTGTGTGGATTGGCGGGTCGTTACAGCTGGTATCAAAGCTTAAGTTTAGTGAACTCCTAGGCTTTGGTTGGGTACTCATTGTAGATAGGGTCAGTGGCACCCTAGAATGAGTTTGAGTGTGTGTGTGTGTATATATATATATAAGCGCGTATTTGTTAGTGATATAAAAATGTTTTATATTGTGTTGATTGATCTTTTGAGCGGTTTAAGGATTTTGATCAATACAAGTAATTAACGTTATTGATAGGGGTCTCTAAACGCTTGAACATGGCAATTTGACATAGTATTGTTTTGAAATTGGAATGAAATAATTTTACCTTGATTATATTTTTATATAAATGAATAATTTTTCAGAAATTATTGTAGTACATATGGTGTGTTGGTTGTTAGTGGATGATAATATTTGATTATTATAATTTGTTGTTTGTTGTTTGTGTTCTAATAATTTTTTTTATTATTATTGTGACGACCCGGAATTTTTAACAATTTAAAATGGAATAATTAATTGATTTTAAATATTTAAATGTTAATCTTAACTTGAATTCAGGATATCAATATTTATTTGATAATTAAATTATTAAATTTAATAATTGAAATTGGGTAAATTGTTGAATTTGAAATTTCTAAGCCTGTTAAAATAATTTGCAGGCTTATAAAATTTATAATGATGATACTGAGGATAAATAAAAGTTAAATATAACTTAGCAAGGATATTTTTATCAAAACAAGATATTTTATTTTAAGTCCACAAGCGTACTCACGAAGCCATCCCCAAAAATGTCCATTTATCTCCGTCCTCCACTCTAATCCTTCATCAGAATCGAATCGTTTTAACATAGAAATTGATCGACGAATCCATGTTTTACCCCTCTTCAAATTCGATTCCCTCTCCTCACAGTTGAAACCATCCTCCCCAAAACAATTTCGCGCCCCATCACTGCTTACGAATTCTAATCGAATTCGATTTCAAACACGAGCAGTCGCGAGTCGACTGGAGGGAAGCGCACGCGATAGCGGCAGCGAAGGACGAAGTCGCGTGGTGGCGTTTAGATGCTCGTGAGGCCGGCGGTGGTGGAGGTGAAGGAGTTCGTGGGTACGAGGAAGGCTAGAGGTGAAGTATATGTACTCGATGCCGATTCGTAGAGGAGGAACAGTGGGAGGTGGCCGCGTTCTCACCTAGGCTAGGAGTCGCGTTGGCCTCGCGTGCGAAGAGGAAGGCGCAAGGAGCAATGATGGTGATGGCGGCTGTCTGGAGGCTGCGATCGACAGTGAGTAATCTCTGCTCTAAATTTTTGAAACAACATGTTAAATTGTTCCTCTTTCAAATTTCACATGTTGTTCAATTTTGTGAATCTTGAGTATAGTTATTGCCCGCATATGCTGTTTGAGTTGGTACCCGTTTATGTTATGCAAAGCATTTTTTTTAGTAGTTCATGAAAATGATGAGAAAATGTTCAAGGTATTTAATGATCTCTGTTGTTATTTCCTGCCTTATACAACCTGTTTATTGATTGAGGGAAGTTTCAATTCTGCAAGTGTGTTATTAAATAAAGAAAAAAAATGTTTTTTTTTCTAATAAATAGTATAGGTTTGCTATGCATAAGTTAATTGGTTGTATATTATAAAGTGTCAACTGTTACTTATAAGAGAGTATCCATATGTACCTGAAGGAAACTGTGAGGTATGGCATCAAGGAAGGAGTAGAATTTGCTTTAGTTGAGTTCGGAAATTTTATTAGCATGGCTTTTGTTTCTTCGCGTAATTAGCAGTTTCTTTTTAATTTTAGAAACAAAAATTTTGGTACAGGCTCTCTTTGATCGGGTATAAAAGTAAATAAATGGGTGAATAAGTTTCTTAAGATAACATCACTAAGTTTCAAATAGATAGTTTATATGCAAAGGTTTTGGGATTAAATTATATTGAATGGATAATCATATGTGAGGTTAAGAAATTAAATATCTAACCATTTTAAAATATAAGAATGTGATTTAAATAGATAATTAAGGATAAAGATATTGAATTTTGAGATTCAAGTAATTTGTATAAATCAATGTCAAACTCTTGGGTTAAAAAAAAGATTTAAAGAGTAACTAAGAAATTAAATTAAGATCGGTTATCTTTTTATTAATTAAGAATTCGAGTCGTTAAGAGCTAATTCACTTATGTAAGGAATTAAAAGATAGTTAATTACTGAATGTAATCAATTAAGGATAATTGATGAACAAGGTTAATTAAAGATTTCTTGTTAAATGAAATTAATCAAAGAGTAATTAATGAAAGTAATTAGAGGATCATTATTTAATTAACGGATTAAAGAATAATTAATTTATGTAATTAATTAAAGTCTAAATTCATAATAAAGTAGAGAATAATTAATCCGGGATGATAATTGAGATAATAATTGAAAGTGATTAATAAATTGGGTTATAATTAATTAATGTTAAGTAATCTGGCTTACAGGAAATCTAAGTAACTCACAATAATTTAATTAGAGATTAAATTAAATTAATTTGTAACGACCCGTATTTTTACGGATCGAAACATCGTAAAACAGTCATCATTGAGTCGCATTGTTGATAAGTCGTCCTGAGTCTAAGTCTTAGGTCGTATAGCAGTTAGGTCGCGTAGTGGTTTAGGTCGTGTGTTAGTTTGGAGCGACCTATAGGATGTTAGCGACCTAAGGTTGAAACGGCTTAAGGGGGTTAGCGACCTAAGAGTTAGCGAGTTAACAACCCAGTATTTAGCGACCTAGTGGTTAGCGAGTTAGAGTAGTTAGGTCGTAGACGACTTAAGGAGTTAAGTCGTAAGAGTTAAGTCGTAAGTCGTGGAGTTTCGTTAGGTCGCGAATGCGCGTAGGGATTGGTCTGTTAGGTCGCGCGCATATGCTATGTATTAAGCCGCGAGCGACTTAGGAGTTAAGCTGCTAAGTCGTAAGTCGTAGACAGGTGGGTCTGGTAGGTCGTGAGTGCGCCTGGGCTTAAGTCGTTAGGTCGTAGGATGAGGAGTTTCGATAGGTCGTAGGTCGTAGGGCTCTATAGGTCGTGGACGACCTAAAGGTGGACGACCTAAGGGTTTTTCAGCCTATAAATAGGAGGGGTTTTCTTCATTTTTGGGATCTGGATTTCGAAGCGACGAAGTGCTGCCATTTTGAGAGCTCGACTTCTACACTTCTTCACTTCTTTTCTCCACTCTAATCTAGTGATTCCTTCCATCCAAATCGTAGATCGAAGAGCTTAGATTGAAGATCTACATCCATCGTAGAGAGATTTCATCGTTTGAAGCGGATTTGTGATCGAGTTAGATCCTTCGCTGTCCAGATCTGAAGTTTGTTTCTTTTGGGGTATTTAGGTGATTTGGTGAGTGGTGATTATCTCTCACACGGATCCAAAGGAGTATATCGGATCGTTGGCTTGATTTGATGTTAAAATAGTGATTTCCATGCATTTTCCTAATCCTAAGTATAGATCCATATAGATTCATTGTTCATAATGATTTAGCATCCATTTTACTACATGTTAACCTATGCAAGTTCATTCATCAAGATTATAGAGATATTGCTCATGTTTTCATGCTTGTTAGACTTTTGACTCTTTAATTACGAAATTGCCATTATTGTTATAATTGTCTATTTAGATCATATTTAAATGCTTGTTTACTTGGATTAATGTTTGACTTGATTGATTGCTATGAATTAGATGATTGATGATTTGATTTAGACCGAAGATGATTCAAAAGCTAAGGGAAAGGCTCTTGAACTGGGAAAGCTGCTTGTGGCATATGTGGCGGATGAGGAAGCTCATATGGATAGATTTGATGATGATGTTGAGATGAAGCTTTGCTATGATGATGATGAGGCGAAGCATGACATGAGATAGTCTTGGCCTAATCCAGACGGGATCATTCCAAGCATGATGATAACTCGGTGATATGGTTCGAGTTTGAGGATAATGGTTTGCTCGAGATGCGCTTGAGCTAGTATGGAAATAGTCGTCGAGGAGGATGACTAGAAGGCTGAGATCTCATCGTTGTTGAAGGTTCTAGCATGCTCAAAGCAAGAGTAAGTTGGGCAGATTCGATAGTCCCTGAAGGCTACTGATTGGTAGTCAAGTACTCTGGGCAGATTCGATAGTCCTAGGCACGGGTCACGACGACGTGCAGAGTTATGTCTAGAACCGGGGTTTCCATTAGCCCTTGACGGACGGATGAAAGAATGAGCCGGTCATTCAATTAACGATGATATCGAAGCAATGATAACAGTGATAGCCAGAGTCATGGATGTTTGGTTGTATCGTCATTCGGTCTTAAGAGCAGTGTTTTCTGGGTGCTTATCTGATCTTGGTTTAGGCCTTGGGGGTTTGTGCTTGGAAAACATCGCCCTTGACTCGAGTGACAATTGCTTTACTTTAAATTGTATGCTCTGCAATGTTTGCTTCTGCTTAGTGTGTGTCTGGGGGCTATCACTGTAGAAAGAGGTGGAGTGGGAGGGTTGTATTCCTATTCCTTTTCCTTTATGCTCTTTTGGTATGTTGTTAGTTAATTTACCGCTCACTAAGACTGTTGTCTGACTCAAGGCTTTATATTTTAACTCTTATTGCCTTGGGCTGTTCGTCCATTTTGGGACGGGCAGACTAGGTAGCAGGTGACAGGTGCTGTTCTTGCTTTCCATGATGCTGATGTCGAAGATGAGCTGGAGGGTTGCATATTATCTTCTTACTATATGTACTGGATGTTCCGCTGTTGGTATATTCTCTGAGTGTTATGTATTGAGGCTTGATGTATTGACTATTCAGATGTTTGTATTCAACTATTATGAAGTTTTATTGATGAGATTCTATTCTGTGAAGCTTCACTATGTATATGTTCTATTGTATTTTGTCCATGCGCTGTGAGTAATACGATAGATTCTGTTGTTTTAATTTACCTTGGCAATCGTCCATGGTCGCCTGGCACACATTACAGCGCACTATCTCTAGGTTTGGTGCAGGGGTCATGGGCGGTCGTCACATTTGGTATCGGAGCCTTGGTTAATCGATTTTACCCAACGCTCGCTGACGTAACCACGTATGAGAGACGTAATTGTATTTTGATGGATGATTACTATATATAATATAGTAGCTTAGAAGTATGTGAGTCCTTTATGCAGTTGTTTCTCTAGGTGTGCTAATCATTCCTTTTTATAGATATTAAGGATGAGTCGAAGAGGGAGACCAGCTGCTAGGGAAGGCCGTGCTGCTGAGGGGACTGCTGATTATGCAGCTATGTTCGAACCTATGATGACTTCGATCATGAGAAGGGTACCAGTTTCGGGGACAGCAGTTGATGTTGGAGTTCAGGTTTAGGCTCCAAGACCGGTGGATTTTGCCAAGTTGTGTAAAGACTATACTGCTCTTGGAGGGAAGGTTTTCTTGGGAACAGAATCAACTATTGAAGTCCAGAGGTGGATAGGTGCTTGTAGAAGGATCTTTGGTGATTTGGGAATTGAGGATGCAACTAAGAGGAAGTTGGCATCAAGACAGCTTCAAGGGAGAGCCTCTGATTGGTGGAACTCTATTACCATCAATACTCCGGAGGAAGAGATTACTTGGGAGCAATTCCAAACCAAATTTGAAGCTAAGTTCATTTCTACAGCTCAGAAGTCTGTTCTATTCAAGAAGTTTGTGGAGCTCAAGCAGGGAGGAAGACCAGTTCTTGAGTATGTTTCTGAGTTTGAAGCCTTGTCCAAGTATGCCCGGTCGTATATTGAATCTTCGTATCAGAAGAATGAGAAGTTTGTGACAGGCTTGGACAGTTATCTTGGAAGACAGTTGGTGGATCATTTGGACGATTCATTTGAGAAGCTTGTGGAGAAGGCTCTCAAGCATGAGAGTCTGTTTCCCAAAGAAGGACCTGTTGTTGCTGTGACCAGGGGAGAGTCTAAACCACAACAGGGTGGAAACAAGAAGAGGAAGCAGCAGCAGCAAAAGGGTAGGGATGGCCAAAAGAAGCCTAAGGGCGAAGTGACCTGCTTCAATTGTCAACAGAAGGGCCATTTCTCCAGGGATTGCAAGAATCCGAAGGTGCCGGTGAAGTGCCACAACAGTGACAAGCTGGGGCATGTTAGGAAGAATTGTCCGGAACCGCGGAAGGACAAGCAGATTATGCAAGCTTATGCTTTGGGGGCTGTTCCATCATCTTCGAAAGCTCCTACCGCTGAAGAGAAAGGAAAGAGCATGGTGGTTCAGGGTACTCTCTCCATTTGTGGTGTTCCAGTTAGAGTGTTGTTTGATACTAGGGCGTCGCATTCGTTTGTTTGTAATGAACTTGTAGGCCGGTTGGGTTTAGAACCGGATATTGTTGATAGGCCATTGGTTGTGACTAATCCAGTTGGGGGTTCGTCTTGTTTATGTATGTTATGCCGTGGTCTGATTGTGTCGAGTCATGGTTGCTCTTTTGTTTGTGATTGTTTTGTTCTAAACTTTGCGGGGTTCGGAATTATTTTGGGTATGGACTGGCTTAGGAAGTATGCGGCAAAGGTTGATTGTGAAAGGTTGGAGGTGACAGTCGAGAATGTGGAGGGGCGAAAGATTGTGATACGATGTAAGCATGAAGAAGGCGTCTTCATGAGCTTCATGTATTCGCTGGTTGTTCCACGGGATGGACTGTCATCGTTGCCAATCGCAAATGGATTTGAGGATGTCTTTGACGAGGTCAAAGGATTACCGCCGCATAGAGAGATCAAGTTTCGTATAGATCTAGTTGAAGGAGCCAGACCTGTTGTGATGCCTCTTATGCGAATGGCGCCTAGGGAACAGCATGAGTTGAAGGTGCAGGTTGATGATCTTTTGCAGAAAGGATTCATTCGGCGTAGTGTGTCCGAATGGGGCGCACCAGTTGTGTTCGCAACCAAAGCGGATGGATCGTTAAGGTTGTGTGTTGGATTATCGTGAGCTGAATAAGGTGACTAAGAAGAACAAGTATCCATTGCCGAGAATAGATGACTTGTTTGATCAGCTTCATGAAGCTAAGGTGTTTTCTCAGATAGATTTGGCAACGGGATTTCACCAGTTGAGAGTGGCTAAGGATAGTGTGCCGAAGACTGCTTTTAGGACACCATCCGGTTTCTTTGAGTGGCTGGTAATGCCGTTTGGATTGACCAACGCGCCAGCATATTTTGTGGATCTTATGAATAGAGTGTTCAGAGATCAGTTGAGTAAGTTCGTGCTAGTGTTCGTGGATGATATTCTGATTTATTCTAGAACTGAGGAAGAGCACGAGACGCACTTGCGTATTGTTTTGGAAATCTTGCGGAAACATCAGCTGAAGGCTAAGTTTTCGAAGTGTCACTTCTGGAAGAGTGAAGTGAGGTTCTTAGGCCATGTGATTTCTGGAAATGGAATAGCGGTTGATCCCGCTAAGGTCGCAGTAATCCAGGATTGGGTTAGACCTAAGAATGCATCAGATGTGAGAAGTTTTCTTGGATTAGCAAGATATTATCGATGCTTTATCAAAGACTTCTCCAAGGTGGCTGCACCATTAACAGGATTGACGAAAAAGAACCAAGCGTTCAGATGGGATGATAAGTGTGAGCAAGCTTTCAGAATCCTGAAAGAGCGACTGACAAGTGCTCCTATTCTGACTTTTCCAAGTGGGAATGATGAGATGGTGGTTTACACCGATGCATGTGGTACTGGACTTGGAGCAGTGCTGATGCAGAAGGATAAAGTTGTAGCGTATGCAAGTCGACAACTGAAGCCGCATGAAAGGAATTATCCGACTCATGATTTGGAGTTAGCGGCGATTGTTTTTGCTCTGAAGATGTGGAGACATTATCTATTGGGAGTTCGATTCGAGTTGTTTACAGATCATAAGTAATTGAAGTATCTTTTCTCCCAAAAGGATTTGAATCTTCGGCAGCAACGGTGGCTAGAGTTTTTGGCATCATATGATTTTGGTATAGCCTATACTCCGGGAAAAGGTAACGCAGTAGCAGATGCGTTAAGTCGAAGACATGCAGGATTGGGAGCCATGTTTTCAGACTGGAAGAGTCTCGAGTATCTAGCTGGATTTGACTTCAGGCCCAGATGTGAATTGGAACCTGAGACGTTGGCAAACTTATCGATAAGTCCCACTCTTGTGGAAAGGATTGGCGAGAGCCAAAAGCGAGACGGTAAGCTTGTCAAGATTATCCGTGATTTGGAATCTGGATTGGAACCAGAAAAGGATAAAGGATTCGAAGTCGATCGAGAGGGTTGGCTTCGAAAGCAAGGATGACTAGTTGTTCCCGATATAGATGAATTGAGAAGTGAAGTTCTGAAGGAAAGTCATCACTCGAAGCTGACAATTCATCCAGGTGGAAATAAGATGTATTGGGATATGAAGAGAACCTATTACTGGGAAGGTATGAAGAAGGATGTTGGAAATTTTATTTCCAAGTGCATGAACTGCCAGTTGGTAAAAGCCAAACATTAGAAGCCAAGTGGATTGCTCCAGCCGTTAGAAGTTCCTACATGGAAGTGGGAGCAGATATCGATGGATTTTATTGATAGTCTACCTAGAACAAGAGCGGGAAATGAAGGAATTTGGGTCATTGTAGATCGTCTGACTAAGAGTGCAAGATTCATTCCTGTTCGATCGACTAGGACTGCATCAAAGTTGGTTGAGCTGTATGTTAAGTGGATTGTTCGATTCCATGGTATTCCGAAGAGTATAGTGAGTGATCGAGACCCACTGTTCACTAGTGGATTTTGGAAGAGCTTCCAGGAAGTTTTAGGAACCGAGTTATGTTTGAGTACAGCTTATCACCCTCAAACAGATGGTCAGACCGAGAGAGTCAACCGAGTTTTGGAAGATCTCCTCGGAGCTTGTGTTTTGGATTTCGGAGGATCATGGGAAGATCACCTTCATTTGGTGGAATTTTCGTATAACAACAGTTACCAGTCAAGTATTGGTATGGCACCGTATGAAGCATTGTATGGAAGACCGTGTAACTCTCCGACATGTTGGTTAGAGATAGGAGAAAAGCTGATGCTTGGGCCAGAGATGATTCGTCAGACTTCGGATTGCATAGAGATCATTCGGCAACGAATGAAGGCAGCCCAGGATCGTCAGAAAAGTTATGCCGATAAGCGTCGTAAGGATTTGGAATTCGACGTAGGTGATATGGTTTTTGTGAAGATTTCTCCACTGAAGAATGTTATTCGATTCGGGAAGAAAGGGAAGTTGACTCCGAGATTTGTTGGACCATTCCCGATCATCGAGCGAATTGGAAAGCTCGCCTACAGATTGGAGTTACCAAAGAAGATGTCGGGTGTGCACAATGTTTTTCATGTATCATATCTACGGAAGTATGTGCACGACTCGAATACAGTGGTTTCTGCTGATAGCTGTGAAGATTTCGAAGTTGATCCAGTCGATAGAAGACCTCGTAAGCCGCTTCGTGTTGTGGAAACCGACACGAAACAGCTTAGGAGGAAGATAGTTAAGTTGCTCAAGATACAATGGAGTGACGATGATAACGACTGTACATGGGAGGTGGAAGAGAGGATGAAAGCAGCTCATCCCGAACTCTTCAAGGTATGTCCCTAAGGTGTCGTGTCATCTAACGACATTGTAACTTGTTCTAAGTTTTAGAATTCTACATGCTAAGCTAGAATTGGATGCATGGTTTGCCGATTGCTATGGATGGTAGGCATGCAGAATAGTCTTTGATTGCTCTGTTTGTTTGGAATTTCGGGGGCGAAATTCCTAAGGGGGAGAGAATGTAACGACCCGTATTTTTCCGGATCGAAACATCGTAAAACAGTCGTCATTGAGTCGCATTGTTGATAAGTCGTCCTGAGTCTAAGTCTTAGGTCGTATAGCAGTTAGGTCGCGTAGTGGTTTAGGTCGTGTGTTAGTTTGGAGCGACCTATAGGATGTTAGCGACCTAAGGTTGAAACGGCTTAAGGGGGTTAGTGACCTAAGAGTTAGCGAGTTAACAGCCCAGTATTTAGCGACCTAGTGGTTAGCGAGTTAGAGTAGTTAGGTCGTAGACGACTTAAGGAGTTAAGTCGTAAGAGTTAAGTCGTAAGAGTTAAGTCGTAAGTCATGGAGTTTCGTTAGGTCGCGAATGCGCGTAGGGGTTGGTCTGTTAGGTCGCGCGCATATGCTATGTGTTAAGTCGCGAGCGACTTAGGAGTTAAGCTGCTAAGTCGTAAGTCATAGACAGGTGGGTCTGGTAGGTCGTGAGTGCGCCTGGGCTTAGGTCGTAGGATGCGGAGTTTCGATAGGTCGTAGGTCGCAGGGCTCTATAGGTCGTGGACGACCTAAAGGTGGACGACCTAAGGGTTTTTCAACCTATAAATAGGAGGCGTTTTCTTCATTTTTGGGATCCGGATTTCGAAGCGACGAAGTGCTGCCATTTTGAGAGCTCGACTTCTACACTTCTTCACTTCTTTTCTCCACTCTAATCTAGTGATTCCTTCCATCCAAATCGAAGATCGAAGAGCTTAGATTGAAGATCTACATCCATCGTATGAAGCGGATTTGTGATAGATCGAGTTAGATCCTTCCCTGTCCAGATCTGAAGTGTGTTGCTTTTGGGGTATTTAGGTGATTTGGTGAGTGGTGATTATCTCTCACACGGATCCAAAGGAGTATATCGGATCATTGGCTTGATTTGATGTTAAAATAGTGATTTCCATGCATTTTCCTAATCCTAAGTATAGATCCATATATATTCATTGTTCATAATGATTTGGCATCCATTTAACTACATGTTAACCTATGCAAGTTCATTCATCAAGATTATAGAGATATTGCTCATGTTTTCATGCTTGTTAGACTTTTGACTCTTTAATTACGAAATTGCCATTATTGTTATAATTGTCTATTTAGATCATATTTGAATGCTTGTTTACTTGGATTAATGTTTGAATTGATTGATTGCTATGAATTAGATGATTGATGATTTGATTTAGACCGAAGATGATTCAAAAGCTAAGGGAAAGGCTCTTGAATTGGGAAAGCTGCTTGTGGCATATGTGGCGGATGAGGAAGCTCATAAGGATAGATTTGATGATGATGTTGAGATAAAGCTTTGCTATGATGATGATGAGGCGAAGCATGACATGAGATAGTCTTGGTCTAATCCAGACGGGATCATTCCAAGCATGATGATAACTCGGTGATATGGTTCGAGTTTGAGGATAATGGTTTGCTCGAGATGCGCTTGAGCTAGTATGGAAATAGTCGTCGAGGAGGATGACTAGAAGGCTGAGATCTCATCATTGTTGAAGGTTCTAGCATGCTCAAAGCAAGAGTACGTTGGGCAGATTCGATAGTCCCTGAAGGCTACTGATTGGTAGTCAAGTACTCTGGGAAGATTCGATAGTCCTAGGCACGGGTCACGACGACGTGCAAAGTTATGTCTAGAACCGGGGTTTCCATTAGCCCTTGACGGACGGATGAAAGAATGAATCGGTCATTCAATTAACGATGATATCGAAGCAATGATAACAGTGATAGCCAGAGTCATGGATGTTTGGTTGTATCGTCATTCGGTCTCAAGAGCAGTGTTTTCTGGTTGCTTATCTGATCTTGGTTTAGGCCTTGGGGGTTTGTGCTTGGAAAACATCGCCCTTGACTCGAGTGATAATTGCTTTACTTTAAATTGTATGCTCTTCTATGTTTGCTTCTACTTAGTGTGTGTCTGGGGGCTATCACTGTAGAAAGAGGTGGAGTGGGAGGGTTGTATTCCTATTCCTTTTCCTTTATGCTCTTTTGGTATGTTGTTAGTTAATTTACCGCTCACTAAGACTGTTGTCTGACTCAAGGCTTTATGTTTTAACTCTTATTGCCTTGGGCTGTTCGTCCATTTTGGGACGGGCAGACTAGGTAGCAGGTGACAGGTGCTGTTCTTGCTTTCCACGATGTTGATGTCGAAGACGAGCTGGAGGGTTGCATATTATCTTCTTACTATATGTACTGGATGTTCCGCTGTTTGTATATTTTCTGAGTGTTATGTAGTGAGGCTTGATGTATTGACTATTCAGATGTTTGTATTCAACTATTATGAAGTTTTATTAATGAGATTCTATTCTGTGAAGCTTCACTATGTATATGTTCTATTGTATTTTGTCCATGCGCTGTGAGTAATACGATAGATTCTGTTGTTTTAATTTACCTTGGCAATCGTCCATGGTCGCGTGGCACACATTACAGCGCACTATCTCTAGGTTCGGTGCAGGGGTCATGGGCGGTCGTCACATAATTAAAGATTGAATATCTAATAAATCTTGCTTAAAATGGGTAAGCTGTATGGGATGCTTAGATTAATATCGGTCTGATAAATCGTGATATTAGTGATAAGAGAGGTTGGGGACAAAACCCTGAGATGTGGGTTATCTGTCGATGATAATACTGTGTAAATATGTCAACCTATAATTAAATTAAATTGAATTCACTTAAATAATTTGAATTAAAGGTGAGTTTGGTTTTCAAGAAACCGGTTTCGGGCATCAGAAATACCCGAATTTACTTTGATTTGTAGCCTAAGTTCGCTAAAATTTAATGTGCAAAACCAAGCAGGCTGGAATGGTATTTCCTTGAGTAACCTAACCATTTAAATTTGTGTAACATTTCTTCGACATTATCTTACAAAATGTGATTGATTTTAATAAGATAAGAACTCGAAGAAGTACGAGTTTCCCGGTACTTTACACAAGCCTTATAGTTTGGTATTTCATATTTTATGGATTTACTCATGCTGGTTTCCAGCCTGACCCGGGTGTTACTTTGATGTAATGCTCGAATCAGACCGAGTATTACAGATTTTCAGGTAAGGACGTTCTGGAGCTCAGGAGACGAGCTAGATGGCAAGTACGTGTAGAGTATTTCCGCTGTAGTATATTATTGTATTACTGAGGCATGATTACTGTATATATTCAGTGACTGTGTATATGTAAAGCTCTGATGTATAAAAAAATGAAATTGACAGATATAGTATTCTTGTAAACTGTATTTATTTATTATTATATTTTATCCGCTGCGAATGTGAGATGTTGATGTTTCTGTTCTTCTTCTTCTATCTCTTTCTTCTTTTTCATAACTATCTGGGAATTTCGGGATCGAAAATCCCGGGGCGTTACAGTTGGTATCAGAGCTGAAAGGTTAAGCGAGAACCTTGGCTCTAGTGGGAATTACTCATTTAATAGAGTCTGTAGTACTCTAGAATGAGTTGAATATATCTATATGAGAGCGTACTTGTTATTTTCTTATGTAAAGGTTTTAAATGATTTTATATAAAAATATATTTTGATATATAAAGCAATATTTCCTTCTAATGAATATTTAGGTGATTGGTTGTTAAATTATTGGAATTGAATTAAGAAGTAATATAAATACGACCAAATTGAAACTTATAACCAAAGTTGAAGAATAAACTTATATAACAAAATGGAATTTGAAATATAGGTTGTAAATGTAATTTATAAATTGAAATAAATGAGATTATAAATTGAAATAGAATTCCAGAGAATATTTGAAATAAAGTAAGATGAAAATTCCAGAGTAATGTTAAATATGAATTGGATGGGTTGGGGATTTGGAATTTTTGGGAAAATTTAAAATTCCTTTGGATTTGAAAGTGGTTTCCCAAGGTTTTGGAGAAATAATAGTATTATTTCAAAAATATTTTTGTGTTGAATTTGAAATCTGGGAGATTTGAAATTAAAAATATTTGGAAATGTTTTTAATGAGATGAAAGCATTGAACTCTTTCGATCACTGGAAAATAGCGTCGGTGATGACTGCAACATCATCGATGTTCATTTCGAGTTTCTAGAAGAGAAATTGCTAACAAATTGTTTTAAATTGGAATTGTTTGTGAACTGGGTTTGGTTTTGAAATTCAGAGGGATAATTGAATTTGCCAAAGAATTTTGGATATAGTTGAATTCTAAGGTGATACTGAAATTTTGGAAATTTGTTTAAACTCTGGGATTTTGATTAAAATGTTTATGGAATAATAAAAATATATTGGACAAATAAAATGTATAATTTCAAGTTAAAAGCAAAATGTGAATGTAATTGATTATAAATAGAAGTTGTAAAATTTAAATTATAGCTAAAGTGTTCAAGATTAAAGATCAAATGGAATATGATTTGAAGTCGGAAGGAAATTGAGAATAAATTCAACTTGAATTGGGATGAATCAAGTCCAATGGAAATTGGAGTATTTAAATTGGAATTGGGTCAATTTAAATGGAAGTGGAAATTTAAATTGAATTGATGGGAAAGTGAACAGTTTTGACTTTGGACTATTTTCAATATAAATTGTTTTAATATAAACTTATTTTTCCAAGCTATTAAATATATACAACTTTTTTTTTCCTAAAGCCAAATTATTTTATACTTGTTTTACAATTATTTTTGGGAGCTATTTAACCATTTTTCAACTGTTTACTATTTTTCCAACTATGTTACAAATGAATTACTATTTTACAACTATTTTGTAATTATCTAAAATTTCTGAAACTATTTAACTATTTTTCAACTATTTTACAATTAATTAACTATTTTACAGCTATTTTGCAAACTATTAATTATTTTTCAACTATTTACCTATTTTTACATTTTCAAGCTATTTTCTAAATTAGTCGGGGTTCAAAATGTTATCGGTTAAATATCCAACTGAGCGAAGTATTGAAGTGATAATCCAAATGGGAATTAAGGCAATTGTAAATAAGTAAATGTGAATAGAAAATAAGAAATTGGTTTGGGTGATAATCAATGAAAATAAATACGTAGGATGTACGTATATTATTCTATTCGCATAGTAATTTGATCTAGATTCGAGCACAGAATTTCGAGATAGTTTATCGATCCGAGTTGGGATTTTCCGCTCGATTTTTCGACGACGAACCTTGATATGGATTGTTGGTTGGTTCTGGATGTTCTCTATCATAGTTGTGACTATGCAAGGAGAATGACGGTTTCTGATCAAGAAAACAGATCTGTGTCCGCACTAGGAAGTCGGGTGGACGATACTAGTTCGGAAAAGAAATTGTGTGATCGAGTGAGCGATCAGATTGGTATAGCGTACGGATGGTATGTGTACATCGTACGGATTTGAAGGAAATTGATATCGGAATTTTTAATAGGAAATGTGAAATGGTTCTTAAAGATGAAAGAATATTTTGAGAAATAAACAATGAATAAAGATGGAAATTTGATTTTTAAGTGTAGATAAAAAGTTATAAGATGATTTTTGAAACGGGAAAAAAATATATTTGTGAATATATGAGAAACTAAATTAAAATAAATTTAAATTTGATATTTCTATGGTAGAAATTAACGTTATGAAAATGAGTGGAAATTGAATATCTCTTGGTTAAAAATTTACTTTATGAAAATCAGTGATTTGGCAAGTGACTTTATAAGTAAATTAAAAAAAAAGATTGAGTATTTGTTTGGAAGGAAAAGGAATTAAAAGTATATATTTTTGTTACCCTTGTTGAATTTATAGCCTGAAGAGAAAAAAAATCTTTTTGGAACAATTTAAAATATAAAAGAGAATCTATACAAGTATAAAATTTGATTCAAAATGTTTCAAGATTTGTTTATATATGTATAAAAAGGATTTTGTAAAATGATTTTGAAAAAAAAATGATTTTGAGGAAAGGTTTTGAGAACCTATGAATTTGGTAAAAGGCTTTGATTTTTGGGAAAATCAATATTGAGATTTGGAAAAGCCTATTGTGAAATTTATCGATTTTGGGAATCGATTTTGTGTAAAGGAGCCTTATATGAAATTCATACTAGGTGTATGATTTTGGGGAAATACTATATGTGTATAGTATAAAGTGTTGAGATTGGCTCTGGAGAAAAAGGCGCTCCCTTGGAATGAACTTCTCAGGAGTGCCACAGGGTGGCACTGCCTTGAGCCTCTAAGAGGGAGGTTCTAAAGTTAATCCTGTGAGGAGTCCGGACAAACTAGTTCCTGGGGATTATTGGGTAGCGAAAGTCGGTGGCGTTGATGCCTACAGGGGCATTTGGGTTATGCTGTGACGACAGTGTAACTCGATGTTGCTGCGACCTACTATGGGGACCATAGCGAAATCGTGTGGAGGATGAGTGCCAACGGTCTACACTTGATTTTGCCGGGAAGGCAACACAACATCGGTAGACTGCGATCTATGGTCGAGTGGAGGAGTTTCATTCTTTTGGCAGCGAAATTCAATGGCGCTGATGCCTACAGTTATATGGGTTTTTGCTGTGATAGCTACGTAACCCCAGTTGTAGCTGCGATCTGTAGCGGGTTCCATGGCGTAATTGAGGGGCGCGGATGCCTAAAGTTATCTGTGAATTTTGCCGGGACGACAACGTAACCATCGGGTTAACTGCGACCATGGATGGGTGTGATGATTTCCGGAGCATTCTCACTAAAGCTATTTTCTCTATTTCAAAACTGTTTTAGTAAGAATTATTTTCCAAGCATTTTCACTGGATGTTGAAAATGAGTCTGCCAAGTGCTTATATATTTTCAGTCCTACGCTTGATTAACGTATGGCCGAATTTCTGTGAGAACAAAGATGGACTGGTTGAGACATCGAGTTATAAAAAGTATTTTGATAGAAAGCTATTTTAATAGTATTACCTGAATTTAAAAAGCATTTCTTAATTTTTAAAATATAAAAGTTTTGGAAATTTTGGAAAAAAAATTTGGAAGTAAGCTAATTAGTTAAATAATTATTTGATGGAGTATGTTAATTAAATTTAACTCGGTTAAATAAATGGATTGTAAGTTAAAAATGGAGTTTGAATATGAAATTGAGTTTGGTGGCATATTATTTTAAAGTATAAATAAGTTAAGTGTGTGTTGGATATTATTTTGATAAATTGAGAAGGTAAATTAAAATTAAAATTGAAAATGGGTGGGCTAACTGAATTTAATGGGATTTGATTAAATGAGAATCGAATCGGGGTAAACGTGAGTTTGATGTTGGAATAAATTAAAGTAAATTAACTTAAGTTTATAATTTATGGCAGCTTGGCTTCGAATAAGGGTAAAAGCCATTAAATAAAAGCTTGGATTAAATTAATTTGGAAATGGCTAGTGGTATACAAGAATTGAATGTGTCGAGCTAAATAAAATGGTTGTGAATAAATTAAAATGGAATGGAATTAAATAAAATTGAGACAGAATCAATTTAAATTGGTTATAAAACTTAAGTACTTGTTTATTCACATGGAAATCGGCAAATTGCGTAGAAATGATTATCGTTTGGCGTAAACGAGATTTAATTAAATTCTATAAATTAGTGGATGCGAATATAATTGATTTGGAACCAATTGATATGATTATGAGTTGTTTTGCTTAAAAATAAATTGGATGTAAGCACTAGAGTGGTAAACCATTAAAATTGGATGAAATGACATATAAAATTGGTTGAAAGAAATTGAATGAGCTTTAAAGTTATATAAATCGCTTATGAAAGGTGTTTGGTGCTTGTTGCTTATGAAATACATGTGTTTAGCTACTAAAAGTAAGTAAACTGCTAATAGATTTTCTATATATGGTGCTTATATGTTTAAATTGAGTGAGTACAGGTACCTGAAGGCCGTTTGGCTGGATTTGGATGCGATAATTGCTAAAATTAATAAGCTGCTTGCTTAAAATGCTAAATAAAGGTACGCCTACGCAATAAAAATAGGAAATATGAACTATTTTGCTTTTCCGACCGTGTGGGTCGATGTATATATATTTATATCTCTTGTCAAATTTCAAAAGTTTCTCCGTACGAAGGAGACTCTGCCCAAAATTTTTGAAAATTTTGGGAGTTAGAAAATTTTTGAAAATTTTGTTAACGACAAAACAATTTCAAATTGGGAATTTAAAATAAATTAGTAGATGAAACTAATATGAATCAGTTATAAAGGAAAGATAAAATTTAATACTCTAAAGTGAAGACAAATTGAATTTATATGGGAATGGAAAAACTAAATTGAATAGAAGTAATTGTGGAAACTTTTGTATGGAGATACATAAAAAGATTTAAAGGGATTCGATTGAATATTATTGCTAAGTAAGATATGCAGGAATTATAAAGGAACAAGAAAACTGGATTTTATTCCAAAAGATAAAATTTGATATGCCTGACTAAAAGGTATGCATTTAAATTTCTGTATGAAATTGGATTGGGTTTCTGATATAGCCACTTGGCTTTTGTTTCTTTTGAGAATTTGGGAGCCCGTAGAGGCATTTTGTAGTTGTACCGAGCTAGCCGCGCAAAGGAGACGCTGGTAAAAATTTTCGGGAATTTAGAGAGTTAGAAAATTTTGAGAAAATGTTGATAATTCAAAAATTTGGCATTTGAATTGAAATTTGAGTGACTGAACGAAATAGGGCATTGTTGAAACTGTAGAAGGTTTTGGAAAGTTAGTTAAGGTGATAGTGGATCTTTAATAAAAGATAGTTGGTAGAATGTTGAACTGTTGGTTTTGGGAGAAAAGTAAATGGGTATTAGTACAATTCTTCCTAACTAGTAATTTCGGGGACGAAATTCTTTTAAGGGGGGAGGAATGTGACGACCCAGAATTTTTAACAATTTAAAATGGAATAATTAATTGATTTTAAATATTTAAATGTTAATCTTAACTTGAATTCAGGATATCAATATTTATTTGATAATTAAATTATTAAATTTAATAATTGAAATTGGGTAAATTGTTGAATTTGAAATTTCTAAGCCTGTTAAAATAATTTGCAGACTTATAAAATTTATAATGATGATACTGAGGATAAATAAAAGTTAAATATAACTTAGCAAGGATATTTTTATCAAAACAAGATATTTTATTTTAAGTCCACAAGCGTACTCACGAAGCCATCCCCAAAATATCCATTTATCTCCGTCCTCCACTCTAATCCTTCATCAGAATCGAATCTTTTTAACATAGAAATTGACTGACGAATCCATGTTTTACCCCTCTTCAAATTCGATTCCCTCTCCTCACAGTTGAAACCATCCTCCCCAAAACAATTTCGCGCCCCATCACTGCTTACGAATTCTAATCGAATTCGATTTCGAACACGAGCAGTCGCGAGTCGACTGGAGGGAAGCGCACGCGATAGCGGCAGCGAAGGACGAAGTCGTGTGGTGGCGTTTGGATGCTCGTGAGGCCGACGGTGGCTTGGAGGTGAAGAAGTTCGTGGGTACGAGGAAGGCTAGAGGTGAAGTATATGTACTCGATGCCGATTCGTAGAGGAGGAACAGTGGGAGGTGGCCGCGTTCTCACCTAGGGCTAGGAGTCGCGTTGGCCTCTCGTGCGAAGAGGAAGGCACAAGGAGCAATGATGGTGATGGCGGCTGTCTGGAGGCTGCGATCGACAGTGAGTAATCTCTGCTCTAAATTTTTAAAACAGCACGTTAAATTGTTCCTCATTCAAATTTCACATGTTGTTCAATTTTGTGAATCTTGAGTCTAGTTATTGCCCGCATATGCTGTTTGAGTTGGTACCCGTTTATGTTATGCAGAGCATTTTTTTTAGTAGTTCATGAAAATGATGAGAAAATGTTCAAGGTATTTAATGATCTCTGTTGTTATTTCCTGCCTTATACAACCTGTTTAGTGATTGAGGGAAGTTTCAATTCTGCAAGTGTGTTATTAAATAAAGAAAAAAAATGTTTTTTTTCTAATAAATAGTATAGGTTTGCTATGCATAAGTTAATTGGTTGTATATTATAAAGTGTCAACTGTTACTTATAAGAGAGTATCCATATGTACCTGAAGGAAACTGTGAGGTATGGCATCAAGGAAGGAGTAGAATTTGCTTTAGTTGAGTTCGGAAATTTTATTAGCATGGCTTTTGTTTCTTCGCGTAATTAGCAGTTTCTTTTTAATTTTAGAAAAAAAAATTTGGTACAGGTTCTCTTTGATCGGGTATAAAAGTAAATAAATGGGTGAATAAGTTTCTTAAGATAACATCACTAAGTTTCAAATAGATAGTTTATATGCAAAGGTTTTGGGATTAAATTATATTGAATGGATAATCATATGTGAGGTTAAGAAATTAAATATCTAACCATTTTAAAATATAAGAATGTGATTTAAATAGATAATTAAGGATAAAGATATTGAATTTTGAGATTCAAGTAATTTGTATAAATCAATGTCAAACTCTTGGGTTAAAAAAAAGATTTAAAGAGTAACTAAGAAATTAAATTAAGATCGGTTATCTTTTTATTAATTAAGAATTCGAGTCGTTAAGAGCTAATTCACTTATGTAAGGAATTAAAAGATAGTTAATTACTGAATGTAATCAATTAAGGATAATTGATGAACAAGGTTAATTAAATATTTCTTGTTAAATGAAATTAATCAAAGAGTAATTAATGAAAGTAATTAGAGGATCATTATTTAATTAACGGATTAAAGAATAATTAATTTATGTAATTAATTAAAGTCTAAATTCATAATAAAGTAGAGAATAATTAATCCGGGATGATAATTGAGAGAAATAATTGAAAGTTATTAATAAATTGGGTTATAATTAATTAATGTTAAGTAATCTGGCTTACAGGAAATCTAAGTAACTCACAATAATTTAATTAGAGATTAAATTAAATTAATTAAAGATTGAATATCTAATAAATCTTGCTTAAAATGGGTAAGCTGTATGGGATGCTTAGATTAATATCGGTCTGATAAATCGTGATATTAGTGATAAGAGAGGTTGGGGACAAAACCCTGAGATGTGGGTTATCTGTCGATGATAATACTGTGTAAATATGTCAACCTATAATTAAATTAAATTGAATTCACTTAAATAATTTGAATTAAAGGTGAGTTTGGTTTTCAAGAAACCGGTTTCAGGCATCAGAAATACCCGAATCTACTTTGATTTGTAGCCTAAGTTAGCTAAAATTTAATGTGCAAAACCAAGCAGGCTGGAATGGTATTTCCTTGAGTAACCTAACCATTTAAATTTGGGTAACATTTCTTCGACATTATCTTACAAAATGTGATTGATTTTAATAAGATAAGAACTCGAAGAAGTACGAGTTACCCGGTACTTTACACAAGCCTTATAGTTTGGTATTTCATATTTTATGGATTTACTCACGCTGGTTTCCAGCCTGACCCGGGTGTTACTTTGATGTAATGCTCGGGTCAGACCGAGTATTACAGATTTTCAGGTAAGGACGTTCTGGAGCTCAGGAGACGAGCTAGATGGCAAGTACGTGTAGAGTATTTCCGCTGCAGTATATTATTGTATTACTGAGGCATGATTACTGTATATATATTCAGTGACTGTGTATATGTAAAGCTCTGATGTATAAAAAAATGAAATCGACAGATATAGTATTCTTGTAAACTGTATTTATTTATTATTATATTTTATCCGCTGCGAATGTGAGATGCTGATGTTTCTGTTCTTCTTCTTCTATCTCTTTCTTCTTTTTCATAACTATCTGGGAATTTCGGGATCGAAAATCCTGGGGCGTTACAATTATAACGTAAACAAAGATAAATAATTAAGAAATGGTTTTATATAAAAAAAATGAAATTATATATAAGGGAATTTATAAACATGATTTGTAAATAAAAAGGATTTAAAAACTGAAAATTTGAGAATTTAAATCCCTTTGATTTTGAAAATTGTTTTTCAAAGTTTTGAAGAAATAATAATGATATTATTTAGAAAGTATTTGGACTGGAAATATTTTTAAAAGGATTTAAAAGAGATAGAAAGCACTGAACTCACTTCAGTCGCTAGGAAATAATTCGGGTGATGATTATAGCATCATCGATATTCATTTTTGAGTTTCTAAGTGATGGATTGCTACCGTTAGAGTTTTATTTTGGTAAAACAAGTTTGTTTTAAAAATTTTAAAAAAAGTATGATTTGATGTACAAAGGCGTTATGTATATATATATATATATATATATATATATATGATTTCCAAATAATTAAAATAAGAACAGATGTTTGAATTCTAAAATTTTTTATCTAAGTGTTTTGTTGAAATGATAAGAAATAAGTTTTTGTAACTTATAAATTGAGGAATAATAAGTTAAAACAAAATTTTTAAATTTTTTGAATACAAATGTTAAGAAAAGTAAATTTGAAATTGAACTGTGAAATGAAATTTAACTTAATCTAAGTTAAGTAAAATGAATTTTGAAAAGGAATTTGACTCAAGTAAAGGTAAATGAAGTGAATTAATGAAATGAGTTAAATGAATTGGAATTGATTTGAAATGGTTATGAACTTAAGTTGTAAAGTGAAAATAAACACGAGGAGTGGTTGTATAAAATGTTTATAATAAACTTAAGTAAAATTAGATGGAATGGTTCTTAAGTGATATTAGTATTGAAAGAAATATACTAGGTAATAAATGAATGTGAATAAAGCAATGCGAATAATGATTATGAATAAATGAATGTAAATAAAAGAATCTAAATAAAAAAGAATGGGATATAATAAAAAACCAATTGAAATAAATACGTAAATTATACGTAGATCATTTTATTCGCATAACTGTTTGATCCAGATTCGAGTACATGATTTCTAGGTGATTTACATTAGTCTATGTTAAAAAATTTCACTCGATTCTTGACGGCAAATAGTGTATATGATTTTGGTTGATTCTGGGATTCTCTATCATAGTATATAGCTATGCCAGGAGAATGACGGTTTCTAATCAAGGAACCGGATCTGAGTCCGCACTAGAGTGGTCGTGTGAACAATACTAGTTCGAAAGTGAAATTATGTGATCGAGTGATCAGGTGCGATTTTGCGTACGGATGGTATATGTACATCATTCGGGCTTTAATAAATTAAATGTTGACATTGGAAAATGTAAATTGATATGGTTATGAATTAATTGGATGGATATTATTTTTCTGATGGTTTCTCTTGTACACTTATTACATTTGCATATAGTTATTGTATTAGTACATGTTGTATATTGATATTACTTTTCTTATACTTGTTCTCATTGGTTGTTGAGTGATTAGTAGGTGCGGATGGCGTATGCTTCGTATTTGGAGCTCGCTTTTGCATTATATTGATTGTATATGCTTGCTAATACTAATAAAAAGGTACACATCTCATATTACATATCGTATTTTTATTTTTTTCCCTATGGGATACCTCATCCTTGAAGATGATTGAGCTACGCAAAGGAGACGCTGACGAAATTTTTCGTAAATTTAAGGCGTTAGAAAATTTTTCGAAAATTTCGAAATTTTTTTAACTAAATTTGATTTTGAGTTATAACTTTGAATGGTATTAGTTAGTAACTATGAATGAATTTAAAGACTTAAAAAAAATTTATAATCTATTTCAACTAATTGGTTTTGAAAAGTTAATGGATTTGGGGCATTTTTCTTACTTGCTAATTTCAAGGACGAAATTCTTTTAAGGGGGGAAGTATGTTACGACGCAAAATTTCAATCATTTGAATTTGGAATATTTAATTGATTTTAAATATGGGAAAATTAATTTTATAAGTCAAATAACTTAAATTTCAAATATAACGATTTATTTGATAATATGAATTGTTAAATTTAATAAATGGGAATTGTTTAATTAACTGAATCTAGAATTTAATTTGAATAAATGGATTTCAGAAGATTACTTAAATTCAATTTTAAATAATAAATGGTTATTGTAAACTTTAATTTATAATAAAAGCGATTAGAAAGATTTTCATAATAATCATTAAAAACGTATGAAAATAGCTTTACGGGGCACTGTCTCGGATGTTAACGAAACTAGTGTCGTTGGATCTGTAATAGTTAATTATTGTATGTTAACGAATTTCGTAGTGATTGAAAGTTTCATTTGGTCATGCGACCTCGACACGTGTAGAAATTAAATAAAGGAATTTAAATTAATATAATTCGATTTCAAAAGTTAACTTCTGTATACTTTGGAATTGGGTCCCGATACTAGTTCCGTTGTGTTCGGAATAGGGGTATTACATATAGAACGTCAGGCGGCACGCCTCAATTGGAGTTCAGAAATTTCAAGTGTGAATAATGTCATGATTATTTTCTCAGTAAGGCCATCATAATTCACAAATTTTCAAAACCCTAGAAATAAAACTCCACATCCTCCATTGACAAACCCTACATCCGAGGCACCACTTCGTCCACTTTTAGGCTCTGACCTCAACTAATGAAATGTAGAGCTCGACTATACGAAATTATTCAACGATCATGATCATCATCGACGAAGCACGGTGATGGCTAGGGAAGCATGAACAACACAGTTTCATGGAACAATTACTTACGATCAGCGGCGATTTAGGGTATCGAACCAGTGTCTATAGCGTTGCCTTGGCCAGGTGCGACGGTGGGGTGAGCGATGCGGAGTGCGATCAACAGAGGCGGCGGCGACGAACGATGGAACGCGATTGAGTTTGGGTTGGCTTGGAAACAAACGTGAGAGATGGGAGGGAAAGGTAATTAAAGGTTTGGATTGAATTAATTTAAGTTAATTATAATTTAATTATCTCAAACGTTCTTAATTCATATATTTTCCATACGAGGTCAAAATTGGATGCGATAAGTTGTGTTGCGCTCGTTATAGTGAAATCAACGACATGGAGTTGGATTGGATGGATTTGGAGCTAGTAGGAATTTGAATTAAAATTGAATGCATGTTCGATTTGAATTCAAACTAGAACGCTTCAACAATAACTGAAATTTCGGTGAGTTAACTCACCTCTCTAGCCCACTTATATTTCTATATAAGTGGATAATTTTATTGTTGACTGTTTGTTGACTATTTGGATGATTTACTATTTTATTAATTGGTTTGGATATATTCTTGCCCCTGGAGCGGATGATACCTATTACGTTCCCGTAGATGACCCTTTGTATACGATCTTGTCTTGAAGCAGTGGATTTACATTTTATGAATATATAGTGTATGTGATGCAGGGGGAGAAGTTGGAGGGATCCAATAGTATTCCTCACCAATATTGATTTTTATTTTGCACATATTTATATATATGTTATAACATATGATTTGTGATGTATATAGACAGGTTGGATGTAACGACCCGATTTTTCGACTTCCGAAAGTCGACATCAATACGCCCACTGTATCAAATGTCGAACCATCGAATGTCGGAAAACCGAACCATTAGGGTTAAAGAAGAAAGAGGTAGAAGAAGGAAGAAGAAGAAACGGAAACAATATCAGAATCTCACAATCGCAGCGGAACAATATATAATAGATAAATGAATAATCTGTAAACAAAAGAACTATATCAGTTCATACAATACATCATCAGAGTTTACAACAACAACACTGGCAGTTATAATAACCTGCCCATATGATTGAATACACAGCGGAATGATAATAATATACGAAAGTACGTCTCGCTATCCAGCTCGTCTCTTGAGCTCCATAGCAATCCATCCAGATCTTGCTGATAACCTGACTCTAGGCTGCCTGCCCATGTGGGAAATTATGGGCACCCAGAGTTTAGAAAGGGAACAGTAAACTGCAGGTCAGTCATGGGACTGGTGTGAGATCTTAAAACAGTTATTTGTACAAAGGAAATGAAAAGAAATCCGCTATGCTTTTGGAAAATGAAACTACCATAAGGCCTCTCGCCACACACACAATGCAAACGCAGAATTGGAGGAGATTTCTCCTTATGATAGTCAAACATGCTTGATACACAAAATCTTTTTTTATTATCATTAGTGCATAGTGTGGAAAACATTTCGAAAGTATAATATTAATCTTAGCCAGCATACACATTTCGCAGTATGCCTACTATAGCTACCATGTTCAATAGCAGGTTACCACCACATTCCATTGCAGGTTATACAACTAAAACCGTACAGGGCGCGTATTGTTTCTTTGGATTTCCAACAAATGGTCAGGCTAAGGGACTTCCTATGTCACATGGGTACGCCTCTGGAGGGACGCCATGAGAACCTAACCGGATCTCTACCAACTCAAGGCCGGGTTACCTCACGCTTCTGGTGCAATGAAGCTGTAACTAGATAACTCCACACACGAGTATGCCATCCCCGGTCGTTACCGACCTTTATCCGAGGATCCTCAACACCAACAACCACAAAGTAATAAATTTGCAGCAACCACATAAGTTAAGTATTTGGGCCCCATACCATGATACCACCTTTTTCCAGAAGGAAATGGGCATACCCTGAGGGCGCTAACCCTAAACAACCTTGCCGCATCCTTCCTGTTTCGACCATTTCGGGTTGTGAGGTCCGACAAAGTCTCATCCACAAAGCTACGCTTTTCACAAAATTCATGCTTCGATCAACAAATGATCAGCAACACTTAGCATGCCACATTACCAATTTGGGAATGTATCACTAATAACCATCAACTACATAACCTCTGAGCTCATACGTCTCAGAGAAGGGTGTTAATCTAAGAGAATAAATTCTTCGCCACCAACATAAATGTATTTGATAGAAACCAACTTTACATCTCAAAGTGTAACGTCAGACATACATCCATACAAGTCCATCCCGGGTCTGAATGGAAACGAAGGCACTTCGAAAGAAGTCCTTGCAAATCCGGATATCCACAATCCCAATCGGACTCCCCATCACATATGGAGATCTCTATACCAGAGCAACTCAGTGCAGAGACAATCGACAGGTAATCCTTTCATTTTCGAAAACACCCGGTCTTCAACACTATCTTCAAATGCGATCCCATTTCGTCGTATCATTATTCGGAATGGGTTTTATGACATAAAGTCCTCTCTCGGCTTAACCGAATAATGAGCGCTTGTTTTGAAAATAAATTCAAGTGCCGTTTCAAAGCCAATATTGATAGTCGGTTATTTAACTATCAAAAAACATTCACAACAAATCATCAAGCCTCAATAATTTCCCAAATTGTTTATACTGATAGTTGGTTATTTAACTATCAAACAATATTCAAAACCATTATCAAATTTAAATAATTTTTCCCCGATTATTTATTTTCAAAATATCTTTGCAAGATATATTTTAACACTTCAACACTTTGTAAACCAATTTCAAATCACTTTTCTTTTGCGGAATAAATTTCCAAATGTTATTTATTTCCATTGAAGATTTTCCGAGTCTGAATACTTTAAAATAATTTAAAACACTTATCCAAAAGTGTATATATATATATTTGGAAACACTTGAGATAAAAACTATTTTTAAACACTTTATCTAAATATTAGTTATGAAAATATTATACTAATATCTCATATAAACTTCAAGCCCAAACTAATTTTTAAAAATGAAATTTTTAGATAGAGTATAATTATTTAAATATCCATTTATATACAATTTTCAAATTGATTTCCAAATATTCACTTTCAAACACCAAATCAAATTCCAAATTTATTTCAAACACCAAATCAAATTCCAAATTTATTTCCAAATTTATTTCGAACACCAAATCAAATTCCAAATTGATTTCCAAATTTATTTCAAACACCAAATCAAATTCCAAATTGATTTCCAAAAATTTATTACCTTTTAAAATAAATCTTTACTATAATTTTCAAAAATCCAATTATATATCCTGGTATTTTAAAATACCAGAATATATTCGGCCAAACCATAGCCTTCAATATATTTCAATCACCAATATAATCATTCACAGATTATCAATAATCACATCACAACATATGAAATAAATTCAACAATTTGAGGAATCCAGTTGGAACCCTCGAACCTGTTTCCCTGCATCCACAGATGTTAGTACAACAATTAAATACCAATTCCACTTCGAGGTGGAATATCGCAGTATATGAGATTATATAATATCATCCGCTATTATGCGGCGCATATGGTCTCATCCGCTATATAATGCGGGAAATCAATCACTTCAAATATATATATATATATATATATATATATATATATATATACTATCATGTATATTATCACATCCAGACAATCAATCAATAACTGAAATTCTAATTATTTCAATTGAGTGAGAAGATCTCACCTTTTGCTTACGCATGCAACCCATTTCCATCCCGACTTGTTTTCTTCACAAAATTAGACTGCTATCGAGCAACACAGGCATGACCACCAATCGCCAGCAGCCCCCGTAACATCAACCGATGCTCGAACACAACACGGCCACCTCTGTCATCATGAAGCTGCACCCACATCCAGATCCAACACCCTGAAACTCTTCGATCATCGCACGCATGCCACTGGAATTTTCACCACAAACTCATCGCGACCCTCCCCAATTATCGCGCGCTCGATCCCGCTCTGGTTGTAGACATACTTCGAGCCGACTAGCATTGAACTCGATCAAATCGAAGGAGCCGCGCTCGAAATTGAAGAAGCAATCGATTTCCCTTGATTTCTAGCTTGGCCGCCATTTTATTATACGAAACCAAGTTCGATTTCGAACTGATTTGCTTAAAATCGAGGAACTTGATTTGATTGTGAGGCAAGCTTTGATTTGAAATGGAGCTGCCATTCTCTATTTTGTTCGAACGAAAATTTAGAGGACGCCATTTTTGATCTGGCATTCGTATACGAGAATGAAGATAAAGAGGGGGTTTTGATTTGAAACAAAAATCGCGGCCATTTGATTTTATTGAATTCGATTTCGAAAGTTTGAAAACAAAAGGAAACACATCCATTATTATTTCTTTAAATTGGCTGTGAAAAAAAAATATTTTGCTTTTGAACGAGATATGTATATATATTTTTCTTTTAAATTTCTAAACGAACGCGTGTCCAGGAATATGACAAATGTTAGAAGAAAAGATACGTGTAGAATTGTCTTATAAAAATATTATCAAATACATATAATTTATTTTTAAATTTTAATTTAAATACAAATTCAAATCATTCCGATTTCCATGACTCAAAATTTCGATCTCCAATCGAGGCGTGCCGCTAGGCGTTTATAATGTTAAACCCCTATTCCGAACGCAATGGAAAAGGTTTAGAGGCCAAATTCGATCGTATGGAGAAGATAGCTTTTTAGACCAGTAGTTATATTAAATTTTCGATATAGATTTCAGTGCGTTTAATTATCGTATGGCCAAACGATCACTCCAAACATTACGAAAATTTAAATCCGATAATAATATATTATTACGGATCCAATGGAACTTGTTTCGTCGAATTCCGAGATGCCTTAGAAGGCTATTTTTAAATATCGATTTAAACGATATAAATTCAAAACTGAACAAATCACTTTCAAATTCAATTTTTAAAAGTTCTATTACTTTCAGTATTATCAATATGAATTTTCTAAGCCTTTAAAAAAAATATTTTTAACAAGTTCAAAACTGAAGATTAAATATTTTACCCAACTTCAAAAAATAAATTTAATAATTTAATTACCAAATAAATCCTGATATTTGAATTTCAAGTTAAACTAACTTCAAAATATTTAAAATCAATTAAATATTTCAATTTCAAATAACCTAAAATTCCGGGTCGTCACATTCTTACCCCCTTAAAAGAATTTCGTCCCGAAATTACTAGTTAAGAAGAATGATCCATAACCCGTTTATTAATTTCCCATAACCAAATAGTTTTATCAACTTGCTAAAATAAATCTTTTTATCAAAGATCCCTTATCTCTCTTATTAACTTTCCAAACTCAACCATAAGTTTCAAACAATATTATTTTCTCAACAATTCAAATTTCAACTCAAATTCAAATTTTAAATTCAAAATTTTTCTAACTCTCTAAATTTTCGAAAAATTTCGGCAGCGTCTCCTTTGCGCGGCTAGCACGGTACGACTACAAAATGCCATGACGGGCCCCCAGATTTCAAAAGAAAACAAAAAGCCAAGTGGCTAGATCAGAAAAGGATCAAATTTCATATTGAAATTTAAATACATACCTTTTGTCAAGCAATTAAAATTTATCTTCGAAATCAAAAATCCAATTCCCTTTTTCTTTTAAAACACCGGTATATCTTACTAGTAGTAATGTCTAATTACAACATTCAAAATCATTTTGTTTAATTCAATTACAAACTTTTCAATATTTGTTGTACTTAACCTGTACGATGTACACATATCATTCGTACGCAATATCAAATTCGATTGCTCACTCGATCACAAAATTTCACTTCCGAACTAGTATCGTTCACCCGACTTCCTACTGTGGACTCAGATCTGGTTTCTTGATTAGAAACCGTCATTCTCCTTGCATTGCCACAAACTATGATAGAGAATTTTCAGAATCAATCAAAAATCCATATCCAGGGTTCGCCATCGAAAATCGAGTGAAAAATTCCAATTCGGATCGATATAACTATCTCGAAATTCTGTGCTCGATTCTGGATCAAATTGCTATGCGAATAAAATAATATACGTACATCCCACGTATTTTTCTTTAATTGATTATTAGCTATATCAATTCTCTTTTATGTTATTCACATTTATTTTTATTTCTATCCACTTATTTACAATCACCATTTTACTACTTCCAGTTAAATTTTCATTCACTTATTAACTTAGAATATTTCCTCAATACTAAATTTTACTTAAGAATTTCACCATTTTTTTCTTAAGTTCAATATAAATAATTCATATACTTCCTATATTTACTTCCAATTCACCACTTTGGTTTATAACCACTTATGTTTAACTGGATTTTCGATTCCACATGAATTCAATTTACCTGTTATTTATAAATATTGAATCCAATTCATTTCAAACCATATTAAATTTGTCATTCCTTCAATTAGTTTCACTTACTAATTTTATTTCAATACTTTGCTTCATTTGATCCAACTTGACAAATTTTCCACTTCACTTTGTTTATCACAGATTAAATTTAATTTCCAATATTCAGCTTCAATTTCATTTACTTAGAAATTCAAAAAGAATTTCAACATTCAGTGTCGATTTCATTTACTTACAATTGTAAATTTATTTATTTGTTTACAATTTATCTTCCACCTTAATAAATTTTATTCCAATCCATTTAGCCTACTAGACTTACTTCTCAATTTTACCTTTATTCAAATTAACTCAAGTTAATTTCAGTTTAAATTTGAATTTTCTAAGTTTTCAAACTTATTTATTATTCCATAACTATTTTTAATAAGATTCCAGAGTCTTTCCAAAATACTCTTTGAAATTAATTATATCTAAAATCAAACTCAATTTCGCAAACAACTTCAATTTTTTTAAAATAAATTGGGCCGCAATTCCTCTCTTGGAAACTCGAAAATGAACACCGATGATGTCGCAATCATCATCGGAATTATTTTTCAGTGACCGAAAAGAGTTTAGTGCTTTTATCCCTTCAAAACATTTTTTCAAAACCTTTTAAAATAAATCCCTTTTAAAAATATTTTCGAATATTTTATTAATTTCAAATTCCACCAGATTTCAAATCCAATTCAAATTATTTCCCAAATAATTTCACCATTATTTTTCCAAAACCTTTGAAAAATCGTTTTCAAACTCAAAAGGGATTTAGATCTCCCAAATCTCAAAATTTCAAATCCTTTCAATTTATTTTCCAATATTACTCTAGAATTTCATTTCAAATTATAAATCACATTTACAATTTACATTTACAAATCCCATTTGTACATGAATTTATTTCTTAACCTTTGGTTTTGATTTCAATTTCTTATTCAATTTCACACTTAAATGATAATAATTTAATATTATCACTTCCTAACAATCAAACATCCATATACTATAATAATTTTCAAAAATTATTTCCTTTTATATACAAAAATAATTTGGGTAAAATTATTTCGTTTACCCCATTTTAAAATAATACTGTGTCGGTTTATATTGTTTAAGAGTTTAGAAACCCCTATCGATACAGTTGGCCAGACTGCACCGACCAGAATTATAAACAATCAACCGATAAGTAACCACAATACAAAACAATTTTTATATTCACTAACAAATATGTGCTCATATCTATTATTACATTCACACTCATTCTTCAAATGCGATCCCATTTCGTCGTATCATTATTCGGAATGGGTTTTATGACATAAAGTCCTCTCTCGGCTTAACCGAATAATGAGCGCTTGTTTTGAAAACAAATTCAAGTGCCGTTTCAAAGCCAATATTGATAGTCGGTTATTTAACTATCAAAAAACATTCACAACAAATCATCAAGCCTCAATAATTTCCCAAATTGTTTATACTGATAGTTGGTTATTTAACTATCAAACAATATTCAAAACAATTATCAAATTTAAATAATTTTTCCCCGATTATTTATTTTCAAAATATCTTTGCAAGATATATTTTAACACTTCAACACTTTGAAAACCAATTTCAAATCACTTTTCTTTTGCGGAATAAATTTACAAATGTTATTTATTTCCACTGAAGATTTTTCGAGTCTGAATAATTTAAAATAATTTAAAACACTTATCCAAAAGTATATATATATTTGGAAACACTTGAGATAAAAACTATTTTTAAACACTTTATCTAAATATTAGTTATGAAAATATTATACTAATATCTCATATAAACTTCAAGCCCAAACTATTTTTAAAAATGAAATTTTTAGATAGAGTATAATTATTTAAATATCCATTTATATTCAATTTTCAAATTGATTTCCGAATATTCACTTTCATACACCAAATCAAATTCCAAATTTATTTCCAAATTTATGTCAAACACCAAATCAAATTCCAAATTTATTTCGAACACCAAATCAAATTCCAAATTGATTTCCAAAAATTTATTACCTTTTAAAATAAATCTTTACTTTAATTTTCAAAAATCCAATTATATATCCTGGTATTTTAAAATACCAGAATATATTCGGCCAAACCATAGCCTTCAATAAATTTCAATCACAAATATAATCATTCATAGATTATCAATAATCACATCACAACATATGAAATAAATTCAACAATTTGAGGAATCCAGTTGGATCCCTCCAACCTATTTCCCTGCATCCACAGATGTTAGTACAACAATTAAATACCAATTCCACTTCGAGGTGGAATATCGCAGTATATGGGATTATATAATATCATCCGCTATTATGCGGCGCATAGGGTCTCATCCGCTATATAATGCGGGAAATCAATCACTCCAAATATATATATATATATATATATATACACACACTATCATATATACTATCACATCCAAACAATCAATCAATAACTGAAATTCTAATTATTTCAATTGGGTGAGAAGATCTCACCTTTTGCTTACGCATGCAACCCATTTCCATCCCGACTTGTTTTCTTCACAAAATTTGACTGCTATCGAGCAACACAGGCCTGACCACCAATCGCCAACAGCCCCCGTAACATCAACCAATGCTTGAACACAACGTGACCACCTCTGTCATCGTGAAGCTGCGCCCTCATCCATATCCAACACCCTGAAACTCTTCGATCATCGCGCGCATGCCACTGGAATTTCCACCACAAACTCATCGCGACCCTCCCCAACTATCGCGCACTCGATCCCGCTCTGGTTGTAGACCTACTTCGAGCCGACTGGCATTGAACTCGATCAAATCGAAGGAGCCGCACTCAAAATTGAAGAAGCAATCGATTTCCCTTGATTTCCAGCTTGGCCACCATTTTATTATACGAAAACGAGTTCGATAACGAACTGATTTGTTTAAAATCGAGGAACTCGATTTGATTGTGAGGTCGGCTTTGATTTGAAATGGAGCTGCCATTCTCTATTTTGTTCGAACGAAAATTTGGAGGACGCCATTTTTGATCTGGCATTCGTATACAAGAATGAAGATAAAGAGGGGGTTTTGATTTGAAACAAAAATTGCGGCCATTTGATTTTATTGAATTCGATTTCGAAAGTTTGAAAACAAAAGGAAACACAACCATTATTATTTCTTTGAATTGGCTGTGAAAAAAAAATATTTTTCTTTTGAACGAGATATGTATATTTTTTTCTTTTAAATTTCAAAACGAACGCGTGTCCAGGAATATGACAAATGTTAGAAGAAAAGATACGTGTAGAATTGTCTTATAAAAATATTATCAAATACATATAATTTATTTTTAAATTTCAATTTAAATACAAATTCAAATCATTCTGATTTCCGTGACTCAAAATTTCGATCAAATCGAGGCATACCGCTAGGCGTTTATGTTGTTAAACCCCTATTCCGAACGCAATGGAAAAGGTTTCGAGGCCAAATTCGATCGTATGGAGAAGATAGCTTTTTAGACCAGTAATTATATTAAATTTTTGATATAGATTTCAGTGCGTTTACTTATCGTATGGCCAAACGATCACTTCAAACATTACGAAAATTGAAATCCAATAATAATATATTATTATGGATCCAATGGAACTGGTTTCGTCGAATTCTGTGAGTGTGCCTCAGAAGGCTATTTTTAAATATCGATTTAAACGATATAAATTCAAAACTAAACAAATCACTTTCAAATTCGATTTTTAAAAGTTCTATTACTTTCAGTATTATCAATATGAATTTTCTAAGCCTTTAAAAAGAATATTTTTAACAAGCTCAAAACTAAAGATTAAATATTTTACCCAACTTCAAAAATTAAATTTAATAATTTAATTGCCAAATAAATCCTGATATTTGAATTTCAAGTTAAACTATCTTCCAAATATTTAAAATCAATTAAATATTTCAATTTCAAATAACCAAAAATTTTGAGTCGTCACATTGGAGGGATCCAACTGGTTTCTCACTCTGTTTATTTTACTTTTCATATACTGTGATATATGATGTGTTGGATGCCATATTTGATGACATGGATGATTTCCCTTATTTAGTGTTTTAGTAGCACCGGGCCTTATTTTTTGGTATTTTAAAATATAATAAAATATTGATTTCAATTTAAAAGGGATTTCAAAGCGATTTTGAAAGTATATATTTTTTAATAATTATTTTCGAATTATTAATAGGAATGATTTTTTTTTAAATAAACAAAAATGTATGATTTTTTATGTTATTGAATTATAGTTTTGAGAAATATTTTAAATATGGATTTTCGAATGGTTTTTATAAAGGATTTATAAAAGTGATATTTTACAAATAAAGAAATAGATTTATTATCAGAATTTAAATAAATAAATAAATATATATATATATATAATGGATTTGTAATCAATATTTTGTAAATGGATTTGTGATCGATATTTTTTAAATGGATTTGTAATCAATATTTTGTAAATGGAATTGTAATCGATATTTTGTAAATGGATTTGTACGTGGATTTTATAAATAAATTAGATTTATAACGGAATAGATTTATAAATGAAGTTTTTATAAATATTAGAAAAGAATTTATAAATGGATTTTATAATTAAAAGCGATTTGTAAATAAATTGATTTATAAATGGAATTTTATAAATGTTTTATAGATATAGGAGTTCTATAAATTAGAAATGAGATTTATAAACTTAGTTTATAAATATATAAATGATTTATGTTGAGATTTAAATATGGAGTTAATCGTTTTAAAAGTGGTTTATCTTTTAAAATGAATGTTTTGGAAGTGATATTTCCAAATGGAGTTTAAATGATTTTAAAAAGTGATTTAAAGTGTGTTAAGTGACAACATGGATTTTAACATTTATTGTTGTAATAAATGTTTTCAAGGATAGTAAGGAAGGCGTGGACTATAACACTGTTGTTATAGAAATGATTTCCGAAAGGAAATGTTTTATATCGTATATGGGATTTATATATGTATATAATTAATCGAATCCCTATACTAGTGTTTTTGGGTTGTCGTAACAATGTTTTACGCAACATTCATTTTGGCCCAATAATTTGTGTTTTGACCTTCCATCGTGAGATACACAAATCGGTTCTTATGGTCGTACTAAAGGCTTGGTGGTGTAGGAGCATTGCTTCCCATACTTAACTCCCGTATGAGGCTTGGTGGTCATACTAAAGGCTTGGTACTCCAATCTACCGGGCTTCATTCTTGGTCGAAGGATAGCAAGTTGAGAGTTGGAAACGTGGTAAGTCTACGAAACTTGGTTTCTATATAAGGTAGAGTGCCTCTTATCGTTGTTGGTCCGGAGAGACCAAGATCAGACTTATCCGAAAACCACTTTAGAACAATGTATGCGTCCGAAAGTGTAGGTTTATGATGATGATTTTTTAAGATGGATTTCTTCAAGATGTATGGCTACTTGCCACTAGACCCGCGACGCATATTATATATATGGTGGCAGTAGTGCTTCGTTATGAAAATCTTTGATATGCAAGGACTTCTCGCTACTAATCCTAGGATGACTCCCGACAGGATATATTAGGAGAGTACCTTCAGTTTGTCATGTTCCTGGACAACTTGTATGGACGAATGTCTGATGTTGCACGTCTAGATCATATTGATTGATCTTTATAAACGTGTCATCTGTTTGTTGGCGGAGAAGGCAACTTTTCTTAGCTTAACACCCTTTCAAATCAGTTATACTTTTATAAAAATCAGTTGTGTGATTTTTCAACTTTCCATATTTATAGAAGCGAGCACACTCTCACTTTCTCTTTTACATTTCCATTTTTTGCAATCATTTTCCTTAGTCTCCATTCATGGCTCTTAAGCTCGAAAGAAAAATAAAAACTCCTCATTTTCTCTTTAAAACTTTAATGCAATTTTTGGACCAATATTTATAACACTATTACATCCCCAAAGCTAAGAACGTGAAGCAATTTACCCATTGTTTTGCTTGGGCCGTGAGCATAAGAGAATAGGGGAGGGCTTGGTCAAGCCTTGATGGGTAGTTTGGAGCTTGCTTTGATTGAGGGTAGGAAGTGTGGTATGTTGCTTTGTTGTGGTAGGAAGTTTAGCTTGGAAAAAATGAGTTAAACTCACTTTAAAATCGTTTAAAAATCGATAAAATATGTAAAATATAAATTGTTGTTTATATTGTTCAAACTTATTGTTAACCCTTAATTTTCTTCGACTCAAGAAGTATACGACTCATGGCCCAGACGACTTAAGTTATGTCACGACCTAACGAGTTTAAAAGCTAGCGACCTACGACCTAAGTGGTCTTAAATGTCTACGACTTAAGAGGATCTGCGACTTAACTACTCAAAGGACTTACGACTTAGTAACTTAAAAGAGCTAACGACCTAACTGCTGAAGGGACCTACGAGTTAGCAGGCCTACGACTTAAGGGGGTCTCCGGCTTAACAGTTTGCGAGTTAAGGAAAATTTACGACTTAAGGAACTCAAGACTTAGCTTAAGTCATCCACAACCTAAAAGCTATCAGGTTAAAGTCCAGTGCCTACGCCTATACCACTTTTATCTGATAAGTCGGCCACGACTTATGATTTATTATAAGTCGACCACGATCTAAGACTTAACTCCAACCAAGCCACGAACTGAATTCAGTAAGTCGCCCACGAGTTACCTTAAGTCAACCACGAGTCACGGCTTATCTTAAGTCGGCCACGACTCATGACTTGGCAGAAACTTCTGTTCAGAATTTGACTCCTATAAATAGACCACCACTTCCAACATGAAGGGGACTTTTGGCCATTCATTTCTTCAAGCGTCGTTACTCTGCCGAACTCTCAACTCATTCAACAATTGAAGATCTCCAGATATTCGAGACACTACAACAAGCTTCGAGAGGAATTTCCTACATCCAACACGGATTCATCAAGTTTCATCATCGAAGTTTGAGCTAGTAGTCGAGATTGTCTTTGTGATCGAATTGTATTGTTTTGATAAGTGCATTGTATCGTCTTGTAATCAGATTCAGTAATAAAGAGATTCAAAGGGGACGTAGGCTCGATCTCAAGCCGAACCACTATAAAATGTTGTCGTTTACTGCTTTTTCACTATTTCATTTCTTAAATTATGTTCTCGTCACACGGGTGGTGCTTTCACAACTCAACCCCATACACCGGGTGTTAGCGTTCACTTTTTAGCGTTAACATTTTGGTGCTTTCACTGAGAACCCAACTCAGGCTACCACTCACCATTGCTTCACGGAAGTTTGTTGAAAGAATTTCCTACAAAACCAGAAGTCTATCAGACATAATGGCTCCTGGAAGGAAACGAAAGTCTGTCAGAACTGATGATGACCGCGACAATACTCCACTTCTCTTTCTCCAAATCAGGTAGCTCCAAGCGTCGGTGTGACGAGACAAGAGTTAGATGCTGCTGTATCCGGACTGTACCAGCAGATTGAAACTCAGAATAATCTGATGATGGAAAAGCTGAATGCTCTACTTGGGGCTAATCAAAGACCAGTAAGTAATGAGGAAAACTTTGCTAATGCTGCTCCCAATTCCGAAGGGAGAAATATTCCTCAAGGGGGATCGGGTGCTGCTGAAGGGGCACCCCTCCAGGTTGAAGGATCCAGGCCGTCACCGGTTCTCCGTGAGCATTTACCTGGACAAACCTCCGAAAAGATGGCCGAGGTCTATTCTGCAAAATCTCTAAACAATGAGGAATATCTCTCTAGCATGGTTCGGCAAATAATGAAGGAAAGCATGCAAAGAAACAAAGATGAGAATGATTGGGGATTCGCTTCGAGTAAAACTCCATTCACTGAAAGGATCTTAAAAGCCGAGTTTCCGAGAAAATTTGTTCCTCCCACCATTCCTTCTTATCGAGGAACGAGTGATCCAAATCAATTCCTATACAAATATGATTGGCACATGACTGGTGCCAGAGCAACTGACGAGATTAAATGCCGGTATTTCCCGGTATACTTAGAAGGAGTGGCGTTACTTTGGTTCACCAAGCTTCATGTGCGATCTGTTGATCAATTTTCCGATCTGACCCAAAAATTCAAAGAACAATTCAGATTGTACATTTCAAGAGCAAAGGATATAATGTCTCTCTCAAGTCTTGAACAGAATCCTGGAGAGCCCATTAAATCCTTCTTGAATCGCTTTAATTTAGCCCTAGCAGAAGTTGATAACGCGGAACCACGAATGATCTTAACCTACTTAATGCGGGCTGTTGACAAGTCTAGCGAGTTTGGAAAATGGTTAAAAATGAAAGAACCAAACTCGCTCGAAAAATTCTACAAAAAAGCTGATGAGTTCATGCGCTTAGAGAATCTCTCCGCGTCAGCTAAAGTTGTGACAACAGTGGTGGAAAATAATGCTACAGTTCAAAACAAGAAAGAATCTGCAAATCAAAAGAGGGAAAGTAATGGTGGAAAGAAGCAGAAAGATCTCAAGAAGCCCCGCTTCCTCAAACCTTCGGATTTTACTCCTCTGACTGATACCTCGGAGAATATTTTCGTCGCCACTAAGGATGCTGTTGATTTTCCAAAACCATCAGCAGTAAAAGTTGGGAAAAATGCTATTCAAAGCGGAAGATTTTGCAAATTTCATAATCAACCAGGCCATGATACCAACGAATGCCGCCACTTGAAAAGCCTAATTGAAGAATTGTTGAGAGAGAATAAGTTGCAGCAGTATGTGAAGAGAAATAGAAAAGACCCGTCTTCATCTAACTAGGGGCAACTACCCCCAGCTCATTCATCTGGTTCAGGAGAGAGGCCCGCTGAAAAAGAAAGACCTGTTATCAATGTGATCACAGGAGGACCTCATCCAGCTGGCAGGAGTTGGGGTGAGATGGAAAGGTATGCTAGAGCTTTGAAGTATGCTCCAATTGAAGAAAGTGTCTTGATCTTGGAAGATGTTGCACCTCTAAAGCAGCAGAAGCCTTTTCATGATGATATTATGTTCAGAACCAGGGATTCTATTGATGTGGAAGCTCCTACTGAGGACCCTTTGGTTGTCTCTGTCGGTATTGGGCCGGCTATTGTCAGAAGTGTTCTGGTTGATAGTGGTGCTTCATGCAACATACTCTTTAAAAAGTCATTTGACTAAATGAAAATTCCAATGACAGATGTACAAGCCTCTTCACACAAAATTGCCGGATTTACAGGAGAGCTGAAACAGCCAATTGGAACGGTGGACTTGTTTGTTGAGATGGGCGAAGGACAGAAGAAGTTGGTTCGGAAGCAAACTTTTGTAATTGTTGATGGATTCTCCGCCTATAATGCTTTCTTGGGTCGGCCTACTCTTGCTGCTTTCAGGGCCGTCCTCGCTCCATGGTGCTTAACAATGAAATTTCCTACTGATAATGGGATTGCTGTCATTAAGGGAGATCAGAACGCATGGCGAGAATGTTATCTTGTGGAACTCCGAGAGGCCAGGAAAAGAGAAATGGGAAAAGATGCGGCAGCTCCGCTCCGCATCAAAGAACCAACCTTGTAGCAACTACGGGGTGCCCCTGTACTGGCGAACACAGCAATGCAAGGAAGGAAATGGACCCCAGAAAAGCCAGTACAGGGGAGAATAGAGTGGTACCTGTGGAAGTAACGGTACCAATATCTGTTGATTCAAAAGACCCAAACAAAGTACTTAATGTGGGTTGACAGCTAAGCATAACAGTTCAAAACACGCTGATATCATTCTTAAAAGCCAATCTAGATGTGTTCGCTTGGTGTCATGCTGATATGTGTGGGATCTCCCCAGAAATTGCTGTTCATACTCTAAACATTGATCCAAAATTCACACCAGTGAAACAGAAAAGAAGAACTCAAGGTCCAGAAAGGTCGACAACGTTAAAAGAAGAAGTTGATCGGCTTATGGAGAATAATTTCATCAGGGAATCCACTTATCCAAATTGGGTTTCAAATCCAGTACTGGTTAAGAAGGCAAATGGAAAATGGAGGGTATGCATCGATTTTTCGGATCTAAACAAAGCTTGCCCCAAAGATTGCTTCCCGCTGCCCAGAATTGATCAATTGGTGGACGGAACAGCTGGGCATGAGTTGTTATCGTTTATGGATGCTTACTCCGGATACAATCAGATTATGATGCATGAGCCGGATCAGGAAGACACAAGCTTTATCACAGATGTGGGTCTCTACTGCTACAAAGTTATGCCTTTCGGATTGAAGAATGCTGGGGCAACCTACAAAAGGCTCGTCAATGCAATGTTCAAACCTCAGATTGGCAGAACCATGGAAGTTTATGTTGACGATATGTTGGTAAAGTCAAAGAAAGCTGTAGACCACATGGGTCACTTGGAGGAAATGTTTGCAATTCTTCGAAAGTATGGAATGAAACTCAATCCATTGAAATGTTCGTTCGGCGTAGAGTCCGGGAAATTTTTGGGTTTTATTGTGAGCGCTAGGGGCATCGAAGCCAATCCTACTCAAATCACAGCTCTAAGGGAGGTCAAAGCCCCTAAAACAAAGAAAGAAA
Organism: Allium fistulosum; assembly: GCA_030737815.1. Lineage (NCBI taxonomy): Eukaryota > Viridiplantae > Streptophyta > Magnoliopsida > Asparagales > Amaryllidaceae > Allium > Allium fistulosum. The sequence continues at coordinate 509,089,309 of CM060907.1, read as the reverse complement.
TGCAAAGTCTCAATGGAAAAGTCGCTGCTCTGAGTCGCTTCATTTCCAAGGCCACAGACAAATACATTCCCTTCTTTGACGCTCTAAAGAAAGGAAAGAAATTTTTTGAATGGACTCCCGAATGCCAGAATGCTTTCGATGAACTAATTCGTCATATGGAAACACCTCCGGTTCTTTCCAAGCCTACTGACGGTGAAGACCTTTTCATCTATTTAGCAATTTCATCTCACGCCCTCAGTGCAGCACTTGTACGGGAAGATATGAAAGTACAGCGTCCAGTCTATTACATCAGTAAACGGTTCACTGGGGCAGAGATGAATTATTCGAAGATAGAAAAGCTCGCCTATTGCTTGCTAATTGCTTCCAGGAAATTGAGACCATACTTTCAAGCTCATCCTATCAAGGTTCTTACTGATCAACCTCTAAAGCAAGTCCTATTTCGTCCTGAAACTTCGGGCCGTCTTTTGAAATGGGACATTGAACTTAGCCAATATGATATCACTTACCATCCCCGAAGAGCAATCAACGGACAAGCTTTAGCAGATTTCATCGCAGAATCTACTAACAAAGGTGATAGTGAGAATGAAACAACTGATGGCATTCCAATCCAGTGGAAGTTGTATGTTGACGGATCGAGAAATGATTACTGTTCTGGGGCAAGGGTTGTGCTCGAAACCCCCGAAGGACGATCATTGTGTTATGCATTGAGACTGGAATTTCCTTCAACGAACAATGAAGCGGAGTATGAGGCTCTTATTGCTGGCTTGAAAATTGCCAAGGAACTAAACATCAAAGTGTTACAAATCTTCAGCGATTCTCAACTTATTGTTTGCCAGGTAAAGAAAGAGTTTCAGGCTAAAGGTGGAAATTTGCCCGCATACTTGTCAAAGGCATGTGAACTTCTCGAAGATTTCAATCATTACACGATAAGTCATATTCCTTGGGTAGAAAACATGAAAGCAGATTCTCTAGCAAAGTACTCAAGTTCCGGAGAAGCTCAATTACTGGGACTAGTTACTGTAGAAGTTCTGTCAACTCCAAGCATTGATGAAATGGATGTTGATTGGATTATGGCTACGTCTCAAGAGCATGAATCATGGATGACTCCAATCAAAGAATACCTACTCAATGGTTCCCTGCCAGAAAGTTCTAAGGAACGTCGAAAACTATTAAGGAAAGTGTCAAGATATATAATTCAAGATGGCCGATTATACAGACGGGGATTTTCAATGCCACTTCTCCGATGTGTAACTAAGGAAGAAGCCAAGACAATTCTAGCCGAGATACACGAAGGAGAATGTGGAGATCATTCAGCCGGTCAAACTCTAGCCAAGAAAGTCCTCCGATATGGGTATTTCTGGCCGGATATTAATCGAGACGCTGCTATTTACTCCAGAAAGTGCGACAAATGTCAAAGATTTGCAAAAATCCCAAAAGCACCTTCCACCGAACTTACACAAATGGTCAGCCCATGGCCGTTCGCCATTTGGGGGATAGACTTGATTGGACCTTTACCGATCGCTAAATCCGGAATCAAATATGCTATTGTTGCTGTTGATTATTTCACCAAATGGGCTGAAGCTGAACCTTTGGCCACCATTACTTCTAAAAAGATGATAAATTTTGTAACGAAAAATATCATTTGCAGATATGGTGTGCCACAGAAGATAATCACAGACAACGGTACTCAGTTTGAAAGTGAAGAATTCCAGGATTTTTGCAAACGGTTCAGAATTCAGAAAAGCTTCTCAGCAGTGGCTCATCCGTAGGCAAACGGGCAAGTGGAAGCAGTGAACAAAATTATCAAGTCAACCATCAAAAAGCAACTCGAAAAAGCAAAAAGTGGTTGGGTCGATAAGCTTCCATTAGCACTATGGGCATACAGAACCACTCACAAAACTGCGACTGGGCACACTCCATTTTCACTAGCATACGGGTCAGAAGCGATGATACCGGTGGAAGTAGAAGTTCCTTCACATAGAAGAATTCACTTCAATGAAGCTGAAAATGAAAAGCTGCAACTTGAAGCACTTGATTTTCTTGATGAAAAAAGAGAAGAAGCTAAGCTCAGAGTTTCAGCTTATCAGCAAAGGATAGCCAGGCACTTCAACTCTAAAGTTCGCCAACGCAGCTTTGAGGTCGGAGACTTAGTTTTGAAAAGGATCATGACAGCAACTGGTGTGTTTGGGCCAAACTGGGAGGGACCATATGCCATTGGCAGTAAACTTCTTGATGGCACTTTCAAACTCATAACTGTTGAAGGAGATCCAATTCCAAGAGCCTGGAACAGCAACCACTTATGTCCTTATTTTACTTGAAAAAAGCTTTGCTCAAAGTTGTAAAATAGTGATGAATGTATCAGTTGTACTGTAAAACATTGTAAATCAGTGTAAATGAATGAAAGCTATAAAGTGGATGTAGGCCCGATTCTTGGCCGAACCACTATAAATCTTGTGTTCTTTACTATTTCATAATGCCTGTTTCATTTCAATAAGTAAATACTTTAAATGTATTGCTAAAATGTCGATTCAAAATTGCAGGACATTAAAACAAGGCTCGTTCATTACAAAGCCAAGCGACCTCTATAAATCACCTATTACGCAAATACCAAGCGATAAAAAATTCCAAATTCAAATCCTATACAAGAAGAACTTCACATAAAAAGTTGGCGACTCCACTGTGGCAAACCTTTGTTAACTGGTTGAGATTGTCGATATGAACAGACATCCAACTAAGATAACTCGCGTTTGTCCCGTGAAGTCGTTCAACAGTGAAGTCCACTTCTTCGGATGAGGCAATTTACTTGTAAAAGGAAAGAAGATGCGCTTGGAAACGATAATAAAAGATCGCTAATGAGCAGATGATGAGAGAACATTGCCAAGCAAACAAAGAAGCAGCCAAAAGGAGGTATGCCTCTCAATAAAAGGGCCGGTAGAACCACCGAAGGGATACCTTCCCAAGCAGAAGGAACAGGGCCCTTGCTAACTGATCGTGATGCATCCGATCAGGCAGCTTGTGTCCGTCCCGTGGATCTACTCGCCCCTGAGACGCAACCTTCCTGGCACACCAACCAACCAAAGCTCCTTCCCGAAGGTCAACAAAGCCCTCTAACGAGGCACACTAAAAAATGAAAGTGCTTCTCTCAATCAAAAAAGATTGGTGGAACCACCGGAGGGGCACCTTCCCAAGCTGAAGGAACAGGGCCCTTGATAATTGATTGCGATCGCTTGTGCAAACAAACATCCAATCAAGCAACTTGCGTCCGCCCCGTGGATCCATTCAACCATGAGAAAGTAACTTCCAGGCAATCAAAAAGCCCTCTTCGGAGGCACAAGCCCTCTTCGGAGGCACATGACCTCTTCGGAGGAAAAATCCCTTTCCCAAGGCACCACAAGCCCTCTTCGGAGGCACCTGCCCTCTTCGGAGGCAAAAGCCCTCTCCCGAGGCACCACAAGCCCTCTTCGGAGGCACAAGCCCTCTTCGGAGGCACAAGCCCTTTTCGGAGGCACAAGACCTCTCCGGAGGCACAACTCTTTAAGAGGAGCCCTCTCCGGAGGCATGTCCCAAAATAGAATACTCAAATAAAAAGCCTTCTCCGGAAGCACAATTCAACTCTCAAAGGAAGGTTAACTTGTTCATCTCAAAAAAGTTCCTTCTAAAAAAAGTTGAAATGCTACAAAAAGACCCCTTCGGAGGCACACTTCACCTTGCTTGAAGTACCAAACATTTTCTTCAGAAAGTTCATTTCACTGCATAGGGAAATCTACTTTCTTTTTTGACAAATGAAAGTGATCATCCCCGAAAATTGAAGTGTTCTTCAGAAAGAAAGAGAAAATAAAAATTTCTCCAAAAAACGAGATATGATCTATTAAAAGCAGAATAATTCTTCCCTTAAAAGTGGAATAGTTATTCTCTGAAATAAGATTATCAGTCTTGTGAAAGTTAGAAATGTTGCAATGCACTTGTGGTATGGTGGCAACACTATACAATTCAATTACATTAATAAAAGGAATATGCAAGCAACATACCGCAAGTTCATTGCAATATCATGAAAAATAGATGTGGAATAAATGCATTCTCAAACACAGACCAGAAAGTTTGTACAAGTAAGAAGAATTGTTTATTCTACACTAAAATGAGAAACAAATGCATTCTCACATACACAAGAATTTGTACAAGTAAAATAGCTATTTTATTCAATACTATGAAAACTTTTTACATTGTACAGATCGCAAAAAAGAAGCGGGGACCGGTACCCGCACAATCTCCGGTCGATACATGCAAAAAGCAAAAATAAGAAGTAGAAGATCCAACTTGCTATTCCTTCTTCCCGCCACCTTTGGAGCCTTTACTCGGCCTAATGATTAGTTTCTGAAGCCGTTGTGAACGGGTCGGGGCAGAAGGAGAAAGAGGCGCGGCTGGATCAACTTCTGCTTCCTCTCCAGCGGAAATATTCTTCTTCTTCCTTATGGCACGCTTCCCCTTCCTCTTCGAAGAAGATTCGCTCCCTGGAGTAGCAAGCAATGTCGAAAGCTTCGTTTCATCATCTAGAGACCGCTCCGGGGTCTTCTCGATGTCATCAAGATCCTCCGCCTTCTGCTCCTGCGAAGCGGCTGGATCATCCAGGTCTTGAAGAGCTTCAATTTTCTCTGCCTGTGATCCCGGTTGGGAAGCAGAAGGAGGAGTAATTTGCGAAGATGGAGGAACGGCAATTAAAGGAGTGGAAGTTTGTGCAGTATTCGGTACCTCCGCTGTAGAAGAAAAGAAGTTAAAATCGGTATCCTCCGAGAAAAGAGAAGGTATCGGTTCACCAAAGTTTAAGTAATAAGTAAGAAGGTCATCAAACTCGTTTAAATCAAATAAATGATTCACTGAACTCGGATCGATGCCAAAATTACCTGAAGAAGTCGGTTTTGACAAGACAATTTCAAACTTATCAGCCTCAGTGTCTTCTTGGCTTTTCTCCCCGATTTGAGTAAGGGGAGACTCGGTTGTGACGAGTTTAGCCTCGACGCTTTTTGCGGGAGAAGAAAAGTGAGAGCTGGAACCAACGATATCGACGACGGTCGAAGTCGAAGTGTGGACAGGGCCAGTTAAAGATATTTTCTTCTCTGGATGTTCTTCTGCCACTATTCCAGCTCTAGCTTCAGCGAGTTGTTTTTTACCCTTGGCAAGAGTAGCACGAGCTTCTTCGTCAAGATAACGTGCCTCAAGTTCCGCCTCATCATAGCCTGCCCCGCCAAGCAAGTCAACTGCTGCTTCCCATACTTCAGCCAGGGTAACCTCATAGTCGGGGCCCAGAAAAGAGAGGCTCCTGTGACCCAGAACGCTGTGTAGATAAAAGTCAAATAAGGTGGAGCTGATGTTAGCTTTTGTTGTTTCATGCGATTGCTCGGCCGCCTCTTTTTCGGCGACAGCTGCAGCTCGACTGGCAACAACCTCATCACGCTCTTTCTCAGCATTAGCAAGTTGGGACTTTAGCAATTCAATCTCCACGGTCTGGGAGTTAACTGTTTCCCGCAGCTGAGTGTTATTTTTGCGGTATTCTTTAACGACGAACTGCTCAGCTGCAAATTTCATCTCAGCGTCCCTCTAAGCAGCGTGCGCATCCCGCACTTGTTTTTGAAACACTTCTTCCTTTTGAGATTGTGAAGCGGAAGAAATGGCGAGATCTTCCTTGAGTTTTGTGACCTCGGATTCAAGTCTTGCATTATCATCAGCAATACTCGTCATCTCGGCGTCATGCTGTTTGCAGATTTTATCCCACTCGGATTTATCATTCTCCATGGTCAGCATGGCCTCAAGATTTGCACGGTTGACTCTTTGCAGCTCATCGACAAGCTTTTGCCATCCGGACACCCTTTCAATGTTAAGTTTGACGGCCTCAAGGCTACGCAGCATATCCGATTTATCGATCAGAACCAAATCAAGGTCAAAACGCACCCCTTTTAAGCACCAATTCGGAAATCGGCTTTGAAGAATAGGAGGGGCGTCATTGACCTGATACTGGGGTCTGTTGATGATCGCTTGGATATCAGACTTCTTTAAAGAAGGAGAGCCGGATGGAACATTAGGAGAAATGGGAGCATCGGTCTTTTCAGAAATTGCAGATGCGTCACTTGGCTTGGATCGCTTGCTCGATTCGTCAGCAATATGAGTCTTCCCCTTGTCATCATAAGACTTTCGCTTATGGGAATCGTCAATTCTGTGAGAAGAATCATATCGCTCAGCGTCTTTTCTTCTCTGCCACTGCTCGTAATCCCGCCTTTCTTGAGCCTTCCTTCGAGCCCTTTCCTCATCTGTCTCTCTCTGGTCACCAAGGTATTTCCTAAAGTCATAAGATCCACGGCCTCCATGGCGCTGAAATGAGTCATAGTACGAGCCAGTTCGCCCCATTGTAGAACCTGAAATTGAAGAAAAGACAAGTCTCAGAAATCTTCAAATTAAGGAGGCTAAGTGCATATAAGTGCTAAGCATCCTAAGTGTGTGTGATGTGCGAACTACGCGCGTCAAACTACAAACCACTCTTTGGTTGGGGAGTGATAGCAAATTGAGAAACGGGAGTTGATTCTTGAGCCGACAAAGTTTGCTGCAAAGTAAATGTTGCTTCTGTTACAGGAGAAGTGACTTTAGTTATGTCATCTTTAAAGAGCTCTCGAGAAGTTATCATTATATCACTTAAGCCATCGAAGGTGTCATCACCATGGTACCCAGCAGAGCTTTCCTTTTCAGCCTCCACATCGGCTGACTTTTCAGAGATTCGAGGATTTTCTTCCTCTTCGATAATTGGAGCAAGTGCCAGTTTGCTGGACGGGCCCGCAACATCGGTAAGTGTGGGACATTTTACCAGTGAAGTTTCAATGGCAGTTTCCTTCGGTGTGGGGTCTTCAACAGAAAGTAGGGCATTTGCTGCCTTCGAAGGAGAGTTGGGAACTTCGTGAGGCTGAGTAGAGCGAGAAGAATGAAGAAGTCCGAACTGATGAAGAAATTCGTCTTTCAACAAAAATTTCGCGTCCCGCTCTTCAATCGGTACAGCCATAAGCCTCTCCAGAGTTTGCTTGTTACTGAGATTCCTAGAAGGAGGGGGAAGCGCTGAAATGAGAAAGCAAAGTTAACATTCGATGATTCATACTTCACAAAAACTCAAAAAATAGAAGAAGTAAAGATAGATAATCTTACTTCCTTCCCTCCACACAGCATAGAATCCCGGGGGACAGCGAACATAAAAGAATTGAGTCAAGAACCCGTGAGCACTATCGGGAAGGCCAACAATCAATTTACGGTTTCTGGCACTTCTCACGACAGTAATAGAAGGATGTTCTTTGGTTTTGGTGAAAGAGCACAAGTAGCATATCTCGTCGAAATTCGGAAGTCGCTCGAGAATTCTCCCAAATAGCACAAATAGCCCCATTAAAATGGCATAGCCATTGGGATGTAGCTGAAATGGGGAAATGGCCAGCTGTCGGAGAAGATGCTGAAGAAAGTTATTGAAAGGTGGAACGGCTCCACTAAGGCACATCTGTCGATTCACTGCTACAAAGCCAGGAGGCGCTACATCAGCAGTGCTATTCTTCTCAGGGAGGATGGCATCAGCTTCAGCAATGCCAAACTGAGTGCACAATTGCCGAAAAACCCTGTACTATAGAGTGGTAGAAGCTCTTTCTGGGGGATTGACTAAAGGAGCTGGAATAGGAGTGGACTCTCCGGTCTGGACTGTTACATCTCCTTGTTGAGAAGTCATTCTACACAAGCAACTGGATATTCAAATATGAAGGTGCACGTTTCCTAAATAGTGTGAAGTGTTGTGCAAAACTAGTAAAGATAAAATGTAAATACAACTGGAATTAAGATAGTCGGTAATTGATCGATTATCGAATTTCAGGACCTGTTAATTTAAAGTTCAGGTACAGTATTAAGTGTAAACCGGTCATTTTCAGTTGACTGTTTTAATGTTGCTTTAATACTTTGCTTGAATCTATTGATTTAGAGCACTTCGTTCACACAATCTATTTATGTCAATTATCTGTTATTAGCTAATCTGTCATTTGATATGGGCTGTCAGTGACAGTATATTCGTCCCAATTTTTTGTAAATGTGGTATTAAACAGGTTGATTAATTTGCAAGTTAGAATGATCTATGAAAAGATGCAGCAATTCAAAGTTCAGCAGTTCAAAGTTCATGCAAAACACAAGTCTTGAGTCGCCAACGACTTATATGTTAACTCGTCCACGGCTTAGGGACTTTAAGGCAAGACAGGACGGGTCATTTCGATTTTAGGTCGTTGATGCCTTGAGTCGGCAGTACTTCAAGTCGTTAAGTCGTGTAAAAGAAGAAAGTGACCTCAGGTTAAAGCGAGGCAATTTCCCTAAGTCCTAAGTCGTCCACGACTCAAGGCTTATGTCGTGACAGGCTTAAGTCGTACAAGGCTTATGTCGTGATAGGCTTAAGTCGTACAAGGTTTATATCGAATGAGGCTTATGTCGTAGGTTGCAAGACGCTACTAAACCGTGACCATGCTAACATCTCACTCCATTGGACCCATTGACTTTTCTCCTAACCCGTTATCCTCCAAACCCGATAACCTCTCAATCAACTATGATCCTTATCCTCATTCCACCACACCATTGAATCACCCAAGAGCCAATTTCAGATCACCAAAGCCTCGCCAACCTAATCAATTATTAAACCTGAAATACAGTAATCCCTCATCTCCATCACCCCATTCATCTAAAAGATAAAATCGAGCAAAATCAGGCTCACGAACTGCCAATGCAGTGGAACTCGCAACAAGGCATTGCACAAGGGGATGGATTAGGGACAAAGAGGGGAATTCACAAGTTAATGATGATCGAGAATCGAGAAGGAGGCAGGAGCACTTACGCAGTAGAGGATCGAGTATTAGTGATCAGTTGATTGTTGAAAAAAGAAAAAGAAAAAAAACCGCCTTGAGAAAGCTCGGAGGGATGTTAATGGCAGAAACGATTCAGGAGATAAGTAATGAGTCAGTGGAAGGAACGACTTAAGCTTTTTATACCTCGGGGCAGTGGAACACGAAAAGGCACACACGAGTTAAGATAAGTCGAAGCACACGACCTACGACTTAGGCGTGTACTTCGAGGGGCAAATGTTAACCCTTAATTTTCTTCGACTCAAGAAGTATACGACTCATGGCCCAGACGACTTAAGTTATGTCACGACCTAACGAGTTTAAAAGCTAGCGACCTACGACCTAAGTGGTCTTAACGGTCTACGACTTAAGAGGATCTGCAACTTAACTACTCAAAGGACTTACGACTTAGTAACTTAAAAGAGCTAACGACCTAACTGCTGAAGGGACCTACGAGTTAGCAGGCCTACGACTTAAGGGGGTCTCCGGCTTAACAGTTTGCGAGTTAAGGAAAATTTACAACTTAAGGAACTCAAGACTTAGCTTAAGTCGTCCACAACCTAAAAGCTATTAGGTTAAAGTCCAGTGCCTGCGCCTATACCACTTTTATCTGATAAGTCGGCCACGACTTATGATTTATTATAAGTCGACCACGATCTATGACTTAACTCCAACCAAGCCACGAACTGAATTCAGTAAGTCGCCCACGAGTTACCTTAAGTCAACCACGAGTCACGACTTATCTTAAGTCGGCCACGACTCATGACTTGGCAGAAATTTCTGTTCAGAATTTGACTCCTATAAATAGACCACCACTTCCAACATGAAGGGGACTTTTGGCCATTCATTTCTTCAAGCGTCGTTACTCTGCCGAACTCTCAACTCATTCAACAATTGAAGATCTCCAGATATTCGAGACACTACAACAAGCTTCGAGAGGAATTTCCTACATCCAACACGGATTCATCAAGTTTCATCATCGAAGTTTGAGCTAGTAGTCGAGATTGTCTTTGTGATCGAATTGTATTGTTTTGATAAGTGCATTGTATCGTCTTGTAATCAGATTCAGTAATAAAGAGATTCAAAGTGGACGTAGGCTCGATCTCAAGCCGAACCACTATAAACTGCTGTCGTTTACTGCTTTTTCACTATTTCATTGCTTAAATTCTGTTCCCGTCACACGGGTGGTGCTTTCACAACTCAACCCCATACACCGGGTGTTAGCGTTCACTTTTTAGCGTTAACACTTATGTATATTGCTTATTTGGATTTGATTCCCGTTTGAAAGTGGAATGTATAAGTAACCATTATTTTGCAGGGGACAAAAGCATGAGGAAGTTGAAGTGTGTTTGTAGCGAATAGGTCGCTATGGAACACTTCGAAGAACATACACATATGAGATTTGCAAGAGACTTTTGTAGAGAGACACCACGGGGCTTCTCACCATTGTTAATTTAATTATTACTTATGTTGCTTATATTGAAGTTTTATTGAAATAAATGTGTAATTTATTAGCGGTTTGTGAAAATGTCGTTATAGCGACTATCGCTATACCGATAATTATGAAAACTTTATTCTTTTCAATCTTTGTTCATTTCTCTTGTACTTGTTTCTACGACATTAAATATTTGATCGGACTTTTGCATTTTTAAATCGTCGTTTAAACCAAGTTTTGATGGCTTGGAAAAAGTTATAACACCTAACTCTAAAGTGTTTAAAAGTTAGAAAAGTTTTGGTCATGGTATTGCAGTTCGAAAGTCAAGTTTTACAACAACTTTCAATTGAGTTTTTTTGACTTCAAAAGTCTCTAAATTTTTGTGAATGCATACTAGACTCATAATATGTTGTTCTAAAAATAAAATATAGTATTCATACTTTGTAAAAATGTGGGAAAAATTTTAATTTGAAAAGAACCGATTTAAAGGAATTTTCCATACTCTTTTAGCGGCAGTTTTGTGGCATTTTTCCAACTTTTATAAAATGGTTTTAAACTTGATTTTTCTTCTTCGATCCTTTTAGCGAACTTTTATAACATATATTTAAGTGTTTTAAAGGTGGTTTGGAATTTATTTAAATATTTAAAGAAGAAGTTTTTATTTTGAAAATAAGGAAAGGAAACAGGTTAGAGTTTTAATATGTATTAAACTTGAGATTTTCTTTTTAAGTAGTATTTGAAATGGATGTTTTAAACTATATTTTAGTTTATTGAAAGTGAAAAGGAGACATGGATTACAACACCATTGTTGTAATAAATGTTTTCTAAAAATGGAGAAAGAAGTAATGGATTATAACTTTTTTGTTATGATAAATGATTTCGAAAAGTAGAAAGGACTTCATGGATTATATTATTTGTTATAACAAATGATTTCGTTAAGTTATTAAGAAAACTCGTCACTTGACCTAATAAGTGTTGATATTCTTAAATATTTGGAGACGTTTTGTTTTAAAGATAATAATAAGTTGATCTATAAATGAAAGGTCTTTTAAAAAAAATTCAAGATAGAAGAAAGTGTAATTGGTTTTGGGTTTATAATAAATAATGTTTTAATGATATTTGTTTTTGACCCTTCTTTTTAATACACTTAGGAACATAATTAGCTCTTTGAAAGAATATTTAAAGTGTGTTTTTAAAAGTGTTTTACAAATATTTGTGATGTGAAAATCAAGCAAAAGTTTGAGTCAACAATTTTAAAAGTTTGATTCGTTTATAGAAAATATTTAGTCTTACATTTAACACTAAACATTGAGGTAACCATTGCTATTCTTAAAGTTAAGAATGTATGTCGAGTCAAGGTAAGAAGCAAAACTGCTCTAACTTGTTTGCCTTCATTATTTTCTCCAGGATAGTACTAGTTTGAGATCGACAAGTGGTGATAAGTGTAAGAGATTTAATCTCTATAAGTGATTACTTGTATGGAAAGGATTTAGGCATATACTTAACACTAAATGCCAAGGTATGGAAACTTGTCTCTATATCGAAAGATAAGAATGTACATTGTGGCAAGGTCTGAGGCAATAATGCCCCAACTTGTTTGGCTTCATTGTTAATCGAGGGATATTAAAAGTTTGAAACGGACGAGTGGTGGTAAGAGTATGAGATTTAATTTCCATATACAATCATTTCTGTTATCTCCGATTGTTGATTTCTTGACTATCGATTTCGATACTTTCTTTATGTTTTGTCAATTTAAGGCGATTTGTTGCTCGTTTAGAGCATTTATATCCTTTATTGGAAATGACTAAATAAAGAACGAGCAGGGACCAAGGTATGTGTGGTTGCTCCCATTATGGTATTTTCACATCTACTCTAGATTGGTTTCGGTGGTATGCTCATGGAGATGTGAAATACTCGGATACTTGGTAAGGATGGCGAGGTCCGACTTGGAGGTTTTCGAGAGCCATCGTACTTCTTAAGTATATTTTCTAGAGGTATATTTTCAGTAATGGGGTGCACCTTCCTAGTCATTGTTAGAAAAATTCCTTTTCCTTATTTGATTTAAATCTTTGAATTGTTCTCTTAATGGCATCAAGATGTTCCTTGTGTTCTTCTCTATGTTTATTTATTTGTGTCCATTCTTTGAGTTTGGATTTTAATCATGTCTGTGTTCATCCTTTCTTCTTCCAACTTTTCTTCTGACTTGTTTCCACTCTTTCATGTATGGATGTTTTCCCTGTGAGGTAAAACTTATTCTGTGTTTAGAGGCACGGTCTCATAGATTATTATGCATTCATCATATTTCTTGAGTATTCTCACGCTATTTTTCAGACTGATTCGGGTGTTATTTATCATAATGCTCGGGTCAGACCGAGTTTTTCTATGTTGTCGTTGGTGGGACATGGAACTCATGGAGTAGAACCGAATATTCTCCAGCCACAATATTTTTATTTACACTGTATTATTATGTATACCCATCAGCAACTGTAAGATCAGAAAGTTATAACTGTCCAGACTGATGAGGCTTATTTTTAGCTCAGATATACCTTGTATCTTAGAGAGATAGATTTTACCGTCTTTGTTGTATTATATGTGATTGTTTCGCTGTGAGATTCTATTTCCTATGTTCATTTTCTTTTTATTTTACCCTAATAATCAGCCTTTTCGGTATTTGGATGCTTGGCATTCTAATACCGTGGATATATTAAGTGTCGACTCTCATGGGTCAAAAAGGCGGGTTGTTACAACAAATGTACACTAATGCAACAACCAATAGCCAACTCATCAAGCAAGGCGAGGCATCCACACTACCCATCACTTGGCCCCCTCTTAGAATAAGTTGGATCCCCAACAGTCGGTCACCTTGAGTGCCTCACTCGGCCCATCCACCGACCAACACATCCCTTGATTGCCTCAGGCACGTCATACCATCCTAGCTTCGGTGTATTCCTCACAAACAACCTTACAGTTGGTCCTCCATATCATTTTGAGTGGTGTAGCCAAACTTCCAATTTGGCCGCTCCTTCAACACTAACCCTAGCGGTTTCCCACCTCTATCCATATCCATATGAAAGGGCTGGCTTCCCCTATTCCTCCTTTCTACTTCTGCATATATAGGTAAGGCCAACAAAGAAGTACAACTAAGTGCATCCTCGTTTGGCACAGAACAAGCTACCATAGTGCATGAGCATTACCTGAACAGTAAGGGCAGGGCATGGTTTTTTCTATTGACGTTGACCTCCACTACTTACTCCCTTCACTTAGCCAGATGTCCCTCATTAATTAGATCTACAGCATATTTCCTTTACAGTCGGTTTTATGGCATCATCTCGGCCATTCTAGCATCTGTTTCAGCCATTATAAATAACCCATGCATGACAACTTCTATTCAATGGTTGGTCGCCACTGCCAAGGGTCAATTATTCGATTATTGGTCGCCACGCATGAAGGTTCGAATATTCAGTTGATCCAGTAGTCACTCACAATCTAGCATCCTACATCAAGCATCATATGCTCACAATAGCTCAATATCTATGGTTCTAAGCTCAGTAAGCCCTCAAGGTTAGCAGCAGCCTTATTCTTGAGCAATCCCTTTTTATCTTGTTATGTATCTTGTAATTAACTATAATTGTAAAAGAGCCGTATAATAAGAGGAATTCACAACGTTCGTTGGAAGCTCCACCGAACCACTTTACATCTTGTGTCATTTACCAGTTGAATGCTCATTTTAGCTCATAAACTGAATGATTAGCAAGTGAACTTTGCCTTTCGTGGTGCAATTCCGAGTTTAAACAAAAATACACTCAACATTCTATCACTAGAAGGAGGGCTACCTTCGGTCTTGTGGTTATTAACTGTTATGCAAACTCTTTTTGCACCTGGTGTCCCACATCCAGTATGATGTATGGTGTAACAACCTTGATTTTTGGTTTACTCTAATAAAAGAAATAACGGCTTAAGTTGGAGAATTAATTGAGAAAATTGAATTTTTACTATTTTATAAAAGATAATGAATTCTTTTGGAACAAGAATTCTGTATTTATTTAATGTTAGACAATTGAGACGTAGATGAATATTTTAGGATTTGTAAATAAATCTAATTTAAAATGAAGAACAGGGATTTTATTTTGTCAAATTATTCAATCATTGACAAATAGAGTTTGAGAAACGATTATTTTGTTAATAATCAATTTAATGTGAATTTGGTAATTTGATTTAAGAATTTTATTAATGTAATGATTTACATCATAACTTAAAGATAAATGGGAAAATTAACTAGCCAATAATCATTAGAGAATAGACTTTAGAAATGAGTTAAAGCTTTGATAGAAAGTGTAAACTAGGGTAAAAGAATTAAAAGGAATGGAATGAACAGAAACAAAAAGAATTCTTTTCTTATTAGGTTTTGTTACAACCCAAGGCCCAAGCGGAAATTAATGAAAAGGAGAAACCATCCTTTTCATTCTCATTTTTTAGTATGTACAACTCTTTAACTATAAAATAAAATGAAGTCCTCTTTCTCCCGTCAAACCGTTGAAGCAAATCCTCCAAATTAAATTCAAGTAAAATTCTTGAAAATCCGATAAGTTAAAGGCAATGTTTTCAAACCATATTCTATCAGTTAGACTTATTTATTTTAGTTTTAGTGTTTAATTCTTGTTGTTATTCGTTTTGGGTTGAGATAATTTCTACGGTTTGCTGAAATATAATTCCAGAGATGAAATGGGAGTGTTTAGCAAGTCTATTATGGACTTAAGGTGAGTAACTATCACCATTCTTTCTAATTGGGTTGCACGTTAGTTAGATTGATTCAATGGTTAATTTTCCGATGTTAAATTGAATCAAATATTGTTATATGATACACTATTTGCTTGAAATTCCATTGTCAAATAAATAGGAAAGTTGATATTCTAATTGATGTTGTGATGCTTTATTTGAATTGCTTATGGATGAATGCATGCTTGTGTATACTTGCCAAAATCGACGAAGAGTCATAGAAGATCGATGAAGTGTCGTTGGAATTCGACGAAGAGTCATAGAAGATCGATGAAGTATCGTTGGAATTCGACGAAGCGTTGAACATGTTGATTTCCTAGAGCTGAATAGCTCCAGGAAGAGTCACCACTGGTCGACAAACGGTGCTTAGTCTGGAGCTAGTTCGGCTCCAGGTAACCCCCTTTTGATACTGTTTGCTTGCTTCACTACTTTTTCGGTGGTTTGCTATGTTCTTGTTTTTTTATACTTTGGTTTCCTGACTTAAGTTGCCTTTCGATAACAATGAATGTTTATTGTATAATAATAAGTTTAAACATATTTTTATATATCAAATACAATGTTATTTATGAAGTGTTTTTCTTGAAAAAGGTATAAATTACTTTTATAAAGTGAATTATCTAAATAAAGTCTTAATGACAAATCTATCCATTTTATAGTCATTAGCCTAATATCTAAACGATTTCGAATAAAGTAATTTTACGGTTATCAAACAATATTTGAATGTTTTCAAAGGAAGAAATTTCAATATAAAACTATTACTTCACTTGAATGAGAAATCTAAATAAACGATTTAGCAATACAAATGGTATGGAACATTTATATTACTTTATCGATTAGTTCTTAGACTCGTTCGATTGAATATTTTATTTGAGTGGGATTTACAATCTTTTAGTAAATATTTAAGTATCGCTAAGTGGTTATGGGACATTGAATGACACTCATTTAATTATTAACTGAGAGTATATTACACTTATCGATTAGAAATGATCACTTCAGCATGCTTTTAGGCTCGTCTACTGTGTCGACTCGTGAAGTGCATGTATATTATTGTACCTTTGAAGTGCTTGCCTTTCTTATGACTTGCGAAGTGCTTGCCTTTCTTATGACTTGCGAAGTGCTCGTCTATTGTGTTGACTTGCAAAGCGCGTGTCTATTATTGTAGCTTGCGAAGTGCTTGCTTTTGTTATGACTTGTGAAGTGCTCGTCTATTGTGTTTACTTGCGATGTGCTCGTCTAGTATTGTAGGTTGTGATGTGCTTGCCATTTCACTGACTTGCGAAGTGCTCGTCTATTGTGTTAACTAGCAAAGTGCATGTCTATTATTGTTGCTTGCAAAGTGCTTGCTTTTTTATGACTTATGAAGTGCTGTTCTATTTTGTTGACTTGCAATATGCCTGTCTATTATTATAGCTTGCAATGTGCTTGCCATTTTCCTAGTTTTTGAAGCACTCATCTTTAGTTGTTGACTTGCGATATGCTTGTCTATTGCTCACTTTCATACTTGTAACTTAATATGATTTAGATGTGGTTTTTATGATTTCGATGTTTGCCATTGAGCAACATAGTTTAACTATATGAAATTAAGTTTTATAATAATGACTTATTATGTTTAGTGTAGCACACTATATGGGTATTTCTATACCTTTGATGTTTATGCATGATTGTAATATGATCTCAACTATGATGATATTTAGAGAGAGTCTGCACCGTTTATTATTTTCATAACACTCGGGTCAGGCCGAGACTTGACAGGTATTGGGATACAGTGACCTTGGATGGGGGCTAGTTTAAGAAGTTAAATACTATATTACTTATATGTTGGGCGCATCATTCGAGTCTAGCCTATATACTTGTTATATATTGTTATATTATGTATAGTTATGTTGTCATATATATTTGAGATCTATCGTAGTCTATATGCATATGTATGTATACGTGGGTCTAGTATTTCCTTTTGTAGACTCATACTATAGAGTGATATTTGGCCTGTATTATATTTCTGCTGTAATATATGATTCTCCATTCTGTGATATATTGTTTTTTCTATTTTAGCCAACGTGTTTATTGCTTTGTGCCGAGACTATTCACACCTATATGTATTATGTTATGACGTAAAAGATGACATGACAGTGTTAGCCCAAGGGAATAGACACGGATGGCCACTCCTATCCAGCCTTATTCTCCGTACTACTCAACAATATTACTTGTAATATTCTTGGGTAATATAGGTATATAGGTGGGGCATTACAGCTTTGTATGAGAGAAAAGGTTTGGAACAATATAGAATGTAAGAGACACGAATCTTGGCTTAGACAGACTTAGAGTCCCATTCCTTGGGTGTGTAGGGTAGAACTTAGAATTTATTCCTATTTAGGATAAAAATATAAATGATTATTGAGAACAATCACCAGGATGTATTTGTAAAAAATTTGAAGTTCTTTATTATTGCTATGAAATGATTTTTAAAGTTTCGAACTCACTTTTTTCAAAAGTGAGATTTAATGGATAGCATAATTAGGCCTTAGATGGCTTAGAATTGAATTATTGTGTCCTGATCTGTTAGTGATCAGAGTTGCGCAACATAAGCTAGTTGACTGCTTTTTGCTGAGCACATTAATTGGTTTATCTTATGTATGCTTGATGGATGAATGCTTGGCTGTTTTAAATTTTTAGTAACCATACAAATTTATATTAAGTAGGAATCATCCTATGAGATTTGAAACCTACTCGATATTAATAATTATACCTCGCGTGTCTTCAGTGATGTAGCTACCGCAAGGAATATTAGAAGTTGTTCTTTTATAAAAATAGAATATTAATCCATGTATGTGATTAATTAAATACTAAAATGTAATTAAAATATGATGGATGCTTAATGTATGCATGGATGAATGAATGTAACATTGAATTGTCATTGGTGAATTATTATTTTATAAAATATAGAGATTTATTGGAAGTAGTTTAATGAAAGAATGCATCTATATAAAATAAAAATCTCTTTGATTTAAAAAAATCTTTGTAAATATATTTGTGTTAAATTTCCTGTTTGGTGCTTTAAGGATTCTGGTCGAGACGTTTGACCAACGTTCCCGATAGGGATTCGTAAACTCTAGGATGAGATAGTCAGACACAGTGCTTTG
Source organism: Allium fistulosum (assembly GCA_030737815.1). NCBI lineage: Eukaryota > Viridiplantae > Streptophyta > Magnoliopsida > Asparagales > Amaryllidaceae > Allium > Allium fistulosum. The sequence continues at coordinate 509,071,070 of CM060907.1, read as the reverse complement.
AGTGATAATATTTTAAACTCTTGTAAATTTTTTGAAAGTATTATATATAATATTAAAGAAAAAAAATCAAGTTTTAAAATGAGTAAAGATTACTCATAAATGAAATGATGATTTGGAAAATGTATATATGTATACATGTGTAATGGTTTTGAAATGAAGTATCTTGAAAGTAAATCATATTTTTAAATAAAATATTTTGAGCTATATATTATATTTTTGAAAGAAAATATTATATGGAGTTTTGATAATAATATTAAGTGATTGATTTGGGATTGAATAATATTATTTGAAAAGATAGGATATTATTTAGAAAAATATTTTGGTAAAAAATTTGAGAAGGAAAAAAAATCTATTATGAAAATAGTTATAAATATAAATCTCCGTGTATATGTTTTAAAAAAATTGATGGCTAAAAGTAATTATAATGAAAATAATAAAAGTATGTTATATGTATTGACATTTGAGATGACAGTGCAGCTACCGAGCATTAGCAATAGTAGAAGATAGTGGTGAGGCAATGTTGATTGCATGGTCAACATTGCAGTCCACTGACAAAGCAATTCGCTATAAATGGATGGCAATGCAACATCACTATATTATTCGATGTATATAAATTTGTGTATGTTCATTTAAAAGGCATATGCTAAAATAAATTGCGTAACGACCCGTATTTTTAGCCATTTAAAAATATTAAATTAAATAAGATTTTTGAACAAAATTGTTAGAAAAAAAATTTAAGATTGTATTAATACAAATTAAATTATAATATAAGTTATGATCTTAATTTAAATTTCTATTAATAACATATGTTTGCAATAAGGTAAGAATGATAACATATGTTAGTGTGTATTTTAATGACATTGGTTTGAATGAAATAAATGCTGAATGTAAATTTCCAATTGATTGGAATAGTAAATGTTAATAAAGAATAATATATGTTTCTTTATTAAAGAAGAAATCATATGCTTATTTATTTGAAGTGTTTAGTAGTTGAAAGATTGATTATAGGAATAAGAAATCAATTATTTAATAAGAAATTAATAACTTTTGGTTTGTATACAATAATTCCATAAATACCTTAAATTACTGTAAAAAGGAATTAAATTGTCTCATTTCTCTTTTAAAATTTAATTTCGAAATCAATGGATCTTAATGTGATTGGAATCTTTCAATTAAAAAGAGGAAAGACATTAATTGTAAATTAATGTGTAATAAAAAAAATGTTTCAATGAAAATAAAATGGTAAGAAAACAACTTGAAGGTTTGGTTAAAATTTTGATTTGGATTAGTTAGTTTGTTTACATAGGAAAATTTATTTCGTTCCAAATTGAATTCAGAGTTATGGTGTGTAAAATAGCGGTGTTTGTAATGATCTGAAAATTCATCACTTTAGAAAAAATATAAAATATTCAAATATAAGATTTTTTAGCATAAAAGATAATGTTTTGAATAAAAATAATAATGGTAACCTTATTTTGAATAAGTATTTACAAAAATATATACTTTGGTTAAAATATCGACAAAATAACTATAAATCGTTTTATCAGTAAACAGCTCTTTAGCCATCCGAACTCGTGCACGGAGCTGGATACATACACTCATTTATATATATGAGTATGAATATGTAATAAAATTATCTATTTTATTTTGAAATTTAAATCGCCTTTATAACATTAATATTGATATCACTATTTTGAAATAATTGATTTTTGAATTTAAATTTAGTTTAAATGATTTGATAAATATTTTAATTATTAACTAAGCTCTTTAATTTATTATATAATGTTGGAAATATTTTTTTTCTTTTACAAGTATGTATATATTAACTAAACAGTAAAAATAAGACCAGAAGTTGAAATCGAAATTCGTAACAATTCAACGTAAAGAAGTTGTGCAACGTTGTGAATTATATGTGACATACATATGAACATATACATGTACACAAACACGAAAAACATTCACATGCACATGAACACACACATATATACATTTTAAATATATATATATATATATATATATATATTACTAAAAATATCTAAGATATTTCCTAAACTTCTTAACACTTAAGCAAGCTCTAAGTCAACATTTACACATGCACATAGGTTTGCACATGGGTGCAGGGGACTTGGACATGTAAGGATGATGGAAGAAAGGGCATCTGGGTGATGTAGATGATTATGTATATGCATAAAATATCTTAAATATTTTCTCTCTTCCCTTCCTAATAAATACCACCCCTCTCCTCTCTTATTTCGTAAGTCTTCTTCTTCATTTCCTAAGCTTTCATCCTCCTCTTTAATTGGCCTCAAGTCTAAAAGAGATTATGGAAAAATATTTTGCAAAAGAAAATTAAATTATATAGTATATATATAGTGTAAAACACCTCAAAACTCAACCAAAACCCCTCCACTTCACTCTCTTTACCTACAGCCACCACCACACACCACCATAGCAAAGCCTTCCCTTCCCTACAACCAAGGACTTGAGCCCCCTAGCCAAGGCCGAGCCCTCCAAAGGCAAGAGCCCAAGTGATCATGAGCTTAGATTTCGAGTTAGCGAAGCTATAGCCGTTTTAGGTTAATCGTTTAATATAAGGTGAGAAACTCTTGCTTATATTATATTTTTGGATGATGATTTGATGTTTGCAATGGATGTTTACTATGCTTTGATTATCATGTTTGGTTATTTAATATTGTTGTTTAATTGTATTAACAAGTCACGTTTAATACACGTCAAAGATCACAAAGGAAATCGCATTCCTTTTATTAATAAAATAGTATATATGGAATATTTAAACCTCTTAAAAATGGTTTAATATGCTCTAGAAATGTTTTATAAACATTTTAAAGTGTTTTGGCAAATGTTAAATAAATATTGAAAATTTAGTCAAAAATAGGTGCGTCGCATAATGGCAGTTCGTGATTTCGCGTCTTAGTTGTTAAATCCATTTATAGGATGGATTCAGAGTCAGATTTCTTTATAATAAGAATTTTCCAAACTCTTATCATCATAGTTTCCTAAAAAAGAAAATGATTGAGATTCGTTTAGTAGATTTAAAATATGAGCAAATCAATTTTTAAATAAAATCGCGTTTTGGTAGTTCGGAGGTCAAAGTAGTAAATGTTTTAAAAAGGATATTTTTAATTCTTTGAAAATATGAAATAAATTCCATAAATCTTTTAAAATGTTTATAAAGAGTTTTGAGTTTAAAAAATGGATTTTTAAATGATCGAGAAGTTGTTTTTATCAAATAAGCTTTGAAAACACTATTTGCAGCACTATTCGCAGCATTTTTTGTAGGAATTTTAATAACTTTTGCAAACAATGGTTTTAACTTAATTATTATTTCCCAAATATCTTATGAACCTTTTCAAATAAATAATTAAGTGCTTTAAACATGATTAAGAGGTTAAAAAAATGAGTATGCGGAAACGATTAGTACATTTGTTCCATTTGTGGGTGTCGTAGAAAATCTGATCGAGGAACGGAACAGATTGTAGGGAAAGACCGGATGCTCTAAATAATTAAAAGTAAATTAATCATGTTAAAGGATTTAGAGTCGATCAAATAACTTGACCACCTTATGTGTGACAGAGAGGTAGTCTCTAGGCTTGGATTTGGGAAACTAGTTGCCTGTCTTCCCTACCTACCCGGACTAACCCAACGGAGGCAATAGTAAATTTGATTTACTCGGATCAAAATTTCCCAAAGTACAAAAGTTATAATTTTCCAAATTCAAACAACTTGGATTGCATAGACATAATCTTCTTATACTTGGTATTAAATTCCGAGGAGGGAATCTGTACTATCCGTGAGAATTTAAAAAGTGATCTCACCGTTATGCGATGGATAGTAAAGGTTGAATATGGAAATTGATATTAAGTAGAATTAGTATAATGTCCATGATCCTATTTACTCAATAATGTTTTCTAAAAAAGATTTATGAAAATGGTTTGGTAATTCCAAAGTTAAAAAGAGGTTTAATGATTTCGTACATACCGAAAAGAATGTCTTAAAGATATATATATATCTCCAGAAGATATTTTGATTAATCAATCAAAGAATAATTCCCTATTTACTTAACATCTTTTTATCGATGATTGGTTTGAAGGAATCGGGGTCGGATTTGGGTGATTCCTATCCGAAGACCACTTCGAACCAATTAACATGTTCGAAAATAAAAGACATGGGATGATATGATTTGGAAAATGGAATGTAGGGCTGCTTGCCACTGACCCTCGGGGGAAATTTTCCCATATTTTATACACATACACACAGATATATATATATGTGGTAGTAGTTCTCCATTCAAGATCATCGATGCAAGGACTTCTCACTACTAATCCTAGGGGTTATTCCCGACAGGATGTGGTAGGAGAGTACCATCGGTTTATCCTGTTTCGGGATAACATGTATGGGTGAGTGTCTGACATTGCATTTCTAACATGCACATACATCGATTTTTGCAAACGTGCATCCGTTTGTTGGTGTAGGAAGTAACTCTCCTATACCTAGCAACCTTCTCTGAGAAGTACAAGCTTAGAGGTTGTACATTTGTGGAAATCAATCGTGTGTGATGGAACTGGCAATGTGGCATTCAAAGTGACAATGTGCCATGTGAAAGGTAATCGCTACCTCAGGCCTCATCAACCGGTAATGGCTTAAATAAGACGTGTCGTAATGCTATATGGTTCACAACCATTAGGGTATGATCATCACCTTTCTAGATAATTCTCTATATGTCGAGTATGTTGTTTATGCTATGGGATCCCGGATAGATCGGTAGCGACTGGGGTGATGTCATATTTGTACTATCCAGGTCATGTATGAGTACCAGAAAGGGATAGACCGGTCTTGCCAGATTGCAGAAGATTTTTTGTGTATACTCAATACATTCCTCTAGAGATGTACTGTATGGAAGGTAGTCCCTTACCTGCCATTGTATGAAATTCCTTTTTCGAATGACCCTTATAAGATTTTGATTGTAGAGCCTAACATATTCCGAAATTTAATAATGGTAACAATTTCAGCTAAGATTCTTAAGTTTATTTGCAAGGGTTTTCAAAAGAATGTCTTTATAAATAATATGAAATGACTTTACGTAGCAAATGTTTTTAGTTATCATAAGGTAAAAACCCGTTCCATGTTTATGTGCAGCATGGTCTTATGAGATACCCTTTTGTTTTCAAAATAACCATGTTTTGAGTTTCTCACACCAGTCCATGACTGACCCGAAGTTTGTTTTTCTTATCCCTTAATCTCTGGGTGCCCTAATTCTCCCGAGCAGCCAAGTAGTTAGGTAAGCTTGGAGCATTTGGGAATGGAGCATGGAGCATTTTGGGTCTTTCAAAGAAGTCATCTATATTCCGCTGTATCTGTATCTTTATCTGCATCTGTATTATGTGTCTATCAGCACTATAAGGATAGTCCGTTATAACTATCCTAGCTGAGTTCATACCTGCCGTAACTCTGATAGATCACTTGGAGTGATTATGTGTACTTTCTGTATGTATAATTAAAATGTTAAATGCGATGTGAGATTCTATTTTGTTCTTTCTTCTATCTTTATTTTCTTTAACCCCATGATAATCTGCCTCCCCAGCACTTGGATTCGTGGCATGTGAATATTTAAGATGTACTAGTGTTGATTTCTGAGGGTCGAGGAGGTGAATCGTCATTGTGTTACAGTGTTAAACTGGGTACGTAGCTATTTTTGAGCCAAACATGTATAGACAACTAAACTAGTCTCCTCGTTAGTATAAATAACAGTTATAAACCCTAGCAGCGGCTTTCATCTCATTTTCTCCTCCTTAATCCCGAATTCAACCCTAATTGTTGTCTAGTGGCGATTAGAAAATTAAATCGAGCGATTAAATTCAAACTGTCCAAACCCTGCCATATAATATATTGTTGCGAAGCGCCCGACGAATAAAGTTAGCATTTGCAATTCGTTTTCCAATCAGAAGTGCCGTTTGACCAGAAATTGATGATCATTTCTCGACCGTTCGCTTTGGGGTTTTGATTTAATAGTGGATCTGCGACTATGGGACGATCGAAGGGCACTGCATTGTAGGGGACGCCAAGTGGAGTTGATCTATTGGCTTGGATTGATGAAGCGAGGATCGAGATAGCCGAAAAGCAAGGATTTGTGGTCGATTTCACGTACATGGCTGGGGATCCTAGGCGGCGGCGGATCGTCGGGCAAGTGCAGTGAAGGTGGAGAAAGGTATGGCTGTTCTGATGGTGTGGTCCGATCGACGAACGGTGGCGTGTGGATGCGGCGGTCGATGGTTCAAAACAATGACTGATGGGTTTTGTTAATCCTTAGGATTTGAAGGAGGAAGGTGAATTTGGATTTCTCCCCCTCATTTTATTTTAATTTAATTTAAAAATCCAAATGTTCTATGCTTCATAACTTTTGCATACGAGCTCTGATTCATGCGCGGTTTCTTCCATTGGACTCGTATCAAAATTTCGGATGATATAAAATTAGTTTGGTTATGTTTGGAGACTAGTGAAATTTTGGGCTTCTGTTTTAATTTTGGTGGGCTAAAATTAAAGGTGAGTGATTAAACCCACTCACGCAATACAAAAATTTCTTTTGCAAGTTAAATTAAAAATCATGATGCGATAGTTATTTTGATTACTGTTTGAGAAATTAAATTAACATTTAAATTGAATATCACTGCTAGTTGAGCACCACGATTTGCAATAATTTTTGTGATATATGTTTGATTGGTTGATTTGGATGTTGATTGCATATGTATGCCTATTGATTGATATGATGGATGATTTTGTGTGTACATTGCTGATGATCATTTATTTTGATATATCCCTGTTATAACTCTGTATATTATCGACATCATATAAATTTTCATTTAAGTTATTTTGAAATTGAACTAAGAAATAGGTTGAAATGATATACACCTATGACATTTAAAAATGGGTTGAAATGATATATACCTATCCATGTAATTAACATTGAAATAACCGACCACTTGGCCATAGGGTAGAAAATTATAGATGGACAAGGAATTTGGTTAAATTAAATGGTTTTAAAATCTTGAATTTGGATTTGTTTAAATGATATTGTTTTAAAGAAAATAAAAATTTCATTTATATGAATTAAATTATTTTCTAATTCGAGCTTTGAAATGTTGAAATTGAAACTGCTTAAATGAAACTATTTAAAGAATTTAACTCGAAATCATAAAGTTGAAATTGAGATATGATTTAAATTGATCGGAATTGAATTATTTGAAAGGTTTAAATTTTAATTTAAACTTTGAACTTATTTTAATTAAAGTGGTTTAAATTTGTATTTCGAATTTTGGATATGAAATGGATTTAAAGTAAATTACTTTAAATGAGAAAAGAAAGAAACAGTTTTAATTCAAAACCCTTTAATATAAACTATTTTAATTCATAAATTATTTTAATATTCAAGCTATTTTAATATATAAACTATTTTAGTATATAAACTATTTTAATATTCAACTATTTTAATATATAAACTATTTTAACATTCAAACTATTTTAATATATAAACCATTTTCAAATTCAAATCTGTTTCAATCTTCAAACACTAATTTAATATTCAAAATTATTTTAAATTCGAAACTGTTAAATTTCGAAACTGATTAAATCTCGAAACCGATTCAAAGACCAAACTGATTTAAATTAAACTTTTTTGATTTAAATAATGATATAAAGTATGATTTATACTGTTAAAGTGAATTGGATATTTTGATATGAAGTATGACCCGTTTATTGAAATTTAAAAGAACCAATCGGTGTGAAAAATGAAGTTTGTTTGTTAAAAAGACTGGGGCCGAATATTGGCATACTCTTCATCAGTATCGGAACCACTTTGACAACTGTGGATGCGGAGGATGTTATATAGTGAAGTGGTTGGATTGGCGTACGTTTGCTGGATTTGAAGAAAAATAACGATGATGGATAGACCCCGACACTTGTGTCAATTTGAAATGATTAAAACAGGACGATTTTGTCCTGACCAATGAGGTTAGCTACCTCTAGCAGACATCTATTCTTCGTATTACTATCTCTACTTTGGTCATGATTGGTGCACCCTGATTTGATTATGGGATGGATGTTCGCGGTGTGCCGTTAGGGGTTACCACCAGTCAGGTGACTCAAAATGGTAGTATCCTACCTTAGGCATTTCCTCACGTGCCTTGTCGTACGATTATCCTTATATGAGCCCACTACAATTTTGTTTTAGTATGCTACCTATATGGGACACACTATCTACCGACATTACTGGTTGTGTTATAGGACCTACATAGACTACCTGCTTAAAAATGTGTTAAGGGGGATCAATGTAAAGCCTTAACACTATTTTAATACTTTACTTTACTGATAGACACTACATATATAGCATGTCTTACTATATATATAGATAGTTTAATGGATCCTTCGGAGATGGAAAACCCCATAACATCTCTTAAATTACTTGTACCCTTATTTCTCATAATATTGATTTAGCTTACATAAGAAATTTTAGTTCTGACTCGAGTGTTTTGTCTTTTCATTATGCTCGGGCCAGCCTGAGTATTTCAGTGTTTGAAGACGTTATTCCTTAAAGATGAAGATGGAGATTAGTGATCATGTTTATTAGTATTATTCCGCTACATTATTTGGTATGTTTTGTTTATTGTACTCTGATTATGTTGTAAGATAAAAATTAATTTTATATTGTAAAACAGCTTCATGAACTATTTATGTGATCATTATATTTTGTCATTCCGTTGTGAGATTTTGATTATTGTTTTTCTTCTTCTTATTTTCTTTATTAACCCCATTGATAATCTGCCCTTTTGAATGGTTTGAGTTAGACATGTGTGGTTTATTGTCGACTTAAATTGTCCAAAATGGTTGGTCGTCATAGTTGGTATCAAAGCTTTGGTTTAGAGATACCTTAGCCTGTTGGGGGTCAAACTCATTAAAAGATAGGATAATGGAATGCCCTATTATGAGTTGAGAGTATATATACGAGAGTTTGTACTTGTTAGTGCTATAAAAATATTTTGTATTGTATTAGTTTGTTTGTTGAGTAATTTATAAATTCTGGTCGGAACATGGGATGCCATGGTATCGATAGGGATTTCTAAATACTTAAACAAGACAAATGGACATAGTATTGTTTTGAAAATAGGTAAATGAAATAATTTTACCTAGAATTATATTTTATATAAAAAATAATAATTTTTATTATTGAGATAATTATTCATGATATACTTGTTTGTTAGGAAATAATAATGTTCAATTATTATCATTTATTGTTTGATTAGTTTTGCTTAGCCAATTTATGGGCATTGACTATTGTATGTTGATTTTTGAACCGTATTTAGTTAATTTACAGGTAAATTACCTTTAAACAACAGGGAAGGGGTATACTGCAATTTATGGAAAATACTTATATTTGATTTGGAATATTTTCTAATTTTTTTTGTAACGTGGAATATAAATATGATTAAAAGGAAGAAGGATTTTATTGTAACATATGTTTTATACATGACTGTTTTAACTCCTTTTAAATATATATTTGAGTAAATAATCTTTGCTTAATAATTTATGAATATACTTATGTCTTTAATAAAAGTATTTCGAAGTTAAAATAATTATAAAACTAATTGAGAATAAATGAAGAAGAAATTTAGAAATAAGAATGTTTTAATAATAATTGTTAATATCACTTGTCTTTTATTAAAAACTGATCCTAAATGAAATATTTTGGATATGCACCTATGAAATAGTTTTTATATATGATATTTTATAGTGTTTAATAAACAATTTTACAAAGGATTTGTAGAGTATTTATTTATGAAATTTAATGGTATTATATAAAGGAAATTTATATAAATATGATTTATAAATGAAATTTGTAAATAAAAGAATCTTATTTTAAAGGAATATATTTTGAACAAAGATGTAAACATTTTGTTATATGATTTATCTATTGAAGATTACAACTAAAGGAAGTTTATTAAGATTCTAAGAAAAGATAGATGAAATTAAGAAATATATTTGGAGATTCATTTGTGGAAGTTAAATAAATTTTGTAAATATAATCTATATTAGTATAGTTTATGAAACAATGTTGAAAATACAATGAAAATAAAATGTTAAGTATTATGCAATTCAACTTAAGTACTGGTAATTTTAAATAGCTTTGACTGATTTTAAATAAATGGTAGTAAATAATAAATTAATGATAATAATTCAAACATTGATAACATTAATGAAAATTAAGGATGATATTGATTTGAATACTAATTAATATTGGTTAACTAAATATAAATTAATTAAGGATGTTGATTTGAACGTTAATTTATAATGACAACTTAAACAATATATTTCACATTAGATGTTAAGATTTAAATGGTAAACTAAAAATGAAAATTTAAAGTATAAACTTTAAAATAAAATTAAAGGTGTAAATTTAAAGAATGAAATTAAAATGTAACCTAAGTAAGCTTCAATATATTTTAAGAAAACACTATAAACCTATATTTTGTTGACATTGCTTTGTATGTTTCCATATGATATTGTAAGTTGATTCTATTGAATAAATGGTAGGAAGTTGAAATAAAGTAAATTTGTATTGTTAATAGGAAATGTTTTATATATAAAAAAGGGTGACTATATAAGTAGGATTTATAAAATAATGGTACGTTTGGTTTGTTGTTTGTGATAAATTTTGAGTCACTATTGTCCCTCCACTCTCTTAAAAGATTTTTATCCAAATTTTCAAGTAAAGGATTTTATAACTTAAATAGTCATCTTTCTAAGTATAAGTAATGATGTGAATAATTATTTTCAAATATTTACACATATTTGTAAGGATGACTATGGTGTATATTTAAATGGTATTTATTACGGAATTTACCTTACATAAAGCAAGGAATTTTACAAATGAATTTTTAAAGTGATGAAATTTTGAAGTTTGTTAATTTTGACATAAACGAAGTTTATACAAGTTTCCTTCAAGCATAAAATTTTGGAGATATTATGCAAAAGAAATGTAAATAAAATTTCTGTTTAAATTTATGATTTGAAAAGTTATTATTTATAGTATGATATGTTTGGAAGAATTTTGAACAATCTATTTTGAAAGAAAAGTTTTTTGAAGTATTTTACTCGATGTTAAAATTGATATACCAAGTACTTATAGATTTTAGCCCTACGTCTGGCCAACGTATGGATAAATTCTGTAAGAACAAGGATAGATAAACATTCCTTGAGGGACGGTTAATATTATTGGACCTCACTCTAGTCGCTTGAGAATAATTCCGATGATGATTGGAACATCATCGACACTCATTTTTAGGTCTCGAAAGTGAGAAATCAATAATAAACCAGTTAAGACATCATGAATATATAAAAATATTTTAAAACGGGTATTTGGAAAAAGGTTTGGACTATTTTAAGTTTATAGTAACCTTAAATATGTAAGTTTAAATGTTATAGATGATTATTTTGGTAATAATATATCAAATGCAAGATTCTTCGCTTTGTTCCTTTTTGAGGACGAAAAGTTTTGAGTGGAGGAGATTGTAACGACCTGTATTTTTAACCATTTAAAAATATTAAATTAAATAAGATTTTTGAATAAAATTGCTAGAAAAACAATAATTTCAAATTGTATTGATACAAATTAAATTATAATATAAGTTAGGAGCTTAATTTAAATTTCTATTAATGACATATGTTTGTAATAAGGTAAGAATGATAACATATGTTAGTGTGTAGTTTAGCGACATTAGTTTGAATGAAATAAATGACTGTCTGAATGTAAATTTCTAATTGATTGGAATAATAAATGTTAATAAAGAGTAATATATTTCTTTATTAAAGAAGAAATCATATGCTTATTTATTTGAAATGTTTGGTAGTTGAAAGATTGATTACAGGAATAAGAAATTAATTATTTAATAAGAAATTAATAACTTTTGGTTTGTCTACAATAATTCCATAAATACTTTAAATTACTATAAAAAGGAATTAAATTGTCTCATTTCTCTTTTAAATTTAATTTCGAAATCAATGGCAATTAATGTGATTGGAATCTTTCAAATAAAAGGAGGGAAGACGTTAATTGTAAATTAATGTGTAATAAAAAAGAAATATGTTTCAATTAAAATAAAATGATAAGAAAATAACTTGAAGGTTTGGTTATAATTTTGATTTGGAATAGTTAGTGTGTTCACATAGGAAAATTTATTTCGTTCCAAATTGAATTCAGAATTATGATGTGTAAAATAGCGGTGTTATAGTGTTAAACTGGGTACACAACTATTTTTGGGCCAAATGGGTATAAAACTGAACCAGTCTCCTCGTTAGTATAAATAACCATTATAAACCCTAGCAGTAGCCGCCATCTCATTTTCTCATCCTTAGTCCCAAATTCAACCCTAATTGGTGTCTGATGGCGATTAGCAAATTAAATTGAGTGATTAAAATTCAAACTGTCCAAAGCCTATCATATAATATATTGTTGCGAAGCTCTCGACGAATGGAGTTAGTGTTTGCAATTCGTTTTCCAATTGGAAGCGCCATTTGACCAAAAATTGATGATCTTTTCTCGACCATTCGTTTTGGGGTTTTGATTTAACGGTGGATCTACGACTATGGGACGATCTGAGGGCACTACATCGTAGGGGACGTCAAGTAGAGTCGATCTAATGGCTTGGATCGATGAAGTGGGGGTTGAGATGGCCAGAAAGTAAGGATTTGCGATCGATTTCACATGCATGGTGGGGGATTCTAGGCGGCGGCGGATGGTCGGGCAAGTGCAGCGAAATTAGAAGAAGGCACGGCGGTTCTGATGGTGTGGTCCGATCGACGAACGACGACATGTGGATACGGCGGTTGGTAGTTTAAGATGGCAACTGATGGGTTTTTTTTATTGGTAGGATTTTAAGGAGGAAGGTGAATTTACATTTTTGCCCCTCGTTTTATTTTAATTTAGTTTAAAATCCAAATGTTCTAACCGTCATAACTTTTGCATACGAGCTCTGATTCACGCGTGGTTTCTTCCTTTGGACTCGTATTAAAATACTGGACAATATGAAACAAGTATGGTTGAGTTTGGAGACAGTTGAAATTTTGGGCTCCTGTTTTGATTTTAATGGGCTAAAATCAAAGGTGAGTTATTAAACCCACTCACGCAATACTAAAATGTCATCTGCAAGTAAATTAAAAATCATAATGTGATAGGTTATTTTGATTGCTGTTTGATAAATTAAATTGACATTGAAACTTAATGTCACTACTAGTTGAACACCCCGTTATGCGATAATTTTTGTGATATATGTTTGATTGGTTAATTTGGAAGTTGATTGCATATGTATGCCTATTGATTGATATGATGGATGATGTTGTGTTTATATTGCTAACGATCATTTATTTTGATATATCCCTGTTGTCATCCTGTGACATCATATAAATTGTCATTTGAATTGTTTCGAAATTGAACTAGGAAATAGTTTGAAATGATATACACCTATGACATTTAAATATGGATTGAAATGATATATACCCATCCATGTAATTAAAATTGAAATAACCGATCACTTAGACATAGGGTAGAAAATTATATACGGACATCGGATTTGGTTAAGTTAAATGGTTTTAAAATTCTGAATTTGGGTTTGTTTAAATGATATCGTTTTAAAGAAAATAAAAATTGGATTTATATGAATTAACTTATTTTCTAAATCGAGCTTTGAAATGTTGAAATTGAAACTGCTTAATGAAACTGTTTAAAGAATTTAACTCGAAATCTTAAAGTTGAAATTGAGATATGCTTTAAATTTATCAAAATTGAATTATTTGAAAAGTTTAAATTTTAATTTAAACTTTGAATTTATTTAATTTAAAGTGGTTTAAATTTGTATTTCAAATTTTGGATGTGAAATGGATTTAAAGTAAATTGCTTTAAATGAGAAAAGAAAGAAACAGTTTTAATTCAAAATCCTTTTTAACAATAAACTATTTTAATATTCAAACCATTTTAAAATATAAATTATTTTAATATTCAAACTATTTTAATATAAACTATTTTAATATATATACTATTTTAATATTCAACTATTTTAATATTCAACTATTTTAATATATAAACTATTTTAATATTCAAACTATTTTAATATATAAACTGTTCTAAATATTCAAATCTGTTTCAATTATCAAACTAATTTAATATTCAAAATTATTTTAACTTCGAAACCGTTAAATTTTGAAACTGATTAAATCTCGAAACCGAATCAAAGTCGAAACTGATTTTGTTTGATTTAAATAATGATATGAAGTATGATTTATACTGTTAAAGTGAATTTGATATTTTGATATGAAGTATGACCCGTTTCTTGAAATTTAAAAGAACCAACTGGTGTGGAAAATGACATTTGGTTGTTAAAGAGACCGAGGCCGAATATTGGCATACTCCCTGTCAATATCGGAATCACTTAACAACTATGTATGCGGAGGATGTTCTAGAATGAAGTGGTTGGATTGGCGTACATTTGCTGGATTTGAAGAAAGTGAACGATGATGGATAGACCGCGACACTTGTGACAATTTGAAATGACTAAAACAAGATGACATGTCCTGACCAATGAGGCTAGCTACCTCTAGTGGACATCTGTTCTTCGTATTACTGTCTCTATTTTGGACTTGATTGGTGCACCTTGATTTGATTATGGGATGGATGTTCGTGGTGGGTTGTTTGGGGTTACCACCAATCAGGTGATTCGAAATGGTAGTATCCTACCTTGAGCATTGCCTCACGTGCCTTGTCATACGATTATCCTTATACGAGCCCATTACAATTTTGTTTTAGTATGGTACCTATAGGGGGCTCACTGGCTATAGATGTTACTGGTTCTGTTACAGGACCTGCATAGTTTACCTACTTAAAAATGTGTTAAGGGGGATCAATGTAAAGTCTTAATACTATTTTAATACTTTATTGATAGACACTACATATATTGCGTATCTTACTATATATATTGAAGTTTAACAGATTCTTAGGAGATAGAAAACCCCATAACATCTCTTAAGTTACTTGTTCCCTTATTTTTCATGATATTGATTTACCTTACATAAGAACTTTTAGTTTTGACTCGAGTGTTTTTGTAACGACCCGATATTTTCAACCATTCGCATCCATTATAAGTGTATAGGTAGACACTCATGCCGGAGTTGAATTGCTCAAAATACCGCGTTGTAAATAAAATTTGGCAAATCTCAGAATATACAGTAAATAAATATAATCACAGATCACAGACACAGAGTAAAATAATGCAGCGGAAGTAAAAGAAATAGTAGTTCATGAAGCTACTACATAAATATATCAGAGTTACATAAGATACAACAGAAGAAATAGAGTACAACAAAAGTCTCAATAAAATAACCAAGTACAAGCTGAGTAGAACAACGGAACTGAAATAGATAGGACATGACAAGCAGATAATCTCCAGCGATTCAAATCTCCAAGAGAGTGGAAATCCAAATCTGTGAATAACTCAGGCTGACCCGAGCGTAAAGCAAAACACAAAACACTCGAGTCAGGACAATATATACTTATATAATGTAAACCAACTCAAGTGAACTGTAATAAAGGTACAAGTAACTTAGAAGATGCTTGGGACCGCCCATCCTCTAAGGATCCGTTAAACTATCTACTATGTAGTAATATTCGATATTATAATAGTGTCTAAATAAGTAAAGTATAATCATATAGAAAATAGCGTTAAGGGGATGGAGAACCTTAACGCGGTCGGATCTTAAAATCATAATCGTAGTAAAGCTCGATATGGTAGGTGACACGGCACAACTAGGCAATGCCAGGGTAGATATACCAATTACGCACACGGACTGATGGATACGCATAGCAGCCACTACCGTTCCACCTCGAACAACACTCCCAAATCGGAGGATGGCCATCTAATCAATCACAAGTAAGAGTATAATATCGAAGAAATGTGTCCGAGAAGAGGTGCTACCTCACTGGTCCGAGATCGCTCCTGTTTTAGCCACCTTATGCCAACTCACGGGAGTTGGGTCCACGTAACATACCTTAAGAACGTCGCCACCATCCTACTTCATTCTGGAATCTCCACCGCGTACATAGTTGCCAAAGTGGTTTTCGGTAAGACAGAGAGTATGTCCATATCCGATCCCGGTCTCTTTAACAACCCAACGTTATTATAACCCGTGGTTATAAGTTTAAAAACAGTTTATACTTCAAAATAGAATATCATTTCAAATCCAAATCTTTATCAAAATAAAGATTAAATCAATTCCAAACCATTTCCATATTTTTAAAATATCATATCATTTCAAAACTTCATTTCAAATCATTTTAATATCATAAAATATCATATCCTTACAAAACTTCATTTCAAACCATTTTATTAAAATAAAATATCCTATCAGTTCAAATCCAAATATTCAACTTTAAATACCTTTTAAATTCAAAGATATCGTTCATTTACTATCATTTCAAATCACCTTTAAATAGTTTATTCCAATCAAAGTAATTCATTAAAACCTTTTAAAAGTGTAATTATTATATTTTCAAATCAAGTATTCAATTTCCAAAATTTCAAACCATTCTGAGTTCGTTTACTAAGTCAAAAACCCTAATTATTAAAATTTCAGCATTTCACAGCATTTAAAAACAACTGGTATAAGTTATATTTGAAAACATTTTTAATTCAGCAAAGACAGCACTTAAAACTGCTGTTAAAACTCAGTTTTAGTTGAATTATAGTTCAAAACAGAAAAGACAGCATTTCAGAAGTGTTGCGGTAGTTCAGATTGGGTTAAATTTGGTTTCAGCAAAGACTACAGACCATTATAGCATTTCCAGAGAATGCTATAATAGACCTGGGTTCAATATTAGCTTATAAGTTCAACTACAGCAACTGCAGCATTTCAGAAATGCTGTAGTAGCCCTTTTATTCAATTTTTAGTTTAATTCAGAACCATAGCATTTCTGAATGCTATTAAAAGTGATTTCCAGCTTTTTAGTGTATTTCCAGCAATTAAATAACTTCATTTTAAACTCTTTAAACATTTTAAAAATCATAATTTAACATTTAAAATGTTCATTTACATATCATTTAACATGTATCTTTTTCACAATAAATTTCTTATAATTAAATCCAATTTTCAACAATTTACTTAATAAATTTAAGTGTAAAAGTTTCCAATTCTTCACATTTCAACAAATAACTTAACACTTCAAATTTAAATTACCATTTCACAAATTTAACTAAATTTCCAATTTTATTTAATTAACTAAAACCTTTAATTAAAACCAAATTTCACATTTCCAAGTCAAGTTATATTTTAAAAGATCACTTTTAAACATTCATTTATTTAACCACTTAAATTCATAGAAAAAATCAATAATACTTTAATAAATCACTTAAATTCACATTTAATCAAATTATCATATTTACCATTTCCAAATAAAATTTAATATCCATTTTATTTATATAACTTAAATATCATTTTTAACCAAATTCCAAATTTCCAACTTAAGTTATATTTCAAAAATCCAGTTAAACCATTCATTAATTACATTTTTAACACATAGAAAAATCATAATTTCTTTATTTTAAACATTTCAAAATCTATTTAAATCAAATTTCATAAATTTATAATTTTTAAAATACTTAAAATATCCAAAACACTTTATAAAATAACCACGGGCCTGTATATAGTTTTCTAACTTAGGTCAAGTGATACGGATATGTATCATTTCAATCCGCAGTTAAAAAGAAAGAAAAATCCGGGTTCTATCATTTCAAACCCGCAATCCCAAGTTAAAATAATTTTAAATAAAAATCGTTCAGGCCTATCATTTCAGCCCATAACGATTTTTCCCTATTCTAAAGTCCGTTCGGGTATGTATCATTTCAACCCATAGTGATTCTAATCTACAGGGAACTTGCAATGGTGATAACAGATATAAATAACAGAATAACATTAAATAACAGTAACATATGATATAACAGGTATAATAACAGGTGTGAACATCATATGATAATAATATAAGCATATAAAACTTGATAATATATTTCTACAGATTCGCAGGGTGTCAATTTACTAGTTATATAGGTACATATTGTCTGGTGAGAATAACTCACCTTTTTATGCTGGAGATATCAATTAGAATGACACAACGGATCCAGAAGGCAGGACCTTTGATTTGAGTGGAGAAAATAGCCAAGATATCATCTTGTAAACAATACCCAAACAAGACAAAACAATATAGCACATGAATATACTTAACATAAAACAATGTTGAACAAATTGAAATACAAAGCAACAAAGACAAGACTTTGCCTTTACCATTCAAATGCTTGACCATAGGGGATCAAGTGCTCAGCCATGATGTGTTTGGGCTCAGGTTAGCATCATATAGGTCAGGTTTAGCACACCTAAGCATGGCAACATGAAGTGATGTGAAGGGTAGGAGATGCAACATGAAGAATATCAATGGACAAGGCAAATGGGTGAAGTTTTGGTCACAACAAGGCTCGACTTGGTCATTGCTTGGCTCAGCCATGCATGGTACAGGTCTGGACAGTGGAGGGTGATGGTGCAGCAGCAGCCAAAGGTCATGTAGTTGCTGGTGGTGGTGGTTCTAGGGGTGGCCAAGGTGATAGATGAAGGTGGTGGTGAAGCATATGTGGTTTAGGCATTGTTTGGAAGGGTTTTTGTGCAATTTTGTGGTGCTAAATTAAATGGATGGGCATGGCTTGTCATGGTCAGTGGAGGAGGAGGAGGTGCTGCTGTAGATGGTGGTGGGGCTGAAGGTGGAGAGGATGGTGGAGATGAAGGTGGTAGAGGCCAAGCAAAGCTAGAAGAGGAGGAAGGCAAAATCAATGGAAATTGTGAAGTAAAGAAGAGATAAAGGAAGAAGATAAGAGGAGAATGGAAGCCATATTTTTTTTAGGGTTTAGGAGCTTTGGAATTTCGTGAATGAGAGAAAAAAAAAGTGGCGGCTGAAGAAATGAGGAGATGTTGCCAATTGAATGAAAAGTTAGGTTAAAAAGTAGAAGGGTTAGAAAATAAAAGGGCCTTAGGAAGATAGAAAGTTTAAGGCCTTTCAAATTTCTTTAATTCATTTTTATAAGTTTATATTTCTGATAATAACAGAAATTCCAGTTAAAAATTCGAAAATTTGATAAAATATAAAAATATATATAATATTTATTGATTATATAAAGTAGAATTAAGGAAAATAGTTAAAACAGTGAACTAGACTAGAAAATTTTGAAATTGAATAGAAAAAATTTTAGAAAATTCATATGAGCTTGCAATATATTTTTAAACATAAATAATATATAAAATAAAAATATATTCACAAAATAAATATTTAAAATTTAATTTACATATAATTTTTAATGAAGAAAATAGCAGAAAATAGGAAAACAGCCTTTAAAAATGAAAAATAAATACAGTAAATTTTGGAAAAATACTATTATCAATTTAAAAAC
This sequence comes from Allium fistulosum, assembly GCA_030737815.1. NCBI lineage: Eukaryota > Viridiplantae > Streptophyta > Magnoliopsida > Asparagales > Amaryllidaceae > Allium > Allium fistulosum. The sequence continues at coordinate 509,051,529 of CM060907.1, read as the reverse complement.
ATAAAAAGACAAAATATACATAAAAAACATATTAACACATAGTAAAACAAAATATAAGAAAGAAAATATGATTTAAAAAATTTAAAATAGGCAAAATTGCACAAATAAACAAATTATACTAAAAATTGAAATGTACATAACTTTTACATTTTAACTCCGTTTTCAACGAAACGAAAAGTAGTGTTCAAGTTATTAAATCTATTTTCATAATAAAAGATAAAATTTATAATTTCAAACTATTAAAAATTTAAACTTAAAAGTCAAAGTTTGACTATTGACCAAAATTCACATTTTCAGGAAATATTAAATTTAGTCATATTTGGAACTCTAATCCACATCAAAGTCAAAGTTTATATTTAAAATAACAAAATTTATTCTTTTCATAAATAAAGCTTTTGAATCTGGAAAAATCAATAAAAAAAAATATTTGAAAAATACAGGGTTGTTACACTCTCCCCCACTCAAAACTTTTCGTCCCCGAAAAGGAACGAGGTACGGGAAAGCACAGAAAAAGATAGAATGAAATAGAATTAAGACAAGATGATAAGATGATTGGAATTACACTTGATAATTATTGTTATAGGTAAGTTTAACAAGATGGAGGTGATCAAATCAAGAATATAAGCACGAAAAAGATCCTCTAGAGTCTGAATCTCCCTTTCACTTGACCGACAGTCTATGAATGGAAAAACAGTGTTCAGATCCAGATGAGTAACAAAGATTATCATAGATTACAGAAAGATTTCTAAATAGACTGGTATAAGCAATAGCCTTCCCATTCTGTAACAAGATAAGGGAAATAAGGACAACCAAAAGATAGTTTGGAAAAAACAAAACCAGATAATAAATTTAAAACCATAATGCTTTGAAATCATAACAATTTAGGGATGTTTATCATTTGGGAATCATACTACTAAGATCATAACACTTGGAAATGTTATTCTAAAAAAACATAATACTTAGAAAATCAAAACACCTTTTAAAAAAATAATCTTCATTTAAACCATTTTAATTCAAGGTCAAATAATATTCATTTTAAAGTTGTAACATTTCTAAGTTCATTCAATTATAAAAATTTCCAAAACATTGTATTTTCAAAACAACATCACTTATAAAATGCTACAGTAGATATATTAATATTTCAAATCAGTTCAATTCCAGAAATATTTATTTGGATATCATTTAACTTATGACTTATTAAACAAACTTTATGAATGGAATATTCAAATCAAACTATACTTCATTTATTAAGTTAAAAGTTCACTATTTTAGTTAGCTCTTAATTTAACACATAACCTAACGCTTTATTTAAAATACCCATTTCATAAATAGATATTCCTTTAATAAGTTACACTTAAAATTTCATTTGAAAACCAAATTCTCAATTATCAAATTTTAGTGATGTTAAAATACATTTTAACTATTTAAATCATAATTATTCATTTTTCAAGACATATCTATTTCATAAATAAAATATTTATCATAGCAAATATAACAATCAAATTCCTTTACACATTTATTCATTTAGACATCAATTAAACTATGAATTCAAGTTAAATAAACTTTATTACAAAATGTCCAATTCCAATGTATTTTATTTTATCTATTCAAAGATACATTATTTATTATACAACATATTCGTTTCAGGAAATAACCATTATTAAAATTCCTAGGTTAAACTTAAGGTTCCATATTAAATCAAATTTGATTATTAAGTTATTTAAATAAAATCTCTTTAAATCCCTTTTCACTATTTACCTCTGTTAATCTTTTATAACTAAAATTTAAGTGTATAACATTTATTATAACCACTCAAATTTTATTTATAAAATTCTTTCTATATTGTAATTATCCAATTTCATATTCAACTTCTGTGTAATTTTGGTAAGTTATATTGGAATGAAATTGTATGTTATACAAATAAAACTTTCCAATTCAATTATCTCAAGTTTGAATCATTTATCCAAATTTTTGATTTTCTTTTTATAATTGAAATTATTCTTCAAGATGAAATTTAAGAATTAAATTTCCAGTTTCCTTCAAACCAGTTAGAGATAAATAAATATATGTACATAATATGTCAAATCAATTTAAATCATATATCTATATATTTTATAAATCAAATCATCTTTTAGAAATTCAAATCAATTAAATTCCCCAAAATAAAGCTGTAGCAAGACTACAGAACAGTCTCTTCACTTCGAAACTCGAAAATGAACGTCGATGATGCTGCAGTCATCACCGAAATTATTTTCCAGCGACAAAGAGAAGAGCACTAAATTTTTAAACTTTAAAATCCTTTAGAGACAAATTTTTTATTCAAAAATACTTTAAATAATATATCCTTTTAAAACTTTAAACACAAGGTTTGAATCCATTGGAAATTAAATTCTTAAATTTATTGTTTTAAATTCCTTTCAGTTCCCAAATAAATTTATAAACAACTATTTATAAATTCATTTGCAGACAGTAAATGATAAATCAAGTATTATCATTTCAAATTATCAATTTAAATCAATTTATTAAGTTCCATAAATTTACTTATATACATCAAAATTTATTTCATTAACAATTTTTAAAATAATATTGTGTCAGTTTGTTCTGTCAAAGTGTTTTAGAAATCCTATCGATAGCGTTGATCAGACGAATCGATCGGAAACCCAAATCAACATCAACAACTCAAACAACACAATATATAAAACAAAACATAGATTTACAAACATAGTTCAAAATGTTTGGAGAGTTTGGAAACAAAAGATAAGGTGGTTAAACAGAGTAGGGAGATGGATAAGCTTAAATAAATCATGGCAACCTTAACCGGGTCAACCGTGACTTAAAGGATATGATCAAATGTGGATTTTTCTGGGGTAAATCTACATTCGATCTCAAGGGATAGAGTTTGGAATAACAAAAGATATTAGCATCTAAACCAAGGATAAATATAAATCTCTGGTGAATCGATGCTGATTGTAAAGGATTTTCACCCCTTTACAAGAAAATTAGAATATTGGCGAGACCGCCAATTCACTATAAAGATCATTCGAAGTGGAGTCATGGGATACTCCAGAATCAAAAGATGATGAATAGTGAGGGACGCGAATAAATTTTAGAACCGCAGGGATAGTTCCAAAATTCAAAGGAAATCGAATCAAAAGGAAGAAATTCAAACTCGAACGAAAGTGATCCTGTAAATAAATTTACCATACATTCTAAGTTTTGCCTCAAAGCCAAAGCTCTGATACCAACTGTAACGACCCGATATTTTCAACCATTCGCATCCATTATAAGTGTATAGGTAGACACTCATGCCGGAGTTGAATTGCTCAAAATACCGCGTTGTAAATAAAATTTGGCAAATCTCAGAATATACAGTAAATAAATATAATCACAGATCACAGACACAGAGTAAAATAATGCAGCGGAAGTAAAAGAAATAGTAGTTCATGAAGCTACTACATAAATATATCAGAGTTACATAAGATACAACAGAAGAAATAGAGTACAACAAAAGTCTCAATAAAATAACCAAGTACAAGCTGAGTAGAACAACGGAACTGAAATAGATAGGACATGACAAGCAGATAATCTCCAGCGATTCAAATCTCCAAGAGAGTGGAAATCCAAATCTGTGAATAACTCAGGCTGACCCGAGCGTAAAGCAAAACACAAAACACTCGAGTCAGGACAATATATACTTATATAATGTAAACCAACTCAAGTGAACTGTAATAAAGGTACAAGTAACTTAGAAGATGCTTGGGACCGCCCATCCTCTAAGGATCCGTTAAACTATCTACTATGTAGTAATATTCGATATTATAATAGTGTCTAAATAAGTAAAGTATAATCATATAGAAAATAGCGTTAAGGGGATGGAGAACCTTAACGCGGTCGGATCTTAAAATCATAATCGTAGTAAAGCTCGATATGGTAGGTGACACGGCACAACTAGGCAATGCCAGGGTAGATATACCAATTACGCACACGGACTGATGGATACGCATAGCAGCCACTACCGTTCCACCTCGAACAACACTCCCAAATCGGAGGATGGCCATCTAATCAATCACAAGTAAGAGTATAATATCGAAGAAATGTGTCCGAGAAGAGGTGCTACCTCACTGGTCCGAGATCGCTCCTGTTTTAGCCACCTTATGCCAACTCACGGGAGTTGGGTCCACGTAACATACCTTAAGAACGTCGCCACCATCCTACTTCATTCTGGAATCTCCACCGCGTACATAGTTGCCAAAGTGGTTTTCGGTAAGACAGAGAGTATGTCCATATCCGATCCCGGTCTCTTTAACAACCCAACGTTATTATAACCCGTGGTTATAAGTTTAAAAACAGTTTATACTTCAAAATAGAATATCATTTCAAATCCAAATCTTTATCAAAATAAAGATTAAATCAATTCCAAACCATTTCCATATTTTTAAAATATCATATCATTTCAAAACTTCATTTCAAATCATTTTAATATCATAAAATATCATATCCTTACAAAACTTCATTTCAAACCATTTTATTAAAATAAAATATCCTATCAGTTCAAATCCAAATATTCAACTTTAAATACCTTTTAAATTCAAAGATATCGTTCATTTACTATCATTTCAAATCACCTTTAAATAGTTTATTCCAATCAAAGTAATTCATTAAAACCTTTTAAAAGTGTAATTATTATATTTTCAAATCAAGTATTCAATTTCCAAAATTTCAAACCATTCTGAGTTCGTTTACTAAGTCAAAAACCCTAATTATTAAAATTTCAGCATTTCACAGCATTTAAAAACAACTGCTATAAGTTATATTTGAAAACATTTTTAATTCAGCAAAGACAGCACTTAAAACTGCTGTTAAAACTCAGTTTTAGTTGAATTATAGTTCAAAACAGAAAAGACAGCATTTCAGAAGTGTTGCGGTAGTTCAGATTGGGTTAAATTTGGTTTCAGCAAAGACTACAGACCATTATAGCATTTCCAGAGAATGCTATAATAGACCTGGGTTCAATATTAGCTTATAAGTTCAACTACAGCAACTGCAGCATTTCAGAAATGCTGTAGTAGCCCTTTTATTCAATTTTTAGTTTAATTCAGAACCATAGCATTTCTGAATGCTATTAAAAGTGATTTCCAGCTTTTTAGTGTATTTCCAGCAATTAAATAACTTCATTTTAAACTCTTTAAACATTTTAAAAATCATAATTTAACATTTAAAATGTTCATTTACATATCATTTAACATGTATCTTTTTCACAATAAATTTCTTATAATTAAATCCAATTTTCAACAATTTACTTAATAAATTTAAGTGTAAAAGTTTCCAATTCTTCACATTTCAACAAATAACTTAACACTTCAAATTTAAATTACCATTTCACAAATTTAACTAAATTTCCAATTTTATTTAATTAACTAAAACCTTTAATTAAAACCAAATTTCACATTTCCAAGTCAAGTTATATTTTAAAAGATCACTTTTAAACATTCATTTATTTAACCACTTAAATTCATAGAAAAAATCAATAATACTTTAATAAATCACTTAAATTCACATTTAATCAAATTATCATATTTACCATTTCCAAATAAAATTTAATATCCATTTTATTTATATAACTTAAATATCATTTTTAACCAAATTCCAAATTTCCAACTTAAGTTATATTTCAAAAATCCAGTTAAACCATTCATTAATTACATTTTTAACACATAGAAAAATCATAATTTCTTTATTTTAAACATTTCAAAATCTATTTAAATCAAATTTCATAAATTTATAATTTTTAAAATACTTAAAATATCCAAAACACTTTATAAAATAACCACGGGCCTGTATATAGTTTTCTAACTTAGGTCAAGTGATACGGATATGTATCATTTCAATCCGCAGTTAAAAAGAAAGAAAAATCCGGGTTCTATCATTTCAAACCCGCAATCCCAAGTTAAAATAATTTTAAATAAAAATCGTTCAGGCCTATCATTTCAGCCCATAACGATTTTTCCCTATTCTAAAGTCCGTTCGGGTATGTATCATTTCAACCCATAGTGATTCTAATCTACAGGGAACTTGCAATGGTGATAACAGATATAAATAACAGAATAACATTAAATAACAGTAACATATGATATAACAGGTATAATAACAGGTGTGAACATCATATGATAATAATATAAGCATATAAAACTTGATAATATATTTCTACAGATTCGCAGGGTGTCAATTTACTAGTTATATAGGTACATATTGTCTGGTGAGAATAACTCACCTTTTTATGCTGGAGATATCAATTAGAATGACACAACGGATCCAAAAGGCAGGACCTTTGATTTGAGTGGAGAAAATAGCCAAGATATCATCTTGTAAACAATACCCAAACAAGACAAAACAATATAGCACATGAATATACTTAACATAAAACAATGTTGAACAAATTGAAATACAAAGCAACAAAGACAAGACTTTGCCTTTACCATTCAAATGCTTGACCATAGGGGATCAAGTGCTCAGCCATGATGTGTTTGGGCTCAGGTTAGCATCATATAGGTCAGGTTTAGCACACCTAAGCATGGCAACATGAAGTGATGTGAAGGGTAGGAGATGCAACATGAAGAATATCAATGGACAAGGCAAATGGGTGAAGTTTTGGTCACAACAAGGCTCGACTTGGTCATTGCTTGGCTCAGCCATGCATGGTACAGGTCTGGACAGTGGAGGGTGATGGTGCAGCAGCAGCCAAAGGTCATGTAGTTGCTGGTGGTGGTGGTTCTAGGGGTGGCCAAGGTGATAGATGAAGGTGGTGGTGAAGCATATGTGGTTTAGGCATTGTTTGGAAGGGTTTTTGTGCAATTTTGTGGTGCTAAATTAAATGGATGGGCATGGCTTGTCAGGGTCAGTGGAGGAGGAGGAGGTGCTGCTGTAGATGGTGGTGGGGCTGAAGGTGGAGAGGATGGTGGAGATGAAGGTGGTAGAGGCCAAGCAAAGCTAGAAGAGGAGGAAGGCAAAATCAATGGAAATTGTGAAGTAAAGAAGAGATAAAGGAAGAAGATAAGAGGAGAATGGAAGCCATATTTTTTTTAGGGTTTAGGAGCTTTGGAATTTCGTGAATGAGAGAAAAAAAAAGTGGCGGCTGAAGAAATGAGGAGATGTTGCCAATTGAATGAAAAGTTAGGTTAAAAAGTAGAAGGGTTAGAAAATAAAAGGGCCTTAGGAAGATAGAAAGTTTAAGGCCTTTCAAATTTCTTTAATTCATTTTTATAAGTTTATATTTCTGATAATAACAGAAATTCCAGTTAAAAATTCGAAAATTTGATAAAATATAAAAATATATATAATATTTATTGATTATATAAAGTAGAATTAAGGAAAATAGTTAAAACAGTGAACTAGACTAGAAAATTTTGAAATTGAATAGAAAAATTTTTAGAAAATTCATATGAGCTTGCAATATATTTTTAAACATAAATAATATATAAAATAAAAATATATTCACAAAATAAATATTTAAAATTTAATTTACATATAATTTTTAATGAAGAAAATAGCAGAAAATAGGAAAACAGCCTTTAAAAATGAAAAATAAATACAGTAAATTTTGGAAAAATACTATTATCAATTTAAAAACATAAAAAGACAAAATATACATAAAAAACATATTAACACATAGTAAAACAAAATATAAGAAAGAAAATATGATTTAAAAAATTTAAAATAGGCAAAATTGCACAAATAAACAAATTATACTAAAAATTGAAATGTACATAACTTTTACATTTTAACTCCGTTTTCAACGAAACGAAAAGTAGTGTTCAAGTTATTAAATCTATTTTCATAATAAAAGATAAAATTTATAATTTCAAACTATTAAAAATTTAAACTTAAAAGTCAAAGTTTGACTATTGACCAAAATTCACATTTTCAGGAAATATTAAATTTAGTCATATTTGGAACTCTAATCCACATCAAAGTCAAAGTTTATATTTAAAATAACAAAATTTATTCTTTTCATAAATAAAGCTTTTGAATCTGGAAAAATCAATAAAAAAAAATATTTGAAAAATACAGGGTTGTTACAGTTTTGTCTTTTCATTACGCTTGGGTCAGCTTGAGTATTTTAGTGTTTGCAGACGTTATTCCTTGAAGATAATGACGGAGCTTGGTGATCGTATTTATTAGTATTATTCCACTGCATTATATGGTATGTTTGTTTATTGTATTTTGATTATTTTGTAAGATGAAAGTTAAATTTATTTTGTAAAACAGCTTCATAAACTGTTTATGTGATTATTATATTTTATCATTCCGCTATGAGATTCTGATTATTGTTTTTCTTCTTCTTATTTTCTTTATTAACCCCATTAATAATCCACTCTTTTGAATGGTTTGAATTGGACATATGTGGTTTATTATCGACTTGAATTGTCCAAAATGGCTGGTCGTCACAAATTATGTGTGATGCTTTTTATTTGTTGTATATAACATGTTGGATTTAAATGAATTCTAAAATTTTATATATAAGTCCTAAAATAAAAGAAGTTGAATTAAAAGAATATCGTGTTATAAAAGAAGTAAGATAATTATGTAAATTAATTTTTGGATATTTCAAAATAAGTGAAATATTTGAAGAAAATGAAACTTTGTATTTTGATGATTTGAAATCAAAAGGATAAAATTATACTGATGAGGTTTATTCTAATAATGAATAGATAAGATTTGGTAGAGATGAATAATTTGAGAAGTATATTATTTGAAAAATGCCAAGTTTAAAAATTTATTGTTTAGAAAGGAATTTTTCTAAAATGAGATAATTAGAATTAGAAAGCGTTTTGAAGTTTGGTTAAAAAGTAAAAGTTGTGATAAATAAACCATGAAAATAAATTATAAGGAAAAAAATTCATTTAACCTTATAATTTTTATATTAAAAATGTTGAACTCTATAATTAACTTTATATGCTCTAGTTGTGGTAAATAAAGAATATTTTGATTTTATATGGCTTTATAAAATAATAATGATGAGATATCAAAGTTCTTTTATAAAGCAAAGAAAAGTGATTTGTGAAATGAGTTTTGAATTTTAGTATAAATGTAGAATATGTACTAAAATAATTTTTATAATTGTAAATGAAAAGTCTTCAAAATGTATTTAAGATGAAGTTTGATAAGATAAATATATTAGTAAGAGAAAAGAAAATTATTTTGGTTTTATATATACAACTTCTTATTAGAAGTTGGCTTTCCCAATTTATAAATTGCAATTATAGAAATTTAGCTTGAAGGAAATTAGAAAGTTAAGCAAAGATTTGATTTTTGTAGTTTTCATTTTTAGGAAATAATTCTATGAGAGATGAATCTTGTGATAAAATGAATTAATATATGAAGTTTATAATAATTAAATTAAGTGACTAAATGAGTTGGATGTCTTTTAACTCCTTAAAATGTTTAGTATTCTAAGCCGTAAAACAGGTTATATTTTTAAAGGATGTTAAACATTTTGTATAAACTAAATTTTCAAATTAGTGAATAAGAAAGGTATATAAAGGAAAATTAATTTTGTAAAAGTAGATGAGTTAATTTAAAAGAATGTTCTTTATTAATAAAGTTTATCTAAAGAAGAATATTAAAGAAGGATTCGGAAAATGAACTTTTGGAAGTGAATATATAAAGATGGATGAAAAACTAAATGATAAAATTTTGTGTGGGAAGAATTTCTTAAATTTGAAAATATTTGTACCATTTGGAAAAGCTCAAACCTTTTGAGAAAATTATTTGGAAGATGATTTGTCTAAGTTGAAGTTTTTTGAATTTAAGAAATGCATTTGTGGTATTTTATTTTAAAAGAGCCGATTTTAGTAAAAGAAGAATTTGACTTATCTCTAGAATGAATTAGTTATTACTCAATATTAAGATTTTAAGACTAGAAGTTGATGAAGAAATCAAATTCTTGGAAAGAAATGTAGAAGGAAAGAAGATTTATAAATCATCATACATCCATATTTTAAAGGAAAGATATGTAAGTTAAATGTTGTAATCTTTTGAACGGTAATTCACATATTTTATAAGGGTAAATCTAAAGTTTTATTGTGAATAACTGTATTTTTTTATTGTTGGAAGCTGAATTATGGAGTTACCAATGTATATTTTAGTAATATATATCTATTATATACTTTTCTCTACATTGGAATTGCTAGGACGCAATTTCTTTAAGGGGGAGAGTCTGTAACAACTCTGATTTTTGAGCTACTCTAATAAAAGAAATAATGACTTAAGTTTTGAGAATTAATTGAGAAATTTGAATTGTTATTATTTGATAAATGATAATGAACTCTTTTGGAATGATAATTCTATATTTATCTAATGTTGGAAAATCAAAATATGGATGAATATTTGGAATTTATAGATAAATTTAATTTATAATGAAGAATAGGGAATTTTTTTATCAAATTATTCAATCATTGACAAAAAGAGTTGAGAAACGATTATTTTGTTAATAATTAATTTAAAGTGGATTTGGTAACTTGATTTAAGAATTTTATTAAAGTTATGATTTTACATCATAACGCGAAGATAAATGGGAAAATTAATTAGCCAATAATCATTAGAGAACACACGCTAGAAATGAGTTAAAAGCTTTGATTGAAAGTGTAAAATTTGGAGTAGACCAATTAAAAGGAATAGAATGAATAAAAATAAAAAGAATTCTTTTCTCTTTGGGTTTGGTTACAACCCAAGGCCCAATTGAAAATTAATGAAAAGGAGAAAGCTTCCTTCTAATTCACATTTTTCAGTACGCACAACTCTTTGGCGGTAAAAATATATTGAAATCCTCTTTCTCTCATCAAACCCTAGAAGTAATTCCTCCAAATTAAATTGAAGTAAAATTTTGGAAAATTAGATAAATTAAAGGTAATGTTTTCAAACCATAATCTATTGGTTAGACTGATTTATTTCGGTTTTTACAGTGTTTAATTCTTGTTGTTATTCATATTAGGTTGAGATATTTTCTACGGTTCGTCGAAATACAACTGCAGAGCTAAAATGGGTGTGTTTAGCAAATCTATTGTGGATTTAAGGTGAGTAACCATCACCACTTTTTCTAATTGGGTTGCATGTTAGTTAGATTGTTTCAACGGATAATTTTTTGATTTTAAATTGAATCACTTATGGTTGTATGATACACTGTTTGTTGGAAACTCCATTGTCACATAAATAAGAAAGTTGATATTCTAATTGATGTTGTGACGCCTCGTTTGAATTGTTTATGGATGCATGCATTCTGGTGTATACTTTTCCATGTGTTGAAATCAACGAAATGTCGTCAGAATTCGGTGAAGTGTTGAGCGAGGTGATTTCTTGGAGCCGAATAGCTCCTAGAAGAGTGACCATCGGTCGATCGGTAGTGCTCCACCGGTGGACCGATGGTGGGATGCCTAAATTTGGTTTAGCTCCAGGTAATCCCCTTTGTTACCATTTCCTTGCTTCACTGATTTTTGGTGGTTTGCTGTGCCGTACTTGTTTTTCCGGACTTTCATTTCCTGAATTAAGTTGCCTTTCAATATCCATGAATGTTTATTCTATGATAATAAGTTTTAAACATATTTTTATACATCAAATACAAAGTTACCTATGAAGTGTTATTCTTAAATAGGTTATAAAAAGGTATAAAGTTTTGAGTTACTTTCATAAAGTAAATTATCTACATAAAATCTAACTGACAAATCTGTCAGTTTATAGTCATTAGATTAATATCTAAACGATTTCAAATAAAGTAATTTTACGTTCATTAGACCAATATTTGAATGTTTTCAAAGGAAGAAGTTTCAATATGAATGTAACGACCTGAGATTTTTAACGATTTAAATAACGTATTTAATTGCAAATTTTTTATTTGGAATACGTCTCTTTAAATGTAGTAAGTGTCAGATTTTCGATGGAAAGTATTTAAGTTTGTTTGGTTGTGAAATTTCTATTTTAAAATATTAAATCAGTTGAAATTAGATGACAATAAAATATTTTCAAAATCTAAATTTTTTTATATAATAAAAATGTTTACCATTTTCAGAGTGAGACTTCGTATTTCGTTTTGCCAAATTTGGACGTTTTCGGCAGCACTATTGGCAGTGAATATCGAGTTTTGATAGGATGATCGTATCGTTGATATCTGATGTGCATGTAAATGTACATATATATACATCCATATTTTATCTCTTTTTATTTAAATAAACATCATATTTGGGCATTTTTACATGTTACAACCAAAATTCAATTATTTTCAAATAATCATATTTTCATCTTTATTCGGGGCAAAATGGTCATTTTTGTGCATGTATCAATTTAAGAATTTTTACTTGGACAATTTTTCTTATTTTTATAGCATATTTTGGTGCATATGGAAGTGGGATTCATGATGATATATGCATGCACAAGGAAATACAAAGGAATGAAGAGGAAATAATTCAAGTTCAAGATCATGGAGGACCCCACTCACTTACCTAAATATACAATTGGGAGCTATTGGACCACTAAGTGGAGGTTAAAGCTTCATGCACAACAAATGATGGATTAATTAGTGGCGAATGGTTACTTGGTGGCCACACTTTCTAAAGGGCATTTTAGGAAGCCCCCTAAAAATAGAATTAGGGTTTTATGCATGTATAAATAACCCTCTTATGTACATGAACATATATTCTACTCTTTCATTTTACTTAGGAAATTAAGAGATCAAATTGTAAGCTCAATGTTACATGATATAAAAATGGCTTCCAAGCCTCTTTCTTCTCTCTTTTCTACATGCTTTTCCTTGCTTTTATGTTGATGTTTATTTTTATGTTCTCTTTCTTTTCATGTTTATAGTTTAGAATTACATTTATGCACTAGTTTTATACATTTCCTTCTAGTAGTTAATCTTCTTTTTCTTGTTTGTTCTCTACTTTACTTCATTTTCAATGTTGAAATCTCTATGTGTTGAAATGATAACACAAAGGAGTAGCTAAACCTCTTCAATTTAGTGGTAATGAAACTCTCAAATATTATGTGATTTCAACATTTCTATGATTTATGATCTCTTTGTCTATGCTTCATGAAAGTAAATTTGATGTAAGTTTATACAAGTGGATTTGATAGCATATATTGCTTATGCAAATGAGTTATTCTTATTCAACATAAACACAATTTACATCATCATTTGCTAATTAATTTTTGATTTTTAAATGAAAGTAAAAATGAAATTTGATGATCTATATTACTAGTTACAATAGTGAATAGATCATACTTAAAATAGCTTTTGCTTTGGCTTCATTTTCAAAAGAATTATAAGTTGTATAATTGTTGTGTTATAGTTTGATGGTTTGAGTTATGTTAATTAATAACATAAACAAATCATACTTATGATAAATACAATAATTATTTCACTTAATATCAAAGCTAGAGATCATAAATTATTTGTTTGTTGATTTACAAAAATATGAGAGTGGATTTGCCTCTAAATTATTTTCTAGTCTAATTGTTTTTAAATCACATTTTAATTCTAGTTTTAGCTTCATTTTTAGTTAACAATTCCTCCTCCATTTGGTCTAATTTGATTGAATAGATTTTTAAACTCTAACAATTCACTGCGGATCGACCCGTATTCGCCACGTACTACGATAGTACCCCGTGCGCTTGTGGTAAATTTTAATTTAAAATTTTCGACGGTTTTCTAATCCGATAGAAATTCCGTCGGTAAACAAGTTTTTGGCGCCGTTGCCGGGGAGTTGTTTTGATTTTGATTTTCTATTCTTCGGATTATTTTTGTGTGATTTTATTTGTGTTTCATTTTGTGTGTTTGTTTTTGTGTGTTAATTTGCATTTTAAAAAATTGTGTGTGTGTTTGTAGTTTGATTTTTTTGTTTTCAAATTGTCGTGTGCTTGTTTATTGTTCTTACATTTCTATTTGCATTTCTAGTTTAAAAAAAAGATACACAATTTTAAAACAAAAAAATATTTTATTCCTTGCACTTGCACTTACATTTTCTTCACTGTTTACAAAAAAATACTCTACACACATTTTTCTCACTGTTTTCCTTCTACAACTGCTAATTTTTGTTGTTTACTGTCACTGTGCAACTGCAATACAGTGCACACCCCTTTTCGACAACCAAATCATCATACAACTCCATTCCCACTACCATTCCCACTGCCTCCCTTATCACCTACCAGTTCACAGTCCATCAGTGTCCAACATTCTTCAACTCAAACACTTCACTGTCTTGAAACTGCTGCATTCTTATTCCCCTAAACCTCTCTAACATATCCTTCCAACCATATCACCAACTTCCTTGCACCAAGACATCATCACTGTGAACAAGTTCCCTGTGTACAACTTCATCTAGTTAGCTACCTCCTCACAACTGTGCCATTACATATCAGCATCCCCACCTCCTCTTTCATACCAAATCATTCCTTCACTATCCTGACCACCAAGCTGCTGTGCCCTGTCACCACTACTACCCTACACTACAGTCCAAAGCCATCACTACGACAACCTTTCACAGTGCAACCAACCTTCTCCCCATACCTGCCTTCATTTTTCTGCCTTCTCAGTTCCAGTGCAAAACCACTCAATCACCTTGCTTCGACCACTGCAATACAACTGCAAACTCGAACAATCGACAATCATGCCTCTCCAATAATCAACTGCCAAGCACTTCCATCAAAACCATCCAGCACTTCAGCATTCACATTTACAAAAAAAAATACTGCTGCTTCCACTTCAACATCACAGAACCAGAAACATTCCACACTTCACAAATACCTAACCATTCTACTCAGTTGACAACTACATACAAATACTTAACTCACTGTGAACATCAGCATCACATCAATTCCCAAACCAACCCTCTGCAAATCACTGACCTCATCACCATCGCCAGACCCGAAACCACTTCGCAACCAACCAACGACCCGCGACCTTCATCTACAATTCACGAACACCATAGTCGCAATCAACCACTCGTACCACCAGAGCAGTCTTCACCGAACTCAGCAAACCCGAACGCCGGCCCACCACAATCCGCGGCCACCCTTGACATCACCAGAAATCTTCATCAGTAACCCAAATAACACATCCACCGCATCACCAAAATCAACCATCGAATCAACCAACCCAATCGGCTGTCGAACATCCTTCGTGACCACCACCACAATTCGAACCAGCACTGCAATCCATTCACGATTTCCAATCCACTTCCGATTTTCAACTTCAATTTTTTTCTTTCGTTTTGTTTCTTCTTTCAGTTCGCGATTTCTTGTTTTGTTTTTAAAACAGAAGAGGAGGAAACGAGAGTTAAAAAAAAAGAAAAAAACTTGTTTGGGCCGGGCTTTGTTTGTTTGTGAATTTTTTTTTTGAGATTGCAATGGTGAAGTTGTTTTGTGTTATTATAGTTTGTTTTGTTTTTTAATTATTTTAAGTTCATTTTCTTTTCCTTTTAAAAAAATCTTTGAATTTGTTTTATTTTTATTCTTTTGATTTCATTTGATTTGATTTTTCCCTTGTTTCAGTTACTTCTTTGATATCAAAACAATTATATTTTTTAACTAAATCTTCACTTTTAAGTTTCCTCTCAAAAAAAAAATTTAAAAACCAAAAAAAAAACAAGTTCAACTTTGTCTAATTTTCATTTTCATTTGTTTTAACTTGTTTTAGTTTTCATTTATTTTATTTTCAATTGTTTTGTTTTTCGCTTTTTTTTCATCTTTGATAAACATACTAAAAATAATAATAATAAAAATTGTTGAATATATATTGTTTTTCATTTCAGGTTGCCAAAGCAGCAATTCAAAAGAAAGAAGTGCTTGCCTAAATAAACTACTTTGCCTTGCTAAAAAGTTGCCGCTAATAAAAAAATTGCTAATAATCTGCACGCTCTGGTATCGTGCTTTCATCTCTAGTGCATTGTTGGTTGCTTGCATTTGCATTTATATATACAAAAAGGAAAAAATTTCAAAACCCAAAAACAAAAACAAACTTCATTTTAGTTTCATTGTAAATTCACGTTTAATTTTTGTTTTGCATTCATCTCATCTTATTTTCTTTTCTAATGGCAATACCCCAATTCACATAAGGTGAGGGATTTCATCACCCTTTCCTTAGTCCACAAAAGCATTTCATCGTAGAATTGGATTAATAATAAAGGTTAGACATTCGACTTAAGGGTGTCACGAGCTCATCTAGGGCTTAATTGTATCCTCACAATTGTTTTTTCTGAACAATTTTATTTCTTGGTGTCTAGGCTACGGTAGAGTAATAACTCGTTATAAAAATTACGGTGATACGTAAATATTATACTGGTTCTTCCTCTGAAGGTACTTAAACCTTCGGTTTCATTGCTACGGTGATTCGCGGTGCACCGATAACTCCTGTCCGTTACCTGGCTGAGAAATATTTTTGTTGAATTAAGACAAAGTGTGATCATACAATTTTGAGTTAGGAGCTACTAAGGACAGAAAACTGTAATTAAGTCCTTTGCATTCATTTAGTTGCATTAGTTCATGCATATTTAAAAAAAAACCAAAAAAAATCCTAAATCCAAAATAATTTGTAAATTTTTTTTAACTTAGTTTTTAATTTAAAAAAAACACTTTTTTTCCTTTGAAAATTTTCAATCAAAAACAAAAATTCAAAAAAAAATATAAAACCTTTTCAAAAAGAAAATTTTAAAATAAAAAAAAACAAAAATCAAATTTCCATTTTCTGAAAAAAAAAATTTCCATTTGGTAAATATTTGAAAATTTGAAAATTAAACAACAAAAAAAAATTCACAAAAACAAAAACAAATAAAAAAATTTGAAAAACCAAAAACAAAACAAAAATCAAACTTCTCTTTTGAAAATAAATTTCACTTGGTAAATATTTTTCTTCCTCTAAAAAAAAGAAAACAAAAACAATTTTTCACTTCGTTTTTCAAATCTTCTTTCTCTTCTCAACTTTCACTTGTGCATGAGTATTTGGACTCGTAACACAACAACAAATCGTTGGACTCGCGACCCTTCTACTAATCGTTTAACTCAAACAGACGATCCTTCCGAAATGGCGAACGAAAACGCCCCTCGAACTCTTATGGATAGAATCTTTCCCGAAAGAGTTTCTATTCCATCTTGCATCACGTTACCCGCCACTATGGGTAACCATTTCGAAATTCACTCATACCATATTGCCACTCTTCCGAAATTTGGCAATTTCGAACACGATGATCCATACATCTTCTTGACTAAATTCGAACAAGTTTGTGCAGCCATTAAACTCCAACAACTTTCTGATGACGGAATCAAACTTCGATTAATCCCATTTGCTCTTACGGATTACGCCGGAAAATGGTTGTATAGCTTACCATCGAACTCGATTAAAATGTGGGATGAATTTGTAAAAGCTTTCTTAAAAAAGTTCTACCCTTTGGAAAAAACGAGTATAATTCGAAACGAAATTGTAAATTTTCATCAATTCAAGGGAGAACCATTTGGAAAATATTTTGAAAGATTCAAAGAGCTTTTGATAAAATGTCCACATCATAACTTTGAAAAATGGACGATTTGCCAAATCCTATATGATGGACTCCAAAACAGCTCACGAACAATGCTCGAACCAATGTGCCAAGGCAACTTTCTTGCCCAACATCACGATGATTCTTGGCAATTTCTTGAAATCCTCGCTGAAAAGTCGTCCCAATGGGAACGTTCGAACGAAAAATCAATTTATTCCTAATCGAGTGCAAACTCGAATGGATCTTCTTTCATATTTACATCCATATTTTATCTCCTTTTATTTAAATAAATATCATATTTCGGCATTTTTACATGTTACAACCAAAATTCAATTATTTTCAAATCATCATATTTTCATCTTCATTCAGGGGCAAAATGGTCATTTTTGTGCATGTATCAATTTAAGAATTTTTACTTGGACAATTTTTCTTATTTTTATAGGATATTTTGGTGCTTATGGAAGTGGGATTCATGATGATATATTCATGCACAAGGAAATACAAAGAAATAAAGAGGAAATAATTCAAGTTCAAGATCATGGAGAACCCCACCCACTTACCTAAATATACAATTAGGAGCTAATGGACCACTAAGTGGAGGTTAAAGTTTCATGCACAACAAATGATGGATTAATTAGTGGCTAATGGTTACTTGGTGGCCACACTTCCTAAAGGGCATTTTAGGAAGCCCCCTAAAAATAGAATTAGGGTTTTATGCATGTATAAATAACCCTCTTATGTACATGAACATATCTTCTACTCTTTCATTTTACTTAGGAAATTAAGAGATCAAATTGTAAGCTCGATGTTACATGAAATAAAAATGGCTTCCAAGCCTCTTTCTTCTCTCTTTTCTACATGCTTTTCCTTGCTTTTATGTTGATGTTTTTTTTATGTTCTCTTTCTTTTCATGTTCATAGTTTATAATTACATTTATGCACTAGTTTAATACATTTCCTTCTAGTAGTTAATCTTCTTTTTCTTGTTTGTTCTCTACTTTACTTCATTTTCAATGTTGAAATCTCTATGTGTTGAAATGATAACACAAAGGAGTAGCTAAATCTCTTCAATTTAGGGGTAATGAAGCTCTCAAATATTATGTGATTTCAACATTTCTATGATTTATGATCTCTTTGTCTATGCTTCATGAAAGTAAATTTGATGTAAGTTTATACAAGTGGATTTGATAGCTTATGTTGCTTATGAAAATGAGTTATTCTTATTCAACATAAACACAATTTACATCATCATTTGCTAATTAATTTTTTATTTTTAAATGAAAGTAAAAATGAAATTTGATGATCTATATTACTAGTTACAATAGTATATAGATCATACTTAAAATAGCTTTTACTTTGGCTTCATTTTCATAAAAATTATAAGTGGTATAATTGTTGTGTTATAGTTTGATGGTTTGAGTTATGTTAATTAATAACGTAAACAAATCATACTTATGATAAATACAATAATTATTTAACTTAATATCAAAGCTAGAGATCATAAATTATTTGTTTGTTGATTTACAGAAATATGAGAGTGGATTTGCCTCTAAATTGTTTTCAAGTCTAATTATTTTTAAATCACATTTTAATTCTAGTTTTAGCTTCATTTTTAGTTAACAATTCCTCCTCCATTTGGTCTAATTTGATTGAATAGATTTTTAAACTCTAACAATTCCCTACGGATCGACCCGTATTCGCCACGTACTACGATAGTACGCCGTGCGCTTGCGGTAAATTTTAATTTGAAATTTTTCGACGGTTTTCTAATCCGATAGAAATTTCGTCGATAAACAATATCTGTGTACCATTCTATTCATCTCATCGCGCTGATCTCCACAGTATATTCATTTGTGCAATTCGGCATCCGGTACGTAGTAAAATCAGTAAAACGATTAGCCATATCGGTTTCGCATTTGAATTATTTGGGCTTTCTGAGTCTTTTTGTTTGTCCATCTGGTATAATTAATAGCCAGTAGCCTTTTATATTCCCGAATTTAAATTTGGACTGTCACTATTCCTATGGTTTATTATATATGTTGGTTCGATTTCTCTGCCTATTCCTTCGTTCTCCATTCATTCATTTGTGAAAATTACAATAATAAATTTAAAAGTTTAGATAATATTGGCTGCATTGAACCTTTCCCTTCTCCCCCTTATTCTCTTCACCTGCTCCTTCTTTTTCGTCTGCAACCGCCCCTCTCCTCCTTGCGGCGCTTAACGCCTTTGCCCTCTAACTCCATCGCCAACCACTGCCTACCACACTGCACCCTCCTCCGAGCTTCCAATCGCCGTAACAGCCCTCCGTAACCCTTATCACCACCCAGAGTCCAAAGCAGCACCACCAAAAACCCATCAACCTACCTCCCATAACCCACGTCATCCCTCCCATTGCGCCACCCCTCCTGATCCACAGCCTCCATCCTCTACAGCACTACCCGTCTCCTGCACCGAATAACCATGCACTGCCACACCATACACAATCCACGTTTTTCCACCATCAACAACCGAAGCCTACCCACTTTCATCGCCTGACATCACACCTAGCACGTCAACTTCCCACCTTTCCCTCCAGATCCGCCTCTACTACTTCCACACTCATCGCCCATACACCCACTGACCATCTCCTCCAGCGAGCATCACGACCCGAGCACACCGGAGCATCACCCTCTCACCTGCTATTCCTCCACCCTCGCCCACTGCAAAAACCATTTACTCGGTTGCCAGCTTGTTCTACCGTGTGAGCATCCCTCAATCGCCACCTACTCGTGAACTAGCCATGTCATTCACCTCCACGTCTGTCGCCCACTCCTCGCTTTGCTGCCTCCTTGTGCCGCACTCAAGCGAGCTACCCGAACTCCGCACAGCCGTAGTTTCTGACCACTTCACAGCCACTCAATCCCTTTCCGCCTCCCTCCACTTTGAGCTCCAGCCCGTACCATCATCACAGACCCGCCTCTCCTTGTTTTGCAGCCAAGCCTCCTCTTTATTATATATAAAAAAAATATTGATTTAAAAAAAATATAAATATAGATATTTTGATGTTAATTTATGTTTTTATTAAATATTGACTTTAAAATTATAATACGATGATTTTACTTTTAATACGTGTTTTAAATTTAATACCAATTTTTAAATTATAGATATATAGATGTTTTATTTTGATATGTGTTTAAATTAAATATTGATTTTTAAAATATAATATAAAGATTTTATTTTAAATATGCGAGTAAATTTTAGATTTCTTGTAACGATACAGATTTTTCGCGTTCGAAAATCGATATTCATACTTTACATCGTACTCGAATGCCGTAGATTCGACCGTTCAAATTCGAGTCGCCGGAGCTTATAACACCATTAAGTAAATAACACAGCGGAAGAAAAGGAAATCAATGATATCATATACAACTCCAATGAATACAATATCCAGAATGATATACAACAGTGATATCAATATGATACAACGATATCAGAGATACAAGAAATAGCAGCGGAAAGAAAATAGATAACACCAGCAGTGGATATAATATCTCCAATAGAATGCTCCAATCCATAGCTAGCGAAAAGCAAGGTCAGTCGTCCAAGGACTGATTAGCTCCAGATAATCTACTCAACCTGAATATCTAAAAACCCCAACTCTAGACTGCTCGTGTAGAAAATTATGAGCACCCAGAGTTTAGGAAAGGAACAATAAACTCCGGATCAGTCATGGGACTGGTGTGAGCAACAAAAACAGTTTATCATTAAAATAAACACAATCAGAACTTTAAACATTGAAAATCGCAATGCTTTTGGAAAATGAAACTACCATAAGACCTTCCGCCACACACACAATGCAAACGCAGAATTGGAGGAGATTTCTTCTTATGATAGTCAAAGATGCTTACTATGCAAAATCAATTGGATATTATTATTAGTGCATAGTGAAGAAAACATTTCGAAAGTATAATATTAATCTTAGCCAGCATAGGCATTCCGCACTTATGCCTACTATAGCTACTATGTTCAATAGCAGGTTACCGCCACATTCCATAGCAGGTTATACAACTAAAAACGTACAAGGTTCGTATTGTTTCTTTGGATTTTCCAACAAATGGTCAGGCTAAGGAACTTCCTATGCCACGAAGGAAACGCCTCTGGCTGGACGCTCCGAGAGACAAACTGCTCTCTGCCAACAAGGCCGGGTTACCCCTGTAACAGGTAACTCACGAATATGCCATCCCCCAGTCCTTTGGGACCTTTATCCGAGCGCTTGGTAACCATCATCACACATAATAAATAAGTGTATCCACATGAGTAAGTATCAGGGCTCCATACCATAATACCACCCTTTTCCAGAAGGAAATGACATACCCTAAAGGGCGCGACCCTCATAACCTTGCCGCAACATTCCTGTTTCGACCATTTTCGGGTTGTGAGGCCCGAAGAGGTCTCGTCCACAAAGATACGCTTTGTCACAAAGCCATGCTTTGGGTCAACAGATGATCAAAGAAATGATCACAAAGATATAAGATCAAACAAATGATCATATCGCAAATGATCAAACACTGATCATCACACGGCAACACTCAGCATGCCACATTACCAAATTGGGATATATCGCTGATAAATTTCAACTACATAACCTCTGAGCTCGTACGTCTCAGAGAAGGGTGTTAAGCTAAGAGAATAAATTCTCCGCCACCAAACAGAAATGTATTTGAAAGAAATCGGCTTTATATCTCAAAGTGTAATGTCAGACATGTAACCATACAAGTCTGTTCCGGGATCGAACAGAACCGAAGGCACTTCTTACGAAGCCCTTGCAATTCCGGGTAATTTCCAATCACGTCCGGACTTCCCGTCACAAAAAGAGTGATATAAATCTCTATACCGGAGCAACTCGGTGCAGAGACATTCGACAGGTTGTCCTTTATTTTCGAAAAATATCCGGTCTTCAAATGCCATCCATATACGACGTATCACTAATTCGGAATGGGTTATATGACACAAAGGTCCTTTCCCGGCTAACCCGAATAGTGAGCGCAATATTCAAAAACATATGGATATTGGGATTTCAATTAAGTCACAACTTAAACCCAAACTTTTTTTCTTTTCAAATGGTTTAATAAATTACCATTTCAAATCTTTTAAACAAAAAGATTCATTTTAAACAACCTTCAATGGTTTAAACAATTTCCACATTTAAATCTTTTAAATAAAAGATTCATTCACAGATTTTCTAAATCAATTTCCATTTCAGTTTAAGTCGTTAAATCTTTAAATCAAAGATTTAACTTATAGCTTTCAAAACAATTCCATTTCAAATGATTTAAACAAATCGCCATTTTAAATCTGTTAAAGATAACATATTCAATTCATAGCTTTCAAAACAATTCATCCATAACTTGGAAAAACATTTCAATTCAATCTTGAAATTCCTTTAATTAAACTGGGATTTCATTTCTTATCTGAAAGCTTTTATTCCTTTAAAACCAACAGTTTCATTTTAGAAATCTGATTCATTCATACGAGTTGAAGTTCTTGGGTTAAATTCAAATTCCCTAAATTTACTTTTAAAATGGTTTAAATTCATACAAACGCATTTATAACATTTTTCATCAAAATTCAATTCCAAATATTGGATTCAAATTTAAGTCAAATTATTTAAATTTTAAAACTTAATCAAGTTATTCTAAAATAACTTTTATCTTTGAAATTCCATTTCAAAAGCTTTTCACTTTAAACCGAAATTTCCAATTTCAAAATCAATTGAAATTAAAAATTTCAATTTCAAAAACATCAAATTTAAATTATCTGTGACTTAACCGATTTCCACGTGAAATCCATATTTGTGTGTGTAAAAGTGTAGTCCACGGGTTTTACACAATAGTGCAACACAATGAATCATCACAGATCAAAATACAGGATATAATTGACAAGCGATATAAACTATAACGCTTATCGTTCATGCACAGATCACAGATATATAAATATCACAGATAATAAATTACATCACAGATAATTTATCACAGATCACAATACAAATCAGGGTGTATCACAAAGCATCCTATATCAGGGATATCAAACAATTCAACATTCAATACAATTCAAACATTCATTTAAACTTCCATTTCCCATTTTATCAAGATAATTCTCATTATCTTTCTAATTCTTCGAATAGTAAATGAGTTTAAAATTAATCTTTATTACTTATAATAAACTCATCTTCTTAAATTTATTTAAAATTTTCTCGCTTTAACTTTCATTTTAAACTTCCAGTTTTAAAACGAACACCCATTTAACCTTTAAATAAATTTATAAACTAACAAAAAAAAATCTTTAGATTTCAAATCTAAACAAATCTTAGTTATGGAAAGATTTTAAATCGAAACCCCTTAATTCAAATATTTAAATTATTTAGTATTTAAACTTTTCTAAACTTTCTTTTTATTTCAAAAACTGGATTCAACACTTAATTTAAACTCAATTTATTTTGGTTTAAACTTTTAAAACTCCACAAATTTAAAACTGTAAAATATGTTACTGTTACAGCTTAAAAATATTTGACCCAAGACCATTTTCACTTTGCTTCGAGAAAAAGTTAGAATTACCCGAGCTAAGACGCAATTTACCCGAGTACAAACTCGAGTAAAACTGGGCATTGTCAAAACTAAAAAAAACAGTCCTACTCGTGATTTCTATAATTTACTTCGTGAAATTTCTCGATTTACCCGAGCCAAACACAGAATTACCCGAGTACTTCTCGAGTTCACCCCGACCCAACTCCTTCTTCTTCACCAACTAAATGAACCGATACAGTCCAATCCTTGTGCACGTGCACACGTAGTTCCCTCCGCCGCTACCTCTGGCGATCCTCCAAACACCTCGACGAACCACCACCAAGACGACTCCGACCCACGAAACCACACCACGAAGCTCCAGACGAATTCGAGTATTCACGAACTCCACCTGGCAAAACAACTCCGGCTAAACATCCTCGTCCAGGCGATTCCGGCCATCAGTCGTCGAGAAAATTCGTATACACCTCGTCGAACTCCTCCGCCACCCTCTCACAACATTTCGTCGCACTCGATCAACCTTCGACATCGAACGAGATGAAATACCACCACGCCTTAAAACTAGGTTTACGAAAACAAATTCGACGCCGTCGCCTCCACCGTTGACGAACCACCACCACACCATTTTTCCATGAACCACTGGTCACCCCTCTACCCCCAGACGGAAACTCGACAACTCTAGACGACGCGATCGACCATGGCAACCCAAAACACTTAAAACAATCCAGCCAAAACTGCTCTTCACCCCCTTCTTTAAAAATTATAATTCTTGTTTTAAAAATCTTGTTTTTCTATGTAGTTTCACCATATACTCCTGAATTCTTAAAACAATAAATTTATTTTTAAACTTATTTGAAGTTGGATGTTGTTTACTTGATTTCCAAAGGCAAATACAGTTTGTTTCCACTTTAATAAATTTTTACTACTTAAATCATAACCAAACTAACCACTTTTGTTTACAACTCAAATCCTAACTGGGATTAAATCAAGTGGTAAAGACCTCTTTATCAAAATCTTAGTTTTAAACAAACACAGGCAAAACAGATTCTTAGCAATACTTATGTATTTGCATATACACACAGAGGTATCATCACAAACCAAACATTTAAAAGCATATTCATTCTAGTTATCTACCTGCAACTGCTAGTTAACATTTATGGTTTAAAATGTGAAGTTACTCACCTAGATTTGAAAGAACAGAGCACCCTGATGAAAACAGTTTGGAACTTTAAAGGCTGAAAAATGTATTTACTTTGATCTTCCTGCCAAATCATCTTGCTTCTTTGTTTTGCATTGAGTCGCTTGCTTGAGAATGTTTGCTTAAGTCTTGAAATGGAGTTTTATTTTGGTTTTACTTAGTACGAAAGGAAAATGAAAACTGGAATGGAAAAAATGCTTACAGGCTGATATATAAAACAGGGTATCATTTTCTTTTACAAAATAGTGTACATTTTGTACAATTTATCAGAGATAGTTCATAGTTTTGGAGGCTGGTAACATTTCGAATTGACTTTGTTATGCTTGCATTTAATGAGCAAGTACTTATGTTCCCTATTACTAACTTATGTATAGAAAATTAGTACTATAGTTTGCATTTGTTTAATTTGCTTCAGCCTGCACCTTTATGTACTTTTATTTTGCTTTCATATATACACTTGTTTGTATTTTGTTTTGCCTGGCATACATATATATATTTGCTGTTTTTCCTTTGCAAATTCAAAGATGTTTGTATTTCTTTTAAACTTTGTTCTTGCCTTGCCTACTTATTTACAGGCTGCAGCTTTGTCTCGTTTTCTATTTTATTTTAAATCTACATATGCTATTTGTTTCAGCCTACATATTTTCCAACTTAAGTTATTAAATATTTTGTTACTATGTGTATTTTTATTCTACCATTTTTGTTTTATTTTATTTTGAATAAAACTACGTATATATATTTATTTTATAATACAGGTGAACTTCTAGATTTTAATTTGTTCTTGGATTTTTATCCAATGTATTTATTTTATACTTTATTCATAGCTTAAGTATTAATTGTTATTACTTTATAAAATGAGTGAACTTCTATTTTTATTTCACTTTTGTAGTCTACTCTTTTATTTTAATCTTAATTATCAAATATTAAATTTACTTATTACTATTTCAAACCGTAGCTTCTTTCAAAACACACATATTTGTATATATGTTTATAAGTAATTCGAAATGACAATTTCTATTTCAAAATAAGAATTCATTTGTAAAGACATTCTATTATTAATTAACTCTATATTTATTTTTATTCAAAAATAAATTTAATTATCGATTTAAAATAGATTAAAATTCGGGGTCGTTACATTTCTAAATTATATATTTTGTTTCATCGATTCAAGTTCATCGTGCTTCGCTTTGGAGTTGCTTTCAAAAGCTTGATTGTTGATTCGTGTTGTTGGAATTGGTTTCGCTTCGATCTAGGATTTGATTTGTGGTAGATCTCTACTTCGCTCCATTATTTTATCATCGCCTTCTAGCCTCGAAAGGTCAGCGATCACTCACGATTAACATTCTTATATTTAGTAAATTTAATTCACATGAAATGACGATTGAAATATGTTGTTAAAATTTGAATTGGTTAGTAAATTAATTGTTAGAATATGATATGATATTATCTGCAATTGTTACCTATATTAATTGACAATTGACACCATAACCTGTTATATATATTTATTTAAATTGTTAATTATGATCATATATGCTTGTCATTGATATGTATGTCATTTTATGCTATTTATATTCTCACACTGCAAGTTCCCTGTTAGTTAAAAATTACCTATGGGTTGAAATGATACTTACCCAAACGATATTATAGATTAGGAAAAATCGTTATGGGTTGAAATGATAAACCCAAGCGATTTTATCGAATTCTGAATTTTGGGATTGCGGGTCGAAATGTTATATACCCGTAAATAGTAAATTATTTCGGATTGAAATGATAAATATCTGTATCACTTGATCATAAGATAGAAAATTATATATGGACTCCGTTGGTCTATTTTTGAAAACTGATTTCCAAAGTTTGAAAGGAAATATATGAGTTTTGATTTTGAAATATAATATAAAGATTTTTATTTTATGTGTAAATTTTAGATTTTAAATTATATGTTTTTGGAAATTTTAAATTTTATAAGTAAAGTTTTGAAAAATGTAAATTTTAAGATTTTACTTATAATTTTATTATTTTTAAATATATAACAGAAGATTTAAAATAGATTTAATAATAAGATTTAATTTATTAATAATTAATATAATATTATTTAATAAGAATTGATTTGTAATTTAATTTAAATAAGAGTTGATTTGAAACTTATTGATTTTAAGATTTTTAAAGATATGATTTTTATAACTTAATGACTTGATTTTTATAAAGGCGATTTAATGAATATTTCAAATTTAAATAAATTGAAATTGAATATTTAATTAAATTGAAATATTTAATTTTGATTTAAATTTGTAATTTGAGATTTTATTTAATGTTATTAAAAATGATTAAGTGAATAATTTCAAATTTAAATAAAATTAAAGTTGAATTTTGAAATATAAATGGAATGTATCAAATTGAGTTATTATAAATTGTTTAATATTTAAACTTTGAAACCTATTGAATTGTGAGTGGTTTAAAATTTGAAGTTCAAACCTGGATTTGAAATCGATATAAATTATAAATGGTTTAATGAGAATTTGAATTGGTTTATGAAATTGGAAGAAACAATTCTAATTTGAAACTATTTTCGATATAAACTCTTTTAATATATAAACTATTTTAATATATAAACTATACTAAATCTTTAACCTAATTTTTTATATAAACTATTTTTAATTTATAACTAGTTCAATATATATAAACTATTTTCAATATTTAAACTGTTTAAGTTGGAACTGTTGAACTGTTATGATTTAGGTTTAATGGATTTAAATGCGAATATTTTGATATAATGATTTAAACTAATTTTTTTGGTTATGATTTTGGAAGTGAATATGATTTCGAAAGTGATATGATTTTTGAAATGAATACGATATTTTGATATGAAGTATGAACTGTTTAAAACATAAATGACCACGGTGTGAAATAAGCATTTGGTTGTTAAAGAGACCGAGATCAGAGATTGTCATACTCACTGCCAATACCGAAAACCACTTTAACAACTGTGTACGTGGTAGAGAGTCCAGAACAAAGTAGGATGGTTGGCGAACGATTCTGTATGAGGTATTAACACAGCCCTGACTTCTGCGAGTCAGCTTGATGTGACTAAAATAGGAGCCACGCTGGGCCAAGTGAGGTCACACCTCCGATCGAGCATGCTTCTTCGATACCATTCTATTACTTTGTGATTTGAATAGGTGCACCTTTGATTATGGGAGCATGTCTCGAGGTGGGCGGTAGCAGCTGCTATGCGTTACCACCAGTCCGGATCCGCAAAACGGTGGTATTCTACCCTGGGCATTGCCTCGTGTGCCTTGTCACATGCCTTAGTGCTCCCACTATGACTTTGGTTTATATCGTACCTATGGATTGCTCTCTGAGTAAACCACCGGTTTGTTGGAGCTTACAGTATCCGTATAGACTACGGGAATATATAAAATGTGTTATGGAGGATATGGGTAACGCCTTAACGCTATTTTAATAGTTTGCTTTACTATAGACATTATATATGTAGCATATTGTACTATGTATGTAGATAGTTTAACAGATTCTTAAGGGATGGAATCCCAAACATCCTTTAAGTTATATTGCATTTCACTTGGACATTACACTTGAGTTGATTTACTTGCACAAGAATGTTAATCCTGACTCGAGTGTTTTGTGTTTTGTTTTATGCTCGGGTCGGAGTGAGTGTCACAGCATTTGAGACTCACCTTTGGAGCTTTGCTTGGAGATCTTTTATCTATTCAGCTTTTCCATTTATTCTAGTTATTTCCAGTTGTTTATGTTCAGACTTGTCAATTGATTTTTATTAGTGACTTCTATGTACTTGGGATTTTTTGTTGTAATTATTTCAAACTCTGATGTTTTATAGTAGCTTCATGAACTACTACTTTTTTTATTTCCACTGCTTATTGTTATACTACTCTGTGTCTATGAATATGTGATTGATTTATTTACTGTATATGCTAAGTTTTGCCGAATATAAATTAACAATCTATTGTTTTGAGCTATTCAAGTCTGACATGTGTGGATGATTGTTGATTTGAATGGTTCAAAATAGCTGGTCGTTGCAGTTGGTATCAAAGCTCTGGTTTTGGCAAACTCAGCATATGGAGTATAAACTCATTAGAGATAGAGTAGTAATATCCTAGAATGAGTAAAATTAATTTTAGAATCATCTTCGTTCGAGCTTGAAATTCTTTGATAGGATTCCTCTTTGATTTGGATTTCTTTTGAATTTTTGCACTTCCCCTTTATTCTGAAATCCATTCTTGTCTTCCCTGTTCGTGTTCTACTTGATACTGGAGCATCCCATAACTCTATTTCTGATGATCTCTATATTAAATTTGAGAATCTTGCAACCTCAATGGGAACTTCATCCCTAATCCTATCGGCGGTCCCGCCAATCTTAGTATGATTGTAACGGAGTGAAACTCCTTTACAATAGGCACCAATTCATCGAAGATTTCTATGTCCTGGGTTATGATGTTATTACCTCTTGAAAATTCTGAATTGTTTCTCTAGCAGACAATCAGGGTAATCCGCTTGTGATCGGATGTCGAATGCCTCAGGATCATGCAGGCAAATTCATCTTTTTGCTTGATTCTTAGTCTAGTGAGCTTGACTTCCCCGATAGTCAGGGATCCTCCTGATGTTTTGATGAAGTCGCTTCTCTTCCTCCCAAGCGGGAAATTGAATTACACATCGATCTTACTCCTAGAGCTCGATCTTGCTACCGATTTTAACCAACTTCGTGTAGCCGAGGAGAGCATTCCCAAGATAGCTTTTCGAACAGAGAATGGTTTCTATGAATGGTTAGTCATGTCGTTTGGATTAACCAATGCTCTTAACAAGTCTGTCCCCATTTTCGTTGATGATATTCTCGTCTTTTCTAAGTCAGAGTTGGAGCATGAGTCTCAATTGAGCAAAATTCTCCAACTCTTAGTCTCGGTTGACCCGGTTAAGGTCGCCGCGATTAATTGTTTTCTTATCGTCCTTTCGAGCCTATCTTCTTAGTTAGAATTCTCTTTGATTAGGGTTCCTCTAAATTTGAATCTCTATCCTTGTTCTATAATCCATTCTTGAATCATCTTATGAGAGAACCTATTTGTAATTGATATAAAAATGTTTTATATTGTGTGGTTTGAGTTGTTAAGTTTGAATTTTGGGATTCGATCGATTCGTCTAGCCAATGCTATCGATAGGAATTCCAAAACACTTGAACAAAGCAAACAGACACAATTTTGTTTTCGAAATTTGTAAATAAATTTTTTATGTATGATTATATTTTATATATAAAGGTATAATTTTCTAAAATATAGTTAAATGAATTGGTTGTTAGAAATGATAATACTAGATTTGTCAACATTCCTAAACCATTCTGATTTGCAAATGTAATGAATTTAAATTAAGGATTTGAGAATTTAATTTCCAGTGTTTTTCAAAAGTTTGTTTCAAAGCTTTGAAAATATAAAATATATATTATTTGAAAGTATTTTCGAATAGAAATTGTTTTCAAAGAATGTTTAAAAGAAGTAAGTTAGTACTCTCCTCTTTTGTTATAGGAAAATAATTTCGGTGATGACTGCAGCATCATCGACATTCATTTTCGAGTCTCAAAGTGGGGAGAGCATTTAGTAGCTTTACTACACTTTTGTTTTGGAAGATGGATTTGATTTGAATTTCTTCATTATGATTTGATGTATACGATATATATATATATATGTATATGTTTATATCAAAATGGTTTGAAGTGAAACCGAAAATTTAATTCTTAAGTTTATGTTAAGCGATGGTTTTCAATTATTGAAATGAAGCAAAATTTTGAATAATTGGAATGTCTAAAATGAGAAATGGAATTGAAACAAAATGAAACAGTTGAACTAGGATAAAATTTATTTTGTATAATACTCAATTTCATTCTAAAACATATATAACTTACCTGAAATATACAAAAAGTTAAAATGTAATGTGAATATGAAATTGAAGGTTATACAAGAAAAACTGAAGTAATAAAAATGTTTAACTAAATTTTGCTTAATAGAAATGTTGTAAATAAAAGGTAAATTTGTATAGTGCTCAACTACACTCTGAAACATTTAATAAAACTTACCTGGACAAGTTTGAATGTAATGAGAATATGTAATTGAATAGTGTATAATATAAATGTAAGTAATAAGACGTCCAAAATGAAATTTTGTTAAGGAAAAATTTATAAATAAAAATTGATTGTTATAATAAATGTTTACACACTTAATTTATGTTATAAGAAATGTTAATTGAGATAAATTGAATAATAATAAGAGAATGCTATTTAAGTAAATAAATATGAACTTAAGTTATAAAGAAAATATGGAATGTTAAAAACTTAAATAATTTGTTGAAAGGTTAATTGAGTGATATCGACATTAAAGGAAATATACTATGTGAATGAAATAAAATAAATGAAATTTATATAGTTTTAAATCAATTGTTGTATCTGATATTATATATTTTGAATCCATCTTTCCTTTCTATTGCTTCTGTTCTCCTATCTCATTCCTTTTCGGGGACGAAAAGTTTTGAGTGGGGGAGAGTGTAACGACCCGAGATTTTTAACGATTTAAATAACGTAATTAACTAAAAAAATTCCTGAAATTAAATAATAAAAATTTTGCAATGAAAATTTGATATTTGGAATACGTCTATTGAAACATAGCAAGTGTCAGATTTTCATTGGAAAATATTTAAGTTTGTTTGGTTGTGAAATTTCCATTTTAAAATATTAAATCAGCTGAAATTAGATGAAAAAAAAATATTTTCGAAATCTGAATATTTTTATATAATAAAAATGTTTACCATTTTCTGAGTTAGACGTCGTATTTCATTTCGCCAAATTTGGACTGCTCTAGTCCCGTTTATCTTATTTTCGGCGTTTTAGCAGCATTATTGGCAGTGAATATCGAGTTTTGATAGGATGATCGTATCATTAATATCTGAGTACCATTCTGTTCATCTCATCGCGCTGATCTCCGTAGTATGTTATTTGTGCATTTCGACGTCCGGTACGCGGCAAAATCAGTAAAACGATTAGCCGTATCGGTTCCGCATTTGAGTTATTTAGGCTTTCTGTGTCTTTCGTTTGTCCATCTAGTATAGTTAATAGCCAGTAGCCTTCTATATTCTTAAATGTAAATTTTGATTGTCACTATTCCTATGGCTTATTACATATGTTGGTTAGATTTCTTTGCCTATTCCTTCGTTCTTCGTTCATTCATTAGTGAAAATTATAATAATAAATATAAAAGTTTAGATAATATTGGCTGCATTGAACCTATCCCTTCTCTTCCCTTATTCTCTTCACATGCTCCTTCTTTTCCATCAACGACCGCCCCTCTACTCCTTGCTGCGCCCACCGCCTTTGCCCTCTAACTCCATCGCCAACCACTGCCCTCCACGTTGCACCCTCTTCCTAGCTTCCAATCACCGCAACAGCCCTCCTCAACCCTTATCACTACCCACTATCCAAAGCAGCACCACCAAAACCCCATCAACCTACCTCCCATAACCCACGTCAACCCTTCCATCACGCCACCCCTCCTGAACCACAGCCGCCATCCTCCGCAGCTCTACCCGCCTCCCGCAACGAATACCCATGCATTGCCACGCCATACACAGCCCACGTTTTTCCACCATCAACAACCGAAGCCTACCCACCTTCATCGCCTGACATCACACCTAGCACGTCGACTTCCCACCTTTCCCTTCTGATCCGCCTCCACCACTTCCACACTCACCCGCCCGTACAACCACTAACCATCTCCTCCAGCGAGCACCACGACCCGAGCACACCGGAGCACTGCCCTCTCACCTGCTATTCTTCCACCCTCGCCCACTGCAAAACCCGTTTATTTGGCCTGCCACCTTGTTTTGCCGTGTAAGCAGCCCTCGACCGCCACCTACTCGTGAACTAGCCGTGTCGTTTACCTCCATATTTGTCACCCACTCCCCGCTTTGCTGCCTCCTTGTGCCCCACTCACAGTGAGCCACCAGAACTCCGCACAGCCGCAGTTTTCGACCACTTCACAGCCAATCAATCCCTCTCCGCCTCCCTCTACTTTGAGCTCCAGCCCGTACCATCATCATAGACCCGCCTCTCCATGTTTTGTAGCCAAGCCTCCTCTTTATTATATATAAATAATATTGATTTCAAAAAATATAAATATAGATATTTTGACGTTAATATATATGTTTTATTTTGATTTTAAAAATATAATACGATGATTTTACTTTTAATATGTGTTTTAAATTTAATATTGGTTTTTAAATTATAAATATATAGATGTTTTATTTTGATATGTGTTTAAATTGAATATTTATTTTTAAAATATAATATAAAGATTTTATTTTAAACATGTGAGTAAATTTTAGATTTTTAAATTATATATTTTGTTTCATCGAATTCAAGTTCATCGTGCTTCGCTTTGTATTTTGCTTTGGAGTTGCTTTCAAAAGCTTAATTGTTGTTTCGTGTTGTTGGAATTGGTTTTGCTTCGATCTCGGATTTGATTTGTGGTAGATCTCCACTTCGCTCCATTATTTTATCATTGCCTTCTAGCCTCGAAAGATGAGCGATCACTCACAATTAACATTCTTATATTTAGTAAATTTAATTTACAAGAAACGACGATTGAAATATGTTGTTAAAATTTGAATTGGTTAGTAATTTAATTGTTACAATATGATATGTTATTATCTGCAATTGTTAACTATATTAATTGACAGATAACACCATAACCAATTATATATATTTTATTTAAATTGTTAATTATGATCATATATGCTTGTCATTGATATGTATGTCATTTTATACTATTTATATTCTCACACTACAAGTTCCCTGTTAGTTAGAAATTCCCTATGGGTTGAAATGATACATACCCGAACGATATTATAGATTAGGGAAAATCGTTATAGGTTGAAATGATAAACCCAAGCAATTTTATTGAATTCTGAATTTTGGGATTGCGGGTTAAAATGATATATACCTGTAAATATTAAATTATTACGGATTGAAATGATAAATATACGTATCAGTTTACCATAAGATAGAAAATTATATACGGACACCGTTGGTCTATTTTTGAAAACTGATTTCCAAAGTTGGGAAGGAAATATATGAGTTTTGATTTTAAAATATAATATAAATATTTTTATTTTATGTGTAAATTTTAGATTTTAAATTATATGTTTTTGGAAATTTTAAATTTTATAAGTAAAGTTTTGAAAAATGTAAATATTAAGATTTTACTTATAATTTTATTATATTTAAATATATAACAGAAGATTTAAAATATATTTAATAATAAGATTTAATTTAATAATAATTAATATAATAGTATTTAATAAGAATTGATTTGTAATTTAATTTAAATAAAAGTTGATTTGAAACTTAGTTATTTTATGATTTTTAAAGATATGATTTTTTATAACTTAATGACTTGATTTTTATAAAGGTGATTTAATGAATATTTCAAATACAAATAAAATTGAAATTGAATATTTAATTTTGATTTAAATTTGTAATTTGAGATTTTATTTAATGTTATTAAAAACGATTAAGTGAATAATTTCAAATTTAAGTAAAATTAAAGTTGAATTTTGAAATATAAATGGAATGTATCAAATTGAGTTATTATGAATTGTTTAATATTTAAACTTTGAAACCTATTGAATTGTGAGTGGTTTAAAATTTGAAGTTCAAACCTGGATTTGAAATCGATATAAATAAAAATGGTTTAATGAGAATTTGAATTGATTTATGAAATTGGAAGAAACAATTCTAATTTGAAACTATTTTCGATATAAACTCTTTTAATATACAAACTATTTTAATATATAAACTATTTTAATCTGGAAACTATTTTTTTATATAAACTATTTTAATTTATAACTAAATCAATATATAAAAACTATTTTCAATATTTAAACTGTTTAAGTTGGAAATGTTGAACTGTTATGATTTTGATTTAATGGATCTAAATGCAAATTTTTTGATACGATGGTAAACTATTTTTTTGGTTATGATTTTGGAAGTGAATAAGATTTCGAAAGTGATTTGATTTTTGAAATGAATATGATATTTTGATATGAGATATGAACTGTTTAAAATATAAATGACCACGATGTGAAATAAGCATTTGGTTGTTAAAGAGACCGGGATCAGATATTGTCATACTCTCTGTCAATACCGAAGACCACTTTAACAACTATGTACGTGGTCAAGAATCCAGAACGAAGTAGGATGGTTGACGAACGTTCTATATGAGGTATTAACGCAGCCCTGACTCCCACGAGTCAGCTTGATGTGACTAAAACAGGAGCCACGCCGGGCCAAGTGAGGTCGCACCTCCGATCGAGCATGCTTCTTCGATACCATTCTATTACTTTGTGATTTGGTTGGGTGCATCTTTGATTATGGGAGTGTGTCTCGAGGTGGGTAGTAGTAGCTGCTATGCGTTACCACCAGTCCAGATCCGTAAAACGGTAGTATCCTACACCAGGCATTGCCTCGCAAGTCTTGTCACATGCCTTATCGCGCCCACTATGACTTTGGTTTGTACCGTACCTTTGGAGTGCTCCCTGAGTAAACCACCGGTTTGGTGGAGCTTACAGTATCTGTATAGACTCTGGGAATATATAAAATGTGTTAAGGGGGATATGGGTAACGCCTTAACGCTATTTTAATAGTTTACTTTACTATAGACATTATATATGTAGCATATTGTACTCTGTATGTAGATAGTTTAACGGATCCTTAAGGGATGGAATCCCAAACATCCTTTAAGTTATATTGCATTTCACTTGGACATTTCACTTGAGTTGATTTACTTGCACAAGAATGTTAATCCTGACTCGAGTGGTTTGTGTTTTGCTTTATGCTCGGGTTAGACTGAGTGTCACAGCATTTGAGACTCACCTTTGGAGCTTTGCTTGGAGATCTTTTACCTATTTAGCTTTTCCAGTTATTCCTGTTATTTCCAGTTGTTTATGTTCAAACTTGTTAGTTGATTTTGTATTAGTGACTTCTATGTACTTGGGATTTTCTATTGTAATTATTTCAGACTCTGATGTTTTATAGTAGCTTCATAAACTACTATTTATCTATTTCTGCTGTTTATTGCTATATTACTCTATGTCTGTGATTCTGTGATTGATTTAGTTACCGTATATGCTAAGTTTTGTCAAATATAAATTAACAATCTGTTGTTTTGATCAATTGAAATCTAACATGTGTGGATGATTGTCGATTTGAATGGTTCGAAATAGCCGGTCGTTACAACGAAACTATTACTTCACTTGATTGAGAAATCTAATTAAAAGATTTAGCAGTGCAAGTAGTATGGAACATTTTATTACTTTATCGGTTAATTCTTGGACTCGTTCGATTGAATATTTTATTCGAGTAGGATTTATAGTCGTTTTGTAAATATTTAAGTATCACTAATATGTAGCGTTCAACCTTCTCGATCCCCAGATGTCGATACCAAATACGTCTACAGTATTCGTGTGCCGAGCACCCAAGAGCCGGAAAGACAAAATGTTAGAGTAAAAAATAGCAGAACAAGGAAGAAGAACACAGTATCAAAATCTTACATGCGGAATGATAATATATAATATACCAAAAGTGTAACACAAAGAGTTACTCCAACATTTATGAATATCAAAGTTACAAAAGTGACTAAGTACTACTATCAGCTTGGACAGATATAATTTCCTGTCCTTACAATGCTGAATATATAAACAATAGTGAACGAAAATGAAAACAGGTAGATATATAGGTGGAAGCATCCAGCTTGTCTCCATAAGCTTGAAACATCCAACCCTAAGACTTGCATTACTCAACCTACTCGAAAGAGTATACAAGGAGTTTTGGGAAAATAAACATCACATATCAGACATAAATCTGGTATGAGAAACTCAGAAATGCATAAAAACACATAATAGTACTTCCGAGACCAACCGAATTACCAGACTTGTTTCCCTTTGAAAGAACCAACTCAATTGATATTTACATTAGGTGGTATTATAGATAATGTCTTAGATGTGTAATATAAATATAGATTATAGCTGAAATGGTTACATTGATTACATTTAACAACATACTTAGGTATACAAACAAAAACCGCTAAGGGACGTCCGTATAAATGGATTTTCCCACAGAGACCTCCTCAATGAGACCGATCTCCTATGACAAGGACCAGAAACTACCTTCTAAGCCCCGTATATCACTAGATAAAATATACCATAAGGTAAACACGACTAGCTCACGCCCTAACACATGAATCAAGTATCAACAACTCCTGCTCGTAACATTTCGATAAGCATACTCTAGAAATTTAGAGTTGTTGTACACCTTATTTGGGTTTGCCAAACCTAGGATTGTGCATCCTTAAATCAACTTCCTACCAACATTCAAATAGATCCCACTACACTTCCTCCCTAGAACACACAAGACTAGAATCAAGCAATACAAGAGGGAATGGAGCTAGAAAAGTGCAAAATAAAGGCACCAAAGGCCTATATTGCTCATGGCCTTGATAAGTTTTAGGAGAATGGCTTTACTTCTTTGGGTTTTGAGGTGATGGAGTGTTGTTATATGGTATATTAGGATGATGTTGAGAGTTTGGAGAAGTTTGGAAAGTGTTTGATTGAGTTGCTCTTTATTTAGAAAAGTTAGAGAAGAGAGTGATATGAAGTGATTCCTTTCAAGTGAGTTTGTGTGAATGTAAGGAGTCTAAGGGTGCTTATTTATAAGCTTTAGGAAGTGGGTAAATGACCCCTCTTACCTTCAAATGGGCTGCCAAAGAGTGATGGGTAACCATGCTCTTTTAACACTGTACTTCCCTTAAATCAGTCCTTTCACATCTCCTTAAATCAAGGGTCCACTTGTCCTTCTTCTAGAAGCCTTTTTGCTAATTAATTACCATTAGTTTTAAGTGTATTTAAGTACTTATTAATTTGTTGTAATTTTGTATTACTTGTGCACAATTATTCTAACAACTTATATCGAACAAAGTATTGATTTTTCACAAAAAGTTTTTCGATCATATTTTCAGTATTTTATCAAAGAATATATTTTTGTAAACTTATTTCATAAATTAGTTTTCTAATATTAGTTACTAATTAAAAAGTGTTTATTAAGGTTATATAATCATATTTTTAATATTTAATCATCCTCCAAAAGTGTAGATATTCAAAGATGAAGCGTTCGAATTGCCGGGTCGTTACATTCTCTCCCCTTAGGATATTTCGTCCTCGTAATACAAACAAGAATAACACAAGAGAATAGAAGAAAGGTGTATATATAGAATACTACTCACACCACATATAACAAAGCTACAAGCTAAGTGACTCTACCACAAGCGGTGAGTACACAGAAATAGATAAGATACAACAGAATCTACTGTCCAAGAAATAACTCTAGATAAGAGGCTCTAATGCTCTCCTCTGTCTCCCAAGTGCAATCTCGAACATCTTCACTCCACTGCACCTTGACCAATTCCACAACCTTAGTCCTCAACCTCTTTATGTCCCGATCAATGATACGAATAGGTGTCTCACAATGGTCAAGTCGGGCTCAACCTCCAAATCCTCCTGCTGCGATGGCTCGATAATTAAATTAGGATCTTGTACATAATTTCGTAGATGAGATTTGTGAAAAATATTATGTACATCTAGTAACTTAGGCGGTAATTCAACTCGATAAGCCAAAGTTCCTATCTTCTACAAAATCGAAAAAGGTCCAATAAATCGTGGGGCTAACTTTCCTCCCTTACCAAACCGAATCACACCTCTCATTGGAGAAACTTTGATAAACGCAAAGTCCTCAACTGAGAACTCCAAATCTCGACTACTCATATCAGCATAGCTCTTTTGCCTATTCCGAGCTAGCTTCAAGTGCTTCCTAATCTCTGCTACCTTATCCGTAGCCTCACGGATTATATCTGGTCCAAGTACTAAGCGATCTCACCATTCTACCTAACATGAAGGAGACTTGCACGGCCTTCCATACAATGCCTCAAAAGGTGCCATCCCTATACTCGCTTGAAAACTATTGTTATAAGGATACTAACAAGTTGTAAGTGATCCTCCCAAGATCCTTCAAAGTCAAGAACAAAGGCTCTAAGTAAATCCTCCAAAACCCGATTCACTCTCTCGGTTTGGCCATTTGTCTGAGGATGATAAGCGGTACTCAAACTAAGTTCTATTCCAAGTGCATCATGCAAACCCTTCCAAAACTGACTTGTGAAGATCGGATCTCGATCACTCATAATACTACTTGGAATGCCATGAAGCCTAACCACCTCTCTACTAAGCCAAACTAAACGCTGTCCTTGTTTCCTTAACTGGTATGAAGTGTGCACTTTTGGTCAATCTATTAACAAACCCAGATTCCTTCACTACCTCTCTTCGACCTAGGCAAACCAAACCATCAATAAAGTCCATAGAAATCTGCTCCCACTTCCACTTCGGAACCTCCAATAGATGAAGTGAACCGGGAGTCTTCTAATGACTACCCTTCACCTGGCAGTTAGCACACCTGCTTACAAAGATGGAAACATCCTTCTTCTTGTCCTCCTACCAGTAAGTACGCTTCATATACTGATACATCTTAGTGACCCCTGGATATATCGTCAATCTGGAATGATGACCCTCTGTGAGAACCTCTTGTCTAATGCCATCAACATTTGGAACACAGTCGTCCATTCATTCTTAAAATGCCTTGTTCATCTACCTTGAATCCTGGATACTTCTCTGGGCAATATTCTCACTAACGGATTTCGCTATCTGAGCAAGACGAACATACTTCTACTGGTTTTTGTTCTATACGACTGATAAGAGTCGGATGTACTACCATATTAGCCGTAATAGCATACTTCCTACTCAATGCATTGGCTACCACATTTGCTTTCCCTGGTGTATATGAAATCTCAAGATTATATGCCGTAAGAAACTCCAACCGACACTGTTGCCTTAAGTTCAAGTCTTTCTGAGTAAAAAGATACTTCAAATATTTATGGTCCGAATAGAGCTCAAACTTTTCACCTAACAAATGATGCCACCACATCTTTAACGTAAAGACTACTTCCAAAAGCCCTAAATCATGTGTCGCATATCTAGTCTCATGCGGTTTTAGTTGTCTGCCAACATAAGCAACTACCTTTCCATGCTGTAACATGGTGCCCAATCCTGTTCCACAAGCATCAGTGTAAACAGTAAGACCTTCACCTCAGTCCGAAATAGTCAGAACGTGAGCACTAGTCAAATTCTCCTTTAACTCTCTAAATGCAGCCTCGCATTTTTCTGTCCAAACAAATTTGACATCTTTCTTTGTAAAAGCTGTAAGTGGTGAAGCAATCTTGGAGAAATCTTGAATGAACCTCCGATAATAGCCAGCCAAACCCAAGAAGCTTTAAATCTCTATTGGGCTTTCAGGTCTCTTCCAATCCTGAACAGCCGTTACCTTTGTTGGATCAACATAAATACCATCTCCGGTGACAACATGCCCTAAAACTCGACTTCCGACTGCCAGAAATGACATTTCGAGAACTTAGCTTTAAGAACATGCTCTCTTAGTGTCTCCAATACAATTCTCAAATGCTGGGAATGCTCCTCCTCAGACTTGGAATAAACTAGAATATCATCAATGAAAGCAAGCATGAATTTGTATAAGACATCGCAAAAGACACGATTCATCAAATAAACAAAATAAGCTGGAGGATTGGTTCGACCAAATGGCATAACCAACCATTCATAAAATCGATTACAATGAAAAGCTGTTAAGGGCACACTTTCTTCTGCTACCCTTAACTGATGAAAACCTATAGCAAGGTCAAGTTGAGAGAATACCCGAGCTGCATGGAGCTGATCATATAAGTCATCGATTCTAGGCAAAGGATATTAGTTTCGAATAGTACGTTTATTAAGCTCACGGTAATCAACACAGACTTAAGGAACTCTCCGTTTCAGTGGCAAAAACAGTGGGCGCTCCCCAATTCGAACAGTTAGGTCGGATAAGACCTGTCCACAGCAAGTCACTAATCTGATTGGCTAACTCCACCTTCTCCTTCGGACATAACCTATGAACATGCAAAACCATAGGCATGGCATTAGGAACCAAATCACTACGAAACTCGATTTTACGATGAGGAGGTAAACCAAAAACCTCCGCGAAGACATCAGAGAATTCTTGAACAACCAAAATGGATTCTAAGTCCTTTTCCGACACATTTAGAGAATACAGAAAACTGCTCATACGAGAACCAGGATTTTCACAAGGTAAGATAAGATCTTCCATTCCCTTCTTTATTAATAAGGTTTGTTTCTTACAATCCAAGATGGCATGATTATGAGACAACTAATCCATTTCCAAAATAACATCAAAACCATGAAAACCAAGGATGAACATATCGCATGGAAGAAGTCGATCGAAATAGGAAATCCGAACACCTTCACATACCATACAGTGATTTACTGAATCGCCAACTGGGTTAGACACACAAATAGAGTCATGAACCATAATTGGTTCTAAACCAAGTTTATTAACAAGACTATGAGAGATAAAGCTATGAGAAGAACCGGTATTAAACAAGACGTGAATAGGAATGC
Organism: Allium fistulosum; assembly: GCA_030737815.1. Taxonomy (NCBI): domain Eukaryota; kingdom Viridiplantae; phylum Streptophyta; class Magnoliopsida; order Asparagales; family Amaryllidaceae; genus Allium; species Allium fistulosum. Next base: position 509,009,624 of record CM060907.1, on the reverse strand, counting down.
CGGAAATAGATAGAGTACCTTCCAAGACCTATTTCCCCTTCTGTGCCGCTGAAGTGGAAGGTGCCACAGTAATAGCAAAGGAACTAGGTTGTTCTCCAATCTTAAGCATAGGGCAATCCCAAGCAAAATTACCAACCTGATGGAAATTGTAACACCCATGTGGCGCAAACTGAGGTACATTCCCCATTGGAGACTTAACCTTTTGTCCCCCTCTACTGGACCAACACTCGGTAGCATAATGTCCTACCTTCTTGCACTTGTTGGACATGACCTTGGCTCTCTTCGCCTGAAACTTACGCTTCATATCCTTAGCTATTGATGGGGCAATAGGCTTCTATGCAAAAACAATAGGTGTAGATGCCAAACTCTCGAACCTTAAACCCATATTCACCAAATCAACGAAAGAACTCTTAATATGATTAGTCATATCCCACTAAAACTCAGGACGCATACCAGCTATAAACATTTCATTCTTCTACATAGGTGTATCTATCATTCCTGGGCCAAAACGAGACAATTCGTTAAACTTATTTTCATATTCCGCCACAGTCATAAATGCCTTGCTTTAAATCCAAGAAACTTCGAAACAACAAGGTCTTTCCTGCCTCCGGTATAAACTTCCTTTCGAATTCCTCCCTAAACTGAGCCCAAGAGAAATCATTTTCAAGAACATCCATAGTAATAAAAATCCATCAATCCATGGCAGCATCAGAAAGATGACGAGAAGCCAAACGTCGCTTCATAGCATCACCTAACTCCAAGTCTCCAAAATCCTCTCACACAACCTCAACCAAGTCTGAACTCCCACAATCGATTCAGTTCCACTGAACCTCTAACCATCAAGCCTATCAAAATCCCTACAGAGTGAAGCAAAGTTTATTGGGGGTTGAACTTGCACTATTTCTTTAACCACATTCTCCACAGGTTTGACTATGGGTGCCATATTTTTTGGAACTCGAGCCACGCCATTGGTGACGATACTAGCTCTACCACCTTGACCTCTACCACCTCTAGCAGTTGTAGCACGCATACTCATAGTTTGCTACCTGAATTCAGCAAAACATCTGTAGAATACTTCAAGATAGAGCTATATTAAAGAAAGGATATATTAAGAATGAATTACTATGATTGGATACTAAGAAATGATTAATTCAAACAAGGAGTTGATTTTCAATAGAAATGGTTTATTAGGAAGAGGATGTTTTTAGGAAAATATTTTGAAAATCTAGTTTTCAATAACAAATACGCCCTCATATGTATAATACTCTCATCTCATTCTAGGGCATCACTTACCCTATCTCTAATGAGCCATACCCAACCAAAGCCAAGGTGTTCGTTCAACCTGGCACTGATACCAAATTGTAACGTTCAGCCTTCTCGATCCTCAGATGTCGACACCAAATACGTCCATAGTATTCGTGTGCCGAGCACCCGAGAGCCGGAAAGCTAGAATTTTAGGGTAAATTAAAAAAAGCAGAAAAAGGAAGAAGAACACAATATCAGAATATCACATGCGGAACGATAATATATAATATACCAAAAGCGTAGTTCAAAGAGTTACTCCAACATTTGTGAATATCAGAGTTACAAAAGTGACTAAGTACTACTATTAGCTTGGACAGTTATAACCGCCTGACCTCACAATGTTGAATACATAAATAATAGTGAATGGAAATGAAAATAGGTAGATATATAGGTGGAAGCATCCAGCTTGTCTCCATATGCTTGAAGCATCCAACCCTAAGACCTGCACTACTCAACCTACTCGAAAGAGCACATGGCGAGTTTTGGGAAAAGAAACACCACGTGTCAGACATAAGTCTAGTATGAGAAATTCAAAAATGCATAAAAACACATAACATGTAACGACCGAGAGATTTTCGACCCTCGAAAATCGACACTAATACGTTCACTGTATAGAGTGTTAAGCAATCGAGTGCCGAAAATACCAGATTGTTAGGGTTTAAGAAGAAAAGAGATGGAAGAAGAAAAAAATAGAAAAACAACATCAACATAGAATCTCACAATCGCAATGGAACAAAATATAATATAATAACAGATTTTATACAAAGAACTGTAACTGTTAATATACATACAAATTATCAAAGTACAACCACCAACATATAAATCAGGACAGTTAGAATAACTTGGCCTCACAAATGTTGAATATACAGCCTACAATACAGAGCGGAATATAATCAAGTACGCGCAATACATCTCTTCCATCTAGCTCGTCTCCTGAGCTCCAAAAGCATCCTAACCTGAATCTGTAATACTCGGTCTGACCCGAGCATTACAATAAAGTAACACCCGAGTCGGGCTGGAAACCAACATGAGTAAACACACTTAATTTGAATTACTTAAGTTATCAAAATCCTTCGAAAAACAAAGGTAACACATAAGACCGCGTCACAACTAAACGCGGTGGGTTTTTCCCTTACGATAACCAAAACATTCTTTTTAGAAAATCCAGTGATATCACAATACTGTCTAAGAATAAATACTTATTTAAAATAGCTGAATTTTGTTAAATTAATTAAAACCAGGCACATTAGACTCTATAATCAGAACCGTAAAGGTCCGTAGTGGTTATTGGATCGAAGTGGTTTTCGGGTAATGCAGATATTCGATTTCAGGTCTCATTGAATCCAACCGATAAATTTTTAAAAGCCAAGTCATTTAAATAACAATTTCAAAATCAGGGAGTTTACACTCACATATGGATATTCATTCCATATGTCCACTTTATCATGACCAGTCCATCGAGATTTACTTACTTGTACTCATCACATTTTCGGAAATTTAGAATAGTAACCAGTATAAGTCGATTTACTTGCCGATAAAATGTGCTAATGTTTTATTCTATTTACTTTAATTTGTTTGGCTACTTAATCACACAGCAATAGCTAATTGAAATCAATATCAAGAACATTATTGGTTAACATAGATCATCAACGATTTATAATTGATATTAAATCGATTTACAATTCAGAATTGGATTAGTTTCAAAAAATTGAGTCGAATTATATATTTTAATCCAAATTTACTTGTTAATCAAAGAAAATAATTAAAATTAAACAGGTCATTTAATAATTAATTAATCAACTAACATATAATTATTATAAATAAGAAAGTACTTATTCATTCACTCTAAATATTATAGTCATTAAATATTTAAATTTGTAGAAACTCGACGATATTATTTCGAATGACAATGCTCTACAATAGGATCTCGACACAAAAACATGTTCGTCGATTTGGTCCAAATTGAAGAAGAAATGATTTTTTAAATGTTTAAGGATTTGTAAAAAAAATTAATTTTCTTTGCTTCAACTCAATCCAGCTCAAACCTAAGAAAACAAACTCAGCTCAAACCAAACTCACGGCCCACAAACTCAAACCCGACCTCTTTCCCTTTTCTTTACTTTCTTCTTCCTTTCCTAGTTTCTTTTCCTCCCTCTCACTCTCATTTGAACTACTCAAACGGGCATGACACCGTGCATGTACACACGACTACCATTCACCAATCCTTGTTGCCGACCCCTTACACGAGTCACGCTCGACCACGACCACCAAGCCACTACGTGAAACATGTGACAACAACCCCAGTTTAAATATTCGACATCCCACCAAAAACTAGATCCAAAACTGTGCCAAACCTAACCCCTTGCCACCACCACAGACCATCGTTCACCATAAAACTTCACCTACTCGCTCACCATCACCTCCTCCTTCTTTTCTCCCTACCGCACGTCCCTTTCTCCCTATCGACGTCGCCATTCCTTTGAATCCGAGACCCACAAAATGACAACCCTAAACTCTAAAACGACCTTGCCACGCCCCCACACGCTACAGAAAAATCACATACCATTTTTCTCAAGTTTGCCATCACCCAACGCCCCTCCACACCAATCCACAAGCCACAAAATCAACCAAGACGCCTGAATTTGGCATTTCCCCCAAATACGATCATCTCAACATTCCTTCCTCCATAAGCACTAAAAATCATGAAATTATTCTTAAAAATCGTGTTTTTCAACAACGATTAAAACTGTATAATCCATTATTAAAATTATGATAGTCGAAATTTGACCAAAACTAACCCACTCACTATTTTCATGGAGTTTTCTCCCTCTCGGCTGGACGAAATCGAACGAAATAAATTTTAAAATGTTCTTTACTAAAAAACAAACAATTTTTATTTTGGTATCATGATTCAAAACTTAGTGGATGTTGAGTTATTGATTTTTAAACTCAAGGCTTAACTGTTTTATCAAGGAATCATGAACCGAGTACATAGAGGAAGAGGTACAGTGATTTAGAGAGCTAACCATGTCGAGTACGATGATACATACATATATCCACATGACATTCACATATACATTTACATAGGCTAAAAATACTTATCCAAAATCACAGTACATACATACATACATACATACATACATACATACATACATATATATATATGTATATATGTATGTATAACCAGTAACAAAATCAAGTGATTTACTCACTGTTTTAAACCCAGATGAACACTGCTACTTTGTCTCTTTCCCCCAGGCTTTGAACACTTAAATCTTGATTTTATATTAATGGCAGCACTTTGTTTCTTTTTTTAGTTGAACAAATGAACAAGGTGATATGGCACGACTATGCATATATATAGAGAAAAGAAGGTGTACAGAGTAAGCAATAAGGTGGATAAGTATTGTACATGCTTCTCATTTTCATTTGATTATTTTATTTTATTTTTCTTTTCTTGATTTGAATTCATGTGGATTGATTTGATCTTTTTGTGGATTTGATTTTATATGTGACTTGATTTTAAGTTTTGCCATGATGATGTTTTATTGTATGTATATACACACACATATGTAGATATATATGTTCTCATATGCATATGTTTACCATACATACTTACATATTTATATATACCATATACATTTTTTTTTTGAAAATAGGTAAGAGCTTTATTAAGGCATTTCAGCCCAAGAATGAGACCCAAAAACACTGGCCCAGAGCATACAAACAAATCATTTATATTTGTTAAAACCAAACAGAACTCTCGACCTTTCCTAAAAAAGAAAAGTAAAACCGATCTTCTGCTCCTTCTTTGTTCATAGTTCATGGCGACCGCCGGAGGTGAGCAAGATAGCTTGTACTTGGGTTATTTGCCAATGGATAGCTCAGATCCCCTTCTCCAATTTGTGTATCCGTCTCGTTCCCGTGAGGTGAGATTCCAGTTTTTGATTCTTCGTTGTACCAGTCGCATGTCGCTTAAAGCAAGCTTACTGACTTCGGTGTAATTTCTTTGTTTGTTCTGAAATACTCGGCGGTTTCTCTCCTTCCAAACACTCCAAACTATTACAGTAATAGCAATGCTGCTCAATTTGGTTTCCATGTCTTCGCCATCCCTTTTATGAATCAGGTAATTTATTTCATCTGCTAATAAGTGAGTTTAAGTCGATGAATTTATTAAGATTTTACACAAATTCCACACCTCTGTCAAAAAATTGCAGGAAAAAAAGAGATGTTCATGGGTTTCTTCTTCTTGATTACCATATACATCTTCACTTATATATATATATATTCTATTTTTATTTTTTTCAATCATGAAACTTTTATATGTATATATCTATATATAATTTCATATACACTATTCTTTAAGCATATATACATACATATATTTTATCGTCGTATACATTTATATATATATATATATATATATATGCATACATATACAATATACATATTTATTTTATAATATTTACATATATATGCATATTTTCATATACATTACTTCATATGGACATATATACATATACATATATATATATATATATATATATATATATATATATACTTACATATATATTTTTAAACATCATAAAGCTTGTATATATATTTATACATACAAATATATGGATATTCTATCTTAAATTTTAGATGATGGAGTTTATATACATATATCTATAAAATTTATCATATCCAGAAATTTATAATTTAAAATTAAATATAGTTTTAATCAATATATAGATTCAGATATTTTAAATATTATAAAATTTATTTATTGGACTTATAAATATTAATATTTCAATAATTTAAAATTAGTTAATTATCCCAATATCAGATGGCTAAAAATCCGGGTCGTTACATAACAATACTTCCAAGACCAACCGAATAACTGGACTAGTTTCCCTTCGAAAGAACCAACTCAATTTATATTTACATTAGGTGGTATTATAGATAATGTCTAATAAGTGTAATGTAAATATAGATCCTAGCTGAAATGGTTACATTAATTACATTTAACAGCATACGTAGGTATACAGACAAAAACCGCTAAGGAACATTCGTATAAATGTATTTTCCCACAGAGACCTCCTCAATTAGACCGATCTCCTATGACAAGGGCCAGAAACTACCTTCCGAGCACCGTATATATCAAGATAAAATATACCTTAAGGTAAACACAACTAGCCCACGCCCTAACAAGTGAGCCAAGTATCAACAACTCCTGCGGACAACATTTCAATAAACATACTATAGAAATTTAGAGTTGTTGTACCCCTTATTTGGGTTTGCTAAACCCAGGATTGTGCATCCTACTCTATATTTAGTCATTTCCTGATTTCAAGGCTATGTTCTGCATCTTTACACGAGTCTTCAACAAAACTCGATCAATTAATGAATCCTACATGGATTCCATTATCTTAACAGATTTCAAAACCACATATGGTTTCCATTATTCCACCTTCAAATCATAGAACCCGTATAATAGCTTTGAAGTGTTATTCGGCAAGTAAAACACTTACCGATCCCGGTCTCCCCAAAACCAATCGACGACTTTCCGGTTAACTCAATTTCAGTTCTTTTAGAAGTAATAGAAAGCTAGAGGTGTTTCGTACTAATACTCCTCCCCGGGGGTGCTTTTTGGTATAAATCCACGATGCATTTTGTATACTTCTTAAGTTAAGTTTGGTCGAGATCGGTAGTCGATCAATTGATTATTGAGTCTCGAGCACTTGCTTATGGGAATCAAGGTTCGTATACTTTACTCGTTTTGGACATTTCTGCTTAACTATTCCTCAGCCTAGAAGAATGTTGAGAGGTTAGAGCTCGTAAATAGAGAGGCTTACTCGTACTGCTTTTAGTGTTAAGTATAGTAATACTAACATCTCATAAACAATCAAACTAAGGTCATTACATAGTTGTTTCTTATCATTCAAGTATAATCAAGTCAAATAAACGACTTTTAATCCCTTTTATCATTAATTTATCCTTTATTAAATAAAAACTCTTCTTAAAAAACTTTCTTTATTAGATTTATAAAATATTTAATTTCATATTTATAACTTATAGAATTATCTTTAAAATACTTATTAATATGTTAAAACACTTTTAAAACTATTTAAAATATATGTTAATTATTTATATCGAATGTTATGTAAGAATAGGAAATTTTGAAATAGAAAAACAAGTTTTATTTTAAGAGCTATCAAATTTAGAAATTTACAATTAAATGATAAAAATATATTTAAAATCGAAACTAATTTTAAAACACTCTATTTTAAGTTAGAAAACAATCCTGAAAAGACTAGAGAAAAATACATAATTTAAATACCATTTTAAAACAATTTATAGTTCAAAATAGAAAAGGAGCATTTATAAAAATGCTATTTAAATTTTTGTTACCATTGTCAATATTGTTTTGCTGCAATTTTGAGCCAAGATTTCAACACTTACAAATGATTTTTGATTCACTCGTTTTACATTAGTTAGTACACTTTGGGTACTTGGAAACCATGAAGAAAAATGGCAAAGAATAACTTCCAATTATTTTACAGAATTTCTTGAAAACAGGGTTTTGTTACCGAACCGCACTTTTAGCGACTATTTCGCTATAACTTTTCACATTTCATTCAACTAGCTATTAAATGAATTAGGTTTCAAAAATTTACCAATAAGAATAATATATTATTTACTCCTTAAACATGAAAAGAAACCTCCAAGGATTTTTTTAGAAAAATATCATTATTTCGCTAAATAAGAATTGCCATTATAGCAACCTTTTTACTTCAATATTTTGTTACTTTGATTTACTTATTCTATAACTTCCCAAAACATATTCTTTACTTTTCTTAAAACTATAGAAGTATAAATGATAAGCAACAAGTTATCATTAAGATATGTCATTAAATTCCCATTTTTATAAGTCATAGTTCAAGGGATTCAAAGTGCGTTTATAGTGACTATCGCTATACAGACAATTTAGTATTCAATTTAGTATCTTGTGTCGTTCTCAATTATACTCATATATGATTCCAAATTCAAACCATATCACTACTAAACATGATTCAACATACAAACAAGTTAACATGTCTATTTTAAGCATTCGAATGCACTTATTTTATACTATACTTCTCAATGATTTAAAGGCAAATACTTTAGCAATTTATATACTATTTAAAGTATATAATCAAGGGTTTTACTTTGTCTAATATTACTAACATATATCAAGCAACAGTTCACAAATATAATATCATATATGTCATGTTTTTTTATGGATTTAGTTAATGAGTGAGATATCTCATCTTTACTTAAATCAAATTCCACTATCTTCCTACCAACAATCAAATAGATCCCACTACACTTCCTCCCTAGAACACAGAAGACTAGAATCAAGCAAGACAAGAGGGAATAGTGCTAGAAAAGTGCAAAATAGGCACCAAAGGCCTATAGTGCTCACGACCTTGATAGGTTTTTGGATAATGGCTTTACTTCTTTGGGTTTTAAGGTGATAGGGTGTGTTTATATAGTATATTAGGATGATGTTAAGAGTTTGGAAAGTGTTTGATTGAGTTGCTCTTTATTTAGAGAAGTTAGAGAAGAGAAGAGAGTGAAATGAAGTGATTCCTTTCAAGTGAGTTTGTATGAATGTAAAGAGGCTAAGGGTGCTTATTTATAAGATTTAGGAAGTGGGTAAATGACCCCTCTTATCTTCAAATTGGCTGCCAAAGAGTGATGGGCAACCATGCTCTTTTAACACCTTACTTCCCTTAAATCACACCTTTAAAATCTCCTTAAATCAAGGGTCCACTTGTCTTTTTCTAGAAGCCTTTTTGCTAATTAATTACCATTAGTTTTAAGTGTATTTAAGTACTTATTAATTTTTTCTAATGTTGTCTTACTTATGCACAATTACTAACAACTTATATTGAACAAAGTATTGATTTTTCACAAAAAGTTTTTCGATCATATTTTAGTATTTTATCAAAGAATATATATTTTTAAACTTATTTCGTTAATTAGTTTTCTAATATTATTTATTAATTAAAAAGTGTTTATTAAGGTTATATAATCATATTTTTAATATTTAGACATCCTTTAAAAGCGGAGAAATTCGAAGATGAAGAGTTCGAATTTTCGGGTCGTTACAAAGTAGTTATAGGACATTGAGCGACACTCATTTAATTACTAATTGAGAGTATATTCCACTTATCGATCAGATATGTTCACTTCGGAATGCTTTTAGGCTCGTCTATTGTGTCGACTCGCGATATTTGTGTCTATAATTGTAGTTGCAAAGTGCTTGCTTTTGGTATGACTTGGAAAGTGATCTTCTATTGTGTTGACTCATGTAGTGCGCGTTTATTATTGTAGCTTGTGTAGTGCTTTCTTTTGTTATGACTTGCAAAGTGCTCGTCTGTTGTGTTGGCTTGCAATGTGCTTGCCATTTTACTTACTTACGAAGTGCTCATCTATTATGTTGATCGCAAAGTGCATGTCTATTATTGTAGCTTGCGAAGTTCTTGCTTTTGTTATGACTTGCAAAGTGCTCGTATATTGTTATGACTTGCAACGTGCTTGTCTATTATTGTAGCTTGCGATGTGCTTGCCATTTTACTGATTTGTGAAATGCTCGTCTTTAGTTGTTGACTTGCGATATGCTCTTTTATCGCTCGCTTTCATGCTTGTGACTTAATACAATTTTGACGTGGTTATTATGATTTCGATGTTTGCCATTGAGGGGGATAGTTTTAATATATGATATTAAGTTAAAAGAATGACTTATTATGTTTAGTGTAGCACATGATATTTCTATATATTTAGTGTTTATACATACTCATATTATGATCTCACCTTTGATGATATTTATAGAGAGTCTGGCCCGTTTATTATTTTCATAATACTTGGGTCAAATCGAGACTTGACAGGTACAGGGACTTAATAACCATGGATGGGAGTAGCTTAAGAAGTTAATACTATATTACTTATATGGTGGGTGCATCATTCAAGTCTAGCATGTATACTTGTTATATATTTGTATGTGATGTGGTCTTATGTTGTCATGTATATTTGAGACTTGTCATAGTCAATAAGTATATGCATGTAGATGTGGGTCTAGTTTTTCCTTTTGTAGACTCATACAATAGAGTGATATTTGGCCTATATTATATTTCCACTGCAATATATGATTCTATGTTCTCCGTTTTGTGGTATATTGTTCTATTCTACTTTAGCTAACGTGTTTATTATTTTGTGCCGAGACTATTCACGTCTATATATATTGTGTTATGATGTAAAAGATGACATGACAATGTTAGCCTAATGGAATAGATATGGATGGTTGCTCCTGTCCAACCTTATTCTCCGTATTACTCGACAATGTTACTTGTAATATTCTTGGGTAATATGGGTATAAAGGTGGGGGTAATACACATGGCTACTGCAAGTGTGGTCTTGCTCACCCCTCCAATCATCGAAAAGCCCCTAGGCCAAGGAATATGTCTCCTCCACTCGCAAAGCATGCCTCTACGAGATGCCCTGATCGATCAGCCTCATGAATAGACCTAAGGGCAGGATAGCCATCGTTAGTGATCTTAATCTCCACCTCTTTCCTCCCTGAATTCTGAAGATCCAGCACTCATATCAATATCTAGGGCAGCCTCTCGCCCATTCTCCCCCTAGGCCGCAAAATTAATCCCTCCTCCATCTTCACCCTTAAGGGATCCCAAGAGCAACCATATGCCCATCTTCATGTCTCGGGGCATCCGAGATTAGCAGTTAATGACTCTCTCAAGCTTGCTCCTGAGCCTACGTCCTTCCATGAAGAGAGAACTGAGGTCATTAGAGCCTACATCATTCAGCACTATGGCCAGGGTTATCCAACATGAATGAGTTTCCATGTGCTCGTTAACTTGTTTGGGGACCGTCGCCCTTTATAATCTTGGACCGCGTGAGCAGTCTCTCTCCTCCTACCCGATAGGCTATCCACGAGGATAAATCACTGAGAATTCATTTCCTTATCGGGGAATGCCCAGAAAATCAACCGATAATGAGTTTTCATGTGCTAATTACCTTGTTCGAAAAACGCCGCCATTCACCAACCAAGATCACATGAGTTATTGCTCTCGTCCCGGCCTGTAGGCTATCCATGAAGATAAATTGCTGAAAATGTATTTCCTTGTCAGCCAATGCCCAGGCTATCCAAAAAGGATGAGTTTTCATGTTGTAACGATCAGCTATTTTCGACCCTTGAATGTTAACACTAATACATCCACGGTATTCTTGTGTCGAGCATCAAAGTGGCAGAAAGACAGATTGTTAGGTAAAATAATAGAAAAAAGAAAATAGAATAAGAAAGAGGGAACACAATATCAGAATCTCACATCGGAACGATAACATATAATATCAAAAGACAATATAAATTATCACTCTGAGATACATAGCATTTTAGAGTTACAATTCCAAATACTATCATCAGCCTGGATAGTTATAACAACATGTCCTCACAAATGATGATACATACAATATAGTACTTTAGCAAAAATAAGAATACTATGGTACGTGAAACATCCAGCTCTTCTCCTTGAGCTCCATTGACCATCCAACTAAAACTTTCCTTTCTCGGACTACTCAAAAGAGCATATGAGGAATTTAGGCAAAACAAAAACTATGCATCGAAGATAATTCTGCTGCGAGAAACTCAAGAAATATGTGATTAAGTAATAATAGTAATTTTAAGACTGAACGAAATGCCATAATGATTATCCTCTTAAAAGAACCACTCGTCTAATAAGTATAGATGGTGATATAATAGATAATGTCTATGGTGAAGGATATAAATCATAAAATAGTTGTGCCGCTTGCATCTCACGGCACAAAAATATTGGAAGTACATCTAAAACCACTAAGGTACGTTCAGATAATGGATTTTCCATGAAGGTCCCTTCGGTCAAGCCGAAATCCAATCCCATGCATAAGGGTCGGTAAATACTTCCGAGCATCGTATATCTCTAAATAGAATATTCCTATAAGAAAAACATAACAAGTCCACTTCCAAACCACGCGATCCCGAATATCATCACCTCCCACCAGCAACATCGATAAGCATACTCTAGATATGGAGTGATAATATCCCATCATGGGTTAGCAGAACCCCAAGCTGTGCCCCTACTTTATTTTCTATCATTCTCGATGTCGAGGTTACGTTTTCCATATCTCATATAAGTCTTCATCGCTCGAAAGAACATGAATCTCCAAATGGATTCCAACATCATGAACAGATCACAAATCTCATATAGATTCCTGCATAAGTCCTCCGAAGAATACTAACGTTGACCTCTCCATTGGACGTAACCTTAAGATAGACAGTTCAACTCTATAACATTCCACTTCCAAAACGTAGAATTTGTATATCAATTTTGAAGTGGTTTTTGATAAATAAAACACTGATCGATTCGTGTCTCTTCAAAACTAAATCAATGGATTTTTGGTCATGTTCGATGGTCGGTAAATCGACTATCAATTTCAAAATAGACGATTGCATATGGAAACCAAGTCTTATACACGTATCAGGTTTTCGACCTTTTCATCTCACACTATCCCTCGATTAAGAGTGAAGCCGATAGGTTAGAGCACTATTGCTTCTACACCCTACTCAAAAAACAATCTTAGTTGTCATAGATAGACAAGCCTACTTCATTGGCTTTTAGTGCTAAGTATATAACGATATACTTTCCATAAATGAATAAATACACGAAGCACGATCAAGCCATACAAAGCACGATTATTTCACATAAGCAACTTATAATGCCCTTTTATTTAATTAATACTTTTTATTAATTAAAACCTCTTTTATTAGAAAAACTTCATTTATCAATTTCTACTATTTAGTTATACTCCTTCAATACTTCAAAAGTATCCATATACCTATCTCAAATGGTTTAAGTATATTCACAAATCATTAATAAGATTTCTTATCTTAAACCTTTACGTTTTCTATCTTTTTCAAAAGATTCCATACTTGTTATTACCTTTGAAATATACATTCAAAAGGTCTAATTTCATTCACAAATCTATTTCAAAAAGTTTAAGACTAATGTTATTTAAGAATTGTCATTACAAACCCAAAACCATTTCACTTATGATTATCTTTATAACATTCTTTTAAAGATCTATTTACATTCATAAGTATAATAAAAAAGGGTTAAGGATTAATGTTATTAACATATTGTCACAACAAACTCAAAACCATTTCGTACTCAAATTATCTTTAAAAGTTTTCTTTTAAAGATCTAAGTTAATAATTAGTTAGGTTAGGGATTGACAAGTAAACTATCCAGTTCTAAAGACAATCATTTATGGAAATCAAGGTTCGTATACTTATCATGTTTCCAACATTCCAACTTATACTATCCCTCGATCAAGAGTGAAGCCTGATAAGTTAGAGCATTGATTGCATATCAAAGCCTTACCTAGACACTTCATTCTTGACTCTCACAAATAGACAAGTCTACCTCGTCGGCTTTTAGTGTTAAAAAAAGTATTAATGACTTTCATAAACGAGTAAGTAAACAACACGATTAATACATTTTTCAAATTCTTCACTTAACTATTCCTCGGTCAAGAGTGAAGCTGGTATGTTAGAGCACAATTGCTTCTAAACCTTACTAAAAATTCATCTTAGCTCTCACAAATAGATACGTCTACTTCGTCGGCTTTTAGCGTTAAGCATAGTTAATTACATTTTTTGAAATAATATATATATATATATATATATATATATATATATAAAATTTAAAAATACTTATGGATAAGGTTTAAATATCTATGTAAAATATTACTTGAAAATAAATAATTTTTAATTTGAAGAAAATAAATAAAAAGCATGTTTTAAATTATAAAACCTCTTTACTTCAAAAATATATAAATAATTATCAAAAATATATTTAAACTTAAAATCAACTTTAGAATACTAAAAATATGTTAGAAAACATCTCTAAAAAGATTAGAGAAAAATACAAAATTTAAATATAATTTGTAGACACTTAAAACCATATGCAACTTACTACAGCATTTGTAAATGCTAGTAAAAGTCCTTGATAAAGAACAACATAGAAAAGCATGATCTTTGCAATTAGTTTTAACCACTTAAACAAATAATTTAAGACTTTAAATTTTTATAGTAAGTACTACCCTTAAGGAATTTAAAAGAAACCCTTAAAAATATTTAACAATTTATTTTTAAAAATATCCGAAAATATGGTATTTACTAAAAGTGTTCGTTGAGCGACATTTTTACTCCAATTTTAACCTTTTGTTTTGACCAGTTCCAAAATCTTTTAAACTCCAATTTTTTTAAAGTAATAAATAAACATAAAGTAATTATTAAAATTGTAAAGAAAATCCTAAAGACGTCTTTCAATTTAATTAAAAAATTCCCAAAAACTTAACATTTTAAAGTGCTCATATAGCGACCTTCTTCTCACTATAACATTTTGCAATTTTGTTTCACAAGTTAATGAATGACTTAAACTTCCATATTTTTCCAACAATAAGTTCACTTATAGCACTTATGAAAAATGCAAAGAAGCCCCTAGGATGTCTCTCAAAGTTGACTTTGAAAATTGCCGAACATAAGGCATTTTCAAAGTGCTTCCATAGCGACCTTTTCGCTTTTAGCTTTCACAAATTTGGTTCACAATTTCTATATCTTTTCAAACCATTTCTTCACTATTCCATATACCAAAATATGCATAGAGAACAACCAAATTAAATTATCCCAAGTTAAATTCATAAATCTTCCATTTACACAAGTTAAAGTTAAGGGATGTCGAAGTGCACTTATAGTGACTATTCTTGCTTCAAACACTTTCAAACATAATACGATTCAACACACAAGACAACCAAACATGTAAAAACAAAGTTTAGAGCATTACATATGTTATATAAGGTAATAGGAGTGATGTTATACAATATAAAGTTGTTATTTTCTTTCAAATGCAAGAGGGGTCCCAAGTTATAGCTTTACTTAGTTAATGTTACTTTAACTATATATTTGCACACACATACACACACACACACACAATATATACATATATGATAGTGAGATAACTCACCCAAACCCAAGCCTACAACATGCATGCTTATTTTACACCTCATTTTTCCTTAGAAAATTACCCTTTTACCATGGCATCATCAAATATTCTATTTCCATAAATGGCAAAATATTTTTATTTCTTACTATTGATTTCCTAAGGAAATAAGTGTATGTAAAAAACTTGAACAACTTTTGACAAGTAGAAAGTTGTTTGCTGATAGAACGATTTTCGGTCACATTATCAAAATTTCATCAAAGTATTTATTTTTGTAAACGTTTTTCTAAAACAAGTTTACCATCATTAGTTATGATTTAAAACAGGGTTAACAAGGTTATTAAGTAAAGTCAATCACATTTAATATAAGATTCAGATATTTAAATAATTTATATTTAAATACAAGTGTTCGAAATTATGGGTCATTACACATGTGCTCATTATCGTGCTTAAGGACGGCCGCCCTTCGCCACCAAAGACCGCATAAGCCATCGCTCCACTCATGGCCGGTAAGCTATCTACGAGGATGGATTGCTGAGAATTCATTTTCTTATGGGGAATGCCCAAGCTATTCAAGGAGGATGAGTTTTCATGTGCTCATTACCTTATTTGGGGACTATCGCCCTCTACTATCTAGGACCCCGCAAGTAGTTGCTCTCTTCCTAGTTGGAAGGCTATCCATAAGGTTGAATTACTGAGAACTTATTTCCTTGTCTAGGAATTTCTAGGCTATTCAATGAGTATGAGGTTTCATGTGCTTATTACCTTGTTTGGGACCGTCGTTCTTTACCGCTAAGGATCGCATGAGTCATCGCTCCTCTCCTGACCAGCAGACTATCCATGAGGATGAATTGCTGAGAATTCATTTCCTTTTCGGGGAATGCCCAAGATATCCAATGAGGATGAGTTTTCATGTGATCATTACCTTGTTTGGGGACCACCTCCTTCACCACCTAGGACAACACAAGCAATCGCTCCCCTCCTGGTCGGTAGGAAGAATTACCGAGAATTTATTTCTATGTCGGGGAATTCCCAGGCTATCCAACAAGGATGAGTTTTAATGTGCTCATTACCTAGTTTGAGGACCATCGCCTTTCGCTGACTTAGACCATGTGAGTCGTCTCTTCCCTTTTAGCTGTTAAGCTGTCTACGAGGATGGATTGTTGAGAATTCATTTCCTTGTTAGGGAATGCCCAGGTTATCTAACTAGGATGAGTTTTCGCTTGCTCGCTACCTTTTCTGGGGAACGCCGCCCTTTGCTGACTAGGGCCGCGCAAGCTGTCGCCCCTCTCCTAGTCGGTAGGCTATGCATGAGGAAGAATTGCGGAGAATTTATTTCCTTTTCAGGGAACACCCAGGCTATCCAATGAGGATGAGTTTTCATGTTCTCATTGCCTTGTTTGGGGACCACCGCCATATGCCGCCCAGGATTGCATGAGCAGTCACTCTCCTCCTGCCTAGTAGGCTATCCACGAGGATGAATTACCAAGGATTCATTTTCTTGTTAGGAAATGCCCAGGCTATCCAAGGAGGATGAGTTTTCATGTCCTTGTTACTTTGTTTGGGGATCTTCGCCCTTTGTCGTGCAGGACCGCATGAGCTGTCGCTCCCTTCCTAATCAGTAGGATATCCATAAGAATGAATTACTAAGAACCCATTTCCTTGTCGAGGCATCCCAGTCTATCCAACAAGGATGAGTGTTCGTATGCTTATTACCTTGTTTGGGGACCACCGCCCTTCGTAGCCCCGGACCATATGAGTCGTCTCTCCCCTCATGGCCGATAGGCTATCCACGAGGGTGAATTCTTAAGAATTCATTTCCTTGTTGGGGAATTCCCAAACTATCAAACAAGGATGAGAGTTTGTATGCTCATTACCTTGTTTTGGGACCATCCCCCTTGCACCTAGGACCGTTAGAGCAGCCGCTCCTTCTTGGTTGGCTAGCTATCCAAGAGGAAGAATTATTGAAAATTCATTTCCTTTTAGGGGAACGCCTAGGCTACCCAACAAGGATGGACTTTCATGTGTTCATTACCTTGTTTGGAGACCGTCGTCCATCGTCGCCCAATACCGCGCAAGTCGTCACTTCATTCCTAGCTGACAAACTATCCATGAGGATAAATGTCTAAGAATTCATTTCCTCGTCAGGAAATGCCCAGGCTGTCCAACAAGGATTTATATGCTCATTACCTTGCTTGGGTATCGCCGCTATTTGCAGCCCAAGATCGCATGAGCCGTCACACCCATTCTGTCCGGTAGGAAATCCACGAGGATGAATTGTTGAGAATTTGTTTCCTTATCGAGGAATTCCAAGATTATCCAACGAGGATGTGTATTCATTTGCTAATTTCCTTGTTTAGGGACCTCCGCCCTTTACCATATAGGTCCCCATGAACAGTCGCTCCCTTCCTAGCTGGCAGCCTATCCATATGGATGAATTTCCATGAATTCAATTCCTTGTCGGGAAATTCCCAGTCTATCGAATGAGGATGAATTTTCATGTGCTCATTACTTTATTTGGGGACCGCTACCCTTCGTCGCCCAGGACCAAGTGAGTTGTCGCTCCCTTCCTAGCCTCTAGGCTATCCACGGGAACGAATTATTGAAAATTCATTTCATTTTCAGGGAATGCCTAGGCTATCCATTGAGGATGAGTTTTCATATGCTCACTACCTTGTTTGGGGATCATCGCCCTAGTCCGTAAGACCAGCCACTTCCCTTCTAGCCAACGGCTATCCATGAGGATGAATTGCTGAGAATTCATTTCCTTATCGTGAATGCCAAAACTATCCAACGAGGATGAGTTTTTATGTGCTCGTTACCTTATTTGGGTATTGCCACCCTTCATCAACCAGGAACGCTCATGCCGTCGCTCGCCTTCTAGCCGGCAGGCTATCCACGAGGATGAATTACCTAGAATTCATCTCCTTGTTAGAGACTTTCAGGCTATCTAGCAAAGTTGAATAACCATGTATTCGTTTCTTTGTTTAGGGACAACCCCTGCCTCGGGAGCCTAGGTGAGACGCCTCTCCCCTATGCACCGGGGCACATCGGTGATTGGATTCACAGCAGTAATGGTTCGTAACCCTCGTCCATTATGTCGCTTATCCTTCGAACAAGATGAGACACTTATCTAGACTGACATTATTATCGTGATTGATGCAGAGGTCCAATATCCATAGTATGCCCGTGTAAGAATAAGTCAAGCCAGTCTCCACTTGCTGCATGTCACCAGGGAAACTTTCAAGCTGCCTAACGCTTAGGTTTGACCTAAGACCACCACATCAAGGCAACACACAGATAAGTTCACTTTTAACAATTTTGATCTGCTAAGTTCTTATGAATGACAGTGCCAGCCACCCATATCACTATTATCACTCAATCATACAGGAGTGCTCGAGCCATCCATGCAACCCTGGTCGAGCTGGGCCCTGTAGTCCTCTAAGCAATAGGTGACGTGTCACCCTGGAGAGCCCTCAAGCTTACACGCTTAGGTCTAAGCCATGGCCCATCAACTGCTACACACATGACTGCTTGTTACCTAGGAGAACCCATGTGCAAGCATATGCTCCCACTCACAGTGCCACCCATCACTCAACGATCGACATGCAGTCGGCTCATATGATTGAACAATCGGGCTCAATCTGTCGCATGACAATCTTGCTACTTATAAGAGTTTAAACAATTTTTTATTGAAAATTATACAGGAGTGCCTTGGGCAATGCGCCACCTAGGAGAACCTCCAAGCCCCCCAATGCTTAGGTTCAAACTAGGATCGCCCATCGGCAAAGCAACACAGTAATGCTCAATTGCCGCACGCCGGCCCCAACACCTAACAAGCACCCAGACTGCACAATCAATGCTCACTTTCAAGTCCCTCAGCCTGCCCAGTAGGCAACCGAGGAAATATGGTTAGAACAACGCAAAATGCTGTTAGGTATTCAAGATACGCTACCCTACAAGTCAAAAGCAAGAACAAACCACTATAGCCAGTTTCTAAAACAACAAGTATGCAATAAAAAAATCTGTTTTATTCAAGTCAGTAGTGCATAGGGGCAAAATATCTACCATCACTAGTGTAAAATATGTCTATTTCCTCGCCTCATTTGCTTCGGTTGTGTTAGCAACTAAAGCAAATAGTATCATTTCCTTCGGTTTCACCTTAACAACCGAAGCAATAGATCCTTGCAAACCAATAGATCATTCATTTGCTTTGGTTGTATTAACAACTGAAGCAACAAACCACTCATTTGCTTTGGTTATTAACACAACCGAAGCAATAGACCACTCATTTGCGCAATAGACCACTCGTTTGCTTCAGTTATTAACACAAGCGAAGTAATAGACCACTCATTTACTTTGGTTGTGTTAGTAATCGAAGCAATAAACCTCTAAAATATAAAAAAACTTCTCTAACACATGTCCATTTATTTCCTACTTAATTTAATTTTCATAGCTAAAAATAATTTGATTGTGAAAGTTTGGAACAACTAAATGAGGTCAGGTATAGGTGCAATAAAAAACACTGAAGCATTAAGGAGGTTATATAATATACAAAAATTTCAATGTAACATTAAACCATCATAATATATATAGTAAAAATGAGATTATGGTCACATTAGGTTAAGCGAGGTCAGAAATAGGTGCTGCAAGTTGCAAGAGAAAAATAAATAAGATAAATAAATCATTTTTCAAATAGAGTTATTTGCTTCAGTTGTCCTTATGACTGAAGTAAATAGAGTTATTTGCTTCAGTTCCTTCTTAAGGATCGAAGCAATTGATTTTCATTTTCCCCCCTTAGCTACGTTTCATCGACCTCTTAAATCTGACCACTATAATAAATGATCTTATGACAAATTTTTGTTTGCAACTTTTGCTCAACGAATGTTGTAATAAAAGTTTTTAACAATTATATTTTTAGAAGGTTGTAATACGGATGTTTTTAACAACTTTTTTCATTTAGTATTTGTAGCAATGGTCTTTAACAACTTTCAGTTCTTGATCTTTGTAACCGTTAATTTATAAGGACTTTTATTTATAGTTGTCTTACTTATAAGCTATAAGTAACTACATAATTACTATTAAATGTTGTTAACATTTAACATTATAAAAGTCTTCTCTCTCTCGAAGTCAAAAAACCATTGCTGCCACATCAATCGTTGCTCCACTAAAACTTTTGCCCCAACGCCTAATCCGGATTCCATGCTCCAAAGGATTCTTTTAAAATCTCGAATTAAAAAAGATCAAAATCAGTTTGTAATTCAAAATTTTAAAATTTCAAGCGTTGAAAAATTCATATATTCAAATAGTTAAAATAATCAAAAAATATATTTTGAAATGAATTTTGAGAAATACCTTCCGTGTTGATTTATTTTTATTCGATTTATGATTTTATTAAAAAATTATATAGAAAAATAATATCCTAGTAACTAAATAACCAATGCACATTACTATAAATTCCCAATAAATCACATAATCCTCGATAGGAAACGATCATTTCATCCAACCTTCCAAATTTGATTAATCCAATGATAGATAACGTCCAAAGTTGTATGTCTCAGATCGAATGTATCCCAATAAACACGATTACTTTTCCAATTTGAATATTTAGAACTTAAGTCAATTTCCCACAAACATATATCACCTAATTCCCAACTCAGAAACTAGGGTTTCAAAATAGCAGGTAATGGAAAGGGAGACAAGGGTCTCAGTAAATGATGTGTCAAGCGCCACCATAAGATTCGCCATGACAAAATCGAAGTCATAACGTTGCCTTTCTTTCGTTGTCTTGCAAGAAGAGAATGTGTGAAGAGGGTAGGCACCACCACAAGATTCTCGGTACAGTTTGCATCGGCTTTTAGCTCTCTCCAAAGTTCAATGTTCAATTCGTTTTCCATCTCAGATAATGGTATCGATTTCTTCCAAGGCACGGTAGGTAATTTATTGATAGTTTTAATAAATCCTGGAGAATGTACTCAAATTTTATTGAAATATCATAATTTCAATATTAGTTGTATGTACAGGACCCTTCACATTGTTTTTTATTTCTGAAAATGGAAAAAATGCAATATAGATATGCATTATCAACAAATATTTACGTAAAAGAATTCCATATTTTGCTAACAAAGTCTACAATCAAGAACGATATATTTCATTACAACAACAATGTGTTTATGGGATTGTAGATTCTAATCAAATATTAAGTGATGATTTGGAATTTTGAACACCTCCATCTGCTAAACTATATAATTTAGTATAACCATCAGAATCATAGGTTGTAATTTGGCAACCAAGACGACATGTTGGTGCTGCTAAAGCACCGATGCAGACATCCGATAATAATGCATGTTTTAGCACTCGTGATTTTTTTTTTGCAATTTTGTTTAATTTAAGGTTAGCAAAATATATAAATAGCAACAGTTGTTACTTTTTTCATCAGAAGTGTTTTGGTAACAATTTAATTTTTCTCACGAAGATGTAAAAGTAATTTGGTAAGTCATAAGCTACAAATACTTATAACTTATTTCAAAATTTCAACTAATTTTTACCATAGTTTCTACTATCTATCCAAATATTTTTATCATCTACAATGGCTTTACAAAGAAGTAAGAGTTTTACATTACACATAACAGTGCCGCCTTGATAGTAAATTTGTATATTTACTGGATTATTATATGTTAATTCTATGGTGAACTGCTTGTGGTGACTCACCACTTGCTTTATATGGATTATATTCAATGATCATCTGACTCAAGTTTAAAAAAAATCTGTTATTTTAGGCTTTATCAGTGGTAATAGTGCAAGAATGTAATGCACCCACCCTTAACTTTGCTTAATCATCTCATGTTGCAGATGTAATCAAATTGTTTAAAAAGAGTTATTCAGATCAATATGATATGTATATTTTCTTTGTTATTATTGACTAGTACCGTTTATTTTCTTAAAATAGAACCACTTACTTAAGCAATATTATATTAGCATTTTAGCAGTTATTATACCTAAAAATTGAGGTTATAGCATTAATTCAAGTCCTCTTAATAGTTCATTGTTAAGATACCATGGGATATGTTCAATCAGTGTTATCAAGGCACTATTATTGTAAGTTGCAACATTTGTAAATCTATTTTAGTAGCTTGAGTAACTCATCTATATCAAAGCACTATTTTAAAAGTTGTTTCTTGCTTTACTTCTTTTTTAGTTCAACATGTCATGAATCACATACCATTTGATTGTTTCTTATGGATCCATGGTTGTAATTGCTTGTTGTGGAAACGTGAATGCTGCATATGAGATAAAAACTTGATGATCCAGTTTTATAAGTATGTTGCTAAGTATTTTACTATTTCAGGTAAAAATTGTGGGTTAATTACTTCAGGTAAAAATCGGTTGGATATACTTATTTTATCACTATATTAACATGTTTATGTAAGAGTCATTATCTTTTTCCACTTGATAATGTCCTTGTATTGTACATTTGAATATATTTTTTAAATTGGTAAAATAATATTAATTATTAAATAAAATGAATTTCGTATATCCCTAAAAAGTTAAAAGGCTGTTCCTGCCGTTAGAAATGATCTACGAGGGTTCTCCATTTATTTTTGATTATGTATTTTCTTTCTTTACCTTATGTTCCTAGCAATGATCAATGTTTTTTTTCTCGGTAATTGGCAGTAGTTTGATTACCAAGTAGCTAAATTTTGGATGAAGTAATAACATTATTATGTGTCAGTTTTATGTTAATATTTTCTTTCCTTAAAGGTGCATATTTATCTACAAGTCGTCTTCATTTATATGCTTCAGACTAAAGTAAGAATGACCGAGTGTAGTTTTTTTGTTCTCGTGGTTTCTCTATTACTGAGGTATAATTATCCTTTTCTCTTTCATTTTTATGTTCTGTTAGTTACTTTAGTCAACCAGCTTTTATAGTTTAGTATTTTGATTTGAATCCTATGTTGAGAATTGAGTTTCATTCTATGTGGTTATTTAATCTAAATTTTATTTACTTTGATTTTCTACGTATGCATTTGAGATGCTGCTATTCAAAAAATAGTAGCTCATTTTACTTTAGGATCTAGTATCCATGTGATCTGAAATGATTATAACTTAGTAAAAAAATATGATTTCTATCTAGAATAATCTTTGTACAAATATTTTAATTTTGTTCTGCTGTTTAATTTTTAAATAGTTTTGTCGAAATTTTTTTTTGAAAATTCGCTTCTTCATATGTTTTATTGTGTTGTTTGTGCTTGGAAATATAGAGCAAACATTGGCACATGTACTTTCCTATAACTGAGAACAATACAGGGCAACAGGAAACTACCTACTCAGCATAAGAGCATAAATGTAAGAGAAACTTGAATTATTTCATATACATCAGATGTGAATACAATGATATTTGTATTTTTCTAATAAAATGGTATTTGTATAATTTTTTAATTAAATTGGTTTGCTGTGAGGGTTTGTGGATACTATGTAGAATTTGCATAAGGGTATGGTTTACCAAAATATGAAAATAAAGTCACAGTATACATGTGTATATTTTTTACTACTATCTAAGGAAAATATTATCTCTCTGTTTTAATCCCGTCGTGTTGGTGCTAGAACCGATTTTATTATTTTTATTGCCTTGACTATGACTAGTTCCATTGCCAAATTGTTCCCAAACAATTACAAAAGAAAAGTGTTGTTGCAGTTTATATAACTTTGCAATAATGACATAATAAGATCATTCGGTATTCTAAGCAACTATTGTAATAGTGTTTTTATTTGAAATTAGTAAATAGTACAAACTTTGGAGTTTATAAAATAGTGCCATACTCATATTGAAATTCTAATATATGCATCCAATTTTTTCAATATAGGATTCAACTCATGAATTATCAAGAACATGTTTTTAATTGAAATTGGATTTGAATGTTGTCTCATAGAATCCGCTGTTTGGATCTTAAGGCCTAAATATACTTACACGCTAGAAATTCTGGTTTATGTAACTAAATGACATTAACTAAGTGAAATCATCAATTCAACCTTCCATAATAATAATTTATGTTTTTAAATTTTATTTTGATGCTTGAGTTTCTACATCAAAAAATGAAACTTATTTTTCTTGCTTGTTGCATCATTAATAGTTTACAGGTGTTCCTAAGGCCAATGAATTCAATGCCTGTTTCCAAGTTTATGTTAACTATCCATTGTACTAAGCTTCATTCATAAACTATTTTATCCTAAATTTTACAGCCCTTAATCAAATCACTGTTTTTAAAAGCAAAAACAGTTTTAATGTATTGCATACTAACTTCATACTTAGTTGATTAAGAAAGCACTACTGATTAGCATCACTATTTTCTTTGAATTTTTCCAATACTAACACATCTAAAACTTACCTCCAAGGCACTCAATCAAATCGCTATTTTCTTTGAATTTCTTTAGTACGTACATAAGCATGTAGTTAAAATGAGGATGCAGCAAATACTGTACATGATTTGTTATTCATAGTCACTGCCTCACTTTATTACAATAGTAAATGAGCCTGACTTAGTTATGTGACTATTCCACTACATATAATTGTAAATACATAAAATTCATGACTTTAGACACATAGTAAATAAGCTAATTCATCTAATTTAGGATTTTTAGTCACATTGATTAACTATTATAATTCCTAGTCGATATAAGATTCATTGTAAAATTAGTTAAAAAAGAAAAAGAAGAAGAGTATTCTCTGTTATTTGTTCTTAGATGACATAATGATTAAATAAAGGTGTTTGTCTATTACTTAAAATACAAAGCACCAATGTTTACATGCTTCCGGTTATGACATATTCTTGTTTTACCGGTTAATACTTTGCCAAATGATATTGCCCAGTTTCAGTATTTGAATAGAAAACTAGCAAAATAATATTTGACCAACATGGTTCTTGTTCTCAGGCATACTATATTCATTCCATAAACATGATAAAGCAAGCTCAGGGTAGAAGCTAGCATGTTGCATCGTAAGTATTTTACCTTTTTTTTTTTTGCTTTAATTCAGTTTTACAGATTATTATTATTTGAATTCATCTTAGTCCTTATTTCCTAGTTTAAGGCAAGCAATGAAAGTACTTGTAATTTTTTTCAATAGAAGTGCACTATTTATGCTTCAGTTTCGAACCGAGGCATCGTTTATTTTTTATATATGTAGATTGTTTCAAATTGCTTTATGAGAGTATTATAAAATATTTAACTGTGCTTAGAGCTACATGATGAAGCTTTTAAATTGATATTTTGAAATACTAAAAACAAGGACATGTTTGGTTGCACAATATAGTCCTCTCATTGTTTTTAGTTTTAACACTGAAAATAAAAAGATAATTTGCTCAATGCATTCATTGACTTAACTTATTAAGCAAAATATGTTTCTTCTTACATTTTCCACATACCATGATCATTTTTGCAAGTCTTATATAACTTTAGTTTACTTTTGGTTACTAAACTGATTACAGATTATATGCAACCTGTGTAGTTAATGCCCCGCTATTACCTCGCTATAACCCCGCTATATCTCATAGTGGATTTCTACCGCTACGATATTTCCATATAGCCCCAAAATATAGCCTTTCCGTTTTAAGCCCCGCTATTTCCGATATATCCCGTTATTCCCGCTATATTCCGCTATTTCCGCTATATCTTCTTTAATAAAATGAATTAAAAAATTGCATTTATACATTATAAAAAATAAAAAACTAATTTATTTGATTTAATTTTTAATATATTTTCAAAAATGAAAATACTCTAATATTCTACTAAATTCAATTATGTTATATAACAGTTTTACGTTTATTTAAAGTATATTCGCACATGTTTTTATTTAAAATTATTTATGTATTAATTATAATTCAATTGAATGATAATTTTTCATTTAATTACCATTTATATATTTATAAAAACATTAAGTACGAGTTTTATATGCTATTTTAGAGTCATCTGCTATATCCCGCTATATCCTCGCTGTATCCCCGCTATGACTTTTTGCACCTCCACCGCTTTGAATCTGCCGAGCGCTTTAACTGCATAGTATGCAACTTTTTTTTCCGTGTCACTAGGGATTATCACCCCTATTGTCATCATATTTTGTATTTTTTACATATACCAAATTGAACATGGTGTTCCTACTTTTATGAAAAGGATTGTGTATTTTTTTAACAGTTTTGGTGTGTACTTTGATAGTAATAATAGTAGTAGTAAGAGGAGTAATAATAATATCTTGATAAACTTAACCAGAATATGTAAACGCATCATAAAATTATATGTATCAATTAATATAAATTATATATGAATTAATATATAATAAGTACACGAATTATACAAACTATATATAATGAATAAATTTATATAGAAAAAAATATAAATTTTATATATGTATATATATATGTGCAGATAGAGTGTGTCTGTTTATAAACTCTTATACATATTAATAGTAACAGTAATTATTATGTTAATATCTTTTTAAAAGAAAGAATTTTGCTTCAGTTGTCATGTGAAAAATGAAGAAAAATAACCCAATTGCTTCGGTTATCACATGACAACCGAAGCAAAATAACATGGTGCATCAACCATCTAGTTCATTTTTGCTTCAGTTGTTATGTGACGACCAAAGCAAATTATACTCAGTTGCTTCGATTGTCATGTGATGATCGAAGCAAAAAGTGAACCTTTTGCTTTAGTTGTTTAAACAACTGAAGCAAAAAACATGTTTTTTCTCTGGTCAAACGACCGAAGCCCTTCAGATCTTTAATCGATCGAGACCTTGTTGAAGAAGGACTGGCCTGCAACCGCCAACACCTTCATCATCGATTCCTATAGGGGATTGTGAATAGCTCCCAGGAAATCTCATTAAGGAGCAGACAAAGACCTCAGTAGTTATTTCTGAATTGGAGGCACCAGTCCTTACTCCTTCCAAAGTGTTGTAAAAGATTCCGAACCGACCTGAGGTAGGAAAAAAGGAGCTTCAAAGCGAGGAAGCCCCGTAGCCTCACTCGGATCAATAGCTCGAAACCCACTTTCGGTCAACGTTAGAATATTGGCCAGGGTACCCGAATACCAACCAAAGGCAAGGTCCACCACAAGCCGTCGAAATCCCAGTAATCTGAACAACCATCATCAAATACAATTCGAAACCCAAGAAGGCTACCTTGTTTCTAAACCCCATTAAATCCGAGAAAATCCCAAACAAGTTTGACAAAAAGCCAAATGCTCAAGAGCATTGGGGAAGGAAGATGAAGATAAAGCCATCTATTTTTTACAAGGAGAAAACTTCATAGAGTTCAAATCTGTAGAAGAAATTACATGGCCATAGCTCCATGGGTTTGAAGTAGAAGGGGAAGGGATATTTATATGCCTCTCCCTTCAATCTCATCCACAGCAATCGAAAAGGTAAAAGAAATCTCGACCATTCAAAGGTGAAAATTACTATGCCACACCATGCACATGTGCAAAAAGATACCTTTCTATCGCATCCTGTGAAGCACAACCGTCACAACTAATGGCGCGAGGCTACATGGATAGTGCATTAATTGCACAGTAGAACCGTCAATCTATAGGAGTCTTTTAGATTATACATGCCTGCACTGGCTCACGTCCGCTCAGATCAACCTCTCTATGGCATGAAAAATAAGAAGATAGACTATCAAGGTTTCTTAACTGAATCTGCTCCAGTTCGGGCTAGCATGGGCCCGAGCCGATCGACATATCTCCTTTGATTACAATAGGTTGTACATCCCTTAGACCATCCTCTCCATGGTACTTTAGGTTGGCCCTTGGCTAGTGTACCCCGATGGAATGACCAAAAGCCAGCTCGTCATGCAAGGTGAGGCATTCGCAATACTAGTCATTCGGCCCCCTCTTAGGACCAACAGGCTCTTCGACAGCCCGTTTAATAAAGTGCCTTCCTCGGCCCATCCATCAATCGAGGCATCCCTAGATTGCTTCAGGAATGACCTACCATCCTGCTTTGGAGTCGCCCATACAAGCAACCTTATAACTTGTCATCTATATCACTTTGAGTTATGTAGCCAAACCTGCCTGGTTCGACCTGTTCCTTTAGCACTACCCTTAGCGTTTCCCACCTCTTTCAATATGCTTGGGAAAGGGATGGTGTAAAACCTCGTAGAATTTACAGGAAATCAATTAAGAAAAATCAATTAATTAATAATGACGCTAAAAATGGAAATTTCGTAAACTTTATAATTTTGCTACAAAACTTGTACCATTGTTTTCATGTAATTTTTTGAGCAATTTTCATATATAGAGCTCCGTGATAGGAGTTCAAAAGAAGAAGATATCGACATTTGAAATTTCAAATCGAAAATAATTCAAAATGAATTAACGCAGTAAATATTATTAGAATCAACGTAAAAATAAACGATAAATATCAAACTAAACGTTTAAGTAGTTATTAACGTTTAAATTAAAATAATAAATATTAATGAGGTAACATTAGCAAAAATATGGCAAGAAACATTAATCGGTCGACCGCCTTTATAAAGCTGATCGACCGATCTTTATGTAACAGCTAGGATCTATCTAGGCCTGAACGACCCTAATTTAATTTTTTATAATATATTCTCCATCCAACAGTTCCAGTGCAACCGAACTACTATAAATAAGAGGTAGCCCCTTCATTCTTAAGATATAAGCCAACAACAACACTTTGTCATTCTCTTTCTTCACAATGAAACTTCTCAAACTCCAGTTTCGAAAATAAATATATGCGTCTAAGAATTAGCGGAAGATTTAAAGAGATCTAACAATAGAGAAAGGTAATTACATATATATGTATATGTATATCTCTTCTTCCCTAATCTATAATTTTTAAATCTAATATGCGTAACAAATTTATTATACATTAAAAAGAAGATGATTTGGAGAAAGTGAAAGGCTATCATGCAAAGAAAATCCAAACTAATTCATTGGGAATTATCTATGAGTAGGAATCTCGATTTTTCGTTGGTAGTATTATATAGTTTGATATTTGGATTGTGGCTTGGGAGATTTTGTACGTGAAAACTATCAACTTAAACCCCTAAACCTCTCCATTATATATGAATTTGTGGATTGGTTGAAATCTTTTTTATTTTATTATAATGTAGTAAAATTTAACTCATGAATATTTACAATAATTTGTATTCTATTTGATTTCACTTTTTCATTTCTGGTTATATGGGAAAAGAATTCCAAATAATAATTAAAAATAAGTGTGATTTCTATATTATTACAACACTATTCATATAAAAAGCTTGAATGAAATACAAAAGAGTTATATTGTAAATTGGCTTCTCGAAAAAGGAGGAATAGTTCTACTATATTAATGTAAAATAAATTATATGTTTTGGATTCCTTTTTTATATATACAAGTCTATTTTATATACCCAATTTATTGATAATGTTGGTTACTATATAATTTCTTTAATGAATTGACTTGTATAATTATTGCAGTTGTGAATATTAAATAATATAACACTCTAAATAAGGAAGCATACAAATTACTAAAATACGCATAAAATGAACCAGGCTTAAGTATAATAATAATATATTCCTTTAAACCCTAAAATTTACAATTATACTTATAAACTGATAACATACATAATTAAACATTAACAATTAATCTTATAAAAAGATTTAGGATAATTATGAAATTTAATCCATAAATAAAGGCAAAACAAGGAGGTTTACTTATATGTCCTTTAATACGTAAATACGGGTGACATATATTATGTATATATATTTTACATATATGTTGGTATAATTTTGTAGTATTGGATGGTGGAAATATGGCTAAATTTTATGGATGCAAGGTCAGATAAAAGCACATGGAAGTCTGTTCGGCTAATTTGACTACCGGCAATGTGACTTTGGAAATGATGTGGGACATCGCCTATAATAAGTACACACAGTGGATGCGAGTTAGTGCCTATTCGGTAGGGTATGTCTGTATAGCTAATCTGGCTACTAGCACCTAAGAATAGTCGGACTAACGTGGTTTGAGTTATGGGTCATACAACGGATATCCCAAGACAGGCCTGCTTCTAAGGCTAAGGTATTATATGGCTATGTTAGGGTCTACCTCCTACCTATTTAAGAAGTATTAAATGGTCGGGATTATTTTATAGGTGCGTATTAGATGTCGAGATTATTGCTTATAAGTGTTAGAGGAAATCTCTTGGGAGGGGTCCACTTCAGGAGTGAGATATTTAATGGTTTTGTTAGGGTCAGCCTCCTCCCTATCTAAGAAGTAGTAAGTGGCCTAGAAGAGATTTTGTACGATGTCGGTTAAGGAGTAATAAAAAGGGTTCGTCTAGAATAGGCATTAAGTGGCTAGATATCCTGCCAATTTCCTAATTTAAGGGTATTAACAAGCAAGGTACTTCCTTACTTAATATCGTTTGGATATGATTGGATGGTAGAAGGGTTGTTGAGATATTGCATGCACCCACCTTTATAGTGATGGAGTAAGACTTGTAGGCCGCTAGCCCATAGTTGGAAATATGCCGAGAGAAATGCTCATAGTTAGAGATATATGTAGAGAAATGTCCATAGTTGGAGGTATACATGGAGAAATATAACAACTACGTAAGACATGGTATTATCTAAATACTTATTGCCCATATATTATCATTGTAAAACCTGATATTTTCGTTCACTAGACATTGATGCTCTGACCTCCCCCCTTCATTACAGCATATATGTCGGATTTGATGATTTGGGTAGAGGACAAGAAGACCTGGTTGTTGTACCAGTTATCTATTTATAATTTGATACCCTAAAAATAATGTATTTAGCTTGGTTATGTGTTTTGATACATTGTATTTCTGAGACTTGGTTATTGTGCAATGGGTACTTATTTGATTACTATATTTTACCCCTTCCGCTGTAAGATTCTAAAAGTATAGGTAGATAGCCTGTGAGTTGTTTATTTATACCAACTAATAGCCATCTTTGGAATGGACCTAAGGTTTGGTAGGCTTTTATTGGTTGAAAATTAGGCCCTTTTGGGAGAAGGTTGTTACAGTTGGCTTGCCCGTTCCGCCTCGCCACATCAACATACAGGCAAGGCTGACAAAGAAGTACAACCAAGTGTGTTCTCTTATGTTATAGAACATGTTGCCAATGTGCATGATCATTACCTGAACAATAAGGGTAGGGCATGGTTTTCATTATTGTTAACCTCCATTGCTGACCCCCTTTGATTCGCCATCTGTCCCTCATTAATCAAACCTATGGCATAGTGCCATTCCATCCATTTTTCAACATCATCTTAGCCATCCCAGTATCTATTTCAACCACTGTAAATACCTCATGCACGACGATTTTTATTCGGTGGTTTGTCGCCATCTGCCAAGGGTGGACTATTTGATTGTTGGTCGTCATACGCCAAGGGTTGACTATTCGGTTGTTAGGCGCCACCCGCTAGTGGTCGAATATTTGGTTAATTTATCATTCACCCATGATCTTGTGTTATCGGCTTAAAATCTAGCAGTAGATTCTTAAAGTAGCTCAGCAAGTCCTCAAGATTAGTAGTAGCCTTATGTAACAACCCGCCTTTTCTGTCATCGAAAGTCGATAATAATACATATGTAGTATTCACGTGCCAAACAACTAAGTGTCGGAAAGACAGATCGTTGGGGTGAAAGAAAAAAAAGACAGAACATAATCTCACAACATGATGAGTAATCTACAATATATCAATGATCTTTACAAAGAGAAACTTTTATATATACATACATCAATCATATCAACTAACCTATCAATAGCTTGGACAGTTATAACAACACGTCCTTAAAATTATTGATAAATACAAACAAGAAACAAACAGCGGAAGTTAAAGTAAGAGAATACGCCTTGGATAATGTAGCTTATCTCATGAAGCTCCAAAGTGTCAAGTTAATATCTGGAAAATATGGTTGGGCTGACCCGAGCATTATAAGAATAATAACACCCGAATCGGTCTGGTAAAACCAGAGTGATAAACATAATCAAATGGATTCTTACAGTTATAAAACCTTTCAATAATAAAGGTATCTTGTAAGACCACACCGCATATAAACACGGATGGGTTTTTACCTTACGATAACCAAACATTTTTATTATAAAATCTAATGCTTTTATAATAATGTCTAGAGGGGAAAAATAAATATTTAAAATAGCTGAAATGCTTGCATCTCACATTTCAACATAGTTAGGCACAACTAAGTCTGTAAAGGCATGTATTGGAGATTGAATTTCCATCAATGACTGGGTTACATGGGTACTGCCGTCACAGTACACCTCTAAACAAAATGTACCAAGGTGAACAAGAACTTCTTGCACCCCTGCTACACAGAGCCGGTAGCCACTTCAATATGACAAGGCGAATTACATCATTCCCCGGGGCCAAGGCTTCAAAATGCACCGGCCATGGCCCCACTCTTTGCGCGCATACCAAATCCATAAATATCGAATCTAAATCAAGGAATAATTCTCCTAATGGTAGCGAACCACATAGCTCTACTGCATATCACCTATTTTATTCATTACCAGGTTGTGAAGCTTGAGAGGTAATGATTACCTGTTTCCTCTCTTAGCAATTCCCACTTGGAGTGCTAACACTACCCTCCAAGCATGAAAGCAATGCCAGCATTCATCCATACAAGTTGTTCTGGATATGAACAAACTATAGGCACTACTTTTACTACATCCATTTTGGAATCACCCTTAGGATTAGTAGCAAGTAGCCCTTGCACTTCAAAGAGCTCCATCTTCGATTCCATCATCTTCAAGATGTCTTCAATACGACGCTTGAGTTGGTTCGAAGTGGTTTTCAGATAATTCATACTTATCTGATCCAGGTCTCTTCAAACCAACATTCGATAGTTTTCGGTATATTCAACTCTGGTTCTTTTGGAAATATGCAGATAATACATAGGAGCGGGGATCACCCCCTAACCGTTTAAGTGGATGGATCTCCCTACCTTTTGTCCTAGGAGAAACAGAACAAGATTTATACACACAGTACAACATCATTGAAGATGACTGTGCCTTGTAACTCACGTGTTTCTCCTAGATATTTCCAGAGTTCTATTTTTGGCCAAGATTTGATAATCGGTTATTTAACTATCAAATAAACAAAAAATCATGCATAGATTTAATTCCATATAGGATCCACTAAGCCTTTATAAATTAGTCTTTATTAATTTAAATCATCTTTCAAAATTATGGTTCAAAACGCGTTCACAAAAGATATTTTTACAAACCCCTTATATTATTTTCAATACTTGCAAAAATATTCATACACTTATCTCAATGGTATAAGTTTATTAACAAAACTTAAGAAAGATTTCCTCTTTCAAATGCATAATTAAATAGGCCATACACAAATATCATTTAAAGCCTTAATTGCTATAAACCAAACCACCATCCTTTAGTGTTAAGTATGGAAAGAATGTTTCCATACCATCATAATGAAGGATTAATTATCCAAATCAAAACTAATTCTTTTATAAAATTCCTTCTTCTATAACGATCCAGAGTTTTAGTCATTTGAACTTGGAATATTTATATGATTTTATAAGTTAAATGACTTTAATTTCAAATATAATGATTTATTGCGTAATTAAATTGTTTAATTTAATATTTGGAATTGTTTAAAATTTTAAATCTTGAATTTAATATGAATGAAAATGATTTCGAAGGTGGATTTAAATTCTATTTGAATAAGAACGAAGATAGTAAACTTTTAAATTGGAATTAAAAGTGATTAAACTAATTTTGGAAATAACTCGTTTTAATTAACATGTGAAAATAGCCTTCCAGGGGCACTGTCTCGGATTTCAATGAAAGCAGTTTCATTGGATGTGTAATAGTGAATTATTATACACTGTCAAATTTTGTGGCGATTGAACATATCGTTTGGTCGTGCGAGTTCGAAACGCGTAGAATTTATTTAAAGGAATTTAAATTAATATAATTTGGTTTTGGAAGCTAACTTCTGTATGTGATGGAATTGGGTCCTGATACTAGTTCTATTGTGTTCAGAATATGGGTAATTAGTATAGAACGCCAGTCGGCACGCTTTGATTGGAGTTCGAAAATTTCCAACGTGAATAGTGTTCGGATATTTTCTATATAAGGACTTGAATGCTCATTATTTGGAAACCCTAGTTTCTAAAACCAGAGCCGCCATCTTCTTTCCCCCTCATCTAATGACCCACGTCCAACGACGCCACCACTGCAATATCGGTCATCGACTCCAACTAGCAAAACGTAGAGCACACCCCCACGAACCTATTCAACGATTGAATCAAGCCAAAACAAAGCATGGTAGGGGCAAAGGGAGTGCAAAGTCAAGGTGTTCCTTAGCAAAATCGAGGAGATGTGGGGCATTTCAGGTGGTCGTGTGTGTGGATATGGGTGCGGCGAGGTCATGGCATTCTCGAGGGGTGTCGCGATGGTCAGCAACGAAGTGTGGAGCGGCATTGATCGAGAAGTCGCATGCTGCTTGGGTTAAGTCGCGACTGGGAAGAGAGATGAGGCGCATGATTTAGGGTTTAAACGAGGTGATTTATTCATTAATGACTTGTAATTAATAATTAAAATATTAAAATTGAATTCTTATATTCATAACATTTCCAAACGAGGTCCAAATTGAATGCAACAAGTTGCGTTGCGTTCGTTACCGCGATATCTACGTTATGAAGTTGGACTGGATGGATTTGGAGCTAGCAGGAATTTAGGTTAAAATCGAACACATGTTCGATTCTAATTCAAACCGAAGCACTTTGGAGATTACTTGAATTCCTGTGAGTAAAATTACCTCTCTGGCCTGCTTATATTTTTATATAAGTGGGAATAATTTTATTTATGTTGTTTATTGACTATTTGGATGATTTACTATTTTATTCGTTGCTTTGGATATATTTCCACCCCTGGAGCGGATGAGACCCTATTACATTCCTGTGTATGAGCGGATGACTCTTTGCATACGATCTCGCCTCGAAGTGGTTGATTTATATTATTTGATTTTATATTGTATGTAATGCGGGGAACAGGTTGGAGAGATCCAATAGGATTCCTCACACTGTTGATTTTACTTTTATATATTTTGATATATGATGTATTGGATGCCATATTTGATGATATAGATATGTTTTTGCTTATTTAGTGTTATAGTTGCACTGGGCCATATTTTTAGTATTTTGAAATACTATAAAATAGTGATTTTGAATTGAAATGATTTTCAAAGCGGTTTTTGGAAGTATATAGGTTTTAATAAATTTTAAATTATTAAATAGAATGAGTATATTTTTAAACAAATAAAAAGTATAATTTTTGATGTTATAAAAAGTATGGTTTTGTGAAATATTTTTAAATAGAGATTTTTGAATAAGTCTATAAAAAGGATTTATAAAAGTGATATATTATAAATAAAGAAATAGATTTATAATCGGAATTTGTAAATATTTTGTAAATGGATTTGAAATTTATTTAGTAAATGGATTTTATAAATAAATTAGATTTATAAACAAATAAATTTATAAGTTGATTTTGATAGTAGAATGAGTTTTTATAAAAGAGTGATTTATAAAGAGAATTTTATAAATAAAGTGATTTTATAAAATTGAATTTTTATAAAATAGAAAGGAGATTTGTAAACATAGTTTTATAAATATGGAAATGCTTTACGTTGAGATTTAAATATGGATTTTCATATAAAGGAAATACATTCAAGTTTTTAAGAGTTAATTAATCTTTTAAAGGAATGTTTTGAAAGTGATCTTTTTGATGAAGTTAATGGTTTTTAAGGTGATAATCTTTAAAAGTAAAGACTTGAAAGTAGTAATTTCTAATGGAGTTTAAATAGTTTTGAAAGGTGATTTAAAATGTGTTAAGTATCGAAAACATGGATTTCAACATTTATTATTGGAATAGATGTTTTCGGGGAAGTATGGAAAACATGGACTATAATGCTGTTGTTATAATAAATGATTTTTGAAAGGAAATATTTTATATAGTATATGGGATTTATATATATATATATATATATAATTAATTAATTAATAAAATCCCTATAATAGTGTTTTTGGTTTGTCGTAACGATGTTTTACACTACATTAGTTTTTGACCGAATAAATTATGTTTTGACCTTCCATTGTGAAATACATGAATTGGTTCTTATGATCATCCTAAAGGCTTGGCGGTATTGGAAGCATTGCTTCTTATACTTAAGCCCCTTTGGAGGCGTACGAACTCTGAAGTTGTATGGTTATAGAAATCTATTTGACGTGTCTCCAAAATGGTAGTGCTATTAAATATACTTACACCGTTGATATAAGTATATGAAAATGTTTTCCAATACCAAAGGATTGAAATGGTTTTGAGGATATATCATTATAAAGAAAATTTTAAAGAACATATTTGGAAATTGATTTAATAAACAAAAGCTTAATTAAAAGGACCTAGTGACTGCTTATGTGCTAGATATTATTTGTTTCTTTGATAGTTAAATAACCGACTATCATATTTGGCCATTTTTGGTTCCTTGACTTGATGTGGGAATTGATTAGTCATGCACTTAGTAAGAAGCCAACTGAGTAGGCTTGATTATCGTTTGGATTAAGAATGGTGATTCGAGTAGTGTGGAGTGACTATGGTACTCCAATCTACCGGGCTTCCTTCTTGGTTGAAGGATAGCAAGTTGAGGGTTGAAAACATGATAAGTCTATGAGACCTGGTTTCCATATGAGGTTGAGGGCCTCTTTATCGT
This sequence comes from Allium fistulosum, assembly GCA_030737815.1. Taxonomy (NCBI): domain Eukaryota; kingdom Viridiplantae; phylum Streptophyta; class Magnoliopsida; order Asparagales; family Amaryllidaceae; genus Allium; species Allium fistulosum. The sequence continues at coordinate 508,972,463 of CM060907.1, read as the reverse complement.
TGTTGGTTTGAAGAGACCAAGGTCCAATTTATCCAAGAACCACTTCAGACCAATGTATGCATTCGAAAGTGTAGGTTTATGATGATGATTATGAAGACGGAGATCTTCATGATGTAGGGTTACTTGCCACTAGACACACGATGCATATTATATATATATATGGTTGCAGTAGTGCTTTATTATGAAAATCTACGATATGCAAGGACTTCTCGCTACTAATCCTAGGGGTAATTCCTGATAGGATGTGGTAGGAGAGAACCTTCGGTTTGTCCTGTTCCTAGACAACTTGTATGGACGAATGTCTGACGCTCTATTTCTAATTACAGTGGTTGATCTCTATGAACGTATCATCAATTTCATGGCGGAGAAGGCAACTTTCCTTAGCTTAACACCCTTTCCTGAGACGTACGATCTCAGGAGTTGTACATTTGTAGAAATCAGTTATGTGATTGTGAGAATGGCAATGTGGCATTCAAAGTGGAATGTGCTATGTGAAAGGTAAACGTTACCTTAAGCCTCATTACCCGGTATTGGCTTAAACAAGGTATGTCATAAGGTTATGTGGTTCGCAACCATTAGGGTATGATCATCACCTTTCTAAATAACTCTATATATGTCGGGTATGTGGCATATGCTACGAGATGACTCAGATATGTCAGTAACGACCAGAGTGATGACGTATTCGGTTTCTATCCAGGCCATGTATGAGTGCCAAATAAGGATAGATTGGTCTTACTAGATGCGGAGATTGTTTGTGCATCCTCGGTACATTCCTTTAGAGATGTACTGTATGGAAAGTAGTCCCTTACCTACTATTGTATGGAAATCCATTCTCCAATACGTGTCTGCTTTTTTGTTTGTAAACCTATTATGCCGTCAAATTTAACAAATGTAACAATTTCGGCTATTTTAATATTATTTGTATTCTAGACATTAGTATAATATAATAGGATTTGATATGAAATGTTTTGGGTATCGTAAGGTAAAAACTCATCTGTGTTTATGTGTGGCATGATCTTACGAGATACCTTTATTTTGGTAAAGAAAAGTTTTTATAACTTAAAAATTCAGTTGAGATGTGTTTTCTCACGCTAGTTTACCGGACTGATCCGGGCGTTCTTTCCTTTCAATGCTCGGGTCGCACCGAGCATATTTACAGATTTAGATTTGGATGATTTGGAGCTTCAGCAGACGAGCTGAAGGTCTTCAGGTCGTATTCACATATAGGTTTATTTTTTACTACATTGTTGTTTAAATTGTCAACATTTATGAGGACATGTTATAATAACTGTTCAGGCTGATGAGTGTGATTTGTTGTTGTACTCTGATGGATTTATGTATATGACAGTTTCACTTTGTAACGTTCATTGATATATATTATATGTTGTTCCACTGCGATTATGAGATTCTGTGTTGTTTTAGTTTCTCTTTTTATTCTTCTTCTTTTCTCTTCTTCATTCTTCTTTCTTTCCCGTAACTATCCGTCTTTCTATTAAATTTAGGTTGGACATGTGTGGTTTATTCTTAACTTGAATCGTGCGGATTTTCAGGTCGTTATAGCTGGTATCAGAGCTTAGGATGTGCAAACAACTAGGCTTTGGTTGGGTGCTCATTATAGGTAGGGTCAGTAGCATCCTAGAATGAGTTTGAGTGTATTATAGATATGATCGCATATTTTTTAGTGATTATAAAAATGTTTTATAATGTCTTAATGTATCAGTTGTATGGCTTATGAATTCTGGTCGGTATGTGGGACGCCACGTAATCGATAGGGGTTTCGAAATTCTTGAACATGGCAAACCAACACAATATTGTTTTGAGAATTGGTAAATGAAATAATTTTACCTTGATTATATTTTTTATATAAAGGAATAATTTTTTAGAAATTATTATAGTCCTATATGGTGTATTTGGTTGTTAGTGAATTAATAATATTTGATTATTATCATTTATTGTTTGTTGTTTGTTGTTTGTGTTCTAACAAAAGTTATTATTATTATTATAATGAAAACAAAGATAAATAATTAAGAAATGGTTTTATATAACCAAAGTGAAATTATATATAAGGAAAAATTTATAAATATGATTTGAAAATAAAAAGGATTTAAAGAAATAAAAAGTACTGAATTCCCTTCGGTCGCTGTAAAATAATTCTGGTGATGACTACAACATCATCGACATTCATTTTGGAGTTTCTAAGTGATAGGTTGCTACTATAGTGATTTGTTATAGAGGTTTTGTTTTGGTAAGCCTTGTTTGCTTAAAAATCAAAAGCATGATTTGATATAAAAAGGAATTATGTATAGTATTGTTTCAAAATGGTTTGAAAATAATAAATAAAAACTGGGTGTTTAAATTCTAAAAGTTGTTATCTAAGTGCTTTGCTGGAAACATAAGAAACTAAGTTTTATAGCTTATAAATTTTGAGAATTAGCGAGTTAAAACAAAATTTAAAAAAAAATTGTTGAATATAAATGTTAAGAAAAGTAAATTTGAAATTGAACTATGCAATGAAATTTAAGTTAAAGTAAGTTTAATAAAATGAATTTTGAAATAGAATTTAACTTAGGTAAAGTTAAGTTAAGTTGAATTTGATTTGTAATGAATTAACGAAATAAACTAATGAAATAAAGTAGTGAAATAGATATGAACTTGAGTTATAAAATGAAATTCAACTTAAGTTGCAAAATGAATTGAACATGTTTTGGAATGTTGTTTGCTAGAAATAAATATGAACTTAAGTTGTAAAGCGAAACTAAACATTAGGGGTTGTATTTTATAATAAACTTAAGTAATGGTTTTATGAAATGGTTTATAAATGATATTAGTGTTGAAAGAAATATACTATATAATAAATGAATGTGAATACTGAATAAAAAAAGAATGGGATATAATAAGAAACCAATTGAAACAAATATGTAAGTTGTACGTATACTATTTTATTCGCATAACTATTTGATCAAGATTCGAATATATGTTTTCAAGGCGATTTACATTGATTTGAGTTAGGACTTTTCACTCGATTCTTGGCGGTGAACACTGGATACAGATTTTTTATTGATTCTAATATTCTTTATCATAGTATATAGCTATGTAAGGAGAATTGTGGTTTCTAATCAAGGAACCAGATTTAAGTCCGCACTAGAGTGGTCGTGTGAACGGTACTAGTTCGGAAGTGAAATTGTGTGATCGAGCGAGCGATCAAGTATGGTTTTGGGTACGAATGTTATATATACATCGTACCGGCTTTAATAAATATACCGTTGACAATGGAAAATGCAAATTGATACGGTTATGAAATAATTGGATGAATATTAAATTTTTTGACAGTTTCGCTTGTTACCTTTGCTATATTTGCATATGATTTTGTATTAGTACATTTTATATATTAATATTACTTACCCTATACTTGTTCTCATTGGTTTTTGAGTGATTAGTTGGTGCGGATGGAATATGCTTCGCATTTGGGAGCTCACTTTCGCATTATATAGATTGTATATGCTTGCTAATATAAGTAAAGGTACACATCTCATATTACATGTTGTAATTTTATATTTTTTTTCCTACGGGATGCCTCATCCTTGTAGATGAGATGTATATTTGTGATTATATATATATCGTAAATTTTTCCAATCGAACCGCGCACAGGATACGCTGGCGAAATTTCTCGTAAATTTAAGGCGTTAGAAATTTTTTTATTTTTTAGTTATAACTTGGAATAAATGAATGGATGGTATTATTTAGTAACTATGAATGAAATTTAGAGATTTAGAAAAGGTGATAATGAAGTTTCAATAAATTGGTTTTGAAAGGTTAATGGATTTGGGGCATTTTCTTAACTTGGCAATTTCAGGGATAGAATTCTTTTAAGGAGGAAGAATGTAACGACCCAGAATTTTAGTCATTTGAATTTGGAATATTTATATGATTTTAGATATTTAAAAGTAAATTTTATAAGTTAAACAACTTGAATTTCAAATATAGCGATTTATTGGGTAATTAAATTGTTTAATTTAATATTTGGAATTGTTTAAAATTTTAAATCTTGAATTTAATATGAATGAAAATGATCTCGAAGGTGGATTTAAATTCTATTTGAATAAGAAGGAAGATAGTAAACTTTTAAATTGGAATTAAAAGGGATTAAACGGATTTTGGAAATCACTCGTTTTAATTAACGTGTGAAAATAGCCTTCCGGGGGTACTGTCTCGGATTTCGATGAAACCAGTTTCATTGGATCCGTAATAGTGAATTATTATACGCTATCAAATTTCATGGTGATTGAACATATCGTTTGGTCGTGCGAGTTCGAAAACGCATAGAAATTATTTAAAGGAATTTAATTTAATATAATTTGGTTTTGGAAGCTAACTTCTGTATGTGATGGAATAGGTTCCGATACTAGTTTCATTGTGTACTGAATAGGGGTAATTAGTATAGAACGCCAGTCGGCACGCTTTGATTGGAGTTCAGAAATTCCCAACGTGAATAGTGTTTGGATATTTTCTATATAAGGACTAGAATGCTCATTATTTGCAAACATTAGTTTCTAAAACCAGAGACTCATCACTTGGTAATTGCTTAAATAGAGTACGTCGTAGGGCTATGTGGTTTGCAACCATTAGGGCATGATCATTACCTTTCTAGATAACCCTCTATTTGTCGGGTATGTGGTGTATGCTACGAGACGTCTCAGAAAGGTCGGTGACGATCGGGGTGATGACATATTCGGTTTCTATCCAGGCCATGTATGAGTGCCAAATAGGGATAGACCAGTCTTGCCAAATGCGGAGGATTGTTGTGTATCCTCGGTACATTCCTCTAGAGATGTACTGTACGAAAGGTAGTCTCTTACCTGCCATTGTATGGAAATCCATTCTCTAATACGTGCCTGTCATTTTGTTTGTAAATCTATTATGTCATCAATTTTAACCAATGTAACCATTTTTCCTATTTTAATATTATTTGTATACTAGACACCAGTATAATATAACATGATTTGATATGAAATATTTTGGTTATCGTAAGGTAAAAACCCGTCAGTGTTTATATGCGGCTGTTCTTACGAGATACCTTTGTTTTGATAAAGAAAAGTTTTTATAACTTAAAATTTTAGTTGAGATGTGTTTTCTCTCACTGCTTTACCAAACTAATTCGGGCGTTCTTTTCTTTTAATGCTCGGGTCAAACCAAGCATATTTACAGATTTAGATTTAGATGCTTTGGAGCTTCAGTAGACGAGTTGGAAGTCTTCAGGTCGTATTCATGTATATGTTTATTTTCCCCTTCATTGTTGTTTAAACCATCAGCATTTTTGAGGACATGTAATTATAACTGTTCAGGTTGATGAGTGATATTTGTTGTTGTACTTTGATGGATTTATGTATATGGCAGTTTCTTTCTTGTAAAGTTCATTGATATATATATTATATGTTGTTCCGCTGCGATTATGAGATTCTATGTTGTTTTAGTTTCTTTTCTTCATTCTTCTTTCTTTTCCATAACTATCCATCTTTCCGTTCAATTTGGGTTGGACATGTGTGGTTTATTGTAAGCTTGAATCGTTCGGATTTGCGAGTCATTTCATTTTCATAAGCCCATTTCATATTTACAAATACGTTTATAAATCTGTGAATTAATTTTATAAATCTTCTTTTATAAATCTCTAAAATTATTTATAAACTCCTTTTCTATTTACAAAACCCTTTCCTATTTATAGAACTCTTTTATAGATCTTCCTTTATAAATCCTTTATAAAAATCCTTTATGAAATCCTTTATGTAATATCAGTTGTAAATCTCCTTTAAATAAACCCCTTTTATTAAGTAAAATCAATTCTGTACAACAAATTGTTATTTATAAATACCTTTATTTAGCTAATTAATTACCTTTAAACATCATAAATAACTAATTAATTAACTATAATACATCTTAATAATAAAATAAATCTACTTACTTTAGAACATTTTTCAATAAAATAGTTAATCAATTAACTTTAAAACATCTTTTATAAGTATATAAACACTTAACCTTATTCTGTTAATAAAATTGAAGTCAATTTAAATTCATAACTTTACAAAATCGGAAAGAGGGTTAGCAACCATACTGGTACTAAATCAAGCTACCATTTATAAAATTTGACTTTCCAAATCATATTACTGATATTTACATAAGCCAACATATATGTAAATAAAATCAATTAGCAATCACTAGCGAACCATTACTTATCCAATATTAATTTAATGGCGTACAATTCAACGTCCAAATTAATACAATAATAGAATACGGATTTATTCTGCTAAATGGATGCCCAAACATTCTATTAAATTTGATTATAACAGAATGGAGATTTATTCTGCTAAACATATGTCATCAGTATTCTATCCAATTAAATTAAAGCAGAACGGTGATCTATCCTGCTAAACATAAGTCCAAAATAATCTATTCAATTAAGTTATAGCATAATGGGGATTTATTCTTGTGAGCCAATGTCATCAATGAAGTATTCAATTTGTTTGGCTGCTTAATGACACAGACAAAGAGAATCCCTTGTTTTAAACAAATTTACTTATAAAGGAAAGCTGCTTTTAAATAAAACCGATCCTTACAAATAAAGTAATCAAAATTAAAACCTTTATTTAATTAATTTAAAATAAGTTTAAACCTTGATTTAATAATAATTAAATCCTAATTAAAACTAGTTAAACCTTAATTAAATCTTAATCGGTTAACAATTAATTAATAATTAATCTTACCTGATTAATAATTAATTAATAATTAAACCTTGCTTATTTAATAATTAATATTAATTAAAAATTATTAAATCATAATTAATAAAATAATTAACCCTTAATTAATAATTAACTAGTCTTTACTTAATTAACTAATTATAATTGTCCCACTTAATTAATAATTAAGTACTAATTACTTTCACTTAATTAGTGATTAAGTACTAATTTTCTTTACTTAATTAGTTAATTAAATAATCATTAAACCTTTACTTAATTAATAAAAATTAAACCTTTCTTAATTAACTGATTTAAAATTATAGTACTTAATTAACGATTAAGATCTAATTACTTTTACTTAATTAATTAATTTAAATAATCACTAGTTCCTTAATAAGTTAATTAATTAAATAATAATTAAAACCCTTACTTAATTAATAATTACCTTTTAATACCTAAAATATGTTTGAAAATACTTTTCAAACATAATAAGAGCGAAAACACTTTTAGTTTTCAAAAAGTGTTTGTTTTTACGAACTGCATACATAGAGACTATCGCTATGGATACCATAACTATAAAACTAGTTTTACATTCCATATCACCATTTTTTAAACCTTACCCTTTTCCATTAAATTACTTTATAAACTCGGTATAATTTTTTTGAAACTAAAGTAAAGTTTGAAACTTGTAAAGCTTTTTTTAGAAAATAAAATAAGCAAAACAAGTTTTAAACCCAAAGGATCTCTATATCATAACGTACACACAATTAAGTGCTAGTCTTTACTATAGCTTACACATCATACATAAGCTCAAACATTTAAACAAATTCCATACCCGACATACATTAAGTAAGATAATTACATTGCACACCCTTGTTTAACTTTTCACTTATACTTTCAAGTCCATACACAAAATCACATACAAACATATATATGGATAACACAAGCACCACACTTTACAAAACTAGCAAACTAGCAACCATTTTGAAACAACAAAAATAAAGTTGGAAACTTTACTTAAAAATGTGAGCTTTACTCACCAAAAACTCATGGAAAAAAACCAAACCCCCACTATAACTTAGATCGTCCATAGATCTTGGATTCTACTTTGAAAAAACTTATTTTTGGACCTTGGGAAATGACTTTTGGTTCGGCCTTGAGGGGGAAAGGGCTTGGCCTAGGATGGAAAAACATGATGTGGACTTGCTTTTAAAGGAGGAAGGATGTAGGAATGAAGGAAAAGGTGTTTAATAAGTCTTTAAAAGTGGAAAAAGGCATGATTTTTTTAAACTTTAAAAAACAAGGAAGCCATTAAAGAGTGTTTCGAAGCATTGAAAATAAATGAAGTGAATGGAAAATGAGAGAGGAAAAATAAGAAATTGTTTTTATAAAAAGTGAAATAAAGAAATTACCAAAATACCCCTTTAGTACCTACTCTCCACTCAAAATGTGCCACCTCATCACACCCATCTCCTCCCTCCTCTTCCACATGCAAGCCACAAGGAGCCCCCTTTTGTCCAACATACTTTACACTCCACATGTATCATGATGTTATGTGATATGTGACATTTCATTCTTTTTATTATTTTTTTAATTTTAAAATGTTGGATAAAAGTCACATGTCACTTTATATTTACTTAAGTAAATATAATTTACCATTCACTATTATTAACCATGTATATAATGTTTGTGTATGTGTGTAAATGTATACTAAAGTGTTCACAAGATTCTCGACAACTTTTAGACTATGAAAAATCGAAAGTTCAAAAAACGATTTCAGGTCACGTTTTTTATTTTTCTTCGAACTAAATATTTTTGTATACAAAATTCAAAAATGAATTTTCTATCATTTGTTATAAATTAAAAGAGGGCTATTTAATTATTGAAACCATTAATTGAATATTTAAAATAAATTAAATATTCACAAATCAAAGTGATAAAATTCTAGATCGTTACATTCTTTCCTCCTTAAAAGAATTTCGACCTCGAAATTTCACGACATGAATACCCCATATTATTCATAATTATGCATGATGTCCATAGATCATCCATACACAAAATCTAATTCAATCCCTACTCGAATACATAACATCACTTCCGAACTAGTATCAATCACCCGATTCCCTAGTATGGACTTCGATTAGGCTTCTTGGTTAGAAACCTATGTTCTCCTTACATAGTCATATACTATGATAGAAAACTTTAGTTCCATATCAAGAACCCCCACAAAGTGTTCGCCATCAAGAATCAATTGGTAGATCCTTATTTAGAACTGTGTGAAATATCTCAAAGTCATGTACTCGAATCTTTGATAAAAAACTATGTGAAAAAGAGAAATGATAAAAATTCAACTTACGTACTTATCCTTATTGGTACTCACTAACACCAATTCTTTTAACTCTACAATTATTTATGAAAACATTTCATAAAAATAAACTTAAGTTTAATTTGTATAATACTTTACTACATACAGAAAGTATATCACATTATTCGGTTTAGCCTTTTCCATTTGAATTTTATTTTCGGGCTACTCAAACTAGTTAACGTAAAAATATTTCTTTCTATTTTAAAATCCCCTTTTTGAAACAATACTATATATACTTCAGGTTCGTTCGGATTTGAAATTGTTTCGACTGTACAATGATAAAGAGAATAATTTACTAAGTGCACTACAACGTTCGCCTAGACAGGCATCCAACCGTTACTTACAAGATTATTCAGATCATCACCAAACAAATCGAGACTCATTCCCCGAACCAATCCAAAGAAAATACCCTTATTTGAAAAAAAATTCCCAAAATACGTATACTTAAACAAAAATATTTTCAAGTATTACAATTATTATTTTACCTAAAATCTTGAAAACCATTTTTCAGATGCACTTGGACTTAAGTCCTTAAATTCTTTTATTTATAAACTGAATTTATATAAAATTACTTCTTTATACAAAGTCATTTCTCAAATATTTATTCTAAAATATTCTAACTTTCTTTTAATAAATAACTTTTATTAAAATCAAAATTTAACCCAACATTAACATCGAACGCCTTATAGTCAAATTGTGAAACTTAATTCACAAGGTGTTCGTTTCAATGTTCCAACAATTTCCATCTATCCAACCTATGTTGTAGAAAGATAAATGATTTATAAATCAACAAGCAATAGTCAATACCCCAAAACCTGGACGAGGAATACTAATCAAACATTATATGATAATAATTTAATATATCATTTCCTAACAAGCAAACACATCAAGAATATATTGACTTTTGAAAATTACCCTTTTATATATAAAATATACTATTAGGTAAAATCATTTCATTTACCAAATTTAAAATAATACTGCGTTGGTTGGCCTTGTTCAAGAGATTAAGAATCCCTATCTACAACATTGGCCAGATGCATCGATCAGAATTCATAAACCACTCAACTGATCAGACATTACAATATAACACATTTTTTTATCACTAACAAATGAGTGCTCATATATAAACACACACTCAAATTCATGCTAGGGTGTCACTTATCCTATCCTTATCGAGCTTACCCCACCACCGTTAAGGTTCCCGCTTAACCTTTAGCTCTGATACCAAATGTAACAACCCGCCCTTTCGTTCCTCAAAAGTCGACACTAATGCATCCACGATATTCATGTGCCGAACATCCAAATGCGGAAAGACAGATCGTTGGGGTGAAAGAAAACAAAACGACAGAACAAAATCTCACAATTTGATGGGTAATCTATAATATATCAATAAATCTTTACAAAAATAAAATTTTATGTAACAACCCGGAATTTCACTGCTTTGATTTGCGAATATTTAATTAATTTTAAATATTCAAATATATAGGTTTCATAATGAAAATAAAAATCTTTTTAATAATTGATAATGATGGTGAAATATTTTTCAAAATTTGTTTACAAAAATATACATTTCGAAGAAAAATAAAAAATGCGACTAGAATTCGTTTTTCGAATATTCGACTTTTTGTAACGACCCGGATTTTGACACCCGTTATTAGAATTATCAAATGATTTAATTATTGAAATATAATTTTTTATCAGTAAAATAATAATTTCTGATATATGGAATATATATATATATATATGAATGTGTGTGTGTGTATATATATATATATATGTATTCTGGAGGTTTTGGTTTAAAAGTCAAAAATCTAATTTCTGGAAACAATTAAGTAAGTCTCACATTTCAAACATAGGATAAAATATAAATATATATGTATATATAAAAACTATGATATGAAATAAAACAAGACAAATAAATAAATGTAAGTAGCTTTGTGTATGTTGAATATAGTGTTAAGTACAAAAACCTTGGCATGTTAAATTTAGTGAATAGGCAGATCTATATGTATAGTGTTAAGTACAAAAACTTATTTTATATTTTGCTATGTATAAGAAATCTACGTATATTTTTATGATGTATGCGTATGTAAATATGTAAGGGAACATTATGATGAATGCATATCAACTCAAGCATAAAATAAATCAAATCCTCCTCTCAATAATCAAATCAACAAGTTTTCAAATCAGGTCATATTTCAAAGTCAAAGAAAATGAAAAATAAAAAAATAAAAAATATTAAAACTTATTGTACATGAAGATGGGATTCAGCCTTATCCTCTATCTATAAATACCACTGCCTTAGTACTCACCTTGAACATTCTTGCATTGGAAGAAAAAAATCTACCATTTTTAAATCTTAAAGAACTAGGAACTCAAAGCAATTGGGAAGGAAAGAAAACCAAACAAAAACAAAACAGTGTCTTTTTTTTCAAGCTGTGAGTAAAACTATCCTTTCTTACTTATTGGAAACCTTAATGCATCATTATGGTGTAGTTATAAATGGAAACTTTTGATTGACAAGTTGTTCATATGCAAGTGTTACTTATGCCTATATATTTGTATATATTCTTGTTGTTTAAACTGGTAAAAATTTCAAAGGCCTGTACATCAATTATTTATTCTGCTCTGTATATTGAGAAAAACTGTCATGCTCAAATTCTAAAACCTCTACCTCTCACCCTGGTTAGTTTTAGGTTATGATTTAAAAGAAAAACTGTTCATTTTCGAATATAGTTTGTTTTAAAAATGGTTTCATTGAACCTTATTAAGTACGGAAGGTGAAGAAAACGTGTTTTACAGTAAGTAACCCAAAATGGAAGAAATTCGAAAATCACATTTTATTCATTTGCTTATATGAACGTGATCGCCTTCCAAAGCAATGATTTTTGGAGGAAGTTTCAAAAATTTTAGTGAAGCGTATGGTGAGAAATTTAAAGATGAACGTTTTTAGGTCTTCGATCAATTTTCGGCGAACCATGCATTTTCTAGGGCCGAGCTTTGGTCAGGAGGAAGCTGGAAGGATGGGGGACTAGCAAAAAATGGTGGAGTATTTTATTGGTTGGCGTGGTGGTCCATCGGAAGCGAAGTAGGGTTAGTAGGTGGTTTTTGGACGTGTTCGGTTTTCGAGAAATGGTGGTGATGTGGAGGACTTATAGGAGTGTGGTATGGGGGGATTGGAAGAGGAGAAGTCGATGAAGCCTCTGGTGGGATTTGGCGATGGCCGGTGGCAGGGCCTGGCCAAGCGAGGTGAATGTTTGGAAGTGAGGTGGTCCAGTTTTTTGGTTGGAGTTCGAGTTTTCGAACAAGGGGTTAGGTCGGGTTTTCAGGTGTGTGGTCGAGTAGGTATGGACGTGGGTGGTGTGCTCAAGGGGTCGGCGGTAGGAGAGGGGTGGTCGGTGATGCGTGCACGTGCACGGTGATGTGCATGGTGTGTTTGCAAAGAAAAAAAAGAAGAAGAAGAAGGAGATGTAGGAAAACGTGGGAAGGGATTTTGGGCTTGGGCCGAACGGGCTTGGTTTTTTTTTAAAATAAAATAAAATATAACAAAGGCTATATTAATAATCCCTTACCCTCTAAACATCTTTGTTCCTTTTATTTAATTCTAATCAACATGAAACCTTTCTGTATTTTGGTCCTACCACCAAGTATTTAAGAAAAAATAAATTTTGTATATTTTTGCAATATAAAATTAAATTAATCTTAATAATTAATGTTAATGAGTAATTAAATTCTAAATTGATTAAATCTTACGTTAGTTAATAAGGTTAGTATTAGATGGTTTGTTAATTTTAATTAGAATTAATAATAAAATGTGTTTTTATAATTGATTTTAAATTATAAGAAATTGGTTAGAAACATAATTAGATTCGGTTAATTTAAATTAACAAAATGCTGATTTGTTAGTTGTTTAAATATTGGCTATAAATCGTTATAATAGTTTAACGATATGTGATTTGGCTTGATTACTATTGAATATTTATTTCAAATTGTTCTGTTGCCGGTGCCACTAAGTAGCCAAATGAATTGAATGGTTTTAATAAAACGTCGACATGTTTTATTGGAAATAGACATATGCAATAAAATTTCCATTTATAATTGTGGCACCCTGAATTTGAATTGTTTGTAAAACAACTTGGCCTATGTAAAATCTACCATTTGGATTCGATGAGACCGGGATCGGTTATCAGTATTATTCGAAAACCACATCGATCCAAAATAAACGATTAAGTCGGGAAGATCCCAAGGAAAGATCCAGAATGAAGACTTCAGAGTGCAAGAGCTATTTGTCACTAACTCTGAGGGTCATTCCAATATAAGTGTAGTGGAAATGGTGCCTTCGGTTCCGTTAAAACCCCGAATGAACTTGTATGGACGAATGCTATCAGAACATCATCATTGGAGGACGATGAGCATTCCAAGTGAATGTGTTCTTGAAAGGTAATCGTAGCCTCAAGCCTCATCAACCGGGAATGATTAAAACATGGGAGATGCAGCAAGGCTAAGTGGGTCGCACCCAAGTACGGTAAGGTCACCCCTATCTAGAGTCCCTTTTTACTCGGTATGTTTTGGTGCGTTTGCTGATCCCAACCGTAGGGTAATCTTAGTCGGACTATCCAGGTTAGGGGTAGTCCGGTCTTGTGTAGCAGGGGACCCCGGCGTGGTCCTCGATGTTATTTTTCAAGAGATGCACTGTGATGGACGGTACCCTAGTGGCCCAGTCATTGTATGGAAAACATTTCCCAATAAGCGCCTTTAGTCTTAGTTGTATACCTATTATGCTGGAATTTAATTAATGTAATAATTTTAGCTATGTGAATAATTTAATTGAAAACCCTAGACATTATTATAATATCACTGGATTTTCTTATCAAGTGTTTTGGTTATCGTAAGGGAAAAACCCATCCGTGTTTATATGCGGCGAGGTCTTACGAGATACCCTTGTTTTCAAATGATTTTCAATTTAAAATAATTTAACCGTTTACTCACACTAGACCAATGTCTGACCCAGAGTTTATTTTCTGCTTTTCCTAAACTCTTGGGTACTCCAATTTTTATGAATAGCCAAGTGATTCCAGGTTCGCTCTCGACGTATTTTGGAGGAGGAGTTGGAGTAGGTGGCTTCAACGTATCTAGCTATATCTATATTCCTTTATATTGGTATCTATGTCTGTATTTTGGCTTGTAATGAATGGAAAGGTCGTTACGACTGTCTGAATATGATGTATGTATAATTATGACTGTTGAATTGTATTAGTGACTATGTGATATATGTTTTGTAATATATATTATCCGTTCTGCTATGAGATGTGATTTGTTTAGTTCTTTCTTCTATCCATTCTCTTTTCTACCTATTTCTTTCTATATTACGACTCGTCTTTCGAAGTGAGAAGGGGGGGCCGTCACATTTGGTATCTGAGCACTAGGTTGAGTGAACACCTAGGCTTTTGGGTTAATATCAATCTTGAGAGAACGTATGTGTAAATTTATATTTATATATACCTCCCTGATAGTTAGATCAGTTTTGATAAAATATTATTAGTGCCATCTTTGGAATGCATTTTGTCCCAGTGCTAAGTATCCTCTTACCATGTCCAGGTAGTAAACAATGAGCACAAGGGTAAGGCGAGGAAGAGGAGCTAGTAGCACAACAACCACTAATGGAAGAACCCCTAATGTTGAAGGTGGCAGAATAGCTGTTGAGGCCGTAGCTCCAGTACAGCCTCGAGTAAACTTCGCAACTCTGTGTAAGGACTTTGCAAATCTTGGAGGAAGATCCTTTAAGGGTATCGAATCTATTATCGAGGTACAATCATGGTTATGCTCTTGTGAGAGAATTTCAAGGGTTTGGGTCTTTCTGATGAACAGAAACGAGTCCTGGCATCATGGCAGTTACAAGAAGGGGCAGTCGCAGGTGGGACTCAGTCACGGCGAATGTCCCCGAAGATGAATTTTCATGGAATAAATTCAAAGAGGTGTTCGCGGAGCAGTTCATGCCGACTATGGGTAGGACCTGATTATATAGGAGTTTCCTAGATCTCAAGCAAGGAGACATGTCAGTGGTTGAGTACGAAACGAAGTTCAACGAGTTATCCCGTTATGGCCTTGGACTCATAGATACCCCTCTTAAGAAAAATGAAATGTTTGTATTAGGTATGAGGGTAGAATTCCACGAGAAGATGATCACTCATCTTAAGGGATCGTTTGTGGAGCTTGTGGATATGGCTTTGAGGTATGAAGAACTTTTGGAGAAGAAACCCTCAGTAGCAGCTGCAACACAAAGTGGCGGTGCTACAAATCTGAATAAGAGAAAGTTTAACCCGAATTGGAAGAAACAAGGGAAGGGAAAACAAGGAGGCAAACATGCGAACAACGAGTGTTATAATTGCAAGCAGAAGGGGCATATTGCCAGATTCTGTCTGAGATGTGAAGCCCCATAGCAGCAAAGCGGACCTATTTCTCAAATGGTTCAGAAGACTCTGTGTTTCAATTGCCATCAGCCTGGGCACATGATGAAGGCCAGCCCACTCCTACAGAAGGCACAGTTAAACAAGGTGTTTGCCATCCAGAATGAACCATCAGCTTCAACGGATATGAAGGGTAAAAACGTCCTTGAAGGTACTTTGCTTTTAAATGATGTTTATGTTAGATTATTATTTGATTATGGTGCTTCTCTTAGCTTTATTTCTTTGGAAACGGTAGTGAAATTTCACCTTATCCCTAGTACCGTAGACAACTCTATTTGTGTCTCCAATCCCATAGGGGGAGTGACCCAACTGAATATGATTTATGAAGGCTT
This sequence comes from Allium fistulosum, assembly GCA_030737815.1. Lineage (NCBI taxonomy): Eukaryota > Viridiplantae > Streptophyta > Magnoliopsida > Asparagales > Amaryllidaceae > Allium > Allium fistulosum. The sequence continues at coordinate 508,956,571 of CM060907.1, read as the reverse complement.
GCGAATTACTTATCTTTCTTATAGATTTTCGCACGACCCGTATATATTAGATTTTAAAGGGTTTGACCTTATACTTTGAATGGATTGGTTAACAAAGTATAAAGCTGTTCTCGACTGTGAGGAGAGAACCATATCTTTGGAAATCGAGTTGGGGAGGACTGCAAGGGTAAAATTTGATAGCCCCGAAATTCATATGTGTAGTCTCTTGCATGTGCTAGAAGCATCTCAAGAAGGATTAGGATCCATTGAAGTTGTTAAAAACTTCCCTGACGTTTTTGAAGAAGTTAAGGGTTTACCCCCGCATCGAGAGATCGAATTTCGTATCTATTTAGTTCCAGGGGCAAGACCTGTAGTCCAACTGAAAAGGAGAATGGCTACGAAGGAGAGGGAAGAGTTGGTGAGTCAAACATAGGATTTGTTGAGGAGAGGATTGATTAGACCGAGTCGTTTGAGCTGGGGATCTGCTGTAGTGTTTGCAGCCAAGTCGGATGGATCGTTAAGATTATGTGTAGACTATAGGGAGTTGAATAAGCTGACCATTAGGAATAAGTATCCCTTACCACGCATCGACGATCTTTATGACCAGCTTCTTGGGGCTACTATATTTTCGCAAATGGATTTAGCTTCTGGATTTCACCAATTGAGGGTTGCTGAAGATAGTAAACCCTTAACTGCATTTAGAGGGCCTGGCTATTTCTTTGAGTGGCTGGTTATGCCTTTTGGGCTAACCAACGCACCGACTTATTTTTTTGATCTAATGAACTGTGTCTTCCAAGATGTTCTGAACAAGTTCGTGCAAGTGTTCATCGACGACATTCTTATCTACTCAAAGTCAGAGGAGGAGCATAAACATCACCTGGAAGTAGTGTTGGAAACTTTGAGAAGGCATGTCGTAAAGGAAAAGTTTTAAAAGTGCAATTTTTGGCAATCAGAAGTAAATTTATTAAGGCACATTGTATCGGGAGATGGTATTTTAGTGGACCCAGAAAAGGTGGCGGTTGTTCAGGAGTGGAAGCAACCAGAACTCCTACGGAGGTTCGTCGTTTCCTTGGTTTGGCAAGATACTACAGGAGATTTATTCGAGATTATTCTAAGATTTCCACCCATTTGACCAAGCTGACTAAGAAGGGAGAGAAATTTGAATGGACTCCAAAGTGTGAAGAGGCGTTTCAAGATTTGAAAGCGAGATTAACCAGTGCACCCATTTTGGCTATTCCAGATGGGAACAGTGAATTCGCAGTGTACACAGATGCTTGTGGAGTGCGGCTAGGAGCTGTTTTGATGCAGCGTGGTAGAGTGATTGCGTATGTGAGTAGGCAGTTGAAGCCTCATGAGAAAAACTATGCTATGCATGACCTGTAGTTGTTGGCTATTGTCTTTGCACTAAAAATGTGGAGGCACTACCTGTTGGGTAAGGATCTTTCTATTTCTTGTTAGTTTCTTGTTAACCCTTAAATATTTAGGAGTGAACTTCTTTCTTATATTAGGTGAAAAGTTCGAGCTCTTCACATATCATAAACGCCTGAAGTATCTTTTCACCCAGAAGGATCTGAACCTGAGACAACAAAGGTGGTTGGAATTTCTAGCATCCTATGATTTGGATATTCTCTATACACCAGGAAAAGCGAATGTGGTGGTGGACGCTTTGAGTAGGAATGCAGTCTTGGCTCTTTTGGAGGTTACCCCGACTCTCCTAGAAAGAATAGCAAGCGAGCAAAAAGCGAATAGAAGCTTTAGAGCGATCATCAGAAAGGTTGAGGAGGGGCAGTGCACCAGTTTCAAGGTTGATGACCGAGGAGTTTTGAGGATCAATAGAAGGATATGTGTACCGAGTGTCAAGAATCTTAGGCAGGAGGTTTTGTCAGAATGCCATCGCTCAAGGTCAAGTATCCATCCAGGTATCTCGAAGATGTATAGGGATATGAAGTGGATGTTTTGGTGAAAGGGAATGAAGAAAGACATCTCTATCTTTGTTAATAAGTGTGCGAGCTGTTAACAGATAAATGGCGATCAACAGAAGACAGCGGGACTGTTACAACCTCTGGAGATTCCGAAATGGAAGTGGGAGATGATATCGATGGATTTCATCGATGGGTTGCCCAGAACTTGGAAGGGGAATGAGGGAGTGTGGGTATTGTAGACAGGCTTACCAAGAGCGCTCACTTTATTCCGGTTAAATCAACTAGGACTGCAGCTTCCTTGGCAGAGATTTTCATGAGGTAAATTGTGAGATTGCACGGAGTTCCCATAAGCATAGTAAGTGATCGCGATCCAATTTTTACCAGTAAATTTTGGGAAGCTTTGCAAACAGCCCTTGGTACGAAGTTAAGTTTAAGCACTGCTTATCATCCTCAAACGGATGGGCAAACGGAGAGGCTGAATCGTATTCTAGAAGATATGTTGAGGGCCTGCATTCTAGACTTCGGTGGGTCTTGGGAAGATCATCTACATCTGGTAGAATTTTCTTACAATAACAGTTTCCAGGAAAGCATAGAGATAGCACCCTACGAAGCTCTCTACGGAAGGCCTTGCAGATCACCAGCTTATTGGGTGGAGTCAGGAGATTGTTTAATCCTTGGTCCGGATATGATTCGGGAAGCATCTGAGAAATTCGAGCTGATCAAGAAGAGAATGAAGGCAGCCCATGATCGTCAGAAGAGCTATGCTGATAAAAGGCGAAGAGATCTAGAATTTACTGTTGGAGACCTAGTATTTGTCAAGATTTCTCCGATAAGAGGAGCAATTAGATTTGGCAAGATTGGAAAATTGGCTCCAAGATATATCGGACCTTTCCTTATTCTCGAAAGGATCGGTACTCTTGCGTATAGAATTGAATTACCAAAGAGGATGGCAGAGATTCATAATGTATTCCACGTATCTCATCTAAGGAAATACGTGCATGATCCATCATTGGTTGTAGAACCATCGGTCCAGGAAGATTTGGAGGTTGAACCAAACTTGACCGTAGTCAGGCATCCAGTTCAAATTATTGATGTGGATGAGAAGAAGCTCTGGACTAAGGTGGTAAAGTTGGTTAAGATCCAATGGAGAGAGGATCCCAGAGATTGTACCTGGGAAACTCTGGATAGTGTGAAGGAAGCCTATCCGTAATTGTTGTCAGGATAGCTAGTGTTGTTTGTTCTGAGAATAACTGTTTGTTATGGTTGTTAGGATATGACTGATGTATGTGCTTTGCTATATGAATATAAAACGTTTTGTTGCAAGTTGAATTATTTCTTGCTTTTAAATTATGGGGATGAAATTCTTTTAAGGGGGGGGGGGGTAATGTAACGACCCAGATTTTGACACCCGTTATTAAATTATCAAATGATTTAATTATTGAAATATAAATTTTTATCAGTAAAATAATAATTTCTGATATATGGAATATGGATATATATATATATATATGAATGTATATATATATGCATTCTAAAGTTTTTGGTTTAAAAGTTAAAAATCTAATTTCTGGAAACAATTAAGTAAGTCTCACATTTCAAATATAGGATAAAATATAAATATATATGTATATACAAAAACTATGATATGAAATAAAACAAGACAAATAAATAAATGTAAGTAGCTATGTGTATGTTGAATATAGTGTTAAGTACAAAAACCTTAGCATGTTAAATTTAGTGAATAGGCAGATCTATATGTATAGTGTTAAGTACAAAAACTTATTTTATATTTTTCTATATATAAGAAATCTATGTATATTTTTATGATGTATGGGTATGTAAATATGTAAGGGAACATCATGATGAATGCATATCAACTCAAGCATATAATAAATCAGATCCTCCTCTCAATAATCAAATCAACAAGTTTTCAAATCAGGTCATATTTCAAAATAAAAAAAATGAAAAAAAAACTTACTGTACATGAAGATGGGATTCATCCTTATCCTCTATCTATAAATACCACTGCATTAGTACTCACCATGAAAATTCTTGCATTCGAAAAAAAAATCTACCATTTTTAAATCTTAAAGAACTAGGAACTCAAAGCAACAGGGAAGGAAATAAAACCAAACAAAAACAAAACAGTGTCTTCTTTTTTCTCAAGCTGTGAGTAAAACTAACCTTTCTTACTTACTGGAAACCTTAATGCATCTTTATGGTGTAGTTATAAATGGAAACTTTTGATTGTCAAGTTCTTCATATGCAAGTGTTACTTATGCCTGTATATTTGTATATATTCTTGTTGTATAAACTGGTATAAATTTCAAAGGCCTGTACATTACGCTTTTATTCTACTCTGTATATTGAGAAAAACTATCATGCACAACTTCAAAAACCTCTACCTCTCACCCTTGTTAGTTTTAGGTTATGATTTAAAAGAAAAACTGTTCATTTTCGAATATAGTTTGTTTTAAAAATGGTTTCATTGAACCTTATAAAGTACGGAAGGTGAAAAAAACGTGTTTTACAGTAAGTAACCCAAAATGGAAGAAATTTGAAAATCACATTTTATTCATTTGCTTGTGTGAACGCGATCTCCTTCCAAAGCAATGAATTTTGGAGGAAGTTTCAAATTTTTTAGTGAAGTGTATGGTGAGAAATTTAAAAATGAACGTTTTTGGGTCTTCGATCAATTTCCGACGAACCATTCATTTTCGAGGGCTGAGCTTTGGTCAGGAGGAAGCTGGAAGGATGGGGGACATGCGAAAAATGGTGGAGTATTTTATTGATTGGGACGGTGGTCGGTCGGAGACTAAGTAGGGTTAGTAGGTGGTTTTTGGGCATGTTCAGTTTTCAAGAAATGGTGGCGACGTGGAGGATTTATAGGAGTGTGGTATTGGGGGATTGGAAGAGGAGAAGTTGGTGAAGCCTCTGGTGGGATTTGGTGATGGCCGGTGGCGGGGGGGTGGTCAAGCGAGGTGAACGTTTTGAAGTGAGGTGGTCCAGTTTTTCGTTTGGAGTTCGAGTTTTCGAACTAGGGGTTAGGTCGGGTTTTCAGGTGTGTGGTCGAGTAGGTATGGACTTGGGTGGTGTGCTCGAGGGGTCGGGGGCTAGAGATGGGTGGTCGGCGATGCGTGCATGTGCACAGTGATGTGCAGGATGTGTTTGTAGAGAAAAAAAAGAAAGAAGAAGAAGGAGATGCAGGAAAATGTGGGAAGGGATTTTGGGCTTGGGCGAACGCGCTTGTTTTTTCTAAAAAATAAAATAAAATTTAACAAAGGTTATAGTAATAATCTCTTACACTCTAAACATCTTTGTTCCTTTTATTTAATTCTAATCAACATGAAACCTTTTTGTATTTTGGTCCTACCACCAAGTATTTAAGCAAAAATAAATTTTGTATATTTTTAAAATATAAAATTAAATTAATCTTAATAATTAAAGTTAATGAGTAATTAAATTCTAAATTGATTAAATCTTAAGTTAGTTAATAAGGTTAGTATTAGATGGTTTGTTAATTTTAATTAGAATTAATAATAAAATGTGGTTTTATAATTGATTTTAAATTTTAAGAAATTGGTTAGAAACATAATTAGATTCGGTTAATTTAAATTATAAAAATGCTGATTTGTTAATTGTTTAAATATTGGCTAAAAATTGTTATAATAGTTTAACGATATGTGATTTGGCTTGATTACTATTGAATATTTATTTCAAATTGTTCTGTTTCCTGTGGCACTAAGTAGCCAAATGAATTGAATGGTTGAAATAAAACGTCAACACGTTTGAGTGGAAATAGACATATGTAAGAAAATTTCCATTTATAGTTGTGGCACCTTGAATTTGAATTGTTTGTTAAAAAAACTTGGCTTTTGTAAAATCTGTCGTTTGGATTCGATGAGACCGGGATCGAATATCAGTATTATTTGAAAACCACATCGATCCAAAATAAACGATTAAGTCGGGAAGATCCCAAGGAAAGATCCGGAATGAAGATTTCAGAGTGCAAGAGCTATTTGTCACTAACTCTGAGGGTGATTCCAATATGAGTAGTAGAAATGGTGCCTTTGGTTCCGTTAAAACCCCGAATGGACTTGTATGGACGAATGCTATCAGAACATCGTCATTGGAGGATGATGAGCATTCCAAGTGAATGTGTTCTTGAAAGGTAATCGTAGCCTCAAGCCTCATCAACCGGAAATGACTAAAACAGGGGGATGCAACAAGGCTAAGTGGGTCGCACCCAAGTAGGCTAAGGTTACCCCTATCTAGAGTCCCTTTTTACTCGGTATGTTTTGGTGCGGTTGCTGATCCCAACCATGGGGTAATCTTAGTCGGACTATCCAGGTTAGGGGTAGTCCGGTCTTGTGTAGCAGGGGACCCCGGCATGGTCCTCGGTGTTATTTTTCTAAAGATGCACTGTGATGGACGGTACCCCAATGGCCCAGTCATTGTATGGAAAACATTTCCCAATAAGCGCCTTAAGTCTTAGTTGTATACCTATTATGCTGGAATTTAATTAATGTAACAATTTCAGCTATGTGAATAATTTAACTGAAAACCCTAGACATTATTATAATATCACTGGATTTTCTTATCAAGTGTTTTGGTTATCGTAAGGGAAAAACTCGTCCGTGTTTATATGCTGCGAGGCCTTACGAGATACCCTTGTTTTCAAATGATTTTCAATTTAAAATAATTTAACCGCTTACTCACTCCAAACCCATGTTCGACCCAGAGTTTATTTTCTGTTTTTCCTAAACTCTTGGGTACTCAAATTTTTATGAGTAGCCAAGTGATTCCAGGTTCGCTCTCGACGTATTTTCGAGGAGGAGCTGGAGCAGGTGGCTTCAACGTATCTAGCTATATCTATATTCCGCTGTATTGGTATCTATGTCTGTATTTTGGCTCGTAATGAATGGACAGGTCTTTATGACTGTCTGAATATGATGTACGTATAATTATGACTCTATTGAATTGTATTAGTGACTATATAATATTTGTTTTGCAATATATGTTATCCGTTCCACTGTGAGATGTTGTGATTTGTTTAGTTCTTTCTTCTATCTATTCTCTTTTCTACCTATTTCTTTCTATATTATGACTCATCTTTCGAAGTGAGAAGGGCGGGCCGTCACACTTTTCATCGGCTAAAAGCTATCGAAAACGTTGTGAACGCTAGTGATAACATATATACATTCATTTATAAATAAGTTAGTTTATATTATGGTATACATACATACGTACATACATATATATATATATGTATGTATATATAGGCGCACACACACACTTAAGTTAGTATATATAAATGGATGTGACGTTCTATGAAAATAAGAATTAATACTTAAAGTGTACAGAAAAGTGAATGACATGTCATCAAAAATATGTTTAAACATGTTGGAACAAGGAGAAAGGAGGGAGGACAAGCTTGTGGGCTGAGGTACATGAAGGTGTGGTGGCATGGTGATGTGGCAAGAGGAGGTGGAGGGTAAAGGACCAAGTGTGTTTAGGTAATTTATTTTGTTCTTGCTTATAAATACTCCTCTAATTTCTTCAATTTTTCCTCCTCTTCCTTCTGCCATATCTTTCTCATTTCTTAACCGTGTATGATTTTAGTAGCTACAACTTTCAATTGTCTCACTTCATCAAATTTTAAGTTTAACCATGTCCAGAACTCATTTCTTCGAAGAGCGTTTTCGGACCAAGATTTTCAAGTTCAAAAATACCTCTTCTTATTTTGACCACTTCTCCCTAAAAATTATCCAAATTGAGTGATTCATTTTATAAATTGAAGAGGAAAGAATTTCCAAGAACTTTTCTTTTGAATACTTTCCCAAATTCTGATATTTACTTGTCCAAAAGTCAGTTAGAAGGAGACTAATTGTCGAGTTCGATTTTTTGAATTCGATGATGATTAGAAGTCCCTCCACCTTTCAAGGCCGAGCTCCACCACCTTTGGGCCTTGTGAACCACACCTTGGCCGAACCATAAAGCCACCGTAAGGCCACCAATCTTCATTTTCAAACCATATAGCATGGAGCTAGGTCGTAGACAAGTTATACTGGAAGTTCGGAGTTGTTTGGTAGCTTTTGGGTAAGTATAACTCACGAATTCATTTAAAAGTTCTAAGTTTACATGTGATGCTTACTTTGATAATAAATATTTTTATTTGGTTGTTAAGTATATTGGATGTCTGGTTTAGACAACATTGTATGTTGTTGTATGTGATTGGAAGTTAGACTTGAAATGAAATCTAATGTTGAAGTTAGTTGGAAATATATGATTTTTGTTTATAGTTGTTGCTTATGTATGTTTTTATGGCATGTATTTGGATGTATGAGCTTATGTATATGTTTTATGTGCTAAGAAAGTTAGCATTATGACTTGTTAAAATGACATCGAGATCCTTTGGTTTAAACTTATTTTCTAACTTTACTTTTAAAAATGTTTTATAAAAGTTTAAAGACCTTACTATTGTTTCCTAAATCTTTATTCAAAGTTTATAAAGTAGTTTAAATATGAAAGAAAGAGTTTGAAAAGTGATTTAGAGTATAAAAGGAATTTTTGAAATTTCGGATCGTATAGCGATAGTCGTTATAAATGCAGTTCGTGAAAAACGAACTCTTTTTGAATTTAAAATGTTTTAACTAAGTATCTTTTTGAAAAGCGTTTTCAAACATATTTTAAATATTTAAAAGCAATTATAATTTAACTAATTAATTATTTATGTATTTATTTAATGATTTTTTAATTAATAAATTAAGTAAGGTAATTAGTACTTAATCATTAATTAAGTTAGGGTAATTAGTACTTAATTTAAGTAAGTTAATTATAATTTGTTAATTAATAAAGAGTTAATTGTTATTCAATTAATTATTTAGATATTAATCATTACTTATTTAAGATTAATTAAATTATTTATTTGAGATGGGTTTAATTATTAATTAGTTATTAATCAAGTTAAATTTAAGTTAATATTTAACTACGACTTAATTATGATTTAATTATTTTAAATAAAGGTTTAATTTATTATTTAAGTTTTAATTAAGGAATAATTAATTAATTCATTGAGATTAATTAATTTAAATTATTATTTAATAATTAATCAAAGATTAATTAGGGTTTAATTATTTATTTAATAGTTAATTATTATTTAATAGTTAATTATTATTCAATTATTAATTAAAGGTTTAATTATTATTAAGTGAAGAGTTTAATTGTCATTGAATTTTTATATAAAAGTTTTAAAGTTTAAACCACTTTAATTTCGAAGATCGGTTTTGTTTTCAAGTAACTTTATTTAAAAAGAATATTTTAAATCCAAGGAATTTCTTTGTCGATTATCATTAAGTAAACCCAATTAAATATGAAACCCAATGACATCTGTTTAGTAGAATAAATCACCTTTCTGCTAATTAAGTTATATTGGATATCTGTTAGCTAGAATAAATCATAGCTCTGCCATAAGTTCCCAAGTAGATTATGTGGACATCTATTTAAGCAGAATAATAACCCATTCTTCTATTATATTAACTTGGACATGTGTTTAGCAGAACAAATCCTCATCCGCTATCATAGTAACTTGGGCATCTTACCTATATGTTGATTTGTTTGTTGTTGGCTGATTCCCTTATACATATCTGCTTGTTATGTAAATACCCATGTTATAACTTGAAAAGTAAACTTAACTAAAAGAGAACCATTGCGGCCACTAAGCATCTTTTTGATTTTTAAGGTCAATCATACTTTTAATAATGGTTTCAAGTTAAGTAATGATTTTAGGAAAGGTGTTTTAAATAATCATTTTGTTCATCAAAAGGACTTTATTAAATGAGTTTATTAAAGGAGTTTTGTTTTAATTAGGAATATTTATAAGAAGTTTTATAAATGATTTTGGATATTTATAAAGGAAGTTTATAAATAATTTTGGAGATTTATAAAGAGATATATAAATGGTTTTGATATTTATAAAAGAGTTTGTATATTTAACTTGGTGATTTATAAAGGGTTTTGTAAATGAGTTTGGAATTTAAGTAAAGAAGGTTCATAAATACAAGAGATTTATTAAGAGGATTTATAGAAGGAAAATTATAAAAGGATTTAAGATTGAATTTTCTTTAACCGACCTTCTTAATTCTGGTGGTATGGACATTCATTCCACGCTTAACACCGAAGGAATATTGTTTGAGGTTATCTTTATCTATAATTTAAATAACATTTTGTTTTGATCCTTTTATATGATTTTGAAATGAGAAATCTCTCATAAATGTTTTGTGAATATACTTATGTCAGTGAGATAAGTATATGAATGTTTTTTATAAACACTTTTGAAAAGTGGTTTAATAAATGAAAGATTTAGTTTGAGGCTTAGTGGTTGTTGTGGGTAATTAAATTTCTAATTTGTGGTTGTTTGTTTATTTGATAGTTAAATAACCGACTATCAAATCATGACCAAAATATAACTTCGGAAATATCATGGAGAAACACGTGAGTTATATGGCATAGTCATCTTCAATGATGTTGTACTATGCGTACAAATCTTGTTTTGTTCTCCTAGGACAAATGATAGGGAGATCCATTGTGACGCCCCACCCCGAGACCCACATTAAAAAAGAGAATTATGAGGTAATTCTGTCTGCTAATGCGGAGAATAGAGCTGGTTAAGAGCGACCATCATAGTCTTGCATTAGATAAGAGCTAAGTATGTCGATTTGGTATTCATTTTTTTTCATTTTATCTCAAGAGTTTGGCATACTTAATTTCTATCTAATACACTACTGTGGTGGCTATAGGATCAATTCAGAAACAAAATACAATAACAATAACAATCTCACGTCACAGAACAGCAACACAGATAATATACATATACACATACATCAAATGTAATACAACATACCATAAGTGGTATTCAACCACAATATATACATACATCCCTACAAAAGAATAGGTACATCATAAGGTTCCCAAACAAAAGACTACTACACAAAAACTATGCCATAACCAAAGACGATGAAGAAGCCCAAAAGGTAAAGCTAGCATAGGTCCAAAAGCTAACCTGCAACTCGGTCTGACCTGAGTAATGAATACACGAGTCAAGCTAACTAGAACTTGATATTAGCAAGAGATGAAGAAATATAAGCATATAAGTGAAGCATTCCTTTGAATATAAAGGAATGATATGAGTAAAGTTTAACTTATACTTCCAAGGGTGGAAGTGTCTCAAAGGTCCATAATTAACTTAGGAATGGGTTTAACATGGCATAGATGTTTCACATCCAAGGGTTATACAATATAAGTGAACATATGCAATCACAGACACCATAAGTGAAATTATCGAAATCTCCAAAATCAAATCTCATGAAACTCAAATAAGAGCTCATAATCCCAATATCAAAATCACTATAAACATATATATAAGCCTTTCTCTACTCAAGGCTATAAATAAAATCATCATCTCAAATTGGTGAAATCAAAATCAAAATCTCATAAAAATCCTCGGATTGACCAAATCCTAGATGCATGCCGAAGGGATGCTGCACGTGCCAAACTCAGACCAGTACTATATATATGATTTAGGTACATATCCCAAACGACTGAAGTCGTAAATCCCAAATGACCGAAGTCGTAAATCTCAGACGACCGAAGTCGTAAATCCCAGATGACCCGAAGGTCTATAGTACTGGTAATCCCAGAATGTGTCACAAACTCCCAGATAGGAACCCGAAAAGAGTTAACGTGCATCCCATACCACACGTTCGCACTTAACGATTTACTAACCTCTAGTTAATGCCACATTAGAAAACATAAATCATCATAAAATCTCAAAACTTGGAAAACTCAGCCTCGCCTCATCTCATCGGCAAGTAAAACACTATAACGGGTTCTCATAGATCATACTCTTTGAATAGGAGATCTTGAACCACAACTCGCCAAATATTGGCCTTCCCTGATAATTCCTAAAGATAGGAATTATAATCTCAAAAGCTCGCCATAAATTAGCTAAATAACTCAGAAATCAATAACCCAGAATAGTTTCGATCGTACAAGTCCGGAATTAACCGATAAAGTAAACTCATGTGTCCCATACCACGTGTTTTACTAAACCATTTAATTCTCTTTCTCATATGTCCGAAAAGTGTAAAAATAATGTATATTATTTATAAAATAATTTTCTGAAATCATTTTGAAGACATTTTATTGAAAATTATGCTTGAATATATTTAAAATATTTGAAATAATTTAATAATAATTTGAAAATATTTTATAATAAAGATTTCAAAACTTATTTGGAAGAAATAATGCTTGAAATCGAAGAAATACGAAGGAAATACACTAAATCGATATTCAAATTCAAATCGAATTTAATTAAAATTTTTGAATTTTAAATTCCTCCAAAACTTGGCTAATCCACTAATGGATATCATAGCCCAATCCATCAACAAAAAATCTAGAAAATTGCAAAAGAATTGGCTACAAAACCATAGCAAAAGAGGGTCAAGTGCTGCGAATAACTAAAGAAACAAGGCCAAGATACATACATGAATGGGTCGACAAGGGGTCGACCCCATGCCCCATCTGGTCGACCACCAGGTCGACTCCTAAGGGGACCAGGTCGACAGGCTGGTTGACCTGGTGAAGTGCTCGGTCGACCCCCCTTATACCCAGGCTACGGAAATGCTGCAGTTCGAATTTTCTGCTCTGTGTTGATTGTCCAGTGATGATTTAGCATAGCAAACTATTGATTTTTGGAATGAAATTTGACATGCAACAAGATTAACAACTAAACTACACTCTAGAAAAGATCCGGCAGCAATTCGAGTGAAAATCAAAGAGTTATGGCCACTCAAAGTGGCAACTAGAAACAAGAAATTCCATAAAACAACAACAGAGAGAATTAAACGTATACAGTGCATTTCTTAGCAATTTATTTGTAGCAAAGCAAGATTCTTGTTTGCAGTTGTGAGTTTTTAACTCACCTTAGCAAATGGCAAGATTTTTTAGTGATTTCAGTTGGAAGATGAAAGCTTTAGTAGAGAGACAACCTTTAGTAACCTGTATAAGCTAAGACAGAAGCATGCAACAGGAAACAAAAATATTACAGACAATTCATATCTCAATTAAAAGATTTTTGATGAAAACTTTTTGGTATTGGATGTAGATTACCTTTATCTATTCTTGTTTTAGTGATTATCTTCTTAAATCTTGCAGCAAATTGGGTGGAAATTGGATTTATTTTGAGGCAGCCATTAATTAACTCTATTTTCTTTTACTGTGAATTACTTTGAGAAGGAGGAGATGAAACTAACGTACTGTTAGTTTCTCTCATACCAGAAGCCTCTAGAGGATGGGCTTTGGATCCCATTCCAAACCATATTAAGCCCAAATCTAAAAATACTTAGAGAAAATATAAGACTATAAGCACATTTCCTCCTATTTAACACTATATACACTTATTTCTTCATTTTAAAGTCATACGAAATGCATACATCTTATTTGTAAGGAATAAAATTGTTATTGTCACAAAATAAAATCTATTTCAACAATAAAAAGTTATTTTTACAAATAAAACCTTGTTTTCAACAATATTTTACAATGTACACAATTTACACTATTTTATTACAAAAACACTATTTTCAATCCAACAATTTGTACAAAAATTGTTTTCTTGTCTAATAAATTATCATAAATCATTTTAACTCTTTTTAATCATCAAAATATTACTTTTAAACCACATTTCACTCTTTTATATCAATAAATACATAATTACTTCATATTTCTCCTTTTTAAAATCAATAAAAGTTTAATATTAGCAATATTTTCCAATATTGTTGTTTTTACCCAAATAAAATTGCAATTTGATTATTTTCTACTCAAATTCTCAAAATAAAGTTTTTAAAACTTTATTTCCATTACTTTAGATTTATTTCAACAATTTAACGTTAAAATACATCACCTAATTAATTTATTAGCTCCAAACTAATAAATACCCAATATTTCAATTTATTTAAACCAAATACTTATCCAATCAATATTCAATCCCATATTTATTCCCAAATAAAAAAATAAAGTTCCAAAATTTATTTTTCCTATTTTATTTACAAAATTCATTGTTTATTCCAAATAAACAATTTAAAATTTCCAATTATATTTTAATTTACAATATTAAATTATTACTTCCGTTATAATTTAATATATACAGGTAATCTCCAAACCAGAGTTGTTACATCAATCCACTTAAAAATTTAGGGCATGATCCCTGCTCCTGTGTATTGTTTGATTATTTTCAAAAGAACCGGGGTTGAGTTTACCGTAACTATCGAAAGTTGTTTCGAAGAGAGCGGGATCAGATAAGTATAAATTATCCAAAAACCACTTTGATCCAACTCAAGCATTTTGAACTAAAGATATCTTGAAGATGATTGAAGACGGAGTTTTTGAAGTGCAAGGGCTACTTGCTACTAATCCTGAGGGTGATTCAAAATGGATGTAGTGGAAGTAGTGCCTTCGGTTTCGTTCAGACATAGAACAAACTTGTATGGATGAATGCTAGCACTGTATTGCTGCCTGGAGGGCATTGTTGGCATTCCAAGTGGAATTTCTATATAAAAGGTAATTGTAGCCTCAAGCCTCACATCCCAGAAATAGCTAAAACAGGGTTGATGGAGCAGGGCTATGTGGGTTGCTCACCATTAGGGTATGTCATCACCTTTCTAGATCATCATATTATGGATTTGGTTGTGCATGAGGGCTCTCGATTAAGGTTGGAAAGCAACTGGGGTGATGATATATTCGGTACTATCCAAGTTCAGGAGTATGCCGGTTCTGTTTTGGCAGGGGTGGACCAAGTTCAGGGTCTGACCCCAGGTACATTTTATCTAAAGGTGTATTATACGGAAGGTAGTCCCTTACCTTGCCATTGTTGGAATCTATTCTCCAATAAGCGCCGTGCAGACTTGATTGTATACCTATTATGCTAAAATTTAATAATGTAACAATTTTGACTATGAGTAATATGTATTTGTATTCTAGACATTATCATAATATCACTGGATTTTCTATAGAGAATGTCTTGGTTATTGTAAGGTAAAAACCCGTCAGTGTTATGTGTGGCGTGGTCTTACGAGATACCTTTTATTTTAAAAGGGTTCTATAAATTATAATAAATTCCTTGTGACTTGAGTTTCTCACGCTGGTTTCACCAGACTAACCCGGGCGTTGTTGTCTTATAATGCTTGGTCAGCCCGAGCATATTTCTCAAATTTAGCTGGACACTTTGGAGCTTTCATGAGACGAGCTGGATTTTCCAGATTGTATTCACGTACCTTAAATTCTTCCGTTTTTCTGTTTTGTTGTAACATCCCCTACTTGGAGGCCCAAAACTAACGGATACATATGTTGTAGTCAATCCATAATTATTAATACTCGGCAACCAAATATGGTAATGTTAGATACATTTACATAATAGAAACACATGGATATGGAAAAATTTTAAAATCAACAAACAGCTTTCTTATTCCATTTCAAAGCATTCCAAATTCATTACATAATCCCAATACGAGAACCACGTTTAGAAAAAATATAATTATTACAACATACGCTAAGAGCGACATATGAAGATGTCCCCTTGGATGATCAGAGTATATATCTAGGCAATTAAACAACTTTTCCTTTACAACAAAACACAGCGGAATCAAAATAGAAAAGAACTCTAATAGTTATAATGCCTCTTACACGTCTCCAGAAGCTTATTCGTCTAAAGAGGTACCTAAAACCCTCAGCTCTCAAAATACTCAAAATCAATTGAGCACATGAGAGTTTAAGGGGAAAACACAAACTTTGAGTCAGACATAAAGTCTGGTATGAATAATAATCTACCATCTCAAACCATTTAGATATTTAGTGAGACCACGTCGCTTAGCAGAACGGGTTTTCCCCTCACTAGTACCTTATTCAAAATTTTATAGAACCATATATTATGCTCCTGCATCCACAATGGTTAAAACATAACAATTCAAAATATTATGATTATATGCAAACAAGTAAATCAATTCTGGATTTCCCATCCCCATCCATTTTTGACTATCTGTCTCATATATAGTTTCTAGGGTTACTATTAACATATTATTTTTTATGGTCTGACTAATGACCTGTTTAAAGCTTTTGGACTCCCTGTCTGGTTTTATAGTTTTCATGGGATCACTAAGAACCGATAGGCCCCTACTAATAACTTCATCATTCATGGGTTCTCCCTGAACCTATTGTTATATCCAATAACTTCCCACTTATCCAGGTTTTCATGGGTTGACTAGGAACCTATTGACATCTGTCAATAACTTAATCCAGATATAGTTTTCATGGGTTCACTTCAAACCTATTGGCCCCTACCAATAACTCTTTCTAATAATAGTTTTTAGGGGTTTACTACGAACCTATTGCCCCTGCCAATAACTTTTCCTATACATAATTTTCATGGGTTTAATATGTACCTGTCTATCTGACAACTTCTTTAATCGGTATCCATGGATCTTATATTTTTGTCTTCCTGACCTCCTGGATGCAACTCTATTCATTCAGGAGTTACATAGTTTATATTCACCACTGGGTCAACCTACATGGTTTTTCTGCCCTTACTCCCCAAAATTCAATTATGGGTCCATTACTTAGTGAATATAGTTATAGAAGAAGCAAATACAAAAATAATACCAACCCCTTTGGTTTTATATATTAGAAATAATTTCGCTTGGAAAGTTGTTAACTCCTTTAACCCATTATTTATAACAAGCAAGCTTCTTCCAAAACTCCAACTTAAAAGCATTTAAAAGCTCTTTTATAAATGTTAGCGCCAAAATTGGTCACTAACACTCAAATCCAGATGAAAGCACCAAATCATAGTCATAGGCCAAAGATAGAGTGTATGTAGAGAGTATAAATATGAAGAGGAGTAAAAATTAAAAATAAAGCAGTAATAACAGAAGATTTATAGTGGTTCGGCTGACTCCGGCTTACGTCCACTCTAGAAATTTCCTTTTTATTGATATGAGAAATAATTACAGTTACAATCCGGAGTTTCTAAAACAATAATGGCAGAGCAGCGTTGATGAAGAAGAAGAAGGGAAACATAATGAAGATCCCCTTTTCTGAAGCCCCACATGCTGTATTTATAGACGAAGATAGGCCGGTTCCCCTGTGCAGGCCCATGACCAAGGTAGCTTGGCCCACAGGTGTTAATTCAAGCTGACCGACCCAGGCAAGCCGACCCACAACCACCGACCCATATATGCCGACCCTTAATCCCCTGGATGCTGACTCGGAGTAGACCTCAATCGTGCTTGACGCAGCTTGACCAACTTCCTGCTATGCCGACCGACCCACTGCGACCGAACCGCTTAGGGCCGACCCACACGTTCCAATTCCCTTGAGGCCGAACCCATCCATACTGAGCCACTTCGTCTCATCTTCCCTGACCAACCTTATGTGACCGACCCACTAAGGCTGGCCCAACATTGCCGAACCACGTCAACCTAACTATCTTGACTGTTCCACACATGGCCGATCCATACATACCGGTCCATATATATCGACCCATATGTACCGATCCACATATACCGACCCACTTTGGCCTGTCTTCCTTGACTTAACAACTCGTGACGACCCACCAAGGCCGACCCATCCATGACCTTCCGTAGGAGCTATCCTACTCCAACCACACTACCATCTAATATCGACCCATACAGACATGCCAAACCACTACATTATGCCGAACCACATATGTATACCGACCCCAGGATAGAAAGCCGAACCAAAAATGTTCTATCATCATAGCTGATCCAGCCTAGTCCCTTCCATGCCGATCCGATCCAAAATGCCCACCCGAGCTATTTCTTTACTATAAGAAATGTAGAAATGATTTGCAGAATATCTCCATGCCGAACCCAAGCCACTTCAACCAAACCACCTCCCAACCAGGCCGAACCACATATTGCCGATCCGATCAAATTGCATCGATCCCGAACGACCAACCCACATGGCCGAACTCCAATGATCGAATGCTCATGACCGACCAATGTTATGCCGAACCCCGGCTTCATAATCATATTTATCTTCTGTGATTGATCACCTATCCATCCCGTTGACTCAAACCAATCATATTCCGATCTCGACAAACGAGTAGTCGATTTAGTTAAATTCGCCTATCTACGGCATTGCCAAAAGGCGGGTTAACATTTGCCTCTCAAAACATGCCTTGTTATTGGAAGGTGTGTTTTAAATAGCCTCAAATCCGATATTAGAAATCCATGTTCCATTCATTGTCAAGCAATTCCATCCATAGCCGTATCACCCGAACCGTGACCCAATTCATTGCCAAGCCACTTTATCCAAGTGTTGTTGCCATATCCTTGTCCAAATCCGCGACTTCTTCGAGTCGATATCCGATCCCTATCCAGTAGCCAAATCCTTATCCAATTCCACATCCATCTGAATCCGATAACCGAGTTAAAATCCAACCATATCCAATAACCAATAACCAAATCCATGACCTCTTCGGGTCGATATCCAAATCCGAGATCGCTACGGATCATAACCAATCCTTAGCCATTCAAAGCCAAAATTTGAATCCGTAACCTCTCTGGGTTCTTTCCAAGCGCACTCCACACTCGATGACCTGTGTTAAGTAATGCCATGGTATTCCTAGTTCAGTGTCCCCGAACGCTGAGTAATGCTAGGGCTTAAGTCCTAAGCCGAATTATGGTAGCTCCGGACCCTTGCTGAGCATAGTCCACACTCGATGACTTGAAATTGTAACCGATAAATAATATAGGGCCTAAGTCCTAGGCCAAATCTTGGTCTCTCCGGACCCTTGCTGAGCATAGTCCATGCTCGACGACCTTTTAGCCAAAAACCAGACAAAAAGTCAATCAAAATCTAATCTGAAATCCAGATTCAAACCAGAGAACCGTAAACCCATATCAAAAGTCCAAACCAAAAGGAAAACGTCCAAACCAGAATCCAAATCAGAAAACAAACGAAACCAAGAGTTCAAACCAAACTCCAAAACCAAACCAGAAAAAGCAAGTTTCCAAGCCAAAAAGAAAAAACAGATTTCATAAACCAAAGCGTCACGGTTTATCATCATCTCAGAGCATGCCTAGGGGTTGTCTCCATCTCCGTACATGAGTACGTGACTTAGCCGTCTGCCTAGAGTTTGCTACTTATTCCAAACCATCATGATTAGTTGATGACCAACCGACCACTATTCCTAGGCCTCGCGCCATTATCATTCAAGGTAGGCGGTGGCTGCTCCTGTTCTACCGCCCCATTCCGAGTTTCGACATATTGCCGCAACTAACCATTCCTTACATGCTCTTCGATTATATCTTTTAGATGCCTACAGCTGTTAGTATCATGCCCGTCTAGGTCATGAAAGAGAGAGTGCCTTCCCAATGCCCTTTCGTGTTCTAAGGGTTCCCTCCTTGCCGGCCTTCGATAAAGAAGGCGATCTCGAGTGTCCAAGTATATCTATTCCATTGTCTCATTCAGTCCTATCTAAGTGGAGAATTTTGGTTCTCCCCAGCGCTTCCTCTTCCCTTTATCCTTATCTTTACTTGAGCTTTCACCGGACGGTTTTCCTTCCTTAACCATGTTTACTTCCTTTGACTTCATATCCAAACATACATCCTCTTGTCGAAGAAATCTCTCAACTTCATGAAAGAATTCCTTGAGATCCATTAGTGGATCCTGTATCAACTATTCTTTGAAATCTGAATTATCCCTGGCTCCTGATACTGTAGTCATCAGAACCATTGATGGATCCAACCGATCCACTGAAGCAAATGCTGCATTAAACCGAGTTAAGAAAGTCCCGAGCGATTCATCCGCCCTCTGCTTAACTGACGTCAGTGTCATCACATTCTTCGGCCTTTTTATGTGAACTCGAAACTGTTTCAAGAACTTATCCACCAGTTCTGTCCATGTTCTAATAGATCCATCCTCCAGCTGTCTGAACCACATAGCAACTATATCGGTCAAGTACAGGGGGAAACACCTGGCCATAACCTCCTCTGATGTCCCCAGCACTTCCATATGCATTGTGTACCTCATCAAGTGGTCAGTGGGATCCGTCTTACCGTAGTATACCTCCAGAGTGGGCAGCTTGAAATAGGATGGATTCCTAGCCGTCCTGATGTTACGGGTAAACAAACTTTTGTTTACTCCCTCCAAATCCTTGTTTGTCAGACCTCCGCGAATAGTTCGCCTGATAATGTCAGCTAATCCAGTGTTATCTACCAAGGGTTGCCCCCCATCTCCATTTCCTAACTGCCCTCCAAGTCCTCGATGGAATTTCGGTACATACTCCTCGTCACGCACTCCTGTATTCCTGTTGGCGCCGGGCTGCGTAGTGTCATCTGGTATCTCTCCATGGATTGGTCCATCATTACCTGGTGGTGTGCCCCCGAGTCTAGGTCTATCCAGATTGACAGCTGTTTGCTGATTGGAAGCTGTCCCCTGCTGAACCACTCCATCTGCTTGCCTGTTGAGTCCTTCTGATCCAGCTCCATGGATCTGAGCTCCTGCAGCTCTTGTTATTCCTGCCTGACCAAATTGTCTAAGAAGTGTTTGCATCATTTCCTCTTGCCTTTTCATCAGCTGCTCCTGCATAGAATTCACCATGACCTGCATCTCGTCCCTAGTGATATAGATCGAGGCTTGATTAGCTCCAGAGGAAGCCTCTGGACTTCCCTCTTGCTGACTCCTTTTGGTCCTTTGTCTCCTGGTTGATTGCTTTGCTATAGTCTCTAGAATCCAAGTTCCTAGGCCTTTAAATCCAGAATCCAAGCTTCTGAATCCCTGAGTGCTAGCTCTCTCAGTGAAAGCACTAAAATGTTTGCGCCAAAATTGGTCACTAACATCCAAATCCAGATGAAAGCACCAAATCACAGTAATAGGCCAAAGATAGAGCGTATGTAGAGAGTATAAATATGAAGAGTAGTAAAAATTAAAAAGAAAGTAGTAATAATAGAGGATTTATAGTGGTTCGGTTGACTCCGGCCTACGTCCACTATAGAAATTTCCTTTTTATTGATATGAGAATCAATTACAGTTACAATCCGGAGTTTTTAAAATAATAATGGCAGAGCAGCCTTGATGAAGAAGAAGAAGGGAAACAGAATGAAGATCCCCTTTTCTGAAGCCCTACATGCTATATTTATAGACGAAGATAGGTTGGTTCCCCTATGTAGGCCCATGACCAAGGTAGCTCGGCCCATAAGTGTTAATTCAAGCTGACCAACCCAGGCAAGCCGACCCACAACCACCGACCCACATATGCCGACCTTGAATCCCCTGGATGCTTACTCGGAGTAGACCTCAATCGTGCTTGAAGCAACTTGACTAACTTCCTGCTATGCCGACCGACCCACTGCGACCGAACCGCTTAGGGCCGACCCACACGTTCCAATTCCCTTGAGGCCGAACCCAACCATACCGAGCCACTTCGTCTCATCTTCCCCGACCAACCTTATGTGACCAACCCACTAAGTCTGACCCAACATTGCCTAACCACCTAAACCTAACTATCTTGACCGATCCACACATGGCAAATCCATACATACCGGTCCATATATACCGGCCATATGTACCGATCCACATATATCGACCGACTTTGGCCTGTCTCCCTTGACCGAACAGCTCGTGATGACCCACCAAGGCCGACCCATCCATGACCTTCCATAGGAGCTATCCTACTCCAACCACACTACCATCTAATACCAACCCATACAGACATGCCAAACCACAACATTATGCCGAACCACATATGTATACCGACCCCAGAATAGAATGCCGAACCAAAGATGTTCTCTCATCATAGCCGACCCAGCCCAGTCCCTTCCATGCCGATCCGATCCAAAATGCTCACCGGAGCATAATTCCATGCTGAACCCGAGCCACTTCAACCAAACCACCTACCAACCAGACCGAACCACCTATTACCAATCCGATCAAATTGCACCGACCTCGAACGACCAACCCATATGGTCGAACTCCAATGACCGAACGCTCATGACCGACCCATGTTATGCTGAAGCGCGGCTTCGTAATCATATTTATCAACCGTGATTGATCGTCTATCCATCAAGTTGATTCAAACCCATCGAATTCCAGTCTCGATAAACGAGTAGTCGATTTAGTTAAATCCGCCTGTCTACGGCCTTGCCAAAAGGTGGATTAACAATGATCTCATGGGTTTTACTTTTAAAATTGAGATTGGGTTCTTCGTTTTGAAAACTAGGGCTTTCGAAACCTTTAATCTTTTCATTCGAAACCATTGGAAAACTTTTGTGAGGACCTGGTATTTTGGCCATATTATTTTAATAAATATTTAATCCAATTAAATAAAATGTAACTCATCGTTTTAAAATGAATAAATCTTTTGGAAATATTTGCCATTTATTTATATAGATTTGTAATTTTTGCAAGGGAATTTGATTTGTAAATTTAAATTAAATCTCTTAATAATATTTGTAATCAAATTTATCTTATATAATTGAATTAAAATGCTTTATCCTATTAACGTTTGGTATAAAATATATGGATGAAAATGTTGAAATAACATAAAATTCTATCAATATAAAATATAAAAATAAGTAAGCAAGCTTATGAATATGATTTAGTTAACATACAAGTAGAATTTAAATGAAAACAAGAATTAAGTGGGTTTGGATGTGAAACCTGACACAAATATGTGTAATAACTATTCAAGATAGAAGATAATAAAACAAACATTTTTATACAAATCTTCATACACAAGCCAAAAACCTACCTGCTAAGTGTATGTTTTCAAACAAAATATCTATATACACAGCAAACATAATTATAGCATGTAAACATATTTGGGAAGCAAGGCATTTATTACCATCAGCTCAGCATACATTTGTCATTTCAAATATTTATAAAAATCTGATCAAGTTGAAACAAAATGCAGAAAACAGCTTGACCAGTTAATACCTCCCTTAAACCTCCTCTGTTCTTTTATATATTTGTATACATCTTATTATTTTGTTCGTTCAGTAATAACTAGAGTAAACCAAAGAAATAAGCATCTTCAAAAAGAAACAAAGCTCAAATTTTTATTCAAACCAAAAACAAAACAAACAGTTCTAGCTACAGGCTTCAAAACTAAGCAGAGATTCAAGTTCCAGACTCAGGATTTAGGTCTGTTCTCTGTTTGCATATACATGGAATTACTGATGATCAAATCCTGATTTCCTTTGAGAAAAAACTTCTGACATGTGAGTAAACAAACCTAAGAAAACTTAAATTAGTTAAATCTGGACTTCTTATGATAAAGCTTAAGTATGATTGTGTGAAACCTTAGATTTAGTCTAGAAAATACTGTGTTCTGTTATCTGTTAAACTGTGAAATATATGCTCATTACAGTAACCAAAATTCCTTATCTCACTATCTAGTTGAGGATTTTAGATGCCATAAACTAGGGAAGTGTTTAAATTTGGGTATAGCTTATGTTAAAAATAGTTTGGGTGGAAACCATGATGTGTAGTGCAACAGAGTTCCAATTTACAGTGATCAAACAGATTCTAGTGGAAAATTGATATGTTTAAATTATGAGTTCGAGCATACAATCTGATTTTACATGTAGAAATACGAATTTTAAAAGTAAAATTATGATTTCTAATGGACTTTAGCTCGAGAAATGGATGAAGGACTTATTTACATTCAAAAATTTATTTCGGTCATCTTCGTCAACGAGAGAGGTTGCGGGTTGGTTTGGAGGAGGTGGGTGGTCCTAGGTAAGAGTTCGACCATTTTGTTTTGGTTTGGTGATTCGAGTAAATTTTAGGGTTTTAGGGGGAATTGTCTGGTTCTGAGTTCAATGAGGCACGGCGAGATGAGAGTGAAGCGATGGACGATCGCTGGGGGGAAACTCGATTGATGAAGGACCGGAGGGGCTCTGACCAAAGTCAGATGATTTATGGTGGAGTAAAGTGGCGGGACGAGACGAGTTTGGGAATTGATGCTTTCGTTCCAGGTTTAAGTTTTGAGGAGTGTGACCGATTTTCGAATAAGGGTCCACTGTCGATGTTCCAGGTGTTGATCAGGGCATGGGGCCGAGGGAGACTGGAGAGGTGGGTCGTCGGCGAGAATTGGTGGCTTTAGGCATCGTACATGTGCACATAGGCGTGCACGTTTTATCCGTGCAGTGTGGTTAATAAAAGAGCGAAGGAAGGAATGTAAGGAAACAAGAAGGTAGAAAGGGAGAGAACGAAGTGGGATCGGGATTTTGGGCTTTGGGCCGAGACGTTCACGAATTTATTTAAAGGAGGTAGAGGAGTTTGGGCTTGGTTTGTTTTGTTTGACCTGTTTATTTTTATATAGCTTAGACAAGTTTTTAAATTAATGAAATATGAATCAAGTTGTAAAAAGAAAGAGAAGAAAACCCTTGGCCGGGTTTGAATGTAAATTGGATAACAAGTTTTACATTAACTATTCAACAAGTTTCCGGGTAAAATATTTATCAATTTTATTGTAAGACAAATGATTTTGAAAATATGATTTGTTTGATTTCTAATAAAACTAATTGACTAATTATATTCTTAAGTGCTTTCAAATGAAATTTATTAATAATTAAGTAGTTGAGACAATGGTTATTTTTAGTTAAGGTCTTGATTAATTTAAAACCAAGGTGATTAATTAAAGGGTAAATAAATTAAAGTAGTAAATAAAGGTTAGTTAATTAATTGAGGGTCAATTAATTTATTAAGTAATTATAGGGTAATTAATTAATGAAATTTAAAGGGAATTACTCAAGATAGGTAATTAAGGATTAATTTTACTTAGTGTAATTTATAAAAGGGTTGATTGGTTAATTAAGGAAATTTATTAAGGGTTAATAATTTAATGGCCAATTAAAGGATAATTAATCAATGTAGTAATTTAGGGATAATTAATTTGTCTAACCCAATTAAGAGTTAATTACTTATTGAAATTAAAGGATAATTTACCAAGGGTGATTTATTAGAATGGATAATTAAAAGACAATAAATTGAATTGTAATTACTTAATGTTAAGTAAAGGTAATATAAGTGATTAAAGTTAGCAATCAATTTAATTCGAGATAATAAATTGATTGGAAAATGATCAAATTTTGCTTATGAATGGTTGAATGAGATTAAATGCCTTGAATCAGTTGATATCTTTGATATGAAATGTTTGTGACCTGATATAATTAAGTGGAATGTCATAATGCAGTTATTTATTGATGATAAATTTCTGGGTATAAGTGACATCTAGTATTTAAATTTAATCACTTGAATAACTTGGGTTAAGATGACATTGGATTCGATGAGACTGGGTCGGGTATTGGTTAATATCCGAAACCACTTCGATTTTCTATAGATTGATATGAGAGGTCAAAAAGCTGGAATAAAATGATTTAAGTGAAATGGACCTCTGAAACTAAGTAAGGATACTTAGAATTTGATTTGTGAAAATAAGTGTTGACTATTACAAGTTATGAACTCGTTGTAAGGTACGAGTTACCCCGGGTTTTATTGAGTTCTATGCATTGGTACTTCATATTATGGGCTTACTCACGCTGGATTCCAGCCTGACCCGGGTGTTACTTTGACGTAATGCTCGGGTCAGACCGAGTATTACAGATTTTCAGGTAAGGACGTTCTAGAGTTTGGGAGATGAGCTGGGTGGCAGGACGTATGGAGTGTTTCTACTGTGACTATTATTTCTGTTTATCTGAGATATATTAAATTTGTATATGCTCAGTGTTGTGTATGAGAGTAACTCTGATGTATTATAAATGTAAATTGACAGATATAGTATTCTTTTGTAAACTGTTATTATTTGATATTATATTTTAATCCGCTGTGAATGTGAGATTCTGTGTTTTGTTTCCTGTTTCTTCTTCTATCTCTTTCTTCTTTTCATAACTATCTGAAATTTTCGGGATCGAAAATTTTGGGTCGTTACAGTTGGTAACAGAGCGAAGGTTAAGCGAAAACCTTGGCTCTGGTGGGTATACTCATCAGAGATAGGGTTAGTGTGACGCCCCACCTCTATACCCACGCTAGCCAAGGACACTACGATGTAGTGCTGTCAACTAGCACGGAGAATAAGGCTGTTGAGGAGCGACCATCCATGTAATTGATTATCACACGGTGGCTATAAAATAATCTTCGGAAACAAACATAGAAATAAACATAACACAAAGCAGTCACAGACATCCATATCACAAAGGCGGAAGAAGATATGAATATATAACTAACACATGAACGTGTACATCAGAGTAGTGGTCAAAAAGTTCCACAATAATACAAAAGAATAACAACATGTGCTATACCAAAAGAATACAACTATGAGTCCATATCTCAAGTGTATACAACAAAAACTGCTAAACTAAATAGGCAGCCAAAAGTCAGAGTAGCAAATCCCGGAAGGAAGTCAAGCAGAAGCACCTGTAACATCTCGGTCTGACCCGAGTATTATTTAAGAAAATAATAAACGGATCAGTCTAACTATAAATATCAGATGACATGATATAAAATAAGAGATATGGCATAAACGTAAAATATCCATACTGACATACTACTATAAGTATGAAAATGATGATCAACAGGAGATCAACCGATGAGAAATGATCAATATCACGAGAATCTTCTCAAAGATCCAAAGAGGGCATCATACCCTAAACTTGTACTCATAACAAGTCAATGACATAAAAATCTAGAAATCAAACAAGAAATCCAGAAATCATAAAAAGAGAAAGAGGCCTATCACATGATGGTCCGAAGACCATGGGGCGCTACCCCATATGTGTGAGTCGGAATCACACTGATTGAGGCCTAGGCTAACCAAAAAGCAAAAAGGTATGTGTGAATGGAATCACACAAGTGGTGTCTAGCCTAATCTCGCAAACAAAAAGATACGTGTGAGTCGGAATCACACTACTGCGGTCTAGACTAACCTTGCGGACAAAGAGATATGTGTGAGTCGGAATCACACTACTGCGGTCTAGTCTAACCTTGCAAACAAAGATACATCGCACAATTGCTAGTCTAAATCATAAAATGATCATCATGATCAGCGAGAAGTGTCAATCACACCAAGCTAGTAAATATATGAGTTTAGCTTCATGTCCCATAACCACTTGCTTAACTTAAATATTTACGAACAAGCTGTAAATCTTCACTAGGAAATTGTCACGAAAAGGGTTCAATCGAACAAGTCCAAGAGCTAACTTACGAAGTGAACGCAAGCGTTTCATACCACTCGTTTTACTAAGTCGTTTAAGTCGATTTCTCATTCGAGTGAAGTAAAGGCTTATATATATTAGTAGATTGGAAATCGGTTTGAGAAAACGAACTTTTGATATTAAAAATAGTGTTGAAATCGA
The DNA here is from genome assembly GCA_030737815.1 of Allium fistulosum. Lineage (NCBI taxonomy): Eukaryota > Viridiplantae > Streptophyta > Magnoliopsida > Asparagales > Amaryllidaceae > Allium > Allium fistulosum. The sequence continues at coordinate 508,929,240 of CM060907.1, read as the reverse complement.
TTTGATGAAAGAGTTTTGATATTTACTACTAGTATTAAAACCTTCATATCTTTAAAGTGACAAGTCATAAAACGATTGTTGGAACAATCTATCACAAAAATTCACATTCGGAGACGTGAATAAAATCCAAGGAAATCAGCTCAAAATGCATCAAAGTAGAAGTTCTGATGAATGCTTTTCAGATAAGATTGCCTACGCAGAGTAATACGGGGTTCGACCTGGTGAAGTCAAGCGGTCTCGAGAAGCCAAACGACCTAAGGGAAGAGTGCCACGCGACCTAGCAGAAGAAAAGGTCGAACGACCTAAGGGAAAACAGGTCAAACGACCTAAGCGCTAACTCGCGAACGACTTACGACTTAAGAGAGTTCTGCGACCTAAGTGGGATGCGCGACCTAAGAAGGTACGCGACTTAACGAAGGAACATGGTGCGCGACCTATAGGGTTCACGACCTAAGAGAATGCGCGACCTAACAGGGTTCGCGACCTAAGGTAGGCGAACGACCTAACTGGGTTTGCGACCTAACAAGGTGCGACCTAAGGTCTTCCGACCTAAGGAAAAAAATCTTACGACCTAACAGTTAAAAGGTCCTACGACCTAGAGGTGAACGACCTAACGAGGTTCAGGGGAAGCGACCTAAATTGCTTCGACCTAAAGGTGCACGACCTAACGACCTAAGGTCGATACGACCTAAGTCTTTAACTCGTGAACGACCTAAGAAGGCGGTGACTCTTCAATGCAGCGACCTAATGCCTTAACTCGCGTACGACCTAGCGACTTAAGTTCGATACGACCTAGGATTTAAGAGCTAACGACCTAGGACTTAAGCTCAAATACGAGCTAACTGCAAACGACTTAAGCCTTTTGCCTGGAGATTATAGGTCGGCAACGACCTACGACTTATGGACGAGCGACCTACGACCTATGGACGAGCGACCTAACTCCGAACGAGCTAAAAATGGCCAGAACGACCTAGTAGCAGTTTTTCACCAAAATCACTAAATTTTGGAGTTTTTCGCCAATCCAATCCAAACCAAATGCTGATATTCATACAAATGCAATAGAGGATCATTCCCAACAGTCCAAGATAGATATAGGCAAGATGTGAGATCAAAAATCTCACCTTTTCACGGAATTTGATGAAGATGGAGATTTGAAAGCAAAGCAAGAACACCAACAAGCTTGAATCAATGTTCTTCACGTGAATTTGATGTTGAATCTCGGATTTGCAATAGAATTTGAGTTTGGAGTTTCAATTTCCACTTCCCACCACCATTTTTGATGAAGCTTGAATGTTAAAACAAATGGTGAATGAAGTGAGGAAGGGGGTTGGGCTGAACTAAGGAAGTGCAGTTCAAACCAAAGTCACACGCGGGAAAAGTGACGAAAATTTCACTATCTCCAAACATATCGAAGTTTATACTCAAAAAGATCGCAAACGTCATTTTGAACTCAATGGAAGTGGTCTCGAGTCCTAATTTGACCGTATGCAAAAAGTAGCTTTTCGGACTAACATCTGACTAACGATAAAATATTTAAATAAAATATTTAAATATAAAATCGATAGATATGCGGGTTGTTACAGTTAGTATTACCCTAGGATGAGTTGAGTGTATATATATATGAGAGAACGTACTTGTTATTTTTCTTATATAAAGATTTTAACTGGTTTCAAAAGTAAATGATTCTTATATAAGAATATATTTTGATATATAAAGCAATTTTTCTTTCTAATAAATATTAAGGTAATTGGTTGTTAAATTAATGGAATTAAATTAAGTAATAATAGAAACACAATCAAATTGAAATTAAATAAAGATAAATTTAAAATAGATTTAAACTGAAATTAAAACTGGAATTTGGGGAAAAGTTTCAAAATAAGATAATAATGAATTGGTTTCCTCATATGATAATCTTGGTCATTATTATAGTTGTGTTTAATAATAAAATATGATTGTTGTGTAAGCAAAATGAAATGTTTTAGGGAAGTAAAACATTTGGGTAAGTATGACTTATAAATTGGAATTGAAGATGATTTAAAATTGTGAAGTTTTAAATCTGGGTTCAGAATTTGAAAATTGTTTCAAAGTGATAAAGGAATTTGTTTTGGATTTAAAGAGACCAAAGGTGAATTAAAATTTGAGGAATATGCATGATATTAAAAATGGTTTGAAATAAACTCTAAATGTTGAGTTTTAAATTTGGAATGGGATGTGATACCCAAAGTGATAAGTTTTTGAACTTATAAGATTATTAATGTAAAGTTTAAAATTTGAAATGGGAATTCAAATTGAGTATGGTTGGTTGGATTAAGGAAATTGAATTTAACTTTGGGAAAGTTAAATAAGTTAACAAACAACCTGAATTGGAAATTTCAAGATGAAATTGAGATTTAACTTAAGGAAGTTAAATGATTGGTTTAAATGGAAATTTATGGGTGATCTCAAAATGGATTTGAGATTTAGAAATTAAAATGGGTGTTTGGATAAATTTGGATGTTTATTTATCCTGATATCATTCCATTATTATAGATAATATATGAACCTGAGAATTGGTTTTAAAAATGGATAATAAATTAGAATCTGGAGATTTAATTGTTTTTGAGTTTTGAAATATGTTGAATAAAGATAATCAAATAGAATTTGGAGAATTAGACTCAGAATTAAATTATGTAGAGAATTGGATTATTTCTTTAAAAAAAATAAAGGTTAATTTGATTTAAGGGGTTAAATCAACTTTTGAAAATTTAACTCGAGTTTATATAATAATTCGTGATGGTTTAAAATTGAGATTTAAATTTCATTAGTTCAAATTGAATTTAGTTTGAATTAACTAGAATTGAGAATGGATAAGTATAAAATTCAAATGGGAAATTTGAATTTTATTAATTTGAAATAAAATTGAAGACTGGATGAGTTTAAATTCAAAAGGGAAATTGGGATTAATTCATATAGAAATTAAAAATAATTTGAAATTGAAGTGGATTTAATTTGAAATTAGTCTAAATTAATTTGAATAAGTTGGAATTGTAATTAAAGTGGATATGTTTAAAATCAAATGGAATTTGATTTGAATTTGGAAAGAAATTGTGGATAATTCAACTTGAATTGGGACTGAATCAATTCAATGGGAAATTGATTAAATGGAGATTGGGAAGTTGAACAGTTTGACTCTGGACTATTTTCAAAATAAATTGTTTTATTATAAATCTATTTTTCTAAACTATTTACTATACAACTTTTCTTTTAAAACCTAAAACTATTTTAAACTTGTTTTACAATTACTTTTGGAACTATTTAACTATTTTACAACTGTTTTATAAACTAATTACTATTTTTCTACTACTTTATAACTGATTACTGTTTTACAACCATTTTACAATTACTTAAATATTTTACAGCTGTTTTACAAACTAATAATTATTTTCCAACTACTTATCTATTTTTAAAATTTTCAAGCTATTTTCTAAATATAAACGGGTCGGAGTCCAAACTGTTTATGAGTAAATACCCAACTGAGATAAGAATTGAAGAGATAATCCAAATAGGGATTAAGGTAAATGTGGATAAGTGAATAAAATCAAAGTGAGGATGAATAGAAAGGGAATTGATTTAACTGGTAATCAATGAAGATAAATACGTAGGATGTACGTATATTATTCTATTCGCATGGTGGTTTGATCCAGATTCGAGCATAGAATTTCGAGATAGTATTATCGATCCGAGTTAGGATTTTTCGCTCGATTTTCGACGGCGAACCTGGATATGGATTTTTGATTGGTTCTGGATATTCTCTATCATAGTTGTGACTATGCAAGGAGAATGACGGTTTCTGATCAAGAAACCAGATCTGAATCCGCACTAGGAAGTCAGGTGGACGATACTAGTTCGGAAGTGAAATTGTGTGATCGAGTGAGCGATCAGATTGATATTGCGTACGAATGATATGTGGACATCGTACGGGTTTGAATAAAAGTGATATTAAATTTTGTGGATAAGAACTGTAAATGATTTTTGAAATTGAAACTATATTTTGTGAAATATATGATGAAGTAAAGTGGGAATTGAATATTTCTATAATTAAAATTTACTTTATGGAAGTAAGCAATATGGTGAACGACTTTACAAAAGAGTAATCAAAATTTGAATTTTGATTTGGGCTAATCAAGTTATATATCTTTGTTATATATGGAAAACTCCCCTTGTTGAATCTTTTGCCAAAAGAAAAAGGTTTTTTGAAAGTATTTAAAGTATAAAAATGAATTTATACAAGTATGAATTTAACCAAAGATTTTCCAAGATTATTATATATATGTATATATACAAAGAATTTTTTTGAAATGATTTTGAGAAAAGGTTTTGGAAACCTTTGGATTTGGAAAGGCTTTTGATTTTTAAGAAAAATCAATATTGAAATTTGGAAAGCCTAGTTTGTGAATTATCGATTTTGGGAATCGATTTTGTGTAAGGCATTTATATGAAATTCATAAAAGGTGTATGATTTGGAAAATACTATATGTGTATAGTATATAGTGTTTTGAGATTGGCTTTGGGGAAAAAGGCGCTCCCTTGAAATGAACTTCTCAGGAGTGCCACAGGGTAGCACTGCCTTGAGCCTCAAAGGGGGAGGTTCTAAAGTTGATCCTGTGAGGAGTCCGGACAAAACTAATTTCTGAGGATTATTTGTGTAGCGAAAGTCGAGGGGCTGGTGCCTACAGAGGCATTTGGGTTATGTTGTGACGATAGTGTAACTCGTTGTCACTGCAATCTACTGTAGACCATAGCGAAAGTCGTGTGTGCCGCTGAGAGCCAACAGTCTATGTTTGATTTTATATCGGTAGACTACGACACTATGGTAACATAGCGAAAGTCGTGTGTGCCGCTGAGAGCCAACAGTCTGCGTTTGATTTTACATCGGTAGACTGCGACCTATGTGGGAGTGGAGAAGTTTCATTTGACAGTGAAAATCGAGAGGCCACAGAGAGCCTGCAGTTACATGGACTTTTGCTGCGACGGCAACGTAACCCTGGAATGTAACTGCGATCTGTTGTGGGTTCCATGGTGTAATCGGTTACATGGACTTTTGCTGCGATGGCAACGTAACCCAGGATGTAACTGTGACCATGGATGGGGGTGATGATTTCCAGAGCATTCTCACCAAGATATTTCCCCTATTTTCAAAAACTGTTTTCTATATTTTCAATAAAATTATTTTTTCAAAATATTTTCACTGGATGTTGGAAACGGGTCTGCCAAGCACTTATAGATTTTCAGTCGTACGCCTGATCAACGTATGACCGAATTTCTGTGAGGACAATGATGGACTTGTCGAAACATCGAATTATAAGGTATTTTTATAAAAACTATTTTAGAAATATTATATAGATTTTTAAAAGTAGTTTAAAATGGTCAAAGAAAACTTATCTGATTTTTGAGCATTTTCAATAAATCTGGCTTCGTTCCTTTTCGAGGACGAAAAGATTCAAAGGGGGGAGTAATGTGACGACCCGGTATTTTGGCCATATTATTTTAATAAATATTTAATCCAATTAAATAAAATGTAACTCATCGTTTTAAAATGAATAAATCTTTTGGAAATATTTGCCATTTATTTATATAGATTTGTAATTTTTGCAAGGGAATTTGATTTGTAAATTTAAATTAAATCTCTTAATAATATTTGTAATCAAATTTATCTTATATAATTGAATTAAAATGCTTTATCCTATTAACGTTTGGTATAAAATATATGGATGAAAATGTTGAAATAACATCAAATTCTATCAATATAAAATATAAAAATAAGTAAGCAAGCTTATGAATATGATTTAGTTAACATACAAGTAGAATTTAAATGAAAACAAGAATTAAGTGGGTTTAGATGTGAAACCTGACAAAAATATGTGTAATAACTATTCAAGATAGAAGATAATAAAACAAACATTTTTATACAAATCTTCATACACAAGCCAAAAACCTACCTGCTAAGTGTATGTTTTCAAACAAAATATCTATATACACAGCAAACATAATTATAGCATGTAAACATATTTAGGAAGCAAGGCATTTATACCATCAGCTCAGCATACATTTTGTCATTTCAAATATTTATAAAAATCCGATCAAGTTGAAACAAAATGCAGATAACAGCTTGACCAGTTAATACCTCCCTTAAACCTCCTCTGATCTTTTATATATTTGTATACATCTTATTATTTTGTTCGTTCACTAACAACTAGAGTAAACCAAAGAAATAAGCATCTTCAAAAAGAAACAAAGCTCAAATTTTTATTCAAACCAAAAACAAAACAAACAGTTCTAGCTACAGGCTTCAAAACTAAGCAGAGATTCAAGTTCCAGACTCAGGATTTAGGTCTGTTCTCTGTTTACATATACATGGAATTACTGATGATCAAATCCTGATTTCCTTTGAGCAAAAACTTTTGACAGGTGAGTAAACAAACCTAAGAAAACTTAAATTAGTTAAATCTGTACTTCTTATGATAAAGCTTAAGTATGATTGTGTGAAACCTTAGATTTAGTCTAGAAAATACTGTGTTCTGTTATCTGTTAAACTGTGAAATATATGCTCATTACAGTAACCAAAATTCCTTATCTCACTATCTAGTTGAGGATTTTAGATGCCATAAACTAGAGAAGTGTTTAAATTTGGGTATAGCTTATGTTAAAAATAGTTTGGGTGGAAACCATGATGTGTAGTGCAACAGAGTTCCAATTTACAGTGATCAAACAGATTCTAGTGGAAAATTGATATGTTTAAATTACGAGTTCGAGCATACAATCTGATTTTACATGTAGAAATACGAATTTTAAAAGTAAAATTATGATTTCTAATGGACTTTAGCTCGAGAAATGGATGAAGGACTTATTTACATTCAAAAATTTATTTCGGTCATCTTCGTCAACGAGAGAGGTTGCGGGTTGGTTTGGAGGAGGCGGGTGGTCCTAGGTAAGAGTTCGACCATTTTGTTTTGGTTTGGTGATTCGAGTAAATTTTACGATTTTAGGGGGAATTGTCTGGTTTTGAGTTCAATGAGCCACGGCGAGATGAGAGTGAAGCGATGGACGATCGCTGGGGGGAAACTCGGTGGATGAAGGACCGGAGGGGCTCTGACCAAAGTCAGATGATTTATGGTGGAGTAAAGTGGCGGGACGAGACGAGTTTGGGAATTGATGCTTTCGTTCCAGGTTTAAGTTTTGAGGAGTGTGACCGATTTTCGAATAAGGGTCCACTGTCGATGTTCCAGGTGTTGATCAGGGCATGGGGCCGAGGGAGACTGGAGAGGTGGGTCGTCGGCGAGAATTGGTGGCTTTAGGCGTCGTACATGTGCACATAGGCGTGCACGTTTTATCCGTGCAGTGTGGTTAATAAAAGAGCGAAGGAAGGAATGTAAGGAAACAAGAAGGTAGAAAGGGAGAGAACGAAGTGGGATCGGGATTTTGGGCTTTGGGCCGAGACGTTCACAAATTTATTTAAAGGAGGTAGAGAAGTTTGGGCTTGGTTTGTTTTGTTTGACCTGTTTATTTTTATATAGCTTAGACAAGTTTTTAAATTAATGAAATATGAATCAAGTTGTAAAAAGAAAGAGAAGAAAACCCTTGGCCGAGTTTGAATGTAAATTGGATAACAAGTTTTACATTAACTATTCAACAAGTTTCCGGGTAAAATATTTATCAATTTTATTGTAAGACAAATGATTTTGAAAATATGATTTGTTTGATTTCTAATAAAACTAATTGACTAATTATATTCTTAAGTGCTTTCAAATGAAATTTATTAATAATTAAGTAGTTGAGACAATGGTTATTTTTAGTTAAGGTCTTGATTAATTTAAAACCAAGGTGATTAATTAAAGGGTAAATAAATTAAAGTAGTAAATAAAGGTTAGTTAATTAATTGAGGGTCAATTAATTTATTAAGTAATTATAGGGTAATTAATTAATGAAATTTAAAGGGAATTACTCAAGATAAGTAATTAAGGATTAATTTTACTTAGTGTAATTTATAATAGGGTTGATTGGTTAATTAAGGAAATTTATTAAGGGTTAATAATTTAATGACCAATTAAAGGATAATTAATCAATGTAGTAATTTAGGGATAATTAATTTGTGTAACCCAATTAAGAGTTAATTACTTATTGAAATTAAAGGATAATTTACCAAGGGTGATTTATTAGAATGGATAATTAAAAGACAATAAATTGAATTGTAATTACTTAATGTTAAGTAAAGGTAATATAAGTGATTAAAGTTAGCAATCAATTTAATTCGAGATAATAAATTGATTGGAAAATGATCAAATTTTGCTTATGAATGGTTGAATGAGATTAAATGCCTTGAATCAGTTGATATCTTTGATATGAAATGTTTGTGACCTGATATAATTAAGTGGAATGTCATAATGCAGTTATTTATTGATGATAAATTTCTGGGTATAAGTGACATCTAGTATTTAAATTTAATCACTTGAATAACTTGGGTTAAGATGACATTGGATTCGATGAGACTGGGTCGGGTATTGGTTAATATCCGAAATCACTTCGATTTTCTATAGATTGATATGAGAGGTCAAAAAGCTGGAATAAAATGATTTAAGTGAAATGGACCTCTGAAACTAAGTAAGGATACTTAGAATTTGATTTGTGAAAATAAGTGTTGACTATTACAAGTTATGAACTCGTTGTAAGGTATGAGTTACCCCGGGTTTTATTGAGTTCTATGCAATGGTACTTCATATTATGGACTTACTCACGCTGGATTCCAGCCTGACCCGGGTGTTACTTTGACGTAATGCTCGGGTCAGACCGAGTATTACAGATTTTCAGGTAAGGACGTTCTGGAGTTTGGGAGATGAGCTGGGTGGTAGGACGTATGGAGTGTTTCTACTGTGACTATTATTTCTGTTTATCTAAGATATATTAAATTTGTATATGCTCAGTGTTGTGTATGAGAGTAACTCTGATGTATTATAATTGTAAATTGACAGATATAGTATTCTTTTGTAAACTGTTATTATTTGATATTATATTTTAATCCGCTGCGAATGTGAGATTCTGTGTTTTGTTTCCTGTTTCTTCTTCTATCTCTTTCTTCTTTTCATAACTATCTGAAATTTTCGGGATCGAAAATTTCGGGTCATTACAACTTCCTTTCAAAAGCATTAAAATCTTCTTTTCAAAACACTAAGCCTCTGCCTTTTGAAACACTTCAAAACCTTTCTTTCGAAACCTTTTGAATGTATTAAAGTGAAACCATTCAATTATAGAAGCATATCTTCGAAACCATTTGAAAGTACCTTCTTTCGAAACCACTGGTTTTAATTTAAACATAGTTTATTGGGTCTAAGTGAATACAAGCGAATGTACCCCTTTCGAAACCATAAAAAAAGCATTTGGGGAAAAACAGATGGCTTCAACACCATCCTTTCAGAAGCTTTAATCACTTAAGTAAAACAAGTTGAAGGATAGCGTCGAAACCCCTTTCGACACCATTGCCTTCGAAACCTTTAAAATAGTTGGCCATTATGACCCTTTCGAAAGCATTGGGTAATGGCTAAGTATTTTATAAAACAAGGGCTACCTTTCGAACTCGTTGATGACTTCAACCCCTTCAAAAGGTATAAAGTCGGCAGGGTGGTTTCAATTGGGTTTTATCTACCATTTCGAAAGCTTTAATTTGAAAACAAGGCATCTCTTTCGAGAGCTACCTATTCGAAACCAAAAAGGCAGCAACCATGTCGAAAGCTATGTTAAACCCTTTCGAAAGCATTCTTTAAAAGACAAGGCAAGCGGCATTTCTTTGGTAAGAAAAATGAAGTCTCCGACCCAATCGAAAGCAAGGTTTCGAATCCAAACTTGCCGCCTTTCCACAATCCACTACATACCAAAGTTTTGATACCATGTGTTTTTGTTTCGACTTGGTCAAAGGCGAAATCATGAGGTCGAAAGTGTAGCTACTGGAAGTGGTGAAACCAAAAACTTAAGCAAAAACAGTTTTATCGCCTTTTTAGGTAAATGCTTTTCAATTAACTTGCCCTGATGTAAAAATATGATTGGTTGCCATAACTTTATCAAAATCTTTATAAAAAGACTATCAAAATTTACCAAAAATTAATTAAGAATAATTAGCAAAATATCCCTTCCTTTTAACTAAACAATTAAGACATTTAAGTCTTCTTTCTAATATAATATAATTTCCATAGTAAACTACTTAGGAAAAATCCTTAAAAATCATAGAAATTCGCTTTTAATATGTTATCTAACATACAAATCTTTCATAAAATAGCCGAAATAATATTTAAACCCAATTGTCTATATTTTCCTTTGAAAATTCATATTAAATTATCCGTAGCTTAGATAATTACCAAAATTTAAACCCATCTCCAGAATAATGTTTTACAACACATATTTAATACTTATGACATTCGAAAACCATAATAAACGACTTTCGCCTTAAAACCGTGTAAAACATTTATCAAACAATCTTGTTTGAATCAATCATATCATATTTACCGAGCATGTCATCATTAAAATCTTCACAAAGGTTTTCAACCTAAAACCCGAAAAAAATTGTTCATTGAAAACAAAAATAAGATGGTATAGATTATCGTTCACCTTGATTTGGATAAGGACTTGAGATTTGAACTTGATTAATCCTTCTAGCTTTATTCTCTAGCTTTACTTGAATTTTTCTTCTTCTTTTCTCCTATTGTAATGGCCAGCTTTGAGGTCTTGTTTATGATTTATATTTTTGAACGTGAGGAATGAGAAATTTACTAAATGTTTAGGGGTTAAGGAATGTAGTGAACGGCTAATCCATATATCGCCCTTTACCTTATTCTCTTATTAAAAATCCATTTACCTAAACCCCATTCTTTTAGTTTATTTAATTAAGCTTGGCCTCTAATTAATTTTCAAATCTCAATCCCCTTATCTCTCTAATGTTTACATTATTCTATTTAATTTATTTAATTAAATCTCCTAAATAATGTTATTAAAAATCAGGGGTGTTACATTTGTTTTGTTCTTGTTAGTATTTATCAGCAATTGTAAGAACAAGCTATTATAACTATCCAGGCTGATAATAGGTTAGTGTACTTTGATGTTGTGTATAAATAAAGATGATTTCTTTTTATAAGATCTTGTGTATATTATATTTGCTTGTCACGATGTGAGATTCCGTTCTTCCTTTTTCTTCCTTTACCCCTAATGACCTATCTTTCAGACACTTAAATGATCGGCACACGAATACCGAGGATGAATTAAGTGACATTTTTAGGTGTAAGAAAGGCGGTTCATTACACGTGGTATCAAAGCTTAGGTTGAGCGAACACCTAGGCTTTGGTGGGGTTGACTAATTGAGATAGGGTAAGTGAGACCCTAGGATGAGTTCGACCGTATATATATAAGAGCGCGTATTTGTCAGTGATATAAAACTATTTTGTATTGTGTTATTTGATCTGTTGAGTGGCTTAAGAATTCTGGTCGATGCGTTTGGCCAATGTTATCGATAGGAATTTCATAAACACTTAAACAAGGAAAACTAAGACAATATTGTTTTAAAATGGGTAAATGAAATAATTTTACCTAGGATTATTTATATATATATAAGAATAGTTTTTCAAAAATTTAATATAGTTATTCGTGTTTGTACTAATTTGTTAGGAATTGATAATATTTTATCATTATCATCTAGAATTTGAGTAGCCATGCTTGCCCAGTTTTGAGCATTGACTATTATCCGTTAATCTATCTAGAATTTTCCTTTTTGAAACCTGGTTTGGGTAGATAGGAAATTTTGGAATATCGAAATGAGCACCTTGTGAATTACGTTTCACAGTTTGACTATATGGCATTCGTTGATAAAGTTGGGTTAAAATTGGGTTTTAATAAATGTATTTTTATTAAAAAGAATTTGGAATATCTTGGAATAAATATTTTGGAAATAATTGAATTTAAAAGTTGGTTGTATTTAATTAGGGTTTATAAAAGAAGTTTACTAAAAGAAAACTTATATATTTCTGAAACAAATACTTGAAAAATGATTTATATGAGGAAACTAGAATATTTTTGAAATAATATTTGAGAAATGATTTCCTCTAACTGGAATAATTTTATTTATAAAAATGTGTTTTATAAATAAAAGGAATTTGAGAACTTAAATCATGGTGCTTTTGGAAAATGGTTTTCAAAGTTTTAAGAAGGTAATAATACTATTATTTGAAGATATTTTATGAATATAGGTATATTGAAAAGGAATTTTGTTATGGATTTGCTGGGTAAAAGCAAATTTTGATTAAATCACAAAAGCATGATTTGGTATACAAAAAGTAAGATGTATATTATTATTTCAAATGATTTATGGGAAAAGAAGTATTAATTTTACTTGAAAGAGTTTAAAGTATAAATATTTTAGGAAATAGTAGCAATAGTTTACTTAAAAACATTTTCAAGTATAAATACTTTTGGAAATATACAAATAATACATAGGAGCGAGGATCACCCTCTAACCGTTTAAGTCGATGGATGTCCCTATCATTTGTCCTAGGAGAACAGAATGAGATTTATATGCACAGTATAGCATCATCAAAGATGACTGTGCCATATAACTCACGTATTTGTTCTAGATATTTCCAAAGTTATATTTTTGGCTAAGATTTGATAGTCGATTATTTAACTATCAAATAGGCAAATAATCAATCATAGATTTACCTCTATAAATTAATCTTCATTAATTTAAATCATCTTTCAAAATTTTGGTTCAAAATGCCTTCACAAAAGATATTTTCACAAATCTCTTATATTCTTTTCAATACTTGAAAATTATCCATATACTTATCCCAACGGTAGAAGTATATTAATAAAACTTAAGGAATATTTCCTCTTGCAAATGCATAATTAAATGGGCTATACACAAATATCATTTAAAGCCTTACTTGCTATAAACCAAACCACTATCCTTCGTGTTAAGTATGGAAAGAGTTTTTCCATACCACCATAATTAAGAAGGATTAATTATCCAAATCAAAACTCATTCTTTTATAAATTTCCTTTTTTTATAAGCTCATTTCATATTTACAAATATCTTTATAAATCTCCAAATTAATTCTATAAAGCTTCTTTTATAAATCTCTGAAATGATTTATAAACTCCTTTCTATTTATAAAACTCTTTTATAAATCTTCCTTTATAACTCCTTTATAAAAATCATTTATAAAATCCTTTACGAAATATCACTTGTAAATCTCCTTTAAATAAACCCCTTTTATTAAATAAAATCCCTTTTATACAACAAGTTGTTATTTATAAATACCTTTATTTAGCAAATTAATTGCCTTCAAACATCATAAATAACAAATTAATTAACTTTAAAACATCCTTAATAATAAAATTATTCAATTTACTTTAAAACATTTTCAATATAATAGTTATTCAACTAACTTTAAAACATTTTTTATAATTATATAAACACTTAACCTAAATTTGTTAATAAAATTGAAGTCGGTTTAAATTCATAACTTTACAAAATGGGAAAGAGGCTTAGCAACCACATTGATACTAAATCAACTTACCATTTAATTAAATTTTGACTTTCCAAGTCATATTACTTGTATTTACATAAGCCAACATTTATGTAAATAAAATCAATTAGCAATCACCGGCTAACCATCACTTATCCAATATTCATTTACTTGCATACAATTCAATGTCCAAATCAATATAATAGTAGAACGGGAATTTATTCTGCTAAATGGATGTCCAAATAATCTACTTAATTAAATTATTGCAGAATGGGAATTTATTCTGCTAAATTGATATCATCAATATTTTAGGACTTGTAGTGCCTAGAGTAGAACGCTTTTGTAAAGCTACGCTGTAAGAAATGTTTTTTATGCAAATGCTTGTAAAGGTACAATGTAAATTAAACTTTCTCATAAAAGAGTATTAGTACCATGTGAGCTTTAGCTTTTCTGTACATTCTTTAATTTGTTTGGATTTGCTTGTCTTCTAACCCGTATCCATCATGTGTTTATGTACTTGGCATCTTCCGCTCCGCAATTGTGACAACCCGTATTTTTGGGTCTTCATATTTGAATACTTAATTTATTTAAATATTCAAATTTGAATTTAAATTATAATAAAATATATATTTCAAATTAAGACATAATTTTAAAGACGTATTTTAAATTTATTTTATAGGATGTTTCCATAATTTTTAATTTAGAAAATAATTAAATTTTTGTTTGATGCTTTTTGCGGCAAATGTTGGTGTTTTTGAAACTTTATGGAATAAGTTAACCTATCTATTTTATTATTGTTTTATGATCGTCTCACATTGTTGAGCGCGAACACATTTTTATTTCTGTCATTTGCGGCTCGTACGCGAACGAAATACGGTGTAGCGTCTTACCCTAAAACTTTTTAATAAAATATCTAAACCTTACATATCTTTCTTTGCACACATCTGCACGTCCTTCCTTTTGACTATTGTTTTCTTTACATTAAATTATACCATGCTTGCATTTAATTGTGGGTACCTTCTTCCCTTAGCATTGAAGCATATGTGCAAATATACGTATATATTGAGGCAGCACGAACACAAAGATATGCATGAAACATTTTTTTTAAATAGCGCATGAACGCATTTTCACCTTTCTTTTCCTCTCTGCAAATGAAACCCACATAAACATTTTCCATTTTCAATTCATTAATCTCATAACTCCCTACACACAAAATATTAGCCAAAACGATCTACATGAAAGTTGTAGAGGGTGGATATATCTTCATTTTCCGTTCATGTTGCACTTGATATAGAGGTGCCGTAGAGGAGATATCCTTTAATGAAATTGCAGCATTGTATGTATAATGTGTGAGTTAGTGCGGCGTGTTTGAGGTTGGCTGTCTGTGAGTTTCATGAGGCATTGGAGCATGCATGTGCAGTTGAGAGAGGGGAGATAGGGGCGAGGTAGTTGTATGCAAGGGAGGAAGAAGGATCGACACTAGTTGTGCATGCATAGCCGTGAGGGAGGTTTAGTGTACAGGCTAGGAAGTGGAAGAAATGAAGGAGGCAAGTTGCTTTGTTTGGGAGGGTACGTGTATATTCATGAAGGAAGTCGAAAGATGAGTAGTAAATAACATGAGCAAGTGCATGCTGCCAAATCAAAAAAAAAGTGTACAAAGTGAATAACGTGTACAGATTGTGGACATGGTGAGTGAATGCATGGAGAGGAATGAAGTGTAGGCATGAGTTTGAGGAGAGGAAGGGTTTGTGATTAATTGGTGATTAGTTAAATAAAAATGTAATTAGCTAATTAATTTTAAATATAAGACCGTTTAATAAAAATCGTAAAACTCCTTTATACGAGGACCAAACGAGGCATGGAATTTTGCATTGCGATTGTGATGACGTAAGCTTCACAATGGAACTAGTTTGGTCGGATTTGGAGACAATTGAAATTTGGGCTAAAATTGGACATCGTTCGATTTTAGTTCCAAACTGGAATGTCTCGATGACGATAGAAAATTCGATGAGTTAAACTCACCTTTTTGGTTAACTAGTATGAAATATAGTTAATAAAAATTGTTGAATAATTATTTGGATGGTTTACTATATCTATCAGTTGGTTTGGATATGTTCCCGCCCTTGCAGTGGATGAGACCCTATTACGTTCCCGTGTAAGAGCGGATGACCCTTTGTATATGAATCCTGCCTCGAAGCTATTGGTTTATATTATTTGATTATATATTGTATGTGATGCAAGGGGACAGGTTGGAGGGATTCAACAGAATTCCTCACCACTGTTGTTTTTATTACATATATATGTGTTGATGTATATGAGTTGTGATGCAGGGGGAGCAGGTTGGACGGATCCAACGGGATTCCTCGCTATTGTTGAATTGTTTCAATAATATTCCTTTTACATAGATTATTGAATAATGAACTTGATTGTGGACAATATGCTTATAAAATTATTATATGTTTAAAAAAATAAAACCCAGTAGTGATAGAAAATCAATATCGATATTGGTTAAGAGTTTGGTGGCTATTGGCCTTAAATTAGTAATTTGAAATACTATTAATCGCCAATTGAATTAGAATTGGATTTTGAGATAGGAAATGATTTTAAGTCCGAAAATTAGTTTTCAGAGATATTTTGTTTAAAATTATTTAATTATATTAAATATTCTATTTAAAATTATTTAATTATATTTAATATTGTTTTAAAATTATTTAATTATATTAGTATTGTTTTAAAATTATTAACTATATTAGTATTTTTTTAAAGTTATTTGCTTATAGTTAATATTGTTTTAAAGTATTTATCAAATTGCTAATATTTTGAAATGTTAATTACTTTAAGAATAATTATGGTTTGAAATTAATAGTAAGGATTTATTAATAAGGTTTTGAAAATAAATTATTATTATTTACAATGAGGGTAAAGATTAATTATTATTGTTTTTGAAATGAATAATTATTATTTTAAGATGTTTTAAGATTTATAATAATTATTTATTTATTCATAATGTTTAATTTTAATAATTATTTTTATATAATACCAGTACTTAGAAGTAAATGATCTTTTTTTTATAAATGTGTTCGAGACTCATAAATAGAGTTTTATAAACAGACTTGGATTTTATGAGAGAAGCTTATAAAATGGTTGGAGACGTAAGGGAAGATTATTTACAAGGTGAAAGAGTTTTATAAATGCTTGGATATTTATAAACGGACTTAAGAAATAGGTTTATAGATTTATAAAAGAAGTTTTATACATGGTTTCAGAGATTTGTAAAGGATTTATAAATGAGTTTTAGAAATGTACAAAGAGGCTTTATAAGCGACTGAAATGTATAAAAGGGATTATAAATGGTTCTCGGAGATTATAAAATGGTTTATAAATGGTTTTAGAGAATTATAAGGAGTTTTATAAATGATTTTTGAATCTAATAAAAAGAAAATCTTTCTAATTTTGTAAATATACTTATACCGAAGAGATAAGTATATGAGTGAATTTTCTAAGATGTGAAGTGTAATCTGTGTAAAAGTATTTTTATATAAGTAATTTACAAAGTGAATTTAATGAACAAAAGATTTATTAAAGGAGGCTAGTGGTTGCTTATGTGCCAATGTTGGTTTTCCCCTATGGAATAAATCTTAGTTTGAATGTTTGTTCGTTGATAGTGAAATAACCGACTATCAAATCTTAGCCTAAATATGTAATCCTTATTAATTTAGGTGGTACGGAAATATTCCCTACTCAACATTGAAGGATTTTAACTCAGGAAATATCTAGGGGAAACACGGGAATTATATAGTACAGTTACCATCGGTGGTGCTATACTGTACGTATAAACTCGTTTTGTTCTTCTAGGACAAATGATGCAGAGATCCGTCCACTTAAACGGTTTGGGGGTGATCCTCGCTCTTGTGTATTGTTTGATTATTACCTAAAGAACTGGTATTGAGCATTCTAGAAAATCAGTGATTGGTTTTTGGAGCGCTAGGGGAGCGGAAGAGTATACTCATAAGAGATGACTCTAAAAACTGTGACCACTCCGAAACCATATACAGTTCTATGGAGGAGTTTCATGACATATATTGAAATGCTAGAATTCATGCGTGCTTCCGAGACCCGTGGGGTATGAGAATCCATGTGTGATTCCGTGATCTATTTTGATGGCAGTGCGTGAGCTGAAATGCTGGTCGTAGCCTCATCAGTGGTAATGACTAAAACCTGAGATAGGAGGAATAGCCAGTAGGGTTAGCAAACCCATAGGGTGCAGTCGGGTCCACCATCACATTACTTACAGTTGTTATGCATGCATAGGGCGATGCATTCGGTCTTAGCGAGAACAGCTATGTTTTTCCTAAGGTACATCACTAGGGATGTATCCTGCTTTGGAAGGATATCTCTGATCCTTGTGCAGGTGGACCGTTCTTGAAATACTAAGGGCACCTCCGTGGAATCCTACACAATTAGCGAACGAGCCGTATTGATTTTTAATTATATACCTAGTATAGTTGTGACGTACACTCACGAGCATCATAGCTACTTGATTATTATATTTTCAACCTTAGACATTATTATAATATCAATGGATTTTCTATAGAAAAGGTTTTGGTTATCGTAAGGTAATCCCTGTCCGTGTTTATGTGCGGTATGGTCTTACGAGATACTTTTGATTTCAAAGATTTTTATAACTTCAAAATTCAGTTGTGTGTTTTCTCACACTGGTTTTCCAGACTGAGTTGGGTGTTATTTTATTATAATGCTCGGGTCAAACTGAGCATATTACAGATTAAGTTTGGATGCTTTGGAGCTTCAGGAGATGAGATGGAGGCCTAGAGATGTATTCACGTATATGGTTATTTTTTCGCTGCATTCATTTATGTATTTATCAGCGATTGTAAGGACATGCTGTTATAACTGTCCGGGCTGAAATAGGTTAGTATAGTCTGATTGATGTCTGTATATACATACATTATAGTTTGTTTTGTGTAAAGATTTTTTGTATATTATAAATTATTTGTTCAACTGTTAGATTTTGTGTTGTTAAGTTTCCTTCTTATCTTCTTCCTTTTCCCCCTAACTTTCGGGTTTTCTGGCATTCGATTGCTCGGCACGCAATAAAGTGGGCGTATTACTGTCGATTTTCGAGGGTCAAAAATCCCGGTTGTTACATTTGGTATTAGAGCTGAAGGTTAAGCAAGAACCTTGGCTTTGGTGGGGTACTCATTAGAGATAGGGTAAGTAGCACCCTAGAATTAGTTTGACTGTTGTAACGACCCAAAATTTTGGTTATTTGAAATTGGAATATTTAATCAATTTTAAATATTGGAAAGTTAATTTTATGAATTAAATAATTATGATTTCAAATATAGTGATTTATTGGATAGTTTAATTGTGGAATTTAATAATTGAAATTTGGTTGAGTAGTGGAATCTTGAGTTTTAAGCTATTTAAAATTAATTTCAAAGGATTATTAGATTTCTATTAATAAGAATGAAGGTAAATAAAATTTTAAATTGAATTAAAAAGTGATTTACTCGATTTAAAAAAAAATAACTTGTTTAAATTAACATATAAAAATAGCCTTTCGGGTTACAGTCTCGGAATTTGACGAAACCAGTTCCATTGGATCCGTAATAGTGTATTATTATCAGATTTCAAATTTCGTAGCGTTTAGAGTTACCATTTGGTCGTACGGGATAGAAATGCTTTGAATTTAATATCGAAATTTTAATATTTTAATTGGGTTCAAAAAGCTACCTTTTCCATATGATCGAATTAGGCCTCGAAACTGGTTCCATTGCGTTCAAAATAGGGGTATAACATTAGAAACGCCAGGCGGCACGCCTCAATAGGGGTTCAGGATTTTAAGTTACTATAAGCGAGATATTTTTGACTTTAATTAATATATATATATATATATATATATATATATTGATTTGATCTCAGCCCCATCTTATCTTTCCAGCTATTCTATTTTTTTCTTTCCAGCCCACCTACGAGCCATCCTAAGGTTGCGTTCTCCCTCCTTTATTTAAACGAAGCGAATCAGTGAAAAAAACGGGTAGAAGCTTCAAAAATCAATTTCTAAAAATCTACTCAACAGAAAAATCTAAAACAAGTTTTAAAAATCTTCTTTTATCGAGCTCTATCCACTGATAGTCGTATTGTGGGTTCCGCTTCATTTCCAGATGATCGATGTGATGACCCTAAAATCGGCCTTCGAAAATCGGCACCCGTACTTCACTTGTACTCAAAATGCCGCAGATTCAAACGCCGAATCTGGTTCACCGGAGCTTATAACACAGTAAGTATAACAACACAGCGAAAGAAAGAAATAAATGATATCATATACAACTCCAATGAATACAATATCCAGAATGATATACAACAATGATATCAATATGATACAACAATATCAGAGATAAACAATGATACAACGGAAAACAGAAGTGATAACTCCAAATGATCTGGAAAAGAGAATGAATCCACCAACTCCAATATCAAGCTCGAACCACAAATATAAGCCATGTCAGTCCTGATCTCCGATGAACTGAACTAGCTCCAAATAATCTACTAAACCTGAATATACGAGAAACCCAACTCTAGACTGCCCGTGTGGAAAATGATGGGCACCCAGAGTTTAGGAAGGGAACAATAAACTCCGGATCAGTCATGGGACTGGTGTGAGCAACAAAAACAGTTTATCTTTAAACAAACACAAAAGAATTTTTAACATTGAAATCCGCAATGCTTTTCGAAAATGAAACTACCATAAGGCCTCCTGCCACACACACAATGCAATCGCAGAATTGGAGGAGATTTCTCCTTATGATAGTCAAACATGCTTACTACGCAAAGGAAAAACTCTTTTGATATTATTACTAGTGCATAGTGTGAAAACAGTTCGAAAATACAATATTAATCTTAGCCAGCATACAACCATTATTGTATGCCTACTATAGCTACGATGTTCAATAGCAGGTTACCGCCACATTCCATAGCAGGTAATACAACTAAAACCGTACTGGGTTCGTATTGTTTCTTTGGATTTCCAACAAATGGTCAGGCTAAGGAACTTCCTTACACCGAAATGGAAACGCCTCTGGAAAGACGCCCCGAGAACCTAACCAGATCTCTGCAAACACAAGGCCGACGCTACCTCACGCTTTAACCAAGCTGTAACTAGGTAACTAACACACGAGTCATGTCATCCCCCGGTCGTTACCGACCTTTATTCCGGGATCCCGAAAACCAACTAAGTAACATCACACAGTAATAAATAAAGTGTGTCCACATGAGTAAGTATCTGGGCTCCATACCATGATACCACCTTTTATCGAGAAGGAAATGACATAACCTAGGGGCGCTACCCCTACAAACCTTTGTCCCAACATTCCTGTTTCGACCATTACCGGGTTGTGAGGCTCGACGAAGTCTCGTCCACAAAGCTACGCTTTTTCACAAAGCAACGCTTTTCACAAAGCAACGCTTTTTCACAAAGCAACGCTTTTTCACAAAGCAACGCTTTGACCAACAAATGATCAACAGCACTTCGTATGCCACATTACCAAATTGGGAATGTATCACTAGTAACCATCAACTACATAACCTCTGAGCTCGTACGTCTCAGAGAAGGGTGTTAAGCTAAGAGAATAAATTCTCTGCCACCAACAGAAATGTATTTGATAGAAACCAGCTTTACATCTCAAAGTGTAACGTCAGACACACATCCATACAAGTCCGTTCCGAGATCGAACGGAACCGAAGGCACTTCCAAAGAAGCCCTTGCAAATCTGGAAAATTTCTAATCACGTTCGGACTTCCCATCACTTAGGGTAATAAAATCTCTACACCGGGTATCAGCCGATGCAGAGACAATCAATGGTAATCCTTTCGTTTTCGAAAGTATCCGGTCTTCACCACCGGTCTTCAAATGCTATCCATATACGTCGTATCATTATTCGGAATGGTTTATATGACTCAAAGGTCCTTTCCCGACTGACCGAATAACGAGCGCAATTAAAAATCATATGGATACTGGGGTCTCAGTTAAATCACAGCTTAAAGCCCAAAACTTTTCATTCGAATGGTTAAAACAAATTACCATTTCCAATCTTTTAAACAAAAAGATTCAATTCACAAAGTTCATCCCATTCACAAAGATCCATTCATGGATTTCAAAACAATTTCCATTTTAATTGGTTTACTTGTTAAATCTTTAAATTAAGATTTAACTTATAGCTTTCAAAACTCGTTTCCAAAGATTCATTCATAGTCTTTCAAAACAATTCCATTTCAAGTTGGATTAACTCGTCCGGTCTTTGAATCAAAGACTCATTTCATAGTTTTCAAAACATATCAATTCCATTTCAAACTTGAAACCTTTCAACACAATTTGGAAGTTCATTACTTATGTGAAAGCTTTTATTATTTGAAAACAAATAGTTTCATTTCAGAAAAATCCAGTTATATTTACACGAGTTAAAACCCTTGAATTAAATTCAAATTCCCAAATCAATACATTTAAAATGGTTTAACCCATATATAACTTGTACAGCATCTTTAATCCCTAGTTTCAAATCATAAAATTCAATTTCAAACTTGAATTCAAAATTTAAAGCAAATTATTTAAATTTTCAAAACTCGATTAAGTTATTCAAAATAACTTTTATCTTTGAAATCCCATTTCAAAAGCTTTTCACTTTAAACCCAAATTTCAAATTTCAATATCAATTGAAATTAAAATTTCAATTTCAAAAACATCAAATTTAAATCATCTGTGACTTAACCGATTTCCACGTGAAATCCATATTTGTGTGTGTAAAGGTGTGGTCCAGGGGTTTTACACATAATAGTGCAACATCATTCAATCATCACAGATCAAATACAGAAATACAATTGATAAGCGGTATTAACTATAACGTTTATCGTTCATTCACAGATCATAGATATATATATCGCAGATAATCAATTACATTCATCCCAGATAAATAAATTACAGATCACAACACAAAGCCGGGTATATCACAAAGCATCACATATCATGGATATCAACAATTCAATCATTCAACGAAATCCAAACATCCATAAGTAGAATCAATTAATATCTGATTATAATTAATTTATACCAGATTAATTACTTATGAATAAACTACAAATCTTGGTTAATTAATCATTAATTAATTATAAACCATTTTAATTAATTAACCTTTAATAATAAATCAATTAACCTTTAATTAATTATCTTAGCAAATTTACCTTTAATTAATCCCATTAATTAATTAATCACATTAATTAATTACCATAAATAAATCATTCTTAAGTCAATCACATAATTAACCCTTAATTAATAAATTATCCCTTGGTTAATTATCCTTTAATTAAATAATCCTTTAATTTCTCACTTAATCCAATTGTTAAAAACAATTCAAAGATATTTAACTTTAAACATTTTAAACTTTGAAACTTGTTTGAATAAATTCACTTGAAAATACACCTTAAAATCCTTTAAACACTTTAAAACCATTTGAAAACATTTTGCTTTTATCTTTCACTTTGATATTCTTTAAAACAAATCTGGTACAAGTTTCATTTTTAAACTTGCATTTGATTTTACTTTATTTCAAAACCTGTATTTTAAAATTGGTACAGGTTCTCACTTAAACCCAGAAAGCTCATCACATTTTTTACCCGAGCCAGTCTTTAGTTTTCCCGAGTCAACATGGCCTCTACTTCGAGTTTCCTCCAAAACCAACCCTTTTTCATTTATAGATCATCACCTAAATCAGACTGAGGGAAGAAGAATTTGAATTTCTTTGTGGTATTAGTATGTGAAATGTTAAACAGAGGAATATATAAACCTGTAACAGACATATATATATACTGTCACATATACATATACAGACATGCATACACAAAACAGTATGGTTCAAAACATTTTTCACAACAACTTGAATTATTCATCACAACATCAAAATATAGTGGTTTGCTCACCTGGTTTTAGAAGAAAGAACAGAGCACTTCCTTGAACATGCTTTTGAGTTTCTTTCTTCTTTCAATCCTCTGATTTGCATTAGAAACAAATTGTTGTTGTTTTAAGTTGAAGTATTGTTTAAGTTTAAATGATATTACTTTGGTTTTTCTCAGCTGAAATGGAACGAAATAGGATGAAGAGTTTGATATAAAGAAAGAAAGTTATAGGTGATATTTTGTACAAGGTAATATCTTTGTACTGGAAATTGTTTATTAATCTTTGATCAGAGATTTTTCCGTGTATGGAGGCTGATAGAAATCTTGTGATGGCTTCCCTTAATGATGTTGTACAAACAAATATATATATTTGCTTTCCTTCATTTCGACTGATGGATATAAGGTAGTGTACTAGAGATATCAATTAGGCTTGTACAAATCTATTTTTACTTTATTCCTTCTTTTACAAGCTAGTTCAAAGATGTTATATCTTTTGTTTTCTTTTCGGCTGAGAAGATATTAGTAAGTACATATGCTTCCTCCCTTGTTTACATGAATCATTTCATTTGATCTCTTTTTTATTTTATTTTGTTTTATTATCTTCTTGCATACACTTGTTTTTATTCTATTCCTAGCCTACATATGGAATGAGTTTGTTCTTAGACTTATATCTATTTCTAGTATAATTACTTACTTTTATTTCTTTGTTTTAAAGTTTAACTATCAAATATTTAATTTATATTAATATATTTTTATGCTTTTAAAACTAACTACCAATAAATTAATTTATATAAACAATATTTTTAAACCCAAAACATTTTCTAAGTCATTTACTCAAATTCTAAAGTCAAATCCAAATTTACTCATATATGCACGTATACATATATATTCACATATATATACAATATTTAAATTTAAAATGATTTAATATATTTTTTATTTGGATTCGGGGAAACTCGCATCCATTTATCCATTAATTTAATTCAAAAATTAAATCAATTATCAATTTAAACTTCGTTAAAATCCGGGATCGTTACAATCGACAGTAATGTCATGAACGAGTTGAACTAGGGTTCAAGATTTATGAAAATTTAGACTTTGATTTGGGAATTCAATGTTAGATTCGAGTTCATCATGGAGATTGGGACCTGCCATTGGATTTTGGGATGGTGCAGCTTCGATTTGGGAGTCGCGTCTTTTGGCGCTGTAGCAGGTGGGGGTAGTGTCACTTTTCATGTCGTTTAATTGGAGGGAAAGTTGAGGTGATGGCTGGAATGAGAACGATGAGGCGGTCGTGTGGGTGTTGTCGAATTGGTCATTGGTGGCCCTGGAGACTCGTGCACGTTCGTGTCGTGCATAATGAGTTACTGGAGAAGAAAGAAGGGGGTAAAAGAGGAACAGTGGTGGGCTGAGTGTGGTGGGCCGAGCTCGTTTGGGGTAAAAATGATTTGTTTAATTATATAATTTATTGTTTTAAATTAAATCGATAACTTGTAAATTTAATAAACTGTTCGTATTAGGTCCGATTGAGACACGGTCAGTCGCAGTGAACTCATATCAATGATATCTACATTTCAAAATCTATTTGGTTGAATTTAAAGCTGTTGGAATTTTACACTAAAATCGAACGCTATTCGATTTTAGACGAACCAGAACGCAGAAGCGACAACTGGAATAAAAGTGAGTAAATCTCACTCATGTTGGATAACTAGTTTTATTTTAAAGCGTTAAAAATTATTTATTAGCTGATTGGATGAATTGATAAATTAATATTATCAGTTGGATGATTATATTATATATATTAGTCTATATATTAGTAGTTGGGTATATTCCCGCCGATTTGAGCGGATGAGACACTATGCGCCCCGCGTAATAGCGAATCACCTTATATTACCGCGATATCCCGCCTCGAAGTAGGGTTGGTATTTTATGTTATATAACATCTGTGGATGAAGGAAAACAGGTTGGAGGGATCCAACTAGATTCCTCAAATATATTGATTTTTTCATATATATAGCGATATATGACGTGTTAGAATAATCTGTTATAGATTATGTGATGATTTGATTTATTGGATGCTATAGTAGCACTGGCCTTAATTTTGGTATTATAAATACCATAAATAATATTTTTGAATTTAAAAAGGGAATTCAAAGGCAATTTTGGAAAATGAAAATACTTATATTGAATTTTGGGATTATTAAAAAGGGAATTAATTTGGATAAAATAAACGATTGGATTTTGGATACTTATTTAGCTATTTCGTAAAATGGTTTTAAATAGATAATTTTAAATTTGAGGATTTTTTAAACAATGGATTTTAAATAAGAATCTTAAAAATATGAAATGGGAGTCAGAATCGAGATTGAATAGTTTTTGGAATATAGTTTGGAATATTCAAGAAATAAATTTATAAATGGAATTTTAATTAGAAATCGATTTATAAATAGATTTTTGTAATATAACCTGTTATAAACTGGGAATGAGTTTATAAAATTTACAAACGATGTTTATAAATTAAGTGGAATGATTATCATTCGATAAATTGGAAATATAAATTCACGGTGAGAATTTATAATGAGATATGGAAATCGGTTTAGAAAGAAACAGTAAATTCTATTTTAGAATTTGGGAAATAGATATGGAATTGCAAATGTGAATCGATTTGTGATAAATCGAGAGGGATTTATAAGTATAAAGATGGGTACATTGAATTTTAAAAATGGGTTTTTCACAAGAAGTTATAATTTGTTTTAGAAAAGGGTTTTTATTTATTAAACTATGTAGTTTTAAAAACTATTAATTGGATTGAAATATTTCTGAAAGTTAGTTATTTAAATATTTAAATTGTTGAAATGAATTCTAAGTTTTATAAATAAGTTTTGTAAATTGATTAGAAATTTTATAAATAAATTGGAATTAGTTATTGACGTTTGTTTTAAAAGTGCTTGAATATTTTAAATAATTATTTAACCATGTTTTGAAAATTATTATATATATAATTTAAAAGTAAGCGATTGTAATTTATTTATAAATTCTCTTGAGATTTGTAAATGGGGTTTTATGTAAGTGAATATTAGGCACACATCCCAAAAACCAAACTTAATTCAAAGCCGGTCCTTGTCAAAAAAACATACTTTCTACGTCCCTGTTTTTGTTTTACGGCTATTGTTTCCCTAAATTACCCCTTCGCTTCAAAGTCAAGCTGTGGTTCTTCTTCTTCTTCAGTTTCTTCTGATCAAATTGAAAGTCGAGCTGAGTTTTCTTCAGACAAGTGTTTAATTCTCGATTTCAATAAAATAAACTGCAACTATTTGAAGACAAATCAATCTTGTTTACAAAAATATGAATTGTTTTTTATTTTTTATGGATTTTTGGTGTTGTTTTGATGTTTAAATTCATTAATTATAATGAGAAATGGTTGCAGTTTGAAGTTATGTGCATAAATACTGCAAATGTTACCTAGAATAACATTCATACAGTTCTTTCCTGCAAATATTTTAATAGTTGCTGAAAACTCAGCAATTTTTAAGATTATTTGCAGACATTGGTGCAAATTTTCATAATAATTGCAAAAAAGTCGGCAAATATTGGGAATATTTGCACATAAATATGCTTTTATTTAGAAATTTTCCTCTGTAATTATTCACTTGAAATTTAGTATATATTCATAATATATACTTGCTGAAAAATCAACAATTATTCCCTTAAAATCATTTGTATTCATCTTTGCATGCAATTATTACAAATAATTGGAGAGGCGTATGCAATTATTACGTATAATTGCATGTATGTCTGCAATTCTTCTGAATAATTTACATGTATATCTTAAAAATCTACAATTATTCTCTATAATTGCAGAAGTTGGTGCAAATATTATGAATAACAATAGAAAATAACTGCTGAAAAATCTGCAATTTTTAAGAATATTTGCAGACATTGGTGCGAATATTAGAATAATTGTAGAAAAGTCAGCAAATATTGCAAATTTTTGCATATAAATATGCATTTTTGTAAGAATTTTTCTCTGCAATTGTTAATTTCAATATATTGCATTAGGAAGATGAATTTTATCTTTAAAGAATACATGCATAAAAACCACATTTACTGAGAATACTTGCAAATATGTGCATTAGAAACTGCAATTAGTGAAAATACATGCATAAAAATATGTAAATATTCCAATATTTGCAATATTTCTGCATGTATTCTCAATATTTGCAGAAAAATATGCAAATATTGAGAATACTTGCATAAAAAACTTCAAATAGTGTCAATTTTTGCATTAAAAAATCTAATGCAAATATTATGAATAGTTTTACTTTTTTCTGCAAATATTATGAATAATTGCAGTTATGGCTGCAATTATTCTTAATAATTGAAGAAAAATCTGCAAAATTTGAGAATATTTGTTAATAATACTGCAAATATATTCAGTATTTTTGCAAAAAATTTAATAATATATGTTGAAGCTGCAAGTGTTTTTTTAGCAAGTATTCATTATTGTTACTTTCCTATGCCATTATTATGAATACTTGCGAATATAGCTGCAATTATTCTGAATAAATGCAGAAAAATCAGCAAATATTGTGAATTTTTGCTTACAATACTGCAAATATGTATAATTTTTGCAGTAAAACATGTAATAATATACGTTAGAGCTGTAATAGTGTTTTATCAAGTAATCAAATTTTTTACTTTAATTTTTCTATGTATTTGCAACTAAAACTGCAAATATTAAGAATATTTGCAGAAAAAACTGCAAATATTATTAATATTTGCATTTTTAGCTGCAAATAATTGCTGATATATTATAATTTTTAATTTTGTGAAGAATGAATTCGTTTCCATACAAATTATTGTTTTCATTTGCTATTTCAATTTTAATGTTTGATTTTGATGTTCTAATTGATTATACTTTCCATTATTTGATTTCAGATTCTTCTCGATTAATTAAAATGAGTATTTGGTTTCGTTTTCCTTCTAAATCAATTTTCTAGCCACCTTGATTTCAGTTTATTCACTAGATTATGATTCAATTTTGTTTACTGATTTCATTTTTACAGGAACGATGAAGTGTAGAGAGAAGTTACAACGGAAGGGTACTTTTGTCTTTTAGATGGTCCGATTTTAAAAATAGGGACTGGAAACTTATCTAAAAAAAGGAGGGATATTTTGTGTATTTGCAAACTATATGAGGGATGTATGCCAAATGCTCCCTTTATTTAATGGATGTGATTTTATAAGAGAAAATCTTATAGTGAAATTCTGGAAACTTAAGGAAATTTCCAAAAATGTCAGATGCGAGAACTTTGGAAAATGAATCTGAATTCATAAAAGGAGTTATAAATTATTAGTTGATCATAAATAAGTATAATCGATAATTTCTTTGAAATTGTAAAAAAAATTGGAAATGAATTTCGAGAAATTATAAAATAAGCTATAATGGGTTGAGAATTCGCAAATGAATTTGTAAATGTTTATTAAGTGGGTAAAAGGGAGAATCCTCTTTTGTTGTAATTATACTCATACAATCGAGATAAGCTATGAGGATTTCCTAAGTATTGATGTAGAAATGGTTTGGAAAATGAACTCATAATATTTTCCTAAGTATTGGAGTGGAAGGTTTTGGAAGTATATTAACTACGAAAGGATTTATATAGAAATATTTCTCTAAGTAATGAATTATAAGTTGGATTTGGAAATATTTCTAAGTGTTAATATGTGTGTAATTTGATAGTTAAATAACCGACTATCAAATCTGGCCAAATTCGTTGATCGTTTCGAAGAGACCCAAATCAGATTTAATTATCTGAAAAACCACTTCGATCCGATTTGAGCATTGCGAATTGTGCTATCGTGAAGATAATGAAGATGGTGATCTTGGAGATTCGGTTTGTTTAGACCCAGAACAACTTGTATGGATGAATGCTATCAGCACATTGTCATTGGAGGGCAATGAACATTCTAAGTATAAATTTCTTGAAAGGTAATCGTAGCCTCAAGACTCATCAACCGGGAATGATTGAAAATCAGGGGAGATGCAGCAAGGCTAAGTGGGTCGCAACCATCAGGGTATGTTGTCACCCTTCTAGATGCATCTACATATTTAAGGATTGGTTGTGCATGATATCTCGATAAAAAGGGTTGCAAAGCAACCGAGGTAATGACATATTCAGTACTATACAGTAAGGGGTAGGTCGGTCTCGTGTTGGCAGGGGATCCAGGTGAGGTCCTCGATACATTTTCTAGACATGTACTGTGATAAGTGACACCCCAATGCATAGTCATTGTATGGAATCCATTCTCCAATATGAGCCATTACGGTTTTGATTGTAGAGCCTAGTATGCTGGAATTTAATTAATGTAACAATTTTGGCTATTTTAATAAGTATTTGTACTTAGACACTATTATATAATCACTGGATTTTCTATAAAACTGTTTTGGTTATCGTAAGGTAAAAACCCGTCGTGTTTATGTGTGACGCGGTCTTACGAGATACCTTTGTTTTTTCAAAAGGATTTTTCAAAATAATTAAATTCAAATTGAGTGTTTTTTCTCACGCCGGTTTTCCAGAACTAACTCGGGTGTTATTTTATTATAATGCTCGGGTTAGACCAAGTATTACAGATCTAGGTTAGGATGCTATGGAGCTCAGGAGACGAGATGAAGGATTCTTAGGTGTATCCCATGTACTTGATTATATTCCGCTGTGTTTGTAGGCTGTATATTCAGCACTTGTGAGGACTAGTTATTATAACTGTCCAAATTGATTTGTCGATTGTTGTACTCTGATGAGGGTATGTATAATAATAGTTATAGTTCAGTTTGTATAAAGATATGTTATTATCTATTATATATTGTTCCGATGTGATTGTTAGATTCTATGTTATTGTTTAGCTTCTTCTTATCTTCTTTCTTCTTCTTTCCCCTAACAATCGGGTTTTTTGGCATTCGATTTCTCGGCATGTAATACAGTGGACGTATTAGTGTCGATTTTTGAGGGTTGAAACTCACGGTCGCTACAACTGTGTATACATATTAGTGCATATTTGTTAGTGATAAAAAATGTTATGTATTATGTTGGTTGATCTATTGAGTGGCTTATGGATTCTGGTCAATATGAGTAATTAACGTTATTTATAGGGATCTCTAAATACTTGAAAAGAGAAATTCGACATTGTATTTTTCTGAAATTGGGTAAGTGAAATCATTTTACTTTGATCATATTTTATATATAAAGAAATAATTTTTCAGAAATTATTATAATTGTATATGGTGTGTTTGGTTGTTAGAGAATGATAATATTTGATTATTATCATTTGTCGATTGTTGTTTGTGATCGAATAAAAGTTTTATTATCAAAATGAAAACAAGGATAAAACAATTAAGAAATGGTTTTATATAACCAAAGTGGAATTATATAAATATGGTTAATAAAGCAATTTATAAATTAGAAAGGATTTAAAAGCAGGGAATTTGAGAATTTAAATCATGTTGATTTTGGAAATAGTTTTTCAAAGCTTTGGAAAGTAATATTATTATATGGAAAATATTTTTGAATAGAAATATTTAAAAAGGATCTTAACAAGATAGAAAGCACTGAACTCATTTTGGTCGCTGGAAAATAATTTCAATGATGGCTGCAGCGTCATCAACGTTTATTTTTGGGTTTCCAAGAGAAGAATTGCTATGATTGACGTTTTGTTTTGGTAAAACTAGTTTTGATTTTAAAATTCAAAAGAGTGATTTGATATACCAAGGTGATTATGTATATATATGATTTCAAATTGATTTGAAATAAATAGGAACAAGGTGTTTAAACTCTGGAAATTTTAATTTAAGTGTTTTATGAAAATATGAGAAAATAAGTTTTATAACTTATAAATTTTTGGGATTAGTAAGTTAAAACAATGTTTTAAATTGTTGAATATGAATGTTAAGAAAAGTAAATTTGAAATTGAACTATGGGATTAAACTTAACTTAAGTTAAGTTAAATGAAATGAATTTTGAAAAGAAATTTAGCCTAAGTTAGGTTAAATGAAATAATTTTTGGAAATGGAATTGGTGGTGATTGAAATAAATCAATGAAATGAGCTAATTAAATAAATTAGTGAATTGGATATAGTTTAGAATGTTGTTTAATTGAATATTGGAATTGAACAATGGTGTGAATTAATGAAATAAGTCAAATAGAATTGAATTTGATTTGTAATGGATTAGTGAAATGGATATGGACTTAAGTTGTGAAGTGGTAGCAAACATGGGAAGTGTTGTATAAAATATTTATAATAAAATTAAGAAAATTTGATGGAATGGTTCTTGAGTGATATTGGTATTGAAAGAATATACTAAGTAACAAGTGAATGTGAATGTGAATAATTGAATGTAGATCAATTGAAAGTGAATAAAGTGAATAAGAATGAAATGAATGTGAATAAAAGGAAATTTGGTATAACTAAGAAATCAATTAAATAAGTAAGTAAGTTATACGTATATTATTTTATTCGCATAACGGTTTGATCCAGATTCGAGTACATGATTTCGAGATTATTTACATCGGTCTGAGTTAGAATTTTTCACTTGATTCTTGACGACGAACACTGGATATGGTTTTTTTATTGATTATGGAATTCTCTATCATAGTATATGGCTGTGCAAGGAGAATGGAAGTTTCTAATCAAGGAACTGAATCTAAGTCCGCACTAGAGTGGTAGTGTGAATGATCCTAGTTCGGAAGTGAAATTGTGTGATCGAGTAAGCGATCAAATTTGATATTGCGTACGAGTGATATATGTACATCGTACGGGCTTAAATAAATTAAATGTTGACATTGGAAAATGTAAATTGATATATTTATGAATTATATGATTGGATATCATTGGTAAATAAGATGCATGTATATAGAAGCAAGAGCTAGTTTGATGTCTTTGATTTCATAAGTAAAACTTGGTTGCACGACAAAAAGGTCCAGGTTTAATCGTTGTTTGGTTTGATGGTTTTATGATTGAGCCACTTGGCTTTTGTTTCTTTTGTTGGTTTGGGCCGGTAGTGGCGAGTGTAGTTGTTTTGATCTAGCCACACAAAGGAGACGCTGGCAGATTTTTCTATAGATTTAAGACGCTAGAAAACTTTTGAGAAATTTGAAGAAATGTTTTATAACTAAAATTTGATTTTAAGTTATAACTTGAAATGATTAAATGGGATGATATAGTTGGAATCTATTAATGAATTTAGAAACTTAGTAAAAGTAATAACAAAGTTTCAATGAGTTGATTTTTGGGAAAAGTTAAAGGGTTGAAGGGATTTGGTAAGTTATTTCAACTAATTGGTTTTAAAAAGTAATGGGTTTGGGCATTTTTCTTACCTTGAAATTTTCGAGGACGAAATTCCTTTAAGGGGGAAGAATGTAAACACCCGTATTTTTGGGTCTTCAAATTTGAATAATTAATTTATTTAAATATTCGGATTTGAATTTAAATTATAATAAAATACATATTTCAAATTAAGATATGATTTTAATGACATACTTTTAATTTATTTTATAGGATTTTTCCATAATTTTTAATTTGGAAAATAATTAAATTTTCATTTGACGCTTTTTGCGGCAAATGTTGGTGCATTTGAAGCTTTATGGAATAAGTTAACCTATTTATTTTATTGTTGTTTTGTGATCGTCTCACATTATTGAGAACGATCATATTTTTGTTCCTTTCATCCGTGGCTCATATGCGAACGAAATATGGTGTAGTGTCGTACCCTAAAACGTTTTAATAAAATATCTAAACCTTACCTATCTTTCTCTGTACACATGCACACGGCCTTCCTTTTGACTATTGTTTTCTTTGCATTAAATGTTACCATGCTTGCATTTAATTATGGGTACCTTCTTCCGTTAGCATTGAAGCATATGCGCGCGCGCCCACACACACACACACACACATATATATATATATATATATATGCATATATTGAGCTAGCACGAACACAAAGATACACATGAAACATTTAAAAAAAATCACATGAACACATTTTCACCTTTCTTTTCCTCTCTGCAAATGGAAGCCTACATAAACATTTTCCATTTTCAATTGATTAATCTCATAACTCCCTATACGCCAAAACCTTCTATATGAAATTTGTAGAGGGCGGATATATCTTCACTTTTCGTTCATGTTGCACTTGATATAGAGGCGTCGTGGAGGAGATATCCTTTGATGAACTTGCAGCAATGTATGTATAATGTGTGAGTTAGTGCGGGGTGTTTGAGGTTGGCCGTGAGTTTCATGAGGCGTTGGAGTATGCATGTGCAGTTGAGAGAGGAGAGATAGATGAGAGGTAGTTGTATGCAAGGGAGGAAGAATGAAACACCCCACACCCCTTAGTATACCCAAAAGGATACACAAAAAGGTATGGTGCGTTGTAGGTATAACTAAAACTAGTAGAGACTAAGATTCACGAGACAAAAACTAAATAATAATAATAACACAGTGGAAAAAATTATTTTATTTTGGTAAAACTCAAACTCCATAATATAAGATGATAAGAATAAGTCACCAAATACCAAATACATCATATGTCAAAATACCCATACAAGTCTCGTGAAATCAAAAACCATAGTCTAAAATAAATCAGAGTACAACTTTCCCCAAAAAGTGCCAGTTACAACAAAGGAAACTAAAAACTGGAAATAAACAAAAGGAATACAAGGTAGAATCTCAGCCAAAGAAGTCTCCATGAATCTGTAGTCTACTGTCCTTGTCCATGATTGCCGCGGGGGATGGGAAAATAGAGGAGTGGGTCAGATTAAAAGTCTGATGAATAATAGCAATCACTAGTATTTTTAAGCAAAGTAAAGGTAATAGGCTTTACAATAGTTCTAGTATTAAAAAGGAAACAAAGGAAATAGAAGGAAAGATAAAGCTAGAAATAAGTATGAATTAACTATTGCTAAATTAATATGATAGGTTAACTTTGATTGTTTGCACTTGTCTTGATAGCTATTTTGATTAGGCTAAAATCCTAATTCTACCCTTTGATCAGCCTGCTACTCTATAGTACCTACTATGGATTAGACACTATGTAACTCCCTACAAAGAAGGAAATGGTTTCTACGAAAGATACACATAGTACCTACTGTGGACTAGACGATATATAGTTCCCTACAAAGAAGGCAATGGTGCCTACGAAAGGCACACATACTAAGCGCTTGGAACTCATAACGATTACTGAGCACCCGAATGGAAGTCGCACTCTTAACCGCCACCATGCTCATGTTACCTTTTGTTCCACCTATTGGGTCTTCTTATTACCTCAAGCTCCAGCATAAGCGTGCCCCTCATCCCACTTCAGGCTAATGTGAGACCACCGTGTCCATAGAAAATAGGGGAAATGCTGTTGGAACTGGCCCGTCATCCAAACAATATCTAGTTGCGCCCCTTGTCCAAATCTGCATGATTTGAACTTCTATTTATTGACCAATTACTACCATTATTAGCATAAGCGTGCCCTCATCTCACTTTAGGCTAATGTGAGACCACCATTTTGTCTAATAGGGAATGCTATTTGGTACAAGACCTACTTTAATTCTTTGCTTATTAACTTAGATAAATTATTTAAATAAGCCCTTATTATTATTATGACTATCTATGCTTATTAATTTATCCTAAGTCTTAAAATAAGCCTCATTCTGTTCTGTTTTCTTATTATCACCTACGTTATAATCATGCTTATTACTTAACCCAAGGTCTAAGTGTGAAAATAAGCTTCTTTCAACTTTTGCTCCTTTTAGTTATAATTTTAAGTTATAACTAGGCTAATTTCTTTAATTTAATCCAATTCTAATATTTACATCTCAATTTTAGTCCAATTCCATTTTTATTACAGTCTTTACTATTTACATCTTACCTTCCGTTATTTCAATATTCTTTTAATTTAATCCAAATTCGCGTTTAATCTATTCTAATCCATTCACAAAGAAAAAGGAGAAATATAAGAAAACTGAAAATAGAAGAAAATCCAAAGTGTAGGAGAAGATGTAAATAAAGCATAAATGACAGTAAATAATTAAAAATACTGTAAATAACTGTAATTAAATGAAAAACCAATAATTAACAGAAATTAACTACGAATAACTGAAAAGAATAGCTAAAAAGAA
Organism: Allium fistulosum; assembly: GCA_030737815.1. Classification (NCBI taxonomy): domain Eukaryota; kingdom Viridiplantae; phylum Streptophyta; class Magnoliopsida; order Asparagales; family Amaryllidaceae; genus Allium; species Allium fistulosum. The sequence continues at coordinate 508,893,577 of CM060907.1, read as the reverse complement.
ATAGACTGAAAATAAATCTAAAAGTGAAAATAAGTGATAAAAGGTATTTCCAAAATCGTAGAAAAACTACAACTATTGGAAAATCTATTATTTTAAATTGCTTAAAAAAATCTAAATAATTACAATCACTCACCTGTGGTCCTAAGCTCTTCCCTTTAGGTCTTCCCGGATCCACTTGGGGTTGTTAAATATTTTAATTTAAAATGATTTTGTACTTCAAAATTATTCCGTTTAGGGTCCTTCCTTAAAAGGTGAACCCAATTGGAGAAAATCTTAGAGTGAGAAAAAGTGTTAGGCCTATGGTCTTATTTATAGGGGTAGAAGTGGATCTCAGACCGTTAGATTTGGGGATAAAATAGGATGCAACCATGTCATAGGTTGAATAGGAGCCATCGGATGGAATCACGAAGGGACCAGATTGAACAAAAGAATGAAATTGATGTGTTAAAATCGCACAGCACGAAGGAAAAATTCCTTCGCCTCACAAACATAGGCGAGTCGACCTACAGGTCGACTGCCCATAGTGCCAGGTCAACAGGCCGTTCGGCCTAGGCCTAGGGATGGTCGACCTCTAGGTCGACCTTCTCATACACACACACACACACATATACATATATACATATATATATATATATATATATATATATATCTTGCTTATATAAGCTCGGATTCTGACGTTCTATATATGGAAATTGACCAGAAAATTACTACGGACACAATGGTGCAACTCATGTGGCTCAATTCTGATAATTTCACAAAGTTATTTTATCATTTCATTTATTCGTTAATTAATTATTATAGCTTAATTTTCAGGTTGTTACATTCTCCCCTCCTTAAGGGATTTCGTCCTCGAAATCTCTAAGGATAAAAGAATGAACTAAATGTTTTGATCCAATATCTACACCCAACTACTCAATCATCAACCATTCATCCATTGTCCTTAAGTTTTCTAATGCGATTTATGTTACTTATGCAATTAGTGTAGTGTTAATGTCCCTAAATAATGCAAAAGATTAGGCAGTCCACTGATTTAGTTAACCTCCTTTTATGCAATCATGCCCGTGCTATGTATCCAAATGAATGCAAAAATTCCTAATGATAACTAATAGTTCTATATGCGTGCTTCAAACATCATCCAAATGCAACAATCATGTGATAATCATCCATTTATAGCAATCATGGAAAATAAAATAAAATGCGCACACATCCATATGCATATGTTCCAGTTTCCTAGTTAGGCCGATCCCCAAGAGATAATAGTGTCTAGTGTAAGTATATGCATCCATAGCATCTACTAGCAAACACTTGCAACCACTAGCATACATCATTCATAACATGTTCTATTAACATGTTTACTTCAAATCCTACCATCCATAGGTTAAATCCTAAGTTCTACCCTCCCAATGGATAATAAAGGAAAGAACCTATTCAAAATTAAAGCTGGAAATAGGAAATTCTAAAAGTTACTATCGAAAAGATGGGGATAAGATGTGCGAATCTTCTCTTTAGTCTCCCACGAAGCGTCTGCAACATCGTCTCCTCATTGCACCTTTACTAACAGAACTTCTTTATTCCTGAGTTGCTTGGTGTCTCGTCCAATGATCTTCGTAGGAATACACCGAACCGATGCTTCCCTTTCTACTTCCACCTCCTCTAACTGACTAGGCTCTACAACCTCTACTGAGTCATGTAAGCACTTTCGTAAGTGCGAAACATGGAAAACATCATGCACTCTTGCGAACCTCTCCGGTAGCTTCACTCGGTATGCCATCTTCCCAATTCTCTCTAAGATAGGAAATGGTCCTACAAATCTGGGGGCTAACTTCCCACTCGATCCAAACCTTACCACCTCCCTTAGCGGGGATACCTTAATAAAAACTAAGTCTCCAACCTCAAACTTGATGTCTCTCCTTTGCTTGTCCGCATAAGATTTCTGCCTGTTTTGAGCTGTCTTCATCCTCTGTCGAATCAGATCCACCTTCTTCATTGTCTTCCTAACCATGTCAGGCCCAAGTAGCAACTTCTCCGTAGACTCCACCCAACATGAAGGTGACTTTCAAGGTCTCCCATATAAAGCCTCGAATGGTGCCATTTCTATGCTTGCTTGGTAACTGTTATTGTATGCGAACTCCACCAACGGAAGATGATCCTCCCAAGCTCCTCCAAAACTTGCTAGTAAAAATGGGGTCTCCATCGCTCACTATGCTAGAGGGAACTCCATAAAGTCGGACTATTTCATGAACATATAAGGATGCCAAATAAGATGCCGTACGCTAACTCTTAACTGGAATGAAATGGCGCTTTTAGTTAAGCGATCTACAATCACCCAAATGCTAGTATCCACCTTCCTAGAACGGGGTAAACCATCTATGAAGTTCATCGAAATGTTGTCCCACTTCTATTCAGGTACATCCAAGGGCTGAAGTAATCCTCCGGGCTTCTACTGCTCCGACTTAACCCTTTGGCATATAAGACACTTAGCTACAAACTCTACCACATCCTTCTTTATGCCATTCCAATAAAACATCCTCTTTATGTCCCTATACATTTTGTCACCACCTGGATGAATAGTCATATGAGAATGGTGTGCTTCCTTTAAAACCGCTTTCAACAAGTCACTAGCGTGGGGAACACAAAGCCTTCCATCTCTCCTAAGCCACCCTTTTCTATCAATGGAATAACGTTGGAGATGTCTAGAGAACTCTCCTTTGCTAATCCTATCCATCACATCCATAAGTTTCGAATCCTCTCGTCGCCTCGAGCCAATCTGATCTACAAGGGTAGGCCTCACCTCAAGTGTAGCTAGCAATCCAGGGGTAATGTCCGTAGAGGGCTTAAAATCAAAAGTAGAAATAAACTCTAGGCTCTTCCACTCTATGAACAAAGGACTAAGGGTTGCTTTCCTCCTACTTAATGCAACCACATTACCCTTGGTAGGGGTATATGTTTAACGACTAGTTTTCTATCGGTTTAGAAAACCGTCGATAAATTATGAAATAAATTTAACCGCAAGCGCACGGCATACAAAAGTTAGTACGTGGCGAGTACGGGTCGATCCGTAGGGAATTGTTTTAGATTTTAAAAATCAATTCAATCAAATTAGACCAAAGTGAGAGGAAATTGTTAACTACAAAAATGAAGCTAAAGCTAGAATTAAAATGTGATTTAAAAACTATTAGACCAGAGAACAATTTAGAGGCAAATCCACTCTCATATTTTGTAAATCAACAAACAAATAATTATGATCTCTAGTTATGAAATCAAGTGAAATAATTTTTGCATTTATCATAAGTATGGTTTGTTTATGTTATTAATTAACATAACTCAAACCATCAAACTATAATACAACAATTATACCACTTGTAAATTCTGATGAAAATAAATCCAAAGCAAAAGCTATTTTAAGTATGATCTATTAACTATTGTAATTAGTAAGATAGATCATCAAATTTTGTTTTTACTTTATTTTCAAAATCAAAAATCCATTAGCAAATGATGATGTAAATTGTGTTTATGTTGAATAAGAATAGCTCATTTGCATAAGCAATATAAGCTATCAAACCCACTTGTATAAACTTACATCAAAATTCACTTTCATGAAGCACAAGCTAAAGAGATCAAAAATCATAAAAATGTTGAAATTACATAAAGTTAGAGAGCTTCATTATCCCTAAATTGAAGGGGTTTAGCTACTCATTTGTGTTATCATATCAACACATGTAATTTTCAACATTAAAAGCAAAAGAAATAGAAACTAACAAAGGAGGAAATGAGATTAACTATTAAGCTAATGGTATAAAAGAAATAAAACAAAACTACACTACTTGCACGAATGTAACTCTAATCTACTAACAAAGGAAAGAAGAGAGCATAGAAGTAAAAATGAACATAAAAGTAAATAAACACAAGTTGAAAAGAGAAGAGAAAGAGGCTAGGAAGCCATTTTTATTTCATTCAACACAGAGCTTACAACTTTCATTTTGATTTCCTAACTAATTTCATAGAGTAGAAGATATTTACCTGTACATAAGAGGGCTATTTATACATGCATAAAACCCTAATTCCATTTTTAGGGTGCTTCCAAAATGCCCTTTAGGAAGTGTGGCCACCAAGTAACCATTAGCCACTAATTAATCTCTCATTAATGTGCATGAAGCTTTAACCTCCACTTAGTTGTCCATTAGCTTCTAATTGTAGATTTAGGTAAGTGGGTAGGGTCCTCCATGATCATGGTCTTGAATTATTTCCCGCTTCTTTCCTTTGTATTCATTTGTGCATGCATATTTCTTCATGAATCCTTCTTCCATATGCATTAAAATTTTCTATAAAAATCATAAAAATTTCCATGTAAAAATTCTCAAATTGACACATGCACAAAAATGACCATTTCACCCCTGAATGAAGATGAATATACGATGATTTGAAAATATTTGAATTTTGGTTTTAAACATGTTAAAATGCCCAAATATGATATTTATTTAAATAAAAATAGATAAACTATGGATGTAAATATATGCACATTTACATGCACATCAAATACCCCTACACTTATCTTTTTATTCGTCCTCGAATAAAAAAACTAAGATAAATACATTTTCGTAGGGAGCACGATTGCGTTAAGCATATGCAACAAGCCGTTAAACCTCTAGGTGTCCCTAGTAGGACGAGTGTTGTCTCGTGAGGGTTTTCAGCGGATACTACCCATAAAATCCGAATGCAAAGTGAAAATATTTACAAAATGCAAGATTTATTTACAATGAGATGTATGCGAGTTTTTGAAAATATTTACAATGAAGGATTTTCTTTTAAATCGGCACAAATAAGTTAAATATAAGTTTTGGTCATTAACTTCAAAATTTAAGTCATTTACTTGTCAAAATTTCCAATAAAAATTAATTTATCATAACAGATAGACCATAGTTTGGCTAGTTGTTTCGGTTGATAACATAATGCAATTATGAAATGGATCCTTAGTTGATTATCAAAGTTTGTCAAAGTGGTATTGTCATTTCTTTTCAATAACAAGTTAAATCAAACAAGTAAAAATAGTGCTTAGATTTCAATTGCTTACTCTCTCTTATTTGAAAATTTTATTGATATTTACATATGCCTAACTCAGGTAAACTGAGGCCAGATATATTACCCATGCACTGTCTTGCGGACTGATGTGAGGGGAATACAGAGCATGGCGAGTGAACACACAAGTGTGAACACTTATCGACTATAGGCATGATTAAAAAGAGTTTTTATATACATACACCTAACTTAGATAAACTGAGGCCAGATATACCGATCGTGCATTGCCTTTCGGGCTTACGTGAGAAGGGTACAGAGCATGACGAGTGAACACTCGAGTGTGAACACATGACTCTAGGTGTTAAAAATATATACATATATACAAATGTTTTTTTTACTTATATTTTTTTGTGTTTTAGTTTTCTATATTTTTTTAGAAAGAGAAAGTTTTGCAAAATCATCTTAGCACCATTTAACTTAGAAGATAAAAATGTTATATCCTTTACTTTAAATTTACCACTTTTTAAATAAAGATTTTCAATTAGAACATACTTCATAATTAACACATATGAACCTTCCTATATACTAGTTAAACCATTGTTATTTGTAATCAAACTTCATTTTTATTTTTGTTAAGACAAATAAATTTTCAAAAATATCAATTTATTAACCAAAACTTATACTTATCCTATAGCGTTTCTTCAAAAATGAATTAAAATGCTAAAAAGAAAATGTTTTTTAGATTTAGAAATTTTGAGTTTTTTTTAAAAGAAAATTAAAAATTAAAAATTAAAAATGAAAGTTTAAAAATACCATGAAACTTAAAAAAATGAAAATGAGACTCCCCCCACACTTAATTTTTACTGTGTCCCCACAGTCAATGCATGATATAATGAGTGTAACGGAGAAAACTATGTACATATTTACAAAGAGGGTTAACATTCTTACTAGACGTAGCTTGGCTCATGAAGGATCATGAGCTCCTCCTCTTGGTTACTGGGCAATTCCAAGAAAGGTTTCAAACGATGACCGTTGACTTTGAAAATCGATCCATTCCTGGGGTTTTCTATTTCTACGGCACCATGTGGAAAAACTGTTCATACCACAAATGGTCCAGTCCATCTCGATTTAAGTTTCCCAGGGAATAAATGAAGTCTTGGGTCGTATAAAATAACTTTCTGGTTAGGCGAAAATGTTTTCTTTAGGATTGACTTGTCATGAAAAACTTTGGTTCTTTCTTTGTAAATTTTCTCGTTTTCATACGCGTCGTTCCTAAATTCTTCTAGTTCGTTGAGTTGTAGTTTTCGGGTTTTGCCAGCTTTCTCAAGTTCAAAGTTTAAGTTCTTAATTGCCCACAATGCTTTATGTTTGATTTCAATGGGTAAATGGCAAGCTTTACCATAAACTAAATGAAATGGGGACATCCCAAGGTTAGTTTTAAAAGCAGTACGGTAAGCCCAAAGCGCGTCGGTCAATTTCTGAGACCAATCTTTTCGATTTTTGTTGACAGTTTTCTCCAAGATTTGTTTTATTTTATGATTCAAAACTTCAACTTGCCCACAAGTTTGAAGATGATATGGAGTGGATAACTTGTGGATTATCGAGTATTTCTCCATTAATGTTTCAAAAGGTCGATTGCAAAAATGGGTTTCGTTATCACTGATTATTGTGCGAGGTGTGCCGAACCTCGAAAAGATGTTTTCTATGAGAAATTTCACAACAATTCTATGGTCGTTGGGATTGCAAGGAACGGCTTCGACCCATTTTGAGACGTAATCGACAGCGAGAAGGATATACAAGTTTCCAAAAGAATTGGGAAAAGGTCCCATAAAGTCGATACCCCAAACATCAAAGATTTCGATCATAAGAATGGGGTTTAGAGGCATCATATCTCGTCGAGAAATTCACCCAAGCATTTGACATCGATTGCAAGCTTTGAAAAATTCTAAACGAGTCTTTGAAAAGAGAAGGCCAATAGGAACCACACTGAAGTACTTTTTCCGAAGTTTTTCGAGGACCGAAATGTCCACCGCACGCTTGATCGTGCAAAACGAAAGAACACTCCTGATCTCATTATTCGGAATGCAACGTCGGATGATTTGATCGGGGCAATATTTGAACAAGTATGGATCGCCCCAATAGAAATATTTCACTAGGGACATGAATTTGCATTTGTCCTGTTTGGACCAAGATGAGGGAGTTTCTTTAGTGACTAACTAGTTCACTATATCAGCGTACCATGGATCGATAGTTCATCGGGGAAATTTTCATTGATTGGCAAAGAAGATGGTGCGTCCGGAAGACGAGATAAGTGATCGGCTATGACATTATTGGATCCTTTTTTGTCTTTAATTGTAAGGTCAAATTCTTGAAGTAAAAGGATCCAACGAATTAAACGGGATTAAGCATCCTTTTTAGCGAAGAGATATCAAAGCGCAGAGTGGTCCATGTACACAGTAATGTGTGAACCAATCAAGTAAGGTCGAAACTTTTTGAGCGCATAAACGACATCTAGAAGCTCTTTTTCGGTTGTTGTGTAATTGAGTTGAGCGTCGTTTAAAGTCATACTCGCGTAGTAATGACATGAAAGATTTTGTTGATGCGTTGTCCTAAGACATCACCAACCGCAAAGTTAGAAGCGTTACACATTATTTCGAAAGGAAGATCCCAATTAGGTGCTCAAATGATTGGAGCAGAAATGAGTTCCTTCTTAAGACGTTCGAAAGGAGAGATACAATCAGAGTTAAAATTGAAAGGAATGTCTTTTCCGAGGAGAGTCGTCAAAGGACAAGCGATTTTTCTAAAGTCTTTCACAAAGAGTCGGTAAAAGCCAGCGTGTCCTAGAAATAATCGAATGTCCTTAACAGATTTTGGAATGGGTAGGTTTGCAATTACGTCGATTTTCGCTTTATCTACCTCAATTCCTTTATTTGAGATGATATGTCCAAGGACTATGCCTTGTTTGACCATAAAGTGGCATTTTTCCCAATTAAAGTCAAATGTTTTTCTTTACATAGATTTAGAACCAACTTGAGATGATGTAAACATTGAGAAAAAGAATCGCCAAAGATAGAGAAATCGTCCATAAAAACTTCTAAAAAGCGTTCAATCATGTCGGAAAAAATGCCAACCATGCATCGTTGGAAAGTCGCAGGAGCGTTACAAAGTCCGAATGGCATGTCGATAAGAAAAGGTACCGAATGCACACGTGAAAGTCGTTTTCTCTTGATCTTCGGGAGCGATTGGAATTTGGTTATAGCCGGAATAACCATCAAGGAAGCAGTAGAATTCGTGGTCAGCTAAACATTCGAGAATTTGGTCAATGAAAGGAAGAGGGAAGTGATCTTTACGTGTTGCGGCATTTAGTTTTCGATAGTGAATGCAAACACGCCAACCCTTTTGAGTACGAGTTGGAATAAGTTCGTTTGAATCGTTCTTGACAACGGTTAACCCAGAATTTTTCGGTACAACGTGAATTGGGCTAACCCGTGAACTATCAGAGATTGGGTAAATGATTCCGTTGTCGAGAAGTTTAAGAATTTCATCACGCACCGCATCTTTCATTTTTGGATTAAGCCTTCGTTGCGCATCACGAACAGGCTTGGCATCATCGATTAAATGGATGCGATGTTGGACAAGAGCGGGACTAACTCCCTTAATATCGGTAATTGACCATCCCATCGCTTCCTTGTTTTTAGAAAGAATAGAAAGAAGAGAAGTTTCTTGATCAAGAGAGAGAGTTGCGAAAATTATGATGGGCAACGTTTCGTTATCACCTAAGTATGCGTACTTAAGGTGATCGGGAAGTGGTTTGAGGTCCAACTTCAGAAGTTTTTCGATCAAAGAATTGGGTTGAGATTCGAACCCAACTGAAAGCGATTCAAAAGGAAGAGTGTATTCAATCTCGTTGGGAATTTCGTGAAACAATTTTTCGTACTCGGCCTCGCGTTCATCATTAAGATCAAGTGTCTCGTTTTTAAAGTTTTCGTGAATGGCACTAACTTCCAACATTTGGTCACGAGGTTCATTTGATTGGCTATCAAGATTTAAAATGTTGAGATCCAAAATCATGTTTCCAAAAGAGATTTTCAGCGATCCGTTACGACAATTGATTGAGGCATTTGAGGTGGCTAAGAATGGTCGGCCTAAAATCAATGGAATTTGACTTGCGGGATTTGTCACGGGTTGTGTTTCAAGAACGATAAAGTCAACGGGGAATATGAATTGCCCTACTCGAATGAGCACGTCCTCGATTTCTCCCACGGGCTTCTTAATGGAGCGATCGGCGAATTGAAGCGTAAATTTTGTGGGTTTGAGATCACCTAAGCCTAATTTTTTGTACACGGAGTATGGAATCAAGTTGACACTCACGCCTAAGTCTATTAAACACTTATTAATCGTCTTGTCTCCAATTGTACACGAAATCGCAGGGCAGCCATGATCTTTGTATTTTACGGGCATGGATTGGGTCAAGACTTCACTCAAACTGGCGGCTAAGAAGACTTTTTTGTGTATTTGAGTGTGTTGCTTTTGAGTACACAAGTCCTTAAGAAATTTCGCATACGCTGGGACTTGCTGAATGATGTCAAGAAGCGGAATGTTAACTTTGACTTGTTTAAAAAATTCCGACATCTTTTCCATTTGGTCCGAGTGTTTCTTTAGTCGAAGACGATGTGGAAATGGAACACGATACTCGGTAGACGGGTTTACTCGAGTAGAAGAAGAAGAATTTTGATCGGCATTCGATTCGACGTTTGGCTCCACGTTTTGTTTAGATTCGTTCATTGTTTTAGAAGTGTCGAGAGAGGTTATCGGTAAATCGTTTGGGTTAACGACTTGATTATCGATTTGTTTACCGGAACGTAAAGTGGTGATAGCATTCAGTTGGGTGACGTTGCTATCTTGAACAACATGGGCTTGATTTGAATTTGCATTTTGATTTCTGGGATTTGGAAGGGGCTGGCTTGGGAATGTTCCTCGTTCACGTTCACTTGCAGACGTGGCTAATTGACTCATTTGCATTTCAAGTTTTGCAATTGATTGGTTCGTTTTTTGCATATATGAGGTCAATAAATTTTGCGAATTCCTATTTGATTGAAGACTTTGAGTAGTTGCTTTAGCCAACGTTTCAAGAGTTTTCTCAAGTGAACTTAAATGTTTATCGTCTTGGGGAGGATGAGCAGAATTTGGTTGAAAATTTGATTGTTGCGGTTGATTATGAGATGGACCCGCAAAGTTTGTTTGAAAATTGTTGGGCTGAAAGGGAGGATTCGAAGCATTATTCGGGAATGCTTGAAAATTGGGACGAATCGTATTTGTGTTGGGATTGTTTTGGTTCCACGCAAAATTTGGATGATTTCTCCAACCGGGATTATACGTTGGAGAAAACGGGTCGTTTTTGGCTTTATTGAAAGCATTGATTTGTTCGACAGAATTGGGACACTAATCCGCTATATGATTAGGATCGTTGCATTTATAACACATCGGTTGGGAAGCTTGGTTCATTTGATTAAATGAGAAAACATTATTGAATTTTTTAATCATTGTGTCGATATTAGCTTCCAAAGCAAAAGAAGATCCTATCGAGTGTGCACTCGATTGTGAGTAAATAGATTTTTCGTTCGAACGTTTCCATTGGGACGATTTTTCGGCGAGGTTTTCAAGAAATTGCCAAGCATCATCATGATGTTGGGCAAGAAAGTTGCCTTGGCACATTGATTCCAGCATGGTTCATGAGCTATTTTCGAGTCCATCCTATAAGATTTGGCAAATCGTCCATTTTTCAAAGTTATGGTGTGGACATTTTATCAAAAGCTCTTTGAATCTTTCAAAATATTTTTCGAATGGTTCCCCCTTGAATTGATGAAAATTTACAATTTCTTTTCGGATTCTACTCGTTTTTTCCAAGGGGTGGAACTTTTTTAAGAAAGCTTTTACAAATTCTTCCCAAGTTTTAATCGAGTTTGATGGTAAGCTGTACAACCATTTTTCAGAGTAATCCGTAAGAGCAAATGGGATTAATCGAAGTTTGATTCCGTCATCGGAAAGTTGTTGGAGTTTTATGGTTGCGCAAACTTTTTCGAATTTAGTCAAGATAATGTATGGGTCATCGTGCTCGAAATTGCCAAATTTTGGAAGCGTAGTAATATGGTTCGAGTGAATTTCAAAATGGTTCCCCGTAGGGGCAGGTAACGTGATGCAAGATGGAATATAAATTCTATCAGGAAAGATTCTATCCATAAGAGTTCGAGGGGCGTTCTCGTTCGCCATTTCAGGAGGATCGTCTATTCGAGTTAAACGATTAATTGTTGCATCGCGAGTCCAACGATTTTTGTTATTTTTTTGGCTTTTCAAATTTTTATATGTTTTTGTTTTTGTAAAAAAAGATTTTTCTTTTTTTTCAAATTTTCAAATATTTACCAAAAGGATTTTTTTTTGTCTTTACAAAATGAGAATGCGATTTTTGTTTTTGTTTTTGAATTTTCAATTTTTTTTTCGTTTTTGAAAAGATTTTATATTTTTTTTTTGTTTTTGATTGAAAATTTTCAAAGGAAAAGATTTAAAAGGATTTTTTTGGATTAAAAACTAAGTTAAGGAAAATTTATAATTTTTTTTTGGATTTTGGATTTTGGATTTTTTTTTGTTTTTTAAATATGCATGAACTATGCAACTAAATGAATGCAAAGGACTTAATTACAATTTTCTGTCCTTAGTAGCTCCTAACCCAAAATTGTATAATCACACATGTCTTAAATCAACAAAAATATTTCTCCGCCAGGTAACGGGCAGGGTTTATCGGTGCACCACGAATCACCGTAGTAATGCAGCCGAAGGTTTAAGTTCCTTCAGAGGAACAACCACTATAATATTTACAAATCACCGTAATATTTATAAATGGTTACTACTTTGCCGTAGCCTAGACACCAAGAAATAAAATTGTTCAAAGAAAACAATTGTGAAGATAAAATTAAGCCATAGGTGAGCTCGTGGCACCCTTAAGTCGAATGTCTAACATTTATTATTAGTCAAATTCTACGATGAAATGCGATTTGTGGGCTAAGGAAAGGGTGATGAAATCCCTCACCTTATGTGAATTGGGGTATTGCCCTTAGAAAATAACAAGATGAGATGAATGCAAAACAAAAATTAAAAGTGAATTTACGATGCAACTAAAATGAAGTTTGTTTTTGTTTTTTTTTTTTGGATTTTTTTGAATTTTTTTATATATAAATGCAAATGCAAGCAACCAACAATGCAATTCAAATAAAAACAAGGGAAAAGGGCACGATACCAGGGCGTGCAGATTATTAGCAATTTTTTTTAAGTGGCAATATTTTTATAAGAAAGCAGCAATTTATTTAGCAAGCTAATCTCCTCCTTGCGATTTTTGCTTTGGCAACCTGCAATTTATAAACAATATACATATATAATTTTTTTTAACAAATTAAAACAAACCAGATTAAAAACAAAACAATTTTTTTAAGGCTAAAACAAAAACTAAACTAAAAACAAACTAGACAAAACAAATTGAGCAAGCTCTTTTTTTTCTTTTTCGTTTTGTTTTTTTTGTTTTGTTTAAGAGATGAAAGGATAATGAGAAAAATGAACTAAAAAAAGGCAATGCAAAAAAAACGAAATGTAACAAAAATAAAAAATTCACCCGGCCCAGATGCAAAATAGTTTCATCACTTTACAATTTCAAAGCAATGACTTATTTATCTCACAAGTCCACTTCGTAAATTACCTCTCAAATTCAATTTCCTCAAGAAATCCAGAAATCAAAATTTCCAAAATCACGTCGTAATTTCAAAACTCAATTTAATGACTTCGCAAATTTCCTTAGTGCACAGCGAGGTGAGGGAGGTCGAAGAGGCTGGAGTTGAGATTGGTAATTGTTGAATTAAATTGGTGATTGTATGATGGCAGTGGAGTTGACCTTTTTTGGTTGTCGAGCGGGTTGTGGTCAAGTAGTGGCTGATTTTGGGAGGGATGAGATTGAGTTTGGGGATGGGTTGCGGAGGGTGGTCGGTGGTTTCTAGGATGAACACAGTTGTAAGACAAGTGTGGTTTGGCTGTTCGGTGGGTGGATGGTTTGTATGTTGAAGTCAGTGTTTCGTGATGTCGCAGTAGTTAGGTTTCAGGCAAATCGGGTTTGCGGTTTCGTGCAGTTGAACTGAAGCGGAGGATGTGTGGTAATGTTGAAAGTGTGTTTGATGATTAAGGAGATGAACTTGGAATGGAGGTGTGTGATTTTTTGTAGATGTAGGCTGCTGGTTGTCGAAGCAGGGGATTATAGAGGTAGTTTCTTGTCGAAGCAGTTGAAATTGATGATGGTGGTTGAGTGTGGAAGAAGTAGAAGTTTGACTATGGTTGGAGTCTTATGGTTGTTGTGATATGTTGAATGGTTAAGAGGTAGTATACTGTTGTGACAATTCGATTATATACTGTTTGAAGTGGTTTGGGAAGACAATATGAACTATGGCAGTATGTTTGAAGTGGTTTAGGAGTTTGAATTGTTGGTGAGGAATTTGGGTTGTTGAATGGTGGTCAGGATGTATGGCCGGAGGAGAATATGGCAATCAGGGAGATGATATGTGGTTCAGGAAGGAAGGTTGTACTGGGTGAAGTTGTAAATGGTGGAGTTTTGGTGGTGTGCACTCCAGGATGACAGCAGTTGTATAGTAAGCACTTATGGATTGGAAGCAGGGTTTGGCAGCAGTGAATGGAGAAGGGTTGCACTGCTATTTGATGTGCACAGTGAACAGAAAATGCACTATGCAGTTTTTTTTTCTTTGTGAATGTATATATATATATATAAAAGAAAGATGTAAATGTAAAACTTAAAATGCAAATGCGAATAATTTTTTTTTACAAATTGTGTGTTTTTTTTCTTTTTAAATATGGAAACCAAACAAACAAAACTACTAGAACAACATGCACAAAAACAAATGCAAAAAAAAAATCACACACACACACAATATTTTTTTTTCACACAAAACAAAACCACACAAAAATCAAACAAACTAATTCGAAGAATAAAAAATTCAAAATTAAAACAAATCCCTGGCAACGGCGCCAAAAACTTATTTAACGACTAGTTTTCTATCGGTTTAGAAAACCGCTGATAAATTTTGAAATAAATTTAACCGCAAGCGCACGGCGTACAAAAGTGAGTACGTGGCGAGTACGGGTCGATCCATAGGGAATTGTTTTAGATTTTAAAAATCAATTCAATCAAATTAGACCAAAGTGAGAGGAAATTGTTAACTACAAAAAAGAAGCTAAAACTAGAATTAAAATGTGATTTAAAAACTATTAGACTAGAGAACAATTTAGAGGCAAAGCCACTCTCATATTTTTGTAAATCAACAAGCAAATAATTTATGATCTCTAGTTATGAAATCAAGTGAAATAATTGTTGCATTTATCATAAGTATGGTTTGTTTATGTTATTAATTAAAAAACTCAAACCATCAAACTATAATACAACAATTATACCACTTGTAAATTCTCATGAAAATGAAGCCAAAGCAAAAGCTATATTAAGTATAATCTATATACTATTGTAATTAGTAAGATAGATCATCAAAATTTGTTTTTACTTTCTTTTCAGAATCAAAAATCCATTAACAAATGATGATGTAAATTGTGTTTATGTTGATTAAGAATACCTCATTTGCATAAGCAATATAAGCTATCAAACCCACTTGTATAAACTTACATCAAAATTCACTTTCATGAAGCACAAGCTAAAGAGATCATAAATCATAAAAATGTTGAAATTACATAAAGTTAGAGAGCTTCATTACCCCTAAATTGAAGGGATTTAGCTACTCATTTATATTATCATATCAACACATGTAATTTTCAACATAAAAAGCAAAAGAAATAGAAACTAAACAAAGGAGGAAATGAGATTAACTATTAAGATACTTGCATAAAAGAAATAAAACAAAACTACACTACTTGCATGAATGTAACTCTAATCTACTAACAAAGGAAAGAAGAGATCATAGAAGTAAAAATGGACATAAAAGTAAATAAACACAAGTAGAAAAGAGAAGAGAAAGAGGCTAGGAAGCCATTTTTATTTCATTCAACATAGAGCTTACAACTTTCATTTTGATTTCCTAACTAATTTCAAAGAGTAGAAGATATTTACATGTACATAAGAGGGCTATTTATACATGCATAAAACCCTAATTCCATTTTTTGGTGTAATACCCCAAGATTTTGAGGAAAATTCTTTTAAATAAATGATTAAAATTCTGGGGAAAAATCAGAATTGTTATATAGGTGGGATTTTCAGTGGTGCAAGGTTGTGTGCATGTGTGCACGTGCACACTAGTTATAGCACTAAGAGAAAATCCAGAATTCCTAAATAATAAAACAAGGGAGGAAAACATTTAGATAAAATGTTTTAAATAAAAGAAATATAGGCCTAGGCATGAATATTAAAATTCCTGAGGATGTGTATATATATATATTTATATATGCACGCATATGCATGACTTGTCTGAAAATTTAGACAGAAGAAAACATTGATTTATAATAAGTGAAATTTTAAATAGGTGTAGAAATGCACATAAGTATGCACATGTTTTCTGCAAATAAATGGTTAAAATTAAATTAACACCCATAGTTGTATAAATGTATATATATATATCCAGATATTATTTGAGCAGAAAATTAATAAAGGAATCACTAAAACAGTAAGAACCAAAGTGCAAGAAAGCAAATGAGCATAGGCAGAAAATAGAAAGTCACACCATTATCATGCTTAAGGTAAGTATAATAAAAATACTTAAAGTTATCACTTTCTGAAAAGAAAGGAAAATAGGCACAATTTAGCCTTGTTTTAAAATATTGGCCGGGACATTAAGGGTTAGGAGGGAGGAAATATGCAATGCCAAATGCATGATTCTGGTCTGGGCTAAAATAGGGATTTTGCACCACCCAAAACCCTAGATAGAACCCTTATTTAAACCAAGAACCCAATCAGAAAACTGCTCTCTCTCACTAATAAATTAACCTAAGGAAGAAGAGGAAGATAAGGCTAAAGATTTGAAGGGTTTTCTGGTTTAAGCTTGTGTAAGCATTTAGGTGAGTATCCTCACTCATATACATGGCATTAAGACCTCGGATTAGGCAGCCAAGCTTTTATATGTTATATTTTGCATGTTTTGATTTACAAACTATGTTGGCTACTGATGGTTTCATGAATGTTTGATGAAATATGATCTGCTATGCTGGATGTATAACTTTGTTGTGCTATTTTCATCTCTGTATATTATACCAAAACCTTAAGGAACATATATCAGAGTATTTGTAACTAGTTTGAATAATGGCTTAAGACAAAGAATGAAAAGATAAAGAAAACTATGAGCTGCATATACATTGGTATGGTGCTGAGGCTTGAAATAATTGGTTAAGGGTGCAATGGAGTCTTCCTCTATAAGTGCTGAGCCCTAAACTAAACAGAAATTTACAAGCCTAAAAACTATGTTTAAACAAGATTAAAAATCTGGCTAAATATAGTTGCTTGCAAAATCAAAATAAACTCAATAGAGCCATGCATTTATTCTCAGTTGCAAACATTCTGGTATATGCTTGAATAGGGTGTTTATATGCTAAATAATGTGAGATGGAATGACTGGGGTGTTATACCTCTAGAAGGTAACCTTTAACTTGCTTGCAATATTATGTCTGCAAGGTAACTAGTATGCTTCATGAGTACAGGTGGTATGTACACCTAGCTATCATTGATAGAATGAACATAAATACACTTAGTGATATAACTAAGGATTTTGTGCCAAGAAGGCTGCTGGAATGCTTGTCCTATTTGAAGTAGACAAGTTGGCACATGGCTTGTTTAAGTCCTGAGATCTTTGTGCCATAATGTTAATTAGTTCATGGCAATGTGTCCCTTTGATTCCTTATAGCAGATGAGGCCAGGAATTTATAAGAAAAAGAAAAGGCAACCTAGTAGTTCCAGACAAAAGTTGTTTTATTGCATATGTTTGCTCTTATGTATTGTACATGATAATACCTGTCAAGTATGCAAAGTATATTTATGCTGTATCCTTAGCTTAATATCATGGATATGTTAGAAATGCTCACACCAGATCATAGATCTGACCCTTATTGCTCATGGCACATGGGGGTGTCTCATTTATAATGAGGCAGCCACTAATGCTTTTGCAGGTTATGATGGAGCTAAGTAAGCAAGATTAAAAAGATATGGAATAGAGGATGCTAAGATAATTAGAAATAAAAGCTAGAATGTGTTAATTCATGCATGTATTCCCTGATTGATATGGCTATCTAAATGTATTAAGTAGGAAGAACTTGTAAGAGACATGTGCTATGTTGTTTCTGGTTATTTCTGATTTGGTATGAACTAAGGATATTGATGTTAAACTGATTTGAAAACCTATTTGCTAAAGTTGTTTTGATTTAGAGGAAAAACCTGGATTTTATAAGCATAATCATTTTATGATGATTTCAGTTAATCCTGAGTTCTTTCAAAAAGAATATAGATATACAGAAAATTATATTGAGCACACCCAGAAAAGAATTAAACTGCTATATCTTCAATTTATAATATTGACATAAGTCCAGATGCAAGAAAAAGTGTTTATACCCTGAAAATGTATTTTTAAAAGAGAAGTATGATTAGGAAGAATGATATACATCTGATCACAAAATGTCTGATTCATACAAATATATATACATGCTTTTGGAAAGGAAAGGTATCAATTTTTTGTGTTTAATCTGGGTTGTAAAAATGCAAACAAAAGAATGGCCAGGGTGACCATATGGTTAGGCCATAGGTCAGGCCAAATGTTTCACTTCAAATCAATGAAGCAAGGGAATAATTGAGCTCAGTTTTTTGGGAAAAAGAACAAAAACACTGACATGTACATGTATATCTGTGTACATGTTGATACTAGGCAAAAATATAAATATATATTCTAGAACAGTTGTAGGAAAGGATTTTAAAAATAGTTATGCAAGAAGAATTGTTTTGTATGTTAGGTTATAGGCAAAAATTAAATATATATGTACAATTATAGGTAGGTATCAGATTTCAGCCATACAGGAGAAAATAAAAGGAAAAACAAAAATTGTGTTTGAACCGACCAGCATAGTACTTGAACTCGTGACCTTGCATGTATAAGTTAGGCGCGTTTCCATTACGCCTAGATGTTGCTTGTGTTCACTTAGGATCCACTTTCTTTTAACCTGAGTTTGATAATATTCAGACTTTAAGACAATCATCTATATTATAAGCTTGCTTTCCACTGATTATTGCTTGGTTATTTCTTAATTATAATAACAGTCTAAGGTACATATTTCCAGTGGACACTATAGTCAAAAGTTCAGGATACAATAAGTTTTAATTTAAAAGGGAATTTATCACATTTTTGCAAATTTAAAAAAGATTTCTACTTATTATCATGCTCTGATTCAAGTAGAATATAACATAGCTATCTTCATATATGCATGTTAAAAATGATTTAGAATTAAAACAATATTTCTATATTGTGAAAGATCCTGGATATATTTTTGTTTATTAGAGAAAGAAAATGACCCTGGGAAATATATTTGTAATAGATGATATATCTATATATCATCTCTAAAAAAAAATCACCAATAAAATTAGTGTGTAAATAGGAGGGTCATTTCATTTGGTATCAGAGCTATGTTTTAATTAACATAGCAAATGTTTGTATGCTTATGTTTATACTAGGTTTGTTTGTATATTTGACTGCTTATAAGTATTCCCTGAATGTATGTATGTGTGTGCATGTGACATACACAGTGATTAAATAGGAAAGATACAATCAATTTAAAATTAAAGCTAAGTGTTATAAACTAATAAGATGAAATACATATACTTTTAGAAATATGGTAGGAAGAGGGTCTCATCATCAAGGAGGATCTAGCACACCACAAATGCTTGACATGCAGGAATTTGTGAGAGTTTTGAGAGATGGAATTGGGCACAGACCTGAGAACCCACATGAGGAGCTCTCCAAGTTAGTGAAGACTTATACCAACTTGGGAGGCAAGAGCTTTGAAGGAACTGAAAGTGTAATGGAGATTCAAGCATGGCTGAGGACATTAGAGAGGATCTTCACTGATATGCAACTAGATGACCAAAGGAAGAGGCAAGTGGCCTCAAGGCAATTAAAAGGTGCAGCTTTGAGTTGGTGGGAGGTGATCATAGCTGGCCGGAATGAAAATGATATTAATTGGAATCAATTTAAGGAGATGTTAGAGGCAAGGTTTGTTCCAGCCTCAGCAAAAACCACTTTACTTGAGGAGTTCATCAAACTTAGACAGGGGACTATGAATGTCACAGAATACACCCAGAAGTTTGAGGGATTGTCAACCTATGGGGCAATGTTAGTGGCTGATGAAGCATCCAAAAATGATAGATACATCAAGGGATTGAACCCAGGGCTTAGCAGGGCTATACTACCTTATGCTGACAGAACTTTTGATCAAGTGATAGATTTGGCTCTGAAGATTGAGCAGCATGACAAGGAAAGAGATAAGTTCAGGAGCTTCAAAAACAATAGTAACAAGAAGAACAAAGGGAAGTACCACCCTTATGATAAGAAGAAAGGAGAGGCAGATGGTAAGAAGGCAGTAGATGCAAAGCCCAATGAAGCCAAAAGAAAAATAGTTTGCAACCATTGTGGGAAAGAAGGCCATATTAAGCCAAGATGCCCAGAGCTTAAGGGGGGAGCTTTCAAATGCTATCTATGTGGGAAGGAAGGGCATATGAAAAGAAATTGCCCAGAATACAAGCAACAAGGGAAAGTGGCAAACCTGGAAGGTAGGGGCAAGGCCATAATTGAGGCTAATGCTGAAAACCATGGTCAAGTGGAAGGTACACTATTTATTTGTACCATACCTTTAGCTGTAATATATGATACCGGGGCAACCCACTCACTCATTTCCCATGAAATAGTTAAAAGGTTGAAAATGAACTGCAAATTGGCTGAAATACCTCTGTTAATACAAAGCCCTTTAGGAAGTTCTAGTGTATTAGATATGATTTGTGTGGATGTGAATTTGAACATAGGGGGAAACACATTTGTTTCCAATTTATATGTTCTAAATTTCCCAAATATAGGAGTTATATTAGGGGCAGATTGGCTAAGACAATTCAAAGCCATAATTGACCTAGATGCATCCACCATTTCACTACAAAATTCTAAAGGCCAAAGGGTTACAATTCTATGTGAACCTATCAAAGAAAACAGTCTAAATCATTTAATTGAATTAGAAAATAATCCCAAGGAAATAGCTATTAATGAAATCCCCATAGTTAAAGAATACTTGGATGTATTTGGGGAAGTAAAAGGTGTCTCACACCATAGACCTGTTGAATTCCAGATTAACCTTATGCCTGGGGCTAGCCCAGTTATCAAAAAGCCTACAAGGATGGGGCCAAGTGAATTAAAAGAGCTAAAGAACCAGCTGGAAGAATTAGAAGCCAAAGGGTTTATAAGGCCAAGTAATTCATGCTGGGGAGCTCCTGTAGTATTTGTTAAAAAGCATGATGGTACTTTAAGAATGTGTATAGATTACAGAGAATTAAACAAAGTAACCATCAAAAACAAATACCCATTACCCAGGATAGATGATCTCTTTGATCAACTCAGTGGAGCTAAAGTGTTTTCTAGGCTAGACTTGGCATCTGGGTTTCATCAGATGAAGGTTGAAGAATCAAGTATTAAATATACAGCATTCAACACAAGATATGGTTTGTATGAGTTTCTGGTTATGCCATTTGGGCTAACAAATGCCCCTTCTTACTTTGTAGACCTAATGAATAGGATATTCAGAGATTACTTAGACAAGTTTGTTCTGATTTTTATAGATGATATTCTAATCTACTCTAAAACAATAGAGGAACATGAGAACCACTTACATTTGGTCTTATCTAGATTAAGAGAAAAAGATTTGAAAGCAAAGTTCTCTAAGTGTGTGTTCTGGCAAGAGGAAGTACACTTTCTTGGACATGTTGTCTCTGCTAGAGGAATTTCTATAAACCCCAATAAGATAGTAGCAATCCAAGCATGGAAGAAGCCTAACAATGTTAGTGAAGTTAGGTCATTCATGGGGATGGCAGGATACTATAGGAGGTTCATACAAGGATTTTCTAAAATAGCAATGCCACTCACTAACCTGACTAGGAAGAACCAAAAGTTTATATGGACTGATAAGTGTGAACAAGCTTTCACCCAGATCAAGGAGGCTTTGGTAAAATCACCAGTGTTGAGAGTACCAGAAGGCAATGAGGGATTGGTTGTATATACAGATGCATGTGGGTCAGGGCTAGGGGCTGTGTTGATGCAGCAAGATCAGGTCATAGCCTATGCATCTAGACAACTAAAACCCCATGAAACTAGATATGCAACTCATGATCTTGAGTTGGCAGCAGTAGTATATGCCTTAAAGCTCTGGAGGCATTATTTATTGGGTGCAAAGTTCATTTTATACACTGATCACAAGGCCTTAAAGTATCTCTTTTCACAAAAAGATTTAAATATGAGACAACACAGATGGGTTGAATTTCTTGCTGCTTATGACTTAGATATACTTTATACACCAGGCAAGGCTAATAAAGTGGCAGATGCATTGAGTAGGCAGCATGCAAAAATGGCCATGTTAATGATGGAGGAGTTTAGAGATTTGACCATGCTCACTGATTTGGAAATAGATGAGAGCAGTGGGATAAGTATGGAGATAATTGAGGAAGAAAGGAGTAAAGGAAGGTTAAGTTTAATTACTTTACAATCAAATTTGGCCTTGAAGGTGGCAAAAATGCAAGAAGAAGATCAAGACTTAGCAGAAAAGAGGTCTCTCCTATTAAAGAAGGAGGAAGTGAAGGATTGTCACATAGATGTAAAAGGATACTTAAGGTACAAGGGGAGGATATGTGTCCCAAACATCATAGAATTGAAAGAAGAAATCCTTAATGAGTACCATAGGAGCAAATATTCCATACATCCAGGCAGCACCAAAATGTACCAAAACTTAAAAAGGGACTATTGGTGGAAGGGAATGAAGTCTGATGTAGCCAGATATGTTGCTAAGTGCATGGTTTGTCAACAAATAAAAGCTGAGACCCAAAGACCTTCAGGGTTGTTGCAGCCACTTAGCATACCACAGTGGAAGTGGGAAGACATATCTATGGATTTCATAGATGGTCTTCCTAGATCCAAGAGGGGAAATACAAGTATTTGGGTGATTGTAGATAGGCTGACTAAAGTAGCCCACTTCATACCAGTGAAAGCAGACAGAAATGCACCTAGGTTAGCCCAAACTTTTATGAGAGAAGTGGTAAAACTGCATGGTGTTCCTAAAACTATAGTGAGTGATAGGGATACAATCTTCACTTCAAGATTCTGGAAGAGCTTCCAAGAAGCTATGGGGAGTGAATTGTGCCTAAGCACTGCTTATCACCCCCAATCAGATGGGCAAACAGAAGTGGTAAACAAGATTTTAGAGGATTTGCTTAGAGCATGTGTGTTAGACTTTGGAGGAAATTGGGAGGACCACCTCCATTTGGCTAAGTTCACTTACAATAATAGCCACCAAAGTACAATTGGAATGGCACCCTTTGAAGCCCTATATGGGAAGCCATGTCTATCACCTATGTGTTGGGCTGAGGCAAGAGAGAAAGCTATCCTAGGGCCAGAATATGTCAAGGACATCACAGAGAAAATAGGACTGGTGAGAAAGAGGATGGCAGTAGCTCAAGATAGGCAAAAGAAGTATGCTGATGCAAAGAGGAAGTCAGTGGAATTCAAAGTAGGTGATTATGTCTTCATTAAGGTTTCACCAATGAAGAAAGTCTTGAGATTTGGCAAGCAGGGGAAACTCAGACCCAGATATGTTGGACCATACAAGATTTTGGAGAGGATAGGCTCACTAGCCTATAAGCTGGAGCTTCCAGAGAAGATGAGTGCAATGCACAATGTGTTTCATGTGTCACAACTAAGGAGATGGGTACATGACAAGGAGGAAATCTTAGAAAAGCCTACTGAAGTTCAGATTAATCCAGATCTAATCTATGAAAAAGAGCCAGTGGGAATTGTGGCAAGGGAAGAAAAGAAATTAAGAAACCAGACATTGAAGCTTGTAAAAATTCAATGGAGTATAGATCCTAGTGATTGTACTTGGGAGCTAGAGGATAAAATCAGGATGGATTACCCTAGGCTCTTTGCAAACTTGAAAGGTAAATTCTTAGATTACTAAGAAAGTTTGATATGTATGGTAGACAGTGACTATTTGAATTGCTCATGCATATTTAAATAATTTTTCCTAAGAAAGTAGGAGTACTCAAAGATTATGTTGCAAATTGTGAGGGCACAATTCCTAAAAGAAGGGGTGATTGTAATACCCCAAGATTTTGAGGAAAATTCTTTTAAATAAATGATTAAAATTCTGGGGAAAAATCAGAATTGTTATATAGGTGGGATTTTCAGTGGTGCAAGGTTGTGTGCATGTGTGCACGTGCACACTAGTTATAGCACTAAGAGAAAATCCAGAATTCCTAAATAATAAAACAAGGGAGGAAAACATTTAGATAAAATGTTTTAAATAAAAGAAATATAGGCCTAGGCATGAATATTAAAATTCCTGAGGATGTGTATATATATATATATTTATATATGCACGCATATGCATGACTTGTCTGAAAATTTAGACAGAAGAAAACATTGATTTATAATAAGTGAAATTTTAAATAGGTGTAGAAATGCACATAAGTATGCACATGTTTTCTGCAAATAAATGGTTAAAATTAAATTAACACCCATAGTTGTATAAATGTATATATATATCCAGATATTATTTGAGCAGAAAATTAATAAAGGAATCACTAAAACAGTAAGAACCAAAGTGCAAGAAAGCAAATGAGCATAGGCAGAAAATAGAAAGTCACACCATTATCATGCTTAAGGTAAGTATAATAAAAATACTTAAAGTTATCACTTTCTGAAAAGAAAGGAAAATAGGCACAATTTAGCCTTGTTTTAAAATATTGGCCGGGACATTAAGGGTTAGGAGGGAGGAAATATGCAATGCCAAATGCATGATTCTGGTCTGGGCTAAAATAGGGATTTTGCACCACCCAAAACCCTAGATAGAACCCTTATTTAAACCAAGAACCCAATCAGAAAACTGCTCTCTCTCACTAATAAATTAACCTAAGGAAGAAGAGGAAGATAAGGCTAAAGATTTGAAGGGTTTTCTGGTTTAAGCTTGTGTAAGCATTTAGGTGAGTATCCTCACTCATATACATGGCATTAAGACCTGGGATTAGGCAGCCAAGCTTTTATATGTTATATTTTGCATGTTTTGATTTACAAACTATGTTGGCTACTGATGGTTTCATGAATGTTTGATGAAATATGATCTGCTATGCTGGATGTATAACTTTGTTGTGCTATTTTCATCTCTGTATATTATACCAAAACCTTAAGGAACATATATCAGAGTATTTGTAACTAGTTTGAATAATGGCTTAAGACAAAGAATGAAAAGATAAAGAAAACTATGAGCTGCATATACATTGGTATGGTGCTGAGGCTTGAAATAATTGGTTAAGGGTGCAATGGAGTCTTCCTCTATAAGTGCTGAGCCCTAAACTAAACAGAAATTTACAAGCCTAAAAACTATGTTTAAACAAGATTAAAAATCTGGCTAAATATAGTTGCTTGCAAAATCAAAATAAACTCAATAGAGCCATGCATTTATTCTCAGTTGCAAACATTCTGGTATATGCTTGAATAGGGTGTTTATATGCTAAATAATGTGAGATGGAATGACTGGGGTGTTATACCTCTAGAAGGTAACCTTTAACTTGCTTGCAATATTATGTCTGCAAGGTAACTAGTATGCTTCATGAGTACAGGTGGTATGTACACCTAGCTATCATTGATAGAATGAACATAAATACACTTAGTGATATAACTAAGGATTTTGTGCCAAGAAGGCTGCTGGAATGCTTGTCCTATTTGAAGTAGACAAGTTGGCACATGGCTTGTTTAAGTCCTGAGATCTTTGTCCATAATGTTAATTAGTTCATGGCAATGTGTCCCTTTGATTCCTTATAGCAGATGAGGCCAGGAATTTATAAGAAAAAGAAAAGGCAACCTAGTAGTTCCAGACAAAAGTTGTTTTATTGCATATGTTTGCTCTTATGTATTGTACATGATAATACCTGTCAAGTATGCAAAGTATATTTATGCTGTATCCTTAGCTTAATATCATGGATATGTTAGAAATGCTCACACCAGATCATAGATCTGACCCTTATTGCTCATGGCACATGGGGGTGTCTCATTTATAATGAGGCAGCCACTAATGCTTTTGCAGGTTATGATGGAGCTAAGTAAGCAAGATTAAAAAGATATGGAATAGAGGATGCTAAGATAATTAGAAATAAAAGCTAGAATGTGTTAATTCATGCATGTATTCCCTGATTGATATGGCTATCTAAATGTATTAAGTAGGAAGAACTTGTAAGAGACATGTGCTATGTTGTTTCTGGTTATTTCTGATTTGGTATGAACTAAGGATATTGATGTTAAACTGATTTGAAAACCTATTTGCTAAAGTTGTTTTGATTTAGAGGAAAAACCTGGATTTTATAAGCATAATCATTTTATGATGATTTCAGTTAATCCTGAGTTCTTTCAAAAAGAATATAGATATACAGAAAATTATATTGAGCACACCCAGAAAAGAATTAAACTGCTATATCTTCAATTTATAATATTGACATAAGTCCAGATGCAAGAAAAAGTGTTTATACCCTGAAAATGTATTTTTAAAAGAGAAGTATGATTAGGAAGAATGATATACATCTGATCACAAAATGTCTGATTCATACAAATATATATACATGCTTTTGGAAAGGAAAGGTATCAATGTTTTGTGTTTAATCTGGGTTGTAAAAATGCAAACAAAAGAATGGCCAGGGTGACCATATGGTTAGGCCATAGGTCAGGCCAAATGTTTCACTTCAAATCAATGAAGCAAGGGAACAATTGAGCTCAGTTTTCTGGGAAAAAGAACAAAAACACTGACATGTACATGTATATCTGTGTACATGTTGATACTAGGCAAAAATATAAATATATATTCTAGAACAGTTGTAGGAAAGGATTTTAAAAATAGTTATGCAAGAAGAATTGTTTTGTATGTTAGGTTATAGGCAAAAATTAAATATATATGTACAATTATAGGTAGGTATCAGATTTCAGCCATACAGGAGAAAATAAAAAGAAAAACAAAAATTGTGTTTGAACCGACCAGCATAGTACTTGAACTCGTGACCTTGCATGTATAAGTTAGGCGCGTTTCCATTACGCCTAGATGTTGCTTGTGTTCACTTAGGATCCACTTTCTTTTAACCTGAGTTTGATAATATTCAGACTTTAATACAATCATCTATATTATAAGCTTGCTTTCCACTGATTATTGCTTGGTTATTTCTTAATTATAATAACAGTCTAAGGTACATATTTCCAGTGGACACTATAGTCAAAAGTTCAGGATACAATAAGTTTTAATTTAAAAGGGAATTTATCACATTTTTGCAAATTTAAAAAAGATTTCTACTTATTATCATGCTCTGATTCAAGTAGAATATAACATAGATATCTTCATATATGTATGTTAAAAATGATTTAGAATTAAAACAATATTTCTATATTGTGAAAGATCCTGGATATATTTTTGTTTATTAGAGAAAGAAAATGACCCTGGGAAATATATTTGTAATAGATGATATATCTATATATCATCTCTAAAAAAAAAAATCACCAATAAAATTAGTGTGTAAATAGGAGGGTCATTTCATTTGGGTGCTTCCCAAAATGTCATTTAGGAAGTGTGGCCACCAAGTAACCATTAGCCACTAATTAATCCCTCATTAAATGTGCATGAAGCTTTAGCCTCCACTTAGTTGTCCATTAGCTTCTAATTGTGGATTTAGGTAAGTGGGTGGGGTCTCCATGATCATGGTCTTGAATTATTTCCCTCTTCTTTCCTTTGTATTCATTTGTGCATGCATATTTCTTCATGAATCCCTCTTCCATATGCATCAAAATTTCCTATAAAAATCATAAAAATTTCCAAGTAAAAATTCTCAAATTGACACATGCACAAAAATAACCATTTCACCCCAGAATGAAGATGAATATATGATGATTTGAAAATATTTGAATTTTGGTTTTAAACATGTTAAAATGCCCAAATATGATATTTATTTAAGTAAAAATAGATAAAGTATGGATGTAAATATGTGTACATTTACGTGCACATCAGTATAAGCTGTCTCAAAGTCATACGATGCCAAAAAATTCATCCATCGCTGCTGTCTCAAGTCAAGTCCTTCTGTGACAATTGGTACTTTAATGAATTATGGTTGGTGAAAAGCTCGAACCTCTCTCTAAGCAAATAATGCCTCCAAGACTTGAGTGCAAAAACTATAGCAGCCAACTCTAAATCATGGGCAATGTAGTTCTTCTCATGCGTCCTCAACTGCCTAGTTCCATAACATACCACCCTCCCTTCTTGCATAAACATCGCTCCTAGACCCGTCCTACATGCATTAGTATATACTGTAAAAGGTTTAGCTCCATCGGGTAACTAACATTGGTTCACTAGTAAGGGCTCTTTTAAGTTTCGTGAAGGAATCCTCACAATCCATGTCTCACACGAATGCTTTATTCTTCTTAGTAAGGCGCATGAGTGGTGCTGATATCTTGGTAAAATCTCTAATGAACTTCCTATAATAGCCAACCAATCCTAGGAAGCTTCTAACTTCGGTGACGTTCTTGGGAGCTTTCCAATCTTGCACCGCCATTACCTTAGCGGGTTCAATAGCCAAAACTTCTTTCGAAACTACGTGCCCCGAGAAACGTACCTCCTCTCTCCAAAAGTGGCACTTTGAAAATTTAGCTCTCAAATGATGACTACGAAGCGTGTGAAGAACCTCTTCTAGATGAATTGCATGCTCCTCCATACTCTTGGAAAACACCAAAATGTCTTCCCTGAATACAACCACAAACTTATTTAGGACTTCTCTAAAGATGCGGCTCATCAAATCTACGAAGTAGTCTGGGGCATTGGTTAGCCCAAAAGGCATAACCAAACACTCATAAAATCCGTCTGGAGTCCTAAACGCGGTCTTATCAATGCTGTCATCAGTGATCCTAAGCTGATGGAATCCCGTGGCTAAATCAAGCTGAGAGAATACTAAAGAGCCAACTAACTGATCAAAAATGTCATCTATCCTAGGAAGTGAATAACGGTTCTTCTTTGTGAGATTATTTAATTCCCTATAGTCCATGCAAAGTCGAAGAGAACCATCCGCCTTAGTAGCAAAGACGACCGGCGCTCCCCACTCCGATATGCTCCTTCTTACGAAACCCTTCTCCACAAGCTCACGGATTTTCTTGCTCAATTCCTTCCTCTCCCTAGGTTCCATATGCCTAACGGGTAATGCCACTGGCTTAGCATTATCCATCAAGTAAATCTTGAAGTCAATCTCTCCCTTAGGGGGTAGTCCCCTAACCTCCTCAAAGACATTTGGAAAATCTTTGACGATAGTAACCGAATCTAACTCCGATGATGATGAATCGAGGGAATAAAGGAAGCTCAGCGTAACTGACCCTTCCGGGTCGCAAGAAACCTCAAGAGTCCTACCGCTGCATGTCTCTAGTCTAACGACTCTCCTCTATCAATCTAATATAGCTTCATATGTGGATAGCCAATCCATTCCCAAAATCATCTGATACCCCAAAAATCCCAAAACATAGGCGTCGCACTCAAATTCTACGCCTAGGATAAAAATTTTCAAACCCCTACAAACCATAGACAAGTGTGCCGATCCTTCTATGGGGTTTGAAACAACGATGGGGTCTACTACTAAAGAGATGTCTAAGTGCAAACAATCCACAAGAGAGCTAGAGATAAAAGAGTGTGAAGCTCCAGAATCGAGAAGAGTCCGAATGGGAAAATCAAAAATAGAAATCAAACCGTCAACGATGACTTTCCTACCTCTATCCGGAATGTTGCCTGAAGGTGCTACATCTAAGGCCTAAATCTGTGCGAATAGTGCACTCGGCCCCTGCCCTACTCTCTGGGGACAACTCCTACTCAAGTGACCAGGTTGCCCACAAGTATAGCACTTTCCATTCATCCTTTCCCTTTTGCAATCCTTGGAGATATGTCCCATAATCCCACAGCTATTGCACTTCAAGCGTTTCTTAATCTTCTTCGGAGGGCCTTCACTTTTCTTCTTCTCTTTATTGTTCTTCCACCATTTCTTCTTTGGACCTTCCGTCTTAACAATCTCTTTAGACTCTCCTTCCTTGGCTGCATCAGACATAAGCGCCATTTCCACCAAAGACTCATAAGTAGCTCCCATTGGCACATGAGTCAACAACAATGCCTGAAGGGGTTGATTCAATCCCTTCGCAAACTTCAAAGCCTTCTTGTATGGTGTATTAACCAACTCCATCCCAAACTGCGACAACTCATTAAATTGATTGATATACTCCTTCACAGCCAAACTCCCTTGCTTCAAATTAATGAATCGCTCCAACTGAACACTCTCTTCTGCTTGAGATAAAAACTTCCTATCAAATCGCTCCCGAAATCTATTCCAAGCGACTTCCCTTCTTTCCAACTTTATAACTTCCCACCAATACGAAGCCTCCTCTTTCAGCTGCTAAGATGCTTGCTGAACCCGTTGTTGATCATCCAATCCCAATAGTCCGAACAGCCTCTCCGTGTTACGTATCCAAGCCCGAGCCTCCACAAAAGTCTCCGTACTAGAAAAAGTCTTTCCACCCAAATTCGCAAAGTCCTTACAAAGATTAGAGAAATTAACTGCTCCAGGTGGGTTGATGGGATTCCCACCCGCTGGTGCTGGATTGGGCGCTTACCCTTGCACCTCTGGAGTCATGGCTTGTAGATACCTACGAAACCAGCCTGGGACTGGAATGCCTTCGGGAAGATTAGGGGCGTTCGCCATTCTATGCAAATAAAAAGAGGGTTAACGAAAGAGTCGAAGGAAGATTGAACTGGACTTTTAAAGGGATTTTTATAAAAACCCTTTTATACTTAAAAATCATTCTAAGAGTTCTTTTCTAAAAAATACTTTTAAAACAAGTCATTTTGGAAAAATACTTTACTTTTAAAATAATTTTTTAGGAATCCTGTAACCTTAGGCTATGATACCAAGTGAAACACCCCCACACCCCTTAGTATACCCAGAAGGATGCACTAAAAGGTGTGGTGAGTTGTAGGTATAACTAAAATTAGTAGAGTCTAAGATTCACAAGACAAAAACTAAATAATAATAATAACACAGCGGAAACAATTATTTTATTTTGCTAAAAATCAAACTCCATAATATAAGATGATAAGAATAAGTCATCAAATACCAAACACATCATATGTCAAAATACCCAGACAAGTCTCGTGAAATCAAAAACCATAGTCTCAAATAAATCAGAGTACAACTTTCCCCAAAAAGTTCCAATTACAACAAAGGAAACTAAAAACTGGAAATAAAGAAAAGGAATACATGATAGAATCTCTGCCAAAGAAGTCTCCATAAATCTGCAGTCTACCATTCTTTTCCCAGATTGCTGGGAGGATGGGAAAATAGAGGAGTGGGTCAGACTAAAAGTCTAATGAATGATAGCAATCACTTGTATTTTTAAGTAAAGTAAAGGTAATAGGCTTTACAATAGTTCTAGTATTAAAATGGAAACAAAGGAAATAGAAGGAAAGATAAAGCTGGAAATAAGTACGAATTAACTATTGCTAAATTAACATGATATGTTAACTTTGATTATTTGCACTTGTCTTGATAGCTGTTTTGATTAAGCTGAAATCTTAATTATACCCTTTGATCAACCTGCTACTCTATAGTACCTACTGTGGAATATACACTATATAACTCCTTACACAGAAGGGAATGGTTTCTACGAAAGATACACATAGTACCTACTATGGACTAGACGATATATAGTTCCCTACAAAGAAGGCAATGGTGCCTATGAAAGGCACACATACTAAGCGCTTGGAACTCATAACGATTACTGAGCACCCAAATGGAAGTCGCACTCTTAACCGCCACCATGCTCATGTTACCTTTTGTTCCACCTATTGGGTCTTCTTATTACTTCAAGCTCCAGCATAAGCGTGCCCCTCATCCCACTTCAGGCTAATGTGAGACCATCGTGTCCATAGAAAATAGGGGAAATGCTGTTGGTACTGGCCCGTCATCCAAACAATATCTAGTTGCGCCCCTTGTCCAAATCCCCATGATTTGAACTTCTATTTATTGACCAATTACTACCATTATTAGAATAAGTGTGCAATCATCTCACTTCAGGCTAATGTGTGAGACCACCAATTTGTCTAATAGGGAATGCTATTTGGTACAGGTCATAATTTAATTCTTTGCTTATTAACATAGATAAATTATTTAAATAAGCCCTTATTATTATTTTGACTATCTATGCTAATTAATTTATCCTAAGCCTTAAAATAGGCTTTATTCTGTTCTATTTTCTTATTATAACCTACGTTATAATCATGCTTATTACTTAACCTAAGGTCTAAGTGTGAAAATAAGCATCTTTCATCTTTTACTCTTTTTAGTTATAATTCTAAGTTATAACTAGGCCAATTTCTTTAATTTAGTCCAATTCTAATATATACATCACAATTTTAGTCCAATTCCATTTTTATTGCAGTCTTTATAATTTACATCTTACCTTCCGTTATTTCAGTATTCTTTTAATTTAATCCAAATTCGCGTTTAATCTATTCTAATCCATTCGCGAAGAAAAAGGAGAAATAGAAGAAAACTGAAAATAGAAGAAAATCCAAAGCGTAAGAGAAGATGTAAATAAAGCATAAATGACAGTAAATAATTAAAAATATTGTAAATAACTGTAATTAAATGGAAAAGCTATAATTAACAGAAATTAACTATGAATAACTGAAAGAATAGCTAAAAAGAAATAGACTAAAAATAAATCTAAAACTAAAAATAACTGATAAAAAGGTATTTCCAAAATCGTAGAAAAACTACAACTATTGGAAAATCTATTATTTTAAATTGCTTAAAAAAATCTAAATAATTACAATCACTCACATGTGGTCCTAAGATCTTCCCTTTAGGTCTTCCCAGATCCACTTGGTGTTGTTAAATATTTTAATTTAAAATTATTTTCTCCTTGGAAAATTATTTCGTTTAGGGTCCTTCCTGAAATGGTGAACCCAATTGGAGAAATTCTTAGAGTGAGAAAAAGTGTTAGGCCTAGGGACTTATTTATAGGAGTAGAAGTGGATCTCAGACCATTAGATTTGGGGATATAATAGGATGCAACCACATCATAGGCTGAATAGGAGCCATCAGATGGAAGCATGAAGGGACCAAATTGAACAAAAGAATGGAATTGACGTGTTAAAATCGCACAGCACGAAGGAAAAATTCCTTCGCCTCACAAACGTAGGCGGGTCGACCTACAGGTCAACCGCCCATAGTGCCAGGTCGCCTAGCCAGTCGGCCTAGGCCTTGGGATGGTCGACCTCTAGTTCGACCTCCCTATATATATATATATCGTTTATCTTGTTAATTCTGTATCTTGCTCATATAAGCTCGGATTCTGACGTTCTATATATGGAAATTGACCAGAAAATTACCGCGGACACATGGTGTAACTTCCGTCACTCATTTATGATAATTTCACAAAATTATATTATCATTTCATTTATTTGTTAATTAATTATTATAGCTTAAATTTCGGGTTGTTACAAAGAAGGCCCGACATTGGTTGTGCATGCATAGCCGTGAGTGAGGTATAGTGTACAGGCTAGGAAGTGGAAGAAATGAAGGATGCAAGTTGATTTGTTTGGGAGGGTACGTGTATATTCATGAAGGAAGTGGAAAGATGAGGAGTAAATGGCATGGGCAAGTGCATGCTACCAAATCAAAAAAATGTGCATAAAGTGAATAATGTGTGCAAATTGTGGACATGTTGAGTGAATGCATGGATAGGAATGAAGTGTAGGCGTGAGTTTGAGGAGAGGAAGGGTTAGTGAATAATTGGTGATTAGTTAAATAAAAATGTAATTAGTTAATTAATTTTAAATTTAAGACAGTTTAATTAAAAATTGCATAAATCGAATGACGTAGCTTCGCAATGGAACTGGTTTGGTCGGATTTGAAGACTGCTGAAATTTGGACTAAAATTGGACGCCGTTCGATTTTAGTTCCAAACCGGAATGCCTCGACGACGACAGAAATTTTAGTGAGTTAAACTCACCTTTTTGGTTAACTAGTATGATATTTAGTTAATAAAAATTGTTGAATGATAGTTTGGATGATTTGTTATATTTATTAATTGGTTTGGATATATTCCCACCCTTGGAGCGGATAAGACCCTATTATGTTCCCGTGCAAGAGCAAATAAACCTTTGTATATGAATCCCACCTCGAAGCGGTTGATTTATATCATTTGATTATATACTGTATGTGATGCAGGGGAACAGGTTGGAGGGATCCAACAGAATTCCTCACCACTGTTGATTTTATTTACATACATACACACACACATACACACACATGTGTGTGTGTGTGTTGATATATCTGAGTTCTGATGCAGGGGGAACAGGTTGGAGGGATCCAATAGGATTTCCCGCTTTTGTTGAATTGTTTCAATAATATTCCTTTTATATAGATTATTGAATAATGAACTTGATTGTGGACACTATGGTTATAACATTGTTATATATGTTTAAAAAACTAAAACCCAGTAGTGATAGAAAACCAATATCAATATTGGTTAAGCGTTTGGTGGCTATTGGCCTTAAATTAGTATTTTGAAATACTTTTAATCGCCAATTGAGTTGGAATTGGATTTTTGAGACAGGAAATGATTTTAAATTCAAAAATTGGGTTTCAAAAATATTTTGTTTAAAATTATTTAATTATATTAAATATTTTGTTTAAAATTATTTAATTATATTTGATATTGTTTTAAAATTATTTAATTATATTAGTATTGTTTTAAAATTATTAATTATATTAGTATTATTTTAAAGTTATTTGCTTACAGTTAATATTGTTTTAAAGTATTTATCAAAATGCTAGTATTTTGAAATGTTAATTATTCTAATGATAATTATTGTTTGAAATTAATAATAAGGATTTATTAATAAGGTTTTGAAAATAAATTATTACTATTTACAATAAGGGTAAAGATTAATTATTATTGTTTTTCAAATGATTAATTATTATTTTAAGATGTTTTAAGATTTATAATTATTATTTATTTATTCATAATGTTTAATTTTAATAATTATTTTTATATAATGCTGTTTAGAAGTAAATGATATTTATTTATTTAT
Organism: Allium fistulosum; assembly: GCA_030737815.1. Taxonomy (NCBI): domain Eukaryota; kingdom Viridiplantae; phylum Streptophyta; class Magnoliopsida; order Asparagales; family Amaryllidaceae; genus Allium; species Allium fistulosum. The sequence continues at coordinate 508,859,086 of CM060907.1, read as the reverse complement.
AAATGTGTTAGAGACTCATAAATAAATTTTTATAAATGGACTTGGATTTTATGAGAGAAGCTTATAAAATGGTTCGGAGACATAAGGGAATATTATTTACAAGGTGAAAGAGTTTTCTAAATCGTTAGATATTTATAAACGGACTTAAGAAACAGGTTTATAGATTTATAAAATAAGTTTTGTAAATGGTTTTAGAGATTTGTAAAGGATTTATAAATGAGTTTTAGAAATGTACAAAGAGGATTTATAAGTGATTGAAATGTATAAAAGGGATTATAAATGATTTTCAGAGATTGTAAAATGGTTATATAGAATTATAAGGAGTTTTATAAATGATTTTTGAATCTAATAAAAAGAAAATCTTTCTAAATTTTGTAAATGTACTTATATCGAAGAGATAAGTATACGAGTGCATTGTCTAAGATGCAAAGTGTAATGTATGTGAATATACTTATATACTTATACCGCTGAGATAAGTATATGGATATTTTCTATATATCGAATTATAGGGATTTGCGGATATACCTTTGTAAAAATATTTTATACAAGTAATTTACCAAGTGAATTTAATAAATGGAAGATTTATCAAAAGGAGGCTAGTGGTTGCTTATGTGCTTAACCAATGTTGGTTTTCCTTTATGGAATAAATCTTTGTTTGAATGTGTGTTTGTTGATAGTTAAATAACCGACTATCAAATCTTGGCCTAAATATGTAATCCTTACTAATTTTGGTGGTACGAAAATATTCCCTACTTAACACCGAAGGATTTTAACTCAAGAAATATCCAGAGGAAACACGGGAATTATATGGTACAGTTACCGTCGGTGGTGCTATACTATACATATAAACTCGTTTTGTTCTTCTAGGACAAATGCTGAGGAGATCCGTCCACTTAATTGGTTTGGGGGTGATCCCCGCTCTTGTGTATTGTTTGATTATTTCCTAAAGAATCGATATTGAGCATTCCGAAAAATCGACGATTGGTTTTCGGAGCGCTAGGGGAGCGGAAGAGTGTACTTGTAAAAGATGATTCGAAGAACCGTGACCACTCCGAAACCATATACAGTTCTATGGAGGAGTTTCATGACATATATTGAAATGCTGGAATTCATGTGTAGTTTTGAGACCTATTAGGGTATAGGAATCCATATAGGATTCTGTTATCTATTTTGATGGCGGTGTGTGAGCTGAAATGCCCGACGTAGCCCCATCAGCGGTAATGACTAATACCAAAGATAGGAGGCATAGCCGGTAGGGTCGAAAAATTCATAGGTTGCAGTCAGCTCCACCTAGACATTAGTTATAGTTGTTATGCATGCATGGGGAGATGCATTCGGTCTTAGCAAGACTAGCTATGTTTTTCCTAGGTACAACACTAGGGATGTATGCTGCTTCGGAAGGATATCTCTGATCCTTGTGCAAGAGGACCATTCTCGAAGTACCAAGGGCTCCTCCGTGGAATTCTACACAATTAGTGAACGAGCCGTATCGATTATTATTTATATACCTAGTATTGTTGTGATGTACACCCACGACCATCACAGCAACTTGATTATTATATTTTCACCCTTAGACATTATTATAATATCAATGGATTTTCTATAGAAAATGTTTTGTTTATTGTAAGGTAAACCCTGTCCGTGTTTATGTGTTGTATGGTCTTACGAGAAACTTTTGATTCAAAGCAGTTGGGTGTGTTTCTCACACTGCTTTTCCAGTCTGACTCGGGTGTTATTATATTATAATGCTCGGATCAGACCGAGCATATTACATATTAAGTTTGGATGCTTTGGAGCTTCAGGAGACGAGCTGAAGGCCCAGAGACGTATTAACGTATATGGTTATTTTTCCACTGCATTCATTTTTGTATTTATCAACAATTGTAAGGACAGGCTGTTATAATTGTCCAGGCTGAAATAGGTTAGCATACTCTTATTGATGTCTGTATATACATGCATTACAGTTTGTTTTGTGTAAAGATTTATTGTATATTATAAATTATTTGTTCCGCTATGAGATTCTGTGTTGTTTAGTTTCCTTCTTATCTTCTTCCGTTTTCTTTTCTCCTAACTTTCAGGTTTTTTGGCATTCGATTGCTCGGCACATAATACAGTGGGCGTATTAGTGCCTATTTTCGAGGGTCGAAAATCACGGTTGTTACACCTATCTAGGGGCAGACTGTTTTCTTTATTTGTGTGCTTGGCATGGTCTGCTCCATTGTTTGGGGGCTGACTATTTTTTACTATGAAGTCAGGTCGCATATTTACAACCTTTTGAACTCATGCACATGAGTTTTTTATATTGGTTTAGGCCGTCTTATATCATTACATCCAATGTGATTGTTTGGCTGAGATGCCGAGTTGTGTGTGATAAAACTCGATGTTGTTTGCCATGTCATTTAAATTAACATAAAGAGTTTTTTATACTGGTTTAGGCTGTCCAATATCCCTGCATCCAGTTCACTGTATTATTACTTTTCATAATAATTACAATTTTTGTTATTTTTATATACAAATAACACTGTTTATAAAAAGTAAGGTTTGATACGCTTCGAATTCCAAGTTCATGGAACTGGGTTTCCATTAGGCCTTGAGAGTCGGTAAGCCCCTTTAGCTAAGGCTTCTGCTACAACTAGAGGACTTTCCCAATTTGGACCCAAGGCCCAATTTATTGGGTCCGTAGTGTTAGTTATCACTTTTCGCAGTAACAGGTCTCCCTTATAGATTTTTCTTTCTTTGAGCCTAGCATTGTAATTTTTCACCATCCTTTGTCGGTATGCAGTGGATCAGACAGTTGTTTCATCTCTTCTTTCTTGAATGAGGTCGATGGCAGCCACTTTTAGCTTCTTGATCTGATTTTCCACATACAATGTTCTTCTATGTGATGGGATCTTTGTCTCGACTAGGAGCATTGGTTCATAGCCATAGGTCAAAGAGAAAGGTTTATGGATGGTTGGGCATTTGGATGAGGTTTTGTAAGCCAACAATACTAGGGGTAATTCTTCTTCCCACTTTCCTTTCGTCTTCTGTGATCTTTTAATGAGCATTTTCTTAATGGTTTTGTTTGCTGCTTTGACCTGCCTATTTGCCTGTGGATGTGTAGCAGAAGAGAAGCTTTTTATTATCCTATTCCTCTCACAAAGTTCTGTAAACTCCTTACTCTCAAATTAGGTCCCTCTATCAGAGATTATCTTATGTAGGATCCCTAATCCAGTGATTATGTTCTTCACGACAAAAGTAACTATTTTCTTTGCAGTAATTTTGTCTGAGGGCTCTTCTTCTACCCATTTTGTGTAGTAATCTACCGCCACTACAACATACTTTATCCTTCCATTTGACATGGGAAGTGGTCTTATTAAATCTATGCCACATATGTCAAATGGTCACGAGTTAGCCAATGGGATAAGCTTGTGGCATGGTTGTTTGGGGATATTGGAAATTCTTTGAGCTTTATCACATCTCCTTACATACACATGTGCATCCTAAAGTGCAGTGGGCCAGTATTATCCATGTCTTAGGACTTTCGTTCTTGACTTAGCCCCTCCAGAGTGATCCCTACATTGCCCTTCATACACTCAGGACTTGTACACCTTCTTCTTTAGAAATGCATTTAAGATATGGGTTATAGTACCCTCTCTTATAGAATATGCCATCAAAGAAGGAAAAGTTCGAAGTCTGGTATCTTATTTTGTGGGCTTCATTCTTGTTTAAACACAGAACTCCGTTTATCAAGAATTGTTTGATAGGGGTCATCCATGAGTTTTCCTCTACTTGATGAGGGATTGGGGTCCATTCTTGACTTTATGTTGTTTCCTGATCTTGGGCTTCTCTGATTCGTTGGGCTCTAGTTAGGACTATTACTTAGTTTGCCTCGGTGATGCTTGGTTTAGCTTGATTCCTTATTGGAATAACTATCTTTTCATTCTCTACTTTTATGGTAGAAAGTTTGGCTAATGAGTCAGCAGAAGAACTATTTTCATGCAGAATTTTTTCTATATAAAACTGTTCGAACTACTTTAATAATTTTTTAGAAAGTCCAACGTGTTTAGCTATCATTGGCTCTTTCGTTTGGTAATTACCCTGCACTTGGTTCACAACTAGTTAGGCATCACTATGAATTTTAATATGGGTTAACTTTCATTACCTTAGCCATCCTTAAGCCTGGAAAGAGAGCTTCATATTATGCGACGTTATTGTTAGCTTTGAACCCAAGCAACAATGCTCTATATTGCTTTTGCTTATCTAGGCTGGTCAGTACATATCCAATTCCTGCCCCTACTCATTTGATGCTCCGTCTATGAATAATTGCCAAAACTGTGGATTGGACACCTCCTGCTTAGACTATGGTTCAGTGGGCAGTGTGCATTCCACAATAAAGTCTGCTAGCATTTGTCATTTGATTACTTTTCTAGGGCAATAGGAGATGTCATATAGGTTAAGCACCATTACCCATTTTAGTAAGCGACCTGATATCTCTGTTTCTGTAGTATTTTCTTCAGTGGTTTGTTTGTGTAGATTTTAATAGGGTGCACTTGAAAATATGACTGTAGTTTCCTTGCCATGAGAAGCAGGTTATAAGCTAGCTGTTCAACAACTGAGTAGCTGTGCTCTGCTCTTGATAGACATTTGTTCATGAAGTAGATTAGACTTTGAGTCCCTTCTTCTCCTCGAACCATTGCAGCACTAACAGCTTTATCGGTTATAACCAAGTATACATATAAGTCCTCACCTATTATTGGTTTTGATAGGACGAGGGTACTAATCAGATAGTCCTTTAGATGCTGGAATGTGATTTTGCATTCCTCGGTCCATTCGAAGCTCCGTCCCTTTTCGACTTCATCAAACAATGGTCTACACTTATCGGTTGCTTTGTAAATGAACCTGCTTAGATCAGCCACCCTGCCATTTAAGCTCATGACATATTTTGGTCTTCTTGGGACTCCCATGTTCCTTGTGACCTCAATCTGTTTTAGGTTTGCTTCAATGGTGTAGGCACCACTTTGTATCCAAAAACTTCCCTAACTGGATGGAAAAAGTATACTTCAAGGGGTTTAGCTTCATGTTATACCATCTTAGAATCGCAAAGGTCTCTTCCAGGTCATGCTCAAGACTTGGTGCCACTTTTGACTTAACAAGCATATCATCTTTGTACACCTCTACTTTATTTCTCAATTTGATCTGAGAACATCATGTTAACTAACCTTTGGTAGGTTGCTTTAGCATTTTTGATTCCAAACAACATAACTTTATAGTAGTATAAGCCCTTGTCCGTCAAAAATCTGGTACGCTCCTGATCTGGCTCAAACATAGCTATTTGGTTGTAACCTGAGTATGCATCCATGAAGTTGAGCAGTTCATGGCCGATAGTTGTATCCACTAACTGATTAATTATGGGTAGAGGAAAAATACCCTTCACGTAAGCCTTGTTGAGGTCGGTATAGTCAATGCAAGTTCTCCATTTCCTATTGTACTTTTTTACAAGAACAGGATTCACAATCCACTTTGGGTAATATACTTCCCTAATGAACCCATTTTCTTTCTGTTTCTTAACTACTTTATCCAAAGCATTATATATTTCCTAATCTAGGGACCTGCGCTTCTACCTAAGTGAGTGAGCATCGGGATCTATGTTGAGTGCATAGCAAATGATATCTAGGTCTATTCTGACCATATCTGAATGCATCCAAGTGAAAACATCTATTAATCTTTTGAGAAAGTCTTTTAACTCTGCCTTGATTTCTTCGTTGAGTTTCTTCCCTATCTTGAGAATTTTCAAAGGATCTTTTAGGTTTATCTCTACATGCCCAATGTCATCTAACATCTTTAAATCACCCCTTGTCTCCCTCACCTTGGATCTATTTCACTTTTTCCTATTCAACTTGGGATGCAACAGAGGAAGCCTACCTCTGAGCTTCTTCAGAAAAATGCTATGTGTAAATTTAGTTATATTCGTCAATGTGGACCATATGCATTTATTCCTTCTTTTTCTTCCTTACTGATGTTGTGGTCATATAATGACCTATTTCAGCATTAGTCTTGGTACTTTTTACCGATACAGTTCTAAGAATTAGCTTGATTTCCTTTTCATTACTATTATTATGGTTATCAAATGAAACAAAATAGTAGTTTTGAAAAATTTTATTGCTAGAATTAAGGTTTACATTGAATAATTCCCTAGCAAAAAATTGTTCTCCTCTTATCTACCATATTCTGATGGGGGTGTGGAACTTTATCAGTAAATCCTTTTGAGAAATAACTGCCCCATGTCAATCAACGTGGGTCTTCTTAAGAATTCGTTGTATAGTAATGGTTGATCGATGATCAAGAAGCTTGCATAGAATGATTTGTGAAGTGGTGTAGTTCCAGTGATGACAAGTAACGAGTTGTTTCAATAGGAGTTGTTACGGTATTATTAAATCCGTAAATCGGCTCAGGGCTTGGCTTCAATATCTTTATTGGAAGTTTCATATTGTCAAATGTGGATTTGAAGATGATACTGATAAAACTCCTAGAATCCACAAAGACTATCTTTATAGTGCAGTTTGAGTTCTACACCATAATTATGAGCGGATCCTGATGTGGGAAGACAACTCCAGTGGCATCAGCTACAGTGAAGACTATGTCCTACATCTGATTTTTATTTTACATGGAATATGGTTCTTAGCTCTACTTTGGCCTCTTGCACAAATCGCTTATGTGCTTTATTACTTCTTCCATCAAGGTGTGGTCCTCCATGAATTGAGACTATAAGATTAGAAGGGTTTCTGACTAGATTTTCATTTGGATCTGGAGTGAGGTTCCCAGACCTTTCTCCATTATTTTCCTTCTCATAGCTGCCTAAGTATATTCCTTCCTGAATTAATCTCTCAATCTCATTTCTTAGGTGCCAACAATTCTCTTTGTAGTGATTATTAGCCCTGCGGAAGCGGTAGTAGGCTCCTCCTATTTTGCTTTGGTTTCTTCCCCTTATTTAGGATGTTATAAGCTAGCTCAGTTCTGGTAATCTCACAAATCTGACCGGGCATGTGGGTAAGGGGAGTCTTTGCTGTGAAGTTGAATTTTCTTTGCTGATTTGTCGATGGATGGTATCCTTCTGCCTCCTTTTCTTTTCATTCTAGGGAGTAGAAGTTCTCTCAACTGGATGTGATCCTGCCTCCTTCAAGTTGATTTAGCCGCTGTGTGACGCCCCACTCTGAGACCCATATTAACAAAGAGTATTACGAGGTAGTACCGTCTGCTAATGCGGAGAATAGAGCTGGATAGGAGCGACCATCTATAGCCTTGTCTTAGCTATCTACTGAATACGTCGATAAGTGCTATATTTTTTTTTTCTTCTCAAGTGGATCGACGTATCCAATAAATATTTAATACAAAACTATAATGGCTAACGGATCTATCGAAACAAAACATAACAACTCAAATGTAAATAACATCACAGAACAACAGAAATGCATACATATGCATAAGTATAGATACAATCACTAGTACAATCCAAAATGATACATCAAAATGGTATGACGACCACAACCCAAACATGGGTCAAAAGAATATACATCAGAGTGCCAACAAAAAGGACTAAACAAAAAGCTATAACAAAAAGAGCTAGTAGAATAGTCCATGCGGAAGCAGAATAGGCTAAGTCCAAATGTACCTAACCTGAAACACCTCGGTCTGACCCGAGTATAAAATACACGGGTCAGTCTAACTAAAACATATCAGTTAGAGTGAGACAAGATGATGATATGAGTATAGAAAAGATAACAATGCTTCTCAAATGAGAAGTAAACAAAGAGAGTCTATATGGATATCATAAAAGAGAATACATCTCATAGTAACAATAAAATCTCTAAAAGAGATAACACAAGATCCAATAAACTCAAATAACAAGCCTCATATCATCGGCAACTCAAAATATACAAAGGATATAAATATCCCAAATCAAGCCAAAAAGGCAAACACAAATGCCAATGAAGGCATCACAAGTTTCCACAAGGTAATCGCTATGTATCGAGTGGTTCAAAGGACCGACTCCGAAAGGCGATACTCTAGGGAAATATAAATATCAATGAAACAAAAGATGCACATGCTCAGTACTGTATAAACAAGGATCCACAAGCCCGAAGGTGACAAACCCAAGTATCTCTCGAGCGGTGATGAAGGACCAACTCCAAAAGCGATACTATAGGGCAACAAACCCGAAGGCAACAAACCCGAAGGCAAAAACCCGAAGGCAATAAACCCGAAGGCACAAACCCGAAGGCAACAAACCATAGTGGCGAAGGTCCGTAGGCCCAGTACTGGACGCTACTAACTGGCAATATGTGTCACAAACTCTCGGAAAGGAACCCGAAAAGTGTTAACGTGTGTCCCATACCACCCGTTCGCACTAAATGGTTTACTAACGGCTAGAAAATTTCACACTCAAAGCAGTAAAAGGTTCACCTCATATCATCGGTAAACTAGACCCATAGACCAAAACGATCAAACAAATAGATTAGAAATTAACTGAAAAGATGAATGCACGTGTTCATAGCACGCATTTTATCCAATCATTTAATTCTCCTCCCTCTTTGCTCAAAGTGCAAAATTGTGTGTTTTATATAGAAATTAAGTTGAAGAAAACGAGTTTTAGGAACGCTTCGAAATCGCTTTAGAAATTGCCTTTGAAATTCTCTTATTATAGAGTATATAATTTTTATACTTAAAAAAATATAATAATAATTTCAAAAGCCATTTATTTGAAAAACATTTTTAAAACACATTATAAACCCATGTATGAAATCCAGAAAGAAATATCAAGAGAACATGGAAATAACGGAAATTACACCATGTATTATCCTTTTAAAACAAGCTACGACTCAATATTCGACAGCAGGTTTGAACAAGTTAACCGTGTCAAAATGACTTGAAATTCTGCAAGAATGTAGATCAACATTCCTAATTCAATTTGCAAAAAGAATCATTCAAATCTGATTTGAAACGAAGAATCTGCGTCGTTTCCAAATTTGGACTAAAACAAGGTTAAATCGCTGAATTCCAGCATGCTGCGGGTTCAAGTTCGACAACAGATATATACAAGTTATCATGGTCGGAATGACCTAAATATTTGTAGAAATAAAGTTCAACATTTTTAATTTAAACTGCAAAAAAAATCGCTCTGTTCCGATAAGAGACGAAGAAACTGCGACGTCTCAAAGTCGGACTCATGCCAGGAAGTTAATACATAGGAAAAACAAAGGCCAGCGGCTTGTTTAACTAGCTCGCCCTTATTCAACCCAAAATTTGAGAAAGCACGAAACATAAAAGTTAAAGAGGATATTTTAAACTTTCTAGAACATCAAAAATTACCGAATTCCGATAAGAAATGAAAAAGTTATGACCAAAACAATTTTCAGATCTGAAGTTCACTACGGCTGTCATTTTAGTCTGGGGGACAGCGACACTAGAATGAACTTTTGAGCATGTAAACTTCAAAATTTAACAAAACCCGAAACACAAAGTTATAGTAGACAATCTGATGCAGCCCAGAAAGTTGAAGACATAGGTCGTGTACGACCTAACATGCTGGTAAGTCGGGTACGACTTAAAGATGAGGCTAACGAGTTAAGACTTCGTAAAGACTTGTGGGAAGTTGAAATTTTAGATCGCGTACGACCTAACGAGGCCTTTAAGTCGTTCCAGCAACTTGGTGAAGGTCGGCAACGACCTAGTGGAGACGCATGAGTTAACGAATTAGATCTTGGAGATAAGTCGTGGAAAGTTGAAGTCTTAGGTCGCTCACGACCTAGTGAAGGTCGCTCACGACTTAGTGAAGATGGCACACGAGTTACTGGATTCAGTGTGAAGGAGTGCGAATGAGATAAAAGGATACGACCTAAGTTAGGTCACGAGATTGAAGTTCGATCTATGTTAGGTCACGGAGTTTTGACTCGACCTAAGTTAGGTCGCGTAAACGACCTACGACCTAAGATAAGTCGCTCCGAAATTCAGAATGAAGAATGCCTCGACCTATGACCTAAGTTAGGTCGCGTACGACCTACGACCTAAGTTAGGTCGCGAGAACTTTAGATCGCCGATTGCTATAGTTCGCTGCCGCCTGGATTCTTGGAAGATGCTGCCTTGTTTTAGGTCGTTCAAATGATAAGTCGTGTAGTTTTGGGTCGTTTATGACCTATGTGTTGTAAAGCATTGTGTTGTATTTGCTTATGTTGTATTTTTTTAAGTCGTGATGTTTTAGGTCGTGTACTTTTAGGTCGTGATGTGTTTTAGGTCGTGTACTTTTTTTTGCGTGTGTTGTAACTTCTATAAATAGGCCGGTGGTGCCATTTGTAATAGTTTGGTTGATTTTTGAATAAAATTCTTGTTTGAGAGCTTTGTGCCTCTTCTTAAATTGGTAGTTGAGTGTAATCTCCTATCTCCTCTTTCGGTTAATCGAGTGCGCTCGATTCAACGACTGCAGAAGCCGATTCATGGAATCTAGTGCGCTAGATCAACGTGCGAAGAATCGCAGATCTTTGAACACGGTATCGTGCGCGATCAACGTGTTTGGGATAGCTAGAATTCGATATCTTCGGATCGACGAATTTGGGCATTTCAGTATTCATCAATCCACCAATTGCTACTTTCATCGTATTATTAATTGTGGTATAATCCGCTGCGTCAGTTTGGTATCAAAGCTTGTTTTAGCCAATCATAGCTAAATCAAGTCTTGGAGCCGAGAATTTCGAAGTTGAAGTGTTAGCCGAGCTTGAAGTGTTGAGCCGAGCTAAGTAGAAGTATTAGAGATTGAAAGTTGCATTATTTGGAGAAATTTGTGTTCGTCGTGTTCATCGCAAATTGCAACAAGGTTGGAGTTTTCGATCCATTTCATTTTGGATCAAAGTTCGAAAGGTGTTTGAAATTTGGAGTTGGAGCCGAGGGTAGATTGAAAGGGTATCATTTGATCATTTGTTTGTTCAAGGCCGAAAGTCAAAGTTTTGAAGAATCAACCATGCCGCCGAGAAGAGCAAATCGTCACCAAAACGTAGAAGCTTTGTATAGAAGAGAAGAAGCTGATGAGATGGAGCAAAGAATTAATGAAAATTTTAGTGAGAAACTTAATGAAGGAATTGGACGATTAGAAAAGATGATGTTAGAGATGAATCAAAATCAAAGAAGAGTTTCACCTGAATCTAACCATAGGGGAAGTAGAGTTTCGCCACATTTCAATCGGGAGAGACGTGCTGATAATGATCATAGAAGTACGAGTCGAGATTGTTATAGAAATAATGATGATCAAAGGCGTGATAGGAATGTGAATGATCGAGAACAGAGGAATGTAGATAGAAGGGATGTTGGTGGAAGACGTGATGCTAGTAGAGATGTTGGTGGTCAGGATCGACATCGATATACATCTGATTTTGAAGAGGAGTTTGATGGAGGTAGTGTTCATGGATGAGGACAAGGAAGAAATCAGTCGGAGTATGATCACAAGTGGGAATCTGGGATGAAGACTGAAATTCCAGAATTCAAAGGTGGTATGCAAGCTGAGGAGTTTTTAGATTGGTTGTCTAATGTGGAGGAGATTTTTGACTTCAAGGAAGTTCCAGAACATCGTAGAGTGAAGTTGGTTGCTACAAGGTTGAGGGGTAGAGCTTTGGCATGGTGGCAGCAAACCAAACTTACACGTGAACGGATGGGGAAGTCAAAGGTTGAATCATGGGAAAAGATGAGGAAAATGATGAAAGCCACATTCTTACCTTATAATTATCAATCGCTTATGTATCAGAGGCTGCAAAACTTGAGGCAAGGAACGAAGTCTGTTAATGACTATGCTGATGAATTCTATCAACTGATTGCAAGGAACGACATCATGGAGACGGAAGAACAGTTGACGGCCAGATTTGTTGGAGGGTTACGAATGCAGATTCAAGATATGGTTAACATGTTTGATCCTAGATCTGTAGCGGAAGCACACCAGAAGGCGTTGGCTTGGGAGAAGCAGGGAAGACGAGGTGGTGGTGTGTTTACAAATTCCAACAATTCAGGGAAGGGTGTTAGTGGAAGTTCTAATGTTTCAAAAGCTATTGCAAAACGAGTTGTAAATGAGGTTGGGAAGATGAAAGTCAATAATGGTTTCAAGTGTTATAATTGTCAAGAAATGGGCCACAAAAGTAATGAATGTCCAAAGCCGAAGAAGAGAGCTATGATAGCGGGGTTGAGGATGAGGATGAAGAAGCCGAATGTTCCAATTCACCACCTAATGAGGGGGAAGAAGAAGTGTCGGGAGACGAAGGTTGTAATATGATGATGAGGAGGTCTTGTTTGACACCAAAGCAAGAGGAAGATTGTAGTTGGTTGAGGAGCAATATTTTTCAGTCGACATGTACTATTCTGGGGAAAGTTTGCAAATTTGTTATTGATGCTGGAAGCTGTGATAATATAATTTCGACGGAGGCTGTGAGGAAGTTGGCATTGAAGACTGAGAAACACCCGAAACCGTACAAGTTGGCTTGGTTGAGAAAAGGCGGGGAAGTGAAGGTTGGACGAAGGGCTTGTGTGAATTTTTCAATTGGAAAGAAATACAAGGATGAAATCTGGTGTGATGTAGTAGATATGGATGTCTGTCATTTGTTGCTGGGGAGACCGTGGCAGTATGATAGGGCAGTGCAACATGATGGGCGTACCAACAGTTACAGTTTCTTGTACGAAGGCACAAAGATCACAATAGTTCCAAAGAAGCGACAGCAGAATGAGAACAAGCTGGAGGAGATTGAGGAATTGAAAACCTTGTTATCATTGAAGGAGTTCGTGGAAGAGATAGAAGAGAGTCCTGAAGTTTTTATGTTGATTGGGCATGAAAGCAGTGAAGTTGCTGAAGTTCCAGAGGAAGTGAAACCAGTTTTGGAGGAATTCAACGATGTGTTTCCGGAGGAGTTACCGAATGAGTTACCGCCGCTTAGAGACATACAACACCAGATTGACTTGGTACCAGGTGCTGCATTACCTCATAGACCACACTATCGGATGAGTCCAAGGGAACACGAAGAGTTAAGGAGACAGGTGGAGGAATTACTGGAATAGGGACGAGTTCAGGAGAGTTTGAGTCCTTGTGCAGTGCCAGCCTTGTTGGTACCCAAGAAGGATGGAACGTGGAGGATGTGCACAGATAGTAGAGCATTGAACAAGATAACGGTCAGATACAGATTTTCGATGCCGAGGCTTGATGATCTGTTATATCAAATTAGTGGGTCTGTGATCTTCTCTAAGATTCACTTGAAGAGCGGTTATCATCAGATTCGCATTAGACCAGGGGACGAATGGAAGACAGCATTCAAGACGAGGAAAGGATTGTATGAATGGCTGGTAATGCCGTTTGGTCTATCGAATGCACCGAGTACATTCATAAGGGTGATGAACCAAATTTTCAGGCCGTACATTGGGAAATTTGTGGTGGTTTACTTTGATTATATTCTGATCTACAATGCTAGTACAGAAGAGCATGTTTAGCATTTGAGGAAAGTGTTAATTATCCTTCGTAAAGAACAATTCTACGCTGCTACGAAGAAGTGTGTTTTTATGGCGAGGAGTGTTTTATTTCTGGGGTATGTTGTATCGAAAGAAGGAATACAAGTGGACCAAAGTAAAGTTGAGGCTATCAGAGATTGGCCGCAACCCAAGACGATAATGGAAGTTCGTAGTTTTCACGGGTTGGCTTCATTTTATCGGAGGTTTATTCCGCACTTTAGTAGTGTGATGGCACCTGTGACTGATTGTTTGAAGGGTAAACAGTTTGCATGGACGGAGGAAGCAGGGGTTGCTTTTGAGCGAAACAAAGAACTCTTGACGTCAGCACCAATTCTAGTGCTACCAGATTTTCAGCTAGTGTTTGAACTACATACTGATGCATCAAAGGTTGGAATTGGAGGGGTGTTGAGTCAGAGGGGGCGTCCGATTGCATATTTCAGTGAGAAGTTATCAGGAGCGAAGATGAGATATAGTACATATGATGTAGAATTTTATGCTGTTGTGCAAGCTATTAAACACTGGAGACACTATCTATTTCAGAAAGAGTTTGTTCTTTACACTGATCATGAGGCGTTAAAGCATTTACAGGGGCAAGACAAGATTTCGGCGAGACATGCATCATGGATTGCATATCTGCAACAGTTTACTTTTGTTGTCAAACACAAGTCAGGAGTGACGAATCGTGTGGCTGATGCTTTGAGTAGGAGGAGTCATTTATTGACAACAATGAGAATTGAGGTGACAGGTTTTGAATTATTGACAGAACTGATTGAAGAAGATCCTTATTTTATGAAATTTGTTGAAAGGGTTAAAGAAGGGAATGCTGATGAATTTATGATGGTAGATGGTTTTCTGTTTAAGGGAAATCGACTATGTATTCCAGAGAGCAGTTTGAGAATGAAGATTATCAAGGAGTTACACGAGGAAGGTCATGTGGGCCATGATCGTACATTGTATTTGATTTCTCAATCTTATTTTTGGCCATCAATGAGGTAATATGCCGTTACCTGACCAACTAAGCCTTGGGTTGATGTGAGTATGGATTTTGTTTTGGGTTTGCCTCGAACTCAAAGGGGAAACGATTCCATTTATGTGGTGGTTGACCGATTTTCGAAAATGGCACATTTTAATGCTTGTAAGAAGACGGCGGATGCTGTTCATGTTGCTCGGTTATTTTTCAAAGAAATCTATCGACTTCATGGATTGCTAGAATCTATTGTGTCGGATAGGGATGCTCGTTTCCTGAGTCATTTTTGGCTAAGTTTGTGGAAGATGGTCAGAACGAAGCTGAATTTTAGTAGCGCTTACCATCCGCAAACTGATGGGCAAACAGAGGTGGTTAACAGATCGCTGGGAAATTTATTGCGATGTCTGGTGAAAGATAATCTGAAAAGCTGGGATGTGAAGTTATGTCAAGCAGAATTCGCTCATAATCATGCGATAAATCGTAGCACAGGTTTCAGTCCATTTCAGATTGTATATTCAAGTTTGCCAAGGGGACCGTTGGACTTAACGGTAGTACCACAACCGAAGGGGATGGTAAAACGAGCTGTTGATTTTGTTGATGGGTTGACTGAATGTCATAAAATCGTCCAGGAACGATTGGAGAAGACGAATGAGAAGTATAAACGCTTTGCAGATCTGAAGCGTAGAAGTGTTGAGTTTAATGAAGGAGATTTGGTATATGTTGTGTTAACAAAGGACCGTTTTCCAGTGGGCACTTACAACAAGTTGAAAGCCAGAAAGATTGGACCTGTGAAGATTGTGAAACGGATCAATAAAAATGCTTATAGATTGAAGCTGCCGGAAGATGTATACACTTCTGATGTTTTCAATGTTAAACATCTTATACCATATCATGAGGATGAGTCTGTTGTGGAAGAAAAGGGTGCAAATTCGGGGATGAATTTTTCTCAACCTGGGAAGGATGATGCAGCCCAGAAAGTTGAAGACATAGGTCGTGTACGACCTAACATGCTGGTAAGTCGGGTACGACATAAAGAGGAGTCTAACGAGTTAAGACTTCGTAAAGACTTGTAGGAAGTTGAAATTTTAGGTCGCGTACGACCTAACGAGGCCTTTAAGTCGTTCCAGCGACTTGGTGAAGGTCGGCAACGACCTAGTGGAGACGCACGAGTTAACGAACTAGATCTTGGAGATAAGTCGTGGAAAGTTGAAGTCTTAGGTCGCTCACGACCTAGTGAAGGTCGCTCACGACTTAGTGAAGACGGCACACTAGTTACTGGATTCAGTGTGAAGGAGTGCGAACGAGATAAAAGGATACGACCTAAGTTAGGTCACGAGATTGAAGTTCGATCTATGTTAGGTCGCGGAGTTTTGACTCGACCTAAGTTAGGTCGCGTAAACGACCTACGACCTAAGATAAGTCGCTCCGAAATTCAGAATGAAGAATGCCTCGACCTACGACCTAAGTTAGGTCGCGTACGACCTACGGCCTAAGTTAGGTTGCGAGAACTTTAGATCGCCAATTGCTACAGTTCGCTGCCGCCTGGATTCTTGGAAGATGCTGCCTTGTTTTAGGTCGTTCAAATGATAAGTCATGTAGTTTTGGGTCGTTTACGACCTATGTGTTGTAAAGCATTGTGTTGTATTTGCTTATGTTGTATTTTTTTAAGTCGTGATGTTTTAGGTCGTGTACTTTTAGGTCGTGATGTGTTTTAGGTCGTGTACTTTTTTTTGCGTGTGTTGTAACTTCTATAAATAGGCCAGTGGTGCCATTTGTAATAGTTTGGTTGATTTTTGAATAAAATTCTTGTTTGAGAGCTTTGTGCCTCTTCTTAAATTGGTAGTTGAGTGTAATCTCCTATCTCCTCTTTCGGTTAATCGAGTGCGCTCGATTCAACGACTGCAGAAGCCGATTCACATAATCTAGTGCGCTAGATCAACGTGCGAAGAATCGCAGATCTTTGAACACGGTATCGTGCGCGATCAACGTGTTTGGGATAGCTAGAATTCGGTATCTTCGGATCAACGAATTTGGGCATTTCAGTATTCATCAATCCACCAATTGATACTTTCATCGTATCATCAATTGTTGTATAATCCGCTGCGTCACAATCTAGTATTTCAAGAACATCATGAATCGTCAAATTTGGACATCAAATGAGAAAGATATGCTCAAATTACCAATGACATTTAGCACAGAAAATTACGGTTTTATAATGACAGAGCAGCAAGTTTACATCAGGTATTTCGACCCACTATGCTCAGTTTTTACGAAAGTGTTTAATATGAAAGTTGTCACACTCTTTTTATGCTTTCCATAACATTAAAAATCATCTAAATCCGACAAGAAATGAGAAAGATATGCCTAAAACAATTTCTGTGTTTCAAAGCTAAGTTTAAAACACAGGACAGAAAGGTTACATCTTATTCAAACCCAAATTAATCTTAGTAAACTGATTAATCACAAAAATCAATGAACATAAAAGTTTCTCTTTATAAAAATATCTTCCAACTGAAAAAAACCACACTCAATTTTGATCTACCATTTAAAAGTTATGGTGATTTTAATATCAGGTTTCAACAAAAATATTGCACAGAGCAAAGCTATGTACACCAGTTTCAAACTCAATTTCAGCCCTCTAAACCATAGAATTTCTTAAAGTGATTAAAAGAGAACTTGTAGCTAATAGAAAGTTCTTTCAACTGCAAAAAGATTGAGCTAATTTGGATAAAACTGCACTATCATATCGCTGATTTACTGCAGCAATATTTATACAAACAATTTTCAACAAACTACAACCAAACAATCATTCAAATTCAAGCAACCAATTCACAACCAATTTGAAAGCAATTCAATCAACAAACCATCCAATTCAATTCAAATATTAACTAAAAATTATTCTCATAGATTAAAGGTAGTAGTATGAGTGATTAACTCACTTTTTACTCCAATTTGACAAAGATGCAATGCCTAGATCAACATATGTGCACTCCTCTTCTTCTACAACTCCTATGCTATACATGCCACAAGAATCACCCAAAAGCCCTCTCATCCAAAAATTTCAGAAATTAGAAATCAAATAAAACTGAAATTAAATGCTAGATTCGGATAGAGAAGTGGATTTAGAGACTTACCCATATCTTCTTTTACTTTCTAGATTTTTTTCTTGATCTCTAGTGATTTTCCAAGGAGCTAGGTTTATGAGTTTCTTAGTTTTGAAAAACCTAGTTTTTACTTTGTGCCCAGTTAAAATGAATGTATCATTCATTTTTCAATACAAAGGAGATAAGAATTCTCCTTTATTTTCACAAATGGGCTAAATTTTATTAAGCCCAAACTCAAGTTTTAATACAAAGAATTAAAACTCTATGTCACCTCTTTACTTAGTCTAATAAGAAGATTAGATCATTTTTTTCGATTAGTTTATCCTCTTTTCCTAATTAACCACTAGTTTAATTAAAATCACATTTTAATTTATTAACAGGTAATCACAAAACCATGGGTTGTTACACGCTGGCCCTTTCATAGAATGCCCTCATATTCTGGCATGCTTTCCTACTGTTCTTATGCCATATGATTGTGTTTCTTATAATTTCAGCATGCATTGCCGTCAGCAATGCTTCCCCACAAGTTACCTTAATCTGAAGCGCCTCGGATTTGAAGCGTTTTATAAAGTTATGTAGGCTCTTGTTCTCTCCCTACTTAACATAAGAGATTTTTTTACGTTTAGGGAAGCCTCTAACCTAGAATTAAACAGTCTAAAGAAACCCGCAGTTAACTATGGCCAAGAATGAACCTCCCCTGGTCCATACCTCTTTAAACATCTGGAAGCTGCCCTAGCCAGAAATACCGAGAAGAGCTTCAATCTAGCCATCCTTTCCTCTTTTAGGATATCCATGTAATACTCGAAAGTACAAACATGATCTTCTGGGTTTGTGGTCCCATCAAATTTATCAATCGATGGGAGTTTCAAATTTGAAAAAGTACGCTTCTATGATGCTTTCACTAAATTGGGAAGAACCTTCTTTCCTTAATTCTTCTCTATTATTCTATCTACACAGTTTTTCCAACTGCTCTATACGAGCCTTCAATTGGCGAATCTCATCATGTTTTGCATCTATTTAGTATGATCTGTATCTATAGAGCAAAGTAACGTCTTCATCATCAGGCACAGTTCGTGCCTGCTTCTTCAACAGTATAGAGATAATGTTGGCTAGTTTTGATTTGATCTGAGAACTAATTTAGATTTTGGCTTTGAGCTTGGTATTGGATCTTTAACCAATGTCACCATTCCCACTTCTTAGATTACCATTATCACTCACATGCTGCATAGTCAGTACAATCAGCTAGTGATGGCAGTGAGCTAAGGAATGTTGAGGGGAGATCGGCTTAGTGGTAGTATATTGAGCAAGGGATCTCTCTATTCCATTAATACATTGGTTTAATTAGTTTGTGCAGGCTTAAAGAGCCGCTAGGGTAGGATCTAAGGTAGGCTATGTAGGAGCAGCTTCCTTAGCATTTTTGAGGTAAGATGAAGTTGTTTCTAGTTGGGAGGTGTATTGGAATCTATGGGATTCATGGTACTATACTATTGTCTAAAGGAAACGGAAGTGAAGTTTGCTAGAGAGAGAAATTAGTCCTCCTTCTAGCACCAAAATTGTTGATGATAAATTTCGTCTCAAAAACACTCAACTAAATTTTGAAGTACTCACGTCACTAGATGCTTACGTGATTAGGAATCAGCAAAGTTAAGTAAAAATAAAAATTGCCTTTAGCAGAGATAATTATGCGTAATAGTGCTAACACGATTATGAGTAAAATGTTCTAAATCTAATGATAAGTCGTTGCCCAATTCGTTAAGCAAGATAATTTAAAAACAAAGAAGGTAAAATCAGGTACTGAAATTAATAATGGTGACACAGAGAATTTACGTGGTTCGAATGTTAATCAACGCTAAGTCTACAAGAAATGTCCTTTTCTTCCTTTTGGTTCTTAGTACAAACAAACAATGGCAGAGAGTACAGTTTTCTGATTTTTGTATTTCTAAATAGAGTAAAGTCTCAAAATTCCCCCCTTATTTTCTATAATACCCCATTTATTTATAGTACATAGAGCTTCATATGGATTCCTAATGTCGTTCTACTGCTCTTTTGATTTCTGACTTTGGATGATGCCACGTATCGACTACCCAGTTAGCTTCTTTATAGTACATAGACTGCCAACTTGGCATTTGGTGGGAAAACTTAATTTTAATTGGTGAATTCGGAATTTAGCTAGGGAGCCTAGAATTGAAGTGGGAAAACCCAAATTCGAATAGATCATGATTTCATAATTCTATAAAGCAACAGGCTGGTGGAATGCACTCACGTGTAGATGAAGCTAGAACGAAAAATTGCCTTACATTTCAGGAAGGACTTCATCATTCTCAACACCTTAGAACTTCACTTTAGTTTATTGGGAATAGCGCCTTCGTTATGTCTAGGGTAGTGATACCACATTATATTTAAACTGTAATAATACTTCATATAGCTGTACCACATTGTTCAATCCGAAACATCAGCAAAGTTTAGTGTCAGAGGCAACTGAGTTGTATGACTTAGTTGAAGAGACTATGCTGCTATTTTTTAAAGAGCGATAGCCTTTCCTGAACCTGTTCTGAGACATTTACATCAATAAGGGGCTGCATCGTTGTCCTTGTCTTTAAGCTAGGTTTAATGATTTTGAGGATGAGGTTGGGATCTTTTGGTTTGCCTTTGAGAAATCAGGCCCGACTTTAGTTGTGAAGCGGTTTCATCCTATCATCTCTGTAACGACCCATAATTTTGGTTATTTGAAATTGGAATATTTAATTGATTCTACATATTTAAAAGTAAATTATTAACTACAAAATATAATGATTTATTGGATAATTTAAAAATTGGAATTTGCTTAAATAATTGAAACTTGGGTTTTTAGCTTGATAAAAATAATTTCACAGATTATTAAATTTATATTTACAAGAATGAAGGTAAATAAAATTTTAAATTGGATTTAAAAGCGATTTGTTCGATTTTAAAAATATCTCATTTGAATTAACATATAAAAATAGCCTTCCGGAGCACAGTCTCGGATTTTGACGAAACAAGTTCCATTGGATCTGTAATAGTGTATTATTATCGGATTTCAAATTTCGTAGCTTTTGGAGTTATCATTTGGTCGTACGGGATAGAAAAGCGTTGAAATTAATATCGAAAATTTAATATTTTAATTGGGTTCAAAAAGCTATCTTCTCCATTGCTTTCGGAATATGGGTATAACATTATGAACGCCTAGCGACACGCCTCGATAGGAATTCGAAATTTTGAGTTAAGTAAATCGAGATATTTTGAAATTTAATTAATATATTGTCAAGTCAACCTTTATTTTCAGTTGTTATTCTATCTTTTCAGCCACCTACTATTCCTTTCTATACACGCCACCCTTATTATCTTCCATCGCTCCCCTCTCTCTTCTTTTTAAACAGCCGAACAGTGAAAGAAAGAAAGGATTCAACTTCAAAAATCTCGTTCCCCTCTTATACTTGATAAAAAAAATCTCAAACTTGTTTCAAAATTCATCGTTTTCCAATAGCTTCAATTTGATATGGGGATTGTATGGTGTGGCTGCATTTTGATTGAGCTCGACCGTAATGGCCGAGCTTGCTTAAGGAACTACAGTTAGGAAATTTTGGGTATAGTCTATTGATTCAAGATATGGAGGGGTAATTCGTGTTCATCTCGTCGAATAGCATTTGTGGCCAAAACTTCGTGGAGTACGACGCGAAGAGGAAAGGTGCGACATTGAGCTATAGTTCTTGACTTGGCCAGGTCGTGTTCTAATCTAGAGGCGCGCACATGGCGTGGGGGTGGCGACTGGATGTAGATCGATGTGGGGAAGCCGTTGGTGAAGTCGAATCTTGATTTCGTGGAGAGAATCTTGGTATCACTCATTTTCATGCACGACAGTTTGTTATTTGCATGCACAGTGTATCGTTTGGGGAAGAAGAAGTGTGGAATGGGTCTTGGGCCTTTGGCCGATTGCTAGGGTATGAGTATTTGTAAATTCTTTTATTTTAAATTTGTTTAAATAAGTATGCAAAATTTAAAAATAGAAATCTCATTCATGTTAAACCCAATCGCCACGCGGATTTTTGCATTAGGATCGTATCGAAGAGGGCTTCGTAATGAGACTGGTTTGGATGAATTTGGAGCATGTAGGATTTTCAGCTAAATTTGAACGTGTTCGAATTTAGTAGTAACCAGAACGCGAAAGCGACAGAAAATCAAAGTGAGTAAATCTCACTCTGTTTAGATTGCTGGAATTAATTTATAACAATTAAAATTAATTATTGGATGCCTGGTTGAATTTAATAATTATTATTAGTTTGGATGTATGTATATATAGTAGTATATATTAGAAGTTGGATTGATATTCCCGCATATTTTTAGCAGATGAGACCATATGCGCCCCACATAATAGCGAATGACCCTATATTACCGCGATATCCTACCTCGAAGCAAGATTGGTATTTTATGTTATCTAACATCTGTGGTTGCCGGAAAACAGGTTGGAGGGATCCAAATGGATTCCTCAAAAATGTTGAATTTAATTTCATATATAGTGATATATGACATGTTTGAATAATCTATGATAGATTTTAGTGTGATTTGAATTTATTTGATGCTATTGTAGCACTGGCCAAGATTTTGGTATTTTAAAAATACCATAAATATTAAATTTGAAAGGAAATTTAAAAGGGATTTTGGAATTAAATATTTATATAGAGTTTTGGATTATTTAAAAGGAATTGATTGGGTAAAATAAATGGTTTGACTTTAAATTTGTACTTAACTATTTCGTGATATTGTAAATAGAGATTTTGGAATAATGTATATGAAGGATTTTAAATAATAATTCTTAAGTGGTACTTGTTTAAATATAAAAGGTTTTAAAATTGAGATTTTTAATAGTTTGGGAGAATAGAAGGGTATTTGGAAATAAATATAAACTTGGTTATACTGGATCTTAGATAAGATTGCTAAATTATGGAATAGAAGAAAAGTACCGATTTGATTGGTTTTGGAATATAGTTTGGGTTATTTAAGGAATTGATTTATAAATTGAATTTAATTTAGAAATCGATTTAAAATGGATTTAGGTGATGTGAAACAGTTGTAAACTAGAAATGAGACTATGGAATTTATAAGCAATGTTTATAATTAAAGTGAAATTGTTATCATTTGATAAATTGAAGATATAAATTCATGGTAAGAATTTATAATGAGATGGGTAAATCAGTTTAAAAAGAAATGATAGATTTTACTTTTTGGAAATGTGAGAAAGGGATTAATGTAATTGGGGACGTAAATCAATTGGTGATAAATTGAGAGAGATTTATAAATATTAGATTGGTTATATTGGGATTGAAAATATATTTTTATCGAGAAGTTGAGTTTGTTTTAAAAAGAGGATTTTTAATTATTTAACTTGGTAATTTAAAAATGCTTTAGCATAGAAATACTTCAGAAAGTTAGTTATTTAATTATTTTTAAATTGTTGAAATGAATTATATGTTTTATAAACAAGCCTTGTAAATCGATTAGAATTTTATTAATAAATCTACATTAATTATTGTTTCAAAGTTATGTAATTATTTTAATTGTTGAAAAGTATATTTAATTATTAAATAAATTTTTCGGAAAGTAACGGTATACTTTCATGGTGGAAATCGGAGGCCGAGATTTCCTGCGGTTAAGTTTGGATTTCTCTGGGATAGAGACATAATCATTGAGCTGTAAATCCATGGTTGATACCGCATGGTGCTTTCCATAATTATTTAAAAAAATTCAAATATTTTTGAAGGTAATGGTTTGTGAATATACTTATTTCAGTGAGATAAGTATATACTTTTGAATAAAGAGATTTAATTTATTTAAAAATTTAAATTAAATAAGGCTTAGTGATTTCATTGGAAAATGAAATCTTTGGTTGAATGATTGTTTATTTGATAGTTAAATAACCGATTATCAAATCTAGACCAAAAACATAACTTTGGAAATATCTAGGAGAAACACGAGGATTATATGGTGCAGTTACCGTCGAAGGTGCTATACTGTACGTATAAACTCGTTTCGTTCTTCTAGGACGATGATAAGGAAATCCGTCCAATAATGGTTAGGAGGTGATCTCCGATCTTATTTTCATATGTTTATTTCCTAAAGAACCAGGGTTGAGTTTACCGAAAATATCGAACATTGTTTCGAAGAGACCGGGATTGGATAGGTTATCCAAAAACCACTTTGATCCAACGAATTTTGATAACAGTAATAATTCAAATTGAGTGTGTTTTCTCACGGTGGTTTTCCAAACTGACTCGGGTGTTATTTTATTAAAATGCTCGGGTCAGACCGAGTATTACAGATTCAGGTTAGGATGCTATGGAGCTCAGGAGACGAGTTGGATGACAGAGACATATTCCATGTACTTGATTATATTCAGTTGTGTGTGTTAGGCTGTATAGTCAGCACTGGTGAGGGAAAGTTATTATAACTGTTTGTTATTCATTTGTTGATTTGTTGTACCTTGATGATTTTATGTATAAATAATAGTTATAATTCCTTTTGAATAAAGACATGTTATTATCTATTATATATTGTTCCGCTGCATTTTTGAGATTCTGTGTTGTTGGTCTATTTTTTTCTACCTCTTCGTTTTCTTTTCCCCTAACTATCGGGTTTTCCGGCATTCGATTGCTCGTCATGTAATACAGTGGACGTATTAGTGTAGATTTTCAAGGGTCGAAAACCTGGCCGTTACAGTCTCATCCCTCGAGTCCTTATGTTTGTGGTTAGCATTTGTAGGATTGCGACATTGTTCTGTCACATCAAGATGGCGGCACGTTCTTATTATTTTGTTGTTGATACAAGATTGTGGCAGTCCTGTCATATCAAATGTTGGTTTAAGATTTTGACGCATCTCTGCCGCTGTAATGGCTTTAAGTATGGCACTGCAGTTTTATGTCATTAGGGTTTCTTTTTCTAAGGCCGTAGCACAGTCCTTTTACTATGTTCTTATTTTAAGATTGTGCCGCAGCTTTTACCACTGAAGGCTTACTTTTGGGACAATAATACGACCTTTGTATTTGGTATTTGAGGGTCATGCAATTTGAAGGTTGTGCTGTAGTTTCGCCCCTTGAATGTTTGGATTACTGATTAGATTTCACACTTTTGTGGCCACCTCAGGTCATCGACATAGTATTAATTTCAGTGTCACTTCTATGCTTGGTCGAATGGCACGGTTTTCAGGTTTTGCTAATGTCTTAAGGCCTTGGCGTGGTCCAACTTAGGCTTTGTTCTTGCTTTCTTTTCCCGATCTAGCTTCTTTTATGGAGGGCATTTCTTTCGGCCTAGCACTTGCATTAGTTTATCTTAGATATAGTTTCAAAAGTATAGGTGTAACAATGTGTATAACTATAAATGATATAGTATAAGTATTCAATATAAAATGGTTAATTGAATAATGTAAAATTAATTAAAATGTTAATTAGTTAAATTAATTGAATAAGATTTAATTGATATAATGTTATACATAGGACTATCATATAAGTAACTTAAAATTATAAAAGTTATATAATAATTAAAAATTATATAATATGAATGTATAATTAAAGGTGGAACAATAAGAAACCATAATAGACTTAAGGGATAAATACATATGTATAGTACATATATCATGATTTCAAATGTGTCTGACACTTGAATCACGATGGCATTTCATAATAAATATATCATTCTATAAGACGACATCACTCAGTTTAATATATTAAAGATTATGAATCTTTTTTTAAAAAAAAGTTGTCCTCTACCATTTACATGTTAATAGATTACTTGCATACTCCTTAGTTGTTGAGCTTTCCCCAAGCTAGGGATGTTATGTGTAGTACTATTAACATATATAATAGATGAGATAAGATAATTACACAGACTAGTTCAGCATTCCTCAAGGTATGTGCATTATATTTAGGCCATAATGAAATGGTAGGTACGAGCGAATAATCTCTCTTTATTTGTTGATTTTTCCTCAAGGTAAAGATGAGATTAGGACAAAGACCATAAGGTTAGGGGTTGTACATGATACAACGGATAAGGATTTATCTACCTTATGTGGGAGTATTATTTTTTGAGCTTTCCTCAAGGTCAGAATCCTAATGCATACAAGCCATAACACCACTAATAAAGTTGAAAGACTTCTACGATTTATCACTAGGGTTCTGAGAAGCACAAAAATTAATGGGAGCTTATTGGTAAAATGTGTAACGTTTAACTCTACTAATATTTTAAGAACATCCACTATGAAAATGTCCTAACCAGTAAGTTCAAATTAGCAGAAAAATGTCTACACCTAAGTTGTTTTCTAAAAACAAAAAACTCAGTGGAGCTTACTACGTTGACTAGCAAAGAGCGATAATGATAGCATTAACTTATGAATGTCTTTGGCATTAATAACCGAACCTCCTAAGTTTAGATCCATTGATGATGTAACCCTGAACTATGATTAGCTTATAGCAAATGGGTCTCGGACCTTGAAAACCTCTAATTTTTGTGCCATCAATGTTAGAAAAGCGGTTGCAAAGGAAACATGAAAACATGTTTATCCATAAGATGTTCTATAGCCTCAAAGCTCTATTTGGTGAACAGTCCCGTTCCACGAGGTACGGATCTAACAAACATGTTTTCTATGCTATATAAATTAAACTAAAATAAAATTGTTCAAATTTGATATTTGATAATTAATATTTTGAAAATAAATTTTGTTGATTAAAAAATATTTAATAAAGGGTTTTGTTGTAATAAATTGAATCGAATCAATAATTTTTTTTGAATAATATATTAAATTAATTAAAAAAAATTGATCAATATGAAATATTTTGAAGTGCAAACAAATTTGAACTATATTGAAATATATTTATAAATAGATATTGAGAACTTAAATTTAAATTTGAATGGAAGTTAAACTAGATTGAATTAAAATTAGAATAAATTAAAATAAGGTCCAATACGCAAGCTCAAGCCCTCTTTTATTATCTCCGTATTTCTTGAAACTTCCACCCGCTTCCCTACACAATACAAAACCCATTTCCCCTATTTTTGTTTTCAACCTTAGTTCCCAACTATTCACTCATCGAAAAAATATATAATATGATGCATAGCTTCGTGCCTACTAGTCGATGTTGATGCATAGGAGGCGTTCATGGTGGAGCATTGATGATAAGGGGGAGCAAATGACAATCGGTTTGAGGCCGATTAAGGCTGTGTGACGGTGATGCTGGGTTGAGTGCCGTGACCAGGTGATGTTACGTTGAAAGAGGGATTGATGCACTCGATGGCAGCTTGGGTATATGGTAGAATAGGATGCTGCAACCTAGTACTGGTGAAGCGGAGCTATTGGTGATGGTGAAGATGTTGGGATTTATGTGGTCGTGATGTTGATGGCTGAGCTGGTGGTTGGGCAACATTGTGGTGGAGATGAGGTGCGTTCGAAAGGTGAAGCAACAATTTTAACTGCGCACTCGAGGAGGCAAGTGGTGCTTCACAGCTGAGATTGGCTATGTGTTGGTTTTGTTGATTGGTTAACTTCAAGCGTCGTTCGGCGAGTTTGCTCACTCCCTACTATATCTGATCCATTACCTGCTATAAATATATTATCTCAATAATTAATTATATTGCTTAGTTGAATTAATTGGGAATATTGATTGAATTGTTTTGGATGAATTGTTGATTCGAGTATTGGATTGATTGTGTGATATTGGATATTATGTTAGATTAGACGGAGAGATTTTGTGTATGTTGGATTGTTTAAAAATTTAAAGGAGTTGATATCCATTTGTATTTTAATTTGTGGAATTTATTCCAATAAATTGTGCATTGTTTGGATGGTTGGAATTTGATGTAATTCAATTCGAGGTACATGATATAACTTATATTGATAATTGATTAATTTGGAGAATTCTGCTCCATGATTTATATTTTGAATTTTCAATTGATTTTCTTCTTTTTAAAAAGATATTTGAAAAGCTAAGAAATATTATTTAAGGGTTTTAAAATCTTATTAAAATTATCTTGTAAATATTTTACGAAATTTTATTTAACTTAACTAATTTCAGGCTTACAAATATATTTTTAATTATAAATATAAATATAGTTTCCTTTTGGTTATAAATCTCCTTTTGAAATCAATATTCTAATATATCAAAAGTTTAAAATTGTTTAAAGGACACATGTAACATATTGCTATTTTATAAAATATACTAAAAATAATAACATTGTTTTAAGTAATTTTTATTATAAAGTTTACTAAAAATATTATTGAAAGGGCTTTTAAATCTTAGTAAACTATAGGAATCTTTTTATAAAGTAATTAAATGATTTTGGATATGCCTCGAATAAATAAAAATCTCTTTCTAGAATATGAGAATTTTCAATATGGTTTGATTTAAAGGAAAATGCTTTATTTTAATTAGTTTGAATATTAAGTGAAGATTTTGAATTATATTTTACGACCAGAAATAAATATAAGTTATTTTGAAGTGTGTGTGTATAATTTAAAGTAAGTAATTATTAGTAATTAAGGTTTCAAGTATTTTAAAGTATTATTCATATATAATAAACTTAGATAAAAATATTTTTTGTGAATATATATATATATAAACTTGATTGATATGGTTTTATATTGTACATCTGATTTCTCATCTCCTATCGATTTTGATGATATGAGTGATTCACCATTGATATTGATATGATCGGTGATTTCAGCATGATACGTTGATGACATCCTTCTGCGTGATTTTGTGATATAATTTTGTATGATGAGAGATTTAAAAAAATGGAATTATAATACCGTCTAGTATGGAACTTTCGGTAATATTTCTTCGGTTATTCTTTGGACTCATTATATCGAATAATGGGTGATTGAGTATAGTTTATAAGCAATTAATAAACGTTTGAGTATTACGCTATGGTTTGAGACACTGCTGTGATAATTTTTTTGGTTATCCGTTGTTAGTCATTCTAAGTATATGACACTCACGCGACGGAAAGTGGATAATGTGAGGTGATACACATACTGATATATGGCTTCGTGCCTATATTTAGCAAGTATAACTTTATGCCTAATGATGAGCATGACTTCGTGTCTATATGTGTTGGTTAGATATGCTACTATTACGCTGTACTCCTATTATGTTTGTTGGAGAGGACTAGATGGCCAGTTACCACCCTGGTAGCCTGATCGTGGGTTGCACCCTAGATTTGTGACACCTTATATATAGTTTAGTGCTTCAGCTTTATGCTACCTCTATGCGTGCATTATCCCCTTGTATCACTGGGCCAACAGTCTAATAGTCTATTACCCATAAGGGCATTCGTAGTTTCGTGAGTGATGAGTCCTCGCGTTGACGAGCACATCTATTGATACGTATCACGATGACTGTGAGGTAACTAAAGAATTTAAAGACTTAGTGTCTTTGGAGATTGCTTAGTGCTATTAGTCCTCCTTCTAGTACCGACAGGGTAGTAGATTGGCATATATGATTGATACGCCTCATTATAGCATTGATATAGGCCAAGTGCCACATATTATATATATGGCTCTACTTGGGACTTCATATCTATCATGCAGTCATTTCCCGTCATGAGACTTTTAGACAGTATAGAGATGAGGATATAAGATTATACATGTACTATATGTCTAGAGTATAGATTCTCATTTATATTGATAGGCGGCCTATCATATCCTATTTGATATTGATGATGAAGTTTATTTACCGAGATTGAGAGCTATATTTAGGCAATGCTTCGTGCTAGCCAGATTATACTTGGTGATACCTCCTCTATAGATATTTCTAGATTTAGATGATGATTTCTTGATATGTAAGATTCACCCATTCATGTTGATTCTATTATATGTTTACATATGGGTGATGACACCTTTTGATACTAGAGTCGGTTATTTCTTATGGTTTTGAGTTATTTGTGAGACTTGATGCTTTGATGATTTTTTCTGGTATTATACAGATATTCCTCGTTGACATTTCTATATCTATATACATATATTGACATGTCGCCTTGTTATTATTTGAGTATCCTTGCTATATTGTTATTTCTTGTTTACACTGTGTTTCCCCTATTATGGTACCAGACTAGACATAGTCTAACCCATGTGTTATTTTATAATACTTGGGTCAGTACAAGACATTTCAAGTATAGGGACGACATGACCAGCATTTATTTTATTGGGCTTAGAGGAGACATATATTAGGATTATTATATGATATTTGTGTGAAATTGATTCACTGGATATATTTGATACATAGTTGTATAGTGATTGTCAATCACATTTTATTGAGATAGTTAATATTTGAGATATATGTATCTAAACTATATCATATATTATGTATTATATTATATGTTATCGCTACGATTGGTTCTGTGTTCACTGTATGATGTTGTATATTGTGTATTGTTCTTTCTAGATACACACGTGTTTATTGCTTTGTACCGATACTGAATAGGTATAAATGAGTTATTTATTTGATGTTTTAATACGTACTAGTGTTAGTTAAAAAGAATATTCACATGTGTATCCCATACGGCCTCATTCTTCGTATTATCTGACAATATTATTTTGTAATACTCTTAGGTAGTATGGTTATAGAGGTAGGGTATTCATAGTTGGTATTAGAGCAAGGTTCAGAACAATACATTGTAACACCCCCACACCCCTTAGTATACCCAAAAAGGCACACTAAAAGATGTGGTGTGTTGTAGGTATAGATAAAAACTTAAAGAGAATAAGACTCATAAGATAAAATAAATAAAACAGTAGAAACAATTAAAAAAACAACTTATTTAAAATCAAACTCCATAAATACTTCATAAAACCAAATATGTCTCAAAATAACAAATATCCATATCTAGTGAAAAACATTATCTCGGTCATAACATCAGAGTACATAAAATAACCATCCCTCTCAAAGAAAAGTACCAGTACATCAAATGAAATAAAAACAGAAAAAGAAGAAGTAGAATACAAGAAGGAAGTCTCTATAGCCGAACCTCCAAGAAACTCTGAAATCTCCTATCCCTGCCTCTGGTGGCCTATGGGGGAAAAAGGGAAATAGAGGAGTGGGCCAGACTAAAAATCTGGGGAATGAAAGTAATTACTAGTATTCTTAAGCAAGATAAAGATAATAGATTTTGCAACAGTTCTAGTATAAAAGGAAATAAAGGAAAGATAAAGCTGGGATAAAATACGGTTTAACTGTTTGCTTTGCTTAGATAGTTCGATTAGATTGTTTGCACCTTTCATAGATAACTACTTTGATTAGG
This sequence comes from Allium fistulosum, assembly GCA_030737815.1. NCBI lineage: Eukaryota > Viridiplantae > Streptophyta > Magnoliopsida > Asparagales > Amaryllidaceae > Allium > Allium fistulosum. Next base: position 508,828,210 of record CM060907.1, on the reverse strand, counting down.
CTGAAAACCTAATCCTACATTAATTAGGCTGAAGTCCTACTTCTACCCTTTGATCGGCCCTCTATCTCTACTGTGCCTACTGCGGACTAGACCCATTGGCCCCTATGAAAAATATGCGGACTAGGATGCAAAAGATACAGACTAGACCCTATTGGTCCCTACGCAATAGACACCTACTACTACAGACTAGACCCTGTCGGTCCCTAAGCAATAAATACCTACTTAGCGCTTGGAACTCAATAATGACTTATCAACCAACACTAAGACCACACGCTCGACCACCATTAGGTTCGCGCTATCTATTGCTCCCTCCTGTTGACCTCTTATTTACCACTGCTCCAGCATAAGCATGCCCTTGCCTCTGTTGTGCTATTGTGAGGCCACATGTGTATGACTAAAAGGGAATGCTGTTGGTACGAGTCTTATCTAACAAACAAAATCTAGTTGTGCCCCTTGTCCAAATCCCCATGTTTGAACTTCTATTTATTGACCTCTTATTAATGTAAGTTTTTAAAATAAGCCTCTATATCTATAAAGGACTACCCCGGTGGGCCTACAATACCGATCTTCTATATATGTAAAGGACTACCCCATTGGGCCTACAATACAGGTCTTCTATATCAGTAAAGGACTACCCCGTTGGGCCTACAATACAGGTCTTCTATATCAGTAAAGGACTACCCTGTTGGGCCTACAATACCGATGTTCTATATCTTGCTTATTAACTTAATCCAAGATCTAAGTTTATTAAAATAAGCCTCTTCTGTTATTTCTGCTTTATTTTCTTATTAACTTAATTTAACTCTTAAAATAAGCCTTTTCTGTTATCTCTAATTATAACCTGTGTGTTATAATTCTGCGTATTAACTTAACCTAAGGTCTAAGTATAAAAATAAGCTACTTTTGTTATTTCTTCTATTTTCTATTTTTAGTTACAATTATATGTTATAACTAAGCTTGCAAATATCTTAAATTTGCTTATTTTAGTCTAAGTCCAATTTATTACAGTCTTCTTATTGTACATCCCATTTTCTGTAAATTCAGTGTTCTTATAATTTAGTTCATATTCGTGATTTATTCTATTCTATTTATTCCATTCGCGTAAAAAAGGAAAATTAAAAAGAAACTAACAATTACAGAAGAAATCCCAAACGTAGAATAGATGTAAATAAAATGTAAATAATTGTAAATAACTGTAAATAATTGGAAAAGCTATAATTAACAATAAATAATTTGTAAATGACTGAAATAGAATAGTGAAATGACCCACTTAAATTTTTTTTTTATTCAGTGGCCATTTAATCAAGAAAATGTTTCATTCCAATTTTCTTCTATCCAGGATCTTTATGCCAATAAGAATATTGGTTTGCTTAAATCATTTTAACTTATATATATGAGGATATATAAGCTACTTCCTACTTGAATCAGAGTACAAAAGTTTGGAAGAACAAATCTGTTTGGGGATCATTTTGGAAGAAATAATCCCTACATAGCAATTATGTTTCAAAAACCAGGTCTTCTAAATATACATGGATCAATGCATGATTATTGGTTTCAGGTCTAAAGACTTGGCATTTTACATGAATTCCCATAATTTTATTACTGTATGAACTGTGCTTTTGCTTGTGCATGTGTGTGTGCATGTTTCTGTGCATGTGTGTGTCAGCGGGAAATTGAGGTGCCTTATTTTTTTTCTTTCTTGTCAACAAAATGTCTAAGTCTACCCTATACTTGGGTTATAAAACAGAGCTGAAAACTTAACTTAAAACTCTTTAGTGCTGGCTTAACCCGGGCTTAAGGAAATGGTCATGTTAGCCACATTCAACTTGAATTTTTCTTAAGCAAAGTACATATCATTTTGTTTTCTTTTCTAAGCTACTCAAATCCTCACTCTACCAGATTTTATTTCAACTTAAACATGAATTTCTCTCACCAAATATCTAGTTGTTCATTTACTTTATGAATTCTCACAATCTCAGGTTTTCTATCATCATAAATTAATTAACCAGAAAGCTTAAAAACTTCATCACTTAGTAAAACATTTTCAAATAAAATCCATAAGTTTCAGCTGAAACACCCACTTAAGTTCAATACTTACAAAACAGTGAATAACCATACAATAATTTTCCAAGCAAATTTAAAACAAAATAGCTTAACATAGTTCAGCATAATTATCTAATTTAGCTTCTGCAAAGTCTTTAAACATAGCATCCAATTTCCTTAAGCAGTTAACTCATCCAAAGCTTGATTAATGAAATTCCTATTGTCCTGCATAATCACCATGAACTGCCTCATACAAATATGAGACGCCCAATGGTGAATAAACACAAAAGGGTCAGACTAATGTCTGGTATGAGTAATCTACCTGAAAACATGATTTTATATGACTTTTATTTATACTCAAATACTTTGAATGAATTAAGGAACTCAATATCATCTTTGTGCCTGTTTACTGTGTGGCATGTGCATTCATGTCAGTGCAAAACAAGATATGTATGATCCAAGTGGTTTAGTTTAGAGAAAACAATCATAAGATTCACCAATAAAACATCATAAACCAATCAATGCAATCATCAATGCAGTCATCAAACCCCCTTTACAAATTTACTGGCCATCAGGAACTTTACCCAAGCCTCACCTGAACCTATTTCTATTGTTCACTATCAAATGTCATATGGTCTTTAGCTACTTTCTCTTTTTAAACACACACTGCCTGGGATATCTCTCTGTTAACCCAGCACACTCATGCCCCTGGGTATAAACATACCATGTGTGAGCTTGCAATGTTCACCTTTCCAAGCTATGTTTTGTAGCATTAAGATCCAAAATCCTTAGTTAAATTACTAAGTGTTAATTTTCCCTTTTTCACAATTGTGCTAATCCCCTCTGCATATCACAGTTTAATCAGAGAAAAATAAATCATCCAACCAACAGGTACTTATTCAAGGGTTGGTAAGTCATGTTCTCATAAACATGCATTTAATCAAACAAACAGAGGTGAGTTCTCAGTATACATGTTATTTTGTTCATGGGTTTCAAAGGATCATGTTATAAATATATGGTCATAGATAGTTTCTTTGGTTGACTCCTTTTTTACCTCTGGTTTAATCAGATACTCATCAATTTATAAGATCTGGCTAAACCACAAGTATATGTTCTGATCTGGATTATTTGTAAAACATAGAAGCTCAGTACATGTATAACATTGCACTCCTACATTTTTACTTGTTCAATTAATATGAGACATAAGCAACAACACTATGCTGCAGTCCTTTTTTTTCTTTGAACCATAGATTTACAACAAAAACCCTGGGATTTAATAAATAACTGTATGGAGAAAACACATAAAAGAAAACATTTCATCTCAAGGTTAATCCACAATACAGATGATCATTTTAAACATGAAATCTATGACTCATTTTTCTGGGTAAATCTCCATGAAGGGTTATACACTTAAACAGATTATTAACAAACCAAAGTCATCAAATCATAAAATGAACATAACTTGCAAAAGTGAATTATTAATTCAAATAGGCTGCCTCAATATTCAGGACTTAATGCCAAAGTTTTCAGTGAGGTTACTCACTTTAATTCTTCTCTTCTTTTTTTCTAAGTCTTACTTTTAATCTTCTATCTTCTCCTAACTCCAATGGCCGGTGCTTATTATTTTTACCTAGGTTAATGAAGAGCAAATGTGTATGATCTCACTACACTAAGCCTCCTTATATAAACCATGGCTGTTACTAGGGTTTTATGGAATTACCCAATGTCAGTTCTACCCCATAATCTGACCTGCCTTACTCTTGATTTATAAGAAGAAAAGGGTATGTGGTCCTTGTTATATTTTTCCAGAAAATAACCTTTATTCTTTTAATCCTACCCCGGGTCATGTTATATGCATAACTTTAATATTTCCTAAACAAAAAGAATTGCTGGAAATGGATAAAGTGTCTATTTAAGGGTTCATACCATTTCCATGCAAGCTTTGTTTTCATCTGCAATGTTTGACTGTGTACATGTATAACATATGTATGCTTATTTTTGCCTAAGTCTTTTTATTTTTCTTTCTTACTATTTCTGCCTATATACATATTTGTTTTCTTTATGCTAAACTTTTTAAAGACCTGATCATATCTACCTACATATATATATTTGTAATTTATTTATCCCATAATATATATTAATTGTTGCCTATTTTATCACACAGAAAAATGTGTGCATGTTTGTGCACTATCTTGTGCACATGTACATGTTTTAGACCATATATCTACAAATCAGTTTCCTATTCCTATCTTTTAAATGCAATTTTTAAACAAATACAAACTAAATTAAATCATGAATCTGCTCAAAAATCAGGGTTATCACATATACCCTTCCTTTTAGGAATTGTGTCCCACAATTCTTTCATACTTAATTTAAGTACCATTACTCCAGAAAAAAAAATCAATTTGCTGACCTCAAACCATTCTCAAGCCAATCACTTGATTAATCATTATGCATAAAAAAAATCATAATGCATATTCAATCAAAACATTCATCAATATAAATAAATTTACCTTTCATTTAATCAAACAGTTGTGGATAATCATTTCTGATTTTATCCTCCACTTCCCATGTGCAATCATTTGGGTCAAGACTCCATTGCACTTTCACTAATTTAATTTCTTTGTTTCTCAATTTCTTGGTTTCTCTAGAAACTATGCCCACAGGCTCCTTTTCATAGATCATTCTAGGATCAATCTGCACATCCTTAGAGGATTCTAGGATTGCCTCTTTATCATGAACCCATCTTCTAAGTTGAGACACATGAAAAACATCATGCATTGCTCTCATTTCTTCTGGTAACTCTAGCTTATAGGCTACAGTTCCTATTCTTTCTAAAATTTTATATGGCCCTATATATCTAGGAATCAACTTTCCTTGTTTCCCAAACCTTAGAACCTTTTTCATGGGTGATATTTTGATAAATACATAATCTCCAACATCATATTGTACTGCCTTTCTTCTTTGATCTGCATATTTCTTTTGCCTATCTTGGGCAGAAGCAATTCTTTTTATGATCAAAGCTATCTTTCAGAAGTTTCCTTCACATTTTCTGGTCCTAAGACCACTTTCTCCCCAGATTCAAGCCAACTTGAGGGTGATAAACATGGTCTCCCATAGAGAGCTTCAAAGGGTGCCATGCCTATGCTACTATGATGGCTATTGTTGTATGCAAATTCAGCTAAAAAGATATGATCCTCCCAACTTCCTCCCCAATCCAATACACAAGCTCTTAACATGTCTTCTAGCAATTTGTTCACAATTTCTGTTTGGCCATCAGATTGAGGATGGTATGCTGTGCTTAAGCATAAATCAGTCCCCATTGCCTTGTGAAAGCTCTGCCAAAACTTTGAAGTGAAGATGGTATCTCTATCACTTACTATAGTCTTTGGTATACCATGCAGTCTGATTACTTCCTTAATAAACAACTGGGCTAGTGTACTTGCATTTCTTTCTGATTTTACTGGTATAATGTGGGCTGACTTGGTTAACCTATCAACCACTACCCAAATACTATCATTTCCCTTCCTAGTTCTAGGCAAACCATCAATGAAATCCATTGATATGTCTTCCCATTTCCACTGTGGTATTTTGCAAAGGTTGGAGCATCCCTGAGGGTTTTTGATACTCAGCCTTCACCTGTTGGCAAACCATACATTTAGATACATAGGTTGCCACTGCACTCTTCATACCACTCCACCAATAATCTCTCTTGAGGTTGTGATACATTCTTGTGCTTCCTGGGTGTATAGTGTATTTGCTTTTGTGGTAAGCATCCAAAATTTCTTGCTTCAACTCATCAATTGCTGGAACACATATTCTTTTTCCTTTCTTCAAATGGCCTTGATCATTCAACTGAAAACCTTCCACTGCCTCACCATTTAATATCTGAGTTTTCTTTTCAAATAAAAATGGAACTTGGTCTTGTAGCTCTACAACTTTATTCTTCAATTTTGATCCCAGAGTAATAAAACTTAATTTTCCCATTTCTACATTCTCTCTGCATAGGCTCATATTTTCTATGTTATCACTTTCTATCTCTGAATCAATTAACAATGATAAAGTGTTAAACTCTTTTACCATCAATCTAGCCATGTTAGCATGTTGTCTACTTAGGGCATCTGCTACTCTATTAGCCTTACCAGGTGTGTACAATATTTCAAAATCAAATGAGGCTAGGAGTTCAATCCACCTTTGCTGCCTCATATTTAATTCTTTTTGTGAAAACAAATATTTAAGTGATTTATGGTCTGTATAGACTTCAAATTTTGCTCCTAACAAGTAGTGTCTCCATAACTTAAGAGCATACACTATAGCAGCCAATTCAAGGTCATGAGTAGCATACCTTACCTCACTTGGTTTCAACTACCTAGAAGCATAAGCTATCACTTGATGTTGTTGCATCAATACTGCCCCAAGCCCTTGTCCACTTGCATCAGTATACACCACCAAGTTTTCATTTCCTTCAAGTACTTTAAGAATTGGAGCTTGTACCAGTGCTTCTTTTAATTTCCCAAAGGCTTTCTCACACTCCTCAGTCCAAGTGAACACTTGATTTTTCCTAGTCAATCTGGTTAATGGAATTGAGATTTTTGCAAAATCTTTTATAAATCTCCTATAGTAACCAGCCATTCCCATGAATGATCTAACCTCAGTGACATTAGTAGGCCTTTTCCAAGCTTGAACTACAATGACTTTATTGGAATCCACAGATATTCCTTTTTCTGATATAATATGACCTAGAAAATTCACTTCATTTTGCCAAAAAGTGCATTTTGAAAATTTGGCTTTTAATTCTTCCTGCCTCAGTTTCTTGAATACCATATGCAAATGATTTTCATGCTCTCTAACTGACTTAGAATAAATTAGTATCTCATCAATAAATATCAATACAAACTTATCCAAGTATTCTCTAAAAATACTATTCATCAAATCAACAAAATAGGAAGGAGCATTTGTCAAGCCAAATGGCATTACTAAAAATTCATAAAGCCCATATATCGTGTTAAAGGCTGTATACTTAATGCTTTCCTCTTCTACTTTTATTTGACGAAAGCCTGAAGCTAAATCAAGTCTAGAAAATATTTTTGCACCACTCAATTGATCAAAGAGATCATCAATTCTTGGTAAGGGATATTTATTTTTAACTGTGACTTTATTTAATTCCCTATAGTCAATACATAACCTAAAGGATCCATCTTGTTTCTTAACAAAGACTACTGGTGCTCCCCATGATGAGCTACTGGGTCTAATAAAACCTTTTTCTTCTAGTTCAACCAATTGCTTTTTCAGCTCCATCAACTCCTTATGCCCCATTCTGGTTGGTCTTTTAACCACTGGGCTAGCTCCTGGAATTATTCTAATTGAAAACTCAACTGGTCTGTGGTTTGGAACTCCTCTCACTTCACCAAACACATCAACATATTGATTCACTATGGGGATTCCTTCTAATGCAGGCATGGGTTTTTCATTAGACAATGTAAAAAGGTTGGCTATACTTCTATTCTTGTTTGCCTCACAAAGAACTACTATTCTTTGTCCATCAGAAACTTTCAATGATATGGTGGATGTCTCCATATTTATGATAGCCTTATATCTACTCAACCAATCAACTCCTAAAATAATCCCTATGCCCGGATATTGCAACACATATAGGTCTGACTCAAACACATGTCCTCCTATATTTAATCCTAGTTGCATACATATCATACCCAGAACACATGAACTACCTATAGGGCTTCTAATTAGCAGTGGCTTATCAACAATCATACAATTCAATTTTAATTGTTGTGCAATATCATGGGAGATCAATGAGTGTGTAGCCTCAGTATCATACACTACTGCAAAAGGTATTGAGTGAATAAGCAAAGTACCTTCAACTTGACCATGCTTTTCAACACTTGATCCCTCAGCTGCCTTGCCTTTCCCTTCCAAAGCCCCTAATTTTCCTTGCTTAAAATCTGGACAATTCCTCTTTATGTGACCTTCCTTCCCACAATGGTGACAATTGAAGGATGCAGGCCTAACATTTGTGAATCTATTCTTCATATGCCCTTCTTGGCCACAGTTATAACAAGTGATCTTCTTCTTAATTTCAATAGCCCTGACTTCTTCTGGTTTCTTGGTGGAAGCTATATCTGTTTTCTTCTTATCATAAGGGTGAAATTTACCCTTTCCCTTCTTATTTTGGTTATTCTTGAATGCTTTGAAATTCTCTCTAGCTTTATCATGTTGTTCAATGCTCAGAGTCAAATCCAAAACTTGATCAAAAGTCATGTCCTTGTATGGTAGCATGGCTCTACTAAGGCTAGGGTTCAGCCCTTGAATATATCTGCCATTCTTAGCCTCCTCAGTAGTGATGAGTACTGCCCCATACTTTGCCAATGATTCAAACATCTGAGTGTACTCAGTGACACTCATAGCCCCTTGCCTTAATTTGATGAATTTCTCCAACAAAGACTCCTTAGCTGATGCAGGGACAAATCTACCTTCCAACATTGCTTTAAATTGATCCCATGTCACTTCTCCTTCAGGTCTTCCAGCTATGATAACCTCCCACCAATCCAAAGCTGCTCCTCCCAATTGCCTGGATGTAATTTGCCTCTTCCTATAGTCTCCAACTTGCATGTCTGCAAAGATTCTTTCTAAAATTCTGAGCCAATTTTGAACTCCCATAACTCCTTCTGTGCCATCAAAAGTTTTGCCTCCAAGATTGATAAAGTCTTGAGTAGTTTGGAAAGCTCCTCATGTGGATTTTCCTGCCTATTGCCTACCCCATCCCTTATGGCTCTCATGAATTCTTGCACATTCACCATGGGTGGTTCACTTTTTCCTACATTTTGATGTCTGGGTCCTACCATAGCTCTATGGATATAACACTTAGGTTAGTCTGTTTTGCCTAATACTCTATAGATTAATTCATTTTGATCTATCACTATTCTGTCATAATAGATATTAATAGTGTAAACATTAACAAACAAATCATCCAAAGCAGTCAACACTTCCATACATCCAATGCAAACAAGTTCATACAAAATTTTGCTATGTTATTTAACAACATAGCTCTGATACCAAATGAAATGACCCACTTAATTTTTTTTATATATTCAGTGGCCATTTAATCAAGAAAATGATTCATTCCAATTTTCTTCTATCCAGGATATTTATGCCAATAAGAATATTGGTTTGCTTAAATCATTTTAACTTATATATATATGAGGATATATAAGCTACTTCCTACTTGAATCAGGGTACAAAAGTTTGGAAGAACAAATCTGTTTGGGGATCATTTTTAAAGAAATGATCCCTACATAGCAATTATGTTTCAAAAACCAAGTCTTCTAAATATACATGGATCATTGCATGATTATTGGTTTCAGGTCTAAAGACTTGGCATTTTACATGAATTCCCATAATTTTATTACTGTATGAACTGTGCTTTTGCTTGTGCATGTGTGTGTGCATGTTTCTATGCATGTGTGCGTCAGCGGGAAATTCAAGTGCCTTATTTTTTTTTCTTTCTTGTCAACAAAATGTCTGAGTCTACCCTATACTTGGGTTATAAAACAGAGCTGAAAACTTAACTTAAAACTCTTTAGTGCTGGCTTAACCCAGGCTCAAGGAAATGGTCATGTTAGCCACATTCAACTTGCATTTTTCTTAAGCAAAGTACATATCATTTTGTTTTCTTTTCTAAGCTACTCAAATCCTCACTCTGCCAGCTTTTATTTCAACTTAAACATGAATTTCTCTCACCAAATATCTAGTTTTTCATTTAGTTTATGAATTCTCACAATCTCAGGTTTTCTATCATCATAAATTAATTAACCAGAAAGCTTAAAAACTTCATCACTTAGTAAAACATTTTCAAATAAAATCCATAAGTTTCAGCTGAAACACCCACTTAAGTTCAATACTTACAAAACAATGAATAACCATACATTAATTTTCCAAGCAAATTTAAAACAAAATAGCTTAACATAGTTCAGCATAATTATCTAATTTAGCTTCTGCAAAGTCTTTAAACATAGCATCCAATTTCCTTAAGCAGTTAACTCATCCAAAGCTTGATCAATGAAATTTCTATTGTCCTGCATAATCACCATGAACTGCCTCATACAAATATGAGACGCCCAATGGTGAATAAACACAAAAGGGTCAGACTAATGTTTGGTATGAGTAATCTACCTGAAAACATGATTTTATATGACTTTTATTTATACTCAAATACTTTGAATGAATTAAGGAACTCAGTATCATCTTTGTGCCTGTTTACTATGTGGCATGTGCATTCATGTCAGTGCCAAACAAGATATGTATGATCCAAGTGGTTTAGTTCAGAGAAAACAATCATAAGATTCACCAATAAAACATCATAAACCAATCAATGCAATCATCAATTCAGTCATCAAACCCCCTTTACAAATTTACTGGCCATCAGGAACTTTACCCAAGCCTCACCGGAACCTATTTCTATTGTTCACTATCAAATGTCATATGGTCTTTAGCTACTTTCTCTTTTTAAACACACACTGCCTGGGATATCTCTCTGTTAACCCAGCACACTCATGCCCCTGGGTATAAACATACCATGTGTGAGCTTGCAATGTTCACCTTTCCAAGCTATGTTTTGTAGCCCTAAGATCCAAAATCCTTAGTTAAATTACTAAGTGTTAATTTTCCCTTTTTCACAATTGTGCTAATCCCCTCTGCATATCACAGTTTAATCAGAGAAAAATAAATCATTCAACCAACAGGTACTTATTCAAGGGTTGGTAAGTCATGTTCTCATAAACATGCATTTAATCAAACAAACAGAGGTGAGTTCTTAGTATACATGTTATTTTGTTCATGGGTTTCAAAGGATCATGTTATAAATATATGGTCATAGATAGTTTCTTTGGTTGACTCCTTTTTTACCTCTGGTTTAATCAGATACTCATCAATTTATAAGATCTGGCTAAACCACAATTATATGTTCTGATCTGGATTATTTGTAAAACATAGAAGCTCAGCACATGTATAACATTGCACTCCTACATTTTTACTTGTTCAATTAATATGAGACATAAGCAACAACACTATGCTGCAGTCCTATTTTTTTCCTTTGAACCACAGATTTACAACAAAAACCCTGGGATTTAATAAATAACTGTATGGAGAAAACACATAAAAGAAAACATTTCATCTCAAGGTTAATCCACAACACAGATGATCATTTTAAACATGAAATCTATGACGCATTTTTCTGGGTAAATCTCCATGAAGGGTTATACACTTAAACAGATTATTAACAAATCAAAGTCATCAAATCATAAAATGAACATAACTTGCAAAAGTGAATTATTAATTCAAATAGGCTGCCTCAATATTCAGGACTTAATGCCAAAGTTTTCAGTGAGGTTACTCACCTTAATTCCTCTCTTCTTTTTTTCTAAGCCTTACTTTTAATCTTCTGTCTTCTCCTAACTCCAATGGCCGGTGCTTATTATTTCTCCCTATGTTAATGAAGAGGAAATTTGTATGATCTCACTACACTAAGCCTCCTTATATAAACCCTGGCTGTTACTAGGGTTTTATGGAATTACCCAATGTCAGTTCTACCCTATAATCTGACCTGCCTTACTCTTGATTTATAAGATGAAAAGGGTATGTGGTCCTTGTTATATTTTTCCATAAAATAACCTTTATTCTTTTAATCCTACCCCGGGTCATGTTATATGCATGACTTTAATTTTTCCTAAACAAAAAGAATTGCTGGAAATGGATAAAGTGTCTATTTAAGGGTTCATACCATTTCCATGCAAGCTTTGTTTTTCTATCTGCAATGTTTGACTATGTACATGTATAACATATGTATGCTTATTTTTGCCTAAGTCTTTTTATTTTTCTTTCTTACTATTTCTGCCTATATACATATTTGTTTTCTTTATGCTAAACTTTTTAAAGACCTGATCATATCTGCCTACATATATATATTTGTAATTTATTTATCCCATCATATATATTAATTGTTGCCTATTTTATCACACAGAAAAATGTGTGCATGTTTGTGCACTATCTTGTGCACATGTACATGTTTTAGACCATATATCTGCAAATCAGTTTCCTATTCCTATCTTTTAAATGAAATTTTTAAACAAATACAAACTAATTTAAATCATGAATCTGCTCAAAAATCAGGGTTATCACAAATAGCTAAATGAAAATAAACTGAAAAACAAGTCTAAAACTTACTTAAATTAAACTGTAAATAAACTTGTATAAAGGTTATCCCAAAATTGTAGAAAAACTACAACTATTGGAAACCCTATTATTTTAAATTACTTAAGAATATAGAATAATTACTTAAACACTCACCTGTGGTCCTTAGCTCATCCCTTTGGCCTTCCCGGATCCACTTGAAGGGTATAAAATATTTTAATTAAAAAGATCTTCTCCTCGGAAAAATATTCCTTTTAGGGTCCACCCTTAGGCAACGAACCTAGATGGAGAAAATATGAATAAGAAAATAGTTAGGCCTACGGTCTTATTTATAGTGTCACTTGTGGATCTCAGACCGTTGGATTTGGAGATTAAATCTAGTGCAACCACGTCATAGGCTCGATATGAACCGTACGATGGAAGCACGAACGCACAGGATTGGATAAAAATCGAAAAATACGTCATCAGCTCGAATCTGGAAAAGAATGCACTTAAGTACATAGGCGGGTTGACCTACCTTTCGACCTTCATAAGCTAGGGTCGACCTAGCCTTGGTAAGGGTCGACCCTAGGGTCGACCTTGCCTATGTATATATTTTTTTCTTTTTATTTTCTCTTATTTTCTGAATTCTTCATTCTTTTGTAACTTCTTCGTTTTAGCTCCGATTTTGACAATCTATATATGGAAATTGACTATAAAATTACCATGGACACAAAGGTGCAACTCCCATGGCTCAATTTTGATAATTTCACAAAGTTATTTTATTATTTAATTAATTTGTTAATTAATTACTATAGCTTAAATTTCGGGTTGTTACATTCTCCCCTCCTTAAGGGATTTCGTCCCCGAAATCTCTAAGGATAGAAGAATGAGATAAATGTTTTCATGCAAGTTCTACAACCAACCATTCAACCATCATCCATTGCATCCATTGTCCTTAAGTTTTTCTAATGCGATTTATGATACATATGCAATTAGTGTAGTGTCAATGTCCTAACTAATGCAAAAGATTAGGCGGTCTACTAATTCAGTCGACCTCCTTTTATGCAATAATGTCCGTGCCTTGTATCCAAATGAATGCAAATTCCCTAATGAGAACTGATAGTTTTATATGCGTGCTACAATCATCATCCAAATGTAACAATCATGTGATAATAATCCATTTATAGCAACTATGGAAATAAGATAAAAATAAAAATGCAAATGCGCACACATCCATATACATATGCTCTAGTGTCCTAGTTAGGCCGATCCCTATGAGATAATAGTGCCCAGTGTAAGTATATGCGTCCATTAGCATCCACTAGCAACCACTTGCAACCACCAGTATCCATCATACATAACATGTTCTAATAACATGTTTACATCAAATCCTACCATCCATAGGTTGAATCTTAAGTTCTACCCTCCCAAAAGATAATAAAGGAAAGAACCTATTCAAAACTAAAGATGGAAATAGGAAATTCAAAGTTTACTATCAAAGAGATATGGATAATAGGTATGTATTCTCTCCTAATTAAATTAATCTTCTCTGAAGCCTCTTTAACCATGTTGGGACCAAGTAGCAATCTCTCTGTAAACTACAACCAAAACATAGGTGACTTGCACGGTCTTCCATAAAGAGCTTCGAAAGGTGCCATTCCAATGCTAGCTTAAAATATATTATTATATGTGAATTCCACTCAAGGAAGATGCTCCTTCCAAGTTCCTCAAAATCATGAATACACATCCTCAACCACGTGTGTCTCACTATCTTACTAATATCCCCTTATTATTCTTCTATAGCTTACACATGAAGCAACAATCCTAGGTTCTCACTAGTGTCCTATACACTTTACGGAAACTTCTATTATTACTTCTAAAAGTAATCGCTGCTATCTCCTACATAGCCTTACACTTTTTCCGTCACACTTAGGAAATGATTCCTATCTACTCTACATTTAAAAGTTTGGTTTGGTATTTATAATTTCAAAAACTAAAGCTCCTAAAATTTTAAAACATCAAATTCCAAAAAAAAATTGCCTTTAAAAGTGTTATTTTCAAATTTCCATTAAATTCAGATGTGGTTGGTTACTTAACATCTAATCTTTCATCCTTATAGCTTTTTATAAAAATTGGGATTTTTAATTTTAACGGTTACTAAGTTTTTCACTTCCAAAAACTTATTTACCTTTTCACCAAACCATTTTTCTTTAAAATATCTTTAAAATTCTCTCACAAGTTTTCAAAACATCTTCTTTTCATAGATTTTTTTAATTTTGCGAAAACTGGAGTAGATAAGAACAATTATTTCATTAAAAATCTCTTAACTATCCACTTACCTAACCTTGGAGGAGTTTCTAACTACAAATCAGTACTTTCTATAAAGGCTCTCTATAATATCTCTCCTAACTAACACTGTCTCCAATTATTACACCTAATTGTTTTATACCTTAATATATGGGAACTACTTTCTTTTATAAGAAACTATTAACGCTAAAATCATCTATGAATCCTTTAAAAGAGGACTTCATGTTTATGTGAAATTATAAGAAACTTATTTTATATTTTTCAAAATAGGCTATACAAAATATGGTTCTTCCCATACCTTGTACATCTCTTTCACGTATTCCTTATAACTTTCACAAAACATCTTTATTTATAATTTGGTTTCATAGAAAATTTTATCATTAGTCATTTCGTTCCAATAGAATAAAGTATTTTTAATTTATATTCTCTTACAATAGACAATTTCTATGAAATTTATTAATTTTCTAATATTTATCTTACACTTTTTTTTCTTCAGAAAAACTCATTTTCAAAACTGTTTTGATAAATCCATAACTAGAAAACATTTCCTCATACTTATTTAAATAATAAGTGTACTTACAAACCACTTTATTTCTATACTTAGAAATTATCTTTAAAACACATTTTTATTTGGGTTAAAACAAATGTTACGTAAAACACCGTTACTACAATCCAAAAATACTAGTGTATGGATTCAATTAAAATAAATACTAATAAATCTCATATACTTTGTAAAGGCATTTCCTTTGGGAGTCACCTACTATAACAATAGTGTTATAGTCTATGCCCCCTTTATTTTCCACGAAAACATCTATTACAACAATAAATGTTGTAACATATGTTTCCGGTATTTAATACACTTTAGGCTTTTATTTTTAAAATCTTTGTTTACTTTCAAAGAAACTAGTGAGCCATATACGCTCTATAATTCTAAAATAATTTCACTTTTAAAAAAATTTACACTATATAAAAACCAATTTAAATTGCATACCACTTTTTTTCAAAAACCCGATATTTACTTTCTTAAAAATATTGACATTTATACTTTTCAACTTTTAAATTCTAATAATTTCATTTTATTGGGATAAACCTAAAGTGGATTCTCTTCTTACTATCATAGGAGTACCCTTCCCAAACCTTGGAAACTTCATTTCCTTACTAAAGCTTTTGTTCCTGGGCTCTACCATTAAATCCTTTTTGCAATTATCTACACATGGGCTTTCTTCTTTTCTTATCAACCGAATCTATTGTACATCTCCAATCTTTGCCTACCTCTCTTTGGATTTCCATAATCCGAATCTAAATGTACAAAACCATTTCTCGAACCCTTTCCATGTGTTGACCTTCACTATGCTCTAAGAAACACACTTCCTTACGCCAAAAGTGATACTCCAAGAATTTTGCCTTCAACTGATGAATGCGAAGAACCTCCTCCAGATTAATAGCATGCTCTTCCATACTCTTGGAAAACACCAAAATGTTTTCCACGAATGCTACTACGAACTTACTTAGGACATTTCCAAGGAAACACGGCTCATCAAATCTACAAAATAGGCTGGGCGTTGGTTAGCCCAAACGGCATAACCAACCACTCAAAGAATCTATCGGGTGTCCTAAATGCTATCCTATCGATGCTATTGCCAGCGACTCTAAGCTGATGAAATCTAGTGGATAAATCAAGCTGAGAAAATACTGAAGAGCCAACTAACTAGTCGAAAAGATCATATATCCTAGGAAGTGGATAGCGGTTCTTCTTAGTGAGCTTATTCAACTCCCTATAGTCTACGCAAAGTCGAAGGGAACCATCCGCCTTTCTAGCAAAGACGATTGGCGCTCCCCACTTAAATATGCTCCTTCTGATGAAGCCTTTCTCCAATAGCTCACTATTATGCTTACTTAACTCCTTTCTCTCCCTAGGTGCCATGTGTCTCACGGGCAATGCCACTGGCTTAGCATGTTCGTTCAAATAGATTCTGAAGCTGATCTCTTTCTTAGGGGGTAGTCCCCTAACCTCCTTAAAAATGTTTGGGAAATCTCTAATGACTGGAACGTAATCGAGCTCTCCAAGTGATGAATCATGGGAATAAAGGAAGCTCAACATGACTGATCCTTGTGGGTTGCAAGAAACCTCAACAGTCCTACTGCTGCATGTCCTAGTCTAACGACTCTCCTCTCGTAGTCCAATATCGCTCCATAAGTGGATACCCAATTCATCCCCAAAATCATTCCATACCCCGATAATCCTAGTACATAGGCGTCACAGCCAAACTCTACGCCTAGATAAAAAAATTTCAAACCCCTACAAATCATAGATAAATGTGCCGATCCTCCAATGGGGTTTGAAACAACAATGGGGTCTACTACTAAGGATATATCTAAGTGTAAACAATCTACCAAAGAACTAGAAATGAAAGAGTCTGAATAGAAAAAAAATCCGAAATAGAGAACAAATCATCTACAGATACTTTCCTACCTTAATTCGGTCCACTACTAGAAGGTGTTGTATCCAAAGCCTATACTCACGCTGTAGGTGCACCAGCTCTCTGCCCCATCCTGTGAGGACAAGCTCTATTAAGGTGACCAGGCTGCCTACAGTTGAAACACCTTCCCTCCATCATTTTATTCTTACAGTCCTTTGCGTAATGACCAACCAATCCACAGCTATTGTATTTCCCGCTTTTCTTGATCCGCTTCTGAGGTCCTCCTTTTTCCTTTAGCCCTTATCCTTCTTGTTCTTCCACTATGGCTTCTTAGAGCTTTCTAACCTAGGAACCTTATTAATCTCTCTCTTTAGCTGCCAAGATGTAGGCTGAACTCTCTATTGGTCCTCCAATCCTAACAACCTACACATTTGTTCGGTATCCTTCAACCTAACTCGTGTCTCCTTGAAATCCTCTGTGCTAGAAAACATTTTTCCTCCTAGACTAGTGAAGTCCTTGCAAAGCTTAGAAAAATTGGCTGTTGTAGGTGAATTAATGGGATCTCCACCTACCGGTGCTGTATTGGGCACTTGCCCTTGCACCTCTGGTACTGTAGCTCTACGGAACCAGTCAACCATACTATGCAAAGAAAAGGGAATTTAGGCTCGAAAGAATCGAAAGAAGTTTGAACTGGACTTTGAGGGGATTTTTATAAAAACTCTTTTATACTTGAATTTTTTTTCTAAGAGATTCTTTCTGAAAAATACTTTTAAAACAAGTTATTTT
This sequence comes from Allium fistulosum, assembly GCA_030737815.1. Lineage (NCBI taxonomy): Eukaryota > Viridiplantae > Streptophyta > Magnoliopsida > Asparagales > Amaryllidaceae > Allium > Allium fistulosum. The sequence continues at coordinate 508,810,469 of CM060907.1, read as the reverse complement.
GAAAAATACTTTACTTTTTAAAACTAATTTTTAGGAATCCTGTAACCTTAGGCTCTGATACCAAATATAACACCCCACGCCCCTTAGTATACCCAAAAAGGCACACTAAAAGATGTGGTGCATTGTAGGTATAGCTAAAAACTTACAGAGACTAAGATTCAAAAGACAAAATAAATAAAACAGCGGAAACAATTAAAACAATAACCTATTTAAAATCAAACTCCATAAATACTTCATAAAACCAAATATGTCTCAAAATACCAAATATCCATGTCTAGTGAAAAACATTATCTAAGTCATAACATTAGAGTACATAAAATAACCATCCCTCTCAAAGAAAAGTACCAGTACATCAAATGAAATAAAAACTGAAAAAGAAGAAGTAGAATACATGAAGGAAGTCTCTGTAGCTGAACCTCCAAGAAACTCTAAAATCTCCTAGCCCTGCCACTGGTGGCCTATGGGGGGAAAAGGGAAATAGAGGAGTGGGTCATACTAAAAGTCTGGTGAATGAAAGTAATTACTAGTATTCTTAAGCAAGATAAAGATAATAGATTTTTCAACAGTTCTAGTATAAAAGGAAATAAAGGAAAGATAAAGCTGGGATAAAATTCGATTTAACTGTTTGCTTTGTTTAGATTGTTCGATTAGATTGTTTGCACCTTTCTCAGATAACTGCTTTGATTAGGCTGAAACCCTAATCCTACTTTAATTAGGCTGAAGTCCTACTTCTATCCTTTGATCGGCCCTCTATCTCTACTGTGCCTACTGCGGACTAGACCCATTAGCCCCTAAGCAAAAGATGCGGACTAGGCCCTGTTGGTCCCTATGCAAAAGATACAGACTAGACCCTGTTGGTCCCTATGCATTAGACACCTACTACTGCGGACTAGACCCTGTTGGTCCCTACGCAATAGATACCTACTTAGCGCTTGGAACTCAATAACGACTTATCAATCAACACTGAGGCCACACGCTCGACCACCATTATGTTCGCGCTATCTGTTTCTCCCTCCTGTTGACCTCTTATTTACCACTGCTCCAGCATAAGCGTGTCCTTGCATCTCCTGTTCTATTGTGAGGCCATCCATGTCTAACTAAAAGGGAATGATGTTGGTACGGGTCTTATCTAACAAAAAAAATCTAGTTGTGCCCCTTGTCCAAATCCCCATGATTTGAACTTCTATTTATCGACCTCTTATTAATGTAAGTTTTTAAATAAGCCTCTATAGCTGTATAGGACTACCCCATTGGGCCTATAATATCGATCTTCAATATCTGTAAAGGGCTACCCTGGTGGGCCAACAATACAGGTCTTCTATATCAGTAAAGGACTACCCCATTGGGCCTACAATACAGGTCTTCTATATCAGTAAAGGACTACCCCGTTGAGCCTACAATACCGATCTTCTATATCTTGCTTATTAACTTAATCCAAGATCTAATTTTATTAAAATAAGCCTCTTCTGTTATTTCTGCTTTATTTGCTTATTAACTTAATTTAACTCTTAAAATATGCCTTTTCTATTATCTCTAATTATAACCTGTGTGTTATAATTCTATGTATTAACTTAACCCAAGATCTAAGTATAAAAATAAGCTACCTTTTCTATTTCTTCTATTTTATCTTTTTAGTTACAATTATATGTTATAACTAAGCTTGCAAATATCTTAAATTTGCTTATTTCAGTCTAAGTCCAGTTTATAACAGTCTTCTTATTTTACATCCCATTTTCTGTAAATTCAACGTTCTTATAATTTAGTCCATATTCGCGATTTATTCTATTCTATTTATTCCATTCACGTAAAAAAGGGAAATTAAAAAAAACTGACAATTACATAAGAAATCCCAAATGTAGAATAGATGTAAATAAAACGTAAATAACTATAAATACTGTAAATAACTGTAAATAATTGGAAAAGTTATAATTAACAATAAATAATTTGTAAAAGAATGAAATAGAATAGGTAAAAGAAAATAGACTGAAAAACAAGTCTAAAACTTACTTTAATTAAACTGTAAATAAACTTGTATAAAGGTTATCCCAAAATTGTAGAAAAACTACAACTATTAGAAACCCTATTATTTAAATTACTTAAGAATATAAAATAATTACTTAAACACTCACCTATGGTCCTTAGCTCATTCCTTTGGCTTTCCCGGATCCACTTGAAGGGTATAAAATATTTTAATTAAAAATATCTTCTCCTCGGAAAAATATTCCTTTTAGGGTCCAGCCTCAGGCAACGAACCTAGATGGAGAAAATCTGAATAAGAAAATAGCTAGGCCTAGGGTCTTATTTATAGTGTCACTTGTGGATCTCAGACCGTTGGATTTGGAGATTAAATCTGGTGCAACCACGTCATAGGCTCGATAGGAACCGTCGAATGGAAGCACGAATGCACAGGATTGGATAAAAATCGAAAAATATGTCATCGGTTCGAATCTGGAAAAGAATGCACTCAAGTACGTAGGCGGGTCGACCTACATTTCGACCTTCATAAGCTAGGGTCGACCTAGCCTTGGTGAGGGTCGACCCTAGGGTCAACCTTGCCTACATATATATTTTTTTTATTTTTGTTTTCTCTTATTTTCTGAATTCTTCATTCTTTTGTAACTTCTTCGTTTTAGCTCCAATTTTGACAATCTATATATGGAAATTGGTTAGAAAATTATCATGGACACAAAGGTGCAACTCCCGTGGCTCAATTTTGATAATTTCACAAAGTTATTTTATCATTTAATTAATTCGTTAATTAATTACTATAGCTTAAATTTTGGGTTGTTACATTCTCCCCTCCTTAAGGGATTTCGTCCCCGAAATCTCTAAGGATAGAAGAATGAGATAAATGTTTTCATGCAAGTTCTACAACCAACCATTCAACCATCATCCATTGCATCCATTGTCCTTAAGTTTTTCTAATGCGATTTATGATACATATGCAATTAGTGTAGTGTCAATGTCCTAACTAATGCAAAAGATTAGGCGGTCTACTAATTCAGTCGACCTCCTTTTATGCAATAATGTCCGTGCCTTGTATCCAAATGAATGCAAATTCCCTAATGAGAACTGATAGTTTTATATGTGTGCTACAATCATCATCCAAATGTAACAATCATGTGATAATAATCCATTTATAGCAACTATGGAAATAAGATAAAAATAAAAATGCAAATGCGCACACATCCATATACATATGCTCTAGTGTCCTAGTTAGGCCGATCCCTATGAGATAATAGTGCCCAGTGTAAGTATATGCGTCCATTAGCATCCACTAGCAACCACTTGCAACCACCAGTATCCATCATACATAACATGTTCTAATAACATGTTTACATCAAATCCTACCATCCATAGGTTGAATCTTAAGTTCTACCCTCCCAAAAGATAATAAAGGAAAGAACCTATTCAAAACTAAAGATGGAAATAGGAAATTCAAAGTTTACTATCAAAGAGATATGGATAATAGGTATGTATTCTCTCCTAATTAAATTAATCTTCTCTGAAGCCTCTTTAACCATGTTGGGACCAAGTAGCAATCTCTCTGTAAACTACAACCAAAACATAGGTGACTTGCACGGTCTTCCATAAAGAGCTTCGAAAGGTGCCATTCCAATGCTAGCTTAAAAGATATTATTATATGTGAATTCCACTCAAGTAAGATGCTCCTTCCAAGTTCCTCAAAATCATGAATACACATCCTCAACCACGTGTGTCTCACTATCTTACTAATATCACCTTATTATTCTTCTATAGCTTACACATGAAGCAACAATCCTAGGTTCTCACTAGTGTCCTATACACTTTACGGAAACTTCTATTATTACTTCTAAAAGTAATCGCTGCTATCTCCTACATATCCTTACACTTTTTCCGTCACACTTAGGAAATGATTCCTATCTACTCCACATTTAAAAGTTTGGTTTGGTATTTATCATTTCAAAAACTAAAGCTCCTAAAATTTTAAAATATCAAATCCAAAAAAAAAATGCCTTTAAAAGTGTTATTTTCAAATTTCCATTAAATTCAAAGGTGGTTGGTTACTTAACATTTAATCTTTCATCCTTACAGCTTTTTATAGTGTCTTATTTATAGTGTCACTTGTGGATCTTAGACCATTGAATTTGGAGATTAAATCTGGTGCAACCACGTCATAGGCTCGATAGGAACCGTCAGATGGAAGCACGAACGCATAGGATTGGATAACAATCAAAAAATTAGTCATCGGTTCAAATCAGGAAAAGAATGCACTCAAGTACGTAGGCGGGTCGACCTACCTGTCTACCTTCATAAGCTAGGGTGGACCTATATGTCGACCTAGCCTTGGTGAGGATCGACCCTAGGATCGACCTTGCCTATGTATATTTTTTTCTTTTTGTTTTCTCTTATTTTCTGAATTCTTCTTTCTTTTGTAACTTCTTCGTTTTAGCTCCGATTTTGACAATCTATATATGAAAATTGACTAGAAAATTACCACGGACACAATGGTGCAACTCCCATAGCGCAATTTTGATAATTTCACAAAGTTATTTTATCATTTAATGAATCCATTAATTAATTACTGTAGCTTAAATTTTGGGTTATTACATGCATTATATATTTGAGACACGATTCTTTCCTTGGATGAGACTTACGGTCCCTGTTCCCTTGGAGATGTTGAGTAGGTACCCTATATTAACGGATAGTAGGTGTATATGATGATTATCGAGGTAATCATTAGGGACGTACTTATTATTTTTCCTATTATATATACATATATATTATTACTTTACCCATCATTTTTGTGTGTTTGCTTCCGGGTGAAATTTAAGTTGTTGACGAGGAAGTGAAATAAAGAATTGTTAGTTGGACCAGTAGTGTCGGCATTGGTGATAGTGAATAAACCTCTGTGTTGCTATGAATAGAGTAGCTAGATCTAGTAGGAATCAGAGTGTGAAGCGGATGCTGATAGATAGATTTCCGCTAAATGTGTTTGATGCTTGTTTGATTTTAGGGATGATGTGTGATAATTTTCATTGTTGTTGATGATTGATGAATTGGATTTATATATGGATTTTGAAAATAAATATTTTATCCAAACAAACAAATAATTTGGTAAAAATTATGAATTTGATTTTATGAAGTAATTGGAAAAATATTTTAATAGTTTGTTTTTGGTTTTAATTTGTCCGTTGAGTACTTTAATAATTTTGGTCGATGTGTTTGGCTAACGTTATCGATAGGGATTCCTAAACATTAGGACGAGACATATGAGCACAAAATTTTAAAGCGTGATGAATTATTTGAAGAGAAGAATATATTTTGAGTTATATTAAATATCAAATATCAATATTTAAAATAAAATTTTGAAGAAAATAATAGTAATTATTTTGTAAATTTGAGTGAGATGATGAATTATTATCTTGAAAGAAGTATGTAATTTGAGAAAAAGTATAATTAATAATATTTTTAAATGAGAAACTAAATTAATTGGTTTTTGAAAGGACATTATTTTTAAACTTAAATAGACATTTAATGAAAGATCATTTGAGAGTTCTATGGAGAAAAAAATAATTTTTAGAGAAAATGATTCAAGATTTTTTATATAATAAATCTTTGGTAAGAGATGAATTTGCATTTATATTACAAATTCGTGAACATCGGACACAAATTACGAGCCACATATGTTAACTAAATTATCGAATAGTATAAATAAGTAAAAGTATAGTTATACTACTATAAGATAACCAATAATCGGGCTTTAGACAATATCATAGTAAAAGAATTTATGATGTAGCGAGGGCAGAGAGTGTAAAAGCAAATGTTAATAAAAAGTGAGTCGGTGGGATCTTGAACTAACAAATCTATTTGTATAAAATTGTACTTTCACAGCAGCAGTTCAGTTTTAAACCAAGCAAACTAATATGAAGTATTGCTCTTATTCAAATTTTATGTCAAATCCTCTGAATAATAGTTTAGTGTTAGCTATGTCTCGTAATGTTAATTTTTATGCAGTAATGCTAAATTTTATGAGCTAATTTCTAGAGTTTTCCTTCTTAGTTCACATTTGATTAGGTCTAATGTGATACTACTGTGCATATTAAGCTAAGCCTACCGATTTATTTCTCATTCAAGTGCGTTAATATAATGCAAAGTTATATTTATACACTCATATACAAACTACTACACTATACATAGATTTCATTAATATGCTAGCTATAAGCAAGAAACTATAAGTCAAAAGTAGCTGGAATCATTAACACCGAAAAACCAAATTAAAAACACTGAGTAAAAGGTATTCTGCATTGACTACATGCACAATTAATATTCGTTTTGATCGAAATAAACAAAGTCAATAAAGAAAATCATAACAACAATGGATACTCAGTTCAAGTTTAAGGTAGATAAATTTTACCAAACTGTATGCTGATTCTAGCTGGTTATGCATATAATTGTAACGATTTGGAATTTTACCACCTTGATTTTTGAATATTTAATAATTTTTAAATATTCGAATAATAGGTATTGTAATTAAAATATAACTCTTTTAAATAATAACAAATGATGGTAAAATAGACTTGTAATGGCCCAGGATTTTGCCACTTTGAAATAGACTATTTAAATATATTTTATATAATCAATAAATGAATTTTTATTGGAAAATAAACCTATTTTGATTATTTAATAATCATGATAAAATAGTTTTCAAATTTTTTTACCAATATAGATAGTTCAAATAAAAATAGAAAAAGTGACCGAAAAACGTATTCCGAAATTTTGACTTTTCGACACCCGAAAGTCGTCAGGAATGTTGTGCACAATTGGTGCAATATGCACACATTTATATATGTTAGGATTAGTATTAATTAAGCATACTTATGTATATTAACTTACATGTATTTATACATAAGCATGGATGTGACAAATTATGTTATAAAAGGCATATATACATATAAAAACACTTATATGTATACAATCACCTCCATATCCTTAGTACACACACATGGAAGCTCTAGCATGATTCAATGAATGAAAAGGAGGGGAGAACGTGAACAAGTGATGGGAGGGAGGTATGGGGTGCATGCATGTGTATATATTTAATTATAACCACTTCATATATTTTATTACTTTCCTAAGCCTATAAATACCACTTCCATTTCATGTTTTTCCTTTTGCAACTTCTCTTCTTCATTTTCTTCACATCTTCTTCTTAAACTCCTCCATACTCGCATGGCCTCCTCACAAAATTCCTAAGAGATAAAGTTAGTAAAAAAATTTCAAAGCATAGCTTAAATCACTTCCATAGCTCACTCGAACACTTCTACAAATGCTCCAACACCTTTCTTCCAAAGTACAAGTCCACACCCTCCACAAACATCCATGGCCAAGCCCAAATTTTCAAAGGTCGAGCCTATTTTGGGAATGTATTCATCCAACGACTTCATTTTTGCATAGTACTAGCACTTATTCAAGTTCGGTTGAAGTTTGCCTTGATTTAGTGAAAGTTTGGTGAGTATAGTCCTTGTTTTTAAAAGCCAAGTTACTAACTTTTTAAAGCTATAAAATTTATGGGTTAAAATGCTGCTTATGTATGTGGTAATGTTATATGTTGTGTATGCATGCATATGTGTTGATTTGGTGTTGATTGCTTATGCCGAAGTTTGAGTAGGCGATAAAAATTATACCTTGAATATTGGAAAAGTTAGTTAGTATTGTGAAGTAATACTTTGTTTATGATGGTGATATAATGTTATGTTGTGATATTGTGTTGGAATATTGTATTTGTTGTATGTGGGCTCTTGACATGAAGATAGCGATTCGCTAACCAAAAGTGACGTAGAAATCCGCTTTTTGTCGAAAGTTTGATTTTTGTTTCAAAGTGAAAAGTTTTCAAGTTTAAAACTTTGATTTTGGTTTTAAAAGCATTTTTCATGTTTTAAAAGACAAGAGTTCAAAAATGAAGTTTTAATAGTTAGAAAATCAAAATTTCAAGTTTTAACATTGCAAGTCCTTATAGCGATAGTCGCTATACGCATAGTTCGGAAAAATCAAACTATATTTCCAATCTAAACTTGTTTTTAACTTAAAATCTCTTTAGAAAATAATTTCTAACTTTAATTTAGTAATTAGAGAACAGTTATTTAATTAATTAATTATTTAGTGATTATTTAATTAATTAATCAAATAATAAAGGTAATTAGTACTTAATCATTTGCTAATAATGGTTTTTAAACTTAAATGTTAATCAATTAAGTTAATCATGATTTGTTACTTAATTAAATTTAATTATTGTTTAACTATTAATTAAGGATTAATTAATTATTTATTTAAGATAATCATTAATTAATTATTATTTTAAAAAGGGATTTTATTTAATTAATCTTTGATTAAAATTAATTATGTTTTAATAAGGTTTAATTAATTTTAATTAGACTTTAGTTACTATTTAACAAGGTTTGATTCTAATTAAGAAGGATTTTAATTACTTTAAAAATCGCTTTGAGTTTAAGTAATCGGTTTTGTTTTAAACTATTTTCTATTCAAATTTGTTTTAAATAAAGGGTTTTCTATGTCGCTTACCCTTAAGTAACCTCATATGATTAGGAAAGCAAAATGACATCCATTAGCAGAACAAAACACCATTCTGCTATTACAATTAACTTGAACATATACTTAAGTTGATTGATTGTTATATGTTGATCCCTTATATACCTGTTATTATGTGCCATGTTAAACTAGATAAGTAAAATTAAATTAAAAGCACCATTGTGGTCGTTAAGCCTTCGTTTGATTTTGTAAAGATATATATTTCATTTTCTTTTTGAAATGGTTCAAAGTTATTTCAATTCGAACAAGATATTTAAAGAATGATTTGACAAATGGTTTTACTAAAGATGTTTTTTAACTAAGGGAGTGGTTTTCCACGTTATAAAAAGAAGTTTTTATAAAGAATTTTATAAAGGAGTTTGGAAATTTATAGGGTGTTTTGGGTAAATGGATTTGAGTTTTTAAGCAAAGAAGATTTCATAAATAAGGGAGATTTTTGAAATGGATTTGCTTATTAAAGGAAGCTAATTTGACTTAAGGTTATTTAAGAAGTTGTTTAAACATGAAAGGTTTATAACGAAGTTTATAAATGATTTTGGGGTATTTATAAAAGAAATTTAGAAAATGAATTGGATATTCTAAAGGGGAGTTCATAAAAAAGGTTTGGATATTTATAAGAAATTTATATAAAAAGTTTGGATATTTATAAAGAAATTTATATAAATGGTTTTGAATATTTATAAAAGGGTTTTATAAATGAATTTGGAAGTTTTGTAAAGTATTTTGAAATTGTTTTGATTTCGAAAATAAAAAAGTGATTTCATGAATGAAATAGCTTTAATTAAAAAGGATTTATCGAAAGAAATATAAGAAGGAATTTGAGATCTGGGTTTCTCTAAACTGACCTTTTAAAAATTGTGGTATAGAACATCGTCCACACTTAACACCGAGAGAATAGTGTTTAGGGTTGTCCTTAGCTCCAATTTAAACAACATTTGTTTAATCCTTTTTAACAGTATTTGGAAGTACGAAGTTAATCGCAAATGTTTTGTGACTATACTTACGTAAGAAAGATAAGTATATGAATGTTTTAGAAAAATGTTTTGAAAAGAGATTTATTAAATAAAGATTTGTTTTAAGGCTTAGTGGTTGCTATGGATAAATAAAATTGGTTGTTGTTTGTTTATTTGATAGTTAAATAACCGACTATCAAATATGGACCCATAATGTAACTTTAAAAATATCTGGGGGAAACACGTGAGTTATAATGGCACAGTCATCTCAATGGTGTCGTACTGTGCGTATAAATCTCGTTTCATTCTCCTAGGACAAATGATAAGAAAATCCATCCACTAATGGTTAGGAGTTGACCTCCGCTCCTATCCTTGGCAATTTATTTCCTAAAGAATCGGGGTTGAGTTTACCGAAATCTACCGAATTTTGTTTCGAAGAAACCGGGATCGGATATGTTACCCGAAAACCACTTCGATTCAACTCAAACGTTTCTAAGTGAAGACATCTTTAAGATGATGGAATGGAAGATAGAGCTCTTTGAAGTGCAGGGGCTGCTTGCTACTAATCCTGTGTGTGATTCCAAAATGGACATAGTAGAAGTTGTGCCTTCAGTTTGTTCATATCCTGAACAACATGCATGGATGAATGGTGGCATTGCATTGTTGCCTGGAGGGTGGTGTTAACATTCCAAGTGGGAAATGCTTATAAAAGGTGAAACATAGCCTCATGTCTCATTAACCGGGAATGACTAAACATGGGAGATGTAGTAGGGCAAAGTGGGTTGCTCCTAATTAGGGTATGATCATCCTTATCTAGAGTTGATATTATCTCTTATTTGTATGCTACGGGGCCCATTGACAAAGGGGTGATCATATTCAGTACTACTAGTTAAGGGTAGGCCAGTTCTGTATTGGCAAGGGATCCCGACGAGGTCCTCGGTGTTATTTTACCTAGAGATGCACTGTGATGGGCTATATCTATTATGCTTGAATTATATTAATGTAACAATTTAGGCTATGTTAATTATTTACTTGAAAACCTTAGACATTATTATAATACCACTGGATTTTATATACAAATGTTTTGGATATTGTAAGGTAAAAACCCATCCATGTTTATGTGCGGTGTGTTCTTACGAGAGCCTTTGATTTATAGGTTTTTATAAAGTTAAAGACTTATGCTTTACTCACACCAGACCCATGTCTGACTTGGAGTTTTTTTTTCATTTTGCTAAACTCTTGGGTGCTCAAATTTGAATGGGTAGCCAAGTAGTTCAGGTTTTTTCGCAGATTCATCTTGAAGGAGCTTGGAGTAGGTAGCTTTATCGATAGCTAGTTATTACCTTGTTTTCCGATGTACTTTATGTATATTGTATCTGTTAGGTAGGGATAGGTTGTTATAACTATCCTAGGTTAGAATTTGTATTAGAATGACTCTGATGTAATATTTTGAAATGAACTTTGTAATATATTATGTCGAGTAATATATATAGTTCCGTTGCATTTTGAGATTCTGTGTTGTTAGTTTCTTCTCTTCTATCTTATCTTTTGTTTTCTTTTACCCTTAATAGCTCAACTTTCAAAGTAAGAAAGACAGTTCGTTACATTTGGTATAAGAGCTTAGGTTGGGCGAACACCTAGACTTTAGTGGGGTAAACTAATTATAGATAGGGTCAGTGGTGCCCTAGAATGAGTTTGAGTGTAATATATATATATATATATATATATATATATGAGTGCATATTTGTTAGTGAATAAAAATATTTGATATTGTGTTGTTTGACTAGTTGAGTGGCTTAAGAATTATGGTCGATGCGCCTGATCAACGTTATCGATAAGGATTTCTTAAACACTTGAACAAGTTAAATAGACATAATATTATTTTAAATTTGGTAAATGAAATAATTTTACCAAGGAATATATTTTCTATGTATAAAAAGGGATGATTTTCAAAATCAATGTAGTTATCTATGAGGAGAGTGGGTTAGGAGTTAATAATACTTAAATTATTAGCATTTAGGGTTTAACTAGTCATGCTCTTCCAGTTCTGAGCATTGATTATTGTCAAATTTAATAGTAGATTTCCTTTTTCCATCATGTGTTGGGTAGATAGAATTTGTAGGAACATTGAATCGAACATCATGTGAATTAAGTTTCATAATTTGACTAATAGGGTTTAAAATTTAATCTTAATGAAGGTGTTTATTAAAAGAAAATTTTCTTATAGTTTTATAAGATGACTTAAGAGAGATGATTTTACAAATCAGAACTATAAAATGTGTTTTAAAAATGAAAAGGGTTTTGAGAATGTTAAATCCCAATAGCTTTGATAAATTCCAAATTAATTTGGAAAATAGTAGTAATCTTTATTAAGGATATTTTAAGATATAGATATTTTCAAATAAAGTTTAAGAGTAAGGTTTTCTTTGGATAGTTCAGGAATAAGTTTTGATCTGTTTTGTGATGATAAGAATAATCTTCTTAGTGACAATCGAATGTTTGCTTAGGCAGATATAATGGTGCACTTAGTAAATTATTCTCTTTGTCATTGTACAATCGGGATGAGTTCAAATCCGAATGAATCCAAAGCAAGTGGATGATTTTGTTAAAAAAACTATTTATCTATAAACAGTATTGCTTCAAGAAGAAATTTGAAAAAAAAGAAATATTTTTATTAACTAGTTCGAGTGTCTCGAAAATGACTAACAAGTGTTCGGATGGCAAACACTTCTCTTGATTATTGCACTTCTTAGTAAAGGGATATATGGTACTATTTGGTAGCACCCAGCTCCTTAACATTGTTTTGGAGTTACTCGGGCTATATGTATGTTCAAAAAGGTTTTTTAAATAAAACCCGAATATTGTGTTCTTAGATCACTTAAAAGGAAGAGTTTTCAAATAAAAAGATATTTTGAAGTCGGATTAATAAATGAAGTTTAATTAGGTTAAGTTTAATAAGAGGATTAATAAACTTTGTTTATTTAAACTGCGTTTTTTGATTTTAACATCTAGGATGTAAAGTATTATTTGATGTAATTAGGCCGGCTAATAGACATTTTTACCTTAGTAATTTCTAAGAAAAAGTAAAATCTAGGATTGAGTTTGGATATTAGCATCCTACTCTTCTTAGCTACTTACCAGACCAATTAGGGTAAAGAGGTTAATTTGGTCAACTTAGTTTCAAGACCCAAATTATTTTTGGCCCACATCTAATAGTTGAAATTAAATAGAATTAAAAATCAGATGTTTGTATATACTCTTAGAAGGTAGAAGAGTATTATATAAGTTAATAAATTTAAAAATTGATTCTTATGAAGCATGGTGGGAGGATAGAACTTAGTTATATAGTAAGAATCGTTAGACCAGCATATAGGTTGTATGAAGATCATTTCTCCTTTTCACATAGTTCTCGATCCTAGATTCGAATATATGACTAGAGGTGTCTTGCATCATTCCAAATAAGGATTTATCACTCGATTTTTGATGGCGAGTGTTGGTGAGGCTTCTTACGTAGAACCAAAAGTTGTCAATCATAGTTTATGGCTATGCAAGAAGAACAAAAGTTTCTAATTAAGAGGCCTGATCAAAGTCTGCACTAGGAAGTCGGGTGAGCGATACTAGTTCGAATGTAAAGTTATGTGTTCGAGTGAATGATCAAATCAAATTTTACATATTAATAATCCATCTACATCATACGGACCGATGAATAGTAAGTTCTTTTGGGAATTAGGGTTGTGGTATAATTTCGGGAACGAAATTCTTTTAAGGGGGAAAGAGTGTAACGACCTGGAATTTTACTGCCTTGATTTTTGAATATTTATTAACTTTAAAATATTCGAATAATAGGTATTATAATTAAAATATAACACTTTTAAATAATAAAAATGATGGTAAAATAGATTTGTAATGATCTAGGATTTTGCCACTTTGAAATAGGTTATTTAAATATATTTTATATAATCAATAAATGGATTTTTATTAGCAAATAAACCTATTTTAATTATTTAATAATGATGATAAAATATTTTTCAAAATTTATTTACCAATATAGATAGTTCAAATAAAAATAGAAAATGTGACCGAAGAACTTTTTTTTGAAATTTCGCCTTTTCAACACCCGAAACTCATCAGGAACGTTGTGCACAATTGGTGCAACATGCACACATTTATCTATGTTAGGATTAGTATTAATTAAGCATACTTATGTATATTAAATTATGTATATTTATACATAAGCATGAATGTGACAAATTATGTTATAAAAGCCATATATATACATATAAACACACTTGTATGTATACAAATCACCTCCATATCCTTATTACAGATGGAAGCTATAACATGATTCAAGGCATGAAAAGGGGAGGGGGAGAATGTGTACAAGTGATGGGAGGGAGGTATGGGTGCATGCATGTATATATATTTAATTATAACCACTTTATATATTTTATTAGTTTCCTAAGCCTATAAATACCACTTTCATTTAATGTTTTTCCCTTTGCAACTTCCCTTCTTCATTTTCTTCACATCTTCTTCTTAAGCTCCTTCATACTCTCATGGCCTCCTCACTATATTCCGAAGAGATAAAGTTAGTAAAGATATTTCAAAACATAACTTAAATCACTTCCTTAGCTCACTAGAACACTTCTACAAACACTACATCACCTTTCTTCCAAAGTACAAGTCCACAACCTCCACAAACATCCACGGTCGAGCCCAAATTGTTAAAGGCCAAGCCAATTTTTGGTATGTAGGCATCCAACGACTTCGTTTTTTGCAAAGTCCTATCGTGTATTCAAGTTCGGTAGAAGTTTTCCATGATTTAGTGAAAGTTTGGTGAGTAAAGTCCATGTTTTTTAAAACTCAAGTTACTAACCTTTTAAAGTTGTAAAATTTTTGAGTTAAAATGTTGCTTTAAGTATGTGGTAATGTTATATGTTGTGTATGCATGCATATGTGTTGATTTCGTGTTGATTGCTTATGCCTAAGTTTGAGTACGCGATAAAAATTATACCTTGAATATTGGACAAGTTAGTTAGTATTATAAAGTAATACTTTGTTTATAATGGTGTTGTAATGTTATAATGTGATATTGTGTTGGAATGTTGTATTTGTTGTATGTGGGCTCATGACATGAAGATAGCGATTCGCTAACCAAAAACGACGTAGAATACAAACCCCAAGTGTACTGAAAGCACCAGCGTATGAATACAAATCAACAGTATTCACACACAAATCACAGATCTAAGCAAGTAACAAGCAGCAATTAAGAAATAATGAACAGTGACACACAGTTTATAGTGGTTCGGCTATCTCCGGCCTACGTCCACTTCAAGGTTTTTATGATTTTATTGCTCGATGCTTGAAGATTACAATTTCGTATGTTGTATTACAACTGATTTGCTGAATTAAGTCTGAATCTAAGGCCGCAATGGTGATCTGGAGTAAATCTGGCAAAATCTGGGCGATCTTTGGCTCTTGAAATTGTCCGACCCCTTTTCTGAATGACCAGGGACTCTATTTATAGGTGTAGAAGGCTGATATTTCGCCTAAAATGAAGGGAGACCAGTTCTGGTACGTCAGGGGGCCCACATGCCCGCTTTATGGAAATCCGGGCCCACACCGGGATCGATTCGACCCTAGGTTCGAATCGATCAAGAAATTGTCCAATCAAGCTGAAATTTGGCGTGAACATTCTTCAACATGTGCTCAAGCTTCTGTGAAAATTTCATAGCATTTGGATGTGTAGATCTCAAGTTATGATCGATTCAAGGTTGCATTTCTGGTTGACTAGCTTGGTTCGAATCGATCTAGTTCGAATCGATTCGTTCGAATCGATCCAGCGCGCGCTTCTGTGATGACGTGGAGCGCCTTCTTCGTATCGATCCTACTTCTATGCCGAGTTGACTGGGTCGACTCCGTGGTTTCAGCTGTTATAACTTGGTGGATTCGATGTAATGGATTCGAAGGTATGATTTCATCGAATCGATTGGATGAACGTTCTCTTCGAATCGATCAAGGTAGGTTTCAGTTAATCGATACGAAGGCTTCTTGCTTGAAGGGATTCGAAGATGCTCGCGGGATGGAGTCGAAGCTCTTTAACTATATGGACTCGAAGAGTTTCTCATTAACGGATTCGAAGATGGGAATGTGAGGGTGGACTCGAACTATCGGAGTCGAACTAATGCTTGCTAAATGGAGTCGAAGCAGATGGAGTCGAACATGATGGATTCGACGCAATGATCTTCTGATCGATTCGAATCAACCTTTCCTTATGGATTCGAGCCTAGCCTATTTCATCCATTTTCTTTTGGCGATATTTGAGCATACGAACTCGGATTGACTCGAAACTTGGAACGTTGCTTCATCTGACCTTGCTTGACATGTCTTATCAATTCTAGCCCGATCCGGACTCGGACAAAATTCATCGATATCCATGGTGAACCTACGATGCACAATCGACGTTCATGACTAATAATCATTGATTTTCAGTTAATCTTTGGGTATCTCGACTTTGCCAAAAGTTGGGATAACACTCACCGAAAATTTTTCTAAGTCAAAGCAACTTTTGTCGGAACTCAAAAACGCTTAAGAATGTTGCAAATTCGAAACTTTTGGACCCTCGAACACTTGAATTGGGCTTGGCCAAGTGGTGTTTGGGCTCGGCCTTGGTCTAATGGGTTAGGACTTGGGAGGTTTGAGCTCAGCCCTTGTGGTTTTGGGTGGTGGAGTGTTGAATTTTGGAAGAGGAGACGTTGAATGGTTTGTAGAAGTGAGTTTGTGGATTAAAAAGGTATTTTTGGAAAAAAAATTGTGGATTCTCTCACTTTAGAATCATGAAGAGGAAGCTATGGCTAATCTTATCAAGCTCTTAGGAATTTAAAGTGGAGGAAGAGATTGTAAAATAAAAAGAATGAAAGTAAGGGGATATTTATAGGTTTAGGAAATTATTAAAATACATATAAGTGCTTATATTTAATTATACACATTTGCATGCATGGCCATACCTCCTCCCCCTTCAAAATCGTGCACAACACCCTCCCCCAATACTTTCTACTATTCAAGCCATGTCATGAGTCCTTGTGTTGAAAAATGTGTGTTTTTATCTGTGTATATATATATATATATTTCCTTTATAAAATATTTTCTTTTATCCTTATATATACACTTAAAACAGAGCATATTCATGCACAAGTACACATGTATTTATCATGTCAAAAGGGTTTACATTGCGTGCATGTATGTTTAACATAGTGTTATGACCTTTAAAACAATTTTTAACCAATGAAAAATCGATATTTTAGAAAATAACTTCCGGTCACATTTTCTATTATCCTATGAACTATATATTTTGGTAAAAAAATTTTGAAAACGATTTTGTTATCATTAATTATTATTTAAAATAGTTTTATTTGTTAATGAAAATCCATTTATTAATTATTTAAAATATAACTAAGTATTCATTTAAATTGCGATTAATTTCCGGGTCGTTACAATGGTCGCTAAGCCTCCGTTTGATTTTGTAAAGATAAATATTTCATTTTCGTTTTGAAATGGTTTCAAACTTATTTCAATTCGGACAACATATTTAAAGAATGATTTGACAGATGGTTTTACTAAAGATGTTTTTAACTAATGGGAATGGTTTTCCATGTTATAAAAAGAAGTTTTTATATAGAATTTTATAAAGGAATGTGGAAATTTATATAGTGTTTTGGGTAATGGATTTGAGTTTTTAAGCAAAGAAGATTTCATAAATAAGGGAGATTTTTATGGATTTGCTTAATAAAGGAATCTAATTTGAATTAAGGTTATTTAAGAAGTTTTTTAAGTAGGAAAGGTTTATAAAGAAGTTTATAAATGATTTTGGGGTATTTGTAAAAGAAGTTTTAGAAAATGATTTTGATATTCATAATGGTAGTTTATAAAAAAGACAAGAAAGGTTAATAAAGAAGTTTATAAATGATTTTGGGGTATTTATAAAAGAAGTTTTAGAAAATGATTTGGATATTCATAATGGGAGTCTATAAAAAAGGTTTGGATATTTATTAGAAATTTATATAAAAAGTTTGTACATTTGTAAAGGAATATATATAAATGGTTTTGAATATTTATAAAAGGGTTTTATAAATGAATTTGAAAATTTTGGAAAGTATTTTGAAATATTTTTTATTTCAAAAATAAAAAATAGATTTCATGAATGAAAAAGATTTGATGAAAAAGGATTTATCGAAAGAAATATAAAAAGGAATTTGAGATCTGGGTTTCTCTAAACTGAGCTTTTAAAAATTGTGGTATGGAACATTCGTTCCACATTTAACACCGAGAGAATGGTGTTTAGGGTTGTCCTTACCTCCAATTTAAACAACATGTGTTTAATTCTTTTTAAAATGATTTGGAAATAAGAAGTTGTTCGCAAATGTTTTGTGACTATACTTATGTCAGAAAGATAAGTATATTTAATGTTTTAGAAAAATGTTTTGAAAAGAGATTTATTAAATAAAGATTTGTTTTGAGGCTTAGTGGTTGCTATCAATAAATAAATCTCAAATGGAATCTGTTGTTGTTTGTTTATTTGATAGTTAAATAACTGATTATCAAATATCGACCCCAAACATAACTTTGGAAATATCTAGGAGAAACACGTGAGTTATATGGCACAGGCATCTTCAATGATGTTGTATTGTGCGTATAAATCTCATTTTCTTCTTCTGGGACAAATGAAAGAAATCCTTCCACTAACGGTTAGGAGTTGATCTCCGCTCCTATCTTTGATTGTTTATTTCTTAAAGAACTGAGGTTGAGTTTACTGAAAACTATCGAATGTTATTTTGAAGAGACTGAGATCGGATATGTTATCCGAAAACCACTTCGATCCAACTCAAGCATTTTGAAGTGAAGACATCTGGAAGATGATGGAATGGAAGACAGAGCTCTTTGAAGTGTAAAGGCTGCTTACTACTAATCCCGAGGGTGATTCCAAAATGGATGTGGTAGAAGTAGTGCCATCGGTTTGTTCATATCCTGAACAACTTGTGTGGATGAATGCTGGCATTGCATTACTGCCTAGAGGGCAATGTTAGCATTCCAAGTGGGAAGTGCTTATAAATGGTAAAACCTAACCACATGCCTCATCAACCAGGAATGATTAAAATAGGGGAGATGTGGTAGGGCTAAGTGGGTCGCTCCTAATTAAGGTATGATCATCCCTATCTAGTGTCGATATTATCTATCATTTGTATTCTTTGAGGCCCATTAACCAAGGGGTGAACATATTTGAAATGACCCACTTAAAATTTTTTTTTTTAAAAAACATTCAGTGGCCATTTAATCAAGAAAAATATTTAATTCAATTTTTCTTCTATCCAGGACCTTTCTGCCAATATAAAAATATTGGTTTATTCATTTTATCTTGAACTTATATATATGAAGATATATAAGTCATCTTCTACCTAAATCAGAGTACAGAAATTTTGAAGGTAGAAATTTGTTTAAGTATTGCTAAAAAATACTCTCTTCATAGCAATAGTGTTTTTCAAAACTAGGTTTTTCCAAGTGACTTGGGTTAATGCATTACTATTGATTTTATGTCTCAAGGCTCCTTATTTTACATAAATTCTTCTGATTTTTATTACTGGGTAAACTGTGCTTTTACTTGTGCATGTGTGTGTGCATATTTCTGTGCATGTGTGTGTCAGTGAGCAGTTCAGTGCCTTATTTTTCCTTGTTAACAAAATTGTCTGAACCTATTTTATACTTTGGGCTATGAAACAGATCTGAAAATTTAATTTAAACCCTTGGTTGCTGGCTTGACCCAGGCTCAAGAAAAATGGCTATGTTAGCCATGTTCTGGTTTGCACTATTTTGTTGCATAATACCTGCTATTTTATTTTCTTTTCAAAGCAACTCAAACCCTTTCTATCAGATTTTATTTTTGACTTAAACATGGATTTTCTTATGCCAGTTCTTTAGATATACATACAGACCACAAATTCTTTCAATCTCAGATTTTCTACCATTATAGCCTAACTGTTCTTGAAGCTTAAAATTCATTTTTCCTTAGCAAAGCATTTGGCAAAACAAAGCACATAGTTCAGCTGAGACATATAAGTTCAACAACTACAAAACAGCAATTAACCATACATTGGCTTCTCAAAGTAACTTTAAACAATAGGTCTTAATCTAGTTCATCATGAAGGTGTGGTTTACTTCAGCAAAGTCTTTTAAAACATAGCATCCAAATCTTAAGCAGTTAAACATCCAAAGCCTGATCAAAGCAATTCCTATTTTCCTGCAAAATCACCATGAGCTGCCCCATGTGAATATGAGACACCCAATGGTGCATAAACACAAAAGGGTCAGACTATTTGTCTGGTATGAATAATCCAACTGAAAACATGATCTCACTCAATTCTCTTTATATACAAAACTTTACATGAATAAGAAACTCAGTATCTTCCTTGTGCTTGTTTTTGTGAAGCATGTTCCTTCATCTCAGTGTTAACAGATTATTTATATATATAATCACCATGACTTGATTCATAGAAAACAATCATAAGATTCATCAATAAAAAGCATCAAAACAACCAAATGCAAACGTCAATTCAGTTATCATGCCCTTTTCAACTTTACTGGCCATCAGGGATTTTGCCCAGGCCTCTCCTGAATCTATTCCTAGAATTCATTATCAAATATAATAGGGTCTTTAGCTACTTTATCCTTTTTAAACACACACTGCCTGGGACGTCTCTCTGTTAACCCAGCACACTCAGGCCCCTGGGTATAAACATACCATGTGTGAACTTGCAATGTTCCCCTTGCCAAGCTATACTTTGGTAGCCCTAAGATCCCAAGTCCTTAGTTAAATTACTAAGTGTTATTATTATTTTTCATAGCAGTGCTAATCCCTTCTGCATCTCACTTCTTAATCAGATAAATATAAATAATGCAAGCAACATGTATTCATCCAGAGTTTGGTAAGTTATATTCTCAGAAGCAAACATTTAATCATGAAAAAGGGAGGTGACTTCTTAGCACATTATTTTGCCTATGGGTTTCACTGGATCAAAATGTAAGCATATGGTCCTGAGTAATTTACTAGATACATATATTTTTTTTCTCTTACCTCTGGTTCAATCAGATTCATGATCTGGCTAAACCACAAGTATATTTGATTTGGGTATTTCATAAAACATAGAAGCTCAGCACATGTACAACATTGCACTTCTACATTTTCTTTTGTTTTAATTAATATGAGACATAAGCAACAACACAATGTTACAGCCCCATATTTCTTTCTACCTTCAGACCATATACCCACCACTTGAATCCGGGGATTTTTATAAACAACTTTATAAAGAAAACTTATAAAAGAAATCACTCAATCTCAAAGCTAACCCATATCACAGACAAACATTTTAGATCATGAATCCATGACTCTTATTTTTCTGGGTAAATCAGATAGAGGTTTTACACTTAAACAAATCATTAACAAACCAAAGTCATCCAATCATACAACATAACTTGTAAAAGAGAATTAGTTCAAACTGGCTGCCTCAATATTCAGGTCTTAATGCCAAAGTTTTCAGTGAGGTTACTCACCTTAATCCTTCTTCTTCCTATGCCTTATGAACCCCCTTTTAGTCTTCTGCCTTCTCCTATTTTCTCTGGTTTATGTCTTGTATATTTTTTTTTAGGTTAATGAAGAACAAAAATATATGGTCTTACTATACTAGGCCTTTTATATAAATCTTGGCTGTTACTAGGGTTTATGGATTTACCCAATGTCAGTTCTACCCCATCCCAAACATAGCCTGCCTCTGGTTTGATTCAAGAAAATAAAAGGGTATGTGGTCCTTGTCTTCCTTTCCAGAAATCAGTTCCTCTCTTTTAATTTTCCCTGGTCATGTCATATGCATGACTTCTTATTATTATTATTATTATTTTTTCTTAATAAAAGAAATTACTGAGAATAGATAAAGTGCTTGTTTAGGGACTCATGCCATTTTCATGCAACTTCTGTTTTCTTCCAGAAATTGATTGACTGTATACATGTATAACCTATGTATACCTAAGCCTTTTATTTTTCTTTCTTTCTTTAAATAATTTTAAGTTTATTTCAGCCTAGCTCTTATTTTCTTTGTACTATATTTTATTTAAAGACAAAATTCTATCTTTATGCATATGTATTTCTAAATCAGTTATTTTATTTTATCTATTAATTTCTGCCAAATTTTGTTACACAGAAATCCGTGTGCATGTGTACACTGTCTTGTGCACATGTACATGTTTTATACTTTATATCTGCAAATCAATTTCCTATTCCTATTTTTCCCAATGCAATTTCAAACAAATACAAACTAAATTAAATCATGAAATTACTCACAAAAATCAGGGTTATCACATATACCCCTCCTTTTAGGAATTGTGTCCCACAATTCTTTCATACTTAACTTAAGTATCATCTCTTCAGAAAAAATGAATTTTTCTAATTTCAAAACCATTTTCAAACCAATCACCTATTAAGCACTATGCATATCAACACAAGATAAAAATCACAATGCATATTCAACCAACACATTCATTAGTATGTATATATATATAGATTTACCTTTTCTTCAATCAAACAGCTGGGGATAATCATTTCTGATTTTATCCTCCACTTCCCATGTGCAATCATTTGGGTCTAGACTCCATTGTACTTTTACTAATTTAATTTCTTTGTTTCTCAATTTCTTGGTTTCTCTAGAAACTATGCCCACTGGTTCCTTTTCATAGATCATTCTAGGATCAATCTGCACATCCTTAGAGGATTCTAGTATTGCTTCCTTATCATGAACCCATCTTCTTAGTTGAGACACATGAAAGACATCATGCATTGCTCTCATTTCTTCTGGCAATTCTAATTTATAGGCTACTGTCCCTATCCTTTCTAGAATTTTATATGGTCCTATATATCTAGGAATCAACTTTCCTTGTTTCCCAAACCTTAGAACCTTTTTCATGGGTGATATCTTGATGAACACATAATCCCCAACATCATATTGTACTGCCTTCCTTCTTTGATCTGCATATTTCTTTTGCCTATCTTGGGCAGAGGCAATTCTTTTTCTGATCAAGGCTACCTTTTCAGAAGTCTCCTTCACATTTTCTGGTCCTAAGACCACTTTTTCTCCAGACTCATGCCAACTTGAAGGTGATAAACATGGCCTTCCATAGAGAGCTTCAAAGGGGGCCATGCCTATGCTACTGTGATGGGTGTTATTGTATGCAAATTCAGCTAGATATATGTAATCTTCCCAGCTTCCTCCCCAATCCAATACACATGCTCTCAACATGTCTTCAAGCAATTTGTTCACAATTTCTGTTTGGCCATCAGATTGAGGATGGTATGCTGTACTCAAGCATAAATCAGTCCCCATTGCCTTGTGAAAACTCTGCCAAAACTTTGAAGTGAAGATGGTATCTCTATCACTTACTATAGTCTTTGGTATACCATGCAGTCTGACTACTTCTTTAATAAACAACTGGGCTAGGGTATTAGCATTTCTTTCTGATTTCACTGGTATAAAGTGGGATGACTTGGTTAACCTATCAACCATTACCCAAATACTATCATTTCCCCTCCTAGTTCTAGGAAAACCATCAATAAAATCCATTGATATGTCTTCCCATTTCCACTGTGGTATTTGTAAAGGTTGAAGCATTCCTGAGGGTTTTTGATACTCAGCCTTCACCTGCTGGCAAACCATACATTTTGATACATAGGTTGCCACTGCACTCTTCATACCACTCCACCAATAATCTCTCTTGAGGTTGTGATACATTCTTGTGCTTCCTGGGTGTATAGTATATTTGCTTTTGTGGTAAGCATCCAAAATTTCTTGCTTCAACTCATCCACTGCTGGAACACATATTCTTTCTCCTTTCTTCAGATGGCCTTGATCATCCAACTGAAAACCTTCCACTGTCTCACCATTTAATATTTGAGTCTTCTTTCCAAATAAAAATGGATCTTGGTTTTGTAGCATTGCAACTTTATTTTTCAATTCTGATCCCAGAGTGATAAAACTTAATTTTCCCATTTCTACATTCCCACTGCATAAGCTCATGTTTTCTATGTTATCACTTTCTATCTCTGAATCAATTAATAATGATAAAGTGTTAAACTCTTCTATCATTAATCTAGCCACTTTAGCATGTAGTCTACTTAGGGCATCTGCTACTTTATTAGCCTTACCTGGTGTGTATAATATTTCAAAATCATATGAGGCTAAGAGTTCAATCCATCTTTGCTGCCTCATATTTAATTCTTTTTGTGAAAACAAATATTTAACTGATTTATGGTCTGTATATACTTCAAATTTTGCTCCTAACAAGTAGTGTCTCCATAGCTTAAGGGCATACACTATAGCAGCCAATTCAAGGTCATGAGTAGCATACCTTACTTCACTTGATTTCAACTGCCTAGAAGCATAAGCTATTACCTGATGTTGTTGCATCAACACTACTCCAAGCCCTTGTCCACTTGCATCAGTATACACCACCAAGTTTTCATTTCCCTCAGGTACTTTAAGAATTGGAGCTTGTACCAGTGCTTCTTTTAATTTCCCAAAGGCATTTTCACATTCCTCAGTCCAAGTGAACACTTGATTTTTCCTAGTCAATCTGGTTAATGGAATTGAGATTTTTGCAAAATCTTTTATAAATCTTCTATAGTAACCAGCCATTCCCATGAATGATCTGACTTCAGTGACATTAGTAGGCCTTTTCCAAGCTTGCACTGCAATGACTTTATTGGAGTCCACAGCTATTCCTTTTTCTGATATAATATGGCCTAGAAAGTTCACTTCATTCTGCCAAAAAGTGCATTTTGAAAACTTTGCTTTCAAGTCTTCCTGTCTCAATTTCTCAAATACTATATGCAAATGGTTTTCATGCTCTCTAACTGACTTAGAATAAATTAGTATATCATCAATAAATATTAATACAAACTTATCCAAGTATTCTCTAAAAATCCTATTCATCAAATCAACAAAATAGGAAGGAGCATTTGTTAAGCCAAATGGCATCACCAAAAATTCATAAAGTCCATATCTGGTGTTAAAGGCTGTATACTTAATGCTTTCCTCTTCTACTTTCATCTGATGAAAGCCTGAAGCTAAATCAAGCCTGGAGAATATTTTTGCACCACTCAATTAATCAAAGAGATCATCAATTCTTGGTAAGGGGTATTTATTTTTAACTGTGACTTTATTTAATTCCCTATAGTCAATACATAATCTAAGGGATCCATCATGTTTCTTAACAAAGACTACTGGTGCTCCCCATGATGAGCTACTGGGTCTAATAAAACCTTTTTCTTCTAGTTCAACTAATTGCTTTTTCAACTCCATCAATTCCTTAGGCCCCATTCTGGTTGGTCTTTTAACCACTGGGCTAGCTCCTGGAATTATTCTAATTGAAAATTCAACTGGCCTGTGATTAGGAACTCCTCTTACTTCTCCAAACACATCAACATATTGATTAACTATGGGGATCTCTTCTAATGCAGGCATGGGTTTTTCATTTGACAATGCAGAAAGGTTGGCTATACTTCTATTTTTGTTTGCCTCACAAAGAACGATTATTCTTTGTCCATCATAAACCTTCAATGATATGGTGGATGTCTCCATATTTATGATAGCCTTATATCTACTCAACCAATCAACTCCTAAAATAATTCCTATGTCTGGATATTGCAACACATATAGGTTTGACTCAAACACATGTCCTCCTATATTTAATCCCAGTTGCATGCACATCATACCCATAACACATGAACTACCTATAGGGCTTCTAATTAGCAGTGGTTTATCAACAATCATACAATTCAATTTTAATTGTTGTGCAATATCATGAGAGATCAATGAGTGTGTAGCCCCAGTATCATATACTACTGTTAAAGGTATTGAATGGATAAGCAAAGTACCTTCAACTTGACCATGCTTTTCAACATTTGATCCCTCAGCTGCCTTGCCTTTCCCTTCCAAAGCCCCTAATTTTCCTTGCTTAAATCTGGGCAGTTCCTCTTTATGTGACCTTCCTTCCCACAATGGTGACAATTGAAGGATGCTGGTCTAGGATTGGTGCACCTATTTTTCATGTGCCCCTCTTGTCCACAGTTGTAACAAGTGATCCTCTTCTTAACTTCAGCAGTTCTGGCTTCTTCTGGTTTCTTGGTGGAAGCTATGTCTGTTTTCTTTTTATCATAAGGGTGAAATTTACCCTTTCCCTTCTTGTTTTGATTATTTTTGAATGCCCTGAAATTCTCTCTAGCTTTATCATGTTGTTCAATGCTCAGAGTCAAATCCAAAACTTGATCAAAAGTTTTATCCTTATATGGTAGCATGGCTCTACTAAGGCTAGGGTTCAACCCTTGAATATATCTGCCATTCTTAGCTTCCTCAGTAGTGATGAGCACTGCACCATACTTTGCCAATGATTCAAACTTCTGAGTGTACTCAGTGACACTCATAGTCCCTTGCCTCAATTTGATGAATTCCTCCAGTAAAGACTCCTTAGCTGATGCAGGGATAAATCTGCCTTCCAACATTGCTTTAAATTGATCCCATGTTACTTCTCCTTCAGGTCTTCCAGCTATGATAACCTCCCACCAATCCAAAGCTGCTCCTCTCAATTGCCTGGATGCAATTTGCCTCTTCCTTTGGTCTTCAACTTGCATGTCTGCAAAGATTCTTTCCAAAATTCTAAGCCAATTTTGAACCCCCATAACTCCTTCTGTGCCATCAAATGTTTTGCCTCCGAGATTGGTAAAAGTCTTGAGTAGTTTGGAAAGTTCCTCATGTGGATTTTCCTGCCTGTTGCCTACTCCATCTCTTATGGCCCTCATGAATTCTTGCACATTCACCATGGGTGGTTCACTTGTTCCTACATTTTGATGTCTGGGTCCTACCATAGCTCTATGGATATAACACTTAGGTTAGTCTGTTTTGCCTAATGCTCTATAGATTAATTCATTTCAATTTATCACTTATTCTGTCATAATAGATATCAATAGTGTAAATATAAAAAAAAACAAAACATCCAAAGCAGTAAACACTTTTATACATCCAATGCAAACAAACTCATACAAAAATTTTGCTATGTTATTTAACAACATAGCTCTGATACCAAATGAAATGACCCACTTAAATTTTTTTTTAAAAAAAAAACATTCAGTGGCCATTTAATCAAGAAAAATATTTAATTCAATT
Organism: Allium fistulosum; assembly: GCA_030737815.1. Classification (NCBI taxonomy): domain Eukaryota; kingdom Viridiplantae; phylum Streptophyta; class Magnoliopsida; order Asparagales; family Amaryllidaceae; genus Allium; species Allium fistulosum. The sequence goes on along the minus strand of CM060907.1, from coordinate 508,783,672 downwards.
TTTCTTCTATCCAGGACCTTTCTGCCAATATAAAAATATTGGTTTATTCATTTTATCTTGAACTTATATATATGAAGATATATAAGTCATCTTCTACCTAAATCAGAGTACAGAAATTTTGAAGGTAGAAATCTGTTTGAGTATTGCTAAAAAATACTCTCTTCATAGCAATAGTGTTTTTCAAAACTAGGTTTTTCCAAGTGACTTGGGTTAATGCATTACTATTGATTTTATGTCTCAAGGCTCCTTATTTTACATAAATTCTTCTGATTTTTATTACTGGGTAAACTGTGCTTTTACTTGTGCATGTGTGTGTGCATGTTTCTGTGCATGTGTGTGTCAGTGAGCAGTTCAGTGCCTTATTTTTCCTTGTTAACAAAATTGTCTGAACCTATTTTATACTTTGGGCTATGAAACAGATCTGAAAATTTAATTTAAACCCTTGGTTGCTGGCTTGATCCAGGCTCAAGAAAAATGGCTATGTTAGCCCTGTTCTGGTTTGCACTATTTTGTTGCATAATACCTGCTATTTTATTTTCTTTTCAAAGCGACTCAAACCCTTTCTATCAGATTTTATTTTTGACTTAAACATGGATTTTCTTATGCCAGTTCTTTAGATATACATACAGACCACAAATTCTTTCAATCTCAGATTTTCTACCATTATAGCCTAACTGTTCTTGAAGCTTAAAATTCATTTTTCCTTAGCAAAGCATTTGGCAAAACAAAGCACATAGTTCAGCTGAGACATATAAGTTCAACAACTACAAAACAGCAATTAACCATACATTGGTTTCTCAAAGTAACTTTAAACAATAGGTCTGAATCTAGTTCATCATGAAGGTGTGGTTTACTTCAGCAAAGTCTTTTAAAACATAGCATCCAAATCTTAAGTAGTTAAACATCCAAAGCCTGATCAAAGCAATTCCTATTTTCCTGCAAAATCACCATGAGCTGCCCCATATGAATATGAGACACCCAATGGTGCATAAACACAAAAGGGTCAGACTATTTGTCTGGTATGAATAATCCAACTGAAAACATGATCTCACTCAATTCTCTTTATATACAAAACTTTACATGAATAAGAAACTCAGTATCTTCCTTGTGCTTGTTTTTGTGAAGCATGTTCCTTCATCTCAATGTTAACAGATTATTTATATATATAATCACCATGACTTGATTCATAGAAAACAATCATAAGATTCATCAATAAAAAGCATCAAAACAACCAAATGCAAACATCAATTCAGTTATCATGCCCTTTCAACTTTACTGGCCATCAGGGATTTTGCCCAGGCCTCTCCTGAATCTATTCCTAGAATTCATTATCAAATATAATAGGGTCTTTAGCTACTTTCTCCTTTTTAAACACACACTGCCTGGGACATCTCTCTGTTAACCCAGCACACTCAGGCCCCTGGGTATAAACATACCATGTGTGAACTTGCAATGTTCCCCTTGCCAAGCTATACTTTGGTAGCCCTAAGATCCCAAGTCCTTAGTTAAATTACTAAGTGTTATTATTATTTTTCATAGCAGTGCTAATCCCTTCTGCATCTCACTTCTTAATCAGAGAAATATAAATAATGCAAGCAACATGTATTCATCCAGAGTTTGGTAAGTTATATTCTCAGAAGCAAACATTTAATCATGAAAAAGGGAGGTGACTTCTTAGCACATTATTTTGCCTATGGGTTTCACTGGATCAAAATGTAAGCATATGGTCCTGAGTAATTTACTAGATACATATATTTTTTTTCTCTTACCTCTGGTTCAATCAGATTCATGATCTGGCTAAACCACAAGTATATTTGATTTGGGTATTTCATAAAACATAGAAGCTCAGCACATGTACAACATTGCACTTCTACATTTTCTTTTGTTTTAATTAATATGAGACATAAGCAACAGCACAATGTTACAGCCCCATATTTCTTTCTACCTTCAGACCATATACCCACCACTTGAATCCGGGGATTTTTATAAACAACTTTATAAAGAAAACTTATAAAAGAAATCACTCAATCTCAAAGCTAACCCATATCACAGACAAACATTTTAGATCATGAATCCATGACTCTTATTTTTCTGGGTAAATCAAATAGAGGTTTTACACTTAAACAAATCATTAACAAACCAAAGTCATCCAATCATACAACATAACTTGTAAAAGAGAATTAGTTCAAACTGGCTGCCTCAATATTCAGGTCTTAATGCCAAAGTTTTCAGTGAGGTTACTCACCTTAATCCTTCTTCTTCCTATGCCTTATGAACCCCCTTTTAGTCTTCTGCCTTCTCCTATTTTCTCTGGTTTATGTCTTGTATATTTTTTTTTAGGTTAATGAAGAACAAAAATATATGGTCTTACTATACTAGGCCTTTTATATAAATCTTGGCTGTTACTAGGGTTTATGGATTTACCCAATGTCAGTTCTACCCCATCCCAAACATAGCCTGCCTCTGGTTTGATTCAAGAAAATAAAAGGGTATATGGTCCTTGTCTTCCTTTCCAGAAATCAGTTCCTCTCTTTTAATTTTCCCTGGTCATGTCATATGCATGACTTCTTATTATTATTATTATTATTATTTCTTAATAAAAGAAATTACTGAGAATAGATAAAGTGCTTGTTTAGGGACTCATGCCATTTTCATGCAACTTCTGTTTTCTTCCAGAAATTGATTGACTGTATACATGTATAACCTATTTATACCTAAGCCTTTTATTTTTCTTTCTTTCTTTAAATAATTTTAAGTTTATTTCAGCCTAGCTCTTATTTTCTTTGTACTATATTTTATTTAAAGACAAAATTCTATCTTTATGCATATGTATTTCTAAATCAGTTATTTTATTTTATCTATTAATTTCTGCCAAATTTTGTTACACAGAAATCCGTGTGCATGTGTACACTGTCTTGTGCACATGTACATGTTTTATACTTTATATCTGCAAATCAATTTCCTATTCCTATTTTTCCCAATGCAATTTCAAACAAATACAAACTAAATTAAATCATGAAATTACTCACAAAAATCAGGGTTATCACAATATTCGATACTACTAGTAAAGTGGTAGCTGGTTCTGTGTTGGCAGGGAGTCCCAGCAAGGTCCTCGGTGTTATTTTATCTAGAGATGCACCGTGATGGGCGGTACCCCAGTAGCCAAGTCATTGTATAGAATTCATTTCCCAATAAGTGCCTTCTTTCTTAGTTGTATACTTATTATGCTGTAATTTGATTAATGTAACAATTTCGGCTATGTTAATTATTTACTTGAAAACCCAAGACACTATTATAATATCACTGGATTTTATATACAAATGTTTTGGTTATCATAAGGTAAAAACCCATCCGTGTTTATGTGCGGCGTGGCTTTACGAGAGGCCTTTGATTTAAAGGTTTTTATAAACTTAAAGACTTATGCTTTATTCACATCAGACCCATGTTTGACCCAAAGTTTATTTTCCCTTTTCCTAAACTCTTGGGTGCTCAAATTTGAATGGACAGCCAAGTAGTTCAGTTTTTTCTGCAGATTGATCTTCGAGGAGCTTGGAGCACATGGTTTCATTAATAGCTAGTTATTACCTTGTTTTTCTCTTTATTTTATGTATATGGTATCTGTTAGGTGGGGACGGGCTGTTATAACTGTCCTAGGCTAGAATTTGTATTAGAATGACTCTGATATAACATTTTTGAAATGACTTTGTAATATATTACGTTGAGTAATATATATTGTTCCATTGCGTTGTGAGATTCTGTGTTGTTAGTTTCTTCTCTTCTATCTGATCTTTCCATTTCTTTTACCCTTAATGGCTCGTCTTTCGGAGTAAAAAAGGCAGTTCTTTATAGTAACCATACAACATGATAAATTATAATCCTAATATTATTTGTCCTTGAACATGTGTGTTAACTCCGTTTTAGCAATGACTTACGAGTTAAAAAACTTAAATCCTGTGCACTCAACGATTCACGACTTAATTGCTAAGAAGGAATCTACAGCTTGAACGACTTACGACCTACCGGGTTAAGCAGCTTGCGACCTAGGGGAACTTCGCGACTTAACTACTCAACGAGTTAAAGGCTCTATGACTTGAGAGGGTTTCGACTTAACATGATACGACTCATCAAGTTAACTCTTCTACGACTCAACGAGACAAGCTTTCAATGACTCATGGTCTTACGAGATAAGGAGTATATGACTCATGGTCTAGACGGTTCAGCAAGTCAAGGTCTATACGAGTCATGAAGTCTTGCGACTCATGAAGTCTTACGACTCATCAGGTTCAACGAGTTATGAAGTATACGACTCATGGTCTTACGAGTCATGGAGTATACGACTCATGAAGTCTTACGACTCATCAGGTTCAACGAGTTATGAAGTATACGACTCATGGTCTTACGAGTCATGGAGTATACGACTCATGGTCTTACGAGTCATGGAGTATACGACTCATGAAGTCTTACGACTCATCAGGTTCAACGAGTTATGAAGTATACGACTCATGGTCTTACGAGTCATGGAGTATACGACTCATGGTCTTTACGACTCATCAGACTTGGAAACGTACGACTCATAGGGCTTACGACTCATCAGACTTGGAAACATACGACTCATAAGGTCTTACGACTCATGGTGCGTACGACTCATCAGGCTTACGACTTAAAGGCTATCGAAACTGGAATCCAAGGCCCGGGCCTGTACTATTTTGATCTGATGAGTCGACTACGACTTAACACGTCTTCCAACTAAGCCGCAAGATGGACCATAAGGCGCCCACGAGACATCATGAGTCGAATACGAGTCACGACTTACCATGAGTCGGATACGACTCATGACTTGGTCGGATTGAAAGCTCAGGAATCAGCTCCTATAAATACCCCGTCACTTCCAACATTGAGAGGACTTTTGGCAAATCATTTCTACAGCGCTGTTACTCCGTCGAACTCTTCATTCATTCAGTAATCAAGGATCCTTCAAGCATTCGCGACACTACAACAAGCTTCGAGAGAAATTCCTCACATCTGACATGGATTTATCGAGTTTCACCGTCGAAGATTGAGCTAGTAGTCTAGATTGTTTCTTGTGATCGAATTGTACTGTTTCCTGAAGAGATTTGTATCAAATTGTAATCAAATCAGCAATAAGAGACTATAAAGTGGACGTAGGCTCAATTACGGGCCGAACCACTATAAATCTGTTGTTTATTTACTGCATTTAGGCTATTTTCCTGCTTAATTTCTGTTCCCGTCACACGGGTGGTGCTTTCACGATCTTATTACACACACCGGGTGTTATCGTTCGAATTTTAACGTTAACATTTTGGTGCTTTCACTGAGAACCCAACTCAGGCGATCATCCACCGTTGCTTCGCAAAGATTCATAAAAAGAACCTCTCTTAAAAAACCAGATCCGAGAGAATGGCTCCTGGAAGAAGAGGTAGACCCGTCAGATCCGGAAATGCTCACGAAGGGACTTTCGCTTCCCCAACAACAGATCAAGCAACTCCAACCGTTGGAGTCACTAGGGCTGAATTGGATGACGCAGTTTCTGGATTATACCGACAAATTGAAACTCAAAATGCTTTGATGATGGATAAAATAACTGCCCTGCTTGGGGCGAATCGTCAACCAGAAAACCATCAAACCACCCTTCCTGAAACGCCACCTTTCCAAGCTGATGGTTCTAGGCCGCAACCAACTTGTCATGTACATATGCCCGGGCAAACTTCCGAGGGAAGAACTGGTGCTTGCCCGGAGGTGTCTTTGAACAATAAAGAGTACCTGTCTGAAATGGTTGGCCGCATCATGAAAGAGAGCATGCAAAGGGAAGAGGATGAGGCTGACTGGGGATTTGCGCCAAGCAGAACTCCGTTTACTGAAAGGATCCTGAGAGCAGAATTCTGAAGGAAATTTGCACCTCCTACTATCCAAGCCTATAGGGGAACCACTGACCCTAATCATTTCCTATACAAATACGATTGGCATATGACCGGTGCAAGAGCATCAGACGAGATCAAGTGTCGGTACTTTCCGGTATACCTGGAAGGTGTGGCTTTACTTTGGTTCACAAAGCTTCCAGTTCGGTCTGTAGATAAGTTCTCCGACTTAACACAAAAGTTTAAAGAACAGTTCAGATTGTATGTTTCAAGAGCTAAGGATATAATGTCACTGTCTAACCTTGAACAAGCGCCCGGAGAATCAATCAAATCTTTCTTGAGCCATTTCAATATAGCTTTAGCCGAAGTAGAAAATGCGGAACCACGCATGATCCTGACTTATTTGATGCGAGCCATTGATAAATCGAGTAAATTTGGAATATGGCTAAAGATGAAGGAACCGAACTCACTAGATAAATTCTATAAAATGGCCGACGAGTTCATTCGCCTTGAAAACCTTTCTACGACGTCTAAGGTGGTTGCTGCCCAAACTAATAACAATAGTGTCCCATCTAAGAAAAGAGAATCTGAAAGTCAGAAAAGGGAGAATGAAGGAGGAAAGAACCAGGGAAATGAAAAGAAACCTCGCCGCTTTAATTCTTCGGATTATACCCCTTTAACTGATACACCAAGAAATATCTATTTCGCAACAAAAGACGTTGTCCAGTATCCTAAGCCACCTGAGATGACGAAAGGTGCAAAGAGTAATGGAAAATTCTGCCAATTTCACAATCAACCTGGCCATGACACTGACCAATGTCGCTAGTTAAAGAAAGTGATTGAAGAATTGTTGGAACAAGGTAAACTCCAACAATACGTTAAGAAAAGCGGAGTCAATCCAACCTCATCCACTCGGGATCAACAACATCCTACCCATCAATCCAATTCTCACAACAACACTGCAGTGGAAGATTCAGAAAAGCTTGTCATTAATGCTATCACAGGGGGACCATACCCAGCAAGCAGAGGATGGGATGACTACTAATTACCCACCAAACTGCGGCTGGGGCATCTCTCACTTTCCTTGGCATAAAAATCCAAAAGCTATGAATCAAGCATAAATGGAAATCCAGCTTGGAGATTCTGAAACAATAATAACTAGCATTCATTTTTTACTTAACAGCATTGCTTGAATTTGTAAAGATAATGATGGATGTGTAACTTCTGCATTGTAAACCGCTGAGAAATCAGTGTGACTCAATAATGAAAAAACTATGCATTCTGTGTTTTCTATTATAAAATGCCTGTTATATTTCGATGTGTAAATACTCTAAACGTATTGCTAAAATGTCGATCTAATACTGCAGGTCATTAAAGCAAAGCCCACCCATCGCAAAGCTAAGCGAGTCTTACAAATCACTTATTAAAGCAAAATCCCATACAAGAGGAACTTCACATAAAAAGTTGACGGCTCCGCTATGTTAAGCCCTCGTTAACTGGTTGCGATCGTTGACATAAAAAGGCATCCAACCAAATAACTTGCGTTTACTCTGTGGAGTCATTCAACAGTAAAGTCTACTTCTTCGGATAAAGCAACTTACTTGCAAAAGAAAGGAAGACGCGCTTGGAAACGATGATAAAGGATCGCAGATTGGCGGATGATGATACAACATGGAAATAGCCAAAGGGATGTATGCCTCTCAACAAGAAGGCCAAGAGATCCGCTAAAGGGACGCCTTCCCAATCGGAAGGAACAAGACCCTCGCTAACTGGTCGTGATGCATCCGACCAGATAGCGTATGTCCGCCCCGTGGATCCACTCGCCCCTGAGACGCAACCTACCTGGCACACCAACCAACCAAAGCCCTCTAACGAGGCACGCCAATAAATGGGAGTGCTTTACTCAATCAAAAAGATCGGTAGGACTACCAAAGGGGCACCTCGTTAATTGATTGCGATCGTTTGTACAAACAAACATCCAATCAAGCAACTTGCGCCTGTCCCATGGACCCCTCCGACCATGAGAAAGTAACTTCCAGGCAATCACAAGCCCTCTTCGGAGGCACAAGCCCTTTTCGAAGGCACAAGCCTTCTTCGGAAGCACAAGCCTTCTTCGGAAGCACAAGCCCTCTTCGGAGGCACAAGCCATCTTCGGAGGCAAAAGCCCTTTTCGGAGGCACAAGCCTTCTTCGGAAGCACAAGCCCTCTTCGGAGGCACAAGCCATCTTCGGAGGCAAAAGCCCTTTTCGGAGGCACAAGCCTTCTTCGGAAGCACAAGCCCTCTTCGGAGACACAAGCCATCTTCGGAGGCAAAAGCCCTTTTCGGAGGCACATCTCACCCGTGTAGAAGTGCAAACTGCTTCTCTTCGGAGACCAAAATCGCTTCTCTTCGGAGACCAAAAGACCTCTTCAGAGGCGTACTTCACCTTGCTTGAAGTACCAAAAACCCTTTACTGGGGCAAAAAAAAAAAAAAATCGAAACCTTCTTCAGAAGCTCATTTCACTGTGCAGGGAAATTCACTTTCAAACAAATAAAGGCGACCATTCCCAGGAGTCGAAGTGTTCTTCAGGAAGAAAAAGAAAATAAAAATTTCTCCAAAGACAAGATATACTCTATTAAAAGCAGAATAATTCTTCCCTAAAAAAGTGGAAAGTTATTCCCTAAAATAAGAGTATCAGTCTTGTGAAAGCAAGAAATATTACAATATACTTGTGGTATGGGGGCAGCATTATACAATTCAGTTACAGTAATAAAAGTAATATACAAGCGACATACCACAAGTTCATTGCAATATCACGTAATAAAGATGTGGAGTAAATGCGTTCTTGAAACACAGACCAAAAGTTTGTACAAATAGAAAGAATCGTTTACTCCACACTTCAAATGAAAAACAGATGTATTCCTACATGCACAAGGATTTGTACAAGAAAAATATCTATTTATTTCAACACTATGAGAAATTTTTTACATTGTACAGGTTACAAAAAGAAGCGGAGACCGGTATCTGCACAGTACCCGGTCAATACAAAAAGCAGAAAATGCAAAATCAAACTCATTTCCCCTTCTTCCCACCCTTGGAGCTTTTACCCGGCCTGGTAATTAACTTCGCAGGCCGTATCGGAGAAGAAGGAGAAAGAGATTCAGCCGGATCAATCTCTGCCTCATCCCCCGCAGCAGAAGAACTCTTCTTTCCTTTCTTTGAAACCACACGCTTCCCCTTCTTCTTGGAAGAAGACTCACTCCCCGGAGCAAGAAATGTAGAAAGCTTTGTGTCATAATCGAAAGACTGCTCCGGGGTCTTCTCGCTATCTTCCAGACCTTCTGCCTTCTGTTCTTCGGAAGCAGGTGGTTCATCTAAACCTTGAAGGGCCGCTATTGGTTCTTCCTGTGAACCAGGTTGAGAAGCTGGAAGAGGTATAACTTGAGGAGGAGGAGGAGCGACAGCTGAAGAAGGAAGAAGTGGTGCAGTTTCCGGCACGACTGCTGCATAATAAAAGAAATCAAAATCAGTATTCTCCGAGAAAAAAAAAAAGAAGACCGTGAATCGTCAAAGTTACCTGGAGAAGCCGGTTTAGCAAGATCAATCTCAAACTCCAGAGCTTGGAAGTCTTTCATTGCCTCTTCCTCTGTAGGGGTGGATACAGTTTCTTTGTCAACCTTAGCGGGAGGCGTGGAATGAGAACTAGAGCCAGTAGCATGAGCTAAAGCCGAGGTATAAGCAGGAGCAATAGGAGGTGTTTCTTTCTCAGGAAGCTTCTCTCCCGTCGTCTCGGCCCGCACTCGGATGAGCTGCTCTTTTCCTTTGGCAAGGGCAGCGCGATCGCTCTCACTTAAGTAGGTAGCTTGAAGATCTGTTTCAGAATATCCGGCACCACCAAATAAGTCAATGATTGCCTCCCATACCTCCGCTAAGGTGACTTCATACTCTGGTCCCAAAAATGAAAGGCTCCCATGCCCCAGGACACAATGCATATAAAAGTCGAACAGAGTCGCGTCAACGGTGGCTATGGTCGCCTTATGGGATTCTTCGGCTGCAGCTTTACCAGAAAGAACTTCATCACGTTCTCTTTCAGCCTTCAGTAACTGGGATTGTAGCCTAGCAATTTCTAAGTCTCGAGAGCTGAGTTTCTCCTGAAGTTGAGCAGCGTCATCACGATATTTTCTAGTAACATGCTGTTCTGCTTCAAGTTTGACTTCAGTATCCCGCTGAACAGCATGGGCGTCTCGAACTTGTTTTTGAAGCATTTCTTCTTTCTGAGAATAAGAAGTGGAGGAAGTAGCAAGCTCATTTTTAAGTTTTTCAACTTCGGCTTCGAGCTTCACATAACCATCGCTAATGCTTTTCATCTCCGAGTCATGCTGCTTACGCCATTTGTCCCACTCAGATTTATCATTTTCCATGGTCATCATCGCTTCAAGGTTCAGATGGTTGACCCTTTGAAGTTCGTCAACCAGCTTCTGCCACCCAGACATTCTTTCGATGTCAAGCTTTACAGCATCGACATTTTTCAGCATCGCCTGCTTATCAATAGGGACCAAGTCCAAATCAAAACGCACTCCTTTCAGACACCAATTCGGAAATCGGCTCTGGAGTGTGGGAGGACCATCTCCAGCTTGGTACTGTGGCCTGTTAATGATGGTCTGGATGTCAGACTCCTTAAGGGCAGGAGAACCAGAAGATGTATTAGGAGGAACAGAAGCGGTAGTCTTTTCCGAGATGTTAGATGTGTCTTTCTCACCAAGTCTGGTACGTTTACTGGAATCATCAGAAGTGTGACTCTTCCCCTTATCGTCGTAAGATTTCCTTTTATAAGGATCGTCGCTTCTGCGGGAAGAGTCACGTCGCTCGTCCCTACTCCCATAGTATTCCTCATCTTCTTTCCGGCGACGCTCTTCATGAGTTCGCCTCTCGTGAGCCTTTCTGGCAGCCCTCTCCTCATCAGTTTCCTTCACAGCACCGATATAACTCCTAAAGTCATAAGCCTCACGGCTTCCGTAACGCTGAAATTTGTTGTAGTAAGAGCCGCTTCGCCCCATCAGAGAACCTGAAATTGAAGAAAAAGACCAGTTTTAGAAATCCTCAAGTTGAAGAGGCTAAGTGCATATAAGTGCCAAAATTCTAAGTGTGTGTGATGTGCAAACTACGCGCATCAGACTACAAACCACTTTTGGGTGTAGATATGGCAATAAGTTGTGCGGAAGGCATTGTGGTTTGTTGCAAAGAAGAAGTTGCTTCGACAACGGGAGGAACCACTTTAGAAACATCATCTTTAAAGAGCTCCTGAGAGGTTATCATGATGTCGCTCAGACTGTCAAAAGTATCATCGCCATTGTGCATGGGAGATTTCTCTTTTTCAACTTCCACCTTAGCCGTCTTTTCAAGAGTGTGAAGATTTTCCTCCTCTTCAACAACCGGGGCAAGTGCTAACTTACTGGACGGTCCAGCAATGTCGGTGGAAGTAGAACACTTTACCAATGAAGTCTCAGCGGTAAGATCTTGCGATAAAAGTTCTTTAGCAGGAACAGGGGCATCTGACTCCTCAGCCGAAGAATCAGGGACTTCATGTGACTGAGTGGAACGGGAAGGATGTAAGAGTCCAAATTCGTGGAGGAACTCATCTCTCAATAGAAATTGAACACTCCTCTCCTCGACCGGCACGGCCATAAGCCTCTCAAAGGTAGTCTTGTGACGGGATTCCCTAGAGGGGGAAGGAAGCGCTGAAACAGTAGAAAAAGAAGTTAACACTTGACAATTTGGACTTCAAAGAATTTAGAAAAAACACAGGGAAAAGATAGATAATCGTACTTCCCACTCTCCAAATGGCGTAAAATCCCGGGGGACAACGAACAAAGAAAAACTGGTTCAGAAACCCAGGAACGCTTTCGGGAAGACCAATAATCAGTTTGCGATTCCTGGCACTCCTTACAACTGTGATAGAGGGATGGTCCTTGGTCCTTGTGAATGAGCATAGAAAGCAAATTTCTCCAAAACTGGGAAAACGGTCCAGCATTCTCCTAAAAAGCACACACAGTCCCAGCAGGATGGCGAAGCCATTAGGATGAAGTTGAAAAGGAGAGATAGATAATCGAAGGAGGAGTTCTCGGAGATAGTCATTAAACGGGGGAATCGCTCCACTCAAGCACATTTGGCGGTTCACTGCAATGAAGCCGTGGGGCGGCCTGTCAGCAGTGTCATTTACTCCAGGAAGCAAAGCGTCAGATTCAGCAATGCCAAACTGGGAGCATAGTTGACGGAAGACTTTATGACTCAGGGTAGTAGGAGTCTTTTCTGGGGGATCATTCAACGGAGTAGCAATTGGAAAAGCTTCTCCACTTGGTTCCAAGTCTTCTTGATGAGATGCCATTCTACACAATCAGCTGAATGTTCAAAAGTGAAGGTGCACGTTTCCTAAAAGTGTGAAGTGTTGTGCAAAACTAATGAAAATAAGAAAAAAGCAAGTATAACTGGAATTAAACTAGCTAACAATCAGTCGATTACGAGATTTCAGAACCTGTTAATGCTCAAGTGCAGTGTTAATGCAGACAAATCAGTTTTATTTAACCATTAGGATTCTGCTTTAATACTTCACTTGAGTTAGTTATTGTGTAGCATTTCACTCATACAGTTCATTTAATTCAATCTTCTCTTTATCAACTAATCTGTCATTCGATGTGGGCAGTCAGTGGCAGTATATTCGTCCCAGTATTCTGTGAATGTTGTGTTAAGCAGGTTATTAGCATTAAAGTCAAAACAGTGTGAGAGGTAGCACAACACAGTTCAAATTCAAGAAGTTCAGCCAACTTCTGTGCAAAGTCATCTAAGTGCTAAGTCGTTAAACGACCTATCATGAGTCGGGGCTTTTAAGTCGTATTAGGCGAATCAAGATGTTCGAGGCATGTTCTCTTAAGTCAGATCATTCAAGTCCAAGAATTCGAAGTCATAGAGTTCAAGTTGTTAAGTCGTTCGGACGAGTTACGAGTTACGAGTTAAGGGCTATCTCGTCCACGACCTAGTCTTTCAGATTTGCTTGCAAGATTAAACTTTAAGTATTAACTCGTTCACGACCTAAGGGGCAAGCTACGAGTTAAATCAAGTCGTCAGTCCTTAAGTCACGCTACAAAGAAAAGTTTCAAGTCTGAGTGCAAAAATGCAATGTCCTAGGTCGTTACCGACCTACGACCTACTTAAGGTCGTCGAAAGTTAAGTCGTGGTTTCTGTTCAAAGGTGTTAGTTCATTCTCCCCAGTACATCGATTCGCCGAACTCCTAACCCGTTAACCCATTAGCCTCTCCTTCAACCAAAACTCTCTTCTCCTCAACGCACTCAATTATCTCGAAAATCACCATACACCTAGTGTAATGATATTCCATCACAAATCACAAATCGGTCAAACTGAATCGCCGCAATCCATCGTCTGGTTCACACAAGACTGTCCAAGGCTAAGACAGATCATCCTAAATCCATCAATGATCAATTGAAACAAGGATTGCAGAGAGTTGCGACATGGGAAAAGGGGGGTCGATGGTGAAAATGGGATTCGTAATTGGGTGATAATCGAAGAATGAATAGCAATCGAATCCACTTACGTAATACGAAATCGAAGATGTCTGGCGGTCGAGTAATTGAGCTTGTCTGAGAGGAACTAAAATGCTTGCAAATGATAGAATGAAACAGGTAAATGAGAGGAAGGAACGACCTAGGCTATTTATGCCCTGGGATAGTGAAAGGTGAATCGACACATCCGGCTTACGACTTATACTGAGTCGTTCACGACCTACGACTCATCTTAAGTCGATCGAGATCTAGCACACTCATCAAGAAGCAGGCAAAGGAAATCGAAGCACACGACTTACGACTTAAGACGTATACTTCGAGGGGCAAATGTTAACTCCCTTTTAGCAATGACTTACGAGTTAAAAAACTTAAATCCTGTGCACTCAACGATTCACGACTTAATTGCTAAGAAGGAATCTATAGCTTGAACGACTTACGACCTACCGGGTTAAGCAGCTTGCGACCTAGGGGAACTTCGCGACTTAACTACTCAATGAGTTAAAGGCTCTATGACTTGAGAGGGTTTCGACTTAACATGATACGACTCATCAAGTTAACTCTTCTACAACTCAACGAGACAAGCTTTCAACGACTCATGGTCTTACGAGATAAGGAGTATATGACCCATGGTCTAGACGGTTCAGCAAGTCAAGGTCTATACGAGTCATGAAGTCTTGCGACTCATGAAGTCTTACGACTCATCAGGTTCAACGAGTTATGAAGTATACGACTCATGGTCTTACGAGTCATGGAGTATACGACTCATGAAGTCTTACGACTCATCAGGTTCAACGAGTTATGAAGTATACGACTCATGGTCTTACGAGTCATGGAGTATACGACTCATGGTCTTACGAGTCATGGAGTATACGACTCATGAAGTCTTACGACTCATCAGGTTCAACGAGTTATGAAGTATACGACTCATGGTCTTACGAGTCATGGAGTATACGACTCATGGTCTTTACGACTCATCAGACTTGGAAACGTACGACTCATAGGGCTTACGACTCATCAGACTTGGAAACATACGACTCATAAGGTCTTACGACTCATGGTGCGTACGACTCATCAGGCTTACGACTTAAAGGCTATCGAAACTGGAATCCAAGGCCCGGGCCTGTACTATTTTGATCTGATGAGTCGACTACGACTTAACACGTCTTCCAACTAAGCCGCAAGATGGACCATAAGGCGCCCACGAGACATCATGAGTCGAATACGAGTCACGACTTACCATGAGTCGGATACGACTCATGACTTGGTCGGATTGAAAGCTCAGGAATCAGCTCCTATAAATACCCCGTCACTTCCAACATTGAGAGGACTTTTGGCAAATCATTTCTACAGCGCTGTTACTCCGTCGAACTCTTCATTCATTCAGTAATCAAGGATCCTTCAAGCATTCGCGACACTACAACAAGCTTCGAGAGAAATTCCTCACATCCGACATGGATTTATCGAGTTTCACCGTCGAAGATTGAGCTAGTAGTCTAGATTGTTTCTTGTGATCGAATTGTACTGTTTCCTGAAGAGATTTGTATCAAATTGTAATCAAATCAGCAATAAGAGACTATAAAGTGGACGTAGGCTCAATTACGGGCCGAACCACTATAAATCTGTTGTTTATTTACTGCATTTAGGCTATTTTCCTGCTTAATTTCTGTTCCCGTCACACGGGTGGTGCTTTCACGATCTTATTACACACACCGGGTGTTATCGTTCGAATTTTAACGTTAACAATGTGCAAGTAAAATAAATTTAATTTTCAAATAATAGATGGAAATTAAGTAAAAGAATTGCATTGCGCAAATAGAAATTTCCAAAAACTATTAACAAAGCATAACAAATAAATAAAATAAAACTGGATGAAGGAAACCTTTAGAATTCATTCAATATCTTACTATAGTCGATGGGTATTATGATCTTAAAAAAAGGATGCGTCTTATATAAGTTTATAGTTCCAAAAACCGTTATTTGTTTTGCCCATAGATTTCAAACTGCAGCCCATTTTTGATGATTTTAAATTTGTTAGGAAGCTGGGCTATTAGGAGTGATTTTATTTGAAATGCAATATGACATTTTCACGTTAATAATGATTTAAACATGAACTAAAGGTGATATTTATCGTTGTCCCGAAATGGAAATTTTATAAAAATAGAGCTGAACTCATTTGACCATAACTTTTGAACGGTTTATCCAATTTCAATGATTTTTCCCATTTTAGAAAGTTAAAAGTATAAGTAACAACTTTTGTTTTATGAGTTTCGTAAAAATTTGATTTTATTGAGGTTGGAAATGGAGTTGCAGATAGTGGGCCTGAGCATAAATTTGAAAACCTGATTTGCATACTTTTAGTAAATTCCACCTAACTCATGTTATAATTTGTATTTTTGCAATCTGAATTTTTTTCGGATAACTATGCATTAAGATACAACTTCACTTTGACGGCATTGGTTAAATATATGTTTTTAGCATCTTAAATTTAGTTGTAAACTCACTAAAATGAAACACGATGTTATTATATTGTTTGATGAATGCAAAATTACTTATGTTTGTAAAATATGATCTTAGATGGTTTATTTGAGCTTAAGTTAGGTACATAAAGACTTTATGGGTTGGATTTGGAGGCATGCTCGTTTTTTTCACATAAAAATTAATCAAACTTGCTTAAAACGCTAATTAAAAGGTATGTTTTTACGTTATAGTGAGATATATTATGATATTTTCTTGTTTCCCTATGTTTCGGAATGCCCCATGTTGGGATGCCTCTTCGTAGATGTATATCATGTAATTATATTGTGTCTGATTTTTTGAAATGCTCTCTTTATAAATGAGACTCTATAGAAATTTTTCGAAAAATCCAACACTTAGAATATTTTTACAAAATATATCGTATGTGAAGAACAGAAAGTCGTTAATTGAATCCATCAAAATAATCGCATACGATAAGAGAATTGGAATAAGAGCTATATAGAAGATTGAGCAGTTGGATTTGATAGTTGTTGAAACGAAGGAAGTTAAGGTATGAGATGTTTGATGTGTCCCTACCAGAAATTGCAATGATGCAATTTTCATAAGAGGGAGTCTATAACAACCCTATTTCCTACGCTATATTAATTACATAAATTTAACTAAAATAAAATTGTTTGAATTAGATATTTGGTAATTAATATTTTGAAAACAAATTTTGTTGATTAAATTATATTTAATAAAGGGTTTTGTCATAATAAATTGAATCGAATCAGTAACTTATTTTTTAATAATATATTAAATTAAATAAGCTATTTTGATCAATATGAAATATTTTGTACTGTAAATTAATTTGAACTATATTGAAATATATTTTTTTAAGGCGGGTATATTGAAATATATTTATAAATAGATATTAAAAACTTAAATTTGAATGCAAGTTAAACTAGATTGAATTAAAATTAGAATAAATTAAAATAGGGTACAATATGCATGCCCACGTTCATTATCTCCATATTTCTCGAAACTTCTGCCTGCTTCTCCACATAATACGAAACCTGTTTCCCCTATTTTTGTTTTCAACTGTAATTCCCAAATATTCATACGCATCAAAAAAATATGATATGACACATGGCTTCGTGCTTGCCAGTCGGTGGTGCCGCATAAGGGAGCGTTCTAGGTGGCGTGTGTACGATAAGTGGGAGCCGATGCCGATCGATTTGAGGCCGACCTAGGTTGTGTGACAAGAATGCTAGGTTAAGTGCCATGACCAAGTGATGTCACATTGAAAGAGGGATTGACGCACTCTTTGGTGGCTGGAGTAGATGGTAGAATGGGATACTACGACCTAGGACTGGTGAAGCAGAGCTGTTAGTGATGGTGAAGATTCTGGCATTCAGGTGGTCATGATGTTGATGGCTGAGCCGATGGCTGGGAAGCATTGTGGTGGAGTCGAGGTGCATTCACAAGGTGAAACAGCGACTTTAGCTGGGTGTTCGAGGTGCCAAGTGGTGCTTTACGACTGAACATGATGGTTTTGTTGATTGGTGATCATCAAGCATCGTTCAATGAGTTTTCTCACTCACGACTATATCTAATCCATTACCAGCCATAAATATATTATCCCGATACTTAATTATACTACTTAATTGAATTAATTGGTAATATTGACTGAATTGTTTTCGATGAATTGTTGGTTCAAGTATTGGATTGATTATATGTTATTATTATATATGTAACGACCCAGAATTTCTATCATTTGAAATTCAGATATTTAATTGATTTTAAATATTAACAAGTAAGATTTGTAAGTCGAATAAATTTAATTTCGAATATAGAGATTTAATTGGATAATTAATTAAATCGATAATTTAATATCTGAAATTCCAGAAATAATTGAAATCCGAATTAAATGTGTATAAAAATGATTTATAAAGTTATATTAAATCATATTGGAGTTAGAATGATGTTTCTAAACTTTTAAAATTGAATTAAAAGTTAAATTGTGATAATTGATTATTTTAATATTTAATTGACGACTAAAAATAGTCATTTTTCAAACAGTCTTGGATTTCGACGAAACCAGTTTCATCGGATCCGTAATGTTAAATTATTATAAGGTTTCAAATTTCGTGTCAATTGGATTTACGGTTTGTCCAAAGCAAGCTAAAACGCATAGAAATCGTTTTAATCGATTTAATTTTAAATTGATCGTTTAATTCCGTAACTCGCACATATGATCAAATTAGCTCCCAAAACACGTTCCATTGTGTCTGGAACATGGGTAAAACCTTATGAATGCCTAGCGGTACTCCTCGATTGGGGTTCAAGTTTTTAAGTTGCTTTTATCAAGACGTTTGAATTTGAATTTAAGTTAAAATATAAATTTATATACCCTAGTCAACTTCAGCCTACTTCCTTTCACCATCACACCTTTTCATTTCCGTCCTTCTTCAATTATTATAGCCTACCTTCCTCTATACGCTTCCCTCTTTTATATTTACAGCCGAACTAGTTCGATCGAAGAGAATAAAAAAAATTAAAACAAAGCAATGGCCGCTCCTTTAATTTCTTCGTTCTCCTTTTCTCATTCGAAAATCAACAACTTCATAGAGAAAATAATCATGGCCGCTCTTTTTCGAATGTGGAATGATTCGTTTCTCGCATATGAACGAATTTCATTCCCGATTCACGAATCAGTTTCAAGTTAACCTCGGCTTGCCTGGAATCGCGAGCTTCGATTTTGGGATAGAAAATGGCTGTACATCGCGGAAGGGCTCGTCGGAGCATCGCAAGCAACTGGGAGTTTGGTGATCGTCGTTGAGGAAGTCAACTGGATGCTCGACGGCACGCAGGCAGGAGCACGATGTTAGAGCGAAATTTATTCGCGTGCGCGAGCAAGCGTAGCTGGAGGTGAGTCTCGATCGAATCGAGGTCGAAGCGTTTGCATTTTCGCGGTGGCACGCAAACTCGAGCACGATGGAGGGTGCGAGGAGGGGATTTGCGAAGCTAGGGTTTCGTTCAAGAATTCAAATTCGGCTGTCTATATCTGTAAAGAAAAACAATCTGGAATGGAACGGATTGCAAATAAAAACAAAGGTGAGAACTTCTCACTCAATCGAATTGTGTTTCGATTTAAATTTTAAATAGTTAAATTTAAAATTGGTTGATTGTGTGTTTGGATGATGATTGTTATTGGTTGTATTGAAATAGACACTATACGCTGCATATTAAGCGGAGGTTATTATATTAAAAACATATGCCACGATATTCCACCTTGAAGTGGAATTAGTATTATATATGTATTTGGAGTTGATTTCCCGCATTATATAGCAGATGAGACCCTATTGCGTGACATAATAGCGGATAATATTTATAAATCCCATATACCACGATATTCCACCCGAAGTGGAATTGGTATTTGATTGTTGTGCTAACATCTGTGGATGCAGGAAAACAGGTTGGAGGGATCCAACAAGATTCCACAAACATTTGAATTTATTTCAATGTTTTGTGTTGATTATTTATAATCTCTGTGTGATTATCTTTGTGATTTAAATTGTTGAAGGCTATAATTTAGCCGAATATATTTTTGGTATCGTTGGATACCAGAAATAAATAAAATTGGATTTTTGAAATTTTAAGTTGAAAGTTTTTGTAAAAATTCATTTTTTGAGAATTGGATAAATTTAAAAGGAGTTTTAAAAAAGATAAAAGTCTTATTTTTGAACTATATTGAATTAAATTTCAAATTTTGGGAAAAAGGGCTTAGTAAAGGTATTTTTAATAATATTATTTATAAGTTGAAGAATTTATTTAAAAATTCGGATTTTTAAATAGATTTGAAGAGATAAAGAAATTTATTTTAAAAAAGAAATAATTTGGAAATTCGTTGAAAATTTGATTTGGTGTTTTGAAATAAATTTGAAAATCAATTTGAAATTAATTGATTATTAATTTACCATAACTAGTAAAATTTATCTATAGAAATTTATCTGATTTAAATTAATCAGATAATTAAATTAATCCTACTTATGGATGTTTGGATTATATTGGATGTTGAATTGTTTGATATCTCTGATATGTGATGCTTTGTGATATATCCTGATTTGTGTTGTGATCTGTAATTTGTTTATGTGTGATATATATATATATATATATCTGCGATCTGTGAATGAAAGATAAGCATTATAGTTTATACCGCTTATCAATTATATTGTTATATTTGATCTGTGATGGTTGAATGTTGTTGCACTATTGTGTTAAACCCTTGGACTACACAATACACACACCAATGTGGATTTCACGTGGAAATCGGTTAAGTCACAGATTTTTGACAATTCTAAAGATTGAATTTTTGAATCCAAATTAGTTTTGGAATTGGAATTGAAAGTTTTTTTTGAAAATGAGTTTCAAAAATAAGAGTTATTTTAAATAACTTAATAAAATTGAAATTTGAATAATTTGATTTAAAATTTGAATTCAATATCTTGAAATTGAATTCAATAATTTTGGAATTTTGGTTTAAAAGATTATGCAAGTATAAAAGGTGTTTATATGGGTTTTTTAACCATTTAAAATATGGTTTTGGAAATTTAAATTTAAATCCAAGTTTTATACTTGGATAGCTTTAACCTGTGTAATTGTAACCAGTTTTTCCCAAAACGAAAACTATTTGTTTTCAAATAATAATAGCTTTCATAAAGTGAAAAGATTTCCAATTTGTATCGAAACATTTCAAGTTGAAACGAAATTGTGAATAGTTTGGAAAAACTATGAATTAACCTTTGTGAAGATGATTAAGCTTTATTTTGAAATCAAAGAAGATTTTAAAGGTGTATCTTTTATATTATAAAAGACTTGAATTATGAATAGTTTTGAAAGCTATAAGTTAAATCTTGATTTAAAGATTTAATGGGTTAATCCAATTGAAATGGAAATTGATTTGGAAATCTGTGAATGAATCTTTGTGAAACTGGGTAAACTTTGTGAAGTAAATCTTTTTGTTTAAAGATTTAAAATGGTAATTTGTTTAAACCATTTAAAGGAAAGGATTTGGGTAATAAGTTGTGACTTAACTGAAATCCCAATATTCATATGTTTTAAAATATTGTGCTCACTATTCGGATTAGCCGGGAGAGGACCTTTGTGTCATATAACCCATTCCGAATTAGTGATACGACGATATGGATCGCATTGAAGACCGGTGGTGAAGACCGGGTATTTGTGAAAACGATAGGATGACCTATCGATTGTCTCTGCACCGTTAGCTATGGTATAGAGATTTCCTTTGTGATGGGAAGTTCGATCGGGATTGTGAATACCCGGATTGCAAGGGCTTCTTCGGAAGTGCCTTCGGTTCTGTTCAAACCCGGAACAGACTTGTATGGTTACATGTCGTACATTACATTTTGAGATATAAAGCTGATTTCTTTCAAATACATTTCTGTTGGTGGCGGAGAATTTATTCTCTTAGCTTAACACCCTTATCTGAGACGTACGAGCTCAGAGGTTATGTAGTTGAAGGTTATCAGTGATATACTCCCAATTTGGTAATGTGGCATGCTGAGTGTTGCTGTGTGATGATTATTTATTGATCATTTGTTGATCAAAGCGTGGTTTTGTGAAAAAGCGTAGCTTTGTGGACGAGACCTCTTCGGACCTCACACCCCGAAAATGGTCGAAACAGGAATGATGCGGCAAGGTTATGAGGGTCGCTCCCTTTAGGGTATGTCATTTCCTTCTGGAAAAGGGTAGTATCAGGTATGGAGCCCTGGTATTTAACCTATGTGGTTACTCCAATCTCATTTACTGTGTGATTGTTGTTTTGTTGAGGCGCCTTGGATAAAGGTCCCAAAGGACCGGGGGGTGGCATATTCGTGTAGTAGTTACCTAGTGTAAGAGGTAACCCGGCCTTGTGTTGGCAGAGAGCTAGTTAGTTCTCGGGACGTCCATCCAGAGGCGTACCCATGTGGCATAGGAAGTTCCTTAGCCTGACCATTTGTTGGAAATCTAATCAAACAATACGAGCCTTGTACGGTTTTAGTTGTAGAACCTGCCATTTAACATGGCAGCTATAGTAGGCATAATATAATGGTACCTATGCTGGCTAAGATTAATATTATACTTTTAATCCAATGATTTTGCGTAGTAAGCATGTTTGACTATCATAAGAAGAAATCTCCTCCAATTCTGCGTTTGCATTGTGTGTGTGGCGGGAGGTCTTATGGTAGTTTCATTTTCCAAAAAGCATTGCGGATTTCTATGTTTAAAGTTCTTTTGTTGTTGTTTTAAAGATAATAACTGTTTTAAGTTCTCACACCAGTCCCATGACTGACCTGGAGTTTATTGTTCCTTTTCTAAACTCTGGGTGCCCATCATTTTCCACACGGACAGCCTAGAGTTAGATTTTCAGGTCATTTTGGATTTCAGGAGGCTTTGGAGCTCAAGTGGCGAGCTGGATGACGAGACGTATCACTTGTATATGATATTATCTTTTCCGCTATGTATTCAGTTGTAAGGACAGGTCTATATAACTGTCCATTGTTGTGTTGTGTTGTATATTGACTCTGATGATGTAATGTATAAAATGTACAGTTCTTTTGATTTAAAGATTATTCATTTATCTATTATATGTTGTTCCGCTGCGATGTGTGAGATTCTGATATTGTTTCTGTTATTTCTTTTTTTTCTTTTTTCTTCTACCTCTTCTTTTTAACCATAACAATTCGGTTTTCCGGCATTCGATTGCTCGGTAGTTGATACAGTGGACGTATTTATGTCGATTTTCGGAAGTCAAAAATCTTGAGATGTTACGATATATGTGTTAGATTAGATAAGAGATTTTATGTATGTTGGATTATTGAAAAATGCAAAGGAGTTGTTATCCATTTGCATTTTAATGTGTGGAATTTATTCAAATAATGTGTGCACTGTTTGGATGGTTGGAATTCGATGTAATTTGATTCGGGCCACACGATATAGTTTATATTGATAATGGATGAATTTAGAGAATTTTGCCCCACGATTTATATTTTAAATGTTCAATTGATTTTTTTTCTTTTTAGAAAGATGTTTGAAAAGCTAAGAAATATTATTCAAGGTTTTTAAATCTTATTAAAAGTATCTTGTAAATATTTTACTAAATTTTATTCAATTTAGCTAGTTTCTGGCTTACAAATATATTTTTAATTATAAATATAAATATAATTTTCTTTTGGTTATGAAACCCTTTCCGAAATCAATATTATAATATATCATAAGTTTAATAATATTTTAAAGGAAACATGTAATATGTTGTTATTTTATAAAATATATTAAAAAAAATTAAGTAATTTTTATTATAAAGTTTATTAAAAAAATATCATATGTCTTTGTTTGTTTTGATATTAAATAATTTCTATCATGTAAAAGACTTTATTTGTGGGATTGTTTCTGTATCAAGAATTTTTTAGACTGGTTATATTTTTCACTATGCTGATAATGTTATGAACACTATTTTAGATGATAATAAAGTCTATGATAGTATTTTAGATAATGGAATTTATGTGATCAATAAATTTTGTCTAGGCTGTGAGTAATTCTTCTAATGACAATATAAAGAAAATTTCCTTTGGCATTGTAGGTTAGGTCATATAAGTGAGAAACGACTCCACAAATTGAAAACCAAAGGTAATTAAAAGATAGTGGGATTTTCTCTCAGGTTACTTCACCATATACTCTATAGCATAAGGGTGTTTCGAAGTGAAGGAAAAAATCCTTATTAGATAGCGTTTGTTCCATAATGAGTAAGGTTGAGTTACCTCTGTCCTATTTTGGATAAGAGCTAGAAACAACAGTTCATATGTTGAATTTGTTATCCCCTATGTATGTGCCTAAGACACCATATAAGATTTTGCACGAGAAGAAACCCCACCTAATTAATTGAAGTGTGGGGTTGTCAAGCCTACATTAAGAACATCAGCCCTAATAAAATTGAGGTGAGATCATCTTTGTGTAAGTTTAAGGATATCCAAAAAATTATAGGCGGTATATTTTCTACAACATAGAGGAATGAAAGGTTATTATTCCCCACATATTGTCTAATTAGAAAAGGAATTTCTATCAAAATAAATTAATAGTGAAGTTGTAGACTTGGATGAGATCCAAGAAACTAAGATGAAGGCTAAACCAGTAAGAGAACCAAGTTCACCTGTATATGAAAAATGCAACCTATTAGAAGGTTTAATATAGAATCTCACGCACTAGAGAGATACTATGATTTTCTTGTATATGGCGAGAAGGAGGACTATATCTTAGATGATGACATTCCACTATAACTCTAACAAGCACGGCAGAGTAAAGACTCCATGTATGAAAACAAAGTGTGGACTTCGTCTAATATACCCGAAGGGATAAAACCTATCGACTGCAAATGGATTTTTAAAGAAAAAACTAAATGCAAATGGACAAGTGGAGACGTTTAAAGCTAGGCTAGTTGTGAAAGGATTTCGTCAAAATCAAGATGTTGATTATGACGAGACTTTTTACACGTAGGAATGCTTAAGTCCCTTCATATAATGCTAGCAATGTCTGCATTCTGTGACTACAAAATGTGGCAAATGGACATAAAGACGGCATTTTTAAATGTTGATTTAGAAGAGACCGTTTATATATTACAGTCTATGGATTTTGAGGTTAGTAGGAGTGAGGGCAAGGCTTGCAAGTTGTTAAAGTCCGTTTATGAACATAAAAAAACTTCAAGAAGTTGAAATAAGTGTTTTGATAAAGTAAACAAATGGTTTGGTTATTTTTATCATAACATAGAGGAAGCGTGCATTTACTGAAAACAAACACGGAAATGCTATCGTATTCTTAGTGTTATAAGTTGATGATCTTCTATTGATTGTGAATGCTACTCGTTATTGCATTCAATGAAAGATTGTATTTCCTAGGACTTCTACATGAAGGATGTGGGAGAAATAGCATATATATTGGGTATAAAGATATATAGAGGTAGATATAAGAGGGTGTTGGGATCTTCCTAATCCCTATACATAGATACCATACTAAAAAGGCTTGGTATAGAGAATTCTAAGTATGGAAATGTTCCAACGTGGTATGGAGTCGTCATTTCTAAGAAGGACGCTCCTAAGACTAATGAGAAGAAAGTGCGTATAAAGAGGGTATGATATGCTTCGGCAATTGGTTCCATAATGTTCGCTATACCGGTGTGGCATACACATTTTGATATGTAAGCTGATACCAGCCTAATCTTGGAGAAAAACTTAGAAAGCTATAAAGGTTATACTAAAGTAATTAAGAAATATTGGGGACTTCTTCTTGATATAAGAAAATGGAGACCTCCTTATGAAGGGGTATAATTATTATAGCTTTTAGTATGATGTTAATAATAGTAAGTCAGTGTCGGGTTACATCTTTACTATTAATGGTGAGGCTTTGGTTAAAAAAGTTCCAAACAGGAAACATTAGCTAATTCCACAATGGAGGCCGAGTATATCGCCCCCCATGAAGCAGTCACAGAAGCAATCTTGATGTATAAGTTTTAAGTGAGCTAGGAGTGATTCTCGAAATGGAGAATCCTATGGCATTGTTTTATGACAACAAGGCGGCGACATAGACCACAAAGGAACTTAGAGCACACAAGAAATCACGATAATATCTTCAAAATTCCACCCAATAGGAGAATTCATTAAATAGAAAGAGTTCATGATACAAAGGGTGTATATCAAGGACAACATAGCATATCTATTCACGAAGGGACTAGCTCGGTCAGTTCTTATCAAGCCGATTAAAGGGATGGCATTGAGATTCCATAATTGGCCCTAAGTGCAAGTGGGAGATTGATAGAGTTAAGGTATGTCCTAAGGGTAATTTTGTTATTGTAAACTATTAACTTTGTAATAAAATATAGTTTGAAATAAAAGGTGTTTTTGTTTCTGTTATATACTTGTTATAATGTGTTATAATTAATTAATTATTTAGTTTAGGTATATCTAATAGAAAATCCATAAATGACATGTTTTGTGATAATAACTACAAGGTGTTGTAATCATGTTCAATTTATCATAATATAAAAACACATCGTTTTAAATATTCCTAGTCAAGATTTATCGAGACTAGATATCGATGCATCCATAGAGACTATAGTATGTAATGCTCTCCAAATGTTGTGCAGTGTATTACTCATTGTTTCTTACGGCACTAAGGGGTTCCGTACTAATAGTTATTGGATAACTATGGATTGACCCAATCTATAGTTTTCTGGTTTCCAATATTACTAAATTCAAACTGAAAATATCATTATGATAATATTACACAATTCTCTTGGCCTGAGAATACTATTAAGCTTCAAGTGGAAACTCCGCTTTGACTATAGTTAAATCATGGCACAATGTCCATCGAACGACTATAGTTGGGTTGAGAGGAAACTTTAGAAGTGAAACACTATTCAATAGAGAATTCGTCTCCTTAGTTAAATAAGGTTAGTATCACGGTCAACTAAAGTCAACCCAAAGTCAAAGTCTTTAGCAAGAGAAGTTGGTTAATAATAACTATTATTATTGAACCAAGGTCTTTATGATTGGATTATAAAATTTAACATGGACGATACTGGAATTTTTACCATTACCAAATTCCATAAGTCCAAATGTGATATAGTTTTGACGAAAAGAATTGATTTAAATAATTGACACTACTGGCTAATGCTTAAAATAAGTAAAATTGGATTTTACCGAAACTATGTAAGCAATAAATTTGGCTATAATGTCACACCACTAGCTAAGGTGACGTGTGAATGTCAATATTCAAATAGTTCAATATTAATCGCTGACCGAATTTAGGCCTAATAGCCACATAACGGAAATGTTAAATACCCCTACTACCACCTGATTTAATTAAATTATAACTATTATAAAATAATTAAATTAATTAATATTTATGAAATATTAGTTTTAAAATTTTATTTGATTGGTGTTGATCAGTCTTAAAATAGTGTGTCTATAAA
Organism: Allium fistulosum; assembly: GCA_030737815.1. Classification (NCBI taxonomy): domain Eukaryota; kingdom Viridiplantae; phylum Streptophyta; class Magnoliopsida; order Asparagales; family Amaryllidaceae; genus Allium; species Allium fistulosum. The sequence continues at coordinate 508,756,763 of CM060907.1, read as the reverse complement.
AGTTGTATACACAAGCATCAATATACGATATCAATGTACGTTTAAATTAGATTTAAATATATTTTATCTGATAGAGCTTGAAGCTGTTTGGAGGCCCAAATGTGGGCAAAGATGGCCGTCCATGGGGATGGATGAAAATGGGGGTGAATTTTATTCAAAAGGTTTTGAAATAACAAGACAGAATAGTATATCCGGATCCACTTTTAGCTCCTCTTTCTCTCCACTATCTAAGCGCCTTCAACCCCCACTTTTACTTTTCTAGTTTTTTCTTGTTGCTCTCTCCTTTGTGGTTGGCAAACCCCCTCACCCATCCATTTTTTCCAGCAATTAAAACACAAAATTAAATAAAAATAGTACATCGGTGGTTGGTGCTTTCAGTCTAGTAGCTCTCTCTAGAATTTTTGGAAACAAATTTAAGAAGTCAACCGATTCATTATTTCAACGTGTTACATCTAAGATATATAAACGTAATTGTTTTAATTGCATTCACACACACACACAAATGTATATATATATATACCTGTGTGTGTATTTATTTATCATGTCATTCCAGTGCCTTAAATTGTCTGTATGTTATCACGAATCTACATATGTTTGTAATGTCAACATTGGATGAATATATATATATATATATATATATATATATATTTGGGTGTAGAACATTTTATTTCAAAAAAAAATATTTATGTGTATTTACATAAATCGCTCAGCCAAAGATAGAAAATTATTATAAATTTTAAATTAATAATCTAAAAGCTTTTAAAACAAAATTGTTTAAAAATATAAATATAATTATGTAAATTATACACACACACACACACACACACATATATATATATATATATATATATATATTAATTTATATCCATGACAGACTTTTCGAAAATAATAGTAAAAAATATATATTATTTAATTAAATCTGCATGTATTTATATATAATTTATTTTAAAATATAATACATAATCTTTATATAAAATGTACTTATATATGTTATAAAATATATACGTTTGTATGTATGTATATTTAATAAAATCATGTATATATTTCGTTTTCATTAAAAAAAATTTATATAAAGATATGAGTAAAAAATAATTTTCAAATCGCAAGGGTATAATAAAAAACTTTATTTTGTTAGATATTATTTTGGCCGAATGTTTGTGTATATATATATTGATTAATTTACATTTAAATCATATATATAGTATTATATTAAATTTCTGAATATTAATATAATAAATAAAAAGGAATATATATATATACATATTCATAAAAAGATTATAATATATATATAATATATTGATTTGAATTTGAAATTAGTAGATATTTTGTTGTGTGGATCCAGATTTGATAGTTAAATTGAATTTGAGTTTCAAATTATTTATATTAATTTTTATAAATATTTCTTTTATAATTTCAAATATATGTATATATATATATTTTTTTAAAACTATATATATTAGACATCACATATGTATATAAAGGGACTAACATGTCCGCTGTGATGTAAATCCCAACACTTATACACGAGCTTGTTAAACCATGTACATTGTATATATTGCATGTGCATGCACGTGCACATGTGTATATGATACGCATGTTATATCATATAATATAATTATAACATTAAAATAAAACTTTATTTAAAAATTAAACAAAATATTGATTTTATCTTAAATTAATTTATATTGGATCCAAATAAATTTAGACTTTATAGGCTCAATGAGATACAAAATGGAATAAATTTTTTGAAATGTACCTATTTTACCTGCTATGTGCTGACTTAGGTCCAATGTTGGTATAAGAGCATAATAGCATATGCGGTCTAAATTAGATATGTTACGGCTAACAATTAAGCTTACCCATTTAGTAGGGTTTCTAGAAAAGTTGTGTCTAGGTTTAGTTTGGGTAATCAAGTACCCTACTCCACTTGGCTATCGGCCTGGCCCGAAAGGTAAAGTGGACCCTGAGGTTGCCCTTATTAGAAAAGGCCCAATTTGAATTGGGCCTTAGGCTAATTTTCAATTTTGAAATTAAAATAAAATTTTAAATTTAAAAATTAAATTTAAAATAACAAATATATCATAAATATAATATAATTTTCGAATATGTTTCGAAACTATATTAAATATATTTCAAAAAAATTCAAATATTTGTTAGATTAATTAATTAATTAAATTAATTAAATAGTTAATTAATTAAAATGTGTGTATATATATCTATGAGTAATATATATAATGATATATGTTACATTAACTTGAATGTTTAAGATGATGTAAGTGTATATGTATGTGTAAGAAAATTTTGAAATCAATAATTAATTAATTAATAATATATATATGAAGATATAAGTGTATAACTACAAATGTTATGATATAATTGTTTAATATAAAACGGTTAGTTGAATAATATAAAATATATTAAAATGTTAATTAATTAAATAAGATTTAACAGACATAATGTTATACATAAGACTATTATGTAAGTAAATTAAAATTATAAAAGCTATATAATATTAAAACTTATATAATATGAATGTATAATTAAAGATGGAACAATAAGAAACCCTAGATAGACTTACGGGACAAATACATATGTATAGTATGTATACCGTGATTTCTGATGTGTTTGACACTTGAATTACAGTGGCGTTTCATAAGAAATACTTCATTCCAAAAGTTGATATCACTCAATTTAATATATTAAAGATTATGAATCATATAAAGTTATCCTCTACCATTTATATGTTGATAAATTACTTGCAAACTCCTTAGTTGTCGAGCTTTCCTCAAGCTAGGGATGTTATGTGTAGTACGATTAACAAATAGAATAGATAAGGTAAGATAACTATATATATTTGTTGAGCTTTCCTTAAGGTATGTGCATTATACTTAGGTTGTCGCAAAATGGTAGATACGAGTAAATAATCTCTCTTTATTTGTTGAGCTTTCCTCAGGGTAAGGATAGAATTAGGACAGACCACAAGGTTAGGAGTTGTATATGGTACAACCGATAAGGAGTTGTCCATCGTATCCAGGAATATGATTTGTTGAGCTTTCCTCAAGATCATAATCCCAATGCATACGTGTCCTAACACCACTAATAAAGTCGAAAGAATTCAATATTTCATCATTAGGATTTTTAGAAACACAAAAGATTATTGGGAGCTTATTAGTAAAGTGAAATGTAATGTTTAACCCTACTAATATTCTAAGAACTTCCATTATGAAATTGTGCTAATTCACTAAGTTAAAATTTGTAGAAAAATGTTTAAAACCAAGTTGTTTTTTTGAAAATAACAAACTCAGCAGACCTGCCTACGTTGAGTGGCTAGGAGAGATAAAGATAGCATTAACTAATGAACATCTTTGTTCATCGATAACCAACCTCCTAAGGTTAGACCTGCTATGATGTAGACCCCGAACTAATATTAACTTATAGCAAATGGGTCTTAGACCTTGAAATTGCCTAAATTTTCATGTTATCTATGTTCAACATGTATATCCATGAGATTTTCAATAGTCTCAAAGCTCTGTATGGTCAACATTCCCATTCTACAAGATAGGAAATTAAGAAGAAACTGTTCAGTACTGAAATGACCAAAGGATAAAAAGTGGACGATTGCATTCTAATGATGAAAGATTATGTTGGTAGACTTTAACAGTCAGATGTAACGATAAGCAATGAGATGCAAGTAGACTTGATCCTTGGGTCTCTTACTCCCCAATATGAGCATTTCATATTAAACTATAATATAAACCAATTAAACGTAAGCCTCATAAATCTACTCAGCATGTTGAGATCAGTTGAGTCATCATCCAAGGATCAAGGGGATTTACTTGCTATTAATGGGAACAAGTCATCTATGAAAGGTTTGAAGAAGTGGAAATGGGTAAATAAGAAGAATAAGAAGACTTCTTCGGCTGATACGAGTGAATTTCATCGCTATCATACAAAGAGTCACTTGAAATGGAACGGTTTGGAGCACTTAAAGATTGTCAAAGAGAAGAAACGAAATGGTTCTACTGCCCTTACAAGTATATTATGATTTAAAATTGTTTTGCAATTAATAAATTATCTTGGGTTTTAGATACTAGATCTGGAACTCTCATCTACAATTCTTGTATAGGCTTAAGGATAGGCATCATGTGGTAAAGGAAGAGATGAAGCTTTAAGTTGCTAATTGATCCCCAGTAGTGCAACGGTAGTTGGAGAGTTTCATTTCAACTTGCCTAGTGGATTTATTTTGATATTAGGTAATTGCTATTAAAGACTTAATTTGTGGGAGTATTTCCATGTCAAGATTGTCTGAGACTAGTTATATTTTTCACCGTGCTAATAATGTTGTGAACATTATTTTACATGGTAATAAAGTCTAAAATGGCATTTTAGATAATGTCATTTATATGTTATGTATGTGCTACGAGTAATTCTTCGAATGACAATATAAAAAAATTATCGAAGTGCGTACGCTGAATTTCTTACCCACTAAGTCTAAGCCTAAGATGCCATATGAGATGTGGCACGGGAAGAAATCCCATCTCAGTTATTTGGAGATGTGGGGTGGTCCAAGCTATGTTAAGCGCATCGGTCCCAATAAGCTTGAGGTGAGATCAGTTTTGTGTAATTTTATAGGATATCCCAAAATTTCTAGAGCATATATTTTCTACAACAAGGAGAAATGAAAGGTTATTGTTTCTACGCATGTTGTCTTCTTAGAAAAGGAACTTCTATCCAAAAAAATTAACATCGAAGTTGTAGACTAGATGAGATCTAAGAAACTAACATGAAGGCTAAACCAGTGGGAGAACCAAGTTCATCCGTATGCGAAAACACGCAACCTATTAGAAGGTCTGGTAGGGAATCTCACGCACTAGAGAGATACTATGGTTTTCTCATAGATGGCAAGAAAAAGGACTGTGTCTTAGATGACAACTCTCCACTATCATTCCAACAAACACTGTTGAATAAAGACTCTGCCTTTGGCTTGGAGCAACGAAATCCAAAATGGATTCCATGTATGAAAACAAAGTGTGGACTTTGCCTGATATAGCCAAAGGGATAACACCATCGATTGTAAATGTATTTCTGAGAAAAAGGTAATGCAGATGGACAAGTGGAGACTTATAAGGCTAAGCTAGTGAAGGAAGGATTTCGTTAAATTCAGGATGTTGATTATGATGAGAATTTTTCACACATAGCAATGCTTAAGCCCATTTGGATAATGCTAGCTATTTCTACATTCTATGACCACAAAATATGGGAAATGGACGTAAAGACGACATTTCTAAATGGTGATTTAGAAGAGAACATCTATATGTTGCAGTCTAAGGATTTCAAGGTTAATGGGAGTGAGGGCAAGGCCTGCATTGTTACTAAGGTCCATTTGTGGACTTAAATGAGCTTTACAAAGTTGGAATAAGTGTTTAGATAAAGCGAACAAACAGTTTTGTTGTTTTTATCGGAATACAAAGGAAGCGTGCATATACCGAAAGGAATAGGGAAATGCTATCATACTCTTGGTGTTATACATTGATGATCTTCTATTGATTGATAATGAAGTTTGTTATTATAATCAATGAAAGCTTGGCTTTCCAAAAACTTCTCCATAAATGATTTGGGAGAAGCAGCTTATTTACTGGTTATAAAAATCTTTATAGATAAATCAAAGAGGCGGTTGGGATTGTTCCAATCTCTTACCTAGATACCATACTGAAAAGGTTATGTATAGAGAATTCCAAGCATAGAAGTGTTCCAATGCAGTCTGGAATCATCCTTTCTAAGAAGGACGCTCCTTAGACTAATGAGGATAAAAAGCGTATGAAGAGGATACCATATGCTTTGATAATCGGTTCCATAATATACACTATGTTATGTACCAGACCAGATGTGGCATTCACATTAGGATGCATAAGCCGATATCAATATAATCATGGAAAAAAGCATTGGATAACTATAAAGTGTATACTAAAGTATTTAAGAAACACTAGGGACTTATTTCTGATATATAAGAATGGAGACCTGCTTATGATGGGGTATACTCACTCTAGCTTCTAAAGCGATATCATGATAGTAAGTCGATGTCGGTTACATCTTTACTATTAACAATGGGGCTGTTGGTTGGAAAATTTTCAAATAGGAAATAGTAGTCGATTCCATGATGGAGGCCGAGTACATCATTCTCAATAAAGCAGCTAAAGAAGCGATCTTAATATGCAAGTTTTCAATCGAGCTTAGAGTGATTCCCGACATGAAGATTCCAATGGCATTGTTTTGTGACAATAATGCGGCGATGCAGATCGCAAAGGAACCTGAAGAACATAAGAAATCACAACATATTCTTTGAAAATTTCACCTAACTAGAGAATTCATTGAGAAGAAAGAGGCTGTGATACAAAATGTGGATACCAAGGACAACATAGCAGATCCATTCACGAAGGGACTTGCTCGGTTGATTCTCGTCAAACTAATTGGAGGGATGGGATTGAGATTCCATAATTAGCACCAAATGCAAATAGGAGATTGATAGAGTTAGGGTTATGCCCTAAGGAAAACTTTATAATTTATTATTAACTCTGTAATAAAATCTCATTTGAAATATAAGACGTTTTTCTTTATGTTATATACTTATTATAATGTGTTATAGCTAATTAATTATTTAATTTAAGTATATTTAATAGAGAATCCATAAATGGTATGTTTTGTGATACTAATTACAAGGTGTTGTAATCATGAGCAATTTATCGTAATACAATAAACACATCGTATTAAATATTTCTAGTCAAGATGTATCGAGACTAGATATTGATGCATCCTTTAAGACTAGAGTATGTACCACTCTCTAAAGGTTTGATAGTGTATTACTTATGGCTCTTAGAGGTATCAAGGGTTACGTACCAATAGTTATTGGATAACTATGGAATAACCCACTCTATGGTTTTATATTGATAAATATAAATAAGGTCAAAAAGAAAACATCAATATGACAATATTGAAAGTGATTGTGCTATAGGATCGTGTAATATGGATGTATTTATAAATTACTTGTGCGGAATATAAACTAAGTAAGTAAATAAATAAAGTAGTAAAGTAAATGACACCAGAGATTTTTATACTAGTTCGAACTCTCGTTCTACGTCTAGTCCCATACTCCTTCTGGAATTAAACTAGCAACCCTCACTTAACCCGGAGTAATAGGTTTACACCTCCTAAGCAACCAAACAGAACTTCTACCGCCTAAGCAACCGAATAGGATTTCTACCGCTTGAGCAACCGAACAGGACTTCTTTACAAATAAACAAAAGTATCTGACTGTAATATGCTCTTTAAATAGCACTGATAAGTCAATAAAGTACAATCTTCTTATAATCTTCTCCTTTATGATATACAGTGTAATGTGCTTGAAGAATGTAGAAGATAGAGTGATCAACGATCAGAGATTGTATGTATTTTGAGTGCAAATGGTAAATAGAGAATAAGAGGTAAGAATTCAAGAAAACTAAGATCAGTTAAGTAAATTGTTTGTTGGATTCTAGACTTTATTTATAGAGTTTTAAGAGTTGCAATCTTTGATGAAAAAGAACGATAAAATGGAACGGCTGCAACTTTTATAATAGAAGATGTTTCTCTTCGTTGAAGAGAAGCATCCCTTCAAATAACTAGCCGCTATCGACAACCAGCCGTCTGAATTTTTCAATTCAGCCATCTGATTTATTTTAAATTCGATACATCAAGCAAATAGACCATTTTTGGTCTTGTTCAGCCGTCTGAATGTCATCATTCAACTGACTGAAACTGCATAATAATTTATGTTTTGTTTCAGCATTCAGACGGTTGAATGGTGACATTCAGCCAGCTGATTATAGCCTGCTTTGTGCATTTGCATGGTTTGTGTACGTGTCAGTGTGTATATACCATATCGGAGAGATTTTAACATATTTCTAATAATATACAGACTCTAAACAAAAGAATAAAAACTTCACAGCTTTTTGAATCCAAATCTGCAATGAATCCCCTGCATAAATGATTAGTACACAAGAATATTGACTTATATAGTTGTCACAATCAAAACATTAACATTCTCCCCCTTTTTGATGATACAACTACATAAGTGTGAATATAAAAAATAATTTATATTTACATGAAACTTGTGTGAATACTCCCCCTGTCTATATGCATAGAATTTTTAACAAATTTATTACCAAATTTCTCCCCCTTTGTCATCGACAAAAAGTAGAGATATATAAAAGACTAGAGATAATAGCATGTAGAGACAAAATGAAACATAATTAAACAAAAAACATAGTAATCATAACATCACATATACATAGTCACAACATCACATAGTCACAATATTACATACAAAATCACGGAGAACCATATGAGTCTTAAAAGAATATTACAAGCCAAATGTTCTAAAAGGAAATTGCATAATAGTCCATAGAGCATAAAAAAATCTAGATAGAAGGATCGTCGCTATCATTGATTATCAGCGCTTGAAGAAGAAGACCATTCGAAAGGAGCAGGATTATAAACTTCGGTTGATGTTGAACCGGAGCATGAAATCTTGTCCCAAATTTTGTTAAGAAATCCTTTGATGGAATTGAATTTCTTTTCAGTCTTATTTTCAATCCTTTTGATATCACGATGAAGCTTGGATTGATTACGGGAAAGGGTGATAATGGCTTATCTTGATGAGATATCCGGACCAATTATTTGAATTGAATCATCATCCTCTTCTTCTTCTTCTTGGTGAGGTTGTGAAGAGGAAGCGACATTTGTGCCACGAGGTTGAGGAACAACTTGTTCATTTTTTTGTGCCCATTCTTGGAAAGAAATTATTTGTTGAGGAGGAGGACAATGAGGAAGACCCATTAAACCCAATGTTTTAGCACCTAACTCACTTATGGTGGAATATTCGGAATCCAGAACTTGTACACTAAAGTTTAGTAAGATGCGCATAATGTAAGCCCCATAGTGAATTGTTCTGTATTTCCATCGAATTGTTATATTTTGAAACTCGTCTAAAACGATTTTCCCCCAATTGATTTGTTGATGAGAATATATAGCATATAGAGCTTGAAAGTCCCGTTTGTATATTTTCTCATAACTACCAGTGTGGGGTTGTAGTGAACGAATTAAGGCACGATGAATTAGGCGAGCTTGGGGTCTTAATGCACTTGATTTAAGTTCATTGAGGTTTGTAAGTTGGTCGGATATGAAAAGTTGAGAAACCTCATCACGATGAACCATATCAACTTCAATGTCATCAATGTCGGTTCCTTGATATGAGCAATGTAATATATATCCTAGTCGTTGTAAGGGAAAAAATATTATTATACCACACACTAACGACCATACACAATTTTCACGATTTTTTGGTTATGATGATCGAGATTCATGTTAGCAAGAAAGAGCTTAATGTAAAGATTATTAATTTTGATATTGTTAGCATCATACCCAATGAGATTTTTGAAATGATTTTGCTCTGCTATCTCGCAAATTCTATATCCAGCAAAATCAGGGAATTTCATGAAAGCTCCTTCAAAGATTTTAGAGTTCTTCATGCTATTGAAACGAGAAACAGCAGTATCATTCCATAGCCATGCTCGAATTTGATCTTTAGATGGTCCAGAAGTTGATTCTCTTGTCCTCTTTGATCGTGGAGGCATGTTGGATTGAAAACTTGAAGAAAAAATAAAGTTTTTGTAAGAAATGGAGGCTAGGGTTCTGTGGTAAAAAGTGAAAAGGGAGATTTATAGTATAGGGTAAAAGGAAGTGAGTAGATGGATTTTTTGGGTTAGAGCCCCATACAAAAATGCTTTGCGAACATTCAGCCGGCTGTTATATTGTAATCAGCCGTCTGAATGCTTTCCCAAAAGTTTATAGTGCAAAATCAGTATATTCAACCGGCTATTGTCAGGGTAATGAGCCGACTGAATCTGGGTAAAAATATATGTTTCATACAATGTTCAGCCGGCTGTTCCTCTGGATTCAGCCGTCTGAATGCACAGTAAACATATAGTTACCCTTCTTTCAGCCTTTAAATACCATTTTGTAAGAAATTTATATATATATGTACAAATAACAGAGTACAAAAGGGAATACTTAAACAATTTAAAAATAATAATTAAACAGAGTTAGACGAAGAACTAGGAGTTCTACAATCTTCTGGCTCAACCTTGGTATTCTCCTAGAATGGTCGGAGAGGGGACCAACCATTACCACATTCCCAAGAGTTTGGTGACACTAGAGGACGTTGTGGCGATCATTCCCAAGGATTATGTCGAGTAGGAGAACGAATAGGAGAAGGTTGATGAACCGTGTTCCTAGATGAAGATCCGTAGAACTTCAATGCAATTTGCTATAAAAAGCTTAAACGCTTAGCGTTAACCTTTTGTTCATAATAGAGTTCTTGCTGTAATTCTAGTGTTTCTTTATGGTAATGGTGAATGTCATCGATTTTTTCTTTAGTAGACGGAGAGTCAAAAAATAAAGAACGTTTGGCTCGTTTTCCAGGTGGAGTATATCCAGTATGTGTGGAAAGGGGAACAATGGGAACAGGTTCATAGATAGGTGTAGGAGTGGGTAAATTGATTGAACCCGAACTAGGGGAAGTTTAGTCATTTGAAGAGTATTCAGAATTTTCTTGAGAAGACATTATTATAAGTGCTTGATAGAAAACTTTCTTTTGAAATATATAAACTTTTGACAATGGAGGATATTTATAGTACCACAAGTTTCAGAATTAGAAAGTAAATTAGAGGTTAAAATAATTCCAACTAGAGAAAGATGATTGGTCAAAAAGAAAAAATAATGTAAGGTTGAAAATGTGAGATAAGAGTAGAAAAAATATACAGGGAATTGAAAAGAAAGTTCTGATGTGAAGTAATATGAAGTAGAGTGGTAATACATGAGACTTATAAGTGAGAGACCGGAGATTGAGTCTTGCTAACTTTACATTTTGTTTTAAATAATAATATTTTTTTTGAATAAAATCTGAAATAAAATAGAGAAATTTGTTATAAATCTTTTAATGATAAAATTCCTAGTTCTCTTCTTAATTTTATGAAAATATTTTCATTTAAAGGTTTTGTAAAATTACCAGCCAGCTAGTTTTCAAAGGATACAAATTCTATTCTAACTATATCCTTTTCAATATTATCATGAAGGAAATGATGACAAATGTCAATATGTATAGTTCGTGAATGACTGACAGGATTTTTAGATAAGTTTATAGCACTTGTGTCATCACAAAAAAATAGTTGATTTAGATAAATTAACTACAAAATCTTGAAGTGTTTGTTGCATGTAGATGACTTGAGCACATGCTAAGGCAGTAGAAATGTATTCTGCTTCACATGGCGATAGTGAAATACAATTTTGTTTCATGCTAAACCAGGAAACTAAGGATAACCCAATGAAGTGACAAGTCTCGCTCATACTTTTTCGATCCGTTCGACATCCTCCAAAGTCAGCGTCACTATATGATACTAACTCGAAAGGACATTCTTTTGGATAAAAAAGTCCAAAATCTTTGGTTTTGCTTAGATAACGTAATATTCGTTTCACTGCTCTCATATGTGATTCTTTAGGATTTGCTTGAAATCGAGCACATAAAAAAACACTCATCATTATGTCAGGTTTACTAGCAGTTAGATAAAGTAATGACCCAATTATACTTCGATATAATTCTTGGTCAACACTCTTGCCATCTTCATCTCTACCGAGGTGTATTGTTGTATTCATTAGAGTTGGTTTGGTAGAAGTGTTTTCCATACCAAAGCGTTTAATTAGATTATTACAATAATTTTCTTGATTAAGAAAAATTCCATTATCCGATTGTTTAATTTGTAATCCAAGAAAATAAGATAATTCCCCCATATGTGACATTTCAAATTCTTTGGTCATTATATCAGAAAATTCCTGACATAATTTATCATTTGTAGAACCAAAAATAATATCATCAACATAAATTTGAATAATTAAAATATCCTTTTAAGTTCGTTTAATAAAAGATTTTGATCAACCTTCCCAATTTCAAAACCAGAATCTATAAGATATCTTTTAAGACGATCATACCAAGAACGGGGTGCTTGTTTTAGACTGTATAAAGCTTTCTTAAGTTTATAGACATGGTCTGGATATTTTTCATGTGAGAATAGAGGAGGTTGTTCAACATAAACATTTTCTTTTATATATCCATTTAAAAATGCACTTTTAACATCCATTTGATAAAGTTTAAAATTATGAAAACATGTAAAGGCTAGTAAGATACGTATTGGTTCTAGTCGTGCGACTGGAGCAAATGTTTCTTCATAGTCAATTCCTTCTTCTTGAGTATATCCTTGTGCAACTAATCTAGCTTTATTCCTAGTTATATTTCCTTGTTTATCTGCTTTATTTTTGAAAACTCATTTAGTACTGATGACTGTTTGATCACTTGGTCTAGGAACTAATTCCCAAACTTCGTTTCATTCGAATTGGTTTAGCTCTTCTTGCATAGCTATAATCCAATAGTCATCAGTAGAGGCTTCTTTGGCATTTTTAGGTCCAATATTAGAAAGGAATGTTACATGGCCTATTTGATTAAGTTGTTTCTAGTTCTAACATGTGAATCAATTTCTCCTATGACATTTTCTACTGGGTTATCTCGTAAAATCCTAGGAGGAGATCTTAATTCATTTTCATTTTGAACAATGTTTTCATTTTCTTCAAAATTATGAACAATGTTTTCATCTTCTTCAAAATTATTTTGAGTAACTGTATTGTGACCGTCTTAGTTATTATCTCCTAATCCTCAAAAAATTTATTAGACTTAAAATTTTCATCGAAGGAAACATGAAGTGTTTCTTCGATTGTTTTAGTTCTTTAATTAACAATTCGATAAGCCTTACTTCGTTCCGAATATCCTATGAAAATTCCTTCATCGGATTTTGGATCGAATTTTCCAAGCCGATCTTTTGTGTTTAAAATAAAACATTTTGAACCAAAAACTTTAAAATATGAAATATTTGGTTTTCTTTCATGAAATAGTTCATATGGAGTGTGTTTCGTTAGTGGTCAGATGGAAACACGATTCAAAACATAATAGGCAGTTGCTATAGCTTCTGCCAAAAACTGTTTCGGTAAAGTGCTTCCGTTTAATAAAGTTCCTGCACATTCTTGTAAAGATCTATTTTTCCTTTCTACAACTCCATTTTGTTGTGGTGTTTTAGGAAAAGAAAAATTATGGTAAATTCCCTTTTTATTACAAAAATATTCAAAAGCTTCATTTTTGAATTCACCTCCATGATCACTTCTAATATTTTTAATTTTTAAAATTTTAAAACTTTGGTTTTTTTTAGCAAAGATTTTGAAATTTTCAAAAGTCACTTTTATTTTTCAGAAAAATAGTCTAAGTATATCTTGAGAAATCGTCTACTATAACAAACATATATTTGCTATGGTTTATAGATTGAACTTGAGTTGGTCCAAAAAGATCCAAATGCAATAGTTGAAGTGGTTGTACGGTAGAAATATTTTTCTTTGATTTAAAAGATGACTTTGATCATTTTCCTAATTGACAAGCATCACAAATATTGTTTACTTTAAAATTCATTTTTGGTAAACCTTTTACTAATTTATTTTTAGATAATTTTTTATAGTTTTGAAATTAATATGACAAAATCTTTTGTGCCATAACCAAGGATCATTTTCTTTGGCTATCAAACACATGTTAGTATTGTTATTTATATTCATATTCAATACATATATATTTTTATCTCTAAAACCTTCAAAATAAGACTTTTATTTTGATAAAAAAATGCTACACGTATCTTTAGAAAAAGAAATATTGAATCCTTTGTCACATAGTTGGCTGATGCTCAGTAAATTATGTTTTAAATTTTTAACTAATAAAACATTTGTAATAAGAGGTAAATTAGATATGCCGTTATTGCTCACATCGCCTTTGTCGGTGATATAACCTTTGGAATTGTCTCCAAAGGTGACAGAACCTCCATCTGAGTAGGTAATGTTCATTAGCATCTCTTTGTTTCTTATCATTTGTTTTGAGCAACCACTGTCCAATATCCATTTTCCTCTCCTTTTAGGTGGTACCTGCAAAATATAGAATTAACATTGGTACCCACCTTTTTATTTGGGTCCTAAAAAGTTGGGTCTTAGAAAACCAAACCTAAGAGGGTTCAGAATTCCTTTTAAAAATAAATTTTTTATTTCTGTGGTCAGTTTCTATAAAAAAAATTATATATTTATTTCTAGTCAAAGAATTATTTGATTTAGGAACCCAAACCTTAATGGATTTAGAATAATTTGTATCTTTTGAAATTGGTTTTTCAATAGTATTATTATTCTTTTTGAAATTGTGATATAAGGAATCCTTTTTCTTTGGAATAATTTTAGAAGCTTGCTTATATCCTAATCCTCTTTTATTTTAAACTGTTTGAAAATTTTCTATAATTTTAGAAAGATTTTATCCACCTTTGTTAAAATTAGAGACATTCTTAGTAATATCATCTAATTTTGTTTTAAGACTAGAAATATCTAATTCCAATATTTTAACATTAGCTTTAATATCATGATTTTCAATTAAAAGAGCATCATTCTTTTCCTTCTGAGTTTCTATTTCTTGACATAACATAGAAAGTTGAGATGTCGTATTAGAATAAGATTCTTGAGTAGTTTCAAGTTCTTCTTCTAAAATATGTTTCTCATCTTTTAACATATCTACCTCACTTTCAGTCTTATTTAATTTTTCAAGAGTTTCATTATACTTTCTTTTGATGTTTCTTAGTTTGTCAAGTAATTCTGAGTTTATTTCCAATAAATCATCAAAAGTTAGATCACTCACCTCGTCATTTGTGGCCATAAAACATACGTTGGCTTGTTCTGAATCGCTGTCTGAGTCACTTTCTGATGATGAAGATGATTCTGAATCGTCCCAAGTGACAGAGAAAGCTTTCTTTTTGAATCTGTCTTTCTTGTGCTTATATTTGTCTCTCTTTCGATTAGGACAGTCTTTCTTGATGTGACCTTTTTTATGACATTCATAACATTCTAGAGCAGAAGATGATGGTTTGTTGTTATTGTTGCTAGAGCTGTTCTTGTTGTTTCTGAATTTGTTTCTCTTTTTGAATTTCAAAAACTTTTTGAAATTTTTAGCAATGAACGCCATATCTTCCTCGTCTCAATCTGATTCATCCTTCTCTGCTTGGAATGCTATATTCTTCTTATCTTGAGCTTGTACTCTTTTTTCCTGGAGATTAACTTCATAAGACATTAGATTTCCTATCAACTCCTCTGGTTTAATGGTTGAAATGTCGTTAGCTTCTTCGATCGCTAAGACTTTTCGTTCCCACTCATTCGTTAGAGAGTTGAGGATTCTTGAAACAATATCAAAGTCTGTATATGTTTCTCCTAATGCTAAAAGAGAATGATATATATCTTGGAATCTAGAGTACATTTCATTTATTATTTCATCTTCCTTTATTTTGAAATTCTGGAACTGTTGAGCATAGAAATCTTACTCTGCTTTACTTTGTTAGTACCTTCATGTGTAATTTTAAGTGTATGCCATATTTCATAAGTTGTTTTACACATGCTTACTCTATTAAATTCATTTTTGTCTAATGCACAATATAACATATTCATGGCTTTAGCATTTGCAGTATCATCTAGTTTTTGTGTGTTAGACCATTGTGAATATTCTGTAGTAGGTATGGTATATTCAGTTTGAGTAATATTCCAAGTTTCATAGCTATTAGCTTGTATATAAATTCTCATCCTAGTAGCCCTAAAATTATAGTTCAATCCGTTAAATAGTGGTGGTCGTGTAGTAGGTTGACCTTTAAGGAAACTTGTGTTTGTTACTGTGCTAGTGCTATTTTCCATATTAAAATATTAGATAAGTATGTTACGGTTATAAGATGACCTTGCTCATATACCATATGAAAGTGAATGTGCTATAAGATCGTGTAATATGGATGTATCTATAAATTACTTGTGCAGAATATAAACTAAGTAAGTAAATAAATAAAGCGGTAAAGTAAATGACACCATAGATTTTTATACTGGTTAAACTCCCGTTCTACGCCCAGTCCCAGACTCCTTCTGGAATTAAAATAGCAACCCCCACTTAACCCGGAGGAATAGATTTACACCGCCTGAGCAACCAAACAGGACTTCTACCGCCTAAGCAACCGAATAGGACTTGTACTGCCTGAGCAACCAAACAGGACTTCTTTACAAATAAACAAAAGTATCTAACTATAATATGCTCTTTAAATAGCACTGATAAGTCAATAAAGTACAATCTTCCTATAATCGTTCCTTTATGATATACAGTGTAATATGCTTGAAGAATGTGGAAGATAGAGTGATCAACGATCAGAGATTGTATGTATTTTGAGTGCAAATGGTAAATAGGGAATAAGAGGTAAGAATTCAAGAAAACTAAGATCAGTTAAGTAAATTGTTTGTTGGATTCTAGACTCTATTTATAGAGTTTTAAGAGTTGCAATCTTTGATGAAAAAGAACGATAAAATGGAACGGCTGCAACTTTTATAATAGAAGATGTTTCTCTTCGTTGAAGAGAAGCATCCCTCCACTAGTCGTTATTGACAACCAGCTATCTGAATTTTTCAATTTAGCCATCTGATTTATTTTAAATTCGATACAGCAAGTAAATAGACCATTTTTGGTCTTGTTCAACCGTCTGAATGTCAACATTCAGCCGGCTGAAACTGCATAATAATTTATGTTTTGTTTCAGCATTCAAACGGCTGAATGGTGACATTCAGCCGGCTGATTATAGCATGCTTTGTGCATTTGCATAGTTTGTGTACGTGTCAGTTTGTATATACCATATCAGAGAGATTTTAACTTATTTCTAATAATATACAGTCTCTAAACAAAAGAATAACAACTTCATAGTTTTCTGAATCTGAATCTATAATGAATCTCCCGCATAAATGATTAGTACACAAGAATATTGACTTATATAGTTGTCATAATCAAAACATTGAAAATCGAGGTTCTAATAGATATTACATAATTCTCTTGACTTGAGAATAATGTTGAGCTCCAACATGGAAATTCCGCTTTATAGTTAACTCGTAGCGGGACTTTGTGTTTTGACTATAAAGTTGAACATGGATGATGTTGGAATTTTGACTATTACCAATTTCCATAAATTCTAATGTGATGTAGTTTTGAGGAAGAGAATCGGTGTAAATAATTGTAACTACCTGGTAAAACTAAAAATATATAAAATTAGATTTCACCTGAACACCCCGTAAAAATTAATAAGAAATTAATTAATAAATTATATGGTTAAAAATAGAAATTTTGAAAATTTTGGAATTTGGGCCTAAAAGTTACACCATTACGTTCGTGGCAATTTTATGATCAATTTCCATATATACAATTTTATAATCAAAGATCAAATGGAAAGTAAATGATATTTGAAGTTTTCAAATTCAAAATAATTCGAATGGAATTCGAATTCAAATTTATAATTAATATTAAGAATTTGAAATTTAAAAATTAATGTTGATTAGAAAGGGGTTAGAGAAAACGTTAAATAAACGATATTGTTAAAATTAATTAAGAAATTACATAAAATGTTGAACAAATAATTAATACATTTCCAAATACAAACCATCGGTCGACCGCTACAAGGAAGGCGGTCGATCGGTTGGTGCTATGGGATAGGGTTATTTAGGCTAGGAACGTCCTAAATTTTTATCATTTTAAACCGACTTAAATACAAAGTTACTGATGACTTCTAACCACTATAAATAAGAGCATAGCCCCTCACTTTTATTCAAAAATTATTTGGGAACATAGGCGGAGATCTGTCAGTCTCTTTCTTACACACGATTCAAAAATTTCTAAGGTCTTTAGGTAAGGGATTTGAGATACTAATATTCTATTTCTAATTCAATTCTCCTCCAACCCCTAAAATTATGAATCAAATTAATATACAATCTAATTGTTGTATATTTCAAAGGAAGAGGTCTGAAAAGAGAAAAATATGAAGGCATATTCAAATTCAAAGGAGAAAGCTGGGAATTATCAGTGACTGGAAATCTTTGTTTTTCTCATTTTAGTAATTATATAGTATAGGTTGGATTTGATATATGCCTAGGGGAACTTTGTTCACATCAATCTAAAACCATAAAATTCCCCGAAATGAAATGTCAATTCTTATGTTTTGGAATCTCAATTATTCTATATTAAAATAGCAGAACTTATGTAGTTATTGAAATTTTAATATTTTTCATTCTATCCCACTTCTCACTTTTCTCTTTCGATGTGATTAAGGGTTTTAAAAAGAAAATACATTAGGAAATGGTGTGTAAAGTGCGGATTCTTCCATTCATAATTTACATCGCTTATTTCTGTAATTTGAATATGAATCCCTTTTCATTTTATATGAAGAAGTTTAATAGAGTGTAAATGGATTTAAATTGTAAACTCTATAGATGTTGATTCTACTATTTTAATATAAAATAAGTTTAATAATTGATTCTATTTACTTATACAGGTCTATTGTTGGGCTATGGATATTAGCTAATTTGCATGTTATGGTATCAAATTAGTATTGTATAAATTGGAAGTTTTGACATTTAATAATTAGTATAAGATGTGATCTTCGCGTGCCTAGGAATATTTTAGTTACGTATTTATATATATATATATATATTAACATATGAAGAACACATAATTAATAACATATTAATTACGTAATAAATACTTATGGGATGAAAGTTAATGATGGTTATGATTAGTGGCAGAATAAAAAATCTTTCTTTATAGCCTTAATAGAATGTGGTTAAGGTATATGGTAGTATGGTTAGGAAAGTGTAAATTATGACTAAATTATAGGAATGCAAGGTTAGTCAAAAGCTCGCGGAAGTCTGTCCAACAAGCTGGCTACCAACAGTGTGACTTTGGGGCTGATGTGAAACGTCGCCTATAATAAGTGCCCACGAAGGATGCAAGGTTAGTCCTAATTCTATAGGGTAAGTATGCCTATAGCTACCAGTGCCTATGAATAGTCGGAATAATGTGAGATGTCACAATTTGGGTTGCGGGTCATAATACGTAGACCATGCTTCAGGGATCAAGGGTAGTAAGTGGTTGTTGTAAGGTCTGCCTTCTTATTAATTAGGAAGTATTAAATAGTCGAGGGTAGCATTTAGGCACGACGGATGGAAATCTCGAGAAGGGTCTACGTTGGAGTTGACAAATTAAGTGGCTATTGTAGGGTCCACCTCTTCTAAAATGAAGTATTCAATTGCTTGGTGAGATTCCATGCAATGTCAATCATATAGTGCTAGAGAGTGTCAGCCTTGGGATAGGTATTAAATGATGGGGACTGCCTAAGATATAGGTATTAAATGGTCAGAGTCTGCATAATTCCCATTAAAAGTTATTATGTGGCCTGGGTATTTCTCTCATATTGTTAGGACATGATTGACGATAGATGTGTGGGACTGGGAATGGCGTTGGGCCTATAATTGAAGGTGGGTTTTAGAGTCAGTTAAGAAAAGTATGAGTTATAGGATTGGAATAGGAGAGCCTTCGGGCTTACAATCGAAGGTATTTATAAGAAATATAGTTAGGATGATTAAAACATATTCTTATCTAAATTATACTGCCCATGTACTATCATGGAAAGACTTGAGATTTTATTCACTGGACATTAATTTTCTGACTCCTTCCTCATTAAAATATAGGTTAGAGAAGATGATGTAGATCTAAGAGATGAAGGCAGAGACGGGATATTTGGTAGTTATCTATCTACTTATTCTTTTATATATTTTAACGTACCATTTCAGACATGATGTTATTGTAATATGGATATTGAGGCATTATGTTTTGTTATGGAACCTAAATTTTTATAAATAGGTTACTGTTTCTGGTATTATATTTTATCCTTTCGCTGAGAGATTCTAATAACATTAGTAGATAGCTCTGTGTATTGTTTAATTTTACCAACCAACAGCCAGCTTCGAATGGGTCTAATGTTCAATTGGCCTTTTCTGGGTCAAAAATTAGCCTGTTTTGAGGTGGGTTGTTACATTTGGTATTAGAGCTTAGGTTGCCTGACCAAAGGGTATAGCTATACATATGAGTTCATACTTGTTATGTTTGAAAGTATTTTCAAAGACCATATGTGTGTGTGTTATATGCCAAACTCTATAAATTCTAACTATTGAAGTAGTTGCAACCATATTCCGAAAGGATGGATGAAGCAATTATGAGTTGGGCCAATAAATAGAGTTAAATATATTCACCTACCCCGATTACCCCATGGAGTGTAAACCGTACCGCAAGGCTTTGACCAAGAAGAGCATGAGCATGACATATAAAAGAATCCCGAAGGATAGATGGTATTTGTAACGACCCATAAATTTTGATGGTTTTAATAACGTATTTAACTGAATTTTGTGAAAATTTTAAATAATTGAATTTTGAAATAAAAATTTATTATTTAGAATACATCTATTTAAACATAGCAACTGGTAAATTTTCATCTGATAATATTGAAGTTTATTTTATTATGTAATTATATTTCAATTTCAATTGGTAACAAAATATTTTCCAAACCTGAATATTTTTACATAGAAAATTTGTAAATCCTCTTCTGAGTGGGACGTCATCTTTCGTTTTTCCAAATTTGGACTTTTATTGCTCCATTTATCTTAATTCTAGACAAATAGCAGCATTTTCTGGTACCGAATATCGACTTTTAATCGGATGATCGTACCACTGATATCTGTATACCGTTTTGATCGTCTCGTCGTGCTGATCTTTGTGGTATATTTATTTCTGTGTTTTGGGGACCGGTACACGACGGAACAATAAACCGTTGGTTGTAACGGTACCATAAACCGTGACTTAACTTTTTCCTTTCCGTTTCAAAATTCAAACGTGATGTCCAATCAAAGCATAAATTATTTTCAGCTAAATTATAGTCGTTGCTTTTATATTTTTCCAGAATTTAAGGGTCACAATTATTATTTCCTGACCTTTCCTTTCCTTCGGTCCACTGTTTCCTTTTCTTTTATTATAACCACTCTTTTGCACTTTTGCTTTTATACCAATAGTCGTTACTTTTATTTATTCTCTGAAATCACGCGTAACATTCCTTTTCCTTTCCCATTTTCTCTTCTGTCATTTCGTTTTCCTTATGTCTCCCTGTCCCCTTCCCTTCATATTATAAGTTACCTTATTCTAGTTCTAGCCTATTTTAATTCTTTCATCTGTCCTCATTCTTCTCTAATATTTTCCATTTTCTTTTCCTCTCCCCAGTCCTTCACGTGAGACCATCCTCTCTTCCCCCTTCCTGCAAGCAAAACCCATGCCATCACCGAAGCATTTTCCACCACTCCCTATTTTTCCTTCGACCGCTTGTCTTCCTCTCCATGCCTTTAATCTGCCCAGATCTCCTCTACCACAAGAGTCGCCGCAACCAGCCTCGTCAAATCCTCAACCCGAGCATCGGTCCTCCCCTCCTCCATGTTTCCAGCTCATTCTTCCCCTCGGCCGAACTGCTCAACGCCTCCTCTTGCTAAGTCATCTTTTCTCCTCCTTTATAACATAAGTTATATATGTAAATATATATCGTATATATGTAAGTATATCTAATTGTTTTTTTTTCATATGTCTGTTAAAGGAGAAACGAAATCTCTTTGTTTATATATATATTTATTTTTAAAACTAGTTCTGCATATTTAAAACCCTGCAACCTCTCTTGCTCGATATAATAAATATACATTATGTCATGTCCGTGTATATATGCTTGAGTTATTGGAAAATTTGTATATATATAATACTTCGAATGATAATATAAGTGTGTACTAAATGGTGATTTTAAATCTGTTATATATTTATGTGCTTGCGTTGAAAATGGTATATGTTGCTTAAAAATATAGTTTACAAAGTTATATATATATATACACATATATATACTAAATTTTGCCTACTGCTTAGTATTATTGTTACATTGTTTAAAAGTACTATACTTGTTATCTATTTGTAGCTCTTGTTTCAAAGATGATATAAAAGTTTTATTTTAAATTTTAAGATGTACTTAAGCTATATGATTTTAATATGTATCTAGTGATATCTTGATTTATATATATTTTATATAGATGCTTAGGATGTCAGTTATTTATGTGTTAGCTCGCATACGATATATGTTGATGTAGACGTTTAGATGTATATTGTTCATGTCAGTATCTTATATTTTACTTATAGTTTATTTTGTGTCCTGTTATACTAGATCTTGTTATGCATATGGGGGTGTTGTATTGGATTAAGATATAGTACATATATAAATATATATGTACAGTGAAATTATAATATGTTTTACTCAAACTTATATTGATACTTGATAGTTTATAATAGCCGTAATATATTATACATACTCGATTTGAATATATGCACTATTAATTTTTAATTTTGATTTTTTTTATATACTTTGATTTCGAATATATGGGGTTTAAAAAAAAATATAATATATTTATTTTATTTATATATGTTTTAAATTGATATTGTTTTTTTATATTAATATATTCAAGGGTCATCCTGATATATGTGTGGAATTGAATTTCATAAATATTGATTTATAGATATAAAGATTTATTGTGATGTTGGTTTAAATATATGTTATAGAAATCTTAATTTATAATTTGTTTCATCAATTCCAGTCCGTGGTGCATGCTTCTTCATCGAATTCATGCCAATCTAGCTTTGTTTTGGGATTCGTGCTTGGATTCGTAACTCATCTCATTCTCGTTCATCTCTTACTTCGAAAGGTGAGTAATCACTCACGATTTAACGCTCTTATATTTATTAAATTTGATTTCTATTGAAACGACAATTGAAATATGCCGATGTAGTTATTTAATTGTTATATATGTTATAATATATAATTGTTCACTTGTGGGATATGACACCATATCCTGTTGTTTATATTGTTATTGATGATATATGCCTGTCATATTATTTTAGTATCTGTTATCACTCTGCAAGTTCTGTGTTAGTACAGAATTCACTATGGGTTGAAATGATACATTCCCGAACGGACTTTAGAATAGGAGAAAATCGTTATGGGTTGAAATGATAGACCCAAACGATTTTCATTTGATTGAATTTGGGATTACGGGTCGAAATGATATCTACCCGTATATATTTAAATTTCGGATTGAAATGATAAATATCCGTATCACTTAACCATACGATAGATATATATACAGACACCGTTGGGCCATATATATAAATATTTTGAAAATAAATCCTATGGTTTTGGAAAGAAATATATGGTTTTAATAAATGTTGATTCTTAAAATATTATATATAAATGGCAATGATATATCTATAGATTTAATAATAATTAAACCGATTTGAAACTTATTGAAATTGAGATTTAAGATATGTTTTATAACTTGGGTTTGATTTAAGTAATTAATGAATATTTATTGTTTAAATAAATTTAAGGAAATATTTAGTAAAAATGAAATTTAAGGCTAGTTAAATGATATTGAATTTATTAAGTCAATATTCCCTGATTAAATAACAATAAAGTTAAATCAAGAGCTATATGAAACTGTTAAATTTAACTTTGAAAATGTTGAATATTAAAGCTTTGAAATATATTGAAAATTTAAATGGTATATTTAGAACTGAATTGAATTGATGAATTGAGCTTTGAATAAATTTGAATTTGGAATTTGAGTTGATTTAAATCGATTTGTGAGACTTGAGAAATTATAAATACTTTACTTTATAAATTATTTAATATATATATACTATTTTGGAGAATAGATATATTTGAAATGAAATGATATTTGGGTTTTGAAGTATAAATTAAATTGAAATGACCATGGTGTTATAGTGTATATTTCTACATTGTAGATAGTTCCACAGATCCTTAGAGGATGGTTATCCCAAACATCCTTTAAGTTACTTGTATTTCAATTGATGTTTCACTTGAGTTGAATTTATTAGTATAAGAATGTTAATCCTGACTCAAGTGTTTTGTGTTTTGCTTTACGCTCGGGTCAGACTGAGTGGTACAGCATTTGAGACTCACTCTTGGAGTTTGGAGCTTCATTTGGAGATCCAACTATCGATTCAGCTTTCAGCTTTTCCGGTTGATTTGTTCAGAGAGGTCATCTATTCGTACTGAAGACTTCACTGTATTTGAGATATTCTGTTGTATTTTATTTTTAATTCTGATGTTTATATAGTAGCTTCATGAACTACTATTTTATCTATTCCGCTGCGTATTATTGTATTACTCTGTGTCTATGATTCTGTGATTGATTTATTTAATGTATATGCTGAGTTTTGCCAAATTTAAATTAACAATCTGATATTTTGAACAATTCAAGTTCGACATGTGTGGATTTATTGTCGATTTGAATGGTCCAAAATAACAGATCGTTACAGTTGGTATCAGAGCTTTGGCTCTAGGCAAAACTTAGCATATATAGTAAATTTATTTACAGAATCACTTTCGTTCGAGTTGAATCTCTTCCTTTTGACTTGATTTTCTTTGAACTTTGGAACGTTCCCTACGGTTCCAAAATTCATTCTTGTCTCTCCCTATTTGTATTCTTTTGATTCTGGAGTATCCCATAACTCCACTTTGAATGATCTCTATATGAATAGGAGATCCCACCAATCTTTGAATGAATTGTGAAGGGGTGAAACTCCTTTACAATTGGCATTGATTCACCGGAGATTTATATATCCCTCGGTTTAGATGCTGCTATCTCTTGTTATGTCGAATTCTATCTCTGGCGATCGAATGTCGATTTGCCTCAGAATTCTGCACCATTCTTATTTTGAAGTCACGGTTGACCCTAGAGTCATCCGCGATTTATAAAAATATATCTATCTTGTATTTTGTAATCTCATCTTCGTTCAAGACTATCTTCAAGTCAGAATTCTATCCAATTGGAGTCCCTCTAATTTGAATCTCTATCATTGTTTTGAAATACATTTTTGAATCATCCTTTGAAAATCGGGTTTGTTTGTATTTTTAGAAAGTGTTTTATATACAGAAATTTTTATTTTGATAAGTATGATTATATTCTACAAATAAAAGTGAAATGTTTTCGATAAAGATTATATACTTTTTCTAAAATGAAAATTTGAGGTTTCGAAAGGATTTGTAATTTTGAAAAATTATATAAGAAATTTGATTTATCTAAAAATGATTTATAACTGAAGGATATTAAATTTGAAATTCGAGAATTGAACCCCGGTGTTTTGAAATTGGTTTTAAGATTTTTGAAATATATAATAATAATATAATTTAAAAGTATTTTTCCGAATAAGAAATGTTTCAAATGATTTTAATGAGTTTCGAATGATTTCGAAGAAATTTCAAAAGAAGTTTGAGAAAATAGAAGTCCAGAACTCACTTATGTCGCTGGAAAATAATTTTGACGATGAGTGCACGCATCATCGACATTGATTTTCGAGTTTCAGAGTGAGAGAGAGGCCACTTTAATAGCTTTGCTATGCGGGTGATTTTGTGAAACCAATTTTGATTTCAAATTCAGAAGTAAGATTTGATATTCGAAAGATATATGTATATATATGTTTGAAATGATTTAAAGTAAGCCGGTGTTCAGTCCTTGAGTTTCGGATTTGAAACCTATCTTTTGAAATTGATTTACTGATTTGTTGTTGATTTCCAACTCTTGAATTTGAAAATGATTTCTTCAACTATTTTGAAGGTTCGAGCACTTCCAAATCAAGGTTAACTTTTCAAAGCTAAGGATTTTTGAAAAAAACATAAAGTATATAAATTTGGTATGTTTGTTTAAAGTATGTAGTAATATGATTGAAATAAGTTGAAACTGTTTTGTTAAGTAAATGAATAAGGCAATTTTAAATTTTTCTAATATGAAATTTAGATTTGAAATGTTTTGAAAGGAATTTGGTCTTCAAAATATTTTGAATTAAATTTAGTTTAATGTTTTAACTTAGTAACATCTTTATGAAACTATATATTTAACAAGTTGGAATAAATATATAAGTGTACGTATGTTGTTTTATTCGCATAATTAATTTGATCCAGGTTTGAGTACACAAGTTCGAGGTGAATTACACCATTTCGTGTTAGGATTTTTCATTCGATTCTTGATGGCGAATATTCGATATGGATTTTAGGCTCGATTCTAGAATTCTCTATCATAGTATATGGCTATGCAAGGAGACTGATGGCTTCTAGTCGAGAAACCAAATCGAAATCCGCATTAGGGAAGTCGAATGGACAATACTAGTTCGAAAGCGAACTTGTGTGATCGAGCGAGCGATCAAATGGGATTTTGCGAAATGATGAGGTATGTACATCTTATATTCTAATATCATTGATATATTGTGTCGCTGAAATTGAAAGCTGTCGGGTTAGAATATCTTTGCTTACTAAAAGAAAATTTCCAATTTAAATTACAAAGATATATAACCCATAAAAGCAAAGATATTCAATCCCATATGGCTCTTCATATAGCGAAATTTATTTTGTAAAATTTGATCCTTATATAAGATGGACCTTATGTAAGTATAAGATGATTTTGAAAACATTTGATTTTGGAAATGAATTGGTTGACTTAAATTATATTGATTTGGAAATTTGGATTTATTTTCTAAATTTATTATGTTGGAAACTTTGAAACTAAAGATATTTAAATTGAGAAGAAATAATTTGGTGGGATTGTATATGATTTTGAAAATTATATTGATATTGAAACAAATTGAAATTTGAGAACCTTGTGTTACTAAATACCTGATTTGGGAGTTATCGAACTTATATAAAAATGATTTGTATAAGTATGATGTTGATTCGAAACTATTGATTTGAAAAGGTACTCAATTTGAAAAGTGATATAATTGAAGTCTATATAAGTGTGATTTGATATACTTTTGATTTTGGAAAGGTATTTGATTTGAAAATTTAATCTTATATATAGTGGACTTTATATAAGTACGATATTTGAAAGTGATTTCAAAAGGTACTATATGATACATATTTTCGATGTAAAGATATGGAAAGTGCCTTCTGCTTGACATCCGCTTTGTGGCCACATTGTGGATTCATTCTATCGATATTTCTCTGATTTTTGGTTTTCCGGATATGATACTCGAGTTTCCATCGAATTCCATGGCGTTACCCATGGTCTTACGAACACGGATGCATAGCGCAACTGCCTGGCTGAGATGGCCTAGGGATACGGATTGTTTCCTGGGGGATCCAGGCATAACCATTGTGTATCCTGCATCTATGTAGGTCGCATTAGTAGCGAAACCGCCTGGCTGAGATGGCCTATGGGTACGGATTGTTTCCTGGAGGACCCAGGCGTAACCATTGTGTATCCTGCATTCTACTAGTCATCATGGCGTACCTCGCAGGGCTGAGAAAGCTTACGGATATGGATTGTTTCCTGGGGGATCCAGGCGTAACCATTGTGTATCTGCGAACCATGGTTAGAAAAAGGTTTTGTTTTTTTTTTGTTTGGATTGTACTTTCCATATCTATTTTTTTTCTAAAAGTTTTTCCAGTATTTTCACTGGGTGTTGAAACAGGTCTACTAAGTACCTGGAGAATTCTAGTTTTGCGTCTGATCAACGCACTACCAGAGTCTACAGGAACAAGGATAAACTTGTTGAAACATCGAGTTATAAAAGTATTTTTTTTATAAAGGTATTTTCAACAAAGGAATTCTGTATTAATGTTTGAAATTGAAATTCTTATGGTTTGAATTAATTATTCATGCCCGATACTATTCTTTTGAATCTACCTTATCTGCTCAGCTTTATTTATTCACCTATATTCTGTTTTTCCAAATCCTCCTCTTTTTCCTTGTTGACTATATCCTTTTTAAATATTGTTTATTTATATACAACATGGTTTAATAGAAAATTTTAGTGTTATTAATATTTTAGAAGTTATTAATAAATTAAAACATATTTAAAGAAATGATTATTGATTTATTAATAATGTTTGGAAAGTATCTTGAGATAAATTAATAAATATTTATGAATCATAGATTTAATGTTTTCAATAGCTTCTTTGTAAATATAACTAAGGATGTAAATAATTGTTTTCAAATAGTTTACATATATTTATAAAGGTGTTATTTAAAACATATAGATGATATTTATAAAGGAAGCAAGAAATTTTACAAATGGGTTTTGGAAAGTATTAAAGTATTAAAGATAATTGAATTGCAAATGCAGTTTTCAAATGAATATTTCAAGTAAAATTTATATAGTTTAAATTAATTGTTTATCCTTGTCTTTTGATCTTTTCTGTCTGGTTGTTTCTATTCTCCTACCTCCTTCCTTTTCGGGGACGAAAAGTTTTGAGTGGGGGAGAGTGTAACGACCCATAAATTTTGATGGTTTTAATAACGTATTTAACTGAATTTTGTGAAAATTTTAAATAATTGAATTTTGAAATAAAAATTTATTATTTGGAATACGTCTATTTAAACATAGCAACTGGTAAATTTTCATCTGATAATATTGAAGTTTATTTTATTATGTAATTCTATTTCAATTTCAATTGGTAACAAAAGATTTTCCAAACCTGAATATTTTTACATAGAAAATTTGTAAATCCTCTTCTGAGTGGGATGTCATCTTTCGTTTTTCCAAATTTGGACTTTTATTGCTCCATTTATCTTAATTCTGGCCAAATAGCAGCATTTTCTGGTACCGAATATCGACTTTTAATCGGATGATCGTACCACTGATATCTGTATACCGTTTTGATTGTCTCGTCGTGCTGATCTCTGCGGTATATTTATTTCTGTGTTTTGGGGACCGGTACGCGACGGAACAATAAACCGTTGGTTGTAACGGTACCATAAACTGTGACTTAACTTTTTCCTTTCCATTTCAAAATTCAAACGTGATGTCCAATCAAGGCATAAATTATTTTCAGCTAAATTATAGTCGTTGCTTTTATATTTTTCCTGAATTTAAGGGTCACAATTATTATTTCCTGACCTTTCCTTTCCTTCAGTCCACTGTTTCCTTTTCTTTTATTATAACCACTCTTTTGCACTTTTGCTTTTATACCAATAGCCATTACTTTTATTTATTCTCTGAAATCACGCGTAACATTCCTTTTCCTTTCCCATTTTCTCTTTTGTCATTTTGTTTTCCTTATGTCTCCCTGTCCCCTTCCCTTCATATTATAAGTTACCTTATTCTAGTTCTAGCCTATTTTAATTCTTTCCTCTGTCCTCATTCTTCTCTAATCTTTTCCATTTTCTTTTCCTCTCCCCAGTCCTTCATGTGAGACCATCCTCTCTTCCCCCTTCCTGCAAGCAAAACCCATGCCATCACCGAAGAATTTTCGACCACTCCCTATTTTTCCTTCGACCGCATGTCTCTCTCTCCATGCCTTTAATCTGCCCAAATCTCCTCGACCACAAGAGTCGCCGCAACCAGCCTCGTCAAATCCTCAACCCGAGCATCGGTCCTCCCCTCCTCCATGTTTCCAGCTCATTCTTCCCCTCGGCCGAACTGCTCAACGCCTCCTCTTGCTAAGTCATCTTTTCTCCTCCTTTATAACATAAGGTATATATGTAAATATATATCGTATATATGTAAGTATATCTAATTGTTTTTTTTTCATATGTCTGTTAAAGGAGAAACGAAATCTCTTTGTTTATATATATATTTATTTTTAAAACTAGTTCTGCATATTTAAAACCCTGCAACTTCTCTTGCTCGATATAATAAATATACATTATGTCATGTCCGTGTATATATGCTTGAGTTATTGGAAAATTTGTATATATATAATACTTCGAATGATAATATAAGTGTTTACTAAATGGTGATTTTAAATCTGTTATATATTTATGTGCTTGCATTGAAAATGGTATATGTTGCTTAAAAATATAGTTTACAAAGTTATTTATATATATACATATATATATACTAAATTTTGCATACTGCTTAGTATTATTGTTACATTGTTTAAAAGTAATATACTTGTTATCTATTTGTAGCTCTTGTTTCAAAGATGATATAAAAGTTTTATTTTAAATTTTAAGATGTACTTAAGCTATATGATTTTAATATGTATCTAGTGATATCTTGATTTATATATATTTTATATAGTTGCTTAGGATGTTAGTTATTTATGTGTTAGCTCGCATACGATATATGTTGATGTAGACGTTTAGATGTGTATTGTTCATGTCAGTATCTTATATTTTACTTATAGTTTATTTTGTGTCCTGTTATACTAGATCTTGTTATGCATATGGGGGTGTTGTATTGGATTAAGATATAGTACATATATAAATATATATGTACAGTGAAATTATAATATGTTTTACTCAAACTTATATTGATACTTGATAGTTTATAATAGCCGTAATATATTATACATACTCGATTTGAATATATGCACTATTAATTTTTAAATTTGATTTTTTTTATATACTTTGATTTCGAATATATGGGGTTTAAAAAAAATATAATATATTTATTTTATTTATATGTGTTTTAAATTGATATTGTTTTTTTATATTAATATATTCAAGGGTCGTCATGATATATGTGTCGAATTGCATTTCATAAATATTGATTTATAGATATAAAGATTTATTGTGATGTTGGTTTAAATATATGTTATAGAAATCTTAATTTATAATTTGTTTCATCAATTCCAGTCCGTGGTGCATGCTTCTTCATCGAATTCGTGCCAATCTAGCTTTGTTTTGGGATTCGTGCTTGGATTCGTAACTCATCTCATTCTCGTTCATCTCTTACTTCGAAAGGTGAGTAATCACTCACGATTTAACACTCTTATATTTATTAAATTTGATTTCTATTGAAACGACAATTGAAATATGCTGATGTAGTTATTTAAATTGTTATATATGCTATAATCTATAATTGTTCACTTGTGGGATATGACACCATATCCTGTTGTTTATATTGTTATTGATGAAATATGCCTGTCATATTATTTTAGTATCTGTTATCACTCTGCAAGTTCCCTGTTAGTGTAGAATTCACTATGGGTTGAAATGATACATACCCGAACGGACTTTAGAATAGGAGAAAATCGTTATGGGTTGAAATGATAGACCCAAACGATTTTCATTTGATTGAATTTGGGATTGCGGGTCGAAATGATATCTACCCGTATATATTTAAATTTCGGATTGAAATGATAAATATCCGTATCACTTAACCATATGATAGATATAT
Source organism: Allium fistulosum (assembly GCA_030737815.1). NCBI lineage: Eukaryota > Viridiplantae > Streptophyta > Magnoliopsida > Asparagales > Amaryllidaceae > Allium > Allium fistulosum. The sequence continues at coordinate 508,725,499 of CM060907.1, read as the reverse complement.
ATACAGACACCGTTGGGCCATATATATAAATATTTTGAAAATAAATCCTATGGTTTTGGAAAGAAATATATGGTTTTAATAAATGTTGATTCTTAAAATATTATATATAAATGGCAATGATATATCTATAGATTTAATAATAATTAAACTGATTTGAAACTTATTGAAATTGAGATTTAAGATATGTTTTATAACTTGGGTTTGATTTAAGTAATTTAATGAATATTTCTTGTTTAAATAAATTTTAGGAAATATTTAGTAAAAATGAAATTTAAGGATAGTTAAATGATATTGAATTTATTAAGTCAATATTCCCTGATTAAATAACAATAAAGTTAAATCAAGAGCTATATGAAACTGTTAAATTTAACTTTGAAAATGTTGAATATTAAAGCTTTGAAATATATTGAAAATTTAAATGGTATATTTAGAACTGAATTGAATTGATGAATTAAGCTTTGAATAAATTTGAATTTGGAATTTGAGTTGATTTAAATCGATTTGTGAGACTTGAGAAATTATAAATACTTTACTTTATAAATTATTTAATATATATATATATACTATTTTGGAGATTAGATATATTTGAAATGAAATGATATTTGGGTTTTGAAGTATAAATTAAATTGAAATGACCACGGTGTTATAGTGTATATTTCTACATTGTAGATAGTTCCACAGATCCTTAGAGGATGGTTATCCCAAACATCCTTTAAGTTACTTGTATTTCAATTGATATTTCACTTGAGTTGAATTTATTAGTATAAGAATGTTAATCCTGACTCGAGTGTTTTGTGTTTTGCTTTACGCTTGGGTCAGACTGAGTGGTATAGCATTTGAGACTCACTCTTGGAGTTTGGAGCTTCATTTGGAGATCCAACTATCGATTCAGCTTTCAGCTTTTCCAGTTGATTTGTTCAGAGAGGTCATCTATTCGTACTGAAGACTTCACTGTATTTGAGATATTCTGTTGTATTTTATTTTTAACTCTGATGTTTATATAGTAGCTTCATGAACTACTATTTTATCTATTCCGCTGCGTATTATTGTATTACTCTGTGTCTGTGATTCTATGATTGATTTATTTAATGTATATGCTGAGTTTTGCCAAATTTAAATTAACAATCTGATATTTTGAACAATTCAAGTCCGACATGTGTGGATTTATTGTCGATTTGAATGGTCCAAAATAACGGGTCGTTACAGTATTGGTCTCCTTTGTTGGGCCTGGTATATGTTATGATTATGGATTTTGTTAATTGTCGATAAAAGATGCACATTTCATCCAGACAAATGGAAAGTAAGATACTATATGTTACAAGCATCCGATATTAAGGTATGAAGAACGAGTGGAGAAAGTTCCCCCAAGAAGGTGTGCACCAGTTACCACTAGAAGATAGCCGAATTTTTTATGAAGAAGAGTTAAGGAGTAGGAAGAAGGAAAGTACAAAAAGAAGGGACAATAAGAGTCCATTTCTAAGTCCGACCCAATGTGATAGAGTTTAACAAGAAGATTTTGAAAGTTTCTTAAACTGCTTTGACTGGGATTTTCAAAAGATTTATTAGGAAGTTGTTGTTGTGAAAAAGCGAGAAAATTTAGAATTTCTCACAACAAATTTCGTCTGCAAGTGTGGCATAATGGAAAAGGGTGCCTAGTCTGGTAACATACCCAAGTTCGAGCCCTACCTTGCACACACTTCTCGTAAAAAATTATACCCAGGGATTATAAGTACCATGAGTTGAAGCGAACAAACACAACTTAATTCTCCTCAGGAGTTTATCAGTCTGCTGGGTTCTCCTAGAGTATAGTCAAAAAAATTTGAATTTCTTAGTTTAAAGTTGGTTGAGTGAAAAAGTTTTGGTTCAAAGATTTTTGATAAAGGGATTTTTCATTTTTGAAATAAATAACATATATAGCGTACGTTTGGCTCGATGATCTTCTCTATTTTTATAAATTTGGGAGTTTCATTTTAAAATTTCTTTTTTATAAGGGGTGAATAAATGAAAATGATACTTGATTAAATTGGGATATATGGAATAGAAGAGTAAGAATGCCCGATAACTAAGATAGGAGGAACGTTCCTATATAAGAAAAATATGAAGAATAACAAGTAAAAGCCATTTAGGTATGAGAAATATAAATAGTTGCCATATTGGGAGATTTGGATAGATATAGCATTTGGAATTTATATAAAATAGGATTAGTAATTTAGTTAGATATAACATAAAAGAGAAGCAAAAGGAATAGGGTAGAAAAAATAGATAAATTCCATAGAGATGTAGTAACTGCGCATATATTTTAGATAGACGCTTAGATAGATGTAGCAAATACACATATCTTTTAGAAGTCCCTTCATATGCTATTAAAATATCCGTCAAAGGTGGAAGTGGAGATAGCATGAGTAATAGGATGGAAGTTATCCTTGCCTATTCCACTTTTCATTGTTTAAAGTTATAGAAGATGTTTTTGAAAAAAAATGGTTTGGTATGATAATTGAATTTTAAATTTTTGAATTAAAAATATTACTTTTAAAAGAAGTAAATCTCTGTTGTAGAAAGTCCTTGAAAAGGTAAAGTTAGTCAGAAAAGGGAAAATAGTTCATCATTCCTTTTTGGAGGCCAAGCAATTTTTGAAATTGATAAAAAGGTTTCTATGTTTATATTTTTAATGATAAAATTTTTGGATTAGGTACTTCATGATTGTGAAGTTTTAGTTATATAAAGAATGGTGAAACCCAAATCAAATTTTGATATGGAGTAAATAGCGATGACTGCCTAGGTAAGATGAGGGAAAGGTTTAGGCTATGAGTAAAATAAATAAGGATGCATGTAAGGTAGCAATAAAGAATCCCCTTGAATATAAGGAATATTGGTATGAACCTAGGAAGGTTGATTGGAGATGTGTGAAAGCCATAAGAAGAACCCTTAAAGGAATAGGGAATGGTATAAAAGTACAATTTTGCGAGTCTTAGGGTATACTTGCATGAAGGATCAATGGCAGAGAGGAAGTACATACCAAAGTTTGAGGATACTATCAAGAGATTTTGATTTAGAGAAGATAGTGGTATGATTGGGAAGTGAGTAATAAGATAGCAAACAAACATAAAGGGTGCTGGTTGGCCTCAAGTTGAAGAAGGCGAGATGGGTGGTAGGAAAGTTATTTCACCAAAACCATTTTATGATAAGTTATTCTAAATGTGCCTAGTTCATTTTTTTACCCATCGCGGTATGGGAATGCACAATTTATTCCATAGTCGGGTGTAATAATTAAAGTAATGGATGTATCTCATTTATTAGGAGCCAAGGAGGTAAGTTAAAACATGTGGATTATAGTTGAATGGCGTATCAGGAATATCCATCTTAATTTAGTAAGGATTGTTAGGGCCACAACATCATTAACACTAGTTGATGATGAATGACAGCTTCTAGCAGAATTTTTTTAGGGTTTTTGGGTTGTAATTGCTAGTTGTCTCCCTTAAGTAATTGGAAAAGCATACGATAAGATATGAGATGTGTTCCAGTTTTATTACTATGTTGAAGGTTTTTATGAGCTTTGACCGCTGTATAAATATATTAGAAAATAGTGTAAATAAAGAGATCTCATAAGGACACTAAACTAGCGATAATAGGAGTTCCTATATAGTTTTGATTCCCAACTGCCAATCAAACCCACCCTAGGCGATTTGACAACAATGGAGGTTAGGCTAGCATTAATGGACCGCATTGGGCTAGAGCAAAAAAAGGATGAGACGATAGTAGACATTTTGTGCAAGTCAAGTAGAGGATAGCGTTTTCCTATGTCAGTAGAAATGCAGTAGACAAAAGAGGATGTTTGAGGAAAGATGGTCACCTTTTTTCCCTATGGTTGAGGATGTTTTAGAAGAAGTGCTAGTAGAATGTCGCCATTCTAATATGACCATTCACTCTGGAGGTGATAAGATGTATAAAGATATGAAGCATTTTCTTTTGGACAGAGATGAAGAGGTGGGTAGCTGAATTTGTCTCTAGGTGTGACGTGCCAAAGGATAAATGTTGAACAAGGAAAGCCCGGAGGGTTATTATTACTGTTGGAGGTACCGACTTGGAAATGGGAGCATATTTCGATGGACTTTATAGATGAGTTGCCCAGGAGTAAAAAGAGCAATAAAGCAATTTGGTTTATTGTAGATAGGCTCACTAAAAGTACTCATTTTTGTTCTCATTAGAAGTAATAAGACCACATCATGTTTAATGCTAGTTTATATTAAGGAGGTGGTTCGACTTCATGGAATCCCAGTTAGCACTGTTAGTGATAGGGACTACTTATTTAAGAGCGAATTTTTGAGGAATTTGCAGTCAGCTTTAGGAACCTCATTGAATCTTAGCGTTGCTTACCATCCACAGACCGACGGTCAAATTGAAAAGGTAAATAGGATTTTGGAAGACTTGTTGAGAACTTTTATCACGGACTTTAGAGGACATTGGGAGCAACACTTATCTTTAGTAGAATTCACGTACAATAATAGTCAATAAGCGACGATTGGCATGACACCCTTTGAAGCTTATATGGGAGGCCATGCAAATCATCATATTTTTGATGGAAAACCACCGACAAAATTCTGCTCAAACTAGATTTGATTTGTGAGAACTTAGAAAAGATCGAGTTGATTAGGCAGCAAATAAAGGCCGCACAGAATCACCAGAAGTCCTATGCGGACAAGCGAAGGAGAGAATTGTAGTTTATGGTAGGAGACATAGTGTTTGTTATAGTTTTCCCTCTTAGGAAGGTTATGGTATTTTGTAAGCCGAGAAAGCTAGCACCAAGGTTTGTTGGGCCTTTCCCAATCTTGGAAAGAATAGGGAGACTTATTTATCGAGTAAAACTACTATATAAGTTGAAAGGAATCCTTGACGTATTTCACATTTCACATTAAGGAAATGCCTTCATAGCACTACCACCATGGTAGAGCTTAAGCAGTCAGTGGACATTGAGACGGAGCCGATAGCACCATATTCCACCACATACTTTATGGAGCACGAAACTAGGAAGCTTTGCAATAAATAAATTAGGCTGGTTCGAGTACAATGGGGGATAATCCATCGGAAAGCACAAGGGAAACCGAAGAGAAGATGAGGACTTCTCATCCTGAGCTTTTCTCTGGTAAACTTTTCCTCTCCAAAAATAGGTTTTGGTTGCTTCGTGGTTGCTAGATTGGATGGTAGAGGATGGTTACTGCACTTTTTACTATCATTTTTGCACTCATGTAGAAATTCTATGCATATTTAGGATGTTTGCATACATGCTTATATGTCATGACCTTGCCTACATGCTGGGATTGAGCTCACCTATAATATGTCTACATACATAATCACATTGCACTTTTTGATTGAGTAGATGATTGTGTAGATAACTTGGTTGTAAAACATGGATGCTCAATGTGCGTTACATTGTATGTCTCTTAGGGATTTCGGGAATAAAATCCTATTTAAGTGGGGAGAATGTAACATCCCATAAAAATTAATAAGAAACTAATTAATTAACAATAAGGTTAAAAAATGGAAATTTTGTAAATGATAGAATTTGGGCACGGAAGTCATACCATTGCATTCGTGGAAATTTTCTAATCAATTTCCATATATAAAGTTTTGCAGTCGAAGCTTAAACGAAAAAGTTATTAAGGTTTAAAGTTTTCGAATCCAAAATAATTCAAATGGAATTCAAATTAAAAAATTTAATTAATTTAAGAATTTGAAATTTAACAATTAACTTTGATTAGAAATGGGGTTAGAGAAAACGTTAAAATAAACGGTAATGTTAGAATTAATTAAGCAATTAGATAAAACTAAATAAAACATTAAACAAATAATTAATACATTGCCAAATACAAACTATCGGTCGACCGCTAGTGTTCGACTACTTAAGGAAGGTAGGCCGACCGATGGGTGTTGTGGCGGCTAGGGTTACTTAGGCCAGGAATGACTCGGGTTTTTATTATTTTAAATAGACTTAAATCTGACAGTTCTAGTGATTTTTAACTGCTATAAAAAAGAGCCTAGCCTTTAACTTTTATTCACAAATTATTTAGAGACGTAAACGGAGCTCTATCGGTCTCTTTCTTCCATATGATTTAGAAATCTCTTAAGGTCTTCAGGTAAAGGATTTTAGATACTAATATTCAATTTCTGATTCTATTCTCCTCCAGTCCTTGAAATTTTGAATCTAATTAATATATAATCCAATTATTGTATATTTTAAAGGAGGAGGTCTAAAACGAGGAAAAAAGCAAGCGTATTCAAATCCAAAGGAAAAAGCTAGGAATTACCCTTGAGTGGAAATCTTAGTTTTTCCCATATTAGTAATTGTATATTATAGGTTGGATTTGATATATGCCTTGGGGAATTTTGTTCACAATAACATCAAACTAAAACCCTAAAATTACCCAAAACGGAATGTCAATTTTTATGTGCTTTGGAATCTTAATTATTTTATATTAAAATAGCAGAATTTGTGTAGTTATTGCAATTTTAATATTTTACATGCTATCCCACTTCTAAGTTTTCTCTTTTAATGTGATTAAGGGTTTTAAAAAGAAAATAAATTAGGAAATGGTGTGTAAAGTGCAGATTCTTCTATTTGTAGTTTACATCGCTTGTTTCCGTAATTTGAATATGAATCCATTTTCATTTTATATGAAGAAGTTAAATAGAGTGTAAATGGATTTAAATTATAAATTCTATAAATGTTGATTCTACAATTTTAATATAAAATAAGATTGATAATTGATTCTATTTTCTTATACAAGTTTATTCTTGGGTTAAGGATATTAATTAATTTGCATGTTATGGTATGGAATTAGACTTGTATAAATTGGAAGTTTTGACATTTAACAATTGGTATAGGCGCAATGTTCGCACACTTAGGAATATTTTAGTTGTGTATTTATAAATATATATTAACGTATGAATATGCATAATTAATGACGTATTAATCGCATAATAAATAGGTTAGTAATTAGCATTAAACCCCATTAGATGGAAGTAAATGATGGTTATGATTAGTAGCAGAATAAATAATCTTTCTTTATAGCCTTAGTAGAATGCGGTGAGGTATAAGGTAGTAATGGTCAGGACAGTGTAAATTATGACTAAGTTATAGGGAGCGAGGTCAATCAATAGCACAAAAAATCTTCCGAGCAAATCTGGCTACCAACAGTGTGACTTTGGGACAAATGTGAAACATCACATATAATAAGTACCCATGAAGGATGCGAGGTTTGTCCATATGCTGTAGGATAAGTCTGCTCGGTTAATCTGACTATCAATGACTACGAATAGTCAGACTAATGTAACACGTCACAGTTTGGGTTGTGGGTCATAATACGTAGGGCTTGCTTCAGAAATCGAGGGTAGTTAGTGGCTATTGTAGGGTCTGCCTCCTCTCAAATTAGGAAGTATTAAATGGCTGGGGTTAACATTTAGGCACGGTAGATGGAAATCTCGGGAATGGTCTGCTTTGGGTTTGAGGTATTAAATGGTTATTGTAGGGTCCGCCTCTTCCAAAAAGAAGTATTAAGTGGCCTGATGAGATTTTGTGTAACGACCCGTATTTTTACGGATCGACAAGTTCGTCAAAATCTGGAATTTTAGTGTTGTTGAGCCATTTCAGATTTTAGGCATTTTGCCTAAGTCCTAAGTCGTTCACGACTTAGTATAGGTCGTAAGTCGTATACGACTTAGGGAATAGGAGCGACCTAGGGATTTGGAGAGTTAAGAGTTAAAGGGGTTTTACGACCTAAGTATTTTAGGGTGACCTATAAGATGTTAGCGACCTAAGAGTTAGCGAGTTAACAACCCAGTATTTAGCGACCTAGTAGTTAGCGTGTTAGGGTAGTTAGATCGTAGACGACTTAAGGAGTTAAGTCGTACGAGTTAAGTCGTAAGTCTCTGTGTTGAATTAGGTCGTATACAGGCTAAGTGTTAGGTCGCGTGGGTATGTTAAGTCGAAGTTTGTTAGGTCGCGAGGTAGTGTGCCTGTGTTAAGTCGCAGGAGCGTTAAGTCGTATGTCGTAGGTCGTGGAGTTCTGCTAAGTCGTAAGTCGTATACCCAGTTAGGTCGTAACCGACTTAGGGGTTAGCTGTTGAGTCGTTAGGTTGTTAGGAGCTGTTGTGCTAAGTCGTATCCTCTTAAGTTTTAGGTCGAAGAGGCGCAAGCGATAGGTCGCTGAGGAGTTAAGTCGTAGCTGTTAGGTCGCTGGGTGCTTGGATGCGCAGAAGTGTTAAGTCGGTGAAGACTTAGGTCGGAGGGGTCTTAGGTCGTAAGTCGGAGACGACTTATGGAGATAGCCGAGTTACGACTTAGTGAATTTTCAGCTATAAATAGGAAGGGTTTTTCTCACTTTTTGGGATCCGGATTTCGAAGCGACGAAGTGCTGCCATTTTGAGAGCTCGACTTCTACACTTCTTCACTTCTTTTCTCCACTCTAATCTAGTGCTTCCATCCATCCAAGTTAAAGATCAAATTGAAGATTCAAGAGCTTAGATTGAAGATCTTCATCCTTTGAAGTGAGAATTCTTCGTTTGAAGCGGATTTGTGATAGATCAAGTTAGATCCTTCGCTGTCCAGATCTGAAGCGTGTTGATTTGGGTTTGTTTAGGTGATTTGGTGAGTGGTGATTATCTCTCACACGGATCCAAAGGAGTATATCGGATTGTTGGCTCGATTTGGTGTTAAAATAGTGATTTCCATGCATTTTCTTCATCCTAAGTGTAGATCCATATAGACTCATTGTTCATGATGATGTTACATCCATTTTATCACATGTTAACCTATGCAAGTTCATTCATCAAGTTTGTAAAGATATTGTTCATGTTTTCATGCTTGTTGGACTTTCAACTCTTTAATTACGAAAATGCCATTATTGTTATAATTGTCTACTTAGATCATATTTGAATGCTTGATTTCTTGGATTAATGTTTGATTTGACTGATTGTTATGAATTAGATGATTGATGGTTTGCTTTAGACCGAAGATGATTCAGAAGCTAAGGGAAAGGCTCTTGAATTGGAAAAGCTGCTTGTGGCATTTGTAGCGGATGATGAAGCTCTTATGCCTAGATTTGATGATGATGTTGAGATGTGACTTTGCGAGGATGTGATGAAGCGAAGTATGATATGAGATAGTCTTGGTCTAATCCAGACGGGATCATTCCAAGCATGTTGGTAACTCGGTGATATGGTTCGAGTTGGTGGATAATGGATGGCTCGAGAGGTGCTTGGGCTAGTATGAGATCACTCGTCGAGGAGGATGACTAGGAGGCTTGGATAGCATCGTTGTTGAAGGTTCTAGCAGACTCAAAGCAAGGGTACGTTTGGGCAGTTGCGAAAATCACAACGACAATGAATTGATAGTCGAGTACCTTGGGTAGTTGCGAAAATCCTTGGCACGGGCTACGACGACGTGCGGAGTACTGTCTAGAACCGGGGTTTCCATTAGCCCTTGATGGACGGCTGAAAGAATGTGCCGGTCATTCAATTAACGGTGAAATCGAAGCAGTGATAACAGTGATAGCCAGAGTCATGGATGTTTGGTTGTATCGTCATTCGGTCTCAAGAGCGGTATTTTCTGGGTGCTTATCTGATCTTGGTTTAGGCCTTGGGGGTTTGTGCTTGGAAAACATCGTCCTTGACTTGAGTGATAATTGCTTTACTTTAAATTGTATGCTTTGCTATGTTGCTTCTACTTAGTGTGTGTCTGGGGGCTATCACTGTAGAAAGAGGTGGAGTGGAAGGGTTGTATTCCTATTCATTTTCCTTTATGCTCTTTTTGTATGTTGTTAGTTAATTTACTGCTCACTAAGACTGTTGTCTGACTCAAGGCTTTATGTTTTAATTCTTATTGCCTTGGGCTGTTCGTCCATTTTTGGGACGGGCAGACTAGGTAGCAGGTGACAGGTGTTGTTCTTGCTTCTCACGATGCTGATATCGAAGACGAGCTAGAGGGTTGCATATTATCTTCTTACTATATGTATTGGATGTTCCGCTGCTTTGTATAACTCTGAGTGTTATGTTGTGAGGCTTGATGTATTGGCTATTTGGATGCTTGTATTCAACTATTATGAAGTTTTATATGATGGCATTTTATTCTGTAAAGCTTCACTATATATATGTTCTATTATATTTTGTCCATGCGCTGTGAGTAATACGATAGATTCTGTTGTTTTAATCTACCTGACAATCGTCCATGGTCGCCTGGCACACTTTACAGCGCACTATCTCTAGATTCGGTGCAGGAGTCATGGGCGGTCGTCACATTTGGTATCAGAGCATTGGTTAATCGATCTTACCCAACGCTCGCTGACGTAACTACGTATGAGAGACGTAATTGTATTTTGATGGATGATTACTATATATAATATAGTAGCTTAGAAGTGAGTTAGTCCTTTATGCAGTTATTTCTCCAGATGTGCTAATCATTCCTTTTTATAGATATTGAGAATGAGTCGAAGAGGGAGACCAGCTGCTAGAGAAGGCCGAGCTGCTGAAGGGACTGCTGATTATGCAGCCATGTTCGAAGCTATGATGACTTCGATCATGAGAAGGATGCCAGCTCCAGGGCCGTCAGTTGATGTTGGAGTTCAAGTTCAGGCTCCAAGGCCGATGGATTTTGCTAAGCTGTGTAAAGACTATACTACTCTTGGAGGGAAGGTTTTCTTGGGAACAGAATCAACTATCGAGGTCCAAAGATGGATAGATGCTTGTAGAAGGATTTTTGGTGATTTGGGAATTGAGGATGTAACTAAGAGGAAGTTGGCATCAAGGCAGCTTCAAGGGAGAGCTTCTGATTGGTGGAACTCTATTACCATCAGTACTCCGGAGGAAGAGATTACTTGGGAGCAATTCCAAGTCAGATTTGAAGCTAAGTTCATTTCTACAGCTCAGAAGTCTGTTCTGTTCAAGAAGTTTGTGGAGCTCAAGCAGGGGGGAAGACCAGTTCTTGAGTATTTTTCTGAGTTTGAAGCTTTGTCCAAGTATGCCCGGTCATATATTGAGTCTGCATACCAGAAGAATGAGAAGTTTGTGACAGGCTTGGACAGTTATCTTGGGAGACAGTTAGTGGATCATTTGGACGATTCATTTGAGAAGCTTGTGGAGAAAGCTCTCAGGCATGAGAGTCTGTTTCCTAAGGAAGGATCTGTTGTTGCTGTTACCAGGGGAGAGTCTAAACCACAGCAGGGTGGAAACCAGAAGAGGAACCAGCAGCAGCAGAAGGGTAAGGATGGCCAGAAGAAGCCGAAGAGAGAAGTGACCTGCTACAACTGTCAGCAGAAAGGCCATCTCTCCAGGGATTGCAAGAATCCGAAAGCGCCGGCGAAGTGCCACAACTGTGACAAGCTGGGGCATTTCAGGAAGAATTGTCCAGAACCAAGAAGGGACAAGCAGATTGTGCAAGCTTATGCTTTGGGAGCTGTTCCGTCGTCTTCGAAAGATCCTACCGCTGAAGAGAAAGGAAAGAGTGTGGTGGTTCAAGGTACTCTTTTCTTATGTGGTGTTCCAGTTAGAGTGTTGTTTGATACTGGGGCATCGCATTCGTTTGTTTGTAGTGAACTTGTAGGCCAGTTAGGTTTGGAACCGGATATTGTTGATAGGCCATTGGTTGTGACTAATCCAGTTGGGGGTTCGTCTTGTTTGTGTATGTTATGCCATGGTCTGATTGTGTCGAGTCATGGTTGCTCTTTTGTTTGTGATTGCTTTGTTCTGAACTTTGCGGGGTTCGGAATTATTTTGGGTATGGACTGGCTTAGGAAGTATGCGGTAAAGGTTGATTGTGAGAGGTTGGAAGTGACAGTCGAGAATGTGGAGGGGCGAAAGATTGTGATACGATGTAAGCATGAAGAAGGCGTCTTCATGAGCTTCATGTATTCGCTTGTTATTCCACGGGATGGACTGTCATCTGTGCCAATCGCGAATGGATTCGAGGATGTCTTTGACGAAGTCAAAGGGTTACCGCCGCATAGAGAGATCGAGTTTCGTATAGATCTAGTTGAAGGAGCCAGACCCGTTGTGATGCCTCTTAGGCGGATGGCGCCTAGGGAACAGCATGAGTTGAAGGTGCAAGTTGATGACCTTTTACAGAAAGGATTCATTCGGCGTAGTGTGTCCGAGTGGGGTGCACCAGTTGTGTTCGCAACCAAGGCAGATGGATCATTGAGATTGTGTGTGGATTATCGTGAGCTGAATAAGGTGACTAAGAAGAACAAGTATCCATTGCCGAGGATAGATGACTTGTTCGATCAGCTTCACAAAGCTATGGTGTTTTCTCAGATGGATTTGGCAACGGGATTTCACCAGTTGAGAGTAGCTAAGGATAGTGTGCCGAAGACTGCTTTTCGGACACCATCTGGTTTCTTTGAGTGGCTGGTAATGCCGTTTGGATTGACTAACGCGCCAGCATATTTTGTGGATCTTATGAATAGAGTGTTCAGAGATCAGTTGAACAAGTTCGTACTTGTGTTCGTGGATGATATTCTTATTTATTCCAGGACTGAATAAGAGCACAAGACGCATTTGCGTATTGTTTTGGAAATCTTGCGGAAACATCAGCTGAAGGCTAAGTTTTCGAAGTGTCACTTCTGGAAGAGTGAAGTGAGGTTCTTAGGCCATGTTATTTCTGGAAATGGAATAGCGGTTGATCCCGCTAAGGTGGCAGCAATCCAGGATTGGGTTAGACCTAAGAATGCATCGGACGTGAGAAGTTTTCTTGGATTAGCAGGATATTATCGACGGTTTATCAAAGACTTCTCCAAGGTAGCTGCACCGTTAACAGGATTGACAAAGAAGAACCTAGTGTTCAGATGGGATGATAAGTGTGAGCAAGCTTTCAGAATCCTGAAAGAAAGATTGACGAGTGCTCCTGTTTTGACTATTCCAAGTGGGAATGATGAGATGGTGGTTTACACCGACGCATGTGGTACTGGACTTGGAGCAGTGCTAATGCAGAGGGATAAAGTTGTTGCATATGCAAGTCGACAACTGAAGCCGCACGAAAGGAATTACCCGACTCATGATTTGGAGTTAGCGGCGATTGTATTTGCTCTGAAGATGTGGAGACATTATCTGTTGGGAGTTCGATTCGAGTTGTTTATGGATCATAAGTCGTTGAAGTATCTTTTCTCCCAAAAGGATTTGAATCTTCGGCAGCAACGTTGGCTAGAGTTTTTAGCATCATATGATTTTGGTATAGCTTATACTCCGGGAAAAGGTAACGCAGTGGCAGATGCATTAAGTCGAAGACATGCAGGACTGGGAGCCATGTTTTCTGAATGGAAGAATCTCGAGTATTTAGCTGGATTTGACTTCAGGCCTAAATGCGAATTGGAACCTGAGATGTTGGCAAACTTATCGATAAGACCTTCTCTTGTGGAAAGGATAAGACCTTCTCTAATTCTTCATTTATCTTTTTGGATTCCATCTCAAATCGTCTCTAATTCAAATTAGAGGTTAGATCTTCAACGAGGAGCTTGATTTCATCATTTGGATTGCATCTTCATCCGATTTGTCACTGTTTGGATCAGATCTTCATCATATTTCATAGGTTTGGTAAATTTGGTGAGTGGTTATGATATCTCACTAGTTTACGATCGATTATATGTTGTAATTAGGTCATTATAGGTTATAATTGTCAAATTAAGCTATAAATTGATTAGACTTAGGCAATTTTAGATTTAGAAACCCAAGATTAAACTAATTAAAGATGTAATTGGGATTAGATCATTGGCTAGTGTCATTTGTGGATATTTAGCTATGAAATTCTATGTGTTAGATTAGATCTATGCTAGAATTGTGATGGTAGATTAAATTGGATGATTTGTATGTTCATATTGGATGCAATTGGATGATTTGCTATGTTTGATTTGCTGTTATGTTTGCATTGCTTGCTATGCTTGATTCGTTTGCTAGTGGTGCTTGTTTTAGGACTTAGATTGGTGATCGAAGCATATCGGGAGCAAAGTTCATCGGAATCACACGAAACATGGAGGATAGGCTCTAGAGCACGTCAGGAGGAAATCCTATGAATTACACAACAATTAGAGCTAAGTATTTGGGTCAGCACCGATACAATTGGATCGGATCGGTACCGATCCAGATTTTGATCTCCAATTGAGGAGCGATTCATAGGAGTAATAGAGCATAGGTTCTAGAGTTGCTCTATGAAGTTGAATTGGAGGATAGGCCAAGTGTTGGAGATTGGATGGATCATCTTCATTGGATCGGCTATGGTGGATAAAAGAGGAGCTTTTGCATAGAAGAGGAGACCTGAAGGCTAAGAAGGATGGCAAGGGTTTTATGGCATCTAGAGAGAGTGCACTAGAGGCTGGAAGAGAAATGGAATCCGAATTGGTTAAGTATATGAGTCGATACTGATCCAATTGAATCGGATCAGTACCGATCCAAATTATGGGCTCAATTGAATGTGAGATCCGGGGTGGAGACTTTGGGGTTGTAATGGATCATGCTGGAAGTCATGGTTCGTCGATTGCTTCTACGGTTTGGAAGTTATAGCATGATAAAGTTTCGGCTCTTCGGTCTGGGGCTCGAATAAGGAGTAGGATCGAAGGTGTTGATAGACAGCTCAAGATGGAACAAGGCTATGGTATAATGGACTGGGTTGAGTGGCAGGACTCATGCCCGGAAATAAATTGGAGTTGTGAAAGCTCTGAGGATTTGGGATTGCCAAGGAATCTTTGATAACTGGAAGTGTCCTGGTTGTGTTCAAGCAGGGGTACTATATGCGGGAGCACCCAAGAACTGGTAGCGCCAATCGTGTATCCTGGATCGCTCCGAGAGGGTCTAGTGTCAGATGGTATGGATGTATTGTAAGAGACAACCATGCGGGGTTTTGAACTTGAAAGTATGGGGGAACACAATCGAGAACCGAGATTTCCATTCGTCTCTGACAAGCGAGGACGAGGCCATATGCGTTATCATATATTTAAGGCTTTAGAACATGATAGCTAGGTTTTGGTTGATGGATGTTATGTTCGCTATTTCTCTTGGGTAGGCTATCATCTATAGGAATGCTGGAGAAGGGATTGGGAATAGGTTCAATGGAGGAGGCTACTTAGATTCTTCTATCCTGTTCTATTACAGTATCCTATTTTCGTTTATTTGAGTAGCATATTATATCTTATTATTATGTACTAACTCTTTGGTTGCAGGGACAGGTCAGGTATGGTTTTTGTACCTGTCTAGTACCATATTTTCCAGTATAGCTTTTGATATTCATTTACCACTCACGCCAGACTGTTGTCTGACCCAAGGTTTTATGTTTCCTCTTATCATCTTGGGTACTCTTAAATGAGTGGACTAGATAATATATTTGGAGTCGTAACTGCTATACGAAGACAAGCTTAGAGAAGCTATGGCGCATTAGTCTATATTTTTAGTTTCCACTGTCTGTTTCTATGTACTCTGAGGGATGTAGTGAGGAAATGATGTACTGAGATATTATGACATTTGTACCATAACTCATGATTTAGTGGAGATGCTATTTTCATTTGCTATGGCTCACTATATTCTGTTGTATATTTTCTATATTATATTTTATCCATGTGCTGCGAGATATGCAACAGGTTTTTTGCTTTAAATTTTCGACCTTAATGATCGTTCCATATCAGCCTGGTATGGTTATAGCTCTCTTTTAGGTCATCGATGTGCGGATGGTATGGGATGGTCGTCACATTTGGTATCAAAGCTTTGGTTATGAGTTAACCGAAGCAAGTCGAGGGTATACGCTAAAGGAGGGAGCGTACTTGTTAACGAAGATATTATGCTATATAGTATTATTATATAGTATAGTATACACTTAAGTACCATTACATCTTTTCTTATAATGAGACGAATCATTCTTATTACAGATAAGAATGAATCATAACACAAGGAATGCTGCTAGGAATAACTTCACTTTAGGAGTGGAAGAGGGAGTGGGATTGGAAGCCGCTACACCCGATTTTCAAGCCATGTTCGATGCAATGGTGGCTTCGCTGGTGAGGAGTGCCCAAACTACCCTTGGTGTGACTTTAGGTGGTGTTGCTCCTTTGCAAGTGCTTGGGATTGACTTCGCCAAGGTTTGCAAGGATTATCCTACTCTTGGAGGGAAGCCATTCTTGAGAACAGAATCAGCTTTTGAAGTTCAAGATTGGATAGATACTTGTGAACGCATTTTCAAGGATATGGATATGGAAGATGCTATGAAGAGGAAGCTTGCTTCAAGACAGCTACAAGGACGAGCAATGAATTGGTGGAATGCGGTTACCATTGCAACCGCAGAGGATAAAATTTCTTAGGATCAGTTTAAGGCTAGATTTGAGAAGTTCATTCCTACGGCTCAGAAGTCCATGTTGTTCAAGAAATTTGCTGAGTTGAAGCAAGGGGAGATGTCTGTTTCTGAGTATGTGGCAGAATTTGATGCTTTGTGAAGTATGGATGTCTTTTATTGATACACCTTTGAAGAAGAATGAGAAGTTTATCACTGGATTGGATGACCACTTGGGAAAGAAGCTGGTGGACCACATTGAAGTTTCTTTTGAGAAGTTGGTTGAGAAAGCACTTAGACATGAGTGTCTGTACCCAAAGAATAGGACTGCTATTGTTGTTGTTGTTAGAAAAGAGGAACCAAAACCACAACAGGGCGGTGGAGGTAAGAAGAAATTGAATGGAAAAAGAAGCAACAACGACAAGGAAAAGGGAGGCAGAAAAAGGGCAAGAGTGAGATTGTTTGTCACAATTGTAAGGAGAAAGGCCACTATGTCAAGGAATGTAAAGCTACTAGAAAGTACTTCAACTATGATAAGCCTGACATATTAAGAAGGTTTGTCCAGAACCGCCTAAGGATAAACAGATTGTGAAGGCATATGCTTTGGATGCAGTCCTGACATCATCTTGTGCTCCTACTGCTAAGGATAAAGGTAAAGGAGTCGTAGTGCAAGGTATGCTTTCCATTAGGGATGTTTCTGTTAGAGTTCTTTTTTATACTAGAGCTTCGCATTCTTTCATCTTTGGTGATTTAGTATGTAGACTAGGTTTTGAACCTGAGATAGTATACCGACCTTTGATTATGACGAACCTTGTTGGAGGATCTACTAGTCTTTGTATGATTTTTCATGGCTTAGTGTTATCAAGTCATGGATGTTCTTTTGTTTGTGATTTCTTTGTTCTTAATTTTGATGGGCTCGGGATTATTTTAGGAATGGACTGGCTTAAGAGGTATGCAGTTGTGGTGGATTGCGAGAAGCTTGAGGTGACAATTGGGAATATGGAAGGGCGAAAGGTAGTGACACGCTGCTTACCAGAGGATGGGTATTGGTCAGCTTTCTATATTCGCTTGTGATTCCACTAGAAGGATTGTCATCTGTACCTATTGCTAGAGAGTACCCTGATGTCTTCGAGGAAGTGACAGGATTGACGCCGCATAGAGAGATCGAATTTCGGATCGACTTAGTAGATGGAGCCAGACCCACAATGATGCCTTTGAGGTGTATGCCACCCATGGAGCCGAAAGAGTTAGAGGTGCAAGTGGATGATCTACTAAAGAAAGGATTCATTCGAAGAAGCATACTCGAAGGGGATGCACCTGTTGTATTCGCGACTAAGGAGGATGGTTCTTTGAGGTTATGTGTGGATTATCATGAGCTGAACAAGGTTACGAAGAAGAATAAGTATCTGCTTGCATGGATTGATGACTTGTTTAATCAGTTGCATGGTGCAAAGGTGTTTTATCATATGGATTTGGCAACGGGATTTCACCAATTGAGAGTGGCTAAAGGAAGTGTGCCTATTACTGCATTTTGGACACCATCGGGTTTCTACGAGTGATTGGTGATGCCTTTTGGGTTGACCAACGGTCCGGCATACTTTGTGGATCTTATGAATAGAGTCTTAAGAGATTGGTTGAACAAGTTTGTACTTTTGTTCGTGGATGACATTCTAATTTACTCCAGAACTAAGGAAGAGCACAAGATGCACTTAAGGATTGTGCTTGAGATTTTGCGAAAGCACAAGCTGAGAGCTACGTTCTGTCACTTCTGGAAGAAGTGAGATTCTTGGGTCATGTCGTGTCAGGATGAGGAACAGCAATGGATCCCGTAACGGTAGCAGTGATCCAAGATTAGAACCAGCCCAAGAATGCTACAGATGTGAGAAGTTTCCTAGGATTAACAGGATATTGCAGGCATTTCATAAAAAACTTCTCAAAGATTGCAGCAATGTTAACCAACTTGACCAAGAAGAATTAGACTTTTACTTAGGATGCTAGATGTAAGCATGCATTTGTAGTTCTGAAGGAGAGATTGACGAGTGCACATGTATTGGTTATTCCAGATGGGAGTGAAGAGATGACAGTATACACAGATGCTTGTGGTACTGGTCTTGGAGCTCTGTTGATGCAGAAAGGGAGAGTTGTTGCTTATGCTAGTCGACAGTTGAAACCGCATGAAAGGAATTATCCAACCCATGACTTGGAGTTGGTAGCAATTGTGTTTGCTTTGAAGATGTGGAGGCACTATTTATTTGGAGAAAGATTTGAGCTATTCACGGACCATAAATCCTTGAAGTGTCTTTTCTCTCAGAAGGATCTTAATCTTCGACAGCCACGGTGGTTAGAGTTTTTGGCCTCTCATGACTTTGATATTTCCTACACTCCAGGGAAAAATAATGCAGTGGAAGATGCATTACACAGAAGACATGCTGGATTAGGAACTATGAATGGAAACATATGGAGTATATAACTAGATTTGATTTTAGGCCACATTGTGAGCTCGAGCCTAAGATGTTGGGAAGTCTATCGATCAGACCTACTCTCATAGAAAGGATTGGTACTAGTCGAAAGAAAGATGCTATGATAGTAGAGGTCATGACAAAAATTAAGACGGGAGTGGAATCGGAAGATTTGAGGCAGTAAAAGATTGACCGAGATGGTTGGCTTCGTAAGGATAAGAGACTGGTTGTTCCAAATGTTGATGGATTACGAGATGAAGTACTAAGGGAATGCCATCACTCTAGATTAACCATTCATCCCGGGGGTAACAAGATGTATAGAGACATTAAGAAGACTTACTACGGGGAAGGTATGAAGAAGGATGTTGGAAAATTCATCTCAAAGTGTATAAATTACGAGTTAGTGAAGGCTGAGTAGAAGAAGCCTAGTGGATTGCTACAACCACTAGATATTCCCGAATGGAAATGGGAACGGATATCTATGGATTTTATAGATCGATTTCCATGGACTAGAGTAGGATATGATAGTATTTGGGTAGTGGTAGATAAACTGACCAAGAGTGCAAGATTCTTAACTGTAAAGTCTACCAGAACGGCATCCAAGTTGGCAGAATTGTATGTTAAGTGGATTGTTCGATTCCATGGTGTGCCAAAGAGTATTGTAAGCGATAGAGAACCATTGTTTACCAGTGGATTTGGAAGTGCTTACAAGAGATTTTGGGAACTGAACTGCACTTGAGTATAGCTTATCACCCACAGATGGATGGCCAGATCGAGAGAGTGAATCAGATTTTGGAAGATCTTCTACGAGCTTGTATTATAGATTTTGGAGGATCTTGAGAAGATCATTTGCATTTGGTAGAGTTTGTGTATAACAACAGTTATCAGTTAAGTATTGGCATGGCACCATATGAAGCATTGTATGGACGATTTTGTAATTCGCCTTCATGTTGGTGGGAAGTAGGTGAGAAACCGATACTTGGGCCTGAAATGATTAGAGAGACTTCCGAGAAGATAGAGATCATTCTGCAACAAATGAAGACTGCTCAAGATTGTCATAAGAGTTATGCAGATAAGAGAAGAAGAGATTTGGAATTCTCAGTTGGAGACATGGTATTTGTTAAAACTTCTTCTCTGAAGAATGTTGTTCGATTTGGTAGGAAGGGAAAGTCAGCACCTAGATTTGTTGGACCATTTATGATTATCGAAAGAATTGGTAAATTGGCTTATAGAGTGGACCTACCTCCGAAGATGGCAGGTGTGTACAATGTTTTTCATATCTCCTATTTATGGAAATTTGTGCATGACTCGGGTATCGTGGTAGCACCGGATCAGTTAGAAGAAATAGAGGTTGAGCCAGAAGTTTCAAGACCTCGTAAGATGCTTCGAATCATTGGGAATGGGACGAAATAGCTTAGAAGGAAGATAGTTAAGCTAGTTAAGGTGCAATGGAGTGAGGAAGATAGTGATTGTACATGGAAGATTGAAAAGATTATGAGGATGGCCTACAGAACTCTTCAAGTGGTAAGACCCATATGTTGTATCTACTTGCACCATTATATCTTATACTATTATAATTTTGCATGATAGGATAGGTTTTGTTTGCAATTGTTTGATTTGCCTGCTTATTTGGATTGTTAGATGGTTCTTAGTGGCTGGTAGGCATGCGAGATAACCTTGGTTGCTTATGTTGGTTTAGAAATTTCGGGGGAGAATTTCCTAAAGGGTGGGAGAATATAACGACCCATATTTTACATATCGAATAAACATAAAATAATTTTATTTAATTTATTTTTGGTTGTATGATTCTAATATTTTGGGATATGGTTTTTAGGTATGTTTTACACATTTATGATTTTTCCGGAATTTCTATGTGACAACTTTGCTCCAGGAGATTTTATTTCGGCTATAACTTTTGATAGAAGCCGAATAAGATGCTTTAACCTGTTTCATTACTTTGGGATGCTGGATTCCCATTCTCATATAATGGTCATATAAGAAAATTGGATAAGTGGTTTGGAAGTTATAGCAGTTTTAAGTTTCAAAATCTGCTAACCCGAATTAGAAGGGGATTAGTGGGCTGAATTAGCAAGCCCATTAATCTAATCAGATTTGACTATAAATATGAGGTGAGAGAACCACTTGAAAGTTTTGCCTCTCATTTGATATCAACCACAAACCCTAACTCCTCTCTAATTCTCCATTCATCTTATTGGATTTCATCTCAAATCTTCTCTAATTTCAAATTAAAAGCTAGATCTTCAATGAGGAGCTTGATTTTTCATTTGGATTGCATCTTCATCCGATTTGTCACTGTTTGGATAGGATCTTCATCATGTTTCACAGGTTTGGTAGATTTGGTGTGTGGTTATGATCTCTTACTAGTCTATGATGGATTATATGTTGTAATTAGGTGATTATAGGTTAGAACTGTCAAATTAAGCTATAAATTGATTAGACTTAGGTAATTTTAGATTTATAAACCCTAGACTAACCTAATTAAACATGTAATTGGAATTAGATCATTGGCCTGTGTCATTTGTGTATATTTGGCAATGAAATTCTATGTATTAGATTAGATCTATGCTAAAATTGTGATGGTAGATTAAACTGGATGATTTGTATGTTCATATTGGATGTAATTGGATGATTTGTTATGTTTGATTCACTGTTATGTTTGAATTGCTTGCTATGCTTGATTCGTTTGCTTGCGTTGTGCTTGTTTTAGGACTTAGATTGGTGATTGGAGCATATCGGGAGCAAAGTACGTTGGAATTGCACGAAACATGGAGGATAGGCTCTGAACCACGTCAGGAGGAAGTCATGTGAATTACACCACAATTAGAGCTAAGTATTTGGATCGGCACCGATCCGATTGGATTGGATCAATACCGATCCGAATTTTTAGCTCCAACTGAGGAGCGATTCATTGGGGGAATAGAGCATGGGTTCTAGAGTTATAGCATGATGAAGTTTCGGCTCTTCGATCAGAGGCTCGGATAAGGAGTAAGATTTAAGTAGTTGATAGACAGCTCGGATGGAACGAGGCTATGGTGCAATGGACTGGGTTGAGTGGCAGGACTCATGCTCAAAAATGAATTGGAGTTGTGAAAGCTTTGAAGATTTGGGAGTGCCAAGGAATCATTGATAATTTGGAGTGTTCTGGTTGTGTTCAAGCAGGGGTACTATATGCGAGGGCACCCGAGGGCTGGTAACGCCAGTCGTGTATCCTAGACCGCTCCGAGAGGGTCTAGTGTCATGTCGTATGGAGGTACTATAAGAGACAACCATGCGGGGTGTCGAACCTGAAAGTATAGGGGAATACAATCAAGAACCAGGATTTCCATTAGTCTTTGGCAAGCGAGGACGAGGCCATACAAGTTATCATATATTCAAGGCTTTAGAAGATGGTAGCTAGATTTTGGTTGATGGATGCCATGGTTGCTATGTTCGCTATTTCTCTTGGGTAGGCTATCGTCTATAGGAATGATGAAGAAGGGATTGGGAATTGGGTCAATGGAGGAAGCTGCTTAGATTCTTCTATCATATTCTATTACAGTATCCTATTGTCGTTTATTTGAGTAGCATATTATATCTTATTATTATATACTAACTGTTTGGTTGTAGGGACAGGTCAGGTATGGTTTTTGTACCTGTCTAGTACCATATTTCCCAGTATAGCTTTTGATAGTCATTTACCGCTCAAACCAGACTGTTATCTGACCCAAGGTTTTATGTTTCCTCTTATCATCTTGGGTACTCTTAAATGAGTAGACTAGATGACAGGTTTGGAGTTGCAGTTGCTCTACAAAGATGAACTTAGAGAAGCTATGGCGTATTACTCTATATTTGTAGTTTCTGCTATTGTTTCTATGTACTCTGAAGGATGTAGTAAGGAAATGTTGTACTGAGAAATTATGACATTTGTACCATAACTCATTATTTAGTGGAGATGTTAATTTCATTTGTTATGGCTCACTATATTCTGCTGTATATTTTCTATATTATATTTTTTCCATGCGTTGTGAGATATCCAATAGGTTTTCTGCTTTAAATATCAACCTTGATAATCGTTCCATATCAGCCTGGCACGGTTACAGTGCTCTTTTAGGTCATTAATGTGCAGGTGGTATGGGGTGGTCGTTACATAGGTATTAAATGGTCAGGTCTGCCTAATTCTCATTGAAAAGGTATTAAGTGGTCTGGGTACTTTCTTTCACATAGGACATGATTGACGGTAGATGCTAGGACTGGGAATGGTCTTAGGCCTACAGTTGAAGATGAGTTATAGAGTAGGGTTAGAAAAGTGTAAGTTATAGGATTGGACTAGGGGAGCCTTCGGGCTTCCAGTTGGAGGTATTTATAAGAAACATTGTTAGGATGTGCAAGACATATTCTTATCTAAATTATACTTCCTAAGTATTATCATGGGAAGACACGAGATTTTATTCACCAGACATTGTTTTTCCGACTCCCTCCTCATTACAACATAGGTTAGAGAAGACGATGCAGATCTAGAAGATAAAGGTAGAGATGGAGTCGTATGGCAGTTATATATCTACTTATGTTTTTATATATTTTGGTGTACCCATCTCAGACATGATGTTATTATATTTTGAGATATTGTACTACAGATATTGAGGTATTATGTTTTGTTATGAAACTTAATTTTTTGTAAAGTGGGTACTGTTTCTGATAATATATTTTACCCTTTCCTCTGTGAGGTTCTAATAGCATCAGTATAGCTTCATGTATTATTCCATTTTACCAACCAGCAGCCAGGTTCGAATAGGTCTAATGTTCGATGGGCCTTTTCTAGGTCAAAAATTAGGCCCAATTCAAGGCAGGTTGTTACATCGCCGAAGCTATGTAAGCAATAAATTTGATCATAATTTCACACAATTAATTAAGATGACATGTGAACATTAATACTTGAATCGTTCGATGTTAATCGCTGACCAAATTTACACTTAAGAATCACACAACCGAAATGTTGAATACTTCGACAACCACTTGATCTAATTAAATTATAATTGTATAAATTAATTATTATTTATGAAATATTAATTATAAATTTTTATTTTATTTGTGTTGGTTAATATTAAGAATAGTGCGTACATAAAAGTTGTATACACATGAATCCATATACGATATCGAAGCATGTTTAAATTAGATTTAATATTTTTTTTATTATCGGGTCTGAAGCAATTTGAAGGACCAAATATGGGCAATGATGGTCAGCCATTGAGGGGTGGAAATGGGGCCGAATTTGATTCAAAAGGATATTCAAATAGTAAGAGGAAATGGTGGATCTGAGTCCACTTTTTCCTCCTCTCTCTCCAATATTTAAATGCCTTTAACCCCCCATTTTTCCTTTTCTAATTTTTTTCTCCCTTCCTTCTCATTTATGGCTGGCCATAGCCCCTCACCCCTTCCATTGTTTCTAGCAATTAAAACACTAAATTAAATAAAAATATACATCGACGGTTGGTTCTTTTAATCTAATAGCTCTCTTTGAAAGTTTTGGATACAGATTCAAGGAGTCATCTATTTCAATGTTTTGATAGAGTTAGGGGTATGCCCTAGGGGCAATTATGTAATTTATTACGTATATCTAATTCATTAACCAATCTTATTCGAAATAAAGGTGTTTTCTTTTTATTATATACTTGATATAATGTTTTATATTTATTAATTAGTTTAATTAAAAGTATATTTAAAAGAAAATCCATAAATGATATGTTTTGTGATAGTAGTTAAAAATGTTGTAACCGTGAGTAATTTATCATAATAAAAAATGTACCATTTTAAATGTTCCTAGTCAAGATGCATCGAGATTGGATATCAATGTATCCGATTGAGGCCAAAGTACATAACGCTTTCCAAATGTTAGGCAGTTTATTATTCATGACAGCTGAAGGCACCTAAGGGTTACGTACTGATAGTTATAACTATGGAACGACTCACTCGATAGTTTTCTATTAGTTAATATAACTAAGGTCAAACAGAAAATAAAGATCTGACTGATTTACACAGTTCTATCGACTTGAGATTACCGTGGATCTTCAATATGAAAGCTCTGCTTTGATGTTAGTCA
Source organism: Allium fistulosum (assembly GCA_030737815.1). NCBI lineage: Eukaryota > Viridiplantae > Streptophyta > Magnoliopsida > Asparagales > Amaryllidaceae > Allium > Allium fistulosum. Next base: position 508,700,652 of record CM060907.1, on the reverse strand, counting down.
AATCATGACATGGCGTCCATTGAGTGACTATAGTTGGGTCAAGTGGAAGTATTGGAAGTGAAACACTATTCAAGGGAAGATTCATCTCCTCAGTTATACGAGGTTAGTTATCATGGTCAATTCAATTCAACTCAAAATCAAAGTCTCGGGCCAGAGCAGTTTGATTAATATTAATTGTTATTATTGAACAAAAGACTTTATGCTTAGACTATAAAGTTGACTATGGAAGATATTGGAATTTTGACCATAACCAAATTCCATAAGTCCAAGTGATATAGGTTTGACAAAGAGAATTGGTGTAAATAAATGTCAGTAACAATCTTTAAAGTGAAATTGGATTTTATCGACACTATGTAAGCGATAAATTTGGCCAAAATGGCATACCTCCTGTTTAGTGACATGTAAACATTAACATTCAAATATTTCGATGTTAATCGCTAACCAAATTTACACTTGACGAGCCACACAACCAGAATGATGAATTCTCTTTAGACCTAACGATTCAATTAGTTTATAAATATTATAAATTAATTCAATTAAGAAATATCTATGAAATATTAATTATAAAATTTTAAATATGATTTAGGAATAAATATTATTAAATATATTTATAATAGTTAAAAATATATCAATTGATATATGATATCAATAAGAAATTAAATCAGATTTAATAAGTAATATTTATTTGGACCTAAATGGGCTATTAGCCCATGATATTATGGTGATGCTTCGGCAGCAATAGGGATGTAGGAGGCGACTAAAAATGGGCTAGGGGTATTTTAGATGGATGGTTCAGATGTACGGAGAATGGATATGAGATATGATCCACCTTTCTCTCTATTCCTTCCACTATAAAAGGACTGATAACCCTAATGCATAAATAATTTTTTGGCTGCCATTTCCCATCATTGCTGGCAAAAAATTTCTGCATAGGAGCTCCAACAAATTTATCTGAAATCAATTTCAAAGCAACAACTATTGGATAGTCAACGGTCTACGATTCAAGGATTAGCGGTCTGCCGAATCGAGAAGAGTTCCGAGAAGGGAGATTCATCATTACAAGGTGAACTTCAAGGCATTGGTTTTGGTATATATTTATTATACTATATGACTTATGATTACTGTATAATATTCTATTGTTATTTGTATATCATTATTATATTGTTAGTTAGGTGAGATTCTTATAAGTATCAATGTTGCCACATATTTGATTGATTATATGTATGTATATTATTATTAAAAAAATCATTTTTTATTAGATCTGATTTATACACAGCTGAATAAATTTACTTTAATTATTTTTCTTTTATTAATTAATTTATATATACTAATATGTCATATAACATAAATTAAATGACTTGTATTTAATTGTGTCATCATATCATGTTAATAATTGATATTATATTTTATATATGCTTATTTACACTAATTATAATCTTAGGTAATATCAAAGTATTTTTTAATAATTATTTACTATTATTTAATATTATTTTATTCAAAATACAAGTTGAATAATTCATTCAAAGTAATATATTTCTCGAAAATTACGTTTTAAAATTTATAAAATTATTTCATCATCATATTTTCCCTTGGCCAAAATCCAAGAATTTAAAAATTAAAATTTTTATTTTTTAAAAATCATTTATATGTGTGATCGATAATAAAAATTAATTTTGACTTAGAAAATTATGGAATTTTTTTCTTGACCTTAAGACATCATGTTTGGATTTATGAAATTTTAAATTTTGTACAATATATTACGAAATTATTTTTAACATTATTTTAATGCTTTTCGGCTAATTAATATATATATATATAATTTAGTTAAATATTTCATGGGTTGTGTATTCGATATGGAATGCAAATAAAAAAAAAATTATTTTTATTTAGTTTTCATAATTCATATATATATATATATTTAAATACATATGTTTATAAATACTTTAGATATTATAAATATAATCATATATAGATAAATATATGCATATAATTTTGTTACTGTAAAATGTGTGTGTAAATTTTATTTTAAAAAAACTTTATATATTATGTGTGTGTATATGTATATATGTTTATATATATTTATATAGTCATTTATTTAATTAATATCTAATTAATATATATATATATATATATTATTAATATTTTACATATATGAAATACATATATTTTTCATATATATATACAAGTATATATCAATATTGTTTTAATATTTATTTAAATAATAAATTTATAAACATACATATATTTAGACAACACATACAATATATATAAGATGAGCTAATATGTTTGCTGCGATGCAAATCTCAACTACTATATAAGGGCATGTTATACCTTGCACGGATTATTATGTTATGTGTGCATACACATACATATATGTATATGATACATATGTGTACCATTATATTTAATTAAGTATAATGACATAAAATTCCACCTATTACTTATAAATTTAAATGAAATAAGAGATTTTATTTAAATTAAATTTAGAAATGTTCTAAATAAATTAGACTTTATAGGCCCAATATAGATCCAATAAGGAAATTTTTTTGAAATTCACTCATATCTTCCTCTACGGACTGGCAAAGTTCCATCACGTTTCAACGTGTTACATATAGGCTATAGCAAGGTAATAGTTTTATTTACATTCATACACACACACATATATATACATATACATACATATACATATACATATAGGTATGTATGTATATATGTATGTATATTATTTATGTATGTATGTATATTATTTATGTATGTATGTATGTATGTGTCTGTGTATGCATATATATATATGTATGTATGTATGTATGTATGTATGTATGTATGTATGTATGTATATTATTTGAATATAAAAATGTAGTTGAGATCAGAGGGTTGGATGATGGTGCTAAATAAGGAGGATTGTGGATAATGCGGTTTCTGCAACATGAGAAGACAGTGATTTAAAAAACTAAGTTATCTGGCAGAATAAACCGACAAACACATGACAATTTATAAAGAAAAAAATTTCATTTTATTTACCAAGAGTCAAACATTTTAATGTATAATCGAACTTTCCCCAAATCATAGGTTCTAGAAAAACACAATCAAACATCATATATTGTAATACCTGGATTAGTAATATGACACCATGGTGCCACAGGGCCACATCTACCTTTATGTATCGAGGTATCCAACTTGTAGGAGATAATAATTAAAGAAGTATATAGCTAAAATTCTAATATTTTATTTGATACATAAATTTTTTATTGAGATAAATAGTAGATAGCTAAAGTTTTTGTATTTGAAGTATTAAAGTAGTTGATAAGTTTAATAATGTGAAGAACATAAACAAATATGTTAGTGATGATACATAATGTAGTTTAGTCTTTTCATATGTGCTTCAGGTTATTTTATTTATTTATTTTGTGAATAAAAAGCTCTATACTGCTATATATAGTTGAAGGACAGTAGATATGAAAATTCTCATGTATAAAGTAATGTTCATCAACCAAAGTAAATGTTCAACATATATCACAAGGGAGAATAATATAAAACATCAATTTAAATAATAATGATAATAATATCATGTTCTAATACATTCTTAAATTATACGGTAATGAAAGTATAATACATAGTCTGGACTAAAGGACATACATGATCATAAAAGAACAAAAAGAAAATTAGTTCATTGAATATGCTCATGATTCATTCTGACAGGCACCGCTGCATAACACAGACCAATTCAAAGTGATCAACTACCACAGTGCTATCAAAAAAATTCTTTCTTTTTTGCATGAGACTCATAATCTTTCTGCTCTACAAAATGCTCTTATTTATCATCAAGATCATCAGACTAACATGACTATATCATCTTGAGTCACTAATCCATATATAGTTAATGATGTTAATCTACGTTGTAATGAGTATTTGAAATTTCTATTTCAAAAACTGTCTACTAAAGAATGAATTGTGTGATTGCTTGAAAGTTAAAAAAATATAAATCACGGCACTATAACTTTTATTTGTAGGAATGAGTTTGGGTGCCTAACCAATTGAGATTCACCCATCCATGCACTTGAAGATGCAAAATAATTAGTAATGGAATTATAAAAAGAAAGTGTATGTTGGTTTGATTGATGTAAGTGTATGCTATGGAAACTATCTACATATTTTAAGAAGTAAGAAATTTTAGTTAGACAAGTGAACCATAATATATTGGTTTAAATCTACACCACGAACCATAAACGTTGTGCTACCATTTTAGAAAATTGGTTTGCAACTTCAGGTAACTATAATGTCAGAGAGTGCATGAACCAAAATGAAGTTCAATCATTAGCAAAAAGTTTTATGCAAAAAAATATTTAAGAATGTTGGCTTAGCGATTAACTATTTCATCTCTAAGGCACACAATGATTAAGTGATGCAAAACTATCTTTCAGTGCATCCAAATTGCATGGAATATCAGCCATAAAATTGAACTCTTTGAACCACATTATCACACTAACATCTTCTATTATGATTTTTTACAATACTGCAATAATTATCCATTTCATAGTGATGTACTTTTTTATAATTTACAGCAACTTGCAAATCAATGGGTTATCCTCAAGCTTTGATTCTCATATTTATATATTATTGAACTTACAATTCTATACTATATTATTATTAGTGAGTTCAATTTCAAGCTCATACAGGCCTTCTTGAAATTTGGCAACTGAACTGTCTCCGATAATACTATTATTATCCAGTTCCATTTCCATGCGCAGAAGCCCCTGAAATTTTTTTCCTCCATTTTGAACTGAAACGACGCGGTTCCCTTCTCTTTTCTTTTTCCTCTTGCTCTCTCCTTTGTCTTCCCCTCTCTTCGACCGTGTGTTCGCCATCCTACCTTTCCCCAGACCTAAATTATAAAGTCCCCCTCGATTTGTGCTTTTCCCGCTATGCCACCATCGTCCCTAATTCTTGCCCACACATTCTCTCTTTGTTTTCCTGTTTTCAACTTATGCCTAAATCTTCTCCACCCTAAATCGTCGCCCTTCCTGAATTTTCTAACCACAACAATACCCAAATCTCGACGAAGCACGATTTCTTAGTGAAGCATGGATCTGCCTTTGTACTACTATGCAAAATTGTCTATCGATATCGAGTACAGCGGCTAGGGCCTTCTGCTTTCATCAATCTACTTTAGCCGGTGTAAGTTATTCTTATGAAATTATGTGCTATTTAATTTTTTATGCTACCTCTACTGAATTTAGTGGCTGGGGCATTCTACTGAATCTTATGTAAGTTTGAATCATGTGAGCTAATTTGTACGCTAAATATGCTACCTCTTTTATATGTTTATTTACTTTTGATTTTAGCATGTTATATAACTATTTGTAAAATTGGGAGAAAATATGGTTTCCCCTTTTCTGATTCACCCAATATGTTGTATTACTTCATTATGATTATTTTTGATCAAATCTATATACTATATGATTTATAAAATTTTAGCTTTAGTGGTTTGAGTTCTTTTTCCATACCTTTTTAGCTAGACGATCATTTTTGACATTGTTCATTGAATCGAAGAAATTTTTGCATGATGAATCTCTTATTTTAGTAATGTGTAATCATTAATTTGTCCTGAATTTTATGATTTATTCTAAAAGAGCAAGGATTTGTCCTTAAAATCTTTGATTTCTTAAAATTTATTATTAGCTAATAACACCCCAAACAAAATCATATTTTTAGTGCATCGTGTTTTCAACCTCTATTAGCAACTTTTTGTGTATTATAAAAGCACAAACATGGGAGTGTGTGCATCTTTGTGTGTGTGTATGTGTATGTATTACTAGCTATGTATTTTCAATTTATTACATACTCTACCAAAATCATGCCTGCACTGTATTATAAAAGCACAAACATGAAGCACAAACATGATTTTGGTAGGCTACGATTTTGGTAGAGTATGTAATAAATTGAAAAATAATAATATGATATAAATTTATATTTTAGTACGACTACTAGCTTTGTTGAAGGAGATAAAGCAGCATGATCAAAATAAGCTGTATTGCAGAACCATTATTTTGTTTCTCTTCTATCCCTGTTTTCTTATTCTATATTAGATATAACTGTGTGCTTCATCACACATTATTGTAATAAATTTTCTCAACAAGTTTTTAGACTATATGCCTGCACTGTTTTTCCCCTGGATTAATTACTAGCTATGTATTTTTGGTACTAAACTTTAGTTTCTATTTTAAATGAGGCTTCTTGATGTTGATATAAACACAACTAAAAATATTGACATAACCAGTCCAGCTGGGGGACGGATACAAATAGACATAAATATACTCATTTGATGTTTATTGGGTATCAACAGGGATCCAGTGGGTAGTTTTATCCGGTCCAACTCGATCATGGAACTTCTGTGAGTCATACAAATTGTCTGATCAATAAGGACGATGTATGGAATTACTGCTTGGTTTACGTTTACGCATAAGGAGCATGAGGAATTTGATACAACAAACAACTATCTATTGATATCTTTTAGCGTAGGAAAGGGGATCCAAGAAGATGCTGTATATTTTCACCACTAGATGACATGTGTAGGTTCTGTAGTGAAGCTATTCTATGAATTATATAAGTTACTTTGGGTTTACAATTCGTTTTGTCTATTATAGATAGCTGCTCTTACTTTAGTGAAACAAACATGCATCCTTCACTGTTAAAAGTTTGGGTACTTATATAGTCTATAAATAAATTGATTATTATCTTTTATGATAACTGGTAAGTCTGAACCCTATCTGAAACAACATATAACATATATTAGATGTCAAATATAGGCCATCGATTAAGACATAATATCTCAGCACCATTTTTTATATAGAAGTATTGTATTTGACATTTATGAATTTTTCATGTAGTTAACAAAGAGTTGGGTAAAACCCGCATCTAATACTATTTGGTTTTCTTCATTTTGACATAGTTCAAATTCTTAAACTTCTTTTAGTTTTTTTAATAACCCAAAAATATTCAATTATGTACAAATGCAGGGACATGAATATGGTATTCTAATAAGCAAACATGTCTTCTATATTTTAAGCTCATTTCAAAGAAGCTTTTAGATGGCACCAAGATTGACGCCACAACTAATTTATATTAAGAGTTTTACTACATTGCCATGATTTCATCTCATTTAAAAATGGTATGCAAATACTTATGCTTTTAGTTTATTCGAGATAATATTGCATAAGCTAACCGAGCACAGGAATGTGATAAAGGAAATCCATTATTCATGGCCAAAGCCCATTCCGAAGAGAAAGAATGAACCACGGACTACAAGCCAATGGAAGAAAGTAATAATTAGGCCAACAAAAAAGGTATCGTACTCTTGAAGTTTATTTTATTTCTAAACAACCCTAGCATGGATTTCCAGCCAAGTAACAAGCCACACCAGACAAGAAAAATATATTTAATACAGTAAACTTTTGACATCACTAATAAAAAAGGTTGTGAGATTTACTTTATTCTAAAGATGAAATTGCTTCTGAAACCTTTTGATTTGAATATATATAATGCCAATCCTCTTTGTTATACTTTAGGTCACTACAGTAAGTCCTAAATCAACTTAAATGATTTTGGTTTGCTTAGAATCACTTGGTCATGGACTCATCATTTATAAGGTCTGATTTCAATCAAAATTTTTATATTTATTTATCGATTTACTTCACATTAGAGCACCTATTATAAATTTTGTAGATAATAAATGTGAGTACTACTATTAAAGATTGTACATTTATCAATGTTTATAACCATTCAGTTTGTATTATAATATGCTAATCCTCTTTGTTATATTTTAGGTTATCACTTTAAATCCAAAATCAGCATCCTATACTAATGGAATAGCTTTATTTTAACCAATTTTGGTTTTCTTAGGATCACTTGGTCATGAAGTCGTCATTTGTAAGGTACAACTTCAACTAAAATTTGAATATTTATTTATTTCACATTAGAACACCTATTATAATTTTTAGTATATAATAAATATGAGTCCTACAATTAAAGATCGTACGTGTTATCGATGTTGGTGACCATTCAGTTTGTTTTATTTTATTATTATCATTAATTTTGAATAATATATGATAGTATGGTACCAAATTGTTTAAAGTCCTTTCACTATAACTTATTGGCAATTTAGGATATTATCTGTTACGTCAGTTTTTATTTGTGTTCAAGTTTGTTTAATAGATTTTGTTAATGTAGGAATTTAAGAGGAAAATAGAATCATAGAAGAAAGACATGAACCAAACTTTTTTTAGGAAATATTATAAAATTCATACACTCAAACATCCCTAAGTAGTTTGGCAAAATGCAAGGATGATGGTAATGACATTCAAACATGACAGAGGAAACAATTTATTTCACACCAAGTGAAATCTTTTCTTCCTTATTTCAAAATGATTTAATGATGCAATAAGTGTTTACAAAACAACAAATGTACAATAATATGCCTAATTTTATATTTGTACATTATAAATAGCTTATTTTAAAAATACTGACTATATTATATCCACAGATGTATTTTTCATGTGGGATCCTCCGTGACAGGGATGTGTTTATGGAAGATGCCAAAGCAACCATCAATTTCTAAGTTTAAGATAATTTCTTCGTGCTACCTTAAATAATAATTTTTCTAACCCACTGTAAGGTTAGTAACTAGGACTAATTTTCTCATGATTCAAATTCTCATTATACTGAGACACTATTCAATATAAAATATACATGTGATAAATGGTTAATTAAATGTTGATGTGATGTGGAGGCATTATCAATATTGTGGATAGTTCCTTTGATGGTGTAATCCCTCTCATGTCTTAAGTTGACAATTCATAAAACACGAAAGCAGTGATAGATAGACTGGTCATGATTAAAAGGCAATTTAGAATCCATTGGCATTACATTAAAAAAAATGATGTCTGTAAATATGATGTAAAAAGATAAGGTTAGGTTGGTAAATAAGTTGTTACAATTTATTATTTGGGAAATGGATGTAATTTGGAGAGCATGTACACAAAAGTATTGTACAAATATCAAAATAGGAGCACATGAGGAGAGGTATGTAATATTTGTCGGTAGGGATATTTTTTTTAAGTGTTAACAGAAAAAAACAGTGGGAGTCCTAACTATGTAATTTTCATGGGTGGAGATGCTAATCCAAATATTTGAGTTTGAGTTGGCCAGATGAACCTTTTAACGCATGGATTTGACTTGCTATCATGAATGCTTAATGTGATACAAAATTCACCAGTCTCATTCTGGTTTTGAAATAAAAATTATACATTGATATGTTTGGATGTTAACGGTTTGGTTTTCTTTTAGAAAGGAAAAGTCCACTGAAGTAAAATTAGCAGCTAAGTGGAAATTCCTTCAGAGATTTTGGTTAATAGTAATTGGAAGCATCTATTTTCTACTTATTTTTGCCTTAATTATATGTGCCTTAACTATGTAAAGTTAAACCAAAACAAAATGGGACGCCTTGAAGTAAAATGGAATGCTCGGGGGACTATGGGAATGTTATGCGATTTTGTTTTGTATGCCATTATGTTTCCTTTTATTGTATGTATTAAGATACAATCCAACATCATTTATGTGTACAATGGTTCTTTGGTGTGTACTAGATCTGTTGAAATTTATACTATAATTTTCTCTTAAATCTTTTATCTTTTCTTAATATGTTGTAGTTTTTGATTTTCATCATTTGAAATGGATATGAACTGTTCATTTAATACTGTTAACATCTGTTATAAATTTAAAATATTGGACATGTATATTAGCGCTGTTTCAACATGTGTATAAGTATTGCACTGTCCCTCCCTTTATTTTCATCACCATGTATCATATATGCATCGAGGGAGAGGAAACTCTTATTTCACTTTTACCAATTGAATTATTCAAGTTGAGATTGCAAATTAGTTGTGTTTAAGGGGTTCAACACCTTAGTTTTCTGGTACAATGTTGGTAGAATTATGAAGTTGCTTTTGTTTTATTTTTTCCTATATTTTGTACAACAGCAACTATCATTGCAAGGTAAGAAGATCCATATTCGATGTCACAATCTTTGCTTCAGTGATGTTGGTGTAAACTATTCTATGCTTATTTCGTTCATTAAAAGTCAATGTTAAAACGAGTATATTTAGATATATGATGTATGTTTGTAACATCATGCACATATCATTTTATAAACATGAAAGATTGATATATTAAAAGTACTGGATGAATTACGATACCATACTTTAAAACGATGTACATTAAAAAAGTAAAAAACACTAGGTGGAATTTTAATATCCAGTTTCCAAGATATAATTAAATAAAATTCTCAAGTTCGTTATTATCACAACATTATTTTAGACTGAAAACATAGATTCAATGATAATTACAAAAACTATAACAACAAGCCGTGTGCGTAGCACGGGTTCGCACTAGTTTATTTTTTATTCATGTGAGAAGTATCGAGAGTATATATATCTTTAGTTCATTAATTTACTTCTCAGCCAAAACTACCGATAAAAAAGAGATTCAATTCCTTTTCTGATATCCTCTTTTATCTTTCTAAATATCTTACCTGATACAACTTCAACTTATATTATTTCTTCTGTTTGTCAAGTTTCTCTACAAAAGTGATTTGAGGGTGTATAAACAACAAAATAATTATAATTAGAATGAGTAAAAGCCAATCGTTCCACCTTAGCATGTGCAAGTTTTAAAAAAGACTATAAGTCATATCAATATTCTCCAACCTGTACCTCTATTATATCACAAATTCTCATCCCCTATGTAATAGACCAAGTTCCAGTTACTTTAGCATAGATGCATCAGACAGAAAATTGTAATAGTAAACTATAAATCTACTACTTATTGAAAAACACTGTAGTAACCAACTGAGCATATTATACGTGAACTTTTTACCTGAAAGTCAAATAATGGTCTAAAATATAAAGTAGGGATAAGTACGAAACATACATACATAGCTTATGAAATAGAAATGAACTTTGTTAGAGTGTATAATATTTAAATTGTAATAATGAGAACTCATTCTTAATCTGTATGCTAACTCTAGACATGGAGTTCGTTGTAGAGTTTCTTATATGCTAAGTCATTCTTAATCTGTAACAAGAATGATCAATATCTCATAACGAAAGCTACATCAATGGTACTTATATGTGCAATGCGACTTGTATACTCTATATATACACATGTTATATAGTTTTGAAAACCAAAATATATAATAAGTATGCTCTCTTGTATCTACTCTCGAATCTTGATCTAGTCTAGTGGATAATTCCTTCTTATCTCTAATTGATCTCGATATCAAGTTAGGTTGACTATGTTGGGAAGAGAGGGTATTGAATAAAAGAGGAAGAGGTAGTAATAAAAATTTGCACTGTTTTTATTTACTTCAACCTGCCTATATATACAGGCTTACAATAGAATAATATGCACTAAAGTAGTCACGTGAATCAGAAAATATCAACTAATCCTATACATTAAATAAAAACAAACTAAATAACAAAAGACTAGGACTTATTTGCTGATAACTAGGATCACTATATTTGAATCATTCTTCAACACTCTCCTTTGATTCAAACTACACACCTCGAGGCATTTTCTGAAGTAGATGAACTTATCTCTTTGAAGAGCTTTTGTAAGAATATCAGCCATGTTATCCCGCCTTTTAGCAAGGCCGTGATACCATAAAATCGACCGAGAAGCCAAAGGCAATTCGTCTCGAAGAATGATCAATTCAACAACCTCGCTACGGTATGCTTTATTTACTACTGAAGAGCGACCTACGAACTAAAGGTCCCAGCGACCTACGACCTAACCTCCTACGACCTAGAGTGAAAAGATGACCAAGCGACCTAAAATATGAAGTAGCCTCCACGACCTAACTACCTCGCGACCTAACTTCCTCGCGACCTAACTACCTCACGACCTAACTTCCTCGCGACCTAAAACTATCCGCGACCTAGCAGCCTAACGACCTAGTCATTTCCTTTAGATCGCTCGTGACCTACGCCTCTTCCCTTAGGTCGCTAACGACCTACTAATCCATATGCCGCTGCTCCTTAGGTCGCCACTCCCTTAGGTCGTTATTCCCTTAGGTCGCCACTTCCCACAACTCTTCATGCCATTGCCCCTTAAGTCGCTGGCGACTTATGACCTAACCACTTCCTTAGGTCGTTGCTCACCTTAGTTTGCCATCCTTTGTGCCGCAACCCTTTAGGTCACACACGACCTACGACCTATCCTTAGGTCGCTCCGCTTCGCACCTCGACACATTTAAACCGCATCTCCTTAGGTCGCTAACGACCTACCAATCCCTGTACCTTTGCTCTTTAGGTCGTCACTCCCTCTCCTGCTACCCCTTAGGTCGCTAACGACCTACGACCTACCACTTAGGTCGCCCACGACCTATAACCTGGCCGACCTAAATCCAACCACTCCTATAAATACTTGGCCTACTCCGCATTCAAGGGGGACTTTTTTCCGGACTTGGAAGCGTCGAAGCTCTGCTACTCTCTCCACCTCCATAACACTCCATTTGCCAACAACACTTCGAAGAGTCAAGAGTGAATGTCAACCACATTCAACATCAATAAAAAGAGCAATTCATCGTTAAAGTTCTAGTTTCTTGTCTTGATTGTGTTGTAGCCGAAGATTCATTGTAAACATTGTAAAAGTTGTAATCGAATCAGCAATAAAGAAGAGATAAAGTGGACGTCGGCTTGAATTTTGAGCCGAACCACTATAAAAATCGTTGTCTTTTTACTGTTTTTGCTATTTTCTGTATTCCTTTAGTTCCCGTGCAAACGGGTGGTGCTTTCACTTTGTTTCAACTCACACCGGGTGTTAGCGTTCACCAATTTTAGCGTTAACATTTTGGTGCTTTCATTGAGAAACTAAACTCAGGAATTCTGTCAACCAAGAGTTGGATCCGAGGGATTAGGACTGAGATTTGAAGAATTATGGCAAGGCGATCGAGTAGATTACAAAGACCAGAGAGTAGTCAGCATAGAGGTAGTCAAGAGGCTTCTTCGGGAGCAAACCAAACTTCAGCCTTTGTTACCAGGGACGAGATGGAGACAATGATGAAAAGGCAAGAGGAGTTGATCCAGAGTTTGTTTCACCAAATTGGACAACTTGGAGCACAGAATCAAAGAGGAACAGAAGCCCAACAAGAATAACAGATTCCACCATCCCCTCGTGAACTCAGGGGGCAAGATGAAGGCAATGGACGAGGACTACAATTTGGAGGCAACGATAGATTGGTGGAAATGGTCAAAAGAGCCATGAGAGGTGGTTTGGTAAACAAAGACTTGGAGGATGTGAATAAGAGTCCTTTTACCACAGCAATTAGGCGAGCTAAGAATCCACCAGACTTTAAGCTACCATCATTGGATATGTATAATGGAAGGACAGACCCTACAGTTCATCTTACAAAGTATATGAGGCATATGGAAGTGTTGGGGGCATCAGAGGAAGTGATGGCTCGGTGCTTTCCATTGTACTTGGCAGATATCACGGCATTGTGGTTCAGACAGTTGGAAGGTGGATCTATCGGGATGTGGAATGATTTGATTGAGAAGTTTATGAGGCAATTCAGGGTCCACATCTCAAGGCCCAAGAATGTTATGAGTTTGACAGCGCTGAAGCAAAGAACTGGAGAATCTTTGAGAAGTTTTTTGACGCGATTCAACGCAGCTGCGGGATCGGTGGATCGACCAGATCCATCTATGGTCTTGATGGCAGCTGTGTCGGGCGTAGCTGACGGTACAGATTTCAAGGATTCGCTGACAAGAGATCCCCCTATGGATCTAGGGGAATTTTACCATGAGGCTGAAGGATTTCTACGATTAGAAGACGCAAAGGCTGAAAGAGAAGAAGGAGAAGGAATTGATGTTTTTGTAGTCAAAGGTGGGAATCCTCCTGAGAATGGTGCAGAAACTAGCAAAGGTAAACGAAAGGCTGAGGATGACAACGATAGATCAGCACGATAGCGAAGGGAACCAAGATTTACCTCATACACGGAATTGAATAAGACTTTAGAGCAGATCTACCAAAACACTAAGGGACAGGTTCCTTATCGAAAGCCAATTAGGAGAGATCCAACTAACAACGAGAGAAAGTCGGACAGGTACTGCCTGTTCCATGAGCTAAATGGTCATAGCACAAATGACTGCAGACACTTGAAATATGAAGTTGAGGGACATATCCGGGATGGTCTGCTATCGCAATATGTAAAAAAGAAAGCTGCAATGGCGGAACATGAATTTCCACCTCCTGCACCAACTAGAGACGACTCGGGATCAAGGCGTCAGCTTGTTATCGACTGACTGAGGTTACGACGAATGAGTAGAAAACTCTACATCGACACAATTAAGTTGTTCACACATGTATGGGACCACGAACGATCCTCAGGCATGCTCTGATACAACTATAAATCACATCGATGTAGATGTTTGCACTCGGACGTCAATTCTTTGTTTTTGAATTTTAATTCTGATGATTGACTACTTTACTTTCGTATTTTACTTCAGATGACTGATTACTTTGTTTTCATGTTTTGCTTCCAATGTTTGTAACTTTACATGGCTTTCATGCTTTGCCTCTGGTGTTTTGAGTTTGACCCTACTTTGCTTTCATGATTTGCTTCTGATGTTTGGATTTGACTTTTTCAAACATTTCTATTTGACAACTTTTCAATTGAATATTTGATTTTGATGATCTTGCAATGATTAAGCCCTACGAACAGGCACCCGACTTCGAACAGTCACAAACTTGCCTCGAACAGGCACCCGACTTCGAACAGTCACAAACTTGCCTCGAACAGGCACCCGACTTCGAACAGTCATAAACTCGCCTCGAACAGGCACCCGACTTCGAACAGTCAAAAACTCGCCTCAAATGACTCGATCCCGAACAGTCGTCATTTGGGGTTCACCCCCTGACCGCCAACGGTCGCACTTTACCTCGAATGGCTCGATCCTGAACGATCGTCATTTGAAGTAAGGCGCTTGACCGCGAGCGATCACATTTCGCCTCAGATGGCTCGATCCCGAACGATCATCATTTGGGGTCCACCCCCTCACCGCCAACGGTCGCACTTTACCTCGAATGGCTCAATCCCGAACGATCGTCATTTGAAGTAAGGCGCTTGACCGTGAGTGGTTACACTTCACCTCGAATGGCTCGATCCTAAATAATCGTCATTTAAGGGTCCGCCCCTAACCGGACACGGTCGCGTTTTCCCATAAATGGCTTGATCCTGAACGATCGTCATTTGAAGTAAGGCGCTTGACCATGAACGGTCACATTTCATCTCACATGATTCAATTCCGGACAATCATCACATGAAGATAAGCGCTTGACCGCGCACGGTCGCACTTCACCTCAAATGACTCGATCCCGAACGATCGTCATTTGAAGTTAGGCGCTTGACCGTGAACGGTCGCACTTCACCTCAAGCAGCTCGATCCCAAACGATCGACACTTGAGACCTGCCACCTGACCGCGCACGGTCGCACTTTACCGCAAATGGCCCGACCCTGAATGGTCGTCATTTGAAGTAAGGCGCTTGACCACGAACGGTCATCATCTGAGCTCCGCCCCTTGACCGCACACGGTCGCACTTTACCACAAATGACTCGATCCCAAATGATCGTCATTTGAAGTAAAGCGCTTGACCATGGACGGCACCTGACCGTGCACGGTCGCACTTCACCGCAAATGGCTCGATCCCAAACGGTCACCATTTGAAGTTAGGCGCTTGACCGTGAACGGTCGCATCCATCCCAAATAGCTCGATCCCGAACGGTCGTTATTTGGGGCCATATAAAACTGTCAGTTCCTTTGCAGGTCATCAACAGGATATGAACATCCGGCTTATGGCATTACAAAACACACCTTTCTACCGCAAGGCATGTTTTGGGGGGCAAGTGTTATCCCGCCTTTTAGCAAGGCCGTGATACCATAAAATCGACCGAGAAGCCAAAGGCAATTCGTCTCGAAGAATGATCAATTCAACAACCCCGCTACAGTACGCTTTATTTACTACTAAAGAGCGACCTACGACCTAAAGGTCCCAGCGACCTACGACCTAAAGGTCCCAGCAACCTACGACCTAGAGTGAAAAGATGACCAAGCGACCTAAAATATGAAGTAGCCTCCGCGACCTAACTACCTCGCGACCTAACTTCCTCGCGGCCTAAAACTATCCGCGACCTAAAGCTATCCGCGACCTAAGACTCTCCGCGACCTAGCAACCTAACGACCTAGTCATTTCCTTTAGATCGCTCGCGACCTACGCCTCTTCCCTTAGGTCGCTAACAACCTACTAATCCATATGTCGCTGCTCCTTAGGTCGCCACTCCCTTAGGTCGTTATTCACTTAGGTCGCCACTTCCCACAACTCTTCATGCCATTGCCCCTTAAGTCGTTGGCGACTTACGACCTAACCACTTCCTTAGGTCGCTGCTTACCTTAGTTTGCCATCCTTTGTGCCGCAACCCTTTAGGTCGCACACGACCTACGACCTATCCTTAGGTCTCTCCGCTTCGCACCTCGACACATTTAAACTGCATCTCCTTAGGTCGCTAACGACCTACCAATCCCTGTACCTTTGCTCTTTATGTCGCCACTCCCTCTCCTGCTACCCCTTAGGTCGCTAACGACCTACCACTTAGGTCGCCCACGACCTATAACCTGGCCGACCTAAATCCAGCCACTCCTATAAATACTTGGCCTACTCTGCATTCAAGGGGGACTTTTTTCCGGACTTGGAAGCGTCGAAGCTCTGCTACTCTCTCCACCTCCACAACACTCCATTTGTCAACAACACTTCGAAGAGTCAAGAGTGAAGGTCAACCACATTCAACATCAATAAAAAGAGCAATTCATCGTCAAAGTTCTAGTTTCTTGTCTTGATTGTGTTGTAGCCGAAGATTTATTGTAAACATTGTAAAAGTTGTAATCGAATCAGCAATAAAGAAGAGATAAAGTGGACGTAGGCTTGAATTTTGAGCCGAACCACTATAAAAATCGTTGTCTTTTTACTGTTTTTGCTATTTTCTGTATTCCTTTAGTTCCCGTGCAAACGGGTGGTGCTTTCACTTTGTTTCAACTCATACCGGGTGTTAGCGTTCACCAATTTTAGCGTTAACAAGCCACTTACTCATGTGTACTATATTGCTTCAACTTAATTTCATCATTTGCAACCAATTCTCGAATGAAATGTAAACGAATATCAGTATGCTTTGTTCTTCCATGAAAAGAAGGATTCTTTGTCATTGTAACACCCACCTTGTTATCACAGAAAATATCAGTTGCTTCCTTTTGTTCTTAAAGAAGATCTGTAAGAATTCTCCTAAGCCAGATAGCCTGACAAGCTGCCGAAGTTGCTGCCATGTATTCTGCTTCGGAAGAAGATAATGCCGTCGTAGCTTGTTTATTTGAGCTCTATGTGATAGCTCTTGACACAAGACTGAAAACACTGGCAGATGTACTTCTTCGATCATTTAACAAGCTTGCCCAATCGCTATTTGTAAACCCATAAAGTCTAAAGTCGGATACTTGAGTATACCAAATTCCATAATGTAAGGTTCTAGCAATGTACTTCAAAATTCTTTTTGCTGCTCCAAAGTGATGTTTTGTGGGATTTTGCATAAATATGGAAATTATACTAATAGAGAAAGCAATTTCTGGCATGGTATTAGTTAAATAAATCAAACCTCCAACAAAGATTCTAAATTGTTTCGCATTAGCTTCCCCTGTGCCATCTTCAAGTTGCAGCTTCTCATTCACATTCATTAGTGTAGGAACTGATTTGCAATTAAGTAAGTTGAACCTTTTGAGAAGATCTATTGCATATTTCCTTTGTGACATAAAAGTTCCATCAAATCCTTGCTTTATCTCAAGACCAAGAAAATAACACAATAAACCCATATCTGATATCTTAAACTTCTTCATCATGTTAGATTTAAAATCAGGCACAAGAGAATCAAAGGAGCTCATATATATAATATCATTAACATAGAGACACAATGATAAAATTTGTACTTTTCTTTTTTATATAGAGAGTAAGCTCATTTTTACTTCTTGCAAAGCCATTTTCACAAGAGTAGCTATTAATCTTGCTATACCATGCCCGTGGAGCTTGTTTTAGTTCGTAGAGTGCTTTTTTCAACTTGTACACCATTGTTTCCTTGCCTTCAACAATGAATCCTTCTGATTGAGTGACATAACCTTCTTCTTGCAAGTCTCCATTTAAAAATGCAGACTTGACATCAAAATGGTAAACAGGAAGCTATAGTTGTGCGGCCAATGCTAAAACAAATCTCACGGTTTCAAACTGTGCAACTGGAGAAAAAGTTTCTTCAAAATCAATACCTTGTTATTGAGAATACCCTTTCGCCACGAACCGAGCCTTGTGCTTTTGAACAGTTCCATCTGCATGATATTTTTTTTTTGAAAATCAACTTAAGACCAATTGCTTTCTTCTCTTTAGGTAGATCAATCATCTCCCATGTCCCATTTTTCTGAATTGCCATCAACTCTTCTTTCATTGCATTTTTTCATTCTTCTTTTGTTGTTGCCTCTTGATAGTTCATTAGATTAGTAACAAAAAGAGAAAATTGGCAAGATTCATAGATCTCGCTTAGTTTTATAACCTTCATCGGAGGTGTTTTATCTAAGGATTCTTGTAAAGATGAATTACTACTTCTTAAAGTTGATGATGACGAAGTTGGCATTTGCAAAGGACTAAGTGTGTTCTCATGGCCTGGTTCGAAACCTTCAACTACTTGAGTCTCACTTTCTGTTAGGATTGGAACTTGAGTT
Source organism: Allium fistulosum (assembly GCA_030737815.1). NCBI lineage: Eukaryota > Viridiplantae > Streptophyta > Magnoliopsida > Asparagales > Amaryllidaceae > Allium > Allium fistulosum. The sequence continues at coordinate 508,681,794 of CM060907.1, read as the reverse complement.
TCATTATTATTTTCATCCCACTTCCAGCTTGTATCTTCATCAAATACTACATCCCTCCTTATGATGACTTTGCCATTAAGAGGATTATACAACTTATATGGTTTGGATTGATTGCAATATCCAACAAAAATGCATTTTTCAGATTTATTTTCAAGTTTATGGTGAAATTGAGAACATATCAAAGCATAAGCAATACATCCAAAAATTCTTAAATGGCTAACCGATGGTTTTCTATCATGCCAAGTATCAAATGGTGTTTGATTTAAGACAGCTCTTGTAGGAGATATATTTAGCAAGTAGACTGATGTTGCCACTGCTTCAGCCCAAAACTGATTAGGAAGTCCTTTAGCTTTGAGTAAGCTTCTAGCCAATTCGACAACTATTCGATCCTTTTGTTCCACAACACCATTTTGTTGTGGTGTATATGGTGTTGTGAACTCTCTTCAAATGCCTTGTTCTTTACAAAAGCGATTAAATTCTTTAGCTAAAAACTCACCACTAAAACTCACCACCTCGATCTATGTGAAGAGTTTTTATAAAACCGTCCTTTTGCTTTTCCACAAGGGCTTTGAAGTTTTCAAAGGCTTCCGACTTTTCTGTTAAAAAATACATCCAACTCTTGCGACTATAATCATCAGTAAAGAGTAAAAAATACTTACTTCCACCAAGTGATGAAGTTCTCATAGGCCAACATAGATTGGCATGAATCAACTCAAGGCATTTAGAAGCTCTCCATGCATATCCACTTGGAAAGGCTTTTCTTGCTTGTTTCCCATAATTGCATGCTTCACACAAGTCAAGAGAATTAATTTGGGGTAGCCCGTGGACCATATATTTTTGACTTGGAAGTTTTAAGCTTTTGATATTGAGATGCCCATATCTCAAATGCCACATCTTGGATTCATTCTTCTCACTGGTAATAAGAGCTTGATTTTCTACTTTAGATATACTAAGTGAAAACATATTGTTTTCTTTCATATGCACACTAACAATGAACTGCCCATATTTATCGTTGATAACACATGTTCCATCATTAAAAAAAATTGTATAGCTACTAGCTATCAACTGCCCAATACTCAATAAACTATGAGCTAAATTAGGAACAAAGTAAACATTGTGAATAAATTTTTCCTTACCACTATTAGTATTGACAGAAACTATGTCTTTGCCTTCAACCTGAATCTGCTTATTATCTCCAAGTCTAACTTGTATTTTATGTGACTCATCAAGCTCTTTAAATAATGATTTATTGCCAGTCATGTGGTTTGAACAGCCACTATCCAAAAACCAAATATCATTTTGATTTTCATGTGAATGAGAGTGAACCATAAACAACTTACTTTCTTCATCTTCTTTTTCCACATACTATGCTCTATAACGATCCCGATTTAAAGACGAATTTAATTTTGTAATTAAAATTTAATTTTTGGATTAAATTATGGATTTGTTTGAATTTTTCAAATTTAATAAAATGTATTTACTTATTTGTTTTTAAATTTGATTTGAAACTCAAAATAAATGTTTTCAATTGAATTGAATTATAAAATCAACACATTAGCTAGTAAATGAACAAAAGAAAATCTATATACCAATGAAAATCTAAGTACATATAAAATATAAAGTAAGAGCATAGCAATAAATTAGATAAGTTCAAACAACATATTGATAAACTTTGTAAAATATAAAGTAAATACTAAAAAAACAAAAGTAAGAGAAAATAAAATACATAGAAAACATGAAACATAGAAACAAGGCAAATATACTGTTGTAGGTTTCATATGTAATGCAATAACAAAACAAAGCAATATGAACAAACAAACTGTACAAGCAATAAGACAAGGCAAAAGAATGTACATACAAAGTTCAACTAGATATGCATGTAAACTTAGATGGGAACAATAGCATTTAATGCTATCTACCCTTAGTACAAAAAGAAGTCAATTCGAAACATGGCAAAGATCATTTCAGCAGAGAAAATGAAAATCTTGCCTAGCCATCAAAGTAAAATCACCTCAGCCGAAATAGGCATGGGTTGTAAGCAAATAGGATTTGCATTTATTACCCCATCTCCTCAGTACAAAATATTTACATATCAGCCGAAATAAGCATGGCTAAGTCAAAAAAAAATATAGAAAAGTATCAGATCAAAGACAATGTTGTACCAGACAACACTTACCTTCCTCTGTGCAAACTATCTTCTTCTATATATACATGCATATTTTCTTATTCCTGCTTGTTCAAGAAAACAACATGGCGAAACCAGGGAAAAAATAAAAGCAACTAATTCAAATATCCTTCAAGTTCAAAGGAAACAAAGCAAGTAAAAAGAAATAGAAAAAAAATAGAAACATCATTCAATAGCAAACCAAAAAGGAAAATTTGAAACCTGGAAATCAAACAACAGAAGCCCTCTGTTCTTCCTCTTCTTAAAACTGTGAGCAAGCTTTCTATAATATTCTATTTTGATTTATTCAGTGATGATGATAGTCTTCTAGTATGATCAATGTTGTTGTGGAAAATAATTAAATGTATTTACCTGTGATACATATATACAGGGGTATCTTCTTCTTCCTCTGTTTAACATTTTAACAGACTAAACCCATAAAAACAAATCAAATGCTTTTTTCTCGATTTGTTTTAGGTGATAATCCTTGAATTAAAAGTGATTCTAATAACAAAATCTAAATTTTAAAAATATTTTCTACTATATTTGTTAAGGGTTTATTTCTAAAAATTAACTATTATAGTAAACTCTTGGAGATGGTAAAAATAAATTATTTTTTATTTCGAATCTGGAATACATAAACAAATTTGTATTATAGGATGATGAATTTAGACGAGAGTTTTGTAATTTTTCAATGAGTAAATGTGAAGACCGCCCATGACCCCTGCACCGAATCTAGAGATAGCGCGTTGTAAAGTGTGCCAGGCGACCATGGACGATTGTCAGGGTAGATTAAAACAACAGAATCTATCGTATTACTCACAGCGCATGGACAAAATACAATAGAACATATATATAGTGAAGCTTTACAAAATAAAATGCCATCATATAAAACTTCATAATAGTTGAATACAAGCATCCAAACAGTCAATACATCAAGCCTCACTACATATCTCTCAGAGAATACAAAACAGCGTAACATCCAGTACATATAAGAAGATAATATGCAACCCTCTGGCTCGTCTTCGATATCAGCATCGTGAGAAGAGAACAGCACCTATCACCTGCTACCTAGTCTGCCCGTCCCAAAATGGACGAACAGCCCATGGCAATAAGAATTAAAACATAAAGCCTTGAGTCAGACAACAGTCTTAGTGAGCAGTAAATTAACTAACAACATACCAAAAGAGCATAAAGGAAAAGGAATAGGAATACAACCCTCCCACTCCACCTCTTTCTACAGTGATAGCCCCCAGACACACACACTAAGTAGAAGCAACACAGCAGAGCATACAATTTAAAGTAAAGTAATAATCATTCGAGTCAAGGGCGATGTTTTCCAAGTACCAAGGCCTAAATCAGATAAGCACCCAGAAAATACCGCTCTTGAGTCCGAATGACGATACAATCAAACATCCATGACTCTGGCTATCACTGTTATCACTGCTTCGGTTTCACCGTTAATTGAATGACCGGCACATTCTTTCAGCCGTCCGTCAAGGGCTAATGGAAACCCCGGTTCTAGACATAACTCCCGCACGTCATCATGACCCGTGCCTAGGACTATCGAATCTGCCCAGAGTACTCGACCATCAACAGTTGGTCATTGGGACTATCGAATCTGCCCAAACGTACCCTTGCTTAGAGCATGCTAGAACCTTCAACAACGATGAGACCCAAGCCTCCTAGTCATCCTCCTCGACGACTATTCTCATATCCATTCATTATCTTCAACTCGAATCATATCACTGAGTTATCAACATGCTTGGAATGATCCCGTCTGGATTAAACCAAGTCTCCATCACAGGATTGCCTTGCTTCATCACATCCTCGCAAAGCCTCATCTCAACATCACATCGTCAAATCTATGCATAAGAGCTTCATCATCCCGCTACATATGCCACGAGCAGCTTTTCCAATTCAAGAGCCTTTCCCTTAGCTTTTGAATCACCTTCGATCTAAATCAAGTCATCAATCATCTAATTCATAGTAATCAATCAAATCAAACATTAATCCAAGCAATCAAGCATTCAAATATGATCTAAGTAGACAATTCTAACAATAATGGCATTTTCGTAATTAAAGAGTTGAAAGTCCAACAAGCATGAAAACATGAATAATATCTCTACAAACTTGATGAATGAACTTGCATAGGTTAACATGTGATAAAATGGATGTAACATCATCATGAACAATGGATCTACATGGATCTACACTTAGGATGAAGAAAATGCATGGAAATCACTATTTTAACACCAAATCGAGCCAACAATCCGATATACTCCTTTGGATCCGTGTGAGAGATAATCACCACTCACCAAATCACCAAAACAACCTCAAATCAACACGCTTCAGATTTGGACAGCGAAGGATCAAGCTTGATCTATCACGAATCCGCTTCAACCGAAGAAATCTCTCTTGAAAAGATGAAGATCTTCAACTTTAGCTCTTGAATCTTCAATCTTGATCTTTGATTTGGATGGAAGGAAGCACTAGATTAGAGTGGAGAAAAGAAGTGAAGAAGTGTAGAAGTCGAGCTCTCAAAATGGCAGCACTTCGTCACTTCAAAATCCGGACCCCAAAAAGTGAGAAAAACCCTTCCTATTTATAGCTGAAATTCCACTAAGTCGTAACTCGGCTATCTCCTAAGTCGTCTCCGACTTATACCCCATACGACCTACGACTTACAGCTATGCCATCCTACGACTTAACCAGAAGCATCTGCGACCTAACAACTCAGGCGCTACAACGACTCACAACAAAACAGCTATCTCCTAAGTCGTCTCCGACTTATACCATGCGCGCCTACGACTCAACAAAACCCAAATCCCCTACGACTTAAGACTTAACTCCCTTAAGTCGTCTACGACTTAAGCTCATGCGCACCTAGCGACTTACCACTAGTCACGACTTATAACTTGGCAGAAGATACGACTTAACAGATCTATGCTTCTACGACTTAACAAACAACTGGGTTACGACTCAACCCCTAAGTCGTCTACGACTTAACACATAAGCTAACTCTTAAGGTCGCCAACACGTTAACTCCTTAGGTCGCTAACCCACCCAGTCGACTTAACTTGGTAACAACTTAACCCTTAGGTCGCTTACGACCTAACCAACCAAGCTACCAGACGACCTAACACATAGCGACCTATCCCTTAACTCGGTCACTACGACCTAACTCTAACCTTAAGTCGTCTACAACCATAAGTCGGTCAACCCGCTAACTCGTCCAACCGACCTAACTTCTCTACGCTCTAAATCGTTGCCGACCTAACTGCCTTAACTCGCCATTCACCTGGGTAGCTCCAATCCCCTAAGTCGTATACGACTTACGACTTATACTAAGTCGTGAACGACTTAGGACTTAGCCATATTTTTGCCTAAAATCTGAAATGGCTCAAAAATGCTAAAATTCCAGATTTTGACAAACTTTTCGATCCGTGAAAATACGGGTCGTTACATTCTCTCCCCCTTAGGAATTTCGCCCCCGAAATTCCAAGCAAACAAAGCAATCAAAACTATTCTGTACGCCTACCATCCATAACAATCAGCAAACCATGCATCCAATTCTAGTTTAGCGTACAGAATTCTAAGACTTAGAACAAGTTACAATATCGTGAGATGAGACGACACCTTAGGGCCATACCTCGAAGAGTTCAGGATGAGCTGCTTTCATCCTCTCTTCCACCTCCCACGTACAGTCGTTACCATCTTCACTCCATTGTATCTTGAGCAACTTAACTACCTTCCTCCTAAGCTGTTTCGTGTCGGTTTCAACAACACGAAGCGGCTTACGAGGTCTTCGATCGACTGGATCAACTTCGAAATCTTCACAGCTGTCAGCAGAAACCACTGTATTCGAGTCGTGCACATACTTCCGTAGATACGATACATGAAAAACATTGTGCACACCCGACATCTTCTCAGGTAACTCCAATCTATAGGCGAGCTTTCCAATTCGCTCGATGATCGGGAACGGTCCAACAAATCTCGGAGTCAATTTCCCTTTCTTCCCGAATCGGATAACATTCTTCAGTGGAGAAATCTTCACAAAAACCATATCTCCTACATCGAATTCCAAATCCTTTCGACGCTTATCGGCATAACTCTTCTGACGGTCTTGGGCTGCCTTCATTCGTTGCCGAATGATCTCTATACAATCTGAAGTATGTCGAATCATCTCTGGCCCAAGAATCAGCTTTTCTCCTGTTTCAATCCAACATGTCAGAGAGTTACATGGTCTTCCATACAATGCCTCATACGGTGCCATACCAATACTTGACTGGTAACTGTTATTATACGCAAACTCCACCAAATGAAGGTGATCTTCCCATGATCCTCCGAAGTCCAAAACACATGCTCTAAGAAGATCTTCTAAAACTCGGTTGACTCTCTCGGTCTGACCATCCGTTTGAGGGTGATAAGCTGTACTCAAACACAACTCGGTTCCCAAAACTTCCTGGAAGCTCTTCCAAAATCCACTAGTGAACAATGGGTCTCGATCGCTCACTATACTCTTCGGAATACCATGGAATCGAACTATCCACTTAACATACAACTCAGCCAACTTTGATGCAGTCCTAGTCGATCAAACGGGAATAAATCTCGCACTCTTAGTCAAACAATCTATAATGACCCAAATCCCTTCATTTCCCGTTCTGGTTCTAGGCAATCCATCAATAAAATCCATCGATACCTGCTCCCACTTCCATGTAGGAACTTCTAATGGTTGTAGTAATCCACTTGGCTTCTTCTGTTCAGCTTTAACCAACTGGCAGTTCATACACTTGGAAATGAAATTTCCAACATCCTTCTTCATGCCTTCCCAGTAGTAGGTCCTCTTCATATCCCGATACATCTTATTTCCACCTGGATGAATTGTCAGCTTCGAGTGATGACTTTCCTTCAGGACTTCACCCCTCAATTCATCTATATCGGGAACAACTAGTCGTCCTTGCTTTCGAAGCCAACCCTCTCGATCGACCTCGAATCCTTTATCCTTTTCTGGATCCAATCCAGATTCCAATCCACGGATAATCTTGACAAGCTTATCGTCTCGCTTTTGGCTCTCGCCAATCCTTTCCACAAGAGAAGGTCTTATCGATAAGTTTGCCAACATCTCAGGTTCCAATTCACATCTGGGCCTGAAGTCAAATCCAGCTAGATACTCGAGATTCTTCCATTTTGAAAACATGGCTCCCAATCCTGCATGTCTTCGACTTAACGCATCTGCCACTGCGTTACCTTTTCCCAGAGTATAAGCTATACCAAAATCATATGATGCCAAAAACTCTAGCCAACGTTGCTGCCGAAGATTCAAATCCTTTTGGGAGAAAAGATACTTTAACGGCTTATGATCCGTAAACAACTCAAATCGAATCCCAATAGATAATGTCTCCACATCTTCAGAGCAAAAACAATCGCCGCTAACTCCAAATCATGAGTCGGGTAATTTCTTTCATGCGGCTTCAGTTGTCGACTGGCATACGCAACAACTTTATCCTTCTGCATCAGCACTGCTCCAAGTCCAGTACCACATGCATCGGTGTAAACCACCATCTCATCATTCCCACTTGGAATAGTCAAAACAGGAGCACTCGTCAATCTCTCTTTGAGGATTCCGAAAGCTTGCTCACACTTAGCATCCCAACTAAACACTTGGTTCTTTTTCGTCAATCCTGTTAACGGTGCAGCTACCTTGGAGAAGTCTTTGATAAACCGTCGATAATATCCTGCTAATCCAAGAAAACTTCTCACATCAGATGCATTCTTAGGTCTAACCCAATCCTGGATTGCTGCCACCTTAGCGGGGTCAACCGCTATTCCACTTCCAGAAATCACATGGCCTAAGAACCTCACTTCACTCTTCCAAAAGTGACACTTCGAAAACTTAGCCTTCAGCTGATGTTTTCGCAAGATTTCCAAAACAATACGCAAGTGCGTCTTATGCTCTTCTTCAGTCCTGGAATAAATCAGAATATCATCCACGAACACTAGCACAAACTTGTTCAACTGATCTCTGAACACTCTATTCATAAGATCCACAAAGTATGCTGGCGCGTTAGTCAATCCAAACGGCATTACCAGCCACTCAAAGAAACCGGATGGTGTTCGAAAAGCAGTCTTCGGCACACTATCCTTAGCAACTCTCAACTGGTGAAATCCCATTGCCAGATCCATCTGAGAAAACACCTTAGCTTCGTGAAGCTGATCAAACAAGTCATCTATCCTTGGCAATGGATACTTGTTCTTCTTAGTCACCTTATTCAGCTCACGATAATCCACACACAATCTCAACGATCCATCTGCCTTGGTTGCGAACACAACTGGTGCACCCCACTCGGACACGCTACGCCGAATGAATCCTTTCTGTAAAAGGTCATCAACTTGCACCCTCAACTCTTGTTGTTCCCTAGGCGCCATCCGCCTAAGAGGCATCACAACAGGTCTGGCTCCTTCAACTAGATCTATACAAAACTCGATCTCTCTATGCGGCAGCAACCCTTTGACTTCTTCAAAGACATCCTCGAATCCATTTGCGATTGGCACTAAAGACAGTCCATCCCGTGGAACAACTAGCGAATACATGAAGCTCATGAAGACGCCTTCCTCATGCTTACATCGTATCACAATCTTTCGCCCCTCCACATTCTCGACTGTCACCTCCAGCCTCTCACAATCAACCTTAGCCGCATACTTCCTAAGCCAGTCCATACCCAAAATAATTCCAAACCCCGCAAAGTTCAGAACAAAACAATCACAAACAAAAGAGCAACCATGACTCGACACAATCAGACCACGGCATAACATACACAAACAAGACGAACCCCCAACTGGATTAGTCACAACCAATGGCCTATCAACAATATCCGGTTCCAAACCTAACCGGCCTATGAGTTCATTACAAACAAACGAATGCGACGCTCCAGTATCAAACAGAACTCTAACTGGAACACCACATAGGAAAAGAGTACCTTGAACAACCACACTCTTTCCTTTCTCTTCAGCAGTAGGAGCTTTCGAAGACGACGAAACAGCTCCCAAAGCATAAGCTTGCACAATCTGCTTGTCCTTCCTCGGTTCTGGACAATTCTTCCTGATGTGCCCTGGCCTGTCACAGTTGTGACACTTCATTGGCACCTTCAGATTATTACAATCCTTAGAGAAATGGCCCTTCTGCTGACAATTGTAGCAAGTCACCTTGCCTTTCGGCTTCTTCTGGCCATCCTTACCCTTCTGCTGCTGCTGCTTCCTCTTCTGGTTTCCACCCTGCTGTGGTTTAGACTCTCCCCTGGTAACAGCAACAACAGGTCCTTCCTTAGGAAACAGACTCTCATGCCTAAGAGCTTTCTCCAAAAGCTTCTCAAATGAATCGTCCAAATGATCCACCAACTGTCTCCCAAGATAACTATCCAAGCCGGTCACAAACTTCTCATTCTTCTGATAAGCAGATTCAATATATGACCGAGCATACTTGGACAAAGCTTCAAACTCAGAAACATACTCAAGAACAGATCTTCCGCCTTGCTTGAGCTCCACAAACTTCTTGAACAGAATAGACTTCTGAGCTGTAGAAATGAACTTAGCTTCAAATCTGACTTGGAATTGCTCCCAAGTAATCTCTTCCTCCGCAGTATTGATGGTAATAGAGTTCCACCAATCAGAGGCTCTCCCTTGAAGCTGCCTTGATGCCAACTTCCTCTTAGTTGCATCATCAATTCCCAAATCACCAAAGATCCTTCTACAAGCATCTATCCATCTCTGGACTTCGATAGTAGATTCTGTTCCCAAGAAAACCTTCCCTCCAAGAGCAGTATAATCCTTGCACAACTTAGCAAAATCCACTGGTTTCGGAGTTTGGACTTGAACTCCAACATCTACTGCTGCCCCCGGAACTGGTATCCTTCTCATGATCGAAGTCATCATAGCTTCGAACATGGCTGCATAGTCAGCAGTCCCCTCAGTAGCACGGCCTTCCCTAGCAGCTGGTCTCCCTCTTCGACTCATTCTCAATATCTATAAAAAGGAATGATTAGAACATCTAGAGAAACAACTGCCTAAAGGACTCAAACTCTACTAAGCTACTATATTATATATAGTATTCATCCATCAAAATACAATTACGTCTCTCATACGTAGTTACGTCAGCGAGCGTTGGGTAAAATCGATTAACCAATGCTCTGATACCAAATGTGAAGACCGCCCATGACCCCTGCACCGAATCTAGAGATAGCGCGCTGTAAAGTGTGCCAGGCGACCATGGACGATTGTCAGGGTAGATTAAAACAACAGAATCTATCGTATTACTCACAGCGCATGGACAAAATACAATAGAACATATATATAGTGAAGCTTTACAGAATAAAATGCCATCATATAAAACTTCATAATAGTTGAATACAAGCATCCAAACAGTCAATACATCAAGCCTCACTACATATCTCTCAGAGAATACAAAACAGCGGAACATCCAGTACATATAAGAAGATAATATGCAACCCTCTGGCTCGTCTTCGATATCAGCATCGTGAGAAGAGAACAGCACCTATCACCTGCTACCTAGTCTGCCCGTCCCAAAATGGACGAACAGCCCATGGCAATAAGAATTAAAACATAAAGCCTTGAGTCAGACAACAGTCTTAGTGAGCAGTAAATTAACTAACAACATACCAAAAGAGCATAAAGGAAAAGGAATAGGAATACAACCCTCCCACTCCACCTCTTTCTACAGTGATATCCCCCAGACACACACACTAAGTAGAAGCAACACAGCAGAGCATACAATTTAAAGTAAAGTAATAATCATTCGAGTCAAGGGCGATGTTTTCCAAGTACCAAGGCCTAAATCAGATAAGCACCCAGAAAATACCGCTCTTGAGTCCGAATGACGATACAATCAAACATCCATGACTCTGGCTATCACTGTTATCACTGCTTCGGTTTCACCGTTAATTGAATGACCGGCACATTCTTTCAGCCGTCCGTCAAGGGCTAATGGAAACCACGGTTCTAGACATAACTCCCGCACGTCATCATGACCCGTGCCTAGGACTATCGAATCTGCCCAGAGTACTCGACCATCAACAGTTGGTCGTTGGGACTATCGAATCTGCCCAAACGTACCCTTGCTTAGAGCATGCTAGAACCTTCAACAACGATGAGACCCAAGCCTCCTAGTCATCCTCCTCGACGACTATTCTCATATCCATTCATTATCTTCAACTCGAATCATATCACCGAGTTATCAACATGCTTGGAATGATCCCGTCTGGATTAAACCAAGTCTCCATCACAGGATTGCCTTGCTTCATGACATCCTCGCAAAGCCTCATCTCAACATCACATCGTCAAATCTATGCATAAGAGCTTCATCATCCCGCTACATATGCCACGAGCAGCTTTTCCAATTCAAGAGCCTTTACCTTAGCTTTTGAATCACCTTCGGTCTAAATCAAGTCATCAATCATCTAATTCATAGTAATCAATCAAATCAAACATTAATCCAAGCAATCAAGCATTCAAATATGATCTAAGTAGACAATTCTAACAATAATGGCATTTTCGTAATTAAAGAGTTGAAAGTCCAACAAGCATGAAAACATGAATAATATCTCTACAAACTTGATGAATGAACTTGCATAGGTTAACATGTGATAAAATGGATGTAACATCATCATTAACAATGGATCTACATGGATCTACACTTAGGATGAAGAAAATGCATGGAAATCACTATTTTAACACCAAATCGAGCCAACAATCCGATATACTCCTTTGGATCCGTGTGAGAGATAATCACCACTCACCAAATCACCAAAACAACCTCAAATCAACACGCTTCAGATTTGGACAGCGACGGATCAAGCTTGATCTATCACGAATCCGCTTCAACCGAAGAAATCTCTCTTGAAAAGATGAAGATCTTCAACTTTAGCTCTTGAATCTTCAATCTTGATCTTCGATTTGGATGGAAGGAAGCACTAGATTAGAGTGGAGAAAAGAAGTGAAGAAGTGTAGAAGTCGAGCTCTCAAAATGGCAGCACTTCGTCGCTTCAAAATCCGGACCCCAAAAAGTGAGAAAAACCCTTCCTATTTATAGCTGAAATTCCACTAAGTCGTAACTCGGCTATCTCCTAAGTCGTCTCCGACTTATACCCCATACGACCTACGACTTACATCTATGCCATCCTACGACTTAACCAGAAGCATCTGCGACCTAACAACTCAGGCGCTACAACGACTCACAACAAAACAGCTATCTCCTAAGTCGTCTCCGACTTATACCATGCGCGCCTACGACTCAACAAAACCCAAATCCCCTACGACTTAAGACTTAACTCCCTTAAGTCGTCTACGACTTAAGCTCATGCGCACCTAGCGACTTACCACTAGTCACGACTTATAACTTGGCAGAAGATACGACTTAACAGATCTATGCTTCTACGACTTAACAAACAACTGGGTTATGACTCAACCCCTAAGTCGTCTACGACTTAACACATAAGCTAACTCTTAAGGTCGCCAACACGTTAACTCCTTAGGTCGCTAACCCACCCAGTCGACTTAACTTGGTAACAACTTAACCCTTAGGTCGCTTACGACCTAACCAACCAAGCTACCAGACGACCTAGAACATAGCGACCTATCCCTTAACTCGGTCACTACGACCTAACTCTAACCTTAAGTCGTCTACAACCATAAGTCGGTCAACCCGCTAACTCGTCCAACCGACCTAACTTCTCTACGCTCTAAATCGTTGCCGACCTAACTGCCTTAACTCGCCATTCACCTGGGTAGCTCCAATCCCCTAAGTCGTATACGACTTACGACTTATACTAAGTCGTGAATGACTTAGGATTTAGCCATATTTTTGCCTAAAATCTGAAATGGCTCAAAAATGCTAAAATTCCAGATTTTGACAAACTTTTCGATCCGTGAAAATACGGGTCGTTACAGTAAATCATGTGAATTTGTCAAATGAACGAATTTCGCATTTTTTTTCAATGCTCGATGATCAGAGTAATAATGAAGATCGCGGTTTAGGAGGAAGCATGTTTGGAAGCCATGAATCATCAGAAAATTGTTCAATAATTTTTTAATTCATCATGATGATTGGTCGAAGCAATTTTAGGGTTTAAGGTCTGTGAAAATGGCGTAGGGGTCTTTGGCTCGTGCACACTCGTCGAGGCGTCGAGTGGGATCGAACCAGGAGGGATGGGTGTGTTATCGTCTGGCCAAGCACTGGAAGCAATCGCGTGATTTCTGGTGGTCTTGACGGCGTGGCGAAGGCATTTTGTTGACTGTAGTTAGCTTCAGTTTTCGAGCAAGAAGGCTATATTTCGATTTGAGCTTTTAGTAAGCGAATTGGGTTTGGATTTTGAGTTTGTGGGGAGTTCGTGACTTGCCGCAGCCGTTGAAGTTCGCCAGAGTGGCGTCGCCGCCGGGTGCACGTGCACGCATGATAGCTTGTACCTGGGTTTGTGAAGTGGGAAAGAAGAAGCAGATTTTGGGGCACTCGGGTAAAAATTTGGGAAGACTCGAAGTAGAGCTCGAGTTCGTGGGGGTTTAGCTCGGGGGCAATGGAAAGAAACGCGATGGTTTACTCGAGTAAACCTGGGGCATTCTCGAGTTTGATTTTCTACTTGCAATTCTATAAAAGTAAATAAATGTTAAACAATTTAAGAAATTTTTTTATACAAGTTTAATTGTTTAATTAATGTATAACGATGTTTAAACTCTTAACTAATATTTTAATTAAGTAATTAGTTTAACTAAGTTTAAAATTAATTAATTTAAAGTTTGTAGTTAACAATAAATTAGATTTCAAAATTTAAAGAAGACTTATAAATTATTAACTAGTAATTAATATAAATTAATTACTTTTGGAAAGAAATTAAAAAAATAATTACATTATAATTGTAATTAGAGTTTGAATAAATCAATCCTTAAGTAATAAATGATTGAAGAACAATTAATCAAATGCTTTGAAATCAATTTATATTAATTAACCATGTTCGATGACCTATCTGATTTAAATTAGTCAGATAGTAAATTGAGTTCACTTATAGCCGTTTGAATTCTATTGATTGTTGAACTGTTTGATTTTTCTGATATGCAATGCTTTGTGCTATGAGTTGTTTCAGTGTGATCTATGATGAATGTAATTTATTTATTTATAATGCATTCATATTTTCTATCTGTAAACCAGTATATATATAGATAAGCGTTATTGGAATATACCGCTTATCGATATTATCGTGATTGAAACTGTAATGACTAAATGTTGTTGCACTATTGTGTTGAACCCCTGGACCACACTACACACACAGAAATATGGATTGCACGTGGAGAACGGTTAAGTCACAGATATTTGAATTTAATTCAAAATAGTTTTAAAAGTTGAATTTTAAATTCAAACAGCTTTGGAAATGAAATTAAATTAAACAAAAAAAAAGTTTTTTTTTTGGGATTCCAAAAATAAAAAGTTATTCTCCATCACTTAGTTAAAATTTGAATAATTTGATTTCAATTGGAATTCAATATTTGAAATTGAATTCTATATTTAGCAATTATGATTTTAAAACGATATACAAGCTTATATGGGTTTTAAACTATTTATAAAGTGTTGTTTTGGGAATTTGAATTAACCCAAAGATTTTAACCTGTATAAATGAAATCGGATTTTCTGAAATGAAAACAGTTGTTTTTAAATAAAAGCTTTAGTATAAAAAAACGAATTTCCAATTTGTATTAAAAGGAATTCCAAGTTTGAATTGAAATAGTTTTCCAAGTTATGAATGAATCTTTGAAAACAGTTTTGAAAGCTATGAGATAAATCTTGATTTTAAGATTTAAATGAGTTAATACAATTGAAAAGAAAGTTTGTTTTTGAAATCCGTAAATGGATCTTTGTGAAGCTGAGTAAACTCTGTGAAATGAATCTTTTTGTTTAAAGGATTTGAATGGTAATTGGTTTAGACCATTTGAAAGAAACTTTGGAATAATTAAGTTGTGACTTAAATGGAACCCCAGATCCATATGTTTTTAAATATTGCGCTCACTATTCGGGTTAGCCGGGAAAGGACCTTTGGGTCGTATAACCCATTCCGAATATGTGATTCGACGTTATGGATCGCATTGAAGATCGGTGGAGAAGACCGGATATTTTTGAAAATGAAAGGACAACCTGTCGAATGTCTCTGCACCGAGTTGCTCCGGTATAGAGATTTATATCACTCTTTTTGTGATGGGAAGTCCGGACGTGATTAGAAAATTATCCGGATTTGCAAGGACTTCTTTGGAAGTGCCTTCGGTTCTATTCGAACCCAGAACAGACTTGTATGGTTACATGTCTGACATTACACTTTGAGATATAAAGCAGATTTCTTTCAAATACATATCTGTTGGTGGCGGAGAATTTATTCTTTTAGCTTAACACCCTTCTCTGAGACGTACGAGCTCAGAGGTTATGTAGTTGAAATTTATCAGCGATATACTCCTAATTTGGTAATGTGACATGCTGAGTGTTGCTGTGTGATGATCATTGTTTGATCATTTGTGATATGATCATTTATTTGATCATTTATCTTTATGATCATTTCTTTGATCATCTGTTGACCCAAAGCATGGCTTTGTGCCAAAGCGTAGCTTTGTGGACGAGACTTCGTCGAGCCTCACAAATCGGTAATGGTCGAAACAGGAATTGTGCGGCAAGGTTTCAGGGGTAGCTCCCCTAGGGTATGACCATTCCTTCTGGAAAAGGGTAGTATCATGGTATGGAGCCCAGATACTTACTCATGTGGACACACTTTATTTATTATGTGTGATGTTGGTTTAGAGAGCTCTCGTATAAAGGTCCCAAAGGACTGGGGGTGGCATATCTGAGGTTTTGTATATTCCCCGGGAAGGGGGGTAGCCGGCCTTGTTTAGCAAAGAGCAGTTTGTCTCTCGGAGCGTCCAGCCAGAGGCGTTCCTTCGTGGCATAGGAAGTTCCTTAGCCTGACCATTTGTTGGAAATCCAAACAAAACAATACGAGCCCTGTACGGTTTTAGTTGTATTACCTGCCATGGAATGTGGCAGTAACCTGCTATTGAACATGGTAGCTATAGTAGGCATAAGTGCGAAATGTCTATGCTGGCTAAGATTTATATTCTACTTTCGAAATGTTTTATGCACTATGCACTAATAATAATATCAAAATGATTTTTTTATGTAGTAAGCATCTTTGACTATCATAAGGAGAAATCTCCTCCGATTCTGCGTTTGCATTGTGTGTGTGTGCGGGAGGCCTTAAGGTAGTTTCATTTTCTAAAAGCATTGCGAATTGACTTTAAAATCCTCTTGTTGTTTGTTTTTAAAGATAAACTGTTTTGTTTGCTCACACCAGTCCCTTACCTGACCTGGAGTTTATTGTTCTTTCCTAAACTCTGGGTGCTCAAAATTTTTCGACACGAGCAGTCTAGAGTTGGGTTTTTTAGATATTCAGATTTAGTAGATTATCTGGAGTTAGTTCAGTCTTTGGATATGGATCGCACTTGTTTATCCGGGTGCAACGGTGATGGTGGATCGAGCTAGGAGTTTTGGAGCTTCGTTTTTGGAGCTTTTGGATCAGAGTTGCAGTATTGGATTTTGTGAAGACTTATCTCATATTGTATTGTGTTCCGCTGTATTTTCTGTATTGTATATTCTCTGATGTTGATGATTATCATTGTATCAAATTGATGTATTGGATATTGTATTCATGTTGTATCAGTGATATCATCTTTTATTTCCGCTGTGTTATTTATCATTTAATGGTGTTGCAAGCTCCCGCGATACGAATTTGATGTTGTTGTCGGACATCGAGTTCGGGTCGTGACAATTTGGTATCAGAGCTAAAGGTTGAGTAAGAACTTTAGTTACGGAGTGTAACACATTAGATGGCTCATTAGAGATAGGGTGAAGTATACCCTAGAATGAGTACAACCAGTGGAACCAAAACCCAAATTTTTTTAATCTATTCTTTTTATATGTTGTTATTCTCTAAGATATTTCGTCCGAATGCCTAAATCGGTTTTCTTACTATTCACAGATAGTAAGAATGAGTGGAAGAAGAGGACGAAATAGGAGACAGGGAAGTACCACTTCAACTGGTCAAAACCCTACAACGACAGATATTCCTATTCAATCTCAATCAAATTTGGCTGATTTATATCGAAGTTTTTCAAGACTTGGTGGAAAGCCATTTACTGGCAAAGAATCTGTTATCGAAGCACAAGCCTGGATTCGATCGTGTGAAAGAATTTTCAAAGGACTAAAATTAGAAGATGATCAGATGCAATTGATAGCATCCTGGCAACTCCAGGAAGAGGCTTTAGCTTGATGGGAAACAGTTACCGTGGATGAGTCGGCGGATGAATTTACTTGGAGTCATTTCAAAGACGTATTCGAGCAGAGATATATGTCGTCTGCTGGTATCTCTAGAGTGTACCAGGAGTTTATTGATTTGAAGCAAGGGAGTTTATCATTTGAGGAATACTTAAACAGATTTATTGAATTATCTCGGTTTGGACCAGAATTGGTGAATACACCGTTAAAGAAGAATGAAAAGTTTATTCGAGGGATGAACAAGGAGTTTCAGGAAAGGATGACTACTCACGTCAAGGAATCTTTTTCTAAATTAATTGATATGGACTATCGATACGATACTCTGGAAAAGCAAAAAGATCCGGAGGAGGATGGAGAAACAAGTAATCTGAATTGGAGAAAAAGGAAGTTTGGCGGAAAGAAATCGAGGAAAGATAAAAGAAAGAAGAATATACAGAAGAAAAAGAAGGATGTTACTTGTCTCAATTGCTTAGAGAAAGGTCACTACTCGGATAAATACAAGAATTCTTGGAAGCCAGGAATGAGAGAGCCATTTATGAGGCCAGATCAGGAATCTACGGGATGCTATAAATGCCGTAAGCCGGGACATAGGATCACGAATTGCCCAGCACTGGAAAAAAAGTTCAAGTAGCGAAGGCCTATGAAATTAAAGGTGATTCTTCAACCTTAAAAGTTAATTAAGGAAAAGAAATTTTATAAGGTAATCTTCTCATTTACGATTAAATTGTTCGAATTTTGTTCGACATGAGAACTACCCTTAGTTTTATTCTCAGCAAATCGTAAATAAGTTAAATCTTGAATCTGAGATTGTAATCGAATCTATTTCTGTCTATTTCATTGGGTTTCGATATATTCTATACGAATAATTGGTTATCCCTTCGAACTAACCAATACCCCTGTATACTTCGTAGATCGGGTAACCCAATTGGTTCGAAGTTGATTGAGTTGTTCTCACATCTATTGTTGATATTCTGATTTGGTAAGCCAAATGCAGAATTGATATTCAGTTTGATTTACAAAGATATTTCTCTATCTTTCATCTATCTTTGTTATCTCTCTCTGGCGAATTTCGAGGACGAAATTCCTTTTAAGGGGGGAAGTCTATAACGATCCCGATTTAAAGACGAATTTAATTTTGTAATTAAAATTTAATTTTTGGATTAAATTATGGATTTGTTTGAATTTTTCAAATTTAATAAAATGTATTTACTTATTTGTTTTTAAATTTGATTTGAAACTCAAAATAAATGTTTTCAATTGAATTGAATTATAAAATCAACACATTAGCTAGTAAATGAACAAAAGAAAATCTATATACCAATGAAAATCTAAGTACATATAAAATATAAAGTAAGAGCATAGCAATAAATTAGATAAGTTCAAACAACATATTGATAAACTTTGTAAAATATAAAGTAAATACTAAAAAAAACAAAAGTAAGAGAAAATAAAATACATAGAAAACATGAAACATAGAAATAAGGAAAATATACTGTTGTAGGTTTCATATGTAATGCAATAACAAAACAAAGCAATATGAACAAACAAACTGTACAAGCAACAAGACAAGGCAAAAGAATGTACATACAAAGTTCAACTAGATATGCATGTAAACTTAGATGGGAACAATAGCATTTAATGCTATCTACCCTTAGTACAAAAAGAAGTCAATTCGAAACATGGCAAAGATCATTTCAGCTGAGAAAATGAAAATCTTGCCTAGCCATCAAAGTAAAATCACCTCAGCCGAAATAGGCATGGGTTGTAAACAAATAGGATTTGCATTTATTACCCCATCTCCTCAGTACAAAATATTTACATATCAGCCGAAATAAGCATGGCTAAGTCAACAAAAAAATATAGAAAAGTATCAGATCAAAGACAATGTTGTACCAGACAACACTTACCTTCCTCTGTGCAAACTATCTTCTTCTATATATACATGCATATTTTCTTATTCCTGCTTGTTCAAGAAAACAACATGGCGAAACCAGGGAAAAAATAAAAGCAACTAATTCAAATATCCTTCAAGTTCAAAGGAAACAAAGCAAGTAAAAAGAAATAGAAAAAAAAATAGAAACATCATTCAATAGCAAACCAAAAAGGAAAATTTGAAACCTGGAAATCAAACAACAGAAGCCCTCTGTTCTTCCTCTTCTTAAAACTGTGAGCAAGCTTTCTATAATCTTCTATTTTGATTTATTCAGTGATGATGATAGTCTTCTAGTATGATCAATGTTGAATGTTGTTGTGGAAAATAATTAAATGTATTTACCTGTGATACATATATACAGGGGTATCTTCTTCTTCCTCTGTTTAACATTTTAACAGACTAAACCCATAAAAACAAATCAAATGCTTTTTTCTCGATTTGTTTTAGGTGATAATCCTTGAATAAAAAGTGATTCTAATAACAAAATCTAAATTTTAAAAATATTTTCAACTATATTTGTTAAGGGTTTATTTCTAAAAATTAACTATTACAGTAAACTCTTGGAGATGGTAAACATAAATTATTTTTTATTTCGAATCTGGAATACATAAACAAATTTGTATTATAGGATGATGAATTTAGACGAGAGTTTTGTAATTTTTCAATGAGTAAATCATGTGAATTTGTCAAATGAACGAATTTCGCATTTTTTTCAATGCTCGATGATCAGAGTAATAATGAAGATCGCGGTTTAGGAGGAAGCATGTTTGGAAGCCATGAATCATCAGAAAATTGTTCAATAATTTTTTAATTCATCATGATGATTGGTCGAAGCAATTTTAGGGTTTAAGGTCTGTGAAAATGGCGTAGGGGTCTTTGGCTCGTGCACACTCGTCGAGGCGTCGAGTGGGATCGAACCAGGAGGGATGGGTGTGTTATCGTCTGGCCAAGCACTGGAAGCAATCGCTTGATTTCTGGTGGTCTTGACGGCGTGGCGAAGGCATTTTGTTGACTGTAGTTAGCTTCAGTTTTCGAGCAAGAAGGCTATATTTCGATTTGAGCTTTTAGTAAGCGAATTGGGTTTGGATTTTGAGTTTGTGGGGAGTTCGTGACTTGCCGCAGCCGTTGAAGTTCGCCAGAGTGGCGTCGCCGCCGGGTGCACGTGCACGCGTGATAGCTTGTACCTGGGTTTGTGAAGTGGGAAAGAAGAAGCAGATTTTGGGGCACTCGGGTAAAAATTTGGGAAGACTCGAAGTAGAGCTCGAGTTCGTGGGGGTTTAGCTCGGGGGCAATGGAAAGAAACGCGATGGTTTACTCGAGTAAACCTGGGGCATTCTCGAGTTTGATTTTCTACTTGCAATTCTATAAAAGTAAATAAATGTTAAACAATTTAAGAAATTTTTTTATACAAGTTTAATTGTTTAATTAATGTATAACGATGTTTAAACTCTTAACTAATATTTTAATTAAGTAATTAGTTTAACTAAGTTTAAAATTAATTAATTTAAAGTTTGTAGTTAACAATAAATTAGATTTCAAAATTTAAAGAAGACTTATAAATTATTAACTAGTAATTAATATAAATTAATTACTTTTGGAAAGAAATTAAAAAAATAATTACATTATAATTGTAATTAGAGTTTGAATAAATCAATCCTTAAGTAATAAATGATTGAAGAACATTAATCAAATGCTTTGAAATCAATTTATATTAATTAACCATGTTCGATGACCTATCTGATTTAAATTAGTCAGATAGTAAATTGAGTTCACTTATAGCCGTTTGAATTCTATTGATTGTTGAACTGTTTGATTTTTCTGATATGCTATGCTTTGTGCTATGAGTTGTTTCAGTGTGATCTATGATGAATGTAATTTATTTATTTATAATGCATTCATATTTTCTATCTGTAAACCAGTATATATATAGATAAGCGTTATTGGAATATACCGCTTATCGGTATTATCGTGATTGAAAACTGTAATGACTAAATGTTGTTGCACTATTGTGTTGAACCACTGGACCACACTACACACACAGAAATATGGATTGCACGTGGAGAACGGTTAAGTCACAGATATTTGAATTTAATTCAAAATAGTTTTAAAAGTTGAATTTTAAATTCAAACAGCTTTGGAAATGAAATTAAATTAAACAAAAAAAAAGTTTTTTTTTTGGGATTCCAAAAATAAAAAGTTATTCTCCATCACTTAGTTAAAATTTGAATAATTTGATTTCAATTGGAATTCAATATTTGAAATTGAATTCTATATTTAGCAATTATGATTTTAAAACGATATACAAGCTTATATGGGTTTTAAACTATTTATAAAGTGTTGTTTTGGGAATTTGAATTAACCCAAAGATTTTAACCTGTATAAATGAAATCGGATTTTCTGAAATGAAAACAGTTGTTTTTAAATAAAAGCTTTAGTATAAAAAAACGAATTTCCAATTTGTATTAAAAGGAATTCCAAGTTTGAATTGAAATAGTTTTCCAAGTTATGAATGAATCTTTGAAAACAGTTTTGAAAGCTATGAGATAAATCTTGATTTTAAGATTTAAATGAGTTAATACAATTGAAAAGAAAGTTTGTTTTTGAAATCCGTAAATGGATCTTTGTGAAGCTGAGTAAACTTTGTGAAATGAATCTTTTTGTTTAAAGGATTTGAATGGTAACTGGTTTAGACCATTTGAAAGAAACTTTGGAATAATTAAGTTGTGACTTAAATGAAACCCCGAATCCATATGTTTTTAAATATTGCACTCACTATTCGGGTTAGCCGGGAAAGGACCTTTGGGTCGTATAACCCATTCTGAATATGTGATTCGACGTTATGGATCGCATTGAAGATCGGTGGTGAAGACCGGATATTTTTGAAAATGAAAGGACAACCTGTCGAATGTCTTTGCACCGAGTTGCTCCGGTATAGAGATTTATATCACTCTTTTTGTGATGGGAAGTCCGGACGTGATTAGAAAATTATCCGGATTTGCAAAGACTTCTTTGGAAGTGCCTTCGGTTCTGTTCGAATCCAGAACAGACTTGTATGGTTACATGTCTGACATTACACTTTGAGATATAAAGCAGATTTCTTTCAAATACATATCAGTTGGTGGCGGAGAATTTATTCTTTTAGCTTAACACCCTTCTCTGAGACGTACGAGCTCAGAGGTTATGTAGTTGAAATTTATCAGCGATATACTCCTAATTTGGTAATGTGACATGCTGAGTGTTGCTGTGTGATGATCATTGTTTGATCATTTGTGATATGATCATTTATTTGATCATTTATCTTTATGATCATTTCTTTGATCATCTGTTGATCCAAAGCATGGCTTTGTGCCAAAGCGTAGCTTTGTGGACGAGACTTCGTCGAGCCTCACAAATCGGTAATGGTCGAAACAGGAATTGTGCGGCAAGGTTTCAGGGGTAGCTCCCCTAGGGTATGACCATTCCTTTTGGAAAAGGGTAGTATCATGGTATGGAGCCCAGATACTTACTCATGTGGACACACTTTATTTATTATGTGTGATGTTGGTTTAGAGAGCTCTTGTATAAAGGTCCCAAAGGACTGGGGGTGGCATATCTGAGGTTTTGTATATTCCCCGGGAAGGGGGGTAGCCGGCCTTGTTTGGCAAAGAGCAATTTGTCTCTCGGAGCGTCCAGCCAGAGGCGTTCCTTCATGGCATAGGAAGTTCCTTAGCCTGACCATTTGTTGAAAATCCAAACAAAACAATACGAGCCCTGTACGGTTTTAGTTGTATTACCTGCCATGGAATGTGGCAGTAACCTGCTATTGAACATGGTAGCTATAGTAGGCATAAGTGCGAAATGTCTATGCTGGCTAAGATTTATATTCTACTTTCGAAATGTTTTATGCACTATGCACTAATAATAATATCAAAATGATTTTTTTATGTAGTAAGCATCTTTGACTATCATAAGGAGAAATTTCCTCCGATTCTGTGTTTGCATTGTGTGTGTGTGCGGGAGGCCTTATGGTAGTTTCATTTTCTAAAAGCATTGCGAATTGACTTTAAAATCCTCTTGTTGTTTGTTTTTAAAGATAAACTGTTTTGTTTGCTCACACCAGTCCCTTGACTGACCTGGAGTTTATTGTTCTTTCCTAAACTCTGGATGCTTAAAATTTTTCGACACGAGCAGTCTAGAGTTGGGTTTTTCAGATATTCAGATTTAGTAGATTATCTGGAGTTAGTTCAGTCTTTGGATATGGATCGCACTTGTTTATCCGGGTGCAACGGTGATGGTGGATCGAGCTAGGAGTTTTGGAGCTTCGTTTTTGGAGCTTTTGGATCAGAGTTGCAGTATTGGATTTTGTGAAGACTTATCTCATATTGTATTGCGTTCCTCTATATTTTCTGTATTGTATATTCTTTGATGTTGATGATTATCATTGTATCAAATTGATGTATTGGATATTGTATTCATGTTGTATCAGTGATATCATCTTTTATTTCCGCTGTGTTATTTATCATTTAATGGTGTTGTAAGCTCCCGTGATACGAATTTGATGTTGTTGTCGGACACCGAGTTCGGGTCGTGACAGTGCTTGTGAGCCTTTCCAACAATTTGCCTTTACATGCCCAAATTTGTTGCAGTTGTGACACTTAATAGAGCTTTTGTTCCATCTTTGCTCTCCTATGGACTGCTTTTCTTGCCCATCAAAACTACCTCTTTCTCTACCTTTACCACGTCCTCTTCCACAAAAGCCTCCTCTTCCAAAGAAGTCTTGTTTTTCCTTTGCCTCCCCCTTCTCCCCCTTCACCTGAGAAGCTTGAAATGCCTTTTCTTCATTTTTCTCAGATGATCTATTACGCCTTGCCTCATGTGGTTGCAAAGTACCCATTAATTCATCAAAAGAGTAAACAAAAAGATCTTTGCTTTCTTTAATTGTGAAAGTGAGCTATGGATCGTGTAATATGGATATACGATAATATAGAATGTAGTGATGATAGCTATACAGTACATAGTGCGGAATATAAGAGTAGTATAATAAAAATAACACCAGAGATTTTTATACTGGTTTGGAGCACCGTCCTACGTTCGGTCCCAGACTCCTTCAGGAATTTCACTAAAACAACAACCCTCACTTAACCCGAAGGAACAGGTCTATACAACCCTTGAGCAGCAGAACAGGGACTTGAGCAGCGGAACAGGATTTTGCTTCAGCAATCGAAGAGGACTTCACACGCCTGAGCAGCAGAACATGACTTTAACAAATACACGATAAGTCTGTTTATAGTACACCCTTCCTATGATCTCCTCGAGTATAAATATGTATATTTGAAGTTTATGAAGATTAGAAAGGAATAGTATTGCTTAGAATATGATATATAAATCTAATTTAAGAAATAAGTATGTTAAGAATGCTGAATATTTGAGAGTATAGATGCAAGAATATTCAAGAGAGCAGATTAAGTTCTTTGAAATGAACTTAGGATATGTATTTATAGTTGTTAAATAGCAGCGACCATTGGCGAAGAGTTCCGGTTGAAGCGTCGCGTCCAAATCTCTTCGTAGAGATTTGTAACTCTTCACGAATGATCGTGTCTTTTCAAAAAATATAGCTATTATATAAATTCAGTCAACTGAGCCTCTGGGTTAGTCGACTAAATATTCAAACGATTTTTATTATATATTATATATATACTTGTGCACCTATGCATGTTGCACAGATATTAGCAGGTCAGTCGACTGACCTGGTATTATCTGTGCAATTTGCACAGTTTACACAGGTATATAATATATATATATATATATATTATATATGATTCTAACTTTAAAAACTTTGATAATATATATATATATATGCTTATATATGTATAAATCATTTAAAAATAAGAAGATTATATATATAAGCTAATATATACGTAAACGAGGAGAGGTCTTATCAAAATTACTTAAGACTCAAAACAAAATAATAAAAATTGATGCACCGATTTTGATGTCTTGTCTTCATGTATTATATATTCTCTTTTTGTCGTAATAGTCGTCAAATCTGTATATTGTAGTGATAACTTCGTGTCATGAATCAAAACCAAGTCTCAACAAATTCTAGTTACTATATGATCATATTTGGATGTCAGCGTTGGTAAAACTTTAGAAACAATACTTGCATCAGATTTTTTTTCTCCGTAAAATCTCATTTTACTAATAATTGAAATTACTCTAGACAAGTAATCTTGTAAAGTCTCAATACTTTTTATAAGCAAGCTCTCAAATTCTTGTCTATGAGTTTGAGTTTTATTGCTATTACCTTTGATGTACCCATAAATTCTTTCTGCAATATGTCCCATGCCTCCTTTGAAGTGGACGCCATTGCTATTCTGGAAAAAATTATGTCATGGACTACTTGTTGAAGGAAGAACAATGCCTCTGAATCTTTCTTCCTATTTTCCCACAACCGACTGCCATCTACATCTTCGTTGTCATTGCCATTCTCCGTTAAATCCCAAAGGTCTTGAGATCTGAATAAAGTCTTCATTTTGATACTACAAAATTCATAGAAATCTCCTTTGAAAATGGGAATGAGAGGTTAAGAGATACTCGCAGAACTGTTACTGCCGTTTACTTCCATTTAAAGTATTGTATTCACCAGAATTTGTATGCTATGATACCACTTTTGTTGGGACAAGAGGTATTAAATAAAAGAGGAAGAGGTTGTAATAAAAAACCGCACTGCTTTTATTAACTTCAACCTGCCTATATACATAGGCTTATAACATAATAATATGCACTAATGTAGTCATGTGAATAAGAAAATATCAGCTAAGCCTATACATTGAATAAAAATAAACTAAATAACAAAAGATTAGGAATTATTTGTTGAAAACTAGTATTACTATATTTCAATCATTCTTCAATAGACTATGCAACCTAAGCTCTGATATCCAATGTGATGACTGTTATATACATCCGGCATCCAATGTACCTGTATAGTGCAATGCTACGGTGCCCAACCGATGTAGGACGACCGTCAAGGTTGAAAAGTAAATTAAACAATCGAAGAACCTATCATATATCTCATAGCACATTGAATAAATTATTACAATCATTACAAATATAAAATAGAAGAGATAATATTAACTGAATGAATACTGGTTCACAAAGTTACACAAGATAGCAACAGAGTTTATACAACTTGAAAATAAACTCAAAAGATAACTATCTCTAAATAAAAGTCAATATATGAATAAAATATACAATTTTTTTTCTTGTAAGGTACCCATTTAGGTTAGGGGAGTTGCAAGGTTTTGATGAGACATGTTATTGAAGTATATGAATTATAGCAATAAAATACCGATTTTCTAAAAAAGTATATAAATTGTATATATGTATGTAACGACCCACTTTTCCGACCAGTTAAAGCGGCCAATAAACCACACATGATCCACTCAAATTGAACGAAAATGCAGATAGTTAGGGGAAAGAAAGAAGGAAGAAGACAAGAAGAAAAATAACAACATAGAATCTCATAGCGAAATGAATGATCTATAATACATAACAAATCTTTACAAAAAACAAACTGTAACATATGTATATATAGACATTAATCAGAGTAGGCTAACCTATTTCAGCCCATGTAGTTATAATAACCCGTCCTCACAATTATTGATAATTACAATAATGAATGCAATAGAAAAATAACCATGTATGTGAATACGTCTCTAGGCCTCCAGCTCGTCTCTTGAAGCTCCAAAACATTCAACTAAACCTGAAAATATGCTCAGTCTGACCCGAGCATTATAGGAAAACAACGCCCGGGTCAGTCTGGTAAAACCAGCGTGAGAAACTCAAATCACAAGGAATTTTATTTATTATAGCTTGTAAATCCTTTAAAATCAAAGGAATCTCGTAAGACCACGCCGTACATAAACACGGACGCATTTTTACCTTACGATAACCAAAACATTTATATAACAAAATCCAGTGATATTATAATAATGTCTAAGGGTGAAAATAATAATAATCAAGTAGTTGTGATGCTCATGAGTGTATATCATAAAAATACTAGGTATATAATCGCAAACCGATAAGGCACATTCGCTAATTATGTAGGATTTCCATGGAGGTGCCTTCAGTACTTCGAGGAATGGTCCTCCTGCACAAGGATCAGAGATATCCTTTCAAAGCAGCATGCATCCGTAGTGATGTACCATAGAAAAAACATAGCTGGTCTGGCTAAGACCAAGTGCATCACCCCATGCATGCACAACCACTGTAAGTAACGTCTAGGAGGAGCCGACTACACTCTATGGGTTTGCCAATCCTACTGGCCATGCCTCTTATCTCTAGTTTTGGTCATAACCGCTGGTGAGGCTACGTCCAGCGTTCCTGCTTACGCACCGCCAACAAAACAGATAATGGAATCCCATATGGATTCCAATACCCCAGTGGGTCTCGGAATCACAGATGGATTCCCATATCTCAAATAGATCTTTGGATCACACTCGAATTCCCATACTCAACGAGTTTCGAAATCACACATGGATTCCAACATCTCAATATATCATGAAACTCCACCATAGAACCGCATATAGTTTCAGAGTGGTTATGGTTTTCAAGTCATCTCTTACGAGTACACTCTTCCACTTCTCGGGCGCTCCAAAAACCAATCGTTGATTTTCGGATTGCTCAATACTGGTTCTTTAGGAAGTAATCAGACAATACATAAGAACGGGGACCACCCCCTAACCATTTAAGTGGACGGATCTCCTTATCATTTTTCCTAGAAGAACAAAACGAGTTTATACGTACAGTATAACACCACCGATGGTAACTATACCATATAATCCCCGTGTTTCTCCTAGTTATTTTCAAAGTTAAAATCCTTCGGTGCTAAGTAGAAAATATTTTCGTACCACCAAAATTAAGAAGGATTACATATTTAGGTCAAAATTTGATAGTCGGTTATTTAACTATCAATAAACAAGCATTCAAACAAAGATCACATTTCGTATGGAAATCACTAAGCCTCATTTAATTACGTTTCCATTATTTTAAAATCACCTTTCAAATACTTTGAAAATCACTTCCATATACTTATCTCAACATGATAAGTATATTCAAAAACCACTCTATTTCCGATACTTAAAAAATATAACCATATACTTACCTCAATGGTATAAGTATATTCATCAACCATTTCACTTTCAAAACTTAGAAACTTTTCCATGAATTTAAATAACACTATGAGTATATTCACGAAATTTTCAAAAATATTTTCCATTTCAAATGATATTAAAATGACCAAAACTCCATATGTCATAAAAACGGAGATATTAATAATCCATACACTAGTTCTTTCCATAAATCACTTTTATTTTATAAATAAATATCTCCTTTATAACTTTCCAAATCAGTTTATAAAATATTTTATAAATCTCCAATCTATTTATAAAATACTCTTTTAAAAATCTTAAACCCTTTTATAAAACTTCCCTTTTTAAACCACTAAACCACATTTATAAAAATGTTTTCTAAAATCATTCAAACTGACTTCATCCAATTTTAACCTCTTCCATATTTATAAATATTCATAAATTCTTTTATAAATATCCAGAACCATTTTTAAAACTCTTCCCATATTTAAACAAACTTATTAAATGGACTCTTTAAGTCAGTAAGGTTCCTTTGATAAATCATAAATTATTTAAAATAACTTTGATGATAAGTTATTATTTAAAAACCCTTCTATGTAATTATCTTTAAACCTCATTCAAAATAAATATTTTAGAATCTCATTAATAATATATATTAAATTTAATTTTAAACACTATTATTGTATTGATAAGTTAACTTCAAATATAATAATTAATTAGCTTTAAAAGAATATTAATACAATAATCAATTAACTTTTAACTAATATTAATATGATAATTAATTATCCTATAAATATAATTAAATAACTTAAATCAATATAATTAAATAACTTTAATTAAAAATTAAAGTATAGTTAAATCATATTAAATAAATAATTAAATTAAAACATCCTAAAATAATAATTAAATGACTATTGAAATAATAAATGAATATTCTTAAATAACTTTAAGAAATAACTTTTAATTATCGTATTAATAAAATAATTAACTTTAATTCATTATTAAAACAATTATTAATTATCTTTAAAATATTATTACTAATAAGTTATTACCTTTTTAAATCTTATTATTAAATAATAATTATCATTAAAACCTTATAATAAGTAATAATTATTCTCAAAATAACTTTCAAATCTATAACTAACTTTTCAAATTTGAGAGAGGCTTAATGATCACAATGGTACTTAAACAAGCTACCATATCATTTAATTTAACTTTCAAAGTTAATAAAAGATATTTACATAATCCACGACTATATAAATAAATTCAAAACTTAACCGTTATTGGTTAACATATCACTTATTCAAAGTGGCATATCAATTAACGATATATAATCATATGCCCCAATCTATAAAATAGCAAAACACGTTTTATTTCTACTAAATATATGTCCAAATATGATCTATTCAGTTAATAATAGCAGAATGGTGATTTATTCTCCTAAATTGATGTCCAATTACTTTAATTAGCGGAACGGTGTTTTATTCCACTAAACAAATATCCAATTACCATATTCAGTCCAATTTAACTCAATAGTATTTTATTTGACCAAATAAACATCAATAATTAAGGTATATAAAAACTTAAACGACGTTATTAATTAAAATAACATAATTTAAATCCTGTCCTTTTTCATATGTCATAAATTTAAAATTGTCCAAAGCTCTAAATAAGCTACACTATAAAGTTGTACTCGTCAATACGAGTACAACGCAAAAACATGCATGTCGATCGTATAAAGCATGAGCGAGATATAGTATTTTGAACTCAAGTGCTTATAAATAAATAAATCAAAACAATTAAACCAAGTTTCTCACCTAAGCCCAAAAGACCCAGCCTAAACCCCTACCTGCATCCATATTTATAGTACCATCTTCCTCAATCTCCCATTTTTCCACTTCGTTTCCTGCTCCCTCAATCATCCGTGCACGTGTGCACGTACACAAGCAATCACGACCACTAACCCACCATCCAAAGCCACCAACACATCCGCCACAACCTCTTCATCACGGTGGACCTCTCCAAAGCTTGCGCGCACCACCCCTTCCCTCGTGACCATCATGGCCGAGCCCAAAATCGTGTGCATGTCAACAAAGTCGTGACATATTTTTGCACCAAGCTCCACTAAATTATCACTGCTCGAGCCCCTCTCCTCCACGAACCCAACGCAAAGCTCCAATTTTTGAATCGACGACCAAATCTCCAACAAACCTTAACCCTAGTTTCTGATCAACGTTGATTGTCATCATGGAATGCTACCGAAACTTCATCAAAAATTCTACACTTCCATACGATCTCAATGACACTAGCCACGTCGAATGATTCGACCTAGATTGGGAGAAATAATTTTCTGAAGTTTAAGAACAATAATATCCTCTTACTGATTTTTGGCAATATCTCGGTCGTTTCTCAACGAAAATTCGAGCGACGAATTTCTAAAAATACTAGGGGCAAAGATGAATAACTTTCATTTTGATCGCTCGAGCTAAAACTCAACGGTTTGGGAGCGGTTGATGTTTGAATGTGAAAGAGTGTTTGCTTTTTAATTATAGGAAATCAAAATTGAATGAGAACTAAGAAACTCATTCCTTCTCTGAGTATTTGTATTTATAGCCAAGGTAAGTGATGATTTCTAGACAAAACGTCACAATCAAAGCCAAATCATGGTGGACAAAGGTGGCTGCTAAGGTGGAAGGGAAGACAAAGAGGACAACAAGACAAGGAAACAAGATGGTGGCTAAGAGGGAAAAGGCAGTGTACTGTGTATGATTTTTGAATAAATTCAGTTATCCCGCCACACCGGATCGCGTCCAATTATGAGCCACGATCGATAGAAAATGAAATAGGATCGCGTACAAAATTGGAACGCGATCATAAAACAACAATAAAATAGATAAGGTATTAAATTCCGTGAAGTCTTAAAATGCCAACGTTTGCCGTAAAATACGTCAAACGAAATTTACTTATTTTTCCAAATTAAAAATTATGGAAAAATTCTAAAAATTAAATTAAAAATACGTCATTAAACATCAGATCTAAATTTGAAACATAGATTTTTATTATATTTTAACAAAACCCCAAATCAAATATTTAAAACTAATTAAGTATTCTAAAAATCAATGTGATAAATTCTGGGTCGTTACAGTATGTCTTCCATGGGTTTGTAGATAATGGCAAGGAGAATGGTAGGATGTGAGTTTGTTATTTATCTCTGCAAGTTATATTAGTTTTATATACTCTTGTAAAGCAATTATACACTGTCCAATATATTAAATAATTATTGATATAATGTGGATGTAGTCGAACATTAGATGAACCATTTGCAATTTTGCTTACTATATGCAATGGTGTGTATTTAAATGTTTATTGCTTAACTCCACTATGAGATAAATTTTAATGTAGTTGTCTTAATTTATTCATCCAAGTACCCGCAGTTTTTAACATCTGAGATTAGTGCGCAATCATATTTTGATGGTGTTTGAAGCCAATTTTAAGCATTAAAAATAATGGGTCATCATAGAGAAATACGATGCTCTAGTATAATCCATTTTGTCATTTCCACTAAATTTTCAATCATACCAATTTTTTTACATTGTATCGATTACTTACATAAAAATAATAGAAGTCTAAATTTATAATTCATTAATCTGAATATACTCGTTAACATATTTGGATTATAAATACCAAGTTTTCCTAAAATCAACAACATATAGATTACATACTAGTCGATACATTATATCACTTTGCTTCAAAAGATGGAATACAAATTGTTAAGTAGAATTCAAACAATGTTTGTTGAGTTGTTGGAAAAAGTTAGTAAACTTACCATGTAATGACCCGGATTTTTGAACAGTTTATAATTAAATATTAGAATTGTTTAATTATTTAAATCTTAAATTTAATCCGAATAAAAATGATTTTAAAAGCTTATTTAAATTTATTTTAAGTAATAAAAGGTTATTGTAAATTTTAATTTATAATTTGAGCGATTAAAATGGTTTTAATAATTATTCGTTTTATTTAACCTATGAAATTATCATGCCATGGCATTGTCTTGGATTTCGATGAAACCTGTAACAACCCGCATATTTATCGGTTGTATATTTAAATATTTTATTTAAATATAATGTCGTTTGTCGGATTATAGTCCGAAAAGCTACTTTTTGCAAACGGCCGAATTGGAGCTCGAAACCACTTCCATTGAGTTCAAAATGTCGTTTGCGACCTTTTTGAGTATAAGCTTCGATATGTTTGGAGTTTGTGGAGTTTTGACCCTTTTTCACTTTGGACTTGGGTTTGGGTTCAGCCCTTAACCCCACTTAACCCCCATCTCCTTAACTCTTCATCCATTCATCTCCATTTCATTTCATTCCTCAAGCTTCAACTGAAAATGGTGGAGAGGAAGAGGAATTAGATATTCCAAGCCCTAGTTTCTCCTTGCAAACTCGAATCCTTGCTCCAAAATCAAATAGAAACTATTGGTAAGCCTCCTCTTCATCTTCTCTATCTATTTCTCTCTTCAATCTCAGAAATTCCTAAACCTAAATTTAGGAAATACTTGTTTTGATCTTAGATTGAAGCTTGTTGAGTTGAAGTAGTGAGTGGTTGATCTTCTCTTTGCAATTGAGCCTCTTCTTCTTTGTTTTGGGTAAAAAGGTGAGATTTTTATCTCACATCTATGTGTATATCTATCATTGATGTTGGGTATGAATTCCTAACAAATATTCATGTGCTATTGCTTTTGGTTTGGAAAGAATTGGAATTCACTTGATAGGGCAAGAAGTGCTGGAAAACAAGGTCCGGTCGACCGACCTGCTACCTGAGCACTTCCCTGCCTCTGTTTTGGGAGTGCAGGAATCTGGGCTCCGGCTGACCGACCCAGGAAGTCCGGTCAACCGACCTGCTTCCCGAGAATTTTTCAGAACAGTGTCCGGTCGACCGAGCCCTGTAGCCGGCCGACCGACCTGCTCCTGTTTTACCTGTTTTGCATATTTTTGTTCGTTTTGATCGGTTTTCCAAATCTTATCAATGCAAGTTGGTTTTTAATGTTTGTTATTGCATCTTTGGCTTTGATAACATACTTTTGACTTCATTCACGAGTTTTATAAATAATCCCTCTAAATCGTATTAAAAGCTCCCTTCTCCGCTTTATAAATTTCTATTTAAACACACACGATTTTGCACTTCGAACGAAGTGGAAAGGAGATTAAATGGTTAGGTAAAACACGGACCATGAATCCGCACGTTCACCTTTCCGATTAGTCCCCGACCTATTCGATTGATCGTTTTGACCTTTGTGTCTGGTTTACCGATGACATGAGGTAAACTTTGTAATGCTTTGAGTGTGAAATTGGCTAATGGATAGTAAACCGTTTAGTGCGAACGAGTGGTTATGGGACATACGTTAACACTTTTCGGGTTCCTTTTCGAGAGTTATGACACATTCCGCCAGTTAGTGGTGTCCAGTACTGGGCCTCCGGACCTTCGCCACTACGGTTTGTTGCCTTCGGGGTTTATTGCCTTCGGGTTAAGCCTTCGGGGTTTGTTGCCTTTGGGATAGTGTCTTCGGACAGTCTCCCTAGGTTTGTTGCCCTCGGGTATGTGCCTTCGGGTTTGTTGCCCTATAGTATCGCTTCCGATGTTGGTCTTTTTGAGCCGCATGGGTGATATTTGGGTTTGGAGCCTTCGGGCTTATGGATCCTTGTTTATACAGTACTGAGCTCGAGCAATCTTTTGTTGTTTTCATTGATACGTATATTCCCTAGGTATCGCCCTTCGGTGTTGGTCTTTTTGAGCCGCATGATATGTAGCGATCATCTAGTGGAACTTGTATACCTTTATTGGTATTTATTATTTGCCTTTTGGCTTGATTTGGGATATGATGTCCTTTGTTTATTTGAGATGCCGATGATACGAGGCTTGTTTTGTTATGTTCATCTTTTGTTAGATGAGTGTGTTATCTCATATAGAGATATTTGTTATACCATATGATCTTGCAGGTTTATTGTTGTTCAGTTTATCTAACTGATTTGTTATCTAGACTGACCCGTGTATTTTATACTCGGGTCAGACCGAGATGTTTCAGGTTAGGTGCTTTTGGACTTAGCCTCTTTTGCTTCCGCATGGACTATTCCGCTAGCTTCTTTTTGTCTTAGCTTTTTGTGTAGTCCTTATCTATTGTAACTCTGATATGTATTCTTGTGAACTCGTCTGTATATTGTGGTTTGCTATACCACTTGACATGTATCATTTTGTATACTCTGTTATGTATCAGTATATGTGTATATGATAATCCGATGTTCTGTGATGTATATTACATTGAGTTGTTACATTTTGTTCTGATAGATCCTATAGCCATTGTAGTTTTGCTTTAAGTATTTATTGAACTTGTCGAACCACATGAGATGATAAAAACCACTTTTCGGCGTGTTCAGTAGATAGTTAAAGTAAGACTACACATGGTCGCTTCCATTATACTCTATTGTCCGCATTAGCAGACGGTATTATCCATATAATACTCTTTGTTACTGAGGCTCTCGGAGTGAAACCAGTGTAAACGGATCCGGAATAATGAATTGTTGTACGCCGTCGAGTTTCGTAAGGATTACACATGTTATGTGGTCGTGCATGCTCGAAACGCGCAGCGTTAAATTTATAAGAATATAATATAATATATATTTTAGTATAAAGAATCCTCAATTCCTCTTTCCTTCTCACTCTCCTCTCTTTTATTTTCTGTAAACAAGAATTGATAGCCGCCATTTTTCAAACTTCAGCTAATTGTTTCGAGAGAAATAGTTTACAGGTTCGAGTGATTTAAGATCCGTTGGCTTCGTAGTAGTCAGAGCTTTGATATAGTGTGTGTAGATTTGTGCGCGATCCAAATTGGATTGCTCGACTTTGGTACAATCGACTAGGGTTCGATGCAGGGAGGGATCAAGGCGATGTTGGGAAAATTAGAGAGCACCGTTGTGCTTCTTGTTCGAAGGGGCTTCAGCCATGACATGTTGGAGAACTCTGGTCAAACGAGGAAAAATGCGTCGTCTTTCTGCAGCATGCAAAGCCGAAGTCACGAATGGAGGTGGTGGGCAAACGCTCGAAGGCGAGGTGCAAATGTTCTTCTCTTGGCAAGGTGGTTCTTTCTATGTCAACGATGGGTGCTCCGACCCTTAAATACAAATCGTGAAAATCAGGGCAGATAGGAGGGGAGTCATGTGGTCTTTTGATTTGGTTGACTAGGGATGCCAAGTGGGTGGCCATTGCGGAGAGAGCGTGGAGTGTGACGCGTAGGGATCGACGGTGTGAATAATCATCGAGTAACAAGGGAGAAATTCAGGAAGAGAGTTGTGTGCATTTGGGGGAGGATACATATCAATATGCATGAAAAAAAAGAGAAGAAGGTTTAGGCGAGAATTGAATTAAGGTAAATAATTGGTGATTTAATTATAATTAATTAAGTTAATTAATTCGATTTCTTATATAAATCTGTATCTTGTTCATACGAGGTTCGATCGAGGTGCCATTTTCTCAGTTGCGCTCGTATAGGGATTATCTACGCAATGGAGTTGGATTCATCAAGTTTGAAGCTTGTGGGAATTTTAGTCAAAATCAAACGGCGTTCGATTTTGAACTATTTGGAAACGCGAAATCATTAACTAGAGCTTGGATGAGTTTTACTCTCTAGTTAACTATATATTGTTGTATATATAATTGTTACTGTATTGAAAATATAAACTGTATAACGAACAATGCAAGTTATTACTTTTGGACCCTGCCTTTTTTTTCTAAAACAAGTGATAATATTATATTGGAGTATAATCTCCTTTTGTTTCAGTAAAACATGTATCATGGTCCAAACTACTTGTTTACATGTTTGATATTGCTTTGTGAAAAGTGATAATATGTTATATATGTTAGAAACGATATAGTCTTATAAACATGCTTTGAAACCCCTGATATTTTGATATATGTTAAGTTGGATAAATTGGGTATATTGTGGAAATATATATACATACATATATATTGAGTTGTTCTATACATATTTTGGTGTGTTTGGCATAAAGGGAATTTGTTTGGACATTTGTGGGAAATTGGAAATGGAAAAATGTTAGAAGCGAAATGGTCGCGATGGATGCACTTTGAAATCGCTGTGATCTGCGATTTTAAAGTTAATTTTGAAAGATGTCCTAGGGCTTCTTCGTATTGATTATTAAGTACCGATAGCGTACTTGTTATTGATAAATATATTTATGAAAATCATTTATAGATTTACAAAGTGATGGTTTTAACTTATAAAATAGATTTTTAAATGGGTTTTAAATAAAAGGTTTTAAAAATATGTATAAAGTACTTTAAAAGTATATTTCAGTATATATATGGTTTTAAAAGATATTAAAGATTTTAATAAAGAATTTTAAAAGAATTTTATATTATAATATTTTACAAATGGTTTATAACATTTTATTAAATATCTTAGTTTTACAAATAAATTAGTATATGTAAATATCTATCATTTTAAAGGTATTTTAATATATATATATATATAAGTTTTAAGAAAGGAAGTTTAATATTTTGTAAAGGAATTTAAAAGAATTTTTTAGATTTTAACAGTTATGTTATAATGGATTGTTTTATAAAATGATTGAAAGGGTATATTACCTTGTTTAATAATTGAAGATATACCTAGAATTTTTAAATGGATATTTTAAGTAAATGGCAAGTATAAAGTATTTTGGCTTTATAGTAACGTGGTTGTGCAACATTTGTTTTAACCCATTTAACCGTGCTTTTGAAAAATGATTGGATCTTTAAAATGGTGTTTTTAAAGAAAACGAGATAGTAAAGATGTTTTGGGTTTGTCATAAACAATGTTTTACTAACATTTGTTTTTAAACCCTTGGATAATATGTTAAAGTGTTAAGATATTGATAAATGAGTTTGGAAAATACTTAGATCTTAAAGAGTGGAATTTTAAAGATAATAAAAAGTATGATTTGGTTTTGGCTTTGTTGTGGCAATGTGTTAGTAACATTCTGTGACGCCCCACCTCTATGCTCATAATAACAAAGAGTATTAAAAAAATACTGTCTATTATTATGAAGAATAAGGCTGGATAGGAGCGACCATCCATAGTTGGCCTTACACTAATATTGGTTACCTCGATAGGAGTGGTATATACTTTTTACTTTTCATCTCTTATTTATTTACTCCCATCGACATACCCAATTCTAGTACAAAACGAACTACGACGGTTCATAATAGTTTAGGACAATGAATATAATAATAACACAGATAATATAAATGCGAAACACAGATTAACAAAAATCTCATATATATATATAACTGATGTCAGTTACAATACGTTTGACACAATACATATGATACAACTACAACTGTCTACTCTGGAAGTTATATATACAGATACATTATCAACTAATGTACATGAATACATATCAACCTAATCAATACACTGACTACTACAAAAAGACGCAGAACACTTCAAATGATATGAAAAGTCTTCATAGCTCAATAGCAACTCAAAGCAGGAAATCTAAAACCTGAAATAACTCGGGTCTGACCCGAGTATTACATTCAAAAGAAAATAATACACGGGTCAGTCTAATTCAAACTCAGTTATTAATGCACAGCAGCAATAATAATCAATATCAAATAGACGAAAGTCACAAAATCTCGTATATCCAACTTCTCGATAAGAGAATCGGATAACGGCAGATATAACACTAAACAGTGTTGGACGACAAATCAGCGGATTTAAATCATCAACAAAGATAAGTGAAAAGAATATCAATGAAGATAATCATAAAAACATCAGAATTGCCTAACGGAAATTAACAACAACAAAAATAATCAATTTAAACATCAACTCTGGTAGGGTTGCAGTATACGCACGCGTATACTGCCTCGCCACTACAACCTGAAATACCCAAAAGGTCAACAAACCCAAAAACAAATGAAGATTCAAAACTCAATACTACGGACTCAGTGGTCAAAGCAGACAGATAGGGACAATGTGCACGTATGTACACATTGAAAATTCACAAACGATCACAAGGTCAAGTCCAAAATACTGGGTTCAACACAAGGGAATTCGAAAACAAATTCAATTGCATCTATGAAATGCAAACCAACAAGGACAAATTGCAACCAAATGAAACTACAGCCACCACCTGAATACAAGGGTGGAACTGTAACAAAAACTGCAGCCACATGGGGATCAACAGCAAGTGGATATGACCATCAAGCTGCAAGTCAATCAATTCCAAAATAAACTAAAACGAATAAGCAAACTGCCTCAAATGACAAGTGCTTAGGTTACTGCATAACAAGTATGCAAACCAAAGTTACACTGAACAACAAAATGCTCAAGTATATGGAAACAAACACAAAGTAAATGTCACACTGAAACTGCAATTACTAACAAGATCACAAAGTCAAAACTGCAACAAAAGAAAGCAAGAAACAACTGCGCAATAAAACTGCAGTTGAAACAAGCGACGTTTAGCATACATATGAATCAATTTCATATGTACAACAAAACACCAAGGACAACTCAGCAAGGAAATGCAACCGCAATAAAAACAACACTGATACAAATGATCAGATACCAAACTACAAGCAATTGGAAATGACCAAGGAACTAGCAACATAACTGCAGGCTACCGGTCAGCAGCGCCATGCAGATTCAAAGTATAGATTCAACATCACAAAGCAACTGTTTACGTGACAAACACTACAAGTCAGAATGCACAGGGAAACACAAGGAACCAAATAATCAAGTACAAGTGCAGATTGTAAATGTAGCGGCAAGTCAGTGAAGATCAAAGTCTGGGTACAAGTGCAAAAACAGAATGTCACAGAGATGGTCAGAGAGTACAAGTACAACGGTGTTGCATGAAGAAGATTCAAGTCGAAGTTGAGATGACCAGAACCAGAAAACAAATCAAAGCCGTAAGCAATGGACAGAGAACAAAATCAACAACTTCGTAACGAGTGAACAAACCCAAAAGGCTACTGCTTTAAACTACATATATACATATATAAGAGCTCGAAGCAGTATCAGTGATCAAAGTCACAAAAATCAATATCGACAAAATTCAAGTGTCCACCAGACAGCATGATGAACCAATCTTAGTACGAGACGGTGAGACAGTGGCTCAACGTCGATATACAAGAAAAACTGTAAGTGTAGACTCGACGATACATGCATACACACATACAATGGTATATATGCACCTATATGAAGTCACATCTAATTAGTCAAGCAGTTTCAAATTAACAGTTTACTCAAAGTAAAAATAACAATTGCATCATGAACAATGACCATAAAAATCAAAACTGCTCGGGGACGAATACAAAAATAATCAAGTATAGCTAATAACAGCAGTTACTACCAAAATGACCGAGAATGTAACCAAACGTACAAGAATGCCTGAGCTGAGAAAACAAAACCAAGTCAAATCCTGTAAGCATCAGTGTAAAGCCGAGAAAATCATCACAACGACCAAGTTGAAATCAACCAGTGGCAACC
Organism: Allium fistulosum; assembly: GCA_030737815.1. NCBI lineage: Eukaryota > Viridiplantae > Streptophyta > Magnoliopsida > Asparagales > Amaryllidaceae > Allium > Allium fistulosum. The sequence goes on along the minus strand of CM060907.1, from coordinate 508,641,648 downwards.
ATCACAAAACCAATTTTTAAAACAACTGAAGTATAATTGGAGCCCAAGCCGATATACATGAAAATACTACTGTAACCAACAAAGTCAAAATCGACCAGTTCCTCAACAGTGAAACCCAATTTGAGTTCGCAAATCAAAAGGAGACCGAAGCCAAAAATACAAATGGCCGAGAATGCTCAAGTGAAAAATTCAAGCTAATGGATACAACAAAATTCAAGGGCATCGAATTATATACCAGCGGTAAAGTGAATTAGAAGTGAGTGAATAACATCGCTCCAATCGAAACCAAAGCCGACGATACAAGAGCGAGAACGAAATCAACATCAAAAACCAAACAAGTAGAGGAAACCACTAAGCTGAATTAGATGTGAGTAACTAAAATTACTCACCTCTACGATCGAGAAACATAAGTCGTTTGAACACGAAACCCTAGCAGCCTTTGCAAAGTCGAAGAGATGATCCTTGGACAGAAACGGCCTCTTCGAAGATTCGCGAAACTCTACTCACTGTTGGGAGAGACGAACGAGAGCCGCCATTCTTCTTCGTACGTTTTTCTTTAGGGTTTCGTTCTATTTATTTTTTCGAAAATGAAAATGGGCACCGGTTTAAAGCGAACGAGAAAATATAAAAAGGAGGGATCGGTTATTTGTTTCGATATTCACCACAGCCCAAATCCAAAGAATCTTGGCCCAGAAATTAATTTTTTAAAGCCCAAAACCCCTTAACAAATTATTAAAAGAATTTTACAACTCAACATTCGAAGAGAATTCGACCGATTAAAATACCAACAGTAATTTGCTACCGATTTAATCGTCTAATGACGATGGTCAATCGATACGAAACCTCGGGTTGTTACAGACTCCCCTCCTTATAAAAATTGCGTCCCCGCAATTTTCATAATTAAAGTTGTCTATAACCATTATTTTCTAACAAAAAAACTGGTTAAGCTAGAAAATAAAGATCGAAAACACAAACACCAAAGAAATCTTTTATCTTCATAAAAGAGATTCACAGATTCTCAACAAAATCTGATTATTAATTAGACAATCACAAACAATCAAAACTGAACAAATACAATTATCAGCGATACCTAATTATCAACTAGATAATTTAAAATACAGAAATCACAAAACAGCAATGTCTAATTATCGATACGATAATTAGGAAACCGCTAAAATCTAATTATTAACAAAGATAATTAGAAAACAAAATTCGCAAATTGCAAAACTGCAAATATCTAGTTATCCAACAATTAACTAGAAAACACAAATTCCAAAATCAACAAATATTTAATTATCACAACCGATAATCAAATTTCAAATCAGCAAATATTCGATTATCAAAAACGATCATCAAATTTCAAATCACAAATATTCGATTATCAAAGACGATAATCAAATCTCAAATCAACAATTATTCAATTAGCAAAAGCGACAATTAAATCCCAAATCAGCAATTATTTACATATCAAAAGCGATAATTAAATCTCAAATCAGCAAATATTTAATTATCAAAAGCGATAATTAAATCTCAAATCAGCAAATATTTAATTATCATAAGCGATAATTAAATCTCAAATCAGCAAATATTTAATTATCAAAAGCGATAATTAAATCTCAAATCAGCAAATATTTAATTATCAAAAGCGATAATTAAATCTCAAATTAGCAAATATTTAATTATCATAAGCGATAATTAAATCTCAAATCAGCAAATATTTAATTATCAAAAGCGATAATTAAATCTCAAATCAGCAAATATTTAATTATCATAAGCGATAATTAAATCTCAAATCAGCAAATATTTAATTATCAAAAGCGATAATTAAATCTCAAATCAGCAAATATTTAATTATCATAAGCGATAATTAAATCTCAAATCAGCAAATATTTAATTATCAAAAGCGATAATTAAATCTCAAATCAGCAAATATTTAATTATCATAAGCGATAATTAAATCTCAAATCAGCAAATATTTAATTATCATAAGCGATAATTAAATCTCAAATCAGCAAATATTTAATTTTCAAAAGCGATAATTAAATCTCAAATCAGCAAATATTTAATTATCAAAAGCGATAATTAAATCTCAAATCAGCAAATATTTAATTATCATAAGCGATAATTAAATCTCAAATCAGCAAATATTTAATTATCAAAAGCGATAATTAAATCTCAAATCAGCAAATATTTAATTATCAAAAGCGATAATTAAATATCAAATCAGCAAATATTTAATTATCATAAGCGATAATTAATTCTCAAATCAACAAATATTTAATTATCAAAAGCGATAATTAAATCTCAAATCGGCAAATATTTAATTATCAAAAGCGATAATTAAATCTCAAATCAGCAAATATTTAATTATCATAAGCGATAATTAAATCTCAAATCAGCAAATATTTAATTATCAAAAGCGATAATTAAATCTCAAATCAGCAAATATTTAATTATCAAAAGCGATAAGTAAATCTCAAATCAGCAAATATTTAATTATCAAAAGCGATAAGTAAATCTCAAATCAGCAAATATTTAATTATCAAAAGCGATAATTAAATCTCAAATCAGCAAATATTTAATTATCAAAAGCGATAATTAAATCTCAAATCAGCAAATATTTAATTATCATAAGCGATAATTAAATCTCAAATCAGCAAATATTTAATTATCAAAAGCGATAATTAAATCTCAAATCAGCAAATATTTAATTATCAAAAGCGATAATTAAATCTCAAATCAGCAAATATTTAATTATCATAAGCGATAATTAAATCTCAAATCAGCAAATATTTAATTATCATAAGCGATAATTAAATCTCAAATCAGCAAATATTTAATTATCAAAAGCGATAATTAAATCTCAAATCAGCAAATATTTAATTATCATAAGCGATAATCAGAAACAACAAATATTTAATTATCAAAAACGATAATCAAATCTCAAATATCTAATTATCACAAGCGATAATCAGAAACAACAAATATTTAATTATCGATACGATAATTAAATCTCATAACATCAGATATCTAATTACCTACAGATAATTAGAAACAACAAATATCTAGAAATCAATTAAGAAGACTAGAAAATCAACATAAAAGCTTGGATCGATCCCATCAGATGGCGAGTTTTTAATTCGCCGCACGTGCATCAACAAATGGCTGAAGCCTACCAAGTACTCAACATAATTTTGGCGCCCATCAGATTGACCCGAAGGTCCGCAGAGTGACCCGAAGGTCTAGTACTGGTATTTGACCCGAAGGTCCATCAGAGTGGCCCGAAAGCCCAACAAATGACCCGAAGGTCCAACAAATGACCCGAAGGTCCTCATAGTGGCTCGAAAGCACATGAAATCATCAAATATTTCAATTAACGAGTCCGGAATTAACCGAAATAGCAAACGCACATGTCCCATACCACGTGTTTTACTAAATCGTTTGATTCTCTTCCTCGTTACCTTGAAAGTGCAAAATTGTGTATTTTGTAAAAATACACTTTACATTCTCAAACGGACAAGTCTGGAATTAAGCGAATCAGTAAAAGAAAGGGGTCATAGTCCTCGATTTTGCTGAAACGTTTAAATCGCTTCCTCATTCTTTTGAAAGCGCAAACTGTAAAATTTCTGAAAACAATTTTATTTATTTTATAAAAATAACAATTCACACTCTCAACTGAACAAGTCCAGAGTTAAGCGAATCAGTAAAAGAAAGGGGTCATAATCCTCGATTTTGCTGAATCGTTTAAGTCGCTTCCTCATTCTTTTGAAAACGCAAACTGTTAAAAATTTATAAAATAATTTTCATTTTAAAACGATTTTCCAATCACGTGATTAAAGCAACAACATCAGTAGCAATTTCGAAAAGAAAATTACACTTCTCAAAACATCGTAAAACGAATCTCAAAATCAGCATTGCGGAATACCCGCTTGAAAATCCACTTTTAAAAATTTGACTGTTACTGAAGTCAAAGCGATAGTAATTTTAAAACGTCAAAAATCTCATCAAAATAATTCACATCAAAATGTGACATCAGTGAATTTTTATTCATTAAAATTGTCAACAAAACACCATGCTTCAAAAATATAGCACTGGTGTAAAAATCCCGTTATAAAAATAACGGCAACAAAATACGTTTCATAACCAAGCATCGGATCAACGTAAAATTAATGCAGTAACGTGCAATTTATATTTTCACGCACATTACAATATAAACAAAGAAATCATTCGAATGTATCTTCAATGAAGACAATTAAAAACAGCAAAATCTAATCAATAGATGATTAGTACAAAAGAAAGCCAGCGGAAATTTCAACAAAAATCACATAACTGTAATTTCTTCGAATCCTCAATTCGGATTTGAAATTCTCAAAGAAACAAAATAATTACAGCTATGTAAACAACCAATGAAATTTATTTCAATTTCATATTTCAATTTTTTAAATCAAATAGATTATCAGTTGTACTCAGCGAAGACAGTTTCACTGCTTATGCTACGCACTCTGATAAACAGTACTCAAATCAATCAAATCATCAGAACACAAATTCACTTTTTATTTTTAAATAATGATATTTAAAAACTTTCAACAAAATTTTAAACTTTAGTTTTGACTCAAAGCACAAATAAAACATCGACTAATAGTTGTAACACATGTTCCATCCAAGTTATGTTTTATATTATGTCCATAAACCCCAAGCTCTGATACCAACTGTGACGCCCCACCTCTATGCTCATAATAACAAAGAGTATTAAAATAAATACTGTCTATTATTACGAAGAATAAGGCTGGATAGGAGCGACCATCCGTAGTTGGCCTTACACTAATATTGGTTACCTCGATAGGAGTGGTATATACTTTTTATTTTTCATCTCTTATTTATTTACTCCCATCGACATACCCAATTCTAGTACAAAACGAACTACGACGGTTCATAATAGTTTAGGACAATGAATATAATAATAACACAGATAATATAAATGCAGAACACAGATTAACAAAAATCTCATATATATATATATATATATATATATATATATATAACTGATGTCAGTTACAATACATTTGACACAATACATATGATACAACTACAACTGTCTACTCTGGAAGTTATATATACAGATACATTATCAACTAATGTACATGAATACATATCAACCTAATCAATACACTGACTACTACAAAAAGATGCAGAACACTTCAAATGATATGAAAAGTCTTCATAGCTCAACAGCAACTCAAAGCAGGAAATCTACAACCTGAAATAACTCGGGTCTGACCCGAGTATTACATTCAAAAGAAAATAATACACGAGTCAGTCTAATTCAAACTCAGTTATTAATGCACAGCAGCAATAATAATCAATATCAAATAGACGAAAGTCACAAAATCTCGTATATCCAACTTCTCGATAGAGAATCGGATAACGGCAGATATAACACTAAACAGTGTTAGACGACAAATCAGCGGATTTAAATCATCAACAAATATAAGTGAAAAGAATATCAATGAAGATAATCATAAAAACATTAGAATTGCCTAACGGCAATTAACAACAACAAAAATAATCAATTTAAACATCAACTCTGGTAGGGCTGCAGTATACGCACGCGTATACTGCCTCGCCACTACAACCTGAAATACCCAAAAGGTCAACAAACCCAAAAACAAATGAAGATTCAAAACTCAATACTACGGACTCAGTGGTCAAAGCAGACAGATAGGGACAATGTGCACGTATGTACACATTGAAAATTCACAAACGATCACAAGGTCAAGTCCAAAATACTGGGTTCAACACAAGGGAATTCAAAAACAAATTCAATTGCATCTATGCAATGCAAACCAACAAGGACAAATTGAAACCAAATGAAACTACAGCCACCACCTGAATACAAGGGTGGAACTGTAACAAAAACTGCAGCCACATGGGGATCAACAGCAAGTGGATATGACCATCAAGCTGCAAGTCAATCAATTCCAAAATAAACTAAAACGAATAAGCAAACTGCCTCAAATGACAAGTGCTCAGGTTACTGCATAACAAGTATGCAAACCAAAGTTACACTGAACAACAAAATGCTCAAGTATATGGAAACAAACACGAAGTAAATGTCACACTGAAACTGCAATTACTAACAAGATCACAAAGGCGAAACTGCAACAAAAGAAAGCAAGAAACAACTGCGCAATAAAATTGCAGTTGAAACAAGCGACGTTCAGCATACATATGAATCAATTTCATATGTACAACAAAACACCAAGGACAACTCAGCAAGGAAATGCAACCGCAATAAAAACAACACTGATACAAATGATCAGATACCAAACTACATGCAACTGGAAATGACCAAGGAACTAGCAACATAACTGCAGGCTACCGGTCAGCAGCGCCATGCAGATTCAAAGTATAGATTCAACATCACAAAGCAACTGTCTACGTGACAAACACTACAAGTCAGAATGCACAGGGAAACACAAGGAACCAAATAATCAAGTATAAGTGCAGATTGTAAATGTAGCAGCAAGTCAGTGAAGATCAAAGTCTGGGTACAAGTGCAAAAACAGAATGTCACAGAGATGGTCAGAGAGTACAAGTACAACGGTGTTGCATGAAGAAGATTCAAGTCGAAGTCGAGATGACCAGAACCAGAAAACAAATCAAAGCCGTAAGCAATGGACAGAGAACAAAATCAACAACTTCGTAACGAGTGAACAAACCCAAAAGGCTACTGCTTTAAACTACATATATACATATATAAGAGCTCGAAGCAGTATCAGTGATCAAAGTCACAAAAATCAATATCGACAAAATTCAAGTGTTCACCAGACAGCATGACGAACCAATCTGAGTACGAGACGGTGAGACAGTGGCTAAACGTCGATATACAAGAAAAACTGTAAGTGTAGACTCGACGATACATGCATACACACATACAATGGTATATATGCACCTATATGAAGTCACATCTAATTAGTCAAGCAGTTTCAAATTAATAGTTTACTCAAAGTAAAAATAACAATTGCATCATGAACAATGACCATAAAAATCAAAACTGCTCGGGGACGAATACAAAAATAATCAAGTATAGCTAATAACAGCAGTTACCACCAAAATGATCGAGAATGTAACCAAACGTACAAGAATGCCTGAGCTGAGAAAACAAAACCAAGTCAAATCCTGTAAGCATCAGTGTAAAGCCGAGAAAATCATCACAACGACCAAGTTGAAATCAACCAGTGGCAACCATCACAAAATCAATTTTTAAAACAGCTGAAGTATAATTGGAGCCCAAGCCGATATACATGAAAATACTACTGTAACAAACAAAGTCAAAATCGACCAGTTCCTCAACAGTGAAACCCAATTTGAGTTCGCAAATCAAAAGGAGACCGAAGCCAAAAATACAAATGGCCGAGAATGCTCAAGTGAAAAATTCAAGCTAATGGATACAACAAAATTCAAGGGCATCAAATTATATACTAGCGGTAAAGTGAATTAGAAGTGAGTGAATAACATCGCTCCAATCGAAACCAAAGCCGACGATACAAGAGCGAGAACGAAATCAACATCAAAAACCAAACAAGTAGAGGAAACCACTAAGCTGAATTAGATGTGAGTAACTAAAATTACTCACCTCTACGATCGAGAAACATAAGTCGTTTGAACACGAAACCCTAGCAGCCTTTGCAAAGTCGAAGAGATGATCCTTGGACAGAAACGACCTCTTCGAAGATTCGCGAAACTCTACTCACTGTTGGGAGAGACGAACGAGAGCCGCCATTCTTCTTCATACGTTTTTCTTTAGGGTTTCGTTCTATTTATTTTTTCGAAAATGAAAATGGGCACCGGTTTAAAGCGAACGAGAAAATATAAAAAGGAGGATCAGTTATTTGTTTCGATATTCACCACAGCCCAATGCCAAAGAATCTTGGCCCAGAAATTAATTTTTTAAAGCCCGAAACCCCTTAACAAATTATTAAAATAATTTTACAACTCAACATTCGAAGAGAATTCGACCGATTAAAATACCAACAGTAATTTGCTACCGATTTAATCGTCTAATGACGATGGTCAATCGATACGAAACCTCGGGTTGTTACACATTCGCTTGTAACCCGTTTTGATTATACTTGTGAAAGTAAATGAATCTTTGAAAAGAATGTTTTAAAGATAATCATAAGTGAATGGTTTTGGGTTTGTAATGACATTATTTTGGTAACATTTGTTTTAAGCCCTTTGAAATTGATTTGTGAATATACTTATACGGTTGAGATAAGTATATGAATACTTTTAGGAAGTGTTGAAATGTGTTGAGAATGAATAGTAATGTTTTAATTAAATAGCGAAGTTTAATTAATAAATGGATTTTCATTTATAAAGGAGTTTATTGAGTAAAATTGAGTTTTACTAATAAAAGAGGTTTTTAATTAATAAATGAAGATTAATTAAAATGGGGATTAGAAGTCGTTTATATGACTTGATCGTGCTAGTTTGTTTCGATCGTGCTTTGTGTGGTTCGTGCTTATGGACAAATACGGGAACTTGGTTTCCCGTATGCGATTATTCTCATTGTATTGGATTGTTTGTTTATTTGGTAGTTAAATAACCGACTATCAAATCTTGGCCAAATATACTCTGGAAATATCTAGAAGAAACACGAGGATTATATGGTATAGTAATATTCGGTGATACTATACTGTACGTATTAACACATTTTGCTCTTCTAGGACAATGGTAAGGAAATCCGTCCGCTTAAAAGATTAGAAGGTAATCTCCACTCTTATGTATGTATGTTTATTTCCCACATAAGAGGGGTTGAGATTCCCAAAAAAATCGATCGATTGGTTTTGGAGCACCCGTCAAGCGAAGGAGTGTACTTATATGAGATGACTTGAAACCGTAGGTGCTCCAAAACCATATATGTGTTCAATGCTTTATAAGAGGTTCGTGATTACTTCGTATTGGTTCGTGATTGCTTCATCATGGCTTCGTGAGTGGTTCATGATTGGTTCGCGATTGCTTTGTTATGCTAGAATCTATGTGGAGATTCGAGATCTGTTTGAGATGCCCGAACACTTGTTGTTGTTCGTAATCTATTCAGGATGTGGGAATCCCATGTGTGATTTCAAGATTCGTTGGGGTATGTGAATCCATATGTGATTCTGAGATCTGTTGAGGAATCCATGTGTGGTTCCGAGATATGCGAGAATCCATGTGTGGTTTCGTGATCTGTTCGAGTTGGAGCTCGTGTGGAAGATCTATTCGAGTGGTAACTCGTGGGCTGGAATGCCGGATGTAGCCCCATCGGGGTATGACTAAAAATAGAGATAGGAGACATAGCCAGTAGACAAACCCATAAGGTGCATGCGACTCCATTTCTAGAGATGCTTATTGGGATATGCGCGCGGGAGCGATGCATCAAGTCTTAGCAAGACCAACTATGGTTTCCCTATGGTACATTCAATAGAGATGTACGACGCTTCAAAAGGATATCTCTTATCTTTGTGCAGTAGGTCGGATTCGACTTCCCCGAAGAGATCTACGTGGAAATCCTACACAATTAGCGAACGTCCTTAGCGGTTGTGATTGTATACCTATTATTGTTGTGATGTACGCTCACTTGCATTGCAGCTATGTGATTATTTATATTTCACACCTTAGACATTATTATATTATCACTGGATTTTATAATAGAAATGGTTTGGTTATGATAAAGTAAAAACCCGTTCGTGTTTATTGGTAGTGTGGTCTTACGAGATAACCTTATTTTGAAGGGTTTTAAGATATAATAAATCTATATGATTTGAGTTTCTCATGTTGGTTTACCAGACTGATCCGAGTGTTATTTTCTCAATGCTCGGGTCAGCTCGAGTATGTTTCCAAATGTAGCTGTGGTTCATTAGAGCTCTTGGAGAGGAGCTAAATGATTTCTTACCGTACTTATTTTATGCTGCAGTACATGACTTGTATCTATCGGCATTTGTGAGGACAGGTTTTTATATTTGTCCAAGCTGATGATATGTTAGTTTTCTCTAATTGAAATATGTATATAAAGGTTTTCTTTTTGGTAAAGACCTTTTGAGATATTATATATTATCGTTCCGCATGTGAGATTCTAATATCATGTTCTCTTCTTTCTTGTTCTATTTCCTTTACTTTTTCTTTTACCCTAACGATTTGTCTTTTCGGTACTTGGGTGCTCGACACATGAATATCGTGGATGTATTAGTGTCGACATTCGGAGGTCGAAAAGGCGGATCGCTACATAGGAGATAAAAGATAAATAGTTTCAATGGTATCAGTGTCCACAATCCATGTTGATCATGCATGTAAGAAAATTTATTATGTGTAAAGATTTACTAGTTTCTAGATGTTTATCAAAAGGTATTAATTTCAAATCCCGAATCTAAGTCAAGGAAAACTGGTTCAAGTGGCAAGTAATATGGCGCTTTAGATTGAGGTTATATAAGTCATGGGTTCAAACACCCTAGATATCAAATTAGTGTTTTAATTAAATAAAGTACCACTCTTAGTCTAAAATAAATCCCGAGTCAACTAACTAATGTTAAAAGAAAAGAAAAAATAGATAAATTAAGTATTTTCTTTTAGAATTAATTATGCTTAACCGTTTTGATTCTATGCAATAGAAGTGTTCAAAAAATTGAAAGGATCCTGATGCATCGACCTCACTACAGGATAATCTTTATGGTGGAGAGATAAAACATTCCTTGAAATCAACATTAGCAATTTAAAACCATTAAAATAAGAATTATCACTATCAAAACATTTTTCAATTTAACTTGAAAAAATTCCCTTTAGTAAATCAAAAGGGAAACAGTGTGTGATGAAGCATAGAGATCTCTAATGAGCTCCATACTTGTGCATTAAAATGTGCATGTTTTGCTGAAATGTCCAACTCATCTCTATTCCAAGGAAGATGGAAGACAGTCAATTTTTATTCTTGAAATGCAGGATCGATCATGAGCCTGGGCTAACCGGAAGGTGGCCCAAAGTCCAATTTGAGTTAAGGGTCTGAAAATTTGAATTCATGTTCAAAAAATAGTAGTTAATACATTTGCCTTTGTAATTTATTTCGTACTTTAGAGTGGATCAATGCCAGAGCTTACATTTGACCACAAGGTTCTTCAAATTTGAGAAAATGACTATCACTTCGTTCTTTTTTCCCTTCACATGATGAATTTAACAAATAATTAATAACCTTAGCCACCAAGTTAATGGATTACTTTATCAGTTTTGGATGACAAAATCTTATTAGTATACATTTTATGAAACTTTATTGAACTGAACATCTTTTATCTTAAATTATTTTGAAAATTTATGCTTTGCACTAAAGAAATTGTTATAAATTTTTTTAATTAATATATATTACCAAATGTTCAAAATAATTGTTTTTAAAAATCAATATATTAATCATAACCTGTTAAAGTTTTTACAAGAACTACAATAATTTCATGTCTAAATCAGAAAAATAAACAATAACGATTAAGGCAATTCGGTTCGATCGGTTTAAATTCTAGGTCCTTTGACCTTACACAAACATGATTCGACTCATGGTTTGGTCTTCAAAACTTCAAGTGAACCATAAGTTACAAATAGCAATTCAGATGCACGAGGATGAGTGTGAGGCGGATTAACTGAGTTAGCCGGAAACTGAAGAACAGCATATGACACGCTTTGGCCATTTAGAGCTGGAAATTCGGCCATTGCTGCTTTGGTAACTGTGAATTTACTTGGAGCTGGGGCTGTGATTAATGGACGCATTGCAGTAAACGTGAAGAAGTTGCCATCAACGGAGGTTAAGTTTTGAGGTAAAATGAAGTCGGAAAGGATATTAGGATCAGCAGCATTTGTTATGAAAGCAAGCACGAAAAATAAAGCAAAGTGGAGAAAGCTGGTGATAGCCATGTCTGTTTGCTTGGTATGCTTTGAACTTTGTATTCAAGACTTGCTGAAATGGAAATACCAAAAACTGCATATTTATACACATACATTAGTTGGTCGTGTAATTTAAAATGTCCATGCTGGTGGACTTATTAGGAGATCAACGGAACTAACAAGGTCATAGTTGATCATAATGCTGTGCATAGGTTTCATAGTCAACTTAATCTATACCGAATATACTGAGAATACATACACAAGTTAATGTATATCAGTTTCGAAAACTGGAATTGCTCATTTACCATTAAACCAATGTCCAATTCGATCAAACCTGCTCAACTTTCTGACTATATGTGTTGGGTTTTATGGTTTTTAGCATTGCTATATACAACCTTATTTTCTTTAACACTCTTTCATATATCAAATGAATAAAAATAAAAATTGGCTCATAGCACCATAATCAATGCTTCTTAAACTTATTTAATTTAAATAACTTCAGAAACACATTTTTGTTTCTTCAGACTATATATATATGTATATATATTGCAAACTTACAAAAACAAGACAAGGAGAATTGTTCAATGGGGGCTGCCTATGGTTTTTTAAGTTGATGACCGTAGATTTGCACTAGAAATGTGAGTTTTACTGCCATCAATTAAACACTGGTAATTGAACACACATTGATTATGTCATCTTTAAGTTTGTCGTAAAGCATGATATGCTAAATACTAATTTATATGAGCTAATACCTATATTGACTTCGTCTTCAATCTCTGATAACGTTTCATTAGCATTTATATTACCTGCTGTATGTTCTTCTTCTTCCTCCTTATTATTTTCCCTTAGTGAGTTATTTCTGTTGTAGCAAATCTGGAAATTCACTTCAGCTGGTGGAAGTTTCCTTTGAACATATTGTCGTACTAGTAGTACTCAACACATGTTTTAATGTTTCCCCAAAACAAATATCATATTTTGAGATGTCCTGCTGTTGTCATGGGAAGCACCTGTGCCTTGCATGGTATTAACGTTAAAATGGCGACATCTACAAGCCAAATATTATGGATGAATGATAATAGTCACAAACAATGGCAATTCTCTTTTTTATCATTTTGTAGGAATTTGAAATAATTAATGTTATTACAGTTACTTCTTTTCATAAGGCAATGAATTGGTTGAAAACGTTCATCAATATTAATCCATGATAAATCAATATTAGTTTGCTTGCACGTTCAGTCTATCACGTCTTATACATATGTCAATATTAATCCACGATAAATCAGTATTAATTAGCTTTTAAGTTTGATTTTGAAATTAAATTGTTTATAACAGGCATGTAAAAAAATAGTTCAGGTATCAGTTTAACCAAATTAGCTAAACATTTCTGTTATATTACCAAAATTACTAATGTTATAATGATTTTTTTTAGATTAGTTTAATGGTTTAAATCAATAGGGTTTTAGACTTAGGGAAAAAGTTGGAGAAAAATTTAGTTCAGGGATTAGAAGTTTGTTTTTTAGTCTAAATGACACTTTTTAGTGTAAATCACAGAATAATAGTTGTAACTATCATTTTCTGTTTATACTAAAAAGTGTCATTCAGACTAAAAAACAAACTTGTTGTCCTTGATAATAATTTTTTTTACAACTTCTTCTCTGTGCCCATTTTTCTGTTAACATATATGTATATTTTATATTTGTTGATCTGTGCCAGCACACAGCGGGTTAAATGGATAAATTTCAGAAAATTCATTCCATTTTGTATCTTACTAGGCCTATGAAGTACTCTAAATTTATGTATATTTGATCTTAATTAACTTTACGTAAAATAAATATTTTATTCAATTTCTAAATAAAGTTTATTTTAATGTTATAATTATATTATACAATATAATATGCATATCATATACACATGTGTGTATGCGTGCATATACAACATATATATACAGTGTACATGGTTTATCACGTCTGTGTTTAAATGTTGGGATTTACATCGCAACAGACATATTAGCCCCTCCATATACATATGTGTTCTCTAATATACATATACATATATATACATATATATATATATACATATACATATATATATACATATATACATATACATATACATATATATACATATATATGCGCGCGCGCACACACATGTGTGTGTGTATAGTTTTAATACATTATAATTAAAATATAAATATTTATGTATGTGTGTGTGTATTTGACAATATAAAAGAAATGTTTGTAAATATTAATATAAATAATTTTGAATGCAATTCAAATTTAAATTTCAAATCTAGATCTGTACAACAAATTAAATATCTATTAATTTAAATTCAAATCAATGTATTAAATTTCTATATATATATATATATATATTCTTTTATGTTTAGTAAATTAATATTAAGAAATTTGTAATATATGTATGTATGTATGTATGTATGTATGTATGTATGTATGTGCGCTTTAAATGTAAATAAATAAATATGTATGTGTGTGTCTCCACACACACATACACACACACATTCGGTCAAAATAATATTTAACAAAATAAAGTGTTTTTATTAAAACCTTACAGTTTAAAATTGTTTTTTTAATGTAAAATTTTAATTTATTTTTTATGAAAACAAACATATACATAATTTTATAAATACACACACACACACACACACACATATATATATATACACGTATATTTTATAATATATATCATTTAAAAAAATTATCTTGTAATATATACACATAAACATTATATAAAGATTATATATTATATTTTAAAATAAATTATACACAAATACATACAAATTTAATTAAATATGTGTGTGTGTATTATTTCCAAAAGTCTATCCATTGTGTTTGTGTATTACATACTTATATTTATATTTTATAACAGTTTTGTCTTAAAAGCTTTTAGGTCATTAATTGATTTTAAAATTTAATTTTTTTTTTAATTTATGGCAAAATGTATAATTATTTTTAATATATATTTCATATAATGTTGACAATACAGACATAGGTGGATTCGTGATAATATACGTATAATTTAAGGCACCAGAATGAAACGATCAACAAATACACACACACATACATACATGTGTGTGTGTGTGTGTCTGTGTGTATGTATGTATGTGTGTGTATGAGCTAGGATTCGAAGATCTACCACAGGATTATATATACATATATATATTGGAAATAATCCAGTTTCTTGGTGTTCTAAAAATCAACAAACTGTATCTAGATCAAGCACCGAAGCAGAATACAGAAGCATAGCATGTGCAACAACAAAAATTATGTGGATACAGTCATTGTTAAGTGAACTGAAAGCAAACACAAATACAAAACCAGTACTATGAAGTGATAACTTAAGTGCAATTTCACTATCAGCCAACCTAGTATTGCATTCTAAGACCAAACACATGTAAATAGATTTATACTTTGTTCGTGAGCAAGTGATAAAAGGAAAAATGCAATTGAATCACGTACCTTCAACTTACCAAATTGCAGATGTTCTTACAAAATCATTATCAGCAAAGAATTTTACCAGATTAAAGGCTGAGCTCAAGGTTGGAGAAAGGTCAGAAACTCTTAAGCCAAATTAGACTCAGATCTCAACCAACCGCAACAAATCCATAAATGAAGAGACACATCTACAATCCAAGTCAGAGATCCACTAGCTCAATTCATTTCAGATTCAAATCATCAGAGCTTCATCAACTCACGCAACATACCGAATTAGTCAATTTTCCAAAAACCATCAACTGTTGGATCTTAGATCAGCTTAAATCTCCACAACCTCTCTGTATAGATTGAAGAATACATAGTGTATTGAAGATGAAGAACTTTATTTTGCTCAGATTCAATTTAGTCGGAAGATGGCGAGAGATTGCACAAGATCAAAATGGAGCCGCCATTAAGGCGCAAAAACTCTAGACGTCTTTGAGGGGGCGTGTTAATAAATAGAAATAATTTGGCTAATATATATTATTATTGTAACTTCTATTATAATGGACTTCGGGTTTAGTATATAAAAGCCCATTTAGTCCACTAGCTCAACGATATATATAATATATATAAGTATTCTATAATGTACCGAAAATGTAATGCAATAATACAATTAAATTCCTTCAATAATAATCATCAAATTCTAACATGTTCCTGTCATATTCGTGTATAGGCTGAGATATTTCGTGTTGTATGATTCAGTACAACAGTTGTGTTGTTATTAGTTCATGGTTTGCTAAATTATGTTTCGCTGAAATTTTTTTGTTTTATCGAATTCGGTATTAATTCTCTACTCAAGTAAACACTTTTGAACGAGTATGTACTTAAAAGGACTACACAACCATTGTAAGTGACATAAGAGAACATGGTGATTTTAATCAGAAATGTTTGTACTACATAAATTCAATCCGTCAACATCTTTGAAGTTTTTTTTTAAGATTAATGTCGTAACACTTTCTTCCATTTCATTCATTTTGAACAAGTATATTAGCATTTCTACCATTCACCTTGAATCATAATGAATTACATACTTTTTTTTTAAAAAAAAGGATGAATATATAACAAAAAGGAAAAAAATGTCTTTCTCCGGTGGCTCACAAAAGAAGGCAAGGCATACGAATGAAATATGCCTCCCATAACACAGACAACAGAAACCATCCATGAACGAACACAAGTAAAAGAAAAAATAATAACCTCTACTGCCAGATAGAAGCCAGTTTAACCCAAAAAAGAAACAAAAGAAGCAACAGCCCACTCTACCAGCTACCCCGCTACACCCGAAGAGGTGTAGGCCAGACCACCAGAGCATATACCAACCGCGGCCATACTGAAGAAGACCGAAAAGAGGAACAAAACCCAGACCGATCAGCTGAGCAACCCACTCAAAGCCGCCGCATGCTCCCTGGCTCCCAAGTGACAACACCCGTCGAGCTCCGACAAGGCCACCGCCCAAAGATGGTGTCACTTAGCACAACAATCGCCTAGCGGGCCTAAAGTGGAATACCAGATAGAGAAGCCCAAGGAACCAGCCACAGCTAAAACCACCGAAGCAGACACAGCCAACCAAAAAATAAATCTGGAAGACGGAATACTGCGAAGTCACCTAGACCTGAAAAACTAGCAAGCACATAAAAACCAAAAAACCGGGGGGGTGGGGGGATCGAGAGCGCTCACTACAAGAAAATGTGATTTTAGTAGCATTAAATAGCAGCGTTTGAACATCAAATGCAACTGTTTCATCAATCCTAATTTAATTATAGCAGTGTACTTTAGGATACTTCGATGGTATATTTCTGCACAGGCTTTGTTTCACTTCCCGCCTGTTGTAACATCTTATTTTCATTCTCTACCCCTAATACTAAATAAGAACCTTTAAACCAAAATTAGCTAATCTCGACTCCTCTTCTCAAATCTCAAACATATTTTTTAACACTAATCGTCACAACCAACAAAACAAAACCAGATTGCTATATGTCAAAATCATCGCTTGTTGGAGATCACATCAGCATCTATATTGCGCACCACCGCAAATCAACGTTAGGGTTTCATTAATTGTTGGTGCTTCTTCAGGTATTAATCGATACATAATCTAATTGGTATTTAGTTATTCACAGATTTGTAACTATATTCTTCAACTGTAATCTAATCAAGGTATTCAATTTGATTTCGGTATCCAATTATTTTCATTTCCCTAAATCGAAATCAATGTAGGTGGTTGCATCTTGTACGGAAAGGATGCATGAGATAGCGGTCGAAATCTAGGGTTCCGTTGTTTTACCACATGCAATTTAGGTAATGTAATTTTTTTAATTTCAAAACTATTTTTTATGAGGTTCAAAAATATATTTATGATATTAGAATTAAAATCCATTTAGTTAAATAGAGATTGGTTGATTGAGCTTGAAGAGTTCACTATAATGATAAATATTGGAGGTAACAAAGTGGTTGAAAACAACTTGACATGTTTAGATGTCTGAAATGGAAGGGAAAGCACATTGAGTCATATGTCAGTCTGATGCTATTATATCTTCATAGCTAAACTATTATTAAGTTGATCTTGCTTCAAACAATTTTTATATCCAAGTATATAAAAATTTAAATCCATATGTATGACAGTTTGAATTTGGTCCATACAGTTTCATTTCTAAATTTATTGTAAAATATATTGACTAAATGTTAGTTGGGGTTGCCTAAGTAAATCACTGTAAAGTAGTTGATAATTTTCAAACATGAAGTTGTTTGAGTTTGTGAAATAGTTTAGGTTAATTGATTGAGTCAAGAGTACTCTTCTTGTTGAGTAGGTTGACTATGAATATGGCAAAACTAGCAAATTTATTGTTGGTAGTTTGACTATGTTTTTTATGTATGAAGTACATGGTCACAGGTCAATATTGTATTAATAATTTTCAACAAATATGAATTATTATTGTATGAAACAAAACATAGCAGTTAAGTGAAAATTGTTCCTATTTGCAAGTATGGTTTACTATTTTCAAACGTGTGACCTTTAGATAAATCTTTCAGGTTAAATTAAGAGTAGCTCTCAAATTTAATACACAGTGATTTCTTAATTTCTGGCTTTCTTAACGCCAATAGCTTATACAGAACAATAAACAAGCTTTAACCAGAAGATATCTTGATATACGAATGTATCATACGATACTTGATGACTAGAATAAGCCTGTGGTAAAAGTATATACATTTTAAAGAGTATGTTTATATTTTCTTATTGATCTAAAGAAATACAAGATATATCATCAACAAACTTTTAGACTAAACAATAATAACTGATAGTATTAAAACACTTTGATTCCCTAGCTTTTACTTTCTCGAAAACTTTAACAATTTAGATTACTTCTCTATAGTATCCATCTTTGCTTCATTAATTGGTTGATCAAATTCATAAGAAACAAAGCTTTGCTTCATTAATTACAGATTTTCGATGCCACGGCTTCCTTTATAATATTTTTTTTGAGTCAAATTTGTTCTCCTATTTGCTTTCTAGACTTGTATGTCATTTTGTTTGCTTATTATATGCATTGCATCATTCAATTTATTGATGTTAGTATAATGGTTTTATGTGATGATGATAATATCACAAAGGTTTAACTTGCTGGTAAAGATGCACTGTGATGTTGATGTCTATGTCTTGTATGCAGATTTATTTGCATTGTTCAAAGTTTCAAAAAGCAGTTTTCTGTTTTGATTTAGAATCATGTTGCAGAAGGTTTTAGCTTACAGCTTTGACGTCATCCTATTGTTTGGGAAACACCTACGTTTATGTTTGAGCCATAGCCCCCTCTTCCAGTTTCATCATCATCGTCTTGATTATCATTTTCTGTTTCCTGTTTCAAATCATATTTTAATTAGCTTGTAACCATAAAAAGACGGTTGAACCAGATAAAATCATAGAGAACTGATCTTTATTACACTGTGCAAATATTGCTACATCTTAAGGATCTAAAGGAGACATTTGATGATATCGGAAATGATGTAAATACTTATTATTTTTACCTGACATGCAAGTACATTGGTATCTGGTTTTTGCTTCACCTCTGTAGATTTTGCTATCGATATACTTTCAACTTCCTGCATTTTGTTGTCGCCTGCTTGAGTCTCTACTTCTTTTCCTTCAATTACTTCTTCAAGATTCTCCTCTTCTTTCTCAATCGTTTCTGTTTTTGGGATATTTGAAGTACTAATTTCAGTAGGTTCATTTGTGCTTCCCTTTTCTGACTGTGTTACATCTGATATGCTATAATTTACATTGTCATCTTTCAAATTTCCATTTTTTGCCACTATTTCTTCTTCTTTAAGTTTAACATTGACTGTTTCATCATGAAATTTATTTCCCTTTTCTTCAGTCTGTGCTTCAGTTAAGTCAGTTATGTCCTCAAATGGAGTTTCGTCGACTATTGTCTTTTCACTTATATTCATCACATGCTTGTCAACAGCTTCTGTCTCAGTTTCTACCTTTGCTTCACTTTCTTTTTCTGAATTGGTTCCATTTTTGGACTGACGACATTCGGTTTCTTGTTTTCATCCAATAGAGTTTTCAATTGCATTTGCAGCATCATTTACATCATCAATCTGTATATGTATGAAAAATACATAACATTATGAAAGGATTTGGTATTAATATCTTACTTGAGAAAAGAATCTGTAGATCATTTCTACATACATAATACCCACATATACGAATTTCTTCTTATTTGTTTGAGTATAGTTTGAAATAGATGAAACATAAGGAAGGTACTTTGATGAATGCATATATTCAAAGAACAACCATCAAATGAACCTTCATATAATTCATTCTGATAAATGTACTGTTTGGAATTATAATAAGTTTAGCGAGTGTGGATAATAACTCAATCAAAAGAAACATCCATCAATTTGTAGAAGCTTGAATTATGCAGTATTTGATTGGTCAAAAATGCTATGAATCTTCAACAATAAAAGTAGTGTTGCTCAAGCTTATGATTCTAGCATTGCAAGCAATGTTGCTCATCACTTCAATTTGAAGGATGAATGATTAACTTGACCAACACACCAATAGGTTACCTAATTCTATCATAGGATGATTCCTGATATCTGATAAGCATTATGTATCATGTAAAAGGTGAAAATATGTGGAATATGTAATGAATGTTTGCTTTTTTAATATGAATTATACAACAAAAAACAAGCAACGAAGATCATAACAGCTAGTGATAACAAGTTTACTGATTCAAATAAAATAATAACAACAAGATAAAATATATTTTTGATTATTTTGATTCTGACCTCTGACATGGGTTCTTTTGTTTCAGCTTTAGTTGCCATTACATGCGAAAATTGTTGCTTCAGATCAAGATATAATGAACGTCTGGAGTTGCAGCTTCTTTAGCAAACAGTTCATGATAGTCTATCCAGCTGTACATGTAAGTGCATTCATATACCGATGTTTGTCCTTCTATCATATAAATTATTTGATGAATACATTTCATTAAAGTTAATACGCTTTTGTAACTTTTATTTAGGCAGAACCAATAATATTTTGGTTTGGTATAATATCTGTTGAGGAATATGCATGGGATGAAAAAATGACACCTAATTTAAATGCTTATATTATTGTTGGTCAGATCTAAAGTCCCTTTCTTTTGATGACATGCTTTATTTTGGTGGGCTCTTTAACTCTTTTTTAAAACATTTGATATACATAAGGGTGCAATAATTCTCTCTATTATTGGTGTAAACATGCACTTATGCAATGAGAATTGAAACCATGCCAAGAATAATGTAGGAAGAAGTACATGTCTTGTCATAAAGGATGCTTAATTTGATGAGGTTGTGTCCGTGGCTTTTTTTACTATTGCTAATATCCAATGCTTCTGGCTTTACCACGGAGAAGAGTAAAAGAAGTTATTACTTTACGAGGTTTTATGGCAAATGCAATGCACGTGCATTTAATTTTTTATTATTATAAAATTATAAAATTTCAACGTAGTTTGATAAAATTAAATTGAAAATATAAGAAAAAATTGTAATTTTTCTATTGGAACAGTCGAACCTGTAACCTTATTTACATTTCAAAATAGATATTAATTTTTGTTTTTTGTGGGATTCGAACTCCTAACTCCTTGTTTGCATGCATGAGTATTTTTGGAACTTCATAGTTGGACCAAAAGATTTTGTTTTTGTTTCAACTATAAATAAAGATATGATGTGTTAGATTAGTCAGTTACATCATCTAACATAATTAAAAAGTATTCCAGCTTGTCAAATAACTGGATCTCTAATTTTCACATGTAACATTTGATTAACCCAATTTAATATTAATCTAGCATTCAAATAGCGGAATAATAGTTCTATCTTCTACCGCATATATATGTGTGGGTGTGTGTGTGCGTGTGCGTGTGCGCGCGTGCGTGTGCGTGTGCGTTTAATTCTGATTTTTGTTTATCTTTCATGTACTATAATGCCCAATCATATAGAAATAGGATATGCATCAAATAGTGGAATATTATAGTTTTAACTCTTAGCAGTGAATTCATTTTTTGATGTCTCAATCAAAGAATTTTATCTCAAGTACTGGGCCATTTAGATTCAGATATAGCCACTGCCATGTCATCTTCTGATTTAATTCATAGAACATACGTATTGGGTGATGGGATTGGGGATGGTAGCTTTGATTGGGGGGGTGGTCGGCTCTTCCTTCCCTTTGCCGTATCGGGTGATGGGATTCCTTTTTTCTTGAGTGATTATCAACATTGTCTTCGGGCGGTGGCCTTGCCGGAGCTCGAAGAAGATGCTGGTTGGTATTCTTCTGTTTAGGATCCTTGGTATCTGTTTTGTGGTTCTTGTTTCGTGGGCGTCTATTACCGCTGTCGTACGATCGGATCTTTTGTTGTGGTTGATTTTTGGTGGTTTATTTTTGGGAATTCTTCTTTGTTTGGGTTACCTGTCAGGCCTGTTGACAGCTTTTCATTTCTGCTTAATAGATTTAAAAAAAAAAAAATACAAGGCAATAATTTATGTAATAAAAAGGAGTGAAATAAAGATAAATTGATTTATTGGAAAAAAAAAAGAAAAAAAAAAATAGAACATACGTATTGAATTGATTATCTTCAAATACAACATTCTTTTCATATAATGAGCTAATTCACAGTCCGCACATTTAATCAAAGACATCGATTTCTGTATTATAGTTAAAAATCTGATCTGCATGTTCAAATTTATATCAGCATGACATAATTTGTTTAATCATTTAGCAAAGTCACATAAAGGTGGATGGTTTAAGTTTTTCATGTATCAGGAACAAAAACTTATGAAATAAATTATGACATGTGAGGTTAATCCATAATAGATTATCGTCTTTCCATTCTTTAAAAATTACTAATAAAAATCTAATGGGTCATTATGTAACACTAAAATACAAGCAAAAATCGAAAAATGAAGCCATCTTCCAATTGAACCAATAGAAGTAGGCAGTAAATATCAAGCCGCCCAATTTGAATCAAAACAGTTGAAAATGAAAGGTTTATGTTCATTTACTGTAGCATATAGAATTGAACTACGAGCAAGTTATATGAGATATTTTGAATGCTTTCACTTCATTCTTACCCAAATTATATTATATGATAATCTATACGAATAAAATATCAGAAAACCAAACCTTTTTGGCCTAACAATTAAATTGTTTTTTTTTATTTTTTGCCTGTCCACAAATTGTAACGGTGAATATGCAATCCACGCAAAAATTGTTCATTATTTCAGTTTTAAAACATATGATTAGTTCGGTGAAGGATTCATTGATTGCTTCTCTTTTACTATGTCATGATATTTTTTGACCTAAGCGAGAGGCAAACATTGTATTCTTCTTTCATTATATGTATATAATTTCATAATTATGGTGCATTAATAACTAAGAAGTGGTAATTAAAATTTTAAACCAGAAAAATACTAATAACAAGAATTCTGTAGTGCATGTGGATATGCTAGTAGAACTGAGCTGCACATGTTGAATGGAAAATATAATTCACATGATGATGGCGATTTTATTATTTTTATTCATGGCCTACATGGATCCATTCACGGTTGAACTTCTTACATGATATGTTCATTACTATTTGAGTACAGCCTTTGTTTTTTAAATGAATCTTTGCTTTCAATCTTCTCCTCACTCGCTCTTTTAATCTACTGAACTTATTTTTTGATAATTTTTCTGTGGGTTCCGTGAAGTATTTTCAATTTCCTCTATTGTATTCAACGCCTCAAATTTGTTTTGCATAATACTTGACTTAGAGTTGACAATTTTCCTCCGTTGAGAAGTTCTCTTCATTATAGTGGACTGTTTTCTGTGATTGGTAGCTGATAGAAATTTTCCAGAAGGTCTATGTGACTAGGAACTCATTTAAATAGCATGAGTAGAGGTGTTAACCTAAACAGTTTTAGGTAGCGATGATACAAGCTGACCACCGTGTGTTGAGCTGTTGTACTCATGGCTGGAAGCTGCTACTTGTGGACTCAGGGATTGATACGTTCAGGGGCTTTGAGTATTGCTTAAAGAACGAGTTTTCATTTGGTTTTAAGTTTGGAGAGGCCTGATGAGATGCAAATGTTGGGTGACTTTGGTCTGAGGGTTAGGCAGTTGAAAGGGAGATTCATTATAAGCCTGGGAATTTGAGAAGATGTTTGGAGTGAAGGATGAGTAAGGGGTACTTCGGACTGTGTAGCAGCAGCTAAAGAGGAGTTTGTTCTGAATGAAGTGCGAATATGATCAGTTTGTGGGGGTGAAATGAGTTGGGGCCTAAGGTTATTATATGGCTGTTACATGGTTGGAACTGGGATTTTGTGGGAAACATTGTTGTGACTGGTTTGGAGCAGACTAGATGATACATGAGGTGAGCGTCTGCCCTACCCAATATCTTGTAATATTATTAATTACTAGAGGAGCATGGGCTATGTGAAAGTTGTGTACATACATTGGTTTTGGTTTTAGTTGTCATCCATACATAAAGGGACCATCTATCTATTAAATAATAGTAAAGCAGAAGAATTTAAAGCTTTCTCATTGATTCTAGGAGTTATCTTCATTCTCCTTAAGACATCTAAGTGTACGTACATGGAAGATGCCTTTGGTACTACGATAGCTTGGCCAGCAGCATATGTCATTGGAGAATCAAGTTTTAGTAAGTATTATTTTTCAGTACATCATATCTCAACATTAAGTTTTAGTTATGTTTATTCGGGTATTAAAAAAAATAAAAATCTATATCACAACATTTAAGTTTTTATCTACAAAGCCACAACATTTCACTACATATCCTCTATGGTAAACGTGTTTATCTGCAGAGCCACAACAATTGATACACTTGAAACTAAAACTTAAATAAACCATTTTTCCTAAAACTGTCTACTTAGATTAATCGTTATGTCATTGCACATGTATTACACAAATGTAGTTATACAAGAGGGCTAACACAAATAAATGAAAGTAACTGACACTACAGTTGTTGCCTAATACAGTTACGGCAATGTGAATTTAGGGAATATTTTTGTTTTAGAGAACCCAATTGATAGAAAACGACAAGGGTAAAGAAAATTGTACATTTCAATTAGTGGATGGATGCATCATCGATGGATTACGGACGTTCCAGATACTTTTTCATATTTTATAAGATTTAACTTGACCGTAGTACTGAATACACAATCTGCCCATAGTACTGAATACACAATCTGCACATAGAATGAAATCCAGTTAGACTTCTAACCCAGTTTTGATCTGAATATCTGTGTAAATTGAAAATTGTGTATTCGTTGGGGAACTATATAGGATGCATATAAAAATAGAACAATTTTTGTTAATATATGTTAATATAGAATATCGAGTTATAGATTACATGATTTTCATATATACATATATATATATATATATATACATATATATATTGTTGATTGTTAAACTCGTTTGCAGGTAATTAGCTATTTCGAAGCGAAGACTGTCGACAACAAAGAACTATTGGTAATCAAGCAATGAACATGAATTTAATTGTTATATATGTTGTCGTATTTTGTTAGTACCATTTGTAGAAACTTGTCTGTGAATGCTTGTAGTATGTGACTTATTTGTTGAAAAACTACTATCGAATTGATTATGGATATTATATTTGATTGTGAGATTAGCATGTTTTTGCAATTATTTGAATATGATGATCATATGATTGATTGTTTGTATATTCTAATTATGTGATTTAATTGTTTGTTTGAATATATGAAAATTATACGATTGATCGTTCGTTTAAATATGAATAGTATATAAGCGATTGCTGGAAATGGTATAAACCATCAACCGTAAATAGTAGCATTTAAAATATGCTACCAAACAACCAATAACTTTTAGTAGTGTTTCAGAAATGCTACATAAACAAATGTAAACTAATATAAAAATTATACAGTTGCATTTTAAAAACGCTACTGAAAATCAAAAAAAGCATATAAACAAAAACTGCAACAAAAAAATGAAGACTTATGGTAGTGTTTTTTTAACCCTACAGAAAAAACCTATAGCTGCATTTAAAAGTGACTTTTGGTAGCATTTACTACAACGCAACAAAAAGTTTTAGACTTTTAGTTGCATGTCGTATAGCAGCGTTCTCTAAAACGCTACCATAAGTTATGGTAGCGTTTTTTCAACGCTACCAAAAGTCTTTTCTGGTGTAGTGGCTAGATGAAGGCCAACGCCCCACCAGGAGGATTCAACCAACTCCGATTCTAGTGGAACTAAAAACACACGAGATAGAAAGAAGACTCACTAGTCGCCGAATTCGGGAGCCCGTTAGTCCCCTGAAAGGTCTACCATGGAAAGCTAGGAATACGTCATTCCTTACTTGCCGAATAATGGTCGGGGGTCCATAGGAGAGCTCTCAAAGATCGCCTTATTCTGCGCGCACCAAATGTGCCAGCAGATAAGACAGGGAATCAAGCGGTAAATGATCGAACGAAGAGATTTACCAGAGTTCCCAGCCCACCAGGTTGATTGAAGATCATAAGCAGATCTGGCAATACCTCGAACACCAACAAGGTTTCCGAAGTAATTCCAGCAAGATCTGGCTGAGAAACTGTCGAAGAACAAATGGTTCAAGGATTATGTTTCCCCGTTGCTACAGCATCTGCAACGGGAAACTAAGGGAATGCCTAACTTTTGGAGATTCTCGTCTAGTGGCAGCCCATCATGAAGGATACGCCACATCAGAAGAGAGACCTTGGGGGGAGAACGAGAATCCCAAATGAAGGAAAACAAAGGATGGATGGGGCATGGAATTCTAACCGATGTCCAAGCTCTCAGAATGGAAAACGAAGCGCCATCCCAGCCCGTAAGTCCGCCATGAAAATCAGAGAAAGACTTCACTAACTGCATGTGCTTCCAGGTCTCACTTGCATAGGATGGGGAACCTGAAAAATTAGAAACCGCCAGCCTTTGGTACTTTGCGTGAAGGAAGGATGCCCATAAAGAGTCATTAGCTCCAAACGTGTACCACAACTTACAGGCAAAAGCAGCACAAAGATCCTTAGGATTACGTAGCCCCAAGCCACCCTCGCTTTTGGGACGACAAATCGTGTCACACGAAACCCAGTGGTGGCGACGGGCGTTGTCCCTATTGCCCCAGAAAAAGGACGAGACCAAAGACCTATACGACCGGAAGAAAGAGGAGGTAGGGGTCATAGCCGCAAAGACATGAGTTCTCATTGAATCTAAAACAGACTTAATGAGAACCAGCCTACCGGCCTGGGAAAGGAGAGCCGCATTCCAACGAATGATCTTACCCCTCACCTTGTCAGTCAAGGGATCGAAAAAAGCTTTACGCTTCCTACCTCGGTACAGAGAAATTCCCAGGTAAGGTAAAGGAAGGGAAGCTTCCTTGAACCCCGAGAATGTCTCAATCCAGGAAGATCGAGATGAGGAACAGTCCTTCGCACAAACGAAACAACTTTTGGAAGGGTTAACGAGCTGACCCGAGGACCTCTCGTATAAATGGATAAAACTAAGGAGCCGTCGGATAGAGGAACGACTACCATTAGAGAAAATGACAATGTCATCAGCAAATGATAAGGAAGAGATAGGGGACAACCCCTTGGGATCCCAAAGCGCTAGATCTGACCGTAAATCGTTAAGGTCTGAAGACCGCGAATGAAAGCTTCCGCCGCGATCACAAAAAGCGAGGGCGAAAGCGGGTCTTCTTATCGCAGACCTCTCCCCGCCCTGAAATACCCATTAGCGGAACCATTAATGAGCACAGAGAACCAGCAGTTGAAGATGAGCCTCCATACCAAGTCAATGAGGGTTTTCGGAAATCCGAAAGTCGTCAAGACCTTGATGACGAAAAACCAGGACATACGATCGTAGGCCTTCGCCATGTCCAGTTTGAAGACAACATTAGAGCCCCTAACTTTCCTATCAAGTTGGAAGATCAGCTCCTGGGCCAAAAGGACGTTATCAGTACCTAGTCAACATCTTTGAAGTTAAATTTGATCCACGTAGATTATTCATGGCCTAAAGTCACTATCTTACGTATCCTCATGCAAGCTTTGTATTATTCTTTTTCTTTGCCCTAAAACTTATTTTCCTTGCCGAAATATTACATATTAGTTTTATATATTCTCAAAATTGCTATATCATAGACCACATCCGTGTGCGTCATATCTATAATATTCAGTTAGTACGTGTCATTTTAATATTAACACCATGCAAGGCACATGTACTTCCCATGACATCATGAGGACGTCCCAAAATATAATATTTGTTTTGAGGAACGTTGAACACTTAGAATAATTAGAGTTAGGAATAGGTAAAAGAGTAGTACGACAATATGTTCAAAGGAAACTTCCACCAGCTGAAGTGAATTTCCAGATTTTCTACAACAAAAAAAACTTACTAAGGTAAAAAAAAAGAAGAAGAAGAAGAACATACAGCAGGTAATCTAAATGCTAATGAAACGTTATCGGAGATCGAAGACGAAGCCAATATAGGCATAGTTTTGATAACCGGACCCGACCAGCGGTCGGACCACGGTTAACCGTCAGCCGCTAGCCACCACGGTCGGGAGATCATTAAAACCTCAATTGCACTCTGACCACGATCGAACCCTAAAAACCGCGGTTTGCAAACCGATTTGAGCCGTGGAGAAGAGATATGGCATGGAATTTCAAGCAAAATATCAGATTTCAAACTACGAAAAGGGAATGATTGACGATGGGTTCATTCAAGAAGAAACGAGAGAAACAAACGTAGGAGAAAGTAAGATATTTTTATTGGGTAAACATATATATTATAATTTAATTATAATTTAAGCTACTTTCCATCTCTGTTAGCTGTCACAAATTGTCCTTTACTGGACTGTTTCTGTTTTACTATATTACAAGGTCATTTACTTGGCTTTGTTTTTGTTTTACGTTGTATGTACCATATTATAAATAATGGATGTGTGGTGCTAAACAACTTACATTCTAAACGGTGATATATTTTTGTGTACTATTATTATACAATAAAATATAATTTTATTTCTTCAGCAAATATATCAATTTTAATTAAATTAAATGCTAGATAACCATATAAAATCGGTATCAATTTTAATGCGGTTTTGACGGTTCAATTGGTTCGACCTTCAGAACCTTCGACCTTGGAACATGACGGTTCGATTGACGGTTCGGTTATCAAAACTATGAATACAGGTATTAGCTCCTATAAATTAGTATTTTAGCATATCATGCTCTACGCCAAAATTAAAGATGACATAATCAATGTGATGTCAGTTACCAGAGATTAATTGATAGCAGTCAAACTTATATTTTAGGTGGAAATTTACAGTCATCAACCATAGGCAGCCCCCATTGAACAATTCTCCTTGTCTTGTTTTTGTAAGTTAGCAAATATATATATGTATATAGTCTAAAGAAACAAAAATGTGTTTCTGAAATTATTTAAACTAAATAAGTTTATGAAGCATTGATTAAGGTGCAATAAGCCAATTTTTATTTTTATTCATTTGATATATGAGACAGTACGTTAAAGAAAATAAGGTTGTACTTGTAGCAATGCTAACTATAGAGACCCAACACATAGTCAGAAAGTTCAGCAGGTTTGATCGAATTGGACATTGGTTTAATGGGTGAATGAGCAATTCCAGTTTTCGAAACTGATTTACATTAACTTATGTATGTATTCTCGTATATTCGGTATGAGATTGAGTTGACTATGAAACCTATGCAACAAAAAGCATTATGATCAACTACGACCTTGTTAGTTCCGTTGATCTCCTAATAAGTCCACTAGCATAGACATTTTAAATTATACGACCAACTAATGTATGTGTATAAATATGTAGTTTTTGGTAGTTCATTTCAACAAGTCTTGAATACAAAGTTCAAAACATACCAAGAAATAGACATGGCTATCACTAGCTTTCTCCACTTTGCTTTATTTTTCATACTTGCTTTCATAACCAATGCTGCTGATCCTGATATCCTTTCAGACTTCATTTTACCTCAAAACTTAACCTCTGTCGATGGAAACTTCTTCACGTTTACCGCAATGCGTCCATTAATCACAGCTCCAGCTCCAAGTAAATTCACAGTTACCAAAGCAGCAATGGCTGAATTTCCAGCTCTAAATGGCCAAAGCGTGTCATATGCTGTTCTTCAGTTTCCGGCTAACTCAGTCAACCCGCCTCACACTCATCCTCGTGCATCCGAATTGCTGTTTGTAACATATGGTTCACTTGAAGTTGGATTTGTAGATACCACTAATAAGCTATACACACAGACGTTGCAGGCTGGGGATATATTTGTCTTTCCAAAAGGACTTGTTCACTTTCAGTTCTGCAACGGTGAGGGAGCTGCTGCTATCTCCGCTTTTGGCAGTGCTAGCGCTGGAACTGTTTCGGTTCCAGCGACTGTGTTCGGTAGTGGAATTGACGATGATGTTCTTGCCTTAGCATTCAAGACTGATGTTGCTACTGTTCAGAAAATTAAAGCTGGTCTTGCGACTAAGGCTTAATTTATAAGTTATGTTATGTACTTCTTGATTCCTTGTTATTGCTGAAATATCAATAAGTTTGTTTTGTGATAATAAAAGAAAAAGGTTTGTGATCCTTTTTTTTTGTTTGTGTTATTACGGTTTCTTGTGAAGGCAGGTATTCTGTCTTTTTTTATTCATTTTTTGAGTTTTTTTTATTCTTAATATTACCATGCAATCAGGGACAGATCTATTTGAAGTTTGGGATGGGCAGCTGCCCACCTCGCAAAAAAAAAAAAAACGCAAAAAAAAAAACAGAGAGGCTGGGTGGGCAATTGCCCTATTCAAGATTTGGGCAACAAAATACCAGCAAAAGAAGAAACAGCGACAAAAAGAAAAAAAGGCAAAAACCCTAGCCCTCTGCTTCGACAAAGTCTCTCAAGCGACGAAAAAAGCACGCTGTCGCTTCCAGCCTTCCACGACTCCGCGCCTCTGCGCTGCGCCTCCGCCTCTGCGCTGCGCCTCCGCCTTCGCGCTGCGCCTCCGCCTTCGCCTTCGCGCTGCGCCTCCGCCTTCGCGCCGCGCCTCCGCCTTCTTGCTTCCAGGTTCAATCAATTATCAATTGCTCATTTGTTTGTATTTTTGAGGTATTTTTACAATTTTTTTTATTTTATTTGCATAATTGTCTGAAGCCTTGAATTAAACCATGCGAATTTGATAATACACTTGACTGAAACATATAGATTTGCAAGAAATTCACTTAAAGCATATGGAATTTGAACGATTTGATAATGCACTGAAGTCTAAAACATGCGAATATGCCTGAAGCAGCTGATTTTTTTTTTACACATCCTAGCCTTGCTTGAAAGTTGAAATTGCTTGAAACAATTTTTATTTTAGTTAATTTGAATCTGAATTTAAAGGTTAGTTAATTTTAATTTAAAGTTTTGTTAGTTTTAATCTAATTTAACTTGAAGTTTAGGTAATGTTAATTTAATTTTAGTTTGAAATTTTGAGTTTAGTTAAATTAAAATTAAGCTTAGGTAATGTTAATTTAATTTTAGTTTTAATTTTAAGTTTAGTTAAATTAAAATTAGGTATCGGTGATTAGAAGGAAGAAGGTAATTAATTGCTTTATTTCAGATTATTAGTTTTATAACTAGCTCATGATGCAACCATCTATGCTTTTTTTTAGTGAATGAATTTATTTTTAATGAATAAATTTTAGTTTGAATTTATTTATCCACATCCTCTTTTGATATACCTAGGCTCTGTCGCATCAAGATTTAGAAAATGTCCAAAAGGCCAACAAAAACTTTGTTTTCTTTCTACACAAAAAAATCTGATGTTGGTGGAACATCATCTCCGAATCCTTCTTTGAATTTGGATTTAAATAACCAAGATCCAACAAATGAAGTGCATCATTCCACTAAAATTCAAAAGACCGAAGATACTATGAAACATGATCCAGGATTACGTCAAGCTATATGGATGTACCATCACAAAGATCAAGATGCAATTCGTCGTCGATATATCGGAATGGGTCCGTGTCAACTTGATTTGAAAGAAAAATTCAAACGAAATGAAGACGGACGACGTATGCGATTTGAATGGTTTAAAGATCATAAATGGCTTGAATATTCCGAAACAACTCAAAAAGCTTATTGCTTTCCTTGTTTTCTTTTTGACAAAAATATCTCTCAGCAGCATAAGCAAGATACATGGATTTCTAGTGGATTTAATAGTTGGAAAAGAATTGGTGGAAAAGATTGTTGTCTCAAAATACATGAAGGATGTCCAAATTCACTACATTCAAACAATGTCACGTTATTAGATTGCTTTATCAATCCTTCACAAAGTATTGAAAAGCAATTGATTTTACAATCTGAAATTGAAATAAAAAAGAATCGATTGCGAATCATCACTTCAGTGAAAGCTATATTATGGTTAGCATGTCAAGGTTGTGCTCTTAGAGGGAATGATGAATCGGTTCATTCATTTAACCGTGGAAATTTTCTTGAACTAATTAAGTATTCCGCTTCACTTTCATCTGAAGTTGCAGAAGTGGTATTAGAAAATGCTCCTGGAAATGCTTCTTATGTTTCATCAAAAATTCAGAAAGATATTATGGAAATTATTGGTGATTTAGTGAGAAAAAAAATTTGCGAAGAAATTAGTGAATCCAAATTTTGCATTCTTGTAGATGAATCACGAGATGAGTCAAATACTGAGCAAATGGCAATAGTTATTAGATTTGTTGATGATGAAGGTTGCATACGTGAACGGTTCTTTGATGTTGTTGGAGTTGAAGACACCACCGCACAAACTCTAAAAAATGCTTGCTCCAATGTGCTCGATCGAAATGGTTTGCTTGTTCAAAACATGCGAGGTCAAGGTTATGATGGTGCGAGTAACATGAGAGGTGCTTGGGGTGGATTACAAGCACTATTTTTTAGAGGAATGTCCATATGCATATTATGTGCATTGTTTTGCTCATCGATTACAACTTGCACTAGTTGGGGCTTCTGGTGAATTATCTGACATAGAATTATTCTTTCAAATGCTTAATTGTATTGTGAATTTAGTAAGTTCATCTGCCAAAAGAAATCAACAACTAAAGGCTGCTATAAGTAAAGAAGTTGAAGACATGATGTTGAGTGGAACATTACAAACAGGCACGGGAGCAAATCAAAAAACCACTTTACAACGTCCAGGTTCTACTCGTTGGAGCTCACACTATTCTTCGGCATGCAACTTGCTTAGCTTATATAAACCTGTTCATGAGGTCCTCGAAATCATAAAAAAAGAAGGTTTGAATAGGAAAATGCGTGCTGAAGCGAGTGGTGCTTTACATGCAATGAATACTTTTCAGTTTGTCTTCATATTGCACATGATGGTTGAAGTAATGGGAATTACCGAAATCCTTTGTCAAGCATTTCAAAAAAAATCTCAAGATATCTTGAACGGGATTCATTCACTCTCGATCACAAAGACTCTTCTTTCTAATTTGAAAAATGATGATAAATGGCAAACACTTTTGAATAGTGTGACATCCTTTTGTGCTAGCAATTTAGTTATAGTACCTGATATGAATTCTCGTTATTTGGAAGGTACTAGACGATCTTGTCAACAACGCGATGAAATAACCGTAGAACATCACTACCGTTATGATATATTAAACGAAACTATTGACACACAAATAATGGAGTTAAACACAAGATTCTCGGACACAGCAATTGGACTTTTAAGTCTGAGTTCAGTTTTAGAGCCAAAAAATAACTTTGAAGCATTAATAGTTGAAGATGTATGTTTGCTAGCAAGAAACTACTACTCTGGAGATTTTAGTGAGTTGGATATTGATTTTCAATTGAGACACCAGTTGCAACATTATGAGCAAGATGTACGCCATGATCCTCACTTTTGTAATATTGCCACACTGTCGGAGTTAAATATGGAGTTAGTTAAAACAAAAAAGGCTGAAACATATCCCCTAGTTCATAGATTGATTTGCCTTATTTTAACTCTTCCAGTATCGACTGCAACTACCGAACGAACATTTTCAGCTATGAAGTTAATCAAAACACCATTGCGCAATAAGATGGGTGACAATCTGCTTGGAAATCACATGATAATATACATTGAAAGTGAAATTGCTAAAAAAATTGATGTTGAGACGATTGTAGATGAATTTGATTTTCGTGAAGTTCGTAGAGCACGACTTAAGTAGGATATTTAGTAATTTATGTTTTTTTGTTTAAGGATTTTTGTGAAAATTCTCTATGTTAATGGAATCAATCGAACTTAATTATTTTGATTATCATGAATGCGATGGAATTAATTATGTTAAAACAGTTTAGTTTTTTTATTATTTAATTTTCTTCCATTATTCGCCCGCCGCAAAATAAATTCCTGGTTACGTCCCTGCATGCAATGGTATACACGTATTCTCCTATAGCGTCTCCTGGAAATGAAAGGCAAAAACTCTTGTTATGTTGAGTAGTAATATAGCATTTCAGCAGGCCTTGACAAAGGCTAGTTGGGCTTTGGCCAACTAAATAAAACTTAATTAAAGTTTTAAGTCTGGGCCATACGCTATTGAATAAAAATCACTTAAAAGTTGTAGGTTTGGGCCACGACAATAGAAGAAAATTTAGGCCCCGTTTGGCTTGTCGTTTTTAGTTTTGTGTTTTCGTCTATGCAAAAGCGCGTCCGTTGTATGCATTGTTGAAAAACAAACGATTTTGAAAAATGAAATTAACATGTAAAACAGAAAACAAGTTTATTTTGTTTTTCGTATTTCGAGAGATAAGAAAAGCACGAGGAATAATCCAACTCCTTCGTTGTCCGTTGGTCGTCGCAACGGCTAAGAATTATAAATCTTCTTCTCTTGTTTATTTATGTTTCTTAGTGCAAGTTGAAAACACAAAACTCAAAATACAAAATGAAAACAAACGGACCCTTAGGTTTTGGTGCCAGACTTGGGTTTGGGAGAAATAAACAAGGCAACGAACTAAATTAATATACTGATTTTAAAAATAATTATTTTGAACATTCGACAATATATATGAATCAAAAAAATTCTATAATGGTTTTTGTAGTGGAGAAGCGTAAATTTTCAAAATAATTTAAGATAAAAGAGCATCAGTTCAACAAAGGTTCAAAAAATGTATACTTATAATATATTTTATCGTCCAAAATTGATGGAGTAATCCAACAATTTGGTGGTTAAGATTATTAAATTGTTTGTTACATTGATCACGTGAAGACAAAAAGAATGAAGTGATAGTTATTTTCTCAAATTTGAAGAACCTTGTGGTTAAATGGTTAAATATAGGCTCTGGCACTGATCCACATTGAAGTAGGGATTAAATTACAAAGGTAAATATATTTATTACTATTTTGGAAACATGAAAAATTTTCGGATCTTTTCTTCAAATTGAGCTTTGGGCTAGTTTCCGGCTAGCCCAGACTCAAGACCGATCTTGCATTTCAAGAACAGAAATCAACTGTCTTTCATGTTCCCTGGAATGGAGATGAGCTAGGTATTTCAGCAAAAAATGCACATTTTAAGGCATAAGTGTGGAGCATATTTAAGGAGTATCTCTACCCTTCATCACACATTCATTTCCCTTTGATTTGCTGAAGGGAATTTTTTTCCAAGTTAAAATTGAAAAATTCCGTGATAGTGGTAATTCTTATTTTAATGGTTCTGAATTACTAATGTTGATATCAGGGAATGTTTCATCTATCCACCATAAAGATTGTCCCGTATTAATATTGATACATCAGGATCCTTTTAATTTTTTAAACACTTCTATTGCATAAAATCAAAACAATTAAGCATGATTATTTTAAAAGCAAATGCTTATTTTACCTATTTTTCTTTTTTTTAACATTAGTTAATTGACTCAGGTTTTATTTTACTAACAGTGATACTTTGTTCAAGTAAAACACTTATTTGATATCAAAATTGTTCGAACTCGTGACTAATAGAAGTTCGATCTAAAGCGCCATATTACTTGCCTCTTGAACTAGTTTTTCTTCACTTGATTCGGGATTTGATATTAAGACCTTTTGATAAACATCTAGAATCCAATATATCTTTACACATAACAAATTTTTTGACATGCATGATCGACATGGATTGTGGACATCGATACCATTGAAACTTTTTATTTTTTATCTGGTAAGTTTACCAACTTTTTCCAGCAACTCAACAAACATTGTTTGAATTCTATCTAACAATCTGCATTCCGTCTTTAGAAGCAAAGTGATATAATATATCAACTAGTCTGTAATCTATTTGTAGCTAATTTTGGGAAAACATGGTATTTATAAGTCAAATACGTTAAAAAATATATTCAGATTAATGAAATATAAATTAGACTATTATCATTTTTATGTAAATAATTGATACAATGTAAAAAAATTAGTTTGATTGAAAATTTAGTGGAAATGATAAAATTAATTACATTAAATCATCGTATTTTTCTATGACAACCCACTATTTTTAACGCCTAAAATTACCTTCAAACGCCATCAAAATATGGTTGCGCACTAATCTTGGATGTTAAAATGAGTGGGTAATTGGGTGAATAAATTAAAACAACTACATTTAAATTTACCATATAGTGGGATTAAGCAATAAACATCTAAATATACACCATTGCATATAGTGACCAAAATCACAAATGATTCATCTAATGTTCAACTACTTCTACATTACATAAATAATTATTTAACATATTGAGCATTGTAGAATTGCTTTACAAGAGTTTATAAAACTCATACAACTTGTAGCAATAAATAACAAACTCACATCCTTCCATTCTCCCTGCCTTTACCTACAAACCCATGGAAGATACACAAATATAAAATTTATATACTTTTTTTTAGAAAATTAGTACTTTATTGCTACAATTCATATACTTCAATAATATGCCTCATCAAAACCTTGCAAATCCTCTAACATAACTGGGTACCTTACAAGAAAAAAGAGTACATATTTTATTCATACATTAACTTTTTTTTCAAGACAGTTATCTTTTGAGTTTATTTCCAAGTTGTATATGTATAAATTTGTGAACATGTATGCTCTGATATTGTGGTTCATTTAGTTATTACTGTCTCGCCTGTTTTATATTTGTGATAATTGTTATATTTTATTTGCACTATACAAGTATATTGGGTGAGGGAACTATAGGGCATTCGTCGCATTTGGTATTAGAGCATAGGTTGCATAGTTAACCTAATTTGTTACCGAGATCAATTAGAGGTAAGGAGTTGTTCCTTAGAATGGATCGAGAACAAATACAAGAGAGATTACTTATTATATATTTTGGTTTTCAAAACTGCATTGCATGTAGGAGTACCATTGATGTCGCTTTTGTTATGAGAGACTGAACATTCTTGTTACAAATTAAGAATGAGCCGTCATACTAGAAACTTTGCAAGGAACTCTATCTCTAGAGTTGAAGATGAAGGAGCAGGCTCAGGGGTTACTAACCCTAACTTGCAGGCAATGTTCAATTTCATGACGATGAACAAGCCACGGAATGCTAAAGCGGGTGCTTCAAATGTTTCTGTTAGTGATGCTGCTCAAGTGCAGGTGCCCACAGCTGATTTTCCTAAAGTTGAATAAGTATTTTGTTAGTTTTTGAG
Organism: Allium fistulosum; assembly: GCA_030737815.1. Lineage (NCBI taxonomy): Eukaryota > Viridiplantae > Streptophyta > Magnoliopsida > Asparagales > Amaryllidaceae > Allium > Allium fistulosum. The sequence continues at coordinate 508,604,103 of CM060907.1, read as the reverse complement.
GAAAATAGTTTTAAGGAACAGAATCAGCTATGCAAGTGTAAGATTGGTTGGACACCTACGAGTAAATTTTGATGATTTGAAAGTGGATGATGCTATAAAATGGAGGTTGGCTTCTCGACAACTCCAAGGACGAAAGATGAATTAGTGGAACGCTATAGAGGTTGCTACTCCCGAGGACCAATTCACTTGGGAACATTTTAAGACCAGATTCGAGGAGAAGTTCATAACGATAGCCTAGTCGATGTTGTGAAGGAAGTTTGTAGAGCTGAAATAAGGAGATATGCTTGTCTTCGAATATGTAGCTGAGTTTGATGCCTTCTCTATGTATGGGATATATTTTATCAACACTCTGTTAAAGAAAAATGAGAAGTTTATTATGGGTTTGGATGATTATCTAGAAGAGAAGTTAGTCTGACATATTGACGAGTCTTTTGAGAAATTCATCGAGAAAGCTCTTCACACCATGGGAGTTTGTACTCTAATTCCAGACTAGTTGTTGTTGCTGAAGAAGACCCAAAGCTTTAGCAAAGTGGGAGAGGCAAGAAGAAATGGAATGGGAAGAGGAAGTAGTCTTAGGGTAAGGATGCTTAGAAGTAGGCTAAGTGGAACCTTGCTTGCTATAACTATGGCGATCGAGGTCATTTGAGTAAGAATTGAAAATTTGAAGGAAAAAAATGTTATAACTACAATAAGGCAGGACATCTGCAAAAGAATTGTCTTGAACTTGCAAAGTAGAAGCAGATGGTTAATGCATACGCTTTAGATGTTGTTCTGACTTCATTGAGTGTTCCCTCGGCGAAAGAAAAGAGGAAGTTGTCACTATTCAAAGTATGCTTTCTATCTATGGTGTTCCCGTACGTGTTTCTTTTTTCAATACCGAGGATTTGCATTCCTTTTTATCCAGTGACTTGGTAGATAGATTGGGATTAAAACTCGAAGTCGTTGACTGGCCTTTAATAATGACAAACCATATTGGAGGCCCCACTAGCCTTTGTATGGTTTGTCGTAGTTTAGTCTTATTGAGTCATGAATGCTCTTTAGTTTATGATTACTTTGTTTTGGGTTTTGTCAGGTTTGGTACTATCTTAGGAATGGACTGGCTGAGGAAGTATACAGTAGTGGGGTTACGAGAAGTCGTTGGAGACAATTGGGGCTGAGGATAGGCGAACGGTAGAGATTAGCTGCCTATTAAAGGACAAGGTTATGGTTAGCTTTCTATATTCTATAGAGCGAGATGGGTTGTCATATGTGCTTATCATTAGATAGTATTTGAATGTATTCAAGGAGGTGATCCAATTTCCACATACCGAGAGATTGAATTCTACATAGATTTAGTAAAGGATGTCAAGCCGGTAGTATGCCTTTGAGACATATGACAGTTAAAGAGTAAAAGGACTTGAAGGTGCAAGTGGATAGCCTATTGAAATAAGGGTTCATTCGCAGGAGTATGTCTAAAAGAGGTGCACCCACAGTATTCGCCACCAAGGTGGTTGCTCTCTAAGATTGTGTGTTAATTACCGTGAGCTAAATAACGTGACGAGGAAGAACAAGTATCCTCTCTCGCATATTGATTTTTTGTTCAATCAGCTTTGTTACTTTGCGGAAGATGGATCTAAAGGCTAATTTAACACTAGACAGTGTGTGAATGGTGTTCACTAATTTTTGTGAATTTTTTTAAAATCTTTTAAGATTAAAATTCAACAATGCAGAATCAACAATAACAGATGCAAACACAGATAGATATAATGCAATAAAAGTAAAAAGTAAAGAGTTGGAGAGATCATACTAGGAATTTTTATACTGATTCAGAGTTACCTTACATCCAATCTTGTACAATTTCTTCTATAAATTTCTTTTCAAATATCAAAGTCAATACAATCTCGATTTTAAGGCTACGAGATACACCCTTTAGATTTTTTAGCACTCACTGGATCCAAACGGGACACCAGCACACCTACTTAGATTCATACAGGACACCAAGAACACCAACTTGATTTAAACAGGACACAAGCACACTCACTTAGATTTTAGGAACACCAAGCACACCCAAGAGTATACAAGCATGATTTGATAGAGTTTACAAACTCAATTTATTGATCTTGAGTACAAATGATCCTATAACCTCTTAAATAGCACTTTGATCTTTATTTGAGTGAAAGAGATGAGAGAGATCGGAGAGTAAACAATAGAGAGTCAAATAAATAGGGTTTGAATTTGATTCTGGTTGAATTTGAGAAGATTTTGAGTAGAATTTCATTTAGAGATTAAGAGAGTAAAAGAGGAGAGAAAATATGAGAAAGTAGTTAATGAAAATTCGTTTAGAAAACCCCCTACTTATAGAGAAACAACAGTCATATCCATTCGTGAAGATATACGACGAAAAGACACTTCCATTCAAATTTGAATTTTGAAATTCTCGGCCTATATGTAGACATACATGATGGGGATATGTCTACATATCCTTTGTAATTTTGAAAAACATTAAATAAAAATTGTTTTGAAAATGTTAAGTTTTGTAAAATATTTTGATACTTTGTAAAATCATTTAAACATACTTTATACACATCTTAATCATAATAAATCTTAAGAAAACTTTATAAAATTATTTTGAAATATTTTAATATATATATAGTATTTAAATATGAATTTCTTTTGAAAGTATATATATATAAAGTATAAGTAATATATAATTAAAATCAAAGTTTATTCAATGTCAAAATATACTTTTAAATACTGTAAACATTTAGAAAGCATAAAATTATATCAAAGTATAATGGATTAAAAGTATATTTAAACTAAAATACTTAAAAACTTAATTACTCAAGTTATAACAATCTTGTGATCAAAAGGTTAGGAATCATTTGAAGGCCATTTTGAAAAATCATTTCAAAAACATGGATTCTTTAAAATCATTTTTGAAATTGAAAATCATTTAAAATCAGATAATAGATTTTAAAACCTTTTTTGAAAAATGAAGAGAGATCAAAGAAGTGCTACTAGGGTTTTAACAAAATAATCTATGACTCTGTAACTTATCTGAATATCTAGAATCTTCAAAACTCATAACTCTTCAATCTCTAACTCTTCAATCTCTATATCAGCCTCTTGAATCTGCTCTTGATGCTGTACAGTCTTCTAAATCTACACCTATCTAATATCCTGCACTATATACTATACATAACTTGATAGAAACATTAGTATCCATATTTTATATAATATCATATGGTTATTTTCATCAAAACCAATGCCTAAGGTATTAATAATCTTCCCATTTTTTATGATGACAACCATGTTTATAAAATATGATATAACTCCCCTTAAGTTACAAAACTCCCTAATTTATGCTTGGATATTTTATATATTTCTCCCTTTTGTCATCGAAAAATATATAACTAAAACTCCCCCTAACTAAGGTACTATATGATATATAAAAGCGATATGTCAATGAATTAAAAAACCAATTTTATTAATAAATCCAATCCATACATTCAAATCCAAATTCAAACCAAACACACAAATTAAAACAAACAAACACACGAAATCAAATCCAAATCCTAACAAATCAAACTATAGCGTACTAATCCTAAGTCCTAAAGTTTTATCTTAAGAAGGGGGGACTTGTGAATGTGACAAAAAGGGAAGTGAGGACACAAATTCCCTTTTTGTTCGACGATATTTCCATCTCAATCGAAGCATATTTCGCCACCACATATAACTTCATCATCGTCCTCTTTTTCTTCCTCTTCTTCCTCTTCTTCTTTCGCTTCTTCCTCTTCTTCATTTATAGGATTAGGTTCATCCTCTTCAATCACTATTGGATTTGTTGGATTATCTAATAGATATTTCTAAAGATTACGCAGAATTTGGCCTTGTTTCTCTTATTCCTTCATCATTCTTAATTGAATGGCTTTCATTTCAGAGAACATATTGGGAGTATGTTTTAAATCACTCTCAATCTTGGTCATTTTTGCCAATGTAGAGGTTTGAAGAGGGCCCGAAGTGGGAGAATTGAATGAAAATGATGTGGATTCATGCCTTGGACGTTTGGAATTAGCAGGATCCATTAACTTATTTTTATTTATGATTTTCAAAAAGAAGAAGACTGTAAAATGGGTCTGATTTCGAAATAAAGTGGTTATATATAGCCATTTCAAGTTTTGAATCAAGGAGAGAAATTTGAATTCTGAAAATAACTGCATATGTCGACATATAGGAAGTTGATATGTCGACATATCTAGTGTATTTTTGATGATTTTTTTCTTTATAATTTTTTAATTTGTATGTTATTATTTTTATAATTCTAAGAAAGAATATATTCCTAACTCTCTTTTTAGCTTAATAAACGATGTCTGATTTAATGTTTCTGTTAATATGTCTGCTATCTGATTTTCAGTATTTATAAATTCGAGTGAGATTATTCATTTGTTTACGTTATCTCTTAGAAAGTGATGTTGTATATCTTTATGTTTAGTTCTAGCATAATGAGTTGGATTTAAGAGATAAATGAATTGCACTAATGTTGTCGTAGGATATTGGTGATTTAGTAAAATTTAAACCAAAACCTTTTAATGTTTGTTGCATATAAATAACTTGAGAACAATATAATGCTGCTGAAATATATTCTGCTTCTGTTGTGGATAGGGATATAGAATTTTTCTTTTTGCTAAACTAGGAAACTAGAGAGTGTCCTGAAAATTAATAGGTTCAGATTGTACTTTTTCGGTCTAATTTGCAACTAGCATAATCAGCATTGCTATATGAAATTAAATCAAAGGAATCTTCTTTTGGATAGAAAAGTCCATAGTCAAGTGTGGTTTTTACATATCTCAACATTTGTTTTACAAATTTTAGATGAGTTTCTTTAGGTTGAGATTGATATCTTGCATGGAAACAAACACTATGATTATATCAGGTCTACTTGTAGTGATACAGAGTAAAGATCCTATCATACCTCTATAAAGTTTTTGATCTACATCTTTTGAGTTGTCTTCTTTATTTAATTTTTCATTGGGTGCCATTGGAGTTGGTTTTCCTTTGGTATCCGACATACCGTATTTATTAACTAATTCTTTGGCATATTTTTCTTGACTTATAAAAATTCAATTATTTAATTGTCTTATTTATAATCTAAAAAGAAGGTTAGTTCTCCCATATGACCCATTTCAAATTATTTTGTCACAATATCATAAAATTCCTTATTTAGTTATTCATTTTTTGATCCAAAAATAATATCATCTACATATATTTGTATTAGTTGAATATCGTTATTATTTCTTTTAATAAATAGTGTGCTATCTACTTTCCCAATTTCAAAATTAAATTGTAATAAATATGATTAAAGTCTATCATACAATGCTATAAGAGCTTATTTTAAACCATATATAGCTTTCTTTAATTTATAAACATGATTTGAAAAATTTTCATCTTCAAATAAAGGAGGTTATTATACATAAACATCTTCTTTAATAAAACCATTTAGAAAAGCACTATTAACATCCATTTGAAATAATTAAAAATATTATGATTTACAAAGGCAAGTAAGATTCTTATTGTTTCTAATCTGGCTATAGGTGCAAAAGTTTCATCAAAATCTATGCCTTCTTCTTGAATATTTCCTTGAACTACTAAGCAAGCTTTATTTCGAATGACCTCCCCGTATCCATTTAATTTATTTATGTATACCCATTTTGTTCTAATTATAGATTTATCTTCTGGTCTAAGAACAAGTTCCCAAACATCATTTCTAGTGAATTGATTTATTTCATCTTGCATAGCAATAATCCATGAGTCGTCTAATGATGCCTCTTTTGGACTATTAGGGTCATAGTTGAGATAAATGTCATATTACTCATTTTATTTAATTGATTTCTTATTCTTACTACAGTATCTATATTTCCTAAAATATGTTCTATAGGGTGAACGTTTAATATTTTGGCTCTCTTATTTAGATGTATATTTTCAGTATTATTATCATCATTATTAGTTTCGTTATTTAGGACTTCATTATTGTCATTTTCTTCTTCATCACAATTGTTATTATTGATTTTAACATTTTCGTCATAATGGTATTAGTTCTAGTCTTGAAAACTCTATAAGCTTTGCTTCTATTTAAATATCCAACAAAAATTCCTTTATCTGCTTTAGCACCTAATTTATGTAAATTTTCTCTACTATTCAATATCACGCATTTAGAGCCAAAAATTCTAAAATATGATACTTTAGGCTCTTTATTATAAAATAATTTGTATGGTGTTTTCTTAATCCATGGTCTTATTAAAATTCTATTCAATATATAACATGTTATATCAACTACTTCAACTCAAAAGTTTTTAGGTAAATTACTGTCATTTAACATAGTTCTAACGCACTCTTAAATTGTTATATTTTTATGTTCTACTACTCCTTTTTGTTAAGGTGTTCTTGAGAATGAAAATTTATGTGTAATACCTTTCTTATTATAAAAATTTTCAAACTTTTCATTTTCAAATTCTCCACCGTGATCACTTCGAATTTTTTTAATTTTAATAGACAGTTGATTTTGAATTCTTTTAAGAAAGATTTTAAACATTTCAAAAGCATCACCATTAAGTTTTAGGAAATTCGTGCACGTAAACCTAGAAAAATCATCTATGATTACAATGACATATCTATTATGATTTATAGATTGTATTTGCGAAGGATCAAAAATATCTAAATGAATAAGGTCAAGGGGTTGAGAGGTAGAAATCATATCTTCTGACTTAAAGGAACTTTTTCTAAGTTTTCCAAATCAACATGCATCACATAGATATTAACATCAAAATTTATTTTAGGAAGACCTCTAACTAGATCATATTTGGCAATTTTAGATAGGTGTTTGAAATTTAAATGACCAAATATTTTGTGCTAAATCCAGGGGTCACTTGATTCGGCCAAAAGACATAAATTATCATTTGACACTTTCATACTTAATATATAGATATTTCCTTTTCTAATGCCCTTGAAGATAATGTTTGACTCATTATCTTTAATATGATACTTATCTTTTTCAAATTTAATTTTAAATCCCTTATCACATAATTGACTAATACTCAATAGGTTATGTTTCAATTCCTAACTAACAAAAAAGTAGAAATAGTAGGAGTGTTAGAACTACCGACATTACAGATGCCAATCACATATCTTTTAGAATTGTCTCCAAAGTTGACTAATCCACTAACTTTGTAGATGGTATCCTTCAAGATCTCCAGATTTTCAGTCATGTGCCTTGAGCATCCATTATCTAATATCCATTTATCCTTTTTGATTTGTAAAGTTTGATATGTTAGTACCCATCGATTTGGTTTTGATGACAACAACTTTAAGAAATCATACAACATATAAATACTAATGTTTTATCAAGATATATATAGTGTATGATATTAAATAGGTGTTGATATAAGAATATTGTACAATATCAAGTAAAGATTGAAGAGTTAAAGATGTTGGTATAGAGACTCAAGAATGAAGACTCATGAGTATTCAAGAGTTCAAGATTCTAAGATATACCAAAAAAGTTATAGAGTCTAGAATATTTTTTAAAATTCTGATATCACTTGATCACTTTCTCATCTCTCTCTATTTTTAAATAAGTTTTTAAATATTCTATTCAAAACAACTTTCAAATAGTTTTCAATTTCTTATATTTATCATTTTAGATTTTAATATTTTACCATGTTATTGTTTTTATTAAATTTTGATTTATATTAGTTTATATTCAAAATTCTTATCATATAGTTTTACTTATGATTATAATGTATATATATTATATTTAAACATGCTTATAAAGTATAAAATTATTTCACAAAATAATACATTTTCAAAATAATATTTTAAAGTGTTTTTCAAAATTATAAAGAGTGTGTCGACATACTCTAACCCTATATGTCGACATACTAGTCGTGAATTTCAAAATTCAATTTTCAAAAGAAGTGTCTATTCGTCATATGTCTTCATGAATGGACAATACCATTATTCCTCTATAAATATCTGTCTTCCCAACAAATTTTTCAATCACTTTTCATTGTTCTTCTCTCCTCCTTATTCTCTCTAATTTTCTAAAACAAATTATAGCCATACTCTACCGAATTTCAACTAGAGTCAAACTCCATTGCCATTAGTTTGATTCTCTATCATTTGCTCTTTGAATTCTGTCATCTTTCTCACTCCAATCAAGATCTACGTGCAGTTCAAGGATTATAGGATCATTTGTAATCAGGATTGAAGTTCTGAGTTTGTAAATCTCTATAAAATCAAACCGATATACTTGTGGGTGCGATTGTAGCCCGTGAAATCAATTAGGTGTGCTTAGTAGCCTGTAAATCTAGTGGGTGTGCTTGTAGCCCAAAAATCAAGCGACTCACCCGAAGGCTGAGATTCTGGTTGGTGTGTCTTGTAGCCTTGAATTCGAGATTGTATTCGCATTTACTAATTGAAAAGTTATATGTATAAGAAATTGTACAGGACTGGATGTAGGGTAACTCCGAATCAGTATAATATCCTGGTGTGTTCTTTCCTTTTACTCTTACCGCATTTTCTATTTATCTGCGTTTTGATTCTATGATTGTTTCTATGGCTGTTAATCTCATTATTCTAACTAGAATTTCAAAAGATTTCAAAAAGATTCATATAAATTAGAAAACACTATTCACCCTCCCCTCCTCAAGTGTTAATTTAGCCTTAAGATCCCTATTCTGCAATCTTACATTTTGTATCGGAGCATTGGTTTTCAAAGTTTTCATAATCTGATTTTTGAAAAGTTTATGGCTACCAACATTGGTAATAGCACTGTTAGTAACACCGTTAATACACTTGTTAGTAATTCATTTGTCGAAGGACAATCTACTGCCAAACCACTACTTTTTAATGGTAGTAACTACACATACTGGTCATGCAAAATGAAAATTTGTTTACAATCAATTGGATTAGATACGTGGAATATCACACAAACTAAGTACACAGAACCCGAGATAAATTTTGCATAATAGACTGCTGAACAAAAGGCAGTTGCACAAAGTAACTCTAAAGCCATGAATATACTGTTTTGTTCACTAGATAGAAATGAATTTAATAGATTATTTATATGCAAGTTTGGATTTGAAATTTGAAGAACTTTGCAAGTAACACATGAAGGCATAAGTAAAGTCAAACAAACTAAGATTTCCATGTTAACAAACTAGTTTTAACTATTTCAAATGAGTCCAAATGAGTCCATATCTGATATGTATAGTAGATTTTAAGATATTGTACACTCACTTATTGCATTGGTAAAAATTTCTCTGAAGAGAATCAAGTTAGAAAAATCCCTAATTCACTTACTCCTGAATGGGACCAAAAGACTCTTGCAATTAAAGAGGCTAGTGATATTAACACACTAAAGATTGAAGAGTTAATTGGTAATGTCATTTGAGGCACAAATGCAGGGAAGAAGAGAAAGCAAAGCAATAGAGAAGTAATCCATAGCATTTAATGCAGTGACGGATAATCTGGATTATAATGATGAAGAAATTGCTTTCATAACAAGGAACTTGAGAAAATTCCTGAAATATAGGAAGTTGAATAATTTTAAAAGAAATGACAACAAAAATCCTGGAAACGGAAGTGAAAGTGAAAATGGCATCAGATTTTATAACTGTGATGAACTTGATCACTTAAAATGAGACTGTCGCATCCTGAGAAACTAAAAACCACACCAAACACCGATTGATCAAGAAAACGGAGAAGAGCCTATACTGCAACACTAGATGACTCAGACACATCATCAATTGAAAATGAATCAGATATGGAAATAGCCAACATGTGCTTCATAGCAATACATAATTCAGGTATAATTGGTAAAATAAGATCAGAAAAACGTACACATTTAATATATTAAAAGTTTTATATCATTTGAATTTTTGATTGTTTGATTGTTAGGAATATCCTATAGATTAATAATAAAATGGGTTGAATAATGTGCAATTTTTATATTATTTTATTTTGTATATTAAAATAATATAATAATAATATAAAATATATTTAAAATTATATTTAACTATTTTTATGTAATTTTATGTAAATAATAATAATATATTTATAGATAGTTGTATATAAATAAAGTAGGATATTGTTAAAAACAATTCAATTTATACAAATTCAATAGATATGTCGACATGTCCCTATAGTATAGGTCGACATACATGTCCAAAATTTGAATTTCATTTTCAAATTCAAAATTTGAATTTTTTTCTCCACCTTTTCACCGACCCTAGTGTTCTAAAAAGGTGCCTCTTGACCAGAGAACATATCATTTGAATCTCTACTTATTATCTCTATCTCAAACCATTCAATTCACCTTTCATTACAAAATTCAAACTTTTATTAACTTTGTTATCTCCTCAAATCATTTATCAATGACATCCTCAAGCACTCCAACATCCATGAGAATTTCCAAAATCATCAAAAAAATTCTCTTTCAAGATTAAGAATCTATGAAAGCCTATATTAGCAATATGAATTATGGTAAAGTATCTATGGGAAAGTTTGGAATTTTTAATGATTTCTCTACTTATGAAATTGATACTCGTTGTTCTCAAAATGAAATTTTCGGTTTAATCAATGCTTCTCAAAACGATTTTGTTTTCTATCCACAATTGGTCAAAATGTTTTATGCAAATTTGAAAGGGAAATTTTATAAAGGTGGAGAAGGAGAAGTATGGAGTTGTAACAACTCGGATTTTTCGATGTTTAATTTGGAATATTTAAATGGTCTTAAATATTGGATTTCGGATTATAATTTAGTAGTAAGATTTTAAAACTGAAAATTTCAAGCGATTGCGTAAATTTTGGAAATCGTCGATTTAATCGACGCGTTAAAATAGCGATCCAGGACACAGTCTCGAAATTCGACAAAATCAGTTCCATTGGATCCGTAATAGAGTATTATTATCAGATTTCAAATTTTGTATCATTTGGATTTACCGTTTGGTCGTACGGTCTGGAAATGCCTAGAATAATATAATTGAATTTAATTGAAATAGTCGATTTATAAAGCTATCTTCTCCATATGATCGAATCAGGACTTGGAACTTGTTCCATTAGAATTGGAATAGCGGTATAACATTATAAATGCCAAGCGGCACACCTCAATAGGAGTTCAAGGTTTCCCTGTGTATTATACGTGATACTTTGAAATAGATAAATACGAAATCAAATCGAAGTAAAATCGCTGTCACCTTATACAAATCTATCACGCTACCCTACCTCGTACGAAGCCACCCCTCTCACCTTTTAAATCAATCTCCCTCTTTCTCCTCACAGTCATGAACCAATTCAAAAAAAAGATTTCGAACGCAAGCCTCTCCCTCTCTTCATTCTTCTGTTCGAAATCAAAACTAGTTCGAAGTCGCGATGGCAGTATTGTTGGAAGCAACACAGTATTGTTTTCGAAATCGAGATCGATCTACAATAAATAAAAAATTAAAATCAAAATCTCGCGATCGAGTGATTAGTGGCAGCTCATGTAGAGAACGGGTGGTGACGTCAGTAGAAGGCGTGGCTATGGGTTAGCATTCGATCAAGCGAACGCGGAAGGGAATCGCGACAATGGATCTCGCGCGCGTGTGTATCAATGAGGTGGCATGAATGCAGAGGCACAATTTGTTGGGTGGTCGCGTTAACAGCAACGTCGTGTGGAGCTGGAGGCCGGGGTGTTCGATGTTGATGTCGCGATCTTTGGGAGGGGAAGCTTCGACTGGACGCGAGGAAGCTAGGGTTTGAACAGCGATAGTCTAACGAGGGGATTAATGGCGATAGTGAAAGCGACGGTCGTCGTTGGAGGAATACAAATTTTGCTGGGTCGTTCTACCTGGATGGTTTGATTGAAATGGGTTAAGCTCGATAATTTCGTAATCAAGTTTAATGAAGGTAGTTTATTTTCTAATGAAGGCATTAGCAAAATTTATATATATAACCAAATTCATGAATCTGATAAATGCTATCACTAATTTATATCAGGTTCAAAAATCATGAAATCAAGACGAGTTTGAATTTTTAGTTGAGGAATATGCCAGCTGGAATTAATTTGGAATTTTTCAGAGTCAGCTTGGGATTTAAATATTTGGAAATCTGGGTGTTTGGCAATTTTAAAAATCAAGGTGAGTAAATCTCACTCATTTGGATAATTGGCTTTAATTTAAATAGTTAAAATTATTTATTGATTGATTGGATGATTGGATAATTATTATTACCAGTGGTTGTTATATATATATATATGTGTGTGTGTGTGTGTGTGTGTATACATATTAGTAGTTGGATATATTTCCCGCCTATTGGAGCGAATGAGACCTTATGCGCCCCACATAATAGCGGATGGCCCTATATACCGCAATATCCCCCTCGAAGTGGAATTGGTATTTTTATGTTGTATTAACATCTGTGGATGCAGGGAAACAGGTTGGAGGGATCCAACTGGATTCCTCAAAAGTTTATATTGATTGTTTTTCATATATAATAATATATGATGTGTTAGAATAATCTGTTATAGATTATTGTTGTGATATGGATTGTTGGATGTTATAGTAGCATTAGCCTAACTTTTGGTATTTAAATACCATAAATTTTATTTTTGGAATTTGAAAGGATTTAAAAGGAGATTTTGGATATAAAAATATTTATATCAAAATTAGATTATTTTTAAAAAGAAATTGATTTGGAAAAAAAAATTGATTTGGAGTTGTACTTAACTATTCGTAAATGTTTAAAGTAGAAATGTAAAATAATTTATATAAAGAATTTTTAATAATGGATTTTCAAATGATATCTTTGAAATATGGAAAAGAAGTTGAAATTGGAATTTTAAACGAGTTCAAGAAATAATTGGAGTTTATTGAGTAATAGATTTATAAATGGGATTTTAATAGAAATCGATTTATGAATGGAGTGATTAATGTAGATCTGTTATCAATTTGGAAATGAGTTTATAAAATTTATAAATGATGTTTATAAGTAAGGGAAATGATATTAGTTGATAAATTGGAATAAAAATTCATAGTGTGAATTTATATCGAGATATGATAATAGTATTTGGGAAAAATAGTATAGTCTGTTTTTGGAAAGTTAAATGGCTATGGAATTGGAAAGGAAACCGATGTGTTATGAATCGAGAGGGGTTTATAAATTGAAAATTTGTCATTGATATTTTAAAAATAAATATATTTTTTATTAAGAAGTTAAGCTTGTTTTTGAAAGAAAATTTTATTTACTAAACTATGTAGTTTAAAACTAGTTAGTATTGAAATATTTCGAAAAAATGGATTATTCAAATATTTAATATTTATTGAAATGAATTCACTTATTTATAATAAGCTTTGTAACTAGATTGGTTTTATTTTAAAAATAAATTGGAAATGAATTAATGATGTTTATTCAAAATGTTTAAATATTTTAAATAATTACTTAAATATGTTTTTAAAAATAAATTATTATTCTTTAGAAATACTTATCTTATATGTATATAGGGTTTTGTAGTAATTGAAATTTATTTATAAATTCTCTCGAGATTTGTAAACGGGGTTTATAAAATGGATGTGATTTTGATAGAGGAATTTTAAAAGAATTTGGAGAAAATGGAATTTCAAAAATGTTGAATATGGGAACTTCAAAAATGAAATCTGAATTCATAAAAGAAGTTTCAAATTGTTGGTTGGGTTTATAAAAGAGTATAAATCGGTTTTGAGAATTGTAAGAAGAAATATAATAATAATTCCGGAGATTAGGAGATAAGTTATGAAATATTCTCCTAAGAATTGAAAAGAGTGTTTTGGGAAATATTCTAAGTGTGAAATGATTTATATAGAATTTTTTTTTCTATGTGTTGTAAATTGAATGCGGAAATATTTCTAAGTGTTGAAATGGTTAAAAAAATATCCTATCCTGAATAAGTATTTGGATTGTTTTCAAATGTTGGAATTTCGGAAGAGATTTGTGTGTGTGTATATATATATATATATATCTTATAAAGATATTTTGAAAACGAATGTTTGATAAATTTATAATATGGGCCTAGTGACTGATTATGGATGTTATTTGATAGTTAAATAATCGACTATCAAATATTGGTCAAATTCGTTAATCGTTTCGAAGAGACCGGGATCGGATTTAATTATCCAAAAACCACTTCGATCTGGTTTGAACATTACGAATGGATATCGTGAAGCTAGTGAAGACGGTGATTCGGTTTGTCCAGACCTAGGACAACTTGTATGGACGAATGCTATCAGAACATCGTCATTGGAGGACGATGACCATTCTAAGTGAAATTGTTCTTGAAATGTAATCGTAGCCTCAAGCCTTATCAACCGGAATGACTGAAAATCAAGGGAGTTGTAGCAAGGCTAAGTGGGTCGCACCCAATTAGGGTATGTTATCACCTTTCTAGATGCCCTCGGATATATTAAAACTATGGATATGGTTGTGCATGGAAAAGTGAGCGCTTGATTTAAGTGTAACAACCCGCATATCTATCGATTTTATATTTAAATATTCTATTTAAATATTTTATCGTTAGTCGGATATTAGTCCGAAAAGCTACTTTTTGCATACGGTCAAATTAGGACTCGAGACCACTTCCATTGAGTTCAAAATGACGTTTGCGATCTTTTTGAGTGTAAACTTCGATACGTTTGGAGTAGGTGGAATTTTCGTCACTTTTTCCCGCCTTTGACTTGAGTTGGACTGCACCTTCTAACTCAGCCCCAACCCACCTCCTCTTCCTCACTTTATCAAACACTTGAAGCTTTATCAAAAATGGTGGAGGGAATGGGAAATTAAAACTCCAAAGTCTTCTCCTTCATTGCTAATCCAACACCTATTCCAAATTCAAGTGAAGAACATAGATTCAAGCTTGTGGTTGATTCTTGCTTTGCTTTTAAGCCTCCCCATCATCAATTTCGTGGAAAAGGTGAGATTTTTATCTCACACTCTCGTCTATATCTATCTTGGACTGTTGGGAATGGTTCCTTATCATTTTAACATGCACATTTGCTTTTGGATTGGATTGGATTGGCGAAAAACCCAAAATTTTAGTGTTTTTGGTGAAAAAACTGCACTTAGGTCGTTCTGCCTTCGCTAAGTCGTTCGCGAGTTAAGCCTAAGTCGTAGGTCGTTCGTGTTGAAAAGTCACACGGAGCATAAGTCGTTCCAGGCCTTAAGTCGTTCTGGGTGTGCTAAGTCGTTCACGAGTTAAGTGCTAAGTCGTGCGCGAGTTAAGAGTTAAGTCGTTGCCTTCTGCTACCTCGTCCTGGCTTAGGTCGTACTGGGATAAGTCGTTAGGTCGTACTAGGATAAGTCATTAGGTCGAATAGATCTTAGCTCGTAGCTCGTATTTGAGCTTAAGTCGTTAAGTCGTATCGACCTTAAGTCATAGGTCGTATGGCTCTTAAGTCGTAAGTCGTATGGCTCTTAAGTCGTAGGTCGCTGCTTCTACTAAGTCGCTCGGCCATGCCATCTCCGCTAGCTCGCAACTGTTAGGTCGTATGACCTTGAGTCGCTCGTATGAGTTAGGTCGTGGAACCTTAAGTCGTAGGTCGTCTCCGACCTAATATTTCCCCTGCTATTTCATTAAGTCGCTTGACCTTAAGTCGTAGGTCGTCGCCGACCTAGCACTTCTTCTGCTATCACCCTGTTAGGTCGCTCGGCTCCTTAAGTCGTTTGGCTTCACGAGGTCGAACCCTGTACACCTCTGCTTAGGCAATCTTATCTGAAAAACATTCAACAGAAATTCCTACTTTGATGGTTTTGCGATTGATTTCTTTGGACTTTACTCACGTCTTCGAACGTGAATTTATGTGATTCGATTTGTTCAACAATCGTTTTGTGACTTGTCTCTCTAAAGATATGAAGGTTTCAATATTAGTAGTAAATATCAAAGCTCTTTCATCGAAACGATTTCAACTCTATTTTTATTACAAAGCTCTTTTTCCTAAACCGTTTTCCAATCTACTAGTATATATACAAGCCTTTACTTCACTCGGATGAGAAATCGACTTAAACAACTTAGTAAAATGAGTGGTATGAAACGCTTGCGTTCACTTCGTCGGTTAGCTCTTGGACTTGTTCGATTGAACCCTTTTTGTGACAATTTCCTAGTGAAGATTTATAGCTTGTTCGTAAATATTTAAGTTAAGAAAGTGGTTATGGGACATGAAGCTAAACTCATATATTTACTAGCTTGGTGTGATTGACACTTCTCGTTGATCATGACGATCATTCTTATGATTTAGACTAGCAATTGTGCAATGTCTCTTTGTTTGCAAGGTTAGACTAGTCCTCATTGGTGTGATTCCGACTCACACATATCTATTTGCCTGCGAGGTTAGTCTAGACACCACTTGTGTGATTCCATTCACACATACCTTTTTGTTTGCGAGGTTAGACTAGACACCACTTGTGTGATTCCACTCACACATACCTTTTTGCTTTTTGGTTAGTCTAGACCTCAATCTGTGTGATTCCGACTCACACATATGGGGTAGCTCCCCATGGTCTTCGGACCATCATGTGATGGGCCTCTTTCTCTATTTATGATTTCTGGATTTCTTGCTTTGATTTTCTGTATTTTTTATGTCATTGACTTGTTATGAGTACAAGTTTAGGGTATGATGCCCTCTTTGGATCTTTGAGAAGATTCTTGTGATATTGATCATTTCTCATCGGTTGATCTCCTGTTGATCATCATTTGCATACTTATAGTAGTATGTCAGTATGGATATTTTATGTTTATGCCATATCTTTTATTTTATATCATGTCATCTGATATTTATAGCTAGACTGATCCGTTTATTATTTTCTTAAATAATACTCGGGTCAGACCGAGATGTTACAGGTGCTTCTGCTTGACTTCCTCCCGGGATTTGCTACTCTGACTTTTGGCTAACTATTTAGTTTAGCATTTTTTGTTGTATACACTTGAGATATGGACTCATAGTTGTATTCTTTTGGTATAGCACGTGTTGCTATTCTTTTGTATTATTGTGGATCTTTTTGACCACTACTCTGATGTACACTTTCATGTGTTAGTTATATATTCATATCTTCTTCCGCCTTTGTGATATGGATGTCTGTGACTGATTTGTGTTATGTTTATTTCTATGTTTGTTTCCGAAGATTATTTTATAGCCACCGTGTGATAAGCAATTACATGGATGGTCGCTCCTCAACAGCCTTATTCTCCGTGCTAGTTGACAGCACTACATCGTAGTGTTCTTGGCTAGCGTGGGTATTGAGGTGAGGCGTCACATTAAGGGTGGGAACAACCGAGGTGATAACATATTCGGTTCTATAGGGATAGGGCCGGTCTTGTGTTGTAGGGGATCCTGGTGAGATCCTCGGTACATTTTTCTAGATGTCTACCGTGATAGGTGGTACCCCAGTGCCTAGTCATTGCATGGAATCCATTCTCCAATAAGCGCCGTACGATTTTGATTGTGCCCAACTATGTTGAAACGTGAGATGCGAGTATTTCAGCTATTTTCTATTTACTTTGTTTAGACACTATTATAATATCGGACGATTTTGATAAAAATGTTTTGTTATCATAAGGGAAAAACCCATCGTGTTTATGTGTGACGTGGTCTTACGAGATACCTTTGTTTTTCAAAGGATTTTTATAACTTTAAATAATTCAAATTGAGTGTGTTTTCTCATGCTGGTTTTCCAGATTAACTCGAGTGTTATTTTATTATAATGCTCGGGTCAGACCAAGTATTACAGATTCAAGATAGGATGCTATTGAGCTCATGAGATGAGCTGGATGACAAGACGTATTTCCGTACTTGATTTGTATTTCCGCTGTGTGAGGACAAGTTATTAAACTGTCCAGATTGATTGTTGTCTATTGTACTCTGATAATGGTATGTATATTAACAGTACAGTTCTTGTATTTACAATCTGTTATTATATATTATATTTTGTTCCACTGCGATTGTGAGATTCTGTATTGTTGTTTCTGTTTCTACTTCTACCTTTTCTTCTTCACCCCTAATGAACTGGTACTTCCGGCACTCGATTGCTCGACATTCTGTACAGTGGACGTATTGATGTCCATTTTTGAGGATAGAAAATCTCGTGTTCGTTACAGTGGTATCAAAGCTGAAGGTATAGTGGGAACCTTGGCTTTGATGGGGATTACTCATTGGAGATAGGGTCAGTAGTACCCTAGAATGAGTTTAAGTGTATTAATAGATATGAGCGCGTATTTGTTCGTGAATATAAATTGTTTTATATTGTGTTAATTTATCTGTTGGATGGCATATAAATTCCGGTTGAGTAGTGGGATGCCACTAATTCGATAAGAGTTTCTAAACACTTAAACACGATAAACCGACAAAGTATGGTTTTGAAGCGGGTAAATGAGATAATTTTACCCAAATTATATTTTGATATAAAAAGGATAATTTTCTAAAAATTATTATATTGACATGTTTGGTTGTTATTATATAATCAAGATAAGATTATAAAATTGGAAATGGTTTATATAACCAATTGAAAATTGTATAAGTATGAATTATACAAACGGATTATAATTAAAATGGATTCAAACCAGAGTTTGGAAATTTAAAATTCCGAAAGCTTTGAGAAATGTTTTAAATGGGTTTGAACTAAGTATTTGGGAATTTTGAAATATTGGAAGTTTTGGATATATTCTCCGAAGTGGTTGAAAAGAGTAATGGTGATATTATTTTTGGGATATTTTTGGAATGGAAGTGTTTTAAATGGATTTTGGAAGTGATGAGCATTAAATTCACTTCAGTCGCTAGAAAATAATTCTGATGATGATCCCGACTTCATCGGTGTTCATTTTCGAGTTTCTAAGTGATGGATTGCTACCGTAGTAAATTAATATGGAGGTTTTTGGATGGAAACAAGGGTTGTTTTTAGAAATTCTAAAGGGAATTGTTTTGGATAAAATCAGGTTGACTTTGAAAATTTCAAAGAAATGGTTTGTTAAAACCAAAAGGCTATATATTGGGTTCAAAATGATTTAAAATAAAAACCAGGTGTTTGAATTCTGGAATTTTAATATAAAAGTTGGGGAAACATTAGGAAATAAGTTATGAACTTATAAATGGAGAATGATTTTAATAAGAAAGAAAAGTATGGAGTTTGAGTTTCGGAAATAAATTTTAACTTGAGTAGGTTAAAATGAATAAAATTTAACTTGATTTAAGCTAAATGAAAATTGAATTGGAATTGAATTTTAACTTAAGTAAGTTAAATTGAATTGAATGAATTAAAATTTAACTTAAGCTAAGTTAAATGAAATTGAATTTGATTAAAAATGGAGTATAAACTCAAGTATAGAAATTATGAAAATGTGAAAAGTAAGTTAAATAATTTATAAATTTGAAAAATGGGATGGTAATATCAAAATAAATTTTTTTTTTGATATTTTTGTAAAGAAATGGAAATCAAATTTGAATTATAAAATGAATTGGAACTCAAGCCAACCAAATGGGGTGATTTTTGAAAAAATAAATTAGATATTGAATTATAAATTGGAAGTGAACTAATTATATAAATTAATTAGTTAATTGAATGCAAAAATGAAACTTAACTTGGTTAAGTAAAATGGATTGTGGATTGAAATTGGAAGTAAACCAATTAGAGAAATAAAATAGTGGATTGAACATTGGAATGAGATTTGAGTTAAATGGAATTGAATAAATTGAATAAGTACCAATCTAAAATTAAAATGGTATTTGTTTGCAATGGGAGTAAACTTAAGTGATATTGGGTAAACAAACATGGGAATTTCAGACATAAAAATAACCGAATTTATGGATGAATATCATCCTTTAAAAAATTTCAATGTAAGGTCCCATATAATTTCATATATATATATATATATACACACACACACACTTATATCAATACTGGGAATATAAGTTTCAAATGGATACATGAATGTGCAATTTCAATTTTGAGATTCTTAGATGATTATCAGTTTCATGTGTGAATCCAATTTTAGATATATTAGTATGCTATATTTGTATTCACTATGAGTTTGCAAAAGCATAAAGCTCTACATATATATGGTAAGTTTTAAAGGTATTAAATTTCAAATGTGCATCAGTAATAGGTTTTAAAACATACGAACTTTTGTTTTTATGTATATATATATGTGGTTTTAAGAATAAATTTGGCTTTCAAATGTGTACAGGCCTAAAAAAAAGATAGATTGCCAAAGGTGATGAAGAAAAAGCTGTCTCCAATTAGATAACGTATAATATATCAGATAGGGCAATCAATAATGATGTGAGCATGTGCTAGCAATGTTAAGGGTTACTTAAACTATAGAAAAACTAAAATAGAACCAAAGAAATGACAAAAATTTATATGGTATTAACTTGTATTAGCCTGATTGATAGTCACTTTATATTAAGAGAGAACGAATATATTACAAGTTAAAGATATAGGTTAATTCATATGAATTCTTTGTAACTTGCCTGAAAACTGTACAAAGATATAGCAAGTTAAAGAAAATAATAACCTGTACATGTTTGATGAATGGTATACAAGTTGTACAGAGGAATCTAATGAGTTGCAACTGGTTTTGTGAAATGATTTTGTGAATTGGGTATATGTTCTGTACATAGAAAATAAAGATTTGTTACAATTTGTTTTTGATGAAATAGAGAAATGTAATTAGCATAGTAAGGTTTGTGCTTGCTTTAAATATGAAAAGTATAAATACCCAAATTTGCACGGAAAAATTTGTCATTAACGTAAAATGGAAGTAAATAAAAATTTTGTGAATCAATGAAAAGTGAATAAATTGACTTTTAAATCAATTTGAAATCGATATGAGTTTATTTGGTATAGATATGAGTTGAATGCTAATAATTTGTTTGTAAATCATTTCGATTTGAATGAAATGATATATGGATTGATTGAAAGTAATTAAATTAGTATCGGAACCATTAATTGCTTATAAATATATGTTAACATGTTTGGTTATGAAATATTCTGTTCAACTAGTGAAATAAGTGAAATGTTATTGAATTTTCATATTTATGGAACTTACGTGTTTAAATTAAGTAAGTACAGGTACCAAGAGGCTATTAGGCTAGATTTGGGTTGCGCAAAACTGCATATAAAATAAGCCGCTCGCTTTAAAATGCTAAATAAGGTACGTTTTCGGATTAAATACCGCGAATATATAAATGTTGATATATATTGTGTTTTCCGACCTTGTGGGTCGATGTATATATTTTTATCTCTCTTGTCATATTGCAAAAGGCTCTTCGTACAAGGGAGATTCTTCCAAAAAATTTTGGAAATTTAAGGTGTTAGAAAAATTTTGAAATTTTTTTTGTTAACTTAAAAAGGGTGATTTTTAAATTGGAATTGAAAGAAAGGGTTTTGAATCAGAAATGGAAACTAAATATTGGGATGAAACTAAAGGGTTTAGAAAAGAGAATGTTAAGTTTTAACAAGTGAGTTTTGATAAGTTAATGGGTTTGGGATCATTCGTCCTAACTTAGCAATTTCGGGGACGAAATTCATTTAAGGGAAAGAAATGTAACGACCCGGATTTTTTTATGTTTTTGGAATATTTAAATGGCCTTAAATATTGGATTTGGGATTATAATTTAGTAGTAAGATTTTAAAACTGAAAATTTCAAGTGAGTTCGTAAAATTTGGAAATCGTTGATTTAATCGACGCGTTAAAATAGTGATCCGGGGCATAGTCTCGAAATTCGACGAAACTAGTTCCATTAGATCCATAATAGAGTATTATTATCAGATTTCAAATTTCGTAGCGTTTGGATTTACCGTTTGGTCGTACGGTCTGGAAATGCCTAGAATAATTTAATTGAATTTAATTTAAATAGTCGATTTAAAAAGCTATCTTCTCCATACGATCGAATCAGGACTCGAAACTTGCTCCATTGGACTCGGAATAGCAGTATAACATTATAAACGCCAAGCGACACACCTCAATAGGAGTTCAAGTTTTCCCTGTGTATAATACGTGATATTTTGAAATAGATAAATACGAAATCAAATAGAAGTAAAATCGTAGCCACCCTATACAATCTGTCACACCACCCTACCTCGTACGAAGCCGCCCCTTTCACCTTTTAAATCGGTCTCCCTCTTTCTCCTTACAGTCACGAATCAATTCAAAAAAAAAGATTTTGAATGCAAGCCTCTTCCTCTCTTCATTCTTCTGTTCGAAATCGAAACTAGTTCGAAGTCCCGATGGCAGTATTGTTGGAAGCGACACAGTATTGTTTCCGAAATCGAGATCGATCTTCAATAAAAAAATTAAAATAAAAATCTCGCGATCGAGTGATTAGTGGCAACTCACGTAGAGAAGGGGTGGTGACGTAAGTAGAAGGCGGCGGCTATGGGTTAGCATTCGATCAGGCGAACGCGAAAGGGAATCGCGACAATGGATCTCATGCGCGTGTGTATCAGCGTGGTGGCATGACTGTAGAGGTGAGATTTGTTAGGTGGTCGTGTGAACAACAACGGCGTGTGGAGCTGGAGGCTGGGGTGTTCGATGTTGATGTCGCGATTTGCGGGAGTGGAAGCTTCGACTGGATGCGAGGAAGCTAGGGTTTGAGTAGCGACAGTCTGACGAGGGGATTCGTGGCGATAGTGAAAGTGGCGGTCATCGTTGGAGGAATACGAATTTAACTAGGTCGTTCTACCTGGATGTTGTGATTGAAATGGGTTAGGCTCAATAATTTCGTAATCAAGTTTGATTAAAGTAATTTATTTTCTGATGAAGGCATTAGCAAAATTAATATATATAAATAAATTCATAAATCTGATAAATGCTATCACTAATTTATATAAGGTCCAAAAATCATGAAATCAAGACGATTTTGAATTTGTAGTTGAGGAATATGCCAGCTGGAATTAATTTGGAATTTTTCAGAGTTAGCTAGGGATTTAAATAATTGGAAATCTGGGTGTTTGGCAATTTTAAAAATCAAGGTGAGTAAATCTCACTCATTTGGATAATTGGCTTTAATTTAAATAGTTAAAATTATTATTGATTGATTGGATAATTATTATTATCAATGGTTGTTATATATATATATTTATAGTAGTATATATATTAGTAGTTGGATATATTTCCCTCCTATTGGAGCGATGAGACCCTATGCGCCCCGCATAATAGCGAATGACCCTATATACCGCGATATCCCCTTCGAAGTAGGATTGTATTTTTATGTTGTATTAACATCTGTGGATGCAGGGAAACAGGTTGGAGGGATCCAACTGGATTCCTCAAAAGTTTATATTGATTGTTTTTCATATACAATAATATATGATGTGTTAGAATAATCTGTTATAGATTATTATTGTGATGTGGATTGTTGGATGCTATAGTAGCACTAGCCTAACTTTTGGTATTTTAAATGCCATAAAAATTATCTTTGGAATTTGAAAGGATTTAAAAAGGAGTTTTTGGATATAAAGTATTTATAACGAAATTGGTTTATATTTAAAAAGAAATTGATTTGGAGTTGTACTTAACTATTCATAAAATGTTTAAAGTAGAAATGTAAAATAAGTTATATAAAGAATTTTTAATAATGGATTTTCAAATGATATCTCTGAAATATGGCAAAGAAGTTGAAATTGGAATTTTAAACGAGTTCAAGAAATAATTGGAGCTTACTGAGTAATAGATTTGTAAATGGGATTTTAATTGAAATCGATTTATAAATGAAGTGATTAATGTAGATCTGTTATAGATTTGGAAATGAGTTTATAAAATTTATAAACGATGTTTATAAACAAGGGAAATGATATTAATTGATAAATTGGAATAGAAATTCATAATGTGAATTTATATCGAGATATGAAAATAGTTTTTGGGAAAAATAGTAGAGTCTATTTTTGGAAAGTGAAATGGCTAGGGAATTGGAAAGGAAACCGATGTGTTGTGAATCGAGAGGGGTTTATAAATCAAAAATTTGTCTTGAGATTTTAAAATAAATATATATTTTTATTAAGAAGCTAAGCTTGTTTTTAAAAGAAAATTTTATTTATTAAACTATGTAATTTAAAACTAGTTAGTATTGAAATATTTTGGAAAAATGGATTATTCAAATATTTAATATTTATTGAAATGAATTCACATGTTTATAATAAGCTTTGTAACTCGATTGGTTTTATTTTAAAAATAAATTGGAAATGAATTAACGATGTTTATTCAAAATTTTTAAATATTTTAAATAATTACTTAAATATGTTTTTAAAAATAAATTATTATTCTTTAGAAATACTTATCTTATATGTATATAGGGTTTTGTAGAAATTGAAATTTATTTATAAATTCTCCTAAGATTCGTAAATGGGGTTTATAAAATGGATGTGATTTTGATAGAGGAATTTTAAAAGAATTTGGAGAAAATGGAATTTCAAAAATGTTGAATATGGGAACTTCGAAAATGAAATCTGAATTCATAAAAGAAGTTTCAAATTGCTTGTTGGGTTTATAAAAGAGTATAAATCGGTTTTGAAAATTGTAAGAAGAAATATATTAATAATTCTGGAGATTAGGAGATAAGTTATGAAATATTCTCCTAAGGATTGAAATGAGGGTTTTGGGAAATATTTTAAGTGTGAAATGATTTATATAGAAAAAATTTTCTAAGTGTTGTAAATTGAATTCGGAAATATTTCTAAGTGTAGAAATGGTTAAAAAATATCCTGTTATGGATAAGTATTTGGATTGTTTTCAAATGTTGGAATACCGGAAGAGATTTGAATATATATATATCTTATAATGATATTTCGAATGTGAATGTTTGAGAAATTTATAATATGGGCCTAGTGAGTTCTTATGGATGTTATTTGATAGTTAAATAGCTGACTATCAAATATTGGCCAAATTCGTTGATCATTTTGAAGAGAACCGGGATTGGATTTAATTATCCGAAAACCACTCCAATCTGGTTTGAACGTTACGAATGGATATCGTGAATCCAGTGAAGACGGTGATTCTGTTTGTCTAGACCTAGGAGAACTTGTATGGACGAATGCTATCAGAACATCATCATTGGAGGACGATGAGCATTCTAAGTGAAATTGTTCTTGAAATGTAATCGTAGCCTCAAGCCTCATCAACCGGAATGATTGAAAATCAGGGGAGATGTAGCAAGGCTAAGTTGGTGGCACACAATTAGGGTATGTTATCACCTTTCTCGATTCCCCCGGAAATATTAAAATTATGGATATGGTTGTGCATGGAAAAGTGAGCGCCCGATTTAAGGGTGGGAACACCCGGGGTGATAACATATCGGTTCTATCTAGGTTTGCGATAGGGCCGGTCTTGTGTTGTAGGGGATCCCGGCGAGATCCTCGGTACATTTTTATAGATGTGTACCATGATAGGTGGTACCTAGTGCCTAGTCATTGTATGGAATCCATTCTCCAATAAGCGCCGTACGATTTTGATTGTGCCCAACTATGCTGAAACGTGAGATGCGAGAATTTCTGCTATTTTCTATATACTTTGTTTAGACACTATTATAATATCAGACGATTTTGATAAAAATGTTTTGTTATCATAAAGGAAAAACCCGTCGTGTTTATGTGTGATGTGGTCTTACGAGATACCTTTGTTTTTCAAATGATTTTGGTAACTTTAAATACTTCAAATTGAGCGTGTTTTCTCACGCTGGTTTTCCAGACTGACTCGGGTGTTATTTTATTATATGCTCGGGTTAGAACGAGTATTACAGATTCAGGATAGGAGGCTATGGAGCTCAGGAGACGAGCTAGATGACAAGACGTATTTCCGTACTTAATTTGTATTTCTGTTGTGTGAGGACAAGTTATTAAACTGTCCAGATTGATTATTGTCTATTATACTCTGATAATGGTATGTATATTAACAATATAGTTCTTGTATTTAAAATATGTTATTATATATAATATTTTTTATTCCGCTGTGGTTGTGAGATTCTGTGTTGTTGTTACTGTTTCTTCTTCTACCTTTTATTCTTTACCCCTACTGAACTGGTATTTCGAGCACTCGATTGCTCGGCATTCTGTACACTGGGCGTATTGATGTCGATTTTCGAGGATCGAAAATCTCATGTTCGTTACAGGAGTAGTGTTAAAGGGACTTTAATTACTTTGAACTATGAAATTTTGGGTACTATTCTTGGATGCAAATCCATTGGAGTGGACCTTTCTGATTTCAAAATTGATGATCATAATCGTGAAGTTTTTCATAATAATTTCGAAGGAGATGATAATTTTGAGTTTAATAATCAAAATTTTCATCCAAAAGCTAGAATTTTTAACCTTCTTTTGCAACATACTATCACTCCTCGTTCGGGAAATTTCAATAATCCTATCTTAAAGGTTTGTAAAGCACTCTTTGCCATTTATGGTCAATATGACTTAAATTGGGGTCAAGCTATTTTGGATGAATTTTATCTCAAAAATATTTCAACCCATGAAAACACCCTATTTCATGGTATTTATCTTACCCGAATCTTTAACTACTTTGGTGTTGATTTTAAAGGAGAGGAATTTGTCTCTCGTAAAGTGCTTAATCAAGTAAATATAGCTCTTATGAAAATTCCACCAATTTTTGAGCCATATGAAACACTTGCGGAGAAAAAAGAAAGGTTAACACATGAAGAGGAGGAAGAAATACAAGAAGAGGAGGAAGTGGAAGAAGGGGAGGAAGAAATGGATATCGAAGAAGAGGAGGAGGAGGAGGAAACCTCTTTAGAAAGCATTGACTTTACACCTTTTCCAACAAAGAAGATTGTGGAAAATCAAAGAATTCTCAAACGTTCCATGAGTAAGAAGTTAAACACCATTTCCAACAAAATGGATAAGTTCTTTGGAAAGGTGAAACGCAAGCTTGGAATCTCTTCATCATCCTCTTCATCCACACCTTTCTAGTTTGTTTTAGTTACATTTGTTAGGACCTAAAATTTTGATGTTTTGATTGTGACAGCTATATACGTAAATATTATATGAACTAACCATACTTGTAGGAGAAGATATCGTTTTTACTCGAGAAATAGTCTAACAATTTGCAGACCAGAATTCGAATTGAATCTTTAGCAAAATATTTAGTCTAAGGTCTGAGTTTAGTAATAAATTCATGTAAAAATCTCTTTGAAGTGGTATATGCATGCACACGCAATTTAAAGTTTTCAAAACAATGTTCATATGCTAAAAATTTTCAAAAAAATAGTTCATATGCTAAAGTTTTTAAAACATTCTTTGATATTCCAGTAAACACATAATTCAACCGACTGAATGGCTATGGTCAACCGACAGAATTCTGTGCATGTGCACATTTTACTTTGAATATTCAAACGGTCGACCTTGCATATTCAGCCGGCTGAATTGGGTCGTTTTTGATCTGTTTCCTTGCTGCATTAATTTTTAATCCATTCATCTGGTTGATTCGTGCTATTCAGACGACTGAATCTTTATAACGGCTATATTATGAAAAGACACTTCAATTCAGCGAATAGAAACAACTCTTGATTCAAGCGTTGCTTCCATATTCTTTCATGGCTACCTTTCACGAACGATTGCAACTCTTAATCACTATAAATAGCCATAAAATTCATTTTTTTAATAACCAATATTCATTCTAACTCTAATTCTCATTCTTATATTCTGAACTATCTGGCTATCTAAACATTCAATACTTTGTTCTAATCATTTGTTCATTCAAGAAAACTTCATTAGTGATTTAGTAAACTTCCTATCTTCACTAATTACACGATATACCACAAAGGAGAAGATTATAGGAAGGGTGTACGTTATTGACTTATCGGTGCTATTCAAGAGCATACTTAGTCCGAAACATTTCTACTATTTGTATTGGAAGTCCTGTTCGGTTGCTCAGGCAGTTGAAGTCCTATTCTGTTGCTTAGGTGGTTGAAGTAATGTTCGGTTGCTCAGGTGGTGTAATACATGTTCCTCCGGGTTAAGTGAGGGTTGATAGTTGAATTCCATAAGGAGTTTGGGACTGGACGTAGAACAAGAAGTTTGAACCAGTATAAAAATCTCTGATGTCATTTACGTAATTATTTTACTTTTATATTTATATTCCACACAAGTAAATAGTTTTGTTAATATTCCATATTGCACGATCCTTAGTCGCTTTCAATTGGTATCAGAGCAAGGTCATCATATAACCATAACACAGTTATTTGATATTCAGTTAATATGGAAAATAACACTAGCACAAGTTTTATTGAAGGTCAATTCACTGCACGACCACCACTATTTAACGATTTGAATTACAATTATTGGTAAACTCGCACAAGAATTTAAATGTAGGCAAACAGATATGACACTTGGAATATAACTTAGGATGAATATATTATACCAACCACACCATATGCACAATGGTCAAACAGATAAAAGATAGATGCTACCTCAAATGCAAAAGCCATGAATATGCTATTTTTTGCTTTAGATAAGAATGAATTTAATAGAGTTAGCATGTGTACAACAACTTATGAAATTTGGCGAACTCTTAAAGTTACACATGAAGGAACAAGCAAAGTTAAACAAAGCAAGATTTCTATACTTAAAAATCAGTTTCAAAATGTCAGAATGAAATAAGATGAGACTATAAATGAAATGTATTCTAGATTTCAAGACATATATCACTCGCTATTGGCACTAGGAGAAAAATACACTGATTTTGATATTATCTCAAAAATCCTAAACTCTTTAATGAATGAATGGGAACATAAATTCTTAGCTATAGAAGAAGCTAAGAGCAGTTCAACCATAAAACCTAAAGAGTTAATAGGAAATCTCATGTCGTATGAAGTGAACTTGCAGGAAAAAAGAAATCAAGCACAAGACAGAAAGACCATAGCATTCCAAGCTGAACAAGAAGATTCAAAAGAAGATGAAGATGACACGACTTTATTGCTACGAACTTTAATAAATTTTTAAATTTTCGAAAGAACAAGAAATTCGAGAACAACAGGAGAGACAACACCAACAAACCACCAACTACAAATTCGAATGTTATGAATGTCACAAAAAGGGTCACATAAAGAAAGACTGTCCTGATCGAAAGAAAGATAGGTTCAAGAATAAAAGGGAAAAATATAAGAAGAAGAAAGCATACTCTATTACATGGGATGATTCAGAATCGTCTTCCTCATCAGACAGTGACGCTAACAGTGACACCAACAAGCCAATGTTTGCTTTATGGCTTCATCTAATGATGTAATTGATCTAACCTTTGATGATTTAATTGATATAAAGTTGGAGCTATGGGATAAACTAAAAGATGTTAAAAGAAAATATAAAGATGCTTTAGAAAAACTAAACAGGAGTGAAATAGAAATTGATATGCTCATAGATGAAAAGAAAATCTTAGATGAAGAACTTATCAAAACACAAGAATCTTTGTCTAATGTATCTTCTCAACTCACTATGCTATCAAATGAGATTGAAGTTCAAAAAGAAAAGAATATGACATTAGTTGCAAAAAATCACAATTTAAAATCAAATGTCAAAATTCTTGAATTAAATAACTCTAGTCTCAAAACCGAGTTAGAAAATATTACTGAAAATGTTTCTAACTTTAATAAAGGTAGAGAAAATCTTTCTAAAATTATTAATAACTCTCAAACAACTTTCAATAAGAAAGGTTTAGGATATACAAATTCCTCAAAATCTAGTTCAAAAAGAAACATTTCACTAAATAAAAATTTCAATATACATAAGAATTTTGTAAAACCAAAACCAAAAGTTTTCACTCAAAAGAAGGACGGTCACACTAAAAAAAATATAAAGATTTGGATACCAAAAACTAATGATAATTTAATTAGAAATAAGTATACTAAGACTATAAATACAGTTCATAAGAATGAAAATTTTACTTATAAAGGGAATTCTAAACCCTCTTGGGTTTGGTTTCCTAAGACCTAACTCTTAGGACCCTAATAAAAGGTGGGTACCAATCCCATCTCTATATTTTTTGCAGGTACCAACTAAAAAAAGAGAAAACCGGATACTTGATAGTGGTTGCTCAAATCACATAATAGGAAACAAAGATATGCTGACTAATATTATCTACTCAGATGAAGGATCTGTCACATTTGGAGATAATTCCAAAGGATATATCATCAACAAAGACGAAGTGAGCAATGACGGTACATCTAACTTACCTCTTATTACAAATGTTTTACTAGTTAAGAATTTAAAACATAATTTTCTTAGTATAAGTCAACTATGCGATAAAGGTTTTAATATTTTTTTTCGAAAAATAAATGTAACATATTTGATCAAAACAAGAATCTTATCTTTGAAGGAACTAGAGAACGTAATATATACATATTAAATGTGAAAGTTAATCATAACAAAAATATGTGTCTAGTAACTAAAGAAAATGATCCATGGTTATGGCATAAAAGCTTTGTCATATAAACTTTAAAGCAATAAGCAAATTATCTAAAAATAATTTAGTAAAAGATTTACCAAAAATGAATTTTAAAGTAAATAGTATTTGCGATGCATGTCAGTTAGGTAAATTAACCAAATCTACTTTTAAATCAAAGAAAATTATTTCTAAATTACAACCACTTGAGTTATTACATTTAGATCTTTTTGGACCAACCCAAGTTCTACTATAAATCATAATGGTTATGTTTTTGTAATTGTAGATGATTTTTCAAGATACACCTGGACAATATTTATAAAAAATAAAAGTGATACTTTTGAAAATTTTGAAACCTTTGCTAAGAGAATTCAAAATATTAAGAATATAAATATTGAAAACATTCGAAGCGATCACAGTGGCGAGTTCGATAATGATATTTTTGAAAAAATTTATAATAAGAAAGGAAATTTTATAATTTTTCATTTCCGAGAACTCCACAACAAAGCGAAGTTGTAGAAAGGAAAAATAGAACACTTCAAGAATATGCTAGAACCTTATTAAATGGAAGCACTCTACCTAAACATTTTTGGGTAGAAGCTATAGTAACTGCTTGTTATGTTTTAAATCGAGTCTCCATTAGACTATTAACCAAAAATACCCTATATGAATTTTTTAATGGAAGAAAACCTAACATATCATATTTTAAAGTTTTTGATTCAAAATGTTTTCTATTAAATACAAAAGACCAACTTGGTAAATTCGACCCAAAATTCGATGAAGGGATATTCATTAGATACTCGTAACAAGGCAAGGCATATAGAATTTATAATAAAAGAACTAAAATAATCGAAGAAACACTTCATGCATCATTCGATGAAAATTTCAAATTTAATAATAAAAATGAAGATGAAGAAATAATTCCTAAATCCAATATCATAGAAGATGATATTGAAAATATTGAAAATAATGTTGAAATTGAAAACAACAATTTACCAAATGAATATGAAATTCGATCTCCACCAAGACTTCTAAGAAATCACCCAATTGAAAATGTCATTGGAGAAATAAATTTTAGTGTAAGAACTCGAAATCAATTAAATCAAATGGGTCATGTAGCTTTTCTACCGAACATTGAACCCAAAAATGCTAAAGAAGCCTCAATTGATGATTATGGATTATAGCTATGCAAGAAGAGTTAAATCAATTTGAACGAAATGAAGTTTGGGACTTAGTTCCTAGACCTAGTAATCAAACAGTCATCAGTACTAAATGGGTTTACAAAAATAAAGCCGATGAGCAAGGAAATATTATTCGAAACAAAGTTAGATTAGTCGCTCAAGGCTACAATCAAGAAGAAGGAATAGACTACAAAGAAACATTTGCTCATGTAGCTCGACTAGAAGCAATACGTATTTTATTAGCTTTTGCTTGTTTTGATAACTTTAAACTATATCAAATGGACATAAAAAGTGCTTTTATAAACGGTTTTGTAAAAGAAAATATGTATGTAGAACAACCACCTCTATTTGCACATGAAAACTTTCCAGACCTTGTTTATAAATTAAAGAAAGCTTTATACGGTTTAAACAAGCACCTTGTGCTTGGTATGATCGTCTTAAAAGTTATCTTATAAATTCTCGTTTTAAAATTGGAAAAGTAGATCAAACTTTGTCTATAAAACAAGATAAAAAGGATATTATAATTATACAAGTTTATGTAGATGCCATCATTTTTGGTTCCACGAACGAAAAATTATGTCAAGGATTTTTGAATATTATGACGAGAGAATTTAAAATGTCTCATATGGGAGAAATTTCATATTTTCTTGGATTACAAATTAAATAATTAAATAATGGAATTTTAATTAATAAAGAAAAATATTGTAATAATCTAATAAAACGTTTTGGTATGGAAAATACTTCTGCTAAACCAACTCCTATGAGCACTACAGTACATCTCGATCGAGATGAAAATGGAAAAGTATTGACAAAAAACTATGTCGAAGTATGGTTGGATCTCTACTTTACTTAACTGCTAGTCGTCCGAATATAATGATGAGTGTATGCTTATATGCACGATTTCAAGCAAGTCCCAAAGAATCACATTTGTGGGCAGTGAAATGAATTTTGCTCTACTTAAGCAAGACTAAAAACTACAGTCTCTTTTACATGGAAGAATGTCCTTTTGAGTTAGTATCATATAGTGATACTGACTTTGGAGGATGCCGAATGGATCGAAAGAGTACAAGTGGTACATGTCATTTCATTGAACAATCTTTTTTTGAGAGTGACGGGTGTGTAGCGTGAAACTACACAGCCGGTTAAATAGTTATATTATATAGTACTGAAGAGGTCGATCGACAAGCCCGATCGATGGCCAAAAAATATGTGTGAAGCAACAAACTGTAATAGAAATACTAGAGAGTATCATAGACTATTACATATTAACTGTAGTATGTGATATCCCCCTGTAGACTAAGACTATCTCTCCGGAGATGCAGTGGTGCTTCCCTGGGATTCTACTGGCTGGACGCTGCACTGTGGGAGACTCAGGCGGAAAGGCGCAGAGTGACATTGACCTGTTATAGAGGAGAAAATGTGAGTGATAATTCTACAGGTTCCCTCGAAATGTCGTGTTGGTTTCCCAAATACAAGGGCATTCCTCTCTTTCCAAATGCACCAGCTAAAGGTTGATATGAAGGTGTCCATCAGCAGGCTCTGCTGATTAAACTGCCAATATTCGAAGTGAGAGGTCATGCTGGGAATGAACCCCAGAAGATAGGCACTAGTTGCTGCCCAAATTGAGTAGGAGAAATCACATTCGAAGAAAAGGTGAGTTACTGATTCGTTCTGAGTTGAACAAAAGACGCAGCACGGATCAATGAGGATGTTGAGTCTGTTGAGTCTGTCTTTGGTATTGATTCTGCCAGAAATTAAGCACCATTGGAAAAAGGCTATACGAGGTGGAAGGTTGCAATGCCAAACCCTGGAGAAGGAGAAAAGGCGACCGGGGTGGATTAGATATTGATAACTGGAGGCGACTGAGAATCCTTTGGAAGGTGCAAGGGCCCAGAGAAAGAGGTCTTGACTGTTGGAAGGACGGATCGACATGAGGATATTTGTGGCGGAGAGAAGTTCAGGAACTAGGTCTGCATCGAAGATGGAAGGTGGGCAAAGGTGTTCGGGACCTAGGGTGAGATAGTCTTCAACTGTTGCATTGGGGAGGGCGGCGTGTGAGAAGAGGTTGGGTAGTAGTTTAGAGAGGGGCAATTGTCCATACCAGGTATCTAACCAGAATAGGCACCTGTTGCCGCTTTCGACTTTAACCTGGAACAGTGCTTTGACTCTAGGTAGGGTTTGAAGGACCCCCGACTAGAAAGGGGATGGGTGGGACCGGGTGGTGAGGTGGAGTGCCAAGTGAGGGTTTGAATGATAATGCTGACATAAGATCCACGATTTCCAGATGAAATTTCCAGGTGTAAGTAATCTCCAAAGCCATTTGGACAGCAACGCCTGATTGAATGTGCGAAGGTCAGTAATACCTAGCCCACCATGATTGCGGTGCAAACACACCGTCTTCCAGTTGACCAAGCATTTTGCGTTGCCTCCGTTCCAAAGGAACGAGCGTCTGATTGAGTCAATTTTCTTGATAACCCAGGATGGAAGCTTGAGGAAGGACATCCAGTATGAGGGGATAGCTGATAGGACCGATTTGGCTAGGACAAGACGACCTGCAGAGGATAACGAGTGTGCCTTCCAGGTTGAGAGTCTGGATTCAATTCTGGAAATGAGGGGAAGCCAGTCGGCGCGGTGGAGATTGGATGGGCGGATAGGGATGCCTAGATAGGAAATGGGGAATAAGGCTAGGTTGCAATTGAGCAGGGATGAGATTGTAGGACCGAGGTTAGCGGAGTTGCCTAGCATGATGACGGAGCTTTTGTTGAAATTGATAGAAAGGCCGGAGATTGTTTCGAAAACATATAGCGCAACCTTGAGGCATTGGATGTGGTTGATGTCGGTGGAGGCGAATAGGATCGTGTCATCTGCAAATTGAAGGTTAGACACAGCTAAATCGGAGTTTTGAAGCTGGATACCTTTAAAAAGATCATTGTTCAAGGCAAGCTTGATCATCTGGTTGAGCACATCCGCTACCAGGACAAAGATTAGGGGAGAGAGCGGGTCCCCTAGTCTCAGACCCCTAGCTGATTTAATGTGACCACCAGTAGAGCCATTGATTGAGATGGATGAGATACTTGTGTTGAGTATCGCTTCAATCCACCCACACCATTTTGTCGGGAAACCCCTATGCTTCATAAGGTCCAAAATGAAGTCCCAGTGTACCGTGTCGAAGGCTTTGGAGAAATCTAATTTTAGAAGGGTTCCAGGGGTTGATGTTCTATGGCAGTAGGAGACAACTTCTTGGGTGGCAGCGACACAATCTAAAATGTTTCTGCCTTATATGAAGGCAGACTGTTCCGCCCCTACCAGAGGATCGATGACTGCTTGGAGTCTATTGGCAAGAACCTTCGTGATGATTTTGAAAGTGGTGTTTAGGAGACTGATTGGTCTGAAAGCGGGTAGGGTGTTGGCGCCTGGGGATTTGGGGAGGAGGATGATGTTGGCGTAGTTGAGGCGAGCAATTGAATAGGGGTTGGCTTGGAATTCTTCGCACATATCAAGTATGTCGGTTTTGATGGTTTCCCAATATCGTTTAAAAAAAATGGGCCGAAACCATCCAGGCCCGGGGCCTTATCGTCGGACAAGTCCTTAAGCGCGGCCCATACTTCCTCTTCGGAAAATGGGTGGTCGACAGAAATTGGGGGACAGGATGGGTATAGGAGGTTCCATTCAATAGGGGGTAGTGCCTGAGAAGCTTGGCCTAGAATTCTACGGTAGTATTCGGTGAAGAGGCGAAGGTGGTCCGACGATTCGGTGGAGCTAGAGTTGTTGTGCACTAGTTCCGAGATGTAAATAGATCTGCGTCTGCCGTTGGCCATACGATGGAAGAAGGAGGTGTTCCTGTCTCCCTCCTCTAACCATTTGGCTTTGGATCTTTGCTTCCATCCAATTTCCTCTTGTTTGATTAGTCTATCAAGCTCGGTTTCTAAAGTCTTCAGTTGAGAATGTTCGGTTGGAGTGAGGGGTCGGGATTCTTCGAGGATGTTGAGTTCTAGGATGGCATCTTGAGTGGAGGAAATGCGCGAGCGGAGGGAGCCCCAAATATTTTTGGCCCAAGGTTTGATGATCTTTCTGATTGAACGGAGTTTGGAGACAACTCTGGCGATTGCGGAATTGGACATCACAGGTTGGGACCAAGTTAACTGGATGAAATTGTCGAAGGAGGGTTCCAGGGTCCATAGGCGTTCGAAGCGGAAGGGGCGATTTTGGTTGGGGGATGAGGCCGAGTCCAAGATAAGTGGACAATGGTCTGAAATGGTCGAGGCTAGGCCGGAAACAATAGAAAGGGGGTGCAGATCATCCCAATTGATATTGAAAAGGAATCTGTCAAGCTTAGCTAGTGACGGGTCCAATCTACGGTTTGACCAGGTATAAAGTCTGTTGTTAATTGGTGGGTCAATTAAGGAGCCGGAGTTGATGAAGGAATCGAATGTGTCTGAATCTTGGGAGGCGTTTCCGGAGTTTCTTTCGATGGTGTTTCTGGTGGTGTTGAAATCTCCCCCGAGTAACCAGGGGCCATTGAGGTGTGTGGCGAAGGTGAGGCAGTTGTTCCAGAGGGTATTTCTATCGGTGGGGTTTTGGGGGCCGTAGATGTTGGAAAAGAAGTAAATGGTGTTGGTTTGGATGTGGCGAAGTGAAACATGAAGGGCAGAAGGATGAATGATGGTTTGACAATGAGACCAAGTGGATTCATTCCAGAGAGTGATTAAACCACCGCTGGAACCTATGGCATTCGGTGGGCCCACCCAGAAAGATGGGACCCACCTAGCTGTCTAATTTGGGTAGGAGAGGGGTCCACGAGTTTAGTTTCTTGGATGAGGAGAATATCGCTTTTGTGTGGGGACAGTGTGAGATTTAGGGCGATTCTTTTACTGGGGTCCCCTAAGCCCCTGACATTCCAGGTGATAATCTTCATTGGGATGAGGATGAACGCTCCAGTTCTAGTGATTGCATGGCAGCGAGATGTTCCTCTCGCAGTTTCACCCCCATGCAACGTGCAATTTTTTTATTTAAAATTTTATTTGCAGAGGAAAAAACTACGGGTTTGAAAAAACTACCAGGGTGAGATGCAGCTTTATGTAGTCTGGCGCTTCGTCTGACTGCTGTGGGAGTGATCCTTGGAGACTCTTGTCCAGCCCGAGGTGGCGAGGGTGCAACTGCTCTGTCATCCGTGGGGGGGAGCGATGTTCTCGGATTGGTTACCTGGATTGTGAAAGTTAACTGGAGGCGGGTGGAATGGTGGGGGGATGAGTGCAAGTTGATTACAGGGGTTGGGAACAGGAGGATGGCTGTGGACTGCACTGTCATCCATGGGAGAGGGGGCGATGTTCTCGGATTGGTTACGTGGAATGTGAAAGTTATATGGAGGCGGGTGGGATGGTGAGGGGATGAGTGCAAGTTGATTACTAGAGTTGGGATCAGGAGGATGGCTGTGGATGGGGAATTGGAGGAACCACGGGTTGGACAGGTCTAGGTCTGCGTAGGGGTTCCAATTCTGGTCTTCAGTCGGCCAGCTGTCCCAGCCAAGGGGACCCATTACTTCGAAGGAATTTTCAGGTGGGTTAGGGGCCTCGAGTTCTGGTGCGTTTTGATGAATTGGGTCAACCATAGGGATGGGGTCACGAGGAGATAGAGGGGCAAAGATATCTGGGTCAAAGTTCATAGCATCGAATCTGTCTTCCGAGTTGAGTTCGTGTAGGCGGATGTGTTCATCAAAGCATCTGAAGGCCTCCTCCAAATCTGTCCCTATTGGTAGCGACTCTGGGTTTCGGTTTGGGTGCTCATGTTCCCATCTGTCTACGGTGAGGAGGTAGTCATGGTTGTTTAGGTTTGCAACGATAGCAGTGGGAGTGGAAACACCTGAAAAAAATTGAATTTTGATGAATAGGTATCGATGATCAATCAATGCCCAGTTGCAGCAGTCGAATTCAATGAAGCGGCCCAATGGGTTCAGGGCGGAGCGAACCGCGTCAGTTTTGTCTCGGAGGAGCTCTGGAAAGCCTTGGACGCGGGCCCAGGTGACCGGTTCTAGGTTGACAGAGGAGGGCTCAGGGTCAGACCAGGGTTGGATGAGGACGGCCCCGCCTGGTTTGGTTATGGTTCGGAGTTGTAGGGCGCGTACGAGTGTTTCGTGTGTAGGACAGTAAAAGACGAAGTTGTTATTGCTTAGGATCCAGATGGGCAACTCAGTGTGTTGTAGAGCGGTGGAGAGGGTTTGGTGTAATGATTCCAACGTCCAGATTCTATTAATTACTGTTGCGGTAAGGTAGAGTGTGGAGTTGTCCATTGAAAATTGTTGTGAAGAGGGAGCAGAGGTTCTGGGTTCAGGATATTTTTTGGAATGAGGATGGAGCGGGGAACGAGGAGACTCCGGAATTTTAATTGGTTTGGGGGTACTTTTGGGCTTGGCAGTGTAATAATGTGGCGCTGGGTCCCGATACGAATGAGCTGATGTTTTGTTTTTTACGGGAGGGGTAGAGGCTCGCATGGGATACGAGGCGGCTGATTTGTTTGCCTCAGGGCATGTTGATTGCGAGTGACCGAAAAGATTGCACTTGTAACAGATCTTTGAGTCTCTGCAGCTTTGAGCCAGGTGTCCACTCCCGGCGCAATTTAGACATCGTCCCTTGGATTTTAAAAAATCAATCATGGAGCGTACATTAGCGAAAGACGGCAGGGAACGTCGACGTTTCAGTCTCGGGAGTTCGAGAATGAGTGGTGGGAGAGCGGCCACTTGTGCGTAAGATCTTTCTGGGATAATTTTGGTATTGACTGGGTGGGGTTGTGATGAGCTAGTTGAATTAGCTTTAGCAGTGGTATCCCTACCCGAAGTCGGTTGAATAGAGGTGGACTTGTCGCAGAGATGGGAGGCGTATCTTTTGGGTACGAATGAGATCGGAGGGGGATTGCCGGACGATACAGGAGCTGGTGAAGCGGTTACTGGAGGGCGGGAGGGGGGGTTAGGAGGGGTTTGGGATAGGTTGGAGGAGGGGTTTGGAGGGGTTTGTGATAGGTTGGAGAGGGAAGCCATTACTGACTTACTGATTTAATTCGGATCTCATTGAACAATCTTTAGTATCTTGGTTTAGTAAGAAACAAAATTGTGTTTCACTTTCGACGTGTGAAGAAGAATATATTTCTGCTTCTTTGGCATGTGCTCAAGTAATCCATATGCAACAAACACTCAAGTAATCCATATGCAACAAACACTCAAGTAATCTATATGCAACAAACACTTCAAGATTTTGGTATAAATATATCTAAATCAATAATTTATTCTGATAATACAAGTGCTATAAATTTATCGAAAAATCCTATAAACCACTCTAGAACTAAACTGAAATGACCCTCCAAATTTTGCCTTAATTTTTGGTGAATTTTTTTTTTTACATTCCTATAATTAATATTCTCAGAGTCATTTTCTTTTCAAACAATTTGTCCAAGATTTTAAAATTCCTATTAATATAAGTATATTAATTTAATCATAGAAATATACATATACATATGATGATGTATATGTCCCTCTTGTTTAAATCAGAGTATACATATATTTAAATATTGTAAACATGAGTATATTCTGTTTGATTTGAATTGAATTTTTGAATTTCTCATCCCATTATTAATTTTCATGTCTTTGATATTTATAATATATGAGTAGATCCTGCTCATTATTTATTTATAGTGATAACTTTAATTATTCAAATTAAGATTTATCAATAATTTATCTTGACAAGATAATCTCTGAATGCTTGAGATTATATTATTATTTTTGTACAGTTCAGATATTTGATATCTGATTAAGACTAGAAAATGATATTTACTTATATCATTTTGGCTCATAGTCTTTTTCTTTGAGACTCATCTGTTTTTAACTTATCCCATAAATCAACCCATGTTTTGTTCTCATGCATATTGGTTTCTAAATCTTTCTAAAAGTGTTTGTAAATGGTGGAATCCCTGGGGTTTTTTTTTTGGTGAGCCAGGTTTGATTGCAGAGTGTTCTCTGGATTGATAGTACAAACCAGTTCCAGAATGCACATATATTTATAGCATTTGAAAGGAAGTTTTGGGTTGAACACTTGCCAAATGGACAAGAGGTTTTGTAATGCATTTCACTGCTGAATTTCAGACCAATATGATCAACCAGGCAAACATCAACCATGTCTCTTAAAATGATATTCACATATAAACTACTTGATGCCTTATTTAAGATATATACATTTCACAAAACAGCTCACAATGGACTTGAATTATTTTACAAAATTCTCTAATGAAAGGTAACTAAATACTTAAAAGATTACCCCGGGTTAAACCATATTTTACCCCAAACTTTATACTTTTAAATAACACCAGATTGACTAATGCAAAGTATAGAATATGTTAGTTAATTGCTCAAGTATATATATATATATATTCTTTCAGATTTTGGTAGATAGTACTTTAAACTTGTTCCCTTGTTCATAACTCAAATGATATTTAAATTCTCAAACCTTAATTCATAGAAAAATGTAACAGAAAACAACCAGTTCAGACAAACATAGCAAATT
Source organism: Allium fistulosum (assembly GCA_030737815.1). Classification (NCBI taxonomy): domain Eukaryota; kingdom Viridiplantae; phylum Streptophyta; class Magnoliopsida; order Asparagales; family Amaryllidaceae; genus Allium; species Allium fistulosum. The sequence goes on along the minus strand of CM060907.1, from coordinate 508,563,964 downwards.
CATTACATAATAAGAAATTTAAAAACATAAGTTTTCTTTAATACATGCAGATAATTCATCCTATGCTCTTATTAAAACTAACAAGCATGCTTTTCCATTTTTCTCATTAGCCATAATCTTCTTTCCTATTTATGTCTCGCATCCCCTGAAAAAGCATTAGTGGCTGCCTCAGTTTGAATTGAGACACCCCCATATGCCATGTGCAAATAAGGGTCAGATCAATGATCTGGTATGAGCACATCAATATATTCATGATATTAAGCAGATAAATGATACATAAGCACTAAACAGATTGCTTAAGCAATTTCTTAATTCAACTATGTTACTATGTTTCAGATAAACTGTAATGCAAAAGCAAAGACTTCATAAATTAACCATTAGCACAAACATGTTTATGCAAGCATTCACATCAAATCTGCAGCAAATTAGATGCCCTGGAACACTCATGGTTCCAAATCAACAATCTAAGAAATACTCATATTCTTATTTCATAACTCTTGCATAGCCTTTACAAATATACCATTTTAATCCTAGCCTCATCTGCTATCAAGGAATCACAGGGACACATTGCAATGAACTAATTCACATCATTGCACAAAGATCTCAGGGCTTAAACAAACCATGTGCCAAACTTGCATACTTCAAATATGACAAGCACTCCAGCAGCCTTCTTGGCTTACAGTTCCTAGTTCATTTACTAATTTGTATTTATTTAATCCTATCATCAGATAGATAAGTGAACATGTCACTGTGTTCATTGAAACACCCCTGTAATACTGCAAGCATATTTTCCAAACAAATAATTATTTTCAAGGATACTGCTAACATATAGCTAGATCTTTGAATTAAGTACAAAAATATTTATACTGAGAATAGGAACATGGCACAATGAATTATTATGATCTTCAAATAACTATGATTGAACCAGATTCAAGATCTAGCTGAATCATAATTTTTGTCTTGTAGATTTTTGCTATTTTAATCAGGGATTCAGCACTTAGAAATCTCTATTGCATCCCTAATATCTTTTCTAAAGCCTCAGCACTTATACAATGTATATTGCAGCCTATTTTATTTTCTCTATTGAGGTTTTATTGCCATGATTCCATATCAGGTATAAGTATTCTTCCCCTGATTTCAAGATCTGATGCCTTAGTTTTTTTTTATAATAAAACAGTAGCTTGCACATCCATAATAAAACATCTTATCAGATCAAGGCCATCCAAAGAGCATCCATAACAAAACATTACATCAAATCAAAACCATTCAAAGAATATTAATAAAACTGTGTTTAACAAAAACCAGAAAAATATCAATAGCAACATAAAGATTTGGCTGCCTCTTATCAGGTCTTAATGCCATGAATCTAGTGAGGTTACTCACCTAAATTCTTCCTGCCTTTGCTCAAAAATCCCAATATGTTTCTCCCTCTTCTTTTCTTCTTTTTATTTTTATTTTTAAGCAACTCGGGTAAAATGATTTTCTGGTTATAATTACCTATTTATAAGCATTTTCACTAGAGTTTTTATCAAGATAAAATTCCATTTCTGTCCTGTCTAGTATCATGCATTTTGTATCCACATTCCCATCCTTAATACCCTGGCCATACTAGTTAATTAAGGTTCGTACTTTCCTCCTTTTGCTTTTCCAGAAAAGTGGCTTTTTTTTTGAATACTTGCTCAGGTCATGTTAAATGTGTGACTTTACTATATTTTATATTCTATTCATTTCTGAAAATCCTCTTTACTATTTTTACCTACACATACTTACTTACTTATTTTTACCTCATACTATCTTAGTGTTATTTTACTTGCTTAGTTTCAATGTATCTCTGCTCAAAGAAAATGTATCTGGGTATAAGCATATGTATATATATATACATATATTTAATTCTTCCTTACTTTCTGTAAAAATATTCACATTATATGTTTCATTTTTTTTTAATACTAATATATTTTTAATTTCAGTATGTATACATATCCAATTTTATAAAGAGTATTTAATTTCAATGTATACAGAAAAATATATTTTAATTGGTTTAATAATTCATATTTCAAAATCATATTTGAAATGCTTCCTTTCTTTGTTTATTTATTTTATTATCATCATTTTTTTCCAGAGATCTTAAACCTTTTCCTTGTGCCATTTCCAGTGTGCATGTGCACACATACTTTTGCACATCATTTCATCAAGAAATCCTTCAACATTTTATCTAAATATTTTTAGAACTGAATTATTTTATAAAAATAATTTTCCTCAAAATTTTTGGGCATTACATTCACCCCTTCTTTTAGGAATTGTGTCCTTACAATTTTTTTTAATACTTATAACAAGCATTTACTGATTCTAAGGAATCCATCAAACATATGCATAAGCAAACAAATAAAATCAGAACACCCATATATTTTAGATTTTTCTAGAAATTTTTAAAATTACCTTTAATCTGCAAAAAGCTTAGGATAATCTATCCTAATTTTGTCTTCTAGCTCCCATGTACAATCATTAGGATCAAGACTCCACTGGATCTTTACCAATTTCAAAGTTTTACTTCTTAATTTCTTTTCTTCTTTAGCTAATATCCCCACTGGTTCTTTCTCATAAACCAAATTAGGATTTATTTGAATTTGGGTAGGCTTTTCCAGAATTTCTTCTTTATCATGTACCCATCTTCTAAGTTGTGACACATGAAAAACATTATGCATTGCTTTCATTTCCTCTAGCAGTTCTAATTTGTATGCTAAAGAGCCTATTCTCTCCAGAATTTTATAGGGTCCAACATACCTTGGTGTGAGTTTTCCCTGCTTGCCAAACCTCAGAACCTTTTTCATGGGTGATACCTTTATGAAAACAAAGTCTCCCACTCCATATTCCACCTGCTTTCTCTTCATGTCTGCAAACTTCTTTTTCCTATCTTGAGCTACTGCCATCCTTCTTCTTATTAGCCCAATTTTCTCTGTAGTTTCTTTTACATATTCAGACCCTAAAACAGCCCTCTCTCCTGTCTCTACCCAACATACAGGTGATAAACATGGCTTGCCATATAAGGCTTCAAATGGAGCCATCCCTATGGTGCTTTGATAAGTATTATTGTATGTAAACTCAGCTAGATGGAGATGATCCTCCCAGTTGCCTCCAAAATCCAATGCACATGCTCTCAATAAGTCTTCCAGAATTTTGTTCACCACCTCAGTTTGTCCATCTGATTGTGGATGGTAGGCAGTGCTTAAGCATAACTCACTCCCCATGACCTCTTGAAAACTTTTCCAAAATATTGAGGTGAAGATGGTATCCCTATCACTCATAATAGTTTTGGGAATGCCATGTAATCTTACCACCTCTTTCATGAATACCTGAGCCAATTTTGGTGCATTTCTTTCTAATTTCACTGGGATAAAATATGCTACTTTAGTTAGCCTATCCACCATTACCCAAATGCTTGTGTTTCCTCTTTTAGATCTAGGCAGGCCATCTATGAAATCCATAGATATATCCTCCCATTTCCACTGTGGTATGCTTAGAGGTTGCAACAACCCTGATGGTCTTTGTGTTTCTGCTTTAACTTGTTGGGAAGTCATACATTTTGCAACATGTTTGGCCACATCTGATTTCATTACCTTCCACCAAAAATTTCTTTTCAAATTTTGATACATTTTTGTACTACTTGGGTGTATGGAGTGCTTGCTCCTATGATATTCATTTAAAATTTCCTCCTTCAATTCTTGGTTTTCTGGAACACATATCCTATTCTTGTTTCTCAAATAACCATTTTTATCAATGTGATAATTTGTCACTTCTACCCCTTTTGATATGAGAGTTTTCTTCTCAACTATAATAGAGTCTTGGTCTTGCATTTCACTTACCTTCAAAATTAATTCAGATTGGAGTGTCATCAAGCTCAACTTCCCTCTATTTTCCTGTGCACCATGCACATGCACATCCATGTGCATACAGCCATTCTCCTCAATTTCTAACTCAGTAAGCAAAGACAAGTCCTTAAACTCTTCTATCATCATCATAGCTAACTTAGCATGTTGTCTACTTAGAGCATCAGCAACTTTGTTTGCTTTTCCTGGTGTATAGAGTATATCTAAGTCATAGGCAGCTAGAAACTCCACCCACCTATGTTGCCTCATGTTTAAATCTTTCTATGATAACAAATATTTTAGTGCCTTATGATCAGTGTACAAAATAAATTTGGCACCTAATAAGTAATGTCTCTAAAGCTTTAAGGCATACACTACTGCTGCTTGTTCAAGATCATGGATTTCATACCTAGTTTCATGTGGCTTTAATTGCCTAGATGCATAGGCTATTACTTGGTCTTGTTGCATCAACACAGCCCCTAGCCCAGAGCCACTTGCATTAGTATACACAATTAATTTTTCATTCCCTTCTGGCACTCTCAGTACTGGTGCATTAAATAAAGCTTCTTTTATTTTGATTAAAGCTTGCTCACATTTTTCAGTCCATATAAACACTTGATTCTTTCTAGTTAAATTTGTAAGTGGTGATGACATTTTAGAAAAATCTTTTATAAATCTCCTATAATATCCTGCCATCCCCATAAATGATCTAACCTCACTCACTGTACTTGGTCTTTTCCATGCTTGAATTGCTACAACCTTATTGGGGTGCACTGAAATTCCTTTTGCAGAAATGACATGGCCAAGGAAATGTACTTCTTCTTTCCAAACTGCAAATTTTGAAACTTTTGCCTTTAAATCTTTTTCTCTCAATCTAGACAAAACCAGATGCAAATGATTTTCATGCTCTTCTACTGTCTTGGAATAAACCAAAATATCATCAATAAAAATTAGCACAAACTTGTCTAAATAATCTCTGAATATTCTATTCATTAAATCTACAAAATATGAAGGAGCATTTGTTAGCCCAAATGGCAAAACTAGAAACTAATACAAACCATATCTAGTATTAAATGCAGTGTACTTAACACTTGAGTCCTCAACCTTCATCTGATGGAACCCAGATGCTATGTCTAACCTAGAAAATATTTTAGCTCCACTGTGTTGATCAAAGAGATCATCAATTCTAGGCAATGGGTATTTATTCTTAATAGTAACTTTATTTAACCCTCTGTAATCTATACACATTCTCAAAGTACCATCATGTTTTCTTACAAACACTACTGGAGCACCCCAGCATGAATTACTTGGCCTTATAAATCCTTTGCTTTCTAATTCTTCTAACTGATTTTTCAATTCTTTCAGTTCACTTGGCCCCATTCTATAAAGTTTCTTTATTATTGGGCTTGCTCCGGGAATAAGATTGATCTGAAACTCTACTGGTCTATGGTGTGGAATACCCTTAACCTCCCCAAACACATCCAAGTATTCATTGACAATGGGAATTTCTTCAATAGTAAGTTCACTGGAATCGTTTTCCAAATCAATTAAATGATATAATTTTCTTTCTTTAGCTACTTCACAAAAAATTGTGATTCTCTGACCTCTAAGATTTTGCAATGATATGGTGGATGATTCTAAGTTAATTATGGCTTTAAATTGCCTTAACTAGTCTACCCCCAATATAACACCTATATTTGGGTAGTTTAAAACATATAAATTGGAAATGAAAATGTTTCCACCTATGTTTAATTCCACATCCACACAAATCATATCTAGAACACTAGAACTCCCCAGTGGACTTTGTATAAACAATGGAGTTTCAACCAATATGCAATTTAATTTTAGCATTTTAACTAGTTCATAAGAAATCAAAGAGTGAGTTGCCCCAGTGTCATATACTACTGCTATGGGTATGGTACAAATAAGTAATGTACCTTCCACTTGGCTATGATTTTCAGCATTAATTTCCACTGTAGATTTGCTTTTGCCCTCCAGATTTGCTAACTTCCCTTGCTGCTTGTACTTAGGACAGTTCCTCTTTATATGCCCCTCTTTCCCACATAGGTAGCATTCGAAGGCTCCTCCTTTTAACTCTGAACACCTTGGTTTAATGTGTCCTTCCTTTCCACAATGATGGCAGACCAATTTCTTCTTAGCATCATTAGCCTTGGTGTCATTGGCCTTCTTGTTGTCTGTCTCCTCCTTCTTTTTATCATAAGGGTGATACCTTCCCTTATTCTTCTTGTTATTTTGGTTCTTAAAATTCCTGTACTTCTCTCTTTCCTTGTCATGCTGTTCCAATTTCAATGCCAGATCTATTACTTGATCAAAAGTCCTATCTGCATATGGTAGCATGGCTCTGCTAAGTCCTGAGTTCAAACCTTTAATGTACCTATCATTTTTGGATGCTTCATCTGCCACTAGCATTGCTCCATATTTGGATAATCCCTCAAACTTTTGAGTATACTTAGTGACATTCAAAGTTCCTTGCCTAAGCCTAATAAATTCTTCAAGTAGTGTGGTCTTAGCTGATGCTGGTACAAATCTTGCCTCCAACATCTCCTTGAATTGATTCCAAGTGATTTCATTTTCAATTCTCCCAGCTTTGATCACCTCCTACCAGCCTAAAGCTACTCCTTTCAGCTGTCTTGAAGCCACTTGCCTCTTCCTCTGATCATCAAGCTGCATGTCATTGAAAATCCTATCCAATGTCCTCAACCAAGCTTGAATTTCCATCACATTCTCAGTCCCTTCAAAACTTTTACCTCCCAAGTTTGTATAAGTCTTTAATAGTTTTGAAAGTTCCTCATGTGGATTCTCAGGCCTATGCCCAATTCCATCCCTTAAAACCCTTACAAATTCTTACATATCAAGCATTTGTGGTGCACTTGTTCCTGTATGATGTGATCCCCTTCCTACCATGGTTTGCTAACCAAGTTATGGGCAAATAGTATTAATGTACTGTGAGTATTTTCTATAATTAATATTTTCCTATTTAAATTATTTCATCCAAAATAAACAGATATAATACATTTCTAAGTATTCAACAATCAATGCAACCATTTGCTCTGATACCAACTGAAATGACCCTCCAAATTTTGCCTTAATTTTTGGTGAATTTTTTTTTACATTCCTATAATTAATATTCTCAGAGTCATTTTCTTTTCAAACAATTTGTCCAGGATTTAAAAATTCCTATTAATATAAGTATATTAATTTAATCATAGAAATATACATATACATATGATGATGTATATGTCCCTCTTGTTTAAATCAGAGTATACATATATTTAAATATTGTAAACAAGAGCATATTCTGTTTGATTTGAATTGAATTTTTGAATTTCTCATCCCATTATTAATTTTCATGTCTTTGATATTTATAATATATGAGTAGATCCTGCTCATTATTTATTTATAGTGATAACTTTAATTATTCAAATTAAGATTTATCAATAATTTATCTTGACAAGATAATCTCTGAATGCTTGAGATTATATTATTATTTTTGTACAGTTCAGATATTTGATATCTGATTAAGACTAGAAAATGATATTTACTTATATCATTTTGGCTCATAGTCTTTTTCTTTGAGACTCATCTGTTTTTAACTTATCCCATAAATCAACCCATGTTTTGTTCTCATGCATATTGGTTTCTAAATCTTTCTAAAAGTGTTTGTAAATGGTGCAATCCCTGGGGTTTTTTTTTGGTGAGCCAGGTTTGATTGCAGAGTGTTCTCTGGATTGATAGTACAAACCAGTTCCAGAATGCACATATATTTATAGCATTTGAAAGGAAGTTTTGGGTTGAACACTTGCCAAATGGACAAGAGGTTTTGTAATGCATTTCACTGCTGAATTTCAGACCAATATGATCAACCAGGCAAACATCAACCATGTCTCTTAAAATGATATTCATATATAAACTACTTGATGCCTTATTTAAGATATATACATTTCACAAAACAGCTCACAATGGACTTGAATTCTTTTACAAAATTCTCTAATGAAAGGTAACTAAACACTTGAAAGATTACCCCGGGTTAAACTATATTTTACCCCAAACTTTATACTTTTAAATAACACCAGATTGACTAATGCAAAGTATAGAATATGTTAGTTAATTGCTCAAGTATATATATTTATATATATTCTTTTAGATTTTTGTAGATAGTACTTTAAACTTGTTCCCTTTTTCATAACTCAAATGATCTTTAAATTCTCAAACCTTAATTCATAGCAAAATGTAACAGAAAACAACCAGTTCAGACAAACATAGCAAATTCATTACATAACAAGAAATTTAAAAACATAAGTTTTCTTGAATACATGCAGATAATTCATCCTATGCTCTTATTAAAACTAACAAGCATGCTTTTCCATTTTTCTCATTAGCCATAATCTTCTTTCCTATTTATGTCTCGCATCCCCTGAAAAAGCATTAGTGGCTGCCTCAGTTTGAATTGAGACACCCCCATATGCCATGTGCAAATAAGGGTCAGATCAATGATCTGGTATGAGCACATCAATATATTCATGATATTAAGCAGATAAATGATACATAAGCACTAAACAGATTGCTTAAGCAATTTCTTAATTCAACTATGTTACTATGTTTCAGATAAACTGTAATGCAAAAGCAAAGACTTCATAAATTAACCATTAGCACAAACATGTTTATGCAAGCATTCACATCAAATCTGCAGCAAATTAGATGCCCTGGAACACTCATGGTTCCAAATCAACAATCTAAGAAATACTCATATTCTTATTTCATAACTCTTGCATAGCCTTTACAAATATACCATTTTAATCCTAGCCTCATCTGCTATCAAGGAATCACAGGGACACATTGCAATGAACTAATTCACATCATTGCACAAAGATCTCAGGGCTTAAACAAACCATGTGCCAAACTTGCATACTTCAAATATGACAAGCACTCCAGCAGCCTTCTTGGCTTACAGTTCCTAGTTCATTTACTAATTTGTATTTATTTAATCCTATCATCAGATAGATAAGTGAACATGTCACTGTGTTCATTGAAACACCCCTGTAATACTGCAAGCATATTTTCCAAACAAATAATTATTTTCAAGGATACTGCTAACATATAGCTAGATCTTTGAATTAAGTACAAAAATATTTATACTGAGAATAGGAACATGGCACAATGAATTATTATGATCTTCAAATAACTATGATTGAACCAGATTCAAGATCTAGCTGAATCATAATTTTTGTCTTGTAGATTTTTGCTATTTTAATCAGGGATTTCAACACTTAGAAATCTCTATTGCATCCCTAATATCTTTTCTAAAGCCTTAGCACTTATACAATGTATATTGCAGCTTATTTTATTTTCTCTATTGAGGTTTTATTGCCATGATTCCATATCAGGTATAAGTATTCTTCCCCTGATTTCAAGATCTGATGCCTTAGTTTTTTTTTATAATAAAACAGTAGCTTGCACATCCATAATAAAACATCTTATCAGATCAAGGCCATCCAAAGAGCATCCATAACAAAACATTACATCAAATCAAAACCATTCAAAGAATATTAATAAAACTGTGTTTAACAAAAACCAGAAAAATATCAATAGCAACATAAAGATTTGGCTGCCTCTTATCAGGTCTTAATGCCATGAATCTAGTGAGGTTACTCACCTAAATTCTTCCTGCCTTTTCTCAAAAATCCCAATATGTTTCTCCCTCTTCTTTTCTTCTTTTTATTTTTATTTTTAAGCAATTCGGGTAAAATGATTTTCTGGTTATAACTACCTATTTATAAGCATTTTCACTAGGGTTTTTATCAAGATAAAATTCCATTTATGTCCTGTCTAGTATCATGCATTTTGTATCCACGTTCCCATCCTTAATACCCCGGCCATACTAGTTAATTAAGGTAAGTACTTTCCTCCTTTTGCTTTTCCAGAAAAGTGGCTATTTTTTTTGAATACTTGCTCAAATCATGTTAAATGTGTGACTTTACTATATTTTATATTCTATTCATTTCTGAAAATCCTCTTTACTATTTTTACCTACACATACTTACTTACTTATATTTTACCTCATACTATCTTAGTGTTATTTTTCTTGCTTAGTTTCAATGTATCTCTGCTCAAAGAAAATGTATCTGGGTATAAGCATATGTATATATATATATATATACATATATTTAATTCTTCCTTACTTTTTGTAAAAATATTCACATTATATGTTTCATATTTTTTTTTAATACTAATATATTTTTAATTTCAGTATGTATACATATCCAATTTTATAAAGAGTATTTAATTTAAATGTATACAGAAAAATATATTTTAATTGGTTTAATAATTCATATTTCAAAATCATATTTGAAATGCTTCCTTTCTTTGTTTATTTATTTTATTATCATCATTTTTTTCCAGGGATCTTAAACCTTTTCCTTGTGCCATTTCCTGTGTGTATGTGCACACATACTTTTGCACATCATTTCATCAAGAAATCCTTCAACATTTACTAAACCTTTAAATGAAATTATATTCCTTAAATTAAAACGTGAACTTGGAATTATGTCATTACATGATTCATAATTTGATATTAAAGTGTAAAAAATTATGAAAAATAAATAAAAATTTAATAGAACAAAAAATTGGAGATGATGGCACTCGAATTCTGTACTTATGAGAGGAAGTCAAATGTCTTTCCAATGTTCTACTGTGTTAATTGATTTAAGACCTTACATTCCTTTTATTTTATATACGGCTAAAATCCTTTCAGAGTTTTTAATCTTACATTCTTTCTATTGGCTGAAGCTTCTTAAGGAATGTTAACTATAAAATAAAAAGCTTTAAACAGAAAATCAAAACAATATATATACGTCAACGGAATTGTTGTTAATTCATATAAAAACTTTAAGGATATATATACATTCTCTTTACAACATGTCTCAAGAAAGTTCCAATCTCTCATCGATTGTTTTCAGCACTCCTACTTCATATTCGTCAAATAAATCTACTCCCGTGTATATTCCAGTGAAGATTACTCCATCTTTGAATCATCATACTAGATATACACCAAATGATAAACGAGCTAAGAAGAACTTAGACTTTGGCTCACCTTCTGCCAAAGAAAATATCATTGAAATTCATCGCTATCAACATGAGACTTTAAGTTTACAACATGAGATGTATTATGAACAAAAGCACCATGGTAGACGTTTAAATTTCCTTGAACAATTCGCTCTTAAGTTCTATGGAACGTCTCCTAAGCAAGGTGTGCAATCCATCTCCTCAACGATCTCATGTATGTTCAAATTCTTGGGAACAAGGTGCTCAACGTAATGTTTGGTCTCCTACAAATCCATTACGTGATATCACTAAAGTTGAACCAAGCTCAAACAAATCCAAGACTTCAAAAAATTAAAGTCTATATTTTTTTTTATAAATTTATGTTCATATATTTAATATTGTAATTTGGATATGTAACATGTTTATTGAAATAAAAATTATATTTATTTTAACATGAGAATAAAGCTCGAAAAACATATATAGCTTGTTTGTTAACTAATTTAAGAATGAACTAAAAATAAGCTTGATCTCAGAAAAACAATGGTTTCAACCAGCTGACCATAAAGATTCAGTCGACTGAATATTCATATATATTTAAAAATCTTTCAGAATTCAGTCGATTGAAGTCCCCCATCCAACCGACTGAATAGTGCCCGATTTGCACTACATACTTGCGAGTTGCATTTCTGACCACTTCAGCTGGCTGCCTCCACCATTTCAGTCGGCTGGTCCATCTGATTTATATTTTTTAAAATAGACTTGCACGAATTTCAATACAAAAACCCAATCTAACCTACTTCATATTCCCATCTATCCCTTCATTTTCAACCTACCAAAACACTCACTTTTCAGCAAAACCCAAAAAAAACCCTAACCACCTCAAAAATTTCAATTTTTCTTCCAATTTCATAAATCAAAATGGCTCCAAGATCAAAGAAAGCAAGAAAATCAACAACCAGACCTTCTGAAAGCCAAATTAGAGCATGGTTATATAATGATACAGCGGTTAATAGATTCAATAGCATGCGAAATTCAAAGCTTTTCGAAGGAGCATTCATGAAATTTCACGACTTCAACGGCTACGCGATTAGAGAGATAGCCGAAGCTCACGGTTTTGATTCGCTTATTGGGTATGATTCCAATAATATTAAGATCTACCCTCTTTTAATTAAGCTTTTCTATGCCAATATGAACCTCGATCATCAAAATCCCCAAAACAAAGATGATTGTATATGGACATTGGTTTGTGGAGTAAAAATTTATCTACCTCTTCAACTATTAGGCCATATTCTAAGATGTCCATCCGAAGGATTGGATATTGATGATGTTGATGATGATATGTACAATCATGATGAAGTATTCCATCACTTCTTATTGGATGATCTAACCATTTTAAAATCTAGTGCCTTCCGTCCGAAGGCAAGAATCATCCATTGTGCACTTATTCGATCTTTAGAACCCCATACCGGAAGTTACGAAAAAGCCTACAAAAGGGATTTTCAAGCCTTATATGCTATTTAATTGTCCCAACGAGTAAATTGGAGAAAAATAATATTGGATGAATTTCTCACTGTCAATCACAAAAGAAGCTACAAAACGATTCACTATAGAGCTTACATTATGTGAATTCTACAAAATTTTGGAGTTCCATTGCTCGATTCCGATTTCATGACCGTATGAGAGCTTAACTCCAATACTAAGTCTAATGGGTCCTCCTTAGCGTCCCGAACACCAATAAATCATTAGCTTTCAAGAATGGGTCGCTAATCGTAATCAAGGACCCGCAACCGAGAGACACGAATATTGCTTCCTCCTCCTCTCAAGTTCCTCAACAAGAAGAAGAGGACGTCGAAATTCAAGAACATCATATTGACGTGCCTCCTAAGCAAGCTCTTGTGACGTTATCATGTAATCAAAGCAAACTTAGTCGATGTTTAGCTAATGTGGAAAAGAACATTTCTAAAACTAACAAAAAGCTAAACTCGATAAAGGGTTTTTTAAATAAAATTTTGGAAAAGGTCTCTTGTTCCGGATCCACTTTGACCGGTGTTCTTGAAAATCTGGAACCATTCTCTTAGACGACATCAGAAGAAGAAGGAGATGAAAAGGAAGGTAGTGGAGAATTTTAAGATTTTTTGTGTCGCTATGCTATTTAACTCATGACAATTTGTAGTGCTATTATGTTTATGATGTTTATGTGTTTTAAGGTATGACATATCTATATGCTTATATGTGTTTGATTTTTATGATGTTTATGTGTTTTAAGATATGACATATATATATGTGCTTATATGTGTTTTATGATGCTTATATGTTTTAAGATGGTTATTTGCTTCTCATATCTATATGCTTATATGTCTATGTAAATTGCTTATATTTCTCATATCAATTATTTTTTTCCTTTTTGTCGATGACAAAGAGGGAGAATATGATTGATAGGGGGAGTATTCAGTTGGGGGAGTAAATTACTTTATATATATTTAAAAAACTTACATAGTTGTCATCATTAAAAAGGGGGAGAACGTTAGAACCTAGAATTTTGATGTTTTGATTGTGAAAACTATATAAGTAAATATATATGAACTAACTATACTTGCAAGAGAAGATATTGTTTTTACTTGAGAAATGGTCTAACAATTTGCAGACCAGATTCTAGATTGAAGCTTCAGCAAAATATTTAGTCTAAGGTCTAAGTTTTGTAGTAAATTCATGTTAAAATCTCTCTAAAGTTGTATATGCACGCACACACAATTTAAAGTTTTTCAAAACAATGTTCATATGCTAAATTTTTTGAATTGTTCTTTGATATGCCAGAAAACACATAATTCAGCCGGCTGAATGGCTATGGTCAGTCGATTGAATTCTGTGCATGGCCACAGTTTACTTTGAATATTCAGACGACAACCTTGCATATTCAGCTGGCTGAATTGGGTCATTTTTGAACTGTTCCTTGTTGCATAAATTTTTAATCCATTCAGCTGGCTAATATGTGTGCTATTCAGATGGCTGAATCTTCGTAACGGCTATATTTTGAAAAGACACTTCAATTCAGCGAATAGAAACAACTTTTGATTCAAGAGTTGCTTCTATATTCTTTCATGGCTATCTTTCATGAATGATTGCAACTCTTAATCACTATAAATTGCCATGAAATCCATTGTTGTAATAACCAATATTCATTCTAACTCTCATTCTTATATTCTGAACTATCTAGCTATCTAAACATTCAATGCTTCGTTCTAATCACTTGTTCATTCAAGCGAACTTCATTAGTGATTTAAACAACTTCCTATCTTCACGAATTACACGATATACCACAAAGGAGAAGATTATAGGAAGGGTGTATGTTATTGACTTACCAGTGCTATTCAAGAGCATACTCAGTCATAAACATTTCTACTATTTGTATTAGAAGTCCTGTTCGGTTGCTCAGGCGGTTGAAGTCCTATTCTGTTGCTTAGGCGGTTGAAGTCCTATTTAGTTGCTCAGGCGGTGTAATACCTGTTCCTCCAGGTTAAGTGAGGGTTGATAGTTGAATTCCAAAAGAAGTCTAGGATTGGACGTAGAATAGGAAGTTCGAACCAGTATAAAAATCTTTGGTGTCATTTACTTTATTATTTTACTTTTATATTTATAATCGACACATGTAAATAGTTTAGTTAATATTCCATATTGCATGATCCTTGGTCACTTTCAATGTTTAAGTATGATTGTATTTGGTTGTTTAAGTTTGAGTTTGATGTGGTGTTATGTATCTTTCTTTTCTTTGTGAACTATGTAATCTTTGTCTAAATAGAAATGAAATCCTTGTTTCCTTACTGTTATACACTTATTACCATTGCTGGAAAGCATAACTAGTATAATAGTATAAGATAAATACATCAAAATACCAAAACAAAGCAACTTTATAACTTTTTGCATATATGCCGAGATACCATGAGTATGTATGTCAACATACAGCGGCTCATTTTCAAAAAAAATTAATTTTGAAAAATGAATAGACAGTGTTTGCACTAAAAATTGGCACAAACACCCAATAGAAACTTTTTGAAGAGAATTAAATGAAGAATAAAATGGAAACGGTGGATATAACAAAGAAATAGCAATTAATCGAAAGAATAACATGCACACAACGATTTATAGTGGTTCGACGTTGTTTGGCTACGTCCACTTTGAATAGATTGCTTTATTTATTATTTTACAATATGAGTGTAAAAGGGATCAGATCAAAATCCATAGTTACAAAAGAGTATAAAGAAACTAGCAGTGTAAAGTCCCAAAAATGAATAACCAAGCCAGTATTTATAGATGAAGATGGCCAAATATCTCTTTGAAAACTCAACAGAAAGACCCTCAAAACCATATAGGCCCACAAGAAGGGTCGATGGCCCAATTCCCAAAGAAGAGGGATCGGTACCGATCCCTTCATTGGTTGAATTTTCGGGTGCGATCCCTATGGTGGTTTCCTCATGCTAAAATATTCTTAGCCCTTAAATTTCAAGCCAATTGGATCAGTGGAGCTCGAGTTATTGCTTGATCTTTGCTTCAATATGGTTTGCATGCTACTTTCTGTCGATCCCTTCTCAGGGAAGTATACTGATCCCTCCAACTTCATCCCCTTGATGTGTGATCCACAGGGTGGGCTCCCTAGGATCCCCATTTCTTGCTCACCAAATTTCATATGCATTGAACCTGTGGATCTTGAGATATTAATTGTTTTCCATAGGAATGCTCTCATTCCCCAAAACATGTCGATCCCCATCACTGAAGCTAATTTATGTCGATCCCTCCTAGGCGTTGAACCATATTTCATGATTTGAACACTCTGCCTTGCATATCCATCAAGTTCCTTCAACATTGACTGCATGTTACCTTCTTTATTTGACTTCTGGGCCCCACAATCATCACTCTAGAGTCATCGGCCTTGATGGCAGTCCAATCTGACTTATGCAATCAGTTCAATATAGCTGGGTTAAAATGCCGGATAACACTTGCTCCCCAAAGTACATCTTGTGACGAACATGACATGCTTTGAATCGAAGCAAGTTAGAGTCACTGAAAAGAAATCCGTCCAGTTTCCTGAATAGTTGTTATCCATCTATCGAATTATTTTTCAAGGTGTTGTATTTCTCATTGGTCATCATGACGCTTGGTCGGTTTCTAAAAGTATAAATCCAAGGTTATACTCCATCAGTTGATATACAAAATTCTGGTTCTATAAGACTAACAAGCTTTGGTGGTCTGGTCCAGCTTCGAACTTGAAGGCTTTAGGTTCAATTTCAATTTATGTCGATTTCAAAAATTGAACTTTTTGGGTTGTGTACGTGCACGTTCATATACATGTCCTTTGTTGTTGGCTCCCGGGCATGTTCATAAGTTCACAGGTCGTCGCCAATTTTCATTGTATTTTGTATATACGTGCATATAGTAATTCCCATGCTCATGCTGGTTCGCATACATTCTCATAGCCGATCCCTCATCATTATTTTTTGATTGTTTGTTGGGATCGGCATATGCTTAGCCGATCCCTCCTTTCATTCCTTATGTTAACAGAGATCGGCATATTGCTAGCCGATCCCTCCATCTTTCTTTACATTTGCAGGGATCGTCACCTTTTATGTCAATCCCTCTTCTCTTGCTTAAAACTATAAGCCGACCCCTTCGTTCCCTTATAAAAACTACCATCCTTTCTTCCCAACATTCACGTATCCAACATTTCTACTTTCTTCCCATTCATATCCTTAAGATCGAACCCTCTTTTACTATAAAATATTCTAACCTTTCCTTCCCTACTCAAACATTGCCTTCGTCCAAATATTAACCTTTCGACTTAGCTTTAGATTATCATCTCTCCTTTCATTCAAACCATATTTCGTTCTTTCTACTCGAATAATCTATATATAATGCATTTAGGTAGGTTATTCGCCTTTAAATTTTGATTTTATGATGAGATGATGGATTCTGTTCTATTGGCGATAATATGAAGTTCAATGCGATGGAAAATCAAAGGCCGAAACTACTTGGAGGAGAGGAGAAGTTGAATGCAGTAGGGTTTGGCTATAAGGTTGGAAGGCTTGCACGGGAAGGTGGAAGGAGAGGGATCAGTTGCTTTCGATTCACGGGAAAGTTCAGCGATCTTAATAGTTTGAGGAGGGGTCGGTATCCTTGCCGAACAAAGGAGTAGGCTAGCGTGGAAGGTTCGGTATTGGAAGTTAGGAAAGAAGGGATCGGTGGAAATAGGTAGCATGGTGGGATCGACATATTTTGTTAAAGAAAAAGGATCGACATCATTTGGTTGAAGAAAGGGATCGGTAACATTGCTTTGGGATAGGGATCGGCAGATATGGAGCGGCATATAGGGATCGGCATTTGTGTACTTGGATAATCCTTAGGCTTTGAATTGAACTTGAAACCTAATTCATAGTCACTTGTTTGAGCAATTACAACTAATCCCATTTCAATGAACTTGAACATATGACGACGGTGAACAACAGGACTTGCATATTCATTATTGTACTCGAAACTGAAATATCAAATCTTAAGGACTTAGAACATGAACTTAAACTTAGCATATGGACTTAAATAATAGATCTCACACTCTGATATGCCGATAGTCAATCCCAAAGCTTACACAACTAATCGATCTCTATGCCAGTTTAGACGGTCAGCGATGACGGACACTTTGGTCGGAATCCAAAGCCTCGTCATTTCGCTTTGCTTTCTTATTTTAAGCTACTTATTTCTGTAACACACCACACTGCACTACACTAGATCACACTTAGCATGGGAGGACATGTAAACTTTTCTTTTCTCGATCTATTGAGTATAGTTAACATGGACTTCAGATGTTCAGAGCGTCTAGCTACAATGTCTTCTGGACCAGCCTCGCAACATAGAAATCCTGAAGCTGAGTTGAGTTCCGCAACCATATCTGGCAGGCTTTCCCGTGGTCATCAAACTGAATAAATGGAGGTTTCTGGCCCATCAGCCAACCTTTTCTCTAATGTTCCTGTCCTCCTGGTAGAAGATGTAAGTCCTGCGCCCGATAGTGTAGAAGGCGCTATACTCTTAGACAATCCGACAGATTATCAAGCCTCCAGAATTGGTGAGGCCACCCTTCGTAGACTATATTCAAGACATGGAATTCCATTCGAAGACGTGCTAGCTCCTTCGATAAATAACTGGGCTCACTTGCCCTCGGAGGGGTACACAGGATGAAACAAATTCATGTGCTGGGCCGGATGCATGCCGCCCTTTAATTTGTTTATTCAGGAAATGCTAAGATATCTTGGAATAGCTCCCACTCAACTTCACCCGAACAGCTATGCCTTTCACCATGGAACTTTTTTACTATTCATGAGCATTCTGTTCCGCCTGCCAACTCCTTAAGATATAAGGTTCATTTATAACTTTAAACGATGATTAGGAAATCCTTCCTATGTTTTTCTCGAGCCTTCACCCAACTGTCTAGTCTTAACGAGTACTTGGAACAAACTTACCCTTTTCAAACACGAATGGTTCTATGTTCGATGTCCGCCTGGCTTTGCAAGGCGATGGTTGAAAGGACGTAAGTGTCATCTTTACTTTATTTTCAAATTCCCTAATTCGAGTGGTATTCTAGGTCAACTAACACTCTGAATATCTACATGTGTCCACCCACGTCCAAAGGGCAATAGTTTTTCAAGAGCGATCTCCGTAATTCGTGCTACCCCTGTCAAAGGCAGGGACATTAGACTCCTCGTAACAGATGAGTTGTTTTCTCTATTTGGGCTACTGTAAGAAGGCCGCAACATTAGGTATCCTAGAAGTGATGCATTACCAAGAAGCGTTGTTGAACAAGAAGATGATATCGATAATTCTACCGTGCTCCCAGTCGAGGGGACTCAGGATGACACCGAAGAAGGTGGAATTAGGGGTACCCAAATCAATGAGTTGGGTGATGCTGATGCAGGCCCAGGCAAGGCGCCTGTGGTCAAACCATCATAGGGCACGCAATCCCACACGCCTGCTAAGAGAAGCTTGCATATAAGCTTCGCAAGAGAAAAACTACTAAGGATACGGAGTTTGTTATCACTTCTATCAATGAAGAGTCATCTTCCCAACATTTAGAAAGTTTTGATGAAAGGGTTTTCAAATCTCCAAATTCCTGGTGACATTATGACTTACGACTTCCCTAACATCAACATCGATGGGCTCAATTCTCCCACTAGAAGTGGTGACGACATTCTTATTACCAGCAAAGGAGAGAAAACTCCCATGAGCAAGGCTGCAGCAACCGGTCCGTTGGGGGGACACTAGGACACTCACAATTACGTGCATTTCACCACATGATTTCCATCTACCTTTTGTGCAACGATCACTCATACTCTGGTATTTGGTTTTTCATAGGTTCGATGTCTCAATCCCAAGCTTTTGATCGCTTGAGGGGCTCCTCGATGCAATATGGATCCAGACGTGATTCAGAATCGGGTAGGCGTAGAGAGAGCGATGGCGACCGAGAAAGAAGTCGTTGCTCAAGGAAATCTTCATCTTCAAAACATAAATCCCAATCTTGGTCGTCCCATTAGGAAGTGCAACCTAATCTTTCTGTGCATAGTGGCGATTAGACCTCTTTTCACGGTCCCCCAGCTCCCGTCCACCCAAGCAATATTCTGTTTCATCCAGCTCCAAGCAGTCCGATGACCGCGGATCCAACAAACATCCAATCGTTGCTTCAGATCCATCTTTGCATACAGTTGCTACTGAAGCTTCCACAGTAGAGAAATTGGCCGAACTTAAGGTCATTTTCCCAAAGTTTTGTTTTAATGGGCATAAGTTCCTCCCCTCCATTCATACAATCCCAGGGACTATCAAAGCAAGCTCTCTTGCATGCGTCAATGATGTTTTCGTGCAACATAAATCGTTTTAGCACTTAGTAGAAAAAATCTCTGAGGTGTCTATCGAGCGACAACATGAGATAGATCGTTTCAAGCTAGAGGCGATCCACGATAAAGATATAATTAAGCACCAAGATAACGAGATCTCGGAGTTGATGACAAAACTAACTGAAGCAGAAAAAAGTGCCAAGGAAACATCTGAGGTAGTGAGTCGTCTGGAAGCTGCTCATAAAATGGAACTTGATGTTGCTCTCAACAGCAGTGGTGCACTCGCCATGGAAAAAGATTCCTTGCAAAAGGTGAAAAATATTTTGGCCCACCACGTTAAGGAGCTTGAAGATCTTCTTAAGAAAGAGAGGTAAGAGAAGATCAAAGCTCAAGAAAGAGATAATGCAAAGAAGCTGCTGAGGCCCAAACTTTGAAGATTAAACTTAATGAGCAGCTTGCTCAGATTGAAGTCCTCAAGGAAGAGGCGAAGGAAGTGGGCCGCAATGAGATGAGAGAACAGCTCAAGGCCTAGGTGGAGGATGCCAAGGAAGCCGGTTGGAATGAAAACAAGGACATATTTGATCCCCTGATCATCGAATACAATGCTAAAGTCCTTCTCTACTATGATCTGAGCTTTCTTGGTAAGGGTTATCTTGAGTCTCTCTCCGAGGCCTACGAGTATACCATCGAAAAGAAAAAGAGAGATCTTGGCAAAGTCGATTTAGATGAAGAGGAATTAGTGCGGGAGATCCTTTACGGAAATGAACCTCTAGAAATTGTTGCCGCGAGACTACGATATTTCGACATTCCAACATCTTCCGGCAAAGGGAAAAATATCGCTGAGTCTTCAGAGTCTGATCCCAAGGGGCCCTCTTCTTTTCAACCAGCCAGAGCATCAGTTTTTTCAGCCTAGGACGGGATTTAAGCTACGATCTGGACAAACCCGGTTATCAATCAGAAGTGGTTACCCCTATTCTAGAAAGGGGGACCCCGACGATGACTAAAAGTCAGCTGGATGTAGGTATTTCGCCCTACTTTCCACTTTTTGATCGATTTATTTCCTCACGTCCAATAGTCATGGACTTATCTTCTTGTTTTTGTGAATCTACAGGTCTTCCATGACATTAATTGAGATTTCGGTGGCCATCGATGCTCCAGGGCCCGATGCCCAAGTTATTGGAGCACTTGATGACGTTAAGGCTGAAGATCCGTTGTCGCTGGACGAATATGATGATGTTGTGATCACCGGCACCACTAAACACATTGATGAGCTCAGCTTAAAGGAGCACGTTGAGAGGGAGGAGTTGTTGAAGAAACAAGCCAAGTCTGAACCCGTTGATGTGGATATTGACGATCCAAATCTCATCCCATTACAAGTCATCCCACCTGACGAGTCGATTTTTGGAAAACTCCCTCCTACGTTTGAAAGATCCCTCACCAAAGGTGGAAAAGGATTAAGGAAGCAGGCGGGCAGAAGCTTGGGTGGCACCACTCCTGAAAAATCCAAAAAGGAGAGAAGACAAAAGAAATAGCTATCCTTTCAGCTCTATTTGCACATAGTTTGTTTAGCTATTTTTCTTTTTGTTGGCCGTGATTGTATGGGTACGACCCCCGTTTTTTGAATAAACTTATATCACAATTTTTGAAGCTTATTATGTGAGTAAAAGTTTTTTGTTTTCTGTTGAGCCCTCTTGTGAATTGTTATCTAAGTAGTTGAGCCGTTACTTTCCATTCAATGTACTTGCAACTCATTGCTCATTACTTTGGATGATAATCCATTAATTTTATCCCAAGGGCTCTATGCGGTCATGGCCCTAAGTCGTACCAAACACGAGACTTGAGCCCTAATGTTGTGTTGTCAGATTCAGCAGTTTGAGGGATTACACTCCTGCTCCTAGTCTCGGGTTAGCGGAGTTAGACAGTTGATGGTTGAACTCCATACTTTGCAAGTTTATACTCTGCCTATCGGTTACAGGCTAAAGTTCACGGAATAGTGAGTGGTCGAACCGCACTCATCTATTTGTTTATACTCATATCCACACTTTAGGGATAAGAATTAGTTAGCGGGTGGTCGAATCGCACCCAGCTTGTGTTTATACTCCAGTCGCCACTCTGGGGCCATAGAGTTATTTTGAAAAATAGTCGGATCGTACCTTCCTTAATTGATTGATTTGTCCCAAAGGTTCGGGGTTTGGTTTAGCAAACGATCGGTCATGTCATGATCGCTTTTGATTTATTTTAATCCCATCACTCGACGGGATTTATTCGGTCATCGGATGGTCGAGTCATACCCATTCCTCATTATGTATTCCGTCCATCGGGTTATGAACAAAAGTTATCAAATTAACAGTCGGACCACACTCGTCTTGTTTCATTCAATCGGGAACTAGCATAATTGGTTAGTTCCAAACTCTAAGAACCTGTTCAGACATACTGACATCAGTCAGTTTCGTAATGGAACTAACATGTGATGCTACAGCAAACATAGATATAAAGGAACTTCAAAATTTTATTTGTTAAATGGAAGGAAATGACATAATTTGTCTTATTACATTCCAGAAAATCAAATGCTAAAGAAAATTCTAAAAGTAAATACAACTGAATGAAAAAGAAACAAGCTAAGTGAAATAGGGTCGTAAATGCTCGCTATTCCATGGCCTTGGGAGTGTGATGCCATCAACAGTCACTAGCTTCAAAGTTCCATCTCCAAGCCTCTACTCAATGACGTATTGTCCTTCCTAAATAGGATTCATATGCGAAGGGGCAGGAAAAACCTGTTTTAAAATGAAATCGCCAATTTCAAAGGTTTTAGGTCAGACTTTAGTATTGTAGTATCGGGCGACTCGATGTTGGTGTGCAGCTGCCCTCAAATCAGCTTCCTCACGCTTCTCATCTATAAAGTCTAGAGATTCCAAAAGGAGATCTTTAATTATTCTGGGATCGCAGTAAGTCACTCGATGGGAAAGAACTTCAAGCTCAACAATAATAATAGCTTCAGAACCTTAAGCGAGGGCGAATGGGGTATGACAAGTCACGGACTTGTGGGTGGTCTAATAAGCCCATAGTTCTGTCGGGAGTTCATCCACCCACTTCCCTGTAGTGTTTTCAAAATGCTTCTTTAGAATGGATTTTATGATTTTGTTCACAACTTCAACTTGCCCATTTGCTTGAGGGTGAGCGACTGCCGTAAATATTTTTTCAATATGATGCCGACGGTAGAAGTCTTTGAACTCAGCACTGTCAAATTGAGTCCCATTGTCTTTTACAATAGTTTGTGGAAGACCAAAATGACAGATGATGTATCGGACAATGAAGTTGATTAATTTCTTCATGGTGATCGTAGCTAATGGTTCTGCTTCGGCTCATTTGGTGAAGAAATCAACTACGACGATGGCATACTTCGCACCACCTTTAGAGATCGGTAAAGAACCGATAATATCTATGCCCCATATGGAAAACAGTCATGGGCTGACTACTTATGTTATTTCCATCGACGGAGCTCTTGGGATTTTTGCATATATCCGGCACTTGTCGCATTGCCTTACATAATCTACAGCGTCTCGATGGTGGTTGGCCAATAATACCCGTAACAAAGTATTTTCTTTGCTAGAGTTTGCCTCCCAGTGTGATCGCCACATTCTCCTTCATTAACTTCTTTTTGGACTTGTTTTATCTCATCATGAGCAATACACTGGAGCAGGGGAACAGAAAAACTCTTTTTGTACATAACTCCTTCCTGTATGATATATCGTGAAACTTTACGAAGGACTTGTGTTTATTCATTATCTTTCTTCTTCCTTTACTTTCCTAAACTCCAAATCATAAATAATGGCTTCTCTTATTCAAAAATTATCCGAAAACCTTGAACAAATGGTTGAATCCTTCAAAAACATTCTCTCTTTTATCCTACGAAACTATAGACATTTAGAATTAAGTCAAATGCAGATGATCAAGGAGCAAGAAAAGCATTTAGTTGTAATTTGATGGATGATTTCAGCTCTGAACAAAGAGGAACTAACCACTAATCTAGAATGCACCATCAAAAAAGATGATGAAGATTGGGAGGCTATTAAAGCGGATCCAATCTTTGACATTGATGGATGGGTTGAAGTCCCAAGAAATGTCTAGTTTTAACAGGTTTGATTGTATATAATACTTGAATTAATTTTGCTTGGTTTGTTTGGTTTGATTTGATTGGTTTTAAATTTGGTTGAATTTGAAATATTGCTTTGTGTGTGACATTATGTATTCTTAAATTGGTTAAGATATTGAATGATGTTTCTTATATATCATTTCTGTCATTTTGCATTTCATGATTATATTACTTATTACTTCTATATGTGTTTATATCATATAGTGTTTTAGTTAGGGGGGTTAGAATTAATATCAAGAGTTAAAGTTAGAAATATAGTTATAGTTAGTTATTTTTGATTGATGACAAATGGGGAGAAATATATAAAATAATAGGCATAGATTAAGGGGTAGTTTTGTATATTAAGCATAGATTAAGGGGGGTTTATATTATATTTTATATACAAAGTGTCATTATCAAAAAGGGAGAGATTGTTAGTACCTAAGGATTTGGATTTGATGACAACAAATTTAAGAAATCATATAAAATATAAATGCTAATTTTTTTATCAAGATATATATATATATAGTGCAGGATATTAAACTGGTGTTGATATAAGAAGACTGTACAGTATAAAGTAAAGATTGAAGGGTTAAAGATATTGATATAGAGACTCAAGAATGAAGACTCATGAGTACTCAAGAGTTAAAGATTCCAAGATGTTCCAGATAATTTATAGAGTCTAGAATATTTTTTAAAATTCTAATAGCACTTGATCTTTCTCATCTCTCTCTATTTATTTTTAAATATTTTTTTCAAAACAACTTTCAGATAGTTTTCAATTTCATATACTTATCATTTTAGTTTTTAATATTTTACCAAGTTATTGTTTTTAATAAATTTTGATTTATAATAGTTTATTTTTCAAAATTCTTAACATATAGTTTTACTTAAGTTTTATTATGGTTATAATGTATATATATTATATTTAAACATACTTACAAAGTATAAAATTATTTCACAAAACAATACATTTTCAAAATAATATTTTAAATTGTTTTTCAAAATTACAAAGAGTATGTCAACTAGGGCTGTCAACGGATACAAACGGATGCGGATATGGTTGTATCCACATTCGCATTAGAAAATTTAAATCCACATCCGAATCCACATCCGATATCCACGGATATCTGAAGAATTAACATCTGTATCCGCATCTGAAAATAAAAAGCGGATAATTTTGGATATTCGAAAACATTCGAAATATCCGCATCTGAAACTAAAAAGCGGATATTTCTGGATATTCAAAAATATTCGAAATATCCGCATCCGAAATTGAATAAGAATTTTATTATACTAATATTTTTGAACTAAAACAATCACTGTCTCAAATGACAATGCACACACTACAATACTAATCGGTTTTCCAAATGACAAAATGGCAACACACATAATATCAAACAAGTTTAAATGATATCACATCAATTCAAATGATAAAATAGCAACATACATAATGACAAAATGGAAACACACATAAAATTTCAGATCAGACAGATGTTTTTTGGATACGGATATACCCATATCCACATCCGAATCCGCTTTTCTTTTCGGATATCGGATAATATCCGTTTTTTCGGATACGGATCTGGAAGGATTTCGTATTTTTTGGGTATCCGTTGATAGGCCTAATGTCAACGTACTCTAACCCTAGATGTCGACATACTAGCTATGATTTCAAAATTCAATTTTTAAAATAATTGTCTATTCGTCGTATCTCTTTACGAATGGACATGGCTATTATTCCTCTATAAATACATGTCTTTCCAACGAAATTTTCAATCACTTTTCATTATTTTTCCCTTCTCCTTCTTCTCTCTCATTTTCTAAAACATAACCATACTCTATCGAATTTTAACCAAAATCAAACTCCATTGTCATTAGTTTGATTCTCTATCATTTCCTCTTTGATTTCTATCATCTCTCTAACTCCAATCATGATCTAAGTGCTATTCAAGGATTATAGGATCACTAAAAATAAAGATTGAAGTTCTGAGTTTGTAAACCTCTATAAAATCAAACTGATATACTTGTGGGTGTGGTTGTATCCTGTAAAACCAATTGGGTGTACTTAGCAGCTCGTAAATCTAGTGGGTGTGCTTATAGCCCAAAAATCAAGCGACTCTATCCAGAGTCCAAGATTTTGGAGGGTGTGTCTCGTAGCTTTGAAATCAAGATTATATTTGCATTTACTAGTTGAAAAGAAATTCGTACGAGGAATTGTACGGGACTAGATGTAGGGTAGCTCCAAACCGGTATAAAATCCTGGTGTGTTCTTTCCTTTTACTCTTACTGCATTTACTGTTTATCTATGTTTTGACTCTATGATTGTTACTGTAATTGTTAATCTCATTATTCTAAGTATAACTTTAAAAGATTTAAAAAAGATTCATATAAATTAGAAAACATTATTTACCCCCCCTCCCCTTCTAGTGTTAATTAGCCTTCGGATCCCTATTACGCAATCTTACATGATCATTAGGTGTCTAATCATTAAAAGCCTTGTAACACATATGTTCCTACAATTTATACCTTTTCAAAAGATTAAGTGACTTTTCATATGAATGGATTCTAATTTATGAAATAATGTCACGTTGATTTTGCAAAATTGCTTTCCAAAAAAGTGTTAAAATTATTATCAATAACTTTTGCCATTAAATTTGTTCAAAAATCAAATTATGAAATTTTGAAAACCAATGCTCTAATACCAAATGTTAGTTTGCGGAAGATGCATCTTAAGACTAATTTAATACTAGAGAGGGTGAATAGTGTTTACCGATTTTTGTGAACCTTTTTAAATTCTTTTAAGAATATAATTAAATAACGCAGAATCAAAAACTACCGATGCAAACACAAACAGATATAAATGCAGTAAAAGTAAAAAGTAAAGAGTTGGAGAGATCACACCAAGAATTTTTATACTTGTTAGGTGTTACCCTATATCCAGTCCTGTATAATATCTGGTATAGATTTCTTTCCAAATATCAAAGTCGATACAGTCTCGATTTCAAGGCTATGAGACACATGCTTTAGATTTTTCGAGCTCTGAATGCACTCACTAGATTCGGACTAGACACCAGCACTCCCACTTGGATTCAAATGGGACGCCAAGCATACCAAATTGATTTAGACAGGATACAAGCACACCCACTTGGATTTCAAGGACACCAAGCACACCCAAGAGTATAAGAGTATGATTTGATAGAGTTTACAAACTAAATTTCTTAATATTGAGTACAAATGATCCCATAACCTCTTTAATAGCACTTTGATCTTCATCTAAGAGAGAGATAAGAGCGATCAAAGAGTAAACAATAGAGAATCAAATCAATAGAGTTTAAATTTGATTCTGGTTGAATTTGAGAGGATTTTGAGTAGATTTTCTTTTAGAAATTAAGAGAATAAAAGAGGAGAGAAAATATGAAAAAGTAGCTAACAAAAATTTGTTTGGAAAACCATTATTTATAGAGAAACACTAGTCATGTCCATTTGTGAAGAGATACATGAAAAAACACTTCCATTCAAATTTGAATTTTGAAATTCCTGGCCTATATGTTGACATACATGGTGGGATATGTCGACATATCCTTTGTAATTTTGAAAAAACATTAAATAAAAATTGTTTTGAAAATGTTAAGTTTTGTAAAACATTTTGATACTTTGTAAAATCATTTAAATAGTTCATACACATTTTAATCTTAATAAATCTTAACAAAATTATATAAAATTATTTTGAAATATTTTTATATATAAAGTATTTGAATATGAATTTCTTTTAAAAGTGTGTATATATAAAAAGTATAAGTGGATATATATATATATATATATTTAGAATCAAAGTTTAATAAATGTAAAAATATACCTTTAAATACTATAAGCATTTAGAAAGCATAAAACTAAAACTATATCAAAGTATAATTAATTAAAAGTATGTTTAAAATAAAATACTTAAAACCTTAATTACTTAAAATACAATAATCTTGTAATCAAAATGTTAGAAATCATTTGAAGGCCATTTTGAAAAATCACTTTGAAAATAGGGATTCTTTAAAATCATTTTTGAAATTGAAAATCATTTAAAATCAGAAAATAGATTTTAAAACCTTTTTTGGAAAATGAAGAGAGATCAAAGAAATGCTACCACGGTTTTAACAAAATAATCTATGACTCTATAACTTATCTACATATCTTGAATCTTCAAAAGTCATGACTCTTTAATCTCCAACTCTCGAATCTCTATACCAGCCTCTTAAATCTGTTCTTGATACTGTATAGTCTTCTAAATCAACACTTGTCTAATATCCTGCACTATATACTATATATAACTTGATAAAAACATTAGTATCTATATTTTATATAACTTTTATAGTTGTTGTCATCAAAACTAATGCCTAAGTACTAACAAGCTCCATGGTGCGAAGGTATTCTCTTAGTTGGATCTTGCAATGAAATTTCATCATCTGAGGGTAGAAAAGTGAGTATAATGATTACCTCATTTCGTATGCCATCTGGATTTTATGAGTTGTTGGTTATGTCGTTTAGGCAAACCAACGCACCGGCATACTTTGTTGATCTTATGAATCGTGTTTTCAAGGATCATCTAAATAAGTTTGTTCTTGTGTTTGTTGACGATATTCTAATCTATTTTAGGATAGAGGGAAAATAAAAGACACATTTGAGGATTATGCTAGAAATGTTGAGAAAGCATGGATTAAAAGCGAAGTTTTCAAAGTGTCACTTCTATAGGAGTTAAGTGAGATTTTTAGGTCATGTTAATTCAAGCTAGGGTATTGTTATAGATCCTGCAAAGGTGGCGGTGGTTCAAGATTGGAACCAACCGAAGATTGTGTAACGAACCAGATTTTCAACCCTCGAAAATTGAAACTAACACGTTCATAGTATCACATGCCGAACATTCAAGTGTCGAAAATACCGATTTATTAGGGTGAAAGAAGAAGGTAGAAGATAGAAGACCCTAAACACAGAATCTCACAACTTAGCGAATAATATATAATACAACAATGATCTTTACAAAAATAACAAATCTTTATTCATATATACAACATCAAAGTACACTAGACTTATCCTAAATTTGGACAATTATAGAAACATGTCCTTACATTGACAAACATACAGACTCTATAATATGTTAGGAAATCAAATCCATGGTTTTAATGACAACAACTATACAATGGAAATCAAATGTACATATATATTTATATATACAGGATCTTGCTAGAACATCATCACTAGAAAGACAAGAACGAGGCTCAAAGGACACTATAAGAGACTACAAGTCGATAGGCACAAGAAACATGCACAAAACAAACATGCACAGTTTTCAAACGTCTGAGTGCACAAGCCAGACGTCTGAAAAAGTCTTCTGGAACAACAAAACAGACAAGACCAGACGTCTGGTAGATGCACTCAGACGTCTGAAAATCTACTATGTACAAAAAATATATAGTATCAGACATCTGATACAAATACCAGACGTCTGATTTCAAACTCGGGATTTAAATTTGAACTTCAACTGTCAGATTTGAATAGACGACTTCGCTTCTCTTCGCTGCAACTCTTCATCATCAACAGAAGCAACTATAGAGCACTCATTAATGGATGCAACTACTCAACATACTTATCTACAATTATATATAGCATCAGAAATCAAGAGAAAGATCTAACCTGACTACCTTACTTACTTACGCTCTCTACTTACATACTCTATTATATTCTTGATCTCTAGCAATCTATACTTGTATTTCACTCTTCCATATATTCAGTTCTTCACAGACAATATTCACTAGATATATAGTGGAAGCATTTGTACTTATTAGTCAATATCTATGTTATAGAACACATATTTGACAAGAACAAGCTATTGTAACCAAGCGTATTCCTCCGGGCGAAGTGAGGGTGTTTGATAGTCGAATTCCGAAGGGGAGCTTCGGGACTGGACGTATGATGGGAGGTCCGAACCAGTATAAAATCCTGGTGTGCTTATTCTATATTTACTTAGCTTAGTATTGTTTTAGTTGCATTATATATTTTGTCACATATACTTGCATATACACTACACGATCCACCCCGTAGAACTTTCATAATACAATAAAAGAAAAATATATGTGAATACGTCTTGACCATCCAGCTCCTCTCAAACTCCAAAGTATCCAGCTAAACCTGGGAAAACATGCTTGGTCTGATTTGAGAATTACATGGAATAACGCCCGGGTCAGTCTGGTAAACCAACATGAGTAAAACTCGATAACAAGTAACAACCAAACCGATTTCTACATTTGAAAACTTTTCAAACAAAGGGTATGTCGTAAGACCTGGGTTTTACCTTACGATAACCAAAGCATTTTATATCCAAATCCAGTGATATTATCATAGTGTCTAGGTTTAAAGTAAATAGATAAAATAGTTGAAATGCTTGCATCTCACATTCCAAATACTAGTCTCTATAATCAAAACCGTAAGGCATGTATTGGAGATCGGTTCCCAACAATGGCAAGGTAAGGGACTACCTTCCAATGATACACCTCTAGAAAATGCACTGATGCTAACACAGAGCCGGCTAACCCGTTAACATGGTAGACCGGATTACCTCACCCACTTGACACCAAGACCTTATACTACCATGGTGTTTGCATGCAAACCCACTCTTAAAGGGACATCTATAATGGGGTGACCGTGCTCCTAATGGTAGCTAACCACATAGCTCTGCTGCATGCCCTATTTTTGTTATTCCTCCCGGTTGTGAGTCTTGAGGCTATGCTTTACCTTTCTAAATTTCAATCCATCTTGGAATGCTAACGCTGCCCTTCAGGTGTCAATGCAATGCCAGCATTCATCCATACAAGTTCGTTCTGGGTCTGAACGAAACCGAAGGCACTAACTCTACTACATCCATTTTGGAATCACCCTTAAGACTAGTAGCAGTAGTGTAACAATCCGTAATATTACCACTTTGAAATGAAATATGTAATGTATTTAAATATTCAAATATATAATTTCAAACTTAAATAATCATATTTCATGTGATAAATAAGAATGGAGAACTTATTTTTAGAATTGAATAAAGATTTTGGACTTTTACCATAACATTGACAAAATTAACAAAAGCAAGTTTTAGATAAAATTGAATATACAGTCCAATAATTGTTTTAAAGGATAAATAATTGCTTTTAAAATTATTATATAATTGGTTGATAAAGGTTTGATAACTGTATATATACTTATGTTATAGTGATTGACAAATTTCGTCGCGAATTGACAAAATCAATGTCGTATATTTGCAAATGAATTTTGGTATTGTTTTGTTTTATTTTATTAGTCAAATACACTCATTTTAATTATTTAAAGATGATAAAAAATTTATTTTTAAGTTTGGTTTACATGAATAAATAGTTTAACAAAAACGTTAAAATATGACTGTAAAACATTTTGGCGAAAATCAATGTTTTGTCGAATAAAAGTTTCCACAACGTTGTTGCACCTTTATGTACATATACATGTACACAGTTTTAAATAAGTTAAGCATTAACAATTAATTAATCAAGTTTAATTTTGCTAATTAAGGTTAGAAATTTCTAGAAAATCATTAAGAAACAGTAAACATAAAAGGACAAAATCATGTCAAATCAAATCAAATAAAAACTTTACTTTATTTTCCTTATGATTTAAGTGATTAAGATATAAAGTAGTGATATGAAAAAGTGATGGTAAGTATTGAAAAAATAAGATAAAGTAAGGATATTTTGGTAATTTTGTAAAGGGTTGATTTTGTAATTCACCACTCCTTACTTTTCCTATAAATACCCATCCATTCTTCTCATTTTCTTCACGCTTCTCATTCTTCTTCTTTATCATTTTTGAGCTTACTTTTGCTCATTAATGGCTTCTCTTCTTTAAGAGAGGTAGGAGGGTTAAAAATAGTGGAGTGCTTAAGCACCAATCGACTAATTACTCTCTAACCTCTTTTTAATTCACTTCTTCTTCTTTAAATGGCCTTAGGCCATGAGTATTGGGATGGGGAGGCTATGGTCGTGAGCATGGGCAAGGTGGTGGAGTTGTTTAGGGATGTATTAGTGAAGTATAGATTAGTTTAGTGAAGTGTAGTTGGATAAGAATGTTGGTAGGAAGTTAATCAATTTGATTAAAGATGAGTCCTTAATGTTTAATAAATAATAATTGATCTATATATATATTTTTTTAAGTATGATAATATGACCATTTAATCTCTTAATAATTTGTATGAATGGTAGGTAACTTGAATGATTTTATGGTTGATTATATGGATGTTGATATGATTGATAACTTGTTTATGATAAATTATGAGAAATCATAATAAAATGCTTAATTAATAGAAATGAATTCAAATAATATGTGTATGATGTTTATTTAGCCTCTTAATGGTTTTGAAAATATAAAAAGTTGAAAATGAATATTATAATATTATGAAATGATTTAAAAATGAAAAAGAGATTTAATGTGGAAAAATATTGATTTAAATGTTTGAAAATGATTTATAAATGTGTTATAAACATATGAAAGTGTTTTGGTGAAGTTTGAAAGGTAAATGAAAATTTAGCCAAAAATAGGCACGTCGCGTAATGGTAGTTCGCGAATTCGTGCCATAAAAGTTAAATAAGTGTAAAAAGTGGAATATAGCTCGAAATCCTTCGAGATAAGAATTTTTCCGACTATTATATCCATAATTTTCCAACGAAGAAAGAAAATCAATATTTCATTAAGTAGATTTTGAAATATCTCGAAAACAATTTTCTAAAAACATCGTAGTTTTACAGTTCGAAATTCAAGAAGGAATTTCTTTATAAATGATATTTTTAAATGATTAAAAATATGAAATAATTTTGATAAATCTATTAAAATGTTTCTAAAGAGATTTGAATTGGAAAATAAGAATTTTCAAACATTAAAAAGTTTTTTTAATCAAATAAGCTGTTTTAATCATTTTTCGCAACACTTTCCTATTGTAGTTTTTATAACTTTTGCAATAAAGGTTTAAACTTAACGATTCTTTCTAGAATCATTTATAAATGTTTTTAAATTAATAATTAAGTGTTTTAAAGATAAATTGGAAGTTTTATAATTCGTTTAGAAAGAGTTTAAATAAATGGTTATTATAACACTTAAACAATATAATAGAAATCATTTCCTTGAATGTAATAACAAACTGAGTATGCGGAAACGACTAGTACATTTTTTCCTCCTATGAGATCTAAATGGTAAAACAAGAGGTGTAACTAAGTTTAGGAATGGAGCAACCAGAACCTTGAACTTACTTGGCCTTCGTTTTATCTTTTAGACGAGGGGTGGAACAAATCAAAAGGAAAGCCCAGATGCTCTAAAAAGGTTTTCCCAAAGTAAAGAGTTTTCCAAGAGTTAAATAAGGATCTGAATAAAAATGATTTTGGGTTTGTTGTAACAATGTTTTATACAACATCATTTTTAACCCATTTAAATGAGGATTTGGAAACAGAAAATCTTTATTAAAGGTTTAAACATGATTTTAAATAAGATGGCTTGGTATTTCCCAGATTAAAGTGGATTTTTAAATGAAAGATTTAAAGAAATAATGTTGAAATGTTTTCCTAAATAGAAGAGAAAATAATTTGGGATTATTACATGATTTAAGAAAGGTTTAAATAAACCAAATAATTTGATAAATGAGGCTTAATGATTCCATATTCTCTTGAAAAGAAAATGGAATACATTGAAAGTAATATATCTAAGAGAGATATTTGATTTAAATGGAAGATGAAATAATTGATTGTTGATAATATCCACATATGAACTAAACATCTTTTTATCGATAATTGGTTTCAAAGGAACCGGGGTCGGATTTGGGTAACTCCTATCCGAAAACCACTTCGAACCAATATATGTTCGAAAGTGAAGACGTGTTGAAGATGATGATTATTGAAGACCGGGGATCTTCATAGTGGAAGGAATGCTTGTTGACATTCTCTAGGTAGCTCCCAATATAGAGACATTTATAGCAGTGGTTCTATCATGTTTTGAAATCTTCGGATTACAAGGACTACTTGCTACTAATGGTAGTAAGAGGAGTGCCTTCGGTTACGTTCAGTCCTAGAACGAACTTGTATGGATGAGTGTTTGACGGTGCATTTCTGGTCACATAAATTGATCTCTATCAACATATTATCTACTTGGTGGCGGAGAAGGCAACTTCTCTTAGCTTAACACCCTTTTCTGAGACGTACAAGCTCAGGAGTTAGACATTGGTAAAATTCAGTTGTGTGATTAAGGAATGGCAATGTGGCATTCAAAGTGGAACCTGTTATGATCAAAGTGTAGTTTTGTATGAAAAGCATGGCTTTGTCTAATTTGAGCGTAACCTCACTCCCAAGCCTCACATCTCGGAAATGATACAGGAACTATGTTACATATTTCAGGCTCAGTATGACGAGGGTGGCGTATGACCCCTCAAGGTGACTTGCAGCGTATGATCTAGGTCACCAAGGTGTCCATACGGGACCCTTATTGTATGGTATAGTGGCGTGTGAGTCCATGCATGAGAAGCCATCAGATATCAAGAAGTGTGGCAATATGAGGAATAGTGGTGTGTGAGTCCTTGCATGAAAAACCACCGGGTTCCGGTTGCTATGCGTGGTTATCGAGGTTCCCTACATGTTGGAAAATCCAATTCCAATACGAGCTTTACAATTTTGATTGTAGTCCAAAAATTAATGACTTGCAAGCATTTCATCTATCCCTTTTGGTATCATATATTCCGTCTAGTATATTTGTTAACCCAGTCTGGATATATTCCCTTAGACTTAGTTCGGGTATTGATACCTTATTTTGAATAAGTTTATTTAAAAGATATTTTCCAAAAGAATGTCATTAAAGATAATATCAAATTATTTTTGTAATAAAAGTGTTTTGGTTATAATAAGGTAAAAACCCATCTGTATATATGTGTGGGCATGGTCTTATGAGATACCCTTCTTTTCAAAGGTTTTGATAACATTGTCATAAGCTATACATTTAAAATTTTGAGTATATCACGTTGGTTTATCAGGCCTGGTCCGGGTATTTTTAATACTCAGGTCAGATCAGAGTAGTTTTAGGATTAGCTGAAGACGCTTGGAGTTTCCAAAGGAGAGCTGGAGATCTTCATCATCGTATGGACGTATTCTATTATCCGCTACATCTATTGCATTTGATTTGTTGTTTGTCAGCATTTAAAAGGGAAGGTATTAAACTATCTAGGCTAAATCTAGGTTAGACTCTGATATATGTTTTAAAATTTTCCACTGTAAAGATTATTGTTGAAATAATATATGTTATTCCATTCGTGAGATTCAGTTTTTCTGTTCCATTTTATCTTTATTTTTCTTTGTACCCTTAATGATCCGCTTGTTCGTGCAATTTGAGTTGGACATGTGTGGTTTATATTCAATTCAAAGGGTACGGAAAACGGGCCATTACAAGTTGCCCTTGCACTTCAAAGTGCACCATCTTCAATCATCATCAAGATGTCTTCCACTCGAACGTACATGCTAGTTTGGAGTGGTTTTCGGATATATAAATTCGATCCCGGTCTCTCCGTACCCACAACCGATAATTTCCGGTTGACTCATTCCCAGTTCTTTTGGAAGTAAGTATTCAAGTCCTTGTCGGAAACTCAAATTTTACATTCATGCTTCCTAAGTCAAATTAAGCCAAATTTGATAGTCGGCTATATAAATATCAAGTAACAACGAAAAAATCTAGAGATTTAATTACCCAAAACAATCACTAAGCCTCAAAACCATTTTCATTTATAAATCTCCTTTCCCAAACATTTATCAATATTCATATACTTATTGGATTGAACTACATTATTTAAATTGGAGAAAAGGATAACTCTAAGCACTATTCCTTCGGTGTTAAGTATGGAACGGATATCCTATACCATCATTTTTTAAAAGGTCAATCTCGAGAAACCCAAACCTCAATTTCCTATTGTATTTATTTTCAGTAAATCCTTTTATAAATTCCCCTTGCCTATGAAATCCTTTTTGCTTTAGCCCAAACCCGTTTACAAAACATTTATCAACCTCCATATTCAGTTATGAGACTCTTTATAAATATTCAAACCGGTTTATATAAACTTCTTTAAACTTTCAAACCTTGCATAAAACTTCCCTTTATAGACATCCAACCCTATTTATAAAATCTTTTTATAAACATTCAAAACTATTTCTTAAACTCCTTTTATGAATACCTCAAAATTATTCATAAACTTCTTTATATAATATTCTAAACAATTGTCAAATCATTCTTCAAATATCTTGTTCAAAATAGAATAACCTTGAAGACCATCTTAAAAGAAAATGAAATATTAACTTTCCAAAACCAAAACTGAGGCTTAATGACTACAATGGATCATTAAATTTGGGTTTACTTATCCAATTTATATCATGGGTATTGCCTAATATCATATATGTAAGGAATTAACACTTAACATACAATCAATCATAGGTAGATGTCCAAGTTACAAATATAGATACATCCATTATCGGTGAAAAAGTACATATAGAAGTATATTCTATATGCTTAAGTTACCATGACCCACTTATTGAAATTAACTTCCTTGTGTATATCACGTTATCGATATTCAACATTTGTGCTAAACACAAGTCACTTAATTCCCATAAAACGTGTCAACGTTTTATAATTACTACTTTAATTCATTTGGCCACTTAATGGTCCAGACGAGAGATCCTTTGATTTAAAATTACTTAACTTGAAAAGAAGATTGATTTAAAACATAACCAATTAAGTTTAAAAATAGTTTTCAGAAGATTAAAGTATATTTAATTAGCTTAAACCCTAATTATATCTTAATTAAATCAAGATTAATTCATAATTAAACTTTAATTAAATTTGGTTAAGTCCTAATTAAATTCCTAACGTATCTTAGTTAAAGTTTAAACAATTCATTATTAGTTAAATCCTAATTAATTAAAAATTAATTAAATAATCACTTAATTAAATAATAATTAATTAACTAATTAACTTAATTAAATAATTATCAATTAACTTAATTAAATAATTAATAATTAATCATTAAGTTACTTCTTAACTTCATTAATCACTAATTAAAACCTTATTAATCAATAATTAGTCATTAACCTTCCTTAAGTGTTACTTAACCTCTAATCACTTACTTAATTACTAATTAAGTGCTAATTACCTTTAATTATTTTATTAAATAATAAAATATTAATTTAACTAAACTTAATCTCTTTTTATGTTACTAATTAAGTTTGGAAAACTTTTGCTAAACCATTTCAAAAGAAAACGTTTTAAAATGAAAATGGGAAATTTTGTTGAACCACGTCCATAGCGACTATCGCTATGAGCGCAGTTCACTTAAACATACTTTAAGCAAAAACACTTACTTATTCTTTCATATTTCATGTTTAGAAACATAATTTTTAAACCTTTTGAGACTTAGAAACAAAGGTAGAAACAAACAATTTCCAAACTTTAAAACAAGAAAACATAGTTTTTGATTTCGAATCGGATCTTACGTCCGTCACAGCAAACAAAGTTGTTAACTTTGTTTCAACTCAACATACTTTGGTTCTTAGATCAGAATCATACATCCATAATACCATACTTTTAACATCACAATGAAACACATATATAAACATAAGGCTATATGCTTACTAACTCGACATCATCACATTCATATCTCAAATTCAATACCAAACGCAAACATCCATCAAATCACCATCGACCAACATAATAACCATTCAATTTTCTCAACATATTCTCACCACAATAACACATCATAATAAAGTCAAAAGCTTTTAAAAAATAAAGTAGTTTTACTCACCTTTATGCTAACTAACTTTGCCCGAACTTCGACTATAACTCGGCAACGCCTCTACACTCGACTCTAGCTTAAAAATTTGAAATTTTGGAGTGACTAAGGCCTTAGAATTGGTTCAACCAGAGGTGATTTGGCTTGGCTAGGGCTTTGTGGAGTAGTGATGGCCTTTGTGACGACCCGGAATTTTTGAGCATTTGAAATTAGAATATTTAATTAATTTTAAATATTCAATGGTTAATTTTAACTTGAATTTCAAATATAGATATTTACTGGATAATTAATTTTTGAATTTAATTATCGGAATTGGGTAAATTATTGAATTTGGAGTTTTAAGCCTGTTAAAAATAAATTGAAGACTTGTAAAATTCATATTAATAATTCTGAAGGTAATAGAACTTTTAAAATGGAACTTCAAAGTGTTTTGTTCAGTTTTGAAAATATAACATGTGAATCGAATTTAAAAATAGCCTTCCGAGGCACAGTCTCGGATTTCAACGAAACCAGTTCCATTGGATCCGTAATATTGTATTATTACCGGATTTCAAATTTCATAGTTTTCGGAGCTATCGTGTGATCGTACGGAATATAAACGCCAAGAGAGTAATTAACCGATTTAAATATCTTTATTTGATTTAAAAATCAAATCAGCAGCCACTCTTACTTTTCGTGTGAGCCATGCCTCCTATCTTTCAAATCTCGTACCCCTTCTCTTCTCTAAGAAGCTATCAAACTAAAATATCTATCGTTCGAAGTAATGGCCGAGCAGTAATCTCCTCTTCAAAATTACGCCTTCTCCTTACCAATCCATTCTCTTTTGCTTAAAGTGAAAACGAATTTCCTTTCTTCCTCTATTCGAAAGCAACGAAAGAAGAAAAAAAACTACACCCTTCTCTTTATTCAGTTCGAACCCAACCTCTATCCCCTAATCGAAGCAATCGAGATTCGTGAACTCGATTTGGGTAAGGCAGCGACGACGAGTTGATGGGTAGACGATCGTGTCCTTTGGGGGTTTTGGGGGTGTCGAATTCGAAATTTGTACACGTGGAAGGAGGCGGAAGTCGCGAGCAAGGGCAGAGCATCGATGGGTTTAGGCACGACGTGGAATAGTCAGAGCGACGCTGACTTCGTGCA
Source organism: Allium fistulosum (assembly GCA_030737815.1). NCBI lineage: Eukaryota > Viridiplantae > Streptophyta > Magnoliopsida > Asparagales > Amaryllidaceae > Allium > Allium fistulosum. The sequence continues at coordinate 508,525,039 of CM060907.1, read as the reverse complement.
TTGGGTGTCGAATCTCGCTAGGGTTTCGAACTCGTGATCGAGTTCGATGAGATTGACGCCGCGTTCTCGTGTTCGCTGGGGGTTGTGACTTCACGTACGCATGGGATTGGGAGGAGCTTACATCGATTCTGGGAAGTCAATTCTCGCCTAGAGGAGTTGATCACCGCATGGGGATTTGGTCGGTGTTCGACGTGTGGAAGTCACGATCGGGGATGGCAAGTCGACGATCTTCTCTGTCGAAGGCTGCGTGGGCAAGCTGGGTCAGTTCAGGGTTGTGGCAGGGGATTCGCCGGCAAGCGTGGGATTAGAGGTATTCGAATTTGTTATTGGCATATTTATCTCTGTTTTAAGATTTGATTTAACAATATATACACTTAAAGATAGAAAATATATATGTATATAAGTTAAAACAGAAATTTGATTACAGTAAGAAATAAAAGCTTTTCTGTTTTAAAATTTTATATATGTATATTTAAACCGTTGGGAAAATATAGAAATCTGAAAAGTGTTGAAGAGTGTATATATATATATATAACAAATCTATTATTTCTATACAGTAAACAGACGTACACTTACCATTAATTTTTAAATTGCTTATCCAAATTTTTAGTTGCTAAGAGATTTATTTAAAAGAAATTGGAATATTAATAAATCATATAAATTTTTGTTTAAGGTCAAAATCTAAAAGAAAACAAGTCGGGATTTGGATGGGAATTGCAAAAATCAAAGGTGAGTTAATCTCACTCAGTTTAATTTTATTTAAATTTAATTGGTTAAATTTTAATATGGATGAATGATTGAATTGATTGATTTGATTGATATGGTATATAGTAGTATATACCAATATATATATATTGGCATATGTATATATTGGAGTTGTTGATATTCTCGCATAATAGCGGATGATATTTTATAAAACCCTTATACTGCGATATTTCACTTTGAAGTGAAATTGGTATTGTGCTAACATCTGTGGATGCAGGGAAACAGGTTGGAGGGATCCAACTGGATTCCTCAAAATATTTAATTCTGTTTAAATATTCTGTGATATGTTTGTTGATATCCTGTGATGATTTATATTGGATAATCTGGTTGGATTGAATTTCCCAGTATAATGAGTTATCAAAAGAAATTGAATTGGATTTTTGGAAAGAAATAAAAGAGTAAAATTCAAGTTAAATAATTCTAGTGAATTCGAATAAATTAAATAAGGAATTGTAAAAGAAATAAAGAAATTTCTTAATTCTAACAAATATGGGGAAAGAGGATTTTGAATTTAACAGGGAAGAAATAAATCTTTAACTAAAGTGATATTATCTAAAATATAAAAGGATTGATTTTATTGAATTTAAAGATTTAATTTAATTAAAATATTAATTGAAGAAGTTTGGAAATCCGAAATTGGTATTTTAGTTAAAGGGGTTTTAACTAGAAATTAAAATTTAAAAAACCCGAATAATTGTATTGGAAATAAATAAGGTAAATAAGACAATTTTATTTCAAGATAAAGCAAATTTGAAATAAAATTGTAGAATTGATCTAAATATTGAAACTGGGAAATTTTAAAGAGGAATGAGATTTTGAGATCTATAAACTGAGTTTTTAAAGTGAAGCGGATTTTAATATAAATTCAAGGTGTGAATTTATAAAGGATTGTGAATCTGTTTTAAAAATATAAACAGAGATTTATATTTTAAAGGTTGTGAAAGAGAAGTATTTTCTGGATAGCCAAGTACATTTTGTTTTAAAAAGAAATTTCAAATATTGTTAAAGATTTATTGTTATTTTTAAAAGTCAAGTTTAAAATTCTATTATTTCCAAATGTTAAATTTCTAAAGTAAGTAATTTTCAATCTAGTATTGTAGTTAATACAAATGAGATTTGATAATATGTTTTAAAAGGAAATTTGTTTATATTCTTTAAAATGGTTTCATTTAAATATCTTTAAATATATATTTTTAACTTAAATATTAAAGAAGTTTAAAAAGGCGTTCTTATAAAGTATTTTTATAATAAAGTGTTTTAATTTTTTTTTAAAAATTTAAATTGGTTTGTACTTGGCATTCCAGTGAAAATAAATATTTGGGAAATTATTCCGTGAGAGGAATATAGTTTGAAATTGTTTCCAATGGGAATTGAAATGGAAATAATATCTTGTGAAGATATTTTGAGGGATATAAATAATTTGGAGTAATTATTGATTGTTGATGGTTGTTATGGATGTTAATTGATAGTTAAACAACCGACTATCAATATTGGCCAAACGCGTTGATCGTTTCGAAGAGACCGGGATCGAGTTTCCGTATACCGGGATTCTAGGTCTGGAGACTCGAAAACCACTTCGATCCGGTTTGTACGTTTCGTGGGGAAACGAGGGTAATATTGATAAGGGGATAGTGTTATCAGTTCTGTTCGGACCTGGAACGGACTTGTATGGACGAATGCTTTCGGACATCGTCAGGGGACGATGGGCATTCTAAGTGAAACGTTCTGAAGGTAACGTTTAGCCTCAAGCCTCATCAACCGGGAATGACTGAAAATCAGGGGTTATGCAGCAAGGCTTCGTGGGTAGCACCCACTTGAGAGTAAAGTCATCCCTGTCTAGATGTCCCTTTTATTTCGGCTTAGTGGTGCGGTTGCTGATCCCAACCGTGGGGTGATTTTATTTGGAATTATCCAGTAAGGGATGATTCTGGTCTTGTGTTGCAGGGGAGCGGGCGTACTCCTCGGTACTGTGATCTAGGCCACGTACTGTGATAGGTGGTACCCCAGTGCCTAGTCATTCGTTGGAAATCCATTCTCCCTACGTGCCTTGTACGGTATTTGTTTGTATACCTAGTATGCTGGAATTTAATCATGTAACAATTTCAGCTATTTGAATAAGTATTTGTAAATAGACACTATTATAATATCAGAGGATTTTATAAAAAGTGTTTTAGCTATCGTAAGGTAAAAACCCGACATGTTTATTTGTGGCGTGGTCTTACGAGATGCTTTTGTTTTCAAAAGGATTTTTGAAACTTTAATAATCAATTGAGTGTGATTTTCTCACGCTGGTTTTCCAGACTGACTCGGGTATTGTTTCATATGATGCTCGGGTCAGACCGAGATAAACAGGTTCAGATTGTAGCTGTGGAGCTCAGGAGACGAGCTAGATGGCGATACGTACTTCCGTATTTGTTTATTGTTCCGCTGTGTATTTGGATGTATATCATTGATGTGATGAACTCTGATGATGTATTCTATAAATATATTGTATAAACAGATATATTTTTCTGTTTGAGTAAAGATCTGTTTTGTATATATTATATTTTATTCCGCTGCGATGTGAGATTCTGTGTTGATTTTCTGTTTCTTCTTCTTCTACCTCTTCTTCTTTAACACAAATGGTTCGATTTTCCGGGACTGGAAAGTCGGGTCGTTACAGTGGTATCAGAGCTTAGGTTGGCGATAACCTTGGCTCTGGTGGGAATTTTGAGAGTATTAATAGATATGAGCGCGTATTTGTTAGTGAATATAAAATGGTTTTATATTGTGTTGGTTGATTTATTTAGTGGCATATGAACCTTCGTCGGCACAGTCTGCGCAACTGTATCGAAGGGGTTTCTAAACACTCGAATAGAACAATTCGACACAATATTATTTTGAAACGGGTAGATGAAATAATTTTACCCGAAAAATGTATTTTGATATAAAAGAAATATTTCTTTAAATTATTATATATTTGGATGTTTGGATGAAAATATTCTGACGAATTAAAATTGGAAAAAATATGGTAAGATTGTAAAATCAGAATGATTTACTTAACCAATGGATATTTGTATAAATATGAATTGAACAAATGAATTATAACTAAAAATTTGATTTAATCAAACGGTAAATTTAAACCCTGGATATTTGGAAGTGTTTTCAAAGTGTTTTGAAGATAAACACAAACATTATTATTTTGGAAAGTATTTCTGGAAGGAAAATTGTTTCAAATAAATTTTTGAAAGGGATATAGCAATAAATTCATTTCAGTTGCTGGAAATAATTCGGAGGATGACGGCCGCATCTTCAGAATTTATTTTCGAACTCCTAAGTGACGAATTGCTGCCAAATTTATTTATTCAGAAAAGCTAGTTGTTTTTGAAATTTCCAAAGGAAATTTGTTTTGTTTTTGAAATTTCAAATGAAATTTGTAGGGAATAAAAATCCAGAATTGGTTTAAAAACGTGAGAAGTGTGATTTTGGAATAAGTGGAGATTTCAAAATGATTTGAAACCAAAAGCCGGGTACATAAGAATTCTAAATCTTTATTTGAATCAGATGGAGAAATAAAATTAAGTTGAGACAAATGAGCTTAAACTAAGTTTAATTTTGAGTTGGATTTGAAGCAAACTGAGAAAAATAAATCTAGTTGTATTTGGATTGTTGGAATCGAATTGAAATAAATTGTGATGGAAATGATATTAAGAGAATAATATGACTTGACTGAAGTTAAGTTAAATAAAATTAAATTGTAATGAAATTCAGTTGAATTATAAATAATATTGAGTGAAATTAAAATCCTTACATTAACAAGTAAGAGTAAGATGAATAAGAGATGTGCAGTTTGGAATAGAGATTTGGGTTAAATTAAATTTAGCTTGGATAATGGTAAAGGAATTAAATTTATTGGAAAATTAAATTAATTGTGGCTTGAATGGGAAGTTATAGCTAAGTAAATAAATTTGTTTGGTATTTTGGGAATGAATAAGATCCAGTACTTGAATTATAAAACCCGAGGAGATTAACTAGGGTGATTTGTAAGGATAAAAATCAAATATTGTATTGGTTAAAATGGAAGTAAACTAATTTGGAATAAATTAGTAAATCAAATATGTTAATGGAATTTGGATTTGGTAATAAAAGTGAAGGTGTGAATGAATAATGGAGTTGAAGTATAATAGTGATAATTTGAATTGTAAATAATTGCAAGTAAGTAGAAATGGATTGAAGTAGACTTGTTAGTAATAAAATACAATTCAGAAATAAATTATCAAATGCGGATTAGAATTTATATTGGATTCAGTGAATTTACCAATTAAATTATAAGTGTAATGGGATTAAAATAAATTGAATTGGAATCAATTCAAATTGGTTGTAAAACCCAAATAATCATTTATTCATATGGATATGGACGAGGCTGCATTAAATAAATCGTCGTTTGACGTAAACAAGGAAGTTAAAATTCTATAAGTTGATAGAAGTTAAATAGATTGATTTTGAGATCAACTGAATTAAATATGAGTTTGTTTTGCTAAAATGAATCGAATGTGAGAATTGAGTTGTAAACAATTTAAATTAATGGTGGAACCCTATAAATTGCTTATAAGTGTTGTTTAACTTGCATTGCTTATTAAAACGCTTATGTTGCTAGTTAAATATGAAAAATGTTGTTAAGTTGCATGATTTTGGCACTTACATCTTTAAATTAAGTAAGTACAGGTTCGGGGAAGCCGTATAGCTGATTTTGGGATTGCACTAATTGCTAAATAATAAGCCGCTTGCTTTAAAATGCTAAAAATGAGGTACGCTTACGCAAAAGAATTCAAAATAGGAAATATGAACTGTTTATATTGATATAATGTGATTTCCGGCCTGAGGCCGATGTATATATATATATTTGTGTATCCTGCGATATCGCAGAAGTCCCTCCGTACAAAGGGGACTCTGCCAAAATTTTCCGTAAATTTTGGGAGTTAGAAAATTTTTGAAAATTTTGAAAATTTTCATTAACGATAAATGATTTAAATTTGTTAAGCAAATGAAATTAAAACTGGATATTGAAATCTAATTCAAATGTGAATGTAAGGTGAAGTGAAATCGAAGGAACTAAAGAAGTGAAGTTTGCGAATAAACTGTTAATCGAAATTTAAATTAAATTAGTAAGTGCAACTAATTAAATATTCGAGCGGAAGCCAAATTGAAATCAAATGGAATTGTAAAGACAAAAGTAAATAGAAATGGATATGAACTTCAATAATGGAGTGAAAATAAGTATAAGCAGTATGTAAAATATTTATATTGAACTTAAGGAATATGGTGAGATTCTTCAGTAATTTGGTATTGAGGAAAGTTATTCTAGATGAAAAATTGAATGACGATTAAAATTTGAAGTTGTGAAATGAGAAAATTGGGGATAACAATAAAAAGGGAATATGAATAAAAGAGAATTGATATAACTGATAATCAATTGGAATTTATACGTAAGATGTACGTATATTATTTTATTCGCATAGCTGTTTGGTCCAGATGTCGAACACAGAATTTCGAGATAGATATATCGATCCGAGTTGGAATTTTTCACTCGATTTTCGACGGCGAACCTGGATATGGATTGTTGATTGATTCTGGAAATTCTCTATCATAGTTTATGACTATGCAAGGAGAATGACGGTTTCTGATCAAGAAACCAGATCTGAGTCCGCACTAGGAAGTCGGGTGGACGATACTAGTTCGGAAGTGAAATTGTGTGATCGAGTGAGCGATCAAATGTGATATTGCGTACGGATGATATATGTGCATCGTACGGGCTTAAGTAAAACAAATATTGTAAATTTGTAAAGGAAAGTATAAAATGACTTTGGAATTGTGATTGAATATTATTGCTTAGTAGGATACAGGTGTATAAAGGAAATGGATAAATTGGGATTTTTGATTTTAGAAGATAAAATTTAATGGCCCGACAAAAGGTATGTATTTGAATTTCTATATGAAATTTGATTGGGTTTTGGATCCAGCCACTTGGCTTTTTGTTTTCTTTTTGAGATTGGGGGGCCGTAGAGCCATTTTGTAGTAGTACCGAGCTAGCCGCGCAAAGGAGACGCTGGCGAAATTTTTCGGAAATTTAGGGAGTTAGAAAATTTTTTGGAAAATTTTGATAATTCAAAATTGAATTCAAATTTAAATTTGAATGGATAAGTAGGTGGTATGGGTTGAACTTATGAATAAGTTTGGGAAGTTAAAAGATGATTAGTGTATCATTAATAAAAGATTGTTTGGGTATGGTTAAAACTGTTTGGTTTTGGAAAATAGTAATGGGTATTGAATCATTCTTCCTAACTAGTAATTTCGGGGACGAAATTCTTTTAAGGGGGGAGGAATGTGACGACCCGGAATTTTTGAGCATTTGAAATTAGAATATTTAATTAATTTTAAATATTCAATGGTTAATTTTAACTTGAATTTCAAATATAGATATTTACTGGATAATTAATTTTTGAATTTAATTATCGGAATTGGGTAAATTATTGAATCTGGAGTTTTAAGCCTGTTAAAAATAAATTGAAGACTTGTAAAATTCATATTAATAATTCTGAAGGTAATAGAACTTTTAAAATGGAACTTCAAAGTGTTTTGTTTAGTTTTGAAAATATAACATGTGAATCGAATTTAAAAATAGCCTTCCGAGGCACAGTCTCGGATTTCAACGAAACCAGTTCCATTGGATCCGTAATATTGTATTATTACCGGATTTCAAATTTCATAGTTTTCGGAGCTATCGTGTGATCGTACGGAATATAAACGCCAAGAGAGTAATTAACCGATTTAAATATCTTTATTTGATTTAAAAATCAAATCAGCAGCCACTCTTACTTTTCGTGTGAGCCATGCCTCCTATCTTTCAAATCTCGTACCCCTTCTCTTCTCTAAGAAGCTATCAAACTAAAATATCTATCGTTCGAAATAATGGCAGAGCAGTAATCTCCTCTTCAAAATTACGCCTTCTCCTTACCAATCCATTCTCTTCTGCTTAAAGTGAAAACGAATTTCCTTTCTTCCTCTATTCGAAAGCAACGAAAGAAAAAAAAACTACACCCTTCTCTTTATTCAGTTCGAACCCAACCTCTATCCCCTAATCGAAGCAATCGAGATTCGTGAACTCGATTTGGGTAAGGCAGCGACGACGAGTTGATGGGTAGACGATCGTGTCCTTTGGGGGTTTTGGGGGTGTCGAATTCGAAATTTGTACACGTGGAAGGAGGCGGAAGTCGCGAGCAAGGGCAGAGCATCGATGGGTTTAGGCACGACGTGGAATAGTCAGAGCGACGCTGACTTCGTGCATTGGGTGTCGAATCTTGCTAGGGTTTCGAACTCGTGATCGAGTTCGATGAGATTGACGCCGCGTTCTCGTGTTCGTTGGGGGTTGTGACTTCACGTACGCATGGGATTGGGAGGAGCTTACATCGATTCTGGGAAGTCAATTCTCGCCTAGAGGAGTTGATCACCGCATGGGGATTTGGTCGGTGTTCGACGTGTGGAAGTCACGATCGGGGATGGCAAGTCGACGATCTTCTCTATCGAAGGTTGCGTGGGCAAGCTGGGTCAGTTCAGGGTCGTGGCAGGGGATTCGCCGGCAAGCGTGGGATTAGAGGTATTCGAATTTGTTATTGGCATATTTATCTCTGTTTTAAGATTTGATTTAACAATATATACACTTAAAGATAGAAAATATATATGTATATAAGTTAAAACAGAAATTTGATTACAGTAAGAAATAAAAGCTTTTCTGTTTTAAAATTTTATATATGTATATTTAAACCGTTGGGAAAATATAGAAATCTGAAAAGTGTTGAAGAGTTTATATATATATATATAACAAATCTATTATTTCTATACAGTAAACAGACGTACACTTACCATTAATTTTTAAATTGCTTATCCAAATTTTTAGTTGCTAAGAGATTTATTTAAAAGAAATTGGAATATTAATAAATCATATAAATTTTTGTTTAAGGTCAAAATCTAAAAGAAAACAAGTCGAGATTTGGATGGGAATTGCAAAAATCAAAGGTGAGTTAATCTCACTCAGTTTAATTTTATTTAAATTTAATTGGTTAAATTTTAATATGGATGAATGATTGAATTGATTGATTTGATTGATATGGTATATAGTAGTATATACCAATATATATATATTGGCATATGTATATATTGGAGTTGTTGATATTCTCGCATAATAGCGGATGATATTTTATAAAACCCTTATACCGCGATATTTCACTTTGAAGTGAAATTGGTATTGTGCTAACATCTGTGGATGCAGGGAAACAGGTTGGAGGGATCCAACTGGATTCCTCAAAATATTTAATTCTGTTTAAATATTCTGTGATATGTTTGTTGATATCCTATGATGATTTATATTGGATAATCTGGTTGGATTGAATTTCCCAGTATAATGAGTTATCAAAAGAAATTGAATTGGATTTTTGGAAAGAAATAAAAGAGTAAAATTCAAGTTAAATAATTCTAGTGAATTCGAATAAATTAAATAAGGAATTGTAAAAGAAATAAAGAAATTTCTTAATTCTAACAAATATGGGGAAAGAGGATTTTGAATTTAACAGGGAAGAAATAAATCTTTAACTAAAGTGATATTATCTAAAATATAAAAGGATTGATTTTATTGAATTTAAAGATTTAATTTAATTAAAATATTAATTGAAGAAGTTTGGAAATCCGAAATTGGTATTTTAGTTAAAGGGGTTTTAACTAGAAATTAAAATTTAAAAAACCCGAATAATTGTATTGGAAATAAATAAGGTAAATAAGACAATTTTATTTCAAGATAAAGCAAATTTGAAATAAAATTGTAGAATTGATCTAAATATTGAAACTGGGAAATTTTAAAGAGGAATGAGATTTTGAGATCTATAAACTGAGTTTTTAAAGTGAAGCGGATTTTAATATAAATTCAAGGTGTGAATTTATAAAGGATTGTGAATCTGTTTTAAAAATATAAACAGAGATTTATATTTTAAAGGTTGTGAAAGAGAAGTATTTTCTGGATAGCCAAGTACATTTTGTTTTAAAAAGAAATTTCAAATATTGTTAAAGATTTATTGTTATTTTTAAAAGTCAAGTTTAAAAATCTATTATTTCCAAATGTTAAATTTCTAAAGTAAGTAATTTTCAATCTAGTATTGTAGTTAATACAAATGAGATTTGATAATATGTTTTAAAAGGAAATTTGTTTATATTCTTTAAAATGGTTTCATTTAAATATATTTAAATATATATTTTTAACTTAAATATTAAAGAAGTTTAAAAAGGCGTTCTTATAAAGTATTTTTATAATAAAGTGTTTTAAAAATTTTTTAAAAAATTAAATTGGTTTGTACTTGGCATTCCAGTGAAAATAAATATTTGGGAAATTATTCCGTGAGAGGAATATAGTTTGAAATTGTTTCCAATGGGAATTGAAATGGAAATAATATCTTGTGAAGATATTTTGAGGGATATAAATAATTTGGAGTAATTATTGATTGTTGATGGTTGTTATGGATGTTAATTGATAGTTAAACAACCGACTATCAATATTGGCCAAATGCGTTGATCGTTTCGAAGAGACCGGGATCGAGTTTCCGTATACCGGGATTCTAGGTCTGGAGACTCGAAAACCACTTCGATCCGGTTTGTACGTTTCGTGGGGAAACGAGGGTAATATTGATAAGGGGATAGTGTTATCAGTTCTGTTCGGACCTGGAACAGACTTGTATGGACGAATGCTTTCGGACATCGTCAGGGGACGATGGGCATTCTAAGTGAAACGTTCTGAAGGTAACGTTTAGCCTCAAGCCTCATCAACCGGGAATGACTGAAAATCAGGGGTTATGCAGCAAGGCTTCGTGGGTAGCACCCACTTGAGAGTAAAGTCATCCCTGTCTAGATGTCCCTTTTATTTCGGCTTAGTGGTGCGGTTGCTGATCCCAACCGTGGGGTGATTTTATTTGGAATTATCCAGTAAGGGATGATTCCGGTCTTGTGTTGCAGGGGAGCGGGCGTACTCCTCGGTACTGTGATCTAGGCCACGTACTGTGATAGGTGGTACCCCAGTGCCTAGTCATTCGTTGGAAATCCATTCTCCCTACGTGCCTTGTACGGTATTTGTTTGTATACCTAGTATGCTGGAATTTAATCATGTAACAATTTCAGCTATTTGAATAAGTATTTGTAAATAGACACTATTATAATATCAGAGGATTTTATAAAAAGTGTTTTAGCTATCGTAAGGTAAAAACCCGACATGTTTATTTGTGGCGTGGTCTTACGAGATGCTTTTGTTTTCAAAAGGATTTTTGAAACTTTAATAATCAATTGAGTGTGATTTTCTCACGCTGGTTTTCCAGACTGACTCGGGTATTGTTTCATATGATGCTCGGGTCAGACCGAGATAAACAGGTTCAGATTGTAGCTGTGGAGCTCAGGAGACGAGCTAGATGGCGATACGTACTTCCGTATTTGTTTATTGTTCCGCTGTGTATTTGGATGTATATCATAGATGTGATGAACTCTGATGATGTATTCTGTAAATATATTGTATAAACAGATATATTTTTCTGTTTGAGTAAAGATCTGTTTTGTATATATTATATTTTATTCCGCTGCGATGTGAGATTCTGTGTTGATTTTCTGTTTCTTCTTCTTCTACCTCTTCTTCTTTAACACAAATGGTTCGATTTTCCGGGACTGGAAAGTCGGGTCGTTACACCTTAGTTTTTGGAAGAGAGGATGTTGAAGTGAAAGTATATGAAGTATAGAAGGTATGGAAACAAGTTACAACACAAAAAGCTAAGCTTTTCTAATATTTTTGAACTATGGAAACCATGGAATTTTTTTAGAGAAGATGGTTTAGAAAATGAAGTTGGAATGTAAATAAAAATGTGTGTGTGAGGGTGTGTATTTATAAATGAAAAAATGTAGAAAAATTACCATTTTAACCTTAGTTTTAAAATATCCTAACATGTCATTATTTTGACAAGTCACATCACCACCTTCCTCCCCCTTCATATATCACATCTTCCCCCTCTCTAGTCACATCCCCTAAGCCATGATGGGTAATGATGATGGTACTCAAGGAAATGACAAGAGAGAATGATATGATTTAATATATATATATATATATATATAAGTTATTAATTTAAACCATGTCTTGTCACATCAGTTAGTAAACATAATTAACATAAGATAATACATAATTAAGTATATTATTATATGGTTAATTATCTCTTATATATGTGTACATATGGTGCACAAATACGAACAACGTTCCCGATAACTTTCCGGTGTCGAAAAGTCGAAATTTCGGAAAACGTTCTTCGGTCACATTTCTATTTCTCTACAAAATATCTGTTTTGGTAAAAAAAAATTAAAAAATATTTTACCATCATTATCAAATAATTATAATAGGTTTATTTGTAAATAAAAGCCCATTTATTTATTATTTAAAGTTAACTCGAATTCCTGAAGAAATATATAAAACCGATGATATCAACCGTCGATGTCAGAAATGCATTTGATTTTCCAAAAATAAAAATAAATTATTTTATTTCATAATATTTCTTTGAATACATATATTAGTGTATGAATCCAGATCTGTGCATGATCTTTATTGTTTAAAAGCGGTTTTATTGATAAAACGATTTCCGGTTGTTTTATTGATATTTTACCTAGGACGATATTTACAAATTATTAATATTTTTCCTCGATAATTTTTCCGCAAATATTTTTCTCAAACAAAATAAATATTATTATTTACCATTTAAAACACGATTATTTCTTACTTTAAACCCATATCTAAATATTTTACAAATAAATATAATTTATCCAAGTGATAAATTTGCGGATCATTACAAATTGCAACGGATGTGAGAAGCTTCCTTGGACTTGTGGGATATTAGATGTTTTACCAAGAACTTCTCATAGATAGCAGCATTGTTGACTGATCTAACAAAGAAAAATCAGATCTTTGTTTGGGACCTGACGTGTAAGCATGCATTTGTGAGTTTGAAGGAGAGGTTAACGAGTGCATCAATATTGACTATTCCGAGCAATAATGAGAGATGATGGTATACACTGATGCTTGTTGTCCTAGATTGAGTGTGATACTAATGCAAGTGTGGAGTTGTAACACCTCGTAAAATCAACCCAAATTAGATAAGTAAACTAAGAGAAATTCAATTAATTAGAGTAAAGATAAAATGGAAATTTTGTAAAATTGGAATTTGACCGCAAAAGTTATTTCTTTGCATTCATGGTGAAATTCTGACCAATTTCCATATATAATATTCTGAAAATGGAGCTCAAACAAAAAAGATACGGGCGTTTGAAATTTTTAGATTTAAATTAATTTAGTTCGAATTCAAATAAAGTAATTAATTCCTTAATTTGAAATTTTGAAATTAATTGTGATTAGACTTGGGGGTTAAGTAAACGTTAAAGTTTACAATTAACATTAAGAGTAATTACAGAATTAAATAAACAACGACTCAAAAATTAAATAATCTTCCTAAAATAGGAGGAAGAGGTCAACCCCTAGAGGTCGACCGCTTCTTGTGTGGCAGCTAGGGTTCGGGTGCTTTGTACACTCCAGATTTATCCATTTTAACCTAGTTTCATCATATGGTTCTGGTGTGTTTCAACCACTATAAATAAGATCCTAGACGCCTCACTTTTTATTCATAACTATTTGGGAACACCACGAAACTCTGCTATTTTCTCTCTTTAGTTAGATTCGGATTCTATTAAGGATGCAGGTAAGAATTCCAATCCTTTTCTAATTAATCCTTTAATATATTTTCTTCCCCTCCAACCTCTCTGAATCTAAAAAAATTATATATATACTTATCCTTTGCTATGTATATATATTAAAAGAAGAAGATCGGGAAAAAAGTTGCTTTGGTGTTGCAAATCATGCAAGAAGAGAGAAGGATAGTCTGTGGGTAGAAACCTTAGTATTTCTTTTTCAGTAATTGATTAGTATATGTATATTGATTTGAATATGCCTTAGGGATTTTGGGATTGCGAAAACAAAATAGATAAAATCCTCCAAAATTCCTTTTTATTTCGAAATACCAATTCTAGATGAAGATTCTCAATTATTTATGTTAATTTGATGGAATTTATTGTTTCTGCAATTTTTGATAATTTCATAGTCTATTCCACTTCTCCTCCTTCTTTGATTCAAATTGTGAGCTTTCAATAATGAAATAAGGGTTTAGAGTACGAATTCTATTTGTACTTTACACCACTTATTGCATACAAAATTCTCTTGTTTATTTCTATGGAGTTGAATGGAATATGAAGTTAAGATTGCAATTCCTATTGTTTAGGATATTCCATTTAATCGATGTAATAAATTGGATTTTTAATTCTATTAACAAGTTTATTTATTGTAGTTTTGATTATGGATGCTTCATCCTTGTTATGAATATTAGAATCCATTATTATGGATATTGAAATCTTGGGAATTTGAAGGAAAAGGACTTGTATTAGTATTATGGTTAAAAGAATTGACATTTAACGCTAGTTTAGAGCATGTAAACCATATGCTAGAATTGATTAGGCATGAATATATGTTTATTTCTAATAGCCTAATAAACGTATAATTATGGTGTATAATTGCATAGTTAATTGGGTAGTAATTGTCAATGATTTCCCCCTTAAGGAAGGTAATTGATATTTTGAGGCGTAATAAGGAAGATCCCTTTTAATGCCTTATTTATGGAGTGGTGAGATGAATACTATATATATGTGGAGAATATTTAAATTATGGTTAAGTAGTAGGGATGTGAGGTTAGTAAAATTGCATAATAGAAGTCTACCCTTAACTTTGAGGATACCGGCAGTTGTGTACACTTCCTATTAATGTGAGACATCTCCTATGATAAATATTTGTGATGATACGAGGTTAATCCTGAATTCTATAGGATGAATCTGCCCAGATAATCTGGCTACCAGTTCTTACGAATAGTCGGATAAATGCGAGACGTCATTATGAGTATGGGTCATAATACAAAGGGACTGCTTCGCAGTCTTGAGGAATTAAGCAGTTGTTTGAGGGCCCGCCTCTTTTCCCTAAATGAATTATTAAATGGCCATGGGGCTAGTTATTAGGCACGTTAGGTGGTATCTCGATAGGGGTCTGCTTCGGGATAAGGTATTAAGTGACTGATTGAGGGTCCACCTTTCCATAAAGAAGTATTAATTGGCTCGAGAGATTCCATATGATATCAACTGGATAGTTATCATTAAGGGGTCCGCTTTAGGAAGATGTATCAAATGATGGGGTCTACCTCAATTGAGGTCTTGAAGGGCCAGAGTATGCCTATTTTCCAATCAAAGGCATTAAGTGGCTTGGGTACTATCTCTTGCATTGTTAGATATTTATGATGTGGGATTTTGGTTATGGGATATAGAAACCTGCTTCGAGAATAAAAGGTATTAGGTGGTTGAT
This sequence comes from Allium fistulosum, assembly GCA_030737815.1. Lineage (NCBI taxonomy): Eukaryota > Viridiplantae > Streptophyta > Magnoliopsida > Asparagales > Amaryllidaceae > Allium > Allium fistulosum. Next base: position 508,509,780 of record CM060907.1, on the reverse strand, counting down.
CGTGGACTTGCCTCCTTTTCTTATAAGAAGTACTAAATGGTTTTATGTACTTTAGACATATTCTTATTTTGAAGTATACTACCCAACTACTAATATGGTAAGACTTGAGGTTTTTATTCACCGGATATTTGTTATTCTGACTCCCTCCTCATTACAACATGGGTTAAGGATAGAATGATGACGGTGATGATGTTTGAAGGTGGAGTGGCTTAAGCTTGTGGCAGTTATTATTACTATCTTTTATGATATTTTTATATTGTACCCATGTATTTGGACAAATGATGTAACAGATTTTATGTGACAGTTCTATGATGTTTTGTATTATGACATTTCAAATGGTTTTAAAATAAATGGGTACAATTTAATAGTATTTTATTCCTTCTACTATGAATTCTGAAAGAATAGTTATTGCTCTGTACTGTTACTTCTTTTTCCACCCAACAGCCAACCCTAGAATGAATCTTAGTTTCAATAGAACTTTTCTGATTTGAAAGTTAGGCTTGTTCCAAGATGGGTTGTTACATTTAGTATCAGAACTTAGCTTACCCGATCAACGAGAAAAGTATACATATGAGTGGTATGTTTGTTAATTTTGAAAATATTTTCCAAAAACCTTACTATATATAAATATATATACACTTATTTTGAATTTGCGCCTGACTCTATAAATTCTGACCATAAAAGTAGTTACTACCATATTTCGAAAGGATGGGCGAAGTAAATATGAGTTGGAAAAATAAATAGAGTTGAATTTATACTTCTTTGTTGGACCTAGACTTCCTTATCATTAGGGACCGTTTAAGCCTGTTAAATAAAAGGGATAGGAATCGTAAGAGGAAATGTTGTAACTCCAATAATTTAATAGGTAATGAATGAGCAATAAGTAAGGATTTATAAGAAATTAAATAGATTTATGAGACTGTTAAGGTAAATATAGAAAGATATGGAAGAAGCTAAATATGTAACATTGAAAAAGCAAATAAATGTCTTTAGGAACGTCCGTTAAGATAGCAACCATTTAATATGGATGAAGTGACATTTATAAGAGTAGTAAATATAAATGTTGGGTAATAGTTAGACATTGTAAGGCATAATATTCATAAGGAAGTAAGGAATATAGTAGTGATAAAAGCTTCCATAAGAAGATGAGCACTAATCACCACAAGGAGATAAATAGATTAGATGATTGAGTAGGGAGTTCAAAGGGAAGAATAATCAAAGCCCCTTTTTTAAACCCTATCCCTTGAGAAAGAAAGCGGTAAAAAAAATTTGAAAACTCCTTGAAAGTTTTGAAAGAGCTTTCCAAAAGATTATAAAGTGAAAATCTTATGTGTTGTAAGTTGAAAATTTCTGATTGAAAAGGTTCTTTGATCTTTGGAAATATACTACAATTTGTAAAAAAAAAGTTTAGAAAGTAGTGGTGAAACATTTTAAAAACAAACGGTGGATGATTTTTAATTACTTGAAAGGTTGAAAAAAAAGAGAAGGTTCTCATTTGTTAACTTCTCAATTTTAAAATTTGTTAAATTAAAAGTTTTCAACTTTTGGATTCTTTGTTTTTAGATTCTTCTATTTTTTTATGATTTGTTCTACTTTATGAATCTTGAAGTTCTTATCTTGAAAAGAGCAAGGAAATTTGGAGATTTATAATTTATAAATAGTTGAGTTAAAAAGTTATAATTTAAAAGGATTTTGCATTCTTAAAGTTTTTAGTTTAGATTTATTAAGCCAAAAAGTTTTTGGTCCAAAAGGTTTTAATAAAGGATTTTTCTTTCGAGAAAAGAATTATTTTACCTACCTTATAAAATTAGAGGTTCATTTCCTTAAGTTTATTTTGAATGGGTGTATAAATGGAAATACACTTGATTAGCACAAAATAGAAAGAATAGAAGGATAAGAATGTCCAATAAGGTAGATAGGAGGAACATTCTCGTATAAGGAAATGCTGAAAATGATAGCTGAATTTAGGTAGTAATAGAATTGGGATTTCCATTTTTCCATCATTTAAAGTTATAAAAGTTATCTTTGACAATTGAAAGAATTTGAATGATGATTAATATATGAGTTTGATATTTTTGGAAAGGCAATCGTGTAAAGATAAGAATTTTATATGTACATTTTTCCTATTCGAATTCAGAACTTGTTTTGAATGAGAATATTATTGCAATGGATAAGAAAAGGATTTCAATAGATTTTAAGAGTTTTAAACAAAGTTGAAAAAAAGTATTTTGTCAAATAAAGGTGTATTTTGAGTAGTAAGGCAGTATATATTAATCTATATTTTAGAATGATATACTGTTATTTTGAAATGGCTATTGAGGAAAAACTATTTTGGAAATGATAATTCGTGTAACTAGAAAACTTTTTGGAATAATAAAGGTCTAATTTATTATTCTAGAATGATAATTGAGTTTTTGAATTTTTGTATTAATGATTCTGTTTTCAAAAGAAGTAAGTCTTTATTATATTAAGACATTAAAAAGGAAATTTTTTCATTGTTCCTTTTTGAAAATAAGCAGTATTTGAATTCTATAAGTTGAAAGTCTAACTTTTAAAGAGATAAATCTTTGATGAAGAAAGTTTTAAAAAGAGAAATTATTTTGCTCATATTTGGAACTAAGAAATTTTGAATTCTTGGTAAAGGTTTCTAAGTTCATACTTTCAAAGGTGGAAATTTTGAGTTTGGTACTTCAAGTCTTTGAAATTTTAAGATTTACAAGAATGGAGGTAATTAATGCTTATTTTGAATTTGATGAATTACGTTATGTAAAACTATTTTGTATGATTACTAAAATTCTGGTTTTATAAAGAATAGTTTTTATGAAGTAGATAGGGATCACAACTTAGGTAGAACAGACTAAGGTTTTTAGGATATGGACAAAATAGAAATGGAATGTACAACCTGATCTGCCAATTTGAAATCAGTTTCAAACCTCTATTTGAAGAAGTTGGTAAAATGTAAAGATATTTCAGATCTATAGTTGGATTGTAAATTAGGTTGCTCATAGAATATGAATTTTTATATTTTAATTTTGGAGCAGTTTCCATGTAATTTCCATAAATTATCCAATTCCAAAAATACGAATACACGTGCATTGTTTGAAGTAATAAGGACTAAACTAAAAAGGAAAGAGATGTGTAAGAGATGGATATTCTTTTTCATAGTTTACATTGTCTATTTTAATAAAAAGAAAAGAAATAATTCTTTGTAATTTCAAATAAAGCAAAAGTCTCATTTGTGCTTAATTTATGAGAAATTATGACGGTAATCATTTTAGAATGGTAACTTCAATGAATTAAAATATGGAAATGAGTACTTTAGTTGTAGAAATTAGTAGTTAGAAATATATACATGTATAGCCACGCTTAACAATTAGAATATATATATATATATATATATTTGGCATAAATTACGACTATATGCATATTATTTAGTAATTGACGGATTAGGATTTACGGACATTAATTACAAAATTAACGGGTAATAAATTTTTAATTATGAGAGGAGAAAGGAATTAAATGAGAACTAATTAAGAAAACTTGATATGACATTTATGGAAGAAAGAAATTAGAGCAAAGAATGGATTTTGGAAATCTAAAGAAGGTTAAAGGGATTAAAGAAGAATTAATTGGAAATGGTCCAATTTTGATAGTAATGATCAACTGCTACGTATCTTAATTAAAGCAATGGATGGACCACATTTGTTAGAAACCGAAAAGGAAAATCAAGGAAAATGGGTAATAATGGAATAACATATTGAGAAATACCCATCTTAATTTAGTAAGAAGAGGACCTCAATACCATTTATACCACTTGATAATAAATGGCAGCTTCCAGCAAATTTTTTTATAGAGTTCTTGGGTTATAGTCGCTTGTTGTCTCCTTTAGTTATTGGAAGTGTATGATGTGGTATAAGATATATGCGTATTTTGTTTCTATTTTGACTTTATGAATGGGATTTAAACAACTTGACAAATATATATGTTGAAAAGCAAAATAAATAGGAAGATTTCATGGGGATAACTAGCGATAAACCATAAGTAAGACTTTAAGTTAATGAGGAAATTAGGTTAGTAGTCTAAAGTGAATAAACGTTTCAATCCCAACACTAGAATTTTGGAAAAAGTAAAATTTAGCTCACAGACTGTCACCATTCAAGGAAAAGATAAATGGATAGGAATGTGAAGAGAATTTCCTACTGATCAAGGATGAGGAAGAAGGTGGCAAGAATTTTTCGTTAGAAGCAATAAAACCACATCATTTCTAGCACCGCTTCATGAAGTTGCGTGCATCGTTAGTGATAGAGATCCTTAGTTGCTAGCAAATTTTGAAGGAGTTTGCTAGTAACTTTAGGAACCGGCTTTAGGAACATCGTTAAATCTAAGCATCCCTTAATAATTGAAGACCGACGGACAAATTGATGGAATGGATGGGAACTTGGAGGATTTGTTGAAAGTTTGTATCTTGGACTTTTTAGGAGATTAGGAGCAGCACTTACTCTTGGTACAATTTGCGTACAGCAGTAGTCACCAATAGACAATTGGTATGGCATCCTTGAAGCAATTTTTGGGAGGCCATACAAATCGTCAAATTATGGATGGGAAACCATTGACAAACTCTACTCGTACCAGATTTGGATTGCGATACTTTGGAAAGTCAAAGTTGATTAGGCAGCTTGTGAAGGTCGTAAGATTTGGATAGTTGGAAAAGTTGGCACCAGATTTTTTGGGCCTTCCCCAATATGGGGGAAAATAAGGAAACTTGTAAGCTGGCTGGAGTCATTGATGTTTTTCACATTTTTTATTTGAGGAAATTCCTTCATAGCATAGCAATCGTGATAGACCCTAATCTATTTGTGGATTTTGAGACGGAGCTAATAGCGTCCCGTGCCACTACGTGCATTGTGGAGCATGGAACTGGGAAGCTCCACAATAACAAAACTAGATTGGTCTGAGTATAATGGGGAGAAAGTCCGATGGAAGGCATTAGGACTTCTAGACCTAAGTCTTTCTCGGGTAAATTTTCTCACCAAAATTAGAATTTAGCTGTATTGTGGTTGCTAGATTGGATGGTAGAAGATGGTTGCCATAGTTTTACGCCATCACTTTACACACATATATAAATTTTTATGCATGTTTAGGGTATTTTCATAGCACGATAACACACTCACGCTAGGATTAAGCTCATTTTAGTATGTCTGCAATACATAATCACATTGCACTTCGTTGAGTGAATGATTGTGTAGATAACTTGGTGGTATAACATGAATGTTGTTGCGCGTTACACTATTTGCCCTTGAAAAATTTCGAGACGAAATCCTTTTTAAGGGGGTAGAATGTAACACCTCGTAAAATCAACCATAATTAGATAAGTAAATTAAGAGAAATTCAATTAATTAGGGTAGGGATAAAGATGGAAATTCTTTAAAGATTGGAATTTGACCACGAAAGCATTGCCATTGCATTTGTGGAAAAATTCTAATCAATTTCCATATATAATATTCTAAAAATGAAGCTCAAACGAAAAAGTTATGGGCATTTGATGTTTTCAGATTTAAATTCATTTAGTTCGATTTCAAATTCAAATAAAATGTTTAATTCCCTAATTTGAAATTTTGAAATTAATTGTGATTAGACTTGGAGGTTAACTAAACGTTAAAGTTAATAATTAACATTAAGATAATTAGGGAATTAAATTAACAATGACTCAAAATCTAAATAATCTTCCCAAAGTAGGGGGAAGAGGTCAACCCCCTGACCACAAGATGTCGACCCCTAGAGGTCGACCGCTTGGAAGGAAGAGGTCGCATGTTTCCTGTGTGGCAACTAGGGTTTGGGTTCTTTGTACGTTCCAGATTTATCCGTTTTCAACCCAGTTTCATCCTACGGTTCTGGTACACTTCAACCACTATAAATAAGAACCTAGATCCCTCATTTTTTTATTCAAAAATATTTGAAAACTCTGCGAAACTCTATCATTTTCTCTCTTTTGTTAGAATCGGAAATTCTATTATGGATTCAGGTAAGGATTCTAATCCTTTTCTAATTATTCTTTTAATTTATTTTCTTCTCCTCCAACCTCTTTGAATCTAACAAAATTATATATATACATATCCATCGCTATGTATATATATCAAAAGAAGTAGATATGAAAAAATGTTGTTTTGATGTTGGAAATCCATACAGGAAGAGTTAAGGATAATTAGTAAGTGGAACCATAGTATTTCTTTTTCAATAATTGATTTTTATATGCATACAGATTTGAATATGTCTAACATATTTTGGGATTGCGAAAACAAAATAGATAAAATCTCCCAAAATTCATTTTTATTTCGAAACGTCAATTCTAGATAAGATTTTCAATTATTTATGTTAATTTGATGGAAGTTATTGTTTCTGCAATTTTTGATAATTTCATAGTCTATTCCTGTAACAACCCGCATATTTCACGATTGTATATTTAAATGTTTTATTTAAACATAGCATCGTTAATCGAATTAAAGTCCAAAATGTTACTTTTTGTAAACAGTCGAATTGGGACTCAAGACCACTTCCATTGAGTCCAAAATGACATTTATAACTTTTTTGAGTATAAACATCGATATGTTTGGAGTTGGGTAGAATTTTGCTATTTTCTATTTTGGGCTTTGAGTTTGGGTTTCAGCCCACTAACCCAACATAATACCCTAACTCCACCCCACTCCTCTTCATTCATTCACTCCATTTCCTAACACTTGCAAGCTAAAGAAAAATGGGGGAAAAGATAGGAAATTAAAATTCCTAAACCCTAGTTTTGATTAGGAAACTCAAATTCAAGTCCAAAATTAAGGAGAAGCTTAGGTAAGCATCCTCTTCATCTTCTCCATCTCTATCTCTCTTCAATTTACAGAAATTCCTATAACCTAACTTAAGAAAAACTTCACCTTTGATAATAGATTGAAGATTCTAGAGGTATATTGAAGAGGAATTGGTCTTGCTTTGTTTTAAAGCTTCTCTTTCGTTGTCTTTGAGTTTTAAAGATGAGTTCTTTAACTCACATCTATGTCTATAACTTTCATTGTAGTTAGGTATGAATTCCTAACGTTTATTCATGTTCATTTGTTTTTGATTTGAATTGATTTGGTGAATTTTCCAATTTTGGTGTTTTGAAGTCAAAATCTTTAAAGATCTTATCTTGGATGTTTGGACATGTTTTGGTGGTGTATCGAAGAGCCTATAGGGCTGGGTTGTCGATTGGCATAAACCCCTAGCATCCATCGCTTGTTCGATCGCATTTCGTTTGGATTTTCGTCCTTTATGGACTAGGCTGATTTTTGCCTAGCAGGTAATTTCAGACATCTGGATTGGAAATCCAGATGTTTGGAATTGGTCCCTGGAAAATAAAAAAGGGCAGAGCTAAAATCCAGACGTATGAAACAAAATCCAGATGTTTGAAATGGTTCTGGAATTAAAAACGAGAAAGGAGAAAAAGCATATATTTTTCCTGAACCTAGGGCCAGACGTCTAGATCAACCCCCCAGACGTTTGGAACTGTTCATTTTTGCCTATTTAGACTGTTTTGTGTGGGTTTCCAATTTTTATCGATTCTTGTTGATCCGATTAGTTGTTATCACTTTTATCGACTTTGATGACTTCTTTCTTTGGATTTTTGGGAATATCCATTTGATGGATTTGATATTGATTTTTATGGTTTTGATTCACGTCGTCGAATGTGAATTTTTAGTTGATCGATTGTTTCTACAATCGTTTTCTGTGATTTATCACTTTAAAATACAAAGGTTTCGATACTAGTAGTAAATACTAAAACTCTTTCATTAAAACGATTTTGACACTATTTAAAATATAAAGCTCGCTTTTAAAACCGTTTTCCAATCTATTAGTATATACAAACCTTTACCTCATTCGTATGAGAAATCTAATTAAACGGCTTAGCAAAACAAGTGGTATGAAACGCTTGCGTTTACTTCGTCGGTTAATTCTTGGACTTGTTCGATTGAACTCTCATGACAATTTTCGAATGGAAATCTACAATTGGTTCGTAAATATTTAAGTTAAGCTAGTGGTTATGGGACATGAAGCTAAACTTTTATATTTACTAGCTTAGTGTAATTTACACTTCTTATTGATCAACGGTGATCATTTTATGATTTAGACTAGCGATGTGCAATATCTCTTTGTCCGCGTGGGGGACTATACCCCATTCTGTTGAGCTTCGTCTCATTTTTATGGGCTAGTGACCCATGGTCTTTGGACCGTTCGTGGAGCAATCGGCTCGATAAGTCGGTGCATGGGGCGTATCTTTTTAGGTGCGTCGATGTTCGAATAAGCATGGGGCGTATTTTTTTAGGTGCGTCGATGTTCGACTTTGCATGGGGTGTATCTTTTTAGGTGCGTCGATGTTCGGTTCATGGGATAGCGACCCGTTTGTAATACACGTGTTGGTGAGTTTTCATGCTCCCGTTTGTGATAAGCCTTCCCCTTTTTGTGAATTTTGGATTTCTAGTTGATGATTTCTAGAATTTGTGTTTCACCAATTTTTGCGATTGACATTGATATGTTTTGTCAATATTTGTGTTTTGGTGAATAATTTAAAGAATATGACATTCTTTTTAGTTTTTGAGAATATTTGAGATATTGTATGATTTTTGTTGTTATCTGATGTATACTTGTCACCGTATGGCATTATTGTTATCATACGTTTTTGTCATATCTCTTATCCTATCTCATTTTATATGATATTTATAGCTAGACTGATCCGTTTATTATTTTCTTCCTAAATAATACTCTGTTCAGACCGAGGTATTTCAGGTGCTTCTGCTTGACTTCTTATCAGGGTCCGTCACCTGACTTTTAGCTAACTACTTTAGCTTAGTAGTTTTTGTTGTTATACATTTGAGATAGAGACTCCTTGATGTATACTTATTATTTTGTCTAGCACTTGGATCTATTCTTTTGTGATGTAGTGGATCTAGTTTGACCACTACTTTGATGTACACTTTTATGTGATATATTCATATCTATTTCCTCCTTAGTGATACGAATATCTGTGACTGATTTATGTTATGTTTATTTCTATATTTGTTTCCTAAGGTTATATAGCCACTGTGTGGTAGCTTTGAGTTTGTATTTGATAAGTCGGATTTTCTCTTGAAATAAAATGCAAGTCATATTATTTGACATATCGGTACTCGCATACTCCTCTACAGCCTTATTCTTCGTGCTAGTTGACGACATTACCCAGTAGTGTCCTTGGCTAGTGTGAGTATAGAGGTGGGGCGTCACAGCTTGGTATCAGAGCCAAACTTCGGAACAATGTAGAATAATCTAGCAAGGATCATTATCATAAGTCTTTCTTAGGAGTCGTGTCTTAAGATTAATTCGAGTCATTGGACCCATTCTATCCTTTTTTTTGTGATGCCTTGTTTTATCAATCAAGTTTGTTTGATATTCATTCTGAGAATAACATTTTTCCTCTTCTTTCTTTCTTTCTTAAAGAAGAGAAATGGTTAGATCTGGCAGTCCTAGCACTGGTTAATCCAGTAGTCCTTGTCTAGATGGCGTATTCATGTCTGCCCAATAACTTTTGGATCTTGTAAAGAATCAAAGGTTTATCTGTGCTTTGAGTAAGAACCCCAAAAAGGTTTTACCTCTTAAATCAGAAGTGCCTTTTGACCAGTTTGTAGATATCACTCTTCGACTAGAAGAGGCCGATAAAGAAAGTGATGTTGAAGTTGTGGATGCCAAACAAAACTCCAACATCAACAAGAAGAGGCATATTAAGTTCAAAAGCCCTAATCCCAACAAGAAAGGGAAGCAGACAATTTCAGTAGCAAAGACTCCCACCTCTAGTCGTGGACGATGCTACAATTGTGGTTCTACGGACCACTATGCAAATAAGTGTCAAAAAACCCCTTACTTGTCGCTATTGCAAAGGTTTGGGTCATCTTTTATCTTCATGTCCCAAACTTCAAAGTAGGAGGGAGGGAAAGCTGAATGTTGTGCAAGCTCCTAGTGACACTTCTCTTGGTCAAGGTATTTCTCATTCTATCCTTGATGACATTATTATGTTTCGTGATCATCCTATTCGAGTTCTTTTTGACACGGGTGCATCCCACTCTTTTATATCAAAAGAACTTGTTGATTCTTTTTCTTTAAATATTATGGGCTTGATGACTTCACTGAGAATTGCGAATCCGGTTGGTGGATCTACAACACTCAGTTTGCTTTGTAAAGATGTCAAGATTATTTTATGTGATTATTCTTTTCGAGCCGATTTGCATGTTATGCGTTACTTAGGCTTCGAAATTGATTTTTGGGAAAGGATTGGCTTGATCATTATGAAGCCCATATCTTATCTCCTGAGTGGACTATATATCTTCGACATCCTCAATCTGTTAAGAAGATTTCTATTGTTCTTAATGATTTTGATTCCAATTCGATGGCATCATTTTATTCTTTAAACCCACTTGATGAGGAAGTTGTTATTTCCCTCACTCAAGTAGTTCGTGAATTTTCCGGTATATTTGAGCTTGTCATAGGATTATCACCTAAGCAATCTATTGAGTGGTGCTAAGGTCTTTTCAGCTCAACCTTGCCACCGGTTTTCATCAGCTACGAGTTGCGGAGGGTAGCATTCCACTTACCGCATTTCGCACTTGTTATGATTCTTATGAGTTACTCGTGACGTCATTTAGTTTGTCCAGCTTATTTCATCCATCTTTTGAATCGAGTATTCTACGAATATCTCGATGAGACCATCCTTGTATTCATTGATTATGGATGAAAACAACAATTTAAAATTTGCAAATCTTTTTAATAAGATATTTATAAGTATAATTGGATTCTGTTATTAAGATAAGCAAAGAATATTTGTAAATTTTATAAGTGACATGTTTATCATATAGAAGATAATTTTGTGTTGCATTTCCCATTGAGTGCTTTAAGAATTCTGGTCGATGCGCCTGATCAACATTATCGATAGGAATCTCCTAAACGCTATGATGAGACAGTCAGACACAATAAATTGACTTGTAAAAAGTAAATTTTTCTAAAAAGATGATTACATAAAGTTAATTATAATTTTGAATGTCTTAGCTTTTCGGGAAAGAGGATCATTTAAAAGAACTCCTTTCCGATGCTCCTATTCTTGCGATTCCCGAAGGGAACCAAGACTTTATTGTTTATACCGATACTAGTCATATTGGTTTGGGTGCCGTTCTCGTGCAAAGGGAATGTGTTATCGCATATGCTTCTAGACAATTAAAGCCTGACGATACTAGATATGCCACTCATGATCTAGTGCTCGCGGCCATTGTTTTCGCTCTTAGAATTTGGCGTCATTATCTTTTGGGAGAGAAATTTGTTCTCTACACCGATCATAAATCTTTGAAGTATTTATTTTCTCAAAAGGAACTTAATTTGCGTCAATAACGTTGGATCGAGTTCCTTAGATCTTATGATCTTGATATCCTTTATACTCCCGGAAAGGGAAATTATGTTGCCGGTGCCCTTAGCCAAAAGCAACAAGCGGTTGTTTCTATGATGATATCCGAATGGAATGATCTTGAGACTTTGTCCACTTGTGAGATTCGAGATTGTGAATCCAATTCATGTTTATCTCTTGTATTATGTAGCCTTGAGGCTCATCCTTCTCTTTTAGACTGCATTCTTGAAGCTCAAAAGCATGATCCCGAATTGGTTCTTCTTAGCCAAAGTTGTAGGGATAAAATTGATATTGAAGGTTTGAAAGACTTTGATATTGATACTCGTGGCGGTATTCGAAAATTTGGTAGACTTATTGTGCCAAATATTTGTGATCTTCGTAAAGACATTTTAGAAGATTCTCATCATTCTAAATTTACCATTCATCCCGGTAGTAGTAAAATGTATGTGGACATGAAGCGACTCTATTATTGGGATGGAATGAAATCCGATATTGCTAACTTTATTAAGCGTTGCATGACTTGCCAACTCGTAAAGGCCGAGCATCAAAGGCCTGGTGGGTTATTGCAACCTTTGGACATTCCATTTTGGAAGTGGGATCAAATTTCCATGGACTTTATTGACGGGCTTCCCCGTTCTCGTTCAGGTCATCACAGTTTATGGGTGATTGTCGATAAACTTATAAAATCTGCCCATTTTATTTCCGTTCGGTCCAATCGGACCGTACCTCTTTTGGCCAAACTCTATGTCAAAGAAATTGTTAAATTGTATGGAGTTCCTACTTCTATTGTTAGCGATCGTGATCCATTGTTTACTAGTGGATTTTGGAAGGGTCTTCAAAAAACTTTGGGAAAGAAGCTTAATTTTAGCACCGCTTATCATCCTCGGTCCGATGGACAAACCGAGCGTGTGAATCAAACTCTTAAAGATCTTCTTCATGCATGTGTTCTTGATTCTGGTGGAAGTTGGGAAAATCATATTTCTCTTGTTGAGTTTTCCTATAATAGTAGCTTCCAATCTAGTATTGGTATGGCTCCTTTCGAGGCATTCTACGGAAGGGCATGCCGATTTCCTTCGTGTTGGCTTGAAGCCGGTGAGAAGCTAGTTTTAGGTCCAGACTTTATTGGTGTTCATTCGTGTTTCACCTATGAAGAGTGTTGTGTGTTTCAGTCGATCGGGAAAATTAGCAGCTCGATATGTTGGTCGATTTCCCATCACTGAACGCATTGGTTTTGTGGCTCATCGCCTTTTATTACCGGCTCAATTTTCTACTAATCATGACGTATTCCACATCTCTTAACTACAGAAATGCCTTAGGGATTCCGATTCTATTCTTGAGCCCGGTGTAATTAAAGAAATTGAGGTTTCACCTAATTTAACTTTTGAGCAACATCTTATTCGTACCATATTTTCGGATGTTAAACGTCTTCGAAATAAAGATGTTCCGCTTGTGAAAGTTCGATGGTCCTCAAATCCTAAGGATTGCTCTTGGGAATCCAGAGAATTCATTGAGCGAACACATCCGGACTTACTCTCTCGTGCTCTCTAAGGGTGAACTTCTCATTTCAAAATTTCTTCTTTTGTGTTGATTATGCCTTAGTGTGGTTGTTACTTTTATCTTCCTCTTAATTATTGCGAGGACGCAATTTCTTTAAGGAGGGGAGTCTGTAATAACCCGCATATTTCACGATTGTATATTTAAATGTTTTATTTAAATATAGCATCGTTAATCGGATTAAAGTCCGAAATGTTACTTTTTGTAAACAGTTGAATTGGGACTCGAGACCACTTCCATTGAGTCCAAAATGATGCTTACAACTTTTTTGAGTATAAACATCGATATGTTTGGAGTTGGGTAGAATTTAGCTATTTTTCTATTTTGGGCTTTGAGTTTGGGTTTCAGCCCACTAACCCAACATAATACCCTAACTCCACCCCACTCCACTTCATTCATTTACTCCATTTCCTAACACTTGCAAGCTAAAGAAAAATGGGGGAAAATATAGGAAATTAAAATTCCTAAACCCTAGTTTTGATTAGGAAACTCAAATTCAAGTCCAAAATCAAGAAGAAGCTTAGGTAATTAAGCATCCTCTTCATCTTCTCCATCTCTATCTCTCTTCAATTTACAGAAATTCCTATAACCTAACTTAGGAAAAACTTCACCTTTGATAATAGATTGAAGAATCTAGAGGTATATTGAAGAGGAATTGGTCTTGCTTTGTTTTAAAGCTTCTTATTCGTCGTCTTTGAGTTTTAAAGGTGAGTTCTTTAACTCACATCTATGTCTATAACTTTCATTGTTGTTAGGTATGAATTCCTAATGTTTATACATGTTCATTTGCTTTTGATTTGAATTGATTTGGTGAATTTTCCAATTTTGGTATTTTGAAGTCAAAATCTTTAAAGATCTTATCTTGGATGTTTGGACATGTTTTGGTGGTGTATCGAAGAGCCTATAGGGTTGGGTTGTCGATTGGCATAAACCCCTAGCATCCATCGCTCGTTCGATCGCATTTCGTTTGGATTTTCGCCCTTTATGGGCTAGGCTGATTTTTGCCTAGCAGGTAATTTCAGACGTCTGGATTGAAAATCCAAATGTCTGGAATTGGTCCCTGAAAAATAAAAAAAAGGGCAGAGCTAAAATCCAAACGTCTGAAACAAAATCCAGATGTCTGAAATGGTTCTGGAATTAAAAAAGAGAAAGGAGAAAAAGCATATATTTTTCCTGAACCTAGGGCCAGACGTCTGGATCAACCCCCCAGACGTCTGGAACAGTTCATTTTTGCCTATTTAGGCTGTTTTGTGTGGGTTTCCAATTTTTATCGATTCTTGTTGATCCGATGAGTTGTTATCACTTTTATCGACTTTGATGACTTCTTTCTTTGGATTTTTGGGAATATCCATTTGATGGATTTGATATTGATTTTTATGGTTTTGATTCACGTCGTCGAATGTGAATTTTTAGTTGATCGATTGTTTCTATAATCGTTTTCTGTGATTTATCACTTTAAAATACAAAGGTTTCGATACTAGTAGTAAATACTAAAACTCTTTCATTAAAACGATTTTGACACTATTTAAAATATAAACTCGCTTTTAAAACCGTTTTCCAATCTATTAGTATATACAAACCTTTACCTCATTCGTATGAGAAATTTAATTAAACGGCTTAGCAAAACAAGTGGTATGAAACGCTTGCGTTTACTTCGTCGGTTAATTCTTGGACTTGTTCGATTGAACTCTCATGACAATTTTCGAATGGAAATCTACAATTGGTTCGTAAATATTTAAGTTAAGCTAGTGGTTATGGGACATGAAGCTAAACTTTTATATTTACTAGCTTAGTGTAATTTACACTTCTTATTGATCAACGGTGATCATTTTATGATTTAGACTAGCGATGTGCAATATCTCTTTGTCCGCGTAGGGGACTATACCCCGTTCTGTTGAGCTTCGTCTCATTTTTATGGGCTAGCGACCCATGGTCTTTGGACTGTTCGTGGAGCAATCGGCTCGATAAGTCGGTGCATGGGGCGTATCTTTTTAGATGCGTAGATGTTCGACTAGGCATGGGGCGTATCTTTTTAGGTGCGTTGATGTTCGACTAGACATGGGGCGTATCTTTTTAGGTGCGTCGATGTTCGACTGTGCATGGGGCGTATCTTTTTTGGTGCGTCGATGTTCGGTTCATGGGATAGCGACCCGTTTGTGATACACGTGTTGGTGAGTTTTCATGCTCCCGTTTGTGATAGCTCTTCCCCCTTTTGTGATTTCTGGATTTCTAGTTGATGATTTCTAGAATTTATGTTTCACCGATTTTTGCGATTGACATTGATATGTTTTGTCAATATTTGTGTTTTGATGAATAATTTAAAGAATATGACATTCTTTTTAGTGTTTAAGAATATTTGAGATATTGTATGATTTTTGTTGTTATCTGATGTATACTTGTCACGGTATGGCATTATTGTTATCATATGTTTTTGTCATATCTCTTATCCTATCTCATTTTATATGATATTTATAGCTAGACTGATCCGTTTATTATTTTCTTACTAAATAATACTCGGGTCAGACCGAGGTATTTTAGGTGCTTCTGCTTTACTTCTTATCAAGGTCCGTTACTTGACTTTTGGCTAACTACTTTAGCTTAGTAGTTTTTGTTGTTATACATTCTAGATAGAGTGTAACGACCCGCCATTTTGGACCATTCGCGTCCATTATAAGTGTATAGGTAGACACTCATGCCGGAGTTGAATTGCTCAAAATACCGCGTTGTTAATTTAAATTTGGCAAAACTAAACATATACAGTAAATAAATAATCACAGAACACAGACACAGAGTAATAATTGCAGCGGAAATAAAAGAGATAGTAGTTCATGAAGCTACTATATGAATATATAAAATACATCAGAGTTTACAACAGAAGAGTAATACGATACATCAGAGTTAAACCAGATACAACGGAAGAGTAACACGATACATTAGATACAAATCAGAATGCATCACTGGAATCATCGAATACTGAAAACAGAATAGATGGCTGGATCTTCAAGCAAAGCTCCAACTCCAAAGGTGAGTCTCGAATACTGGTACACTCAGTCTGACCCGAGCGTAAAGCAAAACACAAAACACTCGAGTCAGGATTAACATTCTTATATAAATAAATCCAACTCAAGTGAAATAGCAATTGAAATACAAGTAACTCAAAGGATGTTTGGAATAACCATCCTTTAAGGATCCGTTAAACTATCTACTAGGTAGTAGTGTACGATAAGTAGATAATGTCTATCAGTAATAATAAGATATCAAAATAGTGTTAAGGCGTTACCATTATCCCCCTTAACACATTTTTATTCCCAAAAACGTATACAAGACCGTAGTTTCCCCAAAACCGGAAGTCACCAGAGGGCAATCCATATACTAAAGGTACAAATCAAAATCGTAGTGGTCGCGAATAAATGGAATACAAGTATGACAAGGCACATGAGGCAATACCCAAGGTAGTGATACTACCGTTTGCCTGATCCGGACTGGTGAGAACGCAACGCCGCAGCGCCCGCAACACCGTGAAACAACACTCCCAAAATCAAGGGTGCACCAATCGACAACAAGTATAAGTAGTTCGAAGAAGTGTGTCCACTTGAGGTAGCTAATCCTCCATTGGCCCGGCACAGCTCCTGTTTTAGTCATTTCCAATTTGACACAAGTGTCAAGGCTATCCATTATCGTTCTCTTTCTTCAGTCATCACGTACATCATTCCAACCACTTCATTCTGGATCATCACTCCACGTATAGTTATTAAAGTGGTTTTCGGTTTAGATAGAGAGTATATCCATAACCGAATTCCGGTCTCTTTAATAACTTTCGAAATTATTTCACCGATTGGTCGTTTATTTATTTCAAAAACCAAATCAATTTCAATTTCAAATAGATTCGTAAATCAACATTTCATTTGTCTTTCTAAATCAATTTCCAAAATTTACGTTTCAAACTACCAATTTACCATTTCCAAATCTTATAGTTCAATTTTCAATTTCTTATTAAACCAATTCAAATATTGATTCAAGTTCGTATATAAGTTTCATTTCGAAAATTATTTAAATCAATTTAATTTAACATTCAAATCAATTTAAATTCATTTATCGATTTCTTTCAATATTCATAAAGTAAATTTTCGTTCAAACCAACTTCTATTAAATTTCCAAATCATTAAATCAATTTCTTAAGTTCAACTTCATTAAAAAAAAACTTACAAATTTGAATTAAATTAAATTCATCAAATCATTTCTTTCAATTACAAGTCTTACATTTGTTTCAATAAATCACATTTTATTTCTTGTTAAAGAAATTCAATTTCACTTATTTACTTTCTTAAATAATTTTCCAAAACTTAATTAATAAAGAAAACTCAATTTCAATTATTTACGAAGTAAAATTCACTTATTCAAAAATTCAATTTCACTTATTAAAGAATTCAAATCAATTTAATCATTTAATAATTCAATCTTATTTAATTATTAAATAATTCAAAACTTAATTATTAAAAAATTTCAAAGTTTAATAATTTCAAACTTAATTATAATTTCAAACTTGATTATTAAATCATTTCAAAGTTAATTCAATCATTTCTCAAATTAAACAACATTCTTTCATCAATTACATTGTTAATATTTTGTTTCAGATTATTAAATATTAACATTTTCCTTTTATCAAAATTCAAATTTCAACTTCATTTCAAAACCATATTAATTATTCAAATAAAATCGTCGTTTATTTTTAAATCAAATTATTGACCAATCGGGTTTTTATTTAATTCTCTATCCTAGGTCAAAGTTTAATTTGGGTATTTATCATTTCAACCCGATTCCAATTCAATTCAAAATCAAAACATACAAAAGGGAACTTGCAGTGTGATAACTGGGATGGTGTCAAAGTAAATAAACAAGCAATAACAACAAACAATAACAATCCAATAATCAATTCAAATAATCCCGAAATAACCGTATTAATTCGCATTGTTATTTGTACGAATTAATATAATTATTTCTAGAATCTACACTATCATTTCATGTAGATTAAAGATTATTACATTACGGTTTTTCACTTGTCATCTATTTACAATTTCATACATCATCAATTTAACAACATACATTCAGTGGTTCAAGGTGTAATTAAGCAAATCCTACGTGTCAATAGATTTAACAGTGAAAGGGTCATATTATACAAATTTAACTAATCAATTTTAAACATTTAACTATTCTATATCGAGTTCAATTGCATACTATTTATCAATTGACATTAACAGTTTAACGTCCAATATAAACATCAACAATCAATCAATTATCAGCCAAACAGTATTATCATTGCATAAATAATTAACAGATAATGGTGTCAGATGTCATAGGTGAACTGATACAGGTAATAGCATATATAACAGTGTAATTAACTACAGCAGCATATTTCAATTGTCGTTTCAATTGAAACCAGATTTAATAAATAAAAGAACGTTAATCGTGAGTGAGTGCTCACCTTTCGAGGCTAAATAGATTTGACAAGGTAATGAGCTACGAATTTCAAAGCAATGCCAGATGGACACGATTTGACGGAGAAACAGGCACGATGGACAAAGCTGATAAATAGAATTCGATGAGAACACAAAAAAAATCAGTTTGATATAAACGGAAAATATATATATTATTTATTCATTTTTTTTCTTTACCTTGAAATCAAAAAAAAAAAAATTATCTAGCGTATACATATAAACCTAAATAAAATACTAATTTAGATTACTAAAATATGTCTACAATTTCACATTCATACTGTATATAATTAATAATGCAGACAACTACCCAACTTACAAATATGACTTACTTAATTATAGTATATGTACTGACCAGAGCAGATGATATATGAAATGGACTATCCTATACCTATGTTACTGCAGTTATACACCTTGATGTAAATATAAAATAAAATGGCAATGTACTAAGTCACAACTCAAAACAGGCTGTCACAAGTGTGTAAAACAACTTATATGAGTAAATATTAAAATATTCTTACTTTTATATCAAATCTGTAACATGCCTTATACTATTATAATAAAATATAATATACAATACTGTTACAAAGTAAAATATATAGATATCTATCTGAAATCAGATCTGTGTATATATATATGCATACTTATATATAACACGTACGGTGTGCTTACCACAAAATGCAAACACATATATGTACATAGTGTAAAATTACTTGTATACATATATAGTAATACACTATAATAATCTCTATACAATCTTTAAAATCAATATAATAACTTACACACTGACAGCAAGGGTATAATGCTTCTATCAAATAGCCTTCTAGAATTCATACAACACATGCTATAAAATACTAATCTAAATACATCTATATTATATTATATAGGCTATAATAAGCAATACTGTAATAGCTTATATATTGCATAAAATTGTGTTCTATACATAAACTACCAAGGAAGCAAAATCTCATGTAAATGCATAATATATATAAAATACTATAACTAGCATGCAAACTTACATCAATACATAGAGGGGAATGAAAGGAACTCGGCCGGGATGGAGGCTAGAGGTAGTGGTGGTGATGATTCGGTAGGTTGGCGATGGATTCGTGCTGAGGTGGCCGAGCATGGGAGGACGTAGGAGGGTGTACACATGGAGGAGGCCGTGTCGGGTCTGAGCTTGGTGGGGCAGGCGAAGTGGAAAACACAGCCTTGGGTTGCGGGTTACTGCTGCCATGTAAGAAGTGGGCGAGCTATGTAGGCTTTGGGTATGGTCAGAGAATGGTAAATGTGGGATGGCGGAGCAATAGCGAGGTGATGCGGCGACGGCTGTTGAGGCCGGGACGAGGCAGGTCGTGGGTTGTTGAGAGGAGATCGGTGATGACAAAGTGGAGGTTGATGAGCTATGATGGCTCAGCGATGATCGCTCTCGGTGGCAATGGTGCTGTTGGCGTCGGAGTGGATTGAGGGTCGCGAGATGGGACGGAGGGAGTGCGAAGGTCATGCACAGGTGTATGTGGACATTTAATAATTTCACTTGAAATAAACCAAAGAAAGGAACAACAAAAGTGATTGGAATAGTGTAGATGCTATGGCCATATACTATATTTGAATAAAACAATTGCAGAGAAGAGTAATAGTTCAGAAGATAATAAATTTGAACACAGAGAAGAGTAATGGTCACATATTGTTTTGAAAAGCCAATGTAATGAACGAACATTTGGGAATAGTGAAAGTCATAAATTGATTTTTCGAAATGGTAAGAATCATACACGAATTTAGAGGATAATAAAGTCTTCGTCTAACAGTTTTCTCAAGGCTGAGCAAATGAATGGACAGGGAACCAAAAGACTTGAAGACCCGTATCGATATGAAAAATCGTTTCTGTGGATTTCGCTTCGAACCGGGCTTCAAACACAGAAATAAATATACCGTAGAGATCAACATGACGAGACGATCACAACGGTATACAGATATCGGTGGTATAATTTAATTATAAAATTCGAATTTTCTACTATGGAAAATGCATGAAAAATGCTGAAAAATAAGATCGACGGAGCCAAAGATGTCCGAATTTGGAAAAGCGACAAACTGACATCTTGCTCAGAAGATGGTTTAGAATTTTTCTATGTAAAAATATTTTGGTTTCGAAAATATTTTATTTTCATCGCTTTTTAACTGATTAAATTGAAGTAAATTTACGCGTGAAATAAACTTTCATATTTTCGTACGAAAATTTACCAGTCGCTATGTTTAACTAGACGTATTCCAAATATAAAATTTTATTTCAAAATTTTATCGTTTAAAATTTCACAAAATTTCAACTAATTACGTTATTAAAACAGTTGAAATTTACGGGTCGTTACACTCTCCCCCACTCAAAACTTTTCGTCCCCGAAAAGGAACGAGGTAGGAGAATAGAAACAACCAGAAAGAAAACAGATTTGAAAAATAACAATCAATTTAAACCATATAAATTCAAATTTAACTTAATTGATATTCAATAATTGATTTAATCCATTTGATTTTACTAAAATCAATCTCAACTATTTCTAAATTCATTATCTTATTATCCAATTATCTTCAATTTATAATTTTTAAAACCATAAATTTGAATAGTCTTTTATTATAATCATATTTTCTTTACACAATTTAAATTCTTCTTTATTCCAAATTATTGTTAAACTTATTCTACTTAATATATCTAATCACATATATTTAACCCATATAAATTAATTTAAACATAAAAGTTTCGATTTAAATTAATTTACATCTATTAATTTCTTTTAAATTCAAGGTATTTTCATATGTTGATCAAACTTCAATTTATTAATTCTTCCAAAACAAATTTATTTCATTATTAACTGAGTTTACTTATTATCTTATCTAACTCTATTAACATCTTTATAATCAACATCCAGTGTATGACATTTATTATAAACACTCAAATTTTATTTATAAATTCAATTTATCTTATATATTATCCAATTACATATTCAACTTCTGAATGATTTAGGTAAGTTGTATTAGAATGCCGTTGAACAATATACAAATAAAATTTTCCCAATTCAATTTTTCAAGTTTAAATATTTATTCCAAATTTTGGTTTTACTATAATTAAAATCATCCTTTAACAAAAATTAAGAATTAGATTTCCGATTAACTTTAAACAATTTAGAGATATATATAATATATTTATATCAAATCAAATTAAATTTTTAAAATAAGATACCCATATATATAAATCAAATTATACTGAAGAAATTCAAATCAAAATATTTTTCCAAACAAAACCGTAGCAAAGCTACAGAATAGTATCTCCACTTCGAAACTCGAAAATGAATGTCGATGATGCGGCCGCCATCACCGAAATTATTTTCCAGCGACAAAGAGAAGAGCGCTGACTTAAACTTTTAAAATTCTTTGAATGATTTCCATTTGAAATATTTTAAATACTATACACTTTAAAACTTCAAATCAAAGTTCGAAATCACCGGAAACTAAATTCTCAAATCTCTGAATTAAATTCATTTAAATTTCAAATCAGTTTATAACCCATGTTTAAAATTCATTTATAGAACAATAAGTGATAATCAATTATTATCATTTCAACAACCAATTTAATTAACTTATTAAATTTTAGAAAATTTTACTTATATATATCTATAATATATTCATACAAATTTATTCCATTTTCCTTATTGAAACTAATATTGTGTCAGTTTGCTCTGTTCAAGTGTTTTGGAAATCTTATCGATAGCGTTGATCAGACGAATCGATCGGAAACCCAAATCAACATCAACAACTCAAACAACACAGCATATATTAAAACATTTATATATTAGTTTACAAATACATTTCTTTGCTCGACGATACAGGAATGAATTTCCAAAATAAGGATAGGGTTTCAAATTTTGATGGACTCAAACCAAAAAGAATTTTGATCCGAAGATAAGTTCGAAACAAAGATACGATGATTAAATAACACAGTAGGAAGATTGATAAATTATATAAATCGCGGGCAACCTTAACCGGGTCAACCGTGACTTCAAGAATAAGATCAATGTGGAATTTCGAGGTAAATCGACATTCGATCTCAAGAAATAGAATTCAGGTATAGCAGGAGATAGATAGCATCGTAAACCGAGGGTACAGGAATCTCAGGTAAATCAATGCTTATTGTAAAGGAGTTTCACCCATTTACAAATGATTTGAAGTTTGGCGAGACAGCCGATTCATTATAAAGATTATTCGAAGTGGAGTCATGGGATTCTCCAGAATTGAAAGAAGACGAATAGTGAGGGACTTGAATGAAATTTTGAACCACAGGGAACATTCCAAAATTCAAAGGAATTGAATCAATGGAAGAGATCGAAACTCGAGTGAGAGTGATTCTGTAAATACATTTACCTTATATGTTAAGTTTTGCCTAGAGCTACCAAAGCTCTGATACCAACTGTAACGACCCGCCATTTTGGACCATTCGCGTCCATTATAAGTGTATAGGTAGACACTCATGCCGGAATTGAATTGCTCAAAATACCGCGTTGTTAATTTAAATTTGGAAAAACTAAACATATACAGTAAATAAATAATCACAGAACACAGACACAGAGTAATAATTGCAGCGGAAATAAAAGAGATAGTAGTTCATGAAGCTACTATATGAATATATAAAATACATCAGAGTTTACAACAGAAGAGTAATACGATACATCAGAGTTAAACCAGATACAACGGAAGAGTAACACGATACATTAGATACAAATCAGAATGCATCACTGGAATCATCGAATACTGAAAACAGAATAGATGGTTGGATCTTCAAGCAAAGCTCCAACTCCAAAGGTGAGTCTCGAATACTGGTACACTCAGTCTGACCCGAGCGTAAAGCAAAACACAAAACACTCGAGTCAGGATTAACATTCTTATATAAATAAATCCAACTCAAGTGAAATAGCAATTGAAATACAAGTAACTCAAAGGATGTTTGGAATAACCATCCTTTAAGGATCCGTTAAACTATCTACTAGGTAGTAGTGTACGATAAGTAGATAATGTCTATCAGTAATAATAAGATATCAAAATAGTGTTAAGGCGTTACCATTATCCCCCTTAACACATTTTTATTCCCAAAAGCATATACAAGACCATAGTTTCCCCAAAACCGAAAGTCACCAGAGGGCAATCCATATACTAAAGGTACAAATCAAAATCGTAGTGGTCGCGAATAAATGGAATACAAGTATGACAAGGCACATGAGGCAATATGTAACATCCCGTATTTTTAAGCCATTGAATTTGAACATTTAATTCATTTTAAATGTTTAATATGGGTTTAAGATTTATTTTGAACTAAAAAGAATTGGTTTAAACTAAAACAACAAGTGATAATTTCTAATGTGGAGGTTTAATTTGAGATTGGATAATAATAATTAAATATTCGAAATTGGGATAAAAGGTGAATTTGGGATAAATGATTATAAAAATGGTGTTTACATGTATTTTTAAGTTCAATTGGTTATAAACAATAATTTTGGATTTTTAGATGAATTTTAAAGTTGATAAATTTATATTTGGGATTTTATATTAATTTAAAAATGAATTTAATATTATTAAAATGCAATTTAATCAGATTTTAGTCTGAAATGAGCCAGAATGATTTTTTAATGTGTTTATAAATTTTATATGGTTTATTTTTAAGTTAATAAAATTTTTAAAGTGAATTTTAAAGCGTTTCCGTAAATTTTGAAAATCGCCTGATTTAATAGACGAGTTAAAATAGCCTTTTGGGGCACAGTCTCGGAATTCGACGAAACCAGTTCCATTGGATCAGTAATAGTTAATTATTATCGGATTTCAATTTTCATAGCAATCGGAGTTGTCGTTTGACCGTGGCAGCTCGAAACGCATCGAAATCGATTTAACCGATTTAATTTTAAATTGATCGTTTAATTCCGTATCTCGTGCATACGATCGAATTAGCTTACGAAACCTACTCCATTGTGTCCGGAACGCAGGAAAACCCTAGGATAGCCTGTTGGTACGTGAGGATTGGAGTTTGATGCGTAAGTGATAAATTGAGTGGAACTAGAATAAAATAATATTAAACAATTATATAAATATACGTTTTCACTAAACGAAACCCTAACATCTTTCAGCCGCCGCCGTTCTTTTATTTCAATGGCCAGTATTTGATTTCGCTACTCCTCAAAAATCTTCCAATTCAAGCAACGATTTCAGAAATTTTCTACTGGGAAATCGAAGGGGACTTGGAGATCTTCGAAATGAAGGGTGGAGATGGAGTTCTGTGAAGTAGAGAGGGAGGTTACGAGGCCCGTTCGTGGCCAGTTCATGCTCGATTTTCAAGCTCAAGGGGAGGTCGAGCTCTGCGTGGCTCACGGCGGGGGTGGAGCGAGGTGTGGCCTTCGATGTGGTGGTCCCCGATCAAGTGCTAGTCGATGGTAGAGGGTGCGACATCTAACCCTAGTTTGTGATGATGGGTTCGTGCGTTTTACTGGGTGTCGCGTGAGGGAAGATGTACAGGATAGGGGCGGGCCGCGATTTGGTATTAAAAAAAAAAGAATTTTGTTTTCAAATCGTTTTTAAACTTTGAAAATAAATATCTTTTCCGTACGATCTCAGATTCGGACGATTTTGGAAGCGTTGGAATCGCAGGAACACGTACTACGTGATGGCGCGGATCCGGAGTCATTCCGGGCAAGTAGGAATTTGGGTTAAATCGGACGTCGTCCGGTTTAATTTAAATTTCGAAAGCTCGCCGAAACTCAAAGTGAGTTTTTCTCACTCACATCTGGATGCTAGACAATTTTAAATAGTTAATATTTAAATATCTGTGTGAATGGTTGAATATAACTGTGGTTATCAGTCTGGATTGATATTTATATATGCGATGTGCTAATATCTGTGATGCAGGAAGAAACAGGTTGGAGGGATCCAACTGGATTCCTCACAATTGTAGCAATTATTTTATAATTGTTAGTGAATACTTGTTTATATGTTGTGATTGATAAATCTGGAAATTTAATTGTGTTGTGAAATTGTTGTATAAAACTATTAGTCCTGAATTTAATTATGAATGGATTAAATGGGGTTTTTACGGAATAAAATGAATTGTTAAAATAAGAATTTCAAAGAATAAAATTTGAAATCTGGTTTGGATGGGAAATGTAAATTGGTCAAATTGGGATTTTAAATATAGTGGAAAAATTTATCAATCGATAAATGGAAAGTATAAATTTCTGGAAGTGAATTCTATGGAAATTATAAATTGGTTTGAAATAACGATGGGATTATTTGATGATGTCCTGGAAATTTAAATATATTTTGATAAGGCTTTCCAAATATAAAATTTACAGTTTTAAGTGTAAATAAAATATTTTGAAAATGCATTTTTCTCCATTGGGATTTTATTTAAGTAAATTGGAAATCTGGCTTTCATTGAAGAATTCGCCAAAATGTTTTATTAAAAATGTTTTAAACTATATTTTTAAAATGAATTTCCAGAATGGGTATTGTGTTGAACTTCGGATGAAGTTATGGTTAAGCATGGGATTGGAAATTTTATGTTGTAAACATAAATTGAATTGAAATAAATCGGCTGGATTTATATGAAGGATACTTTGGGATGTTGAACGGGAAAGTGTTTCCCTGGGAAAACCAAGTAAATGTTTATAAAAAGATTTTATTTAACTAAGGTTAAGTTTTAAATCGTTTTAAAAGTATTTTTAAGAAATCGTTATTTTTAAAGAAATAAATTAATAATTTTAATACCGTAAATAATTTGGGAGTATATTAGCAATTATTTTTACAAATGGATTTATTTAAAAGTTGGTTTTAGCTTAAGTTGTTAAAATTAGCATTTTTCTTCTTATAACGCTATTTTGAATTTAGTTAAACTAAAACCCTTATTTTTAAATCAAAGTTTATGTGTTAATGACTAGTTTTCTTCACATATTTTAAATTTATATTTTGAGTAAATAAATAGAAGTAATTTTCATATTTTAAAGTATATTTCAGTATAAAGTATTTTTAACTGTTTTAAATGCAAATTGTTTTATACTTGGTTATTCCCGATGGGAATAAAGGGTAAAAGATTTACCTTGTAAAGGAAGAGTGGAAAATTGTTTTCAAACGAGTTTTGAAAATGTGAAAATATATCTTTGAAAGATATTAGAAGCAAATAAATAATATGGAGATTATTTATTGTGTGATGGATGTGTATGGATGTTTGTGAACATTAATTGATAGTTAAATCACCGACTATCAATATTGGCCAAATGCGCTAATCGTTTCGAAGAGACCGGGATCGGGTTTCCGTATACCGGGATTCTAGGTCTGGAGACTCGAAAACCACTTCGATCCGGTTTGTACGTTTCGCAAAAACGATTTCGGAGTCGAAGATGGAGCAGTGAAGTGCAAGGGCTAGTCGCTACTAATCCTGAGGATATTTCCAAAATGGATGTAGTAGGGGTAGTGCCTTCGGTTCCATTCGGACCCGGGACGGACTTGTATGGACGAATGCTTTCGTGACATCGTCAGGTGGACGATGGGCATTCTAAGGGATATGTGCTATAAAGGTATCGTTTAGCCTCAAGCCTCATCAACCGGGAATGACTGAAAATCAGGGGATATGCAGCAAGGCTTCGTGGGTAGCCCCCACTTGAGAGTAAGGTCATCCCTGTCTAGATGTCCCTTTTATTTCGGCTTAGTGGTGCGGTTGCTGATCACAACCGTGGGGTGATTTTACTTGGAATTATCCAGTAAGGGATGATTCCGGCTTTGTGTTGCAGGGGAGCGGGCGTACTCCTCGGTACTGTGATCTAGGCCACGTACTATGACAGGTGGTACCCCAGTGCCTAGTCATTCGTTGGAAATCCATTTTCCCTACGTACCTTGTACGAGTTTTGTTTGTATACCTAGTATGCTGGAATTTAATCATGTAACAATTTCAGCTATTTTAATAAGTATTTGTATCTAGACACTATTATAATATCAGAGGATTGCTATAAAAAGTGTTTTAGCTATCGTAAGGTAAAAACCCGACATGTTTATTTGTGGCGTGGTCTTACGAGATGCTTTTGTTTCCAAAGGATTTTGAAAACTTTAATAATCAATTGGGTGTATTTATGATGCGCTGGTATTCCAGACTGACTCGGGTGTTATTTTATTATAATGCTCGGGTCAGACCGAGTATATTACAGGATAGGTTGCTATGGAGCAGAAGAGGAGCTGGAGTCGAGGCGTATTATTCGTACTTGTTTATATTCCGCTGCTATGATTGTTGTTAGTCATGTATCTGATTACTATTGATTGTGTTGTGATGGACTCTGATGATGTATTGTATATAAAAAGATATAGTTTTCATTTGTGTAAAGATCTGTTCTATATATTATATTTTATCCGCTGCGATTGTGAGATTCTGGTTTGGTTGGTTCTTTCTTCTTCTATCTACTTTCTTATTCTTTTACAATCTGTCTTTTCCGGCATTCGATCGTCGGCATATTATACTGTTGAGTATTTTGTGTCGATTTTCGAGGGTCGAGAAGGGCGGGTCGTCATAGTGGTATCAGAGCTTAGATTGGCGACAACCTAGGCTTTGGTGGGAAAATTCTCATGTTAAATAGAGTCAGAAGTACTCTATAATGAGTTGAGTGTAATAATAGCTATGAGAGAGTATTTGTTAGTGGATATAAAATTGTTTTTGTACTGTGTTGACTTATCGGTTGAGTGTTTATGAATTCTGGTCGGTGCGGGAAGTACAACCGTATCGATAGGGGTTTCTAAACTCTTAAACAAGATAAACCGACATAGTATTATTTTTAAAGTGGGTAAATGAAATAATTTTACCCAAAATTGTATTTTGATATAAAAAGAAATAATTTTCTAAATTATTATATGTATTGGATGCTTGTTTGGTTGTTTCTTCTATAATCAAATAAGAAATTAAAACATGATCTAAAATTTGAAATGATATATATAAGAAAATAAGAAGTTAAAATATTAAAATGGTTTATAACCAAATGGAATTGACTGGATATGTTTTAAATAAGAAAAATAAAAATAAAAATTTGATTTAAACTAGAATTTTGACCCCGGAAATTTTGAAAGGGATTTCAAATGGAATTAAACAAAGTTTTGGGAGTTTGACTTTGTGGAAATGTTAGAAATGTTTTCAAAAGCATTTGTAAGAATGGAGTATATTTTGGGGAAATATTTTTGAATAGAAATTGTTTTGAGGTGAATTTTGGAAGTGGAAAGCATTGAACTCACTTCAGTCGCTGGAAAATAATCCTGATGATGCTGGCCACATCATTAGAATTCATTTTCGAGTTTCTAAAGTGATGGATTGCTACCAAAATAGTTGGTTATGGTATTTGTTTGGACTTGTTTGGGAAACAAGTGATTTTGGAATTTTCAAAGGAAAATTGTTTGGTAAATGCAGATTGTTTTGGAATTTGGTATTTGATTTGAATATCAAAGAGAAATGTGTTGATTTTTATTTCAAATTGGTTTTGAAATAAATCCGGGTAAATTGAATTCTGGGAATTCTATTTTAAAATAAAAATGTGAAAGTTGAAATGATTCAACTATATAACTTATAAAGGAAAGTTGATTTAAAGAAGAATTGAGTATATATGGAATGTAAATTTACTTTGAATAAATGAAGGTGAATGGAATATATCTGGATTTAACTTATGATAAGTTAAATAAAATTAAGGATTTGAAATTGAATTAAATCTAAATGAATTGGAATTAAATGGAAGTTGAGATAACGGTGAAATGTAAATGCTTATGATTGTGCAAATGAATTCATATTCTTAAGCTATTAAGTGTTAAAATTTGACATTGTGATTATAAAAATGTGGATTGGTTTGAAATGAGCAATATAAACTTACAAGTAAATAAGTTGGAGAACTTGAGAATGAAGATTTGATTTTAACTCAAGTAAAATGGAATTATAATCACAAATGGAAATAATAAATGGAATGGTGAATTTGAACTTAATTTTAAATGGAATGTAAGGTAAGGTGAAGCAATTATAAAATATAAAAGAGGTAAGTGAACTGAAGTTAGTAAATAAGTTGAACTTGGATATGGAGAATTAAGATTAAATTGAATTTGGTCTAACTTCGACTAAGATGGAATTAAGCTGAATATTAAAATTTCTGTTGTGTTATGAATAAGAATGAATGTAATTAAATTCTTATTTAAAGTAGTAAAGGAAATTGTTTAAATTCAGGTGGGCTAAATAAAATTTAGATGAACTTGAATAAATTCTGGAAAGGAATTAAATTGAAAATGCATATATAATTTAGTTAACCTTGAATTAAAATGGGATAAGAATTTAGTTTAATGGAAATTTAATTTAGTTGAGGTGATGATGAATGGAGTAAATGCTTACTCAATTAAATCCAAAATGATTGTTTGGAAATAAATCTTGTGTAAGCTAAATTAAATGGAATTTGTATGGCAATAAATAGAATTTTGATAGTTGATTAAAATGTGAAGGTAAACAAAACGCCTGATTTGGATTGGGGTTTAATTTTGGTAATAAATGTTGAGAGTGTGAATGAATAATGGAATTAACTTGTAATAGTGATGGTTTGAATTGTAAATAAAATTCAAATGAGAGAAATAATTTAAATGGTCTCTTTGTTAATAAAATAATTTGTACATGGATTGGATAAATAAACAAAGGGCATTAAAGTTGTAAATGAATTGAAATTGATTGGATGAGAATCAAATGGAAATGAAATAAAATCGATATAAGAAGATAATGAAACTTTTGTGAAAGAACTTAAGTAACTTGGAAGAAAAAACAAAATGAGTGTGAATGGGCTTTATTAAGTAATCTTGAATGCAAATTGTTAAATAATAAAGTAGAAATACATGTGTAATTGTATCAATTAATTATTGAGATGAAATAAATATGTAAGGAAATATTGAATCTAACAATTGCATTCGGAAAAGAAAATACTTGGATTGTGAACCATGCAAATGGAATAAAAATTTATATGAATATAAGTTGGAATTAATTTTAAATGGTTATAAGCCTAAGTGGCAATTATTTTTGTTGAAGGACATGAAATTAGCATGTATTCGAAATTAAATTGTTTAACAAGCAATGGAATGAGTTTTGCATAAGTTAAACTGGATTGGAATCTAATTTAAAGAATTAGTATATGAATTCAAGTGAATTGGTTAAGAATAGCAAATGGAATTGATTTTGGATCAATTGGAATAAATTGCCGTTTAATAAATAATGTTTGCATATGAATGGAAATGGATCATAACTGAAATGCAAATGTTTCAAGTTTAAAATGAAATTTGATTGTAAATCAAATTTGGAATGTAAGTAAAATTAAAAGGTAAGAAAGGCATATGTAATCATATTGAAGTGGAAATGAATTGGTTGAGATAAATATGAATTGTATGTAGTGAACTTGAATTTAAAGCATTCAAATGAAATAAAATGAAGTTGACTTGAATAGGAAATTAAAAGATGATTGAAATCTTTGGATTGTTGAAAAGATGGTTAACATTGTTAAATGATGAAATTGCTTGGATTGGTTATGCAATGAATATGTTTGGTTTGCATTTGTATTGGAAATGTTATGAAAATGCTCATATCTTTGAAACTGATGAGTTTCTTGAGTTAGTACAGGTACGGGAGGCGTTCGAGAGAGTTGGAGCGCGTATATACGTTATATTAGCCGCTTGCTATTAAAATTTGCTTAAAAGGTACGCCTACGCAAATATAATTGGGAATTGATATATATATTGTGTTATATTTTGGTTTCCGGCCGTGTGAGCCGATGTATATATATTTGTGTATCCTGCGATATCGCAGAAGCTCCTCCGTGCAAAGGAGACTCTGCCAAAAATTTTCGAAAATTTTGGGAGTTAGAAAATTTTTGGGGTTTTGGGAAAATTTTTAATAACTAGTAAAGTTATTTTGAAATAAAGTTAAAATAAAGGCTTTAGAGTAAATTGTAGCAATTGAGTTTGGGATTGGGCTAAAGGATTTTGGAAAGTGAATATAAAGCTTTTAACTAAGCAAATTTGGAAATAAATGGGTTGGAGAGTATTTTCTACCTTAGCAAATTTCGAGGACGAAATTTTTATAAGGGGGGAGGAATGTAACATCCCGTATTTTTAAGCCATTGAATTTGAACATTTAATTCATTTTAAATGTTTAATATGGGTTTAAGATTTATTTTGAACTAAAAAGAATTGGTTTAAACTAAAACAACAAGTGATAATTTCTAATGTGGAGGTTTAATTTGAGATTGGATAATAATAATTAAATATTCGAAATTGGGATAAAAGGTGAATTTGGGATAAATGATTATAAAAATGGTGTTTACATGTATTTTTAAGTTCAATTGGTTATAAACAATAATGTTGGATTTTTAGATGAATTTTAAAGTTGATAAATTTATATTTGGGATTTTATATTAATTTAAAAATGAATTTAATATTATTAAAATGCAATTTAATCAGATTTTAGTCTGAAATGAGCCAGAATGATTTTTTAATGTGTTTATAAATTTTATATGGTTTATTTTTAAGTTAATAAAATTTTTAAAGTGAATTTTAAAGCGTTTCCGTAAATTTTGAAAATCGCCTGATTTAATATACGAGTTAAAATAGCCTTTCGGGGCACAGTCTCGGAATTCGACGAAACCAGTTCCATTGGATCCGTAATAGTTAATTATTATCGGATTTCAATTTTCATAGCAATCGGAGTTGTCGTTTGACCGTGGCAGCTCGAAACGCATCGAAATCGATTTAACCGATTTAATTTTAAATTGATCGTTTAATTCCGTATCTCGTGCATACGATCGAATTAGCTTACGAAACCTATTCCATTGTGTCTGGAACGCAGAAAAACCCTAGGATAGCCTGTTGGTACGTGAGGATTGGAGTTCGATGCGTAAGTGATAAATTGAGTGGAACGTGAATAAAATAATATTAAACAATTATATAAATATACGTTTTCACTAAACGAAACCCTAACATCTTTCAGCCGCCGCCGTTCTTTTATTTCAATGGCCAGTATTTGATTTCGCTACTCCTCAAAAATCTTCCAATTTAAGCAACGATTTCAGAAATTTTCTACTGGGAAATCGAAGGGGACTTGGAGATCTTCGAAATGAAGGGTGGAGATGGAGTTCTGTGAAGCAGAGAGGGAGGTTACGAGGCCCGTTCGTGGCCAGTTCATGCTCGATTTTCGAGCTCAAGGGGAGGCCGAGCTCTGGTGGCTCACGGCGGGGGTGGAGCGAGGTGTGGCCTTCGATGTGGTGGTCCCCGATCAAGTGCTAGTCGATGGTAGAGGGTGCGACATCTAACCCTAGTTTGTGATGATGGGTTCGTGCGTTTTACTGGGTGTCGCGTGAGGGAAGATGTACAGGATAGGGGCGGGCCGCGTTTTGGTATTAAAAAAAAAAAAGAATTTTGTTTTCAAATCGTTTTTAAACTTTGAAAATAAATATCTTTTCCGTACGATCTCAGATTCGGACGATTTTGGAAGCGTTGGAATCGCAGGAACACGTACTACGTGATGGCGCGGATCCGGAGTCATTCCGGGCAAGTAGGAATTTGGGTTAAATCGGACGTCGTCCGGTTTAATTTAAATTTCGAACGCTCACCGAAACTCAAAGTGAGTTTTTCTCACTCACATCTGGATGCTAGACAATTTTAAATAGTTAATATTTAAATATCTGTGTGAATGGTTGAATATAACTGTGGTTATCAGTCTGGATTGATATTTATATATGCGATGTGCTAATATCTGTGATGCAGGAAGAAACAGGTTGGAGGGATCCAACTGGATTCCTCACAATTGTAGCAATTATTTTATAATTGTTAGTGAATACCTGTTTATATGTTGTGATTGATAAATCTGGAAATTTAATTGTGTTGTGAAATTGTTGTATAAAACTATAAGTCCTGAATTTAATTATGAATGGATTAAATGGGGTTTTTACGGAATAAAATGAATTGTTAAAATAAGAATTTCAAAGAATAAAATTTGAAATCTGGTTTGGATGGGAAATGTAAATTGGTCAAATTGGGATTTTAAATATAGTGGAAAAATTTATCAATCGATAAATGGAAAGTATAAATTTCTGGAAGTGAATTCTATGGAAATTATAAATTGGTTTGAAATAACGATGGGGTTATTTGATGATGTCCTGGAAATTTAAATATATTTTGATAAGGCTTTCCAAATATAAAATTTACAGTTTTAAGTGTAAATAAAATATTTTGAAAATGCATTTTTCTCCATTGGGATTTTATTTAAGTAAATTGGAAATCTGGCTTTCATTGAAGAATTCGCCAAAATGTTTTATTAAAAATGTTTTAAACTATATTTTTAAAATGAATTTCCAGAATGGGTATTGTGTTGAACTTCGGATGAAGTTATGGTTAAGCATGGGATTGGAAATTTTATGTTGTAAACATAAATTGAATTGAAATAAATCGGCTGGATTTATATGAAGGATACTTTGGGATGTTGAACGGGAAAGTGTTTCCTTGGGAAAACCAAGTAAATGTTTATAAAAAGATTTTATTTAACTAAGGTTAAGTTTTAAATCGTTTTAAAAGTATTTTTAAGAAATCGTTATTTTTAAAGAAATAAATTAATAATTTTAATACCGTAAATAATTTGGGAGTATATTAGCAATTATTTTTACAAATGGATTTATTTAAAAGTTGGTTTTAGCTTAAGTTGTTAAAATTAGCATTTTTCTTCTTATAACGCTATTTTGAATTTAGTTAAACTAAAACCCTTATTTTTAAATCAAAGTTTATGTGTTAATGACTAGTTTTCTTCACATATTTTAAATTTATATTTTGAGTAAATAAATAGAAGTAATTTTCATATTTTAAAGTATATTTCAGTATAAAGTATTTTTAACTGTTTTAAATGCAAATTGTTTTATACTTGGTTATTCCCGATGGGAATAAAGGGTAAAAGATTTACCTTGTAAAGGAAGAGTGGAAAATTGTTTTCAAACGAGTTTTGAAAATGTGAAAATATATCTTTGAAAGATATTAGAAGAAAATAAATAATATGGAGATTATTTATTGTGTGATGGATGTGTATGGATGTTTGTGAACATTAATTGATAGTTAAATCACCGACTATCAATATTGGCCAAATGCGCTGATCGTTTCGAAGAGACCGGGATCGGGTTTCCGTATACCGGGATTCTAGGTCTGGAGACTCGAAAACCACTTCGATCTGGTTTGTACGTTTCGCAAAAACGATTTCGGAGTCGAAGATGGAGCAGTGAAGTGCAAGGGCTAGTCGCTACTAATCCTGAGGATATTTCCAAAATGGATGTAGTAGGGGTAGTGCCTTCGGTTCCGTTCGGACCCAGGACGGACTTGTAGGACGAATGCTTTCGTGACATCGTCAGGTGGACGATGGGCATTCTAAGGGATATGTGCTATAAAGGTATCGTTTAGCCTCAAGCCTCATCAACCGGGAATGACTGAAAATCAGGGGATATGCAGCAAGGCTTCATGGGTAGCCCCCACTTGAGAGTAAGGTCATCCCTGTCTAGATGTCCCTTTTATTTCGGCTTAGTGGTGCGGTTGCTGATCACAACCGTGGGGTGATTTTACTTGGAATTATCCAGTAAGGGATGATTCCGGCTTTGTGTTGCAGGGGAGCGGGCATACTCCTCGGTACTGTGATCTAGGCCACGTACTGTGACAGGTGGTACCCCAGTGCCTAGTCATTCGTTGGAAATCCATTTTCCCTACGTACCTTGTACGAGTTTTGTTTGTATACCTAGTATGCTGGAATTTAATCATGTAACAATTTCAGCTATTTTAATAAGTATTTGTATCTAGACACTATTATAATATCAGAGGATTGCTATAAAAAGTGTTTTAGCTATCGTAAGGTAAAAACCCGACATGTTTATTTGTGGCGTGGTCTTACGAGATGCTTTTGTTTCCAAAGGATTTTGAAAACTTTAATAATCAATTAGGTGTATTTATGATGCGCTGGTATTCCAGACTGACTCAGGTGTTATTTTATTATAATGCTCGGGTCAGACCGAGTATATTACAGGATAGGTTGCTATGGAGCAGAAGAGGAGCTGAAGTCGAGGCGTATTATTCGTACTTGTTTATATTCCGCTGCTATGATTGTTGTTAGTCATGTATCTGATTACTATTGATTGTGTTGTGGTGGACTCTGATGATGTATTGTATATAAAAAGATATAGTTTTCATTTGTGTAAAGATCTGTTCTATATATTATATTTTATCCGCTGCAATTGTGAGATTCTGGTTTGGTTGGTTCTTTCTTCTTCTATCTACTTTCTTATTCTTTTACAATCTGTCTTTTCCGGCATTCGATCGTCGGCATATTATACTGTTGAGTATTTTGTGTCGATTTTCGAGGGTCGAGACGGGCGGGTCGTCACACAATACCCAAGGTAGTGATACTACCGTTTGCCTGATCCGGACTGGTGAGAACGCAATGCCGCAGCGCCCGCAACACCATGAAACAACACTCCCAAAATCAAGGGTGCACCAATCGACAACAAGTATAAGTAGTTCGAAGAAGTGTGTCCACTTGAGGTAGCTAATCCTCCATTGGCCCGGCACAGCTCCTGTTTTAGTCATTTCCAATTTGACACAAGTGTCAAGGCTATCCATTATCGTTCTCTTTCTTCAGTCATCACGTACATCATTCCAACCACTTCATTCTGGATCATCACTCCATGTATAGTTATTAAAGTGGTTTTCGGTTTAGATAGAGAGTATATCCATAACCGAATTCCGGTCTCTTTAATAACTTTCGAAATTATTTCACCGATTGGTCGTTTATTTATTTCAAAAACCAAATCAATTTCAATTTCAAATAGATTCATAAATCAACATTTCATTTGTCTTTCTAAATCAATTTCCAAAATTTACGTTTCAAACTACCAATTTACCATTTCCAAATCTTATAGTTCAATTTTCAATTTCTTATTAAACCAATTCAAATATTGATTCAAGTTCGTATATAAGTTTCATTTTGAAAATTATTTAAATCAATTTAATTTAACATTCAAATCAATTTAAATTCATTTATCGATTTCTTTCAATATTCATAAAGTAAATTTTCGTTCAAACCAACTTCTATTAAATTTCCAAATCATTAAATCAATTTCTTAAGTTCAACTTCATTAAAACAAAACTTACAAATTTGAATTAAATTAAATTCGTCAAATCATTTCTTTCAATTACAAGTCTTACATTTGTTTCAATAAATCACATTTTATTTCTTGTTAAAGAAATTCAATTTCACTTATTTACTTTCTTAAATAATTTTCCAAAACTTAATTAATAAAGAAAACTCAATTTCAATTATTTACGAAGTAAAATTCACTTATTCAAAAATTCAATTTCACTTATTAAAGAATTCAAATCAATTTAATCATTTAATAATTCGATCTTATTTAATTATTAAATAATTCAAAACTTAATTATTAAAAAATTTCAAAGTTTAATAATTTCAAACTTAATTATAATTTCAAACTTGATTATTAAATCATTTCAAAGTTAATTCAATCATTTCTCAAATTAAACAACATTCTTTCATCAATTACATTGTTAATATTTTGTTTCAGATTATTAAATATTAACATTTTCCTTTTATCAAAATTCAAATTTCAACTTCATTTCAAAACCATATTAATTATTCAAATAAAATCGTCGTTTATTTTTAAATCAAATTATTGACCAATCGGGTTTTTATTTAATTCTCTATCCTAGGTCAAAGTTTAATTTGGGTATTTATCATTTCAACCCGATTCCAATTCAATTCAAAATCAAAACATACAAAAGGGAACTTGCAGTGTGATAACTGGGATGGTGTCAAAGTAAATAAACAAGCAATAACAACAAACAATAACAATCCAATAATCAATTCAAATAATCCCGAAATAACCGTATTAATTCGCATTGTTATTTGTACGAATTAATATAATTATTTCTAGAATCTACACTATCATTTCATGTAGATTAAAGATTATTACATTACGGTTTTTCACTTGTCATCTATTTACAATTTCATACATCATCAATTTAACAACATACATTCAGTGGTTCAAGGTGTAATTAAGCAAATCCTACGTGTCAATAGATTTAACAGTGAAAGGGTCATATTATACAAATTTAACTAATCAATTTTAAACATTTAACTATTCTATATCGAGTTCAATTGCATACTATTTATCAATTGACATTAACAGTTTAACGTCCAATATAAACATCAACAATCAATCAATTATCAACCAAACAGTATTATCATTGCATAAATAATTAACAGATAATGGTGTCAGATGTCATAGGTGAACTGATACAGGTAATAGCATATATAACAGTGTAATTAACTACAGCAGCATATTTCAATTGTCGTTTCAATTGAAACCAGATTTAATAAATAAAAGAACGTTAATCGTGAGTGAGTGCTCACCTTTCGAGGCTAAATAGATTTGACAAGGTAATGAGCTACGAATTTCAAAGCAACGCCAGATGGACACGATTTGACGGAGAAACAGGCACGATGGACAAAGCTGATAAATAGAATTCGATGAGAACACAAAAAAAATCAGTTTGATATAAACGGAAAATATATATATTATTTATTCATTTTTTTTCTTTACCTTGAAATCAAAAAAAAAAATTATCTAGCGTATACATATAAACCTAAATAAAATACTAATTTAGATTACTAAAATATGTCTACAATTTCACATTCATACTGTATATAATTAATAATGCAGACAACTACCCAACTTACAAATATGACTTACTTAATTATAGTATATGTACTGACCAGAGCAGATGATATATGAAATGGACTATCCTATACCTATGTTACTACAGTTATACACCTTGATGTAAATATAAAATAAAATGGCAATGTACTAAGTCACAACTCAAAACAGGCTGTCACAAGTGTGTAAAACAACTTATATGAGTAAATATTAAAATATTCTTACTTTTATATCAAATCTGTAACATGCCTTATACTATTATAATAAAATATAATATACAATACTGTTACAAAGTAAAATATATAGATATCTATCTGAAATCAGATCTGTGTATATATATGCATACTTATATATAACACGTACGGTGTGCTTACCACAAAATGCAAACACATATATGTACATAGTGTAAAATTACTTGTATACATATATAGTAATACACTATAATAATCTCTATACAATCTTTAAAATCAATATAATAACTTACACACTGACAGCATGGGTATAATGCTTCTATCAAATAGCCTTCTATAATTCATACAACACATGCTATAAAATACTAATTTAAATACATCTATATTATATTATATAGGCTATAATAAGCAATACTGTAATAGCTTATATATTGCATAAAATTGTGTTCTATACATAAACTACCAAGGAAGCAAAATCTCATGTAAATGCGTAATATATATAAAATACTATAACTAGCATGCAAACTTACATCAATACATAGAGGGGAATGAAAGGAACTCGGCCGGGATGGAGGCTAGAGGTAGTGGTGGTGATGATTCGGTAGGTTGGCGATGGATTCGTGCTGAGGTGGCCGAGCATGGGCGGACGTAGGAGGGTGTACTCACGGAGGAGGCCGTGTCGGGTCTGAGCTCGGTGGGGCAGGCGAAGTGGAAAACACGACCTTGGGTTGCGGGTTACTGCTGCCATGTAAGAAGTGGGCGAGCTATGTAGGCTTTGGGTATGGTCAAAGAATGGTAAATGTGGGATGGCGGAGCAATAGCGAGGTGATGCGGCGACGGCTGTTGAGGTCGGGACGAGGCAGGTCGTGGGTTGTTGAGAGGAGATCGGTGATGACAAAGTGGAGGTTGATGAGCTGTGATGGCTCGGCGATGATCGCTCTCGGTGGCAATGGTGTTGTTGGCGTCGGAGTGGATTGAGGGTCGCGAGATGGGACGGAGGAAGTGCGAAGGTCATGCACAGGTGTAGGGGTGGGTGCGGCCGGTTAACCGTTCAAATCGGTTAATTTTTGCGGTTAACCTAAACTATTAAGCGGTTCGGTTAACCAAAATGCGGTTAATCACGGTCAGATGTATCGACCGAACCGCAAATTTTAAACCGCGGTTAACCATTCAAATAAAACGGTTAACCGATTGTTATTCACGGTTAAACGGTTAATCGGTTAACCGGCCAAGTTACAGCGGTTAACCGACCAAGTTATAACCATAGCAATGAAATTAAAAGCATGCATTGAATAGAAAATGACAAATGTAACCATAGAAATACAGCCACAATAGAGTACAGATATAACAACACAGAACTGCCACATTACAAAGTACAAACAAATGTAACCATAGAAATACAACCACAAGTCGTTAACCAGTAAGGCAGCAAGCCAGCAACCACAACAGACTCACAGACAGCAGTCACAGCATTACAAAGCTACAAGCCTACAAGCATTCGTATTTCATAGTTTATACATGCCTACATGCCACATTACAAAGTACAAACAATCAAACATTAGAACTACATGTCTATTGGCTACACCAATTTCATAAACAATCAAACATTACAAGTACAACTGCAGTCTACACTCTACAGCAGCCATCAACTCAACTGATTCAACCCATGTCTGCCACGAGCTAACAACCAGCGGTCTCCATTCTCCAAGTCTCTCTGCCCAAAGGTAAACAAATGCTAATATCAAAACTGAAAAGATGAATTGCAGCTGTAAATATGTGGGTCGGAAGAAGGCAACTAGTCCATTGCTCAAGTCATGCCAGGTAGAGCATTAATCGTAACCAGAATTAAAAATATGTACACATTTAAATCTTAGTGCAGCTTAGGGACTGTTCCTTTTCTTTTTACTGCTAATTAGGTGAACATTAGTAACTAGATGTGATGCCAAAGCATAAGTACACAACAAAGAATAGAAATACAGTGTGATGCTAAAGCAATGATTTAAACAAGATGAGTTAGTTAAAAATGGGATGTGACAAGACAAATATGTGTTTGGTATGTCATCACTAGTATAAATATAACCAAATCTAGTACTCCAACCTATTTAATTCCCTGAAATACAGGTACTTGATGGTCAATTAAAGCCTACTAGCCCCTAAAGGTGTGGAGCCTCGCAGCTACAAGTATTCAACAGTGTGATTTTCACTGAGCACAAATG
This sequence comes from Allium fistulosum, assembly GCA_030737815.1. Taxonomy (NCBI): domain Eukaryota; kingdom Viridiplantae; phylum Streptophyta; class Magnoliopsida; order Asparagales; family Amaryllidaceae; genus Allium; species Allium fistulosum. Next base: position 508,469,064 of record CM060907.1, on the reverse strand, counting down.
GAATTTGATTTGAGGGTGAACAAAAACAGAGAATTAGAAAGTTGATTGATACCAGCTCGTTCTAAAACATTGATAAAACTAGTGATTCTAAAGCATGGATGAAAACTGTACCAAGTCAACAGGCATCAAGAAGGAAAACAAGTATGTAATGACAATTTATTGAACTACATAGTAAACCTGTTTGTCATCTGTTAACCTGTAACCGAAGTGGGTTGTCATACATATTAACATGATTCAAACCTCGGACATATTTAGACTTGTAGTATACATATACTCTTTAAGACTTGTGGTATCATTTGGTACCACAAGTTTTTCAATGTACCAGTTTCCAAATAAAATAAAATAAAAATAAAAATCCACTACAACAAATTAAGTTGAGTCAAATTTGTATTACACATATTAAACAAATAAAATATCACAAGAAGTTTTCATGTATGTAAACATTGGATAAGATAAAATGATTCAACTTTATGAAATTGATTTATACTTCAAAATTCATTACATGTTACTGTGATATTTTTTCAGCAAATTATGTGATGCAAATAGAGATTTAAATTTGTAGCTTTTATTGTGCATTATTTATGAATAATCATATGATTTGTATGCGTGCACTTAGTTTAATTTTTAAATGTTTTCAGAAAGTTTTCATGCATCAAATAAGGTTTTCTTTTTTCAATATTTGTAGAACTCAAGTTATAAATAACTTGCATGTTACGATAGCTAGATGTAAATTTAATTTGTTCAGATTTATATCAATCAATGGAATAACCACAACATCCATGGATTGGGTTATGATTTATTTCTTTCGATAAAAATCTACGATTGCAATGTAAAAAATGATGTATAGCAATTGGTTAAGACAATGTCCCATAGTCTAGTGCAAGAACTCTTATACCCATAGCTATAAAGATTTCTCAACTATTTGTACATCTGATTGATCCTGACATATAGTATTGGTAAACAAATAATGTTTTGATAGTATTTTGACATTATCAAACGTTGGTTAGAATGCCGCATTATACACATAACTTGGATGCAGTCATAGCATTCAAGTCATATGATGTGAAATTTGATTCATAGTATAAAATCGTAAAATGATACTGAGATTTGTAATTGCATCTGATTAACATGAATAATTACTTAATCCCACATGGAAGCAATTATTTCATGTATATTTATTGGAATAAGTTTGCATAAAATAAACTTTAAAGTAGAAGAGTTTGATGCTCACAAGAAAAGATATTTTGAATAGCTTTTTAAAAATTAAAAAATAACAACAACAAAAACGGTCCAGATCCTATTTTAATTTGATTTTCTTTCTCAACCTCAAGTCAGTATTCATTTATTCTCATCAGTAAACCTGTAACAAAAACGGTCCAGATCCCTGGTTTCCTCATCGTCCGCTTCTTCCACGTACTCATCATCATCCATTATTTCTCTAGAAGATCCACCTATTTCCACCTGTTTTACAAAACCAAATTGGTAACTATAAAGATAAACCATCCTACTTCATATTAAATACTAAATAGCAAAACATAACCAAAGCAAACAAAATAAATATAACTCACAACTGCCATCACAAAATATAGCACAACACAACAACACGGCCCAAAATCACTTAAACAAGAACATAGTAGTGTATGGTAGTAGGCTGGGTTGATGAGGAGGGTGGGTGATGACAGTGGCACAGTAGGCAGTGTTTGAAGTATGTAAGTGTTTGAAGTATGGATGGGGTTTTAACTGGCTGTGCACTGGTGAAGTAGAGGTGAGTATTGCTGAAGTTTGAAGTGTTTGGTCAGTAATTGCAAGGTTGCATGGTAATGTAGTTGAAATGATGTGGATGATGTAGCAGTTTCTCTGGTGATGGAGCAGTTTCTCTGGTGATGTATGGAATGTGATGGAGCAGTTTCTCTGGTGATGTATGGAATGTATTGTAGGCAGTATATGAATGTGCACAATGTATCGGTGAGATGATATGAATATAACAATGAGATAACAGTATGAGAAGTTTGTATGTGGCCGGGTTGGTCATATATATTAACAATGGGTATGTGGGTATGTTATCAGAAGTGAGTTGAGCTAACAATAAATTGTTGTATGTAAACTACATAGTAATATATTACATCAAAAAATCAAATCAATATACTAAATTTCAGGTTGCACAGAAATCTAATACAATTACAGTCTAATACAGTCTTTTACGTTAATATAATTCAATATATTAAACCTGAAAATCAAATCAATATATACAGTCTTTTCAGGTTGCATAATTCAATATATAATAGTCTAATGGGAAGTTCGGAAGTTCCTAGTCTAATATAATTCAATATATTAAACCTAAAAATCAAATCAAATCAATGCATGAACAGAAATCGGGCTAAAGAAGATGAAATCATATATACTAAATTAATTAATCATGTATACTGATACAGAAAATTCAGAAAAATCATTTGTAAAAAATAAATCAAACTCACGTTTTTCCTTTTCCTTTTAGCATTCATCATTGCTCAAATCGACGATTTGGATCGATTGCAAAGACTGAAGAGCAAGGCGGCGGAGGATCGATTCGATTATGACAAAGGCGACGGAGGATCGATTCGATTATGGCGGAGGATCGATTCGATTATGAAAGATTCAGTGATTATGATAGAAAAGTAGTAGACAACTATTTTATTTTTGGGAACAATTTCGATTTCTCTAAACTAAAGTACGAACTACGAAGATAGTGAATATCTCGGCTGTCGGCTGAATGAAGTGTTGATTAGATTTAGGGTTCCCCTAAAAATTTTGGGTCGGGTTGCGAAGCGAATAATTGTTTTGGGTTTTAACGGTAATTTAAAAATTGGTTTCGGTTAACGGTTAACCGAAGTATAACCGTGGTTAACCGTTAACCGAACCAATTTTGAACGGTTAACGTCGGTCGGTTAACCTAATGTTCGGTTAACCAATATTTTCGGTTAAAGCGGTTCGATTAAGGTCGGTTCGGTCGGTTAAGTCGGTTCGGCCGGTTAAATGCCCACCCCTACACAGGTGTATGGGGACATTTAATAATTTCACTTGAAATAAACCAAAGAAAGGAACAACAAAAGTGATTGGAACAGTGTAGATGCTATGGCCATATACTATATTTGAATAAAACAATTGCAGGGAAGAGTAATAGTTCAGAAGATAATAAATTTGAACACAGAGAAGAGTAATGGTCACATATTGTTTTGAAAAGCCAATGTAATGAACGAACATTTGGGAATAGTGAAAGTCATAAATTGATTTTTCGAAATGGTAAGAATCATACACGAATTTAGAGGATAATAAAGTCTTCGTCTAACAGTTTTCTCAAGGCTGAGCAAATGAATGGACAGAGAACCAAAAGACTTGAAGACCCGTATCGATATGAAAAATCGTTTCTGTGGATTTCGCTTCGAACCGGGCTTCAAACACAGAAATAAATATACCGTAGAGATCAACATGACGAGACGATCACAACGGTATACAAATATCGGTGGTATAATTTAATTATAAAATTCGAATTTTCTACTATGGAAAATGCAAGAAAAATGCTGAAAAATAAGATCGACGGAGCCAAAGATGTCCGAATTTGGAAAAGTGACAAACTGACATCTTGCTCAGAAGATGGTTTAGAATTTTTCTATGTAAAAATATTTTGGTTTCGAAAATATTTTATTTTCATCGTTTTTTAACTGATTAAATTGAAGTAAATTTACGCGCGAAATAAACTTTCATATTTTCGTACGAAAATTTACCAGTCGCTATGTTTAACTAGACGTATTCCAAATATAAAATTTTATTTCAAAATTTTATCGTTTAAAATTGCATAAAATTTCAACTAATTACGTTATTAAAACAGTTGAAATTTACGGGTCGTTACATAGAGACTCCTTAATGTATACTTATTCTTTTGTCTAGCACTTGTATCTATTCTTTTGTGATGTAGTGGATCTAGTTTGACCACTACTTTGATGTACACTTTTATGTGATATATTCATATATGTTTTCGCCTTAGTGATATGAATATCTGTGATTGATTTGTGTTATGCTTATTTCTATATTTGTTTTCGAATGTCATATAGTCACTGTGTGGTAGCTTTGAGTTTGTATTTGATAAGTCGGATTTCCTCTTGAAATAAAATACAAGTCATATTATCCGACATATCGGTACTCGCACAAAGCAATTACACAGATGGTCGCTCCTCGACAGTCTTATTCTTTGTGCTAGTCGACGGCATTACCCAGTAGTGTCCTTGGCTAGTGTGAGTATAGAGGTGGGGCATCACAATTCCACTTCTCCTTCTTCTTTGATTCAAAATGTTTGCTTTCAATAATGAGTTTAGAGTATGTATTCTATTCGTAGTTTACACCATTTATTCCACACAAAATTCCCTCATTTATTTCATAGTTTACACCACTTATTTCACACCACTTACTTCATAGTCTGTTTTCCAATAAAAGATATTGAGTGGCTTGGGTAATATCTATCGCATTGTTAGATATTTATGACGTGGATTTGGATTATGAGATTTAGAAATGTGACGACCGCCCATGACCCCTGCACCGAATCTAAAGATAGAGCGCTGTAAAGTGTGCCAGGCGACCATGGACGATTGTCAAGGTAAGATTAAAACAACAGAATCTATCGTATTACTCACAGCGCATGGACAAAATACAATAGAACATATGTATAGTGAAGCTTTACAGAACAAAATGACATCATATAAAACTCCATAATAGTTGAATACAAGCATCCACATAGTCAATACATCTAGCCTCACTACATATCTCTCAGAGAATACAAAACAGCGAAATATCCGGTACATATAATAAGAAGATAATATGCAACCCTCCAGCTCGTCTTCGATATCAGCATCATGAGAAGAGAACAGCACCTGTCACCTGCTACCTAGTCTGCCCGTCCCAAAAATGGACGAACAGCCCAAGTCAATAAGAATTAAAACATAAAGCCTTGAGTCAGACAACAGTCTTAGTGAGCAGTAAATTAACTAACAACATACCAAAAGAACATAAAGGAAAAAGGAATAGGAATACAACCCTCCCACTCCAACCTCATTCTACAGTGATAGCCCCAGACACACATTAAGCAGAAGCAAACATAGCAGAGCATACAATTTAAAGTAAAGATACTATCACTCGGGTCAAGGGCGATGTTTTCCAAGTACCAAGGCCTAAATCAGATAAGCACCCAGAAAATACCGCTCTTGAGTCCGAATGACGATACAACCAAACATCCATGACTCTGGCTATCACTGTTACCATTTGCTTCGATATCACCGTTAATTGAATGACCGTCACATTCTTTCAGCCGTCCGTCAAGGGCTAATGGAAACCCCGGTTCTAGACATAACTCCCGCACGTCGTCGCAGCCCGTGCCTAGGACTATCGAATCTGCCCAGAGTACTCGACCATCAACAGTTGGCCGTTGGGACTATCGAATCTGCCCAAACGTACTCTTGCTTAGAGCATGCTAGAACCTTCAACAACGATGCTATCCAAGCCTCCTAGTCATCCTCCTCGACGACTATTCTCATATCCATTCATTATCCTCAACTCGAATCATATCACCGAGTTATCAACATGCTTGGAATGATCCCGTCTGGATTAGACCAAGTCTTCATCACATGATTGCCTCGCTTCATTACATCCTCGCAAAGCCTCATCTCATCCTCACATCATCAAATCTATGCATAAGAGCTTCATCATCCCGCTACATATGCCACGAGCAGCTTTTCCAATTCAAGAGCCTTTCCCTTAGCTTTTGAATCACCTTCGATCTAAATCTAATCATCAATCATCTAGTTCATAACAATCAATCAAATCAAACATCAATCCAAGCAATCAAGCATTCAAAAATGATCTAAGTAGACAATTATAACAATAATGGCATTTTCGTAATTAAAGAGTTGAAAGTCCAATAAGCATGAAAACATGGATTATATCTCTACAAACTTGATGAATGAACTTGCATAGGTTAACATATGATAAAATGGATGTAACATCATCATGAACAATGGATCTATATGGATCTACACTTAGGATGAAGAAAATGCATGGAAATCTCTATTTTAACACCAAATCGAGCCAACAATCCGATATACTCCTTTAGATCCGTGTGAGAGGTAATCACCACTCACCAAATCACCTAAACAAACCCAAATCAACACGCTTCAGATCTGGACAGCGAAGGATCAAGCTTGATCTATCACGAATCCGCTTCAAACGAAGAAATCTCTCTAGAAAAGATGAAGATCTTCAATCTAAGCTCTTGAATCTTCAATCTTGATCTTCGATTTGGATGGATGGAAGCACTAGATTAGAGTGGAGAAAAGAAGTGAAGAAGTGTAGAAGTCGAGCTCTCAAAATGGCAGCACTTCGTCGCTTCAAAATCCGGATCCCAAAAATGAAGAGAAGCTCTCCTATTTATAGCAGAAATCTCTCTAAGTCGTAACTCGGCTAACTCCATAGGTCGTCTCCGACTTACGACCTAAGACTCCCACCGACCTAAGCCTTAGCCAACAACTCCGACCTAACAGACCAAGCCTACGACTTAACATGCGCACGACCCAACTTATTCGCGCTACACGACCTCACACACGCGCGTTCCCTCCTAAGTCGCCTGGACGACTTAACAACTTAGCACCATTCGACTTAACACTTATACGACTTACGACCTAACACAGATCTCGACCTAACACTTAGACGAAACCCAGCGACCTAACACAGACTGCCTCTACGACCTACGACTTATAAAACCTTGCGACCTAACAACTTAGCAACCTACGCGACCTAACAGTGTTACGACCTAACACATAGCCTAACTCTTAAGGTCGCCAACTTGTTAACTCCTTAGGTCGCTAACCCACCCAGTCGACTTAACTTGGTAACAACTTAACCCTTAGGTCGCTTACGACCTAACCAACCAAGCTACCAGACGACCTAACACATAGCGACCTATCCCTTAACTCGGTTACTACGACCTAACTCTAACCTTAAGTCGTCTACAATCATAAGTCGGTCAACCCACTAACTCGTCCAACCGACCTAACTTCTATACACTCTAAGTCGTTGCCGACCTAACCACACACCCAGTAACCACTAGGTCGCTTACTCCACTAGGTCTGCCTACCCTTGAGTCGCCATATCCTTAAGTCGGTCAGTTCTTTAGGTCGTTAACTCGCCCTGCCGACCTAATACTTAATCAAATCCTAGGTTGCATAATTCTATAGGTCGCTCCAACTAACCCACAACCTAACACTAACTCGCCGAATTCCTTAACTCGGTCACGACTTAGCTCTTAGGTCGTTCACAACCTAGGACTTAGACAAATCTGCCTAAAAATCTGAAATGACTTAAAAATGCAAAAATTCCAGATTTTGACGAACTTGTCGATCCGTAAAAATACGGGTCGTTACATTCTCTCCCCCTTAGGAATTTCGCCCCCGAAATTCCAAGCAATCAAAACTATTCTGTACGCCTACCATCCATAGCAATCAACAAACCATGCATCCAATTCTAACTTAGCGTACAGAATTCTAAAATTAGAACAAGTTACAATATCGCGAGATGACACGACACCTTAGGGCCATACCTTGAAGAGTTCAGGATGAGCTGCCTTCATCCTCTCTTCCACCTCCCACGTACAGTCGTTATCATCATCACTCCATTGTATCTTGAGCAACTTAACTACCTTCCTCCTAAGCTGTTTCGTGTCGGTTTCCACAACACGAAGTGGCTTACGAGGTCTTCTATCAACTGGATCAACTTCGAAATCTTCACAGCTATCAGCAGAAACCACTGCATTCGAGTCATGCACATACTTCCGTAGATACGATACGTGAAAAACATTGTGCACACCCGACATCTTCTCCGGTAACTCCAATCTATAAGCGAGCTTTCCAATTCACTCGATGATCGGGAATGGTCCAACAAATCTCGGAGTCAATTTTCCTTTCTTCCCGAATCTAATAACATTCTTCAGTGGAGAAATCTTCACAAAAACCATATCCCCTACGTCAAATTCCAAATCCTTTCGACGCTTATCGGCATAACTCTTCTGACGGTCTTGGGCTGCCTTCATTCGTTGCCGAATGATCTCTATGCAATCCGAAGTCTGTCGAATCATCTCTGGCCCAAGCATCAGCTTTTCTCCAGTTTCCAACCAACATGTCGGAGAGTTACACGGTCTTCCATACAACGCCTCATACGGTGCCATACCAATGCTTGACTGGTAACTGTTGTTGTACGCAAACTCCACCAAATGAAGGTGATCTTCCCATGATCCTCCGAAATCCAAAACACAAGCTCTAAGAAGATCTTCCAAAACTCGGTTGACTCTCTCGGTCTGACCGTCTGTTTGGGGATGATAAGCTGTACTCAAACACAACTCGGTTCCCAAGACTTCCTGGAAGCTCTTCCAAAATCCACTAGTGAACAATGGGTCTCGATCGCTCACTATACTCTTCGGAATACCATGGAATCGAACTATCCACTTAACATACAACTCAGCCAACTTTGATGCCATCCTAGTCGATCGAACAGGAATGAATCTTGCACTCTTGGTCAAACGATCAACGATAACCCAAATCCCTTCATTTCCCGTTCTGGTTCTAGGCAATCCATCAATAAAATCCATTGACACTTGTTCCCACTTCCATGTAGGAACTTCTAATGGCTGAAGCAATCCACTTGGCTTCTTCTGTTCGGCTTTTACCAACTGGCAGTTCATACATTTGGAAATAAAATTTCCAACATCCTTCTTCATACCTTCCCAGTAGTAGGTTCTCTTCATATCCCGATACATCTTTTTTCCACCTGGATGAATTGTCAACTTCGAGTGATGGCTTTCCTTCAGAACTTCACTCCTCAATTCATCTATATCGGGAACAACTAGTCGTCCTTGCTTCCGAAGCCAACCCTCTCGATCGACCTCGAATCCTTTATCCTTTTTTGGATCCAATCCAGATTCCAATTCACGGATAATCTTGACAAGCTTATCATCTCGCTTTTCGCCCTCGCCAATCCTTTCCACAAGAGTGGGTCTTATCGATAAGTTTGCCAACATCTCAGGTTCCAATTCACATCTAGGCCTGAAGTCAAATCCAGCTAAATACTCGAGACTCTTCCATTCTGAAAACATGGCTCCCAATCCTGCATGTCTCCGACTTAACGCATCTGCCACTGCGTTACCTTTTCCCGGAGTATAAGCTATACCAAAATCATATGATGCCAAAAACTCTAGCCAACGTTGCTGCCGAAGATTCAAATCCTTTTGGGAGAAAAGATACTTCAACGACTTGTGATCCGTAAACAACTTGAATCGAACTCCCAACAGATAATGTCTCCACATCTTCAGAGCAAATACAATCGCCGCTAATTCCAAATCATGAGTTGGGTAATTCCTTTCATGCGGCTTCAGTTGTCGACTGGCATACGCAACAACTTTATCCTTCTACATCAGCACTGCTCCAAGTCCAGTACCACATGCGTCGGTGTAAACCACCATCTCATCATTCCCACTAGGAATAGTCAAAACAGGAGCACTCGTCAGTCGCTCTTTCAGGATTCCGAAAGCTTGCTCACACTTAGCATCCCAACTGAACACTTGGTTCTTCTTCGTCAATCCCGTTAATGGAGCAGCTACCTTGGAGAAGTCTTTGATAAACCGTCGATAATATCCTGCTAATCCAAGAAAACTTCTCACATCAGATGCATTCTTAGGTCTAACCCAATCCTGGATTGCTGCCACCTTAGCGGGATCAACTGCTATTCCATTTCCAGAAATCACATGGCCTAAGAATCTCACTTCACTCTTCCAGAAGTGACACTTCGAAAACTTAGCCTTCAGCTGATGTTTCCGTAAGATCTCCAAAACAATACGCAAGTGCGTCTTGTGCTCTTCCTCCGTCCTGGAATAAATCAGGATATCATCCACGAACACAAGTACAAACTTGTTCAACTGATCTCTGAACACTCTATTCATAAGATCCACAAAATATGCTGGCGCGTTAGTCAATCCAATCGGCATTACCAGCCACTCAAAGAAACCGGATGGTGTCCTAAAAGCAGTCTTCGGCACACTATCCTTCGCTACTCTCAACTGGTGAAATCCCGTTGCCAAATCCATCTGAGAAAACACCTTAGCTTCGTGAAGCTAATCAAACAAGTCATCTATTCTCGGCAATGGATACTTGTTCTTCTTGGTCACCTTATTCAGCTCACGATAGTCGACGCACAATCTCAACGACCCATCTGCCTTGGTTGCAAACACAACTGGTGCACCCCACTCGGACACACTACGCCGAATGAATCCTTTCTGTAAAAGGTCATCAACTTGCACCCTCAACTCCTGCTGTTCCTTAGGCGCCATCCGCCTAAGAGGCATCACAACAGGTCTGGCTCCTTCAACTAGATCTATACGAAACTCGATCTCTCTATGCGGCGGCAACCCTTTGACTTCGTCAAAGACATCCTCGAATCTGTTAGCGATCGGCACTGATGACAGTCCATCCCGTGGAACAACTAGCGAATACATGAAGCTCATGAAGACGCCTTCTTCATGCTTACATTGTATCACAATCTTTCGCCCCTCCACATTCTCGACTGTCACTTCCAACCTTTCGCAATCAACCTTAGCCGCATACTTCCTAAGCCAGTCCATACCCAAAATAATTCCGAACCCCGCAAAGTTCAGAACAAAGCAATCACAAACAAAAGAGCAACCATGACTCGATACAACTAGACCACGGCATAACATACACAAACAAGACGAACCCCCAACTGGATTAGTCACAACCAATGGCCTATCAACAATATCCGGCTTCAAATCTAACCGGCCTACTAGTTCATTACAAACAAACGAATGCGATGCTCCAGTATCAAACAAAACTCTAACTGGAATACCACATAGGAAAAGAGTACCTTGAACAACCACACTCTTTCCCTTATCTTCAGCAGTAGGAGCTTTCGAAGACGACGGAACAGCTCCTAAAGCATAGGCTTGCACAATCTGCCTGTCCTTCCTCGGTTCTGGACAATTCTTTCTGAAATGCCCCGGCTTGTCACAGTTATGACACTTCATCGGCACCTTAGGATTCTTACAATCCTTCGAGAAATGGCCCTTCTGCTGACAGTTGTAGCAAGTCACCTCGCCTTTCGGCTTCTTCTGGCCATCCTTACCCTTCTGCTGCTGCGGCTTCCTCTTCTTGTTTCCACCCTGCTGGGGTTTAGACTCTTCCCTAGTCACAGCAACAACAGATCCTTCCTTAGGAAACAGACTCTCATGCCTAAGAGCTTTCTCCACAAGCTTCTCAAATGAATCGTCCAAATGATCCACCAACTGTCTCCCAAGATAACTATCCAAGCCGGTCACAAACTTCTCATTCTTCTGATAAGCAGACTCAATATATGACCGGGCATATTTAGACAAGGCTTCAAACTCAGAAACATACTCAAGAACAGATCTTCCACCTTGCTTGAGCTCCACAAACCTCTTGAACAGAACAGACTTCTGAGCTGTAGAAATGAACTTAGCTTCAAACCTAGCTTGGAATTGCTCCCAAGTAATCTCTTCCTCCGCAGTATTGATGGTAATAGAATTCCACCAATCAGAAGCTCTCCCTTGAAGCTGCCTTGATGCCAACTTCCTCTTAGTTGCATCATCAATTCCCAAATCACCAAAGATCCTTCTACAAGCATCTATCCACCTCTGGACCTCAATAGTTGATTTTGTTCCCAAGAAAACCTTTCCTCCAAGAGCAGTATAATCCTTGCACAACTTAGCAAAATCCACTGGTTTCGGAGTTTGGACTTGAACTCCAACATCAACTGCTGCCCCCGGAACTAGTATCCTTCTCATGATCGAAGTCATCATAGCTTCGAACATGGCTGCATAATCAGCAGTCTCTTCAGTAGCACGGCCTTCCCTAGCAGCTGGTCTCCCTCTTCGACTCATTCTCAATATCTATAAAAAGGAATGATTAGAACATCTAGAGAAACAACTGCATAAAGGACTCAAACTCTACTAAGCTACTATATTATATATAGTAATCATCCATCAAAATACAATTACGTCTCTCATACGTAGTTACGTCAGCGAGCGTTGGGTAAAATCGATTAACCAATGCTCTGATACCAAATGTGACGACCGCCCATGACCCCTGCACCGAATCTAAAGATAGAGCGCTGTAAAGTATGCCAGGCGACCATGGACGATTGTCAAGGTAAGATTAAAACAACAGAATCTATCGTATTACTCACAGCGCATGGACAAAATACAATAGAACATATGTATAGTGAAGCTTTACAGAACAAAATGACATCATATAAAACTCCATAATAGTTGAATACAAGCATCCACATAGTCAATACATCTAGCCTCACTACATATCTCTCAGAGAATACAAAACAGCGAAATATCCGGTACATATAATAAGAAGATAATATGCAACCCTCCAGCTCGTCTTCGATATCAGCATCATGAGAAGAGAACAGCACCTGTCACCTGCTACCTAGTCTGCCCGTCCCAAAAATGGACGAACAGCCCAAGGCAATAAGAATTAAAACATAAAGCCTTGAGTCAGACAACAGTCTTAGTGAGCAGTAAATTAACTAACAACATACCAAAAGAACATAAAGGAAAAAGGAATAGGAATACAACCCTCCCACTCCAACCTCATTCTACAGTGATAGCCCCAGACACACATTAAGCAGAAGCAAACATAGCAGAGCATACAATTTAAAGTAAAGATACTATCACTCGGGTCAAGGGCGATGTTTTCCAAGTACCAAGGCCTAAATCAGATAATCACCCAGAAAATACCGCTCTTGAGTCCGAATGACGATACAACCAAACATCCATGACTCTGGCTATCACTGTTACCATTTGCTTCGATATCACCGTTAATTGAATGACCGGCACATTCTTTCAGCCGTCCGTCAAGGGCTAATGGAAACCCCGGTTCTAGACATAACTCCCGCACGTCGTCGCAGCCCGTGCCTAGGACTATCGAATCTGCCCAGAGTACTCGACCATCAACAGTTGGCCGTTGGGACTATCGAATCTGCCCAAACGTACTCTTGCTTAGAGCATGCTAGAACCTTCAACAACGATGCTATCCAAGCCTCCTAGTCATCCTCCTCGACGACTATTCTCATATCCATTCATTATCCTCAACTCGAATCATATCACCGAGTTATCAACATGCTTGGAATGATCCCGTCTGGATTAGACCAAGTCTTCATCACATGATTGCCTCGCTTCATTACATCCTCGCAAAGCCTCATCTCATCCTCACATCATCAAATCTATGCATAAGAGCTTCATCATCCCGCTACATATGCCACGAGCAGCTTTTCCAATTCAAGAGCCTTTCCCTTAGCTTTTGAATCACCTTCGATCTAAATCTAATCATCAATCATCTAGTTCATAACAATCAATCAAATCAAACATCAATCCAAGCAATCAAGCATTCAAAAATGATCTAAGTAGACAATTATAACAATAATGGCATTTTCGTAATTAAAGAGTTGAAAGTCCAATAAGCATGAAAACATGGATTATATCTCTACAAACTTGATGAATGAACTTGCATAGGTTAACATATGATAAAATGGATGTAACATCATCATGAACAATGGATCTATATGGATCTACACTTAGGATGAAGAAAATGCATGGAAATCTCTATTTTAACACCAAATCGAGCCAACAATCCGATATACTCCTTTGGATCCGTGTGAGAGGTAATCACCACTCACCAAATCACCTAAACAAACCCAAATCAACACGCTTCAGATCTGGACAGCGAAGGATCAAGCTTGATCTATCACGAATCCGCTTCAAACGAAGAAATCTCTCTAGAAAAGATGAAGATCTTCAATCTAAGCTCTTGAATCTTCAATCTTGATCTTCGATTTGGATGGATGGAAGCACTAGATTAGAGTGGAGAAAAGAAGTGAAGAAGTGTAGAAGTCGAGCTCTCAAAATGGCAGCACTTCGTCGCTTCAAAATCCGGATCCCAAAAATGAAGAGAAGCTCTCCTATTTATAGCAGAAATCTCTCTAAGTCGTAACTCGGCTAACTCCATAGGTCGTCTCCAACTTACGACCTAAGACTCCCACCGACCTAAGCCTTAGCCAACAACTCCGACCTAACAGACCAAGCCTACGACTTAACATGCGCACGACCCAACTTATTCGTGCTACACGACCTAACACACGCGCGTTCCCTCCTAAGTCGCCTGGACGACTTAACAACTTAGCACCATTCGACTTAACACTTATACGACTTACGACCTAACACAGATCTCGACCTAACACTTAGACGAAACCCAGCGACCTAACACAGACTGCCTCTACGACCTACGACTTATAAAACCTTGCGACCTAACAACTTAGCAACCTACGCGACCTAACAGTGTTACGACCTAACACATAGCCTAACTCTTAAGGTCGCCAACTTGTTAACTCCTTAGGTCGCTAACCCACCCAGTCGACTTAACTTGGTAACAACTTAACCCTTAGGTCGCTTACGACCTAACCAACCAAGCTACCAGACGACCTAACACATAGCGACCTATCCCTTAACTCGGTTACTACGACCTAACTCTAACCTTAAGTCGTCTACAATCATAAGTCGGTCAACCCACTAACTCGTCCAACCGACCTAACTTCTATACACTCTAAGTCGTTGCCGACCTAACCACACACCCAGTAACCACTAGGTCGCTTACTCCACTAGGTCTGCCTACCCTTGAGTCGCCATATCCTTAAGTCGGTCAGTTCTTTAGGTCGTTAACTCGCCCTGCCGACCTAATACTTAATCAAATCCTAGGTTGCATAATTCTATAGGTCGCTCCAACTAACCCACAACCTAACACTAACTCGCCGAATTCCTTAACTCGGTCACGACTTAGCTCTTAGGTCGTTCACAACCTAGGACTTAGACAAATCTGCCTAAAAATCTGAAATGACTTAAAAATGCAAAAATTCCAGATTTTGACGAACTTGTCGATCCGTAAAAATACGGGTCGTTACAAGAAACCTGCTTCGTGAATGAAAGGTATTAAGTGGTTGATTGTGGACCCGCCTCCTTTCCTTATAAGAAGTATTAAATGGTTTTACATACGTTAGACATATTCTATTTTTGAAATATACCACCTAAGTACAGAAATGGTAAAACTCGAGGTTTTTATTCACGGGACATTTGTTGTTCTGGCTCCCTCATCATTACAACACAAGTTAAAGATGGGGTGATGACGATTACGATGCTTGAAGGTGGAGTGGCTCAAGCTTATGGCAGTTATTATTACTATCTTTTATGATATTTTTATGTTTTTCCCATGTATTTGGACAAATAATGTAACGGAATTTATGTGATAGTTTTCTGATGTTTTGTATTATGACATTTAAAATGGTTTTAAAATAAATGGGTACAATTTGATATTATATTTAATTCCATCCGCTGTAAGTTCTGAAAGAATGGTTATTGCTATGTATAGTTACTTCTTTTTCTAACCAACTGCCAATTTTAGAATGAATCCAAGTTTCGATGGGTCTTTTCTGAATCGAAATTTAGGCATGTTTCGAGGTGGGCTGTTATAGAAGTATGCGTCGTGTTTGATGATAACAAATGTGTATTTATATTTGATTTATTTTTACAAAGTGTTACACGTAAAATATCAACAAAGCACAAATTTGTTTTCAATCAATTTGTCATTGTCCATTGAACACGATGAAGATATTATACACATTATTTTTATTGATGATTTTATTTAATAAATATATTTTTATATTTGATTTCGTTTTTCAAAGTGTGTTCTAGTTAAAAATCATCAAAGCACAATTTTATTTTCAATTGACTTGTTTCAACATATCACATGCCAAATACATCTATTTGTTATTTGTAAAATGTAATATAGGGTTGTTATTATCAAAATAGAAATATTGAAATTAATTTCAATTTTATATTAACAAATGTATATCGCATTAACGTGTTTGTTTAGTGTTATGTATTTAAAAGCATAACAAGAGATTTACTATCCAGTTTCAAAGCTCCTACCATTCCTCTCATGTTAGTACTATTTCTATTCAATGACTGCATATAAACCCAATCATTTTCCTACATTCAAGTCTCGGATCACAACATGACTCATATACAACATTTTTCAACGTTACATATCAAAACTCAATAATCCGATCATTCTCATCATTCTTCAACACACAGCCACCATCTCAAATTCTCAATACAGGAAATCAAACATCAAACAACTTCAGCAAACAATAACTTGGTCATCTCATATCAAACAAAAAAAATCAATAACCAAACCAAGTTCATCATTAACCAGAATTGTTCACCTTCTCAGCATTAGAATCAAATCTGCACATCACTACTTCATCATCCAAATCACAAAATAGATGGACAACCACTTCTAGATTCACAACACACATTTCAGGCTCAACATCGATATCACAATCAGAGGAGTATCAACATCAATAGAGCAACCAAACTCATCAACAACCATACGTTGGGAATTCCAGCAAACTCATCTCTAACATACGAAAACATACCTGCACATCTCTAGATTTAGAATCAGGGGCGACTCATATCAATAGCATCTCATCTCAAGGCGCACGGACTTTGCTTTCAAAGCCAAAGCTACAGCAACATCAAACAATGGTGAGGACTTGGCATAGGAACATGGACCAATCTCTAGTCTCGAAGTCAGAAAAACAGATCCTGTAACACTTGCTTCGACACACCACGACAACCTCCTCTAGACAACAAATGCGACCAGATCTTACCAGATTTTCAAAACTTCAAAAGCGGAAATAAGATAATACTAGCTATCGATGAAGCCTCCTGCTCCCAGCTGCTTAGAATGCATCCGTAGAAAACCTGAACTACTTGGCTGCTCGTACAAATTTGAGCACCCCAGAATTTTATTTTGAAGAACTACAGAATCAAATATGCATATCACAACTCCATTATCCAAATCACACAACAATCAAACATTCACTTCAAGATTCAGGACATCATCTCAAGCCCAACATCGATACCATAATCAGAGAAGTATCGACATCAATAGAGCAACCGAACTCATCAGCAGACCATCAACAACCATAGGTTGGGAATTCCAGAAACTCATCTCTAACACAAGAAAACATACTGCACATCTCTAGATTTAGAATCAGGGGCAACTCATATCAATAGCGTCCCTTCTCAAGGCGCACGGATTTTGCTCTCAAACACAAAGCTATAGAAACATCAAACAACGACGACTGGTCATCGAAGCATGGACCGATCTCCAGTCTCGAAGTCGGAAAAACAGATCCTGTAACAATTGCTTCGACACACCACGACAGCCTCCTCTAGACAACAAATGCGACCAGATCTTACCAGATTTTCAAAACTTCAAACGCAGCTATTTTCAATCAACGTCAAAAGCAAGGCGGCAGACAGTAGCTCAACTCCATCAGGCTCCCGTCTCCAGTCACAAAAGATCCAAACCTCGGGATTGTATTAACGTTACAGGCGGCGGTGCGTGTTCGATTGCGGGCGAAGTGGTTTGCGGTATCGAGTCTTGTTTGTGGATGAAGAATATTGGGATAAACTGATTTTTGGCGAAGTCGGATATTTTGGGAAAGAGGAAGTCATTTTTTTCTTAGGAAGAAAAGACAAGCGATTAATGAGAGCAAATCCTCGGTACTAAGTTTCTTCTATGCCTCTATCCCAGCCAATACAAAAATGCCATATGGCACTGCTAATAGATACACTAACATATATTATTTAACTCCGTTAGCATTAGGTTAACGTCAGCATTAATTATTATTTATTGGGAATATGAATTCATGCAGACACATGCGGACAAGGAATTCATGCAGACAATTCTAATTCTACGTACATAATTAGTCATTGCTGTTATATACTTCTATATTTTTCAAATTTACACCAACCCATCTCAAAAGGACAGCAGAATAAAATCATTTTACAGCCTACACAAGAACAAAGAACATGAACAAAGAATACATTACTAGAATACACATGAACAAAGAACAAATATGAACTGAAATTATACACAGACAAAAACGCATTCATTCATAAGCAGTTCAACCTAGCTCCATGATATCAACTAAAATAAAAAATCCAAACAACATAATTTTTCATGCATACAAAAATCTTAATTAATCAATAAAAATCATAGTTAATCATCTAAATCAAAAAAACTATGTTCTACTTTCAAAGGGATTTTTACGTGCCACTCCTCGAATTTGTCTTTGTATAAATTAGCCCATTGCTTTGCTACTGAGCATCCCATTTTTTCCCAACATATAGCTATGGGAGGGAAAGGAGCATCGTCGGTCAATTGTAACTTCACAAAATGTGTTCCTTCATCAACTATACATACGACGATTACTTTGTTGCATAATGAATTAGGAGGTTCTCTTAAAGGTAGGTAAGTAGCACTTTCTTTTGGCGCTAAAACAATGAACACACATTGAAAAGCACTAGCGACCATGATTCCCATGTAAGGAAGTTTCATCCAAGTTTCCATTGGTGCAAATGGTGATTCACATTGTAATGCTAGTTCACATTGTTTAAAATTTGGTTCGCCTCCTAAGAACAATGTATACTCATACACATGCTTTCTCAACTCTTCAAGTAATGCTCTCCTCACAAGTATCCATCCATTTTCACGACTCATACCTAATTGTTCGGCGATAGCTCTAAACCCACAATGCCCATCTCTTTCTACATCCTCACAGCTTTTGATAAAATTTCGAATTATTGGATTTAATTCCCATAGTACATCATGCATCTTATTTGAAACCTGTAAATATTTAAGACACAAAAACTATGAGTATCTTATTGAATTAAAGTATTATGTTTCAAAAAAAAAATTTAATGTTTAAATACCATATCAATATTTGTTGTAGGATTAGTTGTACAAGAGAACTTTTGTAACAGTTCGGTGAATGAGGTCATGTGAGAGTTATCGGTTCTGTTGGGCACGCCACTTCCATATAGCCCCTACAACAATAAAAATAACAATACAAAGAATTATAAAAATTGTGCATATAATATAGTAACAATTATACCCAGTGTTTTGAAAACCCGATCCAGCCTCGGTTCGACCTCGAATAACCCTGAACCTTGAATGATCACGGTTCGGAACTCAATCAGACCTTAGTCATGCGTGAACCTCGGTCGAACCTTCAAATCGGCGGTCCAACCATTAATTTTATCCGGTTGAACCGCGGTTCTTTTAATTTTTCCTATTTTCTCATCCTATAATTCTCTCTCATTTTCATCTTTTGTATTGCTTTGAATAAAACAAGTAAATCTATATTTCAAAAATCATAATCGTACTAAAATCTAAACTACAAATTCCATCATTTGACTCTTTGCTGCTGCAAACTTCTAATAGCACTATGAATAAAACCATGTTGCAGGTTCATGTT
Source organism: Allium fistulosum (assembly GCA_030737815.1). Classification (NCBI taxonomy): domain Eukaryota; kingdom Viridiplantae; phylum Streptophyta; class Magnoliopsida; order Asparagales; family Amaryllidaceae; genus Allium; species Allium fistulosum. The sequence goes on along the minus strand of CM060907.1, from coordinate 508,449,576 downwards.
ATTTTATTATTAATATGTAGGTGTCAACTATTATATACATGTTAACTTTAATGTGTGATTGAGGTTAAAACCATGATGAAATGTTCAAGTTTATGTTATTGTGGTATTTATACGATGTTTTCAACTATTATATATGAATTATTATCGGTCTGTATGTTTAAGATCATGTTATATGAGATATGTTGGGCTTGTGTTTGAGTAATAATATGTGTTTGGTATTTTTTATGACATGAGTCAATATCATGTATTAAACAACATGAGTTTATATTTTTCAATTTGGAATGTACAAATCGTTAAAAAAAATAAAAATGCAAGGTTTCAGCGGTTCGACCGGTCCGACCATCAAAACCTTGAACCTTGAGATACAACGGTCCGACTTACGGTTTGGTTTTCAAAACATTGATTATACCTTCTAAAATTCAACATAATGTGTTACCTGCATATAATAATTTGATGAAGAAGACACTATTTCCGTAGGCCCCATGTCCTTTACTGAATAATGTGAATTAAACTCCTAATATTTGGATAGCAATTAGTTCTTTTTAAAATCTAACAAACAAGAAGTTTAAAATACATTGCGTATACGGTTGTAAGGTTACCTGTTGATGCTGGAAATATTGTCTTCTTTGAGTAGTACTGCCATTATAAAATTTTGAAGGAACATGCTCATCTTTTCTATGTCTTTTTTTCCTTAAAGCTTTTTCTAAAGCATTTTTTGGACGACTCGAACTAGCAAAAATATTCTCCTTCGGTTTTATTTTGATTCCTTTCACTTTATGCTTAACCTCATTAGTAGATGTAGGCTCTAATATATCACTGCCAGTTGGTGAAGCTTCAAGCTGACTCTTTTCATTTTTCAAGTTTTTTTTAAACGAGTCATCTACTTCTTTTAGAGTTTTGTTAAGCACAGAAAGAGCAATTTCATACGCATCTTCTGATCCTGCTGCTCTTGTTGCAAGTTGTGTATACAATCGACACAACTCTTTATAGCGTCTTGCGGTTTCTATTTTCGGATCATTATTATTTATTTTTGGACAATCAATTTTTGCACTCTTAGCCTTCACATTTTTTGTCCATCTTCTTAGGATGTATTGAGAAGGAATACTCAAAACTTTCTTTGTAGAAAGAACCTTTAAAGCATGTGCACATAAGATCCCCGCAAACTCAAATTTTTTGCAACTACACAAAATAACAGAATTAGTTGAGTTATATGTCACCATATGCTTGAAATCTTTCCCATGAGGAGCAATTTCATATTTAGCCATTGTCCCAATCTCTTCCAATAAAGTCATCGTACAATCGTGAGCTTTACATAACTCATTCTGCAACATTTTTAGAACCCGGGGTGTGTACATAGTTGCTGCATGTTGTAAAATTTTAACTGGAAAGGATAGTGAAGGAGTACTACGATTTACTTTAAAATCAGCCTTTGATTCTTCATAACGACGATTGTCCACTAAGCTCTGAAAATGCTCAAAAAATCGTAGTAAATCTTACTTATAACTAACATACTTTTTCACAGCATTGTTCATGCTTTCACTACGTTGGGTGGTTGTAATATCGGCACAAAATATTTCACGCCCATAAACTAATGCCCATTTCTCTTTTACATCAAACAATCGTTTTAGCCAATCGTTGGTTTGAAGATTATATTTTTCAAGCATCATGTTCCAAGCATTTAAAAAGTCGATTTCATCCTCATAATCATATATACAACTACTAAAGTCTTTAGCAAAAGTAGAGAATTTATCGAACAAATGACTAAGATGCTTAGCTGCATTTTGATATATATGCCAAATGCATAACCAATGACTTGTCCCGGGCCATTGAGAAGTAATTGCCTTAGCCATGGCAGCATCCTGGTCTGTAAGTATAGTCATAGGTCTTTTTCCAGACATCTCCTTCTCAAACGTATCAAACAACCATGCAAAAGTTTCAGCGGTCTCATCATATAATAATGCGGCCCCAAATAATATTGTTTGCTTATGATTATTCACACCGACAAACATTGCAAAAGGTCTTCCTTCTTTATTTTTTCTGTAAGTAGTGTCAAAGCATACAACATCGCCAAAATAATCATAGTCTACCATCATGTTTGCATCAGCCCAAAAAATATTAGTTATCAAATCATTTTCATCAACTTGTATAGCATAAAAAAAGTTAGGATCTTTCAACTGCATTTGTTGTAAATACTCCAACACTCCACCCGTATCTCCTTTTTTCATATTTCTTGTTCGTTTCGAACGTAAGTAATTTCTATAATCTTCCGGAATAAAACCAAGATTTTCTCGACCTCCAGCTTGTTTACTAAAAAACTCTAAAGCTTCTTTTGGTGCAATACCAGAGTTGTCTGCCATATCAGCTTGAGCTATTTGCGCATCAGTCATTTTTCTATGTGATCTAAAGAAATAGGTCTTAGAAGGACTTGACACCATATGTGTATGATGTGGAACAAATTCGACGATGCTATATTTTTTACTATCTTGACAATAAACAATTTTCATCTTTGCTAGACAGCCAAATCTTGTCTCGGCTCGATGAGATTTAACATAAACATCACGTTTGTCTTTTCCGCGCCAACCTTCGGCGGAGCAAACAAAAACTCTATCTTTCACATTGACATGATTCGGTAACATATGGGCTCTACCTTTCCTAATACTAAAACCAAAACAATATGCGTATTCATTGTAAAATCTAAATGCATCGAATTCAGTTTGAAACATCATACCTATCATTGGAATTAGCTCCTTTCGTATTTTTGAATGAATAGAATCCACGATGGACATTGAATCGGTTGAATTTTTTGTTTCACCATTGATATCTTGTGTTGATTTTTCTTGCTCATCTTCACTTTGAAAATTTAGCTTACGACATGCTTTATTATCACTTTCCATAATTTGTTGATTTTATTTAACATTCAAATGTTGTTCCTTAATTTGATAAAGAAGAAGTGAGTAGAATATTAAACTTTCAGTTAATTTGCTTTTGTGAGATATGGTTGTAGAAGAGGAAGGGACATAAGCTAATTAATAAGGATATTAACAGACAATTAATTAGCTGAACTGAATACAATGCTAACGGAGTGAAAAATATATGTTAGTGTGTTTATTAGCAGTGCCATATGGCATTTTTGTATTGGTTGGGACAGGGGTACAGAAGAAACTTGGTATAGAGGATTTGCTCTCGCGATTAATAACGGAGTAATTTTTTTTGGAAAAAGTGGTACAGTCAACTAAGAGGGAGAAGAAGTTATTCAGCAAGTCACGTAATACATAAGGAAAAAGGGATTTTATTACTAGGGAAATTTATTTGTTTTGTATTTTTTCTTTTTAGTTCCAAACTCTATATTTATTTTGGATTGAGTTAAGGTATGTAGTTCGAAAAATTCTTGACTTCGAGATAAAGTCGAGACAAAGTTACTAGTCATATGACTAATATATTCAGGTTAGCATGAAATGTGATTTTACAGGTGTTCTAAACGTTTAAATATAGACATTTCAAACGGGTTGGGTTGGGTCAAAACGGGTTGGGTTAGATCAAAATGGATTGGGTTGGGTTTGACCCAACCCATTTATTACCCATTCTTTTTGATCCATTTAGGACCCGACCCATTTAATAAGCGGGTTACCTATTTAACCCATTTAAATATTTAAATTTGATTTGATTAATAAAAAATAAATAAATATAAAATAATTTTAATTCTACTTTTGACGTTTTGAATTTTGATAAAAATCAAAATTCAAAATTTTAAAATTTTAATTCAAGTTTTCATCAAAATTTAAATATGGGGATGTGGCGGCTTGTTATTTTCTAAGTACAACTGTCAGTTTCCATGGAGAACTACAGTGTGCATTAACAATATGAAGCATCTGAGTGTTCCCTGTTGTCCGTAATTTAGGTGCGAGTTAATCGATCGAAGTTTCACCTGAATCCGAGTTAATATGAAGAACTTATTGTAGTCTGAACAAAAAAATAGCGGCTTCTGCACTAGGCGGAGTTCAAATATGGTGATGTGGTAGCCTGTTATTTTCTAAGTATAACTGTCAGTCCACATGGAGAACTACAGTGTGCGTTCACAAGATGAAGTATCCGAGTGTTCCGTATAGTCCCTAATTTAGATGGGAGTTAATCGGTCGAAGTCTCGCCTGATTTCGAGTTATATAAAGAAGTTATTGCAGTCTGAACAAAAAAAATAGCGACTTCTGCACTAGGTGGAGTTCAAATATGGAGATGTGGTAGCCTATTATTTTCTTAGTATAACTGTCAGTCCCTATGGAGGACTACATTGTGCGTTCACAAGATGAAGTATTCAAGTGTTCCGTATTGTCCGTAATTTAGGTGGGAGTTAATCGGTCGAAGTCTCGCTTGATTCTGAGTTAGTATGAAGAAATTATTATAGTCCGAACAAAAAGAATAACGGCTTCTACACTAGACGGAGTTCAAATATGGGAATGTGGTAGCATGTTACTTTCTAAGTATAACTGTCAGTCCCCAAGGAGTGCTACAGTGTGCGTTCACAAGATGAAGTATCCGAGTGTTCCATATTGTCTGTAAATTAGATAAGAGTTAATCGGTCGAAGTCTCGCCTGATTTCGGATTAGCAAGAAGAAGTTATTGCAGTCTGAACAAAAAAATAGCGGCTTCTACACTAGGTGGAGTTTAAATACGAGGATGCGGTAGCCTGTTATATTCTAAGTACAACTGTTAGTCTCCATGGAAAACTACAATGTATGTTCAAAATTTATATTTTCAAAATTTATATTTTCAAATTTTAAGTTTTTAATAAATGGGTAAATGGGTTACCCATTTATAACCCTTTTAAAAATGGGTCAACCCAACTTATAATCCATTAAATAAAATTTATAAATAGGTTGACCCAGCCCATTTATAAGTAGGGTAAATGGGTTGGGTTAATGGGTTGAGTCATATTTAGTCAAGTCTATTTAAATATATAATTCTAGTAGTAATCTTGGGGCAGCAGTAGGCACTACTGGGTTAGTGGATGAAGCTGGGTATATCTATGTGTCACTTACTTTTCGTATTTATGTTTCTGTATTATTTATCAATTTATCTATGAAATATTTTTATATACCTTATTCACCCCTCCTCTTGGGTATATTGTATAATCCTAATAGCATAGAGGTAAGGTTGTCGCGTATGCAAGTCAACAGTTGAAACCGGATGAGAGGAAGTGCCCAACCAACGATTTGGGGCTGGAAGCGATAGTGTTTCTTTGAAGGTTTAGAGACATTATTTACTAGGATAAAGATTTGACTATTCACAAATCACAAATCTTTGAAATATAAAGACCTCAACCTTCATTCGGTGATGGTTGGAATTTTTGATCTCCTACGAGTTTAGCATTTCCTATACATCCAGTAATTGGAATGCAATTGTCGATGCTTTGAGAAAAAGCATACTAGTTTGGGGGCGATGTACCAAGAGTGGGAGCAACTTGAGTTTATTTCTTGCTATGACTTTAGACCTAATTGTAAGTAGAAACCAGAGATGTTGGCAAGTTAGACCATTAAACCTACTTTAATTGAAAGGATTGGCACTATTCAGAAGCAAGACACTAAACTAGCGCATATCATAGCAAAGATAGAAGAAGGAGTGGAGTCTAATAAGTTGAGGCAGTATAGACTCGACCGTGAAGGTTGGCTCCATAAGAATGGAAAATTATTTGTTTCTAATGTTGGTGGATTAAGGGATGATGTACTACGAGAGTGCTATCACATGAGACTGACTATACATCTCGGTGGCAATAAGATGTACCATGATGTGAACCAGGCCTATTAATTGGAATGGATAAAGAAGGATGTCGAGGCATTCATCTTGAAGCGTATGAACTACAAGTTAGTAAAGGCAAAGCAGAAGAAGCTAAGTGAGTTGATGCCGCTTTAGGTTCCTGAGTGGAAATGGGAACAAGTTTCAATGGATTTCATCGACGGATTGCCAAAGACTGGAGGAGGGTATGATAGGATTTGGGTCATAGTCGATAGATTGACAAAGAGTGCTCGATTCATACCCATTGATTCGAATAGGATGGCATCAAAATTGGCCAGTTATATGTTAGTTGGGTGGTGCAATTCCATGGTGTGCCGAAGAGCATTATGAGTGATCGAGACCCTTTATTCACCAGTGGGTTTTGAAAGAGCTTACAAGAGGCATTGCGGGTGGAGCTGCATCTTATTATAGCTTATCTCCCGCAAAGCGATGGGCGAACCGAGAGGTGAATGGTATATTGGAGGATATTTTACGAGCTTGCATACTCAATTTTGGAGGCTCGCGGCGATGGAGTTAGGGGTAAGCCCTAGGTGCAATTATGTAATTGTTACATATATCTAACTCGATAACCAATTTTTTTCAAAATAAAATTTGCTTTTTTCTATAATATATCTAATAATGTGTTATATATTAATTAATTTAATTAAACGTATATTTAATAGAAAATCCTTAAGTTGTATATTTTGTAATAATAGTTATAATGCGTTGTACCATGAGTGATTTATCATAATAAAATAAATATACTGTTTTAAATATTCCTAGTCAAGATGTATCGAGACTAGATATCGATGCATCCGTTGAGACCAGAGGACATAATGCTCTCCAAATGATGAGCAGTGTATTACTCATGACTGCTGAGGGGCACCACAGGGTTACCTACTGATTGAATAACTATGGAATGACACACTCAATAGTTTTCTGTTGGTTACTATAACTAAGGTCAAACGGAAAATATCGATGTGACAAAGATTACATAGTTCTCTTGACTTAATAATGCTATCGATGTTCGATGTGGAAGCTTCATTTTGATTATAGTTAAATCGTGACACGGTGCCCATCAAATGACTATAATTTGGTTGAGTGGAAGCATTGAAAATGAAACACTATTCAAGAGAGGATTCGTCTCCTTGGTTATATGAGGTTAGTATCACGGTCAACTAAAGTCCACTCAAAATCAAAGTCTCCGTGAGTAGTATGGTTAATAATAACTGTTATTATTGAACCAAGGACTTTTTGTTTGGACTATAGAGTTGAATATGAATGATATTGGAATTTTGAATGTTACCAAATTCCATAAGTCTAAAGTGTTATAGTTTTGGCGAAGAGAGTTGCTGTAAATAATTGTCACAATCGGGTAACGCTTAGTAAAGTAAAATTGGATTTTACCAAAACCCAATAAGTGATAAATTTGGTCATTATATCATACCATCCGCTAAGCGATGTGTAAATGTTAATATTCGAATTGTTCGGTATTAGTCGAGGCTCAAATTTATATCTAAGAGTCACACAACCGAAACGATGAATACTCCTTTTCTCACCTAATTTAATTAATTTATAATTGTTATAAATTATTAATATTTAAATATCTATACTATATTATTATTAGTGAGTTGAATTTCAAGCTCACACAGGCCCCCTTAAAATTTGGCAACTGAACAGTCGCATTTTTAATTTCTTTATATTCCAAACTTTAAAATGTGATAACCTTTTCTACATTGATTGGATTTAAGAATCGTTTTCACTATTAAATCTCAAATTTAATTTTCTTTCCAATGATATCCATTGTTGATAGCTAAAAATAAATTTTTTAAAATCATAATTTTATATAGCAGCTTTAATTGCACAATTATTTTTTGTCAGTGTACCGCGTTTCTGTAACAGCATTATTATGATGATCATAAACATTACATAGTAGTTTTACCTAGATTATTATAATGTATTTATTATCTTTTAACATATTTGAAAGGAATATTTTTTTTGAATTATACAATTATGGTTACCTTTGAATATTTTAACTACATTATGTAATAAAGTAATAATCTTGATTGTGTTTGATAGTATTCAAACTTATTGCAGTTATAATTTAACCCCATCAAAAAATGGTGTAATAATTTATAGGCATTTTTTGAATTAATTTAACTACGTTAGCATTTTTTTTATTGCATTTACTATTGATGATTTTGACTATATTTGATAATTTTATTCAATTTTAAAACAGTTATAAATTAATGAAATTAAGAAAATGCAATTATAATTTACCAACAAGTTTTGGATAAATTTAACTATATTTGAAGATTTTTAACCACATTTATGTGATGAAGTAATAAATTTGGCTACATTTCAGGAATTTATTCAATCTTAATACAATTAAAATTTAACTACATTAATAAAATGCAGTTATAATTTAATGACAATTTTGAATTATGCATGGTAGAAATTGAATATTTCAGCTATATTTATGTGATGCAGTAATAATTTTGGTTGTACACGATGATTTATTCGAGCTTACTGTAGTTAAAATTTAAATGCATTAAGCAAAAGCGGTTATTATTTTGTAGTATTTTTGGAATTAAGCAATTATTGTTTTTGAATATTTTAACTGCATTTGTGTGATGCAATACTAATTTAGCTGTAGTAATAATTTTGTTTGATGTTAACGATAGTTATTTAACCGTATTATGAAAATATAATTGAAAAATGAATTTTGATTTTGATAGCTTGAGATGATTAAATAATGACTTCACATAATTAATGCTTGATTCAACCGTGCAGCTCAGCGTTTAATACATTGCTTCCAGGTTTGATGATAATTTGGCTAAGTTTACTCAATTTCGTTTACAATTACGATGATCAATAATACAATAAGCATATAAGTTGTTGTATTCGGGCTTAAGGTAGATGCACAGTTTAAGTGCTGGGTCAAAACATGTGTTGTAGTGAGAATAATGTTGATAACCACCTAAAAGAGTTTATTTTTTATTTTTTGCAGTAAATTCTAAAATCACTTGCACCACCACCGTCGGAAAACTTCTAGAAAACAATTAATGAATGTATCTTTGTATAGATGATTATGTAGTCATAGTTTGATTATTAGATATAGTTAATAGGTCAGACGAGCTGTGAGAGAATTTAGTAATAATACTACATCAATGACACTTTTGCCTTTTTTGGCTGCAGGTATAAATACCTTCAATGGTTAAAATAATTGACTGATGTAATGCATCTATTAAGGCCAAGAAAACATCACCTATTTGCGCTCAAGCCAATATCATACACGCGTTGCTAGCAGTTATTTCTGAGGCTAAAAAATGAATGGACTTCTCACAATTGTTCTCTTTTGTATGTTTTGGATATTTTCAAATATTGGTTACTGCGACCAGCTGTATGCCGTGTTTTGTACCCTGCATCGACATAGATCAGATTCGGTAAACAATAGTAATTTATATTGGAACCCGTGTTATTTTCTTATTGCATCATCATTTCTATTTCAATTGAATCTTCAGTTTTACTACTTTTCCCCTGTACTACATCTGTTGCTTTTTTCTTTTTTCTTTTGCTCCCTTTTTTCAGCTGTTGACAAATACTTTTCCTGACTGTTTACAAATTTCATCCTATTGCTATATTTCTCCCCATTGCAAAAAACTTTTGTTACTCTTGTTTAATTGAATCGAACTGCACTGTGTCTTTGTGTCAGCAGTTCGCAGTGAATACTTCAACTATATCTATGCACATTGAAGCAGCTGCGTAATTGCAAAAGCAACAACATTGGCGTTATATGCCACAGTGAATATATCTATGCATTAGCGGATAAATTTTTAACACATTATCCTCTAAATAGTCTGTGAACTTTAACATATTCACTGTAACTGTTTTGTTCGATTTTAATTGTGATTATCATAACCAAATATATCTATGTATTCTTTATCCTACCAAATTGTTATTCATGATGTAACACTATCGTTCAACGATGTTTTTTCATTACCACCGTATTAAATTTCTTATACATTTGGATATGACCTATGCAACAACAATATTTTTTCAACATCCATGTGCGAAGCACGGGTTCGCACTAGTTAATTACAAAATTTTATGTTTGATGTGTTGAACAATGTTAAGCAATGTATTTGTAATAGTTCGGGAGCCAGCAAATCTAGAACTTGGAATTTGATTCTAGGAGCATCTCATCATTTCAAAGTAAGATCTCTAGGTCTTGGTAAAAGCTATTCAACATGTTTATTGATTCATTTAATACTATCATCCACTATTGTGATATATTATAGGTTATTATATTATATTAGATACTTGTGTATAGATGTTCTGTCGCATTTTGGATGATTAAACATATTGGTGCATCTATATGTTAAAAAAATAAAAAAATAAAAATCATTTTGTACCTTTGTCGGTATTAAACTCATGGCTAAAAAATACAATAAAATAAAATAAAAGCATTTTTTCATTTAAATAATATTATATATGATTTTATCAGTTAATAAATTATATTCTAAAGATTAAAATCATATAATAATTATTTTAAAGTCTCTAAAATTTTGGTTTTGCACAACAAAAATTTAGCAATAAATTTACTTTATTTTTATATTTATTATATATTTAAATATTAATATAACTATTTATTTAAATAGAAATTGATTATACATATACATATACATATACATATACATAAACAAATAAATATATACTTTGAAATTAATTATAAAATTTTATTTAATAACAATACATAATTTTAGATTTCGAAATAATTTATTAATAATTTTAATAATTAATTTTGATTGGTTTTGAATTATTTTATGATTCTTTATCTAAAAATTACTTTATAAATCCCAAAAAAAAATTGTGCCGTATGCTCAAAGTCAGCTAGCATCAATTTTATAATATATATATATATATATGCACTTGAGTTTGTATATTTATATTTATTTATTAATTAAAAAATTAATTTTGTTCTCGGGTTTGTAGAAGCAATTAAAAATATTAAAAATTAAAATTTTATATTAATTATTAAATGATTTTGTTATTTAATATAAATGAACATTTGTATAAATACATCTTAAATATTTTATATAAATTATTACAATTACTATTTCCATATATATATGATTTTATTTTATAAATGTAATATATACATATAACATTTGATGCAATATATATATATATATATATATATATTCATTTAGACAGCACATAGAATACTATATGAGCGAAAATGTCGGTTGCAATGTAAATCTCTACACCTATACATAACCTTATGAACCTATGCCTATTTTATTATGTTGCACATGCATGTACACACATATGTGTATATGATACACATATTCAAATATAATACAAAATAATATAAAGTAAAACTTTATTTATAAAGTTAAATAAAATTATGATTCTGTTTAAAAAAAATTTAGACAAGTTCTAAATGAATTAGACTTCATAAGCCCAATAAAGATCCAAAATGGTGAAAAAATAAAATTAACTCATTTCTTCCACTGTGGGCTAACCCAATTTCAGCAATAATATCAGAGCCAAATAGCATATACTGTCTAAATTAGTAATATTAGGGCTAAAATTTAAGCTTACAGCCCAGTTTGTAGGGTGTCTAAGAAAGATAGTATCCAGACAATCAAATACCCTGTCCTAGTTGGTTATCGGTTTAGCCCGAACAGTTATGTTAGCCTAAAAGTTGCCCTAAATAGAAAAAAGTCCAATTTGAATTGGGCCTTAGCCTAATTTCAAAATTGTTTTTAAATTAGAAATAAAAATTTTAAATTTTAATTTAAAATAAAAAATATTATAAATGTTACAATATAAATTTTCAAATTGTTTTGAAAATTAAAATAACAGTTTTGAATTTAAAAGTTAGATAAATAAAAAAACATATTATAAAAGTTAAAATATAACTTGTCAAAATTTTTACGAATTTTATAAAATTAATTTCAAATTATTATTTATTAATAAGATTAATAAATTAAATGAATGAATTAAATAATTTAATTAATTAAATATATATACATGTATAATATAGAAAAGGGCAAGGATTGACTACACCTTAATTTGCTACACTTCTAATCCCCTTGATCTCCACCACACATTCGGAATTAAATAATATAGTAGTGGGAAGAGAGAAAAAGTAGTATTTTTTAATTCAAAATGTGTGGTGGAAATCAATGGGACTGGAGGACTAGCCAAATTGAGGTATAGTCGATCCTTGCCCTATACATAATAATATATGTTATGTTGTCCTCAATTGTTTAAGATAGTACGAGTATATATCAGCGTATAAAGAATTTTCAAAATTAATAAAATTTAATTAAAATTGTTTAAATAAATAAATAAATAAAATTTTAATTAGTAAATTAATATATATATATATATATATATATAAGATGTACGTGTATTACTTTAAAGGTTATAGTATATACTTATTCAATATAATATGTTATACTTAAATAATATAATAGTTAATTAAAGTGTTAATTAGTTAAATAATTAAATAAGATTTAATTAATATAATATTTTACATAAGGCTATTATATAAGTAAATCAAATTATAAAAGTTATATAATAAAACTTATATAATATAAATGTATAATAAAAGGTGGAACATTAAAGGAACCCTAAATAGACTTAAGGAATAAATACATACATAAAAGTACGTATATCATGATTTTTGATGTGTCCGACACTTGAACCACAAGGTTATTTCATAAGAAATATATTATTCCGTAAGTTGATATCACTTGATTAAATATATTGAAGATTGTGAATCTTAATATAAAGTTGTGAATCTTTAATATAAAGTTGTCCTCTACCATTCATATTTTAGTAGATTACTTACATACTCCTTAGTTGTTGAGTTTTCCTCAACCTATATATGTCATGTGTATTATTATTAGTAGATAGACTAGACGAGGCAAGATACTTATACATCTTTGTTAAGCTTTCCTTAAGGTGTGTATAGTATACTTAGGCTGTTACGAAATGGTGGGTACGAGCGAATAATCTTTCTTTATTTGTTGAGTTTTCCTCAAGGTAAAGATGAGATTAGGACAAGGATCATAAATTAGGAGTTGTATGAGATACAATCGATAATGAGTTATCCATCATATGTGGGAGTATGATTTGTTGAGCTTTCCTCAAGGTTAGAATCAAAAGATATACGAGTCCTAATACCCATTGGTGAAGTCGAAAGACTTCTATGTTTCGTCTTGTGGTTTGGAGAAACATAAAAGTCTAGTGGGAGGCTTATTAAAAGACTGAAATGGTAACATTTAACCTTTTCAATATTGTAAGACATCTGCTATGTATAATTAAAATAACTTACTTCGATGAATTTGTGCATTAAATATAATTGATAAAATGTTTATCGATTAAAATATACAAAGGAACTGAATTAAATATTGATAAAGAAATATTAAATATACTTACCGATAAATTTTTGCATGTTGACACATGCAAGTGCCTAATTATACAACTACTAAATGCATTCGTAACTTGGTCACTTACGAGTTTATTTGCTCGAAACAGTGAATTGTCATCAATGAGTTTTGAACTTCAAATGAAATGTGAGAATATGGATATTTGATCCATATATAATCACATATAAATGTTATAACGGTCACAATTTGTAATGTACAAAATCACGATGAAATTAGTTCAATGAAATAAGCAAGTAAACTATAGTGTGAGATCGTGTATTCAATATGATTGATTACAATAATGATCTTATAGTGTTAAATGCAAGACTAGACCAAAGGCTACAAGACAAATCTAAGAAATTGATCACTGATATGTCAGTTTGATCGGTTTACGTAAAGTGCAATTTATTTGATATCCTTAAAAAGTTAAGGATGACCAAATGCACTTTTTGTAAAGAGTTCGTTATGATATTGTAAAATGATTTCCTCTGAATGGTTCGACCATTTAGAAAGAAAATCGAATGTATAAAAGTGGATGTAACCTATGGCAGAGTTGGGATAAAGAGAGTGAATGGTCATTTCTGCTTCATAAAGAAATTTGAAAACAGAATTGTAAAATAACAATAGATACTTAGCATTGGAATGAGAAATATGATTTCTATTCCAAAAAGTATTTTCTATAGAAAATTGTTTTCTTTGTTATTTATTTCCTTGAATTTAAGATACTTGATCTGAAAATTCTCGAGTAAACCAACTATAGTAAACGGAATATATTGCCTACATTAAGTGGTTTAATGGTGCTTCGTATTTCATGTGCTACTATACTAATGGTGAAAATGGTGGGAGCATGCCACATAACACTTATTGGTCGCATCAAGTTACAAAAACTATTTTTGTAAAACATACCAAATATTATTTATGAAACAATTATTATTTTTCAGCATTGATTGAAAAACAAACATAGTTTTATTTTAATACGAATATCATGAATATTCATTATAAAATAAAACTATAGTACTGGTATTTGTGTTGCGTTAGAAAATATAGAAGTATCTAAACTTATGTGACATCCCGGAATTTCGAGGAATTTAAAATGTGATAATCTCTTAATTTAATTATTTAAAATTGATAAATTTGTTATTTTCAAATATAAATAACCAATAAATTAATAATGTGATTTGGATTTTAGGTTGATTTTAAATAAGAATAATTAGTTACAAATTTAATTTGTGTTATTCTATAAATAGATTTAAATAGTACTATTATTTCTAATTTAATAAGTGTTATTTAAATGTGTATATTTATGTGTGTAGTTTAGAAGAAAATTATAATTTGAGAATTCAAAATAAAAGTGTTCCAATATAATTACAATAAAATCTATCTTAAATTTAAAGTAAAACTTTACTTATTACATTTTGATCTATATAATAATTTGATGTAATTTTTCTAATAATGTTTAAATTAAAATAAATCTTGTCAATATTAAATATAAATATAAAACAAATATATGGTCATAAATGTAAGTATTAATATATATAAATATACATGAGAATAAATAAATAAATAATTATAAATAAAGTGTTTGGTAAATTAAGTTTAAAATAGGAAAATAATATACACTAGTTTAATACATTAAGTATTGGATTGTTAAGAAATAAAAATAAATATAACAACTTATAAAAGCTTAAGTTAGTCTAGAAATTATATAGTATACATGTATTTTGCAGGCAAGTAATATACATACTATCACCATATGTATGCAAAGTAACAAGTCAAAATAAAATAAAAGATATACAAGATTTGTACCTGCAAATGAATGGTATTTTAAGCATGTAGATTTATGCAAGGCTAAATGACAAGGGAAAGATATCTTCATTGTTTGAACAGATAGATATAAGTATTTATGAACATAGCTAGAGATTTGTATAAGATGTGTATGTACACTTTAAAGGAAAGAAAATATATAAAACTATCATAAGTACATACGAATTGAATTAAAGGGGATGAGTATGACATGTTAATAAATGCTTGTGTACAAAATGTTTCATTTCAGCCTCCGTACCAAAAGATCTCTGATCAAATAAATAAGTAAATCTTGTACCAGCTAAGATTTTTTTTTTGTACAAATACAACTTAGCCTCTGCTACTTGTTTTATTATATATCAAGTTTCCTTTTCATTTCGATTCATTTAAACAATGCAAAGCAAAACAACAAACCTTGTAACCCTTTTTCAAAAGCCTGAGCAAGGCTATTCTCAAATGCAAACCTGAAATCAAGCAAAGCATTTCAGTTTTTAAAGAAAATAAAGCATCTTTCAAAAGAAATCTCTGAAGTCAATTCCAGTTTCAAACCTTCAAGTTTCAGAGCATCAAGTTTTCTAGTTTTATGTATCATCAAGATCAAAGCTTTCCAGTTTTAAGTTACAAGCAAGACATTTGTTCTCTAGAAAACAAATACAACAGAAGTATACAAGTTTTCAAATTTCAGTTTTGCAAGCCTTCCGGTTTTCAAATCAAGTTTCAAGCTTTCTGCCTTAAAATAGGTGAGTAAACATTTTTATTTAAAATCTAAATAGTTAATGATGGTTGCTGTGAAATCTTTGTGATGATGATATCTTGCATGTATATATATAAGTATAGGATTCTGTGAATATGATTGTATTCATGTGTGCATGTCGGATGTGTATTCATCTCCTCTGTTCCATATTTCAGAGTTTAAACTTAGTTCCAATCCATTCTTTTTCCTCTGATCTCTATTATGGCCTAGTTTTCAAACAAGAATTGTTGTTTAGTCATAGATTAAAACTTAAAAAAAGAAGTTAAGAAAAATATTGGGATGTTTAACTGTAAAATTGGAAAGAACAGTGGAATAATTAAAATCATGTTAAAACCCATCATGGTAATGTGTTATTTCAAGATTATAACTTGAATCCACTTTGCAGATTAGGATTTTTAAAACAAAAACGAAGATTTTCAGTTTTTGAATTCTCAGAGTAATTTGAATTTGAATAAAATTTGCATTTTCCCCATTTTCTAACATTCGAACCAATTTAAAATGTTGAAAATTTGTTTGAAGCTTGTTCGAACATCATTGATTCGAGAAAATTGTCAGAGAATTTTTCCATTTCATAAATTAAAGAAACGAGATCGAATTAGGGTTTTGTGCAAGCTTTTGGACATGTCTGTAAATGTGATGAGTGCGACTCCTATACGTGGTCGAGCTTCGCGTAACTTTGGGGAATGATTGCTTGGAGTGTTGTCGAGGTGTGGTCGGAACTTGGTCGACTCCGATGGCCTGTGCAGCGGTGACGAGGCGATTACGTGATGATCGTTTTTGGGGCAGTTTGGATCTAATGGCTCGATTTCGTTGTGAGGCTCGAACGAGGGATTTGGTGATCGATTATGGTTGCAACGTTGATGAGTGACGTGCCGGAGAGTTCATCATAGGTCGGAGATAGCTCCGGCGATGGTGCATGTGCACGAGGTGGCTCATGTGTCAGTGGGTTTTATCGTGGGAGTGACTCGAAGGGATGATCGAGTGTTTGGGCAAAAGACTCGGGGTTGTACTTGAGTTAATTTATGGGAGTTAGGCCTGTAAGTTTTTAAAAACTGTAAATTAAACTTAAGTTTTGAAAAGAAATGGGAAGTAGGGGAGGACTCGGGTTTAAACCCGAGTAGCATTCGGGTATGACCCGAAGTAGCCAAAGTCCAGTTTTTATAAAAGCTTTTAATATAAGATTTTGAAATTTAAAAACATATTGGTTAAAACTTTCTTTATACCATTACTTTATAAATGTTAAGCAAAGTTAATTAGAAAGATAAAGGGTTTTTAAAATGTAAATGGTGAATAAGGTATTTATAAGATAATGTTTATCTTAAGTTAAAGAAGTTTTATTATCTTGGGATTAATTAAGTTAATTAGGAAATTAAGTGTAATTAATTAATTTAATTAATTCAGGATAAAGGTTAATTAAGTAATTAATTTAAGAATAATTAATTAACTAATTAACTAATGATTACGATTGATTAATTAATAATTTAGAGATAATTAAAGGATAATTAATCTATAATTAAAGATTAATTAAGGGTTAATTAAATGTTAAGCAGAGATTGATTAACTGGTAATTAAGAAGTAATTAATTTGTTATTAAGTTTTATTAATTGATAATTAAGATTTATTAATTAAAAATTAAAGGATAATTAATCTATAGTTAAGATTAATTAATTTGTTTTAAGTTAATTAAGGAATGAATTACCCAATTGTAATTAATCAAATAAATGTGATTAATTTAAGATAATTAATTGATTGATTAAATAAAGATAATCACTTGATAAGAAATTAAGTATGAATACATAATAAGATTGATAAATATAATTACTTAGCAAAGTAATTAATGAATAATTACTAGATGTAATTAATTAAAGGAAATTACTTAATTGGAAGTAAATTAAAATATAATTACTTAGTAGAAGTAATTAAAGGTTTATTACTTAGTGTAATTAATCAAAGGATTTATATAATTAATTAAGAAGTTAATTAATTAAGGTAAGTAATTTCAAGATGGAAATTCCTGTATATGATTTAGGTTGATAAATGGAAGTGAATAATTAAAGTTTAATTAATTAACGTAATTAATTAAGGATTAATGTAATTAATTATAGTTAATTAATTAATGGAAGTAAATTATTAAGGATCATAAATTAATGTAATATTTGATGAAGTAATTAATGGTTAAGGATAATTAAGTTGTGAGATTAATTAAAGGGTAATTACTTGAATGTAATTAAAGGTTAGTTAATCAAAGATGATTAATTAAGATGGAAATTAGAGAATGATTAATTAATTGATTTGTAATTAATTAATGGATATGTAAGCAAGAATTTTTATAGAATGAAGTAATTAATTTAATTTACTTTAAATTAATTAGAGAGGGAGTAATTAATTTAATTCATTTTAAATTAATTATAAATGATGTGATTATTAATCCTTGCTTATGTATGGATGGATGATATTGTTTGCCTTGAATGGTTTGAAATCTCAGATATGAGATAAGTAATGCTGTGTGATGTGGATTATCTATTTATGATGATATTGTGAATTATCTATCTGTGATATTGTGAATTATCTATCTGTGTGTATATGGATAATGAAATGAATTGTTTTAACTTTAAAACAACTTGGCCTTAAAAGACACGGTTTGGATTTGATGAGACCGGGATCGGGTTTCCAGATTGGATATCCGAAAACCACATCGATCCAAATTAACGATAGGTCGTGAATCTCAAGTGAAGATTCAAAGTGCAAGGGTTATTGTCGTTAACTCTGAGGATGATTCCAAAATGAGTGTAACGAGATAATGCCTTCGGTTTCGTTCGAACCCGGAACAAACTTGTATGGATTGAATGCTTTCAGCACATCGTCAGGTGGACGATGAGCATTCTAAGAGATGTGTTCTCTAAAGGTAATCATAGCCTCAAGCCTCATCAATCGGAAATGGCTAAAACAGGGGAGGTGCATCAAGGCTTCGTGGGTTGCACCCACTTGAGATTAAGGTCAACCCTGTCTAGATGTCCCTTTTTATTTCGGCTTAGTGGTGCAGTTGCTGATCACAACCGTTGGGTGATTTTATTCAGAATTATCCAGTAAGGGATGGTTCCGAATTTGTGTTGCAGGGGATTGAGTAATCCTCGATACGCTGATCTAGGCCAGGTACTGTGACGGGCGGTACCGTAGTAGCCCTGCCATTGTATGGAATCCAATCTCCAATAAGTGCCATCGGATTTGATTGTATTACCCACTTGTTGGCTAGTGTGATGGAATTTAATAGATGTAACAATTTCAGCTATTTCTTATTTACTTGAAAACCCTAGACCTATTATAATATCATAGAATTTCATATCAAATGTTTGGTTAGCGTAAGGTAAAAACTTTTCCATGTTTATGTGTGGGAAGTCTTACGTGATACCTTTTGTTTTCAAAGGATTTTCAAAGTTAAGCAACTTTAACCGTTTACTCATACCAGACCCATGTCTGACCCGGAGTTTATTTCTGTTTTTCTTAAACTCTCGGGTACTCAAATTTTTACGAGTAGCCAAGGGATTCAGGTTAGCTTTGACAAATTTTGGAGGAGCAATGGAGCAGGAGGCTTCAGCGTATAGATATATATTGGTTCCGCTGTGTTAGTGTTTATGTGTATTTCCACTGTGTTGTATCTCTGTGATGTTTGAGTTGTAATAACTAGACAGGTGTTTATAACTGTCTAGTATGTGTCGTATTATCTGTGTAACTCTGATGTATATGTTACTATGTAATCCCTTATGTGATATATTATATTTCATTCGTTCCGCATTTGAGATTCTGATGTTGTTTCTTCTTTCTTCTCTACCTTTTCTATTTCTCACCCCTTTCTTTCTTAAAGATGATGCGTCTTTCTGTGTATAGAAGGGCGGGTCATTACAACTTATTTGCAATTATTTTGGAATTATGGACTAAGACATAGTTTTGAGAAATAATTTTTGATTATATAATTATGAATCATATGATACTAGTAAATTATATCTCAGACAATTAAAGGTGAAGCAACCATTTAATGGGAACATCTTAAGAGTTGACGAACTCTACGAATTTATACGTATAGATGTATGCAATCGAAGGTCTATTAATTTCAAAATTGTTCACGTACTTGTTGTATTCACCGATGATTATCACAAACATGAACATACGTATATGATCCACATGTGTTATGTTAATGATGTGTTCATAGAATATAAAACGAAAGTAAATAAAATAACATGCAATAGAAAATAAAAATGATTTGGTTTGATTGAATTGGTGAGTATATTGAAAAGAGTTTCGGACGTACCTAAAATTGAATAAATATTCAATCTCAATAGTTACTCCTCCTTGTGATACATAATCATGTAATGATAAGGAGTAATCGAACTTTTTTTAACAAAGTATGATTAATGTGAGTGAAATTATGTCAACTTCTTTCTATAAGGTCATGTATTTAATAGTCGTACGCAAGATTAAAATTAATTTCATCTAAAGAAAAAATCATAAAAGATAAGGTTTACTAGAAACCCCAGTATATCTTTTGCCAATGATTTGGTAGGTTGTGCAAGTCGAAAGACCGCACGTAATAATTGCACATAAGGGATCTTGTATGAATCACCCCAAAAGAGTTTTGTGAATGATTGTCATTGGATGACTTACTTATGTTTTGAACAATGATCATAAACTAAAACTAAATCAGTTTTATATATAAGGCAATTCATAAAGTGTTTATGAATACCTATTACGTTGTACCGAGAAACAATTATTGTTTCAAGAAGTACCAACTTCATGGTGAAGGAATTTCTTTTATAAATTATTGGTAGTAAAATGGATTTGAATATGATCTAAAGATAAAACTGATTATGTGGGATGAAATGAAATTAACCTAACCTAAACGAACACATTGCATTAGTGTGTCTAATAATTATTCTCACACATTAAAGAGAAATTATGAGTCACTTGTCAATGTCAAGAATACATAAGACTCTATGATATGGTATGATGCACAAAGCCAAAAAGGATTCCAAGAACGTTATCAAAATATGATTTTAGTAGTTGTACCCAAAGGGATATGATCCATCAGCCGTGAATAAGTCTTAAGAGTAAGAAAAATGCAGTTGGAATATAATGAGCAATATTTATAAGAATAAAATCGTAAATTTCAATTGTTGATTATGCGTAATAGATTCATTATTCAACGTGCTCAAGTTAACTCGGATTTACTCACAAAATTATCGCTTGGTATGACTTTGTGCTTTGGTACGTATGTGTTGAAATGGAAAATTCTAAATAATGATTTAGAATAGACTATTTGACATAACAAGAAAAGTATTTTGAAGTTAGTGGAAGCGATATAGAGTTCGTGGGTTTTTGGATATGATCCAAGACATGATACAAAAGTATAATTCTGTAAATATAAGAAATGAATAAGTATTTTGACAGAAATATTGAACATTTTAATTTTTAGTTGAATTGCAGAGGAAGCGTGTGTCCATAAGAAAGAACCACTAAACGGTGCATATATATTTCTAGACTATAAGTAAACAACATACAACTGATTGTAACGATGTACTTATGTTAAAAGCAATAATTGTTTGGTTGTTTAATACTCGATATTGGATTTGTAAATTTGATCTTTTATAATAAGTATACAAAGATATTGGAAATGTCCTAAATTATATGCAAAGGCACCTTATTAAACGTTTAATATGGAACATGTAAGATGGATTCATTATGTATTGACAATAGGAATTATCATACATGTTGTATTGTCCACAATATAATATTTTGCTTATGTATTTGATGCATAAGGCAAATATAAAATCCGAATCAAGGTCACTAAATGGTAGTTTAGAATGTTCTCGAGTATTTACGAAATATTAGAGAGTTGTTTATAAAATAATGAACTCTTTATGAAAGAGTGTTCAGACTCGAACTTTATGAGTGCTGTCGAGTATAGTATGTCAATATTAAGTTCATATTTAAACCATAATTATGAAACTTTAATTTGAAAATGTTCCAAATGAAATATTGTGGCGATTCAATGAAAATGCTAAGTACGTCGCCTTCAATATTGCTACAATAAAAGCAATGTGTAATATAAATGCACAAATTTATAACTGAGCTAAGGGTGATTCCAAGTATTAGGAACACTAGTCATTATTATATGATAATAATGTAATAATAAGAGTTCATTAGAGATCGAGAAACATACTCTAAATAGTTCCACATGATAAAGGTAGTTTTTCAACATCAGAGAGAGTTGACTGAAAAATTAGATAATTAAAAAACATAAGAAAATCCATTCATGAAGGGTCTAACTCGACCAGTTCTCATCAAACTAATCGAAGGAATGAGATTGATATCCCATAATTGGTCTCAAGTGCAAGTGGAAGATTGATAGAGTTAGAGGTATGCCTTAGTGGCAGTTAGTAATTGTTACATACATCTAACTCGATAATCAATTTTGTTCGAAATAAAAGGTGTTTTCTTCCTATTATACACTTGATATAATATGTTATATGTTGATTAATTAATTAAATTAAAAATATATTTAATAGAAAATATGTTTTGTGATAGTAGTTACAATGCATTATAGCCATGAGTGATTTATCATAATAAAATAAACATACTGTTTTAAATATTCCTAGTCAAGATTTACCGAGAATAGATATCGATGCATAAGTTAAGACTAGAGAACGTAATGCTTTCCAAATATTGGGCAGTGTATTACTCATGACACTTGGGGGCACCAAGGGATTACCTACTAATAGTCATTGGATAACTATGAAATGACTCACTCGGTAGTTTTCTGTTATTAATATAACTAAGGTCAGATAGAAAATATCGATGTGATAAAAATTACATGGTTCTCTTGACTTGAGAATACTGTCAGCTTCGATGTGGGAGCTTCACTTTGATTATAGTTAAATCGTGACACGGCATCCATCAAACGACTATAGTTGGGTTGAGTGGAAGCATTGAAAGTGTAATACTATTCAAGATAGGATTCGTCTTCTCAATTATATAAGGTTAGTATCACGGTCAACTAAAGTCAACTCAAAGTCAAAGTCTCTGTCCAACGGTTAATAATAATTGTTATCGTTGAACCATGGACTTTATGTTTGGACTATAGAGTTGAATATGTATGATATTGGAATTTTGACCATTACCAAATTCCATATGTCTAAAGTGATAAAATATTGATGAAGAGAATTGGTGAAGATAATTATCATAATCGGGTAATGCTTAATAAAATAAAATTGGATTTTACTGAAACCAAATAAGCAATAAATTTGGTCATAATGTCATAACACCTGCTAAGTGATATGTTAATGTTAATATTCGAATTATTCGGTATTAATTGGTTGCCAAATTTACACCTAAGAGTCACACAACCGAAATGATGAATACTCATTTTATCACCTGATAAGTTATAATTGTTATAAATTAATTGATATTTATGAAGTATTAATTACAAAATTTTGTATGTGAGGTGTTGAAAAATGTTAAACAATGTATTTATAATAGTTGTAATTATGTTAATTGATATACGATATCGGTACACATTAAAATTTAGATTTAAATGTAACAGACATTGTTAAGGTTGGAATTGATAAGAAAGAGATTAGGATGTGATCATCTTTTCTCTCCATTTTACTTACTATTTATATGAAATTGTCTACACCATTTATTTTGAGACTCTTTGTTCTCCTTCCTCTAAAATTTTTGACTAGCAAACCTTTATTTAAACCTAAAAGAAATCAAAGCTCAAATCACATCGAAATTCTTCGATTCGATCGTCGGTGGTAAAGTAGTTAGGGAGCCAGCAACTCAAGAATTTGGAATTTGATTCAAGAAGCCATTTCATCATTTCATAGTGATATCTCTAGGCCTTGGTAAAAGGTATTAAATATGTTTACTGATTCTTTTAATATTATTATCTGTTATTGTAGTATATTATAGGTTATTGGATTATATTACAAATCTACTGTATCGATGTTCTGTCACATATTGGATGGTTGAATATATTAGTGCATCTATATATTAAAAAATATAAAATAAAATATTTTATATGTTTTCTAGTATTACGTTCATGGCCTAAAACATAAATAAAATAATATAAACTATTTTTTAATTAAATAATATTATATATGATTATATTAGTTAATTAATTATATCCTAAAGATTAAAATCATATAATAATTAAACAATCTATTAAATTTTAGTTTTGCACAAGAATAATTTGGTGGTAAATTTTAATTTAGTTTAATATATATTATATTTATTAAATATTTAAATATTAATATAAATATTTAAATATTAATATAAATATTTATTTCACTAGAAATTGATTATATAAATAAATATATATATATATTAATACAATATGAAAATAATTATAAAATTTTATTTAATATCATTACATAATTTTTAGGTTTCGAAAATAATTTTTTAATAATTTTAATTCGATTAGTTTTTAAATTATTTTATAACTGTTTATTTAAAATTATTTAACGAATCCGAAATTTTTTTGTGTCATGAGCTCTAAGTCAACTAAATCAATTCTATAATATATATATATATATAAACGTATATATGTATGCATATGTGTTTGTATATTTATAATTATTTAATAATTAAAACAAAAATAAAAAATAATTTTGTTCTCGGATTTGCAGCGACAATTAATTTTTTTATAAATTTTATATTAATTATTAAATGATTTTGTTATTCAATATATATGAACATTTGTACAAATACATCCTAAATATTTTATATAAATTATTGCAATTATTATTTCCATATATATATGGTTGTATTTTATAAATGTATAATTTTATGTATATATATACATATACATATATTTATGCATATATATATATATATATCTGTGTGTGTGTGTAATTAGTTAAGCCCAAACTTAAGCCCACTAACCCATTTCGGGATCTGCATAATTAAGGATGATGGGACAAACCAAAATCATTTTCACACTTCCCTAAACAGATCAAACCCTATTACTTCGATTTCAACCAAAAAGCTCCTATTTTTTATACTTTAATTAGCTTAATTCACATCATTATAGGTATTTAGCGAGGGGAATCTCAAAGGTTACCGTTTGGATAGCTTTGGAATCCATGCCATCACCATTCATCTTGGATTTTCATTAGAAATTGAGTAAATTTTATACTAAGTGAGTGATATTGCTTCTTTGACTTTAATATGTATGCAGATCTAGTTAAATTATGGTTTCTAAAGTGATTTTCAAAGTTATAATGATTTCAAACTTAGATTTGATGTTAATAACACCCTAAAATCATATTTAAAAGGATATGTTTAGATTCTGATATGTTTTACACCATTTAATAACCATAATTGCTATTTCATAGAAAATTAGATCTAGGACAATTTATGCTAGTAAATTATGTTTGGGTGATTTATATGCAATTTTTGGATGCTATGGAATGATGTTTGATTTTTGTTTGAATTCTTTTGATGTGTTTGCTAGTTGCTTTGTGTAGTTAGTATTACGGTACAGTGTTTGGTGCAAATGGCATCAAACCGTTTGAAATGCGATGCAACTTGGATATGATGTAGTTTGAAGTCCTAGAAGACTCCAAAAAAGTTGCAAGCAAATTGGAGTTGATTTGATAACCCAAATTATGATCATCATTTATAGTTGGCAATGGAGGAGTATGGTCGGTGGTGACAAAAATTTGGTTGGTGTGGAGTGCTTCGAATCATGAAAGAGGTTGCTTAGGGTTTCAAATGGAAAATCTTCGGGTTAGCTCTTAGGAGATATGGATGGTGTTGGGCATTGGACTTAGAAAATTATGTTGTTTGCAAAATAACTTGGGGTTTGGTGTGCTTCGGGCAAAGAAATGGGAAGCTTCAGGCTTTTAGATAGGTTACTTTAGGGCAAGCCTAGAGTGACGCAAGGGGTAGATTTTTGGACCTAACCAAAATCTGGGCAAGGCATATGGTTGATGTCGACCATGGGTGCCTCGAGTTTTCAACTATTGTGCTTTTAGCTTGGGAGGAGATGGTTTCAGGTCGACTTGGGGCAAAGCAAAGCAAGGCAAGGAATGGTGGAACTTCAACTTAGTGAAGTTTAGGCTAACCTACATGGTTGATTCCACCTATATATGGTTAGTACCGACCATGTCAAGTGAAGGGGGTTGTACTATGGCCTTAGGGGATGTGCATGTGTGGTGGTTGTGGATGTGTACGTATGTCCAACCATTCGTCTGATGTTCATTTTCAACGCTGGTGGCACGATGAAGTATTATTGTAAATGAAGAGGCGAAGGTGTGATGCTTCGACGTGATGGCTTCAGAACTTTGATGTGTTGATTCTATGACCGATGTGGACGTCTAGAAATATTCTAATGATGTCGATTCAATTTATAAAGTCATGATGATGACCTTCCAAGGCAGATTCATGAAAGGGAACTCATGAATAGAACATTGAAGGGTTCTAATAGAGGAAATGGAACATTAACAAGTTTCACAATGCTCAATGGAAATAAATGGAGTGAAGAAAAGCTCAGATACAAATGCAAAGGGATCGTTGATACCCCGTTTTTTAGTGTACCTATAAGCAAGGATATTACAAGGACGCTCATTGGGTACTTAGTCGGCTACCCCGGATTATTGAATGGATCCGTATACCTTGGATTGTTGAAGGGATCTAGTGACACTTATCGGTTGGTAATTGGGTATACAGAAAATCAGGATTTTTCCATTAATCCCTGGCAAAGGAATGGTCATACGAGTTATTATATATCCAAAGCACATTAGTTGTAGTGTGAATTTTTTAATGGATGTTATGTTTGCCATGTTTGGTTGTCACTCTAGGGATGTCGCATGACGTAGGTATCAAGAAGATCGATATCTAAACACCCAATGGTTTACTGGGATGTTTGTACACTTTGTGATATTAGTATATTAGCATATTTTTATTATATGCTGACTTTTTGGGTGCAGGAATATGTCAGGTATGGTTCTTTATACTATTGTTCTTTACTATATCATGTATATAGTATTTTTAGATTGCTTATCGCTCATACCAGACTGTTGTCTAACTCGAGGTTTTATGTTTTGCTTATTATTATATCAAGTACTCTTAAATGAGTAGACTAGATAGTAGGTTTCGGTGATCCATGGTGTTGTACAGATGGACAAGTAGGAGATGGTGTTTTCTCATATTTATATTTGGACTCATTATTGTTTATTTTGCTGTTTTACACTGTGGAGCTTAGACGGTGTTTTTTTTATTCAGAGACATTTACCTTTGGAGTTTGTTTCCAAATTGTATAAACTCTATTACTATCTTGTATTACTTTATGAACCTACTCTAGTGTTGTGGTTCATTTAGTTATTACTATCTTGCCTTTTTTATATACTTAATGATTATTATATTTTATTCGATGTGTCATGAGATATATGATAGGTTTTGTGATTGTTTTATTTACTTTTCAACCTTAATAGTCATCCTACATCGACTGAGCACCGTAGCAGCGCATTATACAAGTATATTGGGTACTATAGGTGTAGGTTATTTATCACGGCATGGCTCTTGCATTCTCTATGGAGCGAGGGATGAAATGGTTGCTTTCCCTACTAGTTCTACAATATGGGCGGCCCCAACAAAAATGGGAGTTTTGCATTGCTCCAGCATTCTCTCAGGTGACTATCGGTAAGCATCGTTGGTTCTTGTTAAAGGACAACGACTCATTTCTTAGCTTGTTGCAAGGAGATGTTATAGCAGTCTTGGATGGAGTGCTAATTGTTCCAAACACATCCTATACTTCTTTTGATAGGGAACTTCATAGCAAGCCGACGATCACTTCCTAGTCCGCTAGTGTCGGTCTACCTATCAAGATGTTATAAGAAGATAGGCAATCTACTACTACAAATTTCACTTGAACCTTTATAGAGTAATGGTTCCTCATCGAAGGCTGCATCGTGTGAATTTGAGTGCATAGGAATGATCCTGACACCTCCAAATCCATATATAGGAAAGGCACAAGGCTTGAGGTTGGATAATGGAAGCTTCATTCGGTTAAAAAACAATTTTTAACATTAATTTAATGAATCTATCCCCATCGATGAAGGCCCAATGCACTCTAGCACTGGAAGTGTTGATTGATATAACCATGGAGTCGTGGTATGGATATCCTAATATCTTATCTTCGATGATGAATGTGATGTCTTCTCCATCCTTTTCTACTCATGGTGCCTTTATGGCTCGGAGCTCTACTACATAGATCTAGCTAGCCAGGGCGAGCTCTTATCTGTATTGGGCTTAGGCCCCTCTGTTGCTCCCGGCTATGTAGGGGCACCGCATGTTGACATGATCTATGTGTTTTATTGCAGCTACATTTTTGTCATCTGCTCGTCGATGCGAGTGGGAGGATTTGGTTTTGCATTCCTTTGTTCAACCTGATGCCGAACATACTAAACTAGTACACCATCAAGTATTAGGCATTATATCTCGTCTTTGAGGTGGTGACACTCATTTGTAGAGTAGCCATTAACTAAGGGAACTTGTATTATTATCCACTAGCTCGGGTCTGCTCCTTTTGCCCAAATCAAGTGGGTTGAGGCCATTGGTAGGGCACAAAGCCCCGTACGGCAAGATAGATGGTTCCATGTCATGAGTCAATGAGGCATAATTAGTGTACCTAGGTTTGAATAGGGAACCATCATCGATGTGCTTCTTGCTACTCCCTTGTCGGCCATTTTTCCTATGAAGCTTTTCCTCTTACGGGTTTGCCTTGTTACCTCTCATGCCTTCCTAATTACTATAGGGCAAATCGACCTCTTTTAATCACATGATTCCATTAGCTCTTTGGAAGAAGTTGGTCAGGGACGAAGTAGGCTGCATTTGCAATTTTTCCACATGTGGGATTGGTGCCTCACCCTAACACACAAGGAGACTACTAAGATGTTCTTGTTTGCTCTACTAGAACGGGTTGGTTCCATATTAAAACCACTAACATAGGAGCGAAGTGCCTCATTCGGCCCTTGTCTTATATTGTCCGTCTCGCTTGCATTCATGATTCTAGTCCGAGAGGTGAAGAAGAGAGTTTGAAATCTGAACACAACTGGGCCCAGAAGTGAATTGTGTCCGCTTGAAGATGAAAAACCAATGTTAGGCCAGTCCATTCAAGGTGGACGGAAATAGAAGGCACTTTGCAAGTTTGGAGAGCTGACCGGCCATGTTGATAGAGTTAAAAGCCGTGATGTGGTCAGATGGATCAGCATTTCCATCATACTTATTGGTGGGAGGAAGGGCATACCTTCGATGGATGTATGTGTTCAAAATCTCTTCGAAGAAGGGTTCTCTATTCTTATTATCGGTCAAACCCTCGCCATCATTGTTCCTGGCATAGATTCTTAATATCTAATGTCATAGATATACCATTTTTTAGAGGCCTCCTCTAGTCATTATTGGTGGCACTAACCTCTCACTTAGTTATGACTTCTTTGACACCTCATGGGAGAAAGAGTTCAATGGCACCGATATAGTGATGGGGAGCAGTAGTGATGAGCATGGGTAGGTGACCTTCTATTTCTATTGACAGAGCGCAATCTGGAATGCTGAGCCCGCCATTGATGACATCTGGGCCTAGGGACCTCCATCTAGGTTTGGGAGTGGACAAAGAACTCATTGTGCTCATGGTTCTTAGTCAAACCATCATCGCTTAGGCGATTGAAGCGCAAATCATATCCCCTATCCACTACCTAAAGACACTCGAATGCATAATGTCTTTCTGTAGAGGGGAAACAACAGTTGGTTGAACTCCTATGTGTAATTCTTGCTTGGGTATTAGAACATCAGGAGCAAATTCTTGTTAGCACATGGCATGTAGATCTCTAATGTAGGTGGAAGCAACCCCAACAACGATTTTTAGCATGACCCTCTCGTAGGTCTCAATCATTATGGTTATTGTGCTTGGGACGATGGTCTTGATGGTGTTCTAGTCTATCGCTATTCGGACAGTCGGGCAGTAGTTAACAGTGGCTTGTGCATCCATCCTAGCCTTAAGTTTGTTCAATTTGCAGGGCAATCTACACAATGCTAATAAGGCCACTGACCAAGCTGAGCCACACATCATTACTCAAGCTTGGAATAGGGTAGATGATTCTTGCTCTAATAGAGCCATTGTTGTTATGGCCATTTGAGTTATTGACTTCATTTTCATAATTGTTGATGTGATGAGTTTTTGGGTAGAGTAGTAGTTTGTAGAGATGAAAAGTGATGAAATTTGGAAGCTTTTAGCGGAGGCCCTCTTTTTGACGTCAAATTGTTGACTAGAAATTTAGCCAACCTTGAACTTAATTATGATTACATTTTGATAATAGAAAAGGCTACTTGCTAATACCATGGTTAATAAATCAAAAGTGTGTAGGAAAGCAAGATGGTAAATGCTAAAATGAATAAAGAGATAAGAGTTTTAGAGTAGTTCGACCAATAATGATATATGTCCACTATGGTAATAATCTCTATTACTTTGAGTTTCTATTACATCAGTTTTGTTACAAAAGATAATGATGAGAGAAATCAAAAATGAGAGATCCTTATACAAATGCATTTAATGTTGTATTTATAGTAGTTGTTATTTGGTTTGAATGGCTCGGATTAGTGCGCTAATCCCCAGACTTCCTGTCTGCAGTTGATGGTATTGGATGGCTCAAATGCTGGCGCCAACTTAGATGCCAAATGGGCCAAATGATTTAGATGATGGCTAACTGGCAGATCGTGCCAAAGCATGTTGTTTTCAGATAGGACAGTATGGGGACTAGTAGTTGCCGAACATTAATGTTGTTGGAATGTGAATAGTGAAGGACATAGAGAGGTTGTTGTATGGTTCTACTTTTGTTGAATGAATAGTGGAATAGTGTCATACATGTCATTCTTTTTAGTGGAGCAGTGCACAGTCGTTGCTTCTTTTTGCACAGGTGATCAAGTGCCTTGGCCTATCGGGCTAGGAAAAAAAGATAAATCGAGTGCACATGCAAAGATAGGTTGATGGGTGACGTGGACCTTATGGCCCGTAGAGGAGAGCAGGAGAGTTGCCTTCACTATGCGGGCAGGTTGTTTTTGACGGGTAGGCTTTTTGCTGAGGGCTACACTTAGTCGGACTGCTATCATGGAGTTGGTGACCATTGGGTGCTGTTTTCTATTACAGGCTGCAGGGGTGTTTGTAAGAACAATGAAACATGCATGATTATTCTTAGGTTATAAGTGGGGAGGCAATAGCACTAGGAAACTACTAGGTCAGCCTGTTTATTGCTTTGCGATAAAAAAGATCTATAACTACCATTAACAGTGGATGTTGAAGGGAAAACCGCTCATAATCCTTCGTTCGTCGTGCCTACTTGTCACCCAACGATATAGTCTAGGATTAATTTTATTTCAGTGTGTTATGGTGTTAGATTGAACTATGTTGTTAGTTTTTGTTGGTCATCAACTATAGAGACAATAACTTTTGGTTTGCAACTAAATGCTAGTGGCAGTAGCAACCCGACAATAGAGATTTGAGGCATTATCTATCGAAAAAATCTATCATCAAACCTGCCAGCAACTTCAGTGTCTCAAACCTACAACTCCAACTATTGAAAATATAAGTGCAAAGATTTTCATGCAGACATATTAGTTGTATATGCAAGTAGCTTTAGCAAGGAAATCAAATCAGGAACTCCAATCATGCTTAAGCCTCAAGACACAATAAGAAAAAATAATGAGAGTAGCAGCCGGATTAAGGCAAAATTGGAAGCTTCATGCCTGGTAGCAATAGTGGTTCATGCTCTTAGAAGACAACAGATAAAGTCAAAAGCTTCTGATAATTCATAATAGTCGGGTGCAAAAGCTTTAGACTCAAATGGAAGAGAAAATGAACCATTGAAGCAACATGACAATTTGCAACGATTAGGTACACCATTTGTTGTCTCATGCATGTTGGACAATCAGTTGAGAGACTAAAGAAACAACCATTAAACTGCAGGTCTAGGGCTAAAGGCTGACTGAAGTTACTTTTCTTTTTTCTATATTTCATTCGCTTATGTTTAGAGCTGTGATAATAGGGATACAATGAATGGGCTCTATGAGACAACATAATCTATTTGCCATCAGTGCACAATGAGTTTTGGATGTTTCTAGCTAGAGTTAAACTATTCTGAGCATGCCTATTATCATATTGAATCTATTCTACCGTATAAAGTTTATGCCTTGTATTATGCCATGCTAACAATTAGAGCATAACTCAAACTTGTACAATAAACACTTGTGTAAACCTTTCTTTGAGAAATAAAGGTATGAATGTTGTTTAGAAAACCTATTCATTATTGTTTTTAAAACTTCAATCACCTTTCCTTGAGAATAGATTTACAGTGTGATTTTGGTAAAGAAAATAAATGCATTATATTCTTCTTCTATTTTTTACAATACTACAAACATACAACACAGTCAGTCATTGTCTATGTAATGGGAAAATGAATTTTTTTCAGAAAGAAAAACAAAAAACTAAATTTTAGGTAAAGAAAAGAGTAGAGAGGTAGGGTGCGCTCTTGGTGTGTAGGAGTGGAACATTGGAGCAAGACACATTGAGCAATTTATTTTGATGAATATATAATATGTTTGTGTGTTATGAATGAGATATTTAAGTTAAGCAGTTAAAAGGACTATGAAAGAAAATGATTCAATTGCTTATTTTAAGTTTGATTATTGATTAATTTGATATTATATTATTTTATGTAGGTATTTATGTAATGTCATTTCTTTTTTTGGAAAGGGTGCTTAATTAATCACAAACACATATACTTCTATAATATGCTGTATTAAAACCTTACAACCCCTAATCTAAATAAGTATCTTGCAAGGGAAAGGAGTACATATTATTTTCATATATTGACTTACAGCGGTAAACATTATTTCCATATTTTGGTGTTAAATTTACTCACCAATCCATCTTTCATACATAAGAAATTTAAAAATATTAAAAAGAATTAGCAATATAAAAAATATTGTTAAACCAAAAATTGGAATAACACCCATCATGCTAAGAATGGTGAACCAATCCTTGATTTGTGGAATTACGATGACATGACTAAGCATGGCATATTTGGTGTTGATTAAATCAACAATAAGCTCAGCATTCAAGGCTAAGTACAAGATGATATCATTAGAAAATGGTTCTACAATGCCTATGGGCTTTAGATGTTTCACACTCGAAGGCCCTTATGTTTTCTTGGAATACAATATTCGAGATCTCCTAAGGTCACTTGAAACGAAATATTCGAGAGCCTTTAAGGTCACTTGGAATAATATATTTAAGAATTCATATGGACTTTAGGTGAATACTCAAGCCCTACATTATATATTCAAGGAGGGAGAATATATGTGCAATTGCCCATTTAGCATGTTAATGAACTGAATAATCAGTGCTTATGTTCATAGTTCAATATCCATATGTAATAGGCGATGTAGAGTCTATGCATATAAATACTAGTTTAGACCGAAGTTCATATGGTTCTATCTGAAATAACATCACGATTGCTTTGGGTCCAAAGAGCTTCATTATATGCATATTCATGTCTAATAATGTCCAAAATGTGCAGTCAAGGCAATAGGCATATCCAAGTCCTTATTCATATAAATTGGGCATGATTACAATCAAATCAGTGTTTTCCCCAAACAAATTTAGGGTTACAAAAGTCTAATTTTGATAATAGAGAAAAGAAATGATCGTCCTTTCTCCCATACCCCTAAGTTTGTATTTATTGGGGTAGAAGTGCGGTATATGGTGTGCATGGATTTCAGCAACATCAACGCCGCATCGCGCTAGGCCTTGCTCAATGATGCCATTTAGCATTCCTTGGTAAGTAGTATAACTTCGATGCCATCTCAATAGTAAAGGCATTCGACATCAATAACTTCCGCCATCGAAACACTTTTGATTGGTTGGTGGTGGCACTAGCTGGAAGTGACATTAGTCATTGATAAGGAATGGCATTGATATGGAGTAGCATTGAAAAAAGAGCAGCCACTAGTACAAAACAGATCAGTTGCTTCGCTTCATTTGTGTCGGTTGTCCATAAAACCGACACAAATAGTGTAATTTGTGTCGGTTGTTTATTAACAACCGAAACTATTGACTTATGGGGTAAGAAGAAAATGTTAAAAATATAATTTGCATCTGTTGTTCTTAAGAAACCGACACAATTGAAGGGAAGCAATAGATTTACTCGTGTCGGACAATTAAATACAATAGCATCGGTTGTCCAAAAACCGACACCATAGCCACACAACTTTTCCCCCAAATCCATTTCAGCCGCCCCATTTTTTCCCGCCAACCCTAAATTTTAGAGGAAAATTCCGCGTGTATTTTTTTCAAAGCCCAAAAACCCTTTTCTGTTTATTTTCTCACGCATTCAAAATCACGGCAGCAGGCGATTGAAAATTTAGGGTTCATCTTCGTCTTCGTGCCGTTCGTCGTCCTCCTTTGTTTGTGTGTGCTTCTCTTCTCAAATTTGGCAAGGTACATCCCTATTTCTACTTTCCTCTTATTAAAAATAATGGAGGAAAGCACTTGACACCAAAATAATGCTAAAAAAGATGGCAGATATTCCGTCGAGGTCTCTATTTATAAAATGCATCTTGCAATCTCTCGTCTTTAAACTTCTAAAGGCTAAAATTGAAACACCTTCTAGACTAGAGAGTTGAAAATAGTAAATCTACTTATATCTATAGTAGGTCTGAGTAGATCTACTTTTTCTCTCCATAAAAAATAGTTTTGTCATTTCAACAACTTATGGCATACGATTGCTGCTTCTAACGAAGCAGTACTGGCTTAGCTACTCAGATTTGGCATGAATCTGAGTAGATCTGCTGAAATGAGTTACATGCATGCGCTGCAGAGATGATAAGGCTTGCTCTTAAGTATGAATACATATAAGTACACGTTGTCCCTTACTGAGAAACCAATATGTTTTCCCCAATAGGTCATAAGTAAGCTGCTATTTGTCTGATAGGTTGAACAAGGAATCTGATTACCCGGCTAATTTTGGAAAGCTTTACCATTTGTTTAATTGATAATTTGTAAATATTCTTTCAATTTCCTGTAATATAAAAGTGTTAGATAAATGCATAATTAATGCATGGACTAAACTTGACTTGATCCACTAGAGTACAGCGACAGTAGTTCATATGATCATTCCCCATGACAGAAATCACCCAAACGGGTGGTTGGTAAATTTCTACCACTTTTACATATCTCTTCGTCTGCCTGATTTATGTGTGTGTGTGTACATATATTGTGCTTGGATCTGTTTGCATGAATTCTGGCATGATCTGTTTTGTATTTGCATACTGCTGCTTTTGTGAATGGTTTACGCTCGAACACCCTATTGTTATGTTCTCTCCATATTGACCATATGCATGTTGAAAATGTAACTAAGGCTAAATCCCTACTTCTGCAATTCTTTTTGAACTTTATAGTCATATTTTCAATTTCAGTTCATAAATCCGATGTACTGGTACATGAAGCTGGCCATTTCAATTTGATCATACATCATTTCCATATGTAAGCACCAAATTTGCATTTGAAATATATATGTTCCACACTCTCTTTATGTTGATTACACAAAACACTTAACCGGTCAATGCTAGTACACCTTTGTATGATGCAATTCGTTTTTGGTAAATAATTATTAAGGGTATTGAATACACAAATTTAAATTGTGGTGGTAATTAACCCTATTCCAAATAATCTCTGCCCACTGAACTTTGTCAAATGAATGTTTATTCGATTTCCAAATGTTTTTAAAAATATATTTACCGTCTTTGCTACAAGTCCACACCTAGTAGTCTTCATCATTATCATTTCAAATTTGAACACTCTTCACCTCTTCTCTAATAGTATGCATGTAATTGAACCTATCTGTACGCCACGTGTCATCCTCTAAAATGACTAAGAATTATAAATCTTCTTCTCTTATTTCTTGTTATTTCTTAGTGCAAGTTGAAAACACAAAACTCAAAATACAAAATAAAGCCAAACGGGCCCTTAGTTTCCCAACCATTGATTTTCCCTTTGATTTTGTCTACTAAACTTACACAGTCTCCGTCTTTCAAATTGACACTCGACAGTGGAATCCCTAAGTATTTAATTAGTAAATTACCTTGAGCAATACCAAAACTCCTCTCTATTTCTTCTGCATTATTGATGCCACCCCCAAAGAAAACATTTGATTTCTCACTGCTCAATTGTAGGCCATAAGTTTGTATTGTTCATAGAAGGGATACGTTTAGAGTGTCAAAGATTATGCAAGTTTCAGTTTAACTTGGAATATTTGTTTGTTTTTGGTAAAAAAATTTCATGCGAGATATCTACAAGGCTATAATGTGAATATACCCCCATACTCTGGTATTTCTAAAATACCGGAGCTGGAATCTAAGTCCCTGGATAGCATACTTATACCATTATCCTTTTCGCTGGTTCGTTCGTTATTTTCTTGTCACATAAAAAGTTTAAATACACATGTAAACTTGCATATTTAAACATAATTTTTTAAATAACATGGTAAAATGGTAATACATGTTTCAATTTTATCCAATAAACATGTCTGTTAATCGTTTGATTTTATTGCTTTATCGTATCATTATGTTTACTTTTATATGAAATTGCATAACATACTTTAACATGTCCTATTTAAGTTTCAAACATTGGCATCTACGTATATATGATTTTTTTTTTGCTGTAAGGCCATCTTGAGGCAATTTTTTTTTGCTTTAGTCCATAGTTTTAAAATATAATTGAAGTGTTTATCAATGAATTATGATGGAAGCTGCATATATTGTATCCATATTACATGCTATTTTAGACAAAATTTGACCCAACTGCTCATCATAGTTATTCTTTAAGTTTCCAAAAGCATACTTTAACATGTTGGTCATTTCTGGTTTTATAGTTACTATTTTATACGTTGAGCATTTAATCACATGATGCTGGGTTTGCGATGCATATAAAACTACGTCATGAAGTCATGCGCTAAATTTAAAAATGAAAAGTATATTAGCAGTAGAACATTCTTGGTCACCTCAAATTTGTTCGTTGAGCGTAGTTTTTTTGAATTGTTGCAGTGAGTAAATTGAGCGGCAAGGAAGGGTTTTTTTCTTTTCGGGTTGTATGAGTGGTAATGCCAGTTGTGAGGGCAGGTGAGAGTAGTTTTGTATGTGGATGGAGTTGGGAGGGCAGGTGAGTTTGTCAAGGAAGTGAAGTTTGACAATGTTGTGTGTTTGTAGCAGATTTGATTGCAGAGGAGGGAAGTTTTGAATGAAGGATGGTTGATATGTGTAGTATTGATGCTGTCGGGTTATGTGGTATGAATGATGAAGGAGTTTGTATCACTGCACTGGATGAACTGTGAATCAGGCTGGCAATAACGTTTCTGGAATCGTTGCTCCATCATTCTCGTATCATAAGTTAGAACATAATCCGAGTTAAAAGATATATATAAACAGATCACTCCTATTCAATCAATGGCTTCTCTTTTTCCTCAGGTACCGCTTTTACTTCTACTATTTCCTTTCACATTTTGGCGTATGATTATATCGTTTAAACTTTAACGGCTCGCTTTTGATTTGATTTATAAATGATCGATGTTTTGGATTGAAAAAGTGATTATCTACTTGATTTTGTGATTATATCCAGACTATCTTTCTTTTGCGTTTGTCATTGTTCTTTCTAAGACTATAATGTATTTTTTGTTTTTGTTTTATGTGTTGTTGTTTGTTACCATTTTGGCATTTTAATTAATTTATAGTAGAGCTTGATTTCTGTTAACATGGATAGATTAGAATATTCAATTTTGGCACTTCTGTTTGGCTTGTTTGTTGAGAAAAAATAGAATGATTTAACCATTTACTTTTTAATGCCGTATTGAATTTTTTTTCAAAAGAAACAGCTTAATAAGTTGGTTCTTTTACGAATGATAGGTTACCAATAACAAATATTATTTTATGTAAGATTGAAATGATTAAAACGTAGTATAAAAACCGAGACAATTAACTTAATTAGTTTAGTATGCTTTGGATATAAGACAATTCTCTCTGTTTTGGCATTTGGGCTTAGGCTATTATGCAAAGCTGAAGTTCATTTTGATTACATTACTTCAGTATGCTTTGGATATAAGACATTTCTCCATCTTCATCTTTTTCGAGAGAGATATATATGTTTGTGATATTACTCTTACATTTACATTCTAAAACGGTATAGGCATATTAGAATACTACCAATTTTATTACAGTTCCCCATAGGCTATCAGGTTTATTACTTATCTTGAAGTTGGCAGTTTTGTTACAGTCTCGCTTTTATTAATCAAAATAATAAAGGAGGAGTTGTGTTGTGGTTGTATAGCAAACTGATGGAAGCTAGATGTGCTTTTTAACTGTCAAATTTAGCTCCGTTCTTTTAATTATTGTCTTTTGTATAACAATTCTCTTAATTGCAGGACTTTGTACGAGACGGTTCTTATAACCAACAAGAGATAGACGAGGTTCGAGAGAATTTAGCTAGTTATATCATGTATAATTAGATGTAGTTGTTTTTTGGTGTGTACGCTGATCTTTTGTAACGTACGTTGGTATTTTGTTATGTACGTTATGTTTGTGATAGATTATATTCTATTTTGTTCTGTAAACAAGAATTATGTTGATGAATAATATAATTATATTTTTTGTTCAATCAGTTCATAGTAACGTTCGTTTATAAAAAATTAAAATTCAATTTCATACTATTTTTATAATTTGAAATGGTAATAATATATTTTTTTGCTTCAGATATAACTTGTGTCGGTTGTTACTTCAAAGGGAACTGATACAACTGCATATCAATTGTGTCGGTTGAAAAAACAAACATAACCGACACAAATATCAATCATTTGTGTCGGTCGTCAATAAGGAACCGACACAAAACAAGCAACAGTTGTGTCGGTTTTTCTTAAAGGACCGACACAATAAACGGCGGTTTGCTTCACTATACAAGCCGATTTGTGTCGGTCCTATTAGAAAGACCGACATAACTGTTTATAGTTTTGTGTCGGTTCTCTATTACCAACCGACACAAATAATTGATATTTGTGTCGGTTGTACAACCGACACAACAGAAAAAGGTCTTTTGTGTCGTCTTCATTTGAGTCGGTTGTAAAACCGACACAACAGGGGTTACACAACCGACATAAATGACCAGTTTTGTACTAGTGAGCATAGTAACTTCCATGGATGTTGATGACTTTCGACATCAGTATCGCATTTATAGATGTGCGGTGTCCTCTAAGGATTGATGAAATGCACCATCAACAAGGTGCGACATTGATTATCGGCGGCATTGATGATGGGTGGCATTGTCTTATGGCAACATTATTGAAGTAGCGTCGATAATTATGGCCTTGGTAGTAATAATATGGAGCATCATCATATAGAAGCATTGTTTATAGGTGGTATCAATGACGAGTGTCATTGAAAAGATGTGGCATTGTTGAGTTGCGATGTCATATATGGTTCTTCATTGATGAGATGCGGCATAAATCACGTCACCATAACTCTGATGAATTACGACATTTCTTAGTGATGTAAGAGATTCGATATTAATCATCCAACTCTATAGATGGTATGCGACATTGTATATGACCCTTTATTGTTGAGATGCGACACCATAGGCCTTCGACGTTGATCTATCTTCACTCTTTTGGCATTGATTCACTTCCATTCTTTCGACATTGATTATTTGCACTATCATTCATTTGTGGCATCGGGTTACCTTGCATCAATGCTTATTTACAACATCATTGATGAGAAGACCAGAAAATCCATCTATCAATAATAAAAGAAGACCAGAAAATCCATCTATCAATAATAACAGAAGACCAGTAAATCCATCTGGCAATAATAATAGAAGAATAGAAAGTCCATCTGGTAATAACAATAGAAGACCATAAAATTATCCATCTGGTAATGATCATCCGGTAATGGTAATATAAGACCAAAAAATTATCCATCTAGTAATGGTAATAGAAGATCGGAAATCCTTATAGCAATAGTATAGAAGACTAGAAAATCCATCTGGCAATAATGCTTCTTTCTGGGATAATAGAGAAATCCCACTTTGAATTATGAGAGCCTATATTTGATAGATCTTCCTCTAGAAGAGTGCTTTTGCTTTGAAGCATAAATAGCTCACATCTGACAGATCTTCTTCGTGAAGATTGGTTGACCTCGTTTCGAATCACAAGTGGCTTGCTTTGACAGATCTTCCTCTAGAATATTGCTTTTTTAATTCGATTGATTGTTTTGGTACCATCTTAGGTGATGATCACGATTTGGATCAAACCCCTTATCACCATCTTAAGTGATGGTTTAGGTCTTGTGTCTAATGTGTTTGGTTTGCTATCTTTCAACAGAACCAAATACTTAACTGACCTCCCTTTAGGAGGAGCTTCAGTCAGTCCATATAGGCGGTACTGAAGGCTGGTTCGGTGCTTTGGTCAGGCCGTTTTCAGGCGGGACTAGATGCTTACTCCATCCTCCCTCTAGGAGGCACCTTAAACAGGCCATTTTTAGGCAGAAATGATAGCTTACTTTTGGCAGATCTTCCTTTAAAGATTGTAATAGATCTTTCTCTAGAAGATTGTGAGCGCTAATGGCTGATTTGTGACAGATCTTCCTCTAGAAAATTGTAACAGACCTTCCCCTAGAAGATTGTGTGCACTAATGACTAATTTTTGATAGACCTTCCTCTAGAAGATTGTAATGACCAAAATTTTGAATTAAATCTCTTATTACCATCTTAGGTGATGATTTAGATCTTTCATTTTAGGAGATTCTTACTTCTTTCCATGATTGGTCTAGTAGACATTTTTGTTTCAATTTCTTTATTTCTCCATTATCGGGAAATATGGTCACAAATGTTCGACATTCCATGTTCTCGCTATTACGTTGCCAACAGGTCAGCAGTGTCTATAGGTCCCAGGTGAAATTACTTCATGTATGATTAGGGGTCCTTTCCAATTTGGTCTGAGCGGTCTATCTATTGGATTCTTAGTATTTGCCATAACCCTTCGGAGTATTAAATCCCCTTTCTAAAATGACCTTTTTCTTACTTTAGAATTGTAGTATTTGGATATTCTTCGTTGATATTCAACTTTCTGTATGGTCGCTTCATCTCTTAACTCATTTATTAAGTCCAAAGACTCTTTCTTTAATTCTTGATTTAGATTAAAAGCATATGCCATCCTTTGATGAGAGGGTACTTCAACCTCTATTGGGAACATGGCTTCACATCCATATGTTAAGGAATATAGGGTGTGTCTTTTTGTAGTTTTAGTTGAGGTTCTACATGCGTAAAGTACCAGAGATAGTTCTTCTACCCAATTTCCTTTAGCTTTATCCAATCACTTCTTGAGAATGGTCTTAACAGTTTTATTGGCAGCTTCAACAGCTCCATTAGCCTTGGGGTTAGCTGCAGATGAAAAGCTCTTGATAATTCCATTCCTATTACAGAATTGGGTAAATTCTTCGCTCTCAAATTGAGTTCCATTGTCGGATACTATTTTATATGGAATTCCAAATCTAGTGATAATATTTTTTATTATGAATTTGAGCACTTCTAGATGTGATATTTGGAAGCGGTTCTCCTTCTACCCACCTTGTGAAATAATCAATAGCTACCACTGCATATTTAGTTCCTCCTTTGGATATAGGTAGTAGTTTGATTAAGTCAATTCCCCAGACATCGAAAGGCCATGGACTTGAGATTAGAGTCAATTCACTTGGTGGTAGACGTGGAATCTTAGAGAACTTTTGACATTTTTCATATCTTTTTACATAATCGATAGCATGATTAGTTATTTGAGGCTAGTAAAAGCCTTGTCTCATGACTTTTTTGACTAACTTTATACTGGTAGAATGATCTTCGCAAGGTCGCTCGTAAGCTTCCTTCAATAATTGTGATCCACTTTCTGGACTCATGCATCTTAAATAGGGGAGGGAATATCCTTTCTTATACAGTATTCCATTCATCATGGAGAAAGTTGGAGCTTGATGTTTTATTCTCCTTGCCTCTTTTTCCTCTATTGGAAAATTTTCATTTATCAGGTATTCAACAATAGTTGTCATCCAATTGTTCTTATGTTTGTCATTTGTCTCTGGATAAGTAAATCTTTCTTGGAGGTTTTCGCCTTCATTTTCTTTCTCCTCCTCCGCATGTGTTGAAGCTTGAGATCTGGTTAATACCATGGATTCATTCTTTGATTCAGGGGCCTTCTTATTTATACTAGGATTTGGTTGAAAACCCACTAGTACGATTCACATTTCTAGCACCTCTCGTGAGCTACCCAATTTAGCCAAGGAATCACCTTGCGAATTCTTCCCTCTTGGCACTTGATGTATGGAAAAATCATCAAATTGAGTTTGACATCTTTAATACCTTCTTAACATATAAGACCATCTTGGAATCTTTTGTCTGATATGTTTGGTTCAACTGAATTACCATTAATTGAGAATCACCAATAATCTCAATCCTAGGAATTTTGAATTGCAGGGCCAAGGTGAGTTCTTCCACCATTGACTTGTATTCTACCACATTACTGGTGGCTGGAAATCCTAGTTTCATTGCATACTGTAAACGGTGTCCATCGGGGGGTAATAATCACATATCCCGCACCAGCACCTTGCTCATTTGAAGCTCCATCCACGAACAATTACCATTTAGGTTTTAAATCCTTTTCCCTTTCTGATTGCTCTCCAATGAATCTCGTGCATCATTAACAAAATTAGCTAGGGCTTGTCCTCTTATTGCCACTAAGGGTAAAAATTCGATATCATATCGGCTGAGTTCTATTCCCCATTTTACTAGTCTTTCAGAAGTTTGGGGTTTACTAAAACTTGCTTGAGTGAGAAGTTGGTTGAGACCTTGATCAGATGTGCTTGAAAATAAGCTCTTAGTTTTCATGCAGTAAGCATCAAGCAATATGCCAATTTCCCTATAGCTGGATATCTAATTTCTGCATTTTTGAGCCTTCTACTCGTATAATATACTAGAAAATATGTTCTTTTATCTTCTCTTACCAAAATGGAACTAACGACATGTTCAGAAAACTACCATATAAAGGTAAAAGATTTCCCCATCTATGGGACTACATGGAATTGGTGGTTTCTCAAGATGGTCTTTTAACTCCTCAAAGGTATTTTGACAATCTTCTCCGTATTCAAAGTTCTTCTTCTTAATCACGTTGGAGAATGCGATGCATTTGTCGATGGCCTTGGAGATGAATCTATTCAGCACTGCTACCCTTCTATTTAAGCTCATTACACTTTACTTGTTTTAGGTTCTGCCATATTCTTAATAGCTTGAATCTGGTAAGGGTTGGCATTGATTCCCTGACACTAACAATATATCCTAAGAACTTTCCAGACTAAATCCCGAAAGAACATTTACGTGGGTTGAGTTTCATCAGATATCTCTGTAACACTTCAAACATTTCTTCAAGATCTTTCAGATGGTTGCTTTCCTCTAACATATTATTCACGTATACTCCCATGTTTTGGCCAATTTTCTCTCTGGACATCGTGTTCACCAATATTTGGTACATCGCTCCAACAATCGTCAATCCAAAGGGCATTACTTTTATAATAATGTATTCCCCAATCTGTTATAAACTGGTGCACTCTTTGTCTGGTTTGAACATTGGAATTTGGTTTTCTCTGGTATAAGCGTCAATGAAGATAAA
The DNA here is from genome assembly GCA_030737815.1 of Allium fistulosum. Lineage (NCBI taxonomy): Eukaryota > Viridiplantae > Streptophyta > Magnoliopsida > Asparagales > Amaryllidaceae > Allium > Allium fistulosum. The sequence goes on along the minus strand of CM060907.1, from coordinate 508,406,017 downwards.
AGTTCGCGCCCACACGTTGCGTCAACTAATTGGTCTATTCTTGGAAGGGGGTAGCAATCTTTCGAACAACCTTATTTAAATCAGTGTAGTCGACACATGTCATCTATTTCCTGTTAGATTTCTTGACTAGCACTGGATTAGCCAACCATTTCAGGTAAAGTACTTCTCCGATGAAATCATTCTCGAGCAACCTCTTGACTTCTTCTTTCAAAGCGTTAGATCAAACTTTATCAAATTACCTTTTCTTTTGCCGGATAGGTGTAACATTTGGTTTATACTCAAAGCATGACACAAAATGGCTGGATCTATTCCAACCATATTTGAATAAGTCCAAGCGAATACATATCTACTGGATTGAAGAAATTGAATTAGCTCCCCTTTGAGTTTGCTATCAGTTCTTTTCCAATTTTTACTCTCTTTATTGGATCAACTGGATCCAAGCATGCTTCCTCAAGATATTCTTAGGCTTCATTCGTTCTTGTTTGCCTCTACAATCTAATTCAATGACTATTTCCTCACCTTCTATTTCAACCTCCACTAGGTTTGTTTATTTCCTCTTCTTTTTTCCATAGAAATCGAACTTTCTTAATACATACTTAGTTTTCTCAGCAGGCTTTTTTTATTTGAATGATTGGTTTGAAGAACCATTATCCAAAGGCTTATTAATATCATTTCCAATTAACTCATTTTTCTCCGAGTCATAGCAAGAAAGATATCTTGTTTATATTGCTCAAGAGTGGAAAAATACATTTCATGAGAGCTAAATTGTTCTCCCTTTATTGTTCCCTAACCATTTTTGGTTAAGAACTTTACCATCAAGTATTTTGGTGAAACAAAAGCATCAACCTCATCTAAAGCTGGTATCCCAAAGAAGGCATTGTAGTAGGAGGTTGATCCATGATGACAAAGAGAGTTTCGAAGGTCTTGGAGTGCGGCGGAACTCCCATTTGTACTAGAAGCTTTATCTATCCTATTGGGGTTGATCCTTTGTTGTTGAATCCGGAGATGGGCTTAAAGCTCAGCTCTACCTTCTCCACTAGGATTCCTATTTGCTCAAAGGAATGCTTAAAGATTACACTGATGACACTTCTAGTATCGACAAGAATTTTGGTAACCACTGAGAGCCCAATTTGAGCAGTGATCATATACAGATCATTGTGGGAATGTAGGACTCCTCTTAATTCCTACGGGGTGATGGTCAAGTTGTGCATATGGATTTGGTACTTGGGGTTTTTAAGAAGTGGTTCTTCTTGAATGAAGAAAACGCCATCTCTTGCTTCTCTAATGTAGCGACTTCTAGCTCCTTTACTACTTCCAGCTAAATGTGGGTCTCCATGGATAACATCAATTCTGTTAAGGGGTGGAATAAAATTTGGTTAAATATCACCTTCTACCAGATTTGTAGCATTGTTTGGGAGTCTTGGGTTGCCATCTTTAGAACAAGCAACTTTCTGATTGTCACTGATAAACTCCTTCAGATGTCCAGAATGAATCATGCATTGGATTATGCCTGCCAATTCATGATAATTGTTTGCTTTATGCCTATTTCCCTTATATAAGTACATTACTCTCATCTTCTTTTTGGTTCAAGGTAATTCTAGGCTTTGTAGAGAATCAAAAAGTCACTGCTTTCATTTTCTGTAGTGAAGATGTAGGATATTAATTTATTTAAAGCAACATAATTGGATTTTGGGACCTCCTCCCGTCTTGGTTTCTTATTACCAAATTTTCCTATTTCTTTCTTTCCCTAAGACTTTTTTCTGCCATGGAAATTTCATCCATGTTAATGAACTTGTCTACTTGAAAATGGAAGCCTTGGATATCTCTGCATCCATGAAGGTAAAGCTCTTGCCAGAAGGGTGCCTACTTAATCAGCCCTGAGCGTACTACTATCAATTTATCTCTATCGGTCATATCCTCCACCTTTTGTGCTTCAGAATTAAACCTCTTGAAATAATCGCCCAATAACTCTCCTGGTTTTTGCTTGATATTTGCCAACATGTTATAGTCAATTGTGGGATCTTTGCAAATACAAAATTGCGCCGAGAGCTCATAGCATAATTGTTTCCAGGAATTGTCCTTTCATGATAATGTCTATAAAACTTGATTGCCGCGTCCTGGAAGGTAGTAGGGAAAAGTCTGCAATGTACTTCTCCGGATGCATTGCAAAAGTTCCCGACTTTCGTATGCCATTAGATGATGGGTCAGTAGTCCCATTGTATCTTAAGGACATAATTTTGATGTTGAATGGGATTCTAGTGAACATGATCTCATATATGAAGGGAGCTTCTCGGTGGTTATTTTTGACCCTCTCATCAAGAGTACTTTTTTCTTTAAGATTAAGCACGTCCTGTGCAATTTTTTTAGCCATATCTCTTAGATAAGCTTCGTCGCTATGGTAATTGTTACTAACAAGTTGTACCCTTCAGAGGTTGAACTTCTAGATGCTCCTTGGACTTCTCCTTCAAGCTCCCTTGATATTTGCTTTAATTCTGTTTTTTGCTAATGATCTTAGAGAGTGTTTGGTTACTTCATCTTATTGGTCACCTTTTCTCTTTTGTGGATTTATAACGAGTTTGCTTCTGCTTTTGTCTTTAAACAAAGGGCATCCAAACCCCTTCTTGGAGATTTTACCTCATCTCCCCCATAAGCTTGGTGGTCTTGGAATATAATATTCTTGATTTATGTTTCACAGTCAACGGCCTATATGTTTAGTTGGAATATAATATTCGAGATCACTTAAGGTCACTTGGAATGAGATATTCAAGAGCCCTTAAGGTCACTTAGAATAATATATTCGAGCATTCATATGGACGTTATTTTGTTAGGGATGTTAATGAACTAAATAATCAGTGCTTATGTTCATAGTTCAATGTCCATATGTAATAGGCGATATAGAAGCTATGCACATAAATACTAGTTTAAACCGAAGTTCATATGATTCTCTGTGAAATAGCATCACAATTGCTTTAGGCCCAAAGAGCTTCATTATTTGCGTATTCATGTCTAATAATGTCCAAAATGCACAGTCAAGGAAATAGGCATGTCCAAGTTTTTATTCATATAAACTAGGCATGATTACAATCAAATCGGTGGTTTTCCAAAATAATTTACGGTTACAAAAGTCTAATTTTGAGAATAGAGAAAAGAATAATCACCCTTTCTCACATACCTCTAGGTCTGTATTACTAGGGATAAAGTGTGGTGTAGCAGCTTGACTTCCGTATGCATGGATTTTGGGAACATCAATGCCACATGATGCTAGGTCTTGCTCAATGATGCCATTCGGCATTCCTTGGTAAATAGTTGAACTTTAAAGCCATCTCAATAGTAAAGGCATTTGACATCAATAACTTTCGGCATCGAAACACTGTTGATTGGTTGGTGGTGGCACCGGTTGGAAATGACATTAGTCATTGATGAGGAACAACGTTGATATGGAGCAGCATTGATAAAAGAGTGGCATAGTACATTCCATGGATATTAATGACTTTCGACATCAATATCGCATTTATAGATGTGCGGTGTCCTCTAAGGACCGATGAAACACGCCATCAATAAGGTATGGCATTGATTATCAGTAGTATTGATGATGGGTGGCATTGTCTTATGGTAGCATTACTGAAGTAGCATCGACAATCATATAGCCTTGGTAGTAATAATATGGAGCATCTTTATATAGCAGCATTTGTTATAGGTGGTATCAATGATGAGCGGCATTGATAAGATGCAACATTGCTAAGTTGCGACGTTGTATATTATTCTTCATTAAGAAGATGTGGCATAAATCACGCTACTATAACTCTGATGAATTAGGACATTGCTTAGTGATGTAAGAGATTCAATATTAATCATCCAACTCTATAGATGGTATCCAGCATTATATATGGCCCTTTATTGTCGAGATGCAGCACCATAGGCCTTTGACGTTGATCTATCTTCACTTTTTTGACATTGGTTCACTTCCATTAATTCGACATTGATTATCATTCATTTGTGGCATTGGGTTACCTTACGTCATTGCTTATTTATGACAACATTATCTCAGCTCCATTGTTGTAGCATTAGTTCCTGTAACATTGCTGGCCTTCGGCATAAACCAAGCGACATTGATTTCTTTATGACGCCGCCATTTACAACATTACACGCGGCATTGAAATTATGCGCATAACAAGTATGGATGGTGGTTTTGGGTATGGGAATAGCTCCAAGTAAGCATGTTAAAGGCTCAATGGAAATTTGAAGTTCATCTGCATTCGTAGTTGGAAAATGGATAAATATCACATATTTGAAAAAATAGATTTGTATGGTGATATGAAGTACCAGCCTTTGAAAATTATCTTTATGGTTTTTATCAAGATTATAGTTTATATTATATATACTGTAGAATAATGAATGATATGTATATATTGTTTTATTAAGTTAATAATTATTATATGCATTTAATGCATATTAGTTGATCAAAACCATTCATTATCATCTTATTTGTTTATTTTTTGAATTTTATAACCAGTGGAACATAAAAGTAGTTACGTTAAACCACGGTTTTCTAATATTACCTTGTAGATTTATCCTTTTTGGTTGATAGGATAAATATTTAATATATTTCTATCTGTTGCGGATATCTTTATTCGAAAATGATTTCGAATGTAGATTCTATTAACTAGAGATTTAGGCAATCTTGAAATTAGCTTAATTGCATTGTGAAAGCAAAGATAATTTGTTAATCATTAGGCTTAAAAACATAAAATGATAAAGAAAGCAAGCAAAACAAAGTAAATGACACTAAACATAGAGTGGTTCGGTAAGCCTACCAATGTCCACTATGAAGTCTCTTACTATATTTCTCTCTTACAAATATAAGGAACTACAAGAGAATAATATTAAATAAAGTAGTTTAGACTAAAAAGTTAGGTAGTTTTAAGTACTTAGAGCTTTAATTTGTTGTGAGGAGAGCTCTGGAAAGAGATAGTAACCAGAATTCAAATAATTCCCAACCATTTTGAAATGGCCAATTCATAGGGTATATATAATGGTCGAAATAGATGATAAATGGTTGAGATTATGTAGTAAAATAGGCAAGAAGCATGCTTGGCCATTGATCTGGTCACATGGGCTAATGGGAGATGGTTGTAAAGCTAGAAAGGAATGAGTGGCTGAGAGGCATGCCAATTGTCCTTCTATACCAAGTGTAGACTTTGCATTTAATGTGCATTTTGACAGAAAGCTACATAAGTTGCATACTTTTGGGTGCTTTTGCTATAGTAGTATTGTTGGCTATATGGCTTATTGTTTACTTTTGCATGTCTACATGGAAAGGCATATAAGTGACACCGATGGGACTGCAGATAATACTGGAAGCTGAATGCTACTAAGGACAAAGATGCAAAGAACATGGCGGGCAGACCATGACATGGTAGGATGGGATGTGGTGATGATGGGCCTAAGACAGGTCATGCTTGAGCTAGTCTTGATAGATGAATCTACTGTTGAAGCCATCTTGAGTGAGCCGGTCAACTATAGAGCCAGCCTTGATGGGCTGGCGTAGTGCCAAACTGTATGTTAACTGCCATAAGAGGGTCGGTTGCTCAATGCCTAAGTTTGGTAAGGATAGTGGTTCTAAGGACCAAGTTAAAAGAGAGGTGCCAAGTTGACTATGAGATGATGAGACGTGCTACTTAGGATTGGTCGAAGCCGGCTATGATGAAACCGACCAAAGACGGGTCATGCTTGAGCTGGTCTTTCCAATGAGCTGGATGGAAATTGACTTGGAATGCTGCTGGGTAGGCGAGTTGACAGAAGCAATATAGAATATGGGTCTACATGAGGGAGCCGGTCGTTAAAGAGCTGGATTGAGCTTGGCTAGGCTTAGTTTTGTCCTTGTTTAATGAATTAGCTATTGAAGCTAACATCTAGTTGAGCCAGTAGATCACCGACTTGATGGGCTACTGAGAAGATGGGCTGGCTTGAGGCCAGCTTGCACTTTGGCTAATAGGAGTAGATTGGTTGAAGATTAGCTGGCCGGCTTTGATTAGGCCAGGTTGTGCCTGGATAGGCTTGCTAATTACCTGGGAGAAAATTAGCCACATTCTACCCCCTAAGCCCATCTCGTGAGTAGGGGTAGGCTTGTCATTTTATAAAGATACTATTGTTTGGCTCCGCTGTTATGCATTTAATGCGTGCTTCACGTGGCGCTATGCCACTAGCTGCGATAGTTCAATTTTTCAAACGTTGCAAAGGGTTTACATTTTCAATGTGAATGAAGTGGCAGTTGCATTCATTACACCTAGACAACAGAGATCTGTAGGTGAATTGGATCCAACGGCTGAGATCAATGAGGTAGGTGTATAAATGCCACCTCTCCTCTTTCCTTTACTCTTTACCGAGAATGAAAAAATTATTGTCTCCTTTTTAAAACTTTGACTCCTCGGCTTTCTAATCGATAAACAGTGAGTGCTTCTTCTTTGTCTTCGCCTTCGTCATTGTCGGCATCGTCGCCATTTCAAAGCCTTGAGCTTTTCTCCATTTTTCCATGTTTTTTATTTTTCATTTTTATTTGCTTTCAGTTTTCCTTTTATGTTAATACTCCAGGTACTGTAATATTGATGATGTTTTGACCTCATTTGTGTGAGTTTGCTTGTGGTCAAAATTCGCCTGCTCTAGCCATCTTTCGACGTCGATTAACCATCACTGCCTTGTTAGTGGTGATTGATCTATGCTAATGGGCTATAATGGACCTACAATTGTCGAACAAAGATAGTAGCATTTATTTAAGCAATGGGCTATGGGCCGAGCCCAATTTCATAAGCATATGTTTAAAGTAGAAAGTGGGAATCAGATAGAGGGCCATAAGGCCTAACACTTAGCTTAGGAGTCATGTCATGAGTCGACCTTCATGGGGTGCTCGGAATGGGCATGCCTTGAAGACGATCATTGAGTTTCCATCTCTTACATAAGACTCGCCTCCAGGCTTTACTACACTTGGTCATTAGACTATTGCATAATCGAGCATTTGTGTTTGAGATGGCGGCCTGTGGATCCGCCTCCATTGGCCATTCGACTTCAGTTGGGGTTATTAGCCTCAAGGCTAGTGAATTTGAACAAAGGAAGATTGTCTTGGACAAGCTTTTGGCCAACTATGGATGCAATGCAGGAATGGTACACTACCCTACTTCTACCGACCGTCCTGATCATCCCCTTATGGGGCACTTTGTATTCTCTACACGCTAGTTCAAGTTGGGAGTCATGCTGCCCCTCTACCCCTACTTTTTTTTGCTATTCTCAATGCCTACTAACTTGTTCCTGGTCAAATAAGTCCCAACAATTACTGGTTCTTATGCAAAGTCTATGCTGCTTGTATGGCACTCCGCTACCAAAAGCCAAATGCTAACCTTGTTAAGATGGTCTTCCCACTACAACAAACTTCATCATTAATTGCAAGACAAAACAGCGTTGGAAACCTTAAAGCTGTCAACAGTCGGTAAAACATAAATATAAAAATGCACTCACGCTATTGATTACATGCCCCTTACTACAACAATAAAAGGAGAGACTAGGCGGTAAACATTTCACTTCCCTCCAATATCTTATTCTAACCTTTCCCAGCTTAGCCCTCTTTTCCATCGGCTTCCTTGAGAAAATCCTAAATTCGTCCTTTATCTCCTACCCAACCTCGAAATCACTGGGCCAAAACATTATTTCTCAATCTCCTAAACACACACACGCTGTTGATTTTACAGTCTCGGCCTTATATCTCTCTTGATTTTACACGATTGCTATTGGGTTTAACGGTAAAGCTTCCCTTGCTTGAATTTTCTTTTGTAGTAGAAAATCTTTTTTTTTTCCTTTGAATTTAGGAGAAAAATTGGTTGCTAAGTCTCCCTTATTATGCTATGGCTTCAGTTTAGGTTTGTAGTTTTGATTTATTAAATTACTTTCGTTCATGGTTCATGGCTCATTTGAAATTTTTTTAGATGCATCATACAATATATCATGTGTTGTGTCAGCATATTCTTATGCCTTCATTTACTACTGGTCACGTTGTGTTCTAAAATCTTTCTATAAAATTCTGTAGCTGTGAATATAAAGAAGAAACTGGTTGTCTATTGCAAATTTGTTAATCATTATAAAGGGAATGAAGTTTACATATGTTCTATTTTTCTAACAGCTGTTACCGTCATTTTTTTTTATGTTTGTTATTCCAGGAGCATAGCAAGTTGTCAACAATGATTTAGTTTTCAACCATTCACCCGAAGCATTTGGTTTGTTAAGAGAGCAGAGCCAACGAACTGTTTGGGTTGGGCTGTGGAAAATTTTATTCATTCCGTTCAAACTATCTGCAATAGCCTATAAAAATCAGGTATTTTTTCTACCAGATTTGCTTGCTACCTTAATGTTGTTTTTGATGATAGAGGCAGTTTATTTTTAGACTAAATCTGTTTACCTGAAATGCAGATACAATTTTTTTTAATTATCCTTACTTCCAAATTTTTAAACAAGTTTTTTAAACTAAAACTGTTTTTAGACTAAAACTGTTTCCTTAATCATTGTTTTTTAATTTCTATACTTCCAAATTGTTTTTAGAAATTTTGTGTCTTTCTAGAAGCAGAAGACTTTTTAAGTAAAAGAAAAATTACTTTTGTTTTTAATTCTTAAATAGACTTTTAGCTTCAGGTCAAGCATCTCGTGTGTCAATTTCAACAAGTTATGTCAACCTTCTACGCTTTAAGGACTCTTCAGTCTTCACGTATTATAAGGTTTTGGGTACCTCAATTTATAGGAAGTATTTACCATAATGTTAGCTTATTGGATTAGTTCTTGCATATGGTTTATACTTACTACTTATCTTAATCAACGCATAAATATCGGGCGTCTATCATAGATGAATGCACATAAATATCAGTTACGTTTTCAGAAAAGAGAAACTCATGTTTTCTGTCATTATATCCCAAATGAACTAATTAAACTTTTCAACGAATTCGAAAATGATTTAGAAAAGTATAGAAATTAAGATAAAATGATTACATTATTGAATGGTAAAGAAAGAACTAAAGGCAGTGTACCGAATGAAGTATATTTAAAGAATGTAACAAGAGAAATTTCACCGTAGTTTGGTCTATCATGTCAGCAAATTAACTATCCAACATACTTAAAAGAAATAGTATGTCATAGTTATCAAATCAGCAATTGTGTTCTTCCAAGGAATATTTGAATGAATCATCACAAATCTATGTTTCTCTTTAACAATAATGTTGTGATGTGCATTACAGTGTATATTCATGATGGAGAAAGACTGGTTGCATTCACACAGGTAATAGTATAATATACAACTAAATACACATCGAAAATTTTAAAATTTTAATATTACAATTAAATTTGTGTTGTCTATTTTTCATCATAGAACTAGTATAGAGTACCGACAAGGAGCATGGAATTTTGTGCAAACCGCGAAGAAAAATTTAGCAGTTGCAGAAATTTTTTTATGTCCTTGCATAGATTGTCGAAATCTTACTCATCGTCATGACAAGATTGTGTTTGAGCATTTGGTTATAAAAGGAATGGATCCTAAGTACAAATGCAGTAGGTGGTATAATCATGGTGAACAACTAAATATAGTTGAAGAAATGGATTTGAATGACACATATGATTTATTCAAAGTCGTTCACTATGAAGATGAAGATTTTGTCGATCATACCTTTTTTGCCGACGATAAAGATAATGTCGATGCACAAAGACGAGAAGATGATTTGATAAAAAAATTGGAAGATGTAGAAAGTCCATTGTATCCCGATTGTGCAGGTCAGACAAAATTATCTGCTATCACCGCTTTATATAATGTTAAATGTGAGTGCGGTTTATCCGATACTGGTTTTGATAAGCTATTAAATGTGGTACATGTATTATTGCCGAAGGATAATGTACTTCCCAAGACTATATATGAAGTAAAAAAATTTCTTAAAATATTTGATATGGGTTTTGAGAAGATTCATGCTTGTAAGAACGATTGTTGTCTTTTTAGAAAAGAATACAAAGATTTGAATAGTTGTCCAAAATGTGGTTCTTCAAGATTGAAGATAAATAAGAGTACAAAAGAGATCATGCAAGGCATCCCTGTCAAAGTGTTGAGATATTTTCCAATCATTCCAAGATTCAAGAGAATGTTTAGATCCAAAAAAATGGTAGAAGATCTAAGATGACATTATAGTAATAAAAGCAATGATGGAAAAATGCGTCATCCTGTGGATTATGTGACTTGGAATGTAGTGGATGAGAATATAAATCATTTTCAGCTGATCCACGCAATCTTAGACTTGGTCTAGCTACAGATGGTTTCAATCCATTTTCCATTAAAAGTTCTAAATATAGTTGCTGGCCAGTAATGCTAGTGACATATAATCTTCCACCTATGTTGTGTATGAAAGAAGAAAATATTATGTTAACATTGGTGATTCCTGGTCCAAAGCAACCGGGAAATGATATTGATATATATATGGCACCACTTGTAGAAGATTTACATCATTTGTGGCATAAAGGTGTTGATATTTACGATGCATTTAGTAAAACACTTTTTAATTTAAAAGCAATCTTACTATGGACGATAAATGATTTTCCGGCTTATGGAAATCTTGCTGGATGTTGTGTAAAAGGTAAAAAAGCTTGTCCATTATGCGGTGTTAACACTCATAGTCGATGGTTAAATCATAGTCGAAAGATTGTGTATATGGGTCATAGAAGCTTTTTACCTCCTTCAGACTCATTGAGAAAATAGAAGACTTGGTTTGATAATACGGTGGAGAAAGACACCAAGCCTAGGATTTTGACAGGTAGAAACATTTCTGCTATGCTTCAAGATTTTCCTAATGATTTTGGAAAAGATAAGAAAGAAGAAATAAAAAAAAGAAAAAAGATAAAGAAGAAAATACTAGATAAGAAGGGAAAAAAAAAGATAATGGACAAAAAAAGGAAGCGTGTTCACAACAAAGAAGATGAACATAATGAGAATGATAACCCTGTAAAAAAAGAGTTATCAAGGTGGAAAAATAGATCAATTTTCTTTGATTTACCATATTGGGAGGTTAGTGTTCATTTTTTCCCTACATTGATTAAACAGAAAAAATGTATAATACTAAAATGTTATATTCTTGATTGTTACAGGAACTTCCATTGCGACATAATTTAGATGTAATGCATGTCTAGAAAAATGTTGGAGAAAGTTTGTTAGGCACAATATTGCATGACAGCAAATCAAAAGATGGAACTAATTCTAGAAAAGATTTAGAGGACTGGGGAATTCGACATAGTCTTTTTGCACAACCTCGTGGAAAGAAAACATATCTTCCACCGGCCCCGTACACACTGTCAAGTTGTGAAAAAAAAAATTTCTACAAGAGATTATATGATTTCAAAGGGTCTGATGGTTATTGCTCAAATTTTAAAAGATGTATATCATTAGAAGATTGCAAAGTTAGTGGCTTTAAGTCTCATGATTATCATGTGTTGATGCAGCAAATATTGTAAGTAGCAATAAGAGGATTGTTGCCAAAAAAACCGAGGAAAACAATAATCCGTTTGTGTTCATTTTTCAATAAAATATGCCAACGTGTTCTTGATAAAGAAAAGCTGCAACAACTCGATGATGAGATCGTTACAATTTTATGCGATCTTGAAAGATATTTTCCACCTTCTTTTTTCGATATAATGATACATTTAACAATTCATCTTGGAAGAGAAGCTCGATTGTGTGGACCGGTTCATTTTCGTTGGATGTACCCCTTTGAAAGGTATATGAAGACTCTTAAAGATTATGTAAGAAACTATGCACGAGCTGAAGGATGTATTGCGGAGTCCTACCTTGCAGTAGAATCTATGAGATTTTTTGGTGAATTTTTAAAAAAATCATCACTAATAGAGGAGAAACAAGGTCGAAATGAAGATTATGAAAATCACGCAATACTCGAAAGCCGTCCAATTTCAAAGCTTGAGACAATTACATTGTCATTTAACGAGAAAGAAAGTGCTCATTTGGCTATCCTAATGAATATGGCTATAGTGGAACCTTTTTTAGAGTGAGTAAATATTGCATTCTATTTTGTTTTGTTTTGATGTGTATAACATGTATAACTTACATTTTTTTCTTTTATGCTAGTTTGCATCTTGAGGAGTTGGAAAATTCAGACCAACGTATGAAAAAAATGCGTCATTGCTTTGGAACAATCATACAAAAAACTTCGCTAATTGGATTAAAAAAAAGGTTATTGTAAATACTCTTTAATTGACTTCAAAATAATATTTTCAAAATCTTTGGTAAATACATTGATTTTTTCCAGATATCTATTGAATCGAAGGATCATGATACGTTGTTAAAATGGATTGTATATGGTCCGAGTACTAATGCATTGTCATGCAAAGGATATATTATAAACGGACAACATTTTCACACGCAAGATGTTGAGAGAGAAACTCAAAATTGCGGGGTGACTTATGATGCCACTACTATGTGTAGAGCAAGTGCAAAGGATACCTCCCAAGTGGTTGATGTGGTCACATATTATGGGATTTTAACTGGCATAATTTTGTTAGACTACTATATCTTTTATATTCCTGTTTTTAAGTGCAATTGGGCAAACAAAGGACATGGAGTGAAAGTTGAAGACGGGTTTACTCTTGTTAATTTACATCAACATCAAGCCTCATTTTCAAGAGATCCGTATATTCTTGCGTCTCAAGCGAAGCAAATCAATTATTTAAGGGAAAACGATTCTTCTAATTGGTATGTTGTATTAAAGGCACCACCGCGAGGGTATCATGAATTAGAGACAGTTGAGTCTATTCTTGATATAAGTTTTGTTAGAGAAGAATGCGAAGAAAACGATAGGGATGGTGATTCCATGGAGGATGCTATCTACGTTAGAGAGGATTGTGAAGGCATACTTGAGTAGTTTCAGTAAGTTGCTTAATTAACTAAAGTTGCTTAATAGATTGGGAATGCATAAATTAACCACAGTTAAGTAACTTCGTTTTAGTGTTTATATATATACAAGCATAATATTATGACATGAAATACAGTGTTGGGAATGCATATATACATCTCTGTCTATTTGGTATCTGTCTGGTATTGCCGAGTAAAGTTGGTTGTTATTATTATTTTTTAATACAAAATCCTTTTTCATTGATTTCGATAAGAACTAAATTTGAAATGGAAATTACTGACATATAGTCACTACCTTTAATGTTATCAGTGACATCTACTTAGAAATAAAGCATAGTATAAGTTAATAAACCAGTAACTAAACTTTGTATTAAACCAGTTAATCAATTGACATCTCTTGTAATCACGGTGGAAGACTATTAAACCAGTAACTAAACTCTGTAATGAAATTTTTTGAACATTGAAAATGAAATTACGAATAAAATGTAACGACAATAACATCATAGTTTGGGTAATCTATTTAAATTAATATATCTCAGGAAACCAAATATGCATTCCATTTTGTGTATATGTAGATGTTGGCTCTGTAAAATTAGCAGATAGCTACCAATTCTTGGTCTATATGGAGATGGTCTATATGGAGATTGTTATTCTGTGATATGTTGAATTATCAGTGAAGTATCTGTTTATAGGTGGTTTGGCAATGTGGGAATTGCTGCAGTGTGGCTGTTGACAGTCGGAAGTGGTTGAGGTTGTGGAGCACTGGTTATAATGGGAAGTAGTTTATGCAGTGAAGGAGTGGTTTGACTGTGCAAGTATGTTGAAACAGCGAGTTGGGGTTCAGGAAACCAAATATGCATTCCATAGTTTGGGTTAGACACTTGGCAATCAAATTTTGTTACCTAACTTGTTAGGATTATCCATTTTGTTAAATATAATAGCTATGTTGTCAAATTTTTTATTATAAAGTTTATCAATCATAACTTTGCATAAGTATGCGAGAAGATATGTTAGACACTGTAGATTTTGTAGCTGATTTATACATGATCAAAAGCTTTATGTTCATATGAAATATCAGTATATTTATTATGCAGTATAGTTTAATCATAGTGCAAAATATGCTGTATGTTTAGATGCTATGATAGTTTACATTCAAATATTTTTAATCAAAGTATATATTATGTTATTTCAAGTGCAGCATAATCCAACTGCATTACAGCATAATCCAACTGCATTCAAGTTTACATTCCTCCTCCTTTTGGTCTAATGAGTCATTTCCAGCTTATTAAACTATTGATTACACCTTTCACACCATATATGCCATATAGTTGCAACTAAACAAGCATCGAATATGTTCTGCTGTTGTCTGTCTTTGTCCTTGATTGTGTGAAATAGAAATTAAAGCATCCAGTAGGCTATCATGTTGTATATGATTTATGCTGAAATACTTTTTAACTTGAGTTTACTTGCACACATCCAGTAGGCTATCCAGTAGGCTATCCAGTATATGATTTATGCTGAAATTAAAACATCCAGTAGGCTATCCAGTATATTTACTTGCACGCATCCACCATCAACATAAGGCTATGTATATTTTAGTGTTTCCCTTGTCATAAATTTACTTTTATTAGCTATGTATATCGTAGTGTTTGTTTATATGTACTTTTATTAGCTATGCATGAATACTAAAGTGTTTGTTTACATGTACTTTTAATTGCAGAAAATGGGTAAAAATACGAAAAGAAAGAGGATCGTGATTAACAACAATACTCAAAATGAATGCAATTTAGAAAATAATGATACTCCAATTCAAGAAATTCCACAAGTCGTCAACGATACTGCAATGCAACAAGAAGGAAATGTTGAAGTTGTTGAAGCAAGCGAGAGAAATGACAATTTCGATGTTAATCCAATTGTGAAAAAAGGAACTAGAGGCCGAACAAAAGTCAAAAGACTTCCTGCAAATGTTTTAAGTCGAATTGAAGTTGAGTTTAATGGGGAAGATGAACCAGTAGGAGATGGATCGGTCAAGTTGTCTTCTTATTTAGGTCCACTTGTACGCGATCATGTTCTGGTTACACTGGATAATTGGAAGCATCTCAACAACGAATTAAAAGTCATTCTTTGGGAATCCATTCAGGTAAGAAACAAACAAATTTAATTAGATTGAGTAGGATTAGATAATACAACACCTTGAGGAACAATTGATTCATGTATGTCATACATTCCCAATTGTATCCTGTGTGTTATTAAGTTGATTTAAAAAAAAATATTACAGGCTAGATTTAAATTAGACGAGGAATGGCAAAAAGTGCCTATATTTCAGCAAATGGGATGCATTTTTAGATCTTCAAAAAGCATACTAGTTCGCAAAATAGTAAATGCAAAGAACGAAGAAGAGAGACTTCAACTAAAACCAGATAACATCAAAACCATGACGGAGTGGAAGAAGTTTATTAAGTCGAAAACAAACCCGAACTTTAAGGTAAATCATTTATAACACATTAATGGTTTATTTTCTGTGCCATGTTTATTTTATGTAACATGTTTATTTTCTGTAACACTGATACGCGAAAGATCACTGAAGACAGAATGTAACATTTTCCACATTGGAAACCAATGATTGGATCAACAATAAAAGATGCAAAGTTATTCCATTTTGTGAGATATACAATTGATCTAAACTAAGGCTTCAGTTCATAATCAAAATACATAGATATACCATTACATCAAGCAGAAGAAAGTAAAAAAAAATGGTCTCTGGGAGTTCACCTCTTTTACGAAAAAACCAGAAAGGTCTAGTGCTGGAGACATTCCAATAATCTGAAAAGCATTTAACGTCTCTGGGAGTTTGTTCCCACTGTCATCTAATTTATGGGGCTTTTGGAGGAAAAGGAAACTAATGAATTTGAGCATAATGCTATTGATTCCTTGTATAACATGAAATTTACAATTTATACCTCTTTAAGTGCTAAAGATGTATCATTAAAACTCATACAGTCATTGTCCAATGGAACTGCAGGGATATAATCCTGTTTAAACCATTCGTTCCTTTTAATTTCTTCTATACTGATTCAGGTTTTAGGATTTGGGTCAAGAATTCTGCAAATCAACTTTGCTGCTCCAGTAGAAATCCATCTAAGAAGCTTGAACTGTCCTTTATGTATCTGTTGTAATCCAATAAATGAAGAATCTTGTACAAAAAACCCTTTTTTGGGTCAATTGACTGCCAAGTTGTATAGAAAATTTGTTAAGCTTTGTTTTTGTACCTTCAGATAAAGAACGGCGCGGTTTCTATCGTCGAATGTTGAAAATTAAAATGTATACAAAAATTGAGAAGTTTCTCCTTTTGTATTTTTTGAATACTGCAGATGGTAAGTGATAGATTCAGAGCTATTAGACAAAATCAGATGCCACATACATGCAGCCGTAGAGGCATGGCTCGATTGGCTGAAGATATGGTAAAAAGTTAATTTATATACCATAATATTTATTGACAAGTTAGTTGACACACTTTGTTGTTTTAATGATCGTTTGAATGTAGAAAGAGAAGAGTAATGATTACACTCCCGTTCCTAGAGTTGATGTTTGGGTCAAATCTCATATTAGGAAAGATGGCAAACCAGTGAACGCGACTGTTGCGGATACTATTGTAAGTTTTTTTAATACCATGATAGTTTAAAATTAGTGTATAATATCAATGTTAATCTTTGTAGGAAAAAATTAAAAACGTTGTCGTTGGATCTCATTCGGGTTCAATAAACAATTACAAAGATGACGCGTTATCGCAAGTGTTAGGACGTGATAAACCAGGAAGATTGAGAGGAATGGGAAGGGGTATGACCGCCACCAAGGCAATTTGGTCACATGTTAGGGATAAACAAACAATCCAAATGCAAAACCAAATTTTAGAATTAAAGGCGATGGTTCAAGGGCTAATGAAAAATCAGGTAATATTTTAGTTTACCGCAATATGCATGTTTAGAATATATAATTATAATATTGTATTAATCTATTTTGACAGAGTAAAGAAAGTTGGGGAGAAGCAAGCACACATCAAAAGGTAAAATAAATTGCATTAATATTGTGATATCATTTAAATTTGGGTAATTAATTCTATAACCACTATATTTTGCTATTGGTCAATTGTAGGGCAATCATGACAACAAACATGATAAATGTGAATTATTGGATTGGTGTGGGACGGATGAAATTGTTGCCGAAGGAAGAGTTCTATCAAGTGATCCAAATGAGCTTGTCCAACTAAGTCCTTTAGGGCCAGATGCTATGAAAATTATTATAGACATTTCGAGAAAACCATATGCTTTTTTATGGAGGCCCACACTTCGTTTAACACGTATTGGAGAAGTTGAAGGCGAGATAGTAGCATGGCCAGTTACCAGAGTTGTTTTGCACAACGTAGACCATTTGGAGAAAGAAGACAATGAGGTAACTTTAAATTATTTCGCAACTAACATTTAATCTGATTACATAAAATAATAATAATAATTCATTAATATAATAAATTTTCTTTAATAGAGTAAAACTAGTAGCACTGATCATAAATGCAAGTTGTATGATTGGGCCGGGACCGAAGAAATAGTTGCTGAAGGACGGCTGCATTCGACTAATCCAATAGAACTTGTGAACGATCTTCCTCTTGGACCATCTGCAATGGCAGTTTGGATAGATAATCCAAAAAAACGAGACGCTTATTTATGGAGACCGACAATTGGTTTGACACGAGTTGGAGAAGCTAATGGTAAGAAAGTGGCTTGGCCTGAATCGAGGGTGGTTGTGGGGCAGGTTAATATTGTAGCGTCTTCTACTCATACTGTTCCTACTGTAGTTGTCGGAAAGGTTAACTTATTTATTGAATTAACTCATTTATTCGTCTTACTAAGTATTTAATCACATGATAAAATAGTATATTCTTAATTGATAGGGTACGAATCCAATGATAAATAACAAGTGCAAGTTGATCGATTTGGATCGAAAGGAAGAAATTGTAGCTGAAGGACGTGTTTCTTCATTTGATCCAAAAGTATTGGTTCATTTTGTTCCTCTAGGGATAAATGCAGTTAAGGTTCGGGTTGATGTTGCAAATGCTCCAAATGCACGTCTATGGAGACCAACATCTGACTTACAAAATATTGAAGATGCAGTCGGCACTACAATTGCTTGGCCTGCTGATAAAGTTATAACAGATACAAGTTCCGGTAAGTCGGCACTACATTCTAGTTATGTTCGATGTATCTGCATATGTAGGTGGGGTGTTTAACTTCACAAATCATCTTTATTTGACAGGCTCTGCATGATTTGTCAGTGAGGCACATGTCATATATTCTGAATGCAATATCCAGTTTATTACACTGATAAAGGAAAAGGTGAATACACATAAAATTTGTGACATTTGGCATGGATTTGTGCACCAGGTTCTAGTTCTTATACTTTTAGTGTTAAGTATGTTGTTATTTAGGAATACAAGAATCATAATTAGATTCATGATCTTGTCCTTAGTTAGATTAATGATCTTGTTCTTAATTGCCGGTCACCAAATTTCTCTTTATATCACGTGAACATAATCTTTCCAATGCTTTTAAGTGAACATAATCTTTCCAATGCTTTTAATATATGTACCACAGGCTTTTCATATATTCATCTTTGCAACATTTCCAATTGTGTATCATTGAAGAGATATAAATAGAATCATACTGAAATTTTCTTAGGTAACAAGCTAATTTTTTTGATAAATAATCCCAGTCACTTTGCAGTGATAGGTAATCAGAGAGTTCTTTCACCTTTCCATGCTACCTAACTTTATGACATCTATGTTGGGAAATTATGTAGAAACATTGCTGTAAACTGCTATTCTTAGAAATTGGAAATTAATAAGTTTTATAGTACATATGAATCTCCTTGGGTTTGATTTTGGCTTGCTTGATGACTAAAAGCTTAGTTAAATGATTATAAGCTGTGTATCAGTGATGTGCACATTAGGATTTAAGCCTTTTCAATTGCCGATACCATGAAAAACAAGAGACATACTATCTAAGATGTTTAAGATAAATTGAGGCATCGCATTTTCCATGGAGAATTGACTGATATCATCATTAAGAGGAGGCACATCCATAACAGTACGTTGGTTTACTATCTCACCTTCTTTTAAGTCAGCTAATACAGAGAAAGGTTTTTTTTATCATTATGGTATCGGGAATTATCAAGTAGAGAGCAGTTTAAACTCGCAGTATCATTAGCCTTTTCATTTTCATTTGGAACAGCAATTAGAGAAACTGGGTTTAGAGTTGAGGCACTAGAAACTTGATTATTCTTATCGGGAGTATCCATATTCACTGTCAATTTCTTTTTCCATACTTGTGTTGTGGGTTTTACCTTGTCGAGAATAGGAACTTTTGCTTTATTATACAATTGATTCTGCATATCAGGCCGAGTCATTTGAGAAAAGTTATTCCTATTTTTCAGCTGAGCTATTAGCTAGATGCTCATTTACTTATTCAGATACTAGTTCATGAATGTGCATGTCAAAGGACCAGTGGCATGCCCTAAGGAAATGAAAATTTAAAATCTGAGAAAGGCAAAGATTGATTATTTGAGTAAAGCATTAATTGTATTCGATCCGATCATACCAGTTTTGGAATGTACACTTCTTTATTATCATAACTAAAGGGATTAAACGTATGTTAATTAGATCTAATTTTCTAGACAATCATAAGTTTGGTAGTAATATGATTATTATACCAGATTGTATATTTCTTTATGTCTTTATGGTCACGTAGTGTAATATTTTACAACTTTTATGGCAAATATGTTTTCTCCCAATAAAACCACATCAATTAATTATTTAGCCACAACACTTGAAAACACTTGCAAAGCAGTATACTGTCAACACAGGTAATTTTGACATTATGATGACTGCATGTGGGTGTTATCTGGATCTAGGATGAAGTTTATTGTTATATCATAGCCAATTTTTTTTTTATTTCGCAGTTCATCCTTTTGAAATACTAGTACAAGCTTGATCATGAGCAGAAGCAGCTTAGACAGTAGCTTTGAGCTAAAAAAATTGGAAAGGTCTCAAATACATACAAATATAGAGTTCCAATAAAAACTTCGTAATCATATATTTGCATTTATATTTAAATTAATTGGATGTCCTAACATTTCATAATTTCATTTATTCAGCTTTTCAGTTCTCGGCAAAATTAATTTTGTTCTTTCAATTTTTTACTTTGCAGGTAGATAGAGGACTGTGATGCAAAAGAAGTTTGCAACGAGTTATGGATCGAAATTATTTTTGCTGCTAGAACTACTTTTTGGTTTTAACGTATGTACTACTTGATGTTGTTTTGCTATTGCTACTTATTCTATATTTTGTTTCTGAACTATTGATGAGACAAACTATTTATGTTTGGTGTAACAATATTGTGTATTTGATTATGAAATTTCGTACGTTGGTTATCAAATATGTGTCCAAAATATGGTATTGATATAATATGTTGATTTTGAAATGTGATATTGATATAATATGCTAATTTTGAAATGTGGTATGTATGCACATTGTGGTGAATGTTTGCTTAAATGGAATTAAAACAGTCAACAGCGTTTTTAAAATGCTGTTAAAACTTTCCATAGCGTTTTAAAACTGCCGTTAAAACATTCAACAGCGTTTTTAAAACGTTGTTAAAACAGTCGACAACTTTTAAAGCAATTAAAACAATCCACAGCGTTTTTTAAAAAGCCATTGAAAGTTTTAGCAGCGTTTGAAAATTGCTGTTAAATTGTATCTAAAAACATAAAGCATGATTTATGGCAACAGTGAAACACTGTAAATAAATATCACAGCACTGGAAAAACGCTATAAAATATTATCTTAGCACAAAAAAAGCGCTAAGAAAGTGCTATAACTGCACCTGACCAAACGCTGTTAAAAGCTTTCATGGCACCACTGAAACGCTGTTAAAAAGTACTTTTAACAGCGTTTATTTCCTGTCATTGTATATCCCAGACATATAACTGCATGTCGATATACAGCATACCTAAAAACGCTGTTAAAAGCTTTTATAGCGTTTTTAAAACGCTGTTAAAGGTCCTGTTTGTTGTAGTGTCCGATTGCAAAAGGAGGCCAGGTACGTAGCTGGTACTTATTATCCCTTCTAGGCTAACACCAAGCCTATATTCTTTTTGGTCATTCCCAACAAAATTATCCTCGATTAGATGACCAGATATTTCTTCATTACACAGGAGTCAACTTCGGGCTTGAAAACATTACCTTCTAATCCCCTTATAGGTCATCTTTTTTAATATTATCCCTTCATCTTTTTCACTACTTTCCTTTGCTTAACTCATTTATTTACAGGGGAAGAACTTGATTACCTTGGCATCAAAATCTCGATAATGAATGAGCACCTGAACTTGCTAAAAGTGACCGCCCCCACCACTAGGATCTAAGACTTCTGGTGACTAATGCCAACCACCACTAGGTTGGATTGATGAGGCTAGACCAAAAAATGGTTATAGAGCAGACCCAGCCAAGGTGAAAGCCGATGAAGAAGGTGGTCATAGAATAGAAGACAGTTCCATTAAAGCGGGACCACTCCAAAGTCCATTTCTTGATTGACGATGGTCTGATCATGGTTGCAACACGAGGATATGGCGATGTAGTTATAGGTGAGGAGAAATAGGAGTGGCAGAAAATTGACCTTGATAAATTGAGGATGTTTTATTGGTGCTGCAGTAGGAAGAATTTGACCCACAATAATTAATTGACATCCCAATCCCTCATTGTAAGCTGCTACCCGAGGAGTGGGATGTGAGCTCCGTGGAAAGCAACATTAAAGGAGAGGTTCTAGAATGAGGAATCGGTGGGGACGTTGGTCCCTCCTCTAGGCCAAGTCCTAAGTACGACCCCTCGTATCATGGATACAATGGGGGGTCATCGGACGAGCCTTACATAGGGATAGACTAGGCTAGTGCAAGCAGCTTTGCCTCGTCATGTCATCCCTTTGCAAGAAATAGGGGCCAGGCTGGTATAAATGGTAGCTTACTTGAACTTGTCTTATTTTTAATTAAATCTTGACTAACTCATTTTTTATTCTTTGTTGATGCAGTGGCCAAAATGTTCAACTTCGCCACCTTCGATAAGTATAGTTCTACCAACAAAGTCGTTGTGACCACCATGCCCAAAGTTACAATGGAAGTTATCAAGGTGCTTCCCAACATTGAGCTTATGCCTTGGAGAAGGAGTTCAAGTGGTTGAATAGGGCTAGAAAATGATGTCTATCGGGCCTTGATTCCTTTTGGATGGTAGGCGCCTATTTTAGATGAGGAGAGGGTGCACAAGGGGGATATAGCATTGCGGATAGGGCACGTATCCATGTAGGTCGATGCTTCTCCAGACCACGATTATCTAGAGCTCCTATTGAGGTCATTTTAGATGATGACAGTTGAGATCTTGACATTGAATCAACATGCTCGATCTGGGTGGAGCTGGCACTTTGGAAAGGATGTTATAGATGCCCATACCCAAGATGCCCTGCTTGTAAGCTCCCTTAACGGAGATCTCTTGCTTGCTTTATTAAATCTTCCAACTGATTTGTATTCGTATGTTTCCTACTTCTCAATCTACATCCGGGATGAATACTTGGCACTAAAGGACGAGGTCCAATAATGTAAGCATGCCTAAAGGAAGGTCGAGCAAGAGGTAGTAGCGGCGAAGAAGACAACACAGGTTGCAGTCGAGGTAAGGGTACGGGGGGAATAGGTAGCAAATCTTAGGAAGAAGTTGGTGGAGGCTGAGTGGAACTGACCCAACATAATACAGAGAGCAAGTTAGTGGTGGACAAGGAGGCTTCCCGGTTGCGGGAGGAGGATGTGTGGCAGAACCAATTGATCAACATGATGAAAGCCCTGCTCGGGGAAATTATGATCTGCTTATCTCCATGAGATGCTAAGTTGCTGAGACCTTTGTAGCGACCTAAGACGAAGTTGCTGTTAAGATGGATGCGGTTAGGGAGGCCATGACAGCTGTTTTGACTAGGGAGAAAATTGACTAATTTCGTCCTTGTAGTTAATTTTCTTTGCTTTCGTGGAAGATCAGTAGGCATGATTATGTGTACGATCAATTTCACCCTAGAGGTGGGGGGTGAATAGGGTGTACTATTAATTATAAAAATTTAATGCAGAAGTATAAAATTATTTCAACACAGATATAGCAGAATAACGGCACATAGATAATAACAGAATAATAAAAGCAGAAAATAGAACACACAGATTTACCCAGCTTCGGCAAAACCCTGCCTACGTGCTGCCCCTAAGGTTTCTACTAGAAATTAAGTAGTCAAACGCTTACACACGTAAACTGGCGACACCCGCTATCGACTAACCTAAATCTATGCTCAAAACCCTGCCACAACTCAGCCATTGAGTTGCGAATTCTCGAACTACACCACCGTAGTTCGTACCCTAGTCACACGACTAGAAAATAAAATTGTTTAAAAGAAAAAATTACAAAACAATTAAAAAACTAGAAACCCTATTTTAAATATTAAAGCCCAAATAAAAAAAAACACCGGCCCAAGTTAAAAGAAGCCCTCTTGTTTGTTTTGTAATATAGGCCGGTATCCTTTTGTTGAAAGATAATGTATGCTTCCTTTTTACTCGTTCGTCTTCGTTCATTCCTCTTTCCACAACTTTAGGGTTTCTGTAAAATTGAAGTCGCTGGTTAGTTGAATTAGCTGCTGATGCTTTGAATTCTTTCTTTTATCAGTGATTGCTTACGGCTTCTTCAATTCGATCGAGTTCGAATTAAAATTGGTATGTTATTTTCCTTTTTGCTTTTTTGGTTGACATGCTTGAACTAGATTGATGATTCGAGTTATTGATATAAAGTTTGCTCTATTGTTGCTTGAACTCAAATGGTTTTTACATGCCGGTGATGATTGGGTTTTATAGGATTCGAATTCCTATATTTTCGTTTGTATAAATTCATTTGAATTCGTCAATAATTTTGTTCGGCCACTCGATTATGTTTGAATGCTTGAGATGATTTCTGACTTCTTCAATTTCGTATATTTTGTTTACTTGCTTGTCACGGCTTTGGTTTCGACTTCCTTGGCCACCACGGTGTTGAATTCTTTAACGATGTTGATTTCGTTCTTTGTTCCCTTTGACTCGGCCAATTTGAATTGAAACTGCCGTTCCATGATTTTTGAACTCGTCTGCATTTTTGGCTTGTTCGAATTATTGCTTGCCGAGTTGCTCTGTTACTTGCTGACTATTTCAATTCTTTGTTCTTTGTTTAAAAACTGCTACTTGACTTTGTTATAACTGTTAAATGCTTTGTAGTATTTTCTGGTTTGAACCGAGTCGTTGCTTCGAGTTACTGCAGTTTTCACTCTTGTTCATGCAGCTTTCTGCACTTGGTTTCACTGCATATATATATGTTGTATATGTTGGTGCACTTGTTATCTTCACTTGAATTTTTGTTCATCATGTAGACTGAAATGTTAGACTTGACTGTTTGTGGTGCTTCATCGATACATATGTGCATGCTTGAAGTCACTGGATAGTTGTTGTGCACTCTGGTTTCATAATGTATGTTTGCAACCTTGCTCATCTATTTGATGTCTACATGCTGTCTGGATTAGCTTGTCTTTGGTTGTGAATTGAGTTGATGTTGCACTGTTCTTTGTAGCATATCTGGATGTTTTGTTGACTTCAAGTTGCACTGTCCATATGAGTTCATATGCATTGGATTGAGTCACTTGAGTCATTTTGTATATTTGTGTTCATTTGAGTGGTCTGGTTTGACCATGCTTCATTGCTGTTGAACTTCATGTTGAGGCCTGGTGAACTGTTTTGATACAAGTCTGTACTTTGTTTCATTTGAAGTGATTTGGTCGAGTCTGGAGCTTTTTGTTGGATTGGGTTTACTTGTTATCTTGTAATCTGGTTCATACCAGAACTGTTTTGACCAAATTGCATGTGCATATACATATCCCATTTTATTTCCTATTTTGGTCTTGTTCATTTGAAAGCATTTGACTTTGATTGTTTGTTTCTTTGACCAGTCTGGGTTCAAGTGTACATTCAAATTTTGGTCAAGGCTGTGTTGTATGTATCTTGACCCATAGATTTGTATTGCACCTGAATTAAATCCAGCTTAAAGCTCGGGTTTGACCTTGTGCTCGTGTTGTGACTTTGTTTGTATTGTACTTGAGTTGAACCCGGCTTTTAATTGGGTTTGACCTTGTGCTCACCTGTCCCTATAATTTTATCAAGTGTATATTGGTGTGCACGACCTTGTGGCTTATACAATGATACACCGTGCATGTCACAAGCTGTTCGTTTATGATGAAATCAAAATTAAACGATGAAGAACAACCCAAATAACCGAGGCAAATATTATTTTCAAAATAGACATTTTATTTTATACTGCAAAAATATTTCCTTTTCAATTTTACTGCGTTATTGTGTATTTTTGCAGATAGCTCAGATGCTGGATTCAATCTGGAATAGAGTTGAAGATAAATACGAGTGAATGAGTGATATGTAGTGAAGTGCATTTGTAAATGAAAAATTGTGATGTGATTGAAATTGTAATGTAATTGAAATTGTGTATATATAGTGAGAGCTCAGATTTGTACTATTCAAAAGTGTAATAAATATTTGTTTGAATAAAATATCCGTTTGAATTTAAATTCTGTGTTATTTATTTTATTCAACAAATATTTATTAATTATGTGAAAAATAAAATAGTACATTAACAAATACATTTAAATGAATATATATATGTTTATTATCATCAAACAAAAATCATATACTCGCATATTCAACATTATGCACCTTTGCATTTTTGGAAATGAAAAAAGTTTCTTTTGTTGAAATTTGTCTATGTATCCGATAACTGTATTTGCACTTGTCTTTTTATGCTTAGCTTTTACGTTGGCATAGTTTGAGTAGTTTACAATCCCTTCATTTAATCAACTTATTCTGGTTGATAGATCATACCAGTTAATGGACTTGGATGCAAGCATTTACCATGTAACCTAGTTGTTTATTAGGCACCAAATATGGCATATTATAACCAGGATTTCTAATGCTCGTTTGTTGTTGAGCGCTCCCACTATGAACCTAAGTGTTGAGTGGCTTTAAAATTACTCTCGGATGACATTTTGAAAGAACGAGTGGTAAGTTGCCTCGTCATGAACATATGCTTTCGATGGCTTGAAGGTTACTTTTGGGTGACACACTACAAGAAGGATTGGGCTATTCAAAGGTTCTTTAAGGGAGACTCGTTACTGGTTTAGAGTGGCGGACGACCCGATATGAACCTGAACTTTGGGTGGTAGTCACTAATAAATAAGTGAATGCACAGTAATTCATCCTCGTGGATAGCTGGCCGATAAGGAGAGGAGCATAGCTTGTAAGTCCTTGGTAATAGAGGTCGGACGTCCCCATATAATAACCCATCCTTTATCGGATAGCCTGGGCTGTTCAAAGGTTCTCCAAGGAGACACATTGCTAGTTGAATAAGGCGGACAGACCCAACACGAACCTAAATGCTTGGTGGCAATCCCTGACAAGGTAATGAATGCATGACAATTCACCCTCGTGGATAGATGGGAGACAAGGAGAGGAGCATGGCTCGTAAGTCATTAGCAATAGAGGTCAGCAGTCCCTAACAAGGTAAATGAGAACATAATTCGAAGGTTCTTTAGGGAGACACATTTGTTGAGCATGGAAGATGGGCCTAACATGAACATGGATGCTAGGCGGAAGTCCCCTACAGGGAAATGAATGCATGATAATTCATCCTCGTGGATAGTCAGCCAATAAGGAGAGTAGCATGGCTCGAAAGTCCTTAGCAGTAGAGGTCGGTAGACCCCAACAAGGTAAATGAACATATAATAACTCATCCTTCATTGGATAGCCAAGGTTGTTCGAAGGTTCTCCATTGTTGGTTGAGTGAGGCAGACAGGTCTAGCACTAACCTAAATATTGGGTGGCAGTCCTTACCAAGGAAGTGAATGCACGATAATTCATCCTCATTGATAGTTGGTCGGAAAGGAGAGAAGCAGGGCTCCCAAGTCCTTGGAAGAATGCATCAACAATACCTAACAAGGAAAACGAACACATAATAACTCATCCTTCATTGGATAGTTAGGACAAATGTGTTGAACAATGTTGGCTCTGGTGTCTTGATGTTTACTTCACAAAAGATGTATTACAGGGCCTTATAATTATGGTCTGCTCTAATATGTGATAGGCCTGGAGGTGCATTGGGTATCAAGTGTGGGAAATATGGATTCCATTTGGATGCGAGAGGCGGTACGCACCATTTGTTAAGATGGCGCTTATGACATACAACCCCTCCCAGTTTGGACCAAACACTCCTTTAACCCAGTTCTTATACTGGAAAACACCCAATGAAGGACTGGGCCCTCGATAATGAATTGCTAGAGCTTTACTCTTGAGTTGTAGTACTTGGAAATCTTTCTCTTGTAATCTTCAGTGTGGAGATTGGCCTTGGTTTATCAATCTTCTATTATGTTGAGCTTCAGCTTGAGTAGCTAGTTGTTTTGCTTAGGCTCGAAGGTTATACGCTGATTTGATGGGACATCTACCTCTATGTGCAACATGACTTTGTACCCATAAGATGGTGAAAAAGGAGTATGGCTAGTTGAAGTGTGCTGGAAATGCGATAAGACCAAAAGACGAGCGATAGTTCTTTGGCCAGTTCCCCTTAGCTTTTATTAGGCATTTCTTGAGCATGGACTTGATGGTTTTGTCGACATCCCTGACTTATCCGTTGGCTTGAGGATGGGCAATGAAAGATAAGCACTTCTTAAATCTGTTTCTTGAGCAGTAGTCCTGAAATAGGCTACTCTCAAACTGAGTGTCATTGTCAATGATGATCTTTTTTGGTAAGCCGAAATGGCAGACGATGTTCTTGATAATGAAGTTGAGAATATTGAGGGTGGTGGCCTCAATAAGAGGCTCGACCTTAACCCATTTTGTGAAGTAGTTGATGCTGATTATGGTATGGTCGTACCCTCCCTTCATTAGAAAGCTTATCAATTAAGTTGATTTCCATGTATCGAACGACCACAAGGAAGTCATAGGAGTGAGGAGGGTAGGAGAAGCTCTAGGGATCTTGGCAAACCGCTGACACCAATTGCATTTCTTTATATATTCCGTAGAATCCTTTATCATAGTTGCCTATGAATAGCCTTGCTGGGTGTCTTCTTTTGCTTGGCTTTGCCTCCCGACATGATCCTTTTAAAATCCTTCATGCATCTCTTCCAGAATCTTGCCAGCTTCATCTCTGGACATGCAATATTGAAGTGTTGTGGAGTACCCCCGTTTGTAGAGCACCCCCGTTTGTAGAGCTTTCCATCCATGATCATGTAATGGGATCCAGGTAAAGGACCTTCCTAGCTTCCTTTCAGATGGTAGGAAGTTCTTTGCTTGCTAAGTGTTTGACAAGGGGCACCATCCAATTATCCATGAATGGAAAATCTATCTCCATGGTTGTTGCCCCTGGCTTATAGCAGGTGCTGCTTCAAATCTCTAAGGGGACCCAGGAAGTGACTTCTTTCGGTTGATTGCCACCTTGGTTAGTTGATCGGTCTTGCCATTTTTCGCACTTGGTATCTGCTCCAATTGAACTCGGTAACGATGTCGATTATCTTCTTGTCCTTGGCAACATATAAGGCAAGTGCCTAACCCTTCACTTGAAAGTGCTCGCTAACCTTATTGATAACCAGCAATGAGTTACTAAATTCATGGATGGACTCCATGTACAATTCTCTTGCTATCATAAGGCCAAACAGGAAAGCTTCATACTCCGATTCATTATTGGTCGTCTTGAAAGTAAGGTGGACCACAAAACATAACTCACTTCCTTTGGGCATGATAAGGACCATGTTGATCCCTACCCCTTCTCATTTGATGCTCCATCCACATACTGGTGCTAAAGCTTGTTGGTAACGAAGGTCTCTTCTTCAACGTTTTTGGGCTTGAGCATTCGACAATGAAATTTTCCATGGCTTGGCCCTTTATAGAAGTTTGAGGATGGAAGGAAATGTGATATTGCCTAAGATCCACATATGACTTCAATAGTCCATCGACTGTATCCGGCCAGCTTAGGATTTGCTTCAAAGGCTTGTTGGTTAGGACATGGATGGGTTGAGCCTGAAAGTACGGCCGGAGCTTTCGAGCTATCATGAGCAGGAAAAAAGCAAGCTTCTCTAGCTTCATATATCTTGTTTCTTAGCCGGTTAACCTCTTACTTACACAATAAACTGACCTTTGAACATGTTCTTCTTCTTTCATTAAGACAATGATGATCACTTGATCAGACAATACTAAATACATGTATGGATCCTCCTCATTGACGGGCTTGGATAGTACCAGAGGATTCGCCAAATACTGCTTTAACTTATCAAATGCCTTGGTGCATTCATTGTTCTAGGTGAATGACTTTTCCTTCTTAATAAGGTTGAAGAAAAGGAGACACTGATTGGTCGACTTTGATATTAACCAGCTTAATGCTGCAACCATCTCATTTAATCTTTGTTCTTGCTTCACAATTGTGGGGACTTGCATATCTTGGATGGCTTGAATCTTATCGATATTGGCCTCAATGCCCTTAGTACTCATAACATATCCCAAGAATTTACCGGATTGGATGGCTAAAGAGCACTTTGGATTTAGCTTCACGTTGTGTTGGTATAGTATGTTGAAAGTCACGGTTAGGTTCTGTACATGCCCTTAGCCTTTTTAAACTTCACCAACATGCCATCTAAATAAAATTCCATGAACTGAACGATCAATCTGGAGAAAATATAGTTGACGAAATGCTAATAGGTTGCTCTTACATTTTGCAAACCAAAAGGCATGACACGGTAGCAGTACAGGTCGACATTTGTGATGAAGGAGATGTGCTCTTGGTTTGGACCGTTCATGGCAACCTGATTGTACCTATAATAGGCATCCATGAAAGTGAGGAGCTCTTGTCCACTAGTCATATCCACTAGCTAATTGATGTATGGCAAAGGAAAGCTATCTTTAGGTTAAGCTTTGTTGAGGTTAGAGAACTTAGTGCAAGTTCTTTAAGTAACATTTGGCTTTCTTACCAGTACTAGGTTAGCTACGCAGACCGAATATTTTGCCTCTCGAATAAAGGCATCAACTAACAGCTTCTCTACCACTTCTTTGAGAGCTTGGTTCCAATCAGGGTTTCATGGTCGGGGTTTTTGAAAACCGAGGGTGACCTTGGGATCAATGTTGAGTGCATGGAAAATGATACCGGGGTCAATGCCGATCATTTCAGTGTACCCACATTTGAAGATGTCCTTGCTCTACTATAAGAACTTGATAAGATCCTCCCTTATTTCTGTGTTGAGTTCTATGGCGATTTGAACTACTTTGCTGGGGGATTCTAATGGAGTGGTTAGCCCACCTTTAAAGCTTGAGTCCCCATGTGAGGGTCCATCAGGTCGTCATCTGGATCTAAAGTTGTTTCCAAGCCACATTGATCTAACACGTAAATTATGTGTTATATGATATCCTCGGTTTGGAAAGAAGTCTGTGCTTTAGTCGGGGTGATGATGTTTCACTCGGCTCGCATAGATAAGTTCGTTAGCAGTAAGAGGGGAGGACCAGACATGCTAGATGTTCCTACTTGCTAATGGGGAGAAACTTGCTCATTCCATGTTGTGGAGAGCCCTATAGTTCTTTAGGGAGTGGACAAGGATATAGGATTCCAGCCATCTCGGTTTTCATTGTGTCCTACGGTAACGGCATGATCCGGAGCCCTGCTAGGCTTAAGGGTTATGGCATGATCCCGAGTGTTGCTAGGCTCAAGGGCACTCATGGGCAACACACAACAAGCTGATGCAACTTCAAGTTCGAGGGTGGTCCTGGTACGATCTTGAGCATTGCTAGGCTCGAGGGTACTCATGGATGACAAACCATCGGTAGTTGTATCTTCAATGGCAAGGACAGTCCCAGCATGGGCCTAAGCATTGTATGGCTCATAGGTATTCTATAGTGAAACATCATCGATTGCCACAGCTTTTTCAGGTGCACTGTTGGTGGTGGAAAGAGTTGACATTAATACTTTAGAATTGAGGGAAATCTCGGCATGAACTAGAGCATTGAGCGGCTCAATGGTTCTCTGGAGTGACTCGCCACTAAGTACTTGCTCCAGCTGAAGCATGAGAACACCCTTCTTTGCATGCTTGAGGGAGGTTCCATAACACTCCTTGGCCTTCTTTTGATTGCCTCGGATCTTGCTGCACTTGCCCTATAATGGGAATTTCATGACGAGCCAGTTATAGGAGACAATGGTGTCTAGTTCAGCAAGTGTTTGTCATCGTATAAAGAGATTACAATCAAAAGGGCAATCAACCACCACAAAGTCTACTTAGATCATTGTTGCATGGGGTCTTGGTCGAAGGTTGTCATAAGCAAGGTAGTGCCCATCAAAACTATGCCCACAAACTCAAAATCGTAAATTGGCAAGGCACTGGATGGAGGCAGGAAGCTTAAGAGCTTCAAAAACACATATAAACATGACAATTGTAAAGCTGCCCCCATCCATAAACGATCAATGCACATTTTAGTTGGATATTGCAAGAGTGATGACCATATTATCATGATGGGAGTACGAGACTACCCCTTGAAGCTCGGTAGTGAAAGTGATGGGCTATTCTGGTTCCAACCTAGGTGCTTTAGATGCTCGATACTCAAAGAATATACCTAGCCTGTTGAGCCCACGTCCCTCTAATACCAATATTTTGCTTCTTGGCTGTTGCTAGCAACATGCAGGGCTTTGCATATAGTCAAGATGTCGGTGGCTGTATCGATGTTATTGCTGGGTTGTTGGGGCGAAGCCGGCCGGTTAATTACGGTTGTTCCTCTGCTCTACTTGATCACGAACAAACTCTAGATGGATACCTTCTTGGATAAGTCTTTCAATTTCATCTTTGAGCACCCAACACTTATTGGTGGCATGGTCATTGATTTGGTGGAGTGGGCAGTATTTACTATTGCACGAGGCTTTTCCCTTCTTCCACTTTTGGCGGTGTTTGGTCTTTGAAATTGCACCCAGTCCCAAGTCGCAGGATATATTGTTTCCATATCCTTGTTCGAATCAGTGTAATTAGTATATCTAGATCTATGCCGAGAGCTGGCTTTGGCTTGCCTTTTGGTGTCATTTTTCCAACCATTGGGTCGATGATTGGTGTTATTACAAGGACCAGGCTGGGTTATACATCGAGTATTGATGTCGCTATTTGAAAGATCAGCGTATTCCATTCTTATTATGTCGTTTGCCCACTGATAAATCTCAATCAAGGATGTGGCCAGCTGCTTCTAAAGCTCTCTCTACATTATGGACTTATACCTAACCTTAGAGCCGATAGCCATGACCAGCCTACTCATGTCAGCACCCCTAGCTCAAGTGGATTATTTTTTGGAGTGGTTAACATACGACCGCAAGTTTTTGGTTAGCCTCTACCTGATGTTACCTAGCTCGATAGCCATCATAACATGGGTTTTTGAAGTGAAGAACCAAGTTTTGAATTTTTAACATAGCTAGGCCCAAGAATCGATGCTGCTCGGTTGTAGATGTAAGAACCAACGGGAGGCGATCATGTGTGAGTAGATGGAAAGAGTATGCATTTTGCAAGGCTGTAAAGCTGGTCGGCACAGGTGATGGATTTGAATGTAGTGATGTGATCAGATGGGTCGGAACTCCCATCATACTTGTCAATGGGTGACAAAACATATCACCTGTGGATGTAGTATTGTAATGACCCTAATTTTGATTTACATTATTTAGGACATCTAATTAGATAAATTAAATTAAATAATATAGATGGTTAAGGGATTGAGATTTGTATAATCAATAAGGAGGGTCGTGCCTTATTGAATGTATAAACAAAAGGAAATAGAAAATAAGTAAGTAGGAGGAATATGATAAGGGAAAAATAGGAATAGTCCTTATCCTTATACCATAAACCCTTCTATCCTCCAATTCTCATTCATTTACAACATTCCAAACAAAACTAAAATACTTAGAAGCTTGGCCGGCCACCATTAAGAGAAATCAAAGAAAGAAAAGCTAGGAAACAAATAGTAAGCTTAAAGGAATTAAGCAAAGAACAAATCTCAACCTTGTTAACTCCAAGCTAAGGTGAATAATGATTTTTACATCTCATTTTTATTGCTTTCAGTTTCTAGTTAAGATCGGAATTAATTTTGCAAATAATATGCCATGATTTGATTGTTTAAATGGATATATATGCTTGTTGATGATTTATGTTGCTTTGTATAGATTTTATGATAATTTTTCATTTGAAAAACCTATTAAATAAGATCTAAATGACTTGCGTTTTTGATGTATGATCAATAACATTATTTATGAAGTGAGTTTCAAGTTTCATAATTTTCTAAGCTATTTTGGATTTTTGATGAATTTTCTATGAAAGAAAATAGCTAATTTGAGTTTAAAATTATTTACGGCTATTATACATTGCCTCTGGGTCTTAAATTTAAATATGTTATAAGACATATTAAAAGTGAACTATGGAAATTTTTGGAGAATTTTTCTAAGTATCCTACTATGGATATAAAATTATTTAAGGTATAGGACTTAAATGTTTTATATGTTTTGTAAAGGAGAAGGGCTTAATTGTTAAATGTTCTAAATTGTTAATTTTTGAATTTGGCAGCACTTTTATAAAAGATGATTTTGAAAAGAATTGACAACCAATTATATCTTTACAAATAAGGAAAGTTAGTTGAGAAGCAATTACTTTAAAAGGCTATAATAGTTTTACTTAAATTTACTACTTCGCTACTTCCATCAGTTGCTTTCGACACCATACCTCCGTCCTTGACCAAGTCGAAACCAATGCACATGGTATCAAATAATTGATACGTAGTGAACTGGAGTAAGATGGAAGGTACAACATCGAAACTAGGCTTTCGAAGGGCTAGAAGTTGCTTTTATTAACTTTGAACTATTCTTGTTTACAAATGATGCTTTCGAAGGGGTGGAGTTAGCTTTTGACTTAACCAACTTGCTTTCGTTTATATAAAAAGGACTTTCAAATGAGTTGCCACCTTTACATTATAAAAGAAGCTTTCGAAAAGATACAACCCATGTTGCCGTATTCTACCTTTCGACATAATTAAGGCCGCTTTTCTTTATAGCCTTTAACAATGGTTTCGAAAGGGTGCTTTCGCCTTAATACTTTGAAGCCGTTTCTCAATGCTATCGAAAGGGTGGGTTTCAAAACCATCCTCTTTTTTTTACTTAGGACCAATGCTTTCGAAAGCAATGCTTTCGAAACGCTTATGTTCTTTTAAGACCCTTAGTTATATTAAAAGTTAAACCCAAGGGTTTCGAAAGGAATGGTTTTAAATGGTTTCAAGACAATGTTTCCATAAAACTTTTACTTGAACCTAATAATTTCGAAAGATATGTTTTGAGTGAAGAATTGCAATATTTTCGAAAGGGTTATTTTGATTATTTGAATGGAGGGTTTCCAATGCTTTCGAAAGACAAGTTTAATGGTTTCGAAAGAGGATATCTAAGGTTTAAATTAATGACTTCGATTGGTCTATTTTTGAAGGTTTTGAAAGGTATGTTTTAGCCTTTCGGCCTAGTGTTTCAAGATTTGGTAGTTAACTTATTTTGAAAGGGGTACTTTCAATGGATTCGAAAGGGATTGTTTAAAGTTTTTAAACAAAGGTTTCGAAGGGTTTACCTTGGCTTCATAGCCTAAAATCTTTTAAGTTAAAAAGGGTTTTTAACTTACTTTGGAGGGATAGATAATCCCATTGATTAAATTTCATCAACATGGTTTTGTGTAAAGTATATATATAATGGCATAAGTGTTTCAAGTAAAGAAAAGTATATGATTTCCTTATTTTATAAAGGTATGATTTCTGGGGTAAATCATTTCTAAAGATTATTTACGAGGAAATAAAGTTATAACAGGGTAGTTAAACTTAAGGCAGGAAATGAAACATAAATAGGGTAGTTAACCTTAAGTTTATGACTCAGATATTAGAAGACCGGATGGGACTGTTATAAGGTCGCGCCCTATACTTTAGCTATTAACCCCTAGCTAAAAGAAGTCCAAAATTTTAGTGTGTAGGGCTTTTCATATGTGGGACTAAATTGAAGTTACATATAGAAGGGAATATACAGAGTAAAGATAGGTTATTGGTGAGCCCGAAAAACCATTAGGTTCAGCTGACCCTAGAAAAGAAAGTTAAGGGCAGTCGGCCCAGTATTATGTCCAATAGAAGTTAGGTTATTGAGTGTGTCTGGTAGGCTTGAGTCAGTCAATGGTTAATAGTTAGCCAAGTAAAACTACAGTGTTGACAGATAGTCCATTGATTTCCAAATTTTATGTATATATGTACTTGCTATTATTGTTATAATCAGTTTGATTGCCGGTTTCTGATTTGCAGAATATATGTTTTTTAAAGGGATATTAGTGAAGGGAAACCCATTCCGCTAAGCGGCGTGGTCTCATTTAATATCAATAAACCGAGATGTAATAGTATTATTCACACCAGGCTTTATGTCTGACTCGAAGTTTATGTTTTCCACTTAAACTCTCGGGTGCTCAAAATTCAATCTGAGTAGGTTGAGAGTTAGGGTTTTTCAAGTTTAGTAGGTTGGATGAATATGCTTCTGAAGACGTACAGGAGGCAAAGTTAGCTATGTAGGAGCTTTTTTTAGTTTTATTTCCGCTATGATGTATTTATGACAGATATGTCTATTTAGTACTCTGATTATCCAAAGGGGCATCTTCACATGTCGCTCTTGGCGTAATTTGTAATAATTATATTTGATCAAAACCTAGGATTCGTTTTGGGATTATGTAACTGAATATAAAATATTATTCGAAATGTAATCAGAAATGTTGTTTTGGAATCCATGATGATTTATTTCATATTCATATGCTTCTG
Organism: Allium fistulosum; assembly: GCA_030737815.1. Taxonomy (NCBI): domain Eukaryota; kingdom Viridiplantae; phylum Streptophyta; class Magnoliopsida; order Asparagales; family Amaryllidaceae; genus Allium; species Allium fistulosum. The sequence goes on along the minus strand of CM060907.1, from coordinate 508,370,070 downwards.
ATATTATGAATACAACATTACTGTATTTTGTCACTGAAAGTTAATACTATGGATGACTGCAGCATCTATAGCGCTTAGATTCGGGCCCCAAGATAGGGGATGTTACAAATATTCAAGATTTCCTCAAAAATGGCTTGTCATTCTCATCATCAAAAAATGTTTTTCCCCAATATTCTAGGCTTGCATTCTGTTGAGCTATCGATGAAGGATGTTAACTTCCTCCCTAAGGCCAACTTGTACCTGTTACGGAATGCTCTGGCCAACTACTAGTTGTAGACTCAACGAGCGCTTTGGCCAACTGGGGGATTGATAGCAAGAATGGAAGTGATTGTGACATTGACGAGCTAGGATGTGAGACCTCCTCTCCTTGTGCATAGGGGGTGACCACTAGTGACTGATCCTTCCTTCCCTTAACCTATTCCAAGCCACACTCCTATGATATCTAGAGTGTGTCATGGGAGCCCCGTGCTTCCTAGTTATGGTTGGATCTCCATTGTTAAGACGTTCGAAAGAAGACACTCACAAAAGCTCAAATGCAAATGACCATTCTGCTGAAGGAGAACAATGATGTCTTGGCTCTTTGGGCATGGCTATATCTAGAGCAATATCGACATAGCTTGGCGTATGCATAACATACCTCCTTGGATGAGCATGAACATACCTCCTTGGATGAGCATGAACATCTTGAGTAGGGTTTCATACACCACTCTATCCAGGGCCTCGATAGTGTTAAAGAGGCTGTAGGCATCAAGAATGGCTGGCTGGTGAACAGGCGGGTCTACAAGGTAGGACATTTTACAGTAGCTTGGGCGTCCAACCACATCCTTAGACTTTGCGCTTCATTGGCCAAATTGTCCACGTTCGATAACTGTTGCAACACTGTATGGCATATATCATTGGTGAGCATAGGAATGGGGCCGACAGCACTAACAATAGTATTGCTATCGGTACCATGCTCATTGGAATTGTTACTTTCAACCTCAGGAACTAGGTCCATGGTAACAAGTCAGATCTGATTTTGGTAGAGAAAAAAGTGATGAAAGTGGAGAGCTTTAGAGGGAGGCACTCTGTCTATATGACGATCCACCTTTTTGGACGGTTCAAATGGACAATAAACCACACATGTCTAACTCAAACCATTCAAAATGGTAGATTATCAATGGGGTTAAATAAGAAAAATAAGAGAAAAGAAGGAAAACAAAATACAGAATCTTGCAGTAGAATGACAAAATATAATAATCAAATAAACAGTTCATGAAGCTATTTTACAATATACATATGATTACACAAATTTACAATAAAATCAGAGTACAATCAACAACATACCAAAATGATGCAACAGAAAAATACTAATAATATAATATACCAAACTTCGCCTTCGTCCTCCGGAAATAATTTCTTTAAACACTAAAATGCTCTGGCTGACCCGAGCATAATGAAAAGACAAAACACTCGAGTCAGAACTAAAAATTCTTATGTAAGTTAAATCAACAGCAAATAAATATGAGTGTAATAGCTTCAGAGATGTTTACGGGATTTTACATCTCCTATCTAGTGTATGACGTGAGTGCAAGACTTAAGATATGTTACGGGATTTTCCATCTCCTAAGGATCCGTTAAACTATTTATATATAGTAAAATATGCTATATATGTGTTGTCCATCAGTAAAGTATAATATTGAAAATAGCGTTAAGGCATTACCCATATCCCCCTAAACACATTTTTATAGGCATCGTAGTCTATACAGTATTGTAAACTCCACCGTAAACTGGTTAGCTATCAGGGAGCACTCCATAGGTAACAAATTATGGTAAGTTTTATAAATGTTTTTAGAATGTAATTTAGTGTTATACAAATTTATCTTATTCATTTTAATTAACAAAAATGTCCAATAGTTAACATCTTATTATTTTTCATTATCTTTTAATTTACAAGTGAAAAATCTCCAATTTCTTTACAGATTCATTAAACATTTAGCTTTTAATTTTTTATTTCTCATTTTAGAAGTTTCCAACTGTGACATCCCAGAAATTTCTGGCAATATCAATTTAATCATCCGCATTAAAAATTAATTTGATTTGATAATATTTGTTAATAAGATTTGAATTGATTTAATAATCTTCTTTTAAATAAATATTTAACTGATAATTTATCTTTTAAAAGCTAATAAATTGTTTTCTATTTATAATGTATATATATTTGTATATATTGTAAATAGATAAGCTTTGTTTTAAATTTAATAAATAAAGATATGTTTTCTAATTTTAATATTTTTGGTAATTATAATTTGATTTAATATATATATATATTTTTAAAAGGGTATTTAAATAAATAACTGTATGGTTTAAAATACATAAGAAAAATATTAATTGTTTTAAATTTATTTTAGTTTAAGTTTGAATTTAAATAAGATTAACAAAAAGGTTATTTTGTTCTTTTTAAATATAGTTTGTTTAAATAAGTAATTTATTAATGAAGTGATAATTTCTTTTATAAATTATTTTAATTTAATAATGAGTTATTTTTAAATAGTATTAATAATGTAATATTTTTACAAATAGATTTTTAATATGAATAGAATTGTTATATATATATATTTTGGAAGAAGCTATGATTTGTAAATTTAAAATAAAATCTTTCAAAAATATTTAAAATAAAATAAACCTTATTAATATTTAAAATTTAGTCTTTCTAACATAAGTATATAATATAAATAATAATAGACCAAGTATTTAATAGTTTAAGTTTAAAAATAAAAGAGAAATATAAGTAAACACATTTCCTAAATTCTAACATCATATAGAAACTTATTTATATTGCAAAGCATAAGTGAACTCTTGACATAATTCTGGAAAATACATATTCAGGTTGCAGGCTAGAAAATGAACACTTAGTTAGTTCTAGAAACATATGTTTGCAAGGCTGTAAATCAAAGTATAAAAGGAAATATGTCTTCATGCTTGTATAGGAAATGAGTATGTACACTTGAGTAGATATAAAAAAAAAATATGCAAAGATATCTAAGTACCATACGAAATAAAATATAGGATAAGTTGTAGCATGGAGGACAACTTCATTAATACTAACATCTCTCTAGTACAATATAGATCATCTCAGCCCACCCATATAGAAGAAAAATCTTTGAACAAATCTTATACAAATAAAATAAACATTACCCTGTAAACATATTCTATATGTCAATCTTTCTCTATTTCATTTCATTTACAAAGAAAACTTAGCATACTAGAAAGTATATTACAAATGAAGCTTCAGTTCATCTCAACTAAGTCTCCAGTTCAAGTTTCCAAAAGATCATAAGCATTACCCAGTTTTCAAAATACAAAGTTGTTTTCAAAAGGCTCTATTTATCTTTTCAAAACTGGTGAGTAACACTTTTCTTAAAAAGCTTAAGTATGAATGTAGTTGCATGTGAATTTCTGAAGCTAATAATGTTTGTTTATGATTGGATTTTCTGTGTATATATATATGGATGTATAGATGCATGCTTGTTGATTGTATCTGTTCCTACCTGCTCTTAGTTTTAAAAGCAAAAGCATATTCAAGTTTAAAGCTCAAAACTGTTTTCAAAACCTAGTGCTCTGTTCTTCCTCTTTCTAAACTTGTGAGTAACTTATAATTTCTTTTTACTGGAATATATACATGTGAATTTGTTCTGTGTACATATGCATGTATCAGTGCATCTCTTCTCTGTTTGATTTACAGAGTAACACACAACAAAGAAAACTCAAATTTCACTTTTTCTAATCTATATGAGGCTTGGGTTTTAACACAAAATAGTTATGTTCAAGTATGATGTATCATCTAAAAATGGTTTCATAAAGTATAAAGGTATAGAGAGTGAAAGATTAAGTTTTTACAGTAAAAACTTAAGTTTCTGGAAATTTCAAGTATCATGAATTATTGGTTCAAGAACATAACTTGAATTCTTGTTGAAAGTTAGGATTTTTAAGCTTTGTTTGGTGCTTTTTAACTGAGGGATTTAAGAGCAGTTGCTTTTGTTCGAAATTTGGATTTTCGATCAAATTTTGATGATCGATGTATTTATAGATGTCGGGGTTGGTTGTGGAGATGGAGGAGGCTACGGGGTTGCTAGGAAAAATGGCCGGAGGTGGTGTAGTCGACCGCGGCGATGACGGTGAGGAGTTTTTATTTTTTAAACCTAGTTTTAGAAGAGATCACGAATTCGATTCGTTTGTCACCATCGTTGGATCGAGTGTTGCGAGAGTTTGGGAAGTGGAAGCTGGGTCGTTAACGCGTCGATGACCCGAGTTGCGTGAGTTCTGGTGGTCGGGGTCATGAGTACGAGGCGATGACAGGCTTTCGATGATGGGTTCTGTGTAGTTCCAGGTTTGAATGGTCATCTCGAATTCGACTTTGAGATTTGGGGTACGATCTGATAATCGTATTTGGGTGGTTGGATGATAGTTGGTAGGGGAAGATCATCGTTGATGATCTGAGATGATCAACGACACCGTGCATGTGCACGGTGCACTGTTGTTCTGGTGAAGGTGAAGTTGGTTGAGTAGTGGAGGTTGCTCGAGTTTATCTCGAGAAATTCGGGTATTTGCTCAAAGTATTGTAGGGTTCGACTCGAAGCATTTTGAGTAGGGATCGGGTAGTTGCTTTTGTTATAGGTTTCAACATTTAAACCTGTTTTGTTTTTAAATCTAAAACAAATGATTTTTGAATTATAAAGCAGAGTTTAAACAATGGTTTAAAGCTAAGTTTAAACCAGTTTTAAGTATGATTTCAAAACTTAAATTTGTATTCATTTTAAATCTTAAATTTAAAATGGAATGTAAAAGCAAAATTGTTCTTAAATGCTTTGATAATGATAATTTGATCATTAGTAAGAATAATGTTTTATCTTAAGGTAAATTAAGATTTAATAATTTAGAGTAATTAAATTATTAAGGTAATTAAATGGATAATTAATTAATTTAATTAATTAAAGATATGGATGATTAATTAAGAGTTCTAAATTATTAATTAAAGTTTAAGACTAATTAATTAGGAGTAATTAATTTGTAATTAAGTATCATTAATTAAATAAGATTAGATTTAATTAATGATTAGGGATGAATTAATCAAGTAATTAAAGATTAATTAAGTTACAGTTAAAACTTAAATTAATTAAATAATTAGTGGTTGATTAATTGGTTATTAAGGATAAATTAACTTGTAATTAATATTGATTTATCTAAGTTAAATTTCTTAAGAAAAGAAATTAAAAATTGTGAATAGTTAATGAAGGTCATTAAATTAAGATTTGTTTAATAATTAATCAATGTGATAATTTTAATAAATAATTCGATTAATTAATTAAAGATAATAAATTGTGAAATTGTTTAAGTGTAATTAAAGGAATAAATTACTCAAGGTAATTAATTAAATAAATTTGATTTATTTAAGTTAATTAATTTAGTTTAATTAATTTAAATTAATCATTGGATGATTTGATAAGTATAATTACTTAAATGTAATTAATGAAGTGTAATTACTTAATGAAGTAATTAATGGTAATTACTATATGTAATTAATTGAAGAGGATTTAATAAAGGAAGTAATTTGGATTAAATTACTTTGTGAAATTAATCAAGGGATTAATTGAGATAATTAATTAAGGAGTAATTAATTTATTTAATGAAGTAATTAAGGGTAGTTAATTAATGGATGGGATTAATCAAGAGTGATTAATAAATGTGGTTTAATTAAAGATTAATTTCTTAAATGTAATAATTTAAGTAGAATAATTAACTGAAATGTAATTAGGGATCATTAAATTATATAATTAATGATATAATTAAAGGTTGATTCATTAAGATTAAATAATCAATAATAAGTGATTTTGAGTAATTAATTAATATAATTAATTAAGGACTAATGTAATTAATTATAGTTAATTAATTGATAGAGTAATTAAAGATTAATTACTATATTTAGGGATAATTAATTTGTGAAATTAATTAAAGAATAATTACTTGAATGTAATTAAAGGATAACTAAATCAAGGATGATTAATTAAAATGGAAATTAGAGAATGATTAATTAATTGATTTGTAATTAATTAATGGTTATGTAAGCAAGATTTATAATGATGAAGTAATTAATTTAATTTACTTTAAATTAATTAGAGATAAGTAATTAATTTAATTCATTTTAAATTAATTATAAATGGTGTGATTACTTATCCTTGCTTATGTATGATGAATGATATTTATTTCCTTGAATGATTTGAAATCTCAGATATGAGATAAGTAATGCTATGTGATATAGATGTTTTGGTTGAAGTGTGATGATAATATGGATTATCTATTTATGATGATATTGTGAGTTATCTATCTGTGATATTGTGAATTATCTATCTGTGTGTTTATGGATAATGAATTGAATTGTTTTAACTTTAAAACAACTTGGCCTTAAAAGATGCGGTTTGGATTTCAATGAGACCGGGATTGGGTTTCCAAATTTGGATATCCGAAAACCACATCGATCCAAATTAACGATAGGTCATGAATCTCTAGTGAAGATGAAGATTCAGAGTGCAAGGGTTATTGTCGTTGTTAACGCTAAAAAGTGAACGCTAACACCCGGTGTGTGTAATAGAATTGTGAAAGCACCACCCGTTGGTACGGGAACAGAATATAAGCTGAAAATAGTAGAAAAGCAGTAAATGAACAACAGATTTATAGTGGTTCGGCCCGTAATTGAGCCTACATCCACTTTATAGTCTTTTATTGCTGATTCGGTTACAATTTGATACAATATCCTTCAAAATACAATACAATTTGATCACGAAAGCACTCTTGACTACTAGCTCAATCTTCGATGATGAAACTCGATGGATCCGTGTTGGATGTAAGGAATTCCTCTCGAAGCTTGTTGTAGCATCTCGAATGTTTGAAGATCTTTGATTGCTGAATGAGTGGAGACTTCGACAGAGTAACAGCGCTTGAAGAAATGAATGGCCAAAAAGTCCCCCTGATGTTGAAGGTAGTGGGGTATTTATAGGAGCTGAACTCTGAACTGGAAATTTTCCTAAGTCCTAAGTCATTGAAGACTTAAGGTAAGTCGGCGACGAGATAAGGGTGTGTAAGTTGTGTTCTGAATGTCCAGAACGAACAAGTCATAAGTCGTAGGTCGGTGATGACTTAAGATATCGTATGCGACTTAGTATAAGTCGTAGGTCTCAAGTTATCAACAATTGCCTTAAGTCAAAGACTCCCTTATCTCGTAGACTCTTAACTCGGAGCATTTCATAACTCGGAGTATCTCATAACTCGGAGTATTGTTAGGTCGGTAAGCTGTTATCTTCTTAAGTCGGTAGCTCTTCTCAGTAGTTAGATCGGCAACTATTAAGTCGGAGCTTTCTTAGGTCGCAGCCTGTTAAGTCGGTACGTGTTTAGGTTGTAACATTGCTGGGTTACAACATCGCTAGGTCGCAATGGTACTTGTAGTTAGGTCGCAAACTTCTCTTAGGTCATAGCTTCCTAACCCGGTAGGTCGTAAGTCCTCTGAATAGTTAAGTCGTAGGTCGCTGACCTGCTTCAAGAGTTAGGTCGTTACATCCTTAGGTCGCTTCAGCAGTTAAGTCGTTAAGACCACTTAGGTCGTAAGTCGTAAACTGTTTAACTCGGTAAGTCGTAGCTTCCTGTAGGTCGTTGCATATCCTAAGTTGTTCACTTTGATAACTCGTAGGTCGTTGCTAAAGAGGTGTTAACATTTGCCCCTCGAAGTACACGCCTAGGTCGTGGGTCGTGTGCTTCGACCTTCTCTTGTGCTTTGATTAGTTGTTATATCGTGAACGACTTAGCGAGGACATAGGTCGTGTGGTGCCGGTTCACATTTCATTGCCCTGGGTATAAATATTTTAGGTCGTTAATCCCTCATCTCATCTGACTTTGCATTTTGCCATTAACAATATTTCAAGCTCTCAAAGGCGAATCCAACTACTCGTCCACCAAACATCTTCAATTTCGTATTGCGTAAGTGATCCCATTCTTTACTCAATCCTCGGCTATCACCGAACTATGAATTTCGCTTACCTTAAGCCTTGCTTCACGATTTTTGTTTCAATTGATCGCCGAGGAAATCGAAATGGTTCGATTTGGCTTTCGGTGATTTGCGAGAAGAAGGGGAAGAGTTTCAGTTCATTAGGTTGGTTGATTTGTGATCTTAGAAGGGATGAAGAGGCCATTATCGGGTTGGAGAATTATGAGGAATGGGATTCTTAGTAGAGGAAAGAATTTGAAGAGAGGAACTGATGCTTTGGTTTGAGTAGGAGATAGCTCGAGATCCCCTGAGAACGACCTAACACTTTCTCAGCTTAGATCGCGCACGACTTAATTCTTTGGTTGCTTACTGCAGCATTGGGTTTAGGTCGTTGCCGAGCTAGGACAATGTTATTTTGACTTTTCTTTTGTGCGGCTTACGGCCTAAAAAGTTAACGACCTATCTTGTTGCAATTTCTCATGGTTCGTTGACGAGTTAGCACTTAAATCCTTAACTTGCGAGCACATCTGAATGACTAGGTCGTGGATGAGACAGCCCTTAACTCGTAACTCGCGAACTCATCTGAACGACTTAATAACTTAAAAACTCCATTGCTTCGAATTCTTGGACTTGAACGATCTGACTTAAGAGAACATGCCTTGGACATTTGCAAAGCCTTGATGGAATTTGACTAAACCTTAGTTTCAAACTGCCAGAATGAATTGCTTGAACTTCTAACTGCTTGAACTTAGACTTTTTGTTGTACTTTCTTGCAGATCACTTTAATTTTTTAGCTGTCAACCTGTTAAACATAACACTTGCAGAAAAGAGGGACGAATATACTGTCATCGACTGCCCACATCGAACGACAGATTAGCCAATAAGAAATAAGCAACTCAAATAAACTTATATGTATGAAATGTTGTGAATTGATAAGTTCAGGTGAAGCATTAAAGTAAAGCCTAAACAATCAATTAAAGCTAACTTGTATGCATCAACACTGTACTTGTACTTATAATAACAAGTCCCGGAATTCTTTATTTGACAAAAATCAATCAATTTGATTCCAGTTATGTTTACTTGTTATTTCACTAGTTTTACACAACACTTCACACTTTTAGGAAACGTGCACCTTAATATTTGATCATCCAGTTGATTGTGTAGAATGGCGTCTCAACAAGAAGACTTGGAATTAGCTGGAGAAGCTTTTCCAATTGCTACTCCATTGAATGATCCTCCAGAAAGGACTTCTACCACTCTGAGCCATAAAGTTTTTCGTCAGTTATGCATCCAGTTTGGCATTGCCGAAGCTGATGCTTTGTTCCCTGGAATAAATGATACTGCTGATAGGCCGCCCCAAGGCTTTGTCGCAGTTAACCGCCAAATGTGTTTGAGTGGAGCGATTCCCCCGTTTAACGACTGTCTTCGAGAACTTCTCCTCCGACTATCTATTTCCCCTTTTCAACTACATCCTAATGGGTACGCCATCCTGCTGGGATTGTGTGTGCTTTTTAGGAGAACGCTGGACCGTTATCCCAGTTTTGGAGAAATTCGCTTCCTGTGTTCATTTGCAAAGAACAAAGACCATCCCTCTATCACACTTGTAAGGAGTGCCAGGAACCATAGACTGATTACTGGTCTTCCCAAAAGCGTTCCCGGGTTCCTGAGCCAGTTTTTCTTTGTTCGCTGTTCCCTGGGATTTTACGCCATTTGGAGAGTGGGAAGTACGACCTTTTGTCTTTGCTCCTTATTTTTTCTGTATTCTTCGAAGTCCGAATTGTCAAGCATTAACTTCTTTTTCTACTATTTCAGCGCTCCCTCCTCCTTCTAGGAACCCTAGTCACAAAACAACCTTCGAGAGGCTTATGGCCGTGCCAGTTGAAAAGAGGAGTGTTCAATTTCTATTGAAAGATGAGTTTCTCCATCAATTCGGACTCTTACATCCTTCTCGCTCTACTCAACTGCATGAAGTCCCTGATTCTCCAGCTACGGAGTCAGATGCCCCCGCTCCTGCTAAAGAACTTTCACTGAAAGAACTTACCATTGAGACTTCATTGGTAAAGTGTTCTACTCCTACTGACATTGCAGGGTCGTCCAGTAAATTAGTGCTTGCCCCGGTTATTGAAGAAGAGGAAAATCTTCACGTTTCTGAAAAGACGGCTGAGGCAGAAGTCGAAAAAGATAATTTTCCCGTGCATCATGGCGACGATACTTTTGACAGTCTGAGCGATATCATGATAACCTCTCAGAAGCTCTTTAAAGATGATGTTTCTAAAGTGATCTCTCCTGTTATCGAAGCAACTTCTTCCTTGCAACAAACCACAACGCCTTCTACACAAGTTATTGCCATTTCCACACCCAAAAGTGGTTTGTAATCTGACGCGCGTAGTTTGCACATCACACTCACTTAGGATTTTGGCACTTATATGCACTTAGCTCCTTTAATTTGAAAATTTCTAAGACTTGCCTTTCTTTTTTCAATTTCAGGTTCTACAATGGGGCGAAGTGGCTCTTACTTTGACAAATTCCAACGTCACGGAAGCCGCGATGCTTATTACTTTAGGAGTTATATCGGTGCCCCGAAGGAAACTGATGAGGAAAGGGCTGCCAGAAAGGCTCACGAAAGGCGAGCTCATGAAGAACGTCGTCGGAGAGAAGATGAAGAGCACTATGGGAGTAGGGACGAGCGACGTGACTCTTCCCGCAAAAGCGACGATCCTTACAAGAGGAAATCTTACGATGACAAGGGGAAGAGTCATACTTCCGATGATTCCAGCAAACGGATCAGACTTGGCGAGAAAGATACGTCTAACATCTCGGAAAAGTCTACCGCTTCTATTCCTCCTAATACACCGTCCGGTTCTCCTGCCCTTAAGAAGTCTGACATCCAGGCAATAATTAATAGGCCTCAGTATCAAGCCGGGGACGGGCCTCCCATACTTCAGAGCCGATTTCCAAATTGGTGTCTAAGAGGAGTCTGTTTTGACTTAGATTTGGTTCCTATTGATAAGCAGGCGATGCTGAGAAATGTCGATGCTGTCAAGCTTGATATTGAAAGAATGTCTGGATGGTAGAAGCTGGTTGACGAACTTCAAAGGGTCAGCCATATGAACCTTGAGGCCATGTTGACCATGGAAAACGATAAATCTGAATGGGATAAAGTCTGCAAGCAGCACGATGCTGAAATGAAAAGCATTAGTGATGGTTATGGGAAGCTCGAAGCTGAAGTTGAAAGACTCAAAAATGAGCTTGCTACTTCTTCCACTTCTTATTCTCAGAAAGAAGAAATGCTCCAAAAACAAGTTCGAGATGCCCATGCTGCTCAGCGAGATACTGAAGTGAAACTTGAAGCAGAACAGCATGTTACTAGAAAATATCGTGATGACGCTGCTCAACTTCAGGAGAAAATCAGCTCTCGAGACTTAGAAATTGCGAGGCTACAGTCTCAGTTATTGAAGGCTGAAAGAGAGCGTGATAAAGCTCTCTCTGGTAAGGCTGCGGCTGAAGAATCCCATAAGGCAACCAAAGCCACCATTGACGCGACTTTATTCGACTTTTATATGCATTGCGTCCTGGGGCATGGGAGCCTTTCATTTTTGGGACCAGAGTATGAAGTCACCTTAGCGGAAGTATGGGAGGCAATCATTGACATGTTCGGCGGTGCCGGTTATGCTGAAGCAGGTCTTCAAGCTACCTACTTAGATTGAGCGCCCGTGCTGCCCTTGCCAAAGGAAAAGAGCAGCTTACCCGAGTGCAGGCCGAGGCGACGGGAGAGAAGCTTCCTGAGAGAGAAATACCTCCTATTGCTCCCGCTTATACTTCGGCTTCAACTCACGCGGATATTACTGGCTCTAGTTCTCACTCCACGCCTCCCACTAAGGTTGACAAAGAAACTGTGACCACTCCTACAGAGGAAGAGGCAATGAAGGACTTTCAGGCTCAGGAATTTGAGATTGATCTCGCCAAACCGACTTCTCCAGGTAACTTTGATGAGACGAATTCAGTGAATCGCTTATTCGACTCAACCGAGTTCGACGAACTTCTTACTTATTACCTAAGCTTTGACGATCCACTGTCTTCTTTTTTCTCGGAGAATACTGATTTTGATTTCTTTTATTATGCAGCGGACGCGCCGGAAACTGCACCAATTTTTCCTTCTTCAGCTGCCGTTCCTCCTCCATCTCAAGTTACTCCTCTTCCAGCTTCTCAACCAGGTTCACAGGAAGAACAGATAGCAGCCCTTCAAGGCTTGGACGAACCACCTACTTTCGAGGAGCAGAAAGCAGAAGATCTGGATGATAGTGAGAAGACCCCGGAGCAGTCTTTTGACTACGACACAAAGCTTTCTACATTTCTTACTCCGGGGAGTGAGTCTTCTTCCAAGAAGAAGGGGAAACATGTGGTTTCGAAGAAAGGAAAGAAAAGTTCTTCTGCTGCTGGAGATGAAGCAGAAGTCGATCCGGCTGAGTCTCTTTCTCCTTCTTCTCCGATACGGCCTTCGAAACTAATTACCAAGCCGGGTAAAGGCTCCAAGGGTGGGAAGAAGGAGAAATGAGTTTGATTTTGTCTTTTCTGCTTTTTGCATGTATTGATCGAAGATTGTGCGAATACCGGTCTCCGCTCCTTTTTGTAATCTGCACAATGTAAAAAGTTTCCATAGTATTGAATAAAATAGCTATTTTACTTGTACAAATTCTTGTGTATGTGAGAATGCATCTTTTTCTCCTTTTTAGTGTAGAACAAATGATTCCTTTTTTTTTGTTTGAACAAACTTTTGGTCTGTTTTTTGAGAATGCATTTGTTCCACATCTATTTTTCATGATATTGTAATGAACTCGCGGTATGTTGCTTGCATATTACTTTATTCATGTAACTGAATCGTATAGTGTTGCCCCCATACCGCAAGTGCATTGCAACATTTCTAGCTTTTTCAAGACTGATACTCTTACTTCAAAGAATAACTACTTCACTTTTAAGGGAAGAATCATTCTGCTTTTAATAGAGTATATCTCGTCTTCAGAGAAGTTTTTACTTTCTCTTTCTTCCTGTAGAACACTTCAACTTTTGGGAATGATCACTTTTATTTGTTTAAAAGTGAATTTCCTGCACAGTGAAATGAGCTTCTGAAGAAGGTTTTGATTTTGCGCCCCAGTAAAGGGTTTATTTTTGGTACTTCAAGCAAGGTGAAGTGCGCCTCTGAAGAGGTCTTTTGGTCTCTGAAGAGAAGCGATTTTGGTCTCCGAAGAGAAGCAATTTTGGTCTCCGAAGAGAAGCAATTTTGGCATTTCAGCTCTGGTGAAGTGGGTCTCCGAAGAGAAGCATTTTGTACTTCTACACGGGTGAAATGTGCCTCCGAAAAGGGCTTTTTAGCATTTCATCACTGGTGAAGTGGGTCTCCGAAGAGAAGCATTTTGCACTTCTACACGGGTGAAATGTGCCTCCGAAAAGGGCTTTTTAGCATTTCATCACTGGTGAAGTGGGCCTCAGAAGAGGAGCATTTTGCACTTCTACACGGGTGAAATGTGCCTCCGAAAAGGGCTTTTTAGCATTTCATCACTGGTGAAGTGGGTCTCCGAAGAGAAGCATTTTGCACTTCTACACGGGTGAAATGTGCCTCCGAAAAGGGCTTTTGCCTCTGAAGAGGTCTTGTGATTGTCTGGAAGTTACTTTCTCATGGTTGAATGGATCCACGGGGCGGACGCAAGTTGCTTGATTGGATGTTCGTTTGCACAAACGATCGCAATTAACTAACAAGGGCCCTGTTCCTTCAGCGTGGGAAGGTGCCCCTCCGGTGGTTCCACCAATCTTTTTATTGAGAGAAGCACTTTCGTTTACTGGCGTGCCTCGTTAGAGGGCTTTGTTGACCTTTGGGAAGGAGCATCGGTTGGTTGGTGTGCCAGGAAGGTTGCTTCTCAGGGGCGAGTAGATCCACGGGACGGACGCAAGCTGCCTGATCGGATGCATCACGATCAGTTAGTAAGGGCCCTTTTCCTTCTGCTTGGGAAGGTGTCCCTTCGGTGGTTCTACTGGCCCTTTTTATTGAGTGGCATACCTTCTTTTGGCTGCTTCTATGTTTGGTGGCCCATGTTTCCTCATCATTTGCTAATCAGCTACCCTTCATTATTGTTTCCAAGCGCATCTTCCTTTGCAAGTAAATTGTCTTATCCGAAGAAGTGGACTTCACTGTTGAACAACTTCACAGGACAAATGCAAGTTACCTAGTTGGATGTCTGTTCGTATTGACAGTCACAACAACTTAACGAAGGTTTGCCTCAGTGGAGTTGCCAACTTTTTATGTGAAGTTCTTCTTATATGGGATTTGAATATGGAATTTTTGGTTGCTTGGTATTTGCTTAATAAGTGATTTGTAGGGCTCGCTTAGCTTTGCAATGGGTGAGCTTTGCTTTAATAACCTGCAATATTAGATCGACATTTTAGCAATACATTTAGAGTATTTACACATCGAAATATAACATGCATTTCATAATAGAAAACAAAGAATTCATAGTTTTTCATTATTCAGTCACATTGATTTCTCGGCGGTTTACAATGCAGAAAGTCACACATCCATTATCATTTTTACAAATTCAAGCAATGCTGTTAAGTAAAAAATGGATGCTAGTTATTGTTGTTTCAGAATTTCCGGACTGATTTTCCATTTGCACTAGATTCGCAGCTTCGGATTTATATGCCAGAGAAAGTGAAAGATGCCCCAGTTGTAGTTTTGTGGACAATTAGCAGTTGTCCCAACTTCTGCCTGCTGGGTGTGGACCTCCTGTGACAACACTAATGACAAGCTTTTCTGAATCTTGCACTGCAGTGTTGCTGAGAGAATCGGATTGATGGGTAGGACGTTGTTGATCCCGAGTGGATAAGGTTGGATCGACTCCGCTTCTCTTAACGTATTGTTGGAGTTTACCCTGCTCCAGCAATTCTTCAATCACATTCTTTAATTGGCGACATTGGTCAGTGTCATGGCCAGGTTGATTGTGAAATTGGCAGAATTTTCCATTACGCTTTGCACCTCTCGTCATCTCGGGTGGCTTAGGATACCTGACAACGTCCTTTGTTGCAAAAAAGATATTTCTTGGTGTATCAAGTAAAGGAGTGAAATCCGAAGGATTAAAGCGGCGAGGTTTCTTTTCATTTCCCTGGCTCTTTCCTCCTTCATTCTCCCTTTTCTGACTTTCAGATTCTCTTTTATTAGATGGGACATTGTTATTATTAGCTTGGGCAACAACCACTTTCGATGTCGTAGAAAGGCTTTCAAGGCGAATGAACTCGTCGGCCTTTTTATAAAAAATTTCAAGCGAGTTCGGTTCCTTCATCTTTAGCCATATTCCAAATTTGCTCGATTTATCAATGGCTCGCATCAAATAAGTCAGGATCATGCATGGTTCCGCATTTTCTACTTCAGCTAAAGCTATATTGAAACGGCTCAGGAAAGATTTGATTGATTCTCCGGGCGCTTGTTCAAGGTTAGACAGTGACATTATATCCTTAGCTTTTGAAGCATACAATCTGAACTGTTCTTTGAACTTTTGCGTTAAGTCGGAGAACTTATCTACAGATCGAACTGGAAGCTTTGTGAACCAAAGTAAAGCCACACCTTCCAGGTATACTGGAAAGTATCGACACTTGATCTCGTCTGATGCTCTTGCACCGGTCATATGCCAATCGTATTTGTACATGAAATGATTAGGGTCACTCGTTCCCCTATAGGCTTGGATAGTAGGAGGTACAAATTTCCTTGGAAATTCAGCTTTTAAGATCCTTTCAGTAAACGGAGTTCTGCTCGGTGCAAATCCCCAGTCGTTCTCATTCTCTTCCCTTTGCATGCTCTCTTTCATGATGCGGTCAACCATTTCGGACAGGTACTCTCTATTGTTCAAAGACATCTCCGGGCAAGCATCAGTCCTTCCCTCGGGAGCTTGCCTGGGCACCTGTTCACGATCAGTTGGCTGCGGCATAGAACCCTCAGTTTGGAAAGGTGGCATTTGAGGAAAGGCTGTTTGATGGTTTTCTGGTTGACGATTTGCCCCGAGCAAAGCAGTTAATCTATCCATCATCAAAGCGTTTTGGGTTTCAATCTGTTGGTACAATCCAGAAACTGCGTCATCCAATTCAGCCCTGGTGACTCCAATGGTAGGAGTTGCTTGGTCTGCGGTTGGGGAGGCGGAAGTTCCTTCATGAGCATTTCTGGATCTGACCGGTCTACCTCTTCTTCCAGGAGCCATCATTTCAAATCAACTTCTGGTTCTTAAGAGAAGTTCTTTTTATGAGTTTTTTGCAAAGCAACGGTGAAAATCTTCCTGAGTTCAACTCTCAGTGAAAGCACCAAAATGTTAATGCTAAAAAGTGAACGCTAACACCCGGTGTGTGTAATAGAATTGTGAAAGCACCACCCGTTGGTACGGGAACAGAATATAAGCTGAAAATAGCAAAAAAGCAGTAAATGAACAACAGATTTATAGTGGTTCGGCCCGTAATTGAGCCTACATCCACTTTACAGTCTTTTATTGCTGATTCGGTTACAATTTGATACTCCTTCAAAATACAATACAATTTGATCACGAAAGCACTCTTGACTACTAGCTCAATCTTCGATGATGAAACTCGATGGATCCGTGTTGGATGTAAGGAATTCCTCTCGAAGCTTGTTGTAGCATCTCGAATGTTTGAAGATCTTTGATTGCTGAATGAGTGGAGACTTCGACAGAGTAACAGCGCTTGAAGAAATGAATGACCAAAAAGTCCCCCTCATGTTGAAGGTAGTGGGGTATTTATAGGACTTGAACTCTGAACTGGAAATTTTCCTAAGTCCTAAGTCGTTGAAGACTTAAGGTAAGTCGGCGACGAGATAAGGGTGTGTAAGTTGTGTTCTGAATGTCCAGAACGAACAAGTCATAAGTTGTAGGTCGGCGACGACTTAAGATATCGTACGCGACTTAGTATAAGTCGTAGGTCTCAAGTTATCAACAATTTCCTTAAGTCAAAGACTCCCTTATCTCGTAGACTCTTAACTCGGAGCATTTCATAACTTGGAGTATCTCATAACTCGGAGTATTGTTAGGTCGGTAAGCTGTTATCTTCTTAAGTCGGTAGCTCTTCTCAGTAGTTAGATCGGCAACTATTAAGTCGGAGCTTTCTTAGGTCGCAGCCTGTTAAGTCGGTATGTGTTTAGGTTGTAACATTGCTGGGTAACAACATCGCTAGGTCGCAATGGTACTTGTAGTTAGGTCGCAAACTTCTCTTAGGTCATAGCTTCCTAACCCGGTAGGTCGTAAGTCCTCTGAATAGTTAAGTCGTAGGTCGCTGACCTACTTCAAGAGTTAGGTCGTTACATCCTTAGGTCGCTTCAGCAGTTAAGTCATTAAGACCACTTAGGTCGTAAGTCGTTAACTGTTTAACTCGGTAAGTCGTAGCTTCCTGTAGGTCGTTGCATATCCTAAGTCGTTCACTTTGATAACTCGTAGGTCGTTGCTAAAGAGGCGTTAACAGTCGTTAACTCTGAGGATGATTCCAAAATGAGTGTAACGAGATAATGCCTTCGGTTTCGTTCGAACCCGGAACGAACTTGTATGGATTGAATGATTTCAGAACATCGTCAGGTGAATGATGAGCATTCTAAGTGATGTGTTCTGATGAGGTAATCGTAGCCTCAAGCCTCATCAACCGGGAATGGCTAAAACAGGGGAGGTGCAGCAAGGCTTCGTGGGTAGCACCCACTTGAGAGCGAGATTTTCCTCTGTCTAGATGTCCCTTTATATTTGGCTGTGTGGGCAGTTGTGGCCAAAACTGCCGGGGTTGTTTCGTTCGGGACTGTCCAGTAAGGGATGGTTCCGGCCTTGTGTTGTAGGGGATTGGGAGTAATCCTCGGTATGCTGATCTAGGACAGGTACTGTGACGGGCGGTACCCCAGTAGCCCTGCCATTGTATGGAATCCAATCTTCAATAAGTGCCCTCAGATTTGATTGTATTACCCATTTGTTGGCTAGTATGCTGGAATTTAATCATGTAACAATTTCAGCTATTTATTATTTACTTGAAAACCCTAAACCTATTATAATATCACTAAATTTCCTATCAAATGTTTGGTTAGCGTAAGGTAAAAACTTACCCATGTTTATGTGTGGGGAGTCTTACGTGATACCTTTTGTTTTCAAAGGATTTTAAAAGTTAATCAACTTTAACCTGTTACTCATACCAGACCCATGTCTGACCTAGAGTTTATTTCTGTTTTTCTTAAACTCTCGGGTACTCAAAGTTTTATGAGTAGCCAAGGGATTCAGGTTAGCTTTGACGAATTATGGAGGAGCAATGGAGCAGGAGGCTTCAGCGTTGTAGATATGTATAGTGTTCCGCTGTGTTGGTATCTCTGTGTTGTATCTGAGTTGTATTAACTAGACAGGTGTTTATAACTGTCTAGTATGTGATGTATTATCTGTGTAACTCTGATTGATGCTGTATATTATGTAATATTTATGTGATTAATATAATTTATTCGTTCCGCTGTTGAGATTATGATGTTGTTTCTTCTTTCTTCTTTATCTTTTCTCTTTCTATCCCTTTCTTTCTTAAAGATGATGCGACTTTCTGGTGGTAGAAAGTTGGGTCGTCACATTTGGTATCAAAGCGCTAGGTTGAGTGAATACCTAAGCTCTGGAGTGGTGTCTATCTTGAGAGAGCGTACTTGTAATTTTGATATATATATTTATTTATTTCTACCTATCTGTTGGGTTACCTGTTCGGGTTTTCCAATATAGGTTATAAAGGTAGATGGGGTAGTGGTGTGTGTAACACGACTACCAATGGTTGGAGTTTGTTGAGGTTGGAAGTGTATCTGCCGAGACCGTAGACCCAATACTGTCTCGAGTGAAATTTTTGTTGTGGTGTAAGGATTTCACCAAATCTCTGGAGGAATCTGTTAGGGTTCAGAGTCCATTTTGAAGTGCAAGTTTGGATGAGTAGAATTTGGATTCTGATAGTCGAGCAGAAGCTAGTAGTGTTATCTTAGTATCTAGGAATTAGTAGCTGTGTGATGAGACACAATGACTATGGATGTCTCCGCAGATATTTCTTTGGAACAAGTTTAAGGAAGTGTGTCTGCATCGGTGTTGAGGCTGAGTTCAGCTGGGTGTTTTTGTTTGGCCTTGAGGCCTGAGTTTCTCATGGAGTTTTGGATTAGGAAGTCTTTGTCGTCAGTGGTAGCGTCACAGCTCAAATTGTTCTGTGTGCATGCAAGGAGGTCATCTGTCAGTAGTTTTCTAGAGGTGAAGTTCAGAAGCAGCGGTGTGGACCCATTTCTTCGATGGATTGGCTAGATAAGCTTAAGCTGTTCTGATTGGTAAAGAGAGAGCAGTTTTTCTTTAGATGTTAGATTTGGTTGATCGCAAAAGTGACTTGTGATAGTTGAGTGTTCTTTTGGTTTGTCATAGATCTTTTGGATTTCTGAGTTTTCTCTTTATGGATCTGTTGAACCATATTTTTGGGATGTGTTGTCCAGTTTGTGCTCGTGTGTCATCAGCATTTTCATCTACTTCAGATCAGAGTTGTGCAGCGGAAGCAGTTTGGGAGTGCATCTGTTTTATCTTTTCGGATAGGCAAGGTAAGTTCAGTCTTCTGATGTTGAGGAGTAGAGTTTGTGTTCTTGGATTGATTGTGATTGGATCATTTTGATGAGTTGTTTGTGAGGCATCAGCGGAGGTTAAGCTGATCAGTAGGGATGAAGACAACCCAGGATCGTCAGATGAGTTTTGTGGATAAGAGACGGAGAAATTTAAATTTTGAAGTTGGAGATTTGATTTTGGATAAGTTTTCTCCAATCGAAGGAGCTTTAATTTTGGTAAGACTGGGAAGTCAGCTCCGAGGTATCTTGGATTTTTTCTATGTTTGTGGGGTTAAGTGTTTGGTCTTCTGGGGTGAATTGTCAGTTTGGATAACTGGGATTCGATGTGTTTCACGTATCTCTGAGGGAGTACGTGTATGATTCATCTATGGTTTTGGAACCAGTAGTTCTTGAGGGTTTGGTTGTTGAGTCAGACTTGTCTTTAGTCTTATATCCTGTCTAGTTTTGTAGATCTAGATGAGTAGGAGCTCTATAGCTTAGTAGTATAGTTTGTTTGGGTTCTGTAGGGAGTGTATCCTGGTGTTTATACTTGGAAAACTCTAGATAGTCCAACCCTGATTTTGTCTGGATAGTTAGATTTGTTTGATTGGATGAGTTGGTTACTATGGTTGTTAGCATATGATTAATATATGCTTGTGTTTTTAAAATTAAATCATTAATGAGATTATTAAATTACCTTTATTTTAAATTTCGGGGACGAAATTCTTTTAAGGGGGAGGAATGTGTCATCTCGGAAATTTTTGGCAATATCAATTTAATCATCCGCATTAAAAATTAATTTGATTTGATAATATTTGTTAATAAGATTTGAATTGATTTAATAATCTTCTTTTAAATAAATATTTAACTGATAATTTATCTTTTAAAAGCTAATAAATTGTTTTCTATTTGTAATGTATATATATTTGTATATATTGTAAATAGATAAGCTTTGTTTTAAATTTAATAAATAAAGATATGTTTTCTAATTTTAATATTTTTGGTAATTATAATTTGATTTAACATTTTTTTTTAAAAGGGTATTTAAATAAATAACTGTATGGTTTAAAATACTTAAGAAAAATATTAATTGTTTTAAATTTATTTTAGTTTAAGTTTGAATTTAAATAAGATTAACAAAAAGGTTGTTTTGTTCTTTTTAAATATAGTTTGTTTAAATAAGTAATTTATTAATGAAGTGATAATTTATTTTATAAATTATTTTAATTTAATAATGAGTTATTTTTAAACAGTATTAATAATGTAATATTTTTACAAATAGATTTTTAATATGAATAGAATTGTTATATATATATTTTGGAAGAAGCTATGATTTGTAAATTTAAAATAAAATCTTTCAAAAATATTTAAAATAAAATAAACCTTATTAATATTTAAAATTTAGTCTTTCTAACATAAGTATAAAATATAAATAATAATAGACTAAGTATTTAATAGTTTAAGTTTAAAAATAAAAGAGAAATATAAGTAAACACATTTCCTAAATTCTAACATCATATAGAAACTTATTTATATTGAAAAGCATAAGTGAACTCTTGACATAATTCTGGAAAATACATATTCAGGTTGCAGGCTAGAAAATGAACACTTAGTTAGTTCTGGAAACATATGTTTGCAAGGTTGTAAATCAAAGTATAAAAGGAAATATGTCTTCATGCTTGTACAGGAAATGAGTATGTACACTTGAGTAGATACAAAAAAAATATATATATGCAAAGATATCTAAGTACCATACGAAATAAAATATAGGATAAGTTGTAGCATAGAGGACAACTTTATTAATACTAACATCTCTCTAGTACAATATAGATCATCTCAGCCCACCCATATAGAAGAAAAATCTCTGAACAAATCTTGTACAAATAAAATAAACATCACCCTGTAAACATATTCTATATATCAATCTTTCTCTATTTCATTTCGTTTACAAAGAAAACTTAGCATACTAGAAAGTATATTACAAATGAAGCTTCAGTTCATCTCAACTAAGTCTCCAGTTCAAGTTTAAAAAAAAAGCATTACCTAGTTTCAAAATACAAAGCTGTTTTCAAAAGGCTCTGTTCATCTTTTCAAAACTGGTGAGTAACACTTTTCTTAAAAAGCTTAAGTATGAATGTAGTTGCATGTGAATTTCTGAAGCTAATAATGTTTGTTTATGATTGGATTTTCTGTGTATATATATATATATATATATATGGATGTATAGATGCATGCTTGTTGATTGTATATGTTCCTACCTGCTCTTAGTTTTAAAAGCAAAAGCATATTCAAGTTTAAAGCTCAAAACTGTTTTCAAAACCTAGTGCTCTGTTCTTCCTCTTTCTAAACTTGTGAGTAACTTATAGTTTCTTTTTACTGGAATATATACATGTGAATTTGTTCTGTGTACATATGCATGTATCAGTGCATCTCTTCCCTGTTTGATTTACAGAGTAACACACAACAAAGAAAACTCAAATTTCTCTTTTTCTGATATATATGAGGCTTGGGTTTTAACACAAAATAGTTGTGTTGAAGTATGATGTATCATCTAAAAATGGTTTCACAAAGTATAAAGGTATATAGAGTGAAAAATTAAGTTTTTACAGTAAAAACTTAAGTTTCTGGAAATTTCGAGTATCATGAATTATTGGTTCAAGAACATAACTTGAATTCTTGTTGAAAGTTAGGATTTTTAAGCTTTGTTTGATGATTTTTAACTGAGGGATTTAAGAGCAGTTGCTTTTGTTTGAAATTTGGATTTTCGATCAAATTCCGATGATCGATGTATATATAGATGTCGGGGTTGGTTGTGGAGATGGAGGAGGCTACGGGGTTGCCAGGAAAAATGGCCGGAGGTGGTGTAGTCGACCGTGGCGATGACGGTGAGGAGTTTTTATTTTTTAAACCTAGCTTTAGAAGAGATCACGAATTCGATTCGTTCGTCACCATCGATGGATCGAGTGTCGCGAGACTTTGGGAAGTAGAAGCTGGGTCGTTGACGCGTCGATGACCGGAGTTGTGTGAGTTCTGGTGGTTGGGGTCGTGAGTACGAGGCGATGACAGGCTTTCGATGATGGGTTCTGTGTAGTTCCAGGTTTGAATGGTCATCTCGAATTCGACTTCGAGATTTGGGGTACGATCTGATGATCGTATTTGTGTGGTTGGATGATGGTTGGTAGGGGAAGATCATCGTTGATGATCTGAGATGATCAACGGCACCGTGCATGTGCACGGTGCACTGTTGTTCTGGTGAAGGCGAAGTTGGTTGAGTAGTGGAGGTTGCTCGAGTTTATCTCGAGAAATTCGGGTATTTGCTCGAAGTATTGTAGGGTTCGACTCGAAGCATTTTGAGTAGGGCTCGGGTAGTTGCTTTTGTTACAGGTTTCAACATTTAAACCTGTTTTGTTTTTAAATCTAAAACAAATGATTTTTGAATTATAAAGCAGAGTTTAAACAATGGTTTAAAGCTAAGTTTAAACCAGTTTTAAGTATGATTTCAAAACTTAAATTTGTATTCATTTTAAATCTTAAATTTAAAATGGAATGTAAAAGCAAAATTGTTCTTAAATGCTTTGATAATGATAATTTGATCATTAGTAAGAATAATGTTTTATCTTAAGGTAAATTAAGATTTAATAATTTAGAGTAATTAAATTATTAAGGTAATTAAATGGATAATTAATTAATTTAATTAATTAAAGATATGGATGATTAATTAAGTAATTAAGAGTTCTAAATTATTAACTAAAGTTTAAGACTAATTAATTAGGAGTAATTAATTTGTAATTAAGTATTATTAATTAAATAAGATTAGATTTAATTAATGATTAGGGATGAATTAATCAAGTAATTAAAGATTAATTAAGTTATAGTTAAAACTTAAATTAATTAAATAATTAGAGGTTGATTAATTGGTTATTAATGATAAATTAACTTGTAATTAATATTGATTTATCTAAGTTAAATTTCTTAAGAAAAGAAATTAAAAATTGTTAATAGTTAATGAAGGTCATTAACTTAAGATTTGTTTAATAATTAATCAATGTGATAATTTTAATAAATAATTAGATTGATTAATTAAAGATAATCAATTGTGAAATTGTTTAAGTGTAATTAAAGGAATAAATTACTCAAGGTAATTAATTAAATAAATTTGATTTATTTAAGTTAATTAATTTAGTATAATTAATATAAATTAATCATTGGATGATTTGATAAGTATAATTACTTAAATGTAATTAATGAAGTGTAATTACTTAATGAAGTAATTAATGGTAATTATTATATGTAATTAATTGAAGGGGATTTAATAAAGGAAGTAATTTGGATTAAATTACTTTGTGAAATTAATCAAGGGATTAATTGAGATAATTAATTAAGGAGTAATTAATTTATTTAATGAAGTAATTAAGGGTAGTTAATTACTGGATGGGATTAATCAAGAGTGATTAATAAATGTGGTTTAATTAAAGATTAATTTCTTAAATGTAATAATTTAAGTAGAATAATTAACTGAAATGTAATTAGGGATCATTAAATTATATAATTAATGATATAATTAAAGGTTGATTCATTAAGATTAAATAATCAAAATAAGTGATTTTGAGTAATTAATTAATATAATTAATTAAGGACTAATGTAATTAATTATAGTTAATTAATTGATAGAGTAATTAAAGATTAATTACTATATTTAGGGATAATTAATTTGTGAAATTAATTAAAGAATAATTACTTGAATGTAATTAAAGGATAATTAAATCAAGGATGATTAATTAAAATGGAAATTAGAGAATGATTAATTAATTGATTTGTAATTAATTAATGGTTATGTAAGCAAGATTTATAATGATGAAGTAATTAATTTAATTTACTTTAAATTAATTAGAGATAAGTAATTAATTTAATTCATTTTAATTTAATTATAAATGGTGTGATTACTTATCCTTGCTTATGTATGATGAATGATATTTATTTCCTTGAATGATTTGAAATCTCAGATATGAGATAAGTAATGCTATGTGATATAGATGTTTTGGTTGAAGTGTGATGATAATATGGATTATCTATTTATGATGATATTGTGAGTTATCTATCTGTGATATTGTGAATTATCTATCTGTGTGTTTATGGATAATGAATTGAATTGTTTTAACTTTATAACAACTTGGCCTTAAAAGATACGGTTTGGATTTCGATGAGACCGGGATCGGGTTTCCAGATTTGGATATCCGAAAACCACATCGATCCAAATTAACGATAGGTCGTGAAACTCAAGTGAAGATGAAGATTCAGAGTGCAAGGGTTATTGTCGTTACCTCTGAGGATGATTCCAAAATGAGTGTAACGAGATAATGCCTTCGGTTTCGTTCGAACCCGGAACGAACTTGTATGGATTGAATGCTTTCAGAACATCGTCAGGTGGACGATGAGCATTCTAAGTGATGTGTTCTGATGAGGTAATCGTATCCTCAAGCCTCATCAACCGGGAATGGATAAAACAGGGGAGGTGCAGCAAGGCTTCGTGGGTAGCACCCACTTGAGAGCGAGATTTTCCTCTGTCTAGATGTCCCTTTATATTCGGCTGTGTGGGCAGTTGTGGCCACAACTGCCGAGGTTGTTTCGTTCGAGACTGTCCAGTAAGGGATGGTTCTAGCCTTGTGTTGTAGGGGATTGGGAGTAATCCTCGGTACGCTGATCTAGGCCAGGTACTGTGATGGGCGGTACCCTAGTAGCCCTGCCATTGTATGGAATCCAATCTCAAATAAGTGACCTCGGATTTGATTGTATTACCCACTTGTTGGATAGTATGCTGGAATTTAATCATGTAACAATTTCAGCTATTTCTTATTTACTTGAAAACCCTGACCTATTATAATATCACTAAATTTCCTATCAAATGTTTGGTTAGCGTAAGGTAAAAACTTACCCATGTTTATGTGTGGGGAGTCTTACGTGATACCTTTTGTTTTCAAAGGATTTTCAAAGTTAAGCAACTTTAACCTGTTACTCATACCAGACCCATGTTTGACCCGGTGTTTATTTCTGTTTTTCTTAAACTCTCGGGTACTCAAATTTTTACGAGTAGCCAAGGGATTCAGGTTAGCTTTGACGAATTGTGGAGGAGCAATAGAGCAGGAGGCTTCAACGTTGTAGATATGTATAATGTTCCATTGTGTTGGTATATCTGTGTTGTTTCTGTGTTGTATTTGAGTTGTATTAACTAGACAGGTGTTTATAACTGTCTAGTATGTGATGTATTATCTGTGTAACTCTGATTGATGTTGTATATTATGTAATATTTATGTGATTAATATAATTTATTCGTTTCGCTGTTGAGATTCTGATGTTGTTTCTTCTTTCTTCTTTATCTTTCTCTTTCTATCCCTTTCTTTCTTAAAGATGACGCGACTTTCTGGTGGTAGAAAGTTGGGTCGTCACACCAACTATCAAAATAGTCAAGATTCTATTTCATTATAATAATTGAAATCCCTAATTTATAGAAACTTGAGAACTAAAGACTGGGTTCAATTTCAAATCATCTTGAAATAATATATATATATATACTCATATCTTTTATATATATCAAATAATATTTAGAAATTTAAAATTTAAATCTATTTTACCAAAACAACTGTGTAGCTAAGCTACTATAGTGGTCTTCCCACTTTGAAACTCGAAAATGAACGTCGATGATGCTGCACAATCATCACCGAAATTATTTTCCAGCGACAGAAGAGGGGAGTACAGAACTTATTTCCTTTTTTAAATTCTTTTATAAACATTTCTTCAAATCCCATTGAAAATATTCCTATCCGAAAATAATTCCAAATAATACTAATATTATATTCCAAAATCTTTGAAAACCAATTTCAAAACTCCGGAACTTAAGTTCTCAAATTTTCAATCAAATTCATTTATTTGTAAATCTTATTTAATATCCTATTTATAAAATTACACTTCTTATAACATACAGTAGTTAATGGTTTTAAGAACCATGACTAACCAAACAATAATTGACACTAATCAGACATTATTATTTACTAACATCCAACACAACAAAAATAACAAAATCAATTTATGAAAAATTATATATATATATATATATATACACACACAAATATAATAATAGGTAAAATTATTTCATTTACCTATTTTAAAAACAATATTGTGTCGGTTTACCCAGTTCAAGTGTTTAGAAACCCCTATCGATCCCATAACGTCCTATGTACCGACCAAAATTCATAAATACTCAACTGAACAAATTAACATGGTACAAAACATTTTTATAGCACTAAAAAATACGCTCTCTCATATATACACACTCAGACTCATTCTAGGGTATTATTAACCCTATCTCTAATGAGTTAAACCTTGAACATGCTAAGGTATCTATAAACCAAAGCTCTGATACCAATTGTGACGACCCACATTTTTGGATGGTTTAAATCGACAACAAACCACACATGTCTAACTCAAACCATTCAAAAGGGTAGATTATGAATGGGTTTAAATAAGAAAAATAAGAGAAAAGAAGGAAAACAAAATACAGAATCTTACAGTAGAATGACAAAATATAATAATCAAATAAACAGTTCATGAAGCTATTTTACAACATACATTTGATTACACAAATTTACAATAAAATCAGAGTACAATCAACAACATACCAAAATGATGCAGTAGAAAAATACTAATAATATAATATACCAAACTCTGTTTTCGTCCTCCGAAAATAATTTCTTTAAACACTGAAATGCTCAGGCTGATCCAAGCGTAATGAAAAGACAAAACACTCGAGTTAGAACTAAAAATTCTTATGTAAGTTAAATCAACAGCAAATAAATACAAGTGTAATAGCTTCACAGATGTTTATGGGATTTTACATCACTTATCCAGTGTATAACGTGAGTGCAATAACTTAAGAGATGTTACGGGATTTTCCATCTCCTAAGGATCCGTTAAACTAACTATATGTAGTAAAATACGCTATATATGCAATGTCTATTAGTAAAGCATAATATTGAAAATAGCGTTAAGGCGTTACCTATATCCCCCCTTAACACATTTTTATAGGCATCGTAGTCTATACAGTACTATAAACTCCACCATAAACTGGTAGGCTATCAAGGAGCACTCCATAGGTACGACACAAACCAAAATAGTAGTGGGCTCGATAAGGATAATATGACAAGGCACGCGAGGCAATGCCCCGGGTAGGGTTCTACTGTTTTGCACTCCCGGACTGGTGGTAACACATAGCAGCTACTACCGCCCACCTCGAGACACACTCACATAATCAAGGGTGGTCACCAATCAATCACAAAGTCAAAGATATGGTTTTGAAGAAGCGTGTTCGATCGGGGGAGCGACCTCACTTGGCCCGGTATAGCTCCTGTTTTAGTCATTTTAATTATGACTCGAAAGTCAAGGCTATCCATCATCGTTCTCTTACTTCATTCCAGCAAACGCCTCCAATTCAACTTCTACATTCTGGATAACATCCACCTCGTATGCAGTTGTTAAAGTGGTTCCAATATTGACAAAGAGTGTGCCAATAAGAGGTCCTATTCTCTTTGACAACCAAACGTCATTTTTCACACCGGTTAGTTCTTTTACATTTCAAAACCAATTCATATTTGATATCAAAATATCATATTTACTTCAAAATATCCATCATTTCAAAATCATCATATTTACTCAAAATATGTCATTTCCATTTGAAAATATTATTTGAAATTCCAATTTAGGCTATAACATCACTTAACCATACTTGTCTTTAAATCAACGATTTAAATATAAACATTTCAACTTTGTACAATTTGAATTTTTAGAATAGTTTGGATAGTTATAAATTGTTCAAATAGTTTAAAATAGTTTAAGTAGTTTAAGGATTTTAAAACAATTTAATATAAAATGGTTTGAGTATTGAAAATGGTTTATATAGTAAAATAGTTTTGGAAAATCTAAATAATTTGAATGTTAAAAATAATAGATTTTAAACACTTTATATCAAAAAAAATTATTTTGACAATAATATCAAATCAAACTGTTTCTTTCCATTTCTACAATCTAGACCCATGTCCAATTTCAAATTACTTATTTAAAACCACTTAAATCAAATTTAACTTCATTGTTAAATTTTAAGATCCAAATCTTTAAAATAATTCAATTTTCCGAATTTAAGCCAAATATCAACTATCTTCACATTTCCAATTCAATTCTTTAAAACAATTCCTTTTAATCAATTTCAAATTCAATTTCACTTTTCAAAGCTTGAATTAGAAATAATTCAATTTGTATAAATCTACAATTTATTTCCTTTAAAACAATATCCTTTAATCAAAATCCCAATTCAAGATTTTAAAACCATTTAATTTAACCAATCCGGTGTCCGTATATAATTTTCTACCCTATGGCCAAGTGATCATTTATTTCAATTTTAATTATAGGGATGGATATATATATCATTTCAATCCAAATCAAAATGTCATAGGTATATATCATTTCAACCTATTTCTTAATTTATTCGAAATAATTTAAATAATAGTTTATATGCTTACAATTAATATACAGGGTGATAACAGAGATATATACAGATAAATAAACATCTAATCATCCAAAATGTCAACAAATAAATATCCATCATAATCAACATCCAAATCAGTCAATAAATCACAACAATTAACTGGTTATCAGTATTAGGTATTTAACTATCAATTTAATTTCAATATTAATTTAAATGGCAATTTAATTCACTGAAATTCAATTTCAAATTAAAATGTCAATTAATACTACCAAACAACAACCAATAAATTTTTTATCACTTTATAAATTTAATTCAACAAACATAAGAATGTTTATATTGCATAAGTGGGTTAAATCACTCACCTTTGGTTTATAGGCGATTTAAAAACTAAATAAAGCCCAAAATTTGAACAATCTCCAAATTCAACCACACTAGTTCCATGTCGTTCGGAATTTCGATACGATCCTAATGGAAGAAACCGCATCCAAATCTGAGCACATATGAAAAAGTTATGTGTGTTAGAACGTTTGAAATTTAAATTTTAAATTAAAAATAATATAGGGGTAAAATAGTAATTTCCGCTAGCTTTGCAACCCTGCATCGCGATCGAACCACCCAGTTTGAGCCTTAGCCACCGCTCTTCATGACCATACGCCAACACCTAGGGCCGCCTTCGATCGGATCTAAGCACGCTGTCATCACCCCTAGGCCACGCAGCACCGGCCACGGCCTCACGGCCAACTTCGGTCCTACCGTCGCCGCCCCAATATTTCGCCGATTTCTGGAGATTTTGAGTCCCCTTTTGATGAACGACCACCATAGATCACGACTGCTCGTCCTCCTCTACAAGCCTGCACCTTTTGATCGTCGTATAGTCGACGATCCACCGTCGAATCGCCAACCCTAGAACGAACGACCATGACTGTTTCAATGATTTCTGGCCAAACCGAACCTCGATTGCAAAAACGAATTATAGATGTAGATTACGTTCGTCGAGAGCTTCGCGATGATATATTGTATGATAGGGTTTGAGGAGTTTGGATTTTCGATTTGATTTGGAATTGGGAATTAGGGTTTTGGAATGTCTGCCATTGAGAAGGAACAAATAATTGAACAGATAGATAGAAATTGTACGTACAAAAAAATGAAAATAAGAATCTACTAGGGTTTATAACAGCCTATATATAGACAGAGATGGATAAGAATGGATGGAACAAATCGAATTGGATTGAAACGATAACAACGACCCGAAAAGCCCGTTTCGTTCCCGAAACGAAAATAGGTCATCCAATATATCGAAATATATGTTTTCAATATTTTTAAACTCAATGGAACTAGTTTCAAACCCTAATTCCATTGTATACAGAAGTTAGCTTTCAAAATCAAATTATTTTATTTAAATTCTTTTAATTTATTTCTACACGTTTCGAGCCTGCATGATCAAACGATAAGTCTGATTGCTACGAAACTTAAAATCCTATAATAATTTACTTTTACAGATACGATGAAACTAGTTTCATCGAAATCCGAGACAGTGGCCAAAAAGGCTAATTTTCACGTTAATTAAATAAATTTTTATTTTAAAATCAATTTAATCACATTTATATTCAAATTTAAAAGTTAACTATCATCAGTCTTGATTACATTGAAATTAATAATCTTTTAAAATTAAATTTTCCATGTTGATTCCAAGATTTAAAATTTACATTAATTTTAGTGTTCTATTACAACTGTAATAAAACCCCAGTTTATTATATTTTAAATTCCAGTAAATTCTTTTATTTTGAGTTAAATTCTTACCTTAAATCAACTACTGCCTTATGAATTAATTAACATAAGTTTCCATCTTATTATACTTATTTTCTACCATTAACATCTTTTCTTATATTAACTGCAATGTGTAACTACATTAAATTTCGCATTGATTTCCAAATTAATTTCAACGAATTAAATAATAAGATGAGAATAAATCAATTATTATACATTAATACTTCATCTCTATTAACTTATTGTTTACAAACAAAGGTTGATAATTTACTTACCAAATATTAATTCCATTCTATATTAACCAATTTTAAATTAAATAACCTATGATTTCTATTTTTAATACAACATTTAATTTATTCCTTATTAACCTTTGCATTCATAATTGATTGGTACATTAAAATAGATGTCAGTAGCATTCAAACAATAATATTAATTCATATTCTAATTATTTTTTCTCATAAATAAATAATAAAGTTTAATTTCTGACAATATTAAATTCCAAAATCTTATTAAATTTAATATTTTTAATTATCAAAAATACGGGTCGTTACAGTCTAGCGCTAAAACATTGACTAATGATTTAGCCAACCTTTGAATTAGTCTAATTGTGCTTTGAAAATAGAGGTTCCTTGCTACTCGACTTAAAAATGTAGAATGGGGAAGAAGCAAGCAAAGCAAAGCAACTGCACCAAATATAGAGTGGTTTGGCGATCTTCCCTACGTCCACAATGAAAGTCTCTTACTATATTTCTCTCCTACAATTACAAAGAATTATTAGAGAATAATAAAAATATAGCACTTTAGACTAAAAAGTTAGTTAATCTTAAATACTTAGGGCTTTGATTTGCTTTATGGAGTGCTTTGGAAAGAGATAATAACCAGAATTCTAATAATTTCCAACATCTTTGATGTGGAAAATGCATGATATATATATATATATATATATATATATATGTATGTATGCTAAAATGGATGATGAGCGACTAAGATTACATAATAAACGGGTGTGAAGCATGCTGGGTCATTAATCTGAATGCATGAGCTGATGAGAGACAACTATATAGGCAGAAAGGAATGAGTGATTGAGAGGCATGCCAATTTTCCTTCTGTATCAAGTGCATACTTTGCATTTAATGCACATTAAATGCTGACGGCAAGCTACGGAAGTAGGCATGCTTCTGGATGCATTAATAGAATACCTTGTACAGTTAGTTGTATAACTTATTGGTTACTTTTGCACACCTATGTGACAAGCCAAATGAGTGACTCTGGCCCGACTGCATATGACACTAGAAGTTGGATGCTGATGTGCAGGTAAAAGTGCATATTTTTACTTTCATACTTAATCTACTTTTATCTGAATAAATGAGCATATTAGGGTATTTTACATGTTTAAACCAAAATTTAAATTGTTTTCAAATCATCATTTATTCATCTTCATTTGGGGGGTAAAATGGTGGTAATTTTTATTTATAGGGAATGAAGTACAAATATGAAGAGGGTTCATGGATGAATGCATGCACATATGTTGAAGGCAAATGCAGAATGGAAATAAATGAATTCATGCAACATGAAGGAGCCCACATACCCATTACCATATGGTCCATAATTAAAAGCACATGCATATGTTAACGGAGGCTTAAAGGCATATTAGTAGGGATTGATTATTTCCTTAATGATTACTTGGAGGTTACACTTTCTCAAAGGCATTTAGGTAGTCCTCTAAAATATGAGTTAGGGTTTTAAGCATGTATAAATACCCCTTGTAACAACCTGGGGTTTTGTAACAACTAATTATCATCAAATGACGATTAAACTGGTTGTTAGTTGCTATTGGGATTTTACCAGGTTGAAGTTCTTTTAATTATTTGTTGAAGGAGTTAGGCGGGCTTTATCTCGGCCCACTTTTCTTTCGTTTTCTTTGATAACCCGTTCCCCATTTTCATTTCATTTGGTTCGCAACCCTAAACAAACAAGAATAGAAATGGCGGCTCCAATTCTTCGTGGCTGCTAGGGGTTCGATTTTTCAACTACGACCGACTTCGTGATGCCACGGCGTCGAATCTGGTTGTTCGATCTTTGATTTCGGCGGCGAGATTGGATTTGGTTCTTTGAAAAAGGTGAGTGATTTCTCTTCACTCACATCTAATTCAAAATGTTTGAATGGTGATGATTTGCACTGACTGGTTCAATTCGTATAATGTTTTGACGTGCGACTTGTTTTGGTTGCTCCATGAATTTCTTTTCTTTGTCATCACGGCTTTGTTTCTCTGGCACTTGATTTTGTTCCATGAATTTATCTTTGAGCTTATTGACAGTGATAATCTTTGACTTTGGCATTAAATTGTTCATTCTCGATTTCGACTTGACTTTTAGTATCACCGTAACCAGCCTTAGTACACTGTATTTTCCACTGTGATTTCGATACTAGTTCGATTTCTGTTACAACGTTGGATTTGGGTGAACTTGCCACCATGGTTTGTTCATCTTTGCTTAATTTGGTTCACTGTTGCATTTTATATTTATATATTTCATGGTCGTACTGTCTCGATTGTGATATTGTAGTTCACTGAACTGTTAGCATATGGACTGATACGTGTTTGCTCCACTGATACATCACCTGTTGCCCTTCACTTGAAATCTTGAACTGATCCATTTTGTGTTAAACTCGTTTGCACTGTGCTTGATGGACTGATTATTTCTAGTTGCATCGAGTACAGTCGAAAATGCACCGTCTCTGGTTATTGCAATCAGGCTTCAGTCTTGTCTCTGGCCATTCTTTGGTTTGGTCTAGACATTCTTTGTTTTAGGTCTGTGCATGTATCTCTGGTATGTGCATATCTTTTTGTAAGCTTGGAGTCAATGTTCAACCTGGCAATGACTTGTTGTGATTCATGTGTACTTTGATGCTTTTAATATAGTATGGTCTGGTTTTAATCATGTTGTAGACTTGTTTTTTGGTCAGTGCTTTGCTTGAGTCTCTATGAACTTTGTTATTATGTGACTTGAACTTGGTTCAGATTTTCTTTGAGCACACTTTTGGTTCGATGTGCACTGCACCTTGAGTATGCTTGCATCTGAGTTTCATTTGTTTCAGACCCGTGGAATACATGCTGCCATGTAGTTTCATGTATTTTGTTATAGACATTGTTAATGTTGCTGATGTTTGGGTTGACTTGACTGATTCATTTGGTTTGTAGTTGTGTTGAGTCATGATAGCCGTGACTTGACCTCTGCAGTTTCAATTTGCTGTTAGCATTTGGTGTTGTGATGATTTCATATGCTGTAGTGGCGAGGCAGTGCACGCGTGCGTGTACTGAAGACACACAGTATTGACATTTTTAAGTGATATTTCAATTGTTTGAATTGTTTTGTGTCCAATTCAGTATATTTTGAATTGTAATTTGATTTGGTTAATCTGATGATTTTGTTGATATCTAATTATCTGCTTGATAATTAGATTATGAGTTTCTAATTATTATTTAATAATTAGATTTTGTC
Source organism: Allium fistulosum (assembly GCA_030737815.1). NCBI lineage: Eukaryota > Viridiplantae > Streptophyta > Magnoliopsida > Asparagales > Amaryllidaceae > Allium > Allium fistulosum. Next base: position 508,335,648 of record CM060907.1, on the reverse strand, counting down.
GTTAATTGCCGTTTAGGCAATTCTGTGGTTTTCATATTATCTTCATTGATAATCTTTTTAATTATCCTTGTTGATGATTTGAATTTGCTGATTTTTTATTCAACACTGTTTAGTGTTATATCTACCGTTATCCGATTTCCTTGTTAAAGGGTTGGATATACGAGATTTATTGTGACTGTCGTCTATTTGATTATTTAATTATTATTGCTTCCGTGCATTAATAACTGAGTTTGAATTAGACTGACCCGTGTATTATTTTCTTTTGAATTAATACTCGGGTCAGACTGAGTTATTTCAGGTTGTTGATATCTTGCTTCGGGTTGCTGCTTGAGCTATGAAGTATCTTCATATCTTTTGGAGTAGTCGTTGTCATAGTATAGGATGATATGTATTCATGTATATTATTTATAATAATGTACTTGTATATGTAACTTCCAGTGTCGACAGTTGTAGTTGTATCATATGTATTGTATCACATGTATTGTAACTGACTTCAGTTATATATATGAGATTTTTATTACCTGTGTTCCGCATTTAGCTTATCTGTGTTATTCTTATATATGTTGTCCTAAACTATAATGAACCATTGTAGTTCGTTTTATAATAGAATTGAATATGTCGTTGGGAGTAAATAAACAAAGATTAAAGAGATGAAAGAATATATACTACTCCTATCGAGATAATCAATATTAGTGTAAGGCCTAACTACAGATGGCCACTCCTATCCAGCCTTATTCTTCGTAATAATAGACAGTATTTCTTTTAATACTCTTTGTTATTATGAGCATAGAAGTGGGGCATCACAGTTGGTATCAGAGCGAGGGGTTTATGGACATAATATAAAACATAACTTAGATGGAACATGTGTTACAACTAATTGTTGATGTTTTATTATGCTTTGAGTCAAAACTAAAGTTTTGAAATTATGATGAAATTTTTAAATATCCTTATTTAAAAATAAAAGTGAAATTGTGTTTTGATGATTGAGTAATTTGTGTTCTATTTATCAGAGTGCGCAGTGGAAACAGTGACTGTCTTCGCCGAGTACAGCTGATAACCTTTTTGATTTAAAAAAATCAAAATATGAAAATGAAATTAGTTTCATTGTGTTGTTTAACCAGTGGTCTTCATTTTGTTGAGATTTTTGCTTGTTTTCTTTTATGCTAATCACATATTGATTAGATTTTTGCTGTTTCAAATATATCTTCATTGAAGATATAATCGAGTGATTTCTTTGTTCATCTTGTAGTGTGCGTGCAAATTTGATTTGCACGTTACCACATTGATTTTACGTTGAACCGATGTTTGGTTTAAACGTATTTTGTTGCCGTTATTTTATAACGGGATTTTTACACCGATGCTAAATTTTTGAAGCATGGTGTTTTGTTGACATTTTTAATGAATGAAAATTCACTTTATTATATTTTTATGTGAATTATTTTGATGAGATTTCGATGTATAAAAATTACTGTCGCTTTGACTTCAGTAACCATCAAATTTTAAAGTGGATTTTCAAGTGGTTATTCTACAATGCTGATTTGATACCCGTTTTTACGGTGTTTTGAGAAGTGTGATTTCCTTATTGAAATTGCTACTGATGTTGCTGTTTTTAATCACGTGTTTTGAAAATTGGTTTTAAAATAAAATTGTTTTAAAAAATTTACAATTTGCGCTTTCAAAAGAATGAGGAAGCGATTTAAACGCTTCAGCAAAATTGAGGACTACGAACCCTCACTTTTACAGATTCGCTTAATTCTGGACTTGTCCGTTTGAGAACGTAAAATGTTAATTATTTAAAATACACAATTTTGCACTTTCAAGGAAACGATGAAGAGATTTAAACGATTTAGTAAAACATGTGGTATGGGACATGTGTGTTCATTATTTCGGTTAATTCCAGACTCGTTAATTGAAACATCTGTTGTTTGATGATTCTGATGATTTGTTGGGCTTTCGGGCCACTTTGCTGGACCTTCGGGTCATTTGTTGGGCTTTCGGGCCACTCTGCTGGACCTTCGGGTCATCTGATGGACCTTCGGGTCAAATACCAGTACTAGACCTTCGGGTCACTCTACGGACCTTTGGGTCATCTGATGGGCGCCAAAAATTTATAGTACTTGGTAGGCTTCGGCCATATGTTGTTGCACGTGCGGCGTAGCTAAAACTCGCCATCTACTGGGATCGATCCACCTTTTATGTTGATTTTCTAGTCATCTTAATTGATTTCTAGATATTTGTTTTTTCTAATTATCTATAGGTAATTAGATATTTGCTGATTTGAGTTCTAATTATCTTTGTTGATAATTAGATATTTGCTGATTTGAGTTCTAATTATCTTTGTTGATAATTAGATATTTGCTGATTTGAGTTCTAATTATCTTTGTTGATAATTAGATATTTGCTGATTTGAGTTCTAATTATCTTTGTTGATAATTAGATATATTTGATGATTTGAGGTTCTAATTATCTTTGTTGATAATTAGATATTTGCTGATTTGAGATTCTAATTATCTTGGTTGATAATTAGATATTTGTTGATTTGATGATTTCTGATTATCGTTTTTGATATTAGATATTTGTTGTTTCTGATTATCGTTTTTGATAATTAGATATTTGTGTTTTCTGATTATCGTTTTTGATAATTAGATATTTGTTGTTTTCTGATTATCGTTTTTGATAATTAGATATTTGTGATTTCTGATTATCGTCTTTGATAATTAGATATTTGTTGTTTTCTGATTGATAATTAGATATTTGTTGTTTCTGATTATCGTTTTTGATAATTAGATATTTGTGTTTTCTGATTATCGTTTTTGATAATTAGATATTTGTTGTTTCTGGTTATCGTTTTGATAATTAGATATTTGTTGTTTCTGATTATCGTTTTTGATAATTAGATATTTGTTGTTTCTGGTTATCGTTTTGGTAATTAGATATTTGTTGTTTCTCATTATCGTTTTTGATAATTAGATATTTGTTGTTTCTGATTATCGTTTTTGATAATTAGGTATTTGTGTTTTCTGATTATCGTTTTTGATAATTAGATATTTGTTGTTTTCTGATTATCGTTTTTGATAATTAGATATTTGTTGTTTTTGATTATCGTTTTTGATAATTAGATATTTTTTGTTTTCTGATTATCGTTTTTTATAATTAGATATTTGTTGTTTCTAATTATCATTTTTGATAATTAGATATTTGTGTTTTCTGATTATCGTTTTTGATAATTAGATATTTGTTGTTTTCTGATTATCATTTTTGATAATTAGATATTTGTTGTTTCTGATTATCGTTTTTGATAATTAGATATTTGTTGTTCCTGGTTATCGTTTTCGATAATTAGATATTACTGTTTTGTGATTTATGTATTCTAATTATCTAATTGATAATTAAATATTGCTGATAATTGTATTTATTCAGTTTTGTTGTTTTCTGATTATCTATTTGATAATTAGTTTTTGTTGAGAATTTGTGAAATTCTTTTATGAAATTAAAAGATTTATTTAGCGTTTGTGTTCTTGACCTTTATTTTTCTAGCTTAACTAGTTTATGTTAGAAAAATAATTATTATTGACGCCTGTAGTTATGAAAATTGCGAGGACGCAATTTTTATATGAAGGGGAGTCTGTAACAACATGGGGTTTTATAACAACTAATTATCATCAAATGACGATTAAATTGGTTGTTAGTTGCTATTGAGATTTTATCGGGTTAAAGTTCTTTTAATTATTTATTGAAGGAGTTAGGCGGGCTTTATCACAGCCCACTTTTCTTTGATTTTCTTTGATAACCTGTTCCCCATTTTCCTTTCATTTGGTTCGCAACCCTAAACAAACGAGAATAGAAATGGCGGCTCCAATTCTTCGTGGCTGCTAGGGGTTTGATTTTTCGACTTCGATCGACTTCGTGATGCCACGGCGTCGACTCTGGTTGTTCGATCTATGATTTCGGCGGCGAGATTGGATTTGGTTCTTCGAAAAAGGTGAGTGATTTCTCTTCACTCACATCTAATTCGAAATGTTTGAATGGTGATGATTTGCACTGACTGGTTCAATTCGTATAATGTATTGACGTGCGACTTGTTTTGGTTGCTCCGTGAATTTCTTTTCTTTGTCATCACGGCTTTATTTCTCTAGCATTTGATTTTGTTCCATGAATTTCTCTTTGAGCTTGTTGATAGTGATCATCTTTGACTTTGGCATTAAATTTTACATTCTTGGTTTCGACTTGACTTTTGGTATCACCGTAACCAGCCCTATTGCACTGTATTTTCCACTGTGATTTCGATACTAGTTCGATTTCTATTACAACGTTGGATTTGGGTGAACTTGCCACCATGGTTTGTTCATCTCTGCTTAATTTGGTTCACTGTTGCATTTTATATTTATATATTTCATGGTCGTACTGTCTCGATTGTGATATTGTAGTTCACTGAACTGTTAGCATATGGACTGATACGTGTTTGCTCCACTGACACATCACTTGTTGCCCTTCACTTGAAATCTTGAACTGATCCATTTTGTGTTAAACTCTTTTGCACTGTGCTTGATGGACTGATTATTTCTAGTTGCATCGAGTACAGTCGAAAATGCACTGTCTCTGGTTATTGCAATCAGGCTTCAGTCTTGTCTCTAACCATTCTTTGGTTTGGTCTAGACATTCTTTGTTTTAGGTTTGTGCATGTATCTCTGGTATGTGCATATCTTTTTGTAAGCTTGGAGTCAATGTTCGACCTGGCAATGACTTGTTGTGATTCATGTGTACTTTGATGCTTTTAATATAGTATGGTCCGATTTTGATCAGGCTGTAGACTTGATTTTTGGTCAGTGCTTTGCTTGAGTCTCTATGAACTTTGTTATTATGTGACTTGAACTTGGTTCAGATTTTCTTTGAGCACACTTTTGGTTCGATGTGCACTGCACCTTGAGTATGCTTGCATCTGAGTTTCATTTGTTTCAGACCCGTGGAATACATGCTGCCATGTAGTTTCATGTATTTTGTTATAGACATTGTTAATGTTGCTGATGTTTGGGTTGACTTGACTGATTCATTTGGTTTGTAGTTGTGTTGAGTCATGATATCCGTGACTTGACCTCTGCAGTTTCGATTTGCTGTTAGCATTTGGTGTTGTGATGATTTCATATGCTGTAGTAGCGAGGCAGTGCACGCGTGCATGTACTGCAGCCACATAGTATTGACATTTTTAAGTGATATTTCAATTGTTTGAATTGTTTTGTGTCCAATTCAGTATATTTTGAATTGTAATTTGATTTGGTTAATCTGATGATTTTGTTGATATCTAATTATTTACTTGATCATTAGATTATGAGTTTCTAATTATTATTTAATAATTAGATTTTGCCGTTAATTGCCGTTTAGGCAATTCTGTGGTTTTCATATTATCTTCATTGATAATCTTTTTAATTATCCTTGTTGATGATTTGAATTTGCTGATTTGTTATTCAACACTGTTTAGTGTTATATCTACCGTTATCTGATTTCCTTGTTAAAGGGTTGGATATACGAGATTTATTATGACTGTCGTCTATTTGATTATTTAATTATTATTGCTTCCGTGCATTAATAACTGAGTTTGAATTAGACTGAACCATGTATCATTTTCTTTTGAATTAATACTCGGGTTAGACTGAGTTATTTCAGGTTGTTGATATCTTGCTTCGGGTTGTTGCTTGAGCTATGAAGTCTCTTCATATCTTTTGGAGTAGTCATTGTCATAGTATAGGATGATATGTATTCATGTATATTATTTACAATAATGTACTTGTATATGTAACTTCCAGTGTCGACAGTTGTAGTTTTATCATATGTATTGTATCACATGTATTGTAACTGACTTTAGTTATATATATATGAGATTTTTATTACCCGTGTTCCGCATTTAGCTTATCTGTGTTATTCTTATATATGTTGTCCTAAACTATTATGAACCATCGTAGTTCGTTTTATACTAGAATTGAATATGTCGCTGGGAGTAAATAAACAAAGATTAAAGAGATGAAAGAATATATACTACTCCTATCGAGATAATCAATATTAGTGTAAGGCCTAACTACGGATGGCCGCTCCTATCTAGCCTTATTCTTCGTAATAACAGATAGTATTTCTTTTAATACTCTTTGTTATTGTGAGCATAGAGGTTGGGCGTCACACCCCTTATGTTTTATTTAATATCTTCTTACTTTCATGCAATATTGTAGCCGCAAAATCAAAGATAAATAAAATTTTCTTTCATGTCTTCTTAGCCTTGTTTTTACTTTCATGCAATTTTTATTTATGCTTTCTTTTTATGCTCTTTTTATTTCATGCTCTCTCTTTCCTAGTTTATGCTCCTTTTATTTCATGTTAGTAGCATAGATTTAATTCTTTTAATCAGTATAGTTTTATTTCATACAAGTAGTTATCTCTTTTTTGTTTTAATAAGCTATCATTTTCCTTGTTTTTAATGTTGAAATCATTTTATGTTAACATTTTTTCAAATACGAGTAGCTAAAACCCTTCAATTTAAGGGTAACGAAGCTCTCATAAAACATATTAAATTAACATAATGATTTCATTTGTGATCTCTCTTATGTGCTTAATGAAATTATGAATGATTGGTGGTTTAGGTTTCTTTCTTTCGTGAATTTTGATTGCCTATGTTGACATCTCAAATAGGCTATGCTTAATTCCTTTTTAAATATAAATTATTTGATCATTTGCCTAAGTGATTTTGATAATGAAAGTCAAACTAGAATCAAAATTTGATAGTCTATGTTACTAATTAATAGTAAATAGATCATGCTTAAAATAGATTTTATTGTTAATTTCATGTCAATTTCAAGCGCTTGGATGAGTGGATTTGAAAGGTCTGTTAAAGTTTGATGATTTTAGTTGTGCTAATTAATAGCACAAATAAATCATACTTATAATAAGCACATCTATCATTTCTACTTAATATTTTAATGAGAGATTATAAGTGAATTTTGTGTTGATTTATATGAATGATTGGAAGTGGATTTGCCTCTAAATTGTTCTTTAATCTCATAGTTTTATTCACCTTTGCTATAGTTTATTTTCTACAATTTTTTCTTAGTTTAAAATAACTTCAAAACTTTGGGCTAAATTGATTGAGTACTATTATAATTTAATTCATTCCCTACGGATCGACCTGTACTCACATACGTACTACGATTGTACGTCGTGCACTTGCGGTTTATAACGATAATATTTTTTAACGACGATTTTCTAATCGATAGAAATTTTTTCCGTTAATCAACAAGTTTTTGGCGCCGTTGTCGGGAAATGTAATTTGATTTTAGTTCTACTCTTCGAATTATTTTTATTTGATTTGCATTTAAAATTTTTTTTATTGTGTGTTGCGTGTTGTAGTGTGATTTTTGCTTTCATTTGGGTTGTGTGTTCTTTGCGTTTATATTTGCATTTGCAATTTTCTTTAAAAAAAGAAAAAATTTATACACAATTGCATTTCAAAACAAAACAATTTTTTTATTTCATTTACATAACAATTTACAGTCTTATTTTCTATATTGCAACTTAGTTTTTACATTTCACTGTTACATTTTCATTTGCTTCTGTGCACATTCTCAACACACAAAAAACTGCTTCTGTGCATAATTTCAATTACTTCTTTAATTTGCTTCTGTGCATATTTTCATATCACTGTTACATTTGCATTTACAATCTCATTACATACCCCTACAACTATCAAATCCTCCTCACTCCATAATTCAACCACTTCACCTTACCTCCTCCTCCTACATCCAGGCAACAACCATAAACATCACCATTCAAACTACTGCTGCAACCTACAACCACCACACCACTTCTACCTACGTAGCCTTCAAACTTCACTCAAACCACAGTAAATCACATCTCAGACCCATTCATACTAACCACCCTCCTCATCCATCAATACAACCACCAACATCCATCTTTCCTACTATAACAACATCCAAACTTCACCACCCCTTTGCCATTCATTCAAAAACATCCTTATGTAACTCCAACATAGCAGCAAACACCTCTGCACATCCCCGTACTTCAACAAACACTTCACAAAACATTCACCTACCTTGCCTTAAACTACTGCCCCATCCTCCTTCAACTACCTGCATCCATAAAACTCCTTCCATACATCACTGCTAACTTCTCCACTGCTCGCAAGTTCATCACCTTTCTGCAACTCATCACCAGCAACACCACAACCCATCACAATAGCATACTTCATACCTAACTTCATACTTTCACTACAAACACAAACTCCTGTAACTGCTTGCAAAAACACATCTTGCCCTTCATCTTATCTCCTCTGACCACTCAACTTCACTCGCAACTTCAAACCAACATTACCCCTACAACTACTCTGCCTAACCACCTCACCATCACACTTAATCAATACAACTCCATCACTACACACCTCCATCACTGCACATCCCCATAACTACACTTCCCTACATTATCTCAACATCCCCACCGTGGTAATCATCACTCTGCCACTCTCAGGCACTTCCTCAAACTATCATCATCACTTCCTCAAACTACTCCATAAAAAATTTAAACATCATCCGCCTGCTTTATTCACCTGACTGAAACACCACACGTCCATCAATACTCAAACACTTTCAACTCCTGCTTTCACTGCAAACTAACCACCCCTTTGCCAATCATTGACACCCCACAGTGCACATAACCACCTTGCACACTTTCCCCCTCTGTCAACTGCCTCCGTCTATTGCTATGACATCCACAACCTTCAACCATACTTCACAACGTTACATAAACCATCATCCCATACATCACATCCTTCAACCATCACCATTGAAACTATTGCACATCAACACATTCAACAGCTCCACCACCTTCCACATCCTTCATTGCCTTTACCTGAAACATTCCCCCACCATTAACTTTCCATCTTCCTCTACCTAATACCTCTTCCTGCCCACACTTCATCTACAACAGTTCATCAAATACCATCCTCTTCAAACTGCAACTATCTCCTTACAAACCCTCAGCCATCGTTCACTACGACCAACCACACCATCAATAACAACCAACCATACTGCCTCTTTCATTACCCCTTCTTCCTTTTCTAACACCTCTGCCTGCAACCTCAGCTTTCAACCAAAAAACCAATCACCAAACATCACTGCATCTCTTATACTGCTCAACCACTCCTCAACTTCGACCATCAACATTCAATCAGCAACCGAAATCGCCACCTGAACTTCAACCAAAACCATCGCTCTACCTCCAGCACATACGGCCAATCCAATACGAAAACCAAAATCGCAACTTGTTTTCAGCAAACCGCCAATTCTCCCTAAAATGCGCCGGAAATCGAGAACCAAAAACTCAAATCATAAATCGCCTGAAATTCCAATTGCGGGTTTCGTTTCTTTTTTATTTTTTTATTTTTTTAAAGAGTCGCGTTTTGTTTAGTTGTAACATCCCCCACTTGGAGGCCCAAAACTAACGGCTATATATGTTGCAGTCATCCATAGCTATTAATTCTTGGCGACCAAATATGGTAGTGTTAGATACATTGATATAACAGAAACACATGGATATGAAAAAAAATTAAAATCATTAATCAACTTTCACATTCCACTGCAAATTATTTCATATTCATTACATAATCCCACATTCGAGAACCACGTTCAGAGAAATTATAATTATTACAAACTACGCCAAGAGTGACATATGAAGATGCTCCCTTGGATGATCAGAGTATGTGTGTGTGTGTGTGTATAGGCAACTAAAAACTTTGCCTTTACATCAAAACACAACAGAATCAAACTGAAAAGAACTCCTACTAGCTAGCTTGCCTCCCACAGGTCTTCGGAAGCTTATTCGTCTAAGAAGAACCTGAAAACCTCAACTCTCAAACTACTCAAAATTAATTGAGCACCCGAGAGTTTAAGGGTAAAACATAAACTTTGAGTCAGACATAAAGCCTGGTAATAATAATAACCTACCATCTCTAACCATCCAGATATCTAGTGAGACCACACCACTTAGTGGAACGGGTTTTCCAATCACTAGCATCTTATCCAAAATTTATAATAACCATATACTGTGCTCCTACATCCACAATGGTTAAAACATAGCAATTTTAAAATATTATGATGATATGCAAACAAATAAATTATTCTGGATTTTCCATCCCCATTCATTTGCCCCTGCCAATAACTTAATTTAATTATTTCATGGGCTTTCCCTAAACCTATTGGTATCCCCAATAACTCCCCTTATATCATAGTTTTCATGGGTTTACTATGAACCTATTGACTCTTGTCAATAACTTAATCCAGATATAGTTTCCATGGGTTCACTACAAACCTGTTGGCCCCTGCCAATACCTCTCTTTAATCATAGTTTTAATGGGTTCACTATGAACTTGTATATACTGACAACTTCTTAATTATTCTTTAGGAATCCTATATTCTGGTCTACATGATCTTCTGGATGCAACTCTATTAATTCAGGAGTTACTTAATTTATATTCACTACTGGGTCAACCTACCTGGTTATCCTGCCCTTACTCCTCAAAATACAATTATGGGTCCATTACATAGTTAATACATTTATAGAAGAAGCATATACAAAATAATACCAACATCTTTGGTTTAATATCTTTGAGATCATTACCCCTAGAAATTTGGTTAATCCCTATAACCCATAATATATATATCAAGGAAAACTTCTTCAAAAACTCCAATTTAAAAGCATTCAAAAGCTTTTTTATAATGCCATGGGTTTTACCTTTAAAATGAGATTGGGTTCTTTGTTTTGAAAACTAAGGCTTTCGAGACCTTAGACCTTTACTTTCGAAACCATTGGAAAACCTCTTTTGAAAGCATTCAAATCTTCTTTTCAAAACACTAGGCATAGGCCTTTTGAAACACTTTAAAACATCTCCTTTGAATCTATCAAAACCTACCTGTCGAAAGTATTAAGCATCTCTTGTTAATTTATAGAAGCATAGCTTCGAAACCATTTGAATGTACCCCGTTTCAAAACCATTGGGTTTTATCGTTTAAAAATAACTTTTGGGTCAAAGTGAATATAAACAAAAGTACCCCTTTCGAAACCATTAAGCTTTAAATAAAAATGATTAGGGAAAACTGATGGCTTTAGAACCATCCCTTTGAAAGCATTAATCATTTAAGTAAAACATTTGGAAGGATAACTTCGAAACTCATTTCGAAGCTATTGCCTTTAAAACCTCTAGTATTAATGGCTACTGGAGCCCTTTCGAAAATTTTAGGAAGTGGCTTATTACATTTATTAAAAAAATGCTACCTTTCGAAAACATTGATAACTTCAATCCATTCGAAAGGCATAAATGCGGCAGCATGGTTTCGACTGGGTTTAAACTACCCTTTCGAATGCTTTGATTTAAAATCAAGGCAACTCATTCGAAAGCTACCTATTTGAAACAAGAAGGCGGCAACCTCGTCGAAATCTGTATTAAACCTTTTTGAAAGCATTCTTTTAAAACAAGGCAAGCGGCATTTCTTTATAAAGCAAAACAAAGGCTTTGACCTCTTCAAAAGCTTGGTTTCGACTCCATACCTACCGCCTTTCTCCAATCCACTATGTACCAAAGCTTTGATACCTTGGGTATTGGTTTCGACTTGGTTAGGGCGGAAGTATAAGGTCGAAAGGTAGCTACTCGAAGTGGCTAAACAATAAACTTATGCAAAACTGTTTTCTTAGCCTTTTTAAGCAATACATTTTCAACTAACTTGTCTATTTGTAAAACTCTAATTAGTTGCCATAAACTTTACTAATATATTTTCCTAAAAGACCGCCGAATTCATCTCAAATTTAATTAAAAATAACTAGCAAAGAATCCCTTCCCTTAAGCAAAACAATTTAGACATTTAATTCCTCCAATTAAATTAATTTAATTTCCATAGTAAATTACTTAGGAAAAATTCCCAAAAATTCTCAAAATTCACTTTTAATACATTGTCTAACATATAAAAATTTCAGACCCAAATTCCTTTATATAATTACCGAAATTAATTTATAAACCCAAATATTCATACTCTCCTTTGAAAATTCATAATAAATTATCCAAAGCTTGGATAATTATGAAAAAATTAAACCCATATCCAAAATAAAGTTTTACATAACATACTAAATCCATAGGGCATTCGAACCCAGTATAAATGATTTTAGCCTTAAAACCAAAACAACCGTTTATCAAAAAAACTTGTTTGAATCAAACATATTGTTAACCATCAAATCCACCTAAAAATAAAGGTATGAAAGAAGGCTAATAAAAGTGCTAAGCTCTACTAATATTGAAGGCATGGGCTTCGACAAAGTTCAAGGAAGGGTGTTTCAAAGGCATTGAGATGGCTTTTGAAGGAGTCGCAAGCACCAGGTGTCATCCCAAATGATAAACATTATGAAAGCTTTCGAAAAGATAGGAAAAGAAAGCAAGGATACCCTTCTGGCTCATTAAAACCTTTCGATGCAAATGGATTCGCACATATAAGAGAAACATGAATGGGTTCGAAACCCCTTTCGAAGGTGATGAACGAAAGGCTTGTGCAATGAAATAATTCCTTCAAAATAGAAGGTTTCGTCATGGTCAATTTACCACTTGAATAATTGATTCCGACGCAACTTTCGAAACCAAGGACAAGCCTTTTGAAACGGTTGGAATCTTTCGAAAGCATGGTGACCGTGCTTAGCTCATGGATGCAAGGAAGGTTTGGATTGGATCGAGGACATAATAGAATAAGATGGGAAGAACATAATGCTAATGCAATCACTTTAAACAAGACATTGTCTTACATCTATGCTGTCACAAAGGAGAAGGTCAATTTCCCAACTTCCTTTAAGGCCAAGAATTACCCAGAACAAAGGAAAGCACTATTGTGTTTACCACAAAGCAAATGGCCACAAGACGGATGAACGTAGAGCCTTGGCGGGAATCATTCAGAAGTTAATTCGTGGGGGTCATTTGAAAGAGTTCATCCAGGACAAACAGAAGTTTCTACGAACTGGAGATGGTACGCAAAAGCTTTCTGCTAATGTTGTTAATATCCTGGAAGAAGAAGAAGATCCTTTAAGCTTGAGTCCACCGCTAAATAGGATCGATGTAATTCATGGAGGGCCACATCTAGTGAGGACTAGCTAAGGGGCAAGGAATAGGTACATCAAGGAGGCTAGAGAAGGTGTGTTCTCCATTCAAGGAGAACCCTCGCTAAAAAATCCGCGACTCAACATCTCGATGCCAAATCTCATCATTTCTCCTCAAGAGCTGAAGAAGGGAGTAAATCACCTGCACAATGATCCTCTGATGATCATAGCTCGGATTGGACTGTCTATAGCATCCAAAATTCTTGTGGATACTGGTAGCGCACTCAATGTCATTTTTAAGCATGCCTTTGATCAGATGGGCATCCCTGAAGACAAACTAGAGCCCAACATTGAACCAATCTTTGGGTTCAACAACAGAGGATGGACCCTAGTGGAACAAGTAAAATTGCTAGTACAGATGGGGGTACCACCATGTTACCGAACTTAAACTCTCTTTGTGATCATTAACCAGCCATCCTATTACAATGCTTTCTTCGACAGACCAGCACTTGATGAGATATATGCTTTTGTCTTGTCGAAATATCTGATGGTGAAATTCTTAACCAAGAGAGGCTAGGGAACTGTCCGTGGAGAGCAATTCAGCTCTCGCGAAATCTATTTTGCTATAATTGATCAATACAAAAGGGATTTTTCTGCTTACTTTGATTCTTCTATTGTTTTTATGCCTTCGGATGATGGATTTTTACATCCAACATTCGAAGAAAAAGTTAGATCTAATAAGACAAACAAACGTATGTATGAAAGGTATATTTCCCCTGGAAGCAAAAGGAAGAGGGTCGATGCTAATTCTATAGAAGAAGGCTAAATCATCATAGAATTTGATTGCCGTGAGGAAGCGGAGAGAATAAAACCCATAGAAGACCTTGAGGAGGCATGCATAGACCCAGATGATTCCACTAAAGTAGTCAAAATGAGAAAGGAATTGGATAGCAACTTTAAGAAGGACTTGATTTGGTTTCTTAAAATCAATAAAGACGTATTTGCTTGGTATCATTCAGGTATGGTGGGGATTGATCCATCGGTTATGTGTCATGCGTTAAACATCAATCAAGAAGAAACCTCATTAGACAGAAAAAGAGACAATTGGATAAAGTGTGGTCTGGCGCCTTAAATGAGGAAGTTAATAGGCTCCCTGAAAATGGATTCATTTGGGAAATTTACTACACAAAATGGCTAGCAAACCCAGTATTAGTAAAGAAGTCGAATGGTAAGTGGAGGACTTGCGTCGATTTTACTGACTTGAACAAGGCCTATCAGAAAGACTGTTTTCCATTTCCACGGATTGATCAGTTGGTTGATGCAACTAGTGGGCACAGATTTTTATCCCACATGGATGCATACTCAGAATACAATCAGATACCCATGTTCAAGACAGATAAGGAACATACAAGTTTCATTACTAATTTGGGAATCTACTGCTACAAAGCGATGCCTTTCGGATTAAATAATGTAGGAGCTACATATCAAAGGTTATTCAATAGGATGTTTAAAGAGCAGACTGGACGAAATATGGAAGTTTATCTTGAAGACATGTTAGTGAAGTCTTGTGAGGTTAAAAGTCACCTTGAATATCTAGGAGAAATGTTTGATATATTACGAAAATATCAGATGAAACTAAATACCCATAAATGCTTTTTTTGGAGTCCATTTAGGGAAGTTTTTAGGCTATCTTATGAGTGCTCAAGGCTTGAAGCTATTCCAGACCAGATTCAAGCTATCAAGGACATGGCTGAGCCCAAAACTAGCAAAGAGGTAATGAGTTTAAATGGAAGGATAGCCACTCTAAGTAGATTAATTTCCAAGGAGACCGATAAGTGTATTCCCTTTTTCGATGTAATCAAGAAGAAGAAAAAATTTGAATGGGAAGAAGATTGTAGGAATGCTTTTCAACAGTTAAAAAATCATTTGGAAAAACCGCCAATACTATCTAGTCCTAAGAGTGGTAAAATCTTATACCTATACATAACAGTCTCAGAACATGTGGTGAGTTCAGTCTTGATTAGAGAAGGAAGTGGGACTCAACTCCCTGTTTATTACGTAAGCAGCCGATTAAACGGTTCAGAGGTTCAGTATCCAGTAATAGAAAAACTAGCTTATTGCTTGATACCCACATCGTGAAAACTTAGAGCATACTTTCAAGCACATCCAATCAGGGTATTGAACAATTGTCCCCTCAAACAAATTTTCAGTAAGCCGGAAACTTCGGGTAGGCTGGTAAAATAGGGAATTGAGCTTAGTCAGTATGATATTGAGTTTCAGCCACGAGCAGCTATCAAAGGGCAAGCATTGGCAGATTTTATTAATGAGTGTACCAACTTTATTAAGTAACAATCAGAAAAGGAGAATGTCAAAAACCTATGCGGCAGTTATTTGTCAATGGTGCATCGAATAAACAAGGAGCTGGTGCGAGATATGTCATAATTACCCCAGATGAACACCGCCAACATTATGTAATGAAGTTAGGGTTTCCTGCAACAAATAATGTAGCAGTATACGAATCCATGGTGGCAGGATTGACTTTGGCTTTAGAGCTCAAAATCCCATGGATTCAAATCTTTAGTGATCTGCAACTAATGGTAAATTAAGTGAAGCAAGTATATCAGACTAAAGGCCAAGTTATCTCTATATGTAAATAAGATATTGAAGATGCTCGCTTTATTTGAATATTTTTCTATACATCAGATTCTACGAGGAGAAAACTCACAGGCAGATTCATTATTAAAGTTGGCTAGTTCAAGGGGAACTCCAGAAACTCGGATTGTGCCCGTAGGATATCAAGCAAATTCGAGTATTGAAGAGGGGACATCCAAACAAGGAAAAGAATTATTAGTCCTAACAAGACCCCGAACCACATTACAAGATAAAGAAGGAAGGGAAGTTAGTAGAGAAATCTCAGATGAGAGAGTCAATCCAAGGATAGATGACTGGTATAATAACACTTGGATGTCACCTATTGTCGAATATCTTTCTAAAGGAACATTACCATATAACAAGGGTGAGGCTAGAAAAATCAGGCGACAAGCTCTAACCTTAACAATAGTGGATGGAATCCTTTACAAGAAAGGATATGTACTACCTTACTTAAGATGTGTAAGCCTGGAAGATGGGATGAAATTATTGGTGGAAGCGCATGAAGGATTCTGTGAGATCACTCTAACGAGAAAAGGTTGGCAAAAAAGATAACAAGACAGGGTTTTTATTGGCCTCCTATGGTAAGTCAAGCCATTGAGTATGTAAGGAGATGCGAGAAATGCCAAAAATACTCGAAGATTCCCCGGTTGCCACTAAGTCAGTTAACCCCGATTAGAGTCCATGGCACTTTGATATATGGGGAATTGACCTAATCGGCCAATTACTAATTTCTAAGGGAGGAGAAAAATATGTTGTAGTCGCCTTAGATTACTTTACTAAGTGGGTCGAAGCAGAACCCCCCCCCCAAGATCACTTCTGGGAAAGTGCTCAGAATTGTCATTAAAAATATTATAACTAGATTCAGAATTCCCTATAAGATTATCTCAAACAACAGAACGCAGTTTGAAAGTGAAGAATTCTCTCGGTTTTGTCAAAAGAATGAGATTATTAAGAGCTTTTCCTCTATGGCACATCTAAAGGCAAATGGGGTCGTTGAAGCTGCAAATAAGACTATAAAGACTATTCTAAAAAAGTGACTGAACAAAGCTAAAGGAAATTGGGTAGAAGAGTTGCCACTTTTACTATGGGCTTATCGAACATCAACCAGAGTAGCGACGGGACATACTCCGTATTCATTAACATATGGGTGCTAGGCGATGTTACAAATTGAAATTGAAATACCCTCACATCGAAGGATTGCATATGCATTCGATTTAAACCACGAGCTAAAGAGAGAATCAGTGGATTTAATACATGAGTTGAGAGATGAAGAGGCAATTCAAACAGTAGAATATCAGAGAAGAATTTTGAAATATTACAACTCAAAAGTAAAAACAAGATCATTTCAAGAAGGAGACCAAGTACTCTAAAGGTTAATGGCAAACAAGAGAAATCCCACGGATGGACCACTAGGACCAAATTGGGAAGGTCCCCTAATCATATGCGAAGTAATTCCCCCAGGAGCTTACAAGTTATGCCGACCGAACGGCAATATGGTCCCTAGAACATGGAACGCAGAACATTTAAGACCATATTTTCCTACAATGAATGAATAAAGCATCTCTTTTTTCAAAAGAAAAGTCTACATGGTTGGGAGTAGAATTCTCCTTGCATTTGGACACTACCTTTAATGGTCAAAGCCTTTGTCCACGCCGAGTTGGCCAGGGCAAAGCACCTCCTGGAGGGAGTTGTGTAAGCCTTTATCCACGCCACGCTACGGCCAGGATAAAGCATCGACAATCCCTTGGCCGCGCCACGCTATGGCCAGGTCAAGGCGCCTCCTAGAGGGAGGTTAAAGCAAGCCATTATTCACGCCACGCTATGGCCAGGTCAATGCGCCTTCTAGAGGGAGGTAAGAGTAAGCCTTTATCCGCACCATGCTATGGCCAGGTTAAAGACTCGACAAGCCCTTGGCCGTGCCATGCTATGGACAGGTTAAAGAATGGACAAGCCCTTGGCTGCGCCACGTTATGGCCAGGTCAAGGTGCCTCCTAGAGGGAGGTTGGGTAAGTCCTTGGTTCCAGCTTGAGAAAAAGCTGACCAAGCGCACCAGACAACAATGGACTAAGACATCCAAGCCCAAGAAGTGGCACATCAAAAATGGACTAAGATGTCCAAGCCTAAGAAGCGGCACATCAACAATGGACTAAGACGTCCAAGCCTAAGAAGTGGCATGCCAAACAACGGACTAAGACGTCCGAGCTCGAGAAGCGACATATCAAATGATTGACTAAGACATCCAAGCTCGAGAAGCCGCCAATCAAACCGCAACTACATACAAGGCCTAAAGAGTTTACATACGTCAAAGAAGACAAAATCCAAAGAGCGGAACAGAACTTCACTTATTAATACCCGAATTTGGGTTTTGAGACTATTATTAATGACCGAACTTCACTTCTTAAACCAGAATCCGAGTTTCCGATATCTTACTATTGACTTCTAAACTTCACTTATTAAAACCTGATCTAGGTTCCGAATATCTTACTACTAACTTCTAAACTTCACCTATTGATGCCCGAATCTTGGGTTTAGACTTTTGAACTTCACTTATTGATTTCATCTATCAATCCCCGAATCTGGGTTTAAAATTAGTAGTATTGAAATTACAATGGACGTCTAAGTCTTTAACCAAAACCTTTGAGTTTGTCTTCTTAATACCCAAATCAGGGTTATTAGTTTGCAACTCTAAACGATATTCACCAACATCTGAAGTTAGGCCTCTAGATCATTCTTATCTCCAAGAGGAGTTTCTAGGTACATATTACTTATTCCCCTAATAAAGATTTATGGATCACAATAACTTACTTCCAGATGGTAGCTCATGACACCTATTTCCAAACATTTGTTGTTTCCAATAGAAAGTTCTTGGACTTCAATTATTATATGCTTGGATTGCTATTAATCATGTGGGAGTTCAGCTATGAATTTTATTTTTAACTATAAAAGTTGAATGGGGGGACTTTAATATTGCCAGACAAAAGTCCTTAGTACTCAATCGTTTACAATTGAGGATTTCATATCCTTTATTAACTCAAGATTATGACCAGTTAATCATTTGTGTTTAGAAGCACTGCTATACTGACTTTATTTCCAAATCATGAAACATATATTTAGATAAGTAATGAGTTAGCGATAAAAATGTTACTTGCTTTAAATTCTACAGGAAAATAAGACTGTTAAGAATGAAGTGGTGACGAAATTTTTGTCCTAAAGAACAAAAGCTTCTTTCATACAGGGGGGGATGTTAACCATAAAATCCACTTAAAAATGATGGTATGAAAGAAGGCTAATAAAAGTGCTAAGCTCTACTAAAATTAAAGACATGGGTTTCGACAAAGTTCAAGGAAGGGTGTTTCGAAGGCATTGAGATGGCTTTCGAAGGAGTCGCAAGCACTAGGTGTCATCCCAAATGATAAACAGTATGAAAGCTTTCAAAAAGATAGGAAAAGAAAGCAAGGATAACCTTATGCCTCAATAAAACCTTTCGATGCAAATGGATTTGCACATATAAGAGAAACAGGAATGGGTTTGAAACCCCTTTCGAAGGTGATGAACGAAAGCCTTATGCAATGAACCAATTCCTTCAAAATAGAAGGTTTCATCATTGTCAATTTACCACTTGAAGAATTGATTCTGACGCACCTTTCAAAACAAAGGACAAGCCTTTCGAAACGGTTGAAAACTTTCGAAAGCATGGTGAAAATCCTACATGAAGGCTAAAGTACAGCAACTCAAAGTGAAAAGCACCTCTACCGCCCTTTTGATGAAGTCGAAAGCAGCTTAGTGGAAAACAAAGAAAAAGAGGCACTTAGACCTTGATGGCAGCGAAAGGTTAGCAAAAGGTTGTCAAGGAGATCCTTTCGACTGAGTTGGAAGGTCTGGAATGAGAAGATATTAAGCACAAGAATAGATGAGAAAGATTGAAAGGATAGCCTTTCGACAGCATCGAAAGCAAGCATGCTGAAAACTGAAGGAGGGCCTTTCGACCATGTCGAAAGGATACACACGCAAGAGAAGGAAGACCTTTCGACTATGTCGAAAGGATATATACGTAATATTGACGAAAGACCTTTTGACCTCTTCGAAAGGATGAGCACGGAAGGCTGGATGAAGACCTTTTGACCTCGTTGAAAGGATGAAGGCGGAAGGGGGTCGATCTACATCTATAAATACGACCCTAGGGGTACGATTTTGGGGACCGGATTTTGAAATCCAAAACTCATTCTTCCATTTGTTGGCTAAATCAATTCTTTGTAAGCCGAAATTGATATCGAGAAAAAGCTCTATTACTTGTAACTCAATTTGGTTTAATGTTAAAACAGGATGCACATGGATTCCATAAAGATTTTGATCAAGAGAGAGATCATTTCGATCATTAGCCTGCCTAATAATGATCAATTGCACATGATGCTAGCTTATCTTCTTAATTCTATTTTTTTTATGCAATGCCATGGGATCAACTTAGATAATACATATTCAAATCACATTATCATCATGTTTAATGATGTATCATGAAAAGTAAAGATGACGATGATGTTTCGATCTTAATAATTTCACAGAACTTATATTATCTAAGATGGTTTCCCATTGCATGTATTAAGTAAGACTTTGCATATTATACATCAGATCCACTTCGAAAGAGCCAGATCCCTTTCAACTTGGTCGAAAGGGATGTTTTGAGGAAGATCAGATGTGTAAATGAAAAGTAACGCTATATGGAATGAATTCCTTTGAAAGGTATACACGCCCTACAATACCTATAACCCTTTTGAAGAAGTTCCTCCAAATGGAGCGAAACCAATGGTGTTGAAAGCAAATTCTTCTCTTCAAATGTAGAGTGGACCTTTCAAAAGGGGATGAATATCTGATATACATAACCACTTTCGACCCATTCGAAATAGAGGTTTGGAATGAGATGATTTCTCCTTAATCTTTACCTTAAGGAGGTTGGATTGGATCAATTAACCATAATTAGTACTTTCATAAATCATCCTCCAAAAGAAATTTGACCAAGTCAAGCCAATCAAAAGGAGGGTTCAAAGGGAGTAATCTCTTTTAATAATCTTCTTTTGTAGCGTAAACAGTTTTACTTGCTAATCGCATAAGCATTGGGGATGTTGACATGTTTTCTTGTTAACACATATCATATAATCCAAGCATATCATCATTAAAATCATCATATAGGATTTAAACTTAAACCTAAAATCAAATGTTTATTAAAAAGGAAAATGAGATGGTTTTGATTATTGTTCACTTTGATTTGGATAAGGACTTGAGATTTTATTTAGATTAATCCTCCTTGCTTGATTCCTTAGCTTTTAATGGATTTTCCACCTCCTTTTCCCCTAGGTTATGGCCGGCTTTCTCTCTCTTTGATTTATGTTTTAGAGTTTTAAAATATGAACTTGTAGGTGAAAAATGAGAACATGGGTTTAGGGGTTATGGGGTTGTGGTGGCGGCTAATCCCCATAATTCCCTTACGTTATTTTCTTATTAATTAACACATGAAACTGTTCATAGACCCATTCTTTGTATTTAATTAAGCATGACCCTAATTAAAATTTCAAATCTCAATCCCCTTATCACTATAATATTTATATTAATCTATTTAATTTATCTAATTAAATCTCCTGAATAATGTTATTAAAAATTAAGGGTGTTACAGGCTCCCCTTTTAAAGAATATCGTCCTCGAAATTCAATAAGGACTAAATACTAAACATATCAATCATCTGTAACAGCTTCTAACAATCATACTAGCCTACCTGACTTGCAATAGTCTATATAAAGCAAATATAGAACATACCCTCACAATAGATCAAGATAAGTATCTCTAATCCTATCTTTTGTCTCCCAAGTACAGTCCTTCTCGTTGTCGCTCAATTGAACTTTCACCAACTTGACTGTCTTGTTCCTTAACCTTTTCTCATCTCTTCTATAATCCGAACTAGTTGTCTAACAAAAGTCAAATTCGGTTCTACTATCAAATCATCCAACTCTGTCGGAGGAATAGTAGTCTCTGGATCATGCACATACTTATAAAGATGAGATACATGAAACACATTATGGACACCTGCTATACTGCTTGGCAACTCTACTGTGTATGCGAGCTTTCCGCTCCTCTTTATAACTTGGAACGGACCAACGTATCTCGGTGCCAGTTTGCCTGACTTTCCGAATCATACCACACCCTTCATCGGTGATACCTTAATGAAAAACTCTATCTCCAACTAAGAATTCTATATCTTACGCCTCTTATCTGCATAACTCTTCTGTCTACACTGAGCTTCCTTCATCCTTTCTCGGATCAACTCAATCTTCTCCGTCGCCTCTCTAACCAGATCTGGACCCAAGACTAATCTGTCTTTAGTTTCTAACCAACATGCTGGTGATTTGCATGGCCTTCCATACAAAGCTCCCAAAGGCACCATGACTATACTAGTCTGATAACTATTATTATAGGAGAACTCCACTAAGTGTAGGTGATCTTACCAACCACCAAAGTCTAGCACACAAGCTCTCAATAAATCCTCGAGTACCTTATTGACTCTCTTTGTCTGCCTATCCGTCCGAGGGTGATACGCAGTACTCATCTTAAGCTTGGTACCTAACACATCCTGTAGACTCTTTCAGAATTCACTAGTAAACAAAGCATCTCTGTTACCGATTACACTGCTAGGAATTCTATGCAGTGTAACTATGTTCTTCATGAACAACTTAGCTAGAACAGGTGCCATTTTGGTTTACTTAACTGGAATGAAATGGGCACTCTTAGTCAACCTATCCAATACAACCCATATACTTTCATTTCCTCTATTCGACCTTGGCAACTCATCTACAAAATCCATGGATATCGAATCCCGTTTCCAAACTTGTATCTCCAGAGGTTGAAGCAATCCACTCGGCTTTTGATGTTCGGCCTTCACTTATTGATAGTTTACACACTGTCTTATCCACAAGCCAACATCCTTCTTCATACCTTCCCAGTAGAAGCTCCTCTTCATATCTTGATACATCTTGGTTCCTCCAGGATGAATCATAAATTTGGATCGATGACATTCCTTAAGAACTTCTTTCCTTCAGTCCTCAACATTCGGAACATACAACCGTTCCTTCCTTCTCAAGCCTAAACTACTTTAGATCATCGATCTTCGATCGAATCTCAAGCCTTCTAATCTTCTCGGCTAATAATGGATCCTCTTTCTGCTTAGAAGCTATTCTTTCGATCGGCACAGCTCGAACTTCTAAATAGGACAACATAGCAGTACTCTGACTAGAACTAGCAGTCGGTCTTAGCTGCACACTACAAGTGGTCAAAGCTTCTAAATATTTCCATTTTACCAACATAGCCAACACCACATTATGATGTTTTCTACTAAGAGCATCCACTACTTTATTTCCTTTCCCAAGTGTATACTCTATACCTAAATCATATGTTGCTAAAAATTCCAGCCACCTTTGTTGTCTCATATTCAACTCCATCTGAGAGAATAAATACCTTAAGGACTTATGATCTGTGTATAGCTCAAATCTCTCCCCTAAGAGATAATGTCTCCATATCTTCAATGTGAAGATCACCATAGCCAACTCTAAATCATGAGTAGGATATCTCACCACATGCGGTCTAAGCTGTCATGAAGCATAGGCAATGATTTTACCCTTCTGCATTAATACAGCTCTTAATACAGTCTCACATGCATCGGTATATATTACCAACCCTTGGTTTCCATCTAGAACTACTAACACAGTCGCATTGGTCAAATGCTTTAACTTAAGGAATTCTTCCTCACATTTGTCAGACCAAATAAACTTCACGTCCTTCCTGGTTAACTTAGTCAAAGTCGCTGCTATCCACGAGAAATCATTAATGAATCTCTTGTAATAGCCAACAAGTCCAAGAAAACTTCTAATCTCAGTCACCGTCTCTGGTCTCTTCCAATTATTAATAGCTTCGACCTTATCTGGATCGACTAATAAACCCTTCTATGAAACCACGTGACTAAGAAACTTAACCTCTTTCTTCCAGAAAGGACACTTGGAAAACATCGCTTTCAGTTGATGCTGTCTCAACATCTCAAGCACTACTCTAAGATGATCATCATGCTCCCTTTCATCCTTTGAGTATACTAAAAAGTCATCAATAAACACCAACACAAACATGTCCAAGTACTCTCAGAAAACTCGGTTCATCAGATCCACAAAGAAAGCTGGTGCATTTGTTAACTTGAATGACATAACTAACCATTCGTACGAACCATACCTAATTCAAAATGCTATCAATGGAATACTGTCCTCCGCCACTCTTAACCGATGGAAGTCTATCGCTAAATCTAATTGGTAAAATACTATGGCTCCACACAACTAAGCAAATAGATCGCCTATTCTCGGCAAAGGATATTTATTCTTAATCGTCTTCTCGTTCAACTTACGATAGTCGATACACATCCTTAACTACCTGTCCGGTTTCTTCATGAACATCGCGGCCGCACCCAAGGCGAACTGCTTGGTCTAATAAAATTTCTCCTTTTTAAATCCACTAGCTGCACCTTCAATTCTTTATCTCGGTCAGTGTCATCCTGCTAGGTGGTCTACTTACAGGTTCTGCTCCTGGCACAAGATCTATCCAAAACTCAACGGCTCGTTTCGGTGGTAATCCTGTAATAGGCTCAAAAATATCTGCAAATTCTCTTACTACTCGAACCTGACTTAACTCTTCTTCTACTTCCACACCACTCAACAAAGCACAAGCACTTCAGTCAGAATTCTCCACTGAGAATATAATTCGGTTATGACTCTCAGGGTGTCTCAATGATATTTCCCTATCTTGGCAAAATATCCTAGCCTCATATCTACCCAACCAATCCATACCCAAAATGATTTCGAAATCTATGACATCAGAAACATACAGACTTCATGCAAACTTAAGACCTAACAAATCAAGTTCTAACTGGTCACATCTCATCCCCAGAGTTGCATACTCTCCTATTGGATTCGCAACCCTTAAGGAAGTAACAAGGTAGGTAGGTTCTACACATAACCTATCAACCAAACTTTGAGGTATAAATGAATGTGATGCACCGGTATCAAACTGTACCCTAACTAGTATACTTTGAATCAAAAGCGTACCTTCCATCACAGTCTTCTCTTTCTCAGCAGTAGTTGGCCTAGCAGATGATGGTCCAACAACAAAGACTTTTCCCTTGTCTACCTTGACTGGTTCTGGACACTGATTCTTATAATGCCCAACCTAGTCGCAGTTAAAGCATTTCACACTCTTCTGGTCTGCGGCCTTCTTCCTCTTTCTAGTTCTGCATTCTTGAGCATAATGACCATTCTTGTCTCATTTATAACAAATAAGATTAGCTTTTGCCTTCTTGGCAGCTTCCCTCTTCTAGGTTCCTTTCTTCTTAAAGAACTTCTTCTTCTTATCCTGAGAACCCTAGGTTTCAACCAGCTTCTCCTTCCCAAAAGTAGCAAGCATTTCCTCATGTCGGATTGCCATCTCTACAACAACATTACAAGGATCACAGAGATGTGGCAGGGTCATCCTAGCAATATCGAGTATCGATCCCTGAATAAACTTCTCATTCCTTTTGATGACGGTGTCAATGGTAGCATACCCATATCTAGACAACTCATCAAACTTAGTAGCGTACTCAACTACTAACATCTCTCCCTGCACAAAATCCATGAACTTTCTCAACAATGCCGACTTAGCAACTTCAGACAAAAACCTCTGCTCGAATCTCCTTCAAAATTCTGCCTAAGTCGACTCTTCCTTAGGAACTCCGGCAGTAAAACTATTCCACCAATGAAGCATTTCTCCCTACAACTGCCTAGAGGCTAGTCTCCTCTTCTGCTCATCATTCAATCCCAAGTTAGCGAAGATTCTCTCACAATACAACAGCCAATTCTCAACTTCTATGGCATCCTAGGTTCCCACAAACGGCTTCCCACCAAGACTTGTGTAATCTCTACTCAACTTAGCATAGTTGTTTCTAATTGGAGCCGTGGGATTTGCTCCTCCAACATTCCAAGCTACTCCAGCTTGGATCAGATTGATGAAGAACCGGTACATCATCCCCATATCTACTAGCAGATTTCCAGCACCTATATTGGCGCTTGCATTTCGATTAGCATTTGCCCATCGATCGGGTTTCTCCTGGTGGGTCGAACGTTTCCGTTTGTTGTGGTGCTTCCTCCACCGAGATTTGCTCATCCGTTTCCTACCTCCATATCTTCCTTTCTCGTAAATCTACATGCGAGCCTTAGTAAGATATAAAAGAACGGTTTAAGAGAGAGGGGAAAACGTGTGTGTGTTATATATATATATATCAAATGCAAGTACGTTACTGTAGCGTTAACCCAAACCCCGATCATATTTTCTGATTCATTGGATTATGTTTTGAAAGATCCTTTAGGCTTAATTTTTCTTAAGTTTTCATAAACCTATGCTCTAATACCAACTTGTAACATCCCTTACTAGGAGGCCCAAAACTAACGGCTATGGATGCTGTAGTCATCCATAGTTATTAATTCTCGACGACTAAATATGGTAATGTTAGATACATTGATATAACAAAAACACATGGATAATGGAAAAAAATTTAAAATCATTAATCAACTTTTACATTCCATTTCAAATCATTTCATATTCATTACATAATCCCACATTCGAGAACCACGTTCAGAGAAATTATAATCATTACAAACTATGCCAAGAGTGACATATGAAGATGCCCCCTTGGATGATCAAAGTGTGTGTGTGTGTGCGTATAGGCAACTAAACAACTTTGCCTTTACATCAAAACATAGCGGAATCGAAATGAAAAGAACTCCACTAGCTAGCTTGCCTCCTGCACGTCTTCGGAAGCTTATTCGTCTAAGAAGAACCTGAAAACCTCAACTCTCAAACTACTCAAAATTAATTGAGCACCCGAGAGTTTAATGGGAAAACATAAACTTCGAGTCAAAACAATGCCTACTATGAATAATAACCTACCATCTCAAACCATCTAGATATCCAGTGAGACCATGCCGCTTAGCGGAACGGGTTTTCCCCTTACTAGTATCTTATCCAAAAATTTATAATAACCATATAGTGTGCTCCTGCATCCACAATGGTTAAAACATAGCAATTTTAAAATATTATGATGATACACAAACAAGTAAATTATTCTGGATTTCCCATCCCTATCCATTTGACTATTTGTCTTAGTTATAGTTTCTAAGGTCACTATTAACTTATTAGTTTTCATGGGATCACTAATAACCTATTTAAAGTTTATGGACTACCTGTCATATCTCATAGTTTTCATGGGATCACTAAGAACCTATTGGCCCCTGCTAATAACTTAATTCTATTATTTCATGGGCTCTCCCTAAACCTATTGGTATCCCCAATAACTCCCCTTATATCATAGTTTTCATGGGTTTACTATGAACCTATTGACTCCTGCCAATACTTAATCCGAATATAGTTTTCATGGGTTCACTACAAACCCGTTGGCCTCTGTCAATAACTCTCTTTAATCATAGTTTTCATGCGTTCATTATGAACCTGTCTAAATTAACAACTTCTTAATTAGTCTTTGGGCATCCAATATTCTAGTCTACCTGACCTCCTGGATGCAACTCTATTCATCTAGGAGTTACTTAATTCATATTCACTACTGGGTTAACCTACATGGTTATCCTGCCCTTACTCCCTAAAATACAGTTGTGGGTACATTACATAGTAAATACATTTGTAGAAGAAGCATATATAAATTAATACCAACATCTTTGGTTTAATATCTTTGAGATCATTTCCCCTTGGAAATTTGGTTAATCCTTACAACCCATTATATATATCAAGGCAAGCTTCTTCAAAAACTCTAATTTAAAAGCATTCAAAAGCTCTTTTATAATGCCATGGGTTTTACCTTTAAAATGAGATTGGGTTCTATGTTTTTGAAAACTAAGGCTTTCGAGACCTTAGACCTCGAAACCATTGGAAAATCTCTTTCAAAAGTATTCAAATTTACTTTTGAAAACAAAGTGCATAAGCCTTTCGAAACACTTTAAAACATCTCTTTCGAAACTATCAAAACCTACCTTTCGAAAGTATTAAGCATCTCTTATTAATTCATAAAAGCATAGCTTCGAAACCATTTGAAAGTACCCCTTTCGAAACCATTAGGTTTTATCTGTTAAAAATAATTTTTGGGTCAAAGTGAATATAAATGAAAGTACCCCTTTCGAAACCATTAACCTTTAAATAAAAATGATTGGGGAAAACTGATGGCTTCAGAACCATCCCTTCGAAAGAATTAATCATTTAAATAAAACATTTGCAAGGATAGCTTCGAAACCCTTTTTGAAGCCATTGCCTTCGAAACTTTTAGTATAAATGGCTACAGGAGCCCTTTCAAAAACATTGGGAAGTGGCTTATTACATTTATAAAACAAAAGCTACCTTTCAAAAACATTGGTAACTTCAATCCATTCGAAAGGCATAAAGGCGGCAACATGGTTTCGACTGGGTTCAAACTAACCTTTCAAAAGCTTTGATTTAAAAGCAAGGCAACTCATTTGAAAGCTACCTATTCAAAACAAGAAGGCGGCAACCTCGTCAAATGCTGTTTTAAACCCTTTCGAAAGGATTCTTTTAAAACAAGGTAAGTGACATTCTTTTATAAAGTAAAATGAAAGCTTCAACCCCTTCGAAAGCTTGGTTTCGACTCCATACCTACCGCCTTTCTCCAGTCCACAACGTGCCAAAGCTTTGATACCTTGTGTATTGGTTTCGACTTGGTTAGGGCGAAAGTATAAGGTCGAAAGGTAGCTACTCAAAGTGGCTAAACAATAAACTTATGCAAAACTATTTTCTTAGCCTTTTTAAGTAATACTTTTTCAACTAACTTGCCTACTTGTAAAAATCTAATTGGTTGCCATAAACTTTACTAAAATCTTTTCCTAAAAGACTGCAGAATTCATCTCGGATTTAATTAAAAATAATTAGCAAAGAAGCCTTCCCTTAAGCAAAACAATTTAGACATTTAAGTCCTCCAACTAAATTAATTTAATTTCCATAGTAAATTACGTAGGAAAAATACCAAAAAAAATTCAAAATTCACTTTTAATATGTTATCTAACATATAAAAAATTTGGACCCAAATTCCTTTATATAATTACCGAAATTAATTTATAAATCCAATTATTCATATTCTCCTTTGAAAATTCATAATAAATTATCCATAGCTTGGATAATTACGAAAAATTAAATGCATCTCCAAAATAATGTTTTACATAACATATTAAATCCAAATGGCATTCGAAATCCAATATAAATGATTTTAGCCTTAAAACCGAAATAACCATTTACCAAACAAACTTGTTTAAATCAAACATATCATATAATCCAAGCATATCATCATTAAAATCATCATATAGGTTTTAAACTTAAATTCGAAATCAAATGTTTATTAAAAACGAAAATAAGATGGTTTTTATTATTATTCACCTTGATTTGGATAAAGACTTGAGGTTTGATTTAGATTAATCCTCCTTGCTTGATTCCTTAGCTTTTAATGGATTTTCCTCCTCTTTCTTCCCTTAGGTCATGGCCAGCTTGCTCTCTCTTTGATTTACATTTTAGAGTTTTAAAATATGAACTTATAGAGTGAAAATGAGAACATGGGTTTATGGGTTATGGGGTTGTGGTGGTGGCTAATCCCCATAATGCCCTTATCTTATTTTCTTATTAGTTAACACATGAAACCATTCATAGACCCATTCTTTGTATTTAATTAAGCACAGCCCTAACTATATTTCCAAATCTCAATCCCCTTATCACTCTAATATTTACATTATTCTATTTAATTTATCTAATTAAATCTCCTAAATAATGTTATTAAAAATTAAGGGTGTTACATTAGTTGAGTTGAATTTTTTTGGATTATCTGTGAGTGTGTGTGAAGTTTGTAGGGCTTTGGGCTATTGGGCCATGTGTTTTTTATTTAATAGTTTGTGTTGTTAAGTTGTGTTTAGTTTTGCCTTTGTTGTTGTGTGGGTTATTTGTTTTTGATTAGTTGAGTTGAATTTTTGTTTCTAAAAGGAATTTGTTTTGTGTGTGCTGTGGTCTGTTGTTGTTGTGTATGTTTCGTTTGCCTTTGTTTTTTATTATTCTTTTAAAAAATAATTTTCACTTGCCTTTGAAAAAAGAAAAAAAAACAACATTCTTGTTCAAATTTTCAGGTTGCCAATTGCAGGAAATCAAAAGGAAGTGCTTCCTAGCTAGAAGATTGCTTTGCTTGCTAAAAAAATCGCTGCTATAAAATAATTTGCTAATAATTCTACATACTCTGGTATCGTGCTCTTATCACTTGTTTTTATTTTCTTTGCATTGTTGGTTGCTTGCATTTTAAATTTTCAAAAAACAAAAACAAAAACAAATTTCATTCGTAGTTGCATTGTTAATACACATTTAATTCTGTTTTGCATTCATATCATCTTATTTTCTTTTCTAAGGGCAACACCCAAATGCACATAAGGTGGGGAATTTCATCACCCCTTCCTTGGCCCACAAATTGCATATCATCGTAGAATTTGTTAATAATAACGGTTAGACGTTGGACTTAAGGGTGTCGTGAGCTCATCCAGGGCTTAATTGCATCTTGACAAGTTGTCTTCTTTCGAAAATCTGACTTTTTGGTGTCTAGGCCACGACAAAGATCATATATAAATATTGTGATGATTCGTAAATATTACGGTGATTTTTTCTCTAAAGGTACTTAAACCTTCGGATGAATTGCTACGGTGATTCGTGGTGCACCGATAACTCCTGCCCGTTGCATGGCTAAGAACTTCTTTGTTGGATTAAGGTAAAGTGTGATCATACAATTTTGGGTTTGGAGCTACTAAGGACAGAAAATTTGTAATTAATTCTTTGCATTCATTTAGTTGCATTAGTTCATGCATATATAAAAAAAGATAAAAAATTAAAAATCCAAAAGTACAAATTTTTTTACATTTTACTTAACTTGGTTTTCTTTTAAAATCCAAAAAAAAATCTTTTTAAATCTTTTCCTTTGAGAACAAACGAAAGAAAAAAAATCTTTTTACATCATTTCCTTTTTTCTAAAAAAATGAACAAAAAATTCAAAAAAAATCAAAAATCCAAAATCAAGCATTTTACTTAAGTTAGTTTTTTTAGAAAAACAAAAATCCAAAAAAAAATAAAAAATTTGAAAATCCAAAATCCAAAAAAAACAAAAATCAAATCTCCCTTTTGAAAAATAAATTCCTTTTGGTAAATATTTTTCCTTTAAAAAGAATATACAAAAAAAATTTCACTTAGTTTCATTTTCTAAACCTTGTCTCATTCTCTTAACTGGATTCTCACTTCTTTCTTTACTTGACCTTTCACTTGTGCATGAGTACCTGGACCCGTGACACAACAACAAATCATTTAACTCAAAAGAACAACCCTCCATCGATGGCAAACGAAAATGCCCGCCGAACTCTTATGGATAGAATCTTTTCCGATAGAGTTTATATTCCTTCTTGCATCACGTTACCCAACCCAATGGGTAACCATTTCGAAATTCATTCCAAACATATTGCCATGCTCCCAAAATTTGGAAATTTTGAGCACAATGACCCATACGTCTTCTTGACGAAATTCAAACAAGTATGCGCAACCATTAAACTCCAACAATTACGTAATGATGGAAACAAACTTTTCCCTTACCGATTACGCTAAAATATGGTTGTACAGCTTACCGTCAACCTCGATTAAAACTTGAGAAAAATTTGTTAAAGTTTTCCTAAAAAAAGTTCCACCCCTTGGAAAAACGACCAAAATCTGAAACGAAATTGTCAATTTTCATCAATTCAGGGGTGAACCATTCGGAAAATATTTTGAAAGGTTTAAAATGCTTTTGATAAAATGTCCACACCATAATTTCGAAAAATGGACTCTTTGACAAATCTTATACGATGGACTTGAAAATAGTTCATGAACCATGCTTGAATCTATGTGCCAAGGCAATTTTCTCGCTCAACATCACGACGATGCTTGGTAATTTCTTGAAAACTTGGCCGAAAAGTCATCCGAAAGGGAACGTTCTAACAAAAAATCCATTTACTCACGATCTAGTGCACACTCATAGGATCATCTTTGGTTTTAGAAGCTAAAATCGATGCAAAGATCAATAAATTCAGCAACATTTTCTCATCTAACCAAATGATCCAAGCTTCCCAACCAATGTGTTATAAATGCAATGATCTGAATCATATAGCCGATTAGTGCCCGAATTTGATAGAATAACTCAATGATTTAAGGTTAAGAATGATCTGTTTTCTCCAACGTATAATCCCTGTTGGAGAAATCATCCTAATTTTGCATGGAACCAAAATAATTCCAGCACGAATTTGGTTCGTCCCAATTTTCAAGCATTTTCGAACAATGTTTCGAATCCTCCCTTTCAACCCAATCATTTTCAACCAAATTTTACGGGTCCGTCTCAAAATAAACCGCAATAATCTTATGGTCCCCAAGACGATAAACGATTGACTTCCCTTGAGAAAAGTCTTGAAACTTTGGCTAAAGCAACCACTCAAAGCCTCCAATCAAACAGCAATTTGCAAAATTTGTTAACCTCATGCATGAAGAATATGAGTCAATCGATTGCTAAACTTGAAATGCAAATGAGTCAATTAGCCGTGTCTGTGAGTGAACGTGAACGAGGCACATTCCCAAGTCAACTAGTTTTGAATCCAAGAAATCAAAACACGAATTCGAATCAAGCCCATGTTGTTCAAGATAGCAATGTCAACCAAATGAATGCTATCACGACTTTGCATTTTGGTAAACAAATCGATAATCAAGTTGTTAATCCAAACAATTTACCAGAAGCTTCTCTTGACACTTTAAAAATGACAAGCGAAACAAAACAAAAAATTGAGCCAAACATCGAATCAAATACCAATCCGAATTCTTCTTCTACTCAAGTAGATCGACCTACCGAGTATTGTGTTCCATTTCCACATCGTCTTCGACCTAAGAAATACTCTGATCAAATGGAAAAGATTTTGGTAGTTTTCAAACAAGTGAATATAAACATTCCTCTTCTTGATATTGTTTAACAAGTCCCAACTTATCCTAAGTTTCTCAAGGACTTATGTACTCAAAACCAACACACTCATGTACCCAAGAAAGTTTTTTTAGCTACCGGACTTAGCAAAGTCTTGTCCCAATCAATTCCTGTCAAATACAAAGATCTTGGATGTCCGACGATCTCGTGCATGATAGGAGAAAAAATGATTAACAAGTGCTTATTAGACTTAGGTGCAAGTGTCAATTTGATTCCTTATTCAATTTACTAGCAACTTGGCTTGGGTGAACTAAAACTGACAAAAGTAACTCTTCAATTTGCCAATCATTCAATAAAGAAACCCGTGGGAGAAATCGAGGATGTATTGATCAAAATCTACCAATTCATATTCCACGACGATTTCATCGTCCTTGAAACACAACCTATGAATAATCCGATGAGTCAAATTCCATTGATTTTAGGCCGACCTTTCTTTGCTACTTCAAATGCTCTAATCAATTGTCAAAACGGTTCAATGAAAATTTCTTTTGGAAACATGAATTCGGATCTTAACATTTTCAATCTTGAAAATCAATCGAACAAAACACGTGAGCAAACACTGGAAGTTAGCTCCATTCAAGAAAATTTTGATAACGACACAGTTGGTCTAAACTAAGAGTGCGAGAGTGAATACGAACAACTGTTTCAAGATGAGCCAAACGAAATTTAAAAATTGCTTCCATTTGAACCCCTCACTGATGAGTTAGAACTTCAACCTAATATTTGATTGAGCAACCCCCAAGGTTGGAACTCAAACCCCTTCCTGATCACCTTAAGTACGCATACTTAGGCGATAACGAAACGTTTCATGTCATAATAACTTCTACTCTTTCTCTTGATCAAGAAGCTTCCCTTCTTTCAATTTTGTCAAAAAATAGAGAAGCAATAGGATGGTCGATCACTGATATAAAGGGAATTAGTCCTGCTCTTATTCAACATCGCATCTATTGAGTTGATAAAGCTAAGCACATTTGTGACGCACAATGAAGGCTTAACCTAAAAATGAAGGATGCGGTTCGAGATGAGATTCTTAAACTCCTCGATAATGGAATCATATATCCCATCTCTGATAGTTCATGGGTTAGCCCAGTTCATGTCGTGCCTAAAAAGTCTGGACTTACCATTATCAAGAAAGACCCTAACGAATTCATTCCAACTCATAGTCAAATGGGTTGGCGTGTTTGCATTGATTATCGATAATTAAATGCTGGAGCACGTAAAGGTCACTTCCCTCTTCCTTTCATCGACCAAATGCTTGAACGATTAGCCGGGCATGAATTCTATTGCTTTCTTGATGGTTATTCTGGTTATAACCAAATCCCAATCGCTCTCGAAGCTCAAGAGAAAATGACTTTCACGTGTCCCTTTGGCACCTTTGTGGATCGGCGTATGCCATTTAGCCTTTACAATGCTCCTGCTACATTTCAAAGATGCATGGTCAACACCTTTTCCGATATAATCGAATGCTTTCTTTAAATGTTTATGGATGATTTTTCCATCTTTGGAAATCTTTTTCCGAGTGCTTACACCATCTTCAGTTGGTCCTTAATTGATGCAAGGACAAACACTTAACGTTATATTGGAAAAAATGTCATTTTATGGTCAAACATGGCATTGTTCTTGAGCATGTCATTTCAAACAAAGGCATTGAGGTAGATAAAGCAAAAGTTAACGTAATTGCAAATCTACCCATTCCTAAATCTGTCAAGGACATTTGTTCATTTCTTGGACACGCTGGTTTTATCGATGCTTTGTGAAGGACTTTAGTAAAATCGCTCGACCTCTGACAACTCTTCTTGGAAAAGATGTTCCATTTGACTTTAATTCTGATTTTGTTTCTTCTTTTGAATGTCTCAAAAATGAACTCATTTCCGCTCCCATAATTTGCTCACCCAATTGGGATCTTCCTTTTGAAATAATGTGCAACGCTTCTAACTTTGCGGTTGGTGCTATCTTTGGACAACACATCAATAAAATTCTTCATGTCATCTACTACGCTAGTATGAGTTTCAAATGATGCTCTACTCAACTACACAACTACTGTAAAAGAGCTTCTAGCGATAGTTTTTGCGCTCGAAAAATTCCGACCTTATTTGATTGGCTCACACATTACTGTTTACACTGACCATTCCACTCTTATGTACCTTTTCGTTTAAAAGGGTGCTAAGTCTCGTTTGATCTGTTGGATCCTTTTACTCCAAGAATTTGACCTTACGATCAAAGACAAAAAAGGAGCCAACAACGTCATTGTTGATCATCTTCCAAATGCACTATCTTCTGTACCGATCAATGAGAACTTTCCTGATGATCAACTCCTTTCTGTTTCTATCGATCCATGGTATGCCGATATAGTGAACTATTTAATCACTAAGGAACATCCTTCATTTTGGTCGAAATATGATAAATATAAATTTCTTTCCCAAGTCAAGTTCTTCTATTGGGATGATCCATACTTGTTTAAGTACTGTTCCGATCAAATCATTCGACGTTGCATCCCGAATTGTGAAATAAAGAGTGTTCTTTCGTTTTGCCATGACCAAGCTTGTGGTGGTCACTTGGGTCCGAATAAAACCACGAAAAAGGTGGTTCAATATGGTTTTTACTGGCCTACGCTTTTTAAATATGCATTTGAGTTTTGTAAAACTTACGATCGCTGTCTAATGTTAGGAAGAATCTCTCGACAAAACATGATGCTTTTGAACCTCATTCTTACGATCGAAATCTTTGATGTTTGGGGTATTGATTTTATGGGACTATTTCCCAATTCTTTCGGAAATATATACATTCTTCTTGCTATTGATTATGTCTCTAAATGGATTGAAGCCATTCCTTTTAAAACAAACGACCATAAAGTTGTTGTGAAATTCCTAAAAGAAAACATCTTTTCAAGGTTTGGAACACCTCGCACAATAATAAGCGACAATGGAACCCATTTCTGTAATCATTCATTTGAGACTCTAATGAAGAAATACTCGATAAGCCATAAGTTATCCACTCCTTATCATCTTCAAACTTGTGGTCCAGTTGAAGTTTCAAATCGCTAAATAAAGAAATTTTTGGAGAAAACTATAAATAAATAAAAAAGATTGGCCACAAAAATTAACGGATGTGCTTTGGACTTACAGAACTGCATATAAAACTAATCTTGGGATGTCTCCTTTTAGGCTTGTATATGGTAAAGCATGCCATTGACCCATCGAGCTCGAACATAAAGCATTGTGGGCGAGTAAGAACATAAATTTTGATCTTGAAACAACTGGTAAAAACAGAAAATTGCAAATCAATGAATTAGAGAAATTAGGAACGACGCGTATGAAAACGAAAAAATTTACAAAGAAAGAACAAAAGTTTTTCATGACAAGTCAATCCTAAGGAAAACATTTTCGCCAAACCAAAAAATTCTGTTGTATGACTCTCGACTTCATTTGTTCCCTGGGAAGTTAAAATCAAGATGGACCGGGCCGTACATCTTACTTACAGTTTTTCCACACGGTGCCATAGAAATAGAAAACCCTAGGGATAGTTCGATTTTTAAAGTCAATGGTCATCGTTTAAAGCCTTACTTGGAGTTGGCGAGTGATTGAGAGGAGGAGCTCATGACTCTTCATGAACCATACTACGTCTAGTAAGAAATGTTAACCCTCTTGCAAATATATACATTTTTCCCCTTTACACTGATTATATCATGCATTGATTGTGGGGACACAGCAAAAATTAAGTATGGGGGGAATCTCATGTTCATTTTTGATTTTTCATGGTTTATTTTTTTTGCATTTTCTTTCCAAAAACAAAAAAAAGAGAGGAAAAGCAAAAAAATTCCAATTTTTTTTTCTTTTTAGCATATTGATATACTTTTGAAGAAACGCTATAGGATAAGTATTTTTTTGGTTATTAAATTGGAATTTTTGAAAATTTATTTTTCTCAACAAAAATAAAAATAAATTTTAATTACCAGTAACTATGGTTTAACTAGTATATAGGAAGGATCATAGGTGATAAGTATGAAGTATGTCCTAATTGTAATCTTTGTTTAAAAGGGTGGTTGATTTAAAATAAAGGCGATAACATTTTTGATCTTCTAAGTTAAGTGGTGCTAAGATGATTTTGCAAAACTCCCTCTTCATAAAAAAAAGAAAAAAAGAAAAAAAAGAGCTTTTATAAAAATAAGAAACACCTAAAGTCAGGTGTCCACATGTAAGTGTTCGCCATGCTCTGTACCCTTCTCACGTAAGCCCGAAAG
Source organism: Allium fistulosum (assembly GCA_030737815.1). Classification (NCBI taxonomy): domain Eukaryota; kingdom Viridiplantae; phylum Streptophyta; class Magnoliopsida; order Asparagales; family Amaryllidaceae; genus Allium; species Allium fistulosum. The sequence goes on along the minus strand of CM060907.1, from coordinate 508,298,497 downwards.
GCAGTGTATGATTGGTATATCTGGCCTCAGTTTATCTGAGTTCGGTGTGTAAATAATAATAATGTTAATACTTTTAAAAAAGAGAGCAAGCAATTGAAATCCAAGCACTATTTTCACTTATTTGACTCAACTTGTTATTCAAAAGAAATAAAAATACCACTTTGAAAAACCTTGATAATCAACTAAGGATGCATTTCATAGTTGCACTATGTTATCAACCAAAACAACTAGCCAAACTAGAGTATAACTGTGCTGATAACTTAGTTTTTGTTGGAATTTTTGATGAGTAAAGGGCTAAAATTTCTTGATAATGACAAAAACTTATATACTCGTGTCAATTTAAAAGTAAATTCTTGATTTGTAAATATTTTTGAAAATTTTCATCATGTAGTCGCATTAGAATATGCATATCGCATTTGGATTTTGTGGGTGGTATTCGTTGAAAACCCTCACGAGACAACACTCGTCCTACTAGGGACACCTAGAGGTCTTATGGCCTGTTGCATATGCTCAATGCAATCATGTTTCTTATGAAAACGGATTTATCTTAGTTTTAGTTTATTCGAGGATGAATAAAAAGATAAGTATGGGGGTATTTGATGTGCACGTAAAAGTGCATATTTTACGTCCATATTTAATCTACTTTTACTTAAAATAAATGAGCATATTGGGGTATTTTACATGTTTAAACAAAAATTTAAATTGTTTTCAAATCATCATTTATTCATATTCATTTTGGGGGTAAAATGGTAATTTATTGTATGATTTAATTTGTGAAATTTAATTTGCGCATTTTTATTTTTATTTATAGGAAATGAAGTGCAAATATGAAGAGGGTTAATGGATGAATGCATGCACATATGTTGAAGGCAAATGAAGAATGGAAATAAATGAATTCATGCAACATGGAGGAGCCCACATACTCTCTACCATATGGTCCATAATTAAAAGCACATGCACATGTTAGTGGAGGCTTAAAGGCATGTTGGTGGGGATTAATTATTTCCCTAATGATTACTTGGAGGTTACACTTTCTCAAGGGCATTTTAGGTAGTCCCTTAAAATATGAATTAGGGTTTTAAGCATGTATAAATACCCTTATTGTTAACAAGAAAACTTGTTAACATCCCAAAGTAGGATAAAAGGTCTAGAAATGTCTTTCTAAGCTTCTTTTGATCGAGTAGAAAAGATAAAGCTCTTATTTCCTTTCTTTGATTAAACCTTTAAATAAATCTTTGTTATAGCAACTCTTTCCTTTATTACCTTTCGACCAAGTCGAAACTCTTATACTCTTTTCTTTCAAGTCTTTCAAGCTTGGTGAAGTTGCTTGATTATCCTTTCAAAGCGTTCCTTTTGATTCGATTGCAAAACAATAAAGATGGCACTAAAGGTTCGAGGATATAGTTCGTTTAGATGGGTTTCGACCTTGTCGAAAGCTAGTTTCTCAAATGACTTGGGTTTGACTTTGAAATCTAAGGTTAGAGCTTGGCTCTAGGTTTCGACTCATTTTAAGTTAGTGTTTGGTGGGTATGGTTTGGAGTTAAGGACTCGGGTTATTTAGAAAAATAAGAGGTTTCGACTCAATCGAAAGGCGAGTTTTGATGAGGTTGAAGCCTGCAGAACATAGTTAAATCAAACGAAATCCTTCAAACAGTAACACTATCAAAAATATTGAAGCCTTTCCTTTATTAATGCAATGTAGTCTACGCTGATCAATTTCCCCTAATTTGATTTACAAATTAGTGATTACAAATTTGCAAAGTTAAGAAAAATACAAGTATAGAGTGAGTGGATTCGGATCCCCAAAACCAAACCCCTTGGGTCTTATTTATAGATGCGGGTTGTCACCTTTGGACCCAGTGCTTTCGACCTAGTCGAAAGGTGGTTTCGGATACCTTCCGACTTCTATGACACTTGTGCATCCCTCTACAATGCTTTCGAATGGGCTTGAACGCTTTCGTCTCCATTAAAAGGGATGGTTGTGCCTTTTCTCTTTGCGTTGCTTTGTTGTCATAAGAAGAAAAGGTACAAGCTTTCGACTCTGTCGATAGGTAGTTTCCTATGACCTCGAATTTGTTGAAGTGTTAATGGTTCCGATGCGATAGGTAGCTTTCGAACGTATGCTTGCGAATTGATGCAGAACCTTCCCTGAATATTAAAGGCTTCGACCGGTTCGAAAGGCTTGATTCTGCTTTTGAAAGGGTTGTACTGATCAAGGCTTCTTTCTAAGTAGTTTGAATGAAGGTGAAACCTTTGGTTTTGATAGGTTTGGTGCGCATATGAAGGATTGTTATCCATTGTCTTCTAAAGGTGTTTCTTAAACTCATTCGAAAGGCCTTTATGCATGAGGAAGCAGCTGCTTTGAAAGGGAACCACTGAAGTGGAAGGGTGCTTTTGACCCTTATGACCCCTTTAAAAGGTTGTAATACTTTTGACCTCTGGCTGTAGCATCCCTTCGACTCTTTCTAAAGGTCTTTCTGGAGCTATTATTGCTTATTCTTCTTTGTCTTCTACTCAATAAGGTTTCGACAAGAACGAAAGGGTTTTTGATAGTAACATTGCCCCCCGGCGAAGGGATGCCCTTGACTTTCCAAGTCAATCATTTCGAAACCCTCAATGTTTCTCGCCTTTTCATATTCCAGTGTAAATCTTAGCCGTCCATTTAAATTTGATCGAGCAGTTTGCCGTCTTTGCTGACTTTTCTTATAAACCAAGTTCTCTTCTTCCTCTCTTTCATTTATCTGTAATCAAAATAAACTTTGAGTAGACATCAAAGTTCTTAAACTATCAAATAATCTTCATCTCTAACAAACAAGAATTCAAATTCTAAAGTAAGTTTCTATTATCTTGCTTTTCGAATTTTTCATTTCACAGTGAATTTTGATTTCTAAAACCTTTATAGTTCGGATTTGAACTACTAATTTGATTCAGTTGAAATCGTTTAAGTTTTTGTTTGCCAGAAAGAATTCTATGATTTACTTACATTCCTTGATTTGATTTGTTTTTCTGTTAATTTTCATTCTAAACCTACCTGATTCAAATCTTACTGTTATTATTATATTTAAAGAATTCGAATCTTCATCTCAAAGATCTTACGAGTATAAATGGTTAAATCGCGCTCAAATCCACTTTGTTATTGATTTTTTTTAATTTCTGGGTTGAAATTGGGTTTGGGGAAGGAGTTTTCTATATACTTCATATAGAAGTTTTGAGCTGTATGAATCAAAATTTGGCGCTACAATTTTACCTTTCTACCCCTTCAAAAGAGATTTAGGTGGCAACCTTTGTTTTTCTTGTTGTAGCTCCTTTCGATGGGGTCGAAAGGTAACCTAGCGCTTTATTTAATTGACTACGTCGAAAGGTCTTATAGTTAGTATGAAGTCGACCTCTTCAAAAGCAGTTTTGTACTTTAGTATTTTCCAATACCTTTCGAAGAAGTTGGAAAATGTGTCTTACTAAATACTTACCTAGTACATACTTTCAAAAGCATAAACTTTGTCTTATAGGTTTCACAACCTTTAGTACATACTTACTTCCAATTTGTTTAAGTTAGAGATGCATACATTTTGTAAACTGGATTGAAGAAAGGATACTTTGTATAAGTTGTAAATCAAGTCAAACGTTTCGAATTAGTCGAAACCTATCGTATTGATTAAAATTATTTGTTGGTATTCTTTCGAAACCATGCACCTCTTTCGACTATGTCGAAGCCTTTTGTAACTAATTATGATTCGATCATTATCTTTTTCCAATGTCGTCGAAATGTACCAAGTCCTTTTATTTTTTATCAATATGATTCAAACTCAACACCTTTTGACTTAATTGGCATATAAGGTTTCAACGGCATTCACATTCCCTTAGAGAAACTAAGTCCATGGGTTTCGATGATGTCCAAAGATTCTTTTCCTTCATTTATTGAACACTGGTAGCATATACTTTGTTCAAATTTGTTGTGTAGGTTTTGACTACTCCCTTTTAATAACAAAGCTTCTATTGAGCCTTCAACATTGTTGAAAAGTGTTTGCTGGACGTATACTTCTGACCTTCCTTTTGACTCTGTCGAATGTTCATTATATTTCATACTTGGGCTTTCGACATTGTTGAAGGCTGTTTATTGGGAGTCAACTTCTATTTTCCCTTTCGACTTTGTCGAAAGCTCAATAAATCTTTTTTTTACTTTAACATTCTTTCAAGAATACGAAGTTTCATGTTTTTCTTGATGTTCAAATTGTTGTAATAAGTTTCTAATAATTCTTGGAAGAATGTTAATTTCATAACATACTATGAGTTCTAAATGAAATGATTTCACCTGGCAGAATCATGAGTTCACCAAAGAAGATTGAAGCTACCTCCAAAACATTCCTTAATATCCACCCAAGATGAGGTGGATGAGATTCTCAATGATTTTGGAATTACCGAGGTAGAAGCCATCCCCCCTTTTGAAAATGACACCATTCACAGCCCTCTTGAAGGGATCTTTGCCTACACAGCAATCCATATTTGGCATGGAGGATTCCTTCCCGTACTTCTTGTCCAAGTTAATAACCTACCTGGGAGTTGCTCCTATTCAACTATCACCCAATGTGTACACCTATCTTCTATCCTTGGAGCACATGGCCTTGGAGTCCGGTGTTCCTTCTCTTAATGTAGAAGTGCTGAATTCTCTTGTTCGGTTGGTTAAGCTTAGCAACTTGAACAACCAAATCTTCTGATCCAATCCCCCCAAGAAGCTAATATCTGAGTGGGTAAATAAATTCAGGGACTGGGAGACACAGTTCTTCTTTGTCAAGTGCTTTCCCAACATTAGTGGGGTCTTCTCTTCTCCTCGTAAGTTGATCTCAGGCTTTATTTTTTCATTTAGTTATTTTCCTTTGCTAATCTATGCTTCTTTGTCAGGCGCTTATGCTAAAGGAATAAATGAAGAAGATAAGAAAATAGTGGAGTCATTGATTGCTGCTTCGAGTAATATTGGGAATAGGCTAACTTTGTTGAATCCTACAAATTTACAAAAACATTCCCTTTTGCCAACTGGTCAGAGGATACTTGGCCAACCTCCTCTTGTCCAGCATACATCTCGGAGTAAGTGCTTCCTTTCCTTGGGAGATCCGTAAAACTTCTCCTCAATGTCACCAATCTGCCCCAATCATTCTGGTAAGTTTAAACGCTGTACTTGTAGTTTATGCTGTATTACTTTTCAAATCACTTTACTGACTCATAACTTGTTTAAATTTTCTACAGCTGCTCCTCAGATTGAACAACCTTCAAGTGATCCGGCTCTTCCTACTTCAACTTCTCGTGTGCCATCTTTTTCCCAAGCTATTTCTAGATCGAAGATGGCCGCCAAAAGAAAATTGGGTAAAACGACTGTGGTGGAACCATCTCCAAAGAAAGCCAAAATTGTTGAAGTTCCTGACTCTCCACCACTAGAAGAAGGGGAGTTCGTTAATATTGACAAATCCCTAGAAATTCCAACTATCACAGCTTCTCGCGATCAACCTAAGAAAACTCCCACAAAGGTTGATCAACTTTCTTGCATCGTCATGTCCAGCTCTTCAAGTGTGATCAAGCAGATGTAGAAGGATTTGGGGACTTCGACCACTCCCCAAGAGGTAATCCCTTCAGACCATCATCGCCTATGCGCTTAAGCAGTTTTGAAAAGATAATCCAATCTATCTTAAATTCTTCATCCTTTGCCTCAGTTCACCTGCCTTCTTCCATTTCTGATCTGGCGGGTCACTATCGGTCTCTTATAGAACAACAACTCTTGGTACGCTGTACTTCATTTAACTTTATTATTACCGTTTTTCCTTAAGTTTTTGACTTATATTGTACCCTTTTTCCATATTTCTAAGAGTTGGCTGTCGTTGGATGAAAATGCATCAAAATCCTTTGTTGAATCATCTAAACTTCAAGAGAAAATTTCTAACTTAAACAATCAAGTTTCCTCCTTATCCGTAGAGAAAAATGAGGCTATGACTGAAATAGAGTGACTGAGGGCTTCTCTCGCCCAATCAGAATCCATTATTTCGGAGGAGAGGAAAGCTCGTCAACTACCCGCTAATGAAAATTTAGCATTGAAAATGACTCTGAAAGAGTCTGAGGAAGAAAAGACTCGAATGGCGACCAAACAATCTTCCTTAAAGGAGAAGTTGAAGAAAAATAAAGATTCCTTAAAACTGGCCATCGACACTATTTCCGATGCAAAGCGACGAGTGTCTCGGTTCCTTGATACTTCTCTTGAGAATATCATTATGAATTCTTTTGAAGATGCTATGATGCTCGCATATGCTGACAACATTGATAAGTGCCCCGAATTGAGCTTCCCCCACTCGACCCTACTCTTGTCAATATGGTCATGGACAAAATCAAAAAGGTGGAGTAGAGGGTTGAAGTCGCGGAAAGAGAAGAGATCGATGCCTCCAAAATTCTATCTTTTGAAGTTCCTTCCTTCAACATAGACTTTGATTCCAAAGATGGAGGTGACCAGGATGAAGTTGCCGAAGGAGAGGGCGGCAACGATGATGATGATAATGATCATGATGACGACGATGACAAAAAAGATGACAACGTTGATGGGGGTCAAGGTTCAAGTGGCAACAGGGGTGGCCATGCTGATGCTTCTGAGAAAGATGGAGATGGCAGCACGAGAACTGAAAAAGTCAATCTTGATCCATCTTCTCATGATGCAAGCCCACCTGAACCCCCTGCGCCTTCAAGCCCTCAAGAGGAGCATGCTTATATTAATATTGAAGAGTCAAGAGAGAAAGAGTAGGTTTCTCAAGCGTCAATTCCAGTCTCTTAAGTATGGGATTCTTTGTTTAAACAACTTTCGCTTCCAAGATAGTAATAGTTTAAATCCTTTATTTTAGATAAGGAGGAAACCGGTTCACCACTATAAAACCAAGCTTGAAAGAAAACAAGAAGAAATAAATAGTTTGTATAGGGAGTTAGATAATCAACTAAAGGAGCACAATATTCTCTCTGATAAGTATCATAGACTAAATAGAAGTGCGGTAGTGTTAGCATCAAGAAGCCGCCCCACGATTGAGAAGGGCGCGCCTTCGATATGATGGTCTTTTAAAAGAGAATCGGGAGTTGATCACACTCTTTTGGATGTTGATTGAGGAGAGAAAATTTTTGGTAGATTTCTTATACAAAGCCTATTGTAGACACCCAACTGTAGATTTCTCATATTTAGGTGACTTTAGTGGGGGTCTACTTAGTCGTCTACACAAGAGATACTTGGACGAATTTGGATCTGACCCGCTTCCTGGGGCATGTTGGAACTTGCCACAAGTGAGATCAATTCCTCAAGATTTGCCTTCAGATAAACTCAAATACTCTAAGGACAAGTTTATTTCAGAATTGTTTACAAAGTCGATTTTGTATGAACCAGATGAATAGTCGTAATTATGTAATAATATTGATTTGTGAATGTTAGTTTTAGTTTTCCTTTTATACTTAGCTGTATTTCATTACGTTATCACAGAGTGAATGTCCCTTAGGAAATTACGTCTTTAGATATTATCTAAGCCAGTATGTTAAATTAAGAAGAGATTATCTCGAAAAGGCATTAATTTTGAAATCTTCAAAACTAGACAGATATTGTTTTCTTAGAGATTTGCAAAAACTTTATATGGAACATCCTCGTCTCCGCTTCGATTTTCTCGGTAAAGAAAAAGAAAAACTACTTAAAGAGATCTAAACATATCATACCAAACTAATATATGGTCATGATAGTCCTTCTACCGGGGAATGGGACTATAGTAAATATCCTCCGGTTATTACTCTAGAAGGACTTAATGTTCCTTTTGACTCAACAGTTATCCTTTTTGCTAATTCATTGAATAAAGTTAGAAATGTTGTTTCCCAACTTTAGATGTAAAACAAATGTCTAATTGTACTTTTTAGTTTCATTGTTACTTGAGTTGTAATCTTTTATTGTTGTAATAAAGAGATTGATTACCCAAGTCTTGACTTTATTTTCTTGTTCTTTTTTTTAAATAGGAGTTACAATTATCCGCAATGCCTCTCTCATTAGATTCAGCATCACTTATCAATATTAAAGATAGGTTGTTAGTGGATCTTGAAAAGAAAAAGCTTCTTGACGATACTTTATCTGCTCATTTCTAAGATAACACGGAAGTATTAAAATGGCATAGAAGATTTTTGCTTCAAAAAATAATTATCAGAAATCTGAACAATCAGATTGCCAATTCAGAAGCAGATTTTAAGAGCAAAAGTGAAGCGATTTCCACGTTGAAGCGTCAAGTTAAGTCAAATCCATCAATTGACTTTGATTTTAAAATGTTGGAACTCTTCCAACAAATAAGCGATTTGGAGATGAAAATAAAAGACAGTCAGGCTCAATGCGAATCATTAGAGTTCATTATGGGGAGTAATATCTCAAGCATTGATTTACCAGTTTCTCATATTATTTCATCTATCGCAAAATGTATAAGGTCTACTTCCCTTAATATGCAGAAGTTCCCCACTATGACTAATCCTCCACCAGGATTAGATGAAAAGGTAGTGGGAGAATGGTGTAGAAAAGTTAAATTTGAAATGATGAAGTATTTTGATGAACAGCAAAAAGTAATATACTCACAACGCATAAATGAATATGCGGCTAGGATTCAAAAGCTTGATTGCGATAAGTATCTTCTCTTAAAGCGCATCGTTGATTTGGAAAGGGAGAATAAAATGCAAATAAATCTTTTAGTCATGCTTTGAAAACCAACATCGAGGCTATTGATGATGAAGACATTATGAGGAAGAAAGAGAAGAAACTTAAAGAGATTCTTCGCATTGCTATTCATCACATCGTGGATCCTTTAATTGTTGAGAATCTAAATAAAGTTATTCAAGATTTATGAATGATTTATATTTATGTATATATTTGTTCTGTACAATTGTAAATAATTTCATAAATTATGTAAGTTACGAAAATTTTGTAAATATCACCTGGTTTGTGATCCTTTCTTACAATGTTTTTTTGAATCTTCTCTTTGATAACTTGTTCCGTGATTTCTGTATTTGTTGGATCATACAATCCTTTTTACTGTTCTGCTTTCCTTGAAAAGTACAAAGTAAAAAATATTTCTTATTGTTCGCTTGAAATCTGTATAGAAGTTTATTTATGTCATTTGCATAAATTAACAAAATCATTATGTCAACATGTGACAATAGGCGAAAAAGTAATCGTTTTGATAAAATGTTTTGAAGCCCATCTTTGTTGAGAGATAACTATGAATTCAACTTTGCTGGAATATCTGAAAGCTAATGGTAGAAAACCTTTGCCTCAACCAAGGATATAAGTGTTTAAAATGTCATCCTTTGGAGATAGCTGATAGAAAGTTAATATTGTCCATGTAATAGAAGTCCCGAAATCATTGTCCAAACACTTGTAGTAAAAATCCAATTACCTAGACTCAAAAATTAATGAATGAAATTCAAAAGTTAGGAAGTTTGGAACCTAGATTAGGGTGTTAGCAGGTAATAACCAGAAATCCATGATAATCTAGAAGTCTTAGTTCAGATTCAGGCATTAATGAGTGAAGTCCAGCAAACAGTTATAGTTTCGAAACCTAGATTCGGGTATGATGAATTGAAAGACCCATAACCTAGATTTGGGTATTGATAAGTGAAGTCCCATATCTCAATAATGAATGACCCGAAACCCAGATTCGGGTATTAACGGATGAAATTTAGAAATAAGAAACTCGAAACCCAGATTCAGGTATTAATAAGCGGAGTTCTATTCTACTCCTTAGATTCTGTTTTCTTTGACATGTGTAAACCCTTTAGGCCTTTTATGTAGTTGCGGTTTGATTGGTTGCTTCTTGAGCTTGGACATCTTAGTCCATCATGTGATATGCCGCTTCTCGGGCTTAGAAGTCTTAGTCTATTGTTTGATATACCGCTTCTTGGGGTTGGACGTCTTATTCCATTATTGATATGCCGCTTCTTAGGCTTGGACGTCTTAGTCCATTGTTGATATGCCGCTTCTTGGGCTTGGACGTTTTAGTCCATTATTGGCTGGTGCACTTGGTTAGCTCATTCTCAAGCTGGAACCAAGGACTTACCCAACCTCCCTCTGGGAGGCACCTTGACCTGGCCATAGCATGGCGCAATGAAGGGCTTTGTTCGGTGCTTTGGCCAGGCCATAGCGTGGCGGGACCAAGGGCTTGCTCCGTCCTCCCTCCAGAAGGCGCCTTGACCTAGCCATAGTGTGGCACAGTCAAGGGCTTTTTCGGTGCCTTAGTCAGGCCATAACGTGGAGGGACCAAGGGCTTACTCCGTCCTTCCTCGAGGAGGCACCTTGACCTGGCCATAGCGTGGCGCGGTCAAGGGCTTGTCGATGCTTTAACCTAGCCATAGTGTGATGCGGATAAAGGCTTACACTCCTTCCTCCAAGAGATGCTCTTCCCTGGCCAACTCGGCACGGACAAAGGCTTTGACAGTTAAAGGTAGTGTCCAAATAAAAGGAGTATTTCACTCCCAACCATGTAGATTAATCTTAGTAAAGTTATTCTTTATTGACTTCATTCATGATCTCTTTACAAACTCATTAATTTTGCCTTGACAGAAAAAGTTGATTATCATCCCTTCCAAGGCTCCGTAGTGGTTAGTTTTATAACCATTCATCATATGGTATGGTAGTAGGATCCTCCCAGATTCCTTTCATATTTTGGTTTCTTCTTTTGTGATGGCTAATAGTAGAGTTCATCCTTGGTTAACAAGTAGACATTCTCAATAGAGGTTGTTAAGTTTCTTTTTTTGGAAGTCTTGATTTGAAACTTGTTTCTCGAGGATGGTTTCTAGATCTTTTATTACTTGGCTCTGGAGTTCCACCTCTGTCAATTAGTTTTCTCTTTAAAGCTCTTTGCAATACCAGTGTAGGTAGTGTCCCACTTGTTAGTTGATCCCATTTATGTGCAAAGGCGTTGTAATCTTCCATTATCCCTTCTTCAAAGATTGTGCCTTTTGTATAATGTTGAATTGTTTTCCTCATTTGATCAAACAAGTTGTCAGTCCCATTTTATTTTTCTCCTAAGGCAAAGATTGGGGTAAGACCAATATGAAAAGGGTTTAAACTCCATTTAAGTGGATCATAGGCCTCAACATTCTTTTTCCTTATGATCCTTAAAGCCTTCATCCTTAATAATTGTTCTTCTTGTAAATTCCTTTCATTAATCGTTTGATGGGAGAATCCAATTAGATGTGGCTCCGAGGAACCTTGCTCGGATCTTTTGAATTTACCAATCATGATGAAGTAAGGTCCAGAGTGGGTAAGCCTAGAATAGAACTGGGTTAAAGGAAAATGGTGCAGGATGTTTAACAAGAGTAGAGGTTCAAGCCCTGCTTCTAGCACCAAAATGTTAACTACAATACTTGTTAACACCCCCAAAGCAGGATAAAAGGTATAGAAATGTCTTTCTAAGCATCTTTTAATCGAGTAGAAAAGATAAACTCTTATTTGCTTTCTTTGATTAACCCTTTGAATAAGTCTTTGTTATAGCAATTCTTTCCTTTATGACCTTTCGACCTAGTCGAAACTCTTATACTCTTTTCTTTCAAGTCTTTCAAGCTTGGTGAAGTTGCTTGATTATCCTTTCGAAGCCTTCCTTTCGATTCGACTGCGAGACACTGAAGGATGGCACTAAGGGTTCGAGGGTATAGTTCGTTTAGATGGGTTTCGACCTTGTCGAAAGCTAGTTTCTCAAATGACTTGGGATTGACTCTGAATTTGAGGTTACACGAGCTTGGCCCTAGGTTTTGACTCATTATTAAGTGAGTGTTTGGTGGATATGGGTTGGAGTTAAGGACACGGGTTATTTAGAAAAATAAGGGGTTTCGACTCAATCGAAAGGCGAGTTTTGATGAGGTTAAAGCCTGCAGAACATAGTTAAATCAAATGAAAGCCTTCATACAGAAACGCAATCGAAAATATTAAAACTGTTGTATATGATTTCGACCGAACCAACCACATCCGGATCCAGGCCAACTCCATACTTCACCGGACCAAACCAAGACCGATCCAATTCGACACCGGACCAGGCTACGCTACCGGACGAAGCTCAACCGGACCAGGCTGCGCTCCCACTACTGGACGAAGCTCAACCGGACCAACTCCATACTTCACCGGACCAAACCAAGACCGATCCAATTCGACACCGGACCAGGCTGCGCTCCCACTACCGGACGAAGCTCAACCGGACCAACTTCTCTCCACCGATCCAAGTCTCAACCGAACCAAACCCCCTCCACCTATCACCGAACCAAGAGGATGCCGAACCAGACTGCCAGGCCAGATCACTTCAGCCCAGGCCCACCAGCAGCTGTATATATCCAAGACCCCTGCCCCCAACCTCACTCTATAAATAGAGAGGCAGGGGTACAACAATGGGGGACAAGTTTGAGAGCTCAAGCACGGAAGGAACTTTCAAACAACTTTCTTTTACTTGTACCAAAGCTTTGTACTTGTAATCATAAGAAGAGAAGAGAAATAACATATAAAGTGGATGTAGGCACATTCTGGCTGAACCACTATAAATCTGCGTGTCTTTTTTTTACAGTTTAGCCCCTGCTTTTCATATATTTGCATAAATCTCCAAAAATCACTAAGAACAACCTAAGATCTACTAAATAATACAACTTTGAGGTGTTTGTCCATTTTTTGTGCAAACATTTTTGGTGCTTTCACTGAGAATAGAAACTCGAAGCTTCAGCTTCATCTACTTAACGAGTTTTCCTAACAGCATCGTCCGCCGCTTGGAAAACATGCCTCCCAAACAGAGAAAAGATGTTAACAAAGGAAAAAAACATCGCATCCAGTAGCCTTCCTGACCCAGCTATCGCGAATCAAGTAAATCCTCCTCCTCCAGCAACGGTAACAAATGAAGGACAGGCTAACCCAACCACTCCTGCCACAGAACAGCCTGCAGCAATTACTAGGGCAGATTTGGACAGAGTTGTTGTTGAAGTAACTAACCGCTTCACGTCCCAGCAGGAAGCCTTGGTGGACCATCTCATGTCACGCTTGAGGGACTCTGAAGAATCCAACCGCAACACTGAATCATGGGGCGAGTCCCAGTCTGGAGGATCTCAGAGACAACAAAGATCTTCCTTCTTCGAAGGAGCTAACGGCAGAAGTAGCCGTGGTAGGAGCCGAGACCGAGCCCAGCCCGAAGTTAGGCCTGAGGAAACGTTTGGTACCGAACCCAACGGGGAAGGTACCGGGCGAAGGTCAACTGCAGCTGAGCCTGTCATGCTGCCTAACCACAGAAACACCGGTGAACGGGGCCGAGCTAGAGTTCAGCCCGAAGTTGGACCCGAGGAAGTGCTTAGATCAGAACCCAACAGGGGAAGATCAAGGCAAGGGCCAACTGTAGCTGACCCAAGCATGCTCCCAGAAGATCAAAGGCAGCCACTGGAAAATATGAGGAATGATAGACGATACCATCCCTACAGGTTGTCTGGACGGAATCAACCCCACAGAACAGAACCAAACTCATTTCTGTCTGCTCCAAATTCTGATGAAAGGATGGCGCGCTTATTCAGAGAGTGTGTCCAACGGGAGCAAAGAGATCGAGGGATAGGCGCTAGGGTAACCAGCCCTTTCGCCCGCAATATCGAAGTTGCTATCACCCCCCGAGAATGGAAGATGCCAACAATGGAACCCTACAAAGGGACCTCCGATCCCGTTGTACACTTGCAGAGATACACACAGCATATGCTCATGAGTGGAGCAACAGAGGGAGTACTGTGCAAATGCTTTCCGCTCTTCTTAGCAGATCTTGCTACCTCCTGGTTCTGTCATCTACCCCAAGGATCCATCAGCTCATGGGAAATGTTGAAAGAAAAATTTATCAGTCAGTTCCGCATTCATGTGGAGCAACCTAAGGACGCTTATTCCTTATCCAGCGTCAAACAGAAACCTGGAGAAAAACTGCAGCAATACCTAACCAGATTCAACGCCGCAGCAGCCGCAGTTCAAGACGCCGATGAGAAGCTTATCCTGATGGCCCTCTGCAGTGGGGTGCATCCGGACACTAAATTTGCTAGAAGATTGACAAAAGAAAAACCAGCTACTTTACCCGATTTCTTCCATGAAGCCGGGAAATACATGAGGCTTGAGGATGCTGCCACTGAGGGGCAGTCAGGACAGCAAAGTAAGACGACCCATGGCAACGCCCCTGCTGTGGCGAGGGACACTCGAAGAAATGATTCCAGAGACAATGCTGGGGGCAAGAAAGTAGAAAAACGCCTATATCGGCCAGGACCAAGATTCGACTCTTACACCCCTTTGAACGAGACCGTCGAAAATATCTTCCTTGCCACCCAAGGCGAAGTTAGATACAAACGCCCACCATACAAGAAGGAATCAGATAGCGCACAGAAATCTGGAAAATTCTGCCGCTTCCACGAATCCCACGGACATGATACCAACGAATGCCATCATCTCCGAGATCTGATTGAGGAACACATCAGAAGAAAGAAACTGGAACGCTATGTAAAAAGTCAAGACAGGACTCCAGCTCCTGCCAATGAAAACCCAAGGCTACCCTCACCAGGAACCGGCAGAGGCGACCGCAACGCTAGCAGCTCTAGTCAAGAGAAGATAGTGGTCCATACCATCTCAGGAGGTCCGCACATCGCAGACAGAAGTTGGAAAGAGATGGAAAGATATGGGAAGTCGCTTAGAGACAATAGAGACTGTGTCAATACGGTTATAGAAGAGCGCTACCCAAAGCGGAAAGAAAGTGATGACATCACATTCAGTAAACGCGACCTAGAAGGAAGACAGTACCCTCACATGGATCCCATGGTTATCTCTGCCCGACTCGGTCCCGCCGAAGTTTACCGAATCCTGGTAGACACTGGAAGCTCTGTAAATATCCTGTTCAAACACACATTCGACAAAATGAGGCTATCAATGAAGGATGTATCTCCCTGCGATAAACCGCTACACGGTTTCACTGGAGATGCGAAAATGCCCATCGGGCAGCTGGACCTCTTCGTTGAAATTGGAAGCCATCCTCGCTCCGTTGTAAGGAAACAGACGTTTGTGCTGATAGAAAACCATTCGGCCTACAACGCCTTCCTAGGAAGACCAGCCCTATCTGACTTCCAGATTGTCCTAGCCCCGTGGTGCCTGAAAATGAAATTTCCAACAGACAATGGGGTAGGGGAAGTGGAAGGAGACCAAGATATTGCACGAGACTGCTATGTAACCGAACTTCGCAACAACCACAGGAGAGATAAAGGGAAAGGTGTAGAGATTGCCCTCTGCACAAAAAGCCTTGAAGCATAGCAACTAAAGAAAGCCCCTCCTCTTCGATACACCAGCGACCCTTTCAATGAATTAGACCCTAGGGACAAAGAGGAGGAGGCCACCGCCGAGCCTGCAGAGGCTATGGAGTTTATATCTGTAGACAAGCACGACTCAAGTAGGCTACTGAAAATTGGGTCGCAGCTGAAAACTGAATTGAAGGAACAACTCATTGATTTTCTCCGCCACAACTTGAATGTGTTCGCTTGGTCACACGCTGACATGACCGGAATCTCCCCCAACATAGCATGCCACGTATTAAAAATTGATCCTACCAAGGCGCCTGTAAAACAAAAAAAGAGAAGTATGGGGGCAGAGCGATCAGCAGCCCTCGATGAAGAAGTAAAGAATCTACTCGCCAATGACTTCATACGAGAAGCTATTTACCCAGAATGGATCGCCAACCCGGTACTAGTAAAGAAGGCTAATGGGAAGTGGCGGACCTGCATTGACTTCTCCAACCTAAACGACGCCTGCCCAAAGGATTGCTTCCCGCTTCCCAGAATCGATCAACTTGTAGACAGCACAGCCGGGCACGAACTCCTGTCTTTTATGGATGCATACTCAGGATATAACCAAATTCCTATGCATGCTCCCGACCAAGACCACACTAGTTTCATCACCGACCGGGGTTTATACTGCTACAAAGTGATGCCCTTCGGACTTAAAAATGCAGGAGCCACCTACCAGCGCCTCGTCAACAAGATGTTTGCAGGGCTAATAGGACGAACAATGGAAGTATATGTAGACGACATGCTGGTAAAATCACGGAAAGCCAAAGATCACGTAAGCCACCTAGGCGAAATGTTCCAGGTACTTCGACAGTATGGAATGAAGTTGAATCCACTAAAGTGCTCCTTCGGAGTGTCATCGGGAAAATTCTTAGGATTCATCGTCCATGCCCGAGGGATAGAAGCAAACCCTGAACAAGTCCGAGCATTAAGGGACATCAAGATACCTTCCACCTGAAAGGAAATGCAAAGCCTAAATGGAAAAGCGGCTGCCCTAAGCCGATTCATCTCCAAAGCAACGGACAAGTGCGTCCCCTTTTTCGAAGCTCTAAAGAAAGATAAAGGAAAGTTCGAATGGACGGACGAATGCTTAACCGCTTTCCTTAACCTAATCGAACACCTCCAGAAACCACCGGTACTCTCGACCCCAAGCGAAGGCGAAGAATTATACCTATACCTTGCTGTGTCATCTCACGCTCTAAGCGCTACCTTGGTAAGGGAAGACAACCGCACGCAACGACCAGTTTACTTCGTCAGTAAAAGGTTTACTGGGGCAGAAGTCAGATATCCTAAGCTTGAAAAGTTAGCATACTGTTTACTAATCACTTCACGAAAGCTACGTCACTACTTCCAATCCCATTCCATCAAAGTTCTGACCGATCAACCACTGAGGCAGGTACTCCATCGTCCCGACACTTCCGGGCGACTACTTAAATGGTGTATTGAGCTGAGTCAATATGATATCACCTATCACCCTCGCACCGCCATCAAGGGACAAGCCATGGTTGATTTCATTGCAGAATTCACTACCAACGAGGATAAGGAGCAACTGGAAATAACAGAAGATATCAAGTGGAATCTCTTTGTGGACGGTGCATCTAACGAACAAGGCTCGGGGGCAGGCGTGGTAATAATCACTCCCAGGGGAAATAAACTGCACTATGCTATAAGGTTGGAGTTCGCTGCCACCAACAACGATGCAGAATATGAAGCCGTAATAGCCGGATTAGAAATTTCTATCGAGATCGGAGCCAATTCTTTGTTTCTTCACAGCGATTCTCAGCTTATTGTTAATCAAATACTAGGGGAATTCCAAGCTCGAGAAGAGAGACTCATAGCATATCTAAAGAAGACCAAGTCACTTCTCAGCCGATTGGACCACTACTTAGTCAAACACATCCCTCGGGAAGAGAACCAAGAGGCCGACGAATTGGCAAAGCAAGCAAGTGTAAGAGACGTCGCCATCTTCGGGGCAGTAACTGTCTCAAGGCAAACGATCCCAAGTTTTGAGCAAGTAAATCTGATAGCTGCAACCGAAGAAGCAACTTGGATGACTCCCATCCGAGACTACCTACAAAATGGCACACTACCCGACGGGCGTAACGAAGTCAAGAAAATCTTGAGGAAAGCGTCCCGCTACACAATACAAGGAGACATCCTCTATCGACGCGGGTTCTCTAACCCATTGTTAAGGTGTGTCGCCGGAAGGGAAGCCAAGGAAATCTTATCCAACATTCATCAAGGAAGCTGCGGAGATCACACCGGAGGGCAAACGTTAGCAAAAAAGATACTCCGATACGGATATTTCTGGCCCACCTTAAGCAAGGACGCCTTAGATTTCGTCAAGAAGTGTGACAGATGCCAAAAATTTGCTAAGATCCCTCGGCTACCAACAACCGAGATTACTCAGATGACCAGCCCTTGGCCCTTTGCAGTATGGGGAATTGACTTAATCGGTGAACTGCCAATGGGTCGAGGCGGCGCCAAATATGCTATAGTAGCAGTCGACTATTTCACCAAATGGGTGGAAGCAGAACCTCTAAATAAAGTATCTTCAGCGAAAGTTATCAACTTCTTAATCAAAAATGTTCTGTGCAGGTACGGAGTCCCACTAAAAATCATATCAGACAATGGACTTCAGTTTGACAGCGAGGAATTCGCCAACTGGTGCCAAGAACACGGAATTCACAAAAGCTTCTCGTCCGTAGCATATCCCCAAGCAAACGGACAAGTCGAAGCAGTCAACAAAATTCTGAAAACTCTGATCAAAAAGAAGCTCGAAAAGTCAAAGGGCGCTTGGGTGGATGAACTCCCTACGGCACTATGGGCCTACCGCACATCTTTCAGAACATCAACAGGGCACACTCCTTTCTCTTTGGCATACGGATCGGAGGCTATGCTCCCAGTTGAAACCATTGTGCCTTCCCACCGTAGGATCCACTATAACCCAGAAGAGAACGAAGAGCTCCTCAACATGTCTTTGGATCTAGTCGAGGAGAGAAGGAATGATGCAGTCCTAAAAACAGCAGCCCACAAGCAAAAGGTGGCAGCACAATACAACTCCAAAGTCAAGCATCGTACCTTACGAGAAGGGGATCTTGTCCTCAAGCGAATCTTCCCTCGCCCCGGAGCACTAGACCCAATCTGGGATGGACCATATGTAATTCATAAAGATCTCCACAACGGAGCCTATATTTTGTCAACAGTGGACGGAGAGGTGTTCCAGAGGGCATGGAACATCCAACACCTCCGTCGATACTTTTCTTAACTTGTATTGCCCATATGAAGTGAATTAACAAAGAGAATCAGTGGACGTAGGCATTTTTTCGTGCCGAACCACTTTAAAAAAGCCTTGTCTCTTTTTTAACTTGTTCCTTTGTATCTTGGCTGCTTGTTAACTTTATCCTTTTCTGTTGAACAAAATCCTGAGCATATAGCATTTCTATTCAAAGCACTCCACGATGCAACTTCACATGGACAAGACCCAACAGGTACTATGCGAATCTATGCCCTCGCCAATGAGACACTTTTGCTCCAGCATCCCTCTGCTGCGGGTTAACTCATTGCTCGCGACGGCCCTTAAAGCCAACTGTAATGAGCTGATTATAAGCCACCGAGAAGGCCGACTATAGCCGAGGCAGCTCATTACGGCGTTAGGCTCGCCGGCAACTGTGAACCGATTATAAGCCCCAACATAAGGTGTGGCCAGCCAGGGGCAGTTCACAGTTGACGATCGGCACCCACGCTAGCCGGCCACAGTAAGTCGAATAATACCCATGAGTACGGGCCATAATGGCCCGGGTAGTTACTGTGCGCGATCTCGGCTCCGGTGTGTCTTAAGTGCGGCTGTGGTAAAAAAGAATTAACTCCCCGCGGAGGCGTAAGATGGGTGACAAATGTCTCCAAGACCCACAG
Organism: Allium fistulosum; assembly: GCA_030737815.1. Classification (NCBI taxonomy): domain Eukaryota; kingdom Viridiplantae; phylum Streptophyta; class Magnoliopsida; order Asparagales; family Amaryllidaceae; genus Allium; species Allium fistulosum. The sequence continues at coordinate 508,279,237 of CM060907.1, read as the reverse complement.
CTAGGGAAAGTGACTACAAAACCCGTTTGCCACGAACTTAAGCACATCGAAGGCCTTCCGTGACTGGAAGTTTTACTATTTCACATATTTCAATTTTACTTAAAAAACTTTCCTCCTATCCTCTATAACAAACCATAAAGTACAGGATGCAGGGTAAGAGATACCCGCCAATGGATGCAGAGATTCACAATCAGATGGCAGGGCATTCAACTGCTTTCCATGCTTGGTCATACAAGATATTCGAAACTGCCATTTACAAACAGAACATGGAAGGCGGTATTTTCTTCCTTTATGTACAAATTCATGACTATAATTTAATTTTTTCACACCACACGCTAACATTGCAAGTCATGAGATTATGATTTAAAACCAGAATCTGACATCAAACACAATTTAATTACAAGAATATACATAGCTACATTTCTCGTACGATATGTCGAAATAGCAACAAATATTCAAGAAACGACAAAATCAGCTTAAGCTAAAAAATTACACGTCAAGAATAATGTTATTACAAGTAGCAAGAATTACAACTTAGAAGTTACTCTACTGTCTTAAGACTAACAGATACAACAATGCCAAGCCTACAAAAAGAATTTTCCAGGTCCAATCAGGGAGCCGGTTGCGTCGAAGTCTTGTCCTTGCTCTTTTGCCCGCCTGTCCGGTCATAAGAAGGATTCATTAGTGATGAGTAACCAAGTTAACGGAAAGACTAGAAAGGAAGACTTACCAGTACCCGCTTCTTGACCGTCCTGGTCGTCATCCTCAACCTGCACACCTGCCTCTTCAGCAGCAAGCAGCCGCATACCCTCCTTTACCGCCACTTTCTCCTCCTTGGTGAACTGGGCAGTGACCACATCCATACTGAAGACCGTTCCACCCTTTTTATCTGCATTAGCCTTAGCCTCCTCCAAAGCCCGAAGATAGGTCTTGGCCATGACCCTGGGATAATCATCCATCCAAGAGAGATTGCCCTGCTTCCAAGTCCGGAAATACATGTCCTGGAGCATGTCATCCATCATTCCCTCGTTCTCCTCAAACTCCCTCATCCGGGCATCGGAGGCCGACAACCTTTCGACGGCAGCATCTCTCTCCAGTCTGTATCTCGAGCAATCAGCCTGAAGGGACCTCCGCATCACCTCCATCTCTTCCCTCAACTTAGCTTGGGCAAGCTCTGCAGCCTCAAGTTTCTCGGACAATTCCTCCACCTGCTCGAGATCCGCTCTCCGAACCTCATCCACCGTGGCAATAGCCATGTCAATCCGCTCTTTGCAAGCAGCTTCCATTTTCCGCAATTCGGCCCGACTGGCCTCTTCCATGGTTTTCCTTAATCGCCCAGTAGCAGCCTCATGCTGAGAAATCTGGATAGCCTGATCTGCAAGCTGCTTGGCCTGATCCGAAACCACCAATCGAAGTCGGATATTGGCGCTCCCAATCTCCTCTCCGGCCTTAACCAGCCGAGCATGATGCCCCATCAGCTTCTTGGTCTCCTCTGCCACCCGATCAATATTAGCTTTGGCCTCGTCTCCCATAGTGACTATACGAGTGGTGAGTAGATCGAGATCTAAGGACTTTGCTTCATCAAGTACTCGTACCATGGGGTTACGGGGGAGAAGGTGTTCACCAGTGACTTCGTCAAAAGTAATATCATGAGAACCTGGATCCAGATCAGGATGACCCGCGAATGGATTACGGGCCAAATCGGGACGGTCAATATGAATAACAGAAGGGTTTCTGGACGGGTGTGGAGAAGGTACAAACTCGCTACCCTCCTCAGTAATATCATGAATAGGCTGAGCCGGAGGCTGAGGATCGAGCGAAGTTTCGGATAAAGGATGACTCCTCTTCCTCTGCTGAATACCCTCTTCGATGACCCCAAGAAGAGGACGGTATCCAACTACATCCCCGGAGCGTTGAGTTGAGGGCTTCGGCTTAGCAGAAATTTTGGAAAGTTTATATTGCTCGAGCCTGTGTCGAAGGTCTGAAGCTTTGGGCGTCTTGCCTGCTCCTGATATAAAGAACAAGTGTCACAATCTTACATTACTATACGATTCAAGAAACGCGGTAAATTACAAGTTAGAAAAGGAAAAGAAACACAGCTGTGGTTGTACAAACCCTGGGGAGGAGTGGGATACTGCAATAAGTCCTGGATTTCATTCCAGGACGGGAGCGGGTCATAAAATATTCCTAAGTCCCTATCATTAGTGAAGCATGCAGGGGTCAAGAGTTCACCTTGAGTCGTCAGAGCCACCTTGGCCGGAATAGTCGGAAAAGACTCACTTGCACCAGTCCCGGCTTTGTCCGCCTTCCCGGTCTTCTCTGCCAAAGCCGGATCATCATCCAACCCCTCAAAAGCTTGGCGGAAAGCATCATCCGTCCACTCTTGCATTTCGCCTACTTGCCCAGAAGACAGAATCCTGGAACCATCACCACCCTGTCCATCGCCACCATCATCACCAAGACGCTCAACGTCACTTCCGCCCTCAACCTCACCTCTTTCTTCCTCCGCATCTATCTCCCCCTGAGTAAGTGGACAATTGCTGGGAGAAGGACCGTCCGACCTCTTAAGTTTCTTACCTCCGACGGCTGGAGGTTTCGTGAATGGTTTTCTCTTTCCACCCTCTCCCGCAACGCTTCCCTTAGCCTGAGCAGCCGCCCTCTCTTCCGCCGTTTCCCTCAGCTTAACTACAGACTGCTGCGGAAGGATCAAGTTATATTCCAGAAGAATCACATTTCTAATCAAGAAGGCAGATGATCTGTATTTCCCAAGAATGGATTCAATCTCAGCCGCCGTCTGAACCAGGCGGTCAGTCTCCACAACCGGAAAGCCACCTGTCGCTAGCAAAAATGAGAAAGTATGAGAAGAAGCATCACGATCGGAATAAAAGTTATAAGTAAAAGCATCAACTTACATCCAGAGGTAAAGCGCCGGATGGAGACGGAGTCGTCCCTAACAAAGAACCACTCTTTCTTGAACATGCTGAATTTAGAGTACAGGTCCAGGACCGGCTTGAAGGTCACAGCGGACTCCAAGCTAATATATGGGGACCCCTTCTTATAGCCCCTTAAATTATACAAGTACCGGATCTCCCGGTTGGAGGGAGCGCGACCATACTTCCTCCGAAAGATAACGAAAAGGCTCACCAGTATGGCATAAGAATTGGGCTGAAGCTGGAATGGGGCCACCTTCAGATACGTGAGGAAGCTGACTATCCAAGCATTGAGAGGCGGGATAGCACCACACATGCAATGGTACCTACTATAAGCAAAGTATCCTTCGGGAGGACTGTATGGCATAACTCCTGGGCCCGGCAGCAGCATGAGGGCTCTATCGATCCCAAAGGAACGAGATATAACATCGAGTTGCTCCTCTTTGAGAGAGCTAGGAAAGCAGTCAGGCGGGGAATCCAGCAGCTCCTGGGGACCATATCCATCCACTAATGACCTCGGGGCGGGCCCATGACGCTCCGATCCTGATTGAGCTGGGGGCACGGCCGGGGACTCTCCTTCACCCCCGGATCTCCTCTTATCTGATCGAGTTTCCACTTTGCGAGACATTTATCTGCAAACACGGGAAAGTATATCGTTAGAATATACGAACAATGTAATTTGGAGTTTCACTTAAAAAGTTCGAAGTATGAAACGCATGTTCACTCAGTACAACAATTCATGCAGCACTTCAACAATCTCATTCGGTATTAAACGTTCATGTGTCATTCGGTATCAGAGGATTAAGTTCATTCGACAAAAAGGAATAATACCTGATTCGGCTAAAAACTCGGTCCGGCTAAAACACTTGGTTGATTCGGCTAAAAACTCGGTCCGGCTAAAACACTTGGTTGATTCGGCTAAAAATCTGATTCGGCTAAGGACTTGGTTCGGCTAAACTCTCACTTGAATCGGCTAAGGACTTGGTTCGGCTAAACTCTCACTTGATTCGGCTAGAGGCTCGATTCGGCAGATAGAAAAAACGGAGGTCCTAGTCCCCTACTTATAAGCGAAAGCAGAATACCGGATCAGATGATTCGGTAGTGGGAACCGGATGAAGATGGTAAAATGGGATTGTCGAAAAACAAAGCAGGACATGCACACGCACACGCCCTACTTTGGGGGGCAAGTGTTGTATATGATTTCGACCGAACCAACCACATCCAGATCCAGGCCAACTCCATACTTCACCGGACCAAACCAAGACCGATCCAATTCGACACCGGACCAGGCTACGCTACCGGACGAAGCTCAACCGGACCAGGCTGCGCTCCCACTACCGGACGAAGCTCAACCGGACCAACTCCATACTTCACCGGACCAAACCAAGACCGATCCAATTCGACACCGGACCAGGCTGCGCTCCCACTACCGGACGAAGCTCAACCGGACCAACTTCTCTCCACCGATCCAAGTCTCAACCGAACCAAACCCCCTCCACCTATCACCGAACCAAGAGGATGCCGAACCAGACTGCCAGGCCAGATCACTTCAGCCCAGGCCCACCAGCAGCTGTATATATCCAAGACCCCTGCCCCCAACCTCACTCTATAAATAGAGAGGCAGGGGTACAACAATGGGGGACAAGTTTGAGAGCTCAAGCACGGAAGGAACTTTCAAACAACTTTCTTTTACTTGTACCAAAGCTTTGTACTTGTAATCATAAGAAGAGAAGAGAAATAACATATAAAGTGGATGTAGGCACATTCTGGCTGAACCACTATAAATCTGCGTGTCTTTTTTTTACAGTTTAGCCCCTGCTTTTCATATATTTGCATAAATCTCCAAAAATCACTAAGAACAACCTAAGATCTACTAAATAATACAACTTTGAGGTGTTTGTCCATTTTTTGTGCAAACAAAAACCTTTCCTTTATTAATGCAATGTAGTCTAAACTGATCAATTTCCCTTAATTTGATTTACAAATTAGGGATTACAAATTTGCAAAGTTAAGAAAAATACAAGTATAGAGTGAGTGAATTCGGATCCCCAAAACCAAACCCCTCGGGTCTTATTTATAGATGCGGGTTGTCACCTTTGGACCCAGTGCTTTCGACTTGGTCGAAAGGTGGTTTCAAATACCTTTCGACTTCTTTGGCACTTGTGTATCCCTCTTTAATGCTTTCGAATGGGCTTGAACGCTTCTGTCTTCGTTGAAAGGGATGGTTGTGCCTTTTCTCTTTGTGTTGCTTTGTTGTCATAAGAAGCAAAGGTATGAGCTTTCGACTTTGTCAGTAGGTAGTTTTCTGTCGTCTCGAAGTTGTTGAAGTTTTGATGGTTTCGACGCGATAGGTAGCTTCTGAACGTATGCTTATGAATTGATGCGGAATCTTCCCTGAATATTAAAGGCTTCGACCGGTTCGAAAGGCTTGATTCCGCTTTCGAAAGGGTTGTTCTTATCAAGGCATTATTCTGAGTAGTTTGAATGAAGGCGAAACCTTTGGTTTCGAATGGTTTGGCACGCATATGAAGGGTTATTATCCATTGTCTTTGAAAGGTGTTTCTTCCACTCATTCGAAAGGCCTTTATGCATGTGGAAGCACCTTCTTTGAAAGGGAACCACTGAAGCGGAAGGGTGCTTTTGACCCTTTCGACCCCTTCGAAAGGTTGTAATACTTTTGGCCTCTGGCTGTAGCATCCCTTCGACTCTTTCGAAAGGTCTTGCTGGAGCTATTATCGCTTTTTCTTCTTTGTTTTCTACTCATTCAGGTTTCGACAAGGTCAAAAGGGTATTTGGTAGTAACACTTACGTTTCAAGTAATTATCTTCTTACTTTCGTGCAATATTATAGCCATAAAATCAAAGATAAATAAAATTTTCTTTCATGGCTTCTTAACCTTGTTTTTACTTTCATGCAACTTTTATTTATGCTTTCTTTTCATGCTCTTTTTATTTCATGCTCTCTCATTCTTAGTTTATGCTCCTTTTATTTCATGTTAGTAGCGTAGTTTAATTCTTGTAATTAGTATAGTTTTATTTCATGCAAGAAGTTAGCTTTCTTTTATTTTAATAAGATCTCATTTCCTTATTTTTAATGTTGAAATCATTTTATGTTAGCATATTTTCAAATATGAGTAGCTAAACTCCTTCAATTTTGGGGTAATGAAGCTCTCATGAAACATATTAAATTAACATAATGATTTCATTTGTGATCTCTCTTATGTGCTTAATGAAATTATGAATGATTGGTGGTTTATTGTAACGACCCAGTATTTTCAACCATTCGCATCCATTATAAGTGTATAGGCAGACACTCATGCCGGAGTTGAATTGCTCAAAATACTGCGTTGTAAATAAAATTTGGCAGAAACTCATCATATACAGTAAATAATACATCACAGATCACAGACACAGAGTAAAATAATGATAATGCAGCGGAAACAAAAGGATAGTAGTTCATGAAGCTACTATGTATATAACAGAGTTAAACAAGATACAACAGAGGTCTCGAATACAATAGATGTCTCAATACAATAATCAAATACCAGATCTGAATACATCACTAGATCGACGGAATAACTGAAAGCAGGATCGATAGATAGCTGGATCTCCAAGCGAAGTCCCAACTCCAAAGGTGAGTCTCCAATGCTGTATCACTCAGTCTGACCCGAGCGTAAAGCAAAACACAAAACACTCGAGTCAGGATTAACATTCTTATATTAATAAATCCAACTCAAGTGAAATATCAACTGAAATACAAGTAACTTAAAGGATGTTTGGGATAACCATCCCCTAAGGATCCGTTAAACTATTTACTATGTAGTAATATACGCTATATACAGTAGTGTCTAAATAAGTAAAGTATAATCATATCGGAAAATAGCGTTAAGGGGATGGAGAACCTTAACGCGGTCGGATCTTAAAATCATAATCGTAGTAAAGCTCGATATGGTAGGTGACACGGCACAACTAGGCAATGCCAGGGTAGATATACCAATTACGCACACGGACTGATGGATACGCATAGCAGCCACTACCGTTCCACCTCGAACAACATTCCCAATCGGAGGATGGCCATCTAGTCAAATCATAAGTAAGAGTATAAATCGAAGAAATGCGTCCGAGAAGAGGTGCTACCTCACTGGTCCGAGATCGCTCCTGTTTTAGCCACCTTATTGCCAACTCACGGGAGTTGGGTCCACGTAACATACCTTAAGAACGTCGCCACCATCCTACTTCATTCTGGAATCTCCACCGCGTACACGGTTGTCAAAGTGGTTTTCGGTATCGACAGAGAGTATGTCCATATCCGATCCCGGTCTCTTTGCCAACCAATCGTTATTATAACACCGTGGTCGTTTCAAAATAGTTTATACGTTGAAATATCCATTTAAGTCACCTTTTCAAATTTCAAGTTGTAAATCACTTCTTTAAATTTCAAATTCAATACATTTTATATCAAACTTATTTAAGTATAATTCTTAAATAAATAAAATTTCAATCAATTTCAAATCATTATAAATTCTATATTTGAAATTATAGATATTAAATAAATACTTAAACATATTATTTTTCAACTTTATTAAATCAACTTTAATAAATCTTAAAAATCAATATTTATCAAAACCATATATTTCTTTTCAAAACCATAAAAATCATTTCAAAACGTTTATATATAGACCAACGGTGCCTGTATATAATTTTCTATCCTATGGCCAAGTGATACGGATATTTATCATTTCAATCCGCAATTTAAAACATATTCGGGTATATATCTTTTCAACCCGAAATCCCAAATTCAATTCAATTGAAAATCGCTTGGGTTTATCATTTCAACCCATAACGATTTCCTCCTATTCTACAGATCGTTCGGGTATGTATCATTTCAACCCATAGTGATTCTATACTAACAGGGAACTTGCAGAGTGATAACAGATATGATAATAATATAACAACAGTAACAGGCATATAACATCAGTATAAATAACAGATAATGGTGTCGGATGTCATAGGTGAACAGATACAGATAATGACATATAACAATGTAAATAACTAACATCAGCATATTTCAATTGACATTTCAATTGAAATCAAATTTAATAATTATAAGAACGTTAATCAGAGTGATTGCTCACCTTTCGAGGCTAGATAGATAGACAAAGAGGTGGGTTACGGATCCAACACGAATTCCAAAGCACAGCTAAATTGGCACGAATACGACAGACAAAGCTGATAGATAGGAATTAACGAAATAAAAATCAGAATCGGATCGATGAAGATAAATGATATAATTGAATATATATAATCATATATAACTATATATATATACCCAATCACTCTATTAAAATTTTCAACACATATTAAATTTTAAATCAATATTTATTAAATATGTTTATATAACATACATATATTAATATAACAGACATATGTGAATAAATCAACCAACAACCAAAATATACAAATACTGTACGTTACTTAATATATAGGACATACACGAACTGCCATTACACTGACATTATATATAGTATATACGAAACTATATAGGACCTATAATGTACTAACAGCAAACAAAGCTATGATGTCATACCCATATGCATATAAAACTAACTGTAATATTATATTAGTTAACATATATACATTGTAATTTTTAGAAAACAAATATATATCAGAAAGGTCACTGTTAACACACTTGTAAAAATGAAAGCAACTTTTAACTTCAGCACAAATAGAATTTTTGAATCATTATCTTATTTATACATAGTTTATAACTATTTCAGAATATAGCCTATACTTATAGATTCAGGAAGATCATATATAATCCTATATATGTACACTTATGTGTACAAACAGATTATACATACTTACGTATGCTTATATATATGATTTATATAACACTAATACACTTATATCAAAAATCCAAGATACAACCAACATATTTAATACTAATATATAATAAAATAAGATAGCATATGTGGTTGATATGAATATATACTTAAACAGTACCATGTACTTTATATACTATACGAAACATACATACCCAATTTTTAAGAATTTCATCACTTAACTTTTACAGAACATAAGTCTTTATACCAATTAATACAACATTCAAACAAAACACAGGTTGGACTTTATATAAATTATACTACATATATACTTGCATTTATAAATTCATACAAAGCTTTCAAACAATATTTTTAAGTATGAATATCCTTATATATATAAATAAATACCAAACATATATGAATCTTTACTATACGTAATATATACTAATATATAAAATAAAGTAGCATTGAAACTATAACATGTATATAAACACACCTGGTAAATTCGAAAGTCAGTCTGAAGATAAAAATATGCAAACCAGTATATATACATATTTCGAAATCAAATTAAGGTTTATATAAACTTCTATAACAAGTAACAGACCACTATGAACAAATGTATGCAGACCCAAAATGATATACTACCTAAAATATGCATCTAAATGAACAACAAAACATGCCTCGACACGTACAGACAACGAACACACCCAACACTATATACTTTTATATACACTTTAATGTATTTTAATATCTATTACAGAATATATTATAAAATATTTATAAAGTGAATAGGACATAACTTTATAAACTTTGGTAACTATATATATCTACAATACTGTCATACCAATATGTATAAGCTTAATAAAACTTAATATATATAAACACCACTACTAAGACTTGCGTACACTAACTCATAAATTAAAAATACTTTATAACCTTTATATATAACATATAACTAACATGAAAATATATATATAATACCTTCATACGAGTAAAGAAGTGAAGGAGGATGACAGGGACGGCTGGAAAGTAGGAGACGAGGCCAAGGCTTCTGGTTGGAGGAGGGAACGCCGGCGACATAGGGTCTGGGCTCAGTCGGAGCATGCGAGACGGGCTGTGAAGGTGTTGCGTGGTGATGGGTTCGGAGGGGAAGCCTCGGGTTTACTTCCGGTGGTCGGTTTCTGGGCACTGCCCAAGTGGGGTGATGGTTTGAGGGTAGGCGTGGGTTTTGGTGGTGGTTCTCGGCCTGGGGTTGCCGTGGTGTTGGCATGGGGCGAACGTGGTGGTCTGGATCTCGTCATGATGGTGGTGGCTGTTGGTGACGATGGTGGTGATGGTGTTGCGAGCTTGGGCTCGTCAGGAGGCTGGCGGTAGCGTGGGGTTCGGTGAGTGGTGGATTGGCTGATGGTCGAGGAGGCTGGAAAGGCGGAGGAGTTCGACGAGGTTGGTGGATCTGGTGTTGATCTATTGGAAGAAGAAATGGAGGAAATAAAAGAAGGGAACAGTACCAAGTGGGTAGGAGAAAAATGAATTGGTTTAGGCAAATGAGCTGTCCCTTTGAATAATGTAAACTAACAGACGCGAGGACCAAGTAAAAATATGAACGGATCTTGATTAAAGAAAGGAGTTTCCAAACGAATAGCACACTTGAATTTGAAAAGGTCAGACTAAAATAAAAGGGTACGGATAACACGTTTGAATTTGAAAAGGTAAGAAAGTGGAAAGTCACAAATTTTGTACCGTTAAAATGGAACGTTTTATTATTTCCGTCGCGTACCGGACCACAAAACAAAGAAATAAATATACCGCTGGGATCAGCACGACGATACGATCAAAACGGTACACAGATATCAGTGGTACGGTTATCCGATCAAAAGTCGATAACCGGTACCAGAAATGCTGTTATTCAGCCAGAATTAAGATAAACGGAGCAATAGATGTCCAAATTTGACGAAACGAAAGATGACGTCTCACTCAGAAGATGATTTACAAATTTTCTATGTAAAAATATTCAGGTTTGGAAACCATTTTATTATCACCTATTTTTAACTGATTAAATTGAAGTGAATTTACGCGCGAAATAAATTTTCATATTTTCGGACGAAAATTTACCAGTTGCTATGTTTAATTAGACGCATTCCAAATATCAAATTTATATTTCAAAATTTTATTGTTTAAAATTTCACAAAATTTAACTAATTACGGTATTTAACAGTTAAAATTTACGGGTCGTTACACTCTCCCCCACTCAAAACTTTTCGTCCCCGAAAAGGAAGGAGGTAGGAGAGTAGAAACAACTAGAAAGAAAATAGATTAAAAGACTAGATAAGATAATTAATTTAAACCATATAATTTCAAATTAAACTAATTAATATTTAATAATTTGATTTAATCCACCGAGTTCATTTAAGTTAAATTAATTCATCTATTTCTGAATTCATTGTCTTATTATCTAGTCATCCTAAATTAACAATTTCTAAATCATCAAATTTGTATAATCATTTATTATACACATGTTTATTCAACAAATTAAATTCTTTTATTCCAAATTATTATTAACCTTATTCCACTTAATATATCTTATCACATATATTTAAACCATACAAATTAATTTAAACCATATAAATTACAATTTAAATTAATTTATATTTAATAATTGATTTTAAATTCAAGGTATTTCCATACTTTAATCAAATTTCAATTTTATTAATTCTTTCAAAACAGATTTTATTTGTCTCATCTTATTATCCACTTAACTTATACTTCTATTTATCTCTATTAACATCTTTATAATAAAATTAGGTGTATAACATTTACTATAACACTCAAATCTTTCCTTATAAAGTCATTTTATATTGTATATTATCCAATTACATTTTAACTTCTGAAAATTTTAGGTAAGTTATGCTAAGATGTAATTGAGTATTATAAAAATAAGATTTTACAATTCAGTTATTCTCAGTTAACTATTTATCCAAGAATTTTGACTTTAGTTTATAATTGAAATCATCTTTAATCTAAAATTTAAGAATTTAAATCTCCGATTTACTTCAAACAATTTAGAGATATATATATATTATATCTATATCAATCAAATTAAATTTTAAAATAAGATACCTATATATATATAAATCAAATTATATTGAAGAAATTCAAATCGAATATTTTTTTTTCAAAACAAAACCGTAGCAAAGCTACAGAATGGTTTCTCCACTTCGAAACTCGAAAATGAATGTCGATGATGCGGCCGTCATCACCGAGATTATTTTCCAGCGACAAAGAGAAGAGCGCTGATTTAAACATTTAAAATTCTTTGAAAAACCATTTTATTCGAAAATACTTTAAATAATATACATTTTAAGACTTTAAACAAAGTTTAAAGTCACCAGAAATTTAATTCTTAAATTTCTCAATTTAAATTCATTTCAATTCCAAATAAATTTATAAACAATAGTCATTTTGCAATAGTCAATGACTTACAAACAATAAAATGATAATCAAATATTATCATTTTCAACAACCAAATTATTTAACTTTTAATTCCAAAAAATTTTTTCTTATATATTTAAAATATAATCATACAAATTTATTTCGTTTATCAAATTTGAAAATTATATTGTGTCAGTTTGCTCTGCTCAAGTGTTTTGGAAATCCTATCGATAGCGTTGATCAGACGAATCGATCGAAAATCCAAACCAACATCAACAACTCAAACAACACACTATAAACATAAACTATTTTATATTAATTTCAAATACGCTCCCTCACACGATGATTCCAGAATTGGATTCCAACACAAGGATAGAGATCCAAATAGAGGAACTCTAATCAAAGGGAATTCTAATCTAAAATAGATAGGCTCGAACGAAGGTTAGATGATTGCATTTCAAACAGGAAGATGGATAAAGTTGTATAAATTGCGGGCAACCTTAACCGGGTCAACCGTGACTTCATAGATAAGATCGATGTAGAATTCTGAAGCAAATCGACATTCGATTACCAGAGGTAGAATTCGGGTATAGCTTAAGATAGCAGCATCGTAAACCGAGGATACAGAAATCTCCGGTGAATCAATACCGATTGTAAAGGAGTTCACCCAGTACAAATTATTTGAAGATTGGCGAGACCGCCGATTTTATTATAGAGATCATTCGAAGTGGAGTTATGGGATACTCCTGAATCAAAAGACACGAATAGGGGAGACACGAATGGACTTTGGAACCGAAGTGAACGTTCCAAAATTCCAAGGAACCGAGTCAAAGAAAAAGGAATTCAAGCTCGAACGAAAGTGATTCGGTAATTGAATTTACTACATATGCTGAGTTTTGCCTAAAACCAGAGCTCTGATACCACATGTAACGACCCAGTATTTTCAACCATTCGCATCCATTATAAGTGTATAGGCAGACACTCATGCCGGAGTTGAATTGCTCAAAATACTGCGTTGTAAATAAAATTTGGCAGAAACTCATCATATACAGTAAATAATACATCACAGATCACAGACACAGAGTAAAATAATGATAATGCAGCGGAAACAAAAGGATAGTAGTTCATGAAGCTACTATGTATATAACAGAGTTAAACAAGATACAACAGAGGTCTCGAATACAATAGATGTCTCAATACAATAATCAAATACCAGATCTGAATACATCACTAGATCGACGGAATAACTGAAAGCAGGATCGATAGATAGCTGGATCTCCAAGCGAAGTCCCAACTCCAAAGGTGAGTCTCCAATGCTGTATCACTCAGTCTGACCCGAGCGTAAAGCAAAACACAAAACACTCGAGTCAGGATTAACATTCTTATATTAATAAATCCAACTCAAGTGAAATATCAACTGAAATACAAGTAACTTAAAGGATGTTTGGGATAACCATCCCCTAAGGATCCGTTAAACTATTTACTATGTAGTAATATACGCTATATACAGTAGTGTCTAAATAAGTAAAGTATAATCATATCGGAAAATAGCGTTAAGGGGATGGAGAACCTTAATGCGGTCGGATCTTAAAATCATAATCGTAGTAAAGCTCGATATGGTAGGTGACACGGCACAACTAGGCAATGCCAGGGTAGATATACCAATTACGCACACGGACTGATGGATACGCATAGCAGCCACTACCGTTCCACCTCGAACAACATTCCCAATCGGAGGATGGCCATCTAGTCAAATCATAAGTAAGAGTATAAATCGAAGAAATGCGTCCGAGAAGAGGTGCTACCTCACTGGTCCGAGATCGCTCCTGTTTTAGCCACCTTATTGCCAACTCACGGGAGTTGGGTCCACGTAACATACCTTAAGAACGTCGCCACCATCCTACTTCATTCTGGAATCTCCACCGCGTACACGGTTGTCAAAGTGGTTTTCGGTATCGACAGAGAGTATGTCCATATCCGATCCCGGTCTCTTTGCCAACCAATCGTTATTATAACACCGTGGTCGTTTCAAAATAGTTTATACGTTGAAATATCCATTTAAGTCACCTTTTCAAATTTCAAGTTGTAAATCACTTCTTTAAATTTCAAATTCAATACATTTTATATCAAACTTATTTAAGTATAATTCTTAAATAAATAAAATTTCAATCAATTTCAAATCATTATAAATTCTATATTTGAAATTATAGATATTAAATAAATACTTAAACATATTATTTTTCAACTTTATTAAATCAACTTTAATAAATCTTAAAAATCAATATTTATCAAAACCATATATTTCTTTTCAAAACCATAAAAATCATTTCAAAACGTTTATATATAGACCAACGGTGCCTGTATATAATTTTCTATCCTATGGCCAAGTGATACGGATATTTATCATTTCAATCCGCAATTTAAAACATATTCGGGTATATATCTTTTCAACCCGAAATCCCAAATTCAATTCAATTGAAAATCGCTTGGGTTTATCATTTCAACCCATAACGATTTCCTCCTATTCTACAGATCGTTCGGGTATGTATCATTTCAACCCATAGTGATTCTATACTAACAGGGAACTTGCAGAGTGATAACAGATATGATAATAATATAACAACAGTAACAGGCATATAACATCAGTATAAATAACAGATAATGGTGTCGGATGTCATAGGTGAACAGATACAGATAATGACATATAACAATGTAAATAACTAACATCAGCATATTTCAATTGACATTTCAATTGAAATCAAATTTAATAATTATAAGAACGTTAATCAGAGTGATTGCTCACCTTTCGAGGCTAGATAGATAGACAAAGAGGTGGGTTACGGATCCAACACGAATTCCAAAGCACAGCTAAATTGGCACGAATACGACAGACAAAGATGATAGATAGGAATTAACGAAATAAAAATCAGAATCGGATCGATGAAGATAAATGATATAATTGAATATATATAATCATATATAACTATATATATATACCCAATCACTCTATTAAAATTTTCAACACATATTAAATTTTAAATCAATATTTATTAAATATGTTTATATAACATACATATATTAATATAACAGACATATGTGAATAAATCAACCAACAACCAAAATATACAAATACTGTACGTTACTTAATATATAGGACATACACGAACTGCCATTACACTGACATTATATATAGTATATACGAAACTATATAGGACCTATAATGTACTAACAGCAAACAAAGCTATGATGTCATACCCATATGCATATAAAACTAACTGTAATATTATATTAGTTAACATATATACATTGTAATTTTTAGAAAACAAATATATATCAGAAAGGTCACTGTTAACACACTTGTAAAAATGAAAGCAACTTTTAACTTCAGCACAAATAGAATTTTTGAATCATTATCTTATTTATACATAGTTTATAACTATTTCAGAATATAGCCTATACTTATAGATTCAGGAAGATCATATATAATCCTATATATGTACACTTATGTGTACAAACAGATTATACATACTTACGTATGCTTATATATATGATTTATATAACACTAATACACTTATATCAAAAATCCAAGATACAACCAACATATTTAATACTAATATATAATAAAATAAGATAGCATATGTGGTTGATATGAATATATACTTAAACAGTACCATGTACTTTATATACTATACGAAACATACATACCCAATTTTTAAGAATTTCATCACTTAACTTTTACAGAACATAAGTCTTTATACCAATTAATACAACATTCAAACAAAACACAGGTTGGACTTTATATAAATTATACTACATATATACTTGCATTTATAAATTCATACAAAGCTTTCAAACAATATTTTTAAGTATGAATATCCTTATATATATAAATAAATACCAAACATATATGAATCTTTACTATACGTAATATATACTAATATATAAAATAAAGTAGCATTGAAACTATAACATGTATATAAACACACCTGGTAAATTCGAAAGTCAGTCTGAAGATAAAAATATGCAAACCAGTATATATACATATTTCGAAATCAAATTAAGGTTTATATAAACTTCTATAACAAGTAACAGACCACTATGAACAAATGTATGCAGACCCAAAATGATATACTACCTAAAATATGCATCTAAATGAACAACAAAACATGCCTCGACACGTACAGACAACGAACACACCCAACACTATATACTTTTATATACACTTTAATGTATTTTAATATCTATTACAGAATATATTATAAAATATTTATAAAGTGAATAGGACATAACTTTATAAACTTTGGTAACTATATATATCTACAATACTGTCATACCAATATGTATAAGCTTAATAAAACTTAATATATATAAACACCACTACTAAGACTTGCGTACACTAACTCATAAATTAAAAATACTTTATAACCTTTATATATAACATATAACTAACATGAAAATATATATATAATACCTTCATACGAGTAAAGAAGTGAAGGAGGATGACAGGGACGGCTGGAAAGTAGGAGACGAGGCCAAGGCTTCTGGTTGGAGGAGGGAACGCCGGCGACATAGGGTCTGGGCTCAGTCGGAGCATGCGAGACGGGCTGTGAAGGTGTTGCGTGGTGATGGGTTCGGAGGGGAAGCCTCGGGTTTACTTCCGGTGGTCGGTTTCTGGGCACTGCCCAAGTGGGGTGATGGTTTGAGGGTAGGCGTGGGTTTTGGTGGTGGTTCTCGGCCTGGGGTTGCCGTGGTGTTGGCATGGGGCGAACGTGGTGGTCTGGATCTCGTCATGATGGTGGTGGCTGTTGGTGACGATGGTGGTGATGGTGTTGCGAGCTTGGGCTCGTCAGGAGGCTGGCGGTAGCATGGGGTTCGGTGAGTGGTGGATTGGCTGATGGTCGAGGAGGCTGGAAAGGCGGAGGAGTTCGACGAGGTTGGTGGATCTGGTGTTGATCTATTGGAAGAAGAAATGGAGGAAATAAAAGAAGGGAACAGTACCAAGTGGGTAGGAGAAAAATGAATTGGTTTAGGCAAATGAGCTGTCCCTTTGAATAATGTAAACTAACAGACGCGAGGACCAAGTAAAAATATGAACGGATCTTGATTAAAGAAAGGAGTTTCCAAACGAATAGCACACTTGAATTTGAAAAGGTCAGACTAAAATAAAAGGGTACGGATAACACGTTTGAATTTGAAAAGGTAAGAAAGTGGAAAGTCACAAATTTTGTACCGTTAAAATGGAACGTTTTATTATTTCCGTCGCGTACCGGACCACAAAACAAAGAAATAAATATACCGCTGGGATCAGCACGACGATACGATCAAAACGGTACACAGATATCAGTGGTACGGTTATCCGATCAAAAGTCGATAACCGGTACCAGAAATGCTGTTATTCAGCCAGAATTAAGATAAACGGAGCAATAGATGTCCAAATTTGACGAAACGAAAGATGACGTCTCACTCAGAAGATGATTTACAAATTTTCTATGTAAAAATATTCAGGTTTGGAAACCATTTTATTATCACCTATTTTTAACTGATTAAATTGAAGTGAATTTACGCGCGAAATAAATTTTCATATTTTCGGACGAAAATTTACCAGTTGCTATGTTTAATTAGACGCATTCCAAATATCAAATTTATATTTCAAAATTTTATTGTTTAAAATTTCACAAAATTTAACTAATTACGGTATTTAACAGTTAAAATTTACGGGTCGTTACATTTATGTTTCTTTCTTTTGTGAATTTTGATAGCCTATGTTGACATCTCAAATAGGCTATGCTTAACTCTTTTTTAAACATAAACTATTTGATCATTTTCCTAAGTGATTTTGATAATGAAAGTCAAACTAGAATAAAAATTTGATGGTCTATCTTACTAATTAATAGTAAATAGATCATGCTTAAAATAGATTTTATTTTTAATTTCATGTTAATTTCAAGAGCTTGGATAAGTGGATTTGTAAGGTGTGTTAGAGTTTGATGATTTAAGTTGTGCTAATTAATAGCATAGATATATCATACTTATAATAAGCACGTCTATCATTTCCTACTTAATATTTTAATGAGAGATTATAAGTGAATTTTGTGTTGATTTATATGAATGATTGAAAGTGGATTTGCCTCTAAATTGTTCTTTAGTCTTATAGTTTAATTCACCTTTACTCTAGTTTATTTAATACAATTTTTTCTTAATTTAAAATCACTTCAAAACTTTGGGCTAATTTGATTGAGTTTTATTATAATTTAATTCATTCCCTATGGATTGACCCATACTCACATACGTACTACGATGGTACATCATACGCTTGTGGTTTATAACGATAATATTTTTTAACGATAGTTTTCTAATCGATAGAAATTTCCATCGTTAATCTGCAGATGCTGCTAAGTTCTAATATGCAAAGAACGTGCCGGGCCGGCTGTGGTATAATGGCATGGGTTATGGTAATATCCGGCCCGAGGCGAGTCATGCTCAAGCGGATCTTGATAGATGAGTTTGCTGTTGAAGTCATCTTGAGTGAGTCGGTTGGCTATGGAGCCGGTCTTGATGAGCTGGCCCAGAGTCAAACTAGATATGTTTCCATGACCGGGCTGGTTGCTCAATGCCTAAGTTTGCTACGGATAGTGGTGTTAAGGATCAAGTTAAAAGAAGGGTGTCATGCTGCTATGAGATGATGAGACAGACTGCTTAGGACCGGTCGAAGGCGTCTATTATGAAGTCAAGCCGAAGATGGGTCACACTTGAGCAGGTCTTGTCTAATGAACAAGCAAGCATTTGCTTGGAATGATGCTGAATATGCGAGTTGATATGGAGCCATACTGAATTTGGGCCGACATGAGGGAGCCAACCATTGGAGAGCTGGGCCGGTGTGAACTAGGTTGGGCTATACTTTGTTCTGTCCTTATTTGATGAATTGGCCGTTGAAACTACTCCTGGTTGAGGGTTGGTCGTCGAGTTGATGGGCTACTAGGCAGATGGATTGGTTTGGAACCAGCTTGAGCTTTGGCCGATAAGGGTGGACCGGTCAAAGATTTTCAAAGCCGACTTTGATTGGGCCAGCCTGTGCTTGGATTGGCTTGCTAATGAATTGCGAGAAAAATGAGTAACAACGATTGACACTATCGGAATCTGAATATACTTGTTGAAAGACTGCCTCTAAGTGAGGGTGACAGTGTGCACTTTCATATAGTGTTCGACAATATTGATATTCAACTAACATACTCCTAGTGTTACTAAATTCATTAAAATATATAATATACCAATATTTTTTATCTAATATTAACTAAAAAAAAATTTGACCATTAAATTTCATCAATATTAGTATAATGAATATATATAAATAGTTTTGTTATTTCAATGTGTCCGACACCTTTGTCCACGAGAATGCATTCAACTGGTAACAAAGCAAGAAACGGTTGTAAATTCTACGTACTCATTTCAATGTTATTTTACTGTTATCATCATTTATAACTTAAATTAGGTAGTGGGATTGTCAGAAGGACTAGACCCTACATATTCAATGACTTGCACATTCAATGGATATGAAAGAAGATATGACAATGAAACTTTATACCCCCACTAAATCCATTAACGGTGGTTGCAATGGACTGTCAAACTATTATCACTTCTCATTCAAAAAACTACCGTTTCGGTGCATTTAAACTATGTTACTTATAAAGGATGTTGAAGGAATTCACAAACAACTACACTTCCACCACTCAAGACAATGACACAGAAAAGCTTAAAGATACGAAAGACGCCTGCTTATAAATAATCTATCTTTGCATGTGCTTATTTCAAATATTTGTTATTATTAGGGCTTCCAATATGAACCGAGAACCATAAGCCCAAACCGAACTGACCCAAGAAGACCAGAACCCGAACCGAACCCAATTACGCTTGAATTGGGTCTAAATGATGAAAAATATGATAAAGACTAGATCAAACATGATTTGAACCAATCCGACCTAATACACCCAGTAAAAAACATTGAAATATATGCATTTTTGGTGCTATTACTCAATCGAACTCCAATCGATTTGACCCGAATCAAAATTCATGTCGGGCCGGGTCTAGGTTTAAAAATCCATAGTTTGGACCTGACCAAAACCGATCCGGTTGGCATCGAGACCCATTTGGTCAGATCTGGATCTAACATGTCAGTTCAGTCACCCCTTTGTCATTATGATGATGGCATGCATTAACTAATCCATCCTTGCACTATCCATATCTAACTTTGAACATAAGCAACATGTTATCTATGAACATGTAATAAGTGTTGTTAATGCATGTTCACAAAAATGGCTAAATCATGTAAAGGCATTCTAGCTTCTTTTATTTTTTCCTGCTTTATCAAGAAAGTAAATCATCTTCATATCTTTCTTAATGGTACAATCATATAAAAATTACAATAAACAATGATGATACAACTGTATATTTTACCATATCACTTATCTAATTAGTAGTTAGATATAACTTTCTATATCAATTCTTCAATACATATTAACACACTTTTAAATGTGCTTGCATGAACCAATATACATCATAACTACATTTCAATTACAAAATATGCTCACATCATCAATGTATCATAACCAGGTTGTACAACTGCAATCGTAAGCAGTGACAACATGTTATTCAAGCTCACACTCCCTAAGGGATGACAATTGCAAACCAACACATGATAATAATACATAGGGTAGCATATAATTATAAGTTATAATCAACAGTTAGCAACCATAGGCACTAGAAATCCATCACATAGTCGTGTTCTAAGCACCCATTTCATAATTTTTAATGGTATTTGTAGTGACAAATAACCATGACCTTAGAGGCATACTTTCATAATTCCTAGCAATCATGTTCTTCCATAAATCATAAGTTTCATAATAGAAGGAAAAACTCAAAAGTAGCTAGAAGGGGGCAAAAAGTCAGAAAATAGAAGCGAAAAAAGTATTGTTATTGGAACTCCAAATATAGATAATTGGAACTCCAAATATAGATATAGAAGGCATTTTATAAGCATTTTACTTAAAATAATGCTTACATGAAGGGTACACATTCTAATAATAAAATTACATTCTTTTCCTTAATTATCCATTACCTTCGATTACACCAAACCCCAATTTATTCTTACAACAAAACCCTAATTTCATTAAAATATTGAAAAATAAGAATTATTTATGCTCCTCCCACCTAGATCTAAGATTAGTTGAGAAGGTTATGGTGAGTTATGTTTCCATGTTTCCATCTTGTAGAACTTGACTTCATAGTATAAACTAGGTTTTGTATCGATGCTCTCATGAAATTGTAACACATAGTCCTCGAAACACAAAATCGACTATGTACCACCAGATTATTCATTGATCAATGGCAGGAGCTGCCTAATTTATTATTTTTGTGTGGACATACCATTGTCACATTATATAGTTTATTTCGTCAATCATCTATCATGTTTTACATTTTTCTTTAGTTGGGGTTACCGATTTTATTAATTTATTTTTGTGGGGGTTTGCCTAAGTAGGTGGTTTTTGACTATTGCACCCATAATGCTGTTTTAACCACTGTATATTTGATTTTTGCTTTTTAATTCGGTTCTTATATGATTCTACCATACGCTCACCTTGCTTATTTGTATTGTTACCAAGTGGCAAAATATATATTGGTAAGTGTGGTGCCTATAGTAATTGTTGTTGGATAACTACAATAACACTTTTGTCCCATTTTGCCTGATATTTTCTTGTTCTCCCATTTATTTATATTTATTTCTACTACTTATTAATTTGGCATGGGTAGTATGGAGTGCCAGAAAAAATCGTCCATGCGCGCGTGGAGAAAATGGCGGACTCCACTGCAATGAAATGAGCTTGGTTCTCCATTACTCTTACTTCTCTCTTTTCCTTTTTTTATTTTAGCTCTCAAAACTGAAGAGACAAATCTTTTTGTCTGCTTATCAGTTACATTTGCGAGTAATAGAATTTATGAATGTATAAAAAAATTGTATCTCCATTGTCCCGAATATTCAAATTTCTCACCTTTTGAGTTCCGAGCTGTAGTTTTTACACCTACATCTATTTTTTTACTATTTTTTAATGGAGAGATTACACAGTAAAAGAATTGAATTCAAATTCTTAAAAATTCTTCAAAACACCTAAGCAATTATTTCTCTACACTCCTCCAAATTCCTTAACCTTGACTCCATAAGTTTAGAGTTTGTTGTATGAACCTTAGGGAGTGAATGACAATCAACGATTGCACCTTAGTTGTGTCGGAATTCGCTTTAAGGCAATGCCTGTCCAAGACACAACCTCTCTTTTCTACTCTTTCCTGACTATCTTTTCTTACAATTTGAAAGCGAATTCTCATAGTAAAGAGTAATTGTATAACAACCCGTCCTGAAATAGGCCTAAATTCCAACCCAAGAAAGACCCATAGGAACTGAGAACCATCCCAAAGTTGATGTTGGTTGGTAAAAAGAACAATGCATAACTATTTATCTAATCATTCATACTCTCACAACGGAAGGATAAAATATAATAATAACAACAGTGCCCATTTGACGCAGCGGATATTACAGAAACAAGATAATACGATGAATGTAGCAATCGGTGGATTGATGAATACTGCGATGCCTGAATTCGTTGATCCGAAGATACCGAATTCTAGCTATCTCTGACTTGTTGATCCGAAGATACCGGGAAAGAGATCTACGATTCTTCGACGTTGATCTTGCGCACAAGATACCGTGAATCGGCTTCAACAAACGATGATTCGAGCGCACTCGAATGACGTAAGTGGAGATAGGAGATACACTCGACTAACAATTGAAATTGAAAGCACAAAGCTAACAAAAGAGAATTTTATTCAATATTCAACAACCATTTACAAATGACCATACATGCCTATTTATAGGCTACAACTCAACACAACAGAAAACTTCAAAAATATTACAAGTACTTAGGTCGGAAACGACCTATAGACGACTTACGACCTATCTAAGGTCGGCGACCTAAGACAAACAACACAATACAAGCCTTGCCGACTTACAAACATACAGGTTACGACCTAAAAAAAATACAAACGACTCAAGGACAAACGGCTCACGACTTAAGAAAAATTACAACACATTACAACGACTCTCATAGGTCGTACACGACCTAAAGTACACAGCAGCTTCCCATCAACGACTTACAAACAGAACGACCTAAGACTTCAATGGTTCAGATTAAGTCGGCAATAGAATCCACGGCAACAAGTCTTCAGCGACTTAAAACATGCGCATCTCAGATCAGCGACTTAAAGAAATCAATGGTAGAGATTAACTCGGCAGAAGAATCAACGACATCCAGAGTTTTGCGACCTAAAAGATAAGCGATTCCAGACACTTCGCGACCTAAGCCCTCGCGACTTAACTCCCAGTTCACCCAGCGACTTATCTTAAGTCGTAACTCATTTACGCGACCTAACTTAGGTCGAATCAAAACTCCGCGACCTAACTCCTTGCGACCTAACTTAGGCCGTAACGTCTTCCTGCGATCTATCATAGGTCGTGACTTGTTAGGTCGTAGCACCCTCTTAGCTCGTTCCAGCGATCTATTTTCCCACTCGCTAAGTCGTACACGAGTTAACTTGTTAAGTCCTTCTTGCGACCTATCTTCTAACTCGCTAAGTCGTATACGAGTTAAAAACATGGTAGGTCGTTCCAGTATCTCGTTAGCTTGTAAATCTTCGGTAGGTCGTTGGAGCGACCTAAAGGCCTCGTTAGGTCTTATGCGACCTAACACTTCACCAATTTGGACTGTGCCACTCTTTAGCTTGCTTATCGACTTATCATAGGTCGTTAGACCACTCTTCCCAGCATCACTCGCTTCCTTCTCTAACACCTTAGGTCGTGAGCGACCTACAAACTCCTTAGGTCGTGAGCGACCTATGCCTTTAACATTCTGCGCTGCATCACCATTTCATTTGAATTTCAAACTGTCATTCAAAACCATAATAAAACATCCATAATGTCAAAACCCAACAATAATTGTACGTATCCACAATATTTCAAAATTGCAACATTGTTTTTATTTCATGAGTACATTAAAAACAATAGATAATAACAAGTAATAGATAGTCTATTGTCACAAGCTTCATCAACGTCTCCGCCTTCAGCGTCGCCCTTCCTAACCCATGTTGTAATGAGGAGGGAGTAAGACCAACATATGTTTGGTGAATAAAAGTCTCGAGCCTTACTACATTAGTACTTGGGCAGTATAATTTACATTGGAATATGTCTAAGATTAGCTGGACAAACTTCTGTGTCCTTTTGACTGACCTCGCATTCCTACTTAGTCATAATCTATATCACACTCTACATATATTATCACACACCTCACTGTTTTCATAATCAAGGGCTTCTAAGAAATTTTTTTAATTTCATATTTATCATTAATTACCTTCCTAAGGAGATTTAATAGAATTAATAAAATATTTAACTATGCAATTATACGTTATAATAATACGTTAATTACGCTAATATATGTATATAAATACGCATATAGTAATTTCTAAGCATGCACCCTAAACTAGCATTTAAATGTCAACTCTTTAAACAATTATACAAGTCTCATTCCATATTATCAACTATACCAAAATTCCAATTTTCAAATCCAAAGATTCTGATCAATAGACTTGTATACAATAAAAATTTAAACTCAACTTATTATATCAAAATAATGGAATATATTGATAATAGAAACTTTCAATTCCAGTTTTTTACACTCTATTCAAATCCTTTTTCATAAAAAAATAAAAAAAGGAATTTCTGTTTAATTCACATGAATAAACAGTGAAAGATACAAACAGTTCATACTTTACACACTATTCCTTAATCAAAATTCTTTAACCAAATTCAAAAAAAAAGAATAAGGAGTGGAATATAATGTAAAATTATTAAAATACCTAAGAAATTTTCTCTCTACACTCCTCCAAATTCTTCAACGTTAAGTGCACAAGTTTGAAGTCTGTTGTGTGAATCTTGGAGAGCGAATGAAAATCAACGATTGCACGTTGTCGTATCGGTATTCGCTTTTAAGGTAGTAGTCTGTCCATGGCACAACCTCCCTTTCCTACTCTTTCATGACTATCTTTTCTTATAATTTGAAAGTGAGTTCTCACGGTAAAGAGTAATGGCCCTTGCAATCAATTGTGTTCTTCCTGATCCTTCTAGATTTGAAGCATTAGATGGAACCAATTACAAATGCTGCTCCTAGAAATTACTCATCATATTCGAGCAATTTGAAGTCAATTATTTCATATATACTTAACCCTTATCAAGGTTTCAGAAGCTACTGCTCGAGCCATAACCAAAACTGCACAAAAAGCATTGTTCTAAAGGAGAATGATGAAGTCAAAAAGAAATTTGAAAATACAACAAGTTAGTCTGGGGACACATATTGACATATATGTCAAACAAACTGTTTAACTTGTTTGTTAATCAAAAATCAGCAAAGATCATTTCGAAACGCTGGAAAAGAAGTATGGAGCAAATGATCATCCTGTAAGAAAAAAGTACGTAGTAGGTAAATGGTTGCAATTTCAGATGGTCGACAGCAAGTCAATAATTGAGCGATTCATGAATATGAAAATTTGGTATCTGACATACTCAACAAGGAATGAAGATGGTTGAGATCCTGAAAGCCAATGTATTGCTGGAAAAATTCCCACCATCTTAGAGCAATTATAGAAATTATCTCAAGCACAGAAGGAAGGATTTTTCTCTTCAAGAACTAAGCAGTCACATGCAGATCGAAAAAAGAAAATCGTTCAAAGGATAAATTCAGTCCTATTACCATTGACTCTGATAACACTAATCTTGTGGAAACTGGATATCAATCTAATGTGGATAGGTTCAAAAATAAAAGCGAAAAGACTCAGAATTTTGCTAATCATAAAATTAAGAGTGCTGTAAACAAAAATAATAAAATTCAGAAGAAATTTTTTGTTTGTTATGTTTGTGCCAAACTAGATCATAAGGCGCATCAATGCTTCCAACAGAAAGGATGATGCAATCAGAAGCAAGCTACCAATGTCAAAGCACAAGCTAATCTTACCGAGGATGAAGATATCATAGATGTAGTCATTGTCGAGGCTAACTTGGTGGAAAACAAGACCGGTTGGGTATTGAACACAGGAGCTTCTAGACATCTTTGTGCAAATCGAGAGGTTTTCCATTAATTCCAGGATGTTGAAGACGATGAGTGTGTCTTCATGGAAACTCTACTACTGTTGGAGTTCATTGTAAAGGAAATGTTCTTCTTAAACTTACTTCTAGAAAAGCTTTATCTTTGAATGACATATTGTATGTTTCCTCCCTTCATAGGAATTTATTATCTGGGAGGTTACTGGACAAGGCTGGGTTGAAGCTTATTCTGGAAAATGATAAAGTTGTAATGTAACATCCCCTATCTAGAGGCCCAAAGCTAAGTGCTACAGATGTTGTAGTCATCTACAGTATTAACTCCCGGCGACTAAATACGGCTATGTTAATGGTATCTATAATATCAGAAGCACTTGAATATGAAACAAATCACAGATTTAAAAACAAAATTTTCCATCACATTTCAAAACATATGTTCCATATTCAAATTACACAATCCCAACACGTTTTCCAGGCAAAGATCAAATATAATTATTACAAATACACCAAGAGCGACATATGAAGATGCCCCCTTGGTTGACCAGAGTCATATCTAACTTAATACACAACATAAATAAACACAAGACAAGAACTGCAACTCCTATGTAGCTATCTGTTAGCCTCCTGCTCGCCTCTAGTAGCTTTATTCGTCATCCTACTAAAAAACTGTAAAGCCTCAACCCTCAGCCTACTCAAATCAATTTTGAGCACCCGAGAGTTTAAGGGGAAAAACATAAACTTCGAGGCAGATATAAGCCTGGTGTGAATAATACTATACATCCCGGTTATTAATGTTAAGTAAGACCAAGCGGCTTAGCGGAACTGGTTTCCCCTCACTAACATCCTTTTAAAATATACCTTTTGCAAATCTTTTCCTACTACCAAAACTGGTTAAATACTGTAAGCATCATTATGTAAACATACATATCAGGTAATAAAAGAACTATCTATTCAAACACTTTAGCTTTGTTTGGCTAACTATTAACCTTTGGCTGACTCAGGCCTACCAAACAAAATAACAAAATAATCTAAAATCTGTTAGATACACCTCTTCTGGACGTGTCTGTCCTTAACTATTTGTTAAATACTTCTCTTTTGGATGGTCTTTCCCTAACTTATCATCTCTCAGGGTCACCTAATCCTAATGGTTTTGCGAGCTCACCAATAACCTATCTTTATACAAACATATATTCTCTTCTATTTGTAATCATAATTTTAGTCTTATATGTGACAAATCCCTACACACTGGAATTTTGGACTAAATTAGTTAGGGCCAATAGCTAATGTATAGGGCGCGACCCTATACCAGTCCCATATGGTATTCTAATATCCGAGGCATTTTACTTAGGGATACCCTCCCAAAATTTTCCTTGAAAACCTTTTCATTTGAAATTGGTTTAAAACCTTTTATACCAAATTTAAACAAGGAAAACACTTATACTCTATGCTTTACACAAAATCAGCTTGCCATGTTATATATATGCTTTACTCAAACCTTAGTTGACGAAGACATTTAAACACTTGAAAGTACCCCTATCGATTCCATTGAAAGTACCGCTTTCAAAACCAAGTAAAACCCTTCATTTTTCTAGGCCGAAAAGCCAAAACCTTTCTTTCGAAACCATTCTTAAAACCCTTTCGAAACCTTCAGAAAAGCACTAACTTTCGACTCCTTCGAACCCTTTGGAAAAATACCCCTTCAAAACCATTTTAAATACCTTTCAAAAGCATCAAACCTTTAGAAACTCAAACCTTTCGAAAGCACTTGGGTTCAATTTAAAACATGTGGAAAAACACCTTTCGAAACCATTTAAGTCAAAACCATTATCTTTCGAAACCATTGGGTTATACTTCAACAAAACATAAAGGTTATATAAAATCATTTAAGTCAAAAGCCTACCTTTCAAATGCATTCCTAAGTAAAAAGTGATGGTGTCAATACCACCCTTTCTAAAGCATTGGAGAAGTGGCCAATTTTAAAAGCTATGTATACCTTTCGAAACCATTAACTTCGAAAGATAGAAAGGCGGTAGTAAGGAGTTTCGACCCCTTCAAAAGAATTACTTAAAAAAAAGAACGCAATCCATTAGAAACCCTTTTTTTTAAAACACTTGACTCAATCGAAAGTCAACCGAGTCGAAAGCTATCCTTTCGAAAGCAAAGCACGCACTGCTTCCATTTTAAAACAGGGCATACTCCAACCCCTTCGGAACCCAGCGTTTCGACTACAAACCTTCCGCCTCTATCCAATACGCTATGTGCTAAACAACTTGATTCCATGCGCATTGGTTTCGAAAGCATGGTGGCGAAACGTCCTAGTCGGAACCCCTGGTGCCGAAAGTAGCAGAACATGCTAAAAACATATTATTTTTGTTTTTAACTTAAAGGAGAAACTTTTCAACTAACCTGCTATTACTTATCAAATTTTTATTGGTTGCTAAATACTTAGGAAAATTCTCTAAAATTCCAGAAAATCCTATCTAATATGTTTTCTAACATATATAAATTTCAGACCCAAATAATTAATATCCTAATAAATCATTTTCTTCACTAGAAAATTAATATAAAATCCACATTAATTCAGAAAATTATGAAAATTGAAACCCACCTCTAAAATATTTTTTTTGATCTACATTTAAATTCACAAGGCAATTGAATGTCATTTAGTAGGGTTTTAATATTAAAACATATCATAAAAACCAATATGAACATTCATAAATCATCAACAAGCATATAAACTTTTAATCAATCAAAACATGGAATTCTCATGCAAAAACATTTCGGATTATCCTTAAAACCGAAAACATAAGAAAAATGAGATGTAGTAATTATTCACCTTAGCCTTGTGATTAAAGATGTGAGATTTGAATTAAACTTGATGTTGATTAAGCTTCCCCTTTTACTTTCTTCTTCTTACTCTTGAAAATGGTGGCCGGCCGCTCTTTACTTTTAATTTTTGTAAATGAATGCAAGTGAGAACTCACGGCTAAGGGTTTAGGGTATTAGAGAGCCCTTCTTCCTATTTTACCATTTACTTATTTCCTAACATATCTTATTCATGTTGTCTCATTTTAATTTACATATTAACAAGGCATGGCTACCCTTAATTATATTCAAATCTCAATCCATTAATCATCTTACATTATTTTATTTTATTTACTAATTAAATATCTTAAATAATGTTACTAAAAATATGGGGTGTTTCAATCTCCCCTCCTTAAAGAATTTCATCCTCGAAATTACGATAAGGTACACAACAAAACAATCAAAGGTAAAACATACCATCAAACAAATCGGGATAAGTGTCTCTAATCCTACTCTCAGTTTCCCAAGTACAGTCTCTAGCATCGTCACTCCACTAGAATTTCACTAATCTGACTGCCTTGTTCCTCAAATTCTTCTCATCTCTCACGACTATCTGGATAGGCTTCCTAACTATAGTCATGTCTGGTTCCACTACTAAATCTTCTAACACGGTCGGTGCTATAGTAGTGTCTGGATCCCTAATATACTTCCTTAGATGAGAAACATGGAAAACACATGGACTCCCGCCAAACTACTCAGTAACACTACTCTATATGCAAGTCTCCCCATTCTCTCTAAAATAGGAAATAGTCCTACGAATCTCGGTGCTAACTTTCCTATCTTTCCGAATCTGATAACACCTTTCATTGGCGATACGTTGACGAAAACATGATCTCCAGTAGAGAATTCCAAATCTTTCCGTCATCTATCTACATAGCTTTTCTGCCTAGACCGAGCTTCCTTCATTCTCGTCCTTATTAGCTCAATCTTTTCTGTTGCTTCTCTTACCAAATCAGGACCAAGGACTAATCTATCTTCGGTCTCTAACCAACATGCATGGGATTTGCATGTTCTCCCATAAAAAGCATCAAACGGTGCCATCCATATACTAGTCTGATAACTATTGTTATATGAAAACTCGACTAAGTGTAGATGGTCCTCTCATGATCCACCAAAATCCAATACAGAAGCTCCTAACAAATCATCCAAGACTTTGCTAACTCTTTCTGTTTGCCCATTAGTCTATGGATGGTAAGCGGTACGCATCTTGAGCTTGGTCCCAAAGCTTCATGTAGACTCTTCCAGAACTCACTAGTGAACAAAGAACCTCTATCACTAACAATACTACTAGGAATTTTGTTCAGTCTAACCACATTCTTCATAAACTACTTAGCCAATACAAGTGTCGTCCTATTTGACTTAACTGGAATGAAATAGGCACTCTTGGTCAATCTGTCCACTATGACCCATATACTTTGATTCCCTCAATTAGATCTCGACAACCAGTCTATGAAATCCATAGAAATAGAATCCCACTTCCATAGTGGAATATCCAGTGGTTGAAGCAATCCACTTGGCTTCTGATGCTCAGCTTTTACCGGCTGACGATTCAAACACTACTTCACCCATAAGCCAACATCCCTCTTCATGTCTTCCTAGAAGAAACTTCTCTTTATATCTTGATACATCTTCATTCCTTCTGGATGAATAGTGAACTTCGAAAGATGGCATTCCTCCAAAATTCTTTTCTTATTTTTCCTACATTTGGAACACATAATCTACCCTTCTTTTTCAACCATCCACTTTGGTCAAGACTGAAATCTTTCAAGTCATCGCTCTCCGTTCCATCCTTTAATTTCCTGATCCTTTCAGCTAACAATGGATCCTCTTTCTGTTTAGAAGCAACCTTCTCAATCAATACCGGTCAAACATTTAAACAAGACAGTATAGCAGCTCCTCCACTAGACCTAGCCTCCACCACAAGTAAATGGTTTATTGATGGCATGAGAGGATAGCAATACAAATCGACTTGCTATTGTTAGTTCATTAGTAGTCATTGTTAAGTTAATATTAAAATTATAACTCACTACCACGCTGTTGATTAAGAAGAAAAGGTTGAGCAAAATTTTTTGCTCTCCCACTCTCGTTTTTCAGTCTCTACCGCAAATAGATCATTTCACGCATCAGAACCAACCCTAAATTAGCCGTCACTTTAAAATCCCCTTGCTCCCTCTCGCCTTTCCTCAAATGCTGCTCAAACTCTGGCCGTCCTCAGCTCAACTCTCGTCGTTCCTCAAAAGCTGCTCGCTGTCCTCAACTTCGCTGCTTCCTGTTCCTCAACTCTCGCCATTCTTCAAACGCTGCTCGTTGTCTTTAACTTCTCTGCTCGTCATTCCTCAATTTGCTCGCTGCTCCTCTGATTGCTCAACTTCGCTGCTGCTTTGATCCGTCAGCTTCACTACATAGTGCTTCGATTCCTCAACTGCCGTGAACTTTGACCACTTGTAGGTATATATATTTTTAACTTTTAGGTATATACTGCACATTTGATTTTGCTTTGCCTATCTAGTGGACAAATTAAGTATTCCTTTTGTTATTGGTAGATAATTGATTTTAGGTATGAACTTGTTTAGAGCTCCCAAACTTGTCTAAATGATCATGACTATTCAATTAAATCCTCAAATTGATTTTGCGTTTGGGTGGAGCTTGAGTTATCCAAATAAATTTATTATTCAAGAGCTAGTATGGAAGTTATATAAGGATTTAGGACTATATTTCTTACTGAATTTAATTCCCACTCAAAGTGGCCGTTTTTTATGGTAATTTACCAGCATACTCTGATACCATCTAAAGTCCTATTAAAAGCAAAATCCCAACTTCAAAATTGTTAGAGGGAGAAAAATATACTTATATCTTAACAATGTAGATGGAAATATAATTTGAATCTGTTAAAGAATTTGTTTACCATAAATAAATAAATAATTTATACTTCATATTATTATACTTTTTCTATCTTAAATATGAAATACATAACTAGGTTGGAATCCTTGTTATCAATTGTTGGGTCTAAGTTCTAAATCAGATTGTGGTTTGTTTTCATGTATTAATTTTTTAAAAATGGAGCTTTGAATAAAGATTAGGATGGATGGTGGTGATGTGAGTATTCAGTAGTTTGTTATGTTATATCACAGTGCCTACTGGTTATGGAAGCATGCCATGGCAATGCTTGTACAATAGAATTTTAACTTATTAAAGGAATGGTTCAAGGTACTAATCAACCGTGTGATAATGGCAAGACATATGGTCTTACACATAAGTAATGTTAAAAAAGAGATGTTAGCTTTAGCCATGATACTCGGTTCTCAATTCTCATTTCAAAATAAAGATAACATATTGTCTGGCTATTAAATATGCATATAGATATAGTGTGTAGTCAAATTAAGCATATGAATTGAAGTATTTTGTATCCATGAGTTTGAAGTAGAATAAGTTTGCCACTATATAAAATGATTCGTTATCAACCTTTATCTATAGTAAGCAATATATATAGTATAGCTTTAGTAAGATACAAATGTGAACAGGATGGAAGTAGCAGAAAGTAAGTAATAACTAATGCATGAAGTTAGTACATTGATACTTTAAATACAAATTAAATAAAAAACAATCAATTAAAGACTAAATGGAATAGGTAGCTCATGTTTTTAAGTGTGAAATAAAAAATAATGGATGGCTTTGTTCATACAACTCTGTACAATACTTTTTGTGAATTCGTATCATTTTGGAAGATGGATTGGACGTATAGTGTATAAAAGTTGAGAAATAGAACATGTTTTAAAAAAGTAAACTATCAATAAAACTGACCTATATATCACCATCTATAAAAGTTGTGAATTCATACCTTTATAGCTATTTGTAAAGTTAACTTGATAAGAATGGCTAGTTGACCATGTATATCACCAGTTCAGTGAAAAAAACCAATGTATAGAAAATTGAGACGTGTAGAACTTTGGTAACTGTGCAAGAATTATAAAGGAATTTTTTTCCTTTAAGCCATATTATTTAAGGCTGTCGTTACTTAGTTTAAGGATTTGACTTCATCAAAATGGATGCATGTTATATCATAACTATTGATAGGAGATAAATTTGAACTCAAAACCCATTTAAGCATTGTTGTTAAGGTTCGTGATATAAATACATTTTAACTGTCAATGTGAATTGTTTTAGCTGATGATTATACACATAATAGACTTTTGTCATAAACTGATGCAAGTAAATCAAGTTACTTATAAATAATGATATAAAATCAGAATTGTAGGTAAGTTTTCTTGACCTAATAATATCTGAATATATTTGTTTTTCCTTCAGGGGGTCGAATATGTTTTCTTCTTTTATAAAATTCTTGAAAAGAAAGGATCCTAATGATGAAACAGAGCAGGCTTTCCTTGTAGAACTTCAAGCTTTAGATGATCACCTGAAGGCTCTTGTGTGTTCTGAGTTTATTCTTAAAATATGATTTTCAAATTGAGCCAAACCGATAAAATGCTTGTCAGAGTGTATGTATAATAGTACCAATTGTACTCTGATCCTTTTAGGGACCATTTATTAATGGTGAGACCATCCCTGCAGTTGACTAGAGCATGGGACCTAAGTTATATCATCTTGATATTGCACCTGATCATTTCAAAGGCTAGAAAGTTCCTGGCAGTTGACAAATACTAATGCTTACATGAAGGTATGAAACTAAGCCAGCTATGTTTGCACTCATGTTTATCTAATACGGTCTATGCACTGTAACTAGTTACTGCACATCTAATCTTGTGATTTCACCGTTTTAACTATTGCGACTATTCATATAACCTATCTGTATGAGTTTAGTACCAAAATTAGCAATTTTTGGGCCAAGAATTTATATGAAGAATATTTGATTTTCTTTCTTTTTGCTCTTTATATTCAGATGTAACAAACTAGATTATTAAATCTTATAGGATAGTATCTTATCATCTTATGAAAACAACAACTTATTCTACACATCTTAAAGAATTGGTTTTTTTATTTTTGGATTAGGTAGAAGTTGCTAATTTTTTGTGTAGTTTACCATTCGTCTGGAAAAAGCATCTTTATAAACTTAATTTGTACTTAATCACATAACCGGTGTATGCCGGGATCATTGTCTAGGTCAATGCTACATATCACAACTTTCTTGCAAAGATTCCTGATTACAATCTGTATTGATTTAGAATACCAGCTGATTTTTATCATGATGAATCTTTTATTGAGAGGTTGACAATATACACCTCTGCTAAAACTGAATTTTCAATGCAACTCTCTTAGTTAAAACTGAGGCATATATGCCTTAGTTAAAACTGAAGCAACATGCCTTAGTTAAAACTGAGGCAACCCGCCCATCGCCACATGCTTTTGCTTGTCCTTTTCATTTGTTAGCCTGTTCATTACTACACTTGAACAAGCAAAATTATGAAAAAGATGTGTTATATCAATATTATGGGTCTATAACTAATATAATTGAACTAAGCACTTTGTTCATTATTTGCAAAAGAGTGAGTGAGTGAATGTGTGTGTGTATTTACAGCTGTTTAAATTTGTTCAATAAAGTTATTAGACATATAAGAAATGTTTGTTACATTTGAATGAGATTGGCAATCTGGCATATATAGCAACTTTGAGTAAGTAAACTGAATGGCTTTTTCTATATGAGACTGAGAGCAACTAAAGAAAGTAGCAAGATTTAACTTGTAACATTTAAAGAGTACACTAGATTCAACTTGTAGAAATTTAAAACTGAACCGAGGCAACACACCTCAGTTAAAACTGAGGCATATTTGCTTCAATTAAAACTGAACTGAGGAGTGTTGCCTCAGTCAAAACTTCATGTTTTATAGCTATGAGACTTGTGAATTCCTTTTTATCATTATATGAAATGCCTGACCATGCAATGTCCAGCACATCTAAATCAATAGTCAGGCACATTAATATGTATGCATGAGTGTTTTGTAGATCATGAAGAGTCAATCTATGGAAAACATAATATCAATTGAAGTTTGATTAATTTTCAGCTAGAAGCAGAAAAACACACACACACACACATATAGACACAAACACACACACACACACACACATACACGATGTATTTAAGTCTAGTATGAATAATTCTGCTCCTATCGTATAAGATTGTCAATCTCTATTATTTATATACTTGTTAACTAATTCCCTTATCTATATATACACCTTATTCATCTTTGTCAAACTGAATACAAGCCATAGGCAACCTACTCTTATCACTTGTTCTTTTTCTCGTCTATATTGTATCCTTAGCTAAGTGTAACTGCTCTCTTTCAGTTTATAGTACAAATATCAAATGATTGTGTACGAATTACTAATAACTCTTTGTTTGTTTGCATGTGATAATATGGTTGACAGTGCTTGCCATCATTGACTGTGATGCAACTAAATCTTATACAGATGAAAACAAAATAGACTGGGAATCAGACAGACCTTACATAAACAACGGGAAGAGTTACACTATGAAAGCACCTGCATCAGTTTCTAGATCACTTGAAACTCTTTGTGCATTAACATCAAGGAAGAAGAACTGTTACTCGTTTTCTATATAAAGTGGTGCACCAATACTTATAAGAGCTAGTTTTTACTACCAGAATTATGACGGCAAGGCTTCACCTCCCACTTTTGAGTTGTAGCTAGATGAGGGTAAATGGACAACTGTAGAAACTCGTATGGATGAAGAAGTTACTTATGAGGTAACTTTAGGAGTTAGTTAACATTATAATGTAGAATAACAAAATAGTGTATAGTATACACTAGCCCAACAACTTAGAGAAATACTATGCATGAAAATATTAGTTACAATTAAGGTTAAGGGATTTATTATAATTTATCTAATGTTTAGTTGTTTATTTTTCCACTCACTATAAAAGCCATGATTGTTTCGGTAACTCTCCTCTCTTCTACTTCATGCCAGTCTTATTCACTTCCTTTTCACTAGCAAGGTAATCTCGTTCTCTTCTCAGAGCTTATTAATTTCTATCAGATTTTATTCTAGATGAATAATATTGTTTCGGTGTTGTTTTCATTTTGTTAAAAACTGTTAAATGAACAATATTGTTTCAGCTGTCTCATCAGTGTTTCTATTAGTTGTTGATTTTACTGGATTGTGGAACTGTTGGATTTAGTACTAATTTAAAATCAAGTAATGTTAACTGTTGGATGGGTTTTATTGTTTAAGTCATCCAGTCTGCTTCTCTCCTCTTTACGTCTTGTGTGGTTAACTCATAATATTTTAATTTTAGGGTTACAAGATTTTTTAATTGAACATTGCATTCAAACGTATTTTCCCACTTTCTGCACGCATGAAAATTTAGGACTATTTAAATTTCCCCCTCAATTTGGCCTTGTAATTCCATTGTTGCTCAAACTCACCATCGCGATTTATTATCCGACTAATTTAGGTTTTTGATATACCTATTTTATCCAATTTATATGGTTAAGTTTAGTAACATCTCCATTCATTTGATTTTGTGAATCGTCCAGGATATGAAAATGTGTGGATTTTATGGAATGGTTCAAAACCCAATGCATCAACCAATGTGTTCCAGTTTTTGGATGGTCCTGCTGATATTGTTCGTTTAACCGCTGTTTCTCCATCCTAGAAAAGATATGGTGAGATTTTTTTTACTTTGAATCTAGCTCTGATATGATTAGTATATATTTTTGTGTGTGCGTTTAATAATAGTTATGGATGCATTGGAATGTTATTGTATATGACTTGAATTTTTTTTACAAGAGATGAATTTGACTTATTGATCTACGATAAGCTAATGAGTGTGTACTAGAAGCACAAGTTGGCCTTTTATTCCTAGTATTTATAAATTGGATACTCGCAGTGCATATGTTGCCTTTACGTGTCATCTAAATGCTCAACTACAAACTGACACTATATTAATGAAATGCAAGAGTTTACGTA
Source organism: Allium fistulosum (assembly GCA_030737815.1). NCBI lineage: Eukaryota > Viridiplantae > Streptophyta > Magnoliopsida > Asparagales > Amaryllidaceae > Allium > Allium fistulosum. The sequence continues at coordinate 508,242,062 of CM060907.1, read as the reverse complement.
TCTAGCGTTGAGTATTTAATTTATGACTAGAACTATATGAAATTTAAACGCCTGAATCTGAATGGTTTGAATTTGGATAATGTTTAACGGGTTCAATGATTTTTTCATAATAAGCCTAAATGTAAACAATTGGAAGTTATGTGCTCCTATGTAATTGGGCATCAATTTATATCAACATGATGTTTTATTTTGTGTTGTGTTAAGGGCATCTTAATTACCTTTTACCAATGCCATTTTAATTTAATTAAAACCTATTCAATTTTTTCTCTTTCTAATATCACAAGTATATTTTTTCTATTTCAACAATTATTATAAAACATGAAATATGATCGTGCAAATCAAACCCACTGACTAATTTTTATTGACCAAAAGAACACCATGATGAGGTTCAACATCATTCAGTATAATAATGTCATTGGCCAACATTTTCAACTATTTTTGCTTTTTGAAAAGAATTTAGAAATGAATATGATATAAATATTCATCAATTCCAACATTTTTCAAACAAGAGTTTTGATAATTGAAAAATCTTAAAAATATTATTTCAGTTTTCTTAACTTCATTTTTTTAGAAAAAGGAAGTTATTTTTTAACAAAAATACATATGATTCGAAAGGTTTATTTAGCACTTTATTCATGATTATGCCAATACTAACTTGTATGTGTTAGCTGATAAATACTAATTTACAACGATACAATTTTATTGTCTGCAAATAGAATAATTATTAAGGCCTTTCCTTCTTCTTTTTGATTTTAATATTTTTGATGGAATTTTTGTAGGTCTAGTAGTCTGCGCTTGCAAATATGAATTGATCCATTTTGTAAACTTTATATTCGAAAATAATGTCCTTTTTCAGATGGTAAAAATTCCACCACTCATATTAACATACTGTTGCAAGCATGCTATTTCTTTTGCAGTGCAGTAAAGCGAAGTTATTACCTTTTATTTTGATAAAAGCTACTTATTGTTCCAACATTGCACTGATAAATGGTGTATTCAATGTGACTGTAGTTATATTCAAAGGTATCTGCAAGAAGTTGTGCTTAAGAAAGTATGATGGTATATTGTGTCTTGCACATGTTATTGAAAAAGAGAATGCAAACATGACTGCATATATGAGAATTAGATAAGTAGTTCAAGTGCTTTGTCATCATTACCCAGACATGTACCTACATGCATAACTGAAATGTATGAACTGTCGACATATGATAATTCTACAAAGCTAAACTAATTTGCAAGGAAACATATCTTATTTATAGTCCTAACTAATTAATTGAATAAAATGAATAATTACATACGTAATGTATATGTTTACAAATGTAATTAAACAGTCTGTGGAAGTTTCGAATGAGCCAACACTTATACCTGGTGATGCACCTGATAACAAAAATGAGTTTTCTGAGTTGGAATCTGAAAAAAGCGTAGCTAAATCTGCAGAAGAGGTAAATTTATTTATCTATTTATTGAAGTACTGATGTTGTAGTTAAGTTTATGTCAAAGCAAGTAAATAATTATTTTGCTGTAAACAATATTCAGTCTTATAAGATGAAACAACACTAACTATTATCATAGGATTATGTATATGAATCTATAATTGTATGCATATCTTTATATACATGTAATCAAAAATGTGTTCAAAATTGAACATCAGCCTAACTCTGTTATATCATAAGCATCTTATATTGCAATTTAAAGGTAGCATCTGTTGCATCATTCAATTTTATAGATGATATGTGTTCTTTGTTTTAAGGTTTTGGATATCTGGCACTTCTTTCCATGTGAAAAAGATACTATTATTATATAGATGCTATTAGTGTCAACCTTGGTAACTTACATTTTACGTTACATGGTATAGACAGTTTTTGAGTTAAGACTGAAAATGCATACATGTGAAAAGCGAATAATGGTATATGGTTCTATACTTATGTTGAGTGTCTATAGATGCTTGTATTGTGATGCGATTGCCTTCACCATTGTTGCTTCAAGCTAATATGAGGTAAAATTTGTATTCTATCAATCTATTATAGTTGGTTAAGTGTTGCTTCTGTATTAAATTAAAATTTGTACACCTATAGTTGGTTAAGTGTTACTTCTGTACTAAATTAAAATTTGTAAACGTAGAGCATATGATACATAGGTTCTATGTTTGGGTCTACAACTGGAAATAAGATATAAATTGTAATGAATCATACGTTATAGACATAAAACAATAATAATATACTCAGCGGAATACACTCCATACGTTCCTGCCATCCAGCTCGTCTCCTGAGCTCCAGAAAGCCCTTACTTGAAAATCCATAATACTCGGTCTGACCCGAGCATTACATCAAAGTAACACCCGGGTCAGGCTGGAAACCAGCATGAGTAAACCCATATAACATGAAATTCTAATGCACAAAGCATATTTAAAAACCCGGGGTAACTCGTGTCGATTTACAAATTCACAATTTGTTATAGACCTCACTTATTTCACACATCAATATCTAAGTACCAAAACTTAGATTAAACGGTCCAATTCACTTAAATCATTCCATTTCAGCCTATTGATTTCACATATCATTCTATAAAGAATCATTGTAGGTTACAAATCGAAGTGGGTTCGGGTATTTACTGATACCCGACCTCGGTCTCTTCGAATTCAATACCACCTTATCCCAAGTTATTCAAGTGAAATACAATTCAACTTTAAATACAAGGATATCACTTTTATACACAGCAATTCATCAACGATAGATAACCATACTACCACTGTCTATCCAAACATATCAGAAAACATTCATATCAGAGATATCAACCAATTCAAGGCATTTACATCATTCAATCATTCATAAGCAAGATTGATCACTTCCAAAATTAATTTAATTTATCTCTAATTAAATTAATTACATGGATTACCTTTACTTAACATTAATTAATTACAAATCAATTAATTAATCATCTTTTTATTATCCATCTTAATTAATCATCCTTGATTAATTATCCTTTAATTACAATAAGTAATTAATTCTTAATTAATTACACAAATTAATTAACCTCTACCCATCCATATTGATTACATTGATCCTTAATTAATTACTTAAATTAATTATCTTATCATTACTTACACTGATTAATTATCCTTTAATTAATCACACTCATTAACTAACCCTTAATTACTTCCCTTAAGTAATTTACTTTTAATTTATTACTTTCATCAAGTAATTATTTCATTGGATAATTATCCTAATTAATTAACCTTTTATTATTAATTAATTTAACCTTTAATTACTGATTAACTCTTAACAAAATTAATCCTTTAATCACTTAAGTAATTAGTCTCTAATTACTAACCAATTAATCTCCAATTACCGATAACCCTCAATTTATGAATTAATTAATCTTTAATCATTAATTAAATAATCTTCTCTTTAATTTCTTCATTTATTTAATTAATCTATAATTACCCAAAATCTTAAGTGATTTTAAGATAAAACATTTATCTTTTAATTAACCACTTAATTATATTTTTAACTTAAGCTAAAATAACTTAAGAACTTAACTAATTTTTAAGTTAAACAAAACATACAACTTTTCTTAACAAAAGTATTTAAAAACATTATCATATAAAGGAATTGATTTTAAAATTAGTTTAAACTTGATTTACCTTTAAATTTTTAAAATTTGCTTTTCAATTTACTTTAAAACTTGCTATAAATTACTTCGAGTTCAACCTAGAGCCTACTCCGAGATAAACCCGAGAACTTCCCTTCCCTTATTAAAAACTTAGTTAAGTTTAAAGTTTAAAACTGGTAACAGTTTACTTTAAAAAAAATTTAACCCCTGTTATCTTATAAACAACCCAAGCCAAAGACAACAACCCCGAAACTCACTCGAGCGAAAACCCTATGGACTCGCACTCAAACCCGAGCACACAACATCTTCTTCCAAAGCCTACCCAACTTCCTCAAACCAATGACACACGCAAACCCAACGTGCACGTGAACCACTTCCCGGTGAAGCTCCGATCACTCTGGCCACCTTCGATAGGTCGACGACAACCCACACACACGATTCCGACCATCCAGGCATCCACCACAACCCCAAATCAAAATCGACACCTTTGATCAAACTGCAGTCAGAAAACCATCGCCTGAAAACTTCACGAATCCACTACGCCGACCACCAGAAAATGCGTTACTTCGGTCACACATCCCCTAGCCTTCCACGCTGCTTTCCACCAGGTCCGGTGCAACTCGATCACCCAGAGACGCCGCCGTGTCCATAATTCTAACCTCGACCCATTAGAGTTCTAAACCCTACGATGATCAATTACCGATGCCACGACCACCGATAGCCATTCAACCATTTTTTCCGACTTCTCCGATCTCCAATCTTGCTTCGACAAAAACCCCAACCACCCGAAACTCAACAATCACCAGAAAAAGGTCAAAACCCATTTTCTGATCATCCAAAGAATTCTCACAATATACCATATTTAAAATCAAGATTTTTATATTAAAAATCCTAATTCTCAAAGATACAACAGATTATAAACTTGAATCCATAATTTAATCATGTTGGAATTTTGATAAAATCAAGTTATTACTGTAATGTATATATTCTGGTTAATACTGTCTTCAATTCTTGCTTAAAATATTTTTAGAATTTAAATCTTGTTGTTTCTAACAACTTTTATTTAAACATCATAACATAATACTGATCAGAGAAGGAGCAGTTGATCTTTAATTTAATTTGTAACTTGAAATCGAAGAACAGAGTAGATAAACTGTTGTACAGACATACATACAATTATCTATACACATATATACATACATTCAGTTTTAAAACTATCATGCAAACATATATTCACACAAAACATACTTATTCATATTTTTAGTACTTAGATTATGCTAAAACTACACTATTTTGTTTTTAATCCAAGTCCTAACGGTGATTTAAATAAAAAGATATGTAATTTTGATTAGTTTGTAGACTCTACAACCTGGAAACAGAGATGCAACCACATGTACAGTTCAACACTAATATACATACAGTGTTCATACATATATATACACATGCAAAGATAATTCATTTCAAAAATCACATGAAATCAAATTTAAATTCACTTCAGGTTTTGAAATAAAATGTTTACTCACAGATTAAAGAGGCAGAGGGCTTGATTTTTACAGGGAAGCTTTGAAAACTTGAATTATTGAAGCCTGATTAGTTTTAACTGGAAAACTTGATCTTGTTTTTACTGAAACCTTTGAATTGCTGAGATGATTTAAGGCTTTCAAAACTGATCTGAAGTTGCTTGATGATTGAAAATGTGACAAGAAAGATATATGGAAGAGTTTGTACAGGGTTAGTATTTACTGGTACACAAATTGGGTCAGAGATTTTTCTTTCTTGTGAAGGCTGAGCTGATAGCATTTAATGCTTGTCTGATTTTTTTTCATACTTATCCAGAGATTTTGCATGTACGCATATATTATTTTCTTTTATGCGTGGGTATGTTATAGAACCATATAAATATATAAGAGAAAGTAAGCTTGTAGCATAAGCGATAGAGCTGAAACATTTTGTACAGGCTTTTACAATTTATAGTTTATTTTCTTCCTTTTCTTCCTTTATAACCTTGACTTGATTTTATTTGACTTGATTTTATGTTTTTGTGTGCTTGCATTAATTGCTATGTCCCCTCTTTTTTTACATACATACATATCTATGCATATATATCTACATTCTATAACATATGTATATTCCCATTTTATCACTTTTACCACTTCATTTATCATATATACATACATATTTACTTATGTATACTTTTATTTGAACATCATAAGACTTGTCTATATGTTTCTCTACATATATATATAAATACATTTGAACATTTTCTTTAATTCTAATTTATGGGATTCATATATATATATATATATATATATATATATATATATATTTCCATATGCATTTATATTTGGTTATCATCATGCACACTTATATTTATATCCATACATATATATTTTCCTTTACTTATATGTATGGTTATATACATATCTATTTATGGATATTTTTATATTGAATTTAAATGGTAAAGTTTACCTATACAAAAAGTTTATTTTTCTTTTCTATAGGTATTATCATACCCAGAGATTTAAAAAAATGAAATCTCTAATATAGTTTTTAATTCAATATATATATATTAAGATATTTTAATTATTAGAATTTTATTTGTTCGACTTATCCAAAGTAATATTCCAATTATTTAATTCAATTAATTACCAATTAACAACCGTTAAAAATCTAGGTCGTCACATTCCTACCTCCTTTAGAACTTTTCGTCCTCGAAAAGGAACGAAACGAATTTATGAAAATGCTTAAAATTAGATAAATATTCTTTAATCATTTTTAAATTACTTTTTAATATCTATATAATATTATTCCAAAGTAGTTTTTTTTATAAAAATACTTTTATAACTCGATGTTTCAACAAGCCCATCCTTGTTCTTACAGAAATTCGGTCATACGTTGATCAGGCGTAGGACTGAAAATCTATAAGTACTTAGCAGACCCATTTCAACATCCAGTGAAAATACTTTGAAAATAATTTTATTGAAATATCGGAAACATTTTTGAAAATAGAGGAAATATCTTTGGCGAGAATGCTCTGGAAATCATCACCCTCATCCATGGTCGCAGTTACATCCTGAGTTACGTTGCCATCGCAGCAAAAGTCCATGTAACTGTAGGCACTCCGCGCCCCTCGATTATGCCATGGAACCCACAACAGATTGCAGTTACATTCCAGGGTTACGTTGCCATCACAGAAAAAGTCCATGTAACTATAGGCATCAGCGCCCTCGATTTTCGCTGTCAAAAATGAAACTCCTCCACTCTTACATAGGTCGCAGTCTACCGATATAAAATCAAACGTAGTCTGTTGGCTCTCAGCAGCACACACGACTTTCACTATGTTACCATAGTGTCGCAGTCTACCGATATAAAAGCAAACGTAGACTGTTGGCTCTCAGCAGCACACACGACTTTCGCTATGGTCTGAGTAGATCGCAGTGACATCGAGTTAAACTGTCGTCACAGCATAACCCAAATGCCTCTGTAGGCATCAGCGCCCTCGACTTCCGCTACACACTATACATGATCCTCAGGAACTAGTTTTGTCCGGACTCCTCACAGGATCAACTTTAGAACCCCCCCTAGGGCTCAAGGCAGTGCCACCCTGTGGCACTCCTAGGAAGTTCATTCAAGGGAGCGCCTTTTTCCCCAGAGCCATTTTCAAAACACTTTATACTATACACATATAGTATTTTCCAAATCATACATCTAGTATGAATTTTATATAAATCTCCTTTCTCAAAATCGATTTCCCAAAATCGATAATTCTCACATTAGGCTTTCCAAATTCTAATATTGATTTTTTCCCAAAAATCAAAAGCCTTTTCAAATCCATAGGTTCCAAAAACTTTTTCTCAAAATCATTTTTACAAAATCCCTTATATATACATATATATATAATAACCTTGGGAAATTTTTGAATCACTTCATACTTGTATAAATTCACTTTTATACTTCAAATACTTTCAAACCCCTTTTCTTCTGGCAAAAGATTCATTAAGGGAAGTTTTATCATATATATAACAAAGATACGTAACTTTGTTTATTCCAAATCAAATATTCAAATTTGATTACTCTATAAAGTCACTTACCAAATTACTTATTTCCATAAAGTAAATTTTTACCATAGAAATAACCAATTTCCACTTTACTTCATCATATATTTCACAAAATATACTTTTAATTTCAAAAATCATTTACAGTTCTTATCCACAAATTTTCAATGCCAATTTCATTCAAACCCGTACGATGTACCTATACCACTCATATGCTATATCAATCTGATCGCTCACTCCATCACACAATTTCACTTCCAAACTAGTATCATCCACCTGATTTCCTAGTGCGGACTCAGATTTGGTTTCTTGATCAGAAACCGTCATTCTCCTTGCATAGTCACAACTATGATAGAGAATATCCAGAACCAATCAAAAATCCATATCCAGGTTCACCGTCGAAAATCGAGGGAAAAATCCCAACTCGGATCGATAATACTATCTCGAAATTCTGTGCTCGAATCTGGATCAAATCACTATGTGAATAGAATAATATACGTGCATCCTACGTATTTATCTTCATTGATTATCAGTTAAATCAATTCCCTTTCTATTCATCCTCACTTTGATTTTATTCACTTATTTACATTTGCCTTAATCCCCATTTGGATTATCACTTCAATTCTTATCTCAGTTGGGTATTTAACCAATAACAGTTTGAACTCCGACCAGTTTATATTTAGAAAATAGCTTGAAAATTTTAAAAATAGATAAGTAGTTGAAAAAATAATTATTAGTTTGTAAAATAGCAGTAAAATAGTTAAGAAATTGTAAATAGTTGAAAAATAGTAATTATTTATAAAACAATTGAAAAACAGTAATTAGTTTATAAATCTGTTGTAAAATTGTTAAATAGTTCCAAAAGTAATTGTAAAACAAGCTTAAGATAGTTTTAGGTTTAAAAAGAAAAGTTGTATAGCAAATAGTTTGGAAAATAGATTTATATTAAAACAATTTATTTTGAAAATAGTCCAGAGTCAAACTGTTCAAATTTCCCTTGAATTTGATTTATTCCCAATTCAAATCGAATTAATCTCAATTTCTTTCCAGATTCAAATCAAATTTCATTTGATTTCTTCATTTACAATTTCAAATTATTCAAATTAATTTAGACTAACTTCAAATTGAATCCACTTCAATTTCAAATCATTTAAATTTCTATATGAACTAATCCCAATTCCATTTGAATTTGAACTCATTCAATCTTTAATTTTATTTCAAATTAACCCTATTCATATTTTCCATTTGAATTTTAAACTTATCCATCTTAAATCACAATTCTCATTAATTCAAATCAAATTCAATTTGAACTAATTCAATTTAAATCTCAATTTTAAACCATCTCGAATTATATAAATTCGAGTTAAATTTTCAAATGTTGATTTAACCCCTTAAATCAAATTAACCTTTATTTCCTTTTTTTAAATCAATAATCCAAATCTTTAAACAATTTAATTCTGAGTCAAATTCTCAAAATTCCATTTTAAATTATCTTTACTTAACTTATTTCAAAGTTCAAATAAGAGTTCAAAACAAATTTTATCTTAAAAATTTAAATTTATTACCCAAATTTATCTTCCAGTTTTGAAACCAGTTCTTAAACAAATTCTAATTTACAAATTCAATTATTCAAATTATTTAAAACATCCATTTTAAATTTCTAGATCTCAAACCTATTTGAGATCTCACACAAACTTCCCATTCAAATCAACTATTTAACTTTCCAAGTTAGATTCCAATTTCATCTCGAAATTTCCAATTCAGGTTGCTTGTTAACTTATTTAACTTTCCCAAAGTTAAATTCAATTCATTCCTTCAGTCAACCCTACTCAAATTTGAATTCCCACTTCAAATTTTAAACTCCACATTAATAATCTTATAAGTTCAAAACTTATCTCCTTGGGCATCACATCTCATTCCAAATTTTAAAACTCAACATTTAAAGTTTGTTTCAAACTATTTTTGATATTATGTATATTCCTCATATATACATATTATTTCCTTTACACACTAAGTTATCCTTAAATTTTAAACCACCTTTGGTTTTTAAATTCAAAACAAATTCCTGTAAATTTTCAAACAACACTTGTTTGAAATATGACCCGTTTCATTTAAATACATAAAATAACATTATTTATTATTCTTTTATCACTTTGAAACAAATTTCAAATTCTGGACCCAGATTTATAACTTCACAATTTAGATCATCTTTAATTCAAATGTATAAGTCATATTTACCTAAATGTTTTACTTCCCTAAAACATTTCATTTTGCTTACTTATTTATTTTATTATCTTATTCTGAAACTCTTTTTCCAAATTCAAGATTTAAATTTCGGTCTGAACCCATTTCAGACTTATCTTTATTTAATTTGGTTGTATTTCTATTACCACTTAATTTAATTCCAATAATTTAACAACCAATTACCTTAATAGAAATATTGCTTTATATATCAAATATAATTTTATATAAAATCATTTACCTTTAAAACCATTTAAAATCTTTATATAGGAAAATAACATGTACGTTCTCTCCTATATATTACACTCAACTCATTCTAGGGTACTATTGACCCTATCTTTAGATGAGTACACCCACCAGAGCCAAGGTTCTCGCTTAACCTCACTCTGATACCAAGTGTAACGACCCAGGATTTTCGATCCCGAGAATCCCAGATAGTTAAGAAGAGAAGAAAGAGATAGAAAAAGAAGAAACAGAGAACAAAACACAGATTCTCACATTCGCAGCGGATCGAAATATAATATCAAATAATATCCATTATAGAAAGAAAGTTGTATCACTCAATTACATTTTTATACATCAGAGTTACAATCATTCACAAAAGCTGGACAGTAAAACCACTTGTCCCAGATATACAACAACAATATACTCAGCGGAATACACTCCATACGTTCCTGCCATCCAGCTCGTCTCCTGAGCTCCAGAAAGCCCTTACTTGAAAATCCATAATACTCGGTCTGACCCGAGCATTACATCAAAGTAACACCTGGGTCAGGCTGGAAACCAGCGTGAGTAAACCCATATAACATGAAATTCTAATGCACAAAGCATATTTAAAAACCCGGGGTAACTCGTGTCGATTTACAAATTCACAATTTGTTATAGACATCACTTATTTCACACATCAATATCTAAGTACCAAAACTTAGATTAAATGGTCCAATTCACTTAAATCATTCCATTTCAGCCTATTGATTTCACATATCATTCTATAAAGAATCATTGTAGGTTACAAATCGAAGTGGGTTCGGGTATTTACTGATACCCGACCCTGGTCTCTTCGAATTCAATACCACCTTATCCCAAGTTATTCAAGTGAAATACAACTCAACTTTAAATACAAGATATCACTTTTATACACAGCAATTCATCAACGATAGATAACCATACTACCACTGTCTATCCAAACATATCAGAAAACATTTCATATCAGAGATATCAACTAATTCAAGGCATTTACATCATTCAATCATTCATAAGCAAGATTGATCACTTCCAAAATTAATTTAATTTATCTCTAATTAAATTAATTACTTGGATTACCTTTACTTAACATTAATTAATTACAAATCAATTAATTAATCATCTTTTTATTATCCATCTTAATTAATCATCCTTGATTAATTATCCTTTAATTACAATAAGTAATTAATTCTTAATTAATTACACAAATTAATTAACCTCTACCCATCCATACTGATTACATTGATCCTTAATTAATTACTCAAATTAATTATCTAATCATTACTTACATTGATTAATTATCCTTTAATTAATCACACTCATTAACTAACCCTTAATTACTTCCCTTAAGTAATTTACTTTTAATTTATTACTTTCATCAAGTAATTATTTCATTGGATAATTATCCTAATTAATTAACCTTTGATTATTAATTATTTAACCTTTAATTACTGATTAACTCTTAACAAAATTAATCCTTTAATCACTTAAGTAATTAGTCTCTAATTACTAACCAATTAATCTCCAATTACCGATAACCCTCAATTTATGAATTAATTAATCTTTAATCATTAATTAATTAATATTCTCTTTAATTTCTTCATTTATTTAATTAATCTATAATTACCCAAAATCTTAAGTGATTTTAAGATAAAACATTTATCTTTTAATTAACCACTTCATTATATTTTTAACTTAAGCTAAAATAACTTAAGAACTTAACTAATTTTTAAGTTAAACAAAACATACAACTTTTCTTAACCAAAGTACTTAAAAACATTATCATATAAAGGAATTGATTTTAAAATTAGTTTAAACTTGATTTACCTTTAAATTTTTAAAATTTGCTTTTCAATTTACTTTAAAACTTGCTATAAATTACTTTGAGTTCAACCCAGAGCCTACTCTGAGATAAATCCGAGAACTTCCCTTTCCTTCTTAAAAACTTAGTTAAGTTTAAAGTTTAAAACTGGTAACAGTTTACTTTAATCTTATAAACAACCCGAGCCAAAGACAACAACCCCGAAACTCACTCGAGCGAAAACCCTATGGACTCGCACTCAAACCCGAGCACACAGCATCTTCTTCCCGAGCCTACCCAACTTCCTCAAACCACTGACACACGCAAACCCAACGTGCACATGCACCACTTCCCAGCGAAGCTCCGATCACTCTGGCCACCTTCGATAGGTTGACGACGACCCACACACACGATTCCGACCATCTAGGCATCCATCACAACCCAAAATCAAAATCGACACCTTCGATCAAACTGCAGTCAGAAAACCATCACCTGAAAACTTCTCGAATCCACTACACCGACCACCAAAAAACGCGCAACTCCGGTCACACATCCCCTAGCCTTCCACGCTGCTTTCCACCAGGTCCGGTGCAACTCGATCAACCAGAGACGCTACCGTGTCTATAATACTGACCTCGACCCATTAGAGTTCTAAACCCTACGATGATCAATTACCGACGCTACGACCACCGATAGCCGTTCAACCATTTTCTCCGACTTCTCCGATCTCCAATCTTGCTTCGACAAAAACCCCGACCACCCGAAACTCAACAATCACCAGAAAAAGGTCGAAACCCATTTTCTGATCATCCAAAGATTTCTCACAATATACCATATTTAAAATCATGATTTTTATATTAAAAATCCTAATTCTCAAAGATACAATAGATTATAAACTTGAATCTACAATTTAATCATGTTGGAATTTTGATAAAATCAAGTTATTACTGTAATGTATATATTCTGGTTAATACTGTCTTCAATTCTTGCTTAAAATATTTTTAGAATTTAAATCTTGTTGTTTCTAACAACTTTTATTTAAACATCGTAACATAATACTGATCAGAGAAGGAGCAGTTGATATTTAATTTAATTTGTAACTTGAAATTGAAGAACATAGTAGATAAACTGTTGTACATACATACATACAATTATCTATACACATATATACATACATTCAGTTTTAAAACCATCATGCAAACATATATTCACACAAAACATACTTATTCATATTTTTAGTACTTAGATTATGCTAAAACTACACTATTTTGTTTTTAATCCAAGTCCTAACGGTGATTTAAATAAAAAGATATGTAATTTTGATTAGTTTGTAGACTCTACAACCTGGAAACAGAGATGCAACCACATGTACAGTTCAACACTAATATACATACAGTGTTCATACATATATATACACATGCAAAGATAATTCATTTCAAAAATCACATGAAATCAAATTTAAATTCACTTTAGGTTTTGAAATAAAATATTTACTCAAAGATTAAAGAGGCAGAGGGCTTGATTTTTACAAGGAAGCTTTGAAAACTTGAATTGTTGAAGCCTGATTAGTTTTTACTGGAAAACTTGATCTTGTTTTTACTGAAATCTTTGAATTGCTGAGATGATTTAAGGCTTTCAAAACTGATCTGAAGTCGCTTGATGATCGAAAATGGGACAAGAAAGATATATGGAAGAGTTTGTACAGCGTTAGTATTTACTGGTACACAAATTGGGTCAGAGATTTTTCTTTCTTGTGAAGGCTGAGCTGATAGCATTTAATGCTTGTCTGATTTTTTTTTTCATACTTATCCACTGATTTTGCATGTACGCATATATTATTTTCTTTTATGTGTGGGTATGTTATAGAACCATATAAATATATAAGAGAAAGTAAGCTTGCAGCATAAGCGAAAGAGCTGAAACATTTTGTACATGCTTTTACAATTTATAGTTTATTTTCTTCCTTTTCTTCCTTTATAACTATGACTTGATTTTATTTGACTTGATTTTATGTTTTTGTGTGCTTGCATTAATTGCCATGTCCCCTCTTTTGTTTACATACATACATATCTATGCATATATATCTACATTCTATAACATATGTATATTCCCATTTTATCACTTTTACCACTTCATTTATATATATACATACATATTTACATATGTATACTTTTATTTGAACATCATAAGACTTGTCTATATGTTTGTCTACATATATATATATATAAATATATTTGAACATTTTCTTTAATTCTAATTTATGGGATTCATATATGTATATATTTCCATATGCATTTATATTTGGTTATCATCATGCACACTTATATTTATATCTATACATATATATTTCCCTTTACTTATATGTATGGTTATATACATATCTATTTATGGGTACTTTTATATTGAATTTAAATGGTAAAGTTTACTTATACAAAAAGTTTATTTTTCTTTTCTATAGGATTTATCATACCAAGAGATTTAAAAAAATGAAATCTCTAATATAGTTTTTAATTCAATATATATATTAAGATATTTTAATTATCAGAATTTTATTTGTTCGACTAATCTAAAGTAATATTCCAATGATTTAATTCAATTAATTACTAATTAACAACCGTTAAAAATATGGGTCGTCACATAAATGCTGCATTCTCAATTAAAAACATGATGCTTGAGATGGGTTTTTATTGGTTGAAAACAGCGAGTCCATAAATTGACGCTCCTATGTCAAATTTGATTGATAATATTGACATTCGCACCTTTTGCATAATTACATTACTCTTTTGTAGATTTGCACTCTAATTATTCCTCTTACTTTGCTATATAGGTACATAAAACATTCCTTTGCTATATGGAAGATAGCTAGCTAAAGTTGCTAATAAAAGGTATGTTTTTATGCATTTGAATGTATACGCTATTATGAAGTATATTTTGTTATATATGATATAAATCTGATCTTGTTTTGATCGTGTAAATGTATATTGAATTGGGGTGTGTGGGAAAGCACTAACCGCGCAAAGGAGGCGCTGTCGAAAATCCATGAAATCCGATAAGTTTATAAAAATCAATAGAGTTTATAAGAATTAACTACATTAACCAAGTTTTATAAAAATTAAATAATTTTCTAAAAATTAATTAAGTTTTATAAAATTAAATTAATATCTAAATATTAATAAAATTTTATAAAATTTAAACAAATTTATGAAAATTAACTAAGTTTAAAAATTTAACTAAGATAACTAAGTTATATAAAAAATAATTAAAATTAATTTTTTTTATAAAATTTAACTACATTATCAAGGTTTATACAAATTTAACTAGATTAACTAAAAGTTTATAAAAATTAACTAATTCTTATAAAATTAAAATAAGTTATATAGAATTAACTAAAATTATTTAACTAATTTGTAAACTAAGTCTTATAAATATTCAACTAAGTTAATTGAGTGAGTTTTATAAAAAATAATTAAAGGATATAAAAAGTAAGTAAGTTATATAAAAATTAACTAAGTTAACTGAGTTTTATAAAAATCAACAAAATTAAATTTTTTTTAATTACATTAACTAAAGTTTATGAAAATTAATTTGGTTTTATAAAAATCGTGTTCTCTATTTTGCAATCTTTTCTAAATTGTTATAAAAATTGACTAAGTTTTATAAAAATTAATTAAGTTAATAAAAATTAACTAAATTTAAAAGGAGAATAATAATATAATATAATAATAATAGTAGTAATAAAATAATATTATGGTAATAATAATTTAACTAAGTTAATTAATTTTTAATAATTAAATAAGCTAACTATTTTTTTAAATTAAATAAGTTTAAAAAATTTAATTAAGTTTTATAAAAATTAGTTTTATAAAAACAATGTTCTCTATTTTGAAATCTTTGTTAAATTGTTATAAAAATTGACCAAGTTTTATAAAAATTAACCAAGTTAACTAAGTTTTACAAAAAATAACTAAGTTTATAAACATTAACTAAATTTAAAAGAAGAATGATAACATAATATAATAATAGTAATAAAATAATATAATAGTAATAATATAACAACAACAATAAATTAACTAAGTTTAAAATAAGTAAATAAGTTAATTAAGTTTTATAACAATTAAATAAGCCAACTCTTTTTTAAAAATTAAATAAGTTTATTAAATTTAATTAAATTTTATAAAAATTAATTAGTTTATAACAATATACATGTAATTGTTGAATAAAGTATTTTAAACAAAATTTATATCCATTTCAGGAAATTCCATATGTTATTGATATCGTTTCCATATGATTATATAAATTAACTAAATTTTATAAAATTAAATAAAGTTCATATAAATCAATTTAATTTTATAAAAATTAACCGAGTTAATCAAGTTTTATATAAATTAATTAAGTTCCATATAAATTAATTATATTTATATAATTAAGTTTCACAAACACATATATGTATGTATGTATTGTTATAATTGCAAATTGTTGAATTTCTTTTTCATAGGTAATTACCCATCTATGGTACATACAAATGGCAACATGCTGCAGTATATTAGCGATTTGAAGTTCTTTTGAAGTAACAACTTTTTTGGTTTGCACATTTAATCGTCATGTGTAGTACGATCTTTTTATCACTTGTATTATTTATACTTCTAATGTAATGTTCATTAAATATTACGATATGTTATGCATTATTCTAAATGAATGTTGAATGGTTAGTTATTTTTCGTTTAATGTGATCTATATGATTGTGTGAAATGATACATTGTGTTTATGTAAATTTGTCGATTATAATGGGATAATGGATATGTACGTACTGCAAAAAAGATTTTTAAAACGCCGTTAAAGGATTTGAGAGCATATTAAGAATGCATTTAATAAAACTTATTATAGCATGTTGAAAACGCTATAAAAACGTGTTTTTTATAGCATTTCTTCTATTGCAATAATAGGTCATTGATTTATTACAACTTTTTATAGCACATTAAGAACGCCGTTAATAAGACTTTTTATAGCATGTTGGAAACGCTATAAAAAATATTTTTTTAATGGCGTTTCTTCTATTGCAATAATAGGTCATTGATTTATTACCACATGTTGATTTATAGCGTTCATAAAAACGCTATAAAAGCCTTTTATAGCATTTTTTAAACGATATTAAAGGGTCTTTTGTTGTAGTGCTCGGATCTCCACTACACTTTACAAGCTGACAATGCTTTCAATTCTTTCCATTCTGCTATCATAGCTAACACTGTATTCTGATTTTTCCTACTTAGCGCATCTGCAACCTTGTTGCATTTTCTTAATGTGTACTCTATTCCAAAATCATAAGCGGCTAAAAACTCTAACCACCTCTGCTGTCCCATGTTCAACTCCCTCTGAGAGACTAAGTACATCAATGACTTATGATCTGTATAAAGCTCGAACCTCTCTCCCAAAAGGTAATGCCTCCACACCTTCAAAGCAAAAATAACTGCAGCTAACTCTAAGTCATGCATTGGATATCTGACCTCATGCGGTCTAAGCTACCTAGAAGCGTAGTGTAATACCCCAAGATTTTTGAGGAAAATCCTTTTAAATAAATGATTAAAATTCTGGGGGAAAAATCAGAATTATTATATAGGTGGGATTTTCAGTGGTGCAAGGTTGTGTGCATGTGTGCACGTGCACACTAGTTATGGCACTAAGAGAAAATCCAGAATTCCTGAATAATAAAACAAAGAAGGAAAACATTTAGATAAAATGTTTTAAATAAAGGAAATATAGGCCTAGACATGAATATTAAAATTCCTGAGGATATGTATATATATATATATATCTATATATATATATATGCATATGTATGACTTGTCTGGAAATTAAGACAGAAGAGAACATTGATTTATAATGAATAAGTGAAATTTTAATTGAATAATAGGAGTATAGAAATGCATATAAGAATGCACATGTTTTCTGCAAATAAAAGAAGGTTAAAGTTAAACTAACACCCATAGTTGTATAAATGTATATATATATACAGATATTATTTGAGCAGAAAATTAATAAAGGAAAAATAAGAAAAAGAAGCACTAAAATAGTAAGAACCAAAGTGCAAGAAAGCAAATGTATAAAGGCAGAAAATAGAAAGTCACACTATTATCATGTTTGAGGTAAGTATAATAAAAATACTTAAAGAAATCACTTTCTGAAAAGGAAAGAAAATGGGCACAACTTAGCCTTGTTTTAAAATAGTGGCCGGGACATTAAGGGTTAGGAGGGAGAGAATATGCAATGCCAAATGCATGATTCTGGTTTGGGCTAAAATAGGGATTTTGCATCACCCAAAACCCTAGGTAGAACCCCTATATAAATCAAGAGCCTAACCAGAAAACTACTCTCTCACTGAATTCATTAACCTAAGGAAGAAGAGGAAGAAAAGGCTATAGATTTGAGGGGTTTTCTGGATTAAGCTTGTGTAAGCATTTAGGTGAGTATCCTCACTCATATACATGGCATTAAGACCTGAGATTAGGCAGCCAAGCTTTTATATGCTATAGTTTGCATGTTTTGATTTACAAACCATGTTGACTACTGATGGTTTCATGAATGCTTGATGAGATATGATCTGCTATGATGGATGTATAACTTTGTTGTTCTATTTTCATCTCTGTATGTTATACCAAAACCTTAAAGAACATGTAAGAGAGTATTTGTAACTAGTCTGAATCATGGCTTAAGACAAAGAATGAAAAAAAAACTATGAGCTGCATATACAATGGTATAGTGCTGAGGCTTGAAATAATTGGTTAAGGGTGCAATGGAGTCTTTCTCTATAAGTGCTGAGCCCTAAACCAAACAGAAAATTTACAAGCCTAAAAATTATGTTTAAACAAGGTTAAAAATCCGGCTAAACATAGTTGCTTGCAAAATCAAAATAAACCCAATAGAGCCATGCATTTATTCTCAGTTGCAAACATTCTGGTATATGTTTGAATAGGGTGTTTATATGCTAAATAATGTGAGATGGAATGACTGGGTGTTATACCTCTAGAAAGTAACCTTTAACTTGCTTGCAATATTATGTCTGCAAGGTAACTAGTATGTTTCATGTATATAAGTGGTCTGTACACCTAGCTATCATTGACAAAATGAACATCAATACACTTAGTAATATAACTAAGGATTTTGTGCCAAGAAGGCTGCTGGAATGCTTGTCCTATTTGAAGTAGACAAGTTGACACATGGCTTGTTTAAGTCCTG
Source organism: Allium fistulosum (assembly GCA_030737815.1). Lineage (NCBI taxonomy): Eukaryota > Viridiplantae > Streptophyta > Magnoliopsida > Asparagales > Amaryllidaceae > Allium > Allium fistulosum. The sequence continues at coordinate 508,222,880 of CM060907.1, read as the reverse complement.
AGATCTTTGTGCCATGATGTTAATTAGTTCATGGCAATGTGTCCCCTTGATTCCTTATAGCAGATGAGGCCAGGAATTTATAAGAAGAAAAGGCAACCTTAAATGATGATATAGGAAACTTGGGCCTTTCCGGGATTAGGGTTGGTATGAGGAACCTTAGTAGTTCCAGATAAAAATTGTTTTAATGCATATGTTTGCTCTTGTGTATGCATATGGGAATGCCTGATCAATTTATACATTAATCATTCATGATAATACCTGTCAAGTTATGCAAGGTATATTTATGCTGTATCCTTAGCTTAATATCATGGATATGTTAGAAATGCTCACACCAGATCATAGATCTGACCCTTATTGCTCATGGCACATGGGGGTGTCTCATTCATAATGGGGCAGCCACTAATGCTTTTGCAGGTTGTGATGGAGCTAAGTAAGCAAGATTAAAAAGATATGGAATAGAGGATGCTAAGATAATTAGAAATAAGAGCTAGAATGTGTTAATTCATGCATGTATTTCCTGATTGATATGGCTATCTAAATGTATTAAGTAGGAAGAACTTGTAAGAAATATATGTTATGTTGTTTCTGGTTATTTCTGGTTTGGTATGTATTAAGGATATTGATGTTAAACTGATTTGAAAATCTATTTGCTAAAGTTGTTTTTGATTTAGAGGAAAAACCTGGATTTTATAAGCATAATCATTTTATGATGATTTTAGTTCATCCTAAGTCCTTTCAAAAGATAGATATATAGGAAATTATATGGGGAAAATCCAAAAAGAATTATAACTGCTATATTTTCAAGTCATGATATTGATATATGTCCAAATGCAAGTAAAAGTGTATATACCCTGAATATGCATTTTTAATAGAGAATTATGGTTAGGAAGGATGATATAAATCTGATCACAAGGTGTCTGATTCATATATATATAAACATGCTTTTGAAAAGAAGGAGTAGCAATGTTTTGGGTAGATTCTGGTTTGTAAAATGCAAATACAAGAATGGTCAGATTAACCACATGGTTAGACCATAGGTCAGGCCAAATGTTCACTTCAAATCAATGAAGCAAGGAACCATTTGAACCCAGTTTTCTGGAAAATGAGCAAAGACATTGACATGTACATGTATATCTGTGTACATGTTGATATTTGGGCAAAAATATAAACATAAATTCCTAGAACAGTTGTAGGAATGGGTTTCAAAAATAATAAAGCAAGAAATATTGTTTTGTATGTTAGATTATAGGCAAAAATTAAGTATATATGTGCAGATATAGGTAGATATCAGATTTTAAACCATACAGGAGAAAAATAAAAAGAAAAACAAAAATTGGGTTTGAACCGACCAGCATAGTACTTGAACTCGTGACCTCTCATGTGTAAGTTAGGCGCGTTTCCATTACGCCTAGATGTTGCTTGTGTTCACTTATGATCCACTTTCTTTTAGCCTGAGTTTGATACTATACAGACTTTAACACAATCATCCATATTAAAAGCTTGCTTTCCACTGATTATTACTTGATCATTTCTTAATTAGAATAACAGACTAAAGTACATGTTTCCAGCGGATTCTATGGTCAAAAATCAGGATACAATAATTAATCTTTTATCAGGGAATTATCACATTTTAATAGATTTAAAAGGATTTCTACTTACATATTATCATGCTCTGATTCTAGTAGAATATAACATAGATATCTTCATATATGTATGTTAGGAATGATTTAGATTTAAAACAATATTTTTATATTGTAAAAGATCCTGGATAATATGAGAATAGGGAAGGATGACCCTAGGTAGTCTTAAGACAAAGTATGAAAAAAAAAATTTGGTTAAGAATTAGGGTCATTTCATTTGGTATCAGAGCTATGTTTTAATTAACATAGCAAAATATTTGTATGCTTATGTTTATACTAGGTTTGTTTGTGATATATTTGACTGTTTATAAGTATTCCCTGAATGTATGTGTGTGCATGTGACATACACAATGGTTAAATAGGAAAGATACAACCAATTTAAAATTAAAGCGAAATATTATAAACTAATATAATGGAATACATATACTTTTAGAAATATGGTAGGAAGAGGGTCTCATCATCAAGGAGGATCTAGCACACCACAAATGCTTGACATGCAGGAATTTGTGAGAGTTTTGAGAGATGGAATTGGGCACAGACCTGAGAACCCATATGAGGAGCTCTCCAAGTTAGTGAAGACTTATACCAATTTGGGAGGCAAGAGCTTTGAAGGAACTGAAAGTGTAATGGAAATTCAAGCATGGCTGAGGACATTAGAGAGGATCTTCACTGATATGCAACTAGATGACCAAAGGAAGAGGCAAGTGGCCTCAAGGCAATTAAAAGGTGCAGCTTTGAATTGGTGGGAGGTGATCATAGCTGGCCGGAATGAAAATGATATTAATTGGAATCAATTTAAGGAGATGTTAGAGGCAAGGTTTGTTCCAGCCTCAGCAAAAACCACTTTACTTGAGGAGTTCATCAAACTTAGACAGGGGACTATGAATGTCACAGAATACACCCAGAAGTTTGAGGGATTGTCAACCTATAGGGCAATGTTAGTGGCTGATGAAGCATCCAAAAATGATAGATACATCAAGGGATTGAACCCAGGGCTTAGCAGGGCTATATTACCTTATGCTGACAGAACTTTTGATCAAGTGATAGATTTGGCTCTCAAGATTGAGCAGCATGACAAGGAAAGAGATAAGTTTAGGAGCTTCAAAAACAATAGCAACAAGAAGAACAAAGGGAAGTACCATCCTTATGATAAGAAGAAAGGAGAGGCAGATGGTAAGAAGGCAGTAGATGCAAAGCCCAATGAAGCCAAAAGAAAAATAGTTTGCAACCATTGTGGGAAAGAAGGCCATATTAAGCCAAGATGCCCAGAGCTTAAAGGGGGAGCTTTCAAATGCTTTCTATGTGGGAAGGAAGGACATATGAAAAGAAATTGCCCAGAATACAAGCAACAAGGGAAAGTGGCAAACCTGGAAGGTAGGGGCAAGGCCATAATTGAGGCTAATGCTGAAAACCATGGTCAAGTGGAAGGTACACTATTTATTTGTACCATACCTTTAGCTGTAATATATGATACCGGGGCAACCCACTCACTCATTTCCCATGAAATAGTTAAAAGGTTGAAAATGAACTGCAAATTGGCTGAAATACCTCTGTTAATACAAAGCCCTTTAGGAAGTTCTAGTGTATTAGATATGATTTGTGTGGATGTGAATTTGAACATAGGGGGAAACACATTTGTTTCCAATTTATATGTTCTAAATTTCCCAAATATAGGAGTTATATTAGGGGCAGATTGGCTAAGACAATTCAAAGCCATAATTGACCTAGATGCATCCACCATTTCACTACAAAATTCTAAAGGCCAAAGGGTTACAATTCTGTGTGAACCTATCAAAGAAAACAGGCTAAATCATTTAATTGAATTAGAAAATAATCCCAAGGAAATAGCTATTAATGAAATCCCCATAGTTAAAGAATACTTGGATGTATTTGGGGAAGTAAAAGGTGTCTTACACCATAGACCTGTTGAATTCCAGATTAACCTTATGCCTGGGGCTAGCCCAATTATCAAAAAGCCTACAAGGATGGGGCCAAGTGAATTAGAGGAGCTAAAGAACCAGCTGGAAGAATTAGAAGCCAAGGGATTTATAAGGCCAAGTAATTCATGCTGGGGTGCTCCTGTAGTATTTGTTAAAAAGCATGATGGTACCTTAAGAATGTGTATAGATTATAGAGAATTAAACAAGGTAACCATCAAAAACAAATACCCATTACCCAGGATAGATGATCTCTTTGATCAACTCAGTGGAGCTAAAGTGTTTTCTAGGCTAGACTTGGCATCTGGGTTTCATCAGATGAAGGTTGAGGATTCAAGTGTTAAATATACAGCATTTAACACAAGATATGGTTTGTATGAGTTTCTGGTTATGCCATTTGGGCTAACAAATGCCCCTTCTTACTTTGTAGACCTAATGAATAGGATATTCAGAGATTACTTAGAAAAGTTTGTTCTGATTTTTATAGATGACATTCTAATCTATTCTAAAACAATAGAGGAACATGAGAACCACTTACATTTGGTCTTAACTAGATTAAGAGAAAAAGGTTTGAAAGCAAAGTTCTCTAAGTGTGTGTTCTGGCAAGAGGAAGTACATTTTCTTGGACATGTTGTCTCTGCTAGAGGGATTTCTGTAAACCCCAATAAGATAGTAGCAATCCAAGCATGGAAGAAGCCTAACAATGTTAGTGAAGTTAGGTCATTCATGGGGATGGCAGGATACTATAGGAGGTTTATACAAGGATTTTCTAAAATAGCAATGCCACTCACTAACCTGACTAGGAAGAACCAAAAGTTTATATGGACTGATAAGTGTGAACAAGCTTTCACCCAGATCAAGGAGGCTTTGGTAAAATCACCAGTGTTGAGAGTACCAGAAGGCAATGAGGGATTAGTTGTATATACAGATGCATGTGGGTCAGGGCTAGGGGCTGTGTTGATGCAGCAAGATCAGGTCATAGCCTATGCATCTAGACAACTAAAACCCCATGAAACTAGATATGCAACTCATGATCTTGAGTTGGCAGCAGTAGTATATGCCTTGAAGCTCTGGAGGCATTACTTATTAGGTGCAAAGTTCATTTTATACACTGATCACAAGGCCTTAAAGTATCTCTTTTCACAGAAAGATTTGAATATGAGACAACACAGATGGGTTGAATTTCTTGCTGCTTATGACTTAGATATACTTTATACACCAGGCAAGGCTAATAAAGTGGCAGATGCATTGAGTAGGCAGCATGCAAAAGTGGCCATGTTGATGATGGAGGAGTTTAGAGACTTGACCATGCTCACTGATTTGGAAATAGATGAGAGCAGTGGGATAAGTATGGAGATAGTTGAGGAAGAAAGGAGTAAAGGAAGGTTAAGTTTAATTACTTTACAATCAAATTTGGTCTTGAAGGTGGCAAAGATGCAAGAAGAAGATCAAGACTTAGCAGAAAAGAGGTCTCTCCTATTAAAGAAGGAGGAAGTGAAGGATTATCACATTGATGGAAAAGGATACCTAAGGTACCAGGGTAGGATATGTGTCCCAAACATCATAGAATTGAAAGAAGAAATCCTTAATGAGTACCATAGGAGCAAATATTCCATACATCCAGGCAGCACCAAGATGTACCAAAACTTAAAAAGGGACTATTGGTGGAAGGGAATGAAGTCCAATGTAGCAAGACATGTTGCTAAGTGCATGGTTTGTCAACAAATAAAAGCTGAGACCCAAAGACCTTCAGGGTTGTTGCAGCCACTTAGCATACCACAATGGAAGTGGGAAAACATATCTATGGATTTTATAGATGGTCTTCCTAGATCCAAGAAGGGAAATACAAGTATTTGGGTAATTGTAGATAGGCTGACTAAAGTAGCCCACTTCATACCAGTAAAAGCAGACAAAAATGCACCTAGGCTAGCCCAAATTTTTATGAGAGAAGTGGTAAAGTTGCATGGTGTTCCTAAAACTATAGTGAGTGATAGGGATACAATCTTCACTTCAAGATTCTGGAAGAGCTTCCAAGAAGCTATGGGGAGTGAATTGTGCCTAAGCACTGCTTATCATCCCCAATCAGATGGGCAAACAGAAGTGGTAAACAAGATTTTAGAGGATTTGCTTAGAGCATGTGTGTTAGACTTTGGAGGAAATTGGGAGGACCATCTCCATTTGGCTGAGTTCACATACAATAATAGCCACCAAAGCACAATTGGAGTGGCACCCTTTGAAGCCCTATATGGAAAGCCATGTCTATCACCTGTGTGTTGGGCTGAGGCAGGAGAGAAAGCTATCCTAGGGCCAGAATATGTCAAGGACATCACAGAGAAAATAGGACTGGTGAGAAAGAGGATGGCAGCAGCTCAAGACAGGCAAAAGAAATATGCTGATGCAAAGAGGAAGTCAGTGGAATTCAAAGTAGGTGATTATGTCTTCATTAAGGTTTCACCAATGAAGAAAGTCTTGAGATTTGGCAAGCAAGGGAAACTCAGACCCAGATATGTTGGACCATACAAGATTTTGGAGAGGATAGGCTCACTAGCCTATAAGCTGGAGCTTCCAGAGGGGATGAGTGCAATACACAATGTGTTTCATGTGTCACAACTAAGGAGATGGGTACATGACAAGGAGGAAATCTTAGAAAAGCCTACTGAAGTTCAGATTAATCCAGATCTAATCTATGAGAAAGAGCCAGTGGGAATTATGGCAAGGGAAGAAAAGAAATTAAGAAACAAGACATTGAAGCTTGTAAAGATTCAATGGAGTATAGATCCTAGTGATTGTACTTGGGAGCTAGAGGATAAAATCAGGATGGATTACCCTAGGCTCTTTGCAAAATTTAAAAGGTAAATTCTTATATTACTAAGAAAGTTTAATATGTATGATAGACAGTGACTAATTGATTTGCTCATGCATATGCTGAATAATTTTTCCCTAAGAAATTAGAAGTACTCAAAGATTATGTTGCAAATTGTGAGGACACAATTCCTAAAAGAAGGGGTGATTGTAATACCCCAAGATTTTTGAGGAAAATCCTTTTAAATAAATGATTAAAATTCTGGGGGAAAAATCAGAATTATTATATAGGTGGGATTTTCAGTGGTGCAAGGTTGTGTGCATGTGTGCACGTGCACACTAGTTATGGCACTAAGAGAAAATCCAGAATTCCTGAATAATAAAACAAAGAAGGAAAACATTTAGATAAAATGTTTTAAATAAAGGAAATATAGGCCTAGACATGAATATTAAAATTCCTGAGGATATGTATATATATCTATATATATATATATGCATATGTATGACTTGTCTGGAAATTAAGACAGAAGAGAACATTGATTTATAATGAATAAGTGAAATTTTAATTGAATAATAGGAGTATAGAAATGCATATAAGAATGCACATGTTTTCTGCAAATAAAAGAAGGTTAAAGTTAAACTAACACCCATAGTTGTATAAATGTATATATATATATACAGATATTATTTGAGCAGAAAATTAATAAAGGAAAAATAAGAAAAAGAAGCACTAAAATAGTAAGAACCAAAGTGCAAGAAAGCAAATGTATAAAGGCAGAAAATAGAAAGTCACACTATTATCATGTTTGAGGTAAGTATAATAAAAATACTTAAAGAAATCACTTTCTGAAAAGGAAAGAAAATGGGCACAACTTAGCCTTGTTTTAAAATAGTGGCCGGGACATTAAGGGTTAGGAGGGAGAGAATATGCAATGCCAAATGCATGATTCTGGTTTGGGCTAAAATAGGGATTTTGCATCACCCAAAACCCTAGGTAGAACCCCTATATAAATCAAGAGCCTAACCAGAAAACTACTCTCTCACTGAATTCATTAACCTAAGGAAGAAGAGGAAGAAAAGGCTATAGATTTGAGGGGTTTTCTGGATTAAGCTTGTGTAAGCATTTAGGTGAGTATCCTCACTCATATACATGGCATTCAGACCTGAGATTAGGCAGCCAAGCTTTTATATGCTATATTTTGCATGTTTTGATTTACAAACCATGTTGACTACTGATGGTTTCATGAATGCTTGATGAGATATGATCTGCTATGATGGATGTATAACTTTGTTGTTCTATTTTCATCTCTGTATGTTATACCAAAACCTTAAAAGAACATGTAAGAGAGTATTTGTAACTAGTCTGAATCATGGCTTAAGACAAAGAATGAAAAAAAAACTATGAGCTGCATATACAATGGTATAGTGCTGAGGCTTGAAATAATTGGTTAAGGGTGCAATGGAGTCTTTCTCTATAAGTGCTGAGCCCTAAACCAAACAGAAAATTTACAAGCCTAAAAATTATGTTTAAACAAGGTTAAAAATCCGGCTAAACATAGTTGCTTGCAAAATCAAAATAAACCCAATAGAGCCATGCATTTATTCTCAGTTGCAAACATTCTGGTATATGTTTGAATAGGGTGTTTATATGCTAAATAATGTGAGATGGAATGACTGGGTGTTATACCTCTAGAAAGTAACCTTTAACTTGCTTGCAATATTATGTCTGCAAGGTAACTAGTATGTTTCATGTATATAAGTGGTATGTACACCTAGCTATCATTGACAAAATGAACATCAATACACTTAGTAATATAACTAAGGATTTTGTGCCAAGAAGGCTGCTGGAATGCTTGTCCTATTTGAAGTAGACAAGTTGACACATGGCTTGTTTAAGTCCTGAGATCTTTGTGCCATGATGTTAATTAGTTCATGGCAATGTGTCCCCTTGATTCCTTATAGCAGATGAGGCCAGGAATTTATAAGAAGAAAAGGCAACCTTAAATGATGATATAGGAAACTTGGGCCTTTCCGGGATTAGGGTTGGTATGAGGAACCTTAGTAGTTCCAGATAAAAATTGTTTTAATGCATATGTTTGCTCTTGTGTATGCATATGGGAATGTCTGATCAATTTATACATTAATCATTCATGATAATACCTGTCAAGTTATGCAAGGTATATTTATGCTGTATCCTTAGCTTAATATCATGGATATGTTAGAAATGCTCACACCAGATCATAGATCTGACCCTTATTGCTCATGGCACATGGGGGTGTCTCATTCATAATGGGGCAGCCACTAATGCTTTTGCAGGTTGTGATGGAGCTAAGTAAGCAAGATTAAAAAGATATGGAATAGAGGATGCTAAGATAATTAGAAATAAGAGCTAGAATGTGTTAATTCATGCATGTATTTCCTGATTGATATGGCTATCTAAATGTATTAAGTAGGAAGAACTTGTAAGAAATATGTGTTATGTTGTTTCTGGTTATTTCTGGTTTGGTATGTATTAAGGATATTGATGTTAAACTGATTTGAAAATCTATTTGCTAAAGTTGTTTTTGATTTAGAGGAAAAACCTGGATTTTATAAGCATAATCATTTTATGATGATTTTAGTTCATCCTAAGTCCTTTCAAAAGATAGATATATAGGAAATTATATGGGGAAAATCCAGAAAGAATTATAACTGCTATATTTTCAAGTCATGATATTGATATATGTCCAAATGCAAGTAAAAGTGTATATACCCTGAATATGCATTTTTAATAGAGAATTATGGTTAGGAAGGATGATATAAATCTGATCACAAGGTGTCTGATTCATATATATATAAACATGCTTTTGAAAAGAAGGAGTAGCAATGTTTTGGGTAGATTCTGGTTTGTAAAATGCAAATAAAAGAAGGGTCAGATTAACCACATGGTTAGACCATAGGTCAGGCCAAATGTTCACTTCAAATCAATGAAGCAATGAACCATTTGAACCCAGTTTTCTGGAAAATGAGCAAAGACATTGACATGTACATGTATATCTGTGTACATGTTGATATTTGGGCAAAAATATAAACATAAATTCCTAGAACAGTTGTAGGAATGGGTTTCAAAAATAATAAAGCAAGAAATATTGTTTTGTATGTTAGATTATAGGCAAAAATTAAGTATATATGTGCAGATATAGGTAGATATCAGATTTTAAACCATACAGGAGAAAAATAAAAAGAAAAACAAAAATTGGGTTTGAACCGACCAGCATAGTACTTGAACTCGTGACCTCTCATGTGTAAGTTAGGCGCGTTTCCATTACGCCTAGATGTTGCTTGTGTTCACTTATGATCCACTTTCTTTTAGCCTGAGTTTGATACTATACAGACTTTAACACAATCATCCATATTAAAAGCTTGCTTTCCACTGATTATTACTTGATCATTTCTTAATTAGAATAACAGACTAAAGTACATGTTTCCAGTGGATTCTATGGTCAAAAATCAGGATACAATAATTAATCTTTTATCAGGGAATTATCACATTTTAATAGATTTAAAAGGATTTCTACTTACATATTATCATGCTCTGATTCTAGTAGAATATAACATAGATATCTTCATATATGTATGTTAGGAATGATTTAGATTTAAAATAATATTTTTATATTGTGAAAGATCCTGGATAATATGAGAATAGGGAAGGATGACCCTAGTTAGTCTTAAGACAAAGTATGAAAAAAAAAAATTTGGTTAAGAATTAGGGTCATTTCACGTAGGCAATCACTTTACCCTTCTGCATTAGCACAACTCCTAATCCTATTCCACATGCATCAGTATAAACAACTAAATCATGATTCCCCTTCGGAATAATCAATACAGGTGCATGGGTCAATAAGTGTTTCAAGCTCTCGATTGCTTCCTCACACTTATCGGTGCACACAAACTTTACATCCTTTCGCATTAGCTCAGTCATCGACGCTGCTATCCGCGAGAAATCCTTTATAAACCTCCGATAATACCCAGCCAACCCAAGGAAACTTCTTATCCCAGTTACCGTTTCTGGTCTCTTCCAATTATTAACGGCTTCAATCTTTTCTGGATCGACTGACAATCCTTGCTACGAAACCACGTGACCAAGAAACTTCACTTTCTTCTTTCAAAAATGGCACTTCGAAAACTTTGCCTTTAGCTAATGCTGCCTCGGCGTCTCAAGCACAACTCTAAGATTAACTTCATGCTCCTTCTCATCCTTAGAGTATATCATAATATCATCTATAAAAACCAACATGAACCTATCCAAATGCTCTCGGAAATCTGATTCATCAAATCGACAAAGAATGCCGGCGCATTAGTGAGTCCGAATGGCATAACTAACCATTCGCATGACCCATACCTTGTTCTAAACACCATCAAAGGTATACTATCTTCTGCCACTCTGAGCTGATGTAAACTTGTAGCCAAATCCAACTGAGAAAATATCTTGGCTCCACTCAACTGGTCAAATAAATCATCAATCATCGGCAACGGATATCGATTCTTTATCATCCTCTCTTTCAACATACGAAAATCAATACATAGCCTTAACGATCCATCCGGCTTCTTAGCAAACACTGCAGTTGCTCCCCAAGATGAACTACTTGGTCTAATAAAACTCTTGCCTTCCAAATCCACCAACACCTTCAATTCTTTCATCTCTGTATGTGTCATTCTACTTGGCGGCCTACTTACCAGTTCTACTCCAGGCACCAAATCAGTCAGAAACTCAATGGCTCGTTTTGGTGGTAATCCAACTACTGGCTTGAAGACATCTGTGAATTCTCTAACCACGAAAACGCGATTCAACTCATCTTCTAACTTCATAACACCCAACAAAGCATTCAACTCAGAACTAGGGTTTTCTACGGTATAAACTATTCAATCACTACAATTAGGGTGTCTAAGTGATATTTTCCTACCGTGGCAAAATATCCTAGCATTGTATTTACTTAACCAATCCATGCCCAGTATAATTCCAATTTCTACAAAGTCAAATACATGCAAACTGAAAACAAAGGTGTAACCTAGCAAGTCAAACTCTAAGTGTCACACTTCATCCCAAGTGTCGCATACCCACCTATCGGATTTGCAACCCTTAATGAAGTAACTAAATATGTGGGTTCTAGGTTAAGCTTATCTACCAAACATCGAGATATAAAAGAATGCAATGCACCAGTATCAAACAAAACGCTAACAGACATATCATGAATTTGAAGCGTACCTCCCGATACTGTTTTCCTTTCTCCTGTGCCGTTGGCTTTGAAGTAACAAGCTCCAATGCAAATACTTGACCTTTTTCTCCTTTAGATGGCTCTTTGCATTGGTTCTTATAGTGCTGATCTGATCACAATTAAAGCACCTGATGTTCTTTTTTCCAGTCACCTCCTTTCCTTTTCCCTTTCTACTAACACTCATGAGCATAATGTCCTTTTTTGTTGCACTTATAGATAACCACCTCAGACTTTCCTTTCTTTGCTACTCCTCCTTTATGAGCATTCTTCATGTGGAAAACTTCCTCTTTTGGCCTTGTTCAACATGTACCTCGTTTTCCCTCTTCTTCTCCAAACAAGCTAACATCTCTTTTGTCTCAATGCCATCTCCACAACTACATCACATGAATCTCTAATGTGCTGTAAATTAGCCCTAGCCAATTCTGGCTTCAAACTTCTAATGAACTTCTCATTCCTTTTCATCACTGTATCAATAGTGGCATACCCATATCTAGCCAATTCTTCAAACCTGCTGGCATATTTCAAAACTGACATTTCTCCTTGCTCTAACTCAGCAAACTTCCTAATCAAGATAGACTGCCACTACAAGAAAATGTTCTTTTAATAGCAAGTGGGGATTGTATAGAAACTTAACTTGCTATGGTTAGGCAGTTAATAGTGGTTTAGGTTAAAAGATGGCATGTGTTAACGCAATTATTGCTGTAAGAAAAATTAAATTGGCGGTCCAATATCACATTTCCCCCATCTTATTCTTGTGCTGCCAAATCCCCCCTTTTCACCTTCTCTTCCAAAATCCAAATTTACAAGATCTCTTCACTCACGAATCTCCGCTTCACCCATGAATCTCTTTCAATCACAAATCCCTCCTTATTGTGAAAGCTCGATTCCACAAACCGCTCCATTCTTAATTCTACGCAAATCCTCAACGATGTCGATTCCTCTAAGAAGCTGAAGCGTGAATCCTCGACGAAGATGAAGCATAATTTTTCAAGGTAGCTTAAGCATGATTTCGCAACGAAGCTCGATTTCTCAACCAAGATCGATTCCTCAACGAAGCTGGAGCGCGATTTCACCTTCGCGAACTTGACTATTGGTATTTTTTTTTTCAGTTTATGTTTTTTTACCGGAGCATTGAATGGTTCTATTACACACTTGCGATTAATTTTTTTGAATTCTTAGAACTAATATTTCACGTTTTGAGTTCATGTGTGAGTTTTATTACTTTGTTTTTTCTCTGCCATCTCAGTTTCTTCCTCTGTTATTTTTTAACATTTTTTTAACACTATTGTGGAAGCTAATTCATGTTATGAAATTATAGTAAATGAAACCTAAAACATCTTAAAGTCTTAAACAACCAATGACTAAGATTGAAATAACAGATTTGGTAAACTTTCCATTAAAAATTGTACAAAATTTTGTAAATCCATTTACAAATTGAATGATGATGTTTCCGACTGTAATGACCTAATATTCTATCTTTGGTGAGTGGCTACTATCTTGATGTCATATTTGTTAGTGCTCAGCCTACTATTACATCCCGTGATAGTTGTGTACTCCAACACATTATCCATTCTTAGAACCAAACAAGGGTAAACGATAATGTGATGTTGTGAGTGGCTTTGTAATGAGTATAATAAGGCTTTGGAGCGGTGTAGGCCTATTAGCAGCAAGGGTAAAAGGCGTTCATTGATGCGTGTATACATAAGAAAATTTTAGAGGAGCAGGTGGTCATTGGTTAGTAGATGGAAGGGTGAGCTGAAGTAGTGACTCGAGGCATATAGACCTATAGACCCGTGCAAGGGTGAAGTAGATGTGTGTATCAAATTGATAATTTACGGGTGTAGAGTGGGCATTTACTGTGAATGCATAGATAAACTAGATTAAACATCTGTGGAAGCTTACATGCATGTGTGTAGGTGAAGAGGACATGCATAGAGGTAGGTTGGATATGTTCAAAGATGGAGAAAATGTATACTCTTTTCATTGTTCTATGCCTTTGCCAACTTGAGCTTCTTTATGATTGAATACTTAGGCCAAATTCATCAATTACTCAAGCTTGAATCTCCTATGTAAAATCAACTCAAAATGATTTTATAGTGATTATAATAAAACATGTGAAATTTTTTCAGTTATATTTGTATAGCGATGTATATCCACATCTGAGTTGCATTGTTATCATGCATATGAGTTATAATATGACCTAAAACAAGTAGCCTTGTTTAAGGTATCAAATTTGTGAATTAGTTATCAAATGTCAGTAACTCAAAAACCTAATTAAAAAGTTGCATGTGTTCTATGAGCATATAACAGTAGTTATAATTTACTGCTGACTTACAAACCCTTGTTATTATACCATGGATAATGAAATTGTGCTGCAAAAAAGAAGTGGTAGAGAGGTTCATAGTTAAAACTGAGTGAAAATAGAGAAAATTATGGTTAAGATATAATAATGAGAGGTGTGAATGAATTGTGTTAAAAGGTACTAAAATATCTATGTAGTTCTTTCAGTAAGAACATGGCTATTTGAGAAACAAATAAATCTTCACCAAGTTAAAAAAAAAGTTGCAGTATTAGTAGATATATGTTAACGCAGATTGAATGTAATAGGCAACAAATATATCTTCATTGATATAGTAGTGGGAAATTATTAACAGGTATTCTTTCCTATAATAGGTAAACATTTTTAGAAATGAACTATATACGAATTAATTTATAACAAATTATAAGAATTTTTGTAGTTTATAATAAATTATAAGTTGTAATTATATGTATGAAAAATGGAGGAAGAAGAGAAGAATTCAAGACAGAGAATGGATTAGGAGAAACGGTAGCAGTATTCTTTCATATTCATTCATTGATTTCTATTACATTTATAGGCTGTTGTGTACATTGCTTGGCCATTTTTAGACTGCCATATTGTATTATGCACCATGCTCCAATATTTTAACCTCGTCATTCAAATGAGTTGGAGGTTTTATAGTCCTCTTTGGTTTTAGGTCCAGTAGCTGCAGCAACAGTAGAGGTACGACCCATAACAGAGATTCCTACATATTGGTTGAAGAGTTGGTGGTTAAGTATAATTGGTATTTTGTATTATGAAAAGTCAATTGTTGAGTCATGTTATATCCACTTATTTAATTTTCTTTCCTTTGGTAAACAAAGTTGGTCATGATAATGATTATGTTTTAGCCATGACATTTAGGTGGTTTGTTTGAGCAATGAATCTCAGAGGAGGAATTTTGGAAACAATTGTCGGATGAAAGTTTGACAAATGGTGATAGAACTGGCATGTGCTGAACATTAAATGCACCACATCAACCTAACCAGCCGACCGACTATACTGGTACATGCTAGAACAAATTAATCCTAATTCTTAATTGTAAATATTGAGTTCTTCAGTAAATTTCACTGATTTGTGTACATAGTTATTATTCTATGGACAAGAATAGTGTAAATAGTACACCATTAGTTCATTCTTTTGCACCATCAAACCATTTTCATTTCTAGTGAGAATTTATCAAGGATTAGCCCAACACTTAAATTTGCATCATGCACAAATATATGCAAACTATTGGCACCAATAAAGGTGTCCTTTTCCACCTTTAGATTTTTCTTTTTAGATATATGGTAATTTGTTATTTATTGCTAATTTTCTGATGATGTACAAATCTTTACAAGTTACTTCTTACAAATAGAAAGGAATCAACAAATGAGAATGAGGAGATCATTATAAGTACCATAAAACATGTCATTTTCAGCATGTTTTAATTTTGTCCGTTGGTTTTCTAGTTTCATGAATTGCCTCAAGTATATATATGTTCCATACCTCAAGGAGATAGTGGTAAAGTAATTATTACTACCTGCTTGCTTATAATATGCAGTATATGCCCAATGCCTTTGCAAGGTTGCATCCTTCTCCGTTTCTTTGCCATGTAAAATTCCCTGATTTTTTAGCGACGTACACTCCATGCACAAACAGTTATAGTAGTATCTCTGTCATGTTTCAACTTGTCTAAGATCAATTCTGTTTTTTCTAGGAGGTTGAGTTCACTGTTCGTGCCATGTTTTAATCTCACAATCCAAACCATGTACATGCATAATTGATGTAGTTACATCTAGAATATAAATTTTCAACTATTTCCTCGTTGTTGACCTTATTAGTGAATAGCATACCTTTTATCATATGAGTGAATGAGGAAGTCATGTTAACAGTATTACATCCCTGTATAAATCTATTATGGTGTGTATAATTGTTTTATAATTTGTCGAACATTTTAACATGCTCATGAGCAATCATAGCTACATCTGAAATTGACCAATCTAGAGCGTATTCACTTTGGTTTTAGTTAGAAATTCTATAGGGATTTAAATTTGACATGTACACTTTTAATGGAGATAGAACTGAGGCAATTGGCTCAATTAAAACTTTGAGACTTAGGTAATTTTGTGTAATATTATGCAATTGTATGTTCATTATAACATGGTTTTGAAGTAAAATTGGCACTTTGAGAACTTACAATTAGATTTGTCGTTGTTACTATAACAACATTGAATTTGTATCAAATTTTACCAATAGTGCTTTTGTCACCTTTTCCATTTATCTCCATCACTACTGTCGTCGAGTTTGATACAAATTTGAAGGAAGTATCATTGAAATTTCCATTATCATTTCAAACCATGAAACATACATATATATTAATAAAGAAACATGATGTCTATATATAATGATATTGAATATTAGGTCTAAATCCCAATATTCTCGGTAGCTCTCGCTTGTTGGAAATATGGATGTGCCATTGCTTCTTGAGCTGTAAGTCTTTCATGATGATCATAGCAAAGCAGCCTACCAAAAAGATCAATTGCCTCAGGTGAAACTAACGGTTGGTTGTTAGGATTAATGAACCGAGACCAATGTTTCCTACCGTGCCCTACTGAAAGAGCTTCTGGCTACTGCTCAAACTTCAAGCGATATTTGTTCAAGTAAGATTTTAATCCATTTGTTCCAAGCACTTTTTTAGTTTTTAGCCTGTTATTTATTCCACTGATACCTAGATTAAAAATTTTGAGAAATTGCGTCTTGTTTACAATCTCTATCCTTTTTCCATATCATGGTGGTGATAAGGTGTTTTTCAGGATCCATAACAGAAAAACTAAACTTGTTTTGTCCTATGATCTGAAATCTGGGAAGGCAGAGAAGTTCTTTCAGTTCAGATTGAGGAGACCATACGAGAGATGGATGAAGGGTTGCGATCAAAGAGTTTTTATGTATCACAATAGTATGGTTAAATTGCCCACCTTTGTTAAGTAAGTAGTTTTTATTAAATTATATTTTAAGATTTTTTAGAGGTAGTTTGATTATTCTTTGTTTTTTTTCCTTTGTATCTATATTAGGCTTAGTATTGAATAACTATTCTTATTAAATCCCGGGGAGACTAAATATATTGTTATGGTCTTTCAAAAACATGCTTACATGTATGGCTACAGGGCTACGTTTGTAGATGATACTAAAAAATTAGTTTTGATTGAGCTCTCCTATTCTAAACCAGCTCAATTACTCTTTACTTAACAGCATGCACCCGTGCTAAGTACGTGGTATTGATTTTGAAGCGTACCCTACATATTTATTTATTTTTATTTTTTTTGTCTTTGAAAATGAAAATACTCATGTGAGCTAGGGAAGACATTTGTTTTAATGCATAATGTTTTCTAAACCTGTAGTTTTTTATGTTCGTAAGAATTACAGGTAGCAATTTTTCTTACTTAAAGGTCAATAATTAGTGATTTCAAATCTTATGTTGTTATGAATAATACATTTTAAGCATGTACTTTGAGCCAAAACCGGAAACGCATACATGGCACACTCGATTGCGATGGCTACTGACTGCGTATTACATAAGCGATATACAATATTCATGATTCTTAATGGAAGCAATGAATAAAGTTTATTTGTTAGTATTTTTTTTGAAAAATGTTAAAACATTAAAGGCCCAATGCCCAATTTGAAAAATGTTAACTAACGCATATTTGCCTCGATTCAGTTTTAACTGAGGCTAATATACCTAGATTAAAACCGAGGTGTATTTGCCTCAGTTCAATTTTAAAACCGAGGCGCATTTACCTCAGTTAGCATCGAATTAAAAAAGTTCACCATTATGCGTATCTATATATCTCATGTTTTGTTATATTTTCAATGCAGGTCAAAACGATGCTCAAACCATCTAATATTCTTAATGTCTTTAGAACTTAAAGTTGCTGGAAGTGAAGGTTATAATTTTTTTAGCACTTATGTTTTTCCATTATGTTTGAACATTTATAGACTAAATGTGAATATTACTATAATACATCCTCCTTTTTTGGTTCAGATTTTTAGTTGAAACGTTGACTATAAATTACAAGAACCTTTAATATATTATCGACATAAATACAATTGCATGTATATAAATTTTGTAACTTGATAATACATGAATGAAATTAATTCTCATCTTTATAATTTGAAAGTTGATATTTTTGCAATAATTATAAAAATTAACTAAGTTTATAAAAATTAACTAAGACAACTAAACTTAAGTTTTATAAAAATTGTGTTCTCTATTTTGAAATCATTGTTAATTTGTTATAAAAATTGACTAAGTTTTACAAATATTATCCAATTTTTATAAAAATTAACTAAGTTAATTAAGTTTTGTTATAATTAATTAAGTTTATAAAAATTAACTAAGTTTATAATAATAATAATAAATTAACTAAGTTTAAAATAATTAACTAAGTTAATTAATTTTTATAAAATTAATTAAGTTTTATAATAATTAACTAAACTAACTAATTTTTTTAAAATTAAATAAGTTTATAAAATTTCTAAGTTTTATAAAAATTAATAAGTTTATAACACCGACATGCAATTGTTGCGTGAAGTATTTTAAAAAAAAATATAACATCTACAAAGTTATCTAAGTTTTATAAAAACTAAATAAATTAATAAAAATTAACCTAATTTATAAAAATTAACCTAATTTATGAAAAAATAACTAATTTTTATAGAAGTTAACCAAGTTTTATAGAAATTAAGTAAGTTTAAGTTTTCAAAATAAACTAAATTTATAAAAATAACAAAGTTAATAAAATTTAGTTTTATAAACATCCGACCGAATTAATCAAGTTTGTAAAATTTAACCAAGTTTTATAAAAAGCTAACTATGTTTTATAAAATATTTGGGTCTGGATTTTGGAATCCTAAACTCATTTCTTTCATTTCTACTTCTTTACTACAACAAAATCTTTGTAAACCCTAAATCAATTTGGGGGAAAGCTCTTAAAAATTGTAACTCATTTTGGATTAACGATAATGAAGAGATTTGCGGATTCATTAAGAATTTTGATCATAAGGAAGATCATTATGATCATTAGCTAGACTAATGATTAATTGCACATGATGCTATCTTATTCTCTTAACTTCTTTTTGTCTATGCAAATCGATAGGATCAACTTGGAAAACATACATGTCGATACGTTTCATCATCATGACAAATGTTATACAATGACAAACAAGGATAAGGATGATGTTTCAACATTGATAAGTTCATAGAACTCAAGAATATCCAACTATCCAAGACAATCTTATATTAAGTGTATTGAATTAAGCTTAGGCAACTACAAACCAGATCTGGTTCAAAAAGATATGAGCCCTATCGATTTGGTTGAAAAGGGTACCTTGAAGGAAATATGGTCTGCAATAGGCAAGCAATTATATGAGGAGGAGTCCATTCGAAAGGAACCTACACCCAACAACATCAGTAATCCTTTTGAAGGGGTTTCTCTAAGGAGGAAACGAAACCAACAAGGTCGAAAGTAGCTATTTCATTTTAATAGATCAAGTGTACCTTCCGACAAGGTTGAAAGGGCTATAATGAACCTTTTGACATGATCGAAAGGGATGAAAATTCAAAATGAATAGTTGTCTTCAACTTAAATAAAAGAAGGGTTTCGAGTAAGATGTTCCTTCCCTTCCTGCGATTCTAAGTCAATTTTCGAAACTGTTTCGACTAAGTTAATTTAGTCGAAAGGTGGGTTCCGAAAGAAACAATCTTTTCGACAACCCTATTTTATATGAACTTGTTTGCCTTTCACATAGCTTTGAGGATGTTGACAAGTTTTCTTGTTAACATTTTTGGCGCTAGAAGGAGGGCTCGAACCTCCGACCTTGTTACTATCTTATAGACTGATTATGGATCATTTGACTTGACATAGGAAAATGAAATCAAAATGACTCAGCAGAATGGATGAAGAGGTCATCCACACTACAACCCTTGAAGAGAACATAGCTCCAATCTTCAATACGGATGGATTTGTTCAAGGACAACCTTCGTCATTAACTCACCAGGATGAAAATACTGCCAAAATCAAGCATTTAGAGCAGTAACTGCAGTAAATGCAGGAACAATTTAGAACAGCGTTGTCTCAAAAGTCTTCAAAAACAGCGAGGCTAACACAGGGAGAGGAGGTGGTCACACCAAGAAGGAACTTGAAGGCTCATTCAAATGAAAACAAGAGCAAGATCGATCTAACATCTTCAAGGAAAAAGGAGCATCTACAAACTAAAGCAGATCATCAAGAAAGGGTGCTCGATAAATCACTTGAACAATCTTGTAGTTCTACATCAAAAGAATACTATCCAAACCAGAAAAACTATCATGATGTTGAAGCTTATCTGAAGGATGCAGTAGAGAAAGCCATTAAAGATGCAGTGAATGCAAAAGGGAAGAAGACTGTAACAACCCGGTATTTCGTACCGATTAACTATCGTCTTTAAACGATTTCTTTTCCTAGCTAATTGTTGTTTGGAAATTTTTTAAAACCAGTTTGAATTTTCTTTTGAAAAATGGTTAAGTCTTTTTGGTTGCCGTGATAACTAACCAAGACAAACCCGTTCCCCCCTTCACCATTTTCATTCGAACCCTAATCAAAACATACGAACGATAATGGCGGCTGCTCGTTTTTCGCTCATTCCTCTTCGATCGAAAATTAGGGCTTCTTCGATCGCTTGCTTCTGGAACTCGAAGGCGCCAACCTCAACTTGCTCGAGGCTGCTTCGACGTGCTCGTTCTCGATTGGGCTTCGGCTTAACTTCGTTCGTCTTCCTCACCGCTACAGCTTCATCTTCACTTCCGTGGCAAAGGTGAGTAATTTATATTCACTCACATCTAATTTAAATTTAGATGAATTCTGTCTTGTTTTAATTCATGAGTTTCATTGTGATTTTTGTTGATGATTTTTGGAAATAGTTCAATCTTTCTCTCAGCCATTCGATTTTGTTTTGGTGATTGATAATTGCTCTGATTTTGTTGACTTCGTATGATTTGGTGATGTTTTGATACTCGTGGCTTTGTATCTCCTTGATCACCACAGTTTCGATTTTTTCTAGTTTGACTTTGGTCGAACCTATTACCACCGTTATGATTCTCAAACATTTTTGTGATTTTGTGTGTTTTACACGGCTTTGAAATTCTCTAGTACTCTGATTTTGTGATAGTATATTGGCTTCGGCCTTGACCTGAATCTTGATGGTGCTGGCTTCCTTATGTCTCGACCTTGAGTTGAGATTCTATGTGCATAACTGGTTTGCATAATTGATATGCAGTAACCTATAGCACTTGACTTCAGCATCCCATAATTACATTGCAGTAATTCATGTGTGTAAATGCAGTTTCATTGTGATTTTGATATTTGTTCGATTTCTGTTATGACTTTGGATTTGTTCGAACTTGATACATTTGGACTTGGTTTTGCGAAAAACAATTTGGTTCTCTTGACACTCCGGTTAGTCGAATTTATATTTTCTTTATTGTTTGTATTAGCTCGTGTGCTTCACTGCTAGATGTGCATGATGCTTCGAGTCTAGTACCTTGCTTCAAAGTGGTCTGCATTTGCATCTGCTTGAATACTTATCTTCATATATTTAAACTGCAGCCACATTTACTTGTGTTCATCGTAGACTCAGTTGGGTACAGTTTCACATAGCCGTCTCTGTTTGCTTCGGTTAACTGTGCATATGTATATTTGGGTTGTCTGTTCTCCGTTGGTTCTTGTATACATTTATCTAAGTGTATCTGAATTTACTGCATTGTTAAATTGCATAAAAACTTGGGTTCTTTGATCCATCACTGCATTCCAGTTTGCAGTCTACCTGAGTACATATGTATTGGTTCTTGCATACCTTTATATAAGTGTGCATGTTTCTACTGCATTGTTTAATGCTTATAAAACTTGGATTTTTGTGCACTTGCCTCTGTTTCAAGTCTGATAACTTTTTGAAGTTTCCATTGGTTAGCTTGTAGTCCCTGTACACTCTGGGTTACCACTTGCTGTTGTATGTTGTACCTGTTACTCTTGTAGGGTGTTGAAATTCGTGTCTGCACTCTTTTATTGATAGTTGGTTGGTTTGTTGGTTTCACTTCTGGTTTCACTAAATTGAGTGGCACCAGTCTTCGTTCATGTATTTGCCTTTGTGCATTTCACTGTGGCTTTGGTTCTTCTTCGGGCATGACTATCTGAATTTGCAGTCTAGTATTGACTTGTAGCATTCTTTGAGACAGTTTGCATTTCTTTGCATTCGAGTCAGATGTTTTTGGAACCTTGTACTGTCCAGTTTACAGTACTATATATATGTTCACAATTTGTACATTTATGTTTTTGAGGCTGATTGCATAACAGTTGCATTTTAGTCTTCATACATATGTATGCAGTCATGTATGTATATACATCATCTGATATGTATATATGTATGTTCGAATTTGCCTTTTTTGCTCTTGAGGTTATTGACTTGGTTTTGGTTATGTTGTTTATCACTTCAGTTGTCTGCACTATGTATTTGCTTGGTCACCTGTTATCCAAATCTGCATATATGTACATGCATACATAGGTATGTGTGTGTACATATATTGTTGGAATTGTACCAAGCTTGTGTTATTTTATAGTGCAATTTGTAGTTGTGCTTGGTTCAGTTATAAGTGATTTCCAAACTTGTTGGATATTGACCTGCTTCAGTCTTATATACCTGGTTTTAGTTGTTTGAGAGCTGCATCCTTTGAGTACTTGTCTGGTTCATGCCTTGGTCACTTTTTAGTTTGGAACATGAACTGTTTATTTCATGGGTGGCTGCAGTTCCATTTTCGTTTGCAGTTGTGTTGAGTCCGGATAGTCGTGGCTTGACCGCTGTAGTATTGATTTGCTATCAATGGTTGGAGTTATGATGACTTATTGTACTGTAGTGGCGAGGCAGTACACGCGTGCGTGTACTGCAGCCACTCAGTATTGATTTTAATTTATATTTTCTTTGTTTTGATTCATTGATCTTTTGCGTATTTCGTATGTAGTATTGGCGAGGCCGTACACGTTAGCGTGTACGGCAGCCAATCAAAATTGATGTTTTAAAGTGATATTTCAACGGTTTGAAATGATTTTGTTGGATTTAATGATTTGTTGCTTTCTAAATTATCTTCATTAAAAATCTCTTTATTTATTTCTGTTGATGATTTAAAATCTACTGATTTACGGTTTAACACTGTTAAGTGTTATATCGACCATCATCCGATTTCTTTGTTAAAAGGGTCGGATAGACGAGAATTACTGTGACGGTCGTCTATCTGATATTTGATTATTATTGCTTCTGTGCACTAATAACTGAGTTTGAATTAGACTGACCCGTGTATTATTTTCTTTTGAATTTAATACTCGGGTCAGACCCGAGTTATTTCAGGTTGTAGATTTCCTGCTTTGGGTTGCTGTTTGGGCTATGAAGACTTTTATATATTTCGAAGTGGTCTTCGTCTTTTGTAGTAGTCAGTGTATTGATTTAGGTTGATATGTATTCATGTATATTAGACGATAATGTACTTGTATATATATAACTTCCAGAGTCGACATCTTGTAAGTTGTATCATTTGTATCGTGTCAAAATTTATTGTAACTGAGATCAGTTATTATATATATGAGACTTTTTGTTCCATCTGTGTTCCGCATTTATGTTATTTGTGTTATTTTTATATCTATTGTCCTAAACTATTATAGCCACAGTGTAGTAGCTTTGTGTTTGTACCGGTACGTCGGATTTCCTCCTGAAATAAGAATGCATGTTATACTATTTGACATATCGGTGCTCGCACAAAGCAATTACACGGATGGTCGCTCCTCAACAACCTTATTCTCTGTGCTAGTTGACAACATTACACCATAGTGTTCTTGGCTAGCGCGGGTATAGAGGTGGGGCGTCACAGCTTGGTATCAGAGCCGGGGGTTTAGGACAATTATAAAACATAACTTAGATGGAGCATGTGTTACAACTATTTGTCGATGTTTTATCTCTCATCTTTACATATGGTTATCTTTGATCGTTAGGTATGAATTCCTAACGCTTATCCATGTGCATTTGATTTTGATTTCGTGAAAGTATTTTGGCTTCTGCCTCCGTTTGCTTTGCGAACTCAAGTTGGATTTTTGATGATGATGTTGATTTTATTCGAATTTGGCCAATTAAAGCTATTTTGACTTTTGGACTTTGTTCCACTTTTGTGCTACGCTATGGGTGTCATTGTGTACCTGTCACACTGTGATGAAAAAATAGCTTGACCAGTTGCAAATTGAGTGATTTTGATTTTTCATTCATATCTAGTTTGAATCTCAACGATTTTGAACTTGATATTTTGTGTTTTCCTCAGCTTGAATTCCATTCGACTTCGGTCACTTTGTTTTTGAGAAATTGCTAATTTCTTGATTTTTAAGACTCTGATTTTGTTTGCCATTGGATTCTTTGATGATGATGTTGATTCATTTTGTACTCGACTGTGGCCATTAATTGTTGACTTCGACATTGACTTGATTCTTATTTTTGTTGAAGTCATTTATGCATTTATGCTCGTTTTGCTTTGTTTTTCCAATTGATGATCGATTCTTCTTTTCCAATTAGTTGTTATCTCCTTTGTCGACTTTGATAACTTCTATTTCTGGAATTTTTGGGTATTTCTACTTTGATGAATTTGGAATCGGATTCTTTGGATTTTATTCATATCTTCGAATGTGAAATTTTAGTGAATTGACTTGGTTTCCAAATTTAATCGATTCTTGATTATTCCCCTGATTTGTTGCTATCATTTATTAGCAACTTTGATGACATTTTCTTCGGGATTTTTGTGAACATACCTTTTGATGGATTCAGTATCGATTTCTTTGGATTCTATTCACATCTTTGTATGTGAATTCTTGTGATTGATTGTTTCTACAATCATTTTTGTGATTTGTCACTTTAAAAATATAAAGGTTTTCTATACTAGTAGTAAATATTAAAATCCTTTTCTCCAAACAATTTCAAAACTATTTTATTATAAAACTCTTTTTCTTAAACGGTTTTCCAATCTATTAGTATATACAAGCCTTTATTTCACTCGTATGAGAAATTGAATTAAACGGCTTAGTAAAACAAGTGGTATGAAACGCTTGCGTTTACTTCATCGGTTAACTCCTGGACTTGTTCGATTGAACCTTTTGTGACAATTTTCTAGTGAAGATCTACAGTTTGTTCGTAAATATTTGAGTTAAGCAAATGGTTATGGGACATGAAGCTAAACTCTTATATTCACTAACTTAATGTAATTGACACTTCTTAATGATCATGACGATCATTTCCGTGATTTAGACTAGCAAATGTGCGATGTCTCTTTCTCTGCACGGTTAGACTAGGCCTCATCGGTGTGATTTCGTCTCACACATATCTCTTGGGCTTTGAGGATTGTCTAGACACCATTTGTGTGATTTCGTCTCACACATATTTCTTTGTTGCACGGTTAGACTAGGCCTCATCGGTGTGATTTCATTTCACACATATCTCTTGGGCGTTGAGGATTGTCTAGACACCATTTGTGTGATTTCGTCTCACACATATTTCTTTGTTGCACGGTTAGACTAGGCCTCATCGGTGTGATTTCGTCTCACACATATCTCTTGGGCTTTGAGGATTGTCTAGACACCATTTGTGTGATTTCGTCTCACACATATTTCTTTGTGATTTCTGGATTTCGTGTGTCGATTCTAGAATTTTTGTGATTTCTGGATTTCATGTGTAGCTTTCTAGAATTTGTGTTTTCTGGATTTCTTGTGTAGATTTCTAGAATTTGTGTTTTTTTTATTTCTTGTGATGATTTCTAGAATTTGTGCTTCACCAACTTTCGTGATTTCTATTAATAAGTTTTATCAATTTTTTTATGCATTGGTGAATTCATGTGTTATTGACTTGTTATGAATACAAGTTTAGGGTATGATACCCTATTCTATCTTTGAGAAGATTCTTGTGACATTTTTGATGAATGAAAATTCATTGGTATTATATTTTGATGCCAGTTATTTTGATGAGATTTTGACATGTTAACTTCAGTAACCGTCAATTTTTAAATTGGATTTAAAAGCGGTCCTCCCGCAATGCTGATTTTGTTGTCCGTTTTTACGATATTTTGTGAAGTGCAACTTCCTTACCAAAATTGCTACTCATATTGCTAATTTAATCACGTGTTTTCAAAATTCGTTATTTTTAAAAGTCGTTTCAAAATATAAATTAAAATTGTTTTCAAAATTTTTACAGTTTGCATTTTCAAAAGAATGAGGAAGCGATTTAAACGTTTCAGCAAAATCGAGGACTATGACCCCTTTCTTTTACTGTTTTGCTTAATTCCGGACTTGTCCATTTGAGAATGTGGAATGTTATTTTTAGAATACACAATTTTGCACTTTCAAGGAAACGATAAAGAGATTTAAACGATTTAGCAAAAGTACGGAGTATGGAACCATACTTTTACTATTTCGGTTAATTCCGGACTCGTTAATTGAAATATTTGTGATTTCTGATTATCATTTTTGATAATCAGATATTTGTGAAAATTTGATTATCATTTGTGATAATTAAATATTCGTTTTTCTGATTATCGTTTTTGATAATCAGATGTTTGTGATATCTGATTATCGTTTTTGATAATCGGATGTTTGATGTATTTGATTATCGCTTGTGATGATTAGATATTTGAGATTCTATTATCGTTTTTGATAATTGAACATTGCTGATAATCGTGATTATTCAGTTTTGCTGTTATCGGATTATCTATGGATAGTTAGATTTTGTTGGAAATTTGTGAAATTCTTTTATGAAATTAAAAGATGATTTTGTGATTGTATTGCCCATTGAGTGCTTTAAGAATTCTGGTCGATGCGCTTGATCAACGTTATCGATAGGAATCTCCTAGACTCTTTGATGAGACAATCAGGCACAATAAATTGAATTGTAAAATGCAAATTTTTCTTAAAAGATAATTGCATAAAGTAAATTGTAAATCTTGAAATTTTAGCTTTTTGGGAAAGAATATTATTTGAAACAACTCTTTTTCGATACTTCTATCCTTGTGATTCCCGAGGGGAACCAAGTCATTATCTTTTGTACCAATGCTAATCGTATTGGTTTGGATGCCGTTCTCTTGCAAAAGAGAACGAGCTATCTCTTGTGCTTCTAAATCATTAATGACTATTGAGACTGATATGCCACTCATGATCTAGTGCTCGTGGCTATTGATTTGGCATTATTACTTCTGGGCGAGAAATTGTTCTCTACCCTTATCATAAATTTTGGGAATATTTATTTCTCATAAGGAACTTAATGTTCGTCAAGCACGTTCAAGCTTACTCTTTCATGCCCTATATGGTGAACTTCCTATCTCAAATTTCTTCATTTTGTGATGTTATGTTCTTATGGTTGTTACCTTTTTCCCACTTATCCCTTAGGATTGCGAGGACGCAATTTCTTTAAGGAGGGGAGTCTGTAACAACCCGGTATTTCATACCGATTAACTATCGTCTTTAAACGATTTCTTTTCCTTGCTAATTGTTGTTTGGAAATTTTTTTAAACCAGTTTGAATTTTCTTTTGAAAAATGGTTAAGTCTTTTTGGTTGCCGTGATAACTAACCAAGACAAACCCGTTCCCCCCTTCACCATTTTCATTCGAACCCTAATCAAAACATACGAACGATAATGGCGGTTGCTCGTTTTTCGTTCGTTCCTCTTCGATCGAAAATTAGGGCTTCTTCGATCGCTCGCTTCTGGAACTCGAAGGCGCCAACCTCAACTTGCTCGAGGCTGCTTCGACGTGCTCGTGCTCGATTGGGCTTCGGCTTAACTTCGTTCGTCTTCCTCACCGCTACAGCTTTGTCTTCACTTCCATGGCAAAGGTGAGTAATTTATATTCACTCACATCTAATTTAAATTTAGATGAATTCTGTCTTCTTTTAATTCGTGAGTTTCATTGTGATTTTTGTTGATGATTTTTGGAAATAGTTCAATCTTTCTCTCAGCCATTCGATTTTGTTTTGGTGATTGATAATTCCTCTGATTTTGTTGACTTCGTATGATTTGGTGATGTTTTGATACTTGCGGCTTTGTATCTCCTTGATCACCACAGTTTCGATTTTTGCTAGTTTGACTTTGTTCGAACCTATTACCACCGTTATGATTCTCAGACATTTTTGTGATTTTGTGTGTTTTACACGGCTTTGAAATTCTCTGGTACTCTGATTTTGTGATAGTATATTGGCTTCGGCCTTGACCTGAATCTTGATGGTGCTGGCTTCCTTATGTCTCGGCTTTGAGTTGAGATTCTATGTGCATAACTGGTTTGCATAAATGATATGCAGTAACCTATAGCACTTGACTTCGGCATCCCATAATTACATTGCAGTTATTCATGTGTGTAAATGCAGTTTCATTGTGATTTTGATAATTGTTCAATTTCTGTTATGACTTTGGATTTGTTCGAACTTGATACATTTGGACTTGGTTTGAAAACTTGGTTTTGCGAAAAACAATTTGGTTCTCTTGACACTTCGGTTAGTCGAAGTTATATTTTCTTTATTGTTTGTATTAGCTCGTGTGCTTCACTGCTAGATGTGCACGATGCTTCGAGTCTAGTACATTGCTTCACAGTGGTCTGCATTTGCATCTGCTTGAATACTTATCTTCATATATTTAAACTGCAGCCACATTTACTTGTGTTCATCATAGACTCAGTTGGGTACAGTTTCACATAGCTGACTCTGTTTGCTTCGGTTAACTGTGCATATGTATATTTGGGTTGTCTGTTCTCCGTTGGTTCTTATATACATTTATTTAAGTGTATCTGAATTTACTGCATTGTTAAATTGCATAAAAACTTGGGTTCTTTGATCCATCACTGCATTCCAGTTTGTAGTCTACCTGAGTACATATGTATTGGTTCTTGCATACCTTTATATAAGTGTGCATGTTTCTATTGCATTGTTTAATGCTTATAAAACTTGGATTTTTGTGCACTTTCCTCTGTTTCGAGTCTGATACTTTTTTGGAGTTTCCATTGGTTAGCTTGTAGTCCCTGTACACTCTGGGTTACCACTTGCTGTTGTATGTTGTACCTGTTACTCTTGTAGGGTGTTGAAATTCGTGTCTGCACTCTTTTATTGATAGTTGGTTGGTTTGTTGGTTTCACTTCTGGTTTCACTAAATTGAGTGGCACCAGTCTTCGTTCATGTATTTGCCTTTGTGCATTTCACTGTGGCTTTGGTTCTTCTTCGGGCATGACTATCTGAATTTGCAGTCTTGTATTGACTTGTAGCATTCTTTGAGACAGTTTGCATTTCTTTGCATTCGAGTCAGATGTTTTTGGAACCTTGTACTGTCCAGTTTACAGTACTATATATATGTTCACAATTTGTACATTTATGTTTTTGAGGCTGATTGCATAACAGTTGCATTTTAGTCTTCATACATATGTATGCAGTCATGTATGTATATACATCATCTGATATGTATATATGTATGTTCGAATTTGCATTTTTTGCTCTTGAGGTTATTGACTTGGTTTTGGTTATGTTGTTTATCACTTCAGTTGTCTGCACTATGTATTTGCTTGGTCACCTGTTATCCAAATCTGCATATATGTACATGCATACATAGGTATGTGTGTGTACATATATTGTTGGAATTGTAACAAGCTTGTGTTATTTTATAGTGCAATTTGTAGTTGTGCTTGGTTCAGTTGTAAGTGATTTCCAAACTTATTGGATATTGAGCTGCTTCAGTCTTATATACCTGGTTTTAGTTGTTTGAGAGCTGCATCCTTTGAGTACTTGTCTGGTTCATGCCTTGATCACTTTTTAGTTTGGAACATGAACTGTTTATTTCATGGGTGGCTACAGTTCCATTTTCGTTTGCAGTTGTGTTGAGTCCGGATAGTCGTGGCTTGACCGCTGTAGTATTGATTTGCTATCAATGGTTGGAGTTATGATGACTTATTGTACTGTAGTGGCGAGGCAGTACACGCGTGCGTGTACTGCAGCCACTCAGTATTGATTTTAATTTATATTTTCTTTGTTTTGATTCATTGATCTTTTGCGTATTTCGTATGTAGTACTGGCAAGGCCGTACATGTTAGCGTGTACGGCAGCCAATCAAAATTGATGTTTTAAAGTGATATTTCAACGGTTTGAAATGATTTTGTTGGATTTAATGATTTGTTGCTTTCTAAATTATCTTCATTAAAAATCTCTTTATTTATTTCTGTTGATGATTTAAAATCTGCTGATTTACGGTTTAACACTGTTTAGTGTTATATCGACCGTCATCTGATTTCTTTGTTAAAAGGGTTGGATAGACGAGAATTACTGTGACGGTCGTCTATCTGATATTTGATTATTATTGCTTCTGTGCACTAATAACTAAGTTTGAATTAGATTGACCCATGTATTATTTTCTTTTGAATTTAATACTCGGGTCAGACCCGAGTTATTTCAGGTTGTAGATTTCCTGCTTTGGGTTGCTGTTTGGGCTATGAAGACTTTTTATATATTTTGAAGTGGTCTTCATCTTTTGTAGTAGTCAGTGTATTGATTTAGGTTGATATGTATTCATGTATATTAGACGATAATGTACTTGTATATATATAACTTCCAGAGTCGACATCTTGTAAGTTGTATCATTTGTATCGTGTCAAAATGTATTGTAACTGAGATCAGTTATTATATATATGAGACTTTTTGTTCCATCTGTGTTCCGCATTTATGTTATCTGTGTTATTTTTATATCTATTGTCCTAAACTATTATAGCCACTGTGTAGTAGCTTTGTGTTTGTACCGGTACGTCGGATTTCCTCTTGAAATAAGAATGCATGTTATATTATCTGACATATCGGTGCTCGCACAAAGCAATTACATGGATGGTCGCTCCTCAACAGCCTTATTCTCCGTGCTAGTTGACAACATTACACCGTAGTGTTCTTGGCTAGCGCGGGTATAGAGGTGGGGCGTCACAAGGACCACTGATGAAAATGTCAATGATAATGAACGAGTGCCACCCTTTACAGTTAAGTTTATGGCGACAATCATCCCATCTTACATGAAGATTCCGACAATGAAGTATCACGGAATCACAGATCCAGATGATCATTTGATGGCTTTCGATAGCCATATGGACTTATATAATGCATCATGAGCTGTTAGATACAGACTATTTTCTGTAACTCTCCAAGGAGTAGCAGCCAAATGGTACAGACAATATCGGGAGAAGACCATTTATTCATGGAAGCAGTTTTCGTACGAGTTCTCTGCTCAGTTCAGCATATGTAAAGATCCCACCATTGATTACACAGTTCTAGCCAACATAAAGCAAAGGCAAGGGGAATCTTTGGGAGATTATCTTAAAAGATTCAACACTGAGGCACTAAAAGCAAAGGACATGAATGACCATGATAAGATTATCACGGTTCATTCCGGCTTAATAGAAAACATCCTATTCTGGAAGCAACTCTTTGTTAATGGGTGTAAAGATCTGCAAGATTTCCACTTTCAAGCAGACAAGTTCATTCAAATGGATGAGCTGTATCACGCTAAAAGAAAAATGATGCCCAAGAAAGGAGGAAGATTTGGTCTAGATCGAGGGCATAAAAGAATGAAATGGGAAGAACCAATTGCTAATGCAATCGCTTTAAACAAGCCATTGTCTTACGTTTATGCTGTGGCGAAGGAAAGAGTCAACTTCCCAACTTCTTTCAAGGCTGAAAATCACCCAGAGCAAAGAACAGGAGAAGACTACTGCGCATACCACAAAGCAAACGGTCATAAGACCGACGAATGTAGAGTTTTAGCAGGAATCATCCAGAAATTGATCCGCGAGGGTCATTTGAAAGAGTTTGTTCAGGATAAGTAGAAG
This sequence comes from Allium fistulosum, assembly GCA_030737815.1. NCBI lineage: Eukaryota > Viridiplantae > Streptophyta > Magnoliopsida > Asparagales > Amaryllidaceae > Allium > Allium fistulosum. The sequence continues at coordinate 508,190,984 of CM060907.1, read as the reverse complement.
GTTCAATAAGCAGGAGATGGCCCGCAAAAGCTTTTTGGCAATGCTGTTAATATGTTAGAGGATGAAGACCCACTGAGCATAAGCCTGTCGATAAACAGGATCGACGTAATTCATGGTGGGTCGCATCCAGTAGGAAACAGTAAAGGCGCATGAAACAGATATATCTAGGAGGCTATAGAGGGGATATTCTCTGTCCAAGAAGAGCCCTCGATGAAGAATCCACGACTCAATATTCAAATGCCAAATCTTGTCGTCACCCCCTAAGAATTAAGGAAAAGATTTCACCATCCACACAACGATCCGTTGATGATCACGTCTCAAATCGGATTGTCCATCGTAGCCAAAATTCTTGTAAATACAGGCAGTGCAGTCAATGTTATCTTTAAGCATGCCTATGACCAAATGAACATCCTTGAAGATAAGCTAGAACTTAGCACGGAACCAATTTTCGGATTCAATAACAAGGGATTAACTTCGGTGGGACAAGTGAAACAGCTGGTGCAAATGGGGGTGTCACATCTCTACAGAACTTTCGAGATACTCTTCGTAATCATCGACCAACCTCATATTACAATGCCTTCTTTGGCAGGCCTACACTGGATGAAATAGATGCATTTGTCTCCCTGAAGTACCCGATGGTGAAGTTCTTGACAAAAAGGGACTGGGGCATAGTCCGAGGAGAGCAGTTCAGCTCCTGAGAGATGGAATTTGCCATAATCGATCAATATAGAAGGGAGTATTCTGCTTACTTTGATTCTTCCACTGTTTTTCAGCCTTTGGATGATGGATTTTTACATCCAATATTTGAAGCAAAAATTAAAATTAATAAGTCTAACAAGCGCATGTATGAAATGTACATTCCTCCTGAAGGCAAAAGGAAGAGAGTCAATGCTAATTCCGCTGAAGAAAGCCCAATCGTCATTGAATTTGATTGCTGAGGGGAAACAGAAAGGATAAAACCTATAGAGGACCTTGAGGACGCATGCATAGATTCAGATGATACTACTAAGGTGGTCAAAGTGGGAAAAGAATTGGATAGTGACTTGAAGAAGGATTTAATCCAATTTCTTAAGGTCAATAAGGACGTATTTGCATGGTCACATTCTGTTATGGTGGGGATTGATCCGACTATCATGTGTCATGCGCTTAACAATAATCCAGAAGCAACCCCTATCAGACAGAAGAAGAGACAATTAGATAAAGTACGGTCTGATGCATTGAATCAAGAAGTTGAGAGACTCCTCGAAAATGGGTTTATTCGAGAAATTTACTACCCAAAGTGGCTAGCAAACCCAATCTTGGTAAAGAAATCAAATGGAAAGTGGAGGACTTGCATTGATTATATAGACTTGAACAAGGCATGTCCGAAAGACTATTTCCCGCTACCACGAATTGATCAGTTAGTAGATGCAACTAGTGGGCACAAATTATTGTCTATCATGGATGCATATTCATGATAAAATCAAATACCTATGTACAAGAGGGATGAAGAGCACACTAGTTTCATTACTGAATGGGGAATATACTACTACAAAGCGATGCCTTTCGGGATAAAGAATGCAGGGGCTACTTATCAGAGGTTGGTTAGTAGAATGTTTAAAGAGCAAATTGGCCGAAATATGGAGGTTTATGTGGATGACATGCAAGTAAAATCTGGTAAGGCTAAGAATCATCTTGAAGATCTAGAAGAGATGTTCAGAATACTATGAAAGTATCAAATGAAATTGTACACACAAAAATGATCCTTCGGAGTCCATTCAGGGATGTTTTTAGGCTATCTTGTGAGTCCCCAAGGGATTGAAGCTAGCCCTGATCAAATTCAAGCTATTAAGGACATGGCTGAAACCAAAACCAGTAAAGAGGTAATGAGTTTAAATGGAAGGGTAGCTGCACTAAGCAGGTTCATTTCCAAAGCTACTGATAATTGTATCCCCTTCTTCGATGTAATCAAGAAAAAGAAGAACTTTGAGTGGGGGGAAGATTGTAGAAGAGAGTTTCAGGAGTTAAAAGCCGTTTGGAAAAACCACCGATACTTTCTAGTCCTAAGAATGGAGAAATCTTATACTTATACATGGCAGTTTTAGAGAATGCGGTCAGCTCAGTATTGATTTGGGAAGGAAGTGGAGCTCAACTTCTTGTGTATTATGTAAGCAGACGATTGAAGTATGTGGAAGTTCGAAACCCAGTGATAGATAAACTAGCTTATTGCTTGATCCTTACAACATGAAAGGTTAGAGCATATTTTCAAGCACATTCGATCAGGGTTTGACCAATTTCCCACTGAAGGTTGGTAAAATGGGGAATCGAGCTTAGCTAATAAATTTCAGCTGCGAGTCGCAATCAAAGGGCAAACATTGGCAGATTTCATTAACGAATGCACTAACTTCATTAAAGAGCAATCAGAAAAAGAAAAGGAACAAGAGTCCAATTTGGGTTAAATACTAACAAAATGTGAGTTATCTACATAAGCTATGTTAGTCATAAAATCCACTTAAGAATAAAAGTATGAAAGAAGGTTAATGAAAATGTTAGGCTCTACTGAAATTACAAGCATAGGTTTCGACAAAGGTCACAAAAAAATGTTTCGAAGGTGTTAAGAAGGCTTTCGAAGGAGTCATGGGCACCAGGCGCCCTTGCAAGTGAAAAACAGTAAAAAAGCTTTCGAAATAGATGAAAAAGAAAAGCGGAGCTACCCTTCCGCTATTTTCAACCTTTCGATGTAGATGGATTCGTGTATATAGAAAAAGCATTGATGGGCTCGGAACTCCCTTTCGAAGGCAATGAACATTAAACTTTCATAGGCGCGCCAAACCTTTCGAAACCAAATCATTCAAATTGCTCCAAACAACCCTTTCGAAAGCATGGTTAGGCCTTTCGAACCGGTTGATGTTTGTAACATCAGGAGAAGGTTTCACGTCAATCCTCAAACATGCAACAGCATCAGAACCATTGATACTTCAACATCTTCAAAGCACAAGTAAACAACTTATTGACAGAGTCGAAAGGTTCTATCTTTACTTCTGATAACAACAAAGCAACATGAAGAGAAAAGCCCATTGTGGTCCTTCCAACGACGTCAAAAGTAATTCAAGAGAAAGCAAGGAACATGAACACTAGAAACTTAAAAAAGGCGAAAGGAAGATAAAAGATCCTTTCGACAAGGTCGAAAGTCCTGAAGTAAGAAGAGGAGAAGCACAAGGATGAGTTAGATGACTCGAAAGAGAAGCCTTTTGATTGTATTGAAGGAAGGTGAGGCCTATCAACCACATCAAAGGGAAGAAGGCAGAAGATAAAGGGACCTTTCGACTAGGTCGAAAGCATTGGCATGGAAGGGAGCCGACCTGCGTCTATAAATAAGACCCAAGGTTGTCCGATTTTGGGGACCAGATTTTGGAATCCTAAATTCATTTCTTTCATTTAAGCTTCTTTGCTACAAAAAATCTTTGTAAACCCTAAAACAATTTGAGGAAAAGCTCTTAAAATTGTAACTCATTTTGGATTAATGATAATGAAGAGATTCGCGGATTCATTAACGATTTTGATTATGAGGAAGATCATTACGATCATTAGCTAGACTAATGATCAATTGCACATGATGCTATCTTATTCTCTTAACTTCTTTTTGTCTATGCAAATCAATAAGATCAACTTGAAAAACATACATGCCGAAATGTTTCATCATCATGACAAATGTTATACAATGACAAACAAGGATGATGATGACGTTTCGACATTGATAAGTTCATAGAACTTAAGAATATCCAAGACGATCTTATATTAAGTATATTGAATGAAGCTTAGGCAACTGCAAACCAGATATGTTTCAAAAAGATATGAGCCCTATCGACCTGGTCGAAAGGGGTAACCCGAAGGAAATCTGGTCTGCAATTGGCAAGCAATTATATGAGGAAGAGTCCATTCGAAAGGAACATACACCCAACAACATCAGTAATCCTTTCGAAGTGGTTTCTCTAAGGAGGAAATGAAACCAACAAGGTAGAAAGCAGCTATTTCATTTTAATAGATCTGGTATACCTTCCGACAGGGTTGAAAGGGCTACACTGAACCTTTCGACATTATCGAAAGGGACGAAAATTAAAAATGAATAGTTGTCTTTAACTTAAATAAAAGAAGGGTTTCGAGTAAGATGCTCCTTCTCTTGCCTGCACTTCTAAGTCAATTTCCAAAACTGTTTCGACTAAGTCAATTTGGTCGAAAGGTGGGTTCCGAAAGAAACAATCTTTTCGACAGCCCTATTTTATATGAACTTATTTGCCTTCCACATAGTTTTGGGGATATTGACAAGTTTTCTTGTTAACAAGCTATAACAAACAACCCATTTTGATATTATCAAATTCACACAAACTATCATTAGAACAAAAATGAAAGTTATATTCCTACTTAATAACACCACAATAGTGTTGAACATTTTTATAATCACGAACCCTTATTTCGACATTCTCATCTAATAACATCCTTAACAGTGTTTGTAAATTGTATCCTACTCTTCAATTCTTCATATCCAGATTCATCCCACAGCCCTTTAAACATTTGAAAATGTAGTATTAGTTAAGTTATCAACCACCGACTCATGTACAAACTTTCTAGGATTTTTGGGTGTTCCAGCGTGCTGTTTCAGTTGATTAATCATAACTAAATAACCATAGTTACCATCATGAGGCATATCCTTCAAAGCATTGATATACGACCTCACACATTCAGATATTTGCATCAAATAATACTTATCAATATGATTGTTGCTGCATACTTTGTTTTCAATACCCGAGTTCTATATGAACAAATTGGAGCGAAATTTGAGCCACAACACAATAATGCTTTAACTTGTTCACGGTAAGAAGGATCTCATTTAGTTGACTTTATTGGAACCCCATCCGTGGGTGAAATTAGTAAATTTACAAAAAGAATCCCTAATTGGAGATTGGTGGCACTATGAAGTCTAATATCCAAAATAGATCAAATCTGGTTATTTTACTAAAAATCATATTTTATTTGAATATTTTATTTGTTTATTCTTGTTAATTAAATATGTTTGGTGTAAATATACAATTAGGAGGGTAAAAGAGAGAGTGGTCAAACATAGATGAAACAATAAATTGAATCTAATTCAATCAAATGAAAGGAAGGTCATGTTTCATTTAGAGAAGGAAACTTTTTCATTTCTATTTAGATCTAACAATTAAATCACATCCTTCCATCTATGGTCAACCAAATAATGATTTATGTGTGGACTACTAAATCTAACATCTAAACACATAATTAATAATAATACATATTGGATATAGCATGATGATATGACAATGACAAAGTCACTATATACATGTGCAGATATTGGAATTTACATCTACCATATATACACTCGTCACTTATACATACGCACATACACACACACATACATATAAATGTGTGTGGCCTTAATTTAATTGTTTAGTGAAGATACATACATGTGTGTGTGTGTGTGTATATGTATGTGTATATATATGTATGTGTATATATATAATATTTCTAAAATACATATCTTAATAACATAGTGGTTCAGTTGACAATATCTAACATAGATTGGTTAAACTAAAATTGCAAATTATAAATTGTAGAGTAAAAAAACTAAGATTGACTTATAGAACATATTTAAATTCAGATCTGGATTATGTTAAAAAATGTAAAATATCTCTTTGTATTATTTTTATGATACATGTATGTATGTGTGTGTGTGTGTGAAATAACAAGATTAAAATAATTTAATTAATTCAAAATTCACGTACCTGTTATGTTAAATTGTTCTAATCCATCTATAAGCACATGCATATAGACATACATATACACATACATAAACATACACATACATATACATACATAAACATACATACACACACACACACATACATACATATGAAATTGTATAAACGAACCTTATGAAAAATACCCCCTTTTTATTTTAAAACAACCAAAACTTTGAAGTCAAAATACATATGTTAACTTGATTAAGAGATCGATGATTTTATGTTTCTAAAAGATCAAAATTCAAAACTAAATGATTGAATTATAGAAATTGTATACTATGTTTAGAAACTTATAACATGTTTATTAAAAACTTATTCATGGCTAAAAACATAATCTTAAACACATATGTATTTTGATTTTAATCTATCAAATTAAATCAAACCAAATTAGTCAATTAGTTGTTTAGAATGTAACATCAATTCCAAATGAAGGTGAGGTAGAAATACATATATAAAATATACAATGTAAATAGGAACGGTACCATATAGATCTGGCTAATTAGTGTTGCTAAAATGTACAAATGTAAATAGGAATTATACCGTATAGATTTGGTCAATTAGTGACACGTTGATTTGCAAATTCTCCTTAAATACCTATAACCAATATCCAAACTTTTCTAGAATAAGATAAGCACTTTATTTATTTTATTTGATAATTTTGAGTAAAAAAGAAGAAAATTTCAACCATGAATGAATGAGGGGACCAGTTGTGAGAAGGAGGAATAAAAGAGAGGAGGAAGAAAATAATCAAATTTGAGAAAATCAAGGAATTTTGTTTTAATAGGGAGAATAAAACCTTCCTTGTTCTCTCTATTAAATTATTTTCTTTAATTCCCATTTCAATCAAGCAAAACATCAGTCTCTCCCCAACATGGTCAGCCATAAATATCCCTATGTTGAACAAAATTTTCTTAAGCCCGTTTAGGTAATTATCTCTATTTAAAATCTATTTAAATATATATATTGATATCTTATATCGATACACACATATATAACTTTTATATATATCCAAATAATTACTAAAAACATCCAAAGCATCAAATAAATTAACAATTAATATTTCTTAAATATTAGTTAATTTAATTAATTCATAACATTTTATATACTAATTAAATCGTGATGTTTCTTTTGGAGAATTCAAATGCGATTAAATGAATCATATGTGTGAATTCAATTAGTAATTAACATTGAACAATTCAAATAATAATGTTTACATGTCACCTTAGCTAGTGCTGTGACGGTTTGGCCAAATTCATCACTTATAACCTTTTTAATAAAATCCAGTTTCACATTTTCTTAAGTGATACCTTTCGGTAAAGATAATTTACACACATTCTCTTCGTCAAAACTACATCATTTTAGGGTACATGAAATTTAGTACTGGTCAAAATTTCAATATTGTCCATATTTAACTTGATTTGTCCAAAAAAAAGTCCTTGGTTTAATGATAAATTTTTTATTATTCATTCTATTTGTCCAGAGATTTTGACTTCGAACTAACCACGATTGACCGTGATACTAACCTAATATAACCGAGGAAATGAATTCTCTATTGAATAGTGTATCCCTTCCAATACTTCAATCAAAACTAATATTATTCGCTATATGGATCATCATGCCATGATTTAATTATAATCAAAATGGAGTATCCACTTTGAACTTCAATAGTATTCTCAAGTCAAAGGAACGGTTAACGTCATACTGAGATTTCATGTTTGACCTAATTGTTATTTACCAATATGAAATTCTCAAGGGAATAATTATCCAATAACTACAAGTACATACCCCTTGGTTCTCCTAATAGCCACGAGTAATACACTATCCAACATTTAGAGAGTGTTGTACACTTTAGCCTCAATGGATGTATCAGTATCCTTTATCGAAACATCTCGACCAAAAATATTTAAAACAAAATGTTATTTTATTTTATGATTAATTACTCGTGATTGCTACAACCATATAACATTCTATATAGGGTTTCCTTATTAATATACTTTAAATTAATTACTTAATTTATTATTTCACAATGTAAAGAAGTCTATAACAAAATCAAGCACCTTTAGTACGAAAAAGATTGTTTATAAAGTTAGACATATGTAATAAATTACATAATTGCCCTTAGGACGTACCACTAACTCTTTCAGAAATATCCATTTTTGAAGGCTTACCCTTTTAATCTTCACTGCTAGAGGTTCCAAAATGTTTTTTATTAGTGGAAACGCTATCATTTTAATGTCAATTTGCATAACAACTCTCTCGTTTTCTACGGCTTCCTCATATCTTTTTTTGGAGGCCTGAATATCAGGTAATGTGACGCCCCACCTCTATGCTCACAGTAACAAAGAGTATTAAAAGAAATACTGTCTGTTATCACGAAGAATAAGGATGGATAGGAGCGGCCATCCGTAGTTGGCCTTACACTAGTATTGGTTACCTCGATAGGAGTGGTATATGTTTTTCAATTTATCTCTTATTTATTTACTCCCATCGACATACCCAATTACCAGTATAAAACGAACTACGATGGTTCATAATAGTTTAGGACAGTATATATAATAATAACACAGATACAAAAAAAGAATGCAGAACACAGATAACAAAAGTCTCATATATATATAACTGATGTCAGTTACAATACATTTGACACAATACATATGATACAACTACAACTGTCTACTCTGGAAGTTATATATACACGTACATTATCAACTAATATACATGAATACATATCAACCTAAATCTGTACACTAACTGCTACAAAAAGACGTAGACCACTTCAAAAGATATGAAAAGCCTTCACAGCCCAAACTACAACTCAAAGCAGGAAATCTACAACCTGAAATAACTCGGGTCTGACCTGAGTATTAAATTCAAAAGAAAATAATACATGGGTCAGTCTAATTCAAACTCAGTTATTAATGCACATAAGCAATAATAATCAATCTCAAATAGACGACAGTCACAGAAATCACATATATCCGACTTTTCGATAAGAGAATCGGATAATGGTAGATATAACACTAACCAGTGTTAAACAACCAATCAGCAAATTCAAATCATCAACAAAGATAAATAAAAAGAATATCAATGAAGATAATTTTAGAAAACAACAGAATTGCTTAAACAGCAATTAACAACAAAATCATCAATTTAGACCAAATCAAAATACGATTCAAAATATATCAACATAAAACAATTTTTGAAATAGAAGACATTAATACTGATGGGTTGCAGTACACGCACGTGTGCACTGCCTCGCCAATACCGAAATGAAATACCCCAAAAGTTCAATAAATCAGAAACAGATGGCATCAAATCAAATCAAATCTCCGTGTGGATGCAGTACACGCACGCGTGCACCGCCTCGCCACACACGTACGTCGAAACTGCAAAGGTTAAAATAAATGAACCAAAACAACTGGTACTAACTCAAATAAAAATGAACCATCAAATGAACAAAGTGCTCATGAAGGCACGATGAAAATTCACAATCAATCACAAGGTCAAACCCATAATACCGGATTCAACTCAAGTGTAGTCAGAAAAAAACACTCCTTTTGCATCAATGCAATGCAAAATAGCAAGGGCAAAATCGCAACAAAAGAACTGCAACCACCACAAATATTCAAGGCAAGACTGCAACAAACTATAGCCACCACATGAATACAAGGGCACAGCAAATACAAACTGCAAATACAACATGTTGCAATTATACTTGAAAACAAATGCACAACATACATAAATATGAATAGCATCTAGGCACCAAGGCCACAGGTTGACAACAATTAAATTTTTCATGCAAATGGTCCCAACAGCTAAAATGAAGCTGCAGTAACATGAAGCAACAATCGACACAATCTCAATTCTATGCAAATGAGACTGAATATAAATCAAATTACTCAACTCAAACCAATACAGTTTGAAATCAACCAGTTCATGATTTACAAAACCAAGCAACAGCTACTACACAAATGCTACAGCAAAACAGGAACAACCTAAACACTGTCAAATACCAGAAACCCAAAGTAACCCAACTCAAATGCAAAGCACAGAGGCTCGCATAACCCAGTGCACCAAAGATCAAACTACAACATGTTAAAGATATAACTAGTCAGAGGTGACAACCTGGGTATCAGACCAAACAGTGTACAAAAGCAATTGTACCAAAACAAGCTGACTGGACAGTACAGACGTACTTATGCACAAATAAAATCTACAATGCCAAGGGGAAGAAACAATCAAAAATGAATCAGAGGCAATGGTGGCATTATACAGCACCAAAACTGTTGCAACATCCAAAAATGTCAACTGTATTACATATGTTCAAGCTCAAGAAAAAGTATACAACCAAATTAAGGAATAGGCAGCACAAATAACATATCAACTTTGAAGTCACCGAATACAGAGGATGTGCACAAGTACACAACCATTTTAAAATATGAAGATAGTGTAGTCTAGGTAACATGAATTGAAACCAGACCACACAATCCTAAACTTAAATCCATTAAGCGACCAAACAAACAAGTACCTATTTAAGTACTCGATCCAATGGCCTGATCCAACAATACAAGTGCAGCAAGCAACAAAGACCAAAGACACATAAACTAAATGAAAATATAGAAGTATGTGGAGCAACAAAACAAGAAATGAACCAACTCATATGTCAGTGGAACCAGGTAATATCAACTCACATTAACAACATAGTGGGTGTTGCAACTACACGCAGAAGCCTCAAGTTAAGGCCGAAGTCAAATACCATCACAAAACCAAAGTCATAAGTCAATCAAGTGGAAACCGAGTGAATTGGAAAACATCAGAGAAATCATCAACATTTCAAACGAAATATATACTGCTGAAGTCGAACCAGCAAACCAGGGAATCAATACTCTCAAAGCAATTTATTAATATCACAAGTGAACCAGGGAATCAATGATATATCAAAGCAATTTATCAATATCAAACAAATATATGCGAACTCAACAAAGTGCTCGAATCCATCATCCTTGAACAGATGGTACTGTTCGAATATAAAATCAAGACCGAAGTCAATGAAAATCAAACCGTGATGGTCACTAGATACAACCGTGCCGAGGTGACTAGATAACATGAAATCATCAACAACATCAAAGTAAAATCAAATAGCCAGAACAAAGTAGTTGACGAATTCAAATAAATGGATACGAACAAAATTCAAGGGCATTAAATAAGTGTGAATTAGAAGATGTGAGTGAATAAAATCACTCACCTCTGTTTCGAGCTCGACCAAGCAGGAGTGACCGTGAGCAACTCCAAGAGATAACCGATCGACAAAGCTATGGCCTAATACTCTTCGATCGTCGAGCAACCATCGTTGGCAGCTTCCAATTAGAAGCCCTAACTTACAGACAAAGGAAGGAGTAGCGAGCCGCCATTATCGTTCTTTCTTTCGTTTTGATTAGCTATTAGGGTTTAAAATGAACGAGAAAATGAATAAAGGGGGATCGGGTCTCTTATGAATCAACAAAAGGGAATGGCATCTAAGCAATGCAAATGTGGGCTAGATTCAACATATAAAGCCCACTTCTATCATTTAACAAATCGTTTAAAAGAATAACGGCTTTAAAAATCCAAACAACGATTAACAATTTTTAGCAATGAATTTTAACCCAATTAAAACTCTCACTATCAATAAGCTAGCTCGTTAATCGTTTAATGACGATTATAAATCAATACGAAATCCCGGGCCGTTACAGACTCCCCTCCTTATGAAAATTACGTCCCCGCAATTTTCATAATGAAGGTCGTCAACAACTATTATTCTTCTAACATAAACTGGTTAAGCTAGAAAAATAAAAGTCGAGAATTCAAATGCCAAAGAAATCTTTTAATTCCAATAAAAGAGATTCACAAATTTTCAACAAAATCTAACATCAATAGATAATCGGAAAGCAGCAAAACTGAATAAATGCAATCATTAACAATATTCAATTACCAATTAGATGATCAGAAATACAGAATCACAAAATGGCAATATCTAATTTATCGATACGATAATTAGAAAACATCAAAATCTAATTATTAGCAATGATAATTAGAAAACACAAATCACAATTCGCAAAACTGCAAATATCCAGTTATCCAACAATTAACTAGAAAACACGAACTTCATAATCAACAAACTCTAACTATCCACAGAGATAGATAGAAAATAGCAATTCAATAAAACCAGCATACTCTAGAATCAATTAGAGACTAGAAAATCTCAAAATCATCAAAACTAGCAAATATCCACTCATCAAAACAATAATCAGAAAACACAATTATCTGATTAACAAAACGATAATCAGAACTCTCAAATCAACAAATATTCGATTATCAAAAACGATACTCAAATTTCAAATCAATAAATATTCAATTATCAAAAACGATAATCAAATCTCAAATCAACAAATATTCAATTATCAAAAACGATGATTAAATATCAAATTAACAAGTATTCAATTATCAAAAACAATAATCAAATCTCAAATCAATAAATATTCAATTATCAAAAACGATAATTAAATCTCGGATCAACAAATATTCAATTATCAAAAACGATAATTAAATCACAAATCAATAATTATTCAATTATCAAAAACGATAATTAAATCTCAAATCAACAAATATTCAATTACCTTAAACGGTAATAAAACTTCAAATCAACAAATATTTAATTACCACAAACAGTAATCAAATTTCAAATCAACAAATATTTAATTACCACAAACGGTAATCAAATTTCAAATCAGCAAATATTTAATTACCACAAACGGTAATCAAATTTCAAATCAATAAATATTCAATTATCAAAAACGATAATTAAATCTCAGATCAACAAATATTCAATTATCAAAAACGATAATTAAATCTCAAATCAACAATTATTCAATTATCAAAAACGATAATTAAATCTCAAATCAACAAATATTCAATTACCTTAAACGGTAATCAAACTTCAAATCAACAAATATTTAATTACCACAAACAGTAATCAAATTTCAAATCAACAAATATTTAATTACCACAAACGGTAATCAAATTTCAAATCAGCAAATATTTAATTACCACAAACGGTAATCAAATTTCTAATCAGCAAATATTTAATTACCACAAACGGTAATCAAATCTCAAATATCTAATTATCACAAGCGATAATCAGAACTCAAATCAGCAAATATCTAATTACCACAAACGGTAATCAAATCTCAAATATCTAATTATCACAAGCGATAATCAGAACTCAAATCAGCAAATATATAATTACCACAAACGGTAATCAAATCTCAAATATCTAATTATCACAAGCGATAATCAGAACTCAAATCAGCAAATATCTAATTATCACAAGCGATAATTAGAAACAACAAATATCCGATTATCAAAAACGATAATCAGAACCAACAATTATCTAATTATCACAAGCGATAATTAGAAACAACAAATATCCGATTATCAAAACGATAATCAGAATTCTCAAATATTTAATTATCGATACGATAATTAAACCTCATAACATCAGATATCTAATTACCTGCAGATAATTAGAAACAACAAATATCTAGAAATCAATTAAGAAGACTAGAAAATCAACATAAAAGCTTGGATCGATCCCATCAGATGGCGAGTTTTTAGTTTGCCGCACGTGCATCTCATATGGCCGAAGCCTACCAAGTACTCAACATAATTTTTGGCGCCCATCAGATTGACCCGAAGGTCCGCAGAGTGACCCGAAGGTCTAGTACTGGTATTTGACCCGAAGGTCCTCATATGACCTGAAGGTCCTCATATGATCCGAAGGTCCTCATATGACCCGAAGGTCCATCATAGTGGCTCGAAAGCACACAAAATCAGCAAATATTTCAATTAACGAGTTCGGAATTAACCAAAATAGCAAACGCACATGTCCCATAACCACGAGTTTTACTAAATCGTTTAATTCTCTTTATCGTTTCCTTGAAAGTGCAAATTCATCAAAATCATCAAAACAACAGATATTTCAATTAACGAGTCCGGAATTAACCGAAATAGCAAACGCACATGTCCCATAACCACGAGTTTTACTAAATCGTTTAATTCTCTTTATCGTTTCCTTGAAAGTGCAAAATTGTGTATTTTGTAAAAATACACTTTACATTCTCAAACGGACAAGTCTGGAATTAAGCGAATCAGTAAAAGAAAGGGGTCATAGTCCTCGATTTTGCTGAAACGTTTAAATCGCTTCCTCATTCTTTTGAAAGCGCAAACTGTAAAATTTATGAAAATAATTTTATTTATCTTATAAAAATAACAATTCACATTCTCAATTGGACAAGTCCGGAGTTAAGCGAATCAGTAAAAGAAAGGGGTCATAGTCCTCGATTTTGCTGAAACGTTTAAGTCGCTTCCTCATTCTTTTGAAAGCGCAAACTATTAAAATTTTTATAAAACAATTTTCATTTTAAAATGATTTTCAGAACACGTGATTAAAACAGCAAATCAGTAACAATTTCGATAAGGAAATTGTACTTCTCAAAACACCGTAAATACGGATCTCAAAATCAGCATTGCGGAATAACCGCTTGAAAATCCACTTTTAAACTTCGACGGTTACTGAAGTCAAAGCGACAGTAATCTTTAACCGTCAAAATCTCATCAAAATAATTTACATCAAAATGTAATATCAGTAAATTTTCATTCATCAAAATGTCACAAAACATCGTGCTTCAAAAATTTAGCACGGATGTAAAAATCCCGTTATAAAGATAACGACAACAAAATACGTTTAAACCAAACATCGGTTTAACGTAAAATTAATGCAGTAATGTGCAATTCATATTTGCACGCACACTACAATATAAACAAAGAAATTACTCTATTATCTTCAATGAAGATAATTTAAAACAGCAAAAATCTAATCAATATATGATTAGCATAAAAGAAAACCAGCAAAGATCTCAAAAAAATCACATAACTGCAATCGTTTCGAATCCTCAATTCGGATTCGAAATTCTCAAGGAAACAAAATAAACACAGCTATGTAAACAAAAAATGAAATTTATTTCAATTTCATATTTTGATTTTTAAATCAAAAAGATTATCAGTTGTACTCGGCGAAGACAGTTTCACTATTTCCGCTGCGCACTCTGATAAACAGAACACAAATCAATCAAATCATCAAAGCACAATCTCACTTTTATTTTTAAATAAAGATATACAAAAAATTCATCATAATTTCAAAACCTTAGTTTTGACTCAAAGCACAACTAAAACATCGACAAATAGTTGTAACACATGTTCCATCTAAGTTATGTTTTATATTATGTCCATAAACCCCAAGCTTTGATACCAACTGTGACGCCCCACCTCTATGCTCACAATAACGAAGAGTATTAAAAGAAATACTGTCTGTTATCACGAAGAATAAGGCTGGATAGGAGCAGCCATCCGTAGTTGGCCTTACACTAGTATTGGTTACCTCGATAGGAGTGGTATATGTTTTTCAATTTATCTCTTATTTATTTACTCCCATCGACATACCCAATTACCAGTATAAAACGAACTACGATGGTTCATAATAATTGAGGACAGTATATATAATAATAACATAGATACAAAAAAAGAATGTGGAACACAGTTAACAAAAGTCTCATATATATATAACTGATGTCAGTTACAATACATTTGACATAATACATATGATACAACCACAACTGTCTACTCTGGAAGTTATATATACACGTACATTATCAACTAATATACATGAATACATATCAACCTAAATCTGTACACTAACTGCTACAAAAAGACGCAGACCACTTCAAAAGATATGAAAAGTCTTCATAGCCCAAACTGCAACTCAAAGCAGGAAATCTACAACCTGAAATAACTCGGGTCTGACCTGAGTATTAAATTCAAAAGAAAATAATACACAGGTCAGTCTAATTCAAACTCAGTTATTAATGCACAGAAGCAATAATAATCAATCTCAAATAGACGACAGTCACAGAAATCACATATATCCGACTTCTCGATAAGAGAATCGGATAACGGCAGATATAACACTAACCAGTGTTAAACAACCAATCAGCAAATTCAAATCATCAACAAAGATAAATAAAAAGAATATCAATGAAGATAATTTTAGAAAACAATAGAATTGCTTAAACAACAATTAACAACAAAATCATCAATTTAGACCAAATCAAAATACGATTCAAAATATATCAACATAAAATAATTTTTGAAATAGAAGACATCAATACTGATTGGTTGCAGTACACGCACGCGTGCACTGCCTCGCCAATACCAAAATGAAATACCCCAAAAGTTCAATAAATCAGAAACAGATGGCATCAAATCAAATCAAATCTCCGTGTGGCTGCAGTACACGCACGCGTGCACTGCCTCGCCACACACGTACGTCGAAACTACAAAGGTTAAAATAAATGAACCAAAACAATTGGTACTAACTCAAATCAAAATGAACCATCAAATGAACAAAGTGCTCATGAAGGCACGATGAAAATTCACAATCAATCACAAGGTCAAACCCATAATACCGGATTCAACTTAAGTGTAGTCAGAAAAAAACACTCCTTTTGCATCAATGCAATGCAAAACAGCAAGGGCAAAATCGCAACAAAAGAAATGCAACCACCACAAATATTCAATGCAAGACTGCAACAAACTACAGCCACCACATGAATACAAGGGCACAGCAAATACAAACTGCAACTACAACATGTTGCAATTATACTTGAAAACAAATGCACAGCATACATAAATATGAATAGCATCTAGGCACCAAGGCCACAGGTTGACAACAATTAAATTTTTCATGCAAATGGTCCCAACAGCTAAAATGAAGCTGCAGTAACATGAAGCAACAATCGACACAATCTCAGTTCTATGCGAATGAGACTGAATATAAATCAAATTACTCAACTCAAACCAGTATAGTTTGAAATCAACCAGTTCATGATTTACAAAACTAGGCAGCAGCTACTACACAAATGCTACAGCAAAACAGGAACAACCTAAACACTGTCAAATACCAGAAACCCAAAGTAACCCAACTCAAATGCAAAGCACAGAGGCTCGCATAACCCAATGCACCAAAGATCAAACTACAACATGTTAAAGATGTAACTGGTCAGAGGTGACAACCTGGGTATCAGACCAAACAGTGTACAAAAGCAATTGTACCAAAACAAGCTGATTGGACAGTACAGATGTACTTATGCACAAATAAAATCTGCAATGCCAAGGGGAAGAAACAATCAAAAATGAATCAGTGGCAATGGTGGCATTATACAGCACAAAAACTGTTGCAACATGGCAACATCCAAAAATGCCAACTGTATTACATATGTTCAAGCTCAAGAAAAAGTATACTACCAAATTAAGGAATAGGCAGCACAAATAACATATCAACTTTGAAGTCACTGAATACAGAGGATGTGCACAAGTACACAACCATTTTAAAATATGAAGATAGTGTAGTCTAGGTAACATGAATTGAAACCAGACCACACAATCCTAAACTTAAATCCAACAAGCGACCAAACAAACAAGTACCCAGTTAAGTACTCGATCCAATGGCCTGACTCAACAATACAAGTGCAGCAAGCAACAAAGACCAAAGACACATAAACTAAATGAAAATATAAAAGTATGGTGGAGCAACAAAACAAGAAATGAACCAACTCATATGTCAGTGGAACCAGGTAACATCAACTCACATTAACAACATAGTGGGTGCTGCAACTACACGCAGAAGCCTCAAGTTAAGGCCGAAGTCAAATACCATCACAAAACCAAAGTCATAAGTCAATCAAGTGGAAACCGAGTGAATTGGAAAACATCAGAGAAATCATCAACATTTCAAACGAAATATATACTACTGAAGTCGAACCAGCAAACCAGGGAATCAATACTATCTCAAAGCAATTTATCAATATCACAAGTGAACCAGGGAATCAATGATATATCAAAGCAATTTATCAATATCAAACAAATATATGCGAAATCAACAAAGTGCTCGAATCCATCATCCTTGAACAGATGGTACTGTTTGAATATAAAATCAAGACCAAAGTCAATGAAAATCAAACCGTGATGGTCACTAGATACAACCGTGCCGAGGGGACTAGATAACATGAAATCATCAACAGCATCAGAGTAAAATCAAACAGCCAGAACAAAGTAGTTGACGAATTCAAATAAATGGATACGAACAAAATTCAAGGGCATTAAATAAGTGTGAATTAGAAGATGTGAGTGAATAAAATCACTCACCTCTGTTTCAAGCTCGACCAAGCAGGAGCGACCGTGAGCAACTCCAAGAGATAGCCGATCGACAAAGCTATTGCCTAATACTCTTCGATCGTCGAGCAACCATCGTTGGCAGCTTCCAATTAGAAGCCCTAACTTGCAGACAAAGGAAGGAGTAGCGAGCCGCCATTATCGTTCTTTCTTTCGTTTTGATTAGCTATTAGGGTTTAAAATGAACGAGAAAATGAATAAAGGGGGATCGGGTCTCTTATGAATCAACAAAAGGGAATGGCATCTAAGCAATGCAAATGTGGGCTAGATTCAACATATAAAGCCCACTTCTATCATTTAACAAATCGTTTAAAAGAATAACGGCTTTAAAAATCCAAACAAGGATTAACAATTTTTAGCAATGAATTTTAACCCAATTAAAACTCTCACTATCAATAAGCTAGCTCGTTAATCGTTTAATGACGATTATAAATCAATACGAAATCCCGGGTCGTTACAGGTAAGTCAAGGAACCCTAGAGTTGGACGATACAATATTGGAGGAGTGCAAGATATTTTTTTTCACAATGAGTCAATGTGTGAGGGTCCGTTTCTTCAACTCCCAGAAATCGACACTAATACATCCTTGGTATTCACGTGCCGTAAATCCAAATGCTGGAGAAGTGGATTCTCAAGGGTAAGACAGAAAAATAAGACAGAATAGAATCTCACATATGTTGTTTCAACATAATCTTTACAGCGGAAATTAAAATATATTTATCAAAGTTAAACATGGACAGTTAAAAATTCCTGTCCTTATAATGCGGAATACTATACTACACAAGTGTAGTGGAAACAATCTTCAGAAAAATCTTCTAACTCCATGCTTTGAGCTCCATCCAGCTTTCTTCTAAAATAAACCCGACTACTAGGCTGCCTGGGAAAATTAGTGCACCCAGAGTTCAACGAAAAGGGAAAATAAACTCCGGGTCAGTCATTGGACTGTTGTGAGAGCTCAAAATACGTGTTTTGAAAACAAAAAGGTATTTCATAAGACCACGCCGCACATAAACACAGATCGGGTTTTTGCCTTATGATAACCAAAGCATTTTTTTGTAAAAATAATGGATATTATTTTTAATGACATATCTTTGAAAACATTTGAAAGTAAACTTATTAATCTTAGTCGAAATTGTTACATTGATTAAATTCCAACAATACTAGCTACAAACGCAGGTTCTACAAACAAAATGGCAGGCACTTATTGGAGAATGGATTCCATACAAATGACCAGGTGAAGGGACTACCTTTCGTCAGTACATCTCTAGAGGAATGTACCAAGCTCAACAAAACATCTGCACTTCTACCAACACAAGACCGATCTACCTTTCCTTAGATAGTACTGAATATGTCATCACCCCGGTCATTACTGACCCATCCGAGGATCCTCATAGCATACATCCACATTAATTTAAACCCGAACATCATAGCATGTAGAAAT
The DNA here is from genome assembly GCA_030737815.1 of Allium fistulosum. NCBI lineage: Eukaryota > Viridiplantae > Streptophyta > Magnoliopsida > Asparagales > Amaryllidaceae > Allium > Allium fistulosum. The sequence goes on along the minus strand of CM060907.1, from coordinate 508,171,422 downwards.
ATATTTAGAAGGGGATGGTCATACCCTAATTGTTTCGAACCACATAGCCTTCCTGCATCTACCCTGTTTTGGCCATTTTCGGGTGTGAGGCTTGAGGTAACGATTACCTTTATCATAGCACATCATCTTCCTTTGAATGCTACACTGCCGTTCCATCGATCACTATTGACTTCCACAAGCATACAACCTCCGAGCTCATACGTCTCAGAGAAGGGTGTTAAGCTAAGAAAAGTTGCCTTCTCCACCACCAAACAGATGTGTATTTATAAAATTCAACGATGAAATCTCAAGAATGCAATGTTAGACATCCGTCCATTCAAGTTCATTCTAGGACTGAACGAAACTAACGGCACCGTCCTACCATATCTTGTCGGGTATTATTCCTAGGATTAGTAGTGAGTAGTCCTTGTAACCCAAAGAGTTTCAGAAATGAAGGGACCACTGGTACTTTAGTATGTGGGAGCTAACTAGAATTATCAACAAGCAGTCCTTTCACCCTGAAAATCCTCGGTCTTCATTCTTCATTTTCCTTATTATGTCTTCATTATTCGAATGCATACATTGGTTCGAAGTGGTTTTCATATAGGAATTACCCCAGATCCGACCCCGGTTCCTTCGATCCAATCATCGATAAAAAGAGGTTTTGAGAATAGGGAATCATTCTTTAATTGATTAAGTTCTTTTTATAAAAAAATCTCTTTTAGAGATATACAAATTTTAAAACACTTCTTTCCGATATATCCGGAAATATTAAACCTCTCTTATCAAAACATTTGGTTACTTAAAACCCTTTTTAAATTCCAAATCATTTCATCTTTTCTTAGGAAAATTTTCCAAATCATTTCATTTAAATCTTAACAAATATTTCTTAATTCAAAACTCATACTATTGATTTAGTTGAAACCATGTTATCTAGGATGTTAATTCAAAACAGGTAAATATTAAGCGAGTAGAATCTATAGAAATCATCAAATTCTACTTAATATCAATCCCCATATTCAAAAAATGCTATGTACGGAATAACGTTGAAATCACCTTTTAAATTCCATGAATAGTACGAGTTCCCTCTTCGGGCTTTAACACCAAGTACAAGAAGATCATCTCAATAAAATCCAAATTGTTCAAATCCTGGAAAATATCTTTCTTTATCCTTTGGAAAATTCAGATCCGAGTAAATCAAATTTACTATCCCCTCCATCGGGCCAGTCTGGATAGCCAGGGAGAGCAGGAAACTGGTTTTCCAAACCCAAGCCTAGACACTATCTCTCTGACACCCATAAGGCGGTCAAGTTATTTGATTGACTCTAAATCATTAAAACATTTAATCATTTCATAAATCCTTCAAATTACCTTTAAAACAATTTATTAATCATTTAAAATCATTTACAAAAGACTTGGGAAAGAACGGTTGCGTTTAAAACTATATTTCAAAAGTTATAGAAAAGTGCTATGAAAAAGTGCCGCGGAAAGTGCTTTTTAAGCTATATTGATCAAAACAACTTTTTATTATTTGAAAATTCATTTTTATTACTCAAATAAATTTTTAAAACGTTCATAAAATTTATTCCACATTTTTAAACAATTTAAAAAATTATTTTCAAAGAAATCCAGTTTTGGATTCCGAACTACAAATTATGGATTTTTTTCCAAAACTTGTTTTACTCATATTTTAAAATCTACCGATCAGAATCTCGATTTTCTTTCTCCGTTGGAAAACTATGGATATAATAGTTTGGAAAATTCTTATCTTGAATAATTCCGAGCTATATTCCAACTTTTACATTTGTTTGACTTTTATAGCACGAAATCGCGAACTACTGTTACGCGACGCTCTTATTTTTAACTAAATTTTGCATGTCTTTTCAAACTTCACCAAAACAATTTGAAATATTTACAAAACATTTCAAATATGTTTTAAACCATTTCTAAGAGAATTAACATCCCATACACACCATTTCATTAATTTAAGGGAAGTGATTTCCTTTGTGTTTATCGACGTGTATATTCGTGACTTGCATATTTATTCAACATTCATATGAAAACAACCAAACTTGATGTTCAAAGCATATTAAACATCCATTTAAATCATAATATCATCATCCAAAATATAATATAGTAGTTTAGGAGTTCTCACCTTCATTTTCACTCGAACTAGTTTTAAACGGCTATAACTCAACTATCTTGGAATAAAGCTCCACGAAATCGAGCTTGGATCCTTGAAATGGCTCAACCAAACTTTATCATCAAAGTATATTAAACATCCATTTAAATCATCATATTATCATCCAAAATATAATATAGTAGTTTAGAAGTTGTCACCTTCATTTTCACTCAAACTAGTTCTAAAACGGCTATAGCTCAGCTATCTCGGAATGAAGCTCCACGAAATCGAGCTTGGATCCTTGAAATGGCTCGGCCTAGCCTTCTTGCTCATGGCCTAGGTTGGGAAGGAGGTGGAGCTCATAGCCAAGGGTGGTGGATGGTGGTGCCTTAGGTTTGGGAGGTGGAGAGATGGAGATTTGAGCTTGTTTTGAGGTTTTTAACTATATATAACTATATATTATAACTTAATTTGTTTTTGAAATAAATTTGGACATTATTTCTCTTAGGATGGAAGCATTAAAGTGGAAGCAAAAGCTAGAAAATATGAAGAAGAAGAAGATGAATGAAAATGAAGAGAAGATGGTAGGGTATTTTTAGGAAAAAGGAAGAGTATATAAGAAGACATGTACACATCACTTTTATTACTATTTCAAGGCTTCTCCAACATACTTCCCATCTTCACAATGCAATGCCAAAGCCCTCCCCCCCATGTGCACATCACTTCCATCATCTCATGTATACATATGTTGACTTATTTATGCTTAAGGAGTAAGAAATATTTAAAATATATTATTTATTTTATATTATATTTCTTATACTTAATTATATTGTAACCCCGCCTTTTGGACAAGGCCGGGATATCAATAAATTGGTTGGAAAGGATGGATATCAGGATTGGAGATCGATTGGAAACAAGGCTGTGATCGATGTCGTCAAAAGTTGGCCGAGCTCTAACCAAGACGGGATCGATTGGGAATGATGAACAAGGCTAGAAGGGGCTACGTTTCAAATTTCAGATCAATCGGAGTTCATGTGCTCGAGATATGGATGGATCAAGATTCATGGAGATTGGTTCGTATTAATACTGTTCGTATCGATCACATGGCGGTATGGATAGCACTCGTGGGGTTTGGACCAATAGAAGTTCGTATCGGTCAAAGATGGACGCAACATCGATGATTTCGCAACGGTCGGGATTGGAATGGCAGCATACTTCGAATCGATGCACTTTGTATCGATCGACCTAGGCTCGGCTACCCACTTCGAATCACTGCTTTCGTATCGATCAGGAATATAATCGATGCTTTCGTATCAATCAGGATGGATATGGGTTTGGACTAACGCATGCGCTTGGCATTTGGTTTGGATCGGTCAGTTTTCGTCTCGATGCATTTCGTGTCAATCCAAGCATGGGATCGATACGAAGTACAAGGTGCTGGATCGACACGAAGGCTACGGCGACTGATGGATACGAAGAAGTAAAGCTTTGATTGATACGAAGGCTATGGACTTGGATCGATGGATGCGAATAGAGGTACAGTTGATGGATATGAACAAGCCAACAAGCACTGGTAGATGGATACGAAGGTTCTACACTTCGTATCGATGGATGCTAAGGAAGCAGTCGAGATGGAGCGAAGGTTATGGATCAGAGCGCGTGAGGATCAGATCGATTCGAAGGCTACGGCTATTGATATAGGGACCGGTGGATAATTGAAAGAGTATGGATACGAACAGGAGTGGGGGATCGATACGAACGCGATAACCAACTGGTGAACACCAACTTGCATCGATCATAACTCACAATCTACAAGTCCAAATGTGATGAAATTTGTAGAGGAGCTTCCTGGTGCACTCGAGAACCTTCATGATCAATTTCAGCTCGATAGGACCACTCTTGGATCGATACGAATTGAACACGCATCGATCCCAAATCGTTCTGGATCGGTCTGGTGTGCCCACTTACGCAAGAGAAGAGGTATTCTAGGTTTTGGGGGTGGATATTTTCGGATCTACACCTATAAATAGGAGTCCTATGGCAACTAAAGAGAGGAGCTTCTCCTTTTCGAACGTGGAAGCTCTGTCATTTTTGTGATTGATACTAAAGGCTTGTAATTGTAACTATAGTACAAAGACAATAAAAAGGATTGATTCAAAGTGGACGTAGGCCGGATTACCGAACCACTATAAACCTCGTGTTCTTTCCTGCTTTCTTCCATTTTAATTTTACTGTTTCTTCATTTTTATTCTCTATGTTATCTGGATCTAAGATCTGTGTTGGAATATTGTGAATCTGTGCATATACACTGGTGCTTTCACGGCTTTTGGGATTTGTGACCAATTTTGGCGCAAACACTTTGGTGCTTTTCACTAAGAACTGAACTCAGGGATTCCAAAGCTTGGATTTCAGATTTGAAAGCTTGAAGACTTGGATTTGGAAAGCTATGGCAAGGAAATCGGTAAGAATTGAAAGGACTGAAAGGAGTCAGTATGAAGAGAATCAGGAGGCTTCCTTAGGAGCGAATCAGGCGTCGATCTTCATCACCAGAGACGAGATGGAAACAATGCTCAAGAGACAAGAGGAGATGATGTAGAACCTACTTCGACAAGTTGGACAAGTTGGAGTGCAGAATCAAGTTAACGCAACTACAGAAGATGCTGGAGATAGGGATCGAGAGCACGGAGCGACCAGAGTTCAAAATGGAGCAGGACCATCCAGCGTAGCGCCAGAACTACGGGGCACTCACCCAGAGCATGATCCAATCTCGAGCAGAGTACCAGGTGGAGCCGAGCAACATGGCACTGATAGAGGAATGAATGCTCGTCTAAGAGAGCAGATTCCAGGATTCCCTCGTGAACTCGGGAGGTAGATCGGATGCAATAGACGAGGACTACAGCTTGGTGACAACGATAGATTGGCAGAGATAGTTAGGCGAGCCATGAGAGGCGGATTGGTGAATAGAGACTTGGAGGATGTGAATAGGAGTCCTTTTGCTCCCATGATCAGGCAAGCTAGGAACCCGCCAGATTTCAAATTGCCGACACTAGAGATGTATGACGGGAGAACGGATCCCACTGTTCACTTGACAAGGTACATGAGACATATGGAAGTGCTGGGGGCATCGGAGGAGGTCATGGCACGATGCTTCCCTTTGTATTTGACAGATATAGCAGCACTATGGTTCAGACAACTAAAAAGCGGTTCAATTGGCACTTGGACGGACCTGATTGAGAAGTTTATGAAGCAATTTCGGGTCCACATCGTGTGACCCAAGAATGTAATGACTTTGACATCGATGAAGCAGTGGAAAAGAGAGTCGCTCGGGGATTTCTTGACCAGATTCAATGTGGCAGTGACTTTGGTGGATCGACCTGATCCGTCGATGGTTTTGATGGCAGCAGTCTCAGGCATTGCGGATAATTCTGATTTTAAGATATCATTGGAACGGAACCCACCGATGGATCTCGGGGAGTTCTACCATGAAGCATAAAGGTTTCTAAGGCAGGAAGATACGCAGGCTGAGAGAGAAGGGAGAGAGGATGAAGCTTATGCAGTAAGCGGTGGAAGTCCACCAAGGGAGGATCCAAATAAAGATGATAAAGGGAAAAGGAAAATGGATGACAACGGTAACGCTTCAAAAAGGCCGCCGAGGAATTCAAAGTTTACTTCCTAAACGGATTTGACCAAGACTCTAGAGAGGATTTACTTGGATACTCAAAGGCACCTCAAGTATCGAAGGCCGACAAGAAGGGAACCTTCTAAATACGAGCGAGCATCGGAAAAGAATTGTCTATTCCATTAGTTGGATGGACACAACACGAACGACTGCAGACATTTGAAGGATATCATTGAGGAGCATGTAAGGAGTGGTCATCTACAATAATATGTAACGAATCGAGCTGTGGCAACGGAGCAGGAGTGGCCACCGTCCATCTCAAGCGAAGATGGCACTAGGTCTAGGCAACGTCATCAGCTTGTTATCAACTAAATAGATTTAAGGCTTCGAATAAGTAATAGAACTTGAAGTAATACGGCTAAGTCACTTACACATGTGCAGGATCAAGGACGGTCCTTAGGCATGCTCTGAGGCGATGATAAACCGTGTTGCTCCAAGTCTATGAAACCTTGTTCTTCTTTTCGTTTCCTTGAAAACTTTGGTTTTTTTCCTTGAATGTATAGACATTTATTTGGTTTTCCCTGGCTGTAAAAACTCTTATTTTGAATGATTGGATTTGAATCAATGTAATAAATGATACAGGTCTCACGATCACGGTCCCGACTGGAGAAATGGGGCAGTGATCGCAAGTTACGAGTCCCTTCACCGGAGAGCGATGGAATGGCTTTGAACATAATATAAAAAGTCCTTGGCTGGAGAGCCGAGGCTGGAGAATATAAAAAGTCCATCGCCGGAGAGCCGAGGCCGGAGAATATAAAAAGTCCCTGGCCGGAGAGCCGAGGCTGGAGAATATAAAAAGCCCCTGGCCGGAGAGCCGAGGCCGGAGAATATAAAACGTCCTTGGCCGGAGAGCCGAGGCCGGAGAACATAAAAGTCCTTGGCCCGAGAGCCGAGGCCGTAGAACATAAAAGCCCTTGGCCGGAGAGTCGGGGTCAATAGGATAATACGACCTGGCGAGGTCTATAGATTTGGATATCAGCCCAGAAAGGTTGTGGATTTGGTTATTAGTCATTGGATATGGATAGATTAAAGCTCGGTCGATGGATTCGGATGGCTACAGAATTGGCTAAAGTTGTGGTCACAGGACTTCGAATTGGACATCGACTCAGAGTAGTCGTGGACTTGGATACGACTATGGCACTTGGATAGGATTGCTTGGTAATGGATTGGATTATGAATCAGATGGTATGGCTATGGATGGAATATGGACTTTGGATATCAGATTTGGAGCTATTCAAAACATGCCTTCTTACCAGACGGCATGTTTTGGGGGGCAAATGTTACCCTGCCTTTTGGACAAGGCTGGGATATCAACAAATTGGTTGGAAAGGATGGATATCAGGATTGGAGATCGATTGGAAATAAGGTTGTGATCGATGTCGTCAAAATTTGGCCGGGCTCCAACCAAGACGGGATCGATTGGGAACGCTGAAAAAGGCTAGGAGGGGCTACGTTTCAAATTTCAGATCAATCGGAGTTCATGTGCTCGAGATATGGATGGATAAAGATTCATGGAGATTGGTTCGTATCAATACTGTTCGTATCGATCACATGGCAGTATGGACAACACTCGTGGGGTTTGGACCGGTAGAAGTTCGTATCGGTCAAGGATGGACGCAACATCGATGATTTCGCATCAGTCGAGATTGGAATGGCAGCATACTTCGAATTGATGCACTTCGTATCGATCGACCTAGGCTCGGCTACCCACTTCGAATCGCTGCTTTCGTATCGATCAGGAATATAGTCGATGCTTTTGTATCAATCAGGATGGATATGGGTTTGGACTAACGTGTGCGCTTGGCATTTGGTTTGGATCGGTCAGTCTTCATCTCGATACATTTCGTTTCGATCCAAGCATGGGATCGATACAAAGTACAGGGTGCTTGATCGACACGAAGGCTACGACGACTGATGGATACGAAGAAGTAAAGCTTTGATCGATACGAAGGCTATGGACTTGGATTGATGGATGCGAACAGAGGTACAGTTGATGGATACGAACAAATCAACAGGCACTGGTAGATGGATACGAAGGTTCTACACTTCGTATCGATGGATGCTAAGGAAGCAGTCGAGATGGAGTGAAGGTTATGGATCGGAGCGCGTGAGGATCGGATCGATTCGAAGGCTACGGCTATTGATATGGGGACCGGTGGGTAATTCAAAGAGTATGGATACGAGCAGGAGTGGGGGATCGATACGAACACGATAACCAACCGGTGAACACCAACTTGCATCGATCATAACTCACAATCTACAAGTCCAAATGCGATGAAATTTGGAGAGGAGCTTCCCAGTGCACTCGAGAACCTTCATGATCGATTTCAGCTCGATTGGACCACTCTTGGATTGATATGAATTGAACACGCATCGATCACAAATCGCTCTGGATCGGTCTGGTGGGCCCACTTGCGCAAGAGAAGAGGTATTCTAGGTTTTGGGGGTGGATATTTTCGGATCTACACCTATAAATAGGAGTCTTATGGCAACTAAAGAGGGGTGCTTCTCCTTTTCGAACGCGGAAGCTCTGTCATTTTTGTGATTGATACTAAAGGCTTGTAATTGTAACTATAGTACAAAGGCAATAAAAAGGATTGATTCAAAGTGGACGTAGGCCGGATTGCCAAACCACTATAAACCTTGTGTTCTTTCCTGCTTTCTTCCATTTCAATTTTATTGTTTCTTCATTTTTATTCTCTACGTTATTTGGATCTGAGATTTGTGTTGGAATATTGTGAATATGTGCATATACACTAGTGCCTTCACGGCTTTTGGGGTTTGTGACCAATTTTGGCGCAAACATATATTTATATATGTATGTTTATATGTATGTAATCATGTGAATGTAACATATAAATGTATGTATATGTAGGTGTATAACACTCTGAACGTCTTCGAACAACTTTTGTTCGTTAAATCGTTGAAATCCGAAGAACCGATTATTAGTCATATTTTTACTTATGCTCTAACGTACATATATTTATAAACAAAATTCAAAAATAATTTTCTTACTATTTTAAACTAACTAGAATGATCATATTTGAATTATAAAACCATATAAATTCATATTAAAAATTATTTACAAAAATTGCTATTATGTCGATAAAGTGATATCGATTTTTTCTTATATTTTCAAATCAATTATATCTCTTTATAAAACTATTATAATTGATTTAGTATCACTTTATAGTTATTCAAAATGAATTATCATTTAAAATAATTATTTGGATAATTTAAAATAATTATTAAATCAATTATATTAGTTTTCGGGGGTTCTACAAACAAACTGGCAGGCACTTATTAGAGGATGGATTCCATACAAATGACCAGGTGAAGGGACTACCTTCTGGAAGTACATCTCTAGAGGAATGTACTGAGGTCAATAGAACAACTGCACCTCTACCAATACAAGACTATCCTACCTTTCCTTAAATAGTACCGAATATGTCATCACCCCGGTCGTTACCGACCTATCAAAGGATCCTCGTAGCATACATCCACATTAATTTAAACCCGAATGCATAACAGGTAGAAATATATCTAGAAGGGGGTTATCATACCCTAATGGTTGCGAACAACATAGCCTTGTTGCATCTACCCTGTTTTGGCCATTTCCAAGTGTGAGGCTTGAGGTAACGATTACCTTTATCATGGCACATCATCTTCCTTTGAATGTCACATTGCCATTCCATCGAACACTATTGACTTCCACAAGCATACAACCTCCGAGCTCATATGTAACACCCCATATTTTTAGTAACATTATTTAGGATATTTAATTAGTTAAATTAAATAAAATAATGTGTTGATTAATGGATTGAGATTTGTGATAAAATTAAGGGGTAGACGTGCCATAGTAATGAATAGATAAATGAAGTAAAATGGACTTTAGTGTTAGGGAATAAGGGAGGGAAAAATAGGAAAATGATTAAACTTATACCCTAAACCCTTAGGAAAATGAATACACCTTCATTTCATTTTATCACAAACAAAAACACCAAAACAAAGGCCGGTCCCCATTAGCAAAGGAGAAGAAGAGAAAGCTAAAGTTTCCAAGAGGAAAATCAAATCAACTTAATCAAGAGCGAATCTCACATCCTAATCACAACGCAAAGGTGAATAATTACTACATCTCATTTTTATGATTTTCGGTTTTAAGGATAATCTGAAGTATTTTTGCATGTTTATGCCATGTTTTGAATGATTAAAAGTTTATATATACTTGTTGATGATTTATGCATATTTATATTGATTCTTATGATATGTTTGGTATGTAAACCCTATTAAATGACATCCAAATGCCTTGCGAATTTAAACGTTGATCAGAAATAATATTTTAGAGGTAGGTTTCAATTATCATAATTTTTTGAATTAAAGTGGACTTTATATTAATTTTCTAGTGAAGAAAATGATTTATTGGGTATTAAATTATTTACAGCAAAATAATTATTTGGGTCTGAAATTTATATATGTTCGAAAACATATTGAAAAGGGTTTTCTAGAATTTTGATAGACTTTTCCTAAGTGTTTTGATGAATATATAAAATTATTTAAGGTATGAGACTTAAATGTTTTATATATTTAATTAAGAAGAAGGGGTATTTTGTAAAATAAAATTATAGTTTATTTCTGAAAATATTGGCAGCACTTTTGAGAAAGTTATTTAGCAACCAATGAAATTTTGACAAACAATTGTAGGTTAGTTAAAAAGTTTCTCTTTTAAGTTAAAAACAAAGATAACATGTTTTTAGTGTGTTCCACCACTTTCAGCACAGGGTTTCCGACCCAGACCTTTTACCACCATTGGTTTCGAGACCAATGCGCATTGTATCAAGCTACTTGGTACGTAACGCATTGGATAAAGGTGAAGGGTACTTAGTCGAAATGCTTCGGGATTATGTATTATGAATATGGAACATGTGGTTTGAAATGTAATGGAAAATTATGTTTTGGAAATTTGTGATTTGTTTCATATTCAAGTGCTTCTGATATTATAGATACCATTAACATAGCCATATTTAGTCGTCGGAAGTTAATACTATAAATGACTTCAGCATCTGTAGCGCTTAGCTTAGGGCCTCTAGATAGGGGATGTTACAACTTGGTATCAGTGCATAGGTTTATGAAATACTTTAACTATAAATGATTTTTGAAAACATAATCCTTAGGAATTAGAGTTAAGATCGGGGTATGGGATAATGTTATAGTAACGTACTTGTATTTGCTATATATAAGTATACACTTTATCTCTAGACTCCTATCTTTGTTAGGCTATTCCTCTGTATCTCATGAGGTTTGAATACAGATATGGACGGAAGAAGAGGTAGAGTTAATCTAGGTTGAGATAGCACCACCACAAATGGAAATGCCCGACTGAATGTTAGAAGAACTCAAGGTCAGGCTCATGCTGAGAATGTTGTTGTTGGGGTTCCACAAGTGGATATAGGGGCAATGTATCAGTTTTTCATAAACATGATGCAAGCTTGGATCGCTGTTCGGGTTGTTGGAGTAAATGTTGCTAGAGGAGGAGTTCAAGAAGCTCCGATGGTTAACCACTATGCTAACTTGAGCAGAGACTATGCTAGGCTTAGAGGAAAGCCGTTTATTGGAACTAAGGATGCTATCGAGGTGGAAAACTAGCTGCTACACTGTGAAAGGATTTTTGCTGACTTAGGGCTCAATGACGAGAAGAAAAGGAGACTTGCTTCAAGAGAGCTTCAAGGAGCTACTCTGTTTTGGTGGAATACTTTAACTGCTGGCGTGGATGAAGAAACTATGACGTGGGAAAAGTTTAAGAGGAGGTTTCAAGAAAGGTTCATGTTAGTAATGGCACAGTCTGTGTTGGTTAGGAAGTTTGCTAAGCTAGAAAAAGGGGAGATGTCTGTTCTAGAGTATGCTGGAAGGTTCGAAGAGTTAGCCCGGTATGGGTATGCCACTGTTGACACAGTGTTGACAAGGAATGAAAAGTTTATTAGAGGTTTGAAGCCGGGGTTGGCTAGGGCCACTTTACAGCACATTAGAGATCCATGTGATGTGGTAGTGGAAATGGCATTGAGACATGAGGAGATGTTAGCTTGTTTGGAGAAAAAGAAGGAAAAGGAGGTCCAGGTTCGACCGGGTCAAAAGAGAAAGTTTTTGCACAAGAATAATGCTCAGAAGGTAGGAGTAGTGAAGAAGGGAAAGTATGAAGTGGCCTGTTACAAGTGTGACAAGAAAGGACACTATGCCCAAGAGTGTCGTACCGGAAAGGGAAAAGGAAAGGAGGTGATTGGAAAGAAGAACAGCAAATGCTTTAATTGTGATCAGTTCGGCCACTACAAGAATCAATGCATGGAGCCCACAAAGGATGGTAAGGGCCAAGTGTATGCACTGGAGCCCGCTGCTTTGAGGCCAGCAGTGCAGGAGAAGAGAAAGGCTATGTTAGGAGGTACGCTTTAGATTCACGGTATGTCTGTTAGCATTCTGTTTGATACTGGTGCATCTCATTCTTTATATCTCGATGTTTGGTAGATAAACTTAACCTAGAACCCACATGTTTAGTTACTTCCTTAAGATTTGCAAATCCGATAGGAGGGTATGCGACGCTTGGGATGAAGTGTGACCACTTAGAGTTTGATTTGCTAGGTTACACCTTTGTTTGCAGTTTGCATGTATTTGACTTTGTAGGATTCAGGATTATTCTTTGGATGGATTGGTTAAGTGAATATAATGCTAGGATATTTTGCCACAATCAGAAAATATCACTTAAGCAACCTGATTGTAGTGATTAGATAGTTTATACCACAGAAAACCCTAGTTGCGAAGTGAATACTTTATTGGGTATTGTGGAGCTGGAGACGAGTTGAGTCGAGTTTTCATGGTTAGAGAATTCACGGATGTCTTTGAGCCTGTAGTTGGATTGCCAACGAAACGAGCCATTGAGTTTCAGATAGATTTGGTGCTTGGAGCATAACCTATGAGTAGGCCGCCAAGTAGGATGACACCTACAGAGATGAAGGAACTAAAGGTGCAGTTGGTGGATTTAGAAGGCAAGGGTTTTATTAGACCGAGTAGTTCGCCTTAGGGAGCAGCCGTAGTATTTGCTAAGAAGCCGGATGGATCGTTAAGGCTATGTATCGATTATCGTAAGTTGAATGAGAAGACGATAAAGAATCGATATACATTACCAAGAATTGACGATTTGTTCGATCAGCTGAGTGGAGCTAAGATATTTTCTCAGTTGGATTTGGCTACAGGTTTTCAACAGCTCGGAGTGGCAGAAGATAGTATATCTTTGACGGCGTTTAGAACAAGGTATGGGTCATACGAATGGTTAGTTATGCCATTTAGACTCACTAATGCACCGGCATTCTTTGTGGATTTGATGAACCGGATTTTCCAAGAGCATTTGGATAGGTTCGTGTTGGTTATTATATATGATATTCTGATATACTCTAAGGATGAGAAGGAGCATGAAGTTCATCTTAGAGTTGTGCTTGAGATGCTGAGGAAGCATCAGCTAAAGGCAAAGTTTTCGAAGTACCATTTTTGGAAGAAGGAAGTGAAGTTTCTTGGTCACGTGGTTTTGGAGAACGGATTGTCAGTCGATCCAGAAAAGATCGAAGCCGTTAATAACTGGAAGAGACCAGAAACCGTAACTGAGATAAGAAGTTTCCTTGTGTTAGCTTTGTATTATCAGAGGTTTATAAAGGATTTCTCGCGGATAGCTGCACCGATGACCAAGCTAACGCGAAAGGATGTAAAGTTTGTGTGGACCGATAAGTGTGAGGAAGCATTCCAGAGCTTGAAACACTTATTGAACCATGAACCTGTTTGTTCTGGAGGGGAATCGGGATTTAGTTCTTTGTACTGATGTGTGTGGAACAAGATTGGGAGCTATACTAATGCAGAGGGGTAAAGTGATTGCCTACGCTTCTAGACAGCTTAGACCGCATGAGGTTAGATATCCAACGCATGACCTGGAGTTAACTGCAGTTATTTTTGCTTTGATGGTGTGGAGGCATTACCTTTTGAGGGAGAGGTTCGAGCTTTATATAGATCATAAGTCGTTAAAGTACTTGTTCTCTCAGAAGGAACTGAACATAGGACAATAGAAGTGGTTAGAGTTTTTAGCCGCTTGTGACTTTGGAATAGAGTATACACCAGGGAAAGGTAACAAGGTTGCAGATACGCTTAGTAGGAAGCATCAGAATGCAGTGTTAGCTATTATAGCAGAATGGAAAGACTTGGAAGCATTGACAGCTTATAGAGTGCAGTGGAGATCCGAGGCTGAGTCTAGTGGAGGATCTGTTAGGTTGTCTTGTTTAGAAGTCCGACTGGTATTGATTGAGAAGATTGCTTCTAAACAGGAAGAGGATCCAGTGTTAGATGAAAGGATCAAGAAATTAAGGGATGGAACAGAGAGCGATGACTTAAAGGATTTCCATCTTGACCAAAGTGGGTAGTTGAGAAAGAAGGGTAGATTATGTGTTTTGAATATAGGAATCATAAGAAAAGAAGTTTTGGAGGAATGCCATCGTTCGAAGTTAACTATTCATCCAGGAGGAATGAAGATGTATCAAGATATGAAGAGAAGTTTGTTCTGGGAAGTCATGAAGAGGGATGTTGGCATGTGGGTGAAACAGTGTTTGATCTGTCAGCAGGTAAAAGCCGAACATCAAAAGCTGAGTGGATTGCTTCAGCCATTGGATATTCCCGTATGGAAATAGGATTCTATTTCTATGGATTTCATAGACGGATTGCAGATATATAATAGTGGGAATGAAAGTATATAGGTCATAGTGGACAGATTAACCAGGAGTGCCCATTTCATTCCAATTAAGTCAACTAGGACGACACCTATTTTGGCGAAGTTGTTCATGAAGAATGTAGTTAGGCTGCACGGAATTCCTTGTAGTATTGTTAGTGATAGAGATTCTTTGTTCACTAGTGAGTTCTAGAAGAGTCTACAGGAAGCTTTGGAAACCAAGCTCAAGATGAGTACCGCCTACCATCCGCAGACTGATGGGCAAACATAAAGAGTTAACAAGATCTTGGAGGACTTTTTACGAGCTTGTGTATTATACTTCGGGGATCATGGAAAGACCACCTACACTTAGTCGAGTTTTCTTATGACAATAGTAATCAGACTAGTATAGGGATGGTACCGTTTGAGGCTTTGTATGGAAGACCATGCAAATCCCCTGCATGTTGGTTAAAGACCGGAGACAGATTAGTCCTTGGTCCTGATTTGGTAAAAGAAGCAGCAGAAAAGATTGAGCTGATAATGGCGAGAGTGAAGGAAGCTCAGTCTAGGCAGAAAAGCTATGCAGATAGAAGACGAAATGATTTAGAGTTCTCTGTTGGAGATCATGTTTTCGTCAAAGTATCGCCGATGAAAGGTGTTATCAGGTTCGGAAAGACAGGGAAGTTAGCACCGAGATTCGTAGGACCATTTTCTATTTTAGAAAGGATCGGGTAGCTCGCATATAGAGTAGAGTTACCGAGTAGTTTGGCAGGAGTCCATGATGTTTTCTATGTTTCTCATCTGAGGAAGTATGTTAGGGATCCAGACACTACTATAGCACCAACTGTGTTAAAAGATTTAGTAGTGGAACCAAACATGATTATAGTTAGGAAGCCTACTCGGATAGTCGCAAGAGATGAGAAGAAGTTGAACATGACAGTCAGATTAGTGAAAATCCAGTGGAGTGACGATGTTAGAGATCATACTTAGGAAACCAAGAGCAGGATTAGAGACGATTATCCTGATATGTTCTGATGGTATGTTTTACCTTTGATTGTTTTGATGTGTTCCTTATCGTAATTTCGAGGATGAAATTCTTTAAGGAGGGGAGATTATAACACCCCATACTTTTAGTAACATTATTTAGGATATTTAATTAGTTAAATTAAATAAAATAATGCGTTGATTAATGAATTGAGATTTGTGATTAAATTAAGGGCTAGCCATCTATATTAATAAATAGATAAATGAAGTATAATGGACTTAAGTGTTAGGAAATAAAGGAGGGAAAAATAGGAAAATGATTAAACTTATACCCTAAACCCTTAGGAAAATGAATACACCTTCATTTCATTGATCACAAACAAAAACACCAAAACCAAGGCCGGCCACCATTAGCAAAGGAGAAGAAGAGAAAGCTAAAATTTTCAAGAGGAAAATCAAATCAACTTAATCAAGATCGAATCTTACATCCTAATCAAAATGCTAAGGTGAATAATTACTACATCTCATTTTTATGATTTTCGATTTTAAGGATAATCCAAAGTATTTTTGCATGCTTATGCCATGTTTTGAATGATTAAAAGTTTATATGTACTTGTTGATGATTTATGCATATTTATATTGATTCTTATGATATGTTTGATATGTAAACCCTATTAAATGGCATCCAAATGCCTTGCGAATTTAAATGTAGATCAGAAATAATATTTTAGAGGTGGGTTTCAATTTTCAAAATTTTCTGAATTAATGTGGATTTTATATTAATTTTCTAGTGAAGAAAATGATTTATTGGGTCATATATTATTTACAGCAAAATAAATAATTATTTGGGTCTGAAACTTACATATGTTAGAAAACATATTGAAAAGAATTTTCTGGAATTTTTATAGAATTTTCCTAAGTGTTTTGATGAATATATAAAATTACTTAAGGTATGGGACTTAAATGTTTTATATCTTTAATTAAGGAGAAGGTGTATTTTGTAAAATAAAATTATAGTTTATTTCTGAAAATATTGGCAGCACTTTTGAGAAAGGTATTTAGCAACCAATGAAATTTTGAAAAACAATAGCAGGTTAGTTAAAAAGTCTCTTTTAGGTTAAAAACAAAGATAACATGTTTTTAATGTGTTCCGCCACTTTCGGCACAGGGGGTTCCGACCCAGACCTTTTACCACCACTGGTTTTGAGACCAATGCGCATGGTATCAAGCTACTTGGTATGTAGCACATTGGATAAAGATGAAGGGTACTTAGTCGAAACGCTAGGTTCAGAAGGGGTTGGAGTATGCCTTGTTTTAAAATAAAAGGTATCTCCTGCTTTGCTTTTGAATGGTTAGGTTTCAACTCAGTTGGCTTTTGACTGGGTCAAATATTTTAAAAGGAAAGGTTTCGAATGAATTTCACTCTTTTATTTTGAATAATGCTTTCGAAGGGGTTGAAACCCCTAGCTACCGCCTTTTTACCTTTCGAAGTCAATGGTTTTGAAAGGTATACTTTGCTTTTAAAAATTAACCACTTCTCCAATGCTTTCGAAGGGATGGTTTCAACACCATCACTTCTTCACTTAGAAATATGTTTCGAATGGAAGGCTTTCGACTTATATGTTTTAAATGACCCTTTTTACTCTGATTGATGTACAACCCAAAGGTTTCGAAAGAGTTGTTTTAAATGGTTGCAAAAGGGGTTTTTCCACATGTTTTAAATTGAACCCAAGTGCTTTCGAAAGGTTTGAGTTTCTAAACGTTTAATGCTTTCGAAAGGTTTTGAAAGTGGTTTCGAAGGGGTGGTTCCCCAAAGGGTTTCGAAGGAGTCAAAAGGTAGTGTTTTCTAATGTTTCGAAAGGATTGAAATGGAAGGTTTTCCAAGGATTTCTAAAGGCAATGTTTTGAAGTGTTTTAAGATATGATGTCCAAGGTTTTAATGCTTTCGAAAGGAAGGTTTTCAAAGGTTTCGAAAGGGTTTAAGAATGGTTTCGAAAGGAAGGTTTTGGCCTTTTGGCCTAGATAAATGAAGGGTTTTACTTAGTTTCGAAAGAGGTGCTTTCAATGGTTTTGAAAAGGGGCACTTTCAATGGAATCGAAGGGGGGAATTTCAAGTGTTTAAATGTTTTCATCAACTAAGGTTTGAGTAAAGTGTGTGTGTGTGTGTGTGTATAACATGGCAAGGTGATTTTGAGTAAAGCATAGAGTATATGTATTTTCCTTGTGTAAGTTTGATTTAAAGGTTTTAAATAATTTTGAAATAGGTTTTCATGGAAAATTTTGGGAAGATATCCCTAAGTAAAATTACTCAGGTATTAGAATATTAGATGAGACTGGTATAGGGTCGCGCCCTATACATTAGCTATTGGCCCCAGCTAATTTAGTCCAAAATTCCAGTGTGTAGGGCTTTGTCACAGGTAAGACTAAAATTATGATTACACACAGAAGGGAATATATATTTGTATACAGATTGGTTATTGGTGAGCCCGCAAAACCATTAGGATCAGGTGACCTTGGGAGATGTTAAGTTAGGGACAGACTGTCCAAAAGAGAAGTATTTAACAGAGAGTTAAGGATAGACCGTCCAGAAGAGGAGTGTCTAACAGATGTTAGATTATTTTGTTTATATTGTCTGGTGGGCCGGAGTCAGCCAAAGTGTAACATCCCGCCGTTTTGGACCATTCAAATCGACAATAAAACCACACATGTCAAACTTGAATAATTCAAAATAACAGATTATTAATAAAATTTGGGGCAAATAAAATCAATCACAGAATCACAGACATGAAATATCAGAATAACTCGCAGTGGAATAAAATAAACATAGTAGTTCATGAAGCTACTAGATACAAAGTCTCAAAACTAATACATAATACCAAAGTCTGAAACCAATACATTTGGAAATACAAGGTACATAAGTTCTCTACTACAAAAGCAAAAGTTGAGTGGAAATAACTGGAATAGAAAGGTCAGGTAGACAGCTAAATCTCCGGCGGATCTCTGGCTCCAAAAGATGAAAGCAAAGCTGTGAAACTCAGGCTGACCCGAGTGTAAAGCAAAACACAAAACACTCGAGTTAGGACATACATACTTATAAAATGTAACTCAACTCAAGTGAACTATAAAAGAAATGCATCAATAACTTAAAGGATGCTTGGGATCGCCCATCCTTTAAGGATCCGTTAAACTATCTACTATGTAGTGATAGACGCTATTATAATAATGTCTAAAGTAAAGTAAACTATTAAAATAGCGTTAAGGCGTTACCCATATCACCCTTAACACATTTTGTAATGCCAATAGTCTATATAATACCGTAACTCCCCGTAAACTGGAGCCGCCAGAGGATAACACATAGGTACGACATAAAACAAACTCGTAGAAGGTGCGCTAGGGTAGGTGACACGGCACAACTAGGCAGTGCTAGGGTAGAAATACCAATTACACTTCCGGACTGTTGGTAACGCATAACCGCAACCACCACCCAACTCGATCCACACTCCTGAACCAAAGGTGCGCACTAAATCAATCACAAAGTAATAGAATGGTTAACGATGAAGTGTGTCTGATCGGAGGAGCTACCTCACTTAGCCCGTCAATTGCTTCTGTTTTAGCCAACTTATGCTAACTCACGGGAGTTAGGTCCACGTAAATATACCTTTAGGATCGTCGCCACCATCCTACTTCATTCTGGAATCTCCACCATGTACACAGTTGTTAAAGTGGTTTTCGGTATCGACAGAGAGTATGCCCATATCCGATCCCGGTCTCTTTAACAACCAAACGTTATTATAACCCATGGTTATTCAATTTCATATGGTTTATTTTTCATATCAAACATATTCCTTTCAAAACCATATAAATTCCATATCATTATTCTTTTAAAATATTATTCATTTTTCCAAAGTCGTACACTTCCAAATTCATTTAATTATAACCCCTTTGAAACGTAAAAATTTAGAAATCATAGCACCTTAAAAATGTAACCTTTAGAACCAGAACATTCGGAACTATACCCATTAGAGAATTTTGTAGCATTCAGGAAATGTCACTTTTCAGAAAACGCAGTAGTATAGAAATGCTACTGTAAGAATTCGCATCAGTGCAGAAATGCTTATAAGAATTCGCAACGGTGCAGAATTGTTACTGTAAGAATCCGCAGCAGTGCAGAATTGTTACAGTAAGGAAATCGCAGCAGTTTTGAATTGTTACCGTAAGAAATCGCAGCAGTTTTGAATTGTTACCGTAATACTTCCTACTATAATAGTTTATAAAATCAAATGGTACATATATTCACGGTTTTTATCATAGTCATTATATCATTCTTATTATATTACTCTAATTTAGCTATTTGGACATTAAAGAAACCACACCTTTAGTTAAATAACTTTGTTACTATAATGTTAAATTTTAAAGCTGAAATCCTTATGCTAAGTTAAAAGTACGTTATTAACTTACAGTTTATTTTCCTTTCAGTAAATAACATTTATCATTTTTATCACCCAAGTTACACCATTTACATTAGTTAAAACTTACATGTCAAATGTACGTTTTAACTTATATTTTTCTTTCTTCTCAAAAACCATTTATCATTTTAATCTCTATTACATGAATTAAAACTTACAGTTTATAGGTTAGAATAAAATACCATTATTAAGTCAAATCGGATTATTAAATTTCAGTTAACCTTCATTCGGTAAATTAGATTCCAAAATTTACATTTCCAACTATTTATTTCTTATAAATTTTTTATCTCATGTAAAAAAATTCACAGAAATTATTACATTAAATTTTAGTTGAGATCATATATAGAAATCCAAAATACTTAATAATTTTTAGAAAATCATTTTAAATCAACCACGGAGTCTGTATAAAATTCTCTACCCTAGGGTCAAATAAATACGGACATATATCATTTCAATCCGCAATTTATAAATTTTCTAGGTTTTATATCATTTCAAGCCCGCAATCTCAAGTCAAATAAAATTGCTCAGGCCTATCATTTCAGCCCATAACAATTTTTCTTAATCTAAAGATCATTCGGGTATGTATCATTTCAACCCATATTGAAGGAACTTGCAGTGTGAGAACAAAATATTAAATAAACATAACAATATTCAATATATCATGGCATATGATCATAACAAGTAAGATATGATATGAAATAACATAATATAAACATAGGTGAAATTCTCAACTTGCATGTACAAATCCGTACAATTCCATTGTCATCAATTCACCAAAATATAAGTACGTTGTCAAGAGTGATTACTCACCATTTTTTGGTTAGAGAAGTGATTCAAAACTCAACACAACGACTACAACAAGCTCGACAAATTACGGACAAGCTTGAGTGAGAGGAGAATCCAAATCCGACGCTTTGCAAAATAAAATAAATTCCATACGTAAACAAATAATTCACATAGAAAAATAAAAATAGAAAAATATATATTTGTAAACATGTGAAGAGGGCTTGTCTAGGGTTGCATAGGCTCGGTCATAGGCTAGTTTTGTTTGGGTTTGGGTTCGGCCATAGGGGTTTGGGCTAGGCTAGGGTTCGGCCATAGGAGTTTTGCCTAGGTTATTCTAGGTTTTGGTGAAGGGGGTTCCGCCTAGGGTTAGGGTTTTGTTTGTGGAGGGCTCAGCCTAGGGATTAGGTGATGGAGGAGGTGGTCACGGCTAAGGCAAGGTAAGGGGAAGGGGTTAAGGAAGTTCGGCTATGGGGTTTTGGTTAGAGGATGGGAGGTAAAGGCGAAAATTGTGAAGAAGAAGAAGGGGAAAAGGAAAGAGGAGAAGTGGTTTTGGTTAGGGTTTGTAGTTGGAAGAAGAGGAGATGGTGTGGTGATGAGCATGGCCGAAATTTTTGGGGAAGGAGGAGGAAAAATTGTAGAGGAAAGGAGGGAGAAAGTCTTGGGTTTTGAGGAGGAAGATGAAGAAGAAACTTACATTGTTTTTTTTATGGAGGCACAAATGACAATGAGACATCTGGCAAAACCCTAGGATATTATATAGGCATCTCAACAGGTGGCTTCGCATCTACTAAAGGAATTCCTAGCCCATTAGTACAAGCCCAAAGTCACAATGTAAATAAGATGAATGTTAAGAGAAAATAACTACGCGTAATACGCCAAAAATTGTAAGTTTAGAGAAGTAGAAATCAAATTTTAACAAAAAGAAAACAAAGAAAATGTTAGAATTAAATTCATCTTCATAAAAAAAAGTAAAAGTTAAAAATTCAAAATTTAAAATTTTCACAGAAAGTCAAGCTTTGATCAATGTTGACAAAATTTGAAATTTAAGAAAAGTCCTTATTTTATTAAATTTGGAAGAACATTTCACATCAAAACTCAAAATTATACATTAAAAATTCCCAATTTATCAATTTTTAAATAATTATATTCAAAATTTCAAATGAATTTTCATTTAAAATATTTTCAAAATTTTCGGGTTGTTACACTCTCCCCCACCCAAAATTTTTCGTCCTCGAAAAGGAACGAGACCCAGAAAACAAAGAAGGATAAGGTAGGATAACGAATAATACCAGGAACAAACAATTCCGGATTCGAAGCACGAATGCTCACTTCCGTTTCCCAAGTACAATCTCGATCATCAGTGCTCCATTGTACTTTGACTAGGTTGAAAAATTTTCTTCGAAGCTGCTTCGTACCTCTATCGATAATACGAAGTGGCTTCCTCTCGACAGTAAGTTTTGCTCAACATTCAAACTCTCAAAAGCAGAAGGCTGGACAATCAAAGATCGATCGTGAAGATACTGACGAAGATGCGAAACATGGAACACATTATGCACTCCAGAAAGTTTCTCAGGCAATTCCAAACGATAAGCTAAGGAACCAATTCTCTCTAAGATGCGAAAAGGACCAATAAACCTAGGAGCGAGCTTCCCTCTCCGTCCAAACCGAATCACATTTCTTAATGGAGAGACCTTAAGGAAAACCTGATCACCAAAAGAAAACTCCAAACTCCTCCTACACCTGTCAGCATACTTCTTCTGTCTATCTTGAGCAATCCTCATCCTTCTCCTAATCTCCTCAACCTTCTCAGATGCTTCTAGAATCATATCAGGACCAAGAACCTAACGATTACCGGATTCAATCCAGCAAGACGGAGATTTGCAAGGGCATCCATAAAGAGCAGCAAATGGAGCCATTGTGATACTAGCCTGAATTATAAGAGATGGAATAAGATAAACAAATGTTTAAGACAACCTTAAATAGATATTTGATATTATACCTGATAACTATTGTTATAGGTGAATTCAACGAAATGGAGATGATCTTCCTAAGATCCTTCATAATCAAGGACACGGGCATGAAGAAGATCTTTTAAAATATGATTTACCCTTTCCGTTTGACCATCGGTCTGCGGATGGTAAGCAGTGCTCAGATTCAGGCGGGTACCTAAAGATTCCTAAAATGCTTTCCAAAACTGACTGGTAAAGATGGGATCTCTATCACAAACAATACTAACAGGAACACCATGAAGATGAACTATCTCTCTCATATAAATCTCAGCTAGACTAGAAGCAGAACGGTTGAACCTAACCGAAATGAAATGAGCTAACTTGGTCAATCTATCCACAATTACCCAAATACTCTCATTACCTCTCCTAGTCCTCGGTAATCCATCAATAAGATCCATATAAACTTGTTCCCATTTCCAATTGGGAACGTCAAGGGGTTGCAATAATTCAGCAGTCTTTTGATGATCAGCCTTAACATGTTGACAAGTTGCACATCTACTAACAAAAAGAGAGATATCACGCCTAATACCCTTCCACCAATACAGCTTCTTCATATCATGGTACATCTTCGTCACACCTGGATGAATAGAAAGTCTAGACCGATGATTCTCCTAAAGTAACTCTTGCCTAAATCCATCGACATTCGGGACACAAATCCGATTATTAATCCTTAAAATCCCTTTATCTTCGATCTGAGATCCACTTCCATCTTGGCTATTACCACCAACCCTGCTACGAACATTCACCTTAATGAGCCTAAGCATCTCATCCTCATCTTGCTTAGCAATAATACGATCCATAAGAGGAGAAGAAACAACAAGCTGACACAACATCGCCTTCTTTCGACTCAAAGCATCGGCTACAACATTAGATTTCCCGGGGGTATAGTTGATGTCGAGGTCATAAGAAGCTAGAAACTCAAGCCACCTACTTGCCTCAGATTCAAGTCCTTCTGGGTGAAAATATATTTCAAAGACTTATGATCCGTAAAGAGCTCAAACTTAGTTCCCAATAGATGATGTCTCCAAAGCTTCAAAGCAAAAACTATGGCAAGAAATTCCAAATCATGGGCTGCATAATTGGCTTCATGGGTCTTCAATTGACGACTGACATAAGCGATAACCTTCCCATCCTGCATCAGAATAGCTCCCAAACCTTCACGACTAGCATCAGTGTATACCGTTAATCCCTCATTTCCATTTGGGACGGTAAGAATTGGCGCGGAAGTAAGCTTGCGCTTCAACTCATTGAATGCAGCTTCACACTTATCATTCCATCTAAACTTAGCATTATTACGGGTTAAAGCAGTGAGAGGTGCAGCAATCCGAGCAAAATTCTCAATGCATCTCCGATAATAACCGGCAAGGCCTAGAAAACTACGGATATCAAATGGAGTCCTAGGAATTTCCCAATTCTAAAATAGAATAGGGAGAATAAGAATCGAGAAAGAGATAGAATAATTAATGTACAAAGGAAGAAGAGAAGATAAACTTACATTGATCGCAACGATCTTAACTGGATCAACAGAAACTCCATCACCAGAAACAAATAAGTCCAAGAAATCAGACTTCATCTTTCCAAAAATGGCATTTCGAGAATTTGGCTTTCAACAGTTGACTCCTAAGGGTCTTGAGATCAAAATTCAAATGGGTTTCATGTTCCGCCTTAGACTTAGAGAAAACAAGAATATCATCGACGAAGACTAGAACAAACTTATTAAGAACATCACGGAAAACCCGGTTCATAAGGTCGACAAAGAAGGCTGGGGCATTAGTTAAACCAAAAGGCTTAACTAACCATTCAAAGAAACCATCCTCAGAACGAAAAGCAATATTGGGAACACTTTCCTCAGCAATTCTGAGCTGGTGAAAACCGGTGGAAAGTTCAAGCTTAGAGAATACAATAGCTCCATAAAGCTGATTGAACATATCATTAATACGAGGCATTGGATATCTGTTTTTCATAGTGAGCTTGTTCAGCTCCCTATAATCAACACACATCCTCAAAGAACCATCAGACTAAGTGACAAAAACCACTGCTGCTCCCCATTCGGAATGACTGGGTCTGATCAAACCTTTGGAGAATAAGTCTTCGATTTGCTTCCTCAACTCAACCTTCTCACGGGGTGCCATTCTTCTGGGAGGAAGAACTATAGGTAGGGCTCCAGGAATGAGGTCTATACAGAATTCAATTTCCCATTTAGGAGGTAAAGAAGTGACTTTTCCAAATACATCGGGATAGAGTTTGACCATAGGAGTAGAATCAAGATCACTAGGGGAAGAATCAAGAGAGTAGATAAAACTGCCTGCATACTCCTGAGGCATACGACACTGAATCACCAAAGAATCACCCTTATCACCAACAAGAGAAACGGTTCGGGCTTTACAAGAAATAACAGCTTCATGATTCTTCAGCCAATCTCCTCCAAGCAATAGATCAAAAGCATCGAAACCAAAAACATAGAAATCACCAGAAAAACGATAGCCATAATGGTAGAGTTTCACATTGTTACAAATCCTACTAAGGTTTGCGGGACCACCAATAGGATTAGTAACACACAAAGGTTTGGTTGCAAACTTAGGTGAAAGGATATGTTCAAACTTATCACAAAGGTCCACAGAAATGAAACTATGCGAAGCTCTAGTGTCAAATTGAACATGAACCGGAAAATCAAACAAAGTAAAGGTGCTCTGGAGAGTACTTTGGGTATCACTAGGAGTAGGTGGAGTAGGCGGAGCATGAGTGGAAGAAGTCATGGAAAAGACTCCAGATGTCTTGCCTTTCTGATACAAGGGACAATCCTGCTTGAAGTGGCCAGGCTGCAAACAGACATGGCAGAGGTCTTGCCTAGTCACCTGAAGTGGAGGAACAACAGCTCTGGCTAAAGTGGGACAACTATTGGCATAGTGACCCCTCTGATCGCATTTGAAGCAAGTAATGGAAGAAAGATCAACAGGCTACCTCCGAGAAGAAGAAGATCCTAAACCTGGATTCTTAAGCCAATTCTGCTTTTGTCGATGGAAATTAGATTTCCTCTTCTTAGAGTTGCCAGAAGAGGGCTGAGACGAAGGTGCACGAGCAATAGATGATTCCTTAGGAGTGGGGTTCTCATATCTAATAGCCATATCCATCAATCCAGTAAAAGGGCCGTGCACATGAGAAATCAGACGATCGTAAAACTCTAGGCGGGCTCCAGCTATAAACTTCTAATTCTTCTTAAGAGGGGTATCAATAAAACTAGGACCAAACTTGGAAAGTTCATTTAACTTCCGCACATACTCAGAAAATGACATATCCCCTTGCTTAAGATCCATAAACTCCCTGTACAGCTGAGACTTTCCAGCTTCTAGCATCCACTTCGCCACAAAAGCCTCCCTAAAACACGATATCCAAACTGAAGAAAGATTCCAAAAGGGATAGCCTAAATCAAATTCAAAAGGACTAACTCAAGACAATACTGAAACTATTACCAAGAAATATCTGCCTCAATAGTGTTGGCTGTAACAGACTCCCACCAATCTTGGGCTGCTTCCTGCAACTGCCCAGCCGCTAGCTGACGCTTCTGGGCGTCGGTGACCTCCAAACCCGTAAAAATCCTTTCCAAACTTCTTAGCCACTGATGAGCCTCAATGATGGCTTCTGATCCCGTAAACTTAGTACCACCAAGCTGAGTGAACTCCTTACAGAGAATGGTAAATCTAATGGGTGCAACTGGTGCTGGAACTGGGGCAACACTGTAACGACCCGTAAATTTCAATTATTTTAATAACGTAAGTAGTTGAAATTTTGTAAAATTTTAAACGATAAAATTTTGAAATAAAAATTTTATATTTGGAATACGCCTAGTTAAACATAGAAACTGGTAAATTTTCGTCCGAAAATATGAAAGTTTATTTCGTGCGTAAATTCACTTCAATTTAATCAGTTAAAAAGAAATGAAAATAAAATGTTTCCGAAACCTAAATATTTTTACATAGAAAAATTCTAAACCATCTTCTGAGCAAGATGTCAGTTTGTCATTTTTCCAAATTTGGACATCTTTGGCTCCGTCGTTCTTATTTTCTCCAAAATAACAGTATTCTGGTACCGATATCGATTTTTATCGGATGATCGTACCACTGATTTCTATATACCGTTTTGATCGTCTCGTCGTGCCGATCTCTACGGTATATTCGATTGTCAAATTCGGAGTTCCGTTGTACGTTGCACTTTGCGTAACGCCCACCGTACCGGTAACCAAATTGAGTCTCTATAATATTCTGTGCGTATTCATCCATCAAACGTTTGAAAATGAATGGCCATTTGTTTTATATTCCCAGAAATTTATTATCTGACCTTTACTATTCTTACTTTTTCCATTTTATTTATTTTGTGTCGTTTCCAAACTGTTGATCTATTTTCAAAATCATAAAGTAAAATAAAGTTGGTTTCTCTCTGAAACTTGCCTTCACTAAGCAAACCAAATTCCCCTTCAAATCTCTAACCCTCTCATCCGAAACCCGCCTCGCCACAACTCCAGTCATCTCCACTTCCACCAACCACCGTCCACTCCACCTCCACGCACCACACGGCCTCTCCGCCCGCTACCTGACTCCGGCCTCTCTCTCTTCCCTCTGCCATGTCGCAAGCACACACCTCCTCTTGCCGATCACCAACCCAGGCCACCTCATCAGTGTCGGCCTCACCGTGCACCGAAGTCGACAGCGCCCCTCCCCTCCTCCGCGTTCCTCAGCTTCACGGCCATGGCCACGACCCAAACCCACCTCACCGCAAACAACTCCGACCCTACACCTTTTTTCCCCTCCAAGTGGCCGAGCATCACCTACCCAGCAGTGTGCCGCCACCGCGTACGTCCTCTGACTACCGCAAACCTCTGCCACCTCCGCTTTTTCTCCAACTTGAGCGGCCTAATGGCCTTGCATCACTGACCTGATCAAAAGGTATACATACCTTTTAAGTATTTTATATGTCTTTATATGGTAAGTGCATGCGTTTTATATATATAGTATTCTTATATTTATTTTACAGTTATATATATATGAGCATTTGGTTGAATAAATAGTTTGTTTGTTAAGTGTTTTGTGATTTTATTTAATATATGTATTTTTCTTATATAAAGTTTTATGAGTTTAATGTTTAAAGGAAATCGTTTAATGACATTATATATAGAGAGTTTATATTACAGTTTGGGTAGGCAGTGTTAAGCGGTGTTTGTTTATATATGACTGTTTGTTATATATTGTTTATATTATTTTAAAACAGGAGCTTTGTCTTGTACATGTCTGTTTAAAGTACTATAGTTATAAAGTTTTATTTTATTTTGGGTGGTCAGCAAATCTGTTCACAAAATAATATTTCCAAACTTTGTATAAATTGTTAGTTTACGTTATGATATATGTTAGCTTGTACACTTTTGTACTAAAGATTATATATATTTAATGTTTAGGAAGTGATGATACATATTATATGTATAATATAAGTTGTAGACGGGTATCAGTATATTAGTTGTACGTCAGTTTTGCACTTAAATGAGTTTGCAGTGAAGTTAGTTATATTGACTTTTGTAGGAAATTCATTTTGGCGGTAGCCATGTTTTATATGGGTATAGATATCTTGATGGATTTACGGGTTTTGTTAAATGTGGACATCTTGAAATGATAAAATATATATTTCATTAGTATGTGGCTATATAGTCGTTTTAAAATAAAAATATATAGAGTAATATGTTTGATTTATATATCTATATATATATATAAATTTAAAAAAAAAACTATGATTTTTGAAAAACTATATATATATATATTTAATTTGACATACGTTTGAATTTAAAATATGTTTTTTTTATGTGGTATATATACGAGTTCACTTATACCATTGTCACCATCGATCGGTTCTAATTTGATTTCGTCAATCCCTTATTTATCAGCGTTTCCATCGAATCTGTGCCAACCTTGATCTGCTTTGGAATTCGTAACTCATTTCTTTGTCAAATCTCTAGCCTCGAAAGGTGAGCACTCACTCACGATTAACGTTCTTTTATTTATTAAATTTGATTTCAATTGAAACGACAATTGAAATATGCTGCTATTAGTTAATGACACTGTTATATATGCTATTACCTGTATCAGTTCACCTGTGACATCTGACACCATTATCTGTTAATTATTTATGTGATGATAATACAGTTTGGCTGATAATTGATTGATTGTTGATGTTTATATTGGACGTTAAATTGTTAATGTTAAAATGATAAATAGTATGAAATTGAACTTGATATAGGACAGTTAAATGTTAAATTTGATTAACTGACATTTGTATAATATGACCCCTTTAACTATTAAATTTATTGACACGTAGGATTGTTAACTACACCTTGAACCATCAATTGGATGTTGTTTTAACTGATGATGTATGAAATTGTAAATAGATGACTAGTGAAAAACTGTAATGTAATAATCTTTAATCTACATGAAATGATAGTGTAGATTCTAGAAATAATTATATTAATTCGTACAAATAACAATGCGAATTAATAGGGTTATTTCGGGATTATTTGAATTGATTATTGGATTGTTATTGATTGTTGTTATTGCTTGTTTATTTACTTTGACACCATCCCAGTTATCACACTGCAAGTTCCCTTTGAGATGTTTTGATTTTGAATTGAATTGGAATCGGGTTGAAATGATAAATACCCAAATTGAATTTTTACCTAGGATAGGAAATTAAATAAAACCCGATTGGTCAATAATTTGATTTAAAAATAAAATGAAGATTTTATTTGAATAAATAATATGGTTTTGAAACGAAGTTGGAAATTGAATTTAATGAAATTTAAACGTGAATATTTAATAATCTGAAATGAAATATTAATAAAGAAATTGATGAAAGAAGGTTGTTTAATTTGAGAAATGATCGAATTAAGTTTGAAATTATAATTAAGTTTTGAATTATTTAATAATTGAATAAAATTGAATCATTTGATAATTGAATAAAAATTGAATTCTTTGATAAGAGAAATTGGACTTTTGAATAAGTGAAATTTGAACTTTATTAATAAATGAATTTGGGTTTCTTTATTTATTAAGTTTTGGAAATTTATTTAAGTAAGTAAATAACTGAAATTGAATTTCTTAACAAGAAATAAAATGCGATTTATTGAAATTAATGTAAGACTTGAAGTTTAAAGAATTTGATTTGATGAATTTAATTTAAGTAAATTTGTAAGTTTTGATTTAATGAAGTTGAATTTAAGAAATTGATTTAATGATTTGGAAATTCAATAGAAATTGTTTTGAATGATAAATTAATTTAACGATATTGAATGAAACTGATAAATGAATTTAAATTGATTTAAATGTTAAATTAAATTAATTTAAATGTTTTCGAAATGAACTTATATTCGAACTTGAGTTAATATTTGGATTGCTTAAATAGAAATTGAATTCGAATTATAAGATTTTGAAATGATAGCTTGAAAGTTTGAAACGTAAAGTATGGAAGTTGGTTTTCGAAAGACAAGTGAAATGTTGATTTACGAATTGAAATTGAAATTGAAATTGATTTGGTTTTGAAATAAACAAACGACCAATCGGTGTAATAATTACGAAAGTTGTTAAAGAGACCGGGATCGGTAATGGATATACTCTCTATCTGAACCGAAACCACTTTAATAACTATACGCGGAGTGTTGATCCAGAACGAAGTGGATGGTTTTGATGAACGCGTTGACTGAAGAAAGAGAACGATTTTGGATGACCCTTGACATGACTAAAACAGGAGCCGCGCCGGGCCATTGAGGATCGCCATCTCTAGCGGACACACTTCTTCGATACCATATCTATTACATTTGTGATTCGATTTGGGTGCACCCCTCGATTATGGGAGTGTTGTTTCGCGGTGTTGGGGTAGTAGCTGCTATGCCCAACATCAGTCCGGATCACGCAACTACTAGTATCCTAGTTGGTATCGCCTCATGTACCTTGTCATACTGATTATCCTATTCGCGACCACTACGATTTTGATTTGTACCTTTAGTATATGGATTGCCCTCTGGTGACTTCCGGTTTTGGGGAAACTACGGTCTTGTATATGCTTTTGGGAATAAACAGGTTAAGAGGTGTATGGGCCCTGCTTAACCCTACTTTGATATCTTTATATTACTGATAGACATTATCTACTTAGCGTACATTACTACCTAGTAGATAGTTTGACGGATCCTTAAAGGATGGTTATTCCAAACATCCTTTGAGTTACTTGTATTTCAATTGCTATTTCACTTGAGTTGGATTTATTAATATAAGAATGTTAATCCTGACTCGAGTGTCTTGTGTTTTTGCTTTACGCTCGGGTCAGACTGAGTGTACCAGTATTCGAGACTCACCTTTTGAAGTTGGAGCTTTGCTTGAAGATCCAGCCATCTATTTTGCTTCAGTATTCGATGATTCCAGCGATGTATTCGGATTTGTATCTGATGTATCATATTACTCTTCCGTTGTATCTGGTTTAACTCTGATGTATCGTATTACTCTTCTGTTGTAAACTCTGATGTATTTTATATATTCATATAGTAGCTTCATGAACTACTATCTCTTTTATTTCCGCTGCATTTATTACTCTGTGTCTGTGATCTGTGATTATATCTATTTACTGTATATGTTCAGTTTTGCCAAATTTAAATTAACAACGCGGTATTTTGAGCAATTCAACTCCGGCATGTGTGTCTGCCTATACACTTATAATGGACGCGAATGGTCCAAAATATCGGGTCGTTACAGTTGGTATCAGAGCTTTGGTAGCTCTAGGCAAAACTTAACATATAGGGTAAATGTATTTACAGAATCACTCTCATTCGAGTTTCAATCTCTTTCCTTTGACTCAATTCCTTTGAATTTTGGAACGTTCTCCTCGGTTCCGAAATTCATTCGTGTCCCTCACTTTTCGTCTTCTTTCAATTCTAGAGCACCCCACAACTCCATTTTGAATGATATCTATAATAGATCGGCGGTCTCGCCAATCTTCGAATAATTCGTAAAGGAGTAAACTCCTTTATAATAGGCATCGATTTACCGGAGATTTCTGTATCCTCGGTTTACGATGCTATCTATCTCCTGCTATACCTGAATTTTATTTCTTGAGATCGAATGTCGATTTGCCTCAAATTTCTACATCGATCTTATTCTTGAAGTTACGGACGATCCGGTTAAGATTTCCCGTAAATTAAATAAGCTTATCCAACCCGATTCTGTCAATTGAATCATCTTATCTTTTCTTTCAAACTTGTATTTAAATCAGAATTCTCTTTAACTTGAGTCCATAAAATTTGAAACCCTATCCTTATTTTGAAAATTCATTCCTGTATCGTCGAGCAAAGAAGTGTATTTGTAAATTTATATAAAAATGTTTTATATATTGTGTTGTTTGAGTTGTTGATGTTGATTTGGGTTTCCGATCGATTCGTCTGATCAACGCTATCGATAGGATTTCCAAAACACTTGAACAGAGCAAACTGACACAATATTATTTTCAAATTTGGAAAATGATATAAATTTGTTGATTATATTGTAAAAAATATAAGTTAAAATTTCTGGAAAAATATAAGTTAAAATTTTCTGGAATTTAATAAGTAAAATTTTCTGGAATTTAATAGGTTAATTAAATTGTTTGTTTGAAATGATAATATTTGATTATCATTTATTGTTCTAAATGAATTTATAATTATGGTTTATAAATTGATTTGGAATTTGGAATGAATTAAATTCAGAAATTTGAGAATTTAGTTTCCGGTGATTTCAGACTTTGTTTTTTAAATTTTAAAGTATATATTATTGAAAGTATTTTCAAATAGAAATCGTTTTCAAAGAATTTTAAAATGTTGAAATCAGTACTCTTCTCTTTGTCGCTGGAAAATAATTTCAGTGATGGCGGCCGCATCATCGACATTCATTTTCGATTTTCGAAGTGGAGATACTATTCTGTAGCTTTACTACGGTTTTGTTTTGAAAAATATTTTGATTTGAATTTCTTCAGTATAATTTGATTTTTATATATATATGGGTATCTTATTTTAAAATTTTAATTTGATTTGATATAAATATATTATATATATCTCTAAATTGTTAAAGTTAATCGGAAATCTAATTCTTAAATTTTGTTAAAGAATGATTTTAATTATAAATAAAACCAAAATTTGTAATAAATATTTAAACTTGAATAATTGAATTGGAAAAATTTTATTTGTATATTGTTCAACTGCATTCTAATACAACTTACCTAAATCATTCAGAAGTTGCATATGTAATTGGATAATATATAATATAAATTGAATTTATAAATAAAATTGAGTGTTTATAATAAATGTTATCCACTAAATTTTGATTATAAAGATGTTAATAGAGTTAGATAGGATAATAAAGTAAAACTCATATAATTGAAAAATAAATTTGTTTTGAAGAAAATTAATAAACTGAAATTTGATCAACATATGAAAATACCTTGAATTTAAAAGCAATTAGTAAATATAAATTAATTTAAATCGAAACTTTTATGGTTTAAATTAATTTATATGGGTTAAATATATGTGATTAGATATATTAAGTAGAATAAATTTAACAATAATTTGGAATAAAGAAGAATTTAAAATTGTGGAATAAAATATGATTATAATAAAAGATTATTCAAATTTATGGTTTTAGAAATTTTAAATTGAGGATAATTGGATAATAAGATAATGAATTTAGAAATAGTTGAGATTGATTTTAGTGAAATCAAATGGATTAAATAAATTTTTAAACACAATTAATTAAAATTTGAATTTATATGGTTTAAATTAATCGTTATTTTATATTTCAAATCTGTTTTTCTTTCTGGTTGTTTCTATTCTCCTACCTCGTTCCTTTTCGAGGACGAAAAGTTTTGAGTGGGGGAGAGTGTAACGACCCGTAAATTTCAATTGTTTTAATAACGTAAGTAGTTGAAATTTTGTAAAATTTTAAACGATAAAATTTTGAAATAAAAATTTATATTTGGAATACGCCTAGTTAAACATAGAAACTGGTAAATTTTCGTCCGAAAATATGAAAGTTTATTTCGTGCGTAAATTCACTTCAATTTAATCAGTTAAAAAGAAATGAAAATAAAATGTTTCCGAAACCTAAATATTTTTACATAGAAAAATTCTAAACCATCTTCTGAGCAAGATGTCAGTTTGTCATTTTTCCAAATTTGGACATCTTTGGCTCCGTCGTTCTTATTTTCTCCAAAATAACAGTATTCTGGTACCGATATCGATTTTTATCGGATGATCGTACCACTGATTTCTATATACCGTTTTGATCGTCTCGTCGTGCCGATCTCTACGGTATATTCGATTGTCAAATTCGGAGTTCCGTTGTACGTTGCACTTTGCGTAACGCCCACCATACCGGTAACCAAATTGAGTCTCTATAATATTCTGTGCGTATTCATCCATCAAACGTTTGAAAATGAATGGCCACTTGTTTTATATTCCCAGAAATTTATTATCTGACCTTTACTATTCTTACTTTTTCCATTTTATTTATTTTGTGTCGTTTCCAAACTGTTGATCTATTTTCAAAATCATAAAGTAAAATAAAGTTGGTTTCTCTCTGAAACTTGCCTTCACTAAGCAAACCAAATTCCCCTTCAAATCTCTAACCCTCTCATCCGAAACCCGCCTCGCCACAACTCCAGTCATCTTGTAACGACCCAGAATTTCGAACGAATTAAATTGAGAATATTTAATTTATTTTAAATATTTGAACGATGATTTGATTTGAATCCCCGATATAATTTTGAAATTGGCGATTAAATTATAAAATTTAATAGATTGAATGTTGAATAAAAATGTGAATCTTCAGTTTTAAGCTGAAGAAAAATATTTCGAAAACTTTTAAAATTCGTATTAATAATACTGAAGATAATCGAAGCTTCATAATCGAATTTGAAATCGATTTGTTCAGTTTTGAAATTAAATTGTTCGAATCGATATTTAAAAGTAGTCGTCCGAGGCACAGTCTCGGAATTCGACGAAACCAGTTCCGTTGGGTCCGTGACATTGAATTATTGTCGGATTTCCAATTTCGTATTTATCGGGATTGATATGTGAGCACACGGTGAGTAAACGCATTGAAGTTTTATCGAGATTAAATTTAAATTTAAAATTAAAAAAAACAAACGACATCGTCCCTAATTTCGTGCCTTTAATCACGCCGAAGATCACGATAATTTATCGTGCAAACCCATACCTCGTTCGACTTTAGGTATCTCGTCCCTTCCCTCTTCAAAATCAAAACGAAAAAAACAATTTTCTTCGTTCAAAACCAAATAAATGGCCGAAGCCCTCCATCCTCATTCAAACGAAATCAATTACCAAATCAAAACAAAAGCTCGTCTCCCTCTTTTTCTTTTTTTAGTAAAATCAAAAAAATGGCGGCGACCTGGGGAGGAAGTATCGCGACTCAGCATTTTCGCGATGGAGTAACGCGTGCTCGCGTACGCGAGTATCTGGGGGGGGGGGGGGGCGACGCAGTCAAAAATCGCGCGAGCCTGGAATGGATGGCGTGGCGACACGGAGCTCAAAGTCGAGCAAGCGCGCGCGCGTGGCAGCAGCGTCGCGATGGTGGCGACAAGGCGATGGCAGGCGATGAATCGCGTGGGGCGAATTCGTGGGCGAGGTGATCTCGGCAAAGGGCGGTGATGGGTCTGGCGTGCGATTCGTTCGAGCAGCGGCAAATTCGTGACTTCATGGGTAGCGTGGATGCTGGCGATGGCCTGGAAGCTCGCGACCGGTTGGGGAGGAGGTCGTGGGCAGTGCAGTCGATATGGGTTCGATTTTCACTGTAAGATATTTTCTTCATTCGATTTATTCGTGCATATAGAAAAAATTGTGAACCCAGTATTTAAATTTAGTTTTAAAATTTAATTCTACTGAGGTAAAATTGTTAAAAGTAATCTGTTTAAAATTTATAGAAATTCAGTTTAAATTTAATTTATTTAGGTGAAAGGAAAATTTGTTGGAATAAAATAATTTGTTAGAATAAATTTTGTTAAAGGAGAATAAATTTTGAATTTAAATTTTCTTATGAAATCAATTTATTAAAAGGAAATAGTAATGAAGTGTTCAGTATATTTAAATAGTTAATAGGGAATTTGTTTAAAATAAATCATTTGATAAAAAATTAAAGAATTGATTTAAAGAAAATTAACAGACGATAATTTAGTGTCAATTTATTCGAATATTAATAAATGTATAAATTGTTTATACAAGGTCGAATACAACGAAGGAAATAAATCTGGATTTGGAGTGGGATTGCAAAATAAATAGCTAAGGTGAGATTTTCTCACTCGAAGGAAATTTGATTTTTACAGTTATTATTGACTGTTTGATTTCTATTGAATGTGCTATTAGATATAATAGGATATATCTATATATATAGCAATATATACATATTGGCATATGTATATATTGGATTGATTGATTTCCCGCCTCGTATAGCGGATGAGACCCTATTGCGCCGTTAGTAAGCGGATTTATAAAAACCTATATACCGCGATAATTCCGTACTGGAGCGGAATTGGTATTGTGCTAACATCTTTGGATGCAGGGAAACAGGTTGGAGGGATCCAACTGGACCCCTCACATTTATTTAATTCATTTCTATTGTGATATGAATCTGTGAATGATTATAGTGATGCTATTAATCATATTGATATCTGGAAATTGTTGAAAGCTAAAATTTAGCTGAATGGATGTTTTGACATCATTGGATTCCAAAGATAAACGAAATTGAATTTTTGAAATTCAAGTAGAAAATTTCTAAGTGAATCAATTTTTGAAATTGAAGAAATTTTGAAGAAAGGAATTTTTAAAGTATAAAAAGAAATTTTTTATAATCTTATCGAATTTATTTCCAGAATAAAGTGAAAATGTTAAATAAATGAATTTCGTATAATAGTGATTTTAAATTGAGGAAATTAATTTAAAATCTGGATTTTTAAATAGACTGAAAGAAACAATTGAAATATATTTTCTTTGAAAGGAATTTATTTAAAAGGAGATAAGTTGGAAATCCAATTAGAAATTTAATTGGTAAGTTGAAACGATTTGGGAAATCAATGTGAAATGATTTCAATTTAAAGAATCCATTTAAAAACAGGATGTTGAGTAATTTGAGAAAAATAAGGAATTTATCTTAGTAGTGATAAATAAAATTTGAAATCAATCTGTAATTGATTTAATATTTAGAATGAATTTTTGAGAAATCAATATGGAAATTTTATTCAAACGATTGAAAATAAATTCAGAAATCAATATTGAAATTGAATTGATATTGAAGTTTTTATAAATAGAATTGAAATTTATAAAAGTTGTTTATAAACCCAAAGTCACTTATTTTGATAAGTTAAATATAGAAGTTGATAAAAGAAGGTTTATAAGTCGAAGTTGTTATTAAAAAGAGAAATAGAATTTATAAACGTTGTTTTATAAATTCAAAATAAATTGAATTTGATAAATTGAATATAGAAAGATTTTTAAAAGGGATACATTCACGATTTTGGACAGTGAATGTATTATTGGATAAAATGGATTTATTTTTGAAGAAGTGATATTAAAAATGAAGTAAACATCTTTAAAGATGTTTAAAATGTGTTAAATATCGAAATCATAGATTTCAACATTTATTGTTGAAATAGACGTTTTCGAGAAATAAGGAAATGATGGACTATAACACTGTTGTTATAGTAAATGATTTCCGAAAGGAAATGTTTTTAATGTAGTGTTGGGATTTATATATCTATCAAAATTTCGAATCCCTATACTAGTGATTTTTGAGTCGTCGTAACGATGTTTTACGTAACATTCGTTTTGACTCAAATTGATGTTGTTATAGAAAATAGATTTCCTTAAAGAATGAATATATACTTAATTTGATTTAAGTATATCGAATATTTTCCAAGTGTTGAAAATAAATAGATTTGTGAAATACTTATTTTTAAATAAGTATGGAATTGCTTTTCCAATATGAAACGAACGTTTTGAGAATTTATCTTTTTAAAGATACATTGAAATTGAATATTTGAAACGATTGAAAATCGTATATCAGTAGATATTTTGAAAGATATAAATTCACTATGGGATTTATAAAAGAAGGCGAAGTTGTTTAAAAACAAATATTGGTTTATTTTTGAAGTGCGGAAATTTGATTTGAAATTGTTTTCAAATGGTTAAGTGTGGAAATTTTATATCTAGTAAAGATATTTTTGAAGATGAAAAAATTTGGAAAATTATTTGGAATCTGATGATGTTGCGCATCTTTATTGATAGTTAAATAACCGACTATCAATAATTACCTTTAGATAGGTATTTGTTGTGAATTGGATGAATTTGAATGCCACACTTATTTTTAAATAATCGCTCACTATTCGGGTTAACCGGGAAAGGACCATGGGGTCGTATAACCCATTCCGAATATGTGATACGTCGTTATGAATTGCATTTGAAGACCGGTGTTGAAGACCGGATATTTTTGAAAACGGAAGGATTACCGTCGAGTTACTCTACATCGACTGATCTTCGATTTAGAGGTTTTTATCACCCTTAGTGACGGGAAGTCCTGACGTGATTGAAAATTATCGGGAAATGCAAGGGCTTCGTGAGAAGTGCCTTCGGTTCTGTTCGATCCCGGAACAGACTTGTATGGATTGTGTGTCTGACGTTACAATTTGAGATATAAAGCTGATTTCTTTCAAATACATTTCTGTTGGTGGCGGAGAATTTATTCTCTTAGCTTAACACCCTTCTCTGAGACGTACGAGCTCAGAGGTTATGTAGTTGAAATTTATCAGCGATATATCCCAATTTGGTAACGTGGCATACTGAGTGTTGCTGTGAAATGATCAGTGTTTGATCATTTGTGATATGATCATTTGTTTGATCTTATATCTTTGTGATCATAGGTTGATCATTTTGTTTGACCCGAAGCAGGGCTTTTTGAGAAAGCGTAGCTTTGTGGACGAGACTTCGTCGAGCCTCACACCCCGGAAATGGTCGAAACAGGACGAATGCAGCAAGGTTCTAGGGAGTAGCGCCCCTTAGTGTATGTCATTCCTTCTGGATAAAGGTGGTATCATGGTATGGAGCCCAGATACTTAACCTCTGTGGTTACTGCATTATTATTATCTATGTGGTTTGTTGCGAATCGGGGATCCTCGGGAAGATCGGTGACGATCGGGGGATGGCATACGCGTGTCAGTAGTTACCTATTTTTGCAGAGGTAACCCGGCCTTGTGTTGGCAGAGATCCGGTTAGGTTCTCGGGTCGTCTATTCCAGGGACGTACCCATCGTGGATAGGAAGTTCCTTAGCCTGACCATTTGTTGGAAATCCAAAGAAACAATACGACACTTGTACGGTTTTAGTTGTAGAACCTATCATTCACTTATGGTGGTCACCACTGTTTGGATGGTAGCTATAGTAGGCATAAGTGCGGAATGCCTATGCTGGCTAAGATTAATATTATACTTTCGAAATGTTTTCTACACTATGCACTAATAATAATATCAAAAAGAATTTGATTTTTTTCGTAGTAAGCATCTTTGACTATCATAAGAAGAAATCTCCTCCAATTCTGCGTTTGCATTGTGTGTGTGGTGGGAGGTCTTATGGTAGTTTCATTTTCCCAAAAGCATTTCGAATTGACTTTAAAATTTACTGTTGTTGTTTTAAAGAATAACTGTTTTACGATCTCACACCAGTCACCATGACTGACTCGGAGTTTATTGTTCCCTTCTAAACTCTGGGTGCCCACCAATTTCCACACGGGCAGCCTAGAGTTATATTATCAGGATATTCTGGATATTCTGGAGCTTGGAGATAAGCTGGATGACGAGACGTAGTATTTGTATCTGATATACTTATTCCGCTGTGTATTCTGTATGAGGACAGGTTATATAACTGTCCAGTGTTGTATATTGACTCTGATGATTGATGTATGTATAAACTGATATAGTTCTTTGTTTTAAAAGACTAGTGTTTATCTATTATATATTGTTCCGCTGCGATATGTGAGATTCTGATATTGTTTTCTGTTTCTGTATCTGATGTTTATTCTGTTGTTGTTCTTTCTTCTCTTTTTCTTCTTTCTTCTTCTTCTGCCTTTTTCTTCTTTCTAAAACCCTCACTATTGGAGTTTCCGGCACTCGATTGCTCGACAGTCGATAAAGTGAGTATCGATGTTGAATTTTCGAAAGTCGAAAATTCCGGTATGTGACAAAGTGGTATCAGAGCATATGGTTAAGCGACAACCCTGCTCTGTTGGGTGTTACTCATTAGAGATAGAGTCAGTAGTACTCTAGAATGAGTTGAGTGTAATAATAGATATGAGCGCGTATTTGTTATTTGGATATAAAATTGTTTTGTATTGTGTTGACTTATCGGTTGATTGTTTATGGATTCTGGTCGGTGCAGTCTAGCTAACTGTAATCGATAGGGGTTTCTAAACTCTTAAACAAGATAAACTGACATAGTATTGTTTTAAAATAGGGTAAATGAGATAATTTTGCCCAAAACTATTTTTTGTATATAAAAGAATTGATTTTCTGTAAATTATTACAGTATATGGTTGCATGGATGTTAGGAAAGTGATAATGTTGAAATGTTATCATTAAGTTTGAAATTGAATAAGAAATTGAAATCCTAACTCCAAAGTTAAGAAATAAATCCATACACAAATGAAATTTGAGAATGTAAATTATAAATGTGACTTATAATTGAAGTGGAATTCCAGAGAAGTAATTGGAGATGTTTTGAAAAGAATTTGAAAATTTGGGAGATTTGGAAATTTAAATTTCTTTTCGATTTGAAAATGGATTTCAAAGGTTTGAAAAGTATTTTGGAAAGATAAAAGCTCTAAACTCTTTTCGGTCGCTGGAAAATAACTTCGGTAATGACTGCAGCATTATCGATGTTCATTTTCGGGTTTCCAAAAGAGAAATTGCTGCCAAGTTGTTTTAAATGAAAGTTGTTTGGAAAATTTGGGTTTTGTTTTGGAAATTCAAAGGATAATTTGAATTGTTTTCAAAATGGTTTTGAAAATGTTAGTAAGACTCTGGAATAGAATTCAAGAAGGTAATTGAAAATTTAAAATTCAATAATGAAATGAAATTGTGAATATGAATTTATAATTGAAAATAGAATTCTAATGGAACGAAATTGTAAAGTGAAAGTATAAATGATTGTATAAATCGGAATGTAAGTAAGTTGAAGACTTATAAATATTTGAAATTTGATTGAAAATGAGATTCAAATCGAAATGAATAAATGTGCGAATAAATAAATTTGAAATTTCAAGTGCAAGAAAATGAAATTGAAAGTTAAAATTCATTTTGAATTTGAAAGTAAATAAAATGAGAATTGAACTTGATTTGTGAAAAAAATGAAGTGAAGTACTAAACTCAAATTAGTAAGTGAAGCTAATTGATTATTGACCAAATGGATAAGGTTTGAACGAATTAAAATTCAATGATTATAAATGAAGATAAATTGAATTCCAATAGAATTGAAAATGTGAATTACAAGTTCAAATGAATGTGAAATGAAAAATTGAACGGAATTGAATATGTAACTTCAACAGCGAATTTAAAGAGGATATAAGAAGTATATATTGGAAATTTTGTAATCGAATTTGCAAAATGATTGAATGCTGTAACTAGATAAAATGGCTAGTAGGATATACAGGTATAAAGGAATTGGAATTTAATTTCAAAGATAAATTTGAATCGCTCGAAAAAGGTACGTATTTTAATTTCTATATGAGTTTTTGCTGATTTCTTCTCTAGCCGCTTGGCTTTTTCTTTTTCTTTTTGAAATCTGAGGGTCCGTAGGGACGTTTTGTAGTCGTGCCGTATCAGCCGCGCAAAGGAGACGCTGGCGAAATTTTTCGAAAATTCCGAGTGTTAGAAAATTTTTGAGAAAATTTTGAAAGTTTAAATTTGAATTTGAATTCGAATTTGAATTTTGAAGTAAAACAATGTTGTTTTGAACTGTAATTGAAGTTGGAAAACGAGTTGAATAATAACGAATCTTTAGTAGAAAGATTTGTTTTGAAATTTGATAAAACTATTAGATGTTGAAAGATAGTAGACGAGTTAAGGATCATTTTTCCTAACTTGTAATTTCGAGGACGAAATTCTTTTAAGGGGGGAAGTTTGTAACGACCCAGAATTTCGAACGAATTAAATTGAGAATATTTAATTTATTTTAAATATTTGAACGATGATTTGATTTGAATCCCCGATATAATTTTGAAATTGGCGATTAAATTATAAAATTTAATAGATTGAATGTTGAATAAAAATGTGAATCTTCAGTTTTAAGCTGAAGAAAAATATTTCGAAAACTTTTAAAATTCGTATTAATAATACTGAAGATAATCGAAGCTTCATAATCGAATTTGAAATCGATTTGTTCAGTTTTGAAATTAAATTGTTCGAATCGATATTTAAAAGTAGTCGTCCGAGGCACAGTCTCGGAATTCGACGAAACCAGTTCCGTTGGGTCCGTGACATTGAATTATTGTCGGATTTCCAATTTCGTATTTATCGGGATTGATATGTGAGCACACGGTGAGTAAACGCATTGAAGTTTTATCGAGATTAAATTTAAATTTAAAATTAAAAAAAACAAACGACATCGTCCCTAATTTCGTGCCTTTAATCACGCCGAAGATCACGATAATTTATCGTGCAAACCCATACCTCGTTCGACTTTAGGTATCTCGTCCCTTCCCTCTTCAAAATCAAAACGAAAAAAACAATTTTCTTCGTTCAAAACCAAATAAATGGCCGAAGCCCTCCATCCTCATTCAAACGAAATCAATTACCAAATCAAAACAAAAGCTCGTCTCCCTCTTTTTCTTTTTTTAGTAAAATCAAAAAAATGGCGGCGACCTGGGGAGGAAGTATCGCGACTCAGCATTTTCGCGATGGAGTAACGCGTGCTCGCGTACGCGAGTATCTGGGGGGGGGGCGACGCAGTCAAAAATCGCGCGAGCCTGGAATGGATGGCGTGGCGACACGGAGCTCAAAGTCGAGCAAGCGCGCGCGCGTGGCAGCAGCGTCGCGATGGTGGCGACAAGGCGATGGCAGGCGATGAATCGCGTGGGGCGAATTCGTGGGCGAGGTGATCTCGGCAAAGGGCGGTGATGGGTCTGGCGTGCGATTCGTTCGAGCAGCGGCAAATTCGTGACTTCATGGGTAGCGTGGATGCTGGCGATGGCCTGGAAGCTCGCGACCGGTTGGGGAGGAGGTCGTGGGCAGTGCAGTCGATATGGGTTCGATTTTCACTGTAAGATATTTTCTTCATTCGATTTATTCGTGCATATAGAAAAAATTGTGAACCCAGTATTTAAATTTAGTTTTAAAATTTAATTCTACTGAGGTAAAATTGTTAAAAGTAATCTGTTTAAAATTTATAGAAATTCAGTTTAAATTTAATTTATTTAGGTGAAAGGAAAATTTGTTGGAATAAAATAATTTGTTAGAATAAATTTTGTTAAAGGAGAATAAATTTTGAATTTAAATTTTCTTATGAAATCAATTTATTAAAAGGAAATAGTAATGAAGTGTTCAGTATATTTAAATAGTTAATAGGGAATTTGTTTAAAATAAATCATTTGATAAAAAATTAAAGAATTGATTTAAAGAAAATTAACAGACGATAATTTAGTGTCAATTTATTCGAATATTAATAAATGTATAAATTGTTTATACAAGGTCGAATACAACGAAGGAAATAAATCTGGATTTGGAGTGGGATTGCAAAATAAATAGCTAAGGTGAGATTTTCTCACTCGAAGGAAATTTGATTTTTACAGTTATTATTGACTGTTTGATTTCTATTGAATGTGCTATTAGATATAATAGGATATATCTATATATATAGCAATATATACATATTGGCATATGTATATATTGGATTGATTGATTTCCCGCCTCGTATAGCGGATGAGACCCT
Source organism: Allium fistulosum (assembly GCA_030737815.1). NCBI lineage: Eukaryota > Viridiplantae > Streptophyta > Magnoliopsida > Asparagales > Amaryllidaceae > Allium > Allium fistulosum. The sequence goes on along the minus strand of CM060907.1, from coordinate 508,127,636 downwards.
ATTGCGCCGTTAGTAAGCGGATTTATAAAAACCTATATACCGCGATAATTCCGTACTGGAGCGGAATTGGTATTGTGCTAACATCTTTGGATGCAGGGAAACAGGTTGGAGGGATCCAACTGGACCCCTCACATTTATTTAATTCATTTCTATTGTGATATGAATCTGTGAATGATTATAGTGATGCTATTAATCATATTGATATCTGGAAATTGTTGAAAGCTAAAATTTAGCTGAATGGATGTTTTGACATCATTGGATTCCAAAGATAAACGAAATTGAATTTTTGAAATTCAAGTAGAAAATTTCTAAGTGAATCAATTTTTGAAATTGAAGAAATTTTGAAGAAAGGAATTTTTAAAGTATAAAAAGAAATTTTTTATAATCTTATCGAATTTATTTCCAGAATAAAGTGAAAATGTTAAATAAATGAATTTCGTATAATAGTGATTTTAAATTGAGGAAATTAATTTAAAATCTGGATTTTTAAATAGACTGAAAGAAACAATTGAAATATATTTTCTTTGAAAGGAATTTATTTAAAAGGAGATAAGTTGGAAATCCAATTAGAAATTTAATTGGTAAGTTGAAACGATTTGGGAAATCAATGTGAAATGATTTCAATTTAAAGAATCCATTTAAAAACAGGATGTTGAGTAATTTGAGAAAAATAAGGAATTTATCTTAGTAGTGATAAATAAAATTTGAAATCAATCTGTAATTGATTTAATATTTAGAATGAATTTTTGAGAAATCAATATGGAAATTTTATTCAAACGATTGAAAATAAATTCAGAAATCAATATTGAAATTGAATTGATATTGAAGTTTTTATAAATAGAATTGAAATTTATAAAAGTTGTTTATAAACCCAAAGTCACTTATTTTGATAAGTTAAATATAGAAGTTGATAAAAGAAGGTTTATAAGTCGAAGTTGTTATTAAAAAGAGAAATAGAATTTATAAACGTTGTTTTATAAATTCAAAATAAATTGAATTTGATAAATTGAATATAGAAAGATTTTTAAAAGGGATACATTCACGATTTTGGACAGTGAATGTATTATTGGATAAAATGGATTTATTTTTGAAGAAGTGATATTAAAAATGAAGTAAACATCTTTAAAGATGTTTAAAATGTGTTAAATATCGAAATCATAGATTTCAACATTTATTGTTGAAATAGACGTTTTCGAGAAATAAGGAAATGATGGACTATAACACTGTTGTTATAGTAAATGATTTCCGAAAGGAAATGTTTTTAATGTAGTGTTGGGATTTATATATCTATCAAAATTTCGAATCCCTATACTAGTGATTTTTGAGTCGTCGTAACGATGTTTTACGTAACATTCGTTTTGACTCAAATTGATGTTGTTATAGAAAATAGATTTCCTTAAAGAATGAATATATACTTAATTTGATTTAAGTATATCGAATATTTTCCAAGTGTTGAAAATAAATAGATTTGTGAAATACTTATTTTTAAATAAGTATGGAATTGCTTTTCCAATATGAAACGAACGTTTTGAGAATTTATCTTTTTAAAGATACATTGAAATTGAATATTTGAAACGATTGAAAATCGTATATCAGTAGATATTTTGAAAGATATAAATTCACTATGGGATTTATAAAAGAAGGCGAAGTTGTTTAAAAACAAATATTGGTTTATTTTTGAAGTGCGGAAATTTGATTTGAAATTGTTTTCAAATGGTTAAGTGTGGAAATTTTATATCTAGTAAAGATATTTTTGAAGATGAAAAAATTTGGAAAATTATTTGGAATCTGATGATGTTGCGCATCTTTATTGATAGTTAAATAACCGACTATCAATAATTACCTTTAGATAGGTATTTGTTGTGAATTGGATGAATTTGAATGCCACACTTATTTTTAAATAATCGCTCACTATTCGGGTTAACCGGGAAAGGACCATGGGGTCGTATAACCCATTCCGAATATGTGATACGTCGTTATGAATTGCATTTGAAGACCGGTGTTGAAGACCGGATATTTTTGAAAACGGAAGGATTACCGTCGAGTTACTCTACATCGACTGATCTTCGATTTAGAGGTTTTTATCACCCTTAGTGACGGGAAGTCCTGACGTGATTGAAAATTATCGGGAAATGCAAGGGCTTCGTGAGAAGTGCCTTCGGTTCTGTTCGATCCCGGAACAGACTTGTATGGATTGTGTGTCTGACGTTACAATTTGAGATATAAAGCTGATTTCTTTCAAATACATTTCTGTTGGTGGCGGAGAATTTATTCTCTTAGCTTAACACCCTTCTCTGAGACGTACGAGCTCAGAGGTTATGTAGTTGAAATTTATCAGCGATATATCCCAATTTGGTAACGTGGCATACTGAGTGTTGCTGTGAAATGATCAGTGTTTGATCATTTGTGATATGATCATTTGTTTGATCTTATATCTTTGTGATCATAGGTTGATCATTTTGTTTGACCCGAAGCAGGGCTTTTTGAGAAAGCGTAGCTTTGTGGACGAGACTTCGTCGAGCCTCACACCCCGGAAATGGTCGAAACAGGACGAATGCAGCAAGGTTCTAGGGAGTAGCGCCCCTTAGTGTATGTCATTCCTTCTGGATAAAGGTGGTATCATGGTATGGAGCCCAGATACTTAACCTCTGTGGTTACTGCATTATTATTATCTATGTGGTTTGTTGCGAATCGGGGATCCTCGGGAAGATCGGTGACGATCGGGGGATGGCATACGCGTGTCAGTAGTTACCTATTTTTGCAGAGGTAACCCGGCCTTGTGTTGGCAGAGATCCGGTTAGGTTCTCGGGTCGTCTATTCCAGGGACGTACCCATCGTGGATAGGAAGTTCCTTAGCCTGACCATTTGTTGGAAATCCAAAGAAACAATACGACACTTGTACGGTTTTAGTTGTAGAACCTATCATTCACTTATGGTGGTCACCACTGTTTGGATGGTAGCTATAGTAGGCATAAGTGCGGAATGCCTATGCTGCCTAAGATTAATATTATACTTTCGAAATGTTTTCTACACTATGCACTAATAATAATATCAAAAAGAATTTGATTTTTTTCGTAGTAAGCATCTTTGACTATCATAAGAAGAAATCTCCTCCAATTCTGCGTTTGCATTGTGTGTGTGGTGGGAGGTCTTATGGTAGTTTCATTTTCCCAAAAGCATTTCGAATTGACTTTAAAATTTACTGTTGTTGTTTTAAAGAATAACTGTTTTACGATCTCACATCAGTCACCATGACTGACTCGGAGTTTATTGTTCCCTTCTAAACTCTGGGTGCCCACCAATTTCCACACGGGCAGCCTAGAGTTATATTATCAGGATATTCTGGATATTCTGGAGCTTGGAGATAAGCTGGATGACGAGACGTAGTATTTGTATCTGATATACTTATTCCGCTGTGTATTCTGTATGAGGACAGGTTATATAACTGTCCAGTGTTGTATATTGACTCTGATGATTGATGTATGTATAAACTGATATAGTTCTTTGTTTTAAAAGACTAGTGTTTATCTATTATATATTGTTCCGCTGCGATATGTGAGATTCTGATATTGTTTTCTGTTTCTGTATCTGATGTTTATTCTGTTGTTGTTCTTTCTTCTCTTTTTCTTCTTTCTTCTTCTTCTGCCTTTTTCTTCTTTCTAAAACCCTCACTATTGGAGTTTCCGGCACTCGATTGCTCGACAGTCGATAAAGTGAGTATCGATGTTGAATTTTCGAAAGTCGAAAATTCCGGTATGTGACAAAGTGGTATCAGAGCATATGGTTAAGCGACAACCCTGCTCTGTTGGGTGTTACTCATTAGAGATAGAGTCAGTAGTACTCTAGAATGAGTTGAGTGTAATAATAGATATGAGCGCGTATTTGTTATTTGGATATAAAATTGTTTTGTATTGTGTTGACTTATCGGTTGATTGTTTATGGATTCTGGTCGGTGCAGTCTAGCTAACTGTAATCGATAGGGGTTTCTAAACTCTTAAACAAGATAAACTGACATAGTATTGTTTTAAAATAGGGTAAATGAGATAATTTTGCCCAAAACTATTTTTTGTATATAAAAGAATTGATTTTCTGTAAATTATTACAGTATATGGTTGCATGGATGTTAGGAAAGTGATAATGTTGAAATGTTATCATTAAGTTTGAAATTGAATAAGAAATTGAAATCCTAACTCCAAAGTTAAGAAATAAATCCATACACAAATGAAATTTGAGAATGTAAATTATAAATGTGACTTATAATTGAAGTGGAATTCCAGAGAAGTAATTGGAGATGTTTTGAAAAGAATTTGAAAATTTGGGAGATTTGGAAATTTAAATTTCTTTTCGATTTGAAAATGGATTTCAAAGGTTTGAAAAGTATTTTGGAAAGATAAAAGCTCTAAACTCTTTTCGGTCGCTGGAAAATAACTTCGGTAATGACTGCAGCATTATCGATGTTCATTTTCGGGTTTCCAAAAGAGAAATTGCTGCCAAGTTGTTTTAAATGAAAGTTGTTTGGAAAATTTGGGTTTTGTTTTGGAAATTCAAAGGATAATTTGAATTGTTTTCAAAATGGTTTTGAAAATGTTAGTAAGACTCTGGAATAGAATTCAAGAAGGTAATTGAAAATTTAAAATTCAATAATGAAATGAAATTGTGAATATGAATTTATAATTGAAAATAGAATTCTAATGGAACGAAATTGTAAAGTGAAAGTATAAATGATTGTATAAATCGGAATGTAAGTAAGTTGAAGACTTATAAATATTTGAAATTTGATTGAAAATGAGATTCAAATCGAAATGAATAAATGTGCGAATAAATAAATTTGAAATTTCAAGTGCAAGAAAATGAAATTGAAAGTTAAAATTCATTTTGAATTTGAAAGTAAATAAAATGAGAATTGAACTTGATTTGTGAAAAAAATGAAGTGAAGTACTAAACTCAAATTAGTAAGTGAAGCTAATTGATTATTGACCAAATGGATAAGGTTTGAACGAATTAAAATTCAATGATTATAAATGAAGATAAATTGAATTCCAATAGAATTGAAAATGTGAATTACAAGTTCAAATGAATGTGAAATGAAAAATTGAACGGAATTGAATATGTAACTTCAACAGCGAATTTAAAGAGGATATAAGAAGTATATATTGGAAATTTTGTAATCGAATTTGCAAAATGATTGAATGCTGTAACTAGATAAAATGGCTAGTAGGATATACAGGTATAAAGGAATTGGAATTTAATTTCAAAGATAAATTTGAATCGCTCGAAAAAGGTACGTATTTTAATTTCTATATGAGTTTTTGCTGATTTCTTCTCTAGCCGCTTGGCTTTTTCTTTTTCTTTTTGAAATCTGAGGGTCCGTAGGGACGTTTTGTAGTCGTGCCGTATCAGCCGCGCAAAGGAGACGCTGGCGAAATTTTTCGAAAATTCCGAGTGTTAGAAAATTTTTGAGAAAATTTTGAAAGTTTAAATTTGAATTTGAATTCGAATTTGAATTTTGAAGTAAAACAATGTTGTTTTGAACTGTAATTGAAGTTGGAAAACGAGTTGAATAATAACGAATCTTTAGTAGAAAGATTTGTTTTGAAATTTGATAAAACTATTAGATGTTGAAAGATAGTAGACGAGTTAAGGATCATTTTTCCTAACTTGTAATTTCGAGGACGAAATTCTTTTAAGGGGGGAAGTTTGTAACGACCCAGAATTTCGAACGAATTAAATTGAGAATATTTAATTTATTTTAAATATTTGAACGATGATTTGATTTGAATCCCCGATATAATTTTGAAATTGGCGATTAAATTATAAAATTTAATAGATTGAATGTTGAATAAAAATGTGAATCTTCAGTTTTAAGCTGAAGAAAAATATTTCGAAAACTTTTAAAATTCGTATTAATAATACTGAAGATAATCGAAGCTTCATAATCGAATTTGAAATCGATTTGTTCAGTTTTGAAATTAAATTGTTCGAATCGATATTTAAAAGTAGTCGTCCGAGGCACAGTCTCGGAATTCGACGAAACCAGTTCCGTTGGGTCCGTGACATTGAATTATTGTCGGATTTCCAATTTCGTATTTATCGGGATTGATATGTGAGCACACGGTGAGTAAACGCATTGAAGTTTTATCGAGATTAAATTTAAATTTAAAATTAAAAAAAACAAACGACATCGTCCCTAATTTCGTGCCTTTAATCACGCCGAAGATCACGATAATTTATCGTGCAAACCCATACCTCGTTCGACTTTAGGTATCTCGTCCCTTCCCTCTTCAAAATCAAAACGAAAAAAACAATTTTCTTCGTTCAAAACCAAATAAATGGCCGAAGCCCTCCATCCTCATTCAAACGAAATCAATTACCAAATCAAAACAAAAGCTCGTCTCCCTCTTTTTCTTTTTTTAGTAAAATCAAAAAAATGGCGGCGACCTGGGGAGGAAGTATCGCGACTCAGCATTTTCGCGATGGAGTAACGCGTGCTCGCGTACGCGAGTATCTGGGGGGGGGGCGACGCAGTCAAAAATCGCGCGAGCCTGGAATGGATGGCGTGGCGACACGGAGCTCAAAGTCGAGCAAGCGCGCGCGCGTGGCAGCAGCGTCGCGATGGTGGCGACAAGGCGATGGCAGGCGATGAATCGCGTGGGGCGAATTCGTGGGCGAGGTGATCTCGGCAAAGGGCGGTGATGGGTCTGGCGTGCGATTCGTTCGAGCAGCGGCAAATTCGTGACTTCATGGGTAGCGTGGATGCTGGCGATGGCCTGGAAGCTCGCGACCGGTTGGGGAGGAGGTCGTGGGCAGTGCAGTCGATATGGGTTCGATTTTCACTGTAAGATATTTTCTTCATTCGATTTATTCGTGCATATAGAAAAAATTGTGAACCCAGTATTTAAATTTAGTTTTAAAATTTAATTCTACTGAGGTAAAATTGTTAAAAGTAATCTGTTTAAAATTTATAGAAATTCAGTTTAAATTTAATTTATTTAGGTGAAAGGAAAATTTGTTGGAATAAAATAATTTGTTAGAATAAATTTTGTTAAAGGAGAATAAATTTTGAATTTAAATTTTCTTATGAAATCAATTTATTAAAAGGAAATAGTAATGAAGTGTTCAGTATATTTAAATAGTTAATAGGGAATTTGTTTAAAATAAATCATTTGATAAAAAATTAAAGAATTGATTTAAAGAAAATTAACAGACGATAATTTAGTGTCAATTTATTCGAATATTAATAAATGTATAAATTGTTTATACAAGGTCGAATACAACGAAGGAAATAAATCTGGATTTGGAGTGGGATTGCAAAATAAATAGCTAAGGTGAGATTTTCTCACTCGAAGGAAATTTGATTTTTACAGTTATTATTGACTGTTTGATTTCTATTGAATGTGCTATTAGATATAATAGGATATATCTATATATATAGCAATATATACATATTGGCATATGTATATATTGGATTGATTGATTTCCCGCCTCGTATAGCGGATGAGACCCTATTGCGCCGTTAGTAAGCGGATTTATAAAAACCTATATACCGCGATAATTCCGTACTGGAGCGGAATTGGTATTGTGCTAACATCTTTGGATGCAGGGAAACAGGTTGGAGGGATCCAACTGGACCCCTCACATTTATTTAATTCATTTCTATTGTGATATGAATCTGTGAATGATTATAGTGATGCTATTAATCATATTGATATCTGGAAATTGTTGAAAGCTAAAATTTAGCTGAATGGATGTTTTGACATCATTGGATTCCAAAGATAAACGAAATTGAATTTTTGAAATTCAAGTAGAAAATTTCTAAGTGAATCAATTTTTGAAATTGAAGAAATTTTGAAGAAAGGAATTTTTAAAGTATAAAAAGAAATTTTTTATAATCTTATCGAATTTATTTCCAGAATAAAGTGAAAATGTTAAATAAATGAATTTCGTATAATAGTGATTTTAAATTGAGGAAATTAATTTAAAATCTGGATTTTTAAATAGACTGAAAGAAACAATTGAAATATATTTTCTTTGAAAGGAATTTATTTAAAAGGAGATAAGTTGGAAATCCAATTAGAAATTTAATTGGTAAGTTGAAACGATTTGGGAAATCAATGTGAAATGATTTCAATTTAAAGAATCCATTTAAAAACAGGATGTTGAGTAATTTGAGAAAAATAAGGAATTTATCTTAGTAGTGATAAATAAAATTTGAAATCAATCTGTAATTGATTTAATATTTAGAATGAATTTTTGAGAAATCAATATGGAAATTTTATTCAAACGATTGAAAATAAATTCAGAAATCAATATTGAAATTGAATTGATATTGAAGTTTTTATAAATAGAATTGAAATTTATAAAAGTTGTTTATAAACCCAAAGTCACTTATTTTGATAAGTTAAATATAGAAGTTGATAAAAGAAGGTTTATAAGTCGAAGTTGTTATTAAAAAGAGAAATAGAATTTATAAACGTTGTTTTATAAATTCAAAATAAATTGAATTTGATAAATTGAATATAGAAAGATTTTTAAAAGGGATACATTCACGATTTTGGACAGTGAATGTATTATTGGATAAAATGGATTTATTTTTGAAGAAGTGATATTAAAAATGAAGTAAACATCTTTAAAGATGTTTAAAATGTGTTAAATATCGAAATCATAGATTTCAACATTTATTGTTGAAATAGACGTTTTCGAGAAATAAGGAAATGATGGACTATAACACTGTTGTTATAGTAAATGATTTCCGAAAGGAAATGTTTTTAATGTAGTGTTGGGATTTATATATCTATCAAAATTTCGAATCCCTATACTAGTGATTTTTGAGTCGTCGTAACGATGTTTTACGTAACATTCGTTTTGACTCAAATTGATGTTGTTATAGAAAATAGATTTCCTTAAAGAATGAATATATACTTAATTTGATTTAAGTATATCGAATATTTTCCAAGTGTTGAAAATAAATAGATTTGTGAAATACTTATTTTTAAATAAGTATGGAATTGCTTTTCCAATATGAAACGAACGTTTTGAGAATTTATCTTTTTAAAGATACATTGAAATTGAATATTTGAAACGATTGAAAATCGTATATCAGTAGATATTTTGAAAGATATAAATTCACTATGGGATTTATAAAAGAAGGCGAAGTTGTTTAAAAACAAATATTGGTTTATTTTTGAAGTGCGGAAATTTGATTTGAAATTGTTTTCAAATGGTTAAGTGTGGAAATTTTATATCTAGTAAAGATATTTTTGAAGATGAAAAAATTTGGAAAATTATTTGGAATCTGATGATGTTGCGCATCTTTATTGATAGTTAAATAACCGACTATCAATAATTACCTTTAGATAGGTATTTGTTGTGAATTGGATGAATTTGAATGCCACACTTATTTTTAAATAATCGCTCACTATTCGGGTTAACCGGGAAAGGACCATGGGGTCGTATAACCCATTCCGAATATGTGATACGTCGTTATGAATTGCATTTGAAGACCGGTGTTGAAGACCGGATATTTTTGAAAACGGAAGGATTACCGTCGAGTTACTCTACATCGACTGATCTTCGATTTAGAGGTTTTTATCACCCTTAGTGACGGGAAGTCCTGACGTGATTGAAAATTATCGGGAAATGCAAGGGCTTCGTGAGAAGTGCCTTCGGTTCTGTTCGATCCCGGAACAGACTTGTATGGATTGTGTGTCTGACGTTACAATTTGAGATATAAAGCTGATTTCTTTCAAATACATTTCTGTTGGTGGCGGAGAATTTATTCTCTTAGCTTAACACCCTTCTCTGAGACGTACGAGCTCAGAGGTTATGTAGTTGAAATTTATCAGCGATATATCCCAATTTGGTAACGTGGCATACTGAGTGTTGCTGTGAAATGATCAGTGTTTGATCATTTGTGATATGATCATTTGTTTGATCTTATATCTTTGTGATCATAGGTTGATCATTTTGTTTGACCCGAAGCAGGGCTTTTTGAGAAAGCGTAGCTTTGTGGACGAGACTTCGTCGAGCCTCACACCCCGGAAATGGTCGAAACAGGACGAATGCAGCAAGGTTCTAGGGAGTAGCGCCCCTTAGTGTATGTCATTCCTTCTGGATAAAGGTGGTATCATGGTATGGAGCCCAGATACTTAACCTCTGTGGTTACTGCATTATTATTATCTATGTGGTTTGTTGCGAATCGGGGATCCTCGGGAAGATCGGTGACGATCGGGGGATGGCATACGCGTGTCAGTAGTTACCTATTTTTGCAGAGGTAACCCGGCCTTGTGTTGGCAGAGATCCGGTTAGGTTCTCGGGTCGTCTATTCCAGGGACGTACCCATCGTGGATAGGAAGTTCCTTAGCCTGACCATTTGTTGGAAATCCAAAGAAACAATACGACACTTGTACGGTTTTAGTTGTAGAACCTATCATTCACTTATGGTGGTCACCACTGTTTGGATGGTAGCTATAGTAGGCATAAGTGCGGAATGCCTATGCTGGCTAAGATTAATATTATACTTTCGAAATGTTTTCTACACTATGCACTAATAATAATATCAAAAAGAATTTGATTTTTTTCGTAGTAAGCATCTTTGACTATCATAAGAAGAAATCTCCTCCAATTCTGCGTTTGCATTGTGTGTGTGGTGGGAGGTCTTATGGTAGTTTCATTTTCCCAAAATCTTCTATATTACTGATAGACATTATCTACTTAGCGTACATTACTACCTAGTAGATAGTTTGACGGATCCTTAAAGGATGGTTATTCCAAACATCCTTTGAGTTACTTGTATTTCAATTGCTATTTCACTTGAGTTGGATTTATTAATATAAGAATGTTAATCCTGACTCGAGTGTCTTGTGTTTTTGCTTTACGCTCGGGTCAGACTGAGTGTACCAGTATTCGAGACTCACCTTTTGAAGTTGGAGCTTTGCTTGAAGATCCAGCCATCTATTTTGCTTCAGTATTCGATGATTCCAGCGATGTATTCGGATTTGTATCTTATGTATCATATTACTCTTCCGTTGTATCTGGTTTAACTCTGATGTATCGTATTACTCTTCTGTTGTAAACTCTGATGTATTTTATATATTCATATAGTAGCTTCATGAACTACTATCTCTTTTATTTCCGCTGCATTTATTACTCTGTGTCTGTGATCTGTGATTATATCTATTTACTGTATATGTTCAGTTTTGCCAAATTTAAATTAACAACGCGGTATTTTGAGCAATTCAACTCCGGCATGTGTGTCTGCCTATACACTTATAATGGACGCGAATGGTCCAAAATATCGGGTCGTTACAGTTGGTATCAGAGCTTTGGTAGCTCTAGGCAAAACTTAACATATAGGGTAAATGTATTTACAGAATCACTCTCATTCGAGTTTCAATCTCTTTCCTTTGACTCAATTCCTTTGAATTTTGGAACGTTCTCCTCGGTTCCGAAATTCATTCGTGTCCCTCACTTTTCGTCTTCTTTCAATTCTAGAGCACCCCACAACTCCATTTTGAATGATATCTATAATAGATCGGCGGTCTCGCCAATCTTCGAATAATTCGTAAAGGAGTAAACTCCTTTATAATAGGCATCGATTTACCGGAGATTTCTGTATCCTCGGTTTACGATGCTATCTATCTCCTGCTATACCTGAATTTTATTTCTTGAGATCGAATGTCGATTTGCCTCAAATTTCTACATCGATCTTATTCTTGAAGTTACGGACGATCCGGTTAAGATTTCCCGTAAATTAAATAAGCTTATCCAACCCGATTCTGTCAATTGAATCATCTTATCTTTTCTTTCAAACTTGTATTTAAATCAGAATTCTCTTTAACTTGAGTCCATAAAATTTGAAACCCTATCCTTATTTTGAAAATTCATTCCTGTATCGTCGAGCAAAGAAGTGTATTTGTAAATTTATATAAAAATGTTTTATATATTGTGTTGTTTGAGTTGTTGATGTTGATTTGGGTTTCCGATCGATTCGTCTGATCAACGCTATCGATAGGATTTCCAAAACACTTGAACAGAGCAAACTGACACAATATTATTTTCAAATTTGGAAAATGATATAAATTTGTTGATTATATTGTAAAAAATATAAGTTAAAATTTCTGGAAAAATATAAGTTAAAATTTTCTGGAATTTAATAAGTAAAATTTTCTGGAATTTAATAGGTTAATTAAATTGTTTGTTTGAAATGATAATATTTGATTATCATTTATTGTTCTAAATGAATTTATAATTATGGTTTATAAATTGATTTGGAATTTGGAATGAATTAAATTCAGAAATTTGAGAATTTAGTTTCCGGTGATTTCAGACTTTGTTTTTTAAATTTTAAAGTATATATTATTGAAAGTATTTTCAAATAGAAATCGTTTTCAAAGAATTTTAAAATGTTGAAATCAGTACTCTTCTCTTTGTCGCTGGAAAATAATTTCAGTGATGGCGGCCGCATCATCGACATTCATTTTCGAGTTTCGAAGTGGAGATACTATTCTGTAGCTTTACTACGGTTTTGTTTTGAAAAATATTTTGATTTGAATTTCTTCAGTATAATTTGATTTTTATATATATATGGGTATCTTATTTTAAAATTTTAATTTGATTTGATATAAATATATTATATATATCTCTAAATTGTTAAAGTTAATCGGAAATCTAATTCTTAAATTTTGTTAAAGAATGATTTTAATTATAAATAAAACCAAAATTTGTAATAAATATTTAAACTTGAATAATTGAATTGGAAAAATTTTATTTGTATATTGTTCAACTGCATTCTAATACAACTTACCTAAATCATTCAGAAGTTGCATATGTAATTGGATAATATATAATATAAATTGAATTTATAAATAAAATTGAGTGTTTATAATAAATGTTATCCACTAAATTTTGATTATAAAGATGTTAATAGAGTTAGATAGGATAATAAAGTAAAACTCATATAATTGAAAAATAAATTTGTTTTGAAGAAAATTAATAAACTGAAATTTGATCAACATATGAAAATACCTTGAATTTAAAAGCAATTAGTAAATATAAATTAATTTAAATCGAAACTTTTATGGTTTAAATTAATTTATATGGGTTAAATATATGTGATTAGATATATTAAGTAGAATAAATTTAACAATAATTTGGAATAAAGAAGAATTTAAAATTGTGGAATAAAATATGATTATAATAAAAGATTATTCAAATTTATGGTTTTAGAAATTTTAAATTGAGGATAATTGGATAATAAGATAATGAATTTAGAAATAGTTGAGATTGATTTTAGTGAAATCAAATGGATTAAATAAATTTTTAAACACAATTAATTAAAATTTGAATTTATATGGTTTAAATTAATCGTTATTTTATATTTCAAATCTGTTTTTCTTTCTGGTTGTTTCTATTCTCCTACCTCGTTCCTTTTCGAGGACGAAAAGTTTTGAGTGGGGGAGAGTGTAACGACCCGTAAATTTCAATTGTTTTAATAACGTAAGTAGTTGAAATTTTGTAAAATTTTAAACGATAAAATTTTGAAATAAAAATTTATATTTGGAATACGCCTAGTTAAACATAGAAACTGGTAAATTTTCGTCCGAAAATATGAAAGTTTATTTCGTGCGTAAATTCACTTCAATTTAATCAGTTAAAAAGAAATGAAAATAAAATGTTTCCGAAACCTAAATATTTTTACATAGAAAAATTCTAAACCATCTTCTGAGCAAGATGTCAGTTTGTCATTTTTCCAAATTTGGACATCTTTGGCTCCGTCGTTCTTATTTTCTCCAAAATAACAGTATTCTGGTACCGATATCGATTTTTATCGGATGATCGTACCACTGATTTCTATATACCGTTTTGATCGTCTCGTCGTGCCGATCTCTACGGTATATTCGATTGTCAAATTCGGAGTTCCGTTGTACGTTGCACTTTGCGTAACGCCCACCATACCGGTAACCAAATTGAGTCTCTATAATATTCTGTGCGTATTCATCCATCAAACGTTTGAAAATGAATGGCCACTTGTTTTATATTCCCAGAAATTTATTATCTGACCTTTACTATTCTTACTTTTTCCATTTTATTTATTTTGTGTCGTTTCCAAACTGTTGATCTATTTTCAAAATCATAAAGTAAAATAAAGTTGGTTTCTCTCTGAAACTTGCCTTCACTAAGCAAACCAAATTCCCCTTCAAATCTCTAACCCTCTCATCCGAAACCCGCCTCGCCACAACTCCAGTCATCTCCACTTCCACCAACCACCGTCCACTCCACCTCCACGCACCACACAGCCTCTCCGCCCGCTACCTGACTCCGGCCTCTCTCTCCTCCCTCTGCCATGTCGCAAGCACACACCTCCTCTTGCCGATCACCAACCCAGGCCACCTCATCAGTGTCGGCCTCACCGTGCACCGAAGTCGACAGCGCCCCTCCCCTCCTCCGCGTTCCTCAGCTTCACGGCCATGGCCACGACCCAAACCCACCTCACCGCAAACAACTCCGACCCTACACCTTTTTTCCCCTCCAAGTGGCCGAGCATCACCTACCCAGCAGTGTGCCACCACCGCGTACGTCCTCTGACTACCGCAAACCTCTGCCACCTCCGCTTTTTCTCCAACTTGAGCGGCCTAATGGCCTTGCATCACTGACCTGATCAAAAGGTATACATACCTTTTAAGTATTTTATATGTCTTTATATGGTAAGTGCATGCGTTTTATATATATAGTATTCTTATATTTATTTTACAGTTATATATATATGAGCATTTGGTTGAATAAATAGTTTGTTTGTTAAGTGTTTTGTGATTTTATTTAATATATGTATTTTTCTTATATACAGTTTTATGAGTTTAATGTTTAAAGGAAATCGTTTAATGACATTATATATAGAGAGTTTATATTACAGTTTGGGTAGGCAGTGTTAAGCGGTGTTTGTTTATATATGACTGTTTGTTATATATTGTTTATATTATTTTAAAACAGGAGCTTTGTCTTGTACATGTCTGTTTAAAGTACTATAGTTATAAAGTTTTATTTTATTTTGGGTGGTCAGCAAATCTGTTCACAAAATAATATTTCCAAACTTTGTATAAATTGTTAGTTTACGTTATGATATATGTTAGCTTGTACACTTTTGTACTAAAGATTATATATATTTAATGTTTAGGAAGTGATGATACATATTATATGTATAATATAAGTTGTAGACGGGTATCAGTATATTAGTTGTACGTCAGTTTTGCACTTAAATGAGTTTGCAGTGAAGTTAGTTATATTGACTTTTGTAGGAAATTCATTTTGGCGGTAGCCATGTTTTATATGGGTATAGATATTTTGATGGATTTACGGGTTTTGTTAAATGTGGACATCTTGAAATGATAAAATATATATTTCATTAGTATGTGGCTATATAGTCGTTTTAAAATAAAAATATATAGAGTAATATGTTTGATTTATATATCTATATATATATATATATATATATATATATATATAAATTTAAAAAAAAAACTATGATTTTTGAAAAACTATATATATATATATTTAATTTGACATACGTTTGAATTTAAAATATGTTTTTTTTATGTGGTATATATACGAGTTCACTTATACCATTGTCACCATCGATCGGTTCTAATTTGATTTCGTCAATCCCTTATTTATCAGCGTTTCCATCGAATCTGTGCCAACCTTGATCTGCTTTGGAATTCGTAACTCATTTCTTTGTCAAATCTCTAGCCTCGAAAGGTGAGCACTCACTCACGATTAACGTTCTTTTATTTATTAAATTTGATTTCAATTGAAACGACAATTGAAATATGCTGCTATTAGTTAATGACACTGTTATATATGCTATTACCTGTATCAGTTCACCTGTGACATCTGACACCATTATCTGTTAATTATTTATGTGATGATAATACAGTTTGGCTGATAATTGATTGATTGTTGATGTTTATATTGGACGTTAAATTGTTAATGTTAAAATGATAAATAGTATGAAATTGAACTTGATATAGGACAGTTAAATGTTAAATTTGATTAACTGACATTTGTATAATATGACCCCTTTAACTGTTAAATTTATTGACACGTAGGATTGTTAACTACACCTTGAACCATCAATTGGATGTTGTTTTAACTGATGATGTATGAAATTGTAAATAGATGACTAGTGAAAAACTGTAATGTAATAATCTTTAATCTACATGAAATGATAGTGTAGATTCTAGAAATAATTATATTAATTCGTACAAATAACAATGCGAATTAATAGGGTTATTTCGGGATTATTTGAATTGATTATTGGATTGTTATTGATTGTTGTTATTGCTTGTTTATTTACTTTGACACCATCCCAGTTATCACACTGCAAGTTCCCTTTGAGATGTTTTGATTTTGAATTGAATTGGAATCGGGTTGAAATGATAAATACCCAAATTGAATTTTTACCTAGGATAGGAAATTAAATAAAACCCGATTGGTCAATAATTTGATTTAAAAATTAAATGAAGATTTTATTTGAATAAATAATATGGTTTTGAAACGAAGTTGGAAATTGAATTTAATGAAATTTAAACGTGAATATTTAATAATCTGAAATGAAATATTAATAAAGAAATTGATGAAAGAAGGTTGTTTAATTTGAGAAATGATCGAATTAAGTTTGAAATTATAATTAAGTTTTGAATTATTTAATAATTGAATAAAATTGAATCATTTGATAATTGAATAAAAATTGAATTCTTTGATAAGAGAAATTGGACTTTTGAATAAGTGAAATTTGAACTTTATTAATAAATGAATTTGGGTTTCTTTATTTATTAAGTTTTGGAAATTTATTTAAGTAAGTAAATAACTGAAATTGAATTTCTTAACAAGAAATAAAATGCGATTTATTGAAATTAATGTAAGACTTGAAGTTTAAAGAATTTGATTTGATGAATTTAATTTAAGTAAATTTGTAATTTTTGATTTAATGAAGTTGAATTTAAGAAATTGATTTAATGATTTGGAAATTCAATAGAAATTGTTTTGAATGATAAATTAATTTAACGATATTGAATGAAACTGATAAATGAATTTAAATTGATTTAAATGTTAAATTAAATTAATTTAAATGTTTTCGAAATGAACTTATATTCGAACTTGAGTTAATATTTGGATTGCTTAAATAGAAATTGAATTCGAATTATAAGATTTTGAAATGATAGCTTGAAAGTTTGAAACGTAAAGTATGGAAGTTGGTTTTCGAAAGACAAGTGAAATGTTGATTTACGAATTGAAATTGAAATTGAAATTGATTTGGTTTTGAAATAAACAAACGACCAATCGGTGTAATAATTACGAAAGTTGTTAAAGAGACCGGGATCGGTAATGGATATACTCTCTATCTGAACCGAAACCACTTTAATAACTATACGCGGAGTGTTGATCCAGAACGAAGTGGATGGTTTTGATGAACGCGTTGACTGAAGAAAGAGAACGATTTTGGATGACCCTTGACATGACTAAAACAGGAGCCGCGCCGGGCCATTGAGGATCGCCATCTCTAGCGGACACACTTCTTCGATACCATATCTATTACATTTGTGATTCGATTTGGGTGCACCCCTCGATTATGGGAGTGTTGTTTCGCGGTGTTGGGGTAGTAGCTGCTATGCCCAACATCAGTCCGGATCACGCAACTACTAGTATCCTAGTTGGTATCGCCTCATGTACCTTGTCATACTGATTATCCTATTCGCGACCACTACGATTTTGATTTGTACCTTTAGTATATGGATTGCCCTCTGGTGACTTCCGGTTTTGGGGAAACTACGGTCTTGTATATGCTTTTGGGAATAAACAGGTTAAGAGGTGTATGGGCCCTGCTTAACCCTACTTTGATATCTTTATATTACTGATAGACATTATCTACTTAGCGTACATTACTACCTAGTAGATAGTTTGACGGATCCTTAAAGGATGGTTATTCCAAACATCCTTTGAGTTACTTGTATTTCAATTGCTATTTCACTTGAGTTGGATTTATTAATATAAGAATGTTAATCCTGACTCGAGTGTCTTGTGTTTTTGCTTTACGCTCGGGTCAGACTGAGTGTACCAGTATTCGAGACTCACCTTTTGAAGTTGGAGCTTTGCTTGAAGATCCAGCCATCTATTTTGCTTCAGTATTCGATGATTCCAGCGATGTATTCGGATTTGTATCTGATGTATCATATTACTCTTCCGTTGTATCTGGTTTAACTCTGATGTATCGTATTACTCTTCTGTTGTAAACTCTGATGTATTTTATATATTCATATAGTAGCTTCATGAACTACTATCTCTTTTATTTCCGCTGCATTTATTACTCTGTGTCTGTGATCTGTGATTATATCTATTTACTGTATATGTTCAGTTTTGCCAAATTTAAATTAACAACGCGGTATTTTGAGCAATTCAACTCCGGCATGTGTGTCTGCCTATACACTTATAATGGACGCGAATGGTCCAAAATATCGGGTCGTTACAAACACCACGACCCTGACCTCTGGCATTCCTACGATTCATCCTAGAAATTCAAGAATGAATTTTTTTCTTTAGGACCAAGATAGAGGAGAAAGACAAAAGACAAGATTCAACTAGAATGGAAATCCTAATCAAAGAATTCTATTAAACAAGGTTGATTCGAAAAGAAGGGAAATTCTAAGGAAAATTAGATTTTAAAACAAGAAAAATTTTATGTCCAAAATAATCCATTAAAATCATTTGAAAACCATTTTATACTTGAAAATACGTTCTCTTGCAAAAAATGATTCTAAGATTGATTTTACTCATTCTAGGGTATTTCTACCCTAACTCTAATGAGTTTTTTCCTCGTAGGCTAAGGTTTACCTAAAACCAACGCTCTGATACCAACTGTAACATCCCGCCATTTTGGACCATTCAAATCGACAATAAAACCACACATGTCAAACTTGAATAATTCAAAATAACAGATTGTTAATAAAATTTAGGGCAAATAAAATCAATCACAGAATCATAGACACATAATATCAGAATAACTCGCAGCGGAATAAAATAAACATAGTAGTTCATGAAGCTACTAGATACAAAGTCTCAAAACTAATACAAAATACCAAAGTCTGTAACCAATACATTTGGAAATTCAAGGTACATAAGTTCTCTACTACAAAAGCAAAAGCTGAGTGGAAATAACCGGAATAGAAATATCAGGTAGACAGCTAAATCACCGGCGGATCTCTAGCTCCAAAAGATGAAACCAAAGTTGTGAAACTCAGGCTGACCCGAGTGTAAAGAAAAACAAAAAACACTCGAGTCAGGACATACATACTTATAAAATGTAAATCAACTCAAGTGAACTGTAAAAGAAATGCATCAATAACTTAAAGGATGCTTGGGATCTCCCATCCTCTAAGGATCCGTTAAACTATCTACTAGGTAGCAATAGACGCTATTATAATAATGTCTAAAGTTAAGTAAACTATTAAAATAGCGTTAAGGCGTTACCCATATCCCCCTTAACACATTTTATAATGCCAATAGTCTATACAGTACCGTAACTCCCGGTAAACTGGAGCCACCAGAGGATACCACATAGGTACGACATAAAACAAACTCGTAGAAGGTGCGCTAGGGTAGGTGACATGGCACAACTAGGCAATGTTAGGATAGCTATACCAATTACACTTCCAGACTGTTGGTAACGCATACCCACAACTACCGCCCAACTCGATCCACACTCCCGAATCAAAGGTACACACCAAATAAATCACAAAGTAATAGAATTGTTAACGATGAAGTGTGTCCGATCGGAGGAGCTACCTCACTTAGCCCGTCAATTGCTCCTATTTTAGCCACCTTTTGCTAACTCATGGGAGTTAGGTCCACGTAAATATACCTTTAGGATCGTCGCCACCATCCTACTTCATTCTGGAATCTCCACCGCGTACACAGTTGTTAAAGTGGTTTTCGGTATCGACAGAGAGTATGCCCATATCCGATCCCGGTCTCTTTAACAACCAAACGTTATTATAACCCGTGGTTATTCAATTTCAAATGGTTTATTTTTCATATCGAACATATTCCATTCAAAACCATATAAATTCCATATCATTATTCTTTTAAAATATTGTTCATTTTTCCAAAGTCGTACACTTCCAAATTCATTTAATTATAAGCCCTTTGAAACGTAAAAATTTAGAAATCATAGCACCCTAAAACTGTAACCTTTAGAACCATAACATTCGGAACTATACCCTTTAGAGAATTTTGTAGCATTCAGGAAATGTCATTTTTCAGAAAACGCAGCAGTACAGAAATGCTACTGTAAGAATTCGCAGTAGTGCAGAAATGCTACTGTAAGAATTCGCAACGGTGCATAATTGTTACTGTAAGAATCCGCAGCAGTGCAGAATTGTTACAGTAAGGAAATCGCAGCAGTTTTGAATTGTTACCGTAAGAAATCGCAGCAGTTTTGAATTGTTACCGTAATACTTCCTACTACAATAGTTTATAAAATCAAATGGTACATATATTCACGGCTTTTATCATAGTCATTATATCATTCTTATTATATTACTCTAATTTAGCTATTTGGACATTAAAGAAACCACACCTTTAGTTAAATAACTTTGTTACTATAATGTTAAATTTTAAAGCTGAAATCCTTATGCTAAGTTAAAAGTACGTTATTAACTTACACTTTATTTTCCTTTCAGTAAATAATATTTATCATTTTTATCACCCAAGTTACATCATTTACATTAGTTAAAACTTACATGTCAAATGTACGTTTTAACTTATATTTTTCTTTCTTCTCAAAAACCATTTATCATTTTAATCTTTATTACATGAATTAAAACTTACAGTTTATAGGTTAGAATAAAATACCATTATTAAGTCAAATCGGATTATTAAATTTCAGTTAACCTTCATTCGGTAAAATAGATTCCAAAATTTACATTTCCAACTATTTATTTCTTATAAAATTTTTATCTCATGTAAACAAATTCACAGAAATTATTACATTAAATTTTAGTTGAGATTCATATATAGAAATCCAAAATACTTAATAATTTTTAGAAAATCATTTTAAATCAACCACGGAGTTTGTATAAAATTCTCTACCCTAGGGTCAAATAAATACGGACATATATCATTTCAATCCGCAATTTATAAATTTTCCAGGTTTTATATCATTTCAAGCCCGCAATCTCAAGTCAAATAAAATTGCTCAGGCCTATCATTTCAGCCCATAACAATTTTTCTTAATCTAAAGATCATTCGGGTATGTATCATTTCAACCCATAGTGAAGGAACTTGCAGTGTGAGAACAAAATATTAAATAAACATAACAATATTCAATATATCATGGCATATGATCATAACAGGTAAGATATGATATGAAATAACATAATATAAACATAGGTGAAATTCTCAACTTGCATATACAAATCCATACAATTCTATTGTCATCAATTCACCAAAATATAAGTATGTTGTCAAGAGTGATTACTCACCTTTCTTTGGTTAGAGAAGTGATTCAAAACGCAACACAATGACAACAACAAGCACGACAAATTACGGACAAGCTTGAATGAGAGGAGAATCCAAATCCGACGCTTTGAAAAATAAAATAAATTCCATACGTAAACAAATAATTCACATAGAAAAATAAAAATAGAAAAATATATATATTTGTAATCATGTGAAGAGGGCTTGTCTAGGGGTGCATAGGCTCGGTCATAAGCTAGTTTTGTTTGGGTTTGGGTTCGGCTATAGGGGTTTGGGCTAGGCTAGGGTTCGGCCATGGGAATTTTAGCTAGATTAGGCTAGGTTTTAGTGAAGGGGGTTCGTCCTAGGGTTAGGGTTTTGGTTGTGGAGGGCTCGGCCTAGGGATTAGGTGATGGAGGAGGTGGTCATGGCCAAGACAAGGCAAGGGGAAGGGGTTGAGGAAGTTCGGCTATGGGGTTTTGGTTGGAGGAGGGGAGCTAGAGGCCGAAAATTGTGAAGAAGAAGAAGAAGGGGAAAAGGAAAGAGGAGAAGTGGTTATGGTTATGGTTTGTGGTTGGAGGAAGAGGAGATGTTATGGTGATGAGCATGGCCGAAATTTTTGGTGAAGGAGGAGGAAAAATTGTAGAGGAAAGGATGGAGAAAGTCTAGGGTTTTGAGGAGGAAGATGAAGAAGAAACTTACATTGTTTTTTTCTTATGTGGAGGCACAAATGACAATGAGACATCTAGCAAAACCCTAGGATATTATATAGGCATCTCAACAGGTGGCTTCTCATCTACTAAAGGAATTCCTAGCCCATTAGTACAAGCCCAAAGTCACAATGTAAATATGATGAATGTTAAGTGAAAATAACTACGTGTCATACGCCAAAAATTGTAAGTTTTGAGAAGTAGAAATCAAAATTTAACAAAACGAATAAAATGTTAGAATTAAATTCATCTTAATAAAAAAAGTTAAAAATTCAAATTTTAAAATTTTCACAGAAAGTCAAGCTTTGACCAAAGTTAGCAAAATTTGAAATTTAAGAAAAGTCCTTATTTTATTAAATTTGGAAGAACATTTCACATCAAAACTCAAAATTATACATTAAAAATTCCCAATTTATCAATTTTTAAATAATTATATTCAAAATTTCAAATGAATTTTCATTTAGAATATTTCCAAAATTTTCGGGTTGTTACACAAAGGTTAATAGTCGGCCAAACAAAACTAAAGTGTTTGATCAGATTGTTCTTTTATTACCTGATATGTATGTTTACAAAATGATGCTTTACAGTATTTAACCAGTTGTGGTTGCTCAAAAATTGATTTGAGTAGGCTGAGGGTTGAGGCTTTTTAGGTTTTCTGTAGGATGACGAATAAAGCTACCGGAGGCAAGTAGGAGGCTAACAGATTGCTGCTTTGGAGTTGCAGTTCTTTGTTATGTGTTTATTTCCACTGTGTATGTATTAAGTCAATTATGACTATATGACTTAGATCATCCAAGGGGGCATCTTCATATGTCGCACTTGGCGTATTTTGTAATAAGTATATTTTATCATTACTTAGGAAACGTTTTGGGATTATGTATTATGTATTATGAATATGGAATATGTGTTGAAATGTAATGGAAAATTCTGTTTTGGAAATCTGTGATTTATTTCATATTTAAGTGCTTTTGATATTATAGATACCATTAACATAGCTGTATATAGTCGCTGGAAGTTAATACTATAGATGATTGCAGCATTTGTAGCGCTTAGCTTTTGGCCTCTAGATAGGGGATGTTATATCATATGTCTCAAAGAAGAGTGTTAAGCTAAGAGAAGTTGCCTTCTCCACCACCAAATAGATGTATATAAAAGTCAACGATGAAATCTCAAGAATGTAATCAGATATCCGTCCATACAAGTTCATTCTTGGACTGAACGAAACTGAAGGCACCCTCCTACCACATCCTATCGGGATTATCCCTAGGATTAGTAGTGAGCAGTCCTTGTAATCGAAAGAGTTTCAGAAATGAAGGGACCGCTACTACTTTAGTATTTTGGAGCTGACCACAATTATCAACAAGCAATCCTTTCACCTCGAAAATCCTCGGTCTTCTTCTTCATTTACTTTATCATGCCTTCATTTTTCAAACACATACATCGGTTCGAAGTAATTTTTGGATAGGAATTATCCCAGATCCGACCCTGTTTCCTTCGATCCAATGATCGATAAAAAAGAGGTTTTGTGAATAGGGAATCATTCTTTAATTGATTAAGTTCTTTTTATCAAAAATCTCTTTTAGAGATATACAACTTTTGAAACACTTCTTTCCGGTATATACGGAAATATTAAACCTCTCTTATCAAAACATTTGATTATTTAAAATCCTTTTTAAATTCCAAATCATTTCATCTTTTATTAGGAAAATATTCCAAATCATTTCACTTAAATCTTAATAAAGATTTCATAATTCAAAACTCATACTTTTGATTTAGTTGAAACCATGTTATCTAGGATGTTAATTCAAAACCAGTAAATATTAAGCGAGCAGAATCTATAGATATCATCTAATTCTACTCAATATCAATCCTCGTATTCAACGAATACTATGGGCGGAATAATGGTGATATCACCTTATAAATTCCATGAATAGTACGAGTTCCCTCTTCGGGCTTTAACACCGAGTACAAGAAGATCATCTCTATAAAATCCAAATTGTTTAAATCCTCGAAAATATCTTTATTTATCCTTTGAAATTTTTTGATCTGAGTATATCAAATATAATATCTCCTCCATCAAGACAGTCCGGATAGCTAGGGAGAGTAGGAAACTGGTTTTCCAAACCCAAGCCTATAAACTATCTCTCGAACAGCCATATGGTGGTCAAGTTATTTGATCAACTCTAAATCATTATAACATTTAATCAGTTCATAAATCCTTCAAGTTACCTTTAAAACAGTTTATTAATCATTTAAAATTATTTACAAAAGATTTGGGAAAGAATGGTAGCGTTTAAAACTATATTTCAAAAGTTAAAGAAAAGTGCTGCGAAAAAGTGATGCAGAAAGTGCTTTTTAAGCTATATTGATCAAAACGACCTTTTATTATTTAAAAATTCATTTTTAATACTCAAATCACTTTTTAAAACATTTTAAAACAACAAATAAGATTTATTACACATTTTTAAATAATTTAAAACATCATTTTCAAAGAAATCCAGTTTTGGATTCCGAACTGCAATTTCGGGATTTTTTCCAAAACTTGTTTTACTCATATTTCAAAATCTACTAATCAGAATCTTGATTTTCTTCCTTCGTTGTAAACTATGGATGTAATAGTTTGGAAAATTCTAATCACGAAGAATTCCGAGCTATATTCCAACTTTTACACTTGTTTGACTTTTATAGCGTGAAATCGCGAACTACCATTACTTAGCACGCTTATTTTTAACTAAATTTTCCGTTTCTTTTCAAACTTCACCAAAACACTTTTAAATGCTTACAAACATTTCAAATACATTTTAAACAATTTGTAAGAGTGATGCGCACATAAATGTGCATATTTTTACTTCCATATTTAATCTAATTTAATTAAATAAATGAGCATATAGGGTATTTAACATGTTTAAACCAAAATTCAATCTATTTTCAAATCATCATTTATTCATCTTCACATAGGGGCTAAATAGTCATTTTTGTGCATATATTAATTTGAGAAAACTTACTTGGACATTTTTATGTTATATTATAGGAATTTGGCTCCAAATGGAAGAGGTCTTCATGGAAATATAAATGCACAAGAGTTAGAAAACAAATGAAGATGAAAATAAATCATTTCATGCAACATGGAGGACCCCACCTACCCACTTACCATAATCTTCAATTAGGAGCTAATGCACATGTTAGTGGAGATCAAAAGCACATGCACATATTATGGTGGATTAATTACTTGCTAATGATAGCTTGGTGGCCACACTTCCTCAAGGGAAATTTGGGTAGTCCCCAAAAATGTGATTAGGGTTTCAAAACATGTATAAATACCCCTTATGTTTCATGTAATAAGTTCTAAGCCTCCTCTTTAGTTAGTTTAGTTTTAGGCTCAAAAATAAACAAAAATTCTCTTTTCTTTTTCATGGTTTCTTAGCCTTCTTCTTTTATGTAATTTATTTTTATGCAATGTTAATTCATGCACTTTTCTATTTACATGCTCTCTTTCTTTTCATGTTAGTAGTGTAGATCTTTTTATTTATGCAAGTAGATTAGTTTTTATTTTATTTTCATTAGCTCTCTTCTTACTTTGCTTGCATTTTCCTCTTGTTTATGGTTCATGTTGAACTCTACATTTGTTGAAATGATAGCAAATATGAGAGGCTAAACCCCTTCAATTTAGGGGCAATGAAGCTTTCTTAATCATGTAGATTCAACATTTTGCTAATTTTTGATCTCTTTTTATGCTTAATGACAATGTTTGAATGGGTAAAATTTTGTTGTTTTAGCTTTGAATTTGATAGCCTGTTTTGTTGACACCAAATAGGCTATGTTTAAATAAACACAAACACAAATTACCTCTTCATCTACATATGATTATGGTAATGAAGTGGATTATAAAATCAAAATTTGATGGTCTATATTACTAATCAATAGTAAATAGATAATGCATAGAATAGATTTTATTTTCAAGTTCATTAATATATTTACGAGAGTTAACAAGTGGTTTAGTGGTTGTATTATAGTTTGATGGTTTAAGTTGGGCTAATTAATAGCACAAATAGGCCATGCTTATGATAAACTCATCAACTAAACTCACTAATGACCAAAAGAGAGATCATAATTTCATTTTGTTGATTTATGTGATCATGAGAAGGAAATTTCCTCTAAATTGCATTCACTCTCATATTTTTATCCACTTTCTATTGTTAGTTTTTACATTTTTAGCTAATCACAACTTCAATTCTTGGTTTAATTTGATCGAATAGAATTTTTAAAATCAATACAATTTCCTACGGATCGACCCTTACTCGCCACGTACTACAATTGTAAGCCGTGCGCTTGCGGTTAATTTTCAATTCAAAATTTTCGGCTATTTTTTAATCCGATAGAGAATTAGCCGTTAAACAAAGAGATTTAACATCCCATACACACCATTTCATTAATTTAAGGAAAGTGATTTCCTTTGTGTTTATCGATGTGTATATTCATACTTGCATATATATATTCAACATTCATATGTAAACAACCAAACTTGATGATCAAAGCATATTAAACATCCATTTAAATCATCATATCATCATCCAAAATATAATATAGTAGTTTAGGAGTTCTCACCTTCATTTTCACTCGAACTAGTTTTAAAACGGCTATAACTCTACTATCTCAAAATGAAACTCCCTGAAATCTAGCTTGGATCCTTGAAATGGTCGGCCTAACATTGTTGATCACGGCCTAGGTTGGGAAGGGGTGGAGCTCATGGCCAAGGGTGGTGGATGGTGGTGCCTTGGGTTTGGGAGGTGGAGAGATGGAGATTTGAGCTTGTTTTGAGGTTTTTAACTATATATAACTATATACTATAATTTAATTTCTTTTTGAAATAGATTTGGACATTATTTCTCTTAGGATGGAAACCATTAAAGTGGCAGCAAAATCTTGAAAATATGAAGAAGAAGATGAACGAAAATGAAGAGAAGATGGTAGGGTATTTATAGGAAAAAGGAAGAGTATAAAAGAAGACATGTACACATCACTTTTATCACTATTCCAAGGCTTCTCCAACACACTTCCCCTCTTCACAATTCATGGCCAAAGCCCCCCCACCATGTGCACATCACTTCCATCATCTCATGTATACATATGTTGAAATATTTATGCTTAAGGAGTAAGAAAGCTTTAAAATATATTATTTATTTTATATTATATTTCTTATACTTAATTATATTTATATATGTATGTTTATATGTATGTTATCATATGCATGTAACATATAAATGTATGTATATGTAGTTGTATAACACTCCGAATGTCTTCGAACAACTTTTGTTCGTTAAATCGTTGAAATCCGGAGAACCGATTATCGATCATATTTTCACTTATTCTCTAACGTACATATATTTGTAAACAAAATTCAAAAATAAATTTCTTATTATTTTAAACTAATTAAAATGATCATATTTGAATTATAAAACCATATAAATTCATATTAAAAATTATTTACAAAAATTGCTATTATACCGATAAAGTGATATAGATTTTTCCTTATATTTTCAAATCAATTATATCTCTTTATAAAACTATTATAATTGATTTATTATCACTTTATGGTTATTCAAAATGAATTATAGTTCATTTAAAATAATTATTTGGATAATTTAAAATAATTATTAAATCACTAAAACTTGATTTAATTTTAATAAATCTATATTTAAATACGATGCCACTTATCAATATAAATCCCGAGGAAAATATTCTTGTAAATATTTATTCAAAATAAGTTGATTGCTTATTATCACTTGAAACAATATTTTTGTATTATCAACCTTTTATTTGCAAAATTTTAAAAATAAGTATAATTTATCAAAGTGATAAATTGGCGGGTCATTACACAATGGCAGTAAGAGGAATGCAACAATATGACGGTGTAAAGTCTTTAAGCATATGCACATATGATAGACCATTTACTTGCTATAAAGCACACATATGGGACCCGATGTTTGAACCAACATGTGAAGTGCTGCCTAATTCTACTAATAGAAAATCCAAAGCTTTATGCAATGCAAATCACTAAAGTTCTTTGAACATAATTTCATCTCGAAATCAATGCATTGTCCTATAAGTACTAGACATGAAAGCATGTTCAATTGCCACTAGTTCATTTTCATCACAATGATGTGCACTATCCAACATTGGACAAAACTACATATCATCAAATCAAAGTACATTTTAAAATGGATATGTACACTTTCAACTATGTAGTCGAAACATTATCGTAGTGTTTTATTTTGTTGGTCCAAACCATAACAACCATCTGTTGATATTTATTCAACCAATTTTTTAAGACATAAGTGACCGCTTTTTTTTCCTTTGCTAGCTATTCATCTTGGAAAGATTTCGAATTCCACTGGTATTTGTTGACTAAAAATTTAGTCAACCTTGAAATTATGGTTGAGAGTTGATATTAGCAGAGGTTACACACTAATATCTCAATTTAAAAATGTAAAATGAGGAAATAAATGTGTAATAAGTAAAGAGACATAAGATTTAGAGTGGTTCGATCTATATCGATCTCTGCACTATTATTACTTCACTTCTCTTACAATAGCTTAGATTACAAGAGACAATAACAAGAAAATAAATGCTCGAGAGCTTGAGGTGTTCAACCCTTGTTCAGACGTAAGGCTTGATGTATTTGTAGTTGCTAGAGTATAGGTAGGAACGCTGAGATTATGTTGTGAAATCTAGAATTTACTCTCAGTCGTTGATTAAGGCATTGGGCTGATGTGTATGCCAACTATGCTACCAATTGAATTGTGTCGTGTAGATGCTGTTGGCAATCCATACTTTAGAATGCATTGGCCTAGGGCAGGTGACATGGGATCAAGATGTAGTGGTGTAGAGGCACTTTGCCAAGGCGGTAATAAAGGATAAGGAGTGGTTATTACAGTGCCACTTTTGTCAAAATAGTGTCATGTATGTTAGTCTCATCATTGAAACTGCACAGTCATTTCTTTTTTAGCAGAGGCGGTTAGGTGTTTATGGCCAAAGCTGGCAAAGTTAAGATAAGAGTACTTCAAATAGTGTGGGTAGTTGAGGTAGAAGACGAGTATGGGACCCTATTGAGGAGCGGGCTGTTGGCCATACTACTCAACTATTGAGAACCATTTTACATGCCGAGCCACTACCTACTATCGTTACTATCGATGATCACATGGGCTCTGCTTGGTTCGTCTATGCATTAGTGTTCGGTGGACTGCTTTGATGGGAAAACTAGTTGTTTGAACCGGATGCGGGCTTCATGAAATGAGTGACCTAAGGTGCCAGCTTCATTAAAATATGAGCTATGATGTGAGCCGAGATGTTGATTGTTGGAAGTATAGGGCCATTAAAACTATGTGGGCTAGCCAATTCTATACTTACGAGAAAATTGAGCAACATTTTGGCCTATAAGTTCACGCTTGCAAGCAGGGGCATACTTGTCACTCATGTATTTAATGTCGTCGATACATGTCTTTATTCTATTGGTGATGGTAGTTGGTTTCTTCAGGCTTTGCAGTGACAGTTCACTATGATTTGATAGAATACTTGATGAAAACTATACGACCTAGATAGTCTCCTGCTTATTTGTTTCAACAGCTGAGACTAACTACCATAATCTATAAGTACTCCTCTTACTCTTCTCATTCACCCTTTATAGAGAATTACATACTTTGGCTGTTACGAAAATTTTGTGCCTCCGATTTTTTTAGTCTTATTGCTTCAACTGCAAGCTTTGATCTTAATCAATGAGTATCTCTTCTTTCGCTTTGGTCTGTCATGCTCAGTTCTTAATTTTATATTTATTTTGATGCCATATGGAATCCCGAGTCCTTATTGGATGTTGAGTAGTTTTTTGCTATTCTTCCACTTTTGTCAATGTCATTTTTGTTTTGTTGGTCTGAATATCATCATCGTTCTAATGAACTTTCACCGAGAATGGCATTGAACAATCGCTGCAGTGAAATCAACGTCGATTGATAGGCGCTGAACACTTCCTATCAGTTCTAAAACACAAGTATCAATATTACCATACTGCCCCTCCTATAAGAGTAGGAAGACAATGTATTGGGCCTTGGGCTGTTATCATGATTTAAACAAACCGGTACTAGGCTTGGGCCATACAGCCCATTAAGACATAGGGCTAATGCATAAATGGCTTTGAGTTGGGTGAGTGGCTTGCCCCCGAGTTTAAGCTATTGGCAAGTCAATCTGGATGGTTGGGTATTTAGGTTTCTTGCTTGATTGCAGATGACTAATGTAGCGCCTACTAGTAGGTGGGGTTTTAGTATGGGTCTATCCTAGGTCCATGAGGACTGGGTTGATCTTACCAGTTCTTTTGCTCATTTGGGTTGTAAGGGTATAGATCTATTTTATCATTTGAATGCTAAATGTGCCAACCAACCCCAGTGGGCTATTTCACTTGGTTGCTTGCACATATGCGAGTGGGGTGATGCTCCCTCTCCACCCCTTCTTATTTGGTTTCTCAACAGTCATCACATGGTGCTTGCGCAACTCTCCCTAAACATCTATACTTCTTGGTCGGGCTATACATCATTTTCCATGAATTACACATATACGAGCCAGACCCAACCCTTGTCAGTTTGGTTTTCAAACTATACAAGTAGTCCAAGATCCTAGTCGACCACTACTGTCATTTACAAGGGGTCGAGAAGCCCCGTTTTCTTTCGTCTCCCAGGCAAGGTGATACGGTACTAAGACCACTTCTTCTTTAGTAACCGTGAACCCTACTCTCATGATATGGGACTTTAGTGTCCTAGCTATGCTCTATACTTAGGTTTCCTTTCCATTAACTTAAGCTTGCTTATCTTTGATAGTAATTTGTTCTTTTGTTGCATTTGTTAATACCTTAAGAATTGGTTTTGATGATAACAACTATAGACATTATATAAAATATAAATACTAATGTTTTATCAAGTTATATATAGTGTATAATGTAGGATATTCGACAGGTATTGATTAAGAAGACTGCACAGTATCAAGAGTAGATTCAAGATGCTGATATAGTTTTAAGAGTTGGAGAATGAAGACTCATGAGTGTTGAAGAGTTCAAGATTTCAAGATATTTCCAAACAAGTTATAGAGTCGTAGAATTTATGTTAAAATCTTGATAGCACTTTCGTGATATCTCTCTCTCCTTCTCTAATTTTGTTTTAAATTGTTTTTCAAATATACTGGTTTTAAAATAGTATTTTCAAAATATTTCTCAAAATGATTTTCAATCTCTTATACTTATAAAGATATTATTTTAGTGTTTTAAAGTTTATATATATATATATATTGATTTTTTTGTTTATACTTTAATAAGTTATAATTAAATTATTTATAATATATTAAAATTTTCAAAATTATTATATAATTTTGTATTAAATTTTATTATGATTAAAATATGTATAAATTATGCATAAATGATTTTACAAAGTATTAAACTATTTTAAAAAACAACGAGTTTCAAAATAATGTTTTAAAGTGTTTTCAAATTTTTAAAAAGAGTATATCGACATACTCTATGTATGTATGTTGACATAGTAGCCCGATTTTTTTCAAAATATAAATTTCAAAAGAAGTGTCTTTTCGTCGTATCTCTTCATGAATGGATATGACTGTTGTTTCTCTATAAATATCAGACTTCCAAACGAATTTTTAATCACCATTTTCTTATTCATCTCTCCTCCTTCCACTCTCTCACTTTCCAAATCAAATTATACCCAAACTCTACCGAAATTCAACTAGAATCAAATTCAATCATCACTAGTTTTATTCTCCTTCATCTACTCTCTAATATCTCTCATCTCTCTCGCTCAAACCAAGATCAAAGTGCTATTCGAGTTATAGGATCAGTTGAAATCTAGATTGAAGATCTGAGTTTGTAAAACTCTATCAAATCATACTGGTATACTTGTGGGTGTGATTGTACCCCGTAAAATCAATTGGGTGTGCTTAGTAGCCCATAAATCTAGTGGATGTGCTTGTAGCCTAGAAATCAATTGACTCTACCCATTTGTCAGGATTCGTGAGGGTGTTTCTCGTAGCCCTGAAATCAAGATTACATTTGCATTTACTACTTGAAAAGAAATCTGTATAAGGAATTGTGCGGGACTAGATGTAGGTTTACTCCAAACCAATATAAAACCATTGTATGTTCTTTCCTTTTTACTTTTACTGCATTTACTTTTATCTGCACTTTGATTCTGTGATTGTTAATTACATCATTCCAAGTAGCATCTTAAAGAATTTGAAAAATATTCATATAATCCATTAAACACTATTCATCCCCTTTTAGTGTTAATTTAGCCTTATGTTCCCTATTTTGCTAACTCACATTTGGTATCAGAGCATTGGTTTTCAAAGCGTTCATTCTTTTTTTTGAAAAAGTTTCAATAGCAATTTTTTATAACAATTTTAACACTATTTTCGAAAAGATAATTTGCAAAATCATCATAATGTTGTTTCATAAATTTGCATCTATTCATAATAAAAAATCATGTGATCTTTTGAAAAGGTATGAATTGCAGGAACAAATGTATGACATGGCTTTTGATGAATAGACACCTAATGATCTAACTTATAGATCAGAAAGGACTAATGGATATAGGATAGTGGATGCTCAAGGCACATGAATGGAAATCCGGAGATTTTGAAAGATATAGTTTACAAAGATGGTGGATCGTTAAATTTTAGAGAAAACTCTAGAGGATATGTGATTGCCATCGGCAATGTCGGTAACTCTAAAACTCTTACTATTTCTAATGTTTTGTTAGTTAGGAATTTAAAGCATAATTTGTTGAGTATTAGTCAATGGTGTGATAAGGGTTTGAAAATTAAATTCGTAAAAGATAAATGTCACATTGAAGATAATGAGTCAAACATTATCTTTAAAGGTATTAGGAAATGGAACATATATATATTAAGTATGAAATCTTAAATGATAATTTATGTCTTTTGGCTGAATCAAGTGATCCTTGGATTTGGCCTAAAAGATTTAGTCATTTGAATTTCAAACGAATATCTAAAATTGCTTAAAATGATCTAGCTAAAAGACTTCCCAAAATGAATTTTAAAGTTAATAATTTATGCAATGTATGTCAATTAGGAGAACTTAGAAAAATTTCTTTTAAATCAAAAGATATGATTTCTACCTCTCAACTGTAACATCCCTAATTTTTGATAACATTATTCAGTAGATTTAATTAGATCAATTAAATAAATTAAAGTAAGAATATGAATGATAAGGAGATTGAGATTTGAATAAATCATATAGGGTCGTGCTTAATCAATTAAATAGGCTTTTATTTATTTAATTAAACATAGGTATATTAGTAAATAGCGGCACTATTATTACTCATGGCTATTCATTTCACGTTCTTGCCTATTCATGTGTTTTTCATTTTCACAAACACAAATCAAAACTAAGAAGAGTTGGCCATTAACAAGGGAAAATTTTAATCAAGCTAGAGGATTCAATCCACAACAAATCTCAACGTCCTTATCATATATAAGGTGAATAACAATGTTTTACCATCTCTATTTTATTCTATGATTATATGTTTTCGGATTTAAGATTAAATTCATTTTTATGATGTTTTGAATGATGATATGCTTGAACTATCATATGTTTGATTTAAATCAATTCATTTACATATGAATTTACATGGTTTTAAGGCAAAACCGATTGTTAATGATTGTAGAATGCCATGGAAAAATTATATGTTACGTAAAACATGATTTTGGAGATAGGTTTCAATTTTTGTAATTTTCCAAGTCATGGAAAATTTATTATGAATTTTCAAAGGAAAATATGATAAAATTGGGTTTAAAATTTATATCGATTATTTTAGGAAAAAATTAGGTCTGAAATTTTAATATGTTAATGCTGAAAGTTAATTTCTACGATTTTTGGGGATTTTTCCTAATTGATTTGCTATGGAAAATAATTTATTTTAAAAATGACTTATTTGCAATATTGGTTGTGCTTAATGGAAGGGATTCAATGTTAATTTTTCCTTGATTTAGATCTGATAAATGCGGCAGTTATTTTTATAAAGGATTTGAAAAGTTTTAAGGCAACCAATAAAAAGGTTACAAATAGACAAGTTAGTTATAAAGTAATTACTAGAATTAGCATGATTTCAGCATTTATTCAGAAAAGCAGGTTCCGCCTC
Organism: Allium fistulosum; assembly: GCA_030737815.1. Classification (NCBI taxonomy): domain Eukaryota; kingdom Viridiplantae; phylum Streptophyta; class Magnoliopsida; order Asparagales; family Amaryllidaceae; genus Allium; species Allium fistulosum. Next base: position 508,093,216 of record CM060907.1, on the reverse strand, counting down.
CTTTAGTAGTTACTTTCGACTCCAATGCCTCCGCTTCGACTCTGTCGAAACCAACCTAGTCGAAACCCACCTAGTTGAAACCAATACACAAGGTATCACTAAGATGGTATGTAGTGGATTGGAGAAAAGGCGGGAGCCATGGTGTCGAAAAGGGGTTTCGATGTTATCCTTCAAAGTTTTACCCAAAGGTTTTGAGCATTCGAATAGATGGTTCCAACACCCACAAATTTTCCCCAAATAATTTTATTAAAGGTTTCGAAAGAAATACTTTCATATGTAACCACTTTGACCCAAAAGGTGTTTTTAAAAGTAAAACCCAATACTTTCGAAAATGGGTACTTTCATTGGTTTCAAAGCTAGGTTTTAAGGTAATGTTTTGGTACATTCGAAAGGTATATTTTGGTTTTGAAAGGAATAAGTTAAAGGGCTTCGAAAGGTATATACTTAGTGTTTTGAAAAGAAGTTTTCTATACTTTCAAAGGAGGTTATCCAGTGGTTTTGAAAGTGATGTTTTAAGGTTTCAAAATAAATAACCCAATCTCATTTTAAAGGAAAAATTGGTATAAATAAAGAGTTCTGAAATGAAAATTTTAAAGAGTTTTTCTTGACTAACAGGCTAAAGGGGTTAACCAAGTTTTATATAAAATGATTTCAATGATATTTAACCACAGGTGTTGGTATTATTATGTTGTTATGAATGCTTCTTCATATATTTATTCACATTGTTATGAACCTATAACGGTACTTTGGGAAGGGCAGAATAATCAGCTAGGTTGACCCAGTAGTGAATATAAACTAAGGATGCTAAAATATAAAATAAAGATATTGGCAGGGGCCAATAGGATCATGGTCAGCCCATAAAAACTATGATTTTATATTGGCAGGGGCCAATAGGTTTGTAGTTAGCCCTTGAATACTATATCCGGATTATGATATTGACAGAAGTCAATAGGTTCCTTGTCAACCCATGAAAACTAGGATAAGAGAAAAGATATTGGAGTTACCAATAGGTTCTTAATGATCCCATGAAAACTATGAAAACGAACAGGGAGTCTGTAAACATTTTATAGGTTATTAGTAAGCCCATAAAAAATAATAGGTTAATAGTGATCCTAGAAACTATAAATGAGACAGATAGTCAGAATGAATGGAGATGGATAATCCAGAATTAATTTACTTGTTTGCATATCATCATATTGTTTTGAATTGTTTTAACCAGTATGGATGCAGAAGCACAATATATGGTTTTATAAATGTTCTAGGATACTAGTGTGGGGAAAACCTATTCCGCTAAGCGGCGTGGTCTCACTAGATATCTAAATGGTTTGAGATGGTAGATTATTATTTATACTAGGCTTTGTGTCTGATTCAAAGTTTTTGTTTTCCTCATAAACTCTCGGGTGCTCAATTTAATTTGAATAGTTTGAGGGTTAAGGTTTCCAGGTTTTCTTTTAGACGAATAAAGCTTCCGGAGATGTGAAGGATGCATGCTAGTTATTTAGAGTTCTTTTTATTCCGCTGTGTTTTGGTTGTAAAGGCAAATTTGTTTTATTGCCTTATTATATACTCAGATCATCCAAGGGGGCATCCTCATATGTCGCTCTTGGCGTATGTTGTATTTATATTTTATCTGAACATGGGTTGTGTACTAGGTTTATGTAATGAACATGAAATGTTTTGAATGGAATGTGTTTTGTTATTTTAAAATATTTTCCATATTCATGTGTTTCTGTGTATCAATGTATCTAACATTGTCGTATTTGGTCGCCGAGGATTAATAATATGGATGACTGCAGCATCCGTAGCCATTTGTTTTCGGCCTACAAGTAGGGGGATGTTACAAGTTGGTATCAGAGCATGGTTTATGAAACTTTGAAAGAAATTTAAACCTAATAGATTTTTCGACACATAATTCAATAAATCAGATAATAAGATTGGGGTTTGGGTTAATGCTATAGTAACGTACTTGTATTTGATATATATATATATATAAGTACATATCCTCGCTCTCTTAGACCGTTCTTCTGTATTTTACTAAGGCTCATATGTAGATTTACGAGAAATGAGATATGGAAGTAGGAAACGGAAGAAGACATCTCAGTGAAGGCAGCACCACCGCTAATGGAAATGCTCGACCTACCACCTGGAGGAACTCGGGTCGACCGGCTAATGCTAATAACCAAAATACTGATGCTAATGTGGGCGCTGGAAACCTACTAGTAGTATAAGGGTGATGTATCAGTTCTTCGTCAATATGATGCAAGCATGAGTTACTGCTGGAGTTGTAGGAAATGTTGGAGGAGCTAATCTTGTAGCTCTAGTTGGTAATAATTATGCTAAGCTGAGTAGAGACTACACTAGTCTTGGTGGGAAGCCATTCATGGGAACGGAGAATGCTATGGAAGTTGAGAATTGGTTGTTGCACTGTGAGAGGATATTTACTGATTTGGGTTTAGATGATGAGCAAAAGAGAAGGTTGGCCTCTAGACAGTTGCAAGGGTCAGCTTTTCACTGGTGGAATAGTATTACCGTTGGAGTTCTGGAGGAGCAGTTGACTTGGGCTGATTTTCGAAGGAGGTTTGAGAAAAATTTTGTGTTGTAGTTTGCTAAGTCGAAGTTGATGAGGAAGTTCATGGATCTGGACCACGGAGTGATGTCGGTTATTGAGTATGCCACTAAGTTTAATGAATTGTCCCGTTATGGACATAATACTACAGACACCGTCATTAGAAGGAACGAGAAGTTCATTAGAGATTGAGGCCCGAGATTGCTAGGGCGACCCTGACACATCTTCGCGATCCTAGTAATTTAGTTGTGGAGATAGCCATTCACCATGCGGAGATGCTTACTAATTGTCTTAGAGAGAAGCCAGTGGAAATCCAGGTTTCTCAGTAGAAGAAAAAAAAGTTCTTTAAGAAGAAGGGAGCCCAGAAGGGAGATGCTGCCAAGAAGGCAAAGGCTAAGTTAGTTTACTTTAAGTGTGACAAGAAGGGTCATTATGCGAATGAGTTCTGGTCAGGTAATGGGAAGAAGGCTGCAAATAAGAAGAATGTAAAGTGCTTCAACTGTGATCAAGTTGGGCATTACAAGAATCAATGTCCAGAGCCAGTCATGGCAAACAAAAGGAAAGTTTTTGCTATTGGACCAACATCAGCTAGGCCTACTGCAGCTGATAAAGGAAAGACTGTGATGGAAGGTACGTTTTTGATTCAGAGTATACCAGTTAGGGTACTTTTTGATACCGGTGCATCACATTCATTTATATCTCAGTGTTTGGTTGATAGATTACGCTTAGAACCCACCTACCTTGTCACTTCCTTAAGGGTTGCGCATCCAGTAGGAGGGTATGCAACTCTAGGGTTGATATGTGACCAAAATTTGATTTGTTAGGTCATAAGTTTACATGTAGCTTGTATGTTATTGATTTTGTAGATTTCAGAATCATTTTGGGTATGGATTGGTTGGGTAGGTATGAGGCTAGGATATTTTGCCAGGATGGGGAGATATCACTAAGACACCCTGATAGACATAACCGAGTAATATTCTCAGTGGAGAATTCCGATCGGAGTGTTAGTGCTTTGCTTAGTGCTATAGAGGTAGGAGATGATTTAAGTCAGGTTCGAGTAGCAAGAGAATTTGTAGATGTCTTTGAGCCGGTTATGGGATTACCACTGAAACGAGCAGTTGAGTTTTAGATAGATCTTGTGCCCAGAGCTGAACCTGTGAGTAGACCACCTAGCAGGATGACACCGACTGAGATGAAGGAATTAAAGGTGCAACCAGTAAATCTTGAAGGAAGGAATTTTATTAGGCCAAGCTGTTCGCCTTGGGGAGCAGCTGCGGTGTTCTTGAAGAAACAAGATGGGTCATTGAGGATGTGTATCGACTATCGTAAGTTGAACGAGAGGACGATCAAGAGTTGGTATCCTTTGCCAAGAATAGATGATCTGTTCGATCAGTTGAGTGGAGCCAGTATGTTTTCCCAGTTGGATTTAGCGATGGGTTCCATTAGTTAAGAGTGGCAGAGGACAGTACTCCTTTGACAGCTTTTCAGACTAGGTATGGTTCGTATGAGTGGTTAGTGATGCCATTTGGATTAACGAATACACCTGCTTTCTTCATGGATTTGATGAACCAAGTTTTTCTTGAGTACTTAGATAGGTTTGTGCTAGTGTTTGTAGATGACATTTTAGTATACTCTAAGGATGAAAGAGAGCATGAGGATCATCTTAGAGTAGTTCTTGAGATGCTGAGGCAGAATCAGCTGAAGGCGAAGTTTTCCAGTGTCATTTTTGGAAGATAGAGGTTAAGTTTCTAGGTCACGTGGTTTCAGAGAAAGGTTTGTCAGTCGATCCAGATAAGATCAAAGCTGCCAACAATTGGAAGAGACCAGAGATGGTGAATGAGATTATAAGTTTTCTTGGACTTGCTGGCTACTACCGGAGATTCATTAAGGATTTCTCGCGGATAGTAGCACCTTTGACTAAATTAACCAGGAAGGAGGTGAAGTTTGTCTGGTCCGACAAATGTGAGGAAGCATTCCTTAAGTTAAAGCATTTGTTAACAAATGCACCAGTGCCTGTAGTTCCAGACGGAAACCAAGGGTTGGTGGTGTATATGGATGCATGCGGAACTGGATTAGGAGTGGTGTTGATGCAGAAGGGTAAGGTTATTGCCTATGCTTCACGACAACTTAGACCCTATGAAGTGAGATATCCTACTCATTATTTGGAGTTGGCTGCGGTGAACTTTGCATTGAAGATTTGGAGACATTATCTCTTAGGGGAGAGATTTGAGCTTTACATGGATCATAAGTCTTTAAAATAATTATTCTCATACAAGGCGTTGAATATGAGACAACAGAGGTGGCTGGAGTTTTTGGCTGCTTATGATTTTGGAATAGAGTATACACCAGGGAAAGGAAATAAAGTAGCAGATGCACTTAGCAGAAGACATCAGAATGTGGTGTTAGTTATGTTGGCAGAGTGGAAGGACTTTGAGGCTTTGGCCAATTGCGATGTGCAGTTAAAATCGACTGCTAGTTCTAGTTCCAGTATTGGCCGAGAGGATTAGAAGGCTTGAGCTGGAACAGAGATCGATGATCCAAAAGATTTTAGTCTTGACCAAAGAGGATGGTTGAGAAAGAAGGGAAGATTGTGTGTTCCGAATGTGTAGGACTTAAAAAAAGCATTTCTTAGAGAATGTCATCAATCCAAGTTTAAGATTCATCCTGGAGGAACCAAGATGTATCAAGATATGAAGAGGAGCTTCTATTAGGAAGGTATGAAGAGAAATGTTGGCTTGTGGCTTCTATTTTGAATGATGATATGCTTGAACTATAATATGCTTGATTTAAATTAATTCATTTACATATGAATTTACACGGTTTTAAGGCTAAACTGATTGTTAATAATTTTAGAATGCCATGGAAATATTATATGTTACGTAAAACACGATTTTGGAGATGGGTTTCAATTTTTGTAATTTTCCAAGTCATGGAAAATTTACTATGAATTTTCAAAGGAAAATATGATAAAATTGGGTTTAAAATTAATATTAGTTATTTCAGAAAGAATTTGGATCTGAAATTTTAATATGTTAGGTAACATGATGAAAGTGAATTTCAATGATTTTTGGGGGTTTTTCCTAATTGATTTGCTATGGAAAATAAATTATTTTAAAAGAAGGACTTATTTGCAATATTGGTTGTGCTTAATGAAAGGGCTTAAACGTTAATTTTTCCTTGATTTAGATCTGATAAATGCGGCAGTTATTTTTATAAAGGATTTGAAAAGTTTTAAGGCAACCAATTGAAAGGTTACAAATAGACAGGTTAGTTATAAAGTAATTATTGAATTAGCATGATTTCAGCATTTATTCAGAAAAGCAGGTTCCACCTCCTTTAGTAGTGACTTTCGACACCAATGCCTCCGCGTCGACCTAGTCGAAACCAACCCAGTCGAAACCCACCTAGTCGAAACCAATACATAAGGTATCACTTTGATGATACGTAGTGGATTGGAGAAAAGGCGGGAGCCATGGTGTCGAAAGCAATACTTTCGATGGGGTCGAAACCTTAGTTTTGTTTTCAAATTTAAGTGCCTGCTTTGTTTGTACTTAAAGCTTTCGACATAGTCGAAACATATGTGTTCGAAAGGAGGTTGCCATACTATGTTTTAAAGTTGGAGCTTTCGAATGAGATCCTTTAATCTTAAATACGACTTTCAAAGATGATGGTTCCGACCTAGTCGAAACCTCGCTGCCGTTCATGTGCCTTTTGAGTGTATTGAAGTCATCAATGCTTTCGAAGGGTGCCTTTGTTTTAAACCTATACTAATCCACTTCTTAAATACTTTTGAAAGGGTTTAGGGGTTTTGAAGTTAATGGCGTCGAAAGGGGGTATCGATGCTATCCTTCAAAGTTTCACTCAAAGGTTTTGAGCTTTCGAATAGATGGTTCTGACAACCTCAAATTTTCTCCAAATAATTTAATTAAAGGTTTAAAAAGAGATGCTTTTATATGTAACCACTTTGACCCAAAAGATGTTTTTAAAAGTAAAACCCAATACTTTCGAAAGGGGTACTTTCATTGGATTCGAAGCTATGTTTTAAGGAATGTTTTGGTACATTCGAAAGGTATATTTTGGTTTCGAAAGGAATTAGTTAAAGAGCTTCGAAAGGTATATACTTAGTGTTTTGAAAAGAAGTTTTCTATGCTTTCGAAGGAGGTTATCCAGGGGTTTCGAAAGTGATATTTTAAGGTTTCAAAACAAATAACCCAATCTCATTTTAAAGGAAAAACCATGACATAAATAAAGAATTCTGAAATGAAATTTTTGAAGAAGATTTCCTTGATTAACAGGCTAAAGGGATTGACCAAGTTTTAATTAAAATGATTTCGAGGATATTTAACCATAGGTGTTGTTATTATTATGTAGTTATGATTGTTCTTCATATATTTATTCACATTGTTTTGAACCCTTAACGGCGCTTTGGGAAGGGCAGAATAACCAGCTAGGTTGACCCAGTAGTGAATACAAATTAAGGATGCTAAAATATAAATTAAAGATATTGGCAGGGGCCAATAGGTTCATAGTCAGCCCATGAAAACTATGATTTGATATTGGCAGGGGCCAATAGGTTTGTAGTTAGTCCATGGAAACTATATCCGGAGTAAGATATTGATAGAAATCAATAAGTTCCTGGTCAGCCCATGAAAACTAGGATAAGATAAAAGATATTGGAGTTACTAATATGTTCTTAGTGATCCCATGAAAACTATGAAATTAGACAAGGAGTCCGTAAACATTTCACGGGTTATTAGTAAGCCCATAGAAACTAATAGGTTAATAGTGACCCTAGAAACTATAAATGAAACAGATAGTCAGAATGAATGGGGATGGGTAATCCAGAAATAATTTACTTCTTTGCATATCATCATATTGTTTTGAATTGTTTTAACCATTGTGGATGCAGGAGAAGAGTATATGATTTTATAAAGGTTCTAGGATACTAGTGAGCAGAAAACCCGTTCCACTAAGCGGCATGGTCTCACTAGATATCTAAATGGTTTGAGATGGTAGATTATTATTCATACCAGGTTTTATGTCTCACTCGAAGTTTTTGTTTTCCTCTTAAACTCTCGGGTGCTCAATTTAATTTGAGTAGTTTGAGGGTTAAGGTTTCCAGGTTTTCTTTTAGATGAATAAAGCTTCTAGAGACGTAAAGGAGGCATGTTATCTATTTAGATTTCTTTTTATTCCACTGTGTTTTGGTTGTAAAGGCAAATTTGTTTTATTGCCTTATTATATACTCTGGTCATCCAAGGGGGCATCTTCATATGTCGCTCTTGGCGTATGTTGTATTTATATTTTATCTGAACATGGGTTGTGTACTGGGATTTTGCAATGAACATGAAATGTTTTGAATGGAATGTGGAATGTGTTTTGATGTTTTAAAATATTTTCCATATTCATGTGTTTCTGTGTATCAATGTATTTAACATTTTCGTATTTGGTCGTCGAGGATTAATAACTATGGATAACTACAGTATCCATAGCTATTAGTTTTGGGCCTCCAAGTATGGGGATGTCACATCAACCCCTTGAACTTCTTCACATAGATCTTTTCAGTCCCTCAAATACACAATCTATAAATCACAGTAGATATGTATTTGTAATTGTAGATGATTATTCTAGGTTTACCTGGATGATTTTCTTAAAACTTAAAAGTGATGTTTTTGAAATGTTTAAAATCTTTGTTAAATGAATTCAAAATCAAATGACTAGTAAAATTAAAACTATTCGGAGTGATCATGATGGAGAATTTTAAAATGAAAATTTTGAGAATTTCTGTAATATGAAAGGTATAATTCATAATTTTTCGTTTTCAAGAACACCACAACAAAATGGAGTGGTAGAATGTAAAAATAGGATGATACAAGAGCGCGCTAGAACTATGCTGAATGAGCGACATATTATTGGAAAACAACCCACGTTCCATTCAAAACATAATATAAATAAAACCATTAAACAGAGTTTTAATAAGACCATTAACTAAGAAAACACTATATAAATTATTCTATAATAAAAGCCTAAAGTATCTTACTTTAGAGTTTTTGGTAGTAAATGTTTATTTTTAAATACTAAAGGTAATTTTGATAAATTTGATGCTAAATCAGATAAAGGAACCTTTATTGGATATTCAAGTAAAAGTAAAGTTTATAGAGTTTTCAATAATAGAACTAATATTATTGAAGAGACATTACATGTCTCATTTGATGAAAATTTTAAAGTTTATAATCCAAATATTGATGAAGAAGAAAATATTGATAACCCAAATGAAATTAGTAACAATGAGATTACCAAAAACGAAAATAATAATAATTTAGAAAATTCATATCCAAATAAAAGAACAAGATGCTTAAAAGATCATTCTATAGAAAATATACTTGGAAATATTGAATATGTTGTTAAAACAAGGAATCGACTAAATAAAATGAGTAACGTTGCTTTTATTTCAACTATTGAACCTAAAATCCCAATAGAAGCATCAACTAATGATTCATGGATTCTTGCTATGCAAGAGGAATTAAATCAATTTACAATAAATGATGTATGAGAATTAATCCCAAGACCTGAGGATAAATCCATAATATGAACTAAATGGGTATATAGAAATAAAATGAATAAACAAGGAGAGCTTGTGAGAAATAAAGCTCGATTAGTTGCACAAGGTTGTTGTCAAGAAGAATGAATAGATTTTGATGAAACCTTTGCAACCATAGTAAGATTAGAAGCTATACGAATTTTACTTGCTTCCCCTAATCATAATAATTTTAAGTTATATCAAATGGATTTTAAAAGTGTATTTTTATATGGTTTTAATAAAGAAGATGTATATAGAATAACCCCAACTTCTTGAAAATAAAAAATTACCTGATCATGTTTACAAATTAAAGAAGGATTTGAATGGTCTGAAACAGGATTCAAGAGCTTGGTATGGCAAACTTAAATCATATCTATTACAATCAAATTTTGTAATAGGCAAAGTAGATAGTATACCTTTTATTAAAAGAGATAAAAATGATATTCAATTAATACAAATATATATAGATAATATCATTTTTGGATCTACCAATGATAAATTAAATATGGAATTCTCAGAAATGATGACTAAGAAATTTAAAATTAGTCATATGGGAGAACTAAATTATTTTGTAGGATTACAAATAAAACAACTAACTAATGGAATTTTATTAGTCAAGAAAAATATGCTAAAGATTTAGTTAAATTTTGGTATGTCAAATACCAGCGGTAAACCAACTCCCATAGCAACTAATGATAAATTAAATAAAGAATAAAATTCAAAAGATGTGGATCAAAAATTATATAGAGGAATGATTGGATCACTGCTCTATATAACTTCTAATAGACCTAATATTATGCATAGTGTTTGTCTCTACGTAAGGTATCAATCTCAACCTAAAGAAACTCACTTAAAATCCGTAAAATAAATTTTGAGATATGTAAACAACACATTAAACTATGGACTCTTTTACCCAAAAGAAGACTCCTTTAAATTAATTTCATATTGTGATGTTGACTATGCTGTTTGTAATTCAGACCAAAAAAGTACAAGCGGAATTTGTCACTTTTTGGGACACTCTCTTGTTTCCTAGTTTAATAAGAAGCAAAACTCTGTATCTCTGTCTACGACAGAAGCCGAATATATTTCAGCAACATTAGCCTATTCATAGGTTATCTATATGCAACAAACATTAAAATATTTTGGTTTAAATTTTATTAAATCACCAATATACTATGATAATACAAGTGCAATCAATCTATCTAAAAATCCAACTCATCAACCTAGAACTAAATATATTAATATAAAACACCATTTTCTAAGAGATAATGTAAACAAAGAAATAATATCACTTGAATTTATAAATAGTGAAAATCAAATAGCCAATATATTAACAAAATCATTGAATCAAACATCTTTTACTAAGTTAAAAAGAGAGTTAGGAATTTGTTCACTATCGAAAATATAAAAATAATGAAGTAAAAATTACAAAATATAAAGAAAAACAAAATAATCAAAATTATAACATATATGTCGACATATTCCTATCCCCATATGTCGACATATAACGGTAAATTTTGTTTTTTAAATTTCCCTCTAAAATTCAAATTGGTGGTTATGTAATAACCAAATTTCAACTTTCTTCTTCATTTCTCAGTATTCTCTCTGTTTTAAACTTCTGAAACAAATAAACCATGGCCTCCTCTAATCCCAAACTATCTAGAGAAGAGAATTCATCGTTTTCCTTCCCTTCTTCCACTTAACATTTTTTCTGAACACTGCTATGGCCAAAGTTATTAAATTGGAAGGAGAAATGAAGAATATTCTGGAGATGTTGACTGAAATAAAATTTGTACAACTTCGTATATCCAAAGAACAAGAGAAACAAAGTAGAATTCTTCGCAATTTGCAAAAATATCTATTGGATAGTCCTACGAATCCAACAGTTATTGAAAATGATTCCACAAATTTGGCCATCCATAAACCCATTCAAGGCAGCGATAACGAGGAAGAAGAGGAAGAAGAGAAAGAAGAAGAAGAGGAAGAACATGTAACACCCTTAATTTTTGATAAAAATATTTAGGAGATTTAATTAGATATATTAAATAGAATAATGTGAATGTTAAGTGATAAGGAGGTTGAGATTTGAATAAACTAAATTAAGGCCGTGCCTAACAAAATAATTAATGGGCTTAAGAATGGTTTTTGGGTTAACCAAATTACATAAGGGTATTGTAGGAATTTGCCGCCCATAACCCTTACCTTTATATATTTTCATTCCTACCATTACATTCTCATTCACGTCATTTTGAAAACAAAACGTAAGAACGAGGGGCTGGTTATCAAGAGAAAAGTAATTCAATTAAAAGCTAGAAATTCAAGCTTAGGGGAAGTCAATCTCAATCTAATCTCCTTATCTTAATCAAGGTGAATAATAATTCCATTTCTATTTTTTTTTTGAACCATATGTTTTCGAATTTAAAGGTAAATTTGTTTTTATGATGATTTGGATGATGATATTCTAGAATCACAAATTTATTTGATTTAAAAAGGATGTTTAAATATTACTTCTCATGGTTTTAGGGAGAAATCGAGTTATGTTGATGATTAAATGCCATGGAAATTTTTTATGTTGTATAAAATATGATTTTGCAATTGGGTTTCAATTTTGATAATTTTCCAAGCTATGGAAAGATTGTTATGAATTTTCAAAGGAAAATATGGTTGTTTGGGTTTATAAATTTCTTTTGGAAAATATATTAAGAATTTGGATCTGGAATTTTGATATGTTAGATAAAATGATTAAAGTGAATTTCTAGAATTTTTGGGGATTTTTCCAAAGTGATTCGATAGGTAAATTAAATTATTTTAGAAGAGGGACTTCTTTGCAAAATTGGTTTTGCTTAATGGAAAGGCTTATTTGATTAACTTAACCATGGTTTAGATCTGAAATTAGTGGCAGTTATCTTAGTGAAGAATTTGAAAAGTTAAGGCAACCAATCTGGTGTTTACACGAGCAGGTTAGTTAGAAAAAGGTTTACTTTAATTAGTATAAAACAGGTTTACTCAGAAAAGATGGTTTTACCTACTTTGGAAATACCTTTCGACATAGAACTTCCGCCTTCAACCTAGTCGAAACCTACTAATCTGAAACCAATACACAAGGTATCACAAAGATGGTACACAGTGGATTGGAGAAAGGCGGAAGATATGGTGTTGAAACATAGCTTCCGAAGGGATTGAGATCTTTGGTTTATTTTCTAAAGAAGTGCGCCTGCCTGTTTACATAGGGGTTTCGAAGGACTCAAAATTAATGCTTGCGAAATGGTATTTTAAACAAGCTTTCAAAGAACAGCTGCCACCTTTTTAAAGAAGTAACTTCCGAAGGAGTTACTTAGTTTTTGAAATTAAAGCTTTCGGGAGGGGTAGTTCGACCAAGTCGGAACCCTACTGTAACTTTAAGCCTTTTGATACTATTGAAGATATCAATGCTGTCGAAAGGTGCTAAGTGTTTTGTAAATATAAGCCACTTCTAATAGCTTTCGAAAGGGGTTAGGAGTTTCGAAGGCAATGGTTTCGAAAGGGGTTTCGAAGCTAACCTTTCAATATTTTACCCAAATGTTTTATGCTTTTGAAAGGATGATGTTGACGCCATCTTGTTTTCCCCAATATTTTTATAGGATAAAGGATGGTTTTGAAAGAGAAGCTTTCGCCTATATTCACTTTGACCCAAATAATATTTTAAGTATAAACCCAATGCATTCGAAAGGGGGACATTCGATGATTTTGGAAGGGTTACTTCCACTGGTTTCGAAAGGGGTACTTTCAATTGGTTTTGAAGCTATGCTTCTAAGTTAATACTTTAACACAATCGAAAGGTTTCGAAAGGAAGGTTTTAAAGTATTAGAAAAGCATGATCCTAATGTTTTAAAGATAGATTTTAGTGCTTTCGAAGGAGGTCATCCTATGAAGTCAGAAGCAAGGTTTTGAAAGGTCTGTAACCCAAACTCAATTTTTAAAGGAAAAACCCATGACTAAATTAAAGGAGTTTTGAAAAGATTTTAAGAAGAAGCTTTCCTTGATAAAATTTTAGGATAAAGGGATTAACCATGTTTTATATGAAAAGTGTTTCAAGGACATTAAACCCACAGGGGTGGTATTATTTTGTAATTATGTTTGCTTCTTCAAATATAAATATGTTCACATTATAATGTACCCATAACTATATTTTGGGGATAAAGTGTAGAAGAACCAGCTAGGTTAATCCAGCAGTGAATATAAAGTTATTAAACTCATGGATGAGTAGAATTGCATCCAAGAGGTCAGGGAGACTAGAATATAGGATGCCTAAATATGGAAGTTGTCAACGAGACAGGTCCATAGTGATCCCATGAAAACTATGATTAGGGAGTTATTGGAGTTGCCAATAAGATCATAGTGATCCCATGAAAACTATGTTATAAAAAGTGGTTGGTAGGGTCCAATTGGTTCATAGTGATCCCATGAAAACTATGTTCGGATTAAGTTATTGACAGATGTCAATAGGTTCCTAGTCAACCCACGAAAACTAGGATAAGAAGAAAAGGTATTGGCAGGGGCCAATAGGTTCCTAGTCAACCTATGAAAACTAGGATAAGGGAGAAGTTATTGGAGTAACCAATAGGTTCAGGGGAACCCATGAATCAATTAAACCCATAGGAGTGATAGTGTTAAGTTAATTGGCAGGGGCCAATAGGTTCATAGTGCACGTATGAAAACTATTAAATAGGACATGGAGTCCATATATTATGTAAAGTTATTAGTAAGCCCATGAAAACTAATAGGTTAATTGTGACCCTAGAAACTATAAATATGACAAGGAGTCAATTAAATAGAGGATGGGAAATCTAGTATGTTTTAACATGTTTGCATATCGTCATAACATTTTGAAATGACTATGTTTTAACCATTGTGAATGCAGGAGCACAGTATAAGGTTTTATAAAGGTTTTGGGATACTAGTGAGGAGAAAACCCGTTCCACTAAGCGGCGTGGTCTCACTAGATATCTAAATGATTTGAGATGGTAGATTATTATTCATATTAGGCTTTATGTTTGACTCGAAGTTTATGTTTTCCTCTTAAACTCTCGGGTACTCAATCGATTTTGAGTAGTTTGGGAGTTGAGGTTTTTAGGTACCTCATCAGACAAATAAAGCTTCTAGAGACGTGTATAAGGCATGATAGCTATTTAGAGTTCTCTTTTGTTTGATTCCGCTGTGTTATTTGTAATGGCAAATTTGTTATATTTCTTGTATATACTCTGATCATCTAAGGGGCATCTTCATATGTCGCTCTTGGCGTATGTTGTAATAAATGTATTTTCTCCGAATGTGATTTGTGATTGTGACATTATGTAATGAATTGGAAAATATTTTGAAATGAAATATGATTTTGTTTGATGTTTAAAATTTTCCATATTCATGTGTTTCTGTGTATCAATCAACCTAACACCGCCGTATTTGGTCGTCAGGGATTAATAACTATGGATGGCTGCAGCATCTGTAGCCATTAATTTTGGGCCTCCAATTAGGGGGATATTACAAGTTGGTATCAGAGCATAGGTTTATGAAACTTTAAAAGAAAGTTAAACCTAAAAGATTTTCAAACATAATCCAATGAATTTGAAAATATGATTGGGGTTTGGATTAACGCTATAAACGTACTTGTATTTGATATATATATATATATATATATAAGTACGCGTTCCTCTCTCTCTCTCTTAGACCGTTCTTATCTATCTTACAAAGGCTTATATGCAGATTTACGAGAAAGAGGATAAAGTAGCAGGAAACGGAAGAGGAAATCTAGGTGAAGGAAGCACCATAGCTAACGAAAATGCTCGACCTAATATAGAAGGAACCAAGGTCGACAGGCTAATGTTAACCCAAATGCTGAAGCAAATGCAGGTGCTAGAAATCCGCCAGTAGATGCAGGGATGGTGTATCAGTTGTTAGCCAACCTTTTGCAAGCTGGAGTTGCCGGTAATGTTGGAGGAGCTAATCCTCTAGCTCCAGTTGGGAATAGCTATGCTAAGTTGAGCAGAGACTATCCCATTTGGGTGGAAAGCCGTTTGTTGGAACAGATGATGCTGTTGAGGTTGAGAATTGGCTATTGCATTGTGAGAGGATCTTTAGGGCAAAAGAGGATGCTGGCCTCTAGGCAGTTGCAAGGGGCAGCATTTTACTGGTGGAATAGTGTAACTGCCGGAGTTCCAGAGGAAGAATTGACATGGGCTGACTTCAGAAGGAGGTTTGAGCAGAGGTTTCTATCTGAGGTTGCTAGGTCGGCATTGATGAGGAAATTCATGGATCTAGTTCAAGGAGAGATGTCAGTAATCGAGTACGCTGCTATGTTTGATGAGCTGTCTCGATATGGATATGCTATGGTTGACACTGACATTAGAAGGAATGAGAGGTTCATTCGAGGACCGAGACCTGAGTTTGCTAGAATGACCATGACCCATATCCGAGAACCTTTTAATGTGGTGGTGGAGATGGCCATTCCCCATGAAGAGAGGCTAGTTGGTTGTGCCAGAGAGAAGCCAGTTGAATCCTAGAGTCCTTAGGAAAAGAAGAGGAAATTCTTTAAGAAGAAGGGAGCCCAGAAAGGGGATGCTGCCAAGAAGAGAAAGGCTGATTTAGTGTGCTTCAAGTGTGACAAGAAGGGTCAATATGCTCATGAGTGTCGGTCGGGCAAGGGGAAGAAGGCTGCAGATAAGAAGAATGTGAAGTGCTTCAACTTTGATCAAGTTGGGCATTATAAGAACCAATATCCAGAGCCAGAGGACAAGGGGAAAGTTTTTGTTGTTGGATCATCTGCTAAGCCAACTACAGCTGATAAAGGAAAGACTGTGATGGAAGGTACGTTTTTTATTTAGAGTATACTAGTTTGGATACTATTTAATACCGATGCATCACATTCATTTATTTCCCAGTGCTTGGTTGATAGGTTATGCTTAGAACCCACATACCTTGTTACTTCCTTAAGGGTTACGAATCCAATAGGAGAGTATGCAACTCTAGGGATGAGATGTGACCAGTTAGAACTTGATTTGTTAGGTCATATGTTTGCATGCAAATTTGTTTGTTTCGATTTCGTAGATTTCAGAATCATTTTAGGTATGGATTGGTTGAGAAGATATGAGGCAAGGATATTTTGCCAAGATGGGGACATATCCCTAAGACACCCTGATAGTCATAACCGAATTATATTCTCCATAGAGAATTTTGACTGGAGTAGTTGTTTTTTGCTAAGTGCAATGGAAGTGTGAGAAGATTTACGTCAGGTTTGAATAGCAAAAGAGTTTTCAGATGTGTTTCAGCCAGTCATAGGACTACCACTAAAACAAGCTGTTGAGTTTCAGGTAGATCTTGTGCCAGGAGCTGAACCTGTAAGTAGACCACCTAGCAGGATGACACCGACAAAGATGAAGGAACTGAAGGTGCAGCTACTGGATCTGGAAGGAAGGAAATTTATTAGACCAAGTAGTTTGCCTTTGGGAGCGGCCGCGGTATTCGTGAATAAACTAGATGGGTCGTTAAGGATGTGTATCGGCTATCGTAAGTTGAACGAAGGGACGATGAAGAATAAGTATCCTTTACCAAGAATTGATGATCTTTTTAATCAGTTGATTGGAGCGAGAGTGTTTTCCCAGTTGGATTTGGCAACGGGGCTCCATCAGTTGAGAGTGGCAGAGGATAGCATTCCTTTGACAGCATTTCGGACTAGGTATGGTTCATATAAATGGTTAGTAATGCCATTCGGGTTGACGAATGCAACTGCTTTCTTTTTGGATTTGATGAACCGAGTCTTCCAAGGGTATTTGGATAGATTTATGTTGGTGTTTATAGATTACATTTTGGTATACTCGAAAGATGAAAGAGAGCATGAAAATCATCTTAGAGTTGTGCTTGAGACGCTGAGGCAGAATCAGCTAAAGGCGAAGTTTTCAAAGTGTCATTTTTGGAAGAAAGATGTTAAGTTTCTTGGTCATGTGGTTTCAGAGAAAGGGTTGTCAATCGATCCTGACAATATCGAAGTTGTGAACAATTGGAAGAGACCAGAGACGGCGACCGAGTTTAGAAGTTTTCTTGGACTTACTGGCTACTATCGGAGATTCATCAAGGATTTCTCGCAGATAGCAGCGCCTTTGACTAAGCTTACCAGGAAGGAGGTGAAGTTTGTTTGGTCCGACAAATGTGAGGAAGCATTCCTTAAGTTAAAGAATTTGTTGACGAATGCACCAGTGCTTGTAGTTCTAGACGGAAACAAAGGGTTGGTGGAGTACGCTAATGCATGTGGGACTTGATTGGGCGCAGTGTTGATGCAGAGGGGCAATGTCATTGCCTATGCATCTAGACAGCTTAGACCACACAAAGTAAGATTTCCTACCCTTGACTTCGAATTGGTTATGGTGATTTCTGCCTTGAAGATTTGGAGGCTTTATCTCTTAGGGGAGAGATTTGAGTTGTATAACGATCATAAGTCTTTAAGATATTTATTTTCTCTGAAGGAGTTGAATATGAGACATCAGAGGTGGCTGGAGTTTTTGGTTGCTTATGATTTTGGTATATAATATACACCAGGGAAAGGTAATAAAGTAGCGGATGCTCTTAGCAGAAGACACCAGAATGTGGTGTTGGCTATGTTGGCAGAATGGAAGGATCTAGAAGCTTTGGCCAGTTGCGGTGTGCAGTTAAGATCGACTGCTAGTTCTAGTCAAATTACTGCCATGTTTTCCTGTTTAGAAGTGCAACCGGTGTTGATCGAGAGAATTGCTTCTAAGCAGAAGGAGGATCCATTATTAGCCGAGAGGAATAAAAGGCTTGAGGTTGGAACTAAGATCGATGATTTGAAAGATTTTTGTCTTGACCAGAGAGGATGGTTGAGAAAGAAGGGACAGTTCTGTGTTCCAAATGTTGAGAACTGTAGGGGAGAAGTTCTTGAGGAATGTCATCAATCCAAGTTTACGATTAATCTAGGAGGGACCAAGATGTATCAAGATATGAAGAGGAGCTTTTATTGGGAAGGTGTGAAGCGGGATGTTGGCTTGTGGGTTAGGCAGTGTGCAAACTGTCAACAAGTGAAAGCCAAACATCAAAAGACGAATGGGTTACTTCATCCTCTAGAGATTCCAGTTTGGAAATGGGATTCGATATACATGGATTTTATAGATGTGTTGCCAAGGTCAAGTAGAGGAAATGAGAGTATATGGGTTATTGTGGACAGGTTGACTAAGAGTGCCCATTTCATTCCAGTAAAGTCGATCAGGATGGCACCTATTTTGGCGAAGTTGTTCATAAAGAACATAGTTAGACTTCATGGAATTCCTAGTAGCATAGTCAGCGACAGAGATGCTTTATTCACTAGCGAATTCTGGAAGAGTCTACGGGATGTGTTAGGCACTAAGCTCAAGATGGGTACCGCACACTACCTATAGATGGATGGGCAGACGGAGAGAGTCAACAAGGTACTCGAGGATTTGTTGAGAGCTTGTGTGTTAGACTTTGGTGGATCTTGGGAGGATCACCTACATTTAGTTGAGTTTTCCTATAATAATAGTTATCAAACTAGTATAGGAATGACACCTTTTGAAGCTTTGTATGGAAGGCCATGCAAATCACCCGTATGTTGGTTGGAGACTGGAGACAGATTGGTCTTAGGTCCAGATTTGGTAAGGGAGGCGTCAGAGAAGATTGAGTTGATCCGAGAAAGGATGAAGGAAGCTCAATCTTGAAAGAAGATTTACGCAGATAAGAGGCGTAAAGACCTAGAGTTCTCAGTTGGAGACAGGGTTTTCATTAAGGTATCACTGATGAAGGGTGTGGTATGGTTTGGGAAGTCAGGGCACCGGGATACGTTGGTCCATTCCAGATTATAGAAAGGATTGGAAACCTCGCGTACAGAGTAGAGTTGCCGAGCAGTATGGCAGGTGTCCATAATGTATTTTATGTGTCTTATCTTTGCAAGTATGTGCATGATCCAGAGGCCACTATTCCTCCGACAGGGTTGGAAGATCTAGTAGTAGAGACTAATTTGACTTTTTTTAGACAACCAATTCGGGTTGTTGCGAGAGATGAGAAAAGATTGAGGAACAAGACAGTCAAGTTTGTGAAAGTTCAGTGGAGCGACAACGAGAAGGACTATACTTAGGAGATAGAGGACAACATACGAGATACTTATCCTGATCTGCTTTGAGGGCATGGCTATATTAGATTTATATAGATATTAGCTAGTTAGGTAGACTAGTTTGGTTGTTAGGAGTCGTTACAGATGATTGATATGTTTAGTATTTAGTCCTTACTGAATTTCAAGAACGAAATTCTTTAAGGAGGAGAGCCTATAACACCCCTAATTTTTTATAACATTATTCAGGAGATTTGATTAGATAAACTAAATAGAATAATGTGAATGTTAAGTGATAAGGAGGTTAAGATTTGAATAAATTTAATTAAGGCCGTGCCTAATAAAATAATCAATGGGCTTAAGAATGGTTTTTGGGTTAACCAAATTACATAAGGGTATACTAGGAATTTGCCGCCCATAACCCTTACCCTTATATATTTCATTCCTACCATTACGTTCACATTCACTTCATTTTGAAAACAAAACGTAAGAAGGAGGGGCCGGTCATTAAGAGAAAAGGAATTCAATTAAAAGCTAGAAATTCAAGCTTAGGGGAAGTCAGTCTTAATCCAATCTCCTTATCTTAAACAAGGTGAATAATAATTCCATATTAATATTGTTTTAAATCATATGTTTTTGAATTTGAGGGTAAATTCATTTTTATGATGATTTGGATGATGATATGCTAGAACCAATAATTTATTTGATTTAAACAAGGATGTTTAAATATGATTTCTCAAGGTTTTAGGGAGAAACCGAGTTATGTTGATGATTAAATGCCATGGAAAATTTTTATGTTGTATAAAATATGATTTTGGAGTTAGGTTTCAATTTTGATAATTTTCCAAGCTACGGAAAGATTGTTATGAATTTTCAAAGGAAAATATGGTTGTTTAGGTTTATAAATTTATTTTTAAAAATATATTAAGAATTTTGCTTTGGAATTTTGATGTGTTAGATAACATGATTAAAGTGAATTTCTGGAATTTTTGGGGATTTTTCCGAAGTGATTTGATATGTAAATTAAACTATTTTAGAAGAGGGACTTCTTTGCAAAATTGGTTTTACTTAATGGAAGGGCTTGTTTGATTAACTTAACCATGGTTTAGATCTGAAATTAGTTGCAGTTATCTTAGTGAAGAATTTGAAAAGTTAAGGCAAACAATCTGGTGTTTACACGTGGCAGGTTAGTTAGAAAAAGGTTTACTTTAATTATAATAAAAATAGGTTTACTTAGAGAAGATGGTTTCTCCTACTTTGGAAGTACCTTTCGACACAGAACTTCCGCCTTCAACCTAGTCGAAACCTACTAAACTGAAATCAATATACAAGGTATCATAAAGATGATACGCAGTGGATTGGAGAAAGGCAGAAGGTAGGGTGTCGAAACATAGCTTCCGAAGGGGTTGTGATCTTTGGTTTATTTTCTAAAGAAAAGCGCCTGCCTATTTACAAAAAGGTTTCGAAGGACTCGAAACCAATGCTTGCGAAAGGGTATTTTGAACTAGTTTTTAAAGAAGAGCTGCCGCCTTTTTAAAGAATTATCTTCCGCAGGAGTTACTTAGTTTTTGAAATTAAAGCTTTCGGAAGGGGTAGTTTCGACCAAGTCGAAACCCTTCTGTTACTTTAAGCCTTTCGATACTATTGAAGCTATCAATGCTGTCGAAAGGTGCTTAGTGTTTTATAAATATAAGCCACATCTAATAGCTTTCGAAAGGGGTTAGGGGTTTCGATGGCAATGATTTCGAAGGTGGTTTCGAAGCTAACCTTTCAATATTTTACCTAGATGTTTTATGCTTTTGAAAGGATGGTGCCGATGCCATCATGTTTTTCCCAATATTTTTATATGATAAAGGATGGTTTCAAAGAGATGATTTTGCCTATATTCACTTTGACCCAAATAATATTTTAAGTATAAACCCAATGCATTCGGAAAGGGGGCTTTCAATGATTTCGAAAGGGTTACTTCCTCTGGTTTCGAAAGGGGCACTTTCAATTTGTGTTGAAGCTATGCTTCTAAGTTAATACTTTAACACAATCGAAAGGTTTCGGAAGGAAGGTTTTAAAGTATTAGAAAGGCAATAGCCTAATGTTTTAAAGATA
Organism: Allium fistulosum; assembly: GCA_030737815.1. Taxonomy (NCBI): domain Eukaryota; kingdom Viridiplantae; phylum Streptophyta; class Magnoliopsida; order Asparagales; family Amaryllidaceae; genus Allium; species Allium fistulosum. The sequence goes on along the minus strand of CM060907.1, from coordinate 508,071,862 downwards.
GATTTTAATGCTTTCGAAGGAGGTCATCCTATGAAGTCGGAAGCAAGGTTTCGAAGGTTTCGAAAGGTTTTGTAACCTAAACTCAATTTTTAAAGGAAAAACCCATAACTAAATTAAAGGAGTTTTGAAATGATTTTAAGAAGAAGCTTTCTTGATAAAATTATAGGTTAAAGGGATTAATCATGTTTTATATGAAAATTGTTTTAAGGACATTAAACCCACAAGAGTGGTATTGTTTTATAATTATGTTTGCTTCTTCAAATATAAATATATTCACATTATAATGGACCCATAACTGTATTTTGGGGATAAGGTGTAGAAGAACCAGCTAGGTTAACCTAGCAGTGAATATAAAGTGATTAAACTCATGGATGAGTAGAATCTCATCCAAGAGGTCAGGGAGACCATAAAATAGGATGCCTAAATATGGAAGTTGTCAGTGAGACAGGTTCATAGTGACCCCTTGAAATCTATGATTAGGAAGTTATTGGAGTTACCAATAGGTTCATAGTGATCCCATGAAAACTATGTTATAAAAAGTGGTTGGCATGGGCCAATTGGTTCATAATGATCCCATGAAAACTATGTCTGGATTAAGTTATTGACAGATGTCAATAGGTTTCTAGTCAACCCATGATAACTAGGATAAGAAGAAAAGATATTGGTAGGGGCCAATAGGTTCCTAATCAACCCATGAAAACTAGGATAAGGGAGAAGTTATTGGAGTAACCAATAGGTTCAGGGGAACCCATGAATCAATTAAACCCACAGGAGCGGTAGTGTTAAGTTAATTGGCCAATAGGTTCATAGTGCACCTATGAAAACTATGAAATAGGACAGGGGGTCCATATATTATGTAAAGTTATTAGTAAGCCCATGAAAACTAATAGGTTAATAGTGACCCTAGAAACTATAAATATGACAGGGAGTCAATTAAATAGAGGATGGGAAATCCAGTATGTTTTAACATGTTTGCATATTATCATAATATTTTGAAATGAATATGTTTTAACCATTGTGGATGCAAGAGCATAGTATATGGTTTTATAAAGGTTTTAGGATACTAGTGAGGGGAAAACCCGTTCGACTAAGCGGCGTGGTTTCACTAGATATCTAAATGATTTGAGATGGTAGACTATTATTCATACCAGGCTTTATGTCTGAAACAAAGTTTATGTTTTCTCCTTAAACTCTCGAGTACTTAATTTATTTTGAGTAGTTTGAGAGTTGAGGTTTTCAGGTACCTCATTAGACGAATAAAGCTTCTAGAGACGTGCAGGAGGCAGCTATTTAGAGTTCTCTTTTATTTGATTCCGCTATGTTGTTTGTAATGGCAAAGTTTTTATATTGCTTGTATATACTCTGATCATCCAAGTGGGCATCTTTATATGTTGCTATTGGCGTATGTTGATAAATATATTTTCTCTGAACGTGATTTGCGATTGTGGGATTACGTAATGAATTTGAAAATATTTTGAAATGAAATGTGATTTTTTTAAGTTTAAAATTTTCCATTTTATGTATTTCTTAGCATCAATGAACCTAACACCCCCGTATTTGGTCGCCGAGGATTAATAACTATGGATGACTGCAGCATCCGTAGCCATTAGTTTTGGGCCTCCAAGTAGGGGGATATTAGAGAACACTTAGAGGAAGATGAAAGAGTCTGATGCGTCGGAGAAGTATGTTTTGATCGAGATGGAAATCTCATCGAACAAAAGGAGAACTTTTGTACATTATCCTTAATGTCCTATTCACAAATCCCCGATCATTAGAAAATCACGTTGGGATGGTACTTGTCTTCATTAATTTGGTTGTGTGGTGTGTATATATAATTTAATTTAACATTTGTTTTACTTACTTATATGTACATTTTAAGATGTGATTGGATTATGGTGTGGTATTGAATGAATAAATAGATTGGTTTGGTTATTATTAATGATTTGTGTTATCACTTATCATTTCTTATATATCATACTTATCATTATTTCCATTTCATGATTATCTCATTTTAAATATCACTTATTGTTCTTATATAAATCATTCTCGTCATCCTTATATGTCATTAGTCTATAATATTTTGTTTAGAGGGAGTTAGAGTTAGAGTATGAGTTAATGTTAGAGTTATAGTTTTAGATGGTTGTTTTTGTTGATGACATATAGGTAGAAATATATAAAATCTAGGCATAGATTAAAGGGGTTTTGTAACCCATGGGGAGTTACATTATATTTTATATACATAGTTGGCATCATCAAAAAGGGGGATATTGTTAGTACCTTTGGAATTGGTTTTGATGATAACAACTATAAACATTATATAAAATATTAATACTGATATTTTATCGAGTTATATATAGTATATAGTGTAGGATATTAGATAGGTATTGATTAAGAAGACTATACAGTATCAAGCGTAGATTCATGGTGCTAATATAGGGTTTCAAGAGTTGGAGAATGAAGACTCGTGAGTATTGAAAAGTTCAAGATTTCAAGATATTCCAGATAAGTTATAGAGTCGTAGAATTTATGTTAAAACATTGATAGCTCTTTCCTGATCTTTCTCTTCTTCTCTAATTTTGTTTTAAATTATTTTTCAAATATCCTAGTTTTAAAATAATCTTTCTAAAATATTTCTCAAAATAATTTTCAGTCTGTTATACTTGTAAAGATATTATTTTATTGTTTTTAAGTTTATATATATTGTGAATTTTTTTATACTTTAATAAGTTATAACTATATTGATTATATATATATATTATTTAATTATATTAAAATTTTAAAAATTATCATATAATTTTGTATTAAGTTTTATTATGATTAAAATATGTATAGGCTATGCTTAAATGATTTTACAAAGTATCAAACTATTTTACAAAACAACGAGTTTTCAAAATAATGTTTTAAAGTATTTTCAAATTTTTAAAAAGAGTATGTTGACATACTCTATGTATGTATGTCGACATAGTAGCCAATTTTTTTAGAATTTAAATTTCAAAAGAAGTGTCTTTTCGTCGTTTCTCTTCATAAATGGATATGACCATTATTTCTCTATAAATACCAGACTTCCAAACGAATTTTTAATCATTATTTTCATATTCATCTCTCCTCCTTCCACTCTCTCACTTTCTAAATCAAATTATACCTAAACTTTGCCCTTAACCAGAATAAAATTCAACCATCACTAGTTTGATTCTCCTTCATCTACTCTTTGATTTCTCTCATCTCTCTTCTCAAACTAAGATCGAAGTGCTATTCCAGAGTTATAGGATCAATTGTAATCAAGATCGAAGATCTAAGTCCGTAAAACTTTATCAAATCATTCTGGTATACTTGTGGGTGTGATTGTGGCCTGTAAAATCAATTGGGTATGCTTAGTAGCCTATAAATCTAGTGGATGTGCCTGTAGTCTGGAAATCAAGTTACTCTACCCAGAGGTCGGGATTCTGGAGGGTTTGTCTTGTAGCCTTGAAATCAAAATTGTATTTGCATTTACTAGTTGAAAAGAAATCCGTACAAGGAATTGTGCGGGACTTGACGTAGGGTAGTTCCAAACCAGTATAAAATTCTAGTGTGTTCTTTCCTTTTTACTTTTACTGCATCTACTTTTATCTGCCCTTTGATTCTATGATTATTTCTGTGATTGTTAATTACATTATTCCAAATAGAATCTTAAAGAATTTGAAAATTAGTCATATAATCCATTAAACACTATTCACCCCCTTTTAGTATTAATTTAGCCTTAAGATCCCTATTCCGCTGACTCGTAGCAGTGGCTCCGACCGGTGTTGGCTTAGGTGTGGTAGTCGATGAAGAATATATCTGCTGAATAAAAGATGCCTGATGATGCAAGGAACTTGGCTTTTGTTTTGACGAATGAGAACCTCAACCGTATAGGGTTATTTTAGCTAAAACAGACCTTGAGAAGGGGTAAGACTATGGCCCAAGCCCTAATTAGGTGGTCGGCTAGGCCCATAGGAGTGGTAATTAAGGATTCGGTGGTGGACATAAGAGGAGTAGGCTACCGAGTCAAACCCGGCCACAATAGTGAGTGGGAGGATTATGATCTAAACATTTGAAGGATAGTGATCCCTAACTGCATTATCACATGGTCTTCAAGTTATTCCAATACTTTGGAGATGCTCGAGATAGAGAGAATAGGCAGAAGGACAATGGAGCTAGATACATCGATGAGCATTGGTTACTCCTCCAACACTCCTCCTGCTTATGGTTCTCTAAATAAAGTAACAAAAACATGCTCCTCGACAAACAAACCTCCTATAGGGCACGATCAAGCAATAGCAGTATGGTATCCCCTTGCCGCCTTTCGTTAGGAGGCGGTGAGGAGCCCGAGTAAATTTTAGTAGCTTTAACTTATGTTGCCTTGTTTTTGTTTCCTTTGACATTTTACTAACTCTTCTTTTTATTTATTTCGTGTTGATCCACCTAAACTTTTCATGGTTGGTGGATATGGTCGACTCCAGGGGACTTCTCAAGAAATGCCATCGCAATAATGTGCCCCGACTTCGCAACTAGGAAACTACAGGGTCATGTTTTCTTATGACTAAACTTACACTATAACGATGCCACCAGATCTATTGGGGCCAACATAGACGTAGGTAAGGTAAATTCGAAGATGAACCAAAGAGTTCGGGAGGTGGTCCGTCCTTCAAATTTTTAGGTGAGGTGGACGTTACAAGGTCCCTGTTGGGAGGCATACATTATGGGGTTGTAGATTTGGCTGCTCTGAAGATGGTCAAGGAAGCGGATGAGGCCAGCCTACAAATATTTGTGCAATCACTGGTCAGGGTGACTTCGAAGGCCCTAATTAATATGGGTTGACCCTAGTCTAGTTAAAGCCCTCACTCCTTAAAGGCAATGGTGGATGCATAACTGAAAGATGCCTATTTGGTAATGGTTCTTAGACTTTGCAGTTCTTCTTTCTTCTTCATTTTTCTTTTTCCTTTTCTTTTTCTTATTTCTTTTATACTCAAACCTTTCTCATTATGCAGGTCATACCTCTTTCCTTCTGCATTTATATGGGCCTATAAGTATCGAGGAAGCAGTTCAAGGATGAGACGGTGCTTGTCAACGATTAAAGATAAGGACTATGGAGCTGGAGAGGTGGGCTTTCGAAGTAGAAGGGGTGATGTATATGGCAGAGACAGCTAGAGACACCATCACTAAGGAGCGAGCGGAGGAGAAAAGGAGGCTTGAGGGAGAAAACACCAAGCTATGGACATATTTGGAGGGTAGCTACTAAAAGGAAGATGAGATGAGTGGCACCTTGTAGTAATATCTACATTGCATGACCTAGGAAGGGCATGCGAGGGTGGAAAAATGCCATGGGTAAGGAGTGGAATGATAGGCTCACAACTATGCTGAGGATGATCTTCGTGGCCAACTATCACCTTCCCTTAGCCATTAACTTCCTTCGTAGGAATATTGTGATGATGTGTAGTGGGAGGTGGAGGAAGAGATGGTGGTCGCATGCAGGATTCCTTCACAAACACTCACTCTGAATCAAATCTCATCCTAAACTGGTGCCCTGAGCGAGGAACTAACATATGTGTCTCTGGGAAGACTACCAAGTCGTCAGAGGTATTTCCACCTTAGTGAGCCGTGGGGTGGATGGCTATACTATTTTGTTGGTCCTTATATCTGTTGGTTTTTTCTTCTTTTTCTGGTTGGGTGAGGTCTCACTTTGTAATGACAGCATTTATTTAATAAAGATTGTAATTGGACCTCCATTATTTGTCACTAAATTCTTTGTTTGATATTTACTTCTCTATTAATATTTTACATATATGCTTGCCTACCATGTTTACTTAGTTTATGATTATTTTTTGTTTTACATTGAGAAAATTAGAGGCCCTAAATTTGTTAAGCAAACATGTAAACTTAAGTATTTACGCACAACATAACACATAAGTAAACAAAAGAAAAACAAAGAATAAGTAAACCAAACAAACTTATCTTTTGCCAAGGCAGCCTATCCCCAGTTATTTAGGGGCAAACATGAGTTTGTTGGGGCATCCTTAACTTATCACACATTTTCTCATGTTGGTTTGCTTTCTTTGTAGTTGCGGGCCGTTGAGGGACCTGGATTGGCTTTGATTCCCACCTTGAATGTTTGAGACGACCAACGCTATGGATGCTAAATTTAGGGCTACCACATGGATAACCATGCCAAACTTGGCACTAGTGCCCACCCCTTTAAAGGGCCAGCCAACATAATGGGCGAACATAACGGGACTATGTTGTGGGTGGGTGCATCATCTGTTTATCGATGGCTTCTACATGGAAGGGAGCATTAGTTGGCTCGTGCATCCTCATAAAGAAGCATTACGAATGCTAGATTCATGATTACTTCATGGGTAATCACACCCACCTTAGTATCGGTGCCAAGTTCCATTGAGGAGACGGATAACATCATAGGCGAACTAAATGGGGACCACGGTGTAGTTGTACCATTGATTCTTTGATGCCTCCGACACAGAAGGGAGCATTAATTGGCTCCCGCATCCTCTCAGAGTAGTATATTGCATACACAGGAATCGAGACCACGACATGGGTATGACTACCATCCTTACGACGTTGTCCTCGGGATGGAAGGGAGCACTGATTGTCTTACGCAACCTCACGGGGGCATTTCTGCATTCCTAGGTGAGTTAAGTAGCATTGTATGGTTGGACATCATCAGATAGCCTTGACTTTCCCCAACCAGGAAGAGAGCGTTGTGTGGCTTGTCCTTACCGGATAGCCTTGTTGCTGTTGGCATTTGCATGATGAATGCATGGGAATGCTCTACTTTCAACTCATATTAAAAATTGACTATTACAAAATGTCTATCACCTCATAAATGCGGCATACAAAATTTCACATATTGTACACTCGAAGGTGCTCTAGGTTCCAGGTGCATGGCACATGGGTATCGTCTAGTTGTGAGAGACAGTATACTCAATTAGTTAGTACAACGCTGAAAACATATGGACCTTCCTAATTTGGACTAAGAATCCCTTGGTCAAGTATCTTGTATTAGCAAAGACTCGATGCAAAACTAGATTGCTGATGATGAATTAGTGGAGCTTTACTCTTAGATTGTATGCTTGGCTATCTATCTCTTATATGCCTCGAGGAGAAGCTCCAACTCTGCTCTTCTTTCTTCTAGGGCATCAAGCTCAAGCCTTAGTAATTCTTTATTTTTCTCGAGATCATGAGTGAGTGTAACGACTCGGGTTTTGCCCGCTCGAAAATCAACATTCGTACTTCACATTGTACTAGAATGCCGCAGATTCGACCGTTCAAATCCGATTCGCCGGAGCTATAACACAATTAAGTAAATAACATAGCGGAAGAAAAGAATAATACATTGATATAAAATATCTGATACAACAGAGTGATACAATGAATATCAATATACATCAGAGATATGATACAAGAAATAGCAGCGGAACAATATCAATAGAAGTGATAACTCAAAAATGATCTTCAGACAAGAATGAATCCACAACTCCAAGATAAGCAACTCCGATGAATGAACTAGCTCCAGATAATCTACTAAACCTGAATATCTGAAAAGAAACCCAACTCTAGACTGCTCGTGTGGAAAATTATGAGCACCCAGAGTTTAGGAAGGGAACAATAAACTCCGGATCAGTCATGGGACTGGTGTGAGCAACAAAAACAGTTTATCTTTAAACAATCAACAAAAGAATTTAAACATTGAAATCCGCAATGCTTTTTGGAAAATGAAACTACCATAAGACCTCCCGCCACACACACAATGCAAACGCAGAATTGGAGGAGATTTCTTCTTATGATAGTCAAACATGCTTACTACGCAAATCATTGGATTATTATTTTTAGTGCATAGTGCAGAAAACATTTTCGAAAGTATAATATTAATCTTAGCCAACATACGACCAGTATCGTATGCCTACTATAGCTACCATCTAAACAGTGGTGACCACCGTACGTAAATGGCAGGTTCTACAACTAATACCGTACAAGTTCCGTATTGGAGAAATGGATTTCCAACAAATGGTCAGGCTAAGGAACTTCCTTCCGCCGCATGGGATCGCCTCTGGCGGGACGTCCCGAGAGACAAACTGCTCTCTGCCAAACAAGGCCGGGTTACCCCTGTAACAGGTAACTCACGAATATTCCACCTCCCGGTCCTTTGGGACCTTTATCCGAGCGCTCGATATCCAACATCACACATCATAAAGAAAGTGTATCCACATGAGTAAGTATCTGGGCTCCATACCATGATACCACCCCTTTCCAGAAGGAAATGACATACCCTAAAGGGCACGACCCTCATAACCTTGCCGCAACATTCCTGTTTCGACCATTTCCGGGTAGTGAGGTCCTGACGAAGTCTCGTCCACAAAGCTACGCTTTTTCAAAAAGCCACGCTTTGGGTCAACAGATGATCAACCTATGATCATAAAGATAAATGATCAAACAAATGATCATATCACAAATGATCAAACACTGATCATCACACAGCAACACTCAGCATGCCACATTACCAAATTGGGAATATATCGCTGATAAATTTCAACTACATAACCTCTGAGCTCGTACGTCTTAGAGAAGGGTGTTAAGCTAAGAGAATAAAATCTCTGCCACCAAACAGAAATGTATTTGAAAGAAATCGGCTTTATATCTCAAAGTGTAATGTCAGACATACAATCCATACAAGTCTGTTCCGGGATCGAACAGAACCGAAGGCACTTCTCACGAAGCCCTTGCAATTCCGGATAATTTTCAATCACGTCCGGACTTCCCGTCACTAAGGGTGATAAAACCTCTATATCGGGGATCAGCCGATGCAGAGTAACTCGACGGTAATCCTTCCGTTTTCAAAAATATCCGGTCTTCAACACCGGTCTTCAAATGCGATCCATATACGTCGTATCACATATTCGGAATGGGTTATACGACCCAAAGGTCCTCTCCCGGCTAAACCGAATAGTGAGCGAAATATTTAAAAACATATGGATATTGGGATTTCAGTTAAGTCACAACTTAAACCCAACTTTCTTTTCAACTGATTTAAGACAAATGACCATTTTTAATTCTTTAAACAAAAAGATTCAACCTTTACGGTTTAAATAGTTTCCACACTTTAATCTTTTAAACAAAAGATTCATTCACAGATTTTCCAAATTAATTCCCATTTCAATTTGATTAACTCGTTAAATCTTTAAAATTTAACTTATAGCTTTCAAAACAATCTCATTTCAAATGATTTAAACCAATCATTATTTTAAATCTGTTAAAGATAACAGATTCAAATCATAGCTTTTCAAAACAATTCATTCATAACTTGGAAAACCACTTTTCAATTCAATATTGAAATTCCTTTAATTAAACTGGAATTTATTTCTTATCGGAAAGCTTTTATCTTTTAAAACAAATAGTTTCATTTCAGAAAATCTGATTCATTCATACGAGTGGAAATCCTTGGTAAATCCAAATTCTCAAAATTACATTTTTTTAAATGGTTTAAATTCAGATAAACACATTTATAACATTTTCAATCCCTAGTTTCAAATCATAGGATTCAATTCCAAACTTGAATTCAAATTTAAATCAAATTATTTAAATTTCCAAAACTCGATTAAGTTGTTCAAAATAACTTTTATCTTTTACTTTAAACCCGAATTTCAAATTTCAAAATCAATTGAAATTAAAATTTCAATTTCAAAAACATCAAATTTAAATTATCTGCGACTTAACCGATTTCCACGTGAAATCCATATTTGTGTGTGTAAAAGTGTGGTCCAGGGGTTTCACACACAATAGTGCACAACATCAATCATCACAGATCTATCGATAAGCGGTATAATCGATAACGCTTATCTTCATTCACAGATTTATAGATAAAATAAATTTATCGGCCACAAAGATTTACTATTACAATTCGATGTGGGTTTCGGATAACCAATTGGAATCCGACTCCCTGTCGCATCGAAATTCAAGTGCCGTTTTACGGGCCATGGGGTTTCATATTCACAAAGTAATATATCACAGAAATAGAAATCACAGCTAAGTAAATTACAGATCACAGCATACATCAGGGTATAACACAAAGCATCATATATCAGGGATATCAAACAGTCAAATCAATAGGATCCAAACATTCATAAGTGAATTTATTAATCAACTGATCAATTTAAATCAGATGTATCAATTATTAATCCGGGTTAATTATCGTAATTTAATTCCAAATTATTTGAAATAAATCCCTTTTCAAATTTATTAGTTAACCCTTAATTATTAACTAATCAATTCTAAATCAATGAATCAATTAAATCTTTAATTATTGAATTAATCTTAATTAATCACATTCATCAATTAATCCTTTAATTTATTAACAAATAAATTCACACAAATTTCAAATCATTATTCAATTAATAATAAATCAACCCTTAATTAATCACCCTTTGATAAATCATTATTAATTAATTAATTACAATGAGTGATTATCCCTAATTACTAAATCAACTTTAATTAAAATATCCAAAATTAATTACAATAAGTAATTAATTCCTTAATTACTTTCATTAAGTAATTAATAGATTTATCACATTTGTTGATTGTTTAGAAATTCCTATTTAATAACTTTCATTAACTATTCTTTAATTACTTTCTAAAGTAATTAAACTCAGTTTTAACATTGGTTACAAATTTAAACTTAATAACTTAAAAACTGCTAACTGGCACTGTTTAACTTGAAAACAAAGTAACCCGAGTTTTTCTCCAGTTTGCTTCGAGAAAAACATGAATTTACCCGAGCTAAAACGACTTCTTCCCGGGTACGCACTCGAGTAAAACACGAAATAAAACTTTGTCTTCCCCAAAGAAAATAGACACAGAGTCGAAAACGTGCACGTGCACCATCGCTGGAGTTATCTCCGACCGGTGACGAATTTCCAGGCATATCACTCGTCAACGCTACAACCAAATTCAAACATCAGATCCCTCGATCGAGCCCCCCCAACAAAATCGAGCCACTCAAAAGACAGGAACACAGGACCACCACCAGAAACTTCCTGGAACTCTCGACTTCGACCACGAGCACCCCTGCAATTCCGGCTATTCCTTCCCTAGCTTCTACGCCACCTTTCCTCTGATTTTCGTACAACTCGACTCAACAGGGAGGAAGCAACACGCGAATTCCCAGACTCGACTAAACACAGTTCGAAACCCTACTTTTGAATCATCCCACTAATCCTTGCATTAGAAAAATTTCCTAGCATTTTTCCCTTATTAGTAAACCATCAAACTAGTCTCCCACCAAATTTCAGAAACTAAAATTTGTTGAATTAATTGAAATTGGAAAAAATACATCTTGGCTTCATTTTTGAACTGCCCCTTGAATACTCTCTTACAAATCCTCATTTCTATTTTAAAAATCCTAACTTTGTATACTAAATCAAGATATGGGTTCAAATCTTCGAATTAAAACATTCGAATTTTGACTTTGATTTCTTTTTATTGAAACTTAAATAAACAGTGTCTATTTTATACTGATATGCTTCAAAATAAACTACCAGGCTTATAAACTAAGTTAAACAACTTAATTAGCTTAAACTCTTAGGTTTAAATTATTTAGATAAAGGAGTATTTAAAACTTCTCTGCTTTACTTGGTTCAAAACTTGAAATGTTGAAGAACACCACAAAACAGAGCTTCCAGTAAACAACCAATCATCACAGAGCATTTTATTTCCAATACATAGCAACATAAGATGATATGAACTAATTATCAAGTTTTAAATTTTCAAGAAAGCATGTTTACTCACAGGCATCCAAATATTAAAACATGTTATGGGTTTAAAAGAAAAGTTACTCACAAAGATTTGAAAGAACAGAGCACCCTGATGAAAACAGTTTGGATTTGAAATCTGGAAACATGTTTCCACTTGATACTTCCTGCCCATCACTTGGCTTCACTGTTTTGTTTAGTTGCTTGATGCTTGTTGAAGCTTGTTTAAGATTAAAAATGGAGTTTCATTTTATATTTGCTTAGCTCGAACTGGACATGGAAAGAATAGCTTACAGGCTTATGTATAAACAGCTTACAGGTTTTGTATTATTTTTTTTCCTTCTTCTTTTTAAAATGGTCAGAGATATTTCTCTATGGTTGGTGGCTGAAAGGAATTTGTATACAATCGTATAGATTTTGTTGGCTGCCAAGAATAAGAGCATTTAATGTTGTTTGTACTTGATGTTTCATCCTATACTTATCTATATTTTCTTATACTTGCCTAAGTCTCTTGTTTAACAAGTTACAAACATGTGGTATTTTACTTTGTGCTTTGATTCTTTTCTTTTGCAGCCTACATTCTTTTGGTTTTGCTGCCTTGAAGTTTTCCTGTATATCATTTCGAACATTAGTTTCCCCTATGCAAGTTTAGTTATAAAATCTTTCTCTTGTTTGATGTATTCTATTTTATACTTATCCTATTATTATTTAACTCTATATTTATTTTTAAAACCATTTACTTACACTTTAAATTCAAGTCAAAATATATATCTATATATTTACAATATTTTAAATTGAAATGATTCATACAGAATTTACTTGAGTTCGGGGATACTCGCATCCATTTTAACCATCTATTTCACAAATTTTCATTCAAAAATAAATTTAATTATCGATTTAAAATAGATTAAAATTCGGGGTCGTTACAGTGAGGCAGTAAGGGGATGGGATGTCAACTTTGATGGGTAGCATGGATTCATACTCATAGGTTAAGGAGAATGGAAAGTTCCTAATTATGGTTTGGCTCGAGGTCTGGTATGACCAAAGCACAAGCATGAGGTCTTTGGCCCAATTTCCTTTTGCCTTGGTAAGGCGCTTCTTTAAAATTGATTTAAGGGTCTTCTACATGGCGTCAACCTGTTCATTTTCTTGTGGATGGGAAACTAAAGAGAAGCACTTCTCAATCTCATTCCTTTCGCAGAAATCTTAAAAATTTTGATTTTACATCTATATTTACCAAACATTGTTAAAGGAAAATTGATGCAAACATTGGACCAAAGGAAGTGCTCCCATAATAGATGTTGGACTGTGAAAAGGAAGTGAGAAAAAAATCAAAGTCCATATAGTACTATGCCAAAGTGTTAAGGCAATGGTAAAACATAAGGACTGCGCCATTCCCTCGAGCACATTGTTAACGTTATGAAGCTGAGCCGAAATCATGTGATGGCTACAAAGTGTAGGAACCGATCTGCAACCTTAATACTCACTTCAACAGGAAGAACTATGGCATAGTTTTTAGTCTACGCCGCAATCTTGTGTCAACATAAAAAAGCTATAATGGTGCATCGCCATCTTGATTTGATGTGAAGTGATAGAACTGCATCGCAATTTTAAAGTACTACTCAACATTTAAAAACTGCATAGTTATAAGTACTCTGGAACTTCTCTATCATAATGGGACCATTGAGAACTATGCCCCCGTAATTATACATGATGGCAACATAACACATCATCCGAACTACATTAACACTCCGAAAGTCGTACTACACTGTTCCACCCAAAAAAAGGTAAAGCACAATGTTAGGAGTAATAAAAGCCAATTGCACAACTAAGTAAATAAGATTGTGCCATTATTATGAATCCTAGTCACACTAACTGATGAACTACATTGGACATACCTCATCCTTCCGAAAACTCTTAACCCAAATAAGGAACACTGTCCTAAATAGTCATCAACGCTTGGCAAAGCCAAGATCACATTGGTTTGCGCCCGATCTATGCACCTGCCCACCCGCTAAATCCCACATAATACAAAACCGCATAGAACCCTTAGCAAAATATTCTCCACTCAAGACAATGAAAAATATACATTCCTTAAACCATAGGCTGGTACATAACCTACGCAAGCACTGTGCGTAACCATTCACCAATATCTACTCCTGATCCATTCCGAGCAAACCATAGGTAACACTACACATACTAAAAGTCCCAGTAAACCTTAACACTGTTCCTAAAGTTTGTGCATTACTAACACTTTCAAGTGCGGACCTGCACTGCGCTTACGGAGGATTTCCTAAGTAGTACCATGCATAATCAAAAGCATTCCAAGGGTTGCACATAGGTTCACTCAAATAGTGCTCCTGCGCAGTTCCCCACTTAATAGTAAACAATGAAGGCTTAAGTCATCACCATGATCAGTAGCTTGTGCAACCCGAATGCTTTAATGTAATCATTCCTTATCGGTAGCTTATGCATCCCCAATGCTTTAATCTAAGCATCCCTTATTTGTAGCTTGTGCGTCTCTAATACTTTAATCTAAGCATCCGTTATCAGTAGCTTGGACATCCCCAATGCCTTAATCTAAGCATCCCTTTAGGAACCCACGCGTTCGTGCAACCCTTTAGCAATCCGCACATCAGTGCATCCCTTTAGGAACCCGTGCATCAATGCAACACTACGAAGGAACCCTCGCATCTGCGCAACCCTATACAGATTTGTGCAATCCTAGGTCAACCATGATCCTGAGCTGAAGAGCTAAACCAATATTATCCCACCTAAACCAATATTATCCTGCCTAAATCAAGATTAACCATGTTTAGCTAAATGGAGAAAGATGACATGGCAATGACTTATAGCTTACTAACCATACTTCCAAAAACTAATAAAAGGCAGCCATATCTCTACCTTAAATATCCATTCATTACTCATTAAATGCAGATTAAATACCTAATAAATGTCATTATGACATGCGCATTATTACCAATCAATACTAGCTATTTCTATATCAAATCTATTTATCCTTTCATTAAACCAAGTAGGAAGATTATGGTACAGTTAATACCAGCCTTATTAATGCCACCACATCCCCTAAATTCCAAATTCAAAAATCTTGCCTTCAACCAAATTTCCCGCCTAATAAAATAGGCAATTCCTTCAGCTATGTCAAAAATTTTGACACAAATTAGTGACCAAACGGATGGATGACTCGTGGAGGTATCAAACGCTGGAAGAGAGATGTAGGATGAAAGAACTAGTTATCCCTGCGACTTCATAGCACTATAAAAGAAGGATATTGTAGCAGAGATGGAGACTTTTCAATATTCTCTAAATTCTATACTAATATACTATTACTCTCTCTTCCATTGAAAATGTTAAAAGAAACATGTAAGCAAAGGTTTGAACCATGGATGTAGGATTCATTGAAAAAACTAGCTATCTGTGTGACTTCATAACACTATGAAAAGAAGGATATTGTAGCAGAGATGGAGACTTTTTGATATTCTCTAAATTCTATACTAATATATTATTACTCTCTCTTCCATTAAAAACCACGTAAATTTTTATGTCTTTTAATTTCTTCGCACTTTACTTTCTTTCCTTTTTAGTACCAGATTCTTTTCTATTTTTACCTCAACTTAGTATAAATTAGGCTTGACATTTTAAAAAACAGTTAGAATGCAACTTCTTGGTTATATAAGCACACAACAACATAATTACTATCTTAAGGAAAATTTAACATTACTTAAATTTGTTGATTCATAATCGCAAAAGTAATTATCATTGTAATCACTTGGCGAACCACTTTATTATTGAGAGACAAAAAATCCCACTGCTGTTTTGGCACTAGAAAGAGGGCGAACGTTTCTGCTCTCGCCTAGCTTCCTAATTAATAATCATATCCAAGCTCTCAACTACTGCAGATATGGATGAAGCTTTCATCTACAATCAACTCAACAATGGTGCTCATGGTCCATCTATCAATTTGTTACAAGTAAGCTTATCTTAAAATTTTAAGATAAGAAAGATACGATTTCCTAAATCTTTACTGTATGATAATTTTTCATACTCTTGGTATCAATGCACAATACTTTACGATTTTTGAGAACAATCATAAAGTTTCTAACAATTGATTAAGATGATTTTCTTAAACATTAATTCGTTTACTCACCAGTTTTCTAATGCTAAAATGATTATGCATCTTTAGTCTCTCTCTACTTTATTCACCCTTTTTGAAAAGATCAAAAATTCAGTATCTTATTGGTTGAACTATAATTAAGTATCTTGCATAAAATAATTTTTAAAATTAAAAATATAATCACATTATTAAGTTATCTGTTATCTTTATAATAATAAAATGGGATTTGTAAAGCCTGAAAATGCTAGGTTAGTCTTGTAATATCTAGCAATAATTATGGAATGTTCTAATCAATATACTTAATTGAAAATATTATATGTATTTAATACATATATAGAGATAACTAATTTGTCTTTAAATGTTTTGAAAGAAAACTAGACAAAACATGATGTTTTCAATGCGTGTTATATGCATTTCATCATATGACATTAATTACCATAAATTACTTACGGTATAAATGATTGAAATATTATTATGAAGATCCTATGTTTAAAATGGGAAAAAATCTAATGGGAGACAACATGTAGACATAATTGTTAACCCAAAGGATCACCATCATTGGATTGCTCTCCCGATTTCCACCTCTCATATAAGATCAAAAAAATTCCAACGATCCAGATTTTTTGTGTCATCAATTGTGTTTTATTTTGCGTTTAAATAGCCCGCCCCTTTAAAATATCTCATTTCATTAAATGTTTTGTTTTATTATCTTTTGTAATTTATGTAATATTTTATAAAAGCATTGTACTTTCAAAATATACCAAAGGTTAATACTTTAAATTATGTTGAATTAATCTTTCGAAAACTGTTTTTTAAACATGTTATATAAAAGCATTAAATTCATGAATCATTATTATATGACAAATTTGAGATTTCAATTATGAGAAATTAATGCATATGATAGTTATGTCTTGGTTGACATTTAACATTACCATTTCACCTACTTTTCATTTTGTCAATTTTAAAAACATGTCAGTAGAAACTTATTATCTCAATCATTTGTACATAATCCTTTTCATTATAACTCCAAAAATGGAAATGGACGAATATATATATATATATATGTATATGTATATGTATGTATGTATATATGTATGCATGTATGCATGTATGTATGTATATATGTATGTATGTATGTAAGTGCATTTATATACAAACATGATAGTAAAGACATTAAATTTCAACTTGAAATAGTGGAACATTTCGTAACTTATCATCCATACATTATTAATAATATAGCAATTCATTTTATTAAATGCACACATTTATTGTCATTAGTAAATATGCATGATGGCACTCATATTCCTAAAATGTCTATATTAATAATTATTAGAATCAAATACATTGCAAATATTATTTTTTTTATATAAAGGATATGCAACACTGGGCTGCACAACCGCACATATATGTATCTCTATGCACGCGCGTGTGTGTAATAGAAAAATCCAACTAACAAGCCTAACCATTGGCTAAAATAAAGTTAATGCATAAGTGTACTAAAGTATCACTCATACTTCCTAGCATAATACACCCTAAAGTACATGGCAACATACTAGTTCCGAAGAAATATACATATATAACCATAATAGTCACTAACAAGATAAGCTACAAAAGAACACTATCACAGTCATTGGAGCAATCAAGTTTTAAAATCAGGTTGTTACTCCCTCGGACTCAACATGATTAGCACCATTCAACATGAACTGAAGTGGCTAGGCTGCATCATTCGTCCATACATTTATAAGATACATAATAGAGTTAGCCACTAAAATATAATGCCTTGATATAAAATTGAAACATCTATTATTTCTCTCAATCCAAACTGCCTAGTAGAAAGCCAAAGCTAGATTAGCCTCCATAATGGAAGGGTGTGAAGTCCAGAACTGGATAGGGTCAGAGTCAGGGAAATAGGAAGTAATGTGGAGATTTGCAGCATAAAGACTCCAAACATGTAGTGCAAAATTGTAATGGAAAAAAAATGTGAGGTGAGGAATCCATGAAGCTACCACAAAGAAAGCACGGGCGAGCAAAACCTAAATGCCTAGATGTTAGATTTGCAGTAGTGTTAAATTTATTAAGCAATATAAGCCATATGTGAATCTTGTACTTTGATGGTGAACAAGCCTTCCGAATATCAGAAAAGTTAAAACACATACTGAAGAATTATAGAAGGTGTAAAGAGTTTTCATCGAGAAATGCTTATCCATGTTCAACCATCAGATGTAGCTGTCAACATCCTACATTGAGGCGCTAATAATTTTACAAAGGTCTCTTAAGTTCTCTCCAATAAATACATTATTGAAATGTAAGCAGCAATATCCCTTCGAAAAGACCTAGTTGACAGAAATGTCCTTGGTAGATGCGAGGTTGTAAAGGTTAAGGTACAGTGACGAAAGAGCAACACCCGACAACTAGGGTTATGTACAAAAGGCATTATACTTATTGTTAACAATCTCGATCACCTAGCAAATCTGGATCTCTCTACAGCAACTTATTATGCTCTTCCAAAAGGAGGAGCTAGATTAGGGAAGACAGGAGCTAAGGTCAGATAATGTGAAATGGCCCTGGTAATAACATTGGTAGATCCGGAATGCCCAGTGTTTAGAGCAGTCAGACGGCAATTGCCATCCCCATTTATAGAATAAAGCCTTATTTAATTGATGAAGATTAACCACTCCCAACCGACCATCTTTCTTAGGTCTGCAGACATGCTCCCAGTTAACCAGACAATTTGAGGAAGAAACAGTTTCAGAATCCTTCAAGAGAAATGCCCTTCAAATACTATCAATTTTACTAATTGCCCAGTTAGGCGCTTTGAAGAAAGATAACCAGAAGGGAGGAAAGGGCAGGGTTAGCTAGAACCAAACGACCTGCCCTAGGAAGTGAGGTCCCTTTCCAACCAACAAGCCTTCCATGAACATTGTCAGTCATAGTTGACCAGTTTTCTTTATAGAGCTTTGAAGGTCTAATAACTAGACCAAGGTAGGTACAGGGAAAGCTTTCAAGGGCACAATTGAGACTACAAGCGATGGAAGGGCCAAGAGCAAGATTTGGGCCAACCATAAGCACTGAGCTTTCACATAAGTTTATACATAACGCTGAAATCAATTCAAAGGAGTAAAGAAAGAGCTTGACTATAGCAATAGAGGATGATTCAGGGGAAGACATCAGGATGGTGTCATCAGAATATAGAAATGAATTAATACCCAGATGAATCACAGTATTGCTAGAATAGGCTAAAAGACCTGAAGAGCAGGCCGGGTCAGTCATGTTAGCAAAGATGTCCACTGCAAGACTAAAAAGAATAGGAGAGATAGGATCTCCTTGCCTAAGACCACTGGACATACTAAAATGATTCCCTCTAATGCCATTGATACAAATAGATGGGATTTAGGCTGAAAGAAATTATTTAATCCAATTGATGAACCTAGATGGGAAGCGTTTATGCAAGAGCACGTATAAAATGAAATCCCAGTTGACTATGCCAATGGCTTTGGAGAAATCAAGCTTAATCACAATGCAGTCAACATGGTTGGAGTGACGATAGCTAATCGCTTCTTGAACAGTCGCCATGTTATCAAGGAGAGATCTAGCCGATGTAAAAGTAGATTGCCTTGGGTTGAGAATGGACTCCGCAATAAATTTAACACGATTAGCTAGAACCTTCATCACTAGCTTGAAGGTAGTATTCTCGAGGTTGATAGGGCAGAAGTCGGAGGTGCGTCTGGCACCGTCAAACTTAGAGATTAGGATATGTTTGTAACAACCCGCATATATCACGATTGTATATTTAAATGTTTTATTTAAATATAGCATCATTAATCGGATTAAAGTCCGAAAGGTTACCTATTGAAAACAGTCGAATTGGGACTCGAGATCACTTCCATTGAGTCCAAAATGACATTTACAACTTTTTTGAGTATAAACATCGATATGTTTGGAGTTGAGTGGAATTTTGCTATTTTTCATTTTGGGCTTTGGGTTTGGGTTTCAGCCCACTAACCCAACTTAATACCCTAACTCCTCTACTTTTCGTTCATTCTACTCCTCATTTCCTAACACTCTCTAGCTAAAGTAAAAATGGGGGAAAGAAGAGGAAATTAAAATTCCTAAACCCTAGTTTTGATTAGGAAACTCAAATTCAAGTCCAAAATCAAGGAGAAGCTAAGGTAAGCATCCACTTCATCTTCTCCATCTCAATCTCTCTTCAATTTACAGAAATTCCTATAACCTAACATTGGAAAAACTTCACCTTTGATAATAGATTGAAGATTCTAGAGGTATATTGAAGAGGAATTGGTCTTGCTTTGTTTTAAAGCTTCACATTCGTTGTCTTTGAGTTTTAAAGGTGAGTTTTTGAACTCACCTCTACGTCTATAACTATCATTGTTGTTAGGTATGAATTCCTAACATCTATTCATGTTCATTTGCCTTTGATTTGAATTGATTTGGTAAATTTTCCAATTTTTTTGTTTTTAGGTCCAATTTTATGAAAATCCTACTATGGATGTTTGGACATGATACTTGGGGTGTATCGAAGAGCCTATAAGGCTGGGTTGTCGCTTAACATAAATCCCTAGTCTTCGTTGCTCGTCCGATCTCTCCCGAATCATTTTGGCCATCCTGGCCTGGGCAAATTGTTGCCTAGAAAAGGCAACCAGACGTCTGGTTGTATGGTCTAGACGTCTGGTTAGGGCAGCAGATGAAAAAAATGCAGAGAACAGAATCAGATGTCTGATACAACCTTTCAAACGTCTGGTGCACACTTGTCAGACGTCTGATACAACTTGTCAGATGTTTGATTCAACTTGTCAAACGTCTGATACAACCTTTCAGACGTCTGGAAGGTTTTCAGGGAAAATATATAATTCCAGAACCTAAATCCAGACGTCTGGATTTTCAACCAGACGTTTGGAACTGTTCATTTTGCCTATTTTGGTTGTTTTTTAGTGGATTTCCAATTTTAATCGATTTTTGTTGATTTGGTTAGTTGTTATCACTTATTATCGACTTTGATGACTTCTTTCTTTGGATTTTTGGGAATATCCATTGATGGGTTTGGTATCAATTTCTATGGTTTTGATTCACGTCTTCGAATGTGAATTTTTGGTGATTGATTGTTTCCACAATCATTTCTGTGATTTGTCACTTTAAAATACAAAGGTTTTTATACTAGTAGTAAATACTCAAACTCTTTCATTAAAATGATTTCAACGTTATTTTTAATATAAAGCTCACTTTTAAAACCGTTTTCCAATCTATTAGTATATACAAACCTTTACCTCATTCGTATGAGAAATCTAATTAAACGGCTTAACAAAACAAGTGGTATGAAACGCTTGCGTTTACTTCGTCGGTTAATTCTTGGATTTGTTCGATTGAACTCTCGTGACAATTTTCAAGTGGAAATCTACAATATGTTCGTAAATATTTAAGTTAAGCTAGTGGTTATGGGACATGAAGCCTAACTCATTTATTTACTAGCTTAGTGTAATTTACACTTATTTTCTAGTGGAAGTCTACAATTTGTTTGTAAATATTTAAGTTAAGCTAGTGGTTATGGGACATGAAGCCTAACTCATTTATTTACTAGCTTAGTGTAATTTACACTTGTCAATCATTGATGATCATTTTGTGATTTAGACTAGCGATGTGCGATGTCTCTTTGTTTGTGTGGGGGACTAAAATCCCCGTCTGTTGAGCTTCGGTTCAAACTGGTGGGGTAGCGATCCATGGTCTTCGGGTCGATTGTGGAGCTTCGGCTCAAACTTGATGGTTAGCGACCATGGAATAGTGTTCCGTTTGTGACACACGTGTTGGGGAGTTTTCATGCTGCCGTTTGTAATAGGCCTTCCCCTTTTTGTGATTTCTGGATTTCTAGTTGATGATTTTTGGAATTTGTGTTTCACCGATTTTTGCGATTGGCATTGATACGTTTTGTCAACATTTGTGTTTTGGTGAATAATTTAAATAATATGACATTCTTTTTAGTGTTTGAGAATATTTGAGATATTGTTGACTTTGTTGTTATCTGATGTATACTTGTCACAGTATGGCATTTTTGTTATCATACGTTTTTGTCATATCTCTTATCCTATCTCATTTTATATGATATTTATAGCTAGACTGATCCGTTTATTATTGTTCTTCTTAAATAATACTCGGGTCAGACCGATTTATTTCAGGTGCTTCTGCTAGACTTCTTATCAGGGACCATCATCTGATTTTTGGCTAACTACTTTAGATTAGTAGTTTTTGCTTTTATACATTCGAGATAGAGACTCCTTGATGTATACATATTCTTTTTTCTAGCACTTGTATCTATTCTTTTATGATACAGTGGATCTAGTTTGACCACTATTTTGATATACACTTTTATGTGTTATATTCATATCTGTTTCCGCCTTTGTGATATGAATATCTATGACTGATTTGTGTTATGCTTATTTCTATATTTGTTTCCGAAGGCCACATAGCCACTGTATGGTAGCTTTGAGTTTGTATTTGATATGTCGGATTTCCTCTTGAAACGAAATGCATGTCATACTATCTGACATATCGGTACTCGCACAAAGCAATTACACAGATGGTGCTCCTCAACAGCCTTATTCTTCGTGCTAGTCGACGGCATTACCCCGTAGTGTCCTTGGCTAGTGTGAGTATAGAGCTGGGGTGCCACAGCTTGGTATCAGAGCCAAACTTCAGAACAATGTAGAATAATCTAGCAGGGATCATTGTCCTAAGTCTCTCATAGGAATTGTGCCTTAGGATTTAATTCGAGTCATTGGACCCGTACTATCTATTTTCTTTTGTGATGCCTTGTTTTATCAATCAAGTTTGTTTGATATTCATTCTGAGAATAAACTTTTTCCTTTTCTTTATTTCTTTCTTAAAGAAGAAGAGATGGTTAGATCTGGCAGTCCTAGCGTTGGTTAATCCAGTTGTAACATCCCACCTTTTTGTACACTTAAGCAGACACACGTGCCAACTTAAACCATACATAAGGGCGGATTGTTATAGGGTAAATAAGAAAAAGTGGAGAAATAAAAGAAACACAATAGAATCTTGCCGCGGAACGATAAAATATAATAATCAAATAACAGTTCATGAAGCTGTTTTACAAAACATTTGATTATACTTATACAATACATATCAGAGTTACACATACCAAAGAATGATAATTAATGCAGCGGAATACAATGGTGTAGTGGAATATAATAAATAGTAGTAATAAAATCTTCGTCTTCGTCCTCCAGAAATAGGGCCTTCAAATCCTGAAATGCTCAGGCTGACCCTTATTTAAAATTTATATTTGTTTATCAAAATAAATCTATAGTAAAACTACTACAGTGGTCTTCCCACTTCGAAACTCGAAAATGAACGTCGATGATGCATGCACTCATCACCGAAATTATTTTCCAGCGACAGAGGGGGAGTACATAACTTATTTATTTCCAAAATTTTCTTTAAAAATCATTCTTTCAAATCTTATTGAAATATTTATATCAGAAAATACTTTTAAATAATATCTTTATTATATTCCAAAATCATTCAAAAGAAAATTTTCAAAAGTCCTGGAACTTAAGTTCTAAGTTTCCAATCTTTCCTTTATTTTATTTTCAAATCTTATTTTCAACTAATATCTAAAAATTTCCCTACTTAACAAACAAATATATTACAACCAAATATACCATTTTAAAAATATATTATTTTTATATATAAAAATATACAATAGGCAAAATTATTTCATTCACCTATATTTTGAAACAAATATTGTGTCGGTCTGTCTTATTAAGTGTTTAGAAATCCCTATTGATGTCATAGCGTCCTATGCACCAACCAGAATTTAAAAATACAAAACGGAACAAATTAACACAATATAAAAACCTTTTTATAACACTAACAAATACGCTCTCTCATATATATGATCTCAATGACTCATCATAGGGTATTACTACCCTATTAATAAAGAGTCAGACCCCACAAAGCTAAGGTTTATCGCTAAACCAAAGCTCTGATACCAGATGTAACATCCCACCTTTTTGTACGCTTAAGCAGACACACGTGCCAACTTAAACCATAAAGAAGGGCAGATTGTTATAGGGTAAATAAGAAAAAGTGGAGAAATAAAAGAAACACAATAGAATCTTGCAGCGGAACGATAAAATATAATAATCAAATAACAGTTCATGAAGCTGTTTTACAAAACATTTGATTATACTTATACAATACATATCAGAGTTACACATACTAGAGAATGATAATTAATGCAGCGGAATACAATGGTGTAGTGGAATATAATAAATCGTAGTAATAATATCTTCGTCTTTGTCCTCCAGAAATAGGGCCTTCAAGTCCAGAAATGCTCAAGCTGACCCGAGCGAATTGAAAAGACAAAACACTCGAGTCAGAACTAAAAGATCTTATGTAAGTTAAACCAATGAAATAAATACGAGTGTAAACGGCGTCAGAGATGTTTACGTGGTTTGACATCTCCTATCCAGTGTTTAACGTGAGTGCAGTAACTTAAGAAATGTTCGGGATTCACATCTCTTAAGGATTCGTTAAACTATCTACTATGTAGTAATATTCGCTATTATAATAATGCCTAATCATAAAATAAACATACTTTTAAATAGCATTTAGGCTTTACATTTTCCACCTTAACACGTAATAGTCCCAGTAGTCTATCCAGTATTAGCATACTCCCAAATTGGGGGCTACCCTCGATACTCCACAGGCTATGGGAGAAATCACAACTCGTAGTAAAGCTCGATATGGTAGGTGACACGGCACAACTAGGAAATGCCAGGGTAGATATACCAATTACGCATCCGGACTGGTGGTGACGCATAGCAGCTACTACCGCCCACCTCGAACAACACTCCCAAATCAAGGGTGCGCACCAAATCAATCACAAGTAATAGAATGGTATCGAAGAAGTGTGCCCGATCAGAGGTGCTACGTCCTTGGCCCATCGATCGCTCCTGTTTTAGCCACCTTATGCCAACTCACGGGAGTTGGGTCAACGTATATACCTTAAGATCGTCGCCACCATCCAACTTCATTCTGGAATCTCCCCCACGTACACAGTTGTCAAAGTGGTTTTCGATATCGACAGAGAGTATGTCCATATCTGATCCCGGTCTCTTTAACAACCAATCATTATTATAACACCGTGGTCATTTAAAAATATTTATACTTTTAAAAACATAATCATCGCCCTCTCAAAACATATTCTTTATTTCAAAATAGTATATACTTCAAAACCCAAAATATTATTGCCATTTCAAACCATATCCTTTACTTCAAAATAGTATATACTTTAAAACCAAAATATTTTTGCCAATTCAAAACATATCCTTTACTTCAAAATAGTATATACTTTAAAACCAAAATATTATTGTTATTTCAACCCAAATTATCAATGTATTATTTCCATTTCAAAACCCAATTCAATAATATATCATTTCCAAAACAATTCAATAATATATTATTTAAATAAAACCCAATTTCCAATCACTAATCTTTCTTTAATTTAGATAACTTGAAATATTCTTTTAAATCATCTTAAACCCAAACCACATTTTGAAGTCTTATTCTAAATTTTCAGTTTCAATAGGTTTCCAATCAATATATTCACAGATAATTCTTAAATAAATTCTATTTCAAAAAAATTCATTTTTCAAACCATATTACTTTCAAAGTTATAACAATTTCGAAAACCAATACTTTGATAACAATAATACATTAATTTCAATAAAACATTTCAATTTTGATATATTTCAAGTCTTTAAATATTCCAAAATTCCCAACCAAATCTGACAATCTTATATATACCTTAATTCAATTTACTATTATTTAGTTTAGAAATATTTAGTTAATAAATTCAATATCACTTAAATAAAGCTCAAACTTGAAATATTCGTAAATCAAACTTAAAACATCATCAAGTTATACATAGCTTTAATTTTAGAATTTAACTATATATAAAATAATATTTATATAATATCAAAATTAGTATTTACATAAACCCTTATTTTCCCAAAACCCATAGAAATCATTCCAAATATATATATATATATATATATATACTGACGGTGTCTGCATCTGATTTTCTATCCTATGGTCAAGTGATATAGATATTTATCATTTCAATCCGCAAAAAAATACCGTTATCTATCATTTCAAACCGCAATCTCGAATGAAATAAAATGCATGACAACTTGCAGTTTATAACAATATAAATACAACATCAATTCATCCAATATCAACCATCAACCATTTATCACAATCATCATCCAATTCAACAATAACATCAATACAGAAAATAAAATAAATAACATGTATTTACTAGCAGTTTATATTCAAAAAAAAGTTATATAACAATTTAACTGGCAGTTTAAATGCAATAATAAATCAAATAATAATTTAACTGGCAGTTTAAATGCAATAATAAATCAAATAATAATTTAACTGGCAGTTTAAATGCAATAATAAATCAAATAATAATTTAACTGGCAGTTTAAATGCAATAATAAATTAAATAACAATTTAATCCAATAAATTCAATTTAACTAAGATTATGATTAAAAATATGCCAAACAGTGATAAATAAAGTTTTAATCACATCAGCAATTAATTTAACACACATAAGAAATTTTAATAATTGTGACTGGGTTAAAACACTCACCTTTGGATTTAAATTGAATTTAAATCCAATTTAAACTTAAAATTTTAAAATTCTCCAAATTCATCCAAACTAGCATCAAAGTGTCTGGAATTTCGATACGATCCCAGCAAAACAAACCGCGTCCAAATCCGAGTCCGTATGCAAAAGTTATGATAATTAGAGTATTGAAAAATTCTGGTCCTGGGTCGACTTCGGGTTCAACTTCGGTCCGCCGCATCAAATCCCCGGTGCTTGCTCTGAGTTTTTGCCAAAACAACCCGGAGACCCGAGTCATTTTCTTCCTGACCCAAAGTATCTCCAGGGTATTTGCCTCTGAAACCCGAAGCACGACCCGAAGTTGCTGCAGGTTTGCAATTTTTTTTTTGAAATTAGATTTTGGAGTTTGGGAATTAGGTTTTGTCTGCCATTGGAATGAGGAGCTAAGAAGGAGATGTATGTACAGACAAATGACAATGAGGAACAATTAGGGTTTATAACAAGGTATTTATAGACAAAGCAGAAAATAGAGTAGATGAACAAGATTGATTTGAGTTTTGAACGTAAGCCCGTTTCGATTTCGAAACGGAAATGGGTCAACCCATATATCAAAATATATGTTTTCAAATATTTTAAAATCAATGGAATAGGTTTCAAGTCCAAATTCCATCGTATGAAGAAGTTATGCAAAAATCAAGTTATTTTAAATTGATTTCAATTAATTTCAATTAAATTGATTTCAATGCGTTTCAAGCCCGTACGATCAAACGACAAGACCGATCGTTATGAAACTTGAAATCCTACAAAAATTCACCATTATGGATCCGATGAAACTGGTTTCGTCGAAATACGAGTCAGTGGCCAAAATGGCTATTTTCCAGTTAATTAAATAAATAAATATTAAATGAATTAAGTCCCTTTTTAATTCAAATTTAATAGCTAACAATTTCTACCCCCGATTACATATAAACTTATAATTCATTAACCAAAATTTCCATTTCAATCAAATAAGGATTAATTGCAAACTTACAGTGTTTACCTTCAAAAGTAAATTCAAGTAAATTATATTTTTAATTTCAAATAAATTAATTCAATGTGGTTCCAATCTCTTTATTTAATCAATCATCCTCTTATGGATAAGTTTGACATTACTATATATCCAATTACCCTAATATTTTACAGTCATTACCTAAATTCATATTAACGTAGTATTTAATTACGTTAATTAATTGCAATGGATTTAGCTCTAATTTAATTAAATAAATAGGTAAACAGTTAATAATTATCACCATTAGCCAAGGTTAATCTCATTCATACTTTATTATCAACCAACAAATATTATAATATAATCACTTATCTAACATTGAATTTATCAAATTCCAGTTTATTACGTATTATTACATCCACAAATATACCTTTGCATTTATTTCCCAATTTACTATTTACAATCAATTATAACCTTACAATTGTTTTCAATTAATTGGGATCACACTATATTAGCTATTCATTAACTTGCATTAACATTATTACCTTCCATACCTTTTCTTCAATCTATTATTATCAAAAATGGATGAAATTGACATTGGTTATATTTATTACATTGATATTACCCAATTCATTATAATATCAATTTGTCATAGTATTTAACTCCATTTATTATGGATTGAATCCAATTAAATTTTAAATTAATTCCAAATAAACTAATTAGATTCAATTCCAATCCTTTAATTAAGTCTATTATTACTCTATAAACTTAGTTACTATTTGTTTGTCTTTCATTACATTAATATATCCAAATTTCCATCATTATAATTTTGCCAAATATATACACTAATCACGATTAATATTCTCAATAAATTTATTTACTTGGTTTCATGCTTTTTATTACATCAATTACCACCTTATAAATAGATCTACGTTTCTATTAAATTTATATTCACACTTTCCGTTATTATATTAATTTTCATTAAAGTAACCTTTAATTACCTTTATTCGTAATTGGTAAATTAACTGGTAACAACAACCATTTGTCACCATTACACCCTTTATAACTTGCATGTTTATTCTTCACAAACAATTACCATCTATTATATTATTTCACACATTAATTCAAAAATTACATATGCTTTCTCATACTCCATTTATAACCAAGTCATAACATTTAAATTATTTTATTTAATTGGGAATTTCATTCAAGTTCATTAATTAATAACTTTAATTAACCTTGTTACGTTTCCTTTTTAGTTAATTGTCATTATTACATTATTACAACCTTTAGTAATAATTCACAAATTTCTATTTTCTTCAATATTAAATTTCAAAAATCTCATTAAATTGACAGTTTTAATTATTGAAAATTTATGGGTCATTACACCAGTAGACCTTCTTTGGATGGCGTATTCATGTCTACCCTACAACTTTTGGATCTTGTAAAGAATCAAAGGTTTATCTATACTTTGAGTAAGAACCCCAAAAAGGTTTTACCTCTGAAATTAGAAGTGCCTTTCGACCAGTTTGTAGATATCACTTTTCGATTAGAAGAGGCCGATAAAGAAAGTAATGTTGAAGTTGTGGATGCCAAACAAAACTTCAAGAAAAGGCCTATTAAGTTCAAAAGCCCTAATCCCAACAAGAAAGTAAAGCAAGCAACTTCGGTAGCAAACACTCCAATCCCTAATCGTGGAGTATGCTACAATTGTAGTTCTAAGGACCACTATGCAAATAAGTGTCCGAAGCCTCTTACTTGTCGCTATTGCAAAGGTTTGGGTCATCCTTTATCTTCATGTCCCAAACTTCAAAGTAGGAGAGAGAGAAAGCTGAATGTTGTGCAAGCCCCTAGTAACCCTTCTCTTGGTCAAGGTATTTTTCATTCAGCCCTTGATGGCATTATTTTATTTCGTGATCTTCCTATTCGATTTCTTTTGATTCGGGTGCAACTCACTCTTTTATATCGAAAGAACTTGTTGTTACTTTTTCTTTAAATATTATGGGATTGATGACTTTACTGAGAATTGCGAATCCGGTTGGTGGATCCGCAACACTCAGTTTACTTTGTAAAGATGTCAAGATTATTTTATGTAATTGTGCTTTCCGATTGGATTTGCATATTATGTGCTACTTATCCTTCGGAATGATTTTGGGGATGGATTGGCTTAACCGTTATGAAGCCCATATCCTATGTCCCATGAGGACTATCCATCTTCGACATTCTCAATCTGTTAAGTAGGTTTTTAATTTTTCTTAATGATTTCGATTCTAATTCGATGGCATCATTTTATTCTTTAAACCCACTTGATGAGGAAAATGTTATTTCTCTCATTCAAGTAGTATGTGAATTTTCCGGTATTTTTGAACTTGTCTTAGGATTATCACCTAAGCGATCTATTGAGTGGTGCTAAGGTCTTTTCAGCTCGACCTTGCCACCAATTTTCATCAGCTACGAGTTGCAGAGGGTAGCATCCCATTTATCGCATTCCGCACTCGTTATGATTCTTATGAGTGACTCGTGATGTCATTCGGATTGTCCAGCTTATTTCATCCATCTTATGAATCGAGTATTCTGCGAATATCTCGATGAGACCATCCTTGTATTCATTGGTTATGGATGAAAATAATAATTTAAAATTTTCAAATCTTTTTAATATGATATTTATAAGTATAATTGGATTTTGTTCTTAAAATGAGCAAAGAATATTCATAAAATTTTTAAGAGGCATGTTTATCATTTAAAAGATGATTTTGTGTTTGTATTGCCCATTAAGTGCTTTAAGAATTTTGGTCGATGCGCCTGATCAACGTTATCGATAGGAATCTCCTAAATGCTATGATAAGACAGTTAGACACAATAAATTGACTTATAAAAAGTAAATTTTTCTAAAAAAGATGATTACATAAAGTTCATTATAATTTTGAATATCTTAGCTTTTCGGGAAAGGGGATCATTTAAATGGACTCCTTTCCGATGCTCCTATTCTTGTGATTCACGAAGGGAACCAAGATTTTATTGTTTATACCGATGCTATTCGTGTTGGTTTGGGGTCCGTTCTCATGCAAAGGGAACGTGTTATCGCTTATGCTTCTTGAAAATTAAAGCCTGCCGAGACTGGATATGCCACTCATGATCTAGTGCCCGCGGCCATGGTTTTTGCTCTTAAAATTTGGCATCACTATCTTTTGGGAGAGAAATTTGTTCTCTACACCGATCATAAATCTTTGAAGTATTTATTTTCTCAAAAGAAACTCAATTTGCATCAACAACGTTGGCTCGAATTCCTTGCATCTTATGATCTTGATATTCTTTATACTCCTAGAAAGGGAAATCGAGTTGTCGATGCCCTTAGTCATAAGCAACAAGCGGTTGTTTCAATGATGATATCCAAATGGAATGATCTCGAGACTTTATTCACTTGTGAGATTCGAGATCGTGAATCCAATTTATGTTCGTCTCTTGTTTTATATAGCCTTGAGGCTCGTCCTTCTCTTTTAGACCGCATCTTTGAAGCTCAAAAGAAAGGTCCTAAATTGGCTCATCTTAGCCAAAGTTGTAGGGATCAAAATAAAGTTGATGGTTTGAAATTTTTTGAAATCGATGCTCGTGGTGGCATTCGAAAGTTTGGTAGACTTATTGTGCCAAACATTTGTGATCTTTGTAAAGACATTTTAGAAGATTCTCATCGTTCTAAATTTACGATTCATCCCGGTAGTAGTAGCGACTTTATTATTGGGATGGAATGAAATCGGATATTGCTAACTTTATTAAGCGTTGCATGACTTGCCAACTCATAAAGGCCAAGCATCAACGGCCCGGTGTGTTATTGCAACCTTTGGACATTCCCATTTGGAAGTGGGATCAAGTCTCCATGGACTTTATTGACGGTCTTCCCTGTTCTCGTTCGGGTCATGATAGCCTATGGGTGATTATAGATAGACTTACAAAATCTACCCATTTTATTCCCATTTGGTCCAATCAGACCGTACCTCTTTTGGCCAAACTCTATGTCAAAGAAATTGTTAAATTGCATGGAGTTCCTACTTCTATTGTTAGCGATCGTGATGCATTATTTACTACTGGATTTTGAAAAGATCTTCAAAAAGCTTTGGGAACCAAGCTTAATTTTAGAACCGCTTACCATCCTCGGTCCGATGGTCAAACCAAGCATGTGAATCAAACTCTTGAAGATCTCCTTCGTGCATGTGTTCTTGACTTTGGTGGAAGTTGGAAAGATCATATTTCTCTTGTTGAGTTTTCCTACAATAATAGCTTCCAATCTAGTATTGGTATGGCACCTTTTGAGGCACTCTATGGGAGGCCATGCCGATCTTCGTGTTGGCTTGAAGCCGGTGAGAAGCTGGTTTTAGATCCATATTTTATTCGTGATTTGGTGTACATTCGTGTTTCACCTATGAAGGGTGTTGTGTGTTTCAGTCGATCGGGAAAATTAGCACCTCGATATATTGGTCCTTTTCCCATCACCGAACGCATTGGTTCCGTGGCTTATCGCCTTTTGTTACCAGCTCAGTTTTCTGCTATTCATGACGTATTCCACGTCTCTCAACTACGGAAGTGCCTTAGGGATTCTGATTCTATTCTTGAGCCCAGTGTAATTGAAGTTTCACCAAATTTGACTTATGAGCAACATCCTATTCGTATCATCGCTACGGAGGTTAAACGCCTTCGAAATAAAGATGTTCCGCTTGTGAAAGTTCAATGGTCCTCAAATCCTAAGGATTGCTCTTGGGAATCCAGAAAATTCATCGAGCAAACACATCCGGACTTACTCTCTCGTGCTCTTTAAAGGTGAACTTCTCATGTCAAAATTTCTTCTTTTGTGTTGTTATGCCTTAGTATGGTTGTTACTTTTTATTTTTCTTCTTGAGTATTGCGAGGGCACAATTTCTTTAAGGAGGGAGTCTGTAACAACCCGCATATTTCACGATTGTATATTTAAACGTTTTATTTAAATATAGCATCGTTAACCGGATTAAAGTCTGAAATGTTACATTTTGTAAACAGTCGAATTGGTACTTGAGACTACTTCCATTGAGTCCAAAATGGCGTTTA